>OZ024729.1:29333480-32020480 GCA_964016875.1 Fallopia convolvulus
GGAGTATCCCTTCACCCTGGGAGCCCTTTTCCCTTTCTCTCCTTTGATCCTAAACTTCCTGATAACCCTCAAAGCCTCTCCGGCACAGTTGATGACGTTGGTATGGAAGATCTTGTACCAGATAAGTGAAATCTGCCTAGGCGAGAAGATCGACTTCACATTGCAAGATCTATTGTGCGCGTATCGGGTCTGTCCTCTTAGGGCTGGACGTATCACTCTTCATGCACGGGATGCCAAGAACCCTCTGATCCCGAAATCAAAGGTTAATGACAAAGATTGGGCCTCACGCTTCTTCTTCGTGGAGAAATCTATCCTGGGGGAAATGTATCAAGCTACTTTCTTTGACTCTTGGACCACCAAAAGTAAGTACTTTTAACCCTAATTTTTGCAACCCCCGGTTGTTTTCTTTCGTTGTTTTGTTCTCAAGTTTCTGACTTTGAGGATTTCTCGCGCATTTCCTCCTAGTTTGGAGACCCATGTTCTGGAATCAGAGGCGTGCAGGAAGCTCTTCTCTCTTCCGGAGGCCAAGAGGACATATCGGAGGTCTGCGGAACAAATGCTTGAAGGTGAATCCAGCAACAAGACGACGGCAGTCACTGGGGATCCACGGGACAGTGAGGACAGCGCCTTGGCGTCTAGGGAGCTTGTTGCCGCGGTTGCGAACCTTATCCAGAACCCTACCAGTACAAGCCCCTTCTCTTTGCTTTCGCATTAGGTACCGATTATTTCCTTGAATTTTAATGCTTGTCTTCTCAGAAACTTCGTCTTCCTTGGGAAGAAGCTTCTCTGTCGCAGCCCTGATTCAGCGTAAGCTTCGGTCAAGTGACAAGAGACCTCCCTTGGACCCAAAGGTGAAGACGGAGGCCGTGGTGAAAGTGACCCCCACCAAGAGGCCCTCGCCTGGCGCTACTGAGGTCATCGACTTGGATGAGAAAGGTCCCTCCGATCTATGGAAAAAGCTCTGGGGTGCTCATGGTTAAAAGAAACCTTGCTTGGATGTTTCCAGTTCTGCTCTGGTGAGAGATGTTGTCCTGTCAATTTGTAAGGTACGTTTCCTCCCACCGTTTTCCTTCTTCACTTCTTTTTCTCCTTTTTTTATATCTATCACGGACGATATCCTGCCTTGGTGTGTAGGCCTTGCAAAGTGTCCTCTGGATTGCGGACGCCGTTGACAAGGAAGAGCACATTCTTAGAGATCATCAGGCTAAGTGGAATGCCAAAAAGGCTGTTTTGGAGAGGGAAATGAATCTTGCGGTTGAGCGCCAGAAGACAGACGCAGGTAAGCTTGCGAAGCTTGCTGAGACAGTTAGACGTCAGTCTTCTCAAGCTGCTTCAGATTGGTCGAAGATTGCTTAGCTCGAGATCGAGAATAGGAGAATTCTCAAGGAAGCTGGTGAGATCGGAGCCTACTATTCGATGATGTCTAGAGTGGAGACGATCAAGCAGTTTGCGGCTGGCCAGCATTCGGATTGGGATCTGGACGCTGAGATCGTGTCTTTCCATGAGTGCTACCCTCCGGATCAACCGACCCCTGGTGATGAGCTTTTGGCTTCTCTTGACATAGAGGAAGAAGGCGGTGATCATGGTCTAAGCATGGGCGGGGTACCTGAGCAAGGTGATGGGCTTTCAGCAGACGCAGCGGAGCAGCTAGGAGGCACTTCCGTCAATGATGAAGATTAGGGCCGTGAGCCCTTGTAAAAGATTCCTGTGATGGTTTTTCTTTTGTTTTTGTTTGAACAGACTATGGGTAACATGTTTGGGCCATATAGAGGTCGTGAACAATGTTTGTCCTTTGTCTGGACGTCTCCTCTTCCTCAAGAAGAGGAAGTAAATAGTTTTGATGCATGTGTGTTTTCTTTCATGCGTATTTTCGTTTGGTATTGTCCTTCCATTGTGTGCAGGATTTCTCAGGACGCGTGGGTGCTTCGGACAGAAGGCTTTAAGACGAGAACTCCTGCAGAAGTCTCTGGTCACGGGTGGCAGTTGCGTTTACCGAAGAAGTTTCCATTCGTGTAACGGGTATCGTGTCGGGACTTGCGCTCGGGAAGTTCGGTCGATTAGAGACGTTCTTTAGTCTAGGATTGGTTACCTCTTGTTTAAACTTGTATTTGATTGTATAATGCATTCTACATGTCGATTAATAAAGCATATTTCTGATTTTCTTAGTTCTACTCATGCGGAAGGGAAATAAATACGATTAAGCGGTGATGCACAATCGTCAATCATTCAACGAAAAACTATAGCATAGGAGTCTCACAACAAAGAGTCTTCAAACAAACAAACTGATCACAAACATGCTATGAAAAAGATGAACTTAATGAAAAGCTTGATAATAAGTGCGGATAGATGACCTTTAGTGTCTTGAATATCTGACGCTGGAATGATACTTCTTCAGATGTATTGCGTTCCAGCTCCTTGGGATGGCTTCTCCGTCTTTGGATTCCAGCTGGTAGGCGCCTTTCCCAACGACCCCCGTTATCTTGTAGGGTCCCTCCCAGGTCGGAGCTAGTTTCCCCGACTTGGTCTCATGGGTATTTTGGAAGACACGTCGTAGTACCCAGTCACCGATCCGGAAAGTCCGGATCCTAACTTTTTGGTTGTAGCTTCGGGTGACCTACTGATGGTGCTTTGCGAGTTGTAACCGGGGTTCGTCACGAAGCTCGTGAGAGTTATCCAAATCAGCCGACAGCTCCAGACGATTAAGCTCTTCGGTCAAGAAACTGGTAGGAGCGGTTGGGATGAGAATTTAGGCAGGAATGACCGCTTCGCATTCGTGTGTTAATGAGAAAGGAGACTGATCGGTCGCGACCTTCGGCGTCGTGCGATCGGCCTAAAGGACGTATGGGAGCTCATCAACCCAATTCCCTTTAGCTTTCGCAAGCCTCTTCTTCAAATTATTTATGATCACTTTGTTGTTGGCCTCGATCTGTCCATTTGACTGGGGATAGCGGGGGGTTGAAGTGACCATGCTGATTTTCTAGTGACTGTAGAAGTCTCTGGTTCTCTGGCTTATGAATTGGGATCCATTGTCACACACAATCTCCTCGGGTACCCCGAAACGACAAAGGACATTTTTGATGATGAAAGAGATCACCTGTTTATCTTTGATCTCTCGATAAGCTTCAGCTTCGATCCACTTAGAGAAATAATCAGTCATAAAGAATACTCTCTGTTCGGATGAAGGGGGTAACTTCCCGACTATGTCCATCCCCCAGCGCATAAAAGGCCATGGTGTAAGCGTGGGGTAGAGTGGCTCAGGAGGTTGGTGAGCGGTTGGTGCGTGTCTTTGGTAGGCGTCACACTTACGACAGAAGTCTGCAGCGTCTTTCCTCATAGTAGGCCAAACTTCTCCCTCCGGTGTGGTTCCCACAATCTCCCTCATGAAGTTCTTCAAGAAGTCTTTGGACACCCTCTTTGGATAGACAGCGTTGTAACGTTCCCACCGCCGACTTGTGGAACAGCTTCCCGCCTTTCATTTTGAACTTGGTGGCCTTCATCTTTAGCAACTTAGCTTCAATTTTATCTTCTGGAAGCTTTCCCTTGGTTAGCCAATCTAGGTACGGCTGAGTCCAAGGTGCTTTGTTGGCTTAGGATCGAAGGGAGTTCTCTCGCAGTTTGATCCACTCAGGGACAGGTCTGGATCGGGATTGTTCCGATAACTTCTAGCATCAACGTCGTCACTGCTCATGAAGATGTTGTGGGGTGGGGGGGGGAGCTCCGAGAAGGCTGACGTCATCGGTCATTCTCTCAGACTTCTTGCTATCGTTGGTGTGAGTTCTTCTAATGGAGAGGACCATGATGTGAACCATCGGGATTACAGGGCACTCGTCAGGATCAATGCTGACGCTAAGCGGGAAAGAGAATCTGCTTGAGCATTTTGCTCTCTTGGAATCTGTGCGAAGGACACCTTCTCGAAACGAGGAATCGGATTTTTGACTTCATCTAGATAAGCTGCCATCCTCTCATCCCTTGCTTCGTACAACCCCATAACTTGGTTGACTATCAACAACGAGTCGCAATTGACTTCTATCTACTGTATGCTAGGTCTTTGGCGAGGGTCAGACCGAAGATCAGAGCTTCATACTCCACTTCATTGTTCGTGGTTTCGAACGTACATCTTACGGATTGTGCCACCCTATCCCCCTGTGTTGATTTTAGGACTACTCCTATCCCCGTTCCCCCAACGTTAGAAGCGCCATCCGTGTGAAGCGCCCATTTGTATGGAGACTTAGCTTCTAGCGTCATTAGCTCTGCTGGATCAGACCCAGCTTCCGTCATAGGACTAAAATCAACCACAAAATCAGCTAGCGCCTGAGATTTCAATGCAGTTCTAGGCTCGTACTTAATGTCGAACCCACTCAAGTGAATCACCCACTTGGCCATTCTTCCTGTGAATTCTGGCTTATGCATTACCGTCTTCAAGGGGTGTGTGGTTCTTACCACTATCGGGTGTGCCTCGAAGTACGGGTGAAGCTTGTTGGAGCACATGACAAGGGCGAGGACCAACTTTTCCAAGGAAGAGTATCGGGTCTCGGCTGATAGGAGAGTCCTAATGACGTAGTACACGGGTTGCTGATGTCCGTCTTGTTCTCGGACCAACACCCCGTTGATAGCTTGTTTGGTGACGGCGAGGTACAAGGGTAAAGCTTCTCCTTCTTCGGGCTTGGCCAAGATCAGAGGATTAGAGAAGTATTTCTTTAGTTCTTGGAAAGCCTCCTCATGCATGGGGTCCATTGGAAGCATCTGTTCTTTCTAAGAACTTCGTAAAAGAGACGACATCGGTCTGCAGACTAAGATATGAATCTGTTCAAAGCAGCAATCTGCCCAGTGAGCTTTTGAACGTCTTTCACACACCTAGGGGACTTCAGCGTCGTTATGGCTCGGACCTGCTCAGGGCTAGCTTCTATCCATCTCTGGGTGACTAGATACCCTAGGAATTTTCCCGACTTCACGCTGAATGTACACTTCTGTGGGTTCAACTTCATGTTAAATTGCTTCAGGATTTCAAAAGCTTTCTCTAAGTGACTTCTGTGGTATGCAGCTTTCTTTGATTTGACGAGCATTTCGTCTATGTACACCTCCATAGTTTCTCTGATTCGGTCTTGGAACATTTTGTTCACTAGTCTTTGATATATGACCCCAGCATTCCGCAACCCAAAGAGCATCACCTTATAGCAGTACGCTCCCTTACCGGTGATGAAGGATGTCTTCTCCTTATCACTTTCTTCCATCCTGATCTGGTTGTAGCCACTGAAGGCGTCCATGAAAGTCAACAATTCATGGCCTACCGTGGCGTCTACCAGGGCGTCTATGTGAGGTAACGGAAATGAATCCTTGGGACAAGCCTTGTTCAAGTCCGTGAAATCTATGCACATCCTCCACTTTCCGTTCTTCTTGGGAACGATGACTACGTTCGCCAACCATTCAGGATACTTGAATTCTTTGATCTTTCCGGTTTCCATCAACTTTCTCACTTCTTCATCCACTATTTTATTTCTCTCGGCGGCGAACTTCCTCCTCTTTTGCTTTACTGGTGGATGGCTGGGGTCCACATTCAAACTGTGTGTGATGACATCTGGATCGATTCCCACCATATCCTCATGGGACCAAGCGAAACATTCTGCATTTTTAATGAGGAAATCTACTAGCTCATTTTTCATTGTCGGCTCCAAATCCTTTCCAATCTTCACGGACCGATTGAGGTCAGATTGGTCTAGGACCACTTCCTCTACCTGTTCATCTTTCTTTTCTTTTTCTTTTAGAGAGGTAGAGTTAGTGGCCTCCTTTAATTGCTAGGTGGAATTTTGACTGGCGACTGGCTTCAGCGCCGATTTGTAACACTCTCGGGCCGTTCTTTGATCACCCCGGATCTCTTGAACCCCCCATGGAGTTGGGAACTTCACCGTTTGGTGGTAAGTGGATGGGACGGCTCTCATGTCATGAAGCCATGGCCTTCCCATTATTACATTATAACATGAAGGGCAATCCATAACAGAATACCTAACCTGGATATTTACGCCCTTTGCATATGTGGGAAGGATGATGTCTCCTACGGTGTGCTTCACTTCTCCGTTGAAGCCTACGAGTGTTGTAGGGTTTTTCTCCACGTCCTTCTCGCTCAGACCCATTCCTCTCAAAGCCTCCAGCGTCATGAGATTGGTTGAGCTCCCGGTATCGATGAGGACTAGCTTCATTAAGACGTTTCCGATTGACAGAGAAATCACGAGGCCGTCATGATGGGGTCCGTCAAGACCATTGACGTCATCCTCGTCAAAGTGTATTGCGAGGTCGACGACGTCATTCTTCTCACACGCTGGGCGATGAAGGGTGCTTTCCTGTGTGTTCCTCTTGGCTGCTGAATAAGTGAGACCGCACACACTTGACCCTCCGGTGATCATATTCACAATTTTAGCAAGTACCGGCGATGTTGGCCTTTCTGCGCGTGAGGCCTCCACAACATCTGGAGGGACTTGCACATTCGGCGCGACTTCTGTAATCCTTCCCCGAGATACAAGGTAGGAAATCTCTCTTCTTAGGGCTACGCATTCCTTGGTCACATGATCGTAATCGTCATGGAAGTCACACCACCTGCTCATATCCTTGTTTGGATAGGGCTTTTCATTTCTCTTCGGCCACCTAACGCCTTGTATTGTTTGAGCTATGTTCTTCACGAGGTCCTCGGGGGATATACCCAGGTTGAACTCATCATACTTCGGCGGTAACGGTTTGGCCGGTTTGGTTTCAGCGACGTTCACCTTCACCGCATCAGGGTGAGGGCGCCGGTATGGTTGGTCACGGCGTTCTCGCCGGTGATCTGGTGCTGCTTTCTTATCTACTCTCTCGCAGACACTCGTGGGCTTTCTCATCTTCAAATCCTCCTCGAGCCTGATTTGAGCCATGGCTTTGGTCTGCACATCTTCGAAGCTGTGGAAAGGATGCCTAGTGAGCTCTTTGTAGAGATCTCCATCCTGGTTTACCCCCTGACGGAAGGCTTCCATCGCCGTCGGCACGTCACAGTGCGGGATGGAGATCTTCTCTCGGTTAAACTTGTCTAGGTACTCCCGGGTGGATTCTTCTGGCTTTTGGATAACCCGGTATAGGTCGCTAGACTGCTTCTCAAATCTCCAACTACTAGCAAACTGCACCCAGAACGATTCCATCAATTCAACAAATGAGCGGATGCTTCCCCTTGGGAGGTTAACGAACCATTTCAAGGCCGGCCCCGCGAGGGCTGCACCAAATCCCTTGCACATCAACGCTTCGCAAGAATGATATGGTACCGCGCTGGTCATCATCTTTTGCTTAAATATGGCCACGTGTTCCTCAGGATCCCCCGTGCCATCGTATGGAGTCATACTGGGCACCGAAAACTTCTTTGGAATCTCGACCTGGGCGATGTGGGGAGCGAAAGGTGACTCATCGTAACCGTCAACCGCTTCTTTCTCTATGGGTCGTGGGACCACGGGTATCTTCGCTAACTGCTCGGTGAACATCCTGAATTGGTTCCGGACGATATTCTCGAGGTCTTGGGGACGGCGACGGTCCCAATCCTCGTCATCGTCCATGGTTTCATCCTCCAAGCGTCGGGGGCTAACCTCTCGCACCGACCGCATGTGTATGGGTGCTCTTGCTCCTTCGCTAATAGGGTTTCACTGAGCGGGGTAAATGACGGTACCCCGAGGACCGTTGCTAGTGGGGTAATGAACTCCAGGCCAGGATTTCCCCAGTGACGGCTGGTATGGTTCCCAGAGGAACCTTCACCCCCACTATTTCGGGTTTGATTTGTTGCTCGGGCACGCGGGCCGACAGAGGACACGGATCGAAGTTGGGAGCGCAAACCGTCGTTATCGGCAGTTAACTGCTCAATGCTTGCTTTGTGCTTTTCGTTACAAGCACGTTGATCGGTCAGTTCTTTCTCCAAAGCTTCGAGCCTTTGGGCGAATTCAGACAGTTCGAGACGAAGGGCTGCCGACGCGTCCTAGCGTGCGCCTCCATCATCCCCGATGTTTGGCTCTTGGCCACCTTCGTTAGAGTTGCTCATGGCGATCTTCCTGAACTTTTTTCAATGCAAAGAAACAAATCTTTTTCGGTCGTTGGGCCCCACGGTGGGCGCCAAATTGTTTTGGACAAAAATTTGATCAACAAATCTTTGCCCTTAATTGGGGCACGATCGAATTCAAAGGAAACAACAACTATGAATAAGCTCGAAAATCTCGAAAGTAGAGGGCTATGATCCTCTTGTTTGATTGATTTTTTATGGTTCTTCACCTGTGCTTTACAAAATACATAATTTTACATATATCCATCTCGGTTCCAACGGTTACTTCTCATATATCACGATTTCCGGATTCCTAGGGCATATCTTGCAACTGCTTCCCGCATATATCGGAGATTCGAAACGCTCCCACCAAAGCCTTCTGAATAGATCTCTCAGCTTTATGACGGAAGCTTTCTTCCTTCAATCGGATGACGGATGACTTCTCCCTATTTCAGGATCCTTTCTCGATCAAAATGGCTGATGACTTCTCTGTGTATTTATGGGCTCGGATTACCAAATGGGTCGATGAGTATTTGGGCCTAACAAGATTTTTAAGTTAGAAGGTGGTTAATTTCTTTAAAAGATTCTTAATATAAGAAATTCCTAACTTGTAAAAGTTCCTAAGATGAAAATTTAAGTTTAAGAAGAATTCTAACTTAGGTGATTAAGTTAAAGAGTTGGAAGATGTTTATTACTTAAGTTTTTAGGAAGTAAAAAGGGAGTTTCTAAAAATAGAAGTTTTGGTTTGCGGAATTAAAACTTAGTTTTTAAAAATTCTCGGGTTTGAAAATTTTCGGTTTTGAAAACAAAACGTTCGGCTTTGATACCATAATTGTAACACCCCTATTTTTGCAACACTGGGTATTACCGCCGGTGAGCTCAGACTTTACCGCCCAAAGTCACCCAAGGCTTTAAAATAATTTAATGAGACACAATTAAAGGAGAAATGACTAAAAGCGGAATTTTATTTATTGATAAGAACATCCGTTCATTACATTGAGATTCGTTTTACAAAAGATGTAGCAGCGGAAAATAAAGCCCATGTAGAAAGGGTTGAAAAGACGTATTTAAAAATACAAGTATGTTTCTCCAAGACAACTCATGTGATGATGATTTGCTTTGCTAAAATAGAAGAGCTGGTGCACTACCTTCGGGATGCTTTGCTCTTATGAAAATTCCTTCCTTCCACAACGTCGTCTTGCCTTGATCTTCTATCCTTGCATAATGCTACTCGAATCTTCTTGCCTTTGTCTTCAAACTTTGGTGGGAACTTCCTAGAGTCTGGCATAAGTCGTGAAGGGCGAGAAATGCCAGGAAAAAATGCGGAATAGCGGAATTAGCCTAAGGAGACTAAGCAAGCGAGAATGGAAATTCTCAAGGGTATTATGGTAATTTATAATATTCGAGAGATATTATCGAGATGTGTTTTTAGACATAGAACTTTATGTGGGGCTTATCGGAACGGAAAGGAGTATATCTCGAGAGGAGATAACTCGTTAATCGAGAGAAGAACTACGAGATTGTAGACTTCTTAGAGTAGAAAGTATGTTGGGAACGTTTATTAATTCATAAAAGTTTTTGAAAACCTCCCGCGCCCTTTTCGGATCTCAACCAACCTCATCTTATTCAGTGCTCCAGATAGGAGAGGTGTCCCGAAGGCGCTTAAGTACCCGCCCACCTTAGACAAGCCCGAATAAGCATTCAGATTGGAAAGACGATCTTTTCAAGAACCGGGAGGCGGGTGGTTTTGCAAGCAAGTTGTACTATTCCGACCCGGTTTTAGTTTCTTTTAATTGTGCTTTGGCACTTATCTTATGTCGTGTTAAAACTTTCACTTACGTTAATGATTTTTAAGAGTGTGGGGGGCCTGCATGGGCCCGGTCCACTACAGGAACAAAGTTCCGGGTACCTAGCTAGGGTGCACACATCCCTCCGTTGAGCGGGAGTGGACATGGATCATGATCCGTAAAGTCGCGGGAAGAGAGGGCAAGATGCCATACCACTCGACTTAGAAAGTTATATAGAGGTGTCGGGTTAATCCCGCACCACTCACTATTTCATCCAAATCGATCTCTAAACGAGATTTTAAACAAACAAGGTCACAAACAAGACTAGCGTAATAGTCCTTTTGAATATTAAATAGCGTAATAACGATAACAATTGGGTCATTATTTCTAACAATCGATATTCCTAGATTCGTTTATTATTAGCAAACAAGTTGTTCCCAACATCAAGAAATTTCACGGAATGAATTATCGAGGCTACAAGGAGAAATTCCACTTGCCTTTGCTTGTACGATAGCGGATTAACGAAAGAGCGGAAAACGTTGTTCTCGAAATGGAACGGGAGCTCGACCTATCGACACGGAATATACGAACGAGTTTTAATAAGAATTGTCTTTAAATTCTTTTAGAGTTTTGGAAATCTCTTATATCCTTATTATAAGAGAATAATTTCTAAATTATTATAATAATAATTTAGGTGGAGATGAATAAAATAATAATATCTTCTATTATTATTTTATATTTGTAATATCCTTTTATCCATTTTAGAAATTCTTATTTTAATTTATTTACTATCATCTTTGATGTTCAAGTCATGACACTATTTATATTATTAAAATATTCTTTTTAGCTTAACTCATTATTCTAATATTATAACCATATAGACTTGTCAATCGGGTCGGGTTGTAGCGGGTTTTCGGTCGGGTCGGGTTGACCAGCGGGTCTAAAATATCCTTTTTCTTATGATTATTAAAATCAATTTTTAATTAAATAATTATATTTAATTATACTATATTATTTTTATTTATTTTAATAATAAAATATAAGTTTCAAAAAAAAATTAATTTTTTTTATAAATTTGCTAAATCGGTCAACCAATGGGTTTCGGGTTTCAACCCAACGGGTTCGGGTTCTACCGGGTTCGGTTTATTTCGGGTTTCGGGTTCAAATTTTCGGGTCTTAACCCTAAAATTATCGGGCGGGTCGGGTCGGGTTAGTGGGTTAGGTCAATTTTTGACAGGTCGCAAGGAAATATCTTTATAAAATCATTAAGATGTACTTTTCATAATTATAAGAAATATTGTTTTTATAAACCCTTGTCATTAAATATCTTTTATTTCTCTTATTATTATTATTTTATTAATCACCTTATCAAATAATATCTTTTTAAATCTTATAATATTTTCTCATCATAATATCTTTTATTATACTTCTCATAAAAGACATGCAATAAAGATATTTAAATTAATATATCCTTTTCTAGTACTTTCCTTAAGTAGAAAATTTCCAATTACTTAACATAGTATACTTTCCATGCATGAGAGATAATAATATAATATTGTTATCTATTTAAATAATTTTCCCAACTCTCTTAGGTTATTAGTTTTTAACAAAATAGAAACATGCACTAATATAATTTTAGTAATATTATTTCCCATCTAGTATTATTTTAATAATATTTTCTTAATATTATTATAGAATATCTTCTTAATATATCTTTTTCCAATAACAAGTGTCTTTTATATCATAATATCTTTAACTATTGTACTTATCATAAAACTCATTAATATATGTATGTAATATTGACAATAAAGACTTATTTTATTTATATCAAATCCATGACACAAGATATAATTTCCTAATATGCCAAGATAATTACTTTATTATATTTTCTCCCAACAACATATATTTTTTATATCATAAGATCTTTATCTAGTGCCCTAGAATATAACTCTTTAACATATGAATATAATATTAACAATACCCCATATTTTATTTATAACCTAATTTATGACAAAAGATAAAAATCTTATATTAAGAGTAACATATTATTATTACCTTACTTATAATTGACCTTTTTATTATTTATTCTTATCTTGTCTAACTAACAAGATCTCTAGATAGAAATTTATATTAGGTTGATTTTATAAATCTATTAATATTATTGTAAATCTATTAGATTCATATTAAAAGTATTAAAAAAATTTAATAAGATTTTAGATAGGATTTTAGACCTTTCTTTTACAGAATGCAAGTCTGTAAAACAGAACACTAGAGAAGGGCACCAAGGGGAGGGGCGGTGGCACCAGGGAGGACCGGCGACGGCTCGGCCAGGCAGGGGCGGCGCTCGGGCGGGGCTGGAGGTCGTCCAGGCGGGGTCCGGTGGCGACTCGGTGGTGGCTCGGAGGTGTTTTAATGGTGGTCTAGTAAGGAACAACTAGTAGAACAATTGGGTTTGGGCTGAAAAATTGGTAAATTTGAATATCAAAACACTAGGAAGAGAGAAGAGAGGATTTTGTGTGTCTTCTAAGGGAGGAAAATCAGCCTTTAAATAGGCAAAGGGGAAGCTCTTGGTGATCCATGGTAATGGAAATTGACCATTGTGGGAGAAGGGGATTGGTGAGATGTGTGCTAGTTTGATGATGACACAAGATGATGGTGTTGTGGATGGTCTTGCAAGATATAATGGAGATTGGGAAGGCATGAAAGCATGCATTGGATGTACGTTAAATCAATCAGACATGTCTTGACTCTTTGAAGAAGAAGAAGAAGAAAGTGGGTTTATAATTAAAAGAGTTGTAAATTGGGTAGTCAAGTTACATTAGTATAGCGGTTTGAGGAGTGTGTATTTGAGTGAGAGGAGCGAGAGGTCTCGTATTCGAGTCCCGGCTCTTGACTCCTTTTTATTTGTTTTACCTTGTATTATTTTTAGCCTTGTAAATAGTCTATTATTAATAAAATTTGAAATTTATATTAATCTATAACTATATATTAAAGTTATACCTTTTCGAGCCACCAGAACGATTATGGCCCCACCTCCTATTTAAAAAATAATTTTTATTTATATTATTATAACTTCTTTCTTTTAAATTCTTTTTTAACTATTTAAATTTATCTCTAACATCAAAAAAATATCTATTTAGTATAACAATATCTTTTGAAAGCTTCCTTATACAAGTATTTAAAATTAAAGATAAAATATTTTAAAATAAATTAAATAAATCTTTTAGCATATATATTTTGACGAATTTATTTATACATATATATATTGACTTTCTTTTATAATAAAAAATTAATGATAAATATTTATAATATTTTAAATTAATAAAAATAGATAATAAAATATTTAATAGATATATTGAAATATTTGATAATCTCTAAATTTACGTACATGGAAAGTAATAAAATATAAATAATATAATATTTAATCTTATCTAATCCTTACTTTATCGAACCACAAAATAAGTTTGGTCCCATCTTAAATTAAATTAATTAAATTTTAAATATTTTATATAATTAGATTATCTTTATCTTTCATATTTTATTATATATTATTTATTAAGTTAAATATTTTTTTTTTAAATTCTCATCTCTTCCATATTTGAATATATACTTTTTTATTCATATTTTATCTTCTTTTTTTAATTAAATATCGATTAAACATCATTAAGGAAAAAGAGAAATGTAATTATTTTATCTTAATAATATATCTTCACTCTCAACATTAAATTTAACCATTTATATTGATTAAAAAATTATACATTCTACGAGTAATAAATTATTTATATTAAATTTTATGTTATATTTTTATTTATTAATATCCTATTTATAATGTCTAAAAAATACCGAATCGTAGTCGTACATGGTACGACGGGTACAACTAGTCTATTTTATTTGAATAACTTTTACTACTTTACTCATCCTTCATAATGTGTTCTTAATTTTATTTAAAATAAAATATTTAAACTCTCTTATATTAAGAGAAAAGGATTATTTAAATGAATACCCGAATTGCTTAATATTTTTAATTAAATTCTTAATTTCCATTGTAGTAAAATTTTATAATGTAATATGAGATTATAAAGATTATTAAATTCTCTACTTTAGAGAAAAAAAAATTATTGGGATAATTACCCATTTTATTTTCTTTAGAATTTAGCGGATATTACAGATTTCTCCACAAAGAAGATTGGCATAAGTATTTGTGTTAAATTCAACTCGAGGGATGGGGTTAAAATCTTAACAAACCCTATGATTTGGATGCCCAATTCCCCCTTACCGAAAGGTGTAGGGCTGAATTCAATGTGGTAAGCCAAAGACATAGAGTTGGAGAGCGTACTAAATTCCCATCAAGGTATTTTGCTCTAGCCCACATGGAAAAATAGTTTTGAAACAAAGTTTTCATTAATGAGTTTTTGGAAATTGCTATTTTGGGGCACGTTAGAAAACTCAACTAAGCATATGTGGAAGTGCAAGGCTTCTTCCAAGTTAGAGTTCAAGGATGACTCGACTATAAGCATATGTGAAATGGATATGGGACAAAAGAGCCTTTACAAAGCGTCAAGCTAAGAATAAACGTTAGTAACTCATGTCGTACTATCGCTGGATGCACTTAGAAAAGTTGATGTGGTTCAATTCTTAGGAACACCACGATTCTTTAGTGGATGATGGTGAGAACTACAAGATGTAAATTCAAATCTACGGATATTTGCATCTATGATATAGAGTTTGGAAAAACTTCGAGTTTTGATGACATTGCTCAAATGGGGGAGGAATGTTGGTGATTTGTGAAAAGTCATCAATCCCGTTAAGAGTGTGGTGAGGTTAATAAGTCACCAGGATAATGTCGATTGGGAAATTGACTTATGTGACTTGCCATGATATGATAGAGAGATGTTGTCATATAGAGAAAAGATCCAAAGTTTAGGCATGCCAACACCGAGGAACAAAACCTCATGTGCCACGGCACAAGGCGAGGGCGCGCCTTGGAGGCGTCGTCACTCGGTAGTGGCATGATGCACCGGCGCTCGGTGGAGACGCACCGATGCATGTGGCTCACGCTCGCACGGCATCGGCATGGTGCAAGGGCATGGCGCGCCGGTGCTCGATCTTAAGGTTCTTGTCTCGATGGTTGGGGCGCACCTATGATGCTACGATGGCACGGCCATGGCTGCACGATGCTAGCGGCCCACCTAGGGGATTTACGAGGAGCTTGCGGCGCGCCTAGGGCTAAGGCACAAGGCGTCGAGTGGTTGCAATTGAGCAAAGGTATGGTTTTGAGCTAAGTTTTGAGTCTAATAGCTTTGTGCATAATCTAATGAATGTTAGGAAGCTTCTCTAAAGCTTGGTGAATGCTTTAAGAAAGAACCAAAGCTTGAGTTTAGCTTGGCACATAGCTATGTATGCTAGAAAGAAGTTTTGAAGCTTCAAACTAGCTTGGAGTTAGCTCTAGAAGCTTGAACAAGCTCTTGACTCAAAGTATAAGCTTATTAAGAAGCTCATGTAGCTAGAGATTAGCTCATGGAAGCTCAAACTAGCTCAAGTAGCTTGAAAGTCAGCTCAACGAGCTAAAACGCAGCTCAAGCCAGCTCAACTAGCTGGATGCTAGCTCAATTAGGTAAGGGCCAGCTACACTATGTAAGTGACCTAGCTAGGTACCTAGCTATGCTAGCTTGGTGTGGGCCTTGGTGGACTGGCCCATGGGGCGCGCGTATGGGCTGGATGGGCCGCAAGCATGGACGCTTGGCATGGGCCTCTTGCCTTGCCTTTTGGGTCGTGGCTTTGGGCTTTTGGATTGGATTTCTAGATGGATTTTTGGGCTTTCCTTTGGGCCATTTTAGGCTGGATTTAGATGCCCTTTTGGACTCCATAAATGGGCTGGTTGGACGCCTATGATGACAAGGAAAGAGAAAGGGGAAGTTGCAACAAATTCTCCTAAAATCACTCTCGACCTCTCCTTCATTCAACCGATTGTGTAACTTCTTTTGGCGGTTATTTGGACAGCCAAGAACCTCTATAAATATGGGGGAATGTCGTCCATTTGGATATGCAAGAAGACACACAAAAACTAGACACAAGTCTACATAAATCGGTGGGATTTAAACACTTGTAGTCGATCAAGACTAGGCTTTGTTTTGAGTGAGTTTTCTCGAGTGAATCAAACACAAGTGTGCTTATCATGGATCAATCTTCACAAGTTCGAGTGAAGAAGGAACCTCAACTAGTGTTGCGTGAGGAGTTCATCCAAGTGAAGGAAGAATACAAACGTCATGGGAAGAAGACATCGTTCAAGTAAAGAATGAAGAGGAGTCATGGATTTCGAATAAGGTACGTTCATTCTTGATAGACGTGTCTTGCCAACATGTCTATTGCTTTATTTGGTACGTTTTATCCCACAATGATATTGCGGAAACCCTTGGCATGGATAGGGGCAATATTCATTGAAGGAAAGCGGGATCTCATCCCGTGACTCGTAGCCTTTATCCAAGTAACTTAATGAAACATTTTAAGTGGGTCGATGGTGATTGCCTTAGGGCCTACACCCAACGAGACTACCCATAGGGGTCTACTCACGAGATTACCATTCGAGGTCTACTCAAATCGCCTTGTGTGTACAAGGGTCGGCTTTCACTTCAACTTATTAATGCAACATATCTATTCCGTTTTCATACCCTAAAATCCAACAATATGTACTCCAAGAAATCTTCTTCCAAGGGATCAATGCTGAAACGAAGAACTGCATCAACCTGCACACTGCTTGCGGTTTCATAGAGAAGGATCCTGATGAGGCGTGGGCATTGCTTGACAAGTTGACCAACTACAATGCAATGTATGGAATGCAGCAGGCCCAACAACCCCAACGAAGGCTCTATAATCCGAATAGGGACGAGGTAGACCCCGAAGTGAAGCACCAGTTTTTGCAATTGCAAGTTGAGATCAACCGTCTGAAAAAGCAGGTAAGTTTTCTTAAATCATCTCCATCTTGCCAAGAATGCGGGTCTCAAGCCCATGCTGCTTCTGCCTACACTAACTTGCAACAGGTTCGTGTTGCTGAGGCATATGAAGAAAATAACTACATGAGGGGTCCATATAGGAACCAAGGTAATACTTTTTATCTAAGGAGGAATAACAATCAGCCCACCTAGGGCAATCATGCATATGGCTAAGGGAGCAGCCCTCCTCATCAAGATCAAAGGGTTACACCTAATAGACCTCCGGGCTATCAAGAGACGCCATTATGGGTGAATGGACTTCATGAAGGGATCAATGGAGTGAAAAACGAGATCAATGGAGTTCGGGCTGACCTAAATAATCAAATGAAGGGTGTACAAGACCAATTGGGAGAGTTAGATACATGGAGAAAGAGCGTCAATTCCCAAATAGGTAACCTAGTTGCACAGATTCCAAGACCTCAAGGGCAACTCCCGAGATGCCCCGAGGAAAACCCTAGAGGACAAATAGCAGCCATACATCTGAGGAGCGGGAAGGAGTTGCCAGATCGAACCGAGCCCAAGAAAAAGAGCACAGTGATGAAGATGATACCCCATTCAAGTCCGTTACCGACACCAACAAGGTCGATACCGAGGCTCAACCAGTCGTTACCGACCCCACACAGGTGGATATCGAGCCCTCTAGGCCAAGTAAGTCTTCTGAACCAAACTCTGATCTCGTTACCGACCCCCCTAGGGTCGGTACCGACCCTTCTCCAGCACCAGTCGACCCTCTTGTCGACTCGGTAGAGCCTCGATCTAGCCCTCTTTCTACTCCAAGTCCATCTAAAACTCTTCCTTTCCCAATTAAGAAGTCTAATGATGTCACGAAAGGAAAGTTTAGATGCTTTGTTAAAATTCTCCAGGGCTTGAACATCTCTATACCATTTACTGAAGCCCTTAATGAAATGTCTGCATACACTAAATTTTTAAAAGAAATCTTAAGCAGGAAAAGGTTCATATCGGAGCTGACAAATGAAGTACGATCCTTAAAGATCCCAGAAAAGCTAGGTAATCCAGGTAAGTTTGCTATTACCATTGGTATTGGAACTCACCGTTTTAAAGCTTTATGTGACCTAGGTGTCAGTGCCAACCTCCTACCTCTATCTATTTGGTCCAAGGCCAATATGGGACCGTTGGAACCCATCAATATGAGGTTGTACATGGTGGATGGATCTTGTGTCAAGGCAACAAGATTCATTGAGGATGTCCCTATCCAAGTTGGAAATTTTTTTTATTCCCAACGACTTCATTGTTCTAGACATGCCAGAAGACCTTGTGGTGCCAATCATTCTTGGAAGACCATTCTTAGCCACCACGGGGGCACGAGTTGATGTTAGGAAGGGTCTTCTCACATTCGACATTGGAGAAGAGAAGGTCGAGTTTCACTTCAATCCGGCCGTGAATGAGGTTGCTAGTTGTAGTACTGAAGAGCCTACCGACCCACCATGGGTCGGTACCGATCCTTCTTTGAGTACAAGACAGTGCAAGGAAGTTACACATACCGAGGAACTTACCGACCCCCCATGGGTCGGTAACGACCCATTCCTGAAGGAGTACGATGCTGGAGATGGATTCAGGCACGATACTGAGGCACTCCCTGACCCAGATAGGTCGGTAACGACCCACATAGCCTCGTTAATGAGCCCCTATATGAGAGACAAAGGTGAGTCTTCTTACACTGATTTGTTTGATTCAGGTCATGATCCTTTCCCTCATCCTTTTTCTACATTACTTCCTACTATGCATACTGTGAAGGAGTCGAAACCCCTTGGTTTTCGGATTTTTCTAACCCTTATGTAAGACTTCCAAGCATTCTTGTTGATGATAGAGGACCAAATGTCTTGGAAAGAAGCTTTGAAGCTTTTCCATCTATGTATGGGGTTTCTCATGATCCCTACAAAGTCGGAGAGAAGCCACCTTAGGGCTAAGGTAAGTTCGTCGAGCTGACGACGTTAAAAATAGTGCTTAGGGGAGGCAACCCGCTTTTAGTTTTTGCTTTCTTAGATCTTTTTGCAAGCTTTCTTTTGACTTGTTTTTAGGTTAGATTAGTGTACTAGGGATAGATGTTTTTTATAAGTGACTCAGGTACAAGAAGTTAAGAAGTGCTAAGATGGAGAAGATATCAATTAGAAGTATTGGTACAAGAGCCAACAACAGAGCAATATTGGTTGGTTCGTTGCCGACGCTCTCCTGGTCGGTACCGATGTTTACATGAATCCGAGAGAAGAAAAATTCAGACTCCTCGGTGATCAATGGTTTCAAGAAGCTTCAACTTTATTTTGTGAGTTCGCTTTTCTTTTCCCTCTTTATCTTTTTATATTTTTTTTATGTTTTAAACAGTGAGGACACTGTTTGGTTTAAGTATGGGGTGGGGGAAAAGGAAACTCAATTTTTGTGTCTTTGTTTGTGTTTTAGGATTGATAATATTCCACTTAGATGTCATATGATATGCTTTAACTTGCATGATCATGTAATTCCATAGCATGTTTGGATAGCTTTGCCTGAATCATGTTGAAAATTTGTTTTTATGTGGATACTTAGCATGTGATGAAATTGAGCACATATGATCTTAGGTAGAAGTGACTGAAATCCAACAAAAATTACCTTGTGAGCATGTTTGGCCTTAATTTTCTTGTGTGATTTACTCTCCTTATGCATATTATCTCTTGTCATTGATATGGTTATCTATTTCTTGAAGCCTTTATGAGATATTAGTTAATTGCATGTGAAATCATATGATGGAGAACTTATTTCTTTAACCCCCTTTTTATCTTCTCTTTTTACCTACCTTATCATTATCCTCTTTTTGAAGCCAATTTGAGCCTTGAAGCCTTTTATTTGTAAGCTCCACAAAATTGTTTCCTAGCCGATATAAGCTTGACCCTATCCGGGGATTAGGACTTAGTATTTATTGTGATGGTTTTGTTGAGAAGAGATGTATTGGTTCAAGTGTGGGGTAATATGGGTTGGGTATTTGAAAGTCTTGAACTTTATCATGTAAAAGGAGTTTGGTTCTCTGAATGCACTCACAAAAGAAGTGGAAAGTAAAGAGGGAGAAAGAAAGAAAAATGACGAGGAGAACTCGTTACCGACCCTGGTAGAAAAAGCTGAAAAAAATATTGAATAGTAAGAGTGTGCATGAGCCAAATTTTCTTGTTATTTTGAGCAAGATTAGTTGGGATATCAAAGGGGTTGAAAAAAGTTGAAGTTTGTTCTTTAAAGTTTGAGCGACTTTGGTATGTTCTTTTGAGAAGTTTTGGTGAGTTGTATTGGAGAGTTTAGGACTCTATATTCCCGGATTTTTAGCACCGCAAACCAAAATATTTCCACGCCTTATTGTCATTACCAAGCCCCATTACAACCCGGCCGAATGGAAGCTTCTATGAAGTTTTTCATTGAGCCTAAGTTATCTTGATGATTTTTATGTGTTTTGACATCTCTGGTGGAGAGTTTGGTGATATAAGTAACAATGACTATGTTGACTTTTGTATATTGGATTGAATTGAGAGTTATTATTCTAAGCCTATGCACTTGAGAGTTGAGAGAAACACATTACCCTTGTGAGGTTGGATTTTTAGTTGCTTTTGCTTGAGGTTGATTAAATATGTGTGATGACGTTAGATTCACTTGTCTATCTATTTCTACTTGTGCTTATGATGTTGCTTTTTGATAAAGGCATTGACTTGAAGAATGTGTTGATGGTTTTTATTCTTGTCTTGTTGATTGCTTGAGGACAAGCAAGTCTAAGTATGGGGTATTTTGATATCTAGCTTTTTAGTCGTGTTATTAGGGTGTGCTTTTGTGTGTTTGAGTCTTTTTCTTTAGTTTTGTGTTTTGTTTTGAATCATTTGTGTAGGTTTTCGTATTTGCTTAAGATATGGAGTCTACATAAGCTTTGGTGGTGTTTTTATAGGTTTTGGAGCTGTTTAATTTGGAGCATATTTTGAAGAAAAGAGGAAAGCACTTAAAGATAGCACTCAAGAGAGACATTGAAGATCAAGTTTAAGCCATGAGAGGAGTTTAGAGACCCGTTACCGAGCCTAAGGAGAAAGAATCAAGGCAAAACAAGGTGTAACGAATCCTATGCCGAAGTTTTACTCTCAGTTACAAGCCTGTTTTCAATGTTGAACAAGGTCGATAACGACCCTGAGAGGGTCGATACCGAGGCTGGATGGGTCGTTACTGAGGTGTGCAGGGTCGGTAGCGAGGCTCTCAGCAAAAGAAGAGAAGTGAAGAAATTCAGAAAGTTCTACCGACCTTGACGGGGTTGATACCGAGGATCCCGTGTCGGTAGGAGCAGGAGAGTCGGCGCATTTAATGCACTTTTATCCTATATCTTTTATGTCTTTAGATAGTTTTAAGGGATATATCTTTTAGAAGATTTATTTCCTTATAGATAGATTAGTTTTCTCTATAAATACTCTTGCCTAGCACCTTCTTTTGAGGAATCAATTGCCTTGGGGGCACGTTAGGGAGAATAGAAGAGAGAGAATGGGTGAGATAGAGTAGATAGAGAGGCGAGTTTGAGAGAGAACAAGTTTTGTTTGGATTCAGTTTGTAAGCTTTTCCTTTCATTAATTCCAATTGCTTTATTTTCAATTATGAGGTGTGAGTAGTCTGTCTATCTAAGGTTGGGGTTTAAACCCAACAATGGTTATGTATGCTTGCCTTTGATCATGTCTTGATTTTTTTTATCATAATTATTCTCTCTTGTTCTTAACTCCTTGAAACGAAAGTGGATAGGAATTTTTCATTCATAGTTGAAGCGAAAGCGGAAACCTTGAATCAGAATAGTCAATTTAGGGTTTTGAAGCGAAAGCGCATCAATCCTAGTTGAAGTAGAAAAGATAGATAATAAGTTATTTGATTGAACGAAAGTTAGTTGATTTACTTGCTTAGGTTAACGAAAGTTAACAACTTTATATGATAAAAGCATGATCTATGTGTTTCATTGGCATATGTATGCATAATTGTTGTTGTCGGGATACCTTAACTTTAGAATTTCTCTCTTTTGATTTAAAAATCTAAAGTTTCTCTCTTACTTGCGCTCTAAGTAAGAAGAAAACTTGATGCTGACTTTCTCCCGTGGACGAACCTGACTCCCCTGTACTCAGCGGGGTCTTGATTATAAATTTATTTGTTGTCTAGAAACCCTTTCAACAGCTCGTCAAATCAAAACAGGCGTGCCATCACATCTAGCATCTGGAAGAAATGTTTCAAATTCTCAAGAGTTACCACATGATGCACTTGATTGCATAGCATATTGCAATGAGATTAAAAAGATATGTGATTGTCTTGCCTTGAATATGAATTCACAAGAGACCTACGGGTCATTACAAGATACCTATGGGTCATTTCATGTCATTTCACAAGATACATATATGTCATTTTCATATGAGATCTTCAGATCTAATTCATAAGAGACCATAAGGACACATTGACATTTGCATATGCATAAATTGGACGATTCACACAATAATAAATTGGACACATTGGCATTTGCATATGCATAAATAAATTCAAATGAGAAATATATATATTTGTTTGTATGTATGTATGTATATTGATTAATTGTTTGGATTTGAGTGAAATAATTGATGATGGTCTATATTCACTGAGTATGCGGCTCACATAAATCGTAAAATAATTTTTCCAGTTTCAGCTAGATCTTACGGACGTATGTTTCTCTTAGAGGTCACATTCATACTTGTCAGCCAATTGAAGCCTTATGCAACCTTCTCCTCCTCAGTTTGCATCGTAGTCATATGAGTTGTACTAGAAGTTAGAGTGATATATGTTTTAATATAAGAAGTAACTAAATATAGGTGTGGTTGTATGTGTGTGCAACTTTATATGGTTGTTAATTTCTGTAATATGATTATGTGGATAGTTGATATATGTGAATCATCTGCTTATATAAGAAATTAGTTATTACTCAATATACGACATAGGGTATAAGGGTGTCACACTATCAATTATAATTCTTTTTTTTGTTGTTACTAGTTGTTTAATGAATGTGGTTTTGTAAGTCGATGAGTGAATGTACAATTTCGTTGTTTGATTTCAAGTTGTTATTTTTTCCATTATGTTTGTCTAGTATGAGACGAAGATCTCAATTTCGTTGTTTGATTTCAAGTTGATGATTTTTTCCATTATGTTTGTCTAGTATGAGACGAAGATCTCATTTTGATGTGCATTTGTCGAAATGTATATTAGATATTGCCTCGACCACATGATTCAAAGGATTTGTGGTTTATCTAATGATGCAAATTTTGTATGTTTGGACATCAACTTTTCGAATGATCATGTCATTTTGGTAGCCTATTAGCTCAAATGGTAGAGCGGTGTGCATATGCACATAGATGTGGGTTCAAATCCAACATAGACTAACTCTTCACACTATTTATGTCTTTTGGTTCATGATAGTTTTTTTTTTTGGATAATATTTTTATATGCTTAAGTTCAAGAAAGTTTATCTTACAATTATCAATAAGGTTCAAGAAATTTAATTCACAATACTCGTTACTTGTATCATTTATTCTAGTTAATAAATGGTATGTGTTCATAATTTGGTATGCTAGGTTCATAATTTCTATCATTATGGTTCATAACTTATGAGCAATAGAAATTAACAACTTGCAATATGTTCAACGCCTTTCTCATGTCCCCATTGCTAAGCCTCACAACAACATTCAATCTAGCCTATGATGTATCAAGTCTAGAATGAAGAACAAGTTGTCAAAAGTGATAAATAAGAAGATCTACTACGCAATTAACGATTCTCATTAATGGGTATGATAAAACATGGTTCACATAGAGAGGATTATTCTCTCATGGGTGTGTGAAAATCCATACAAATTGAAATCACCAACAAAATCAATAGAAGGCTACACAAATTAAATAAATAACACTAAAACATTGTTGAATCTATACATTTTGAAGTAACAAAATCCCGAAATCAAAAACCCCAAAGAGAAAAAACCCTAAATAGTGTTTCAAGTTCAAAACTGGGAATAACCAAAAACCCCAAAATAGAAAAAAGCCCAAATACCTAAATCCATACTTGAAGTGGGAATTGAAAGTGGGAGAAAGTAGATCGGAAAACGAATTAACCCGAAGAACGGATAGGAAGAAAGTGTAGACAAAAGGCAAAACGGAAAAAAAAAGGTGGGAGATGAGTGCATAGGGAAGTGACGAAAATACCCTCCTTTTATTTATATTTTTTTTAAATTAATACCCTCCGTTTAAGAAATCACTTAAACGTATATATTGAACCTAGCGTTAGATGTATCATGATCAACAATTGGAACTTGTCCCATATTACAATGTAATACAAAACGCATTTGATCGTTATTCTGTGTCTATAACTCAGGATGTACATGGGGGCGATTGGCGGAGAATGCATTCCCAGACCCCATCCCCGACATACTATTAGGCCCTCATCCCTGCCCCGTCCCCGTCTAATACTCTAATCCCCGCGGAGAACGGGGCGGGAATCCGTGTCGGGTATCGGGTTGTTAACGGGACCCCGTTTATTATAAAAAAATATTTTAAACTTTAAAAAAGCTTACAAATATCAAATTTAATAACATAAATTTTAAATTTCATTATATAATTTGTAGATATATATATATAAACTTTTAAATTAAAAACTACAATTATATTTAAAAATTATTTTTATTTATTGTTTTATAAATTAAAAAATTAAAAAACATATCAGGTATATGTAGCAGGGATTCGGGGCAGATAATACATTTCCCGTCCCCGCCCCGTTTAAATCGGGGTTACGAAATTGATCCCATTCCCCACCCCGTTCCCCACCAAGTCGGGGAGTTCCCGCCCCATTAGGGACAGGTCCCTTTTCGGATCCCCGTCACCACAGATTTTTTGTGCATCATCTATAACCTTTTTTTTTCTTATAAAAGACATTAATATATTGCATTTTCTGAACCAGCAATATAATATTACCTAATGGCTAAATGGTTGCGGACATGATTGTTCAAGAATCATCACTAATACATCCATCTAGTAGATCTGAAGGAATCTTTGATTAATTAATCTCTAATCTCTGTATTAGTGTTAACATTGTCCCGTCAACCATGATGTTGTCTTCCATACACCCTGTCCTCTTTCTTTTCCCTCAAATTCGTTATTAGCTGTTACATAGTTTAGACAACGAAATATGATCTGGCTCTCAATCTGCCAAAATTCATGCTATTATCGTGTGACAAACTTGCAAGTCTGAATTTTCTTTAGCCAAGATTAACGTGAAGAGCAGTTTTAATTTTTGACCACGTCTTGTGTTTCTGCCTTTGTCTTGCCCTTTCCTTCTCTCCTAGTACTCCTACTTGGCTGGACCAGATATACAACAATGAATATGCAAAAATGGGGACCACAAAGTTAGAATGTAGCAGTTGTCAAACTATCATTGCTAAAAATGTAAATTGAGAGGCAGTAGTACCGAATGCTGCGCTTGACTTAGCATGGAGTAATTTCTAACTAAGCAATGAAAATGGCAAGAAAGGAGTGCCAACCAAGACATCAGTTTCACAAAAAGTTTTCTTGTTCATAGATAAACCCATAAATACAACACTTGCAGATATTACAAGGATGCTTTTGCCTGTCAGCAATCAGCATAAGATAATCTGAGCAACAAAAGCATCACATCCTCCTCCCACTAGGCAGGCATTCTACATGCAGTAAAATTGAAGTTGCCCACAAATCTACCGAGCTGTTAAAACCTCCCAAATAAAAAGAAAATAAAAAACCAATCCAATTCTCTCACAAAGACCCTCTGATCCATAACCAGGCACAATTTCTTGCCTCCTTTGGTCTTTCATCTTTCATTCGGTCCCATCAGCATGAGCATGAATTTGATGTTTCATTCCAAGACTAATCACATTTTAGGCAGCACTCTTGGCCATATTATTGCTTGATCGGTTGTATTTCATGTGGCTATTCACAAGCTGTCCAGCAGCAATGGCCGACATAAGAGAGAGTTCTCCAGCAAGAACTGACCCAGCAACAATGGTGGACAACAGCCTTGCATTCCCTCCAGGAGTTTCCCTATTTGCCCCTTTCACTCCAAGCAGGTTCAGACATGCTGATTGGGAGGCTAACTGAGTGCCTCCACCAACTGTACCAACCTGGCAACCATAATTCAAACACAAGCCCATCAGATTCCAAAACTCAATTCACATTTGTTCACCAGCAAACGTGCAGGAGAAGCTACGTACCTCAATAGAGGGCATGGTAACAGACACGTGAAGGTCTTTTCCATCATTAATGGCTTCCATCATAGTGATACAGTGAGAGCTCTCCACATTCTGAGCTGGGTCCTGGCCGGTGGCAATGTAGATAGCCGAGACTATGTTGGCAGCGTGAGCATTGAACCCGCCAAGAGCTCCTGCCATGGCAGAACCAGTCAGGTTCTTCAGCATGTTCAGTTCCACAAGGGAAGCTACGTTTGTCTTGAGAACCTTCTTCACCACTTCTTCTTTGATGACGGCCTCACAGACTACAGATTTGCCCCTTCCTTCTATCCAGTTTACAGCTGCTGGCTTCTTGTCTGAACAATAGTTGCCTGCACACATCCAAGAATCAAACAATTAAATAACCAGACATATATGTGGATTACAAGTGAAAAGATCAATTGGAAAGACAGACAAATTTTACAAGAAAAAGATCTTACCGGAAATTCCAATAACATCCATGTCAGAGAAATCATTCTGGAGGAAGTCCAAAACATTCTGGACACCTTTGGATACCATGTTCATCCCCATGGCATCACCCGTGCTGCATGTAAATCTGGTGTAGAGATTCTTTCCAGCAATGGCACACTTGATGTGCTGAAGCCTTGCAAATCTGCTTGACCTGGAATTCAAAAGAAAAGGCGTTGGCATCCATTTCTCAGGAATTTCTGTAGGTAGTTTATCAAATTAAAAGCATGAAGCTCGGTGCTAACAAAATACCAATTCAAATAAAGAGATTTATGTTATAAATTGAGCACACAAACCTGTTGAACGCCAAGGACAAGGTCTCGAAATTCTCAGGATTCTCCAGGAACAGCTTGAGGTCAGCAGCCCTCCTCGCTGAACCGAACCTGATAACAGGAGCCCTAGTCATTCCATCCTTCAAAAGAACACTGAAAGCACCTCCACACAAGTGAATCGCCTTGCATCCCCTGTTGGTACTCGCAACCAAGCAACCCTCGGTGGTCGCCATGGGGACCGAGAATTCATGACCATCAAGCAACAGTGGCCCAGCGATCCCCACCGGAATCTGCACGAATCCAACCGGCATCTCACAGCACTGACCAAGAATCGACTCGTAGTCGAACCCGGCGAGTGGAAGCCCCGACAGCGAGCGACCTGTCATCCTCTGGAGCGCTGCACGGCGTATCTTGGCTGCTCGGAAGCAGTCTCCTAACTTGGATTCGAGCGAATAGGACGGGACGGATCCCAAGATCACGGAATTCACCATTTCTTCATCCTCCGGTGTGAGATCGTCGTTCTGCTGTAATAGACCCTCGTCGATGACCGATTTAGGCTTTGGGGGAGGGATCGCGAGAGAGCAGTCAACAGCGGCGGCACATGGGGTAGTCCGACGGTCTTCGGCGCCGTTGCGGAGACTTTCATCTTCATCCGAGGAGATCCAGTCGTCGTCAGCGGAGGAACGAGTGGAGATGAAAGATTGAACGAAGTCGATGCCGAAGAAGCCAAGAAGGTAGATAAACGAGGCGATGAAGGCGACTATGGCGCCGATCTCGGAGAGGGAGACGACGTGGAGAGGCGTGGAGTTACGGATCTTCTCCCTCCATCGCTGGAGGAGGAAGTAAACAACGGAGAAGAAGAGGGTGAAGAAGACGCCGTTAGTGAGGTAAAGTGGTAGGGGGAGCGCATCGGACGCTTTGGCATCGTCTCCGGCCGCCGGAGAGAGCTTGTAGGCATTGTTCAGTCGGTGGTGGGGTTTTAGCAACGGCGGCGCAACCTTGGACGACGGTGAAGCAGGTTGTTGACGGCGACGAACGTCCATTCTCCCCCAACGACTGAAATCGGAGAATGGAGGAAGAAAGAGAGGAAGAAGATTCAGGAACGATCAAGAGGGAATTCGAGGGGTTTGATTTTGGGGATGGGAGGATTGGGGGTGCTTGCTGGAAGGAGGGGTAGTTTTTATAGGGTTACGGTGGAGGAGGGACTAGAACGTGCGAAGCGAGCGGGTGTGTGTGACTAGTAAGCGTGTGATTAATTAGAACGTGTGGGGTCAAAGCTCGATATATTTGAAACGGGAATGTAAAATAAAACGTTGAGAGTCAAGAGTCGAAATCAGACAATGTGTTCTTGGCTTCTTTGCTCATTGACAGATATTAGTATAACCTTGCACGTTTATAATTTTCTTCCATATTTTTGATATATCCGCATTTATGATGGATAATGTCGTAAACCTCATTTGATAGAAGATATGCCGGATATATTACTATAAGAATACTTTCTTTTGGGTAAGATTACTCAAAATTTAAAAGGTGAACCAAGAAGTTTACTAAAAATGTCATTAATTTGATCATTGGTACTGACGTGTTGAACCAAAAAGCTCTCCATTTTCTAATATCTCCCGAATAAAGTGAAAATTAGGGTGAATACGCTTAGAATTGTTATTAAGAACAAGATTATGAGTCATAAACATGGCGCTAAGATTGTTACAAAGAAGTAAGAGAAGATTAGGAATAGACGGTTGCAAGTCAAGCAAGTGAAGAAATTTGTGTTCTTTAATCAAGATGACATTTACTAAAAATGGCAGACCGAGGGGGCAACCCCACTTTCATAATATATATTTAATATGGGTATAGTATTATAGTAAAACTAAGTAGCTCAATTGGCAAGAGTAGCCCCTCCTTTCTTCTCAATAGCGCACCCGCGTTCGAAGCCTGATCCTCATCTCTCTTTTATTTTTCCCCTTAAAAATGTCACGAACATTACGTGGGTGGGGCAGTGGGGGCAGGTGACTCCAGAATCCTTTTTATTTTGTAATTTTTTTTTCACTTTTTCCTTCATGTTTTGTTAAAGACAAATTAAAATATGATTAGATAAATATATTTATGTTGTTTGTATTTAATTGTTAATATATTTTCTTAACTTATGTAGCTTTCATTAATTCATATCCAAAAAATAGTTTTCATTAATTAAAGAAAACATAATTTTTAAAATAAATTGTACTTGATTTTATTTAGTATGTGATGGTGCATAAAATAGCGGAGTATGAACGCTGGGACCCGAGTACGAGAAATAGTGGGATCCGGCGGGGTTCCCAAGGCATAAACTCGAGGGCCTTTGCCATACCCATCCAAAAAAGGCAATCCCGGCCCAAGCGAAGCCTCAAAACCACGATCACGAGGTCCAGACCTCGTTGAACTCACTAAATGGGGCAGTTAAGCAAACTCCCCCCAATGTATAACGAGGCCCAAACCTCGTTGTTCAAAAGCTGACATCCCCGCCCCGTTTAACCACTCAGCGTCCACCATATTCTCAACCAATGACCGACTGCCTCACTCTCAACCAATCAGAGGGTTTGACCTCGAGCATCCCACGTCAACCAAATAGCAAGAACCATGTTCCTCAATCCTCTATAAATAGAGGAGAACCTCGAAGGTAGCAAGGGGTCGAAAAACATCTTGAACTCAAGAACTATCTTGTTTGTTGAAGATCGACGTGCTGAATCATCGTAAAAGACCACGCTACAACCAAGTGAAGGTCCACAAAAAGACTTCAAGTTGCCCAAAGAGACCTCGTCTCAATCAAAGATCTCGCTACATCACTTCACATACCACAATCCTCGCAAGCACAACAAAGTATTCAACTTCGCCAAAGGATATCAGGCCTAGATTTGCAATAGGAGCAGAGCTCGTCAATAGTCTGTTAGAGGTAGAATCTCCCAGCAGTTGGGAGGTCTCGAACCTTGTTAGACAGAGACCTCGAATCCTCTAAGAAGAGATCTAGGGCATAATCTCGCTATTTGTAACCTCGTTCTAAAGATATAAATAAAAGAAAGTGTTTGCCTAGTCGAATAAAAGTAATCTCGTTCTTGTCTTTTAGCGTTGGTTTATTTCGGGTTTCATCACTAGCGCCGTCTGTGGGAACTTCTTCATCCTAAGCAATTTCCCGACTTGTGCAAACCTTGGCTTTTGAATCCCTCAAAATGCATGTCCAAACAACTTCTTCCCTCAGCACCCCGATAGCATGCTTGAAACCTCGCATTGGATGAACATGGCACCACTGCCTGGTTGTCCGTTCGGAGTCCCTCCGGGGTGGGAATATAACGTCCCGCAAAACCCTTACCTATTCCAAGGGTACGAACCGAGCGGCATTCCCCCAAACCCATATCCCTACCCAGGCTATGGGCAATACCAACAGGGCTTCGCCCCTTCGCCCGTACACGTCCAGGCACCTCCGATGTCCACATACGTCCCCGTTCCCAGGCCTGGCCAGCCCCATTCTGAGTACATACCCGCGTACGTCCCCGAGCACGTGCCGGATCATGAGGCATCAACTAACGGCTCATCAACGGAGAGGCCGCCCCGGGACCCTATGCAGATTTTGAGGTCTCGCTCTCGACGCTCCCGGATGCAAGATCCAGAACTGTCCGAAACAACGGGGAGCGTGATGCATACCCTGAGGTCGCGCTCGCGACGTTGTCATGTTGAGGTTGGTAGCCTCTCACCTTTTGTGGACGAGATTCAAAGCGCATCAATGCCCAAAGGCTTCCATAGGCCGCAGATGGGACTCTACGACGACGCGGTAGATCCGGAGGAGCATGTGAAGCACTTCGCTGTTCAGATGAACGTCAACTCTTACAACGATGCCATTTTCTGCCGCGTTTTCCCGACCACGCTGGAGAAGGCCGCGATGACATGGTTTATAAGCCTCAAAATCGGGTATGTGGCCTCGTTCGCTCAGCTGTGCGAGGCCTTTATCGCACACTTCAATGGCTCGACGAAGCACAAGAAAAACATGCGGGATCTCCGCGGAATTGAGTAGGGAGAGGGCGAGTCTGGGCACCTTTTTTACAAGGTTCACAACCGCGATTGCAGAAATTGCGCATATCGATAAGGCGTCGGTGCGAGACACCCTCTTGGGCAATCTATGTCACGGGGCTTTCAAGAATAACATTTTCCTGAAATGTTCGACGACATATGACAACCTGTGCGCCCGGATTACGGCCCAGGTATACGCCGAGGACGCCGCCAACCAAAGCTCTCGGCTGAGGAACGACAAGGAAATTGTGGCCAAGGCTAAGGGAAAGGCGAAGGTGGGTGTGCCAGCTACCAAGGATGCGTTTGTTACGCAGGCCTAGAACCTCATCGTCAACAACAACAACAATAACAACAACAACAGCAACAACAACAACAACAACAACAACAACAACAACAACAACAACAACAACAACAACAACAACAACAACAACAACAAAAACAAAAACAACAAAAACAACAACCACAACAACAACAGAAACAACCGAAACAACAACAATAACGAAGCAGGGAGAAACAACGGCGGTGGAAGTTGGAACTGCTTTGGAGGGAGGCAGCGAGGTTACAGGGGAAAGGGCGGCCCTTTGTATAACCCGAACGAAAAGAAGCACGCCAACCCCGCCTCAGGATCAAACAACGTGTCGCAGGGCCCGAGCCAAGCGAGAGCCAACAACATCGAACAGCAGGCTCCCGCAAAGCAGACACGATCCGGGCACACGACGACCACCGATGGATATATTCACACCATCTCGGGTGGCCTCTCATTGGCTGGCTCGATCCAGACATAAAGAAAGAGGTACGCGAGGGCAAGCCATCATGAGCCCTCGGTATTTAGTGTCGCACAAACCTCGCGGTTCCACGTGGGGCTAGCCTTCACCTCCGAGGATGCCGAGGGCCTGCACATGCCGCACTCTGACCCTTTAGTGGTGCACGCTTAGGTAGGATCGAAGATGGTGAAGCGGGTGTTGGTGGACACGGGATCTTCCGTGGACGTCATGTACTACGACGCCTTTGAGCAATTAGGCATTTCCGCGACGACCCTGAAGCCCTACACTGGGAAGCTAACGTCCTTCTCTAGTGACGAGGTTGATGTCACGGGCCTCATTGACCTCTGGATGACGTTGGGTGCTGGTTTGACGAGGCGAACCGAGATAGTGGAATTCACCGTGGTGCGTTTGCCCTCGGTGTATAATGCGATCATCGGGAGAGTGTCCCTGATGAAATTTCAAGCGATGGTGTCCATCGACCACCTAAAGATGAAATTCCTCATCGAGGGCGGGGTCGGTGAGGTCAAGGGCAATCAAGAAGAAGGTCGCATCTTCTACTCGACCTCCGCTAAACAAAAATGTCCGGTATTCATGGTGGAGGCTACCGGGGAGGCTGATCTCGAAGTCCGGGACTTTACGGTCCCTATCCCAAAGGCAGAGATAAAAGTTGTCACACCCTTCGGTAGCGAGGCAGAAAAGATCTACTTGGGCGAGTGCCTCTCCGGGGAGTCAGCATCGTCGCTGGAGACCTTTCTTGCTGGCTCCCACGACGTGTTTGCGTGGACTGCAAAAGACCTCCGCGATGTCCCGCGAACTGTGGCCCAACATTCCTTAAACGTCGATGTCACCGCCCATCCCGTGGTACAACGATGGGGGAAGATGAATGAGGAGAGGGCAAGCGCCGCGAATGCCGAGGTAGGAAAGCTGTTGGCCGCGGGGTTTATCCGCGAGGTCTAGCGGAAAGTGGCGCATGTGCGTGGACTTCAAGGATCTAAACAAGGCCTGCCCCAAAGATAGTTACCCCCTACCCTCGATCGACGAGCTGGTCGATTCCACAGCAAGTCACGGGGTCTTGAGCTTCCTCGACGCATACTCAGGCTACAATCAAGTCTTAATGAGCCCGCGAGATGAGGAAGAAACATCCTTCATCATGCAGCGAGGGACCTACTGCTACAAGGTCATGCCTTTCGGTTTGAAGAACGCGGGTGCAACCTTCCAGCGGCTCGTAGACCGAGTCTTCAAGAACCATCTGGGAGGAACGTGTCGGCTTACGTCGACGACATTGTGGTTCGAAGCAGAACATGTAACACCCCGATAATTTATAAGGAATTGAGGTGTTATCAATGTCAACAAGAGCTCTTCCTTTTCTAGGTTCAAGTGAGGACAAAGATCTCAGAAGTTAAGCGTGCAAGGATGAGAGTAGTACCAGGATGGGTGACCTCCTGGGAAGTCCTCGGGTTGGCATGGGATAACGCTTCTAAAGGCTTGGGGCCTTACAAATGGTATCAGAGCTGACTTCGGGTTACGAGTTGGCTTGGCCTAGATGGCGGTCACTCGACCCGGAGGGCGGTCCTTGGGCCTTGACGAGGACGTCAAGTGTTTAAGTGGGGGAGATTGTAACACCCCGATAATTTATAAGGAATTGAGGTGCTATCAATGTCAACAAGAGCTCTTCCTTTTCTGGGTTCAAGTGAGGACAAAGATCTCAGAAGTTAAGTGTGCAGGGATGAGAGTAGTACCAGGATGGGTGACCTCCTAGGAAGTCCTCGGGTTGGCATGGGATAGCGCTTCTAAAGGCTTGAGGCCTTACAGAACCCCAGTGGAACATCTGGTCGACCTCGCTAAAGTTTTTGCAACGCTCAGACATAACCGGCTCAGCTTGAATCCTGAGAAATGTGTGTTCGGCGTGTCATCAGGAAAGTTCCTGGGATTCATGATCAGCGCATGGGAGATACATGTGAACCCCGCCAAGATAGAATCGATTCTTTCGATGAGTTCGCCCCGATCTCGGACCGAGGTATAGCGGCTCAACGACGCTGTAAACTACCTGAGGAGGTTTTGTTCCCGTTTGGCGGACAGATCGCTACCCTTCTTCGCGACCCTAAAGAAAAACGACAAGTTTGTCTGGGACGAAGAGCTAGAACTCGCTTTCTCTAGGTTGAAGGCATTCTTGTCAAAGCTCCCCAAATTGTCGCCTCCAAAAGTGGGCGAGGACTTGCAACTGTACGTGGTCGTGAGCCTAGAGACAGTCAGCGTTGTGCTGACGAGAAAATCGATGCACCCTATCAATTTCATCGGCCGCGTGCTCTAACCTACGGAGCAGCGATACTCCCCAGCAGAAAAAATGGCCATGGCTGTGGTGACCTCCGCGAGGCGCCTGCACCCTTACTTTCATGCACACCCTATCCAGGTACTTTCTGATCTCCCTCTTCGACAGATCCACCACCAGCCTGCCATTTCCGGGCGGATGACAAAGTGGGCGGTCGAGCTCTCTGAGTTCGACATCAACTACCTACCTAGGACCACGATGAAGGGGCAGACCCTTACTGACTTCATGGTAGAAGTAACCTTCCCCGAGACTGACGAGAGCGCAGAGGAGTGGAAGGTCTTTGTCGATGGCTCGCGATGCAGCGCTGGGGGCGGGGCTGGCTTGCTTCTTGTCGGTCCCTCAATCAAGACAGAGTATGCCCTTAACTTTGCCTTCGACAGTAATCGTCGAATATGAGGCCATGATCGTCGGGATAGAGATGGCACTACTTAGTGGGGCTCGCAAGATCAGGGTATACACCGATTTCGAATTGGTGGCGCGACAGTTGAATGGGCAGTATGATGCCAAAACGGGGTTCTTTCCCGCGTACCGAGAAAAGGTTAAAGCCTTGGTATCCTGCCTAGAAAGGTTCGCGATAGAATCCATTCCACGCGCTGTGAACACAAAGGCAGATGCTCTCGCGAGGCTGGGGTCGGCCCTTCCCTTAGAAGTAGGCAACCGCGTGATGGTAGAGAGAAAGCTCCCGCGAAGTGTGACCAGGGAAGTTCTCTCCATCAAACTCGAGGATTTGAGGATTTCCATCACGCGATATGTGGAAAGCAGCGTCCTTCCTGAGGATCCCGCAGGGGCCTTAAAGCTCAAAATGCAAGTGACTCGCTACTACGTCGGAGGAGGACGACTTTATCGTCGGGGTTTCGCAAAGCCCAACTTGCTATGTGTGCCGACCAAGGCCGTAGAGCACATACTATTTGAGGCACATGAGGGGGTTTGTGGCGGCCACCCCGGTTGGCGTGCCTTGTCGCACAAAATCGCCCACTTGGGGTATTTTTGGCCCACCCTCAGGGCAGGACGCGAGGGCTTACGTTCAGAAGTGTGACAGGTGCCAGAAGCACGCCAACGTCCAGCATGCCCCGACCTCGCGCCTGCGCTCAATCCATGCACACTGCCCCTTTGCGATGTGGGGAATGGATATTTTAGGACCCTTCCCCAAGGTCGTAGGGCAGGTACAGTACATCTTGGACATCGTCGACTATTTCACGAAGTGGGTCGAGGCAGAGGCGATGGCAAAAACCACAGGGACAAAGGTCTGCAATTTTCTATGGAAAAACCTCGTATGTCGCTTTGGGGTCCCCATGACCATCATGACCGACAATGGTCCCCAGTTCGATTGCGAGGAAACTCGGACCTTTTGCTCCGAGCTTGGCATCACCCTCAAGTTTTCCTCGGTGATCCATCCCTAATCAAACGGCCAAGTAGAGAACGTCAACGCCCGTATCTTGTCCGATCTTAAGAAGCGGCTAGGCGTAGCACAAGGCCGTTGGGCGGAGCTTCTCCCGCTCGTCCTGGGGACATATCGAACAACCGCGCATCGCGCCACGGGGGAGACGCCTTTCGCTTTAACCTACGGGGTGGATGCGCTGGTTCCAGTAGAGGCCTTGGTCCCTTCGGCGAGGGTTTTCGACTTCGACGAAAAAGAGAACAAGACCAATCTCAAGGTAGAATTGAAGTTCAGGGACGAACTTCGCGAAGTCGCAGCCTGTGCTCCATGGAATATAAGCGGTGAGTTGCGGTGTATCATGACAACAAGGTTAGACCCCGGGTTTGGGTCTCGTGAAATCTCGTTTTTAGGCGCACCGAGGGCGGCAGGCTGGATCCAAACTGAGAGGAGCAGTACCTCCTCGGAGAAGAAGTCATGCCCGGGGCTTTTAAACTAAAAGATAGCGAGGGGCGCACTCTAAGCAAGACGTGGAATGTCGCTCGGCTCAAAAGATATTATATGTAAAATTTTTGAATTCTCGTCGTCACTAAATTTTGGGTATAAAGGGTCACGGGTTATTTTACGATACTTACCCAGTTTGGAGCCAATCTAGCGAGATCATGATCACCGGGAGCAATCCCGGTGATCGTCACAATCTATCCTCCCCAAGCTTCCCGCTTGGGGTTGGAGACAATCTAGCGAGATCACGATCACCGGGAATAATCCCGGGTGATCGTCACAATCTATCCTCCCCAAGCTTCCCGCTTGGGGTTGGATACAATCTAGCGAGATCACGATCACCGGGAGCAATCCCGGGTGATCGTCACAATCTATCCTCCCAAGCTTCCCGCTTGGGGTTGGAGACAATCTAGCGAGATCACGATCACCGGGAACAATCCCGGGTGATCGTCACAATCTATCCTCCCCAAGCTTCCCGCTTGGGGTTGAAGACAATCTAGCGAGATCACGATCACCGGGAACAATCCTGGGTGATCATCACAATCTATCCTCCCCAAACTTCCCGCTTGGGGTTGGAGACAATCTAGCGAGATCACGAGCACGGGAGCAATCCCGGGTGATCGTCAAAATCTATTCTCCCCAAGCGGGAAGCTTGGGGTTGGAGACAATCTAGCGAGATCACGATCACCGGGAGCAATCCCGGGTGATCATCACAATCTATCCTCCCCAAGCTTCCCGCTTGGGGTTGGAGACAATCTAGCGAGATCACGATCACCGGGAGCAATCCCGGGTGATCGTCACAATCTATCCTCCCCAAGCTTCCCGCTTGGGGTTGGAGACAATCTAGCAAGATCGTGATCATTGGGAGCAATCCCAATTGATCGTCACAATCTATCCTCCCCAAGCATCCCGCTTGGGGGTTGGAGATAATCTAGCGAGATCGCGATCATTGGGAGCAATCCCAAGTGATCGTCACAATTTATCCTCCCCAAGCTTCCCGCTTGGGGTTGGAGACAATCCAGCGAGATCGTTATCATTGGGAGTAATCCCAAGTGATCGTCATAATCTATCCTCCCCAAGCTTCCCGCTCGAGCGAGGATCGACATCGCTTCATATAATCTGACATGCGCGATCCGAGCGAGGCTCAGGATCGCTGCATATAATCTGTGTGACATGCGCTATCCGAGCGAGGCTCGAGATCGCTGCATATAATCTATGAGGCTCGTGATCGCTGCACAGTGGTAAAATTAAAGAATGACCCGATATGGCTCGAGCAGTCTGCAAGTCTTGCAACACTCGGGCCATGGGGTTGGATCGGGATGGAATGGGCCTTTGGAACCCTCAAAAGGCACGCAATATACCACAAGCAAAGATAGAAAGAAAAGTGCGTAAAGTAAGGCCGTGAAGGCCAAAATATCATATTACAAACCCCAGCTGGGCCACCAAAATATTTGAAGAAACAAAAATTACAAGAGCGTCTTTCATTCGCTCGGCCTGTTAGCAAGAGGGCCCATGGAGATTTGGCGGAGGGGCCAGGCAACGATAACTTCGAGCTCGGAGGTAGGCTCAGCATGTGCGGGGTTGGGATCACCCAGAGCGGGGTTCAAACCTTCCTGGACCAAGAGGACTGCGGCAGGAACTTTGTTCTCGCTCAATACAACCCCGCTTTCGTTGTCGAGGAAAAATTCGCATTCTCCCTCGGGCTCCTCCCTGGTCTCCCCCATGGTCAGTCCATAGTTGGGGATGAAGAAGACGATGCGGGGGTCGATATGCTGATACTTCGCAACTGCCTGTTTCACCTCTACGCGAATAGCCTGCCGGTACATCCCACCAATGTTGCTCAACAACTCTTCCTGGTACTCGGCCGACTTAACGTATTTGGGCCCTACAGTCTCCACCTCCTCGTTGAGCTCCTTGACGCGGTGGTGAAGGCTGTTGTTCTCCTCCTCCACCTTCTAGAGCTCTGATTCTCTCTCTCCTTGAAATATTTGTGTTCCTCGGTGAGTTTGGTCCGAAGGTCCTCAACCGAGGCTTGTAGGTGCCCAACCAAGGCCTTCGCCTTCGCGGCCTCCTCCTTCACCTTGGCCGCCTCCCTGGCCTCATCCTTTGTTGTGACTTCCACAACCCGAACCCGCCTCTCAGCTTCGGCGAGAGCCTTCTCCTTCTTGGCGCACTCCTTCGTGCTGGCCTTGAGCCTCTCCTCCATCTTATCCATTCTCTTATGGAGGAGGTTGATGCAACTACAGTTGTAATTCTCGAAGAAATTGTGCTGAAAAACAAAAAATATGTTAGGGGAGAACAAGCAAGAAACTTTCAAGCGAGGCTTACAAAGAAAAACAAAACATACCATCGCCGAGTAGCGGAGGGCCTCGTCGTTAACGGCGTCCTTGGAGAGATTGTTCGCCCACACAATCTCCTCCTTCCAGTCCTCCTTGTTCTAGTTCCCGAGTGTGGCCCGAGACGGCCCGGGGCGGTGGAACTTCCCGGAAGGAGGGCCAGTGGCGGTAAGAACCCGCCCCTCGAGGCTGGAGTTGGGGACAACCTCCCTCCCCGAGGAGCTGCGTTGACTGTCCCCCTTGTGCTTCTTCCTTTTCTCCTTGCGGGGCGATGCCTTCACTTTCTTCCGTTTGGATCTGGCCCCGTCACTGGATCGTGGGGGAGCTTGGGAAGATGCTCTGGTAGCGTCTCCCTTAGGCGGTCCCTCTCAATAATTTTCACCCCTGCGACCTTCGTAGGAACCGGCGCCTTCAACGTCGGGACCTTTGGGGCCCTAGAGATCTGCGCAGCGGGCCCCGCAGTCTTCTTTCCCTTCGCCCTCGAGGCCAGAGCATCCAAGAGAGTCACTGAGAAGGAAAAAAGCGAGTTAATAAAAGAGAAAGGGAGAAGGTCGCAAACAATCAAAATCTAGAATGCGTGATCCGAGCGAGGCTCGTGATCATCGCAATCAATCAAAACCTAGAATGCACGATCTGAGCAAGGCTCGTGATCATCGCAAACAATTAAAATCTAGAGCGCGCACTCCAAGCAGCGCTCATGTCCACCACGGACAATCTAGGCGCGACATGCGCAACCTAAGCGAGGTTCGGGGTTACCACATGTGGTCCAAATCTAACACAAAGCAAAACAAGAAACACTACAAGAGCGAGAAAACATAAAGATAAGTACCCTCTACGCCCTCATGGTTTGGGAAGGTAAGATTCAGACCCGCCCGCTCGAGCCGATCCTGCGCCAAGTATTCCCAGTAAGGCACCTGGCGCGTTGTTGCGAACCGAGTCTTGATCTCGGTGACATCTAGCGACCATGTGGGACTAAGAAAATTGTCCGGTGCCGAAGGGAAGTTAAGGTACCTCCCAGAACGGTCCCGAACCATGAACTACTTGTCCTTCCACTGGTCGACGTTTGACTGGGTGGTGGTGATCTTGAGTCCGGGCAAACTTAGGTTGACGAGACATGATCTCTCCTCTCGTCTTGCTAAAAACAGGCTTGTCATGACATCCATGTCAGGCCCCTCCCCGAGCTCGTAGCTTCGAAGGGTGTACGCGCACAAGTGCCTTCAGGCGTTGGGAAACAGTTGCACAGGGCAGAACTTTATTAAGCATAAAAAGTCGGCTATGTGCCGAGCGAGCGGTAGCAGAAAGCCGGCTTGTGGTTGTGCAGATGAACAACCGCGTAGTGTTTGTACAAGGCCAAGGAGCAGCCCCCCCCCCCCTCGGGGAGCGCCAGCTCAACCCCCTCGGGCCAGGAAAAATCCTTTGCGATCTTTTCAAGGGCCTCCCTTTTGAGAACTGTCGGGGCCCCCTCGGGAAGAAAGACCTATCGCGGGGTTTGGGGTCATCTGTATCCGCTCCTCAAGGATTGGAGGGATGTGTTAATGCAAATCAAGGGAGGATCAAAGCGAATGATTCGTTGAAGACGAATGGAGGGCAAACACCAAGACCTTTACTAAGGTCCCAAGCATTCAAGGTCAAGAAGGTTTTCACGGATTCCATATTTTCCTTTGATTATGTTCATCAATGGCGTCCAAGGCCACCAAGTGTAATAACTACGGTTTTTAAGGATATTTTTGAATTTTTCTCGGATATCCTTTTAATCTCTTTGTTCGTTTTAACGCTTAATCCGATATTTTTGTTGGAGATTAAATCCTAAAAAATTCTTGGTGACATCCTAAAATCACAAAGAAATAATTTTATGGATCGGTGTGAATTCTAGGATTTTTCAGTGGAAAAAGAATATTTATTGGATAAGCCGTCTTTTTAATTATGTACCGGAAGGAATTTAAAATACGAAACGGAAGCCTTAAAAATTGAAGTTAGCAAGATCAAATCATGGAAAATTGGTTTTATTGGTCTACATAATTTACGGGACGTTTTTCGTTTAGTAAGTTTTTCCACCCGAGGTACATAATTTACCGCTTTAACGCGAGACCCGTTCTGAATTGGGAAATCTTGCTAAACCACCTTTCCTTGCTTAAGTGGGAAGGAATTTGTGATAGCATCTTTATCCACGACATATCTTCTGCCTAGTCAAAGTCTAGCAATTCATTTTCAAACCAAAAGAAAGCACGAGAGGATGAATCAGGACGACGACGGATCAGGAGCTCTTCACCGCCGGCCACTTCTCTACCTCACCTCATCTCCTACCTCATCATCTTCTTTTTCCTTGGGTTTTGGCTGCTGCCAAGGTGCAAAACCAGAACCAAGAGAATCAGACGGAACGACGGAAACTCGGGAGGAAGAAGTGAAGTCCATCACCGCCGGCTAGCTTCTCGCCTCGCTGTACATCGTCACCGGCGTTTTCTAGCTCCTCCGACCACCACCCACCGCAAGGGCTGCCGCCGGGCAACGCCCAGCCACCCTTGGGCTCGGGAATCGAGCCACCATCGAGCTAAACGAGCCATGGGCTCGAGTGAAGGTATATACGATCGAAATAAATTAGCGGGTTAGTTGCGGAGCCACCGTAAGGGCCTTTCGGTTCCGCTTTGCTAATTAAATTTATGGTTTTTATAATCTTGACGTTGATACGGTCCCAAGGTTCAAACCGATCGGGAAACGGACGTCGGGATCTTCAGTTATAGCGAATACAAGTTTTGGTTACCGATTGGCAGGTAAAGGATTTCAGATAATTACTCGGGATTCGTTGTTAATCCATTTGATCCGAGATTTGGTCACCTTTAAGAGCTGTTGCTAATGAACAATTTTTATTTAGAAAATTGTTTCAAAAGTGAAGCGGATAATTAGTTATAATTCCGCCAAGATGGCTCCTTAAACCATGATAACTAAGGATTTATTATATATCGATATTCGGAAATTAAATCGTTTATCGATTAGGAAGTTGTAGGAGTTGTGAATACAACTAAGAAGTGTTTATGTGATCTCGTTGCTGAGAAATCCTTTTGTTATATTTGTCAGAAGGATGATAAAGATTATTGTTGGAATTGCCAAAGACGTTGAGCACGCCTTCTAAGGCAAGTGGACGATTCTCTCTCGCGTTATGGTTATTAATGAGGAATTGAATTCCATTTGATTCTCATGTTGGGAATAATTTGTATGTTGAATAAAGTTTGATAGGTTGTTATTTTGTTAGAAATAACGACCATGTCGTTATTTCAGTTTCTACGCTAGAACTGGATTTAGGTCCGTTATGTGTGACCTTATGTGTTTAGTTGTCTCATGCTGAGACATTATTATGAAATAGAGTAATTCAAGGACAGATGATCATGGATGAAACAGGCCCTCTGATCTCGGTTGTTGGCCGAATCTCGATTGTTGGCCGAGTACATTTAAAGAATCGTGGATGAAACAGGCCCTCTGATCTCGGTTGTTGGCCGAATCTCAGTTGTTGGCCGAGCATATATAAATGATCATGGATGAAACAGGCCCTCTAATCTCGGTTGTTGGCCGAACTATGTAAAAACTATTATATGGTGCGAGTGCACAGTTTGAAAGTAATGAAAGATAAGTGTGTTAGGCACATTAATGTACCAAAATGGTTGGTCCTTTTGATAACCATTCTTGCTCCTGATTAAGAAATTGATTCTTAATCAAACTTGACGAAGTTAAGCTCATTAGTCGTCGAAGACGATTGTGAATGTTATGTGGTTAGTATAAGTTTCCATTAATCGTTTATGCTTCTTAAAGAAACCACAAGCGGTGGTGTTCTCTCTCTTGATTATGCGAGTATCCTTCTTTTTCTCTATAAGACTGCTAACTGTTGGATCATAATCCGAGTCTAATCGGATTTGGATACCAATATGTCTAGTTACAACCATAAGAACCAAGTTAGATTCTCCGCTTGCTTAGTCTTTCATTAGACTAACCCGTCCATTTTCTTTTCTTTTATATGGTCGGCTGGTGTCCACCGTTGGTTTACGATACATCAGGTTTTTCTTGGAAGTTGATTCAAGAGGCGAATTCAGAGGTTTGAAGTTCCAAAAATTGAAGAAATGTTTCCAATGGCTATACTTGAGTGAAGATCATGGTTGACCTACTTCAAAACGAAGCTGAGTTTCAGAAATAAGAACTTAAGGAAGACTTGATGAAGATTTTGTTTAAATAGAAGGTTGTTCTATTTATTTACTAATTCTTTTTAAGTTAAGGCTTGTATAAGACCTTTTATTCTCTTTTCCGCTGTAAAGTTTTACTTAATTTTGATAGGTTTTAAATGGTTTCATTTACCTTGTTTTAGTTTGTTCAGTCAGTTTAAAGCCTTGGGTAGCTTCGGTTTAGTCTTAATAGGGGTTACTGGCGGTAATACCTCCAGGGTAGGAAGGGGTGTTACAGAAGTGGTATCAGAGCTAAAAGTTCCTAATACTTGCTTAAGACTTTCATCTTCTATATAGAATTATGGAGAATTCTGTATGGATGTTATCTTAGAACCATTTATGGAAAGTCGTTAAGATTGGAAGCCAGACTCATGAAGAGATAGAAGGAGGAAGGGAATTGGAGAACACGAGGTAACAAGTTAGTAATGGTTTATGTGAAAAAGGTCCTATAGTGGACATTTGATTCCCTGGAGATGAGAATGGATTTAGAGAAGGATCCAAAGTAAGATTAGGTGAAGATTCCTAAAGTTGAACCGGTTCTTGACAAAGTTCTCAATAAATTCCTATTCTCTCTTGAAAATCTGAATTGGGTGTAACCTCATCGTTTCTTCCATATTAGGAAACTTCTTGTGAGATTTTGAAGTTAAGTATTGTACTTCATAAAGACTTTATATTTTGAAGGTTTCCTATTTTAAGCTCGTATGATGGAAGATTTCAAGTTATGAATTTTGTTTACAAACGTCATGATTAAAAGGTATGTGAAAGAAATTGTTAATTTCTTTTCTTGATATGTGAAATTTCAAGTGTAGTCTTTAAAAAGGAAATTTTAAAGTGAGTTTCTTTGACATTGAAGTGATAAGAGTAAGAGTTTTCATGAGAATATTTTTATAGGAATTTCTGAATTTTGTTGAAATTCGATTTTCAATAGAAGGAATGAGTTGGAACCTCTACTTCTAAGTATTAAGATTTGGAAAATCTTGTGAGTGTTGAGTGATTCTAAAAGATCAGTATGGATCATGAAGGGATTACCTTTGGAATCTTTCTTCAACAAATGTGTTTATGACTCTATAGTATAGAATCATGGATCTTCTGTACTTTTCTTTGCCCAGTGGGAAGTTAAAGAGCTTTGAAGTGCTCAAGTATTGGATCGATTGAATTGTTAATCTATTGGAAAATGCAATTCAATTTTTAACCTGATAGTGTTCAAACTCGGATTTTCATATATGTTGTTATCCTTTGAGTTAAGAGGATTGAGAATCCTAAATGAAATGGGAATTTCTTATGATTATAGTAAGAAAGAAAGGAAGAATATTGGTTCAGTTTAAGTTGTGAACAAGTGGTTAATCACCAAGGTTGTCGTGAATAAGGTTGATTGGTTAAAAAGGATTGAACAAGAAGAAGTTCATCGATGATGTGTTTATGTTCAATTAACTACTTAGTACAAGTGTTAATTGATTACATGAGTTGTTGATATCCAAATGATAAACCTATGTGACAAGTTATGGGAATTTCGTTCTATGATATCCAACTCGGGATAATGAGAAAAGACTTGAGGTCTATAATGGACTAGTAATGGAATCAGCGTTGAGATGTTCTACTTTGTCAATGGTATTGACTTATGTTTCTTCAAGGATGGAAATGATAAAGTTTAGTTTTGAGAAGATCAATCAAGGAATGATCTTCGCATATTTGTCTTTGATATATTAAACAGTTGGGAGAAAAATATCAATCCTTCAATATTGTGGTTAATAAGGCTTAGACCTTATCGCTGAAAAATAATTTCAATTGTGTTTGAGTTTTGAAGGTTTTATATCTGTCAAACCTAATGTCTAAGGTGGTACTGGTGAAACTATTAAGTTGTCGGCAAGTCTCCTAACCACAAGTTCTTCCTTTGCAATGTGGTTTGAAATTGAGCTAATAAAAAGGTATATGTCTTCTCCTTATGGTTAGGTAAGAAGACAAGAATGATGGAGAAGTCTAGTTTGTTCATCAATGTTGAATTGAGAAAGGTTTAAGAATACCTTGTTTGGTCATGTGCATTCTTCTGCTAAAAGAGATTCGAAATTAAAGAAATTTCCTTATATGTAGAGAGGTATATGGATTGAATGTTTTGAACTAGATGCAAAGTTTGAAAGTTCACTGTTTATATTGAGAATGATCGAAGAAGAATCTTTGCTATGAGTATGAAGATGTCGGAATCACATTTTCCCTAAGGATTGCAAGAAAGTGGACTTGAGCGATCAATTCTTTTATTGAACTTGCGAAATTAAGTTGGGTTGAGATTGAGTTAAATCAGGCAGAGATTACTCAATACTATGGATTATAGAAAAGTCTAGCAGTATGTCTAATTAAGGAAAGTCAAGGTATGTCATTAGGTTCTACCTTGAAGAGGGAAGGAAGTGTCACATTCGAAGAGAAATGTGGGGCTCAGAAGTGAATTGGATTGTCTTAGGTCCTTTGAGACTCAGTTTTGATTTGAAACTTTGGTCAAGTTGGTAAGGCCAGCTAATGTGCAAATGTCAGCACAGAACTAGGGCAAAGCGTCAGTAGCATCATGAAATTAAGGTAAGCAATTTTATTTGATGCATCGGCTTGACGCGCCCATTTCTTCATAAAGTAGCTAATCTTTGTTTCAGCGACATTCAAAGTTAAAGCATGTATGCTTGTAGACTATGTCGAGTTCCTGTCAAGCTGTTATGATTTAAGGGATATTTGAAATTGTTTTGTGATTTTCTCTTTTGAGAAAAATCTTATGACTTTGTAGAATTCTGATAGGAATTTTTTTTAAAGAGATGTTGATTTGATATACGGAATTCATGAATAAAATTTTCTACAGTTTTCATGGTGGTGAGTAAGAATGTATTTTGACTTCCATCTTGATCACATGGTAAGACAAGATTACATGTCTTATTCTTATGAGAATGCAGTAAAGGATTATGTTTATTTTATCTCCCCATCCTGATCACATGGTGGAATAAGATCACATAATTCCTTGGGTTTTAAAGAATAGTTTCTAGTATGATTTGGCAATCATATAAGTTTTGCAATTACATGAGTTTTGCCAATAGTTGGTTGAGATGAAAAGATACAAGCTTTCTTTTGCATCATAGCAATTTCTATATCTAGTATCTTGTAAAACTCCTTTGAGTTAGCACATCTTTGGTATTCTATACCATTTAAGGAGCATAGTCAAACTTCCCAAAACAGTTCGATTATAAGTAAAGAAATTGGGTAAGATTCTTTACAAATCTGTGTTGGTCTCTAAAGAGCATGGAGTAACTCCGTACTTCTCTAAAAGTTCGGGATTGTTTTCAATCAACGATTATTGGAATTCTCTAAGCAGTTTGCTAGTAGTTCATCTTGGTTGACGTCATGACCTAAGAAAGTCATTGCCTTTTTAGCGGAATTGTCTTTGAAAGTAAGTTGATATGGACTCTTGGGATGGAACCCTTTCTAAGGAATGATATTTTAGTAATCCTTTCTTTGGAATAAAGGATGTACTAGTAATTTCTCCATTAGTTGATATTTGTTTTCATGTTGTCTTGAAAATTTAAATCTCTTTGAGATAAGATAGTCAAATGAGGACTTTAAGCATAACTCCAATGGGTTTGGAGTTTGGATATGTAAAGTAGTATTGATTTTCAATCTCAGCCAGATAAGTTGTTGGATATAGAGAGTGGACACGTGAGGATATGTTTTTAATCCTAAGAGTTTTGTTGCTCAACAAGTCAAAATGTTAAGTGAAGTCTAAACAGTTCTTTGATGAAAAGAGACTGAAAATTGTCAATGGAGACAATTTTGTTGGAAATTATTGGACTAAAGGTATTATTGTCCAATATGTTGGTATAGTAATGCATAAGAGTTTAGTTTGAAGTGGTTGAGTAAGATAACTACTTTTGAATGTCAGTATGCCCAAGCTGAGTTTTGGTTGAGAAAAGGATGTAAAGGATTGACAAGATAGGTTCTTATCTTGTCATGTGTTGGATAAATCTCATATTCTTGGTTAAGGTAATACTGAGATTTTATCCCAAGAAAAGAAATTGAGTAAGGATTCTAAGTAATCCTTGTAAAGAAAATAATTTGAGAAGAACTAAAGGTTTAGTTTGGATGACAACAAGGTTGTGTGAATACCCTAGGATTTTATTCAAAATCTGATGACCAGATCAAGGAAAAGTAGTATGGGGAAAGTATATTATTTAAGATCAATGGAGAAAATCAAGAAGGTAAGACACCGGGATTTGTTATTCAAGATTATGGATTGCTTGTTTTCAAAAATGTGCATGTGTATCTGTTGTTGATGAGCTTTGAAAGCTTATTTCAAAGGAAACATAGTTATTTGCTTAATTAGTTCATCTTGGAACAAGTAAAGGTATAAGGATTTAAGATAATGATGGAATGACATGAAGCAAAATGTCACCGAGTTCGTTTTGATACGTTTGGTTTGTCTGGAAGTCCAGATTGAGCATAGAGGACCAGATAAAATGTTATAGTCTCTTCCTGTTTCAGAATGAAAGTGGGAAGATGTTACAATGGATTCTTGTCATTAGTCGTTCAAGACTTAATGAAAGAAAAATGCATTATGAAGGTTGTTAAGAAACTCATCTAAAGTGTTCTTTTTAATGCAATTAAGATGACTTAAAGAGTACAGAAGTTAGCTGAGGTGTTCATGCATAAAGTTTTGATCTTCATAAAACTCCAAAGAATTTTATCTCTGATTGAGATGGATGGTTCATGCTAAAGTTTTGAAAGGAGTGACATCAAGCTTTGTGGAGTGAATTGAATTTTAGCGTTGGTTTCCCTCATCAAACTGATGAACAATGCAAGGAAACAAATTCAAACCCTCGAGGACATGTATTCTGGATTCCGCACGAGTTGGAATGGTAGCTTGAGTTTGAATGACTTCACAAACAAGAATTGTGATCACACGATAAAGAAATGACTCTTTTAAGGCTTTATAAAGCCAGAGGTGTTGGTTGTCAATTTGTTGGAATGACAATGCTGACAAGGTTCTTCATGGACCAGATTTGGCCAAGAGAACAACAAATGATATTGCACTAACATGTTCAAGGGTGCTAACTGCTCAAAATCGACAACAGTCATGTGTTGTATTAAGTGAGAGCATGTTGAGTTATTGTAGAGAACGACGTTTTTGTTCTAGTATCCGCCTTGAAAGGCATATTCCGCTAGGGAATGCGAGACAACGTAAATACTCGCTATGTTGGATCTTTTGAGATACTGGAAAGAACTGATAAGCTTGTTTATCAATTGACATTGCCACCATCAATGCATTCTATCCGTAATTTTTCCTTGATAGTATGCGTTCTATATATCTCATGTACTCAACAATAATGAGATGGATATTCAACCAAATGACCTCTATGAAGAAAGGCCAGGTTGAATCGTGAATAAGAAAAAAATACCTTTGATTAGGCTATCTTGGCCTAAAAATGGAGGTGAAGAAAAGACTTGAGAAACTAGATGGGGAATGCTGAGTCATTTTCCAAAGTTCATGAACGTTGTAAAGAAGAAGTTTGGTAATTAAGCAATGGTTGTTTTGTGCTTCGTGCAGAAGTAACAACATATTTTTAAGGGGGTACTACCAACTTCTGTATAGGTTTGTAGTGGTTGTGTGTATGTGTTTGTGCTATCTTTCCTTGTGATCTGAGTTCTCCTTGGTTTCGAGGACGAAACCATTTTTAAGGGGGTACTAATGTAATAACTACGATTTTTAAGGATATTTTTGAATTTTTCTCGGATATCCTTTTAATCTCTTTGTTCGTTTTAACACTTAATTCAATATTTTTGTTGGAGATTAAATCCTAGAAAATTCTTGGTGACATCCTAAAATCGCAAAGAAATGATTTTATGGATCGGTGTGAATTCTAGGATTTTTCAGTGGAAAAAGAATATTTATTGGATAAGCCGTCTTTTTAATTATGTATCGGAAGGAATTTAAAGTACGAAACGGAAGCCTTAAAAATTGAAGGTAGCAAGATAAAATCATGGAAAATTGGTTTTATTGGTCTACATAATTTACGGGACGTTTTTCGTTTAGTAAGTTTTTCCACCCGAGGTACATAATTTTACCGCTTTAACGCGAGTCCCGTTCCGAATTGGGAAATCTTGCTAAACCGCCTTTCCTTGCTTAAGTGGGAAGGAATTTGTGATAGCATCTTTATCCACGACATATCTTCTGCCTAGTCAAAGTCTAGCAATTCATTTTCAAACCAAAAGAAAGCACGAGAGGATGAATCAGGACGACGACGGATCGGGAGCTCTTCACTGTCGGCCACTTCTCTACCTCACCTCATCTCCTACCTCATCATCTTCTTTTTCCTTGGGTTTGGGCTGCTGCAAAGGTGCAAAACCAGAACCAAGAGAATCAGACGGAACGACGAAAACTTGGGAGGAAGAAGTGAAGTCCATCACCGCCGGCTAGCTTCTCGCCTCGCTGTACATCGTCACTGGCGTTCGCTAGCTCCTCCGACCACCACCCACCGCAAGGGCTGCCGTCGGGCAACGCCCAGCCACCCTTGGGCTTGGGAATCAAGCCACCATCGACCCAAACGAGCCATGGGCTCGAGTGAAGGTATATACGATCGAAATTAATTAGCGGGTTAGGTGCGGAGCCACCGTAAGGGCCTTTCTGTTCCGCTTTGCTAATTAAATTTATGGTTTTTATAATCTTGACGTTGATACGGTCCCACAGGTTAAAAACCGCTCGGGAAACGGGCGTCGGGATCTTCAGTTATAGCGAATACAAGTTTTGGTTACCGATTGGCAGGTAAAGGATTTCGGATAATTACTCGGGATTCGTTGTTAATCCGTTTGATCCGAGATTTGGTCACCTTTAAGAGCTGTTGCTAATGAACAATTTTTAATTAGAAAATTGTTCCAAAAGTGAAGCGGATAATTAGTTATAATTCCTCCAAGATGGCTCCTTAAACCATGATAACTAAGGATTTATTATATATCGATATTCGGAAATTAAATTGTTTATCGATTAGGAATTTGTAGGAGTTGTGAATACAACTAAGAAGTGTTTTTGTGAGCTCGTTGCTGAGAAATCCTTTTGTTATATTTGTCAGAAGGATGATAAAGATTATTGTTGGAATTTCCAAAGACGTTGAGCACGCCTTCTAAGGCAAGTGGACGATTCTCTCTCGCGTTATGGTTATTAATGAGGAATTGAATTCCATTTGATTCTCATGTTGGGAATAATTTTTATGTTGAATAAAGTTTGATAGGTTGTTATTTTGTTAGAAATAACGACCATGTCGTTATTTCAGTTTCTACGCTAGAACTGGATTTAGGTCCGTTATGTGTGACCTTATGTATTTAGTTGTCTCATGCTAAGACGTTATTATGAAATAGAGTAATTCAAGGACAGATGATCATGGATGAAACAGGCCCTCTGATCTCGGTTGTTGGCCGAATCTCGGTTGTTGGCCGAGTACATTTAAAGAATCGTGGATGAAACAGGCCCTCTGATCTCGGTTGTTGGCCGAATCTCGGTTGTTGGCCGAGCATATATAAATGATCATGGATGAAACAAGCCCTCTGATCTCGGTTGTTGGCCGAACTATGTAAAAAATATTATATGGTGCGAGTGCACAGTTTGAAAGTAATGAAAGATAAGTGTGTTAGGCACATTAATGTACCAAAATGGTTGGTCCTTTTGATAACCATTCTTGCTCCTAATTAAGAAATTGATTCTTAATCAAACTTTGACGAAGTTAAGCTCATTAGTCGTCGAAGACGATTATGAATGTTATGTGGTTAGTATAAGTTTCCATTAATCGTTTATACTTCTTAAAGAAATTACAAGCGGTGGTGTTCTCTCTCTTGATTATGCGAGTCTCTTTCTTTTTCTCTATAAGACTGCTAACTGTTGGATCATAATCCGAGTCTAATCGGATTTGGATACCAATATGTTTAGTTACAACCATAAGAATCAAGTTAGATTCTCCGCTTGCTTAGTCTTTCATTAGACTAACCCGTCCATTTTCTTTTCTTTTATATGGTCGGCCGGTGTCCACCGTTGGTTTACGACACATCAGGTTCTTCTTGGAAGTTGATTCAAGAGGTGGATTCAGAGGTTTGAAGTTCCAGAAGTTGAAGAAAGGTTTCCAATGGCTATACTTGAGTGAAGATCATGGTTGACCTACTTAAAAACGAAGATGAGTTTCAGAAATAAGAACTTAAGGAAGACTTAATGAAGATTTTGTTTAAATAGAAGGTTGTTCTATTTATTTACTAATTCTTTTTAAGTTAAGGCTTGTATAAGACCTTTTATTCTCTTTTCCATTGTAAAGTTTTACTTAATTTTGTTAGGTTTTAAATGGTTTCATTTATCTTGTTTTAGTTTGTTCAGTCAGTTTAAAGCCTTGGGTAGCTTCGATTTAGTCTTAATCGGGGTTAATGGAGGTAATACCTCCAGGGTAGGAAGGGGGTGTTACACCAAGGAAGAGGATGAAGTCTTGAAAGTTCGGAAGTTAAGAAGCCCGTAAAATTAAAAATAGTGCTCAGTAAAATGGTCATAACTTGGGCTAGACAATTGATCTCAAGTCCGCTCGAATTGCGTTGGATAGATAATTAAAATATCTTACATCGAATCCAAAATCCAACAGAAAAGAGGCAAAAATTACGATTTACTGAGAGTTGTTCAAGTCTTACAGGAATCTTATGTTTACTTTTAATTCTATGTATTTCTAGATATTATATTTATGAATAATTTCGACCATAGGAGATTGTTAGATGGCTAAATTGTCTTGTTTTATTATTTTTGTTATCTTTTAAGTGGTTAGGATAATTTCCTTACACATTAAGTCAGATAATTATTTATTTGATTTAATTAAAGTAAGGGAGGTTAGATAGATGTATTTTCATTATTTTATATTATCTTGGGAAGCAAGCAAAAGCCCGAAAATACCCATCTAGGGCTGGCTGGGATCTTGCCTTGCTCTCCTAGGAGTTACTTTGTATTTCTTATAAATATTTGTTATTTCATTAATAAAAATTCAGCTTAAAGTAAGATTAAACCCCTTTGGTTTAGTCTTGCTTTTGGGCCATTAAAACAATCGTGTTCAAGCACTCAAACTGATCGTTCATCTTCATACTCCATTCGAATTCTCTCTCTCTCTTACGTTTGTTCAATTTGAGTTATTGGTCTAGTCAATTGAGATTGTTCTAGTTTGATTATTAAAGATCAAACCTAGTTAATCAATTGGATTTAGCGTTAGAGCCAATCCAATTGAACTATCAAAGTTGATTTTATCAATATCCCAAATCAGTTTCGTTATTTGTTCATTCGTGTTACTTGCGTTAAAAGTTTCTAACTTTAAGGTCAATTCAGGTTTGAAAAAGAGAATTACTTGTCAAGATCGGGCCAAAACAAGACCGAATTGTCATCATCGAGCAATCGAGGAGATAATTCCGTATCATGCGTGACACAGAATCGGTAATATACCGCGCGAAGAAGCTCGGCTGGTCGTTGGAGACGGACGACCTCGTGTCGGAGCCAACAAGTTCTTCATTAGAGATCGAAGATGAGGCCATCTCAACACCGGAAGACGTGTGTATCGAGGAAAGCGTGAGGTAACGGAAGTGTCAGAGGCAATAGGTGAAGGGTCGCTGAACACAATCGAAGGGGACCTCGGGATCTGAGAATCGCTGGTTTCAACGGTTCTTGCGGTTTCAGAAGATACTTCGTAAAAATCTTCCCAGTGTTTGAATGCAAGGCCTCGTGGAGGGCTTGAAGAGACTCGTCTAGGCATGAAAAGCGAAGTCCAGGTTACGAGAAGCGAGCACCTGGAAAAGAAGGAGAGTTTTGAGACATCGAGCAAACCAAAAAAGATAGGAAATGCGAGGTAATGACGTAGAGCTGGCGTGACTCTAGGGCTACTATGACAGATGGGACGGCCTAGTAAAAATGTGAAGGGAATGAACAGAATTGCAGAGTGAAAAGCAGTGGTTAGAAGATCAAACGTCCCATCTCCCAAGCGGAGAGACGTTCGGTTTCCCAAGAAGCATTCGAAATTCGAAAAAAGAAGCGGCGATGAACTCAACCATCGGCTGGCACACCAAAAGGCTCGAGAATATCGCTGGACTACCAACGCCACCCTCGCTCCCACCGTTTCACCACCGTGACACCGGCGCAAAATGCCGAGAGCCTACCGCCTCCGCCTAGGGCACGAGGCGGAAGAAGAAAAAACGCACAAAAAAAACGCAAAGAGAGGATCGACTACTTACTTGTCGGAAATCGGTGTGGAGAAGACGGTTGCGGGCCTTAAAATTGGTGAAAACACTTCGCCTGCTCGCCGAAGATCGAGAAGACAGAAGAAAGAGAGGTAAGGGTTGCTTGGAGAAGAAGACGAAGAATGAGAAGAAGAGGGATGCATAAAAGCATTCATAGAAAGCGGAGTTGGGCCTCTCCCAGTTTGAAATACCTTAATGGGCCTAATTTCCTTCAGCGGCCCATTAATGAGGAAAGGGGGAGCAAGCCCAAGGCTCGTCAAGTGCATGACAGAAGGAAAAACCTCCAAGAAACGGTTAAAGTGTTCAACCTCGCTGAAGATCCTCGAGCCTCGTTGCCCACAAACCTCTAGCCCCATTGACGATCCTCTGACCTCACTGCCCATAACCCTGAAGAATCGCAAAGAGAGCTCCTCAAAACTGAGACTTCGCACCCCAGGTACGGAGGACCGAGCATCGCGCATATATGACCTACGGCCCTCAGGCTGAGACCCATAGACCATGGGGTTGTGATGGTGCGCAAAATAGCTGAGTATGAACGGTGGGACCCGAGTACGAGAAATAGCGGGATCTGACGGGGTTCCCAAGGCATAAACTCGAGGGCCTTTGCCATACCCAGCCAAAAAAGGCAATCCCGTCCCAATTGAAGCCTCAAAACCATGATCATGAGGTCCAGACCTCGTTGAAATCACTAAATGGGGCGGTTAAGCAAACTCCCCCAATGAATAACGAGGCCCAAACCTCGTTGTTCAAAAGTTGACACCCCCCCTGTTTAACCACTCAGCGGCCACCATATTCTCAACCAGTGACCGACTACCTCACTCTCGACCAATCAGAGGGCTTGACCTCGAGCGTCCCACATCAACCAAACGGCAAGAACCATGTTCCTCAATCCTCTATAAATAGAGGAAAACCTCGAAGGTAGCAAGGGGTCGAAAAACATCTTGAACTCAAGAACTATCTTGTTTGTTGAAGATCGACGTGTTGAATCATCGTAAAAGACCACGCTACAGCCAAGTGAAGGTCCGCAAAAAGATTTCAAGTCGCCCAAAGAGACCTCGTCTTAATCAAAGATCTCGCTACATTACTTCGCAGACCACAATCCCAGCATGCACAACCAAGTATTCAACCTCGCCAAAGGATTTCGGGCCTAGGTTTGCAACAGAAGCATAGCTCGTCAATAGTCTGTTAGTGGTAGAATCTTGCAGCAGTTGGGATGTCTCGAACCTTGTTAGACATAGACCTCGAATCCTCTAAGAAGAGATATAGGGCATAATCTCGCTACTTGTAACCTAGTTCTGAAGATATAAATAAAAGAAAGTGTTTGCCTAGTCGAATAAAAGTAATCTCGTTCTTGTCTTTTAGCGTTGGTGTATTTCGGGTTTCATCAGTATGTAAAAAACGTAATGGAAGATACCATACTTGTATATGCCTTACTTATACTATATGCTTTTAAACGATATATAAATTACTCATTTTTATTTTTGTTTAATAAGAAAATATATTGATATTTTAAATATTATATATATATATATTAATTGTGTGTATTATCAAATAGAAAAATTGATCATATACTTCGTGATATTTGTTACTGATTAATAATACATAATTTTATTTCTTCATAATTGTTATCAATTAAATATAATTTACCGCACTAGAACTCTTGACGTAATAAGAAACGGTATAAATAATTGTTAATATTAGAATCTCATCATTATTTTAATTTTTCTATGATTTTATATTTATTGTACGCATCTTGAATTCGCAAATAAGTTTCGTCTTTTGAGCATTTACCCCCCCCCCCCCCCCCCCCGAGATATTCTGGGTCCGCCACTGTTTACTAATAATATAGGTATTTGCTTTGCTAGAAGTCAACTATGATTTATGAGACAAATTAAATTTGGTCAATTACTATTTTTTTTCAAGTCTTATAAGGTCACCACATAATAGGGTAATTAGGCTAGATAGAAAGCAATCCAAGGCCTACCCATAGTGGGTTTAGGATTTTCTACCCACACATAACATGTTAGAGAGAATGTATTTTTTCATGTAATAAAAATAGTTATTATTATTGATAAAAATATATCTTTTAGAAAAGATATAATATTTTAGTTTTGACCATATATTAAAATAAGAGACATAAAGAGAAAATTGAATAATACAATTTCGTACCTCTCTCTCTCTGTCTGTCTGTCTCTCTCTCTCGTGTATGTGCATTTGATTGGCCCTAACGAGGGAGCTTTTGATGATCCTTATTCGTTTGTTCTAGAACCAGAAGACAAGGTAGCCTAGTACCATGTCCTTGTGGACTAAGTAGATGATAGGCCAAATCCTACCCTGCAAGTGTAAGAGATCGATTGTAATACCAAGGTGTCGAACTCTAGGACTAAGTAGTATTAATGACAACTTATCAATAGACTAAGCCATAAAATGTAAGAAAATATTGAGAGATGATTATGACTAAGAACTATTAAAACCAAGCAAACAAGTAATGTATGAAAATATAAATGGGAGAAAAGTTTCTAAGATCAAGAACCCCCACAACAATGCTTTGGTAGACTTTAAATGATGATTGCACAATTTTTGTTTTGACTTTGTTTGAAGGCAATTGTCTATTGTATCTACTGAATTCTTTCGAATGTTAGAAAATGTGCCTAGACTCAATTAAACATTCACTTTCGTGAATTGCAAATTAAAATCTAGACCTTTGTACACTTAGATTTAAGATCAACTTGACTCAACATCCGCTTCCGCGACTTCCAAACCCAACCAAATGTATGACAATTGTTGTTCCACAAGACAAATCATAAAACTTTCGCAATAATGAAAACTCAAGTTCATATCCTAGGTTTCCTGTGAAACCATTCCTTTCCTTCGTTATAAAAGTTTCGGTATCCTTTCGTTCGTTATAAAAGTTTCGGGACGAAACTTTATTGAGGGGGGTAGTATGTAATATTCGAGTTCGTTTTCCTACTCAGTCGGAAAAATGAATTTCTTGGGTTACAAACAATCAAAAATGAGTTTCTTGGGTTACAAACAATCGAAATTTCTTGACCCGTAGATAATCTCGTGTTTATAGATAAAATTTCTAATATTAATGTTTAGTAATCTATATCCTAAAAGAAACTAATTGTACTCAAACTATTACTAAAATCCAAATGACTAATTAAAAAAAAATAATTCTATCTTAATTTTAATTCTAGGTCGAACGACCGAAAACCACCCTTATAAAAGCCATATTGCTCTAAACCACCCTTTTAATATCAATTTACCGAAAACCACCCTCATAAGGTCTTCCGTTAACAAATGACCACCCGTCCCCAACTCCCGTCAAAAAAATCCGTCTAAAGTATGAAATTACAAATCCGCTTTAACCCTTTATTTCAACTCGAATGACTTCATTGCCACCAGTGACCTTGCCGGGGACAACATTAATGAATTCAGATCTTGAACTTCGACCACCAAAATCACGGGCTCACTTTTCCCCAATCCAGATTTGGCTTGCCTTTGTGCAGTTTGGGTTGCTACTGGTTCGCCGTCAACTCCCTCTGTTCCCAAATCTCGCCTTTGTTTAGGGTTAAGCGCACCAATCGTCGAATTTTTGGGTTTGATCTTGAGATTCATTTTCTTTGAACTCGAATTTTAGGGTTTGATCTTGAGATTCATTTTTTTGGCCCATTTCCTTTTTTTGTACTTTTATTTCACATTAAAAATTAATAATGGGGCATGTGCATACAACACTGACGGTTTTTTTGACGGGAGTTGGGGGCGGGTGGTCATTTATTAACGGAAGCCCATATTAGGGTGGTTTTCGGTAAATTGATATTAAAAGGGTGGTTTAGAGCAATATGGCATATTATAAGGGTGGTTTTCGGTCGTTCGGCCTTAATTCTATCCTAACTAAACCCTAACACAAGCCTCAGCCTAAGCTATTTATTTGACCACGTTCGTTCCTTCCTCTCGCCACTTTTCTTTCCAAGCCGTACATCGCCCCTTCATCTTCTTCTTTGGAAAGTCTGGTTCGCGATCGCCTCCCCCACGAGCAACGTCGCCGCCAATCCTCGTTCGTGCTAGATTCGCGATCACCGGCGTCGCGAACCATCTTTGTCTCGCCGTGTCTTTCGTGGGACTTGGGAGCGATCCTTGTAGGCACTTTCCGGTTTTTGCGTCCCTGCTCTCCGGTGAGTCTCGATCCCTCATTCTAATTCCGATAATGTTGTGTCCCGGTTAGTCGGACGTTTGGTTGTGGGTGAGTGTAAGAGCAAGCTGATCGATGGCGTATTAGGATCGGTGGATTAATAAATAATTAGCTGAGTCCGGCGTAGATGGTGTATTAGGATCGATGGGTGCTGATCGAGAAAATCTTATGTACAAGCGGTGGTGGTGTAAGTTGCAGTAAGAGTATTTGTTTAGGGAGTGCTTTAATTAGATTTGTCTTTACTGACTATACTCTTAGAATCTTGTAGAACAGTAATTTTGATTGAAGTTAACGTAGTTGTTAGATTGGAAGCTAACTAGTGAGGTTCTAATTTTTATTGACAAATTAAGAGTTTTGTGTAATTAGGGAGTTAGTGGATAATTAGCTTCAGTAAGTTACTGCTTAATAGTTTTTTTTAATAAGTGGCATGTAATTTGATGGGTTTCCACGTGAGGAAGGAGAGGGGGACACCTAACTAGATAGTAGATTAGGTTATTTTGTTTAGATCTAATCGGTTGGCTAAATATTATTTAGGATTAGATGGTTTTGGTTGTATTCAGTACTAAGATGTAAGAACTTCTTGTATCTAGTGGGTGGTTAACACAAACTACGGGGGGTTTGTAAACCGGTTAGCGCCGTTAATTAAGTTGTAGTGTGGGTCATAACTAATTCAACCATACTCGTTAATATTTCTTCTAGGGAATCGTTTTTCTCAAGCCCTTAGTTTCTGTCTTCGTCAAAGGATCCTTCATTTGAGGTAAGTCATTTTCGACTTGCTCGGTTCTTCTCTATCCTGTTAGATTCTATGCCGTTATTGTAAGATTGGTTTTGGAATGTCCTTTTGAAGTCATTTGAGGTAATTCAACCATATCCTTTTGAAGTGTTTTGGAATGTCTTGTGCTGTTGTGTGCAAATTGATTGTTAAATGAGTTTTACCAGAAATAAGTTTTCGAACGTTTTCTCTGTGTCGGTACCGTTTCCGGCACGGCCCCATCATAGCTGGCGGAGAGGAAGAGTTGTCTATGTATGGTCCGTGTGACAGGGAAACCGTGCCCCTTCAAAACTAAAAATATTATCTATGTGTTTTGGCAAGTGCTCCAGTGGAGGCTTAGACGGGGTTAGAAGGGAGATTGTGAAGTAGAGTGAGAGCGCCTGTCTCTGCACTCGGCGCGGGGTCGAGCGCCTTGGAGGTTGGATTGCGAGATGGAGGAGTTGTATTGTTGTAAGACTGTGTTTGTGAATGTGTATGTGGCTATGTGTGACTAACTAAAACTAATTTAGGTATTGGCCTTTAGAGTTATGAGTGTGTTTGTGGACTTGGATGCTGATCTTAGAAATGTTTTTCAAATGTCTTGCAATTTCCGCATTCTTTCTAACTTGATAGATTAGTAGCTGACCCTTCGGGGAATATTTTTCAGTTCCAGGGAGACGTGCATGAGTCGAGGCCACATGGCGGGGCGGAACGGTGAAGAGCGCGTGTCATAGATGGGTTGGGTTACTTTAGTTTCTCTTGTTATATTAGGGAGTTGAATTCCTTATTGTGTCATATTTATTATTATGTGATGTTATTATTGTAACTAGGTTAATTCGTTAATGATAGGATTTTGTCGGGTTTGAATATTTATGTTTTCGGGAATGCATGCATAACTATGTTTTCTAAGTTTTACTAAATAAAAGGTTGGATGTTTTATTATGTTTTCTCGTCGTGCCCGCGTTGCAAGATCCTAATGTGTTGTTGTCAACCCACTTAAGTAGTACCTGGTAAGGTCTACTACTAAGTAGCGCCTTGTGGAAAGACGGGGTGTTACATTTCCAACAGGAAAAAGTACCTTTTAGTATCAATTCCCTATCTGAATTATCCAAAGTTATTTTCTTTCAGTCTTAAACTTTAATAAGTTCCAATTCACACAAGTTACTATGACAATAAGCATCTAGGATTGAATCAATCAAAACTTTAAGTATCGTGCAATTTAATAGACTTGTCTACCTACACATTGTTGGGTTCACCCCAATCTTAGAATTCAGAGTTTTATCTAGACACGGAGAAGGAAGAAATCAAATTAATAAAAAAATTAAACATACTAGATTGCATAAACAAACTTGATTAAAATCTAGCAAATCCAAAAAAATCTTCAGTCTCCAACTAAAACTTCAAACTTGTCTTCCAAGCAATAATAAAAACCTTGATCAGTACCAACGCGTTGGGTAAATATACATGCATATTCACCCAATACCTGTTGTTATACATAATATAAATGAGTTTTGCATAAGCATGCTTGCATGGGGAAATATATAGAACATGCATGTACATATAGTTACGTAGGGCAAAACCAAAATGGCAAGTGAAGCCTCCATTGTTGACTTTTTCAACCTACAACATTGCATCACTTTCCACATCCTGCTTGCAAATTCTCATAAAAAAAATTTCATGTCGTCCCACATCGAAAGCCTAAGGTGTAAGTAAGCAACTCCCTTTAATATATATATATATAGGAAGAAGATGAGGCAGAATAAAGGATCGAAAAACCTCTACGGGTTAGTAATCTTTTCATGTACCTAGATTCGAGGTGTTTGATCTCCGAGTGAGATCGCGCTATTTACGGTATAAAGTCCGAAAGGCTTTATTTGTAAAGAGGATTACAAAATAATCAGCTGAAGGGCGGGGGAGGAGGAATAATCTACGTACGATAACTGTTTGGTTGTACGAAACCCGAGAGTTAGTATTTAGTATAATCCCGTTTATTATGCGTATTATATGGGGTTTCATCAATTAAAACAATCCTACAAAGGGTTTATATAGTCTCCTAAAGAAAAAGATAAGATAAGTGTGAGCGGATAAAATTTAATAATTACTTATTTTCCGCTAACAAGGTATTTTTATTTATTATGCTATCTTTTACTTTAAAAATGGTATTTATTATGGTAAGCTTTTATCTTCTTTATTATGGTAATTAGATTTTATCTTAGTCAAAAGATAGAATTTTCGCGTGGATTGGGGAGCAAGATACCGTTTGCTTGAGTGACAAGGCAAATAGCGGCCAACCCTAGGGTAGGACTTTCGACCCCCCATACTCCCTTTCTTCCAATATAAATACTCCCTCCGTTCTATTCTACTTGTCTTTCTAACCTCAAAATTTTGTTCAACAAAACTTGTCCATTTAGGATTTTTATTTAATTAATAAGTTAGAAAGTGTTCATATTGACTTTTTTCTCTCTATCTATTGGCTATAAAGGGTAGTTAGTAATTAATTGGTGATTACATTTAGAATTTTTTTGATTTTCAATGATATTTTTTATATTTTCAATGAGTTTCTTAATATATGTGAAAAAAATCTAAAAGGACAAGTAGAATAGAACGGAGGGAGTATATGTTTTCTCCATGTATAGTAAGCATCTGAGATCTTGCATATACTCATATTCGTTGAGCTCGCTAGCAAGTCTTACCTTTTATCTCAACGTTCGATCGACAAACTGCTCTTTTCACTTAGGCATCGAAGGTGGATTAGGGGGGACCCCGCCCCCTGTGTCCATTGTTTTGCAGCTTCTAGGTTAAAGAAGAAGTTTGGAATAGAAGATCAAAGGCCGAGTCAAGAGGAGTGTTCAATTAGGGCATAAAGTTGAATTTTTATGCACTAATAGTTGGTGTCGTCTGCGCGGAACGAGCAATCAATCCACGCAATTATGGTTTTGGAGTCAATCCCTAAAGAACAAGAAGTGACCTTTCATGACCCTGAAGCAACCGCGCAAAGCGAAATCAGGCGCGGTGCTCTCAGTGACCGAAGTTGTAACCGCGGCATACAAAACCGCAATTGCAGTCCCCGGGGCAATCACGTGAACTCATATTTTCTCAAAGGATCGAACCTTAGCACGCACGGAGCAAGGCGCCTTGCTTGAAGACGACCTAAACTGTGACCCAGCCCCACCCGCAAGTAAGGCCACTCATCTTGTGAGCCGTCAAGGGTCTGACTCAAGCAATTGAATCTAGGGTCGTAATGCTACAAAGTTCGAATCAGATGGATTTGGCCACCTATGGGACTCATCAATATGCCTTGCTAAATACGAAAGCAATTGAAGTTTACAAAGGCGTGGGCAATTGTAAGAAGCAAGACGAGTAACCGCGATCACGGATCGTAGCCGCGAGCGCTACCTGAAAAATCGTGACCATGGCAAAGTGTAGCTTTGCATATTGGAGCCCGCGCCATCCTTAGTTTAAGAGCATAATCCTATTTTTGTCATCCATGTTTCAAGAATGGTCAATTGAGCCATGCCGGGTCCAACCCCATGCGTGGTGATGCTTGTAAATCTTTGGTATCTAGGCCAAACGGCGATAATAGGGAATCTACCACCGCCGATAACGAAGAGGAGGCTGAACTCACACACGTTCTAGCCTCTATTTTGAGAGAGAATAAATAGATTCAAAGTAAATGCGCCCAAGAAGAGTTTTGCCTAGACCGAGACTTGGAAGAGATCGCTAGATTGAAGCACACCTTGGATAAGATTCAAGGGAAGCGCCCCGTCGGCGAATCAGGGATTGAAAGGACTAATCGACAGTTCGCTAGCATTATCGAACTCCTTTATAACCGTCGTAGTCTGAAGACGGTAAGCAATGACGAGGAATCCGAAGAGATGCAAGTTGACTATGAGAGTGGTCATAGAGTGCCTAGAGGTCGAAGAAGGGGCGAATGACACGAGTAACCCCCGAGCAAGAGGTCCAGAGCCACTGGTCGTTCCTTGTCCCACAACTCGACATCGAGTGATTCGGAGAATTCTCGCGATCGCGGAAATCGTCGCGGTCAAGGAAGCCCTTTTCGCGGTCGTGGTAAGTCTTGCGGGGACCGCAGTAGCTTCTACGACAGTCGCGGCCGAAGAAATCGCCGCGAAAATTCGCGCGACCACAACATGGATCGTTATGACGCATCCACAGTGCCCGAGTCAGCTAGTGGTCAGGCAATGAGAAGAAAGAAAGGCGTGATCAACGTCAAAGTGAAAGTGATGAGAGGCACGAAGGATAGAATCGAGCCTTAAGGCGTACCAAAGGGAGATTGCTTGATCTTTTAAGAACGCAAGGTGGAACCTTGTAATCGACTCAAGAGCAAGCTGAGCAAAAGCTGGGTATGGTGACATCGACACCATTCCATAGAAGCATCCAACGCGCCAAGCCTCCGGCAAAATTCTCATTACCATCATTTGCTCTATATGATGGCCATTCGGATCCCTCGAACCACATAGTCTCTTTCTCACATAAGATGACGCTATGGGTTTTCGATGATGCAAACATGTGCGAGATGTTCTCGGGGAAGCCTCGACAAGGGTGCATTAAAGTGGTTCTAAATCTTGAGACCTAGATCAATCCGATCATGGAATCAACTTGCCACTGAGTTGGTGAGGCACTACATAGCCAATACCCGGGACGTGATGTCTTTGGAAACACTATTCAGCCTTAGAAAAGAGAAGCCGGAAAGTTTGCGCCGCTTCGCTAATTGCTTTATGGAGTTCTATGCCGAGATCGATGGGTGTGATAAGAAGACCACTATCGCCGCCTTTAAGAGGGATATTATCTTTGAAAGCAAGCTAAGGAAGACTTAACACTTTGTCTCCCTTCCACCATTTCTGAGCTTCAAGAGCGCATCCATCAGTATGTGCGTTTGGAAGAGACCAACTACAAATCAAAAGGGAAATCGACCTCTCCACATCGAAAGTCACATCACTCCTCGGGTGGGGATAGAGCTGTCTACACAACCTTCAATGTCCCGATCTATAGGATTCTACCGTGCATCAAGAATGAGAGCTACTTCCGCTATCCCGCGTGGGATGAGTTCCCCGAAGATGATGTCCGAAGCCAAAAATATTGCATGTACCATAGGGTGCGGGGGCACATGACCAAGGAGTGTGAATCCTAAGAGAAGTTCCTACAAGAGTTGGTTCGAGAAGCGTACTTGCGCGAGTACATAGAGAAAAAGGAACCAAATGACAAGGGAGAGTCGAGAAAGAAGAAAATTGAGGTCATCCAAACAATCTCGGCGACATACAAGAATGAGGATGTTGAAGCTAGGAGCACTTTTTCAGAAATCATGTCACGGGCTAGAAGTGATGCGGGATCAACAAACTGAACCGTGACCGTCGTTGCCGCCCACGCCAGTAGTTGACGGTTTGGTCTTTCGGGACAAGGACCTTGCGTTAGTCCAAGTCCTGCACAAAGACCCCTTGGTCCTCACAATTGAGCTTGAGGGATTCAAGTTATGTCGGGCATTAGTAGATCTGGGGAGCTCGGCTTATATCATGTATTACGATGTCTTCAAGCTCCTAGAAAAAAAGAATGTAGACTTCATCCCGATCAAGATACAACTCAATGGACTTGGAGGATATTCAACATTCCCGCTCGGAATGTATAAGACGCAGTTCAGTTTAGCAAAGAAGGACTTGGTTGTCGAGTTCATAACACTCGACGTGTCTGCCCCAAACAACTTGATCTTGGGTAGGCCATGGATTCATGGGATAGGAACGGTACCATCAAGCCTCCATCAAATGATACAATTAAGAGATGTAGACACCATAGTCCGAGCGTGGGCTAATCAGTTGGACGCACGCATGTGCTCGAAGGGAAATCGTCCCAAGACGAATTCCTTCAAAAGATAGAAGACGAACCGAGAAGTGAGGGACAAGAGCGAAAATGTGATCGCGGGCTCCATAACCGCGACTGTGGATCTGGCCTAGAGAGCTTTGCTCCTTCTTTGTGGCTAAATGGCGACCACGGGTCTGTAGATCGCGACCACGGGTTCATCGAGCGAGACCACGACCGCAGAGTTGTGGGCGCGATTGTGGTTACCGATCCTCCTTTGCGTAGGGATCTCGGGACTAGGAAATGCATGTAAATAGGACACTCTTTTTCCCACGTGGTTTTGATAAATCCCTTAGGTTTTTATTTTTCATTCATTAGTTTTGTCCTTAGATCATGACATTCAGGTTTATTTTTTAATAAAAGTTAGTTTTTGCATTAGCTTGAGCCTTGCATGAAAAAAGAGCGCAACGTTAATTCATCGCATTAACGGACTTCTACATATGCACGTATGTAGAGGAGCAAAGGATCCCATGATCATCGTTCATGTATGTATGAATATACGAATATACGAATGCGTTAAGGGGACCCGTCGAATCATCTGCATGGTCACTTCGAATAGGTTATAGAGTACTCTAGTCTTAGTTGCAACGCTATCGAACGCAACTAACATTCAAGTGGGGCATTTGTGAGCGGATAAAATTTAATATTTACCTATTTTCCGCTAAAAAGGTATTTATATTTATTATGCTATCTCTTACTTTAAATATGATATTCATTATGGTAAGCTTTTATCTTCTTTATTATGGTAATTAAATCGCTCTAGTGGAAGATTCTATCGTAGTTGAAAGATTGAATTTTTGCGTGGATTGGGGAGCAAGATACCGCTTGCTTGGGTGACAAGGCAAATAGCGGCCGACCATAGGGGAGGATTTTTGACCCCCTACTCCCTTTCTTCCACTATAAATACATGTCTTCACCATGTATAGTAAGAATCTAAGATCTTACACATACTCATATTCGTTGAGCTCGCTTGCAAGTCTTACCTTTTATCTCGACGTTCAATCGACAAACAACTCTTTTGACTTAGGCATCAGAGGTGCTTTAGGGGGACCCCACCCCTTGTGTCCATTGATTTGCAGGTTATAGGTTAAAGAATGAGTTTGGAACTAAAGATTAAAAGGTGAGTCAAGAGGAGCTTTCAATTAGGGCATAAAGGCGAATTTTTATGCACTAACAATAAGTATCCTAAAATAGGATGTTATGTGTTCTTTTGGGCTACCCGGGTTACTACCCCACCAACTACCCAGTTGAGTAGCTCTTTAAAAATCTCGCTTGAAAACAAGCCATGACCTGGGAAATTACCCGAGCAAGAACTATGCGGGGTTCTTCTCAAGAGGGGTCACCCGGGCATGTACCTAGCATACTACCCGGACAGGTAGATAGCTCTCATACGTGCTTACTCGGGTTGGGGTCTCTACTCGAGCAAGGACCCGGTTTGTGACCCGTGTTCTTACGGTCTTCTTCTCGTTCGGCCTTGGATTTATTGGTTTGGACTTCCCTTCGTGCTCCTTGACTTCTTGTACTCCTGAAATGACTCAATTTCCTTCTAATTAGGCCTGAAATACCAAAAAGGTAAAGTGTAGATATTGAACCACAAAACTAAACAAAACAACTAAAACAAACCTATAAACTCAAAATACAAGCTAAAAACATAACTAAACCTGATCTAAAATGCATCCTAAACATGATCTCAATGCAAGTTATCAAAATCCCCCAAGCTTGAATCTTTTTTGTTCTCAAGCAAGAAATAAACTCAACACCTCACAAGACAATGCAATCCAAGTATCCACCTCAAATTTTGTAAAGCAATAATAACTAAACTTGTAGTTTCAACAATTGAAATCATTGCACTTGTTTAGAATATCAAAGAGACCAAGAAAATGCATCCATTCTAGACCTCACTAGGTAAATATGTTTGTCTCTTTCACTCAAGTGTTTAAGTTACAGCGTTTCGCTCAATTCTCTACTATGATCACTAAACTACCATAGGTTGGCATTAGTGTTCTAAATCTCCACTTCTATGGACATTGCATACAACAAAAATCAAGAGGACTTCTGTCAGATTGTAATATGGCCAAGGTGAGAAGATTAAGGTAGGGAATAATATATTTGGCTATGTGGCGCTAAATCTAGAAAATAGGAATTAATCTGCATCAACACCATCAAACCAATCTTCTAGAAAATTTTCTTCCCAAACCCTAACTATACTTCAACATTCTACTTTCTCTTAAATCATTTTTTATTCTTCTTCACACTCTTCTTTTGTTCTTTTCATTAACAACCCTTTCTTTCAATTGCTTTAGATGCTTTTCTTCTAACACATTTTTTCTTATCAAGCTCAATTCACTTAACATTCTTAACCTTCATTCCCATTACTTTATATTCTTTTCATACTGATGGTGCGCAAAATAGAGGAGTATGAACGGTGGGACCCCCATACGACAAATAGCGAGGTTGGGTGGGATTCCCAAGGCATATACTCGTGGGCCTTTGCCATACCCCTCCAAAAAAGGCAGTCACGACCCAAGCGAGGCCTCAAAACCACGTTCACGAGATCCAGACCTCGTGAACTCGTAAAATGGGATGGTTAAGCGGACTTTCCCCAACTAATAACGAGACCCAAACCTCGTTATTCAAAAGCTGACGTCCCTGCCCCATCTAACCACTCAGCGGCCACCATATTCTCAACTAATGACCAACTGCCTCGCTCTCGACCAATCAGAGAGCTTGGTCTCGGGCCTCCCACATCGAGCAAACGTCAAAACCATGTTCCTCAGACCTCTATAAATAGAGGAGAATCTCGAAGGTGGAGAGAGGTCGAAAAACATCTTGAACTCAAGAACTATCTTGTTCGTTGAAGATCGACGTGTTGAATCATCATTAAAGACCGCGCTACAGCCAAGTGAAGTTCCACAAAAAGACTTCAAGTCACCCAAAGAGACCTCGTCTCAATCAAAGATCTCGCTAAGTCACTTCACAGACCACAATCCCCGCATGCACAATCAACTCTTCGACCTCGCCACAAGACATCAGGCTTAGGCTTGCAACCGGAGTAGAGCTCGTTAAAAGTCTGTTAAGTGATAGAATCTCACAGTAGTTAGGAGGTTTCGAATCTTGTTAGGCAGAGACCTCGAATCCTCCGAGAAGAGATCTAGGGCATAATCTCATTGTTCATAATCCCGTTGTTTGTAATCTCGTTGTTTGTAACCTCGTTCTAAAGAGATAAATAAAAGCAAGTGTTTGCCTAGTCGAATAAAAGTAATCTCATTCTTGTCTTCTAGCGCTGGTTTATTTTGGGTTTCATCACATACAAGTCATGCATTAATATAATTTCCTCTTCTTAATTCCCCAACTCACTCAAACTTCACAAACTAAATCCATCAAAATTCCTATTCTCTAGATGGTTCAAGTTGATTATGCTCATGATTTATTTTTGTGGAGTTTCAAAAGAGAGGTTATCAAGTCTAAGAAAGGGCTTCAAATAGAGGGATTAATATATATGGTGGACAGGGAAATATAGGTTAAGTAAAATAATGCCTCCATCACTTTAATGTCATATGCAAGATTCATGTATACAACATTAAAATAGATGTCTATATGCAAGTTCTAGAGATAGCAAGTCATAGTAAGACACAAGAGAGGACATTTAGTCCTAAAAAGGCTAAACATATAATCTCACAAGGTTAAACATTTAATGCTCTCTCTAATTTGAGAGATCTTTTGCAAGGTCGTGATTTTGGTGATTTTGGTGATCTAACACTTTGGATATCTTGCGAGCTCTTAGAGCCCCTTGTCGCGCTTGGGTTTAGGGCTTCATCTTGGCTTGTCTGGGCGGTCGAGGGTGCTGCTTCAAGAGATTTGGTCATCATTGTGATTGGGTCGGGATTTTGTGACTTAATTGGCTAAGTCCCCATGGTGTGCGCCAAATTATTTTGGACAAAAAATGACTTAGAGTCAATTCTGTTTCCTTTAAGAGGAGGTCTCATCCAATCGTCATTTCTCATGAATGTCAAACGGTAGATCCAGACTTAACAAAGAGATGCTTGAAGAAAATGGAAACGAATGAATGTGAGAACAAGAAATTCGGAAGTCAACTAGTGCATTCAATTGATAAGAAAGCTCTTATGGGATGACAATGTTTGCTCTTTAAAGAGTTTTACATCATCTATAAAACCATCCAAAAATAACGTTGGAGCCCCTAGGGTTTCTCCCCGAAACTTGCTAGTAACTCCACCTTCCTCTAAGATTTTAAGAGTTCGTGTGCAAACCATCCCCACGGGCTTCTTACCCCTCTTTCTGGGGAATCACTCGAAGGCGTGCAACCACATTCCTCCTTTGCTTAAGGCGACCAACAACTTGGGCCTACAAGGATTTTGGAGCCAACAATTAGTGATTCCAAAATCACCGATGCATATCCAAGTCAAGGCGTCAAACAAGTATTAGCTATTTTTAGGTTTAGAAATTATCCGCGGGTGACCGACCCACCCGCTTCACCCGACCCAAATATACGGGTGACAAATCGAACAAATGTTGGTGATGGGTGGGTCGGGTTACAGATGAAACGTGTAAGGCCCGAGGTCTAAGAAGCGGTATCTCATGTCTGATGAAACCCGAAATAAACCGTTCGCTAAATGACAAGAAACGAGATTATTATATTCGATTGTGCAAACATTTGCTATTTATTTATGATTTCTTTACAACGAGGTTACAAGCCAACGAGGCCTACAAGTAAACGAGATTCACACCCTAGACCTTCTACGAGTATTCGAGGTCTCGGTCTAACAATGTCCGAGATCTCCTAATTACTAAGCGATTCCACCACCTCGATGTCACTTGATTGATCTTGATGCGAGGCTGGGCTAATAGTATGGTGAAGATGGCTTGCGAGATTATGTAGCGAGGTCTTTGGTGTAGACGAGAGCTCTGTGTGACTTGAAGTCTTTCTGTGGACTTCACTTGTCTATATCGAGGTCTTTTGACGATGTTTCAATCACGTCGATCTTCAACGAGCAAGATAGTTCTTGAGTTCAAGATGTTTTTCGACCCCCTCTTACTTACGAGGTTCTTCTCTATTTATAGAGAATTGGGGAGTTGAGTTTTGGTTATCATCCGATGTGGGACGCCCGAGATCAGGGCTTCTGATTGGTCTGGAGATGAGGCAGTTGGTGATTGGTTTGAGGGAGCGGCGCCAGCTGAGTGGTCTGGATGGGCGGGTGTGTCAGTGGAGTCGGTGGCGAGGTCTAAACCTCGCTTCGAGGTCTCGGAAGACCTCGCGGGGATAAGAATTTTGTTTAATTAAATGATGGGCACGGTTGTGAGCCCCAGAATCCACCTTGAGAATCCCGTCGGGTCTGTTTATTCTTTGCATTCCGGGCCCGCTCCCTAATTTACCATTTTGGACATCATCAATGTCAACTCGAGGACTTCCCAAGAGGTCACCCATCCCAGTACTACTCTCACCCTTGAACACTTAACTTCAGGGTTCTTTTTTCTCACTCGAACCCTAAATAGGAAGAGCTCATGTTGACATGGGTAGCACCTCAATCCCTTATAAATCATTGGGGTGTTACAATCTCCCAATTTTAAGCACTTGAAATCCTCGTCAAGGCGCAAGAACCGCCCTTTAGGTCGAGTGTCAGGCCCTTCGACTAAGCCTACTCGTAACCTAGAGTCGGCTCTAATACCATTTGTAAGGCCCGAGGCTTAAGAAGCGCTATCACATGCCAACTTGAGGACTTCCCAAGAGGTCACCCATCCTAGTACTACTCTCGCCCTTACACACTTAACTTTAGAGTTCTTTGTCCTCAATCGAACCTTGAAAAGGAAGATCTCTTGTCGACATAGGTAGCACCTCAATCCCATAAACCATTCGGGTGTTACAAAATGGGTGACAGGTCAAATATGGGTGATATTTTATACCCGATTCACCGACCCATCACCCCCACCCATGACCGAACTAACCGGTTTACCTCCTGCATAATTTTACCATATATATATATATATATATATATATATATATATATATATATATATATATATATTATATTTTACTACCTCTAATTAACAAACCTAACAGCCTAATATTGTCGGCTCCAAATTCTACTACTCATCTAGCCATCTATTGTGTTTGTTTTGTAGTCTTCGACTTTACCCTGCCTTCCCTGATAGGCGTTGCCACTTCCACTCTGTCAGTCTTCTTCTTTGCGTCTCTATTGTTGTCTTCTCAACATCATCACCAATAACTTTCCTTAACTGCTAGTTTTGCTTGCCACTGAGCCATCCCTTTTCGGCGTCACCACAAGTCAAAGCTTTTTTTATTAACTCTAGAATTTTATAAATTATTGTTATACTTTAACAATTCACGGGTGATAGGTCACACGACTCACCCTCTGGTGACGGGTGGGTCGAACATAGGTGAAAGGTTTTATGGATGATAGGTAGGTCGAAAGAGCTATTTTTATTTGTGAGTCGGGTAGTGAAAGGGCCCACCCAAAATCCGACGTGTGATCAACCCAAGCTATTTTATTCATTTATCATTTTAGCAATATCCAATATGATAATTAATGTTCAAGCTTGAGTATTTTGAATATCGTCCATATCTGATGCAATAAATAATTGACCATCTCTTATTGTCGCGTATGTATGCTCAAAAATACCATATCTTAAATTCAATAATCAAACGTAAAATAAAATAAACAAAAAGGTAGAGCCAGATTCAACTAATTTAAAACAACTTGAGTTAATTCTGGATGGGTAATTAGTCGCTTGAAGAATGCGCCCATCAAAGGGGAAAGTGAATGAATTGTGCCATTACATTATTCCTAAATAAATTTGTTTACGTGCATGCATCATTTTTTCTTTCTTCTTAGTCGGTCTATATATGAGAATGAGATCATTGATTGTTTTCTTATTGAGTGTTTTGGGCAGAATTAACACGTAAACACGTTATCCGTTATAATAGGGGAACCCTCGTAAAAAGCTAGTTTAAGCACGTTAATTCGCAAATAATAAGGGATTCACGAAGAGAAATAGCAGATGAACTAATAAACAAGTAATGAAAGAGAGATGAATTAAGAATAATAAAATAAGATTTTTGTCATGCAGTTAATGCGTTCCAACAATTCTTTTATGTTCCTTGATTTCCTCCATGCAATTTAATGTCTCATTAATGGTTAATAATATCCTTAATTCCTTCCGATCTCTTCATATCTTCATGTCTCCATCTCAAAATTTAGCCTGATATTTTAGGGCCCAACATTGAGCCGGTGGAAGTCAAAGGTGTTCTGCGACAATCGCGGTACTTATTGCCACATGGTCCCTCATAAGACACATAATTTTACTAAATTAAAATAAAGTTTTATGATTGAGTTCTTACCATAAAATAGAAAGAAATTATTATTTTTATATAGACCCTACTCAAGTATAAGTTGTATTATTTTTACAACTCTAAAAGTTCTCCCTCAAGAGATTATAAATGTTCTATTATCCTTATTCATTCCATTTATTCAATCCATTATTCTTAAATAAAAAATTGCATTATTCTCCCTATTCAATCCATTTAAAAGAGAAAGGTTAAAAATAATAAGAGAATCAATGAGTTTTGGCCTTTTCGACTTCTATGATCATCTTTTTATATCCCATGATCAATGAAAATAGCTAAAAAAATGTTTAAATGCATTTTCTCTTCATTATTTATTTTCAACAACTACTACATATAATTTGTATTTCTATTCTAATTTAAATAACATACACAAATATTTATGTTGAAGTATAAAATTAATAACTATAGACCTTCCAACGGACGAGCGAAGCCATATAGTACTTAGTAATATTGTTGTTGAATAAATTAAAAGTACGATTTTTTTAACTTATGTCCCTGGGTATAGATTAAGCTTTTAAAAAGGACAATTTTTTATAAGTTTGTACTTATTTTAGATTAATTAATTTTTTAAAAGGGTTCATCAATTTATGAATAGGATTTTAGTTTCTTTCATAATTTCATTAGTATACTTAACTTATGCTTTAAGGAAATAGGTTAGAAAAATCGTTAAAAAGTATAATTATAAATTTTTAAATGTTTTTCTAAAAACAACATTTAAAAGTATTAAAATAATGCATGTAATGCATGTCTGTTTTATATTTGAATCGTATTTTTTCATTTAAAGGAGGCTATTAATTAAGCCATTTTATTCATTGACTTTCTATTACAACTAGATGGCTTATCCCGTCCGATGGACGGGATTAAATTTCGTGTTTATGGTTATTAATTTTATAAGCGGACATAAATAAATGTGTATATTATTTGAATTAGAATAGAAATAAAAAAATATATGTTTGATTTGATGAAAAAGGTAATGAAAGGAAATTGGATTTAAACCTTAATTTTGAATGGTTGATTTGGTGCAGAAAAAATATATTATAAGTCGTAAACATTTGTTTATGAAAGGTTAAACATATAGATACAAGTATATAGTTGTATGATTATAATTGATGTAATGATATATTTTTTTTTACTTTGTATTTTTAGGGTCGTGTATTTCAGTTGTGATGTTTTGTGGAGCATGTTTAATTTTGACATTTTCATAAAACCAACTTGCTTATATTTTTCCATGTTTAGTTAGATTATAATTTTTATTCATTTTTATTGATATTGATCGATTGAGAAATATAAGACCGTTTATACATTTAAGTAGCAAGAAAGAAGCGTTATTAACTTAAATAATATTTTTCAATATTTATTAGAGGCCTTTTGTAATTTAGAGTATTTTTAATTATTATTTTAATAAGGAGTATATGTAAACCCATTAGAATATATTAGTAGGATAATTAGTTTGCATTTAAAAAGTAGAACATTTATTGTTCTTAAAAGGGAGAGTTTTTATAGTTGTATAGATAGATAGATTGCATGTAGAGCCTTTGCAGAGAAAGTCCCTACACTTCAACCAAAAAAATAGAAAGTCGTTACACGAACAAAAAACATTGCTTTTGGACAAATATATGATACTTGACTAAGCAATTTGCTTTGTCATATACTGGAGTACTGGACTACCACACTTGCCTAAAAAAACATATCGGATTTTAAAATTGTAACATGCAGTTAGAAGCATTGGGAATGTTATATCGTGTAACTCTAATTAGAGTTGTGATTGTCCTTGTATACTATGTATATATAGTACAAGAATGACATGCATATTGGGCTCATTAGGATTTTAAGATATGTGCAAATCATAATTTGTTGTGTAGAAATAAGAACCATTGATGGAGCAAACGGTTTATCAAGAAGTACTCAACAAACAAGAGACAGTTCAGCAAAGCAAAGATACCAAAAAAAATAACATATTACATAAGGATTTTTACTTGGAAACTCCAACGTGGGAAAAAACCATGAGACCTTTGCAGGTACCAAATCTTTCCCTATCAACAAGATTACAAATGGATATACCGTCTCTAGTAAGTACAATAGGATTACAAAGTTCATCAAGGTTCAACCTTAGCTCACAACAAATAGATCATCAACTTAAAAGATGGATAACAATATTCAAGAGAGAAAATAAAAAGGGAATTCTACAAAACCTAACTTGGGAGGCTCCAAAACAGAACCGTTGGATGAAAGGTTTAGGATGGTAGGAACAACACTCTGAAATTTCAGCCCAATCAGATGTCATTTGTTCATCAATTATTGGGGATGATCAAAAGTGAGGTGTCAAGACTTACGAGATTCTTCTACCACTTTCTCTCTTTCTTTTCTATCCCTTTTTCTTGGTATCTCTCTCTTGCTTTCTCTCACATGGTAAGGCTTTCAAGACACAAAGAATGTCTTTATATTTCTTCTTAATAGGTTAATTTTGAGGCCCATAAAGGATAACCTAGCCCAAAAAGCATTTTGAACTATTCCCTCATTTAAGGTGGGAAAACACAACATAGTCGCCCCGCCCCCCGCTCCTAAATGAGGGATCGACCAAGCCCACTTTCAAGCGACCCACCAATATCTTCTCCCTGGGCAAATTAAAGTCTTCTTCAGCATTTCCGATTCATTTTTAGATTAGGCACACTCTTTCTTATACTTTAGAATCTATACTTAGCTTTTACCGTTTATTCTATGTTCTTTCTCTTGCAAATACTGACTAGGAACCTTTCAAAATTCCCTCTCGCAAATAGTGATGTTCTTCATAATGTTTCGACACATCGAGTCTCTATTAGCTAGGGGTGCTTACGGGTCGGGTCGGGTCGACCCGCGACCCACAAGTGCGGGTTGCGGGTCGGGTCGATGACCCGCAAATTTCTCAGACACGACCCGCGACCCGACCCGCGACCCGACCCGCGGGTTGCGGATTTTGCGGGTCGGGTCGCGGGTCGACCCGCTGACCCGCATGTATTTTAAAAAACTAAAAAAATGTTTTTTTTGCCCTTTTCGCGGGTCGACCCGCGACCCGACCCGACCCGCGACTCGAATTTTTCGACTTTTCCACTATTTAACAGTCACACTAACATATTTTTTATTTTTTTTAAAAAAGGGCGCGTGTCTGCGGGTCGACCCGCAATCCGTCGGGTTTGGCCCGACCCGACCCGCGACCCGAATTTTTTTAAAACGTGACCCGCATTCGACCCGATTATTGCGGGTCGGGCGCCCGACCCGGACCCGTGAGCACCCCTACTATTAGCAATGAGTTATCTTGAGCTAGAGATGCTTTCGACCCTTGTAACCTTCACCATCTTCGCTATGGTCATGTCGTCAACCGTTGCCCTAGAAACGTTTATTCTATATATCCCGTTTCTCTTTTTTGGCATCTTATTTTCCTATCCTTATCATTAGTTCGTTAGGTATTTTTAATTTAAGCATGATTTATTTTCTCACGAATAGCCAAGATTACAACTAAATGAGCTTCTCTGGAGATATGGTAATTAGTAGGGATTTAACCTTTCGATTAGTGACACTTATAATATTTTCTAATTCAGCATTGATGCTAATTTTATGTTTTCCAGATTACATGTTACAGTTTTTTGCCATGAAGTACTAAACAATCACTTATTGAACCATGCCTTTGAAAAGAGACATGCTTCCATTGCAGGGCTACCTGCATGTCTAGCTTTAGCAATTATATGAAACTAAGATTGGTTAGGTATTGCACTTGATGTAGTAGGCAATGTTTAATTCACAGGTGACAGGGATGAGATTTTTGCCACATATCGTAACATTATATTTTTAAATTCCTCACCCCTCCATGTTGTGCTTGCATGAATTGAATTTTCTTTATGTGCTAATTAGTTCACTACTGAACGCAAGCCAAAAGATTGAAATTACGGAAAATAGTAGTACTTTTCCTTCATAGTCTAAGGGTAAAAAGAGGAAGCGTCGTGATTAGACTTCTGAGTCTAGAAAAAGAAAAAATCATCCAAAACATTATAGTGGAGATTCTATTCAATTGTGATCTGATATTCTTCTTAAATTAGAAATTCAAAAATTAACTGAGAAAGAACTTGTAGGTTCTGACGTTGTAGAAAGGCTTTTGCAACTCATGCAACCTGATAAGTCTAAGGGTGTGTTTGTTAGGTACCAAAAACTAGTTGGAGTTTTCCAACTAGTTGCAAAAACTCGTATAAATACTGTTTGTTTGACACATAAAAACTAGCAACTAGTTGTAAAACTAGTTTTTTGACAAAGCTACTTTTTAAAGCTTTTGCACTAGTTTTTAGTAGTTTTTCGAATTAAAACAATAATTATTTCCTAAATAAGAATAGCTCTATAATAAAATAAAATTTTAAATTATTAATTACTACAATAAATTAGTTGAACATTACCAAACAGTGTTTATATATATTCTTAAAACTTCAACTATTTTTACAGCTAGTTTTACAATTTCAGCTAGTTTTGCAACTCCAACTAGTTTTTTTGGTGACTTAACAAACATAGCCTAAACTGGACTTGAGTTATCATTCCATTATTTCCATGCTTACTGGCATTTAGCCATCACAAAGAGGCTTGATTGCCTTAATCTATTTCTGTAGCGAAGAGGTTTGCCTGTCTTAGATGAGAGGCTTAAGGAGTAAAGGAGGTCCACAGAGGGAAGGTTGGTTCTACTACGAAGAGGTTTTCTCTTCTTTTTTTTTTTGATAGGGTAAGGGTTAGGGTCGCCACAAGTATTATTTGGGCTCGCCTAGAGCATCCACTAGGGATGAGAACTGGTTACTAACCAATTCTAGAGAAAAATGGGCAAACCGCCGCTGTGGGGTTCGAAATGGTGACCTCGGGGTAATGGCTTAACCGTTGAACCAAATGCCCGAAGGCACGAAAAGGTTTTCTCTTGGTTTTACTTGATGCACTTGATAAGTTACCCTTAAACCTGAATGCCCTACAAATGTGTAATATTGGCAAATTTGTGAACCATTTATGTTCACACAAAAACTTGGAAATTCAGAAAAAAGCTTCAATTTACCATCTTCAAATTAATAATTAATGACAATACTAAACTTGATATGATAAATATTAAACATATGTATAATTTTATCTTAAGGTACTAATCTTGGATTGAATTGTTTCACTATAACCCCGGACGTACACATTAGTTATTACAGTGAAGGAATTCATGTAGATAGGTCCTTTTTAACCATTTTGTTTCATACAACTTTCATTTTAGTTCTTGTCAAAAGCCTTAAACTGGTACGTACGCCTTGCTGTAAATGGTGAACACTTTGATGACAATTCGAAAATGTAATAAATATTTCAAAGCTTGCCTTTTCTTTTTTATTTAGATTTTGTTTCCATTACCCTGGACTGGACACTGTCTATTCATTTGGAAACCACAAATTCAGCAGGATGTGGAAGAAAAGGGCATTGCATTTTAGGAAGGATAATTGTCTCTCCGGTTTAAAATCCATAGTTGCGTCTTCTTTACCAACTTTCTTGTGGCTTTGAATGGATTCTTCAATTGGTTTCTAACTTGTTACAAGCTAACTCTAGCCGCCCCATGCATCACACGAGGCCCTTTGCTAGTAGCATTAAATTTCCAACAAAAGTTGATTTACAAATTGCTAGCACTACTTTAATCAAACTTCAACAAAAATAGAGAAGCACTATGGTTGGATACTTCCAAACATATAGCCTAATTAAAAGAAAAATCAATCAAACGCCTTTATACCATTGAGCTCCTTGCTCATTCTCACTTTGGAAGGAACTAGCAAGACCCGTCGTCCCATGCACGACTATGCCAAAGAAAAGACTGGATAGATAGTACATATAGATCATCAGATGGTGGAAATATAAGCCAAAGAAAAGACTGGATAGATAAGCTACAATATATTCGGCAGTTGAGAATCTAGTCTCTGTTGGAGTTCCTTGACCTTGATGGAGAGCTCTGATTTTTGTTCCTTGTAGCTCTGCACTAGAAACTCCTTCCCTTCAATCACATCCCTCAGTTCTCCTATTTCCCTCCTCAGCATTTCTATCTTCTCTCCATCAGCTTTGGACTTCTCTGAGATCTTCGGGTTGCAGTTCCCATCGAAGTACCCATTTGCATAGCCATTGCTTGCGGCTGTGGAGTTCTTCTCGTTGCATTCTGCATGCCCAACGCAGTGATCAGCTATTGCCTTTCTAAGCCTTTGAATTTCTCTCTCGGATTCAAAGAGTTCCCTGTTTGCAGCATCCAGCTGGGACTGCAAATGGTTCGAATGAGACGCCTGGCTGTTGAGTGCATTCTGCAATTCCGCAATCTGCTCCTGCATCTCCAGAATCAAGTCGTCCCTTCTCTTCAGCTGTTGTCTGAGCTTCTGTATCACTTCTCTTTTGCTGAAGACGTCTGAACCAGAATCAGAGGCACAAGGCGAGTCTGAGCAGTTGGAGTGGTGGAAACGCTTTGGAGGCAGCTCCATATTTTCAGGGGAGGAAACCCAAACATTGCCATTTTCCTGGTGATATTCTGGAGCAGGAACTGTCACCAATGAGAGAGAGAGCTCAGGTTCACTCAAGATTTGGCCATTTTGAGGGTTCTTTATCTCAATTGTGCCTTCTGATCCTGAACATCAAGATGTCATTCAACAGAAACAATATTCAGGGAAACATCCTTTCAGCAAGAAGTGAACAATGGTTTGCAGCTTATGAAACATGTTTGCTTGATACAAAAATGGTTGTATGGTCAATTTATTTCAAATCATAACTGCATCAAGAGCATGAGACATAAGACCATAAGCACAAAAACTGAAACACCTCCAGATAAATGAGTTTCATTTGTAAACAACACTCTCTGTCCCTTTATTAGTAATTCCAAAATATCTCATGAAAAAATCTTACGGCTTTGCCATATAAACATCTCCAGTGGAAAGAGAAGCAATTTTCTCTTTCTTAAAACTGAGATTCACTTAGTGATGGTGATCAAATGCTTGAAACTAAGTCTATAAGTAGCTGAACCCAAATCATAGAAAGGCCAAACACAATAATTCTAGTATAAGCCAAGACATGCAAATCTTCACAGTATTGATGACTGAAGTTAAATGACGATGATAACTGCCAACACTCACCTGAATTGCAGTTGAAGCAGCTGCCTTCATCTGGCCCACAAGTGTAAACACCTGGTTGTGAATGTCGGATCCCCGGCTGTCTTGTGCCAGTAGAATTTCCATTACCAGTAGAATTTTCATTACCTGAATCAGAAAGATTCATCAAAACCAGTTTGGAAATGGAAAATGGAAAATGGTTAAAGATGGTAGACAGCACATATAGCACCTTCAGGGGTAGCTTTACCTTGCTGCTTTGCTAAAAGTGCCTGCTTCACCTTGTAGCCAATGTGAATAGACAAAGAACTTATTAAGGCACCACCAGCAACAAGCATCCAATTTGGTCCCTTTCCTTGAACATTTCTGGACTTTTGAGGTCTTGTTCTCATCATATTCACATACGTTTAATTGGTTATCAAGGATTTACAGCATCCTGTAACAAAAAACCAAAAATCATGACTTGACGATTATACTCAATACTAAATACACCTACTGACATGATCACATGAAACAAAAAAAAAGAGCACGTGATCTATGACGATGGCCTCTTGTATTAGTAGCAATGATACAGACTTCAAGCTAGCCTCTTCTATTGAATAACAACAATAATATACAGTCTTCATGTATAAGAAGGGTAAGAAATCAGAAAATAATCATGTTAACAATCTACATTAGCATAAGATCGTAGATTCAATCATCAGCATTGAGTATTGATGTATATTTTCGTAAAATGCTTCCAAGGATTAATAGAACTAAACTAGTCCTATATTGCTTGTTATAACGAGCATAAGAAACAACAGATTTTAAATAGCAAATATCACAAAATTTGAGAGCTAATTTACAAATAAAGTGAATAATGCTTTTCCATTATAAATATAACTGCAGAGAAACATAATCTATATTCCTAAAGATGAGACCTAGATCTTGAAGATAATATGAAAGCAACGCTTTGGCAAGAAACAGTGGAGCAGTTTATTTGAATACACTTTCCACTCTCAGCTCAGCTCAGCTCAGCTGAAAATAGAAAGGGGTAGTCCTGATACTTGAAGCATATCATTTTAATAAACCACTCTACATCTATTCTATAACTGAATTTTAAACTTTCAGCCATTAATGCATAATAGATGAATGGATAATAAGAGAACAGAACAACTAAGACAACTGAACATGGAAAATCAAAGAGGTGAATGGATGATAAGAGAAGCAACTTCCAATTTTTTTAAGACAACCGTTTAGTAAAGCAGAGAAGAAGATGAAGCATTACGCACAAGCACGAGCCCCATCACACTCCCAAGCTAAATCCCTCGACACCTAATGTGATTTGGATGTAAGTATCTCTTTATCTCTTTCTTCTGTCCATTCTAACAAATGGAGGATTGTGTTACTCTCCTTTATTTTTCTTCCAAAACAAGTTCCCTTTATTCCCCCTTATGAAATCTGTCCAAAGAGAAAAGAAAAATTGAAAGGAAAAGTACAAAGCAAAGCACGAGTCCCATCATACTCTATGTTCCCAGCCCCCGGTCGAAATTGAAAATCAACATCCTCCAGCCAGTGGCGGAGGCAGGTGGGGACACCCCCACCGGCGGCAGGGATTTCTCATCCAGGCGCCAGCGGCGAAAAACAAGTGAAAATGTATATGAACCACGGTTGACATAAAGACATTAGGAAACAAAATTCAATTGAGAACGGCAAGTTCAAACCGATCAATTTTGGAGACGAAATTGTTGACTTTGACGAGGCAGAGATGATATGCCGGCGGTGAAGAATTCGAATTCTTTCTCCCGAGTCCGTCGTTCCGTCCTGCGTCTCTCTCTGGTTCTGCTCCTTCCTAGGGCTGTTTTCAGTTGAATGATGAACTTGGGCCAGTCTTTTTAACAGGCCCGCTAGACCAAATAAATATAAATAAAAAAGAACAAATAAAAAAAAGCAGAAGAAAAGAATACACTCATGAATTCGTGTCGTGATAGTCCAATCGCCAAGGGTTAAAAGGCATGCGTAGATGTTAGGAGGTCTCAGTAGTCATGTGTTTGGTTCTGATTCCATCAGTGATCAGACCATGGAATCGGGACCAGGGGCGTAGTTGCATTAGAGCGACTGGGGGCTACAGCCCCCATTCAATTTTTTAAAAAACATAAAAGTATATATAAAAAATTAAAAATATATAAAAATACTAAGTTTTTTTTATAAAAACTAGTTCATTAGGTTAAAAAAGGTTAATTTGTTTATAAAAAATACATAAAAAGGTTCTAAAATATAGATTTTTTTATATAAAAAATATAAATTTTAAGAAAAAATACAAAATTTTAGTATAAATTTTGTTATACAATTTTTTTTCCATAAAATACAGAAAAAAATAGGTCATTTGAAAAATAAATTTTTTCTATATCCAAGAATTAGACCTAGAGGAATTTAGCCCCCTCTGGGTCAATTTCTGGCTACGCCACTGACCGGGACCGAAACTAATTCCAACGATGACCGACCTCTTTTGAAAAAAGTATTGTAGTAACACTATTTTCATTACAAAACTTCTTCTACTCTGTCGTGCAAGGTTATCAGGATCGGGATTCTAGGTTGGATCGTTTGAGGTCTTTTGGATCGGATCGCTAAATCGTAAGATCCTAAAAGTATGCAAGAATAACCTAATGGATTGTATATTTTGTTATATATAAGTATGAAAATGATAAATCTTATTAATTTGATCATTAAAAATGTTGTAGGATGGACTAGTCAACTATTTTAATGGAAATTATAAGTTAATCGTAAAATTATCAAAAATATATAGTTAACATTGTCATTCTGTAAGATCGTTAGAATCGTTTGTAGGATCGTTAAAATCGTTTATAGGATCGTTAAAATCGTATGTAAAATCGAGATCGAATCGAGATTGTATTTTAAATCATTTAAGATCCTACTCCAATAAGATCCTACTTGGGATCGTGGATCGTTTCGCATGTTATGGATCGTAGGATCGTTAGAATCATAGAATCGGATCGGGATTCTGATAACATTGTCGTCGTGGTCTTCTTTTTTAGCCAAAAATTGTTAACATACTTAATAGGTTTAAGATATGACATTAAACCTTTCAAACCATCTTGAACACATAAGTTCAAAATATGACAAATACATCTTACATAAAAATATTTGTTTCCAAAAACCGGTTGACAAATTTGAATCAATTCACTAATAGAAGCGATGTTGTTAGATGCATTATCAAATGAAATAGTGAAAACTCTATGAAGAATTCTATACTCTTCTAAAAGAGTGCGTATAGTTACACATATTTGAAGCGGTATGTGCCCCATCAAATACCCGAAAAGCCAAAACTCGTTTTTGCATGTGAAAATGATCATCAATATAATGGCATGTAATGTCCATGTATGAATAAGTATGAAAGTGATGACTCCAAATATCACTACAAATAGAACCACACAAAATATCATTTTGAGCAAAAAATCAAGACAAATCGTTTTTACGAAACTTATATGTTTTAAGCACATTTTTCCTAATTGTTTTTCTAGTAGTTCGTTTATAAGAGGGTTGTAAATGGTTAGAAACCCAATCATTTAGACCCACACTTTCCGCAAATTGAAATGACAAATGATCAACACAAATAGCTTCGGACAAAGCATAAGCACTACGATCATGATTATAACTAAACAAATGAGGAGCTTCAGAGGAAGAACTTGTTAATCCCGAAGTCAAAATTTGTGTTTGTCCTCGCATCATACCCAACTTGTCCATGTGTTTTGCCTTTAAATGCTTGTTCAAGATGCCATAACCTCCATTGCGCTTCCATTTGTACTTTGAGTTACAATAGTTGCACTTGACAACATATCGATCAAGTGCATCCAATACATTGCCTTTCGTGAAGTGCTTTGTGAAAATATCGGATTTCAACTCCTTTGTTCTTTGGTTGGCCGTAAATGCCCCCCCCCCCCCCCTCTCCTCCTCCTCCTCCTCCTCCTCCTCCTCGTCATTGTCCTCCTCATCGCCCTCCTCATTGCCATGTGATGATGTGAACCTTGGCTTTGAATAGGAGCGGAAGGGAGGAATTGTGGTGGCATAGGCATAGGAGGATAAGGTGGTTGTGGTTGATAAAGATTAGGATTCATTTGACTTTCTTGTGAACCACCAACACCATCAAGGACTTCTTCGGCCAACAAATCAACAAATCCATGGCCTTGGTTTTCCATTGTTTAAAAAGATTAGGAAGGAGAGTCGTAGAGGAAGATAAGAGAGTATGAGATTTGCAACTTGGAAGCTTGCAGGATTATGAGAGTAGTAGAGAGAGATAAGTGAGTATGAGATTGGTGTGAATGAAATTGAAGGTGAGATATGATATTTATATGGATAAATGTATGGAATTAGATAAGATTGGTGTGAAGGAAAATAGTCGTTGGAATCCATTTGACTTTTAGATATAGCCATTGGAAAAGCAACCGCAGTTGCGGTTGCAACGGCTAGTTAAAACCACGACTGCGGCCACAACGGCTAGTTAACCACGATCGCGGTTCACAAACCTGCGGTTGCGGTTTTAAAACAGAATGTGGTAAATCTTCATTTTTCATAGAACTCAAAACTATGACCGCTGTTTTAGAAATCGCAGTCACGATTCCAATGACTATTTTGCTGAAAATCGGCGGTTCGATTCCTCGGTTTGTTTGGTTTCCACCCTTTTACTTGGATAGGTTAGCTATATGCAAGTTGCAGGTAATTATGGAAAGTATAGCTATATAGTTTTTATGTTAAAAGTAAGGAAATTTTAGACTCGTACTCATTAGGCAGTGTAATCTACTATATATATAAAAGCAATAAGGTTTGGAGCCTTCTCATTACGCCACCTAGGATTTCGCCACATGTTGATCCTATATTAAGCCACTTCATATTTTTACACATGTCATTTTCTTATAATTTAGACGTCTTTATAAATATTCCATGTCATAGTCCACATGTCAAAATTTTTCCATATCACTCATGTATTATGTACACATCATATTGCCACATAATCTACAAATATCAATCAATTTTTTAATTTTTTATATATTGGATTACAATAATGTTTTTTTTGGAAATTTATTTACATATAAAAATATTTTTACCATATCTTTATGATCCTAACAACTCTCCAATATAATCTACCAAAAAACTCATATAAATATATACCGAGATCTTATCTTATAATATAAATATATACTGAGATCTTATCCTATAATATATACCGAGATCCTATCCTATAATATGGCAAGTCAATATTTGCTAATCCGTTTAAATGTCCCATTATTTTCATTTTTGTTATCAAAATCTTTAATTTAGAATTATGCTTTTTACAATTTATATAAATCATCAATTCACAATTATTATTTATATTATATTTTTATTTATTAATATATTTTTGTATAGTATATCTAAAAAAGTATTGATTCATAGTCGTGCAGGGAACGACGGGGACAACTAGTTTCTTTTAAAAAAAATTAGGAATTGTGTAATCTAAGATATCCACACTTTCTCTGAATTGAGTGAATTCCATCTTCTACCTCCAGGGCTTTCGCACCATTCCGAAAATTTTCATTTTTTTTTTTTTTTGAGGTTGATCGGAATTTATCAATTTTGGAAGCGAGGAGTCCTACACCATCGTCATTCACGCGGTATTGCGTGTTTTGGCAGTGTTGTGTTGACAATTGTAAACATAACGACGATGACTACAATATATAAGAATATGTTTAGTAGTTAAAGTGTGAACTACCAAACTACCATCAACTATAGACATGTACTGGAGTATTTTTTTACATCTTATGGACCAAAACTTTCTAAAGTCTTACAATCAAACGTGTATCAATAATATTCAAGTCGTATTCTACTACTGTATTTCTGTATCTTTATAGTTCATATCGTCCTAAAACTGATCAGGATAAGTAGGAATCAGATATATTTCATAGCAATCAAACATTCCATAATTTATTTTGAAAACTTGCCAAAAACTGAAAAACGTGTTCTATAATAGGTAAGTAAACTAAATAACCAAGGAAAAATCAGTGCTTTGAACATGCCGTGGGCCCTGTCAAAAGACAAGCAAAATTATTTCTTGTACATGGGTGGGTGTAAGTAAGCCTGTATTACGCTACAAAAAATGGATGATCTCTTGGAAATGAGACCACAACTCCCAAGTCCCAACAAAAAGAAACAAACTTGTTTCGGTTTACAAACACTGTTCAATTACACCTCCTCAAGAACTCATCATAACTATAGGACCTATACACGACTGGAAAATGTCACTTAAGATGCTCGGAACGTCGCCTGAGCTGTGCTCACTCCTCACAAGGTCAACCAGCAAAGGGAAGAGCTGAGAGGCATTCGTCCTGAAAAAGTTTCCCTTCAAACTCCTCAACGCACGCAGGGCAGCCAGCAGCAAGGGCGTTCGGGCTGCTAATTCTTCCTTCTTGGACGAGCCCAACGGGAGGGCCCAATGGGCCTTGCGCTGGCTCATTGGGGTCTGTTTGGCAGACCGATGCCCGGAACAGTGAAGGTATATCTTGAGTACTTTCTGACACGTGGATACTACTTGAGGTTCGAGATTGATGTCCTTTGAGACGGATGGTCTCTCAAATAGGAGATCTTGGAGGAAGGTGAGATGGCTTTGCAGGGACTCGATTTCGAATGTGACGAGTGGTGGCTCGGTGAGTTCGAGGATAGAGCAGGCTTTTTTCAGCTTCAACCGAAGGAGGGTGTTGGAGCTCAGTTGGTCGGCTTGGACCGAAATGGAAGAGAATAGGTCGAGGAGAATCATGATGTTAGATGGTGAGAGGGATTCTAGATGACTCTTGCAAAGATCAGCTGTGACCTGCAGCAACAACAGGATGAGAGAAACAATTAGAAATTCAGTTATAACCTAAAGCCAGTTAGTTGGGATAACCGAGGTTGATTGATTACAACGCAAGACAATGCATTAGCCTTGGAGATCCAAATGAACCCTAATTGTAGCACAAGGAACTAAGTAGAGCCATGCAACCACACCTTTTTTATAATTTCTTTTTGTTTCACAATGTGTTACCTCTCCTAGAGTTAGTTACAAGGGGCAATGGAGTCTTTTTAATATTTTAGGCGGTTAGGGAGTGCAGCCTGCGTGCTGGTTTTGGGCAGCTTGTTAGCCCTTTAAATAAGGTGTTAGAGTTCGGCTCATTGGAGAGTATTCTCCTTTGGGATTTGGCTCAGTTGGGGGTTTGTTCTTCGTTTGAGAATTATCAATCAACAGTGTTTTTAGGGTTTTGTGTGTGTTCTTAAGCATCATCTTGTCTAACACACTGAATTAAAAGGACTCTGCAAAGTGCATGCTAGAGGAGAAAGAAAGATGTAGACAAGAAGAGGAAGAGAGAGAAACCTGTATAACGACTAACTGAACAGAGATGTAACTCTTCATCCTTTTAACTACATGTGAAGCAGTTTGCAGATCAGCCTCCTCCAAGTCAGTAGTAACATCCTCACCAGAGGATGTTTCAAGATCATTGTATAATTGCTCCGAATCGGTGAATTCGATATTGTCCATCATTCTCAGAACCTTCAAGAAACCTGGATGCATTGAAGCAGCAGCTTCTTTTAATGCTAAGAGAATGCCTCTCCAATCATCCTCCAATAGCTGGCTGCCTAATTCATCTGTCAAATATCCCAACGCAGAAACCCCAGTCTTGCCAAGAGTCTGATTAGGACTCTTTATATAACCAGCCAGAATTAAAACCACGTTTGGGAGTAGTGGCCTTAACACATTGAAGAAAGAGAGGAAGAGTTCCACCAAACAGTCTGCTGCAACTTTAGACGTGTCGTGATCCCATACACTTGATTCAGGAGACAATGTTGGGGTGGTCGGAGATGAGCCATCATGATTTATGCTTGAGTCATTCTTCTCATGCACATTATCAAAGATGGGGAAAACAACAGATTTGCAAACACCAGTCCAGAAATTCCTGGAAAATGAATGACCATGATCCTTGAGGATGTTAAAGATCACTTCCAAAGAACTTTTTCTGATAGCGGATCTGGGATCAGTTGTAAGTTTTGACAACCCTGAAAATTTACAGTTACAAGAGAGAATTGAACCGTCAAAAACATGGTAAGTGGCAACATAACACTTCTGCACTACAAGCAATTGAACAGCTGGAAATGCTACAAACATTTTTTTTTCATTTATTCCTTTTGCTTCCATTCTTTTGAAGTGTGGGATATATCCAATAAAACATATATCAAGAACGTGTTACAGGAAATGTTTGACCACAAAATGAAGGTAGATCTTGTTCCTATTCCTTATAAATAAAGCAAACCCGGCCTAAGAAACTTGATAAGTTGGTTTGAAAAAGTTTACCAGTAAGTAAAGGCATCCAAAAGGTAACATTCTCATCTTTGTTGGTAGATGGTTGACCATCACATCCTTCATCGGCGGCTATATCATCCTTGGTGTCCTCATTGGAAATTAATCCCCCTTCAGCAAGTTTAACAGCACAATAACGGAGAAATGCAATGGCATTAAGGCTAACATCACTATCAAACCTACTGTTCGTGAAGGTGAGAAGGCACTGAACACAATCTGTAAAAGTCGTCGACTCTGTCTCAGTTATGTAAGGGAAATATTCCCGAACAATTTTTTCCATCGTCTCAAATGCCAGCAAGACTATACTCTTCCGTTCATCAGCTGCAGCAGTTGTAAAAACCTGATAATGAAGAATCAAAAATTGAGAAAGGACATTCCTATAATGATTTGCTCACCCCACTAGACAGATACTAATAAAACAAGACAACTTAAAAGCACACTTGTTCATGAGTCTCCAATAGAGCTTCTAGTATTGTTGTGACTTTATCAGTATATTTAACTAGCCCTAAACTATTACAATAAACATTCAAGTGCTTGGTTAGGAGAAAAATAAATTGAAGCCGATACACAAACCTCTACAGGTTAGTCAGTCAGCATTCTTTTTTACAGTGCATACCATATGCATTTTGAGATTCAAGGTGAAATTAGCATGAACACCCATACACCCACATTATTTGACTTATGCCACCTGTCAAATAAGTACCACTATACAATTTTTTTAGCTTGATGCTGCTTTCATCCTACCATACCTATGTTACTTTCTTCACAACTAAATACCAGTGTCTTGAAAGAAGTACACAGACAGACACAACAATCATACAGAATAAATCAACCCTAAAGAAGTGAGGTAACAATGAATTCCATTTTTAAGTCACATCTGTACAACAAGACAAGACTTACCAGAAATACACTTTTCCATCCTGATTTGACATTACTGACACGGCTCAGGACCATTTGTGAGAGACAACGAACTATTAATTCTCTAATTTCAGCAGAACTACTTTTCCGCATGACAATGACAAATGGCCGCAAAAATTCATTTTGGAAATTGTAATTTGCCAGCTCCTCCCGTTCGAGAAATTTCATAGCAAGTTGCCGTAATGAGTCCATCACGAAAATTGCTACTGAAAGGTTCTGAGACAACCCCACAGACACAAAGAAATCTGAAAGAACACTCCAAATGCGAGACCAAACCAGTCGAATGCGGTTCATATTATAATGCCTGCAAAAACAAGATGATCATTCCTACTTGGTGGGAGATTTTGCTCAGATATCTATGTTTCATATTACCCTCTATAAAAAAAAATGACAGAAGAGAGAATATTATTCTTACGCAATTTCAACAATTTTTGTCAGGCTGAAAACACGAGGGTCGGTTGGAGACTGCAACTCTGACATTGCAACTTTGCAAAGTGCCCTCACAAACGACACTATTGCCTCACTGTTCAACCTTTGGCTATGAGCAAAGATGTGGTTCAACTCATAGCTTCCAATCTGATCAAGCAAATTCAAATTCAAAATAAAGTTATTGATTTGCTCTGCAGCGACCAGCTTAGGAGCCTTTGCACCAAGGGAACTACTATCATATGAACCTCCACGAAGAACTGCCATTACAGCTAAATTTTGAAGAGTTCCTTTCTTCTTTAATGAATTTGCATTGCTATTTTTAAGGGACTTTTCTTCAGTATCAGCACCAGAACTGTTCAAAAAGGATGCATCAGGAGGAACACCCTCCCCCAGCAATTGAAGATGCTCAAACCTGGACAGGCATGTTAAGATGTGCTCCCAAGCTTCTTGTAGATGATTACCATCTTCAATGGCAATTGTCATTATTGTCTGTAAAAATGCAGCAGGTAACAAACATAAGATACATATACATCATAGGTAGATGTATATAGAGAACATAAGAGTTATTTGAGGTTTGGTGAAAGCGATTTTACTGTTGCCTACTCGCAAATAACTTTACTTTTCTAACTCCTCAATTGTGAGACTCGACTGATATCTTCCACCAGCCATTTTCTCCCGATCTTTAATGTTCTCTCAGAGTTGTGTTGGCTCATATGTAGTACAAATTTTCTTTATCATCATTATGGCTTCCCCTTTTAAGTTTCTGGTTTTTACCTTTTCCTTTCAGTCTTCAATGAGAAAATAATAGTCTTTATTAGGTTTGAAAAGTGTATACTCTATGACAACATTTCCTTCCACATCAAAACAAAACTCGATTACAATCCATAGTTGAGGGAAAAAATAACCCAGAGAAGCAGAACAGATACAAGAAATAAGCACAGAAAGGGTCAATGAGTCAGGAATTTAAAGTAAGTTTTTTTTTCACATGATTTATTTCTGGATCACACAGTAATGGACATACCAAAAGCCTTGAGGTCTGATCTGTTGGCCCATATAGCTCAAATAGATGAATTAGAGTGTGAGGTTAAGGGAATTGGTAATGGGTTGGAGGGAATCAACCATGAGTTGTACCAGCTTGTTGTTAGGCTCTGATGGGGGTGGTGCCATAAACCAAATCTTGCATTCCGATTTCATCATTTAAGGGATCCAGATATTATCTTCTATAAAGATTAGTGCTTACTTTGGTCATAAAGGAGTTTTCCTTTGGAGGGTTTAGTGAATTTGGCCAAGGGATTTCCCTTTCCTATGTCTGTTGTATTGTGTGTGTGCAGTCTCTCTTACATCATCAGATCAAAGTAAGAGAAGTTAAAATGATCCTAATATCAAACTGTTCCATTTTGGTCTCCAGTTTTATAAAAGATTTATTAAGGGTGCCTTTACAAGTCCTTTTCCAGTCAAAGTAATCAAGGCATCATCCAATTGGCTTCATATAACTATAATTTTCAATATATGAACCCCTAAATTCAATGTTTTAGCTCTTAATGAGTAGCTTATGTCTTCATACACCAAAAGACAAAAATAATTGGAATGGAATTGCCATTCCCCTCTCCTGCAACCAGCCCCCAAACTAAACAGCAAAAATAATGGGTAAAAGAAAAATAATACATGTTTACCTTCATTGCATCAACATTTTTCTGCTTCATATCAGCAGCACAATGGAGATAAGTGAACTTAGCTATAGATGTCACAAAAGCATCCCTTTGAGTCTGCATGCCCAAGACTGCAGTGACATGAATAGCATAACGGAAACCCTGTAAACACTGTGAAGTAGCTAACTTGTCGTCACTCTGGTCAAGAGTCACACTGAATGCAGCTAGCATTGGACCCCAGCAAACCTCCGCCATGAATCTTAATATTGCAACATCAGAGACTGAATAGAAAACCGACCTAAATACACAACAGATCATGTCATTCAAGATATATTCATGCTGTACCCTCCATGCTTAGATGAAGACAAAAGTATTAAGCAAGGAAATGTAGTTAGTCTCACTAGTGGAGGGGTGAACAACTAAACATAGAGGCAACACCCTCCTAAATCGACCGTCGACCGGTCATACCAGTAATTCAGTTCCATAGGCACTCACTGTTAGGTTGGGTTTATCAGAGCAAATAAACTAGTTAATAAACCCTAACTAGTTAAAGAAAATCCATAAACCATGTTTGTCCTGTAAAAATAAATTGGTTATTGATTAATAAACTAGTTAAAACTTAAAATGATAAGCTAAAAATTTTAGTTTATTTGCTCATTTATACTAGTTTATTTGGATTAAAAAAAGGGAAAAGAAAAAAATTTACCAATAAAAATGAGAGAAAAGGTAGTGGGGAGGAGAGAGAATGTAGTGGGGAGGTGACATTTCAAAAAAAAAAAATAAAGAGGTTTTTAAATACATAAACTAGTTTATATGACCAAAGATCATTTATAATTTTAACTAATTTTTCATCCCCATTTTATCTAGTTTTTTAACTTTGATCAATTTATTAACTTTAACTAGTTTTGTAGCAAAATAACAAACACAGCCTTAATCCCAAAAGGGTCAAAACCTGGCAATCAATCTATATTACTTTCTGATATCAGAATACTGCTTGCACCCACTCCCCATTTCCTCCCCCACTTTTGTGCAAATGAAGTCAACCATATTCAAATCTTCATAAAATATTTGGAGCACAGAATCCCTCTGCTGTGGCAGTGAATAAAGGCGAGCAAAAAGATGCTGGTCTATAATAAGCAGAACCAACCCCCCCCCCCCCCCCCACCCCATTTTGGCGTAGTGATAATCCAGATATGGAAGTAGGAGCTTCATTACAGAATTCAAATCTAAAGTTGTAACAATGGGAATCCGTAAGTTAACTTCCGGATAGGAACTCCATGAATTCCTGATAATAGGTTCCATAAATTTGTTAAAAGACTATTCTAGGAGCATTTATTATCTCCTTATTTCTCTTTCCATAAGCACCACAAGTACTTTAGAGCAAAGGAATACTCTACACAAGTACTTTCAAGCGAAGGGACGTTCTACTTTCAAGATGGGGTTTTTTAACTTCTTTAATATCTGTTAAATGAGAGAACAACTTAAATCCCACTCAAACCAACAACCAAGTGGTTAGAACCATTTCTCTCAGGTCTGAGGCAGATCTATTCGATTTCAGTATGAAGCAACACAAAAAAAAATGGAGAGGTCATATGTCCTCACCCAGTTCAGCAGACCAGACACAGTGCACATTGCATAAACCCGAAATCATTTATCACCATTAAATATGGTAGATGACGACGTTATGGAAAGAAATGAGTAAGAATTTTGAAAGGAAACAAGTAAATATTGCAACCCATCTTGATTGTTGGATTAAGAGATGTTCCAAAAAGCCACAAAGTGTCTAATCCAGCATCATACAACTTTCTCCGAGACTCTCCTTTCATTTCAATGTCAGAAAGCTCAAAATGGCCAGACATGATAGTTAGATGAGCATGTGCAACAAATTTAAAATTAGGGTAACGTAAATGGTTGAAGGTTTTCTTACTCTGATTTTCCCGACTTTGCCTTAAACTGCTCTTGAATGTGTTTTATAAGAAGCCCATTTGCACCCAAGGGCTTCTCTTCTACCTGCTTCCCCATAACCAGATTTAATATACCATCCAAGCCCAACAGTTTTAGGCCATTCACCTGTTTACTCTGTGGTTCAGAAAAATCAGCATTCATCTTTATTTCATTTTTCACAATCTGATCATAGAGAGCTCCCAGATACTCCTCGGGCAAATCTTTTCCGTCGTCTATACCTCGATTATTCCGAATAAAATCAGCTTTTGTCATCTAATTTGAAAAAATTGAAAAGAACAAGAATTTGATCAGGAGAAATGATATAAAATTTGATGAAATTATGCTCAAAAGTCTGTGCAAATGAGAAAACAGATGGAATATCTTGTCCATATGCAAAAATTCATAATATATTATATCATTATACTACCTCCGTTCGGAAAAGATTGTCATTTTAGTCTTGTAATTTGTGCAAACTCTCTTTATCGAATGTTTAATAAATTGTAAATTTGCGAAAAAGTATAGATTATTTTAGTTTAATGATTGAATTCCTTTATAATTGTGCCAAATGTGAACATGACAATGGGGGGTAGGCCAAGTAGCATTATATTGTACAAATCAGAAGACTCTAGGTGACTTTCCTAGTGTTTCAAAGAATAGGAATAAGATGAAGAAGAAATTTTTTGTCTCTTTATTTACTGTTTGATAAGAAGACGAATATTATGATGAAGAAACACTAACAAAGTATGCCATCCTAGAAGAATAAAGACACGGGTTACTGGTAAGCAAACAAAACTTGTTGCAAGCCTTACCTTATCTTTTACCATAGAATTGTGAGCATCTGTATTCAGCATGATGACAGAATAGGCAAGAACATAAGCTGTATCTGCCCTCGCAAATGAGCCAGGATTACATTTGCAGTAGCGCTCAGCAAATTTCTCCATTATGCGGTCTATCTTCTGAGCCTCTCCTGGTAGCCGAAAACCCCGCAAGAAAAACCTAAGTGCCTCGCCGAAGTCCATTTTCTCAAATTCAAATGAATCAACATATGCATGCATGACTTTCAAAGGAAAGTCATCTCGTTCACCCAAGTAATCACCAATCATCGCTGGGTTCAGAACAGTGGCATTCTTCAAGAAAGCAGCGACTTCCTCGGGAGACCCGCCAACCTTTTTGGTTTTTATTAAAAATTCGATACCTTTAGAAGGCTTCCTGTTGAAGAGTGATATACCTTTCTGCATGTAAAAAGGTCACATGGTTACCGAAGGATGAAGCAAAAACAAATAACAATAATAGTGAAATAAATTAAAGTGAATTAATCATGAACGCTTGGGGGGGGGGGGGGGGGGGTTGGATGAAATGTATCGGAAAAATGAACAAGGGAAACATATTTTTCCATTAAACAATGAACAACAAGAAGCTAGATGCTCCAGAAGAGCACTAGAACAGTAGCACCACCATGCTATATAACATTCAGGATCCAAAAATGGTCTAAATTACACACCAAAAAAACTCTCGTGTAGCATCCTAACCAAACCTCATAAAATTTGCGAAAAGAAGCATATCCTAGCAATTAATAGCAATCTGTTGGAACACAATTCCTATTCCCACATCGAAACTATAAAGCAAATACCCACTAGCATATAAGGAAGGGGGAAGATCTACCCATTGGCTTAAGCTTTTGGGTTAGAAGGTGGACGTGGATCCCGACTTTATATGCGAAATGGTAAAAACTCCCGACACGTCACCCGATTATATCGGTCCCCGGAATTTAACACAATCATCAACATTTGTTATAGCACAAGCCAGAAGAAGGCTATTCAATAGAGAAAAGGCAAAGTGATAGTGTTGACGGTTGATACCAGGTAATCTGTGCATTTTCTTATATTACATGAATGATTCCACAACTTTCATCACTATATCAAGAACACAGATGATAAAATCATCTATGGCATAGACATATTTTTGGGTAACTAAAAAGAAAGAAATGGCAAGTTTGATATAAAGCGGGGTTTTACATACCATATCATATGCAATATTTAATAACCCTTTCTAGTTAACTACTTATCATACATCCCACAAGCTATTGATTGTTATTCAATTAGCTTGCGTATATTAAAATCCTACAATGAACCATAATTTGGAAGATGTTGTGCATAAAAAAGCAACTTAGGTATAAAATACTAAGGTTTCACTACAGAATTAAAGAATAAGTTAATAAATATCAAATAGAGAAATCATATAAGATATATCAAACCTGAAGTTCTAGTTTATAAGCTCTGCGCTGCTCAAGTGTAGCAGCATCAGACATTTCAGGATTCGCTTCTGCTTCAAATTCTGTGACGGCTCCTTCTTCTCCATTCTGACTGGGAGGAGTCTCTGCTAAAATGTCCCCCTGGGTTTTATTTGGCACAAAAGTTTCACCTATTTTCAGTTGTTGGTCCAGCCATAAACCTTTTGACTTCACAATGTTCACCAAACACTTCACAGACTCCTGGCGGAATGTAAGATCCTGAACTGGAGACAAAGTTGTTGTTGATCCAGGTGGTGGACCAAGTGCAGTCTTGTGAAGGCCATTGACAGTCCTGCAATTATCTGACGGAATTATAAGAGTTTAAACATAGTTTCCAAACCACTACATCACAAGTTAAGTTGTTCTCTATGAGACAAATTTAACTTCAGCCTGTTAAAAATGTAAATTATAATCATAATAGCTCTACATAAGACACTTTTTTGACAATATATGAACCTTTATATTTTTATTCTACAGCAGTTAGCTACTTGGATGAAAGTAAACAACAGAGTGAAACTATCACCCAGCATTTTGCTTTGTTGAAATTTTAGTGAGGATCCTGTAAGAGGATACATGAATGAAAAGGTTATAGCAAGATTTACAGAAAACATAATGATGCAAACATTACTAAGAAACAAAAGTAGACAGATATCACATGAAAAGCTACACAAAGAACCAGTCTTACTAAAATATAAAACGAAAAAAAAACCTGCATTGGCAATGCTATATACCTTTCATAAATGTTGGGAGCATCAAGATCACAATCATAGTTGACAAAAAGATCAACTATAAGTTGAGGGTCTTGAGAAATCTTCTCAAGTAAGTTGAGTATAGTCATCTTCTGTAGAAAACTGGGTTGAGGCACATTTTCTAGAACACGAAGGATAAGCATTGGAAAGAATATTCCAATCTCTGCTTTTAAGCCTGATCGGAATTTGGTTAACAGGCTCTTGAAAATAGAACACAGAAGCTGGAAAATTGTCATAACTGACAAAGCACTATTCTTCAACAATGATAAGCAAAGATATTGCTTTATAATATTCAAAAACCTGCACAATAAGGAAAGTTTAAAAAAACATCAAATGATTGCAAAGCGAAGACTTGAACAATGAAAAAACAAATAATATAGTTGCATACATATACAAACGCCAGCATAGCCAGAGAAAATTAGAATACAGAATACTAGACTAAGAACAAGTTTGAAATATTTACAGGTTGACAATAATAAACAGACACGATTAAGGTGGAGCAGATAATAAAAAAAAATGGAGAAAGTGAGAAAACCGGAGGAAAAAAACCCTAAACAATGAGATATAGACATGTAAGAGACAGGTTTTTTTGTTATACTTTTTCAGGTAACCGAAATTTCTTTCTGGACCTGCTGGAGATTCATGGTTCAAGGATTGTAAATGTCCGTCTACAAGTTGCATATATTCACCTAAAACAAAATGCCCACCTAGTCTGGATTTACAAATAGGCATTTCCTTCATTACAAAAAAGGGGAATGTGCTCCAATGCATTTTTGTCTTCAATAAAGCCAAAGCATTCCATGGGAAGTGTTCACTGACCCTCAATAAGTTTACGTAAAGCCTTGTATTGCTAAAGCTATTATGTACGGCATCTTGCATTCTCAAATAGCTTTATGAAACAACACCTGATTTCTTGATTTGGTATTCCCTCAGAAGAGGAGATATTTTACTTGCAGCAGATCATCAGCAATTCAACATAATGTTCGGCGACTAAAAAATAAAAGACAAAAGAGTCTGTGCACTAGATTCATCAGATTCTAATCAAAACGGGCAATGATGAAAATCAAAACTTAACATAGCACAAGAAATTTAACTTCAAGAGATAAAATGAGGAGAAAGAAAAGATGATTGAAGTAAATTAATCTACTTGCCTTTCATTGGTACGCCAGATTGGACCCCCATTATCCATAATTATCTTTAGCAATTCCAAAGACAAAATCTTCCCCCTCAACAAAATCTGATCATCTGAATGTTCCTTTGAGGAGAACTTCATTGACAGCTTGCACAAGTTCTTAAACAGCATGAACCCATCAGCCCGGATCTTACTCTCCTTCACCCCTAGAAATTTTCCATCAGCCTCCTCATCACTCACAGCATTCCTTTCGTCCCCTTTATCTGCAACAAGGTCGCCATTCTCTAATCCATCAGCACCTGCACGCATCACCAAAGGATAATGCTGCTTCATTTCCTTAACCCCTTCACTACCCTCCATAACCTCATACAGAAAGCTCTGCACAAGCTGCACCGAATTCCCCTCGCTTAAATTCCTGTCGGCAAACTCCAACAACTCACCCACCGACACTGTCTTCACCTCCACTAGCATGGAATCCTCCTCCAACCGCGCAAAAACAATAGCCATAATTTGCGCCAGAACAGACTTGGCGCAGATTTGATTCGTTCCACTCACCCCGCCGAGATACACATTGTAGCAGGTTTTCACAATGTGAACCAGAAACTCGCCCCTGATGAGCATACATGGCGATCGGACTGCCGATAGCAAAACCCTAAGCACACCGAGCTCGATAGCCTCCTCCTGCAAACTACAGAGCTTACAAACTGATTCGAGGATCCTCAGAACAACCGATCCGGCATCACCATCGGCAGAACTATTGTTATCAGTAGGAGTGGAATTGGAATCGGAGGACTGGATCTCGGCGACGACGAGATTGAGGGAGAAGAGTTTGAAGAGGCAATCGAGCGCCGGTTCGATGACTTTGGGAGCGGAAGTGTGGAAAGCGAGAAGGAGAGGAGAGAGAATGAGTATTTCGGCATCAGAGCGAGGGAGGGAGGGGATAGGGGAGGAGAGATCGGCGGTGGAGAGATCGTGCAGAGAGTCAAGGCGGTCGAGGGAGGATTTGCAGGCGGAGACAAGTTGGGAGTGCTTCCGCCACGCGACGTTCTTGATGATCTTGTCGAGGGAAGGGCCCGCGACGCGGCCGCAGCGGGACGGCCCGCCGAGCTGCTGAGAAGACGCCATTGAGGGGGATCAGGAGATCTGAGCGGTGTGATGGGAAGGGGGAAATGATGAGATCGCAGCCATGGGAATGGAATTGAGATGAGATCGGATTTCCACAGGAAGACGTGAAGTTGGGGGAGGAAATTGCTGGGTTTGAACTTTGATTTGCTTGTTCAAATGGTATAAAGGGTCAAACTGAAGTGCCCGGGGCGTGGATTTCAGAATTGACACAGATCAGATGAAGAAGCCTTGTCTCGCTCTCTCTCTCTGTCTGGCTTTTTTTTTCCAGTTTTTCTCCCATGTAAATTCCAATGATGATAAGGGCCAAATTCCAAATTGTATATACTCAACAAAAATCAAATCAAATATTTTTTTAGTTGGTAGGAATTTGGTTTTTACCGAACATGCCTAGTACAATTGAGAGGCCGATTAAAGAGCAGTCAAAAATCGACTAGAACAAATAGAAACAAACGACACGTAAAGAAAGTATAACTAAGAAATGAACTATAATGAAAAAGAGCAGTGGTGAAAGTGAGGGGCTAAAGAGCAGCGCCTTTAGCATTCGGGTTATGACGGACAAATCAGGTAAAAAGAACTACTGGCGTTGCCTCCACCGGGATGAAGGATCTTCAACAGCCACGCGGCCCACGCATGCGTCCAAGCGATCACGCCAAGCACCAACAAGCCATACCCAGTCCTAGAACCAACACTCGAAGTTGTACAAAACGTGCTTGGGTCAAAAACACCGAAGTCGACCGAGCCGCAAAAGACTCGATATGAACAACAAAAACCTGTCAAAGAGGCACAAAGGCAAGCACACACCAAAACAAAACAAAATAAAGGAAGCCCAGAAAACAAACCCATAACACAAAGAAGCAGATAACGGGCGAGGCCCACAACCACACAAGCCACATAAAAGACATAAAAACAACACAAAAGTAGTGAAGGGAAAGGAGGCCACGTCACCACAAATGCAAACAAGCCATTCTCAAGTGACAACGATCGGAGAAAATCGAACAAAAATAGGCCGACCGTCGAGAAAACTAACAAGTCAAACTCTGGCGGAAAAACCAAAATAGCAAAACAAAGGTAGACGTCTCCAAGCAAATTAGTCTAGGATCTGAGCAAACTATAATATAGTTCAGCGACAAGGGACCTGACAAACTAGAATGAGCCAACGACAAACAAAAACACAAACAACCTTAGACCATCAAATTAGTCTAGGATCAATCTCAAAAATTCAGATCATCACTGCTCAAGTTTAACAAAATTCAAACTCAGAAAAGGGCTTTCAAGCACCATGTATAAGAAGAGAGACAAATAAAACAAAACCGAACATGAAACACCTGCCAACAAACAAACAGAAATGAAAACAAAGGTGGAGATCAGTCCGAAAAAAGGCCCACAAAAGTATGAGGCAATTAATGGGCCAAAGCCCAGGCAAACAAAACTGAATCCATCGAAAGTGTAAATTGTCTAAAACACATTGAGTCAGACAGAGAGAGAGAGCGAGAACTCGGTCAGGATGGAGAAGGTCGGAAAAGGGGAAACTTGGTCAGAATTTTTGGTCGGACGGAACTCGGTCAAAACTCGGTCTGAATTTAACCCACACAAGAACTCGATCAAAATTTTCAAACAAAACAAGTGCAGGAGAACCTTGTTCACTGCAAGCAAGGATCGGAGAAGCGGAACATTGGCATGAACAGAGTGTGAAATTGAAAGAGGGCTTTATAACCAACTCAAGCAATACAACAGAAACAAACGCAAGATCAAGCCAAACTTCAAAAACTATATTAGATAAACATCAAATTTGGGCAAAACGAGATCCTGTTCATCATCAGAGCAAGGATTTTAAACATCACATCGTAATCGATGAAGCCAATCACTCCCTTTTCGGCTGTTTTCATTGCCTTCTCGACCGATTTGCCCTTCCTCTCTCTCGAAGAGTCTAGAGAGAGGAGAGAGCTTCACAAAATTATAACAGAAATCAAATATTTACTTCATTTCTTTCATTATATTTTTTGGGAAATTCCTAATGTATTCCTAAGGTTGTTGTTGCTTTTTCGGTTGGTACCCTAAAAGAATAATTCCAAATAATACTCTTGAACTTTAATAAAAGTCTGGTCTATATACCCTTATTGTTGATTTCCATCCTTAACTATCATCAACTTACGTTAATTCCTTCAAAAAAAATGAACTCTAGCTAATTTTTATGTTTTTAAAAGTCGAGCTCTTTCCCATGAGATGTCCTTTTTCTCATTTTGAAAACTCCTCTCTCTGATAACAACCACATTTAGATCCACTTTAAAGAGGACCACAAGCGGTTAAGATGGTACTGATGATTCACCCTCCTCCACCTCCAATTGTCACTGAGCGAGGAGCATTAGCCGGTTCTCCCACTGTCTTCCATGAAATTCGGCCAATTTCATAGATCAGACATCGGTGAAGACTCTGGCAATAAAGACCAGGGAAGTTCGTTAATAAAGATAGAGGAACGGTGTTCTTGGAGATTAGACTTGACAATCTCGCAATCGAGCTATTTTCGTCAAGAAAGAGAGGGAGAAGGTTTGAGGTCTCCATAGGAACCGCGTCGTCGCAATGGAGGAGAAGCTTGGGCTCCTGCTCCGAGGCTAGCGAGAGGAAGAGTGTGGTTCTTGGACGAAGCAACGCCGAAGGAGGCGAAAGTGCTTTGACTAGAGGGTAGGTTGCTTTCGATAAGAGAAGGCACTCACTCTCGATTGTCCAATAAAGTGTTAAGGAGAATTCAGAAGCTACGAATTAGTTACTAATGATAAGCTAGATATTTTGTATTTTAGAATTAGTCAAATGTTTGTTAGGCTAATATTTTAATATTCTTTTCATTATATCTTTTAGTTGGAGCTAACATAGATACATTGTGTATCTATTTAAGTGTGTATCATCAATCAATACAGTGTGAACCTTTTTTCCACAATTTATATTTTCACACAAAGCAAACGATTCGATCAGAGGTGAGGGTTTTATCCCAATTGATAAGGTTTTAGGAATTGGGGTTGTAATAATTGCACCAAAAGATAACGAATAATATTAAGCAAGAAAGAGAATTGGAATAGAATAACACAAAGGAGGTAGGTAGGATTTGTGTGAAATATCATGCTTAGATTAGGGCTCTCCCAAAGAAACTATATGGAAAAATCAACCTTAAATTTTTGTAGGGCAATTAATCCGAAACTAAAGAATGAAAATGGGTCTTGTAATTTGTGGGGCAATGGGGGGAAATGGATTTTTGTTTATTTCTCTATATCACCATGAAGGGCTTGGCAAGGATGATTGATTGGTTTTTAATGAATGAAAGTGGAAAAGAAGAAAGAAACCGAGTTGAGAGGAGTTGGTCCGAAGTTAAAAAATAATTAATGGGATGCATGTTTTTTTTAACTTGATTTCTTCTTTTTAAAATAAATTAACGGGAGTTAATAGTAAGGGATGGAAACCAACAATAAGGGTAAAGACCGGACTTTTATTAAAGTTCAGAGGTATTATGTGGAATAACTTTTTTAGGGTACCAACAGTATCTAGTTAACTGGTTAAGCCTTCAAGGTATCCTGAGGTCTATGTTTCAACTCTCATAGAAAGTGTCACCACACCAAAAAAAAGAATTGTTGTTTCTTATTTATAACAATAAGTTTATAATGTAGGCCAATTGACCGAAACCACCCATATAGTATGGTACATTGCTTTAAGGATCTTATCAGGACATGTTGTTTGTCACCATCAAAAAGGGGGAATTTGTTAGAAGTTTTGATGGTTCCAAGAAGCCAGTGACTTAGAAGTTGCATGGCGAGTCAACGACTCAGCAATGTCATTGACACGACTAGCTGGCTGGAAGACTATATTTGGAAGGAATATGCAGATCATGTTCGATCGTTTACAAGACAGCTGAGATGTTTATTTATGGAGGAAATCATCACAAAAGAATGCAAAAATCAAAAAATTATGTAATGATTCTCTTGTGATATTTTATATATGTTTACATGATATTTTAGGAAAGATTTGTAAAGATTGAGTGTGTGTCATTTCCCTAACCGAATGGGAAATGATATCACATGAGATCTCTCTTCCTCTAGCTTAAATACTTCAGTGTTTAGGATAGAAGGCAAGATGTTGAGCATAACTTGTATCTTGTGAGAAAGAAAGAGAGAACTTGTGTGTGGTCAACTTGTACACGGGAGAGCTTTGTAACACTCAAGAAATCAATAGAGCGAGTCTAAGGACTCTTGAAATCCGACCAAGTGAGAAGCTTGGAAGGGAGTGGTTTTTCTCTAAGTAAACTAGTTGGTTTACGAAGAGTTTGTTGATTTTTAGGGTATAAACGGAATAACAATTTGCAAAGTCATATTGAAGTAAAAGTCGGCCCTTGTATAACAAGGCGGTTTGAGTAGACCTCGAAAGATAATCTCATGAGTAGACCCCGAAGGGTAGTCTCGTTTGGGTGTAGACCATAAAGGTAATCACCACAGACCCATTAAAACATTTTATAAAGTTGTCTTAGATAATGGCAACGAGTCACTCAAATAATACGAGTTTTCCTTCAACGAATATTGCCCCTATTCCATGCCAAGGGATTCCGCAATATTGTTGCGAGATAAAACGTACCAAAACGACAATAGAAGCATTGGCAAGACGATTCTATTAAGAACAAAACATACATTGTTCGAGTGCCATGATTCCTCTTCTTCCTTAACTTGGATGAAGCCATCTTGCCATGGATCTTGCGGTTCTTCCTTCACTTGGACGAAACCATCCAACCATGGTTCTTGAGGTTCTTCCTTCACTTGGACACTTGAAAGACTCTCCATGATATCACACGAAAGTGTTTGATTTTCTAGTGAAAACACTCGCTCACACAAACCCTAGTCTTCACCGACTACTAGTGGGTAATGGCACCGATTTTGTGTCTTGTTGTGTACTCTCATGGATGATCAAAGGACCCTTCAATTGGCGTCCAAGGCTGTCGAAAATTCGGTTAAGAGAGGTTACAAAATCAGTTGAAAAGTTCAGAGAAGTTAGGGAAGTTATAACCAACTTATCCTTATCCAAACTCTCTCTTTCCTTGTCATCCTAGGCGTCCAAATCATCCCACAAGGAGTCCATTTGTGCCGTCCAAATCCAGCCCAAAAAGGCCCATGAAATCAGTCCAAAACTCCCTTAGAAAAGCCCAATCCAAAGCCCACAAGCCAAGCCCAAAATGGCACACCAAGCAGCCCATAATCTAGCCCATATGTGCGGCCCATAAAGCCCAATGGAACGCCCCATGGGCTGGCCCACCATGGCCCATAGCAAGCTAGCATAGCTACGTCACTTACCTAGTGTAGTTGGCCCTTAGCTAGTTGAGCTAGCATCCAGCTAGTTGAGTTGGCTTGAGTTGAGTTCCAGCTCATTTAGTGGTCTTACAAGCTATTTGAGCTAACCTTAACTAATTTGAGCTTCCTTGAGCTAAACCCTAGCAACATGAGCTTCCTATTAAGCTCGTTCTAAGATTTAAGAGCTTAGTCAAGGTACTAGAGCTAACTTAGAACTAGTTTGAAGCTTCAAGACTCCTTTCTAGCACTCATAACCATGTGCCAAGCTATTCTCATGCTTTGGTCTTTGTATAATACATTCACCGAGCTTAGAGAAGCTTCCAAACATTCATTTAAACTTGCACAAAGTTATAAGACTCTTCTTACTATGCTCAAAACCAAACCTTAGCTCAAATGCATGTACTCGGCGCCTTGTGCCTAAACCCTAGGTGTGCCGCAAGCACCACGCCCTTGCTCAAACAGCCATATACACTCGATCATGCCATTGCCAAGGCATAGGCACGCCCAAGCAGCTCGCACACTCGTGTCGCCACCCTTGCATTGTGCAAGTGCACACACCATGCACCGGCGCGCCTTACCGAGCGTCATTTGCTTGTGCCGCTCGCCATGTGCCGGTGTGCCTTGCCCGAGCGTTCGCTTGTGCCGCGCCTTTGCCAACACGGTGTGCCTTTTGTCATGCACCGTTGCATTTGAGGTTCCGTACCTCAGTATTGGTGTGCATCTCTTGGATTCTTTTCTTTTCGATGACCACTTTACTTCTCTTATCATATCATGACTTAGTCACATGGTCAATCTTCTCAATCGACATTTTCTTTGTGACTTTTTCCTCAACATGCTTACAATGGGATTGATGACTTTTCACAAATCACCAACAAAGTTTCCACTATACATCACGTTATTCACGTGTCATTTACTATTTGGTAACGTTCTTCCTGTTTGACTATTTCACTGTATTGTCACTCAAAGTCGACAACTTCGTAGGAGTCGCCAACTCGTTTAAGTACTAAAGATCCAACAAGTGATCTAAATCAACTACATTATATTTTTTTAAATACTTGAAGCATCTTGTTGTCTTGAATAAAACTTGTTAGCCTATTTTTTGTGTGGGAGGTGAATATTCAATTTTAACCTTCTAATAGTTCTATCTTTATTTTTAGACTACTAAAGATGCTTTATGTAATACTCGGATTTTCCGGAAACCCCGGAGCCTTTTTACTCTCCTTTTTATGTTTTTCCAAAGAGCCAATGTTTGGCCCAAATCCTTTTCGGCCCGTCTAGCCAACCCATTTTCCTTGTGGGCTTGGTCCAATTTGGGATGAACTCCTTGTCTAGAGAAGCTAGGGTTTCTGTTCTTTACCCTATTTACGCCACACATAGGCAATTCATTCCAAAGGAAGGAGGGAGAGACGCTGCAACTCGCTCATGCCAATCCCACATTGCCATCCTTTCTTCGACTCGATTTCCCCACCGCCAATCCAGCTTCCAACCGTTGGGAGTCTCCGCGAGACCGACTGCTCACCTTAGTTCGTCGCCGGAGCTCGAGCCCTTGCACCATCGTCCTCCGCGCTCAAGGGTAAGCCTCAGTTTGCGCCGTCGTAGTTGTCCGATCCTCACGTGACAAAGGCGTTGCTGGTCTCGCTCCGTTGCCGACGACGCCAATTGCTCAATCGAGTTTGAGTGCGGGAAAAAAGGGGGTTATTGACGCTAGGATCTAGTTGAATTAAGGCCCGAGTTGACATTGCATAACCCAAACCATGCCCTCGATCTCGTCCCTCAGCGTCGACGAGCGAACACTCCTCTTGGTTCCAATCTGAGCCGCTTGCAAAGGTTGTGGTTTGTCCTTGAAGGTAATGCATCCTTTTGATCGTTTTGTTGTCCACTAGGGTTCTAGGCGTGACTTGTTGGTTGAATTTGATCATTCTGAAATTCGAGGGTTTGATTGAGTCTCTTTTTGATTCGTGTCTGTTCTAGGTAGTCAAGAGAAATTCCGAAACCTCAATCCGCCTTGTGAAGCTGCCCAACCTTTTTCCAACAAATCCACAAGGTTGGACTTCTAAAACCTTGCTATGATGATCTTATTTCTTGTGGGGTGTTACAAGGATTCTGTACGAAGTGGTGGAGCGGATTTTGGCGCACGTGTCATTAGGTTCGGGTAGTTGGGATCTAGTCATTTATGTATTAAATGTTATCTGTTGAATTGTTTGTTACTACTTGGATAGAACTGGTTTAGGATACTGTAGTTTGAAATTACATAATGATTTGATTGTTATCTTTTGTTTATGAATTCGAGAATACTATCATGTTTTTCACCTTCTGTTTAAAATAAAAAGTTGGATATTTAATTGTTTTCTCGTCGTGCCTTAGTTGCAAGATCCGAGTGGATTTGTTGTCTGACTAATCTGAGTAGTCCCGGATAGGGGCTACCACCCAGTAGCGCCCCGGCAAAAGTCGGGGTGTTACACTTTATTTCCCTGAGATGAAAATTTCCTTGTCTATTTGGGATATGAGGTAAATGGCATTCATTTTCTTTCTATCTTTGGTACTTTTTTTTGTTCTGTTTGATGTTGTTGTTGTGCTTGATGTTGTCAATTGCTGCTTTGATTGTATTGTCTATGTGTGAAGCATTAGGTAGATAATAGCACGTCTTGTATTGTTAGTTAAGCCAATTCAATGCTTCATAAACAACATGATTTATTATGATGAACATTTGATCATGTACACTACGACATCCATCATTCCATGTTCTTTGCTGTTGTACACATTTTGTTTCCCCGCTCTAATTTGTTCTGCATTCAACTACAAGGCAAGCTTTTTGTAGGCTACATTACCAATTAACATGATGAAGTCTTGAATGCCTCACAAAATTTATTCTAAATGGCTTATTCAATTCACCACAATTAATTTCCCTTTGATGCAAGAGTATTTTAATGTTCAATTTGATTTTAAAAGTTCCGAGGTGCAAGGTTTCATTAACCTTTGTCATAGTAACTTGTGTTGATTGTTGCCTTGTGTGGATTTAGTTTTTGTCTCTTGATTTTGATTATTACTTGTATCTTCCAATTTATCATGATATTTTTGTTTATAATTGCTTTCTTAAGGTAGCATTAGGGATTACTCTGTGTATTAAAAATATTTATCCAATGCCTAACTAAGCTCCCATTGAACAACATTAGTATATAACCAATATATTCATTTTCAAAAATGGTGATAGCCCGTTCTACAGCTTTAAACCTTTCATCATCTTCAAAAATGGTGATAGCTTTACTGGTTCAACAAGAATTGAGTAGAGTCATATTTAAGTCAATGGAAACCTCCATTTAGTAGAAGATGTGAGTTCCTTTGACTCCGATCCTATACCAAATAACCAAATGGTCATATTAATAGAAACAGACAAAAGGACCATGTTGTATAGATCAATACTTACTTCTAATATTTTTACAAACTCCTCCTTGGCTTTTTTCTACATGATGCATCGCTCCTCAGTTTCTTGCTTCTTACATTGGCCCAAGTAATGAGATAAGTGGAAAATGTAGTTTTAAGATATCCATCATTGTCCGAACAAACAGTTGAGTGAATAAAAGATCGATAACAATTGTCGATATGAGTAAAATCCAGGATTGACCATTTAAATGAATACATTAGTTCAATGCAACAGAAAACCTTAAGGTACCTCATTAAATGCCTGCTTGCGCTCACCTAATGTTTTCTAGGCACCATATCTCTTATAACTGATTATCACTCTCATTGCCTGATGATAGAAATGGACATTAAGTACAAACCTTGGACATGGTATAATAGTGATTTTATAATAGTTGAATATGTCGTATGTTAACTTCATATCAATTGCATCTTCACATTAATGGTTACTTATTCTTGAGCTTTTAACTGATGGTTGTATTACTGTCTTATGACTCATAGGTCTGCACGTTGGCTTGGTCCAAAAATGTTATATCAACAGATTTTCTTAGTGTGCACCCAACATATTTATAAAAAGCTAATGTGGAACGTGAGAGCAACAATTTTTGACTCCATTGTATTTCATTTCATTACAACAAGAGTCTACAAATTCAAATCAACACCATTAGCTCTTCATTTCATTACAACAACTATCTACAAACACACATTTCAATCCTAAACACCAATTTACAAACACATCGGAGCTTGTCCCTAAATTAATCACCAACACAAAACATCAATATCTTCTAAACAAAATAACCACTTGCAAAACTAACAATACAAGAATCGTTACCAAGTAGATATTGGTCTTCTGCCTTGAAAACTCCAACTTGGACTTCAATCTTTCAATCCGTCTAACCAAGTTGATGCTAATAGCTCTTGGTTAGGCGGTTGATCCAAGTTCAGATCACATGAAAAATCCACAATTCAAACCAACTTGTCACCAATAACTGTCTAATTCAAATTCATGATTGAATAAATAAAATCAAACAAATTTCAAGTCAAGAAAAGAATTACCCCATAAGATCTACACCCATAAAATCTTCATCCAAGGTTTAATTCAGTCCAAGAAAGTCTTAACCTTGCTAATTGTCCACAAGGACAAAACACTTGGGCACTCTCGGATGGAAGTGCATTCGAAGAAATGGAAGAAGTCGACCTCATTTTAACTAATTCAATCACAAAACGCGATCAAATTTACAAATGAGTTACAAAAGTTACATCTATAATTGAGGTAAGATTTCATACACTAAAACTAGAGTCCTATTTCCTACGATTACAATTATGAAAAAAACAGCTTATTTGTATTATGCTAGAATTTAGCTTCAACAACACAATGAGATTAATAGTGATACTGCCCCATTAGTTGCATAGTACTGATTGTACAATAAGATCACTACTAAATTAAAAAAATTTGAAGAAGGCCACTACTTAATTAAACCCTAATTTGGACTAGGGGTGCCCAAACCCGGTTAACCGAGATTTTGGTTAACCGAAGTTCGGTTAACCATGATTACGGTTAGTTAAAATTATGAACCGTAACCGAACCGTCAATACCGGTTAGCCGTAGTTCGGTTAACCAATTTTTCGGTTCGGTTTTCTCGGTTAACCGATAACCATTTATGTAATTTTACCTTAAATAATTAAAACTAAAATAATAAAATTTGAATAAAAAGTGATCAAGCAAGACTTTTATTTTAAATATGCACTTATACCATGTTGTTTTGGTTATTGTAAGCAAATATCGAGAGTATATACTATAGTGTGTGAAATCAAACATTGTGTGTATTATCTTTTATTCCATCAAATTTAATAAGCGAGTCTTATATCAATGAAAAGTGGAAAAATAGTGTGTAAATTGTTAAAATTGGAGAAAGAAAGACTCAAACTAGATCAACACATTGAAGATCATAGAATTTTACTACTAAATAAAGTTAAGATGACTAATATTTGAATAAAATATTAATATATTTTCGGTGAACCGTTACATGTAAAGTCATGAACCGAAACCGAACCAAAAACCGAAAATATTTTCAGTTCGGTTAACCAAACCGAATTTCATAAAAGTCGATTTGGTTAACCTAAGAAATAACCGGTTTTTCAGTTCGGTTTTTCAGTTTCGGTTTTTTATGGACACCCCTAATTTGAACCATAGAAAGTAAGTCAGCTAAAATAAAAATGTGTTGGTTGGAACCAATTTGAACCATACAACCCTAATTTCTCCAATTTCAACATCTTTTGTTCCTAATAAAATCCTAATTTGAATTGACATTAGAAATCACCAAAAATTAAACATACAGACAACAATCTAGGTTACAAATCAACAAAATTGTATTGATTTTCTTAGCTAATCGTTGCATTAACACCAATACAAAAAAGGCCCTATAATCATTGGATCTTCATAACTGAATCTGAGATCCTCCCACCTCTCACTTAGTTGTTAAAGTTTGGCGTTAGTCCGTGAGCTCACCCTCAGCCCCCTTCTCGACCGCCCTTATGCCTCTCTCTCTCTCTCTCTCTCTCTCTCTCTCTCTCTCTCTCTCTCTCTGCCGTGTTTGGAACTTAATTTGGTTTCGGGAAGGAAGAAGGAGCAAGGGATAAATGTAATGTCGTGTTCGAAAGCTAGGGCGTTTTATTGTCATTAGGGGTTTTCTAATTTTCTCGTTTTGTCAAGCATTGTGCTTCATGTAGCACAACGCTTCATGAAGCGTTGAATTTCAAAAGTTGAAACCTTTAATGGTGCTTGCGATACAGAAGATGAGGAGAGGAGTGGGATTAAGGTTCAATTGATTTTGAGATCTAATTATATTCTCTTAGGAATACAGTTAGGGTGTGATTACAACTTTTTGGTATTTATTACTTTTTTAGGCAAAAGAAATCTATCAATTAGCATTTGATCAATTATTTTGGACACATGTGATGCAATTTTGTTGGAGAGAAACATTAACTTTTCTTGATATTTATTACTATTTCATGATTAAAAAAAAGATGCATGTCTACTTTTTATAAATCTCACAAAGAAACTTAGTTCTATCACAAGGTTGTGAAATTTCAATTCATCTAGAAAATAAAATAAACGAGGTGAAACAAAATTAACTCTAACATCCTACATTTGGGCTTAGACCATTACAAATTTGAAGGTTGCGCCATGTTTCCATCATCTGTCTAAACATCTCGTCCCACCCATTGACGCTAGGGTCATGGTTCCTTGTCCAATCCATCGGAGGAGGAGGAAGTGAGGCGTCATCCTTCAACCACAACTACAAGAACATTATGTAACGATAAGCAACAATAACTATGGGCAATAAAGGAGAATTAGTTCATCATTACGGGTACTCACCGGTACAAAGTGGTTTCTTTGTCCCACAAGAGCTGTCATAAATCCTTGTCGGAGGGCGCCAATTGTCCCATGTGAACATCTTCGGTAAGCATGTGTGAGATCCATCCCACAACACCATCACAAGAGCAACCTGATGTAATGTGGCAAGTATCAAACCACCCATGGGCATCACTAGCCAATTCGGTCGCGTGCAAGGGCTTAACACATACGGCTTAGTCTGTAAGAGGTGATAGACATGAGAGATGTTTGCTACATGATCATATATGACTTTGTTCCGACTCAATTCAGCAGTTAGCTCCAACCAAACTCTATGGTATTGTCCCTCTCCGTATCTCAACAACTCTACAAGGGCTCGATAACCACAATGACCATTTGTCGTTACATCCCTAAATCTCTCAATGTAAGAAAATATGAAATGGTTAACATTGTCAGCACCAAATTTCACACCCAACCACACCACTTCTTTACTCAGCCCATGTGCATCCTTATCTACCATAACTTTTTTCAAGCCTTGTTGCTTGAACCCTTTGTACTCCCATTCTTCTTGCCCATCGACGGGGTTTCCTGATTGCTCTCCTTATCCTTCTCTTCCCTCTCCTTCCTTTCTTGGTCTTTCTTCTCCTGCTCGTATACAACCATCCTATGCTCAAGCAAAGTACTAATCCTCTTGGTGGAGCCCTTTGTAGACCTCTTTGGCCTTCCCTTTCTCCATGAAACAAGTTCTATCGGCTCAAGTAAAGAAGATTCTTCTAGTATCACCATGTCTACAAATGTCTCGGTTATAGTGTGCACATGCTCCTCTATCAATTCACATTTCCAATATTTCTCCATCATTTCTGTCCATCTCACTTGGGAAATTGAGAGGGACACACTATCTTGTATGGGCATGCGCTGCACATCGATTCCTTCCATACCACCTGATGCCAAAACAGGTGTATCTCACGTGGCATTATCGGCTGCTTGGTAATGATGGCATGGGCAATCATATGAGAATAAGGAAGATCCATGCACTCTCTCCACCAATAATCAACACACTCAATCTCCATATTTCCTCTCAACCATCTTTTTGTGTAGTTTGTAGAACAAATTCAACAACTTCTTTAGGCAGTGTGTTGACACTCTATAAAATAGGCAAATGAATATCGACCTCACTCCCTTATGGACACCCTAGTTGAAAGCTTGCTACGTGACGTCTCAAGATCTCCACTTAAACCCTCAAACCTCAACTTGGGACTCAATCTAATGGTGAATCCTTCCAATCACTGTGTTAAAGCCTCCTGGAGAACTGTCAAGTATTTTTTTCAACACATGGTGCATGCCCTAGACCTTGTAATAAGCATATTTTTAAAAAACATTCTTAATAGAGATGATTAAATCGAAGTACATATATAGGAATAAAAATTACCTATTCGTTGTTCTCGTTTGGAAGTGAAGACAATGCTCTATCCATGCTTTGGCTATCGACTGCTTGTAAAGCCTAAGCCATGACTTCTCCACATAGTTCATGACCCCTCCCTAATGCTCTTTGACTTTTCGAAGCCTCTCCTCATATGTTGCCTCAGTGGATGACATAAATATGCCCCAACATCTATGAGTTAAATCTTTCTGCAGCGTTGAGGTCCTTTAGGACACCAAGAACATATGCTTTAATGTTCGCCTTGACGTGCACCCGACACAAGAGATGTTTTACTTCAACCCTATGGTTGACATATGCTTTAATAGTTTCAATAGGCAAAAATTTCACTCAAAAGTTTCAAGATGAAATTGAACAAATCTAAGACTAGATTGCTTACACTAAATAGAGAGGGTGGTTAGGCGACCTGAAATACGGGACTCTGGCGGCGCAATCAAAGAGGTAGCAAGACGGGAGTAGGTGGCGCAGATGACTCGAGTTGGCGCGAAGGGGGCAGAGCCCCAATAGAAACGAACAGGTGGTGATGGCACTCCGAGTGGTAGAAGATGGGGTACGACAGTCGTGGACCAGCAGCGTATGGGTGGTGGCGGACGGTCATAGTTGGTAATAGAGAGGTGAGAAGAGAGATGGAGATGAGATAACTAATGAAAAAGAGAAGAATCGAGGAAGAGAATGGGAAAATTTAAAAGAAGAAAGAAAAAGAAAAAGAAAAAAATAGGGGATCATGGAAATCGAATTGGGCGTTTACAATTAGCGACCAAATAAATAAATAACAGGCATCACAAAATTCTAACTCTTGAGTTTATTCAACACATGGATCTTCGTCTAAACTTTAGGGGAGAGGACCCCTAAACCCGAAGGGCGTTAATTCCGACCCAAAAAATCACTCTAACCACTTGTTTTGCTCTGAAAAATTTGATGTGCTTACATATAATGAAAGTGTAAAAACATGTCAGTTTCAATATTGAACCACCAAAGAAGAGCAACAAATATGTCTTTAATTTAAAAAATACCTAAGCAAAGCACCAATTCTTGACCTCCATTTCCAATAAGATTTTATGTATAAAAAAACCGGGGTAAGTTACATAGGTGTAACATGAAAGATCTATACATATCAAAAAGGAGGCAAAAGCCTGGTACTTTTTTTCGATGTGGATGCATGAAGTTCATGATCAACTTCTTGTTTGAAATGCAAATCTTGTTCAAGGAGTTCCCATGATATTTTATAGCTTCTAGTCGTCTTCCAAGAGCTTAATGCCTTAGTTCTCGTTCTCTTTGCCAACAATGAACAAGTATTTTTTCATTATTAAAAAAAAAACAGGAGTAAGTTACATAAGTGTAAAATAAACAATTTATACATCTATAGACCTATACATATCAAAACGGTGTCAAACGTTTGTGTTGTGTAACCTTCTTCTGCTTTGATTTCTTCTCTTTCACAGGTTTTTCTTTCTCCATTGGATTCATCTCTCCAGCCTCCTCTATCGGTGGTGGTAAAATAATACAAGTAGATTATGTTAATGATTGTCATGAGCCAACTAAGATAAAAAAATACTCCTACAAAAATAAAGAACCAAAATAAATTGTCATGAACCAACAAAAAAATCAAAGAAGCGCAATATAAAAATTAAAATTAAAGAATGCAATCAATCAACCATACAAATATGCATATGTGGCGAAGTGGATGATCACGAATGAAGACAAACGAGGCTAGGAACAAGAATTAACGAAGAAGAAGAAAAGGAGGTGGGCCCGCTTAGCTTTTGAATTGTCTGGGAAACAAACGAATGGAGGTGTATATTTATACTGGAATGAACTTGGGCCTCACGTACATATAAATTGAAACGTAGCACAATTGAATTTGTGTACTACAATTCTAAAAGATACAATTGAACAGGTAGAAGTAGTAGTCATATATATATACACATATGGGTAGTTAGTAAAGGGCTATAGAGAAACACCTTCTTCTAGAGAAACGAGGAAAAGAAGGAGAGTCTTTAGATCTGATTTTTTGGATGGTTGAGATTAAAAAATAATAGGTGTACATGAGAAGAATACACATTAAAGTAGGAGATTACACTCACTTTCTCTCTCCTATCCCAATCAGCCGATCTTTATGCTCATTATTATATCATACATTTCTCTCTCTCTGTATCTTGAATTTATGCCCATTATTGGGTTACATTCTAAATCATGATCATCTTCAAGGTTTAGTTCCCCCATTCGATTTTTCTTCTTTTCCTCATTCAAAAACAAATTCTTTTCTTCTTTTATTCTTTAATTTGGACATATTTATTTTCTTCTTGTAAAAATAGATTATCGAATGCGGTGTTCGTCATCTTTAAGCGCAAGACTGTTCAAGTTGGAATCCAAATCGATCTTCGTTCTTTAGATTTTGTTATGTTTCGAAGTGTTTTTCTTTTTATTTTGGAGGTAGCTAGTTTGAACATTAATTCCTCCGATTTCACTTAAAATAGAAAGCGGTTTTTTGCACAAGTAAATTTGGGGTTACATGTTTTTAAAATTCAGAGGTTTAACCTTGATTTCGAACATGTATGTGAGAGATATAATCGATTTAACAAACTGTTTTTGTGGATATTTTTAGGTTTTAATGATAATTTTGTGATTATCCAAAGATTTGTGGTGTACGATTGGTTGTGATTTAGAATTTTAGTTTTGATTTAGGGCTTAGTTATGAGATTTCAGTTTATCAAGTATGTGTTTTATGTTGTTGTAGGTCTGTAATATCTCCAAAGGGAAAAGCTCCTGTTGTGAATAAGGAGAATGGATATGTTCGATATCTTTAATTACATATTCGAGTTCTTGTATACACATGTTCATATTCAACGTAACTAGGTGATCGTATTCACTATATTAGCTAGTGATAGTCATGTAAAATGGATAGTCATATTCACTACATTAGCTAGTGATGTTCATGTAACTAGGTGACCATATTCGCTATATTAGTTGGTAATTTTCTTATCATTAAATAGTGATATTTATGTAGTTTTTCAATTCAAGGTATGTATGTATTATATTGTAAATTGATATTCACATTTTTATATAACAATATTCATTGAAGTTTATATAGTTGTCTAAAATTATAATGAGATTATATGATAGCATATTCGAGAATAAGTTATTTATATTCGAGTACATATATTCGTATGTTCAATATTTAAATGAACATATTCAGATATAATCATACTATTACTTCTACGACATATTCGAGAATATATTTCGTATATTCGATTCCACATATTGGTTTGTTTAATATTTAATAGAACATATTCAGATATAATCATATTATTAGTGCAACGGCATATTCGAGAATGTGTTATGCATATTCATGTAAACATACTAGCATGTTCAATATGTAATCATACATATTCAAATGTAATCACATTACTACTATAACTAACTTGAACATACGTGATAATTAACTTGAATATACATAATAACAACATGAATATACATAATAATTAAACTGAACATGCGTATTTATACAACGACACAACGCCATATTCGAGAATGTGTTATGCATATTCTAGTTTAGAACCTAGTATGCTCAGTATGTAAACTCACATATTCAGTCAAATTATCACATTAGTACTACAACGACATATTCGATAATGTTTTAATTATACTAGAGTACAGAACCTAGTATGTTCAATAAGTAAACTCGCATATTCAATCAAATTGTCACAATAATAATACAACGATATATTCGATAATGTGGTAAGCAAATTCGAGTACATTGTAATATGGAAAGAATGACTATGCACCTCAAAAATATGAATATAGTCATTATAAACCATGAATATGCAACTTAAAATTACGAATATAAGCTTGGCACACGTTCACACATTAAAAGTCATTTTACTTGAACTTAAATCCTATTTTTACACCCTTCATTTTTCAATTTTGTATGATGAACCATAATTACGCAACTTTCCTATGTAAAGTAAATCGAACATCCATAAAAATTCAGCAGAATATCATCAATATTTAATCGGAAAAAATCAAAATTACACACTTTTCTCCATAGAATTGTTCGAATATATAACAACTATCGAAATAAGAAGCCACTATAATGGAATATAGAAGCATAATTGAAGAAGATGGATATTGCTTTGAAGAAGGTTTAGATCGTGCAAAAATGACGTTTTTGATATGCTGAACGTATTTGGAAAGTAGTTTCTATTGATTTGTTAGCACTCTCTTATAATCACGCTTATGAATATGGATGTGGACTGAATATTTTGAACGATATTTTTGGTAGTTTTTACTTATTTCTTATAATCACATTCCTAAAATTACGTTGATTTTCTATTTTTCACAATTTTTTATTTTTGCAGGAGTTGTTAACCAAATTTAAGTGCACGTTTGTTACCATATTCCACAAATCCTAACCACATATTACCTCCTAACTCTCCTAATCCTTTCCCTTGTTTCTCTATAACTCCCGTTTCTTTTGAACCCTCCCCTGAGTAGTCAAATGAGTAGATATATATATATATATATAGCCATATATATAGACACGTAGTGGCAATTCATCTAATGAATTAGTATTATTACTTAATATGCAAGTATAAATTTGGATAGACATCTTTGACTTTAAAGTCGGTAACATGTGTACTGTCCAGACAAATTATTATAGACCAATTCGAAGAGCTGAAAAAAGAGCCGTAATTGTGTCCCGCACGGTTATATATAATAATGTAAGGAATTTGAATTAAAGTTGTATACTAACAAATGAACAGTAGACAATCCCAAATAAAAACAAAGGTTATATATAATAATATAAGGACCCCTTAAATATTTGAGAGTCTTCAAATCAAATTTGAATTGCATTTGCAATCATTGGACTTCATCATCATTATATATGCAATTAGAAGAGGGCATTTTCTACTGCTTTTGTCTTTTGTTGTTTTCATCTGCCTTGGAACTTGCATGATCCTTTGTTTTTAAACATACACAATCATTGCAAAATGATATGGAGGCTGAATTTTTCAAAAAGTCTCAAAATCCAAATTGAATTGCATTGAATTATCGAATGTGATTATAGCTGACAAAAGCAGCCGATTTTAACACTGATGTGGATAAGTCAACAAAAGCAGCCGATTACAAAAGTCAAAACAGATGTGGATTAATTAGCCTAATTTAACCAACTATCTATCCGAGTACAGACACAAATGTACATGTAACTAGAGTTTTAACCCCGTCCTTTGGACGAGACAAAGTTTGTATTCTACGTTTATATAATTTAAATATTTAGTTTATTTGGAAATCAAAATATGTGATCAAACATATTAAATTAAAGTCAATTAAATTACATTATGAAATATTTAATTTAATTTCTTTCATATAAATCTTTACATACTTATTATATTTCAACATTGATGGAAATTAATACAAAAACGGTATCAAAATGAATAACTTTACTAAGATTTTAATTTAATTTTAACTAATTAATTGTTTATTTAATTTTAGGATTAATATTTAGATAATAATAGTAAGATAATATTTTAATTTTAAGAATGATGTTGTTATAATATACATACATATACTCGTGATCGGGTGAATACCAACTTGAATTTTAGTTGTTTTATTTTTCTAATCTACAACTAAATTATATATTACTAAAAAGTATCATTAAAATATTTATTTTAAAATTTTTATAAAGATATTTATTGGTAAGAAATTCTTATATCTCTTATTTTCAACTAATGGGGGCATTTATGTTGCCAAAAAATTATTTTATTAATTAGATTTTACAAATTAACGAGACATTTATGAGGACAAGAGAGACAACTTTATATGTTGTATTTTATTAATTAGATTTTACAAATTAATGAGACATTTATGAGGACAAGAGGGACAACTTTATATGTTGTTAAGATTAAGATGTAGATTAATTAGCATTGAAATATCGATTATTGTTCATGGGCACATTGTCCCTTTTCTAGTATATTATAGATTTCGTTTTGTATGATTACCACCAAGGCACCGAGAGGCCGCCTGCCGGGTCTTTCGGGTCATCTCCTTCATTTCCAAAATTATAAGATTGCAGTTTCGTCGACCCAACCATAAAAGACTAATATGCAAATGTAAAGGCAAATTGGCATTGGTGCAAAATTCGCCTATATATGTGCTGACATCATATGTCGTTAGGTTAAAAAACAAATTGCTGTTTACTTTTCTCATTGACAATAGCAGTTCCCGTGGAGTTTGGTCATATACACTAATCCATCAATTCAGATAAATGATCCAATGAGTTCAAGGCAGCTGAAGGTGTGAGACTTTGTCAAAGTAGAAGCTTGAAAGGTCAATCTTAACCACAATGGACTCCAGTTCTTTATTTCAAGGTAGTCAAGAAGCGATAACATACTTTTCTCCACCTTACAAGCTACATTATAACAGCCAAATTGACATAATACATTACAAAAACGAGTCATTATTACAGAAGTAACAGGATTGTTGCAGAATTCTCCTCACACTTTCTCAGGTTTCACTACACTCTACTAATCAAACAAATTCCAGCAGTTCTAAAAGAATGGCAAACAAATAAATAAGAAAGTGAATCACCTTCAGTTGAGAGCATTGTTGTCCAAAATTTGTTAGATGTCTCAGTGAGAGGCAGCAGTTGCAGGAGCGGTTGTTGCGGAGTGATCAGTAGTAGTAAATGAGTTCCAATCGACTTCTCTAACCATTTTGAACCGTTCATCAAGAGGCAAGAATCCAGCCTGAGGATGGACAATATTGGAAGTCCCGGCTTTGTATAATAGAGCCATGGTGGACCCCATGTCCGGGCCATGAAGCTTCCCGGTCAGCAATACTCGTAGAGGCATGAAGAGGCCCTTTCCCTGCAATTGCAATTGAATCATTTTTTAGCAATACGTAACAGAGAGATGTGCAACGTATGTGATTGAATTAGGAGGTTCACAATCCTTCTCAAGGAAAAGACTAATACTTAAATACTTTAATCGTGTGTCAAGTGTGTAATGCACGATGGTAGAATGGTAAGACATTTTATCGATATTAGAATTACCCTTTCTTATCGTTCAAATAGATACATGCCATTTAAGAGTGTGGTTTTTTAAAAAGCAGGATAATTTTTATAATTATTTGAGGTCGAAAAGGCATTCACTCAACGCAAGTCAAGCTCCGCAAAATCAAGGATCAAGGACGATTCCCTGCAGAAACTCATGAACAAATAACACACTTGCTCAACAGCATAATGGACTAGAGTATTGCCTCCCCTACAAACATGCACGCAATCAAAAGTGAAAAAGCACTAGTAATGATATCAATATCCTACGCTAAAGAACTAACAGATGAAAAGAACATAGAATGAGATTTTATGCATCTACTCCAATAACAAATATAAATCGAACTAATGAAATCTTGAATTGACTTTTCACTAATTAAGCCGATGTGTCAAAGGATGAGAGTTATGTATCAGATAAATAGGCTTAAGACTTGATGGGTCATGTATGAAATGGGAGAGACATCTGGGCGCATCCTCATGCTCATTGGCTTTCATACACTGCCTTTGAGATGGATTTAGTCCTTATATCAATTTGGTGCATTCTAACTAAATTCAGTTATTATTGTCACATAGCTGAATTTCAGTTTTTCTTGGGTCTATCCGGACATACCCCTTTCCCTTGGGCAGGGTGGTACCCCTATCTTGACCCCCCAGATTCCGCTGTAGTGGAGCCTCACTGGGTCAATGATGATGATGATGAATTTTCGCATCAATAAGCATCAACATAGTCATTTTCAAAAGATATGTTGATCAATTCATCCTACCAAGAATATAACAATACTACACATAAGATTTTTGAGCATGATCTGGATCTGGTTGCAAATTTTGGATATCATCTCAATTTTGATTACTGGAGTTTAACAAATATAGGCATCTACTTACTGATGAAGAGGAACTAACCTTGCGCTTGATTGATTTGGAGAAACTCTTGACCCATTTCTGCCAGCCAGCATGGCCTTCTTCAAGGGCAGTGAAAATCTCACCACCATCATAAGCAGTCAACAAGCTGGCTGCTACATCAGAAAGCTTATCTTCCAAAAGGGACTTTGCTTCATCACTTCAACGAGGTAAGAAGTGAACAAACAATTGTTATCAACAATTATACTTAATCCATAAATAGCTCATCAACAGCTGGAAATCATTCCACTATTTGTTTTTTCCATATTCAAGTGACAGGATTATAATTAGATTGCACACTACATCCTGTACTTTTCCTAAGAGTTTCTCATATTTTGCTAATGTAATGTATTATAACAATAACGAGGAAAAACTCCAGAGAGAAAAGGACCATGGACTTAAAACAATTGTAATAGACTGGCGAAGACATATACCTATTTAATGTGTCATATAAGGGATAAGATAACAAGTTGGAAAGAGCTTTGTCCGCATCTGGTATCAAGTCAATCCCATCTTTAAGCAATGCAATAGCCTCCTGTTGACACATTTTAAGTTCTCTACTATAAGCACATGCTAATAAAGTATAACCAAAATTGTTTTTTGAGCTGCTTATATGGTAGCTTATTAACAGCCTTAGCCTATTATGTATTATTCTTGGGAATCCAACTGGTATCAAGTCAATCCCATCTTTATGCAATGCAATAGCCTCCTGTTGACACGTTTAAATTCTCTACTATAATCACATGCTAATAAAGTATAACCAAAATTGTTTTCTAAGCTGCTTATATGGTAGCTTATAAACAGCCTTAACCTATAATATATTATTCTTGAGAATCCAACCATACCCTTAAATTTAGAATTACGTTTAACAACAATATAATGTAATATTCATTTACAGATAAAACTATATGAAGTTCTACATTCCTTTGTAAAGTAAACAAATAAAATTAATGTTCATTGAATCATTGACTCAACAGGTTGATTATGTTGACAATTCACCATACCCAGGATTTGCATCTACATCAGGCAAAAATAAGTATACATACAATAATCTTCAAGAATTTATGTAAGTCACTTGCAAGTCACAATAACAATATGCCTGCATCATATTCCACATCTAAAGATGAACACCAAAGAATTAACCTTAAAAAATCCTCAAATAGGACAGTTTCCATAGATGATAGAAGGCATCTTTAGCATCCAAAAGTTCCTGATTTCTAAAAACATAAATCTATCCGTATGTTGAGACAAAAGCCAGATAAAAAACAGCTTTGTAATATTTGTTATAAGAAAGAAAAGAGGGAGAGAGACAGAGATGTAAAGGTGACCATGGATATGCAAAATGAAAGGCTAGTAGCAAAAGGAAATTATAGCAACATTTCCAGATCAGAATAAAGAAAGGAGCATAACCTGTGGTACCCTTTTAGATCATTTAATAATTTAAAAGGAGTTTTTATCATAGCGTCAGAAAGATCTAAAACCTGGTCGGCCACAAATTGCAGGTTTTAAAAGATTTAAGTTCCCTCCCTATCTCTCCAGACTCTGTCCCGTCCCTTTTTCACAAAAATGTTATCAAAACACAAAAACTGAATTCTGTATTCTCTTGCCTCCTATATTATCAATTTAACCAGTATTAGAGTGCAAGTTTCTCTTTTGACATTTTCCTTCCAGTATAAATTATTTACTTCTGAAAATAAAATAGGATGGTGGCAGCTTATTACTCGTCTCGACTTCAATAAGAAAGCCAAAGATTATAGAAAGGAAACATACTTCTACAAACTGCCCTTCTGATTCTTTAAGGATGCTAGAATTCTTCCAACGCTCACCAATAAGTTTTGTCAACTCATCAGATGGAAGAGATCGTAGATGCTGGCCATTCATCCACCTTTAGTTATGAACAAATACAGGATAAAAAGACTTAGCGCATAGATGAAATTTATTGTTCAATTTATATACCAGAATTTTGTTCAATCCTATGATCTTTAGACACCAATATAAACTGGGAAATAGCTGTAATGAAACTAATGGCAGCATAGAGTTGCCACTGCAAGGCTATAGGGTAAGTTAAAACATGCAAGCATGATAGCAATAGCACATAGGGACTCAAATCATAGTGCATGTAAAAAGCCAATTACTTTAGCTTAGTTGAATCAAATATTGCTCCACTCTTGTTCACGCGCTCAATAGTAAACTTTTCAACTGCCAACCACATAGAAATGCCTCAATTAAAGATGAAAGTTCAGGCCAACTTACTTACATTATCAGTCAACTACTAAACAGATTCAATGACACAAAAAGGCTAACCAAGTTGCTGGAGAGTGAAAAATTCATTTTCAGTTCCATCACCCCAACCTAACAGTGCAAGATAGTTTACCATTGCCTGAGGGAGGTATCCCATCTCTCTAAACTGCAAAATGCAAAATATGAGTTCAAAACTGTTAAAACTGATACGCACACTAAGGCAACCCAAAAACCTTAACACAACAAATGTATATGCTAGACAACCTGACCCACTGAAGTAGCACCGTGTCGTTTTGACAATTTGCTTCTGTCAGGTGCCAGAATCAAAGATACATGTGCAAAATAAGGCATAGGAAAACCAAGAGCCTGCATGATTATAGTAACAAAGACTCAACACCTTCAATACATCTGATTCTTTATAATAAATAAAAAAGATAATATATTTCTTGAGTCTACTCACCTTGTATATTAACGCTTGCCTCAGAGTATTCGGCAAATGCTCTTCTGCTCTGAAATTCGATATTAAGCAGAATAAAAATAAAAAAATTCAGCACACCAACTGTTGCTGTAACAATGTGACACAACCTAAGGGGACAAAAATGTGATATGGACAGCAAAGTGAAGAAACAATGAAATATGTGTACACAAGTCAGGGCTGATTAATAAAGTGAACTTGATATGAACAAAATGTTATATTCGAGTAATAAGAGGGAAGATAACCTTACGACATGTGAGATAGCCATTGTAGCATCATCAACTGTGACACAAAAGTTATACACTGGTTGTCCATTACTCCTCATGATAACAAAATCACCAAGAGTATCCAATCCCCAGCTAACCTTCATGTCAATACAGCAGCATATCAAATTATTAAGGGCAGAAAGCAATCAGGTTTCCTATGAATAAAGAAAGACAAATATAAGATCGAGACAAAACCAAAACTGTAGTCTCTTTTGTTTAACATGGCATTTGAGAAGAATCTTAGAAGCATAGCAACAAATATAAATCAAATAACTTTATTTCAAAGCCATCCTTGTCCAAATTAAATAAAGCAATGACATCACCTAAAAGCTTCTACGTACACTCTCAAGAGATATCACAAAGTCATTAGCCAGAACTCACTTCTCCTCTGATGAGGTCATTAATCTTCAGGCTGCCTTCCTTTGGGACTCGAAATCGATAAGTAAAAGGAGTTCCCTTTTCTAACTCTTGCTGTACTTCTACCTCTGTTGCAGTGGCCCATTTTCCAGTATATACAGGAGGCAGTCCCTTCAACTTTGCTACCTCCTTCATCTTCTCAAGTTCCTACAGATATGAATATCCCAAACTAAGTAATAACTATATGGAAAAAGTCGCATGCCTTCATAAGGAATTATCAATCAGACAGCCTCGCATAAAAATAAACAGGTACTAAGCATAACTCATATACAGAAGCATTCTTCAGTGATTAGAAATTAAGACAGCGGGTTATTAGCATGATAGCATTAAAGTAACAAAAGAGAGGCATATGTCAAAAAATTTAGGCATATAACCAATCAACTACACAAGATATCTCATCCTATCAAAAACAGTTACTACTTACTAGCCCAACATGCATCAATTTTGTCTATGGTTATTCCTAAAATATCCAAGATTATGCAAAGACAAATAGCTGGGACTCCCCATAAGCCTACATCTTATTGACAACCCATTGAAAGGTCAACTATACTGACCCTGAGTTCCATGACTATACGATACAAATAAAACAAATATGATACTTGTACTCCACCAGGAAGATGATGCCATAAATTGCACAAATTCCCTTTCTCCTATCTAAAATCTGGGCATGATTTATAGAAAATGCTCAAATTGGCATCTCTAGGTTTAAACTTGATCATTCATAACATCTAAAACAACACTACAAAAAAGTAGAAAGTGGGGAGAGAGATTAGCTTTCTAGTGAAGCATAGTATTGTTTGCCTAAAATTTCATTTTAACTTGAAGAGAGAATAGGCTAAAATCTTGAAACATACTTTGCACCCAAATGAGTAGCAGACAATCTAAGTTGAAGGGAATTTGTTATATTGTCCTCTTGTGTCCTTACTCCTTAGTATGAATAGAAAGAAATAAAATGAAACAAACAAATAGACAATACAAGGATAACCAAATACAATCTTATATACCTCATTAGAACAGAAGCATCGATAAACATAACCAGATTCCAAAAGCTTCTCAGCATATTGCTTGTACAGTGCATTCCTTTCTGACTGTCTATACGGACCAAAATCCCCACCAATGCCAGGACCTAAAGGGAAGCACTTACATAGTTAGGAGCAAGTACATAGATTACAGTTTATATAGCGACTTGTGGCATGCCAAAATCAAGACCTCTTTAGAGAATTAGCACCCAGATGAAGGAAAAGATTAAGCGCAGGTGAGGCATGAGAGTTTTGTTTTGTTTTTTTTTAAAAAAAGTCAGCCCTTGTATCAAAGACATGACTCATGAGTCATAGGTAACTCCTCCCATTTGAACAAGTAAATCTGCAAATTCAGCGCCAAATTTAGCATATCAGTTCAAAAGCTATGAAAGCCTTTCAATTCTAAAGCAAGCCAAACTTCCCAGTTTTGCCACCTTAATCTTATTTTTATCAAGCATGGTAATCGGACATTAATTCCTGATAAGCTTCAAAGTCAAAAACCAAGTACCTTCATCCCATTCAAGGCCAAGCCAGGTGAGATCTCGAAGCACAGCGTCCTCAGACTCCTTAGTAGACCTCTGCAAGTCAGTATCTTCAATCCTCAAGACAAACTTGCCACCTTTTGACCTAGCGTAAGACAAATGTTTCAGCGAAGAAACAATTCAGCTGAAAATTCCGCATATCAAACTTTGAAATAGATGACAAGAAAAAGGCGACGATGTGGATTGACCTGGCAAAGAGATAATTAAAAAGCGCAGTACGAGCGCCGCCAACGTGGAGGTTCCCGGTGGGGGACGGAGCGAAGCGAACGCGAACCTGCCCGTGACTGCTTGGCGGAGGAGAGGAGTCGAGGGAAGCGGACAAGGAGAAGGTGCGGGGGAATTGGCGGTAGCAGCGGCTGTGGTAGAGCGAAGAATGGCGGAGTATGGGAGTTCGGAGCTCGGGTAAGGCCTTGATCGTCATCCATGGTGTTCCCACCACAACGCTGACCATATTCGAGTTGTGCGCTCACCTTGTGTTTCTGCCCCCTCTTTTGGCTTCCGTTGGCGAGCAAAGGATAACGAAGTAAAATTATTCCAAATTCGCATCAGCATAAAATAACGGATTTGGTTGAGTGTGAATAATTTGGGTGAATAAATTTGCCTTTATTTTTTTTTGGTAGAATAATTTGCCTTTATTAATGGGGTTGATGAACTTCTTTGTGAAATAATAAGTCAAATCTGTGGTTAAAAATAAGGTGTATGACACCTTGTTGATGTATAAAATAAACCAGCTAGCTAAATATAAGTCAAGTGTGTGTAATAGCTAGTCTTTAGTGTGCGTGTAAGTGTTGCTGTTACATTTCCGGTGTAAAGTAGTGCTATGTATCTTCCTGACTTGTTCCCCAAGACAAGAGGATGATATATAAGCTAGTGTTCTCCTTTGTGAGAAGAAGACTCTCGATGACTAATAGAACAGAGCATGTTTGCTCATCTTTCTGAGATCATTCTCTTCATTTTATTTACTCTCAATCCTTCTCTCTCACTCTTTATCTCTCTCTTTTCTGATCTTCTCTGATCATCTGGATTCACTCATTATGGTATCAGAGCAGTGTGAAGATCTATCACTTCGTTGTTTCAGCTGAAATTCCAAATCAAATCGATCGAGGAGGAATTCAGGCTGTTGCAAGAGAATCTGTGAATCCGAACGATCTAACGCTCTTGAGCTCTTATCTGCTCTAAATCTAGCAGTCGATTGTGAGTATAATTGCAGAAATCGACTTTCAAACTCCATCAAACTTGCTGAAATCAATTTCTAGGGTTTCAAATGGACACTCCGACTTCAAATGTGTCTGAGAGAAGGATGAATGACATGATTACAGCTTCAGATCTTCTGAATCCGTTGTTTATACATCCGTCTGACAATTCAGGACTGATTTTGTCCACAATCAAGCTGGAAGGAGAGAATTATCGCCGATGGAAAAAGTCAATCATGAAGGCACTATCCGTGAAGAACAAGCTGTGGATAGTGGAAGGATCAATTCAGAGGACAGCTGAGAACGCCTTGCAGTATGATCGATGTAACGACATTGTATGCTCTTGGATTCTTAATACAGTTTCTAAGGACATATATAATACTATCGATGAATATGAAACTGCAATAGAGATGTGGAAAGATCTTGAAGAGAGCTATGGACAAAGAAATAGACCGTTGATTTTTCAGATAAAGCGAGACATACAGGAGTGTAGACAAGGCACTCTGAATTTGACTGAATATTATACAAAATTAAAAGGCTTGTGGCAACAATTGTCTGTACTTGAGATTCCAGTCAAATGCAAGTGCGGCAAATGTGAATGTGATTTATAAAAGCAAGGTGAAAATGCTGAGCAAGAAGACAAACTGATGAAGTTTTTAATGGGACTTAATGATAAGTTCGACAATGCTAGAAGGCAGATTTTGATGAGTGTTCCATTACCATCTGTGAGTATTGCTCATTCATTGCTACTGCAAGAAGAAATGAGCAAGAGAATAACTGAACAGATGAGTATTAAGTCTGAAAATTCAACAGCACTAATGTCCAGACAAGAAGAAGACAGGCTGAAAAGGGACAAGTGCAGTCATTGCTCAGGGAATCACAGGTCTGATAATGATGATGTCCAAAATAGTAAAGTAAGAAGTAGGCCCGAGGTACAAAGAACAAACGGACCCATCGGGATTCCCAAGGATGATTTTGGGTCCTACGTCCGTACCCCTCGATTATTTTAAGCAAAGTTCCTCCCCCCGCGAGGTCCCCTGAAACCTCGGAATGAGGCCTACACCTCGTAACCAACTCCACTGACACCCGCCCACACGGACCACTCATGGATGCCGCTTCCCCAAGCCAATCACCAACTGCCTCACCCTCGGACCAATTAGAAGCCCCTAATCTCGGGCGTCCCACATCGGACCTTGGCCAAAACTCGACTCCCCAATCCTCTATAAATAGAGAAGAACCTCGTAACAAGAAGGGGTCGAAAAACATCTTGAACTCAAGAACTATCTTGAGTTCAGGGAATACACCACCGCGCGGGGAATACATCTTGAACTCAAGATAGGCCTAGAACTATCTTCACTCGTCCTATGGACGTACCGCACCACCGCGCGCCGCGCAACCGGAGAAACGCCTTTCGCTCTAACCTACGGGGCGGAAGCCCTAGTCCCAGTAGAGACCATGGTCCCGTCGGCGAGGGTGTTTGATTTCGATGAAAAGGAGAACGAGGCCAATCTCAGGGTCGAGTTGCTCTTCCGTGACGAGCTGCGCGAGGTAGCCGACCTTCGCTCCAGGGAATACAAGCACTGCGTGGCTGTCTACCATGATAAGAAGGTGAGACCTCGATTCCTGGCAACAGGTAACCTCGTCTTGAGGCGTACCGAAGGTGGCAAACTGGACCCCAAATGGGAGGGGCCATACATCCTCGGCGAGGAGGTCGCTCCCGGAGCTTTCAAGCTCAAAGACAACGAGGGGCGTACCCTGAGCAAGACATGGAACGTCGACCGACTCAAAAAGTATTTTGTGTAAACTCTCTGAACTCCGTTACTTCTCGCGAGTTTGATGAATAAAGGGTTGTGGAACTTTCAAAATCTCTCTCAAAAATAAAAACCTCGTGTTTTAAATCCCGCTTGGGGTTGGAGAATCTCGTTGAGTCCAAACCTCGCTTCCCGCTTGGTGTTGGAGAATCTCGTTGAATCCACCCCTCGCTTCCCGCTTGGGGTTGGAGAACCTTGCTGAATCCACCCCTCGCTCCCCGCTTGGGGTTGGAGAATCTCGTTGAGTCCAAACCTCGCTTCCCGCTTGGGGTTGGAGAATCTCGTTGAGTCCACCCCTCGCTTCCCGCTTGGGGTTGGAGAATCTCGTTGAGTCCAAACCTCGCTTCCCGCTTGGTGTTGGAGAATCTCGTTGAGTCCAAACCTCGCTTCCCGCTTGGTGTTGGAGAATCTCGTTGAGTCCACCCCTCGCTTCCCGCTTGGGGTTGGAGAATCTCGTTGAGTCCAAACCTCGCTTCCCGCTTGGGGTTGGAGAATCTCGTTGAGTCCAAACCTCGCTTCCCGCTTGGTGTTGGAGAATCTCGTTGAGTCCAAACCTCGCTTCCCGCTTGGGGTTGGAGAACCTCGTTGAATCCACCCCTCGCTCCCCGCTTGGGGTTGGAGAATCTCGTTGAATCCACCCCTCGCTTCCCGCTTGGTGTTGGAGAATCTCGTTGAATCCACCCCTCGCTTCCCGCTTGAGGTTGGAGACTCGTTGAATCCACCCCTCGCTTCCCACTTGGGGTTGGAGAATCTCGTTGAGTCTACCCCTCGCTTCCCGCTTGGGGTTGGAGAATTTCGTTGAGTCCAAACCTCGCTTCCCGCTTGGTGTCAGAGAATCTCGTTGAGTCCAAACCTCGCTTCCAGCTTGGTGTTGGAGAATCTCGTTGAGTCCAAACCTCGCTTCCCGCTTGGTGTTGGAGAATCTCGTTGAATCCACCCCTCGCTTCCCGCTTGGGGTTGGAGAACCTCGTTGAATCCACCCCTCGCTTCCCGCTTGGGGTTGGAGAACCTCGTTGAGTCCATCCCTCGCTTCCCTCTTGGGGTTGGAGAAACTCGAGTAAAACATGCGAGGTCCAAGCGAGGCTCGGGACCTCGGTGGATTCTTGTGAAGATCCGAGCGAAGCTCGTGATCTCGATGCAGAATTAAACGCCCGATGTGGCCCAAGTGCCACAATAGTTGTGACACTCGAACCATGGGGTTAGATCGATACGGATAGACGTATACAAGTAAATTGAAGCGAGAAGCACAAACAATCATAAGGTAAGAAAAGTGGCATAAAATAAAGGCCACAAGGGCCAAGATGTTTAAATTACAGACCCCACAGGGCCACCAACAAAAAATATATAAAAAAAACATCAGAAAAACAGAGGCATCCTTCACTTCTTAGAGGCTTCGGCGTCGGCGTCTTTCGGGGCATCAACCGCATATTCCGTGGGAGCTCCAAGAACGGGAGCAGAGACCGTAGAAGGCTGGGTGCTCGGCGCATCATCTGTCGCAGGCTGAGGGCCCGTGACGACGATTTCCGGACCTCCCTGAACGAGGTCCGCCGCAGAAGGTGCCTCGCTAGCCACGGTCCCATCCTCATTAAGGAAGAACTCACATTCTCCCTCGGGCTCCTTCCCGGTTTCCTCCCCCATAGTCTCCTCATAATTAGGGTTGAAGAAGACAATGCGAGGATCGATGTGCCCGTACTTGGCCACCGCCTGCTTGACGCCCATGCGGACGGCCTGGTGGAACATTTTCCTCATGCTCTCCACCATCTCAGCTTTGTACTCCTCCGAGTTCACATACTTGGGACCCGCAGCCTCCACCTCCTCGTTGAGCTCGACGACACGATGTCGGAGGTTGGTGATCTCATCCTCGGCCTTCGAGAGCTCCGCTTCTTTCTCCTTGAAGAATTTATGCTCAGCGGAGAGCTTACCTCGAAGCTCCTCATTCTCGCTCTGCAAGGTCTCAGCCACCGACCTCGCCTTGCTCGCCGCCTCTTTCGCCTTGCTTTCCCCCTCCCTTGCCTTTGCCTCCCCCTCCTTCGCCTTCGCAGTCGCCTTGGCCTCGTCCCTCGCCGCGACCTCCACAGCTCTAACCCGCTTCTCGGCCACAGCGAGCTCCCTCGCTTGCTTCTCGCATTCCTCCACGCGGGCTTTAAGCGCCGCCTCCATCTTTTCCATCCTCGTATGGGCGAGGTTGATGCGACTGCGGTTATAATTATCGAAGAAGGTATGCTGCAAGTTCGCAAAAATAATTGGAGAAAGTGAGAAGTGTGAAAAGAGACACGAAACCCAAAACAGAAACGAAGTTCATGAAAGTAAAACTTACCATAGCCGAATACCTAGCAGCCTCGTCGTCAAGGGCCGCGTCTGTGAGGTTATTGGTCCACGCGACCTCCTCCTTCCACTCCTCTCGGCCCTACTTCACCGGAGCACCCCTAACCGGGTCGGGGCAATGAAACTTGGCGGACGAAGGACCAACGGCGTGCATAACCCACTCCTCAAAATTAAAGTAGGGGATGACATCCCCCACCGACGAACCTCTCTGTCCGTCCGCCCGGTGTTTCTTCTTTTTCTCCCCCCGAGGGGACTCCCCGCCCTTCCTCTTATGCCCGGCTCCCTCGCCGGACCCCCGCGAATTCTGGGACGACGTCTTCGCAACGTCCCTCTTGGGCGGGAGCACCTCAGAGGTTTTCTCCCCGAACGTCCTCACAACGTCCCCCTTCGGCGGGGCCCCCTCAGAGGTCTTCCCCCCGGACGTTTTAGGTGGCGGGGGTATCGACGTCGGTTGCGGGGTAGGCGGCCTCACTTGCGAGGTCGGCTCCTTTATAACGACTCCCTGTTGGCTTTGGGGTCTCGGAGCGTTGGAGGAAGAAGTCACAGGCCTTTTGCCCTGCAGCTTCGTGGTGAGAGCGCCAAATAGGTCCATTGTCAAAAAGAAGAAAAAGACATAAAAGTTAGATAAGAAAGAAACAAAAACGAATTAGCGAGGTTTATACCCTCGTGGCGTAGAGGCAACGATAAAACAAAACAGGCCGGCGAGGTTTATAACCTCACTACCCAACAACAAAAAGAAAAACAATCAGGAAAGAGATTGAATACCCTCTTTGCCCTTGCTAGGGGGGAGGCTGAGACTCAGGCTGGCCCGCTCAAGCTGGTCCTGAGAGAGGTACACCTGGTACGGTGCCTGACTCACTGTAGCGTATCGGGTCTTGAGTGCCTTAAGCTCGGCAACCGTATGCGGGCACACACACCGAACAAATGTGCCCGACGCCACGGAAAAATTGAGATATCTCCCGGTGGGGTCACGGACCAAGAACCAATTCGGTTTCCACGGCCCGACGTTCGAAGGGCCCGTGGTGATTTTGATGTTCGGCGTGCTAAGATTGATGAGGTAGGACCGAGGTTCCCTCCTCGCTAGGAATAAAACCGATAAGATATCACGATTCGGCCTGTCCCCAAGTTCAAGACTGGGAATCGTGTAGGCATACAACAGCCGCCAAGCATTCGGGAACAACTGTGCGGGACAGATCTGCATGGCCCACAGATAGTCGACAATATGCTGGGCCAGAGGTAGCCTGAAACCCGCCTGAAGACTGAAGAGGTGTACGACCACGCACCTTTCGTAGGACGCCAAGGAGCAGCCCCCCCTTCGGGAAGTGCCAACTCAACTCCCTCGGGCCAAGCGAAGTCCTTGGCAATCTTTATGAGGTCTTTATGCTCGAGTTCGGTGGCCACTCCCTCGGATAGATAGGCCTCGGGAGAACCCGGGGTCATGGGAATCCGTTCTTCAAGGACACGCGGGACGCAAGACACGACGTCGGTAATGTACGCCGCAGGAAAGCTCGCGGGCACATAGGGGGTGGGAGCCGAGGCCGTGTCCACACCTGACCTCACGTCCAACTCAGTAACAACCTCATCGGGGGTGGAAGACAAAACCATTTCAACACCCGACGACGCGCGAAGTCGAGAGAAGCGCGGATTGATGAAAACCTCGGAGTCGCTTGAAGAAGGGTCGTTGAAAACCAGCGAAGGGGACCTCGGGTTCTGAGAATCGCTAAGTTCTACGCTTCCCATGGACTTCGAAACCTCCTCGTAAAAACCCTCTTGAACTTTGAAAGCGAAGCCTGAAGGGGGGCTCACAAAGGCTCTCCTAGGCATGAAAAGAACGACGTTCAGGCCGCGGAAGGCTAACACCTGGAAATGAAAGAAGTGTTGAGACATCGGGCAAAATAACCAAGGAAAAACAATGCGAGGTCATAACCTCGAAGGGAAGAGAACGCGAGGTCACGACAACAAAAGGGAGAACAAGGCGAGGTCATAACATCGTCCGGAAGAAAGAGAATTCGAAGTCATAAGAGACGAAGAGCCACGTGGCACCCTAGGGGCTACTCTGACAAGATAGGACGGCAGTAGAGAAGTCGAAACGCCAAAAAGAGGAGAAGTTGAAGCGCCAAAAAGAGAAAAGAGAAGGTGAAATGGAGGCCAACGGTGGAAAGCAGCGGCGGAGACCCTAACGTCCCATCAATCAGCCATCAAGACGTTTGGGTTTCCAAGGATCTCAAAATTCAAAACCGCTAAAAGAAAGCGCAGAGACCCAGCCGTCGGTTGGGGGGCGAAGGGTTCGAGGGCATGGCGGTCGCCACCCTCACCCCACCGTCCCGCCACCATGACGCTGGCACAAAACACCAAGAAACAACCATTGCCCGCTAGGGCACAAAGCCAAGCAAAAAAGGAGCAAAGAAAAATGGCGAGGAAGGCGCGCAAAAACTCACGCCGACCTCACCACCGATGTTTCGCCGTCGTGACGCCGGAGCGAAACACCAGGCGATACGCCATCGCCCCTCCAAGACACAGAACAGAAAGAGAAAATCGAAAGCAAAGAACACCCAAAAGCGAGAGGAAGAGGAACGAGCACTTACTTAGAGTTGGCGTAGAAGGAGCGGTAGCGCAACTGGAAGGTGGCGGAGGTTCGTCAGCAACCGTCTGGAGAACCGCTAGCGAGAAACCGAAAAGACGAAGAGAGAAAAGGCGAAAATGTTGAAAGAGAAGATGAAGGGGAAGCGTGTGAGATACGCCCTTATAAAGAGCAGGCTTGGGCCTCCCCCGACCGGAGAGGCTTATTGAGCCCGTCCTGCCTGAACGGCCCATTAAGCAAGACATGAAGAGCGGGCCCAGAAAACTTCGCCCATGCGAGCGAGAAAGAAGCCCAAGTACGGAGCTTCGTGAGAAGAAAACCTCGTACCCCGCGACCCCAGGGAACTTATGCCCTGCGGCCCTCGGGGCGAGATCCCCAAGCCATGGGGTTGTGATGATGTCCAAAATAGTAAAGTAAGAAGTGGGCCCGGGGTACAAAAAACAAACGGACCCAGCGGGATTCCCAAGGATGATTTTGGGTCCCACGTCCGTACCCCTCGATTATTTTAAGCAAAGTTCCTCCCCCCGCGAGGTCCCCTGAAACCTCGGAACGAGGCCTAGACCTCGTAACCGACTCCACTAACACCCGCCCACACGGACCACTCATGGATGCCGCTTCCCCAAGCCAATCACCAACTGCCTCACCCTCGGACCAATCAGAAGCCCCTAATCTCGGGCGTCCCACATCGGACCTTGGCCAAAACTCGACTCCCCAATCCTCTATAAATAGAGAAGAACCTCGTAACAAGAAGGAGTCGAAAAACATCTTGAACTCAAGAACTATCTTGCTCGTTGAAGATCGACGTGATTGAAACATCGTTAAAAGACCTCTCTACAGACAAGTGAAGTCCACAAAAAGACTTCAAGTCGCTCAGAAATCCCATTCACATCAAGGACCTCGCTACCCAACATCGCTTTTTAGCATCAACCTCGGGCCAGGGTCAAGCAAGCGATACTTAGGGATATAGGATCGTCTAGCAACTAGGAGATCTCGAACATTGTTAGGTCGAGATCTCGAACATCTGTAGGGGGTCTAGGGTGTAAATCTCAAGTGTTTGTAGGCCTCGTTGGCTTGTAATCTCGCTGGTTTGCAACCTCGTTTTCTTGTAACCTCGTTGTAAAGAAAATCATAAATAAAGAAGCAAGTGTTCGCACAATCAAATATAATAATCCCATCTCTTGTCTTTTAGCGAACGATTTATTTCGGGTTTCATCAGATAAGTGTTGGGAGGTTATAGGGTATCCCAACTGGCATTCCAAGAGCAAAATCAAGCCACAAGCACCACGACAACAACAACAACACATGTCCTATGATCAGTCACAAAGTCAGAGATCATATGATTCATATAAGAAGTCTGGTGGAAATACGATGCAACATAGATCTAATGTTGTGAATACCAGTCAGGAATTCACTACTATTGAAGGTGGACATGGTCAGAATTCAGCAAGTAGCATGGGTCAACTTACATCAGATCATCAACAGCTTATTGGAAGCTTTATCTCATTCTTACAACAATCCAACAAATCAGGCCAGGAATCACACTTTGCAGGTACTATCTGTCTTAATGTCTCTCTTAATCCTCGACTTTGGATCATGGATAGCGGAGCCACTGACCATATGACCTCCAACTTTCATTTGCTAACTAATCCTGTCCCTATAGTTGCAAACACAGTCATAAATCTACCTGATGGAACTGTAAAACAGATTACACATACTGGAACTATTTTATTGCCTAATCTTGTTCTTAAAAATGTCCTTTATGTTCCCAGTTTCCAGTTTAACCTCTTATCTCTATCAAAATTAGTCCAAGATCACAAATATCATATTCTCATGGACCATACTTGTTGTGTTATTCAGGACCAAGCCAGGATGATTGCATATGGTAGACTCAACAGTGGCCTATACTATTTGGATCCTAGCACAAGTGATCAAGTGCCAAGTGATATAAAAAATTCCTTTAGTGCACTAAGCAAGTCTGTTGATTCTCATGTGCCAAGTGATATAAAAAATACCTTTATGTTTTCCCAAACATAGTACTACTATTCCTAATTCTACTGCTTTATGGCACTTTAGGATGGGTCATGCTCCTATTATCAAACTTAAATACATTGATTCAATAAAACATGACTTGCAATCTTTTGTTACTCATGAGTGTGCTGTATGTCCTCTTGCAAAACAAACTCGCACCTCCTTTCCTATAAGCACTTCTGTTGCCAATCATATTTTTGAAATCTTACATTGTGATGTTTGGGGACCATATGATATTGCCACTCATGAGGGATTTAGATACTTTCTTACTATAATGGATGATAAAAGTAGGAGTGTGTGGGCTATGTTGATGTCTCAAAAGAGTGAAATCCCTTCTCATCTTCAAAACTTCATTCTTCTTGTGCAAAACCAGTTCAATATGAGAGTTAAGACCATTAGAATTGATCAGGGGACAGAGTTTTTTAACTCCACTTTAAGAACCTTTCTTCAAACACAAGGTGTCATTCATCAAAGCTCTTGTGTCTCTACACCTCAACAAAATGGGAGGGTAGAGAGGCGTCATAGATATGTTCTTGAGATTGCTCGTTCTCTTATGATACAATTTGATCTTCCCTTACACTTCTAGGGAGACTCAATCTTGACAGCCACCTACATAATCAACAGACTTCCAAATCCTCTTCTTAAAAATCAGACTCCTTATCACATCTTATATGGGAAAAATCCTGTCTATTCTCATATGAAAGTTTTTGGATGCCTTTGCTTTGTCTCTACCTTTGCTAATGTGTCCATTAAAAAATTCCATCCAAAATCTAACCCTTGCATATTCTTAGGTTATCCATATGGGAAAAAGGGATTCAAGGTCTTTAATCTCAAAACTCATAAAACTCAAATCACTAGAGATGTTCAATTCTATGAACATATCTTTCCTTACAGATTATATGCTGTTCATTCTCAAGAAACTTCCACATCACAGTCTTTCACTAACTATATAGATCAAAATTTCCCTCTTGATTACACCTCTTTTGATCATCCAGACATTTTTGATGGTCAAACTCCTATATCCTTGGCTGGTTATTCCCCTACTCCTATTGATACTCAATTTGATGATTTTTTTTCCTGAATCTTCCTCTACTGAAAACACCTCTTCCCAATCATCTCCTGAACCTTCACCAACTCCTGAACCAGTTCCCATTAGACACTCCACTCGAGAGCATAAAACACCTTCATGGTTACAAGACTATGTGCACTTAGCCACTGTTGAAACCATCAATGCATCATCCTCAGGCAAGTCCCTCTATCCTCTTTCTCTTACACCTAATTCTCATTTTTGCTCCTCTACATATACCTCTTTTATTGCCAATGTGGCTCCATATTCTGAACCAAAGTCAGTGATAGAGGCTATGAAAGACCCTGCTTGGTGTGATGCTATGTTGATTGAGCTCAATGCTCTTGAGAAAAACAGAACTTAGACCATTCAGGAGTTGCCTGAAGGGAAATCATTGGTCACATGCAAATGGCTTTTCAAATTAAAATTCAAAGCAGATGGCACTTTAGAGAGACACAAAGCACGACTTGTAGCAAGAGGTTTTACATAGATTGAAGGGATTGATTACTCTGAAACATTTGCTCCAGTGGCACGCATGATTACCGTCAGAACTCTGCTTGCTGTTGCCATTGCTCAGAATTGGTCCATTGTACAAATGGATGTTACTAATGCCTTTCTTCATGGAGACTTAGAAGAAGAAGTTTTCATGACATTGCCACCTGCATATCAATTTCTGAAACGACTTCAAACAGCTCAAGCCAATCGCAATTGTACTCAGGGGGAGATCTTTGATGACTACAATTGCTGTAATCTGGTTTGCAAACTTGATAAATCATTCTACGGGCTTAAACAAGCACCTAGACAGTGGTTTACCAAGTTTTCTCAAGCAGTAAAGGATGCTGGATTCAGTCAGTCCAAGGCAGATTACTCATTGTTTACCAAAAGAAAAGGAAGTACTTTCACAACTCTTCTTGTTTATGTAGATGATATGATCATCAATGGAAATAGTGAGTCTGAAATAAAGAAGTTGAAAGAGCATTTGATGAGCAACTTTCAGTTGAAAGATCTTGGAGAAATGAGATATTTTCTAGGGATTGAAGTGGACAGGACTGAAGCTGGAATTATTCTAAATCAGAGGAAATATACTCTTGAGTTGCTAGAAGAGACAGGGATGACAACATCAAAACCTATTCAAACTCCTCTAAACAGTCATCTAAAGCTATCAAAAGAGGGGGAGAGAATGAAGAACCCTCATCAATATAGAAGACTAATTGGCAAATTAATATACTTAACAGTCACTAGGCCTGATATAACCTATGATGTTCAAGTGTTAAGCCAGTTCATGCAAACACCTTGTATTGAACACTGGAAGTTTGCTAAGCATATCTTGAGGTATCTAAAAGCTACTACTGGACAAGGATTACTTCTATCAAAACAGAGTGATTTGAATCTTCATGCTTACTGTGACGCAGATTGGCAATCATGCCCAATGACTAGGAAATCAATCACTGGTTTCTGTGTTTTTCTAGGCAAATCACTTATATCATGGCGCACTAAAAAGCAATCTTTTGTTGTTATGTCTACAGCCGAGGCAGAATACAGAGCTATGGCTGCAACAAGTTGTGAGATCACATGGTTAGTCAGATTACTCAAGGATCTGAACATAACTCAAGAAGAGCCAGTAGAACTGTTCTGTAATAATCAAGCAGCACTAAAGACCTGCCAGCAGATATATTCACAAAAATTCTGAATCTGGAGCAAAGCAGGAAATTTCTGAGCAAGCTTGGAGTTATAAATAAGTTTGATAACTCCTATGCTTGAGGGGGAGTGTTGATGTATAAAATAAACCAGCTAGCTAAATATAAGTCAAGTGTGTGTAATAGCTAGTCTGTAGTGTGCGTGTAAGTGTTGCTGTTACATTTCCGGTGTAAGAAGTGCTATGTATCTTCCTGACTTGTTCCCCAAGACAAGAGGATGATATATAAGCTAGTGTTCTCCTTTGTGAGAAGAAGACTCTCGATGACTAATAGAACAGAGCATGTTTGCTCATCTTTCTGAGATCATTCTCTTTATTTTGTTTACTCTTAATCCTTCTCTCTCACTCTTTATCTCTCTCTTTTCTGATCTTCTCTGATCATCTGGATTCACACATTACACCTACATCGCGTTTCATTCGGCCACCTTAGTTGATATTTCCTACATGAGATATTGCATGCTTATCTTTATATAATCGCTAATTTTCTAGTTTAGAATTGTCTAGAGTCATGTTTCAAATTTTTAGTTTTTTTTTTGATTAGGTAAGAATTAGGGCGTACTCCTAGGTCAAGGAGGCCACCCTAGAGCATCCTTACGGATGAGAACACTAAGTTCTGGTGAGGTTCTAATAATACTGATAGGAAGACTGTGGCCCATTTTGGCAATTTGATCGGCCACAGTGTTACAAGTCCTCTTAGAATGAACTAATCGGACCTTCTCAAATTCTTGCATTGAAGCAAGAATATCAGATGTGATCATCTCTATTTCCCAAGGACAACTACGGCTACCTTGCGTAGCTTGTATAACTGTTGAGTTGTCCCCTTCGATTTCTATGTTTACAAGTTTCATTGATTTTGCTTCCCTAATGGCATCCCTAAGTGCAAGTGTTTCTGCTTTCAAGGCGGAGCATTTTCCATATTTCCTAACCGACATGGTTATCACTTGTCCTTTGTGGTCTCGTATTACAATGCCCCCAGTAGCTTGTCCATTGGTTAATCTAGATCCATCAAAGTTAATTTTGGTAACACCTTGTTGTGGTTTTCGCCATTTTGTCCCTTTCCCATTTTTCTTTCCAGTATCACACTTTTTAGTTCCCAATTTTTCTTCGTCGTCCTCCCACAATTTAGCCCGTTCCCAGTTTTGTAGTTGGTTTCGTATGTAGAGGTTAAGGTCTGATATTGGGTCATCAGGAGTTTGTTGAAAGATCAATTTGTTTCTTTGATGCCATATGCACCACCAGCTAACTGCCAATTCTGTAAATTCTTTGTTTCCAATATGTCCATAGATTCCATTCAGTATTGTTTGAGGTGTTTTATTCGTTATGTCGTAATTAAGCAGAATTTGTGCGGTCTTTGGATTTATTTGTTTTATTATTCGGTGTGTGTGTTGGCATTTGATAAAAAGGTGTCCGATATCTTCCATCGTACAGTTACACATAACACAACCCTCAGGTGTCATTACATGTCTCTCTCTTAATCTTGCCTTCGTTGGAAGTCCATTGGAATGGAATTTCCAAAGAAAGTTTTTGACTTTCGGGAATGTGTCCAATTTCCATAACCAACTGTTTATGCTTGGGTTCTGTGCATGAATATTTGTTATCAATTCAATTGCTGAGGATGTCGAAAACCATCCGTTTTTACTTGGGGCCCAATAGAGTCGATCCCTAATAAGGTTGTCCGGGATTGGGATAGCTCGAATTTGTTCGATGATATCATATGGCAATATTTGTTGTAGTTGTGTTATTTTCCACTCTTTTTCCTCTGAAATAAAGTCTTTAACCTTGGTTGGGGCCTCCACCATTGTAGGGTCTAGTGCAAATTGTTTCAAACTCTCGTTCATTACCCAATTATCATTCCAAAAGTTTATCGTTTCTCCGTCGCCAACTTGCCAGATAAGTCCCTTTTCGAATTCTTGTCTTAGATTCATTAATTTTTTCCATTGCCATGACGTGTTAGACTTTATTTTATATGTGAAGAAGCTATCTTGTCGGAAATACTTTTCAGTTACTACTTTGACCCAACTGTTCTGGGGTTCGGCTAAAATTTTCCATAATAATTTCATTTGGAGTGCTTTGTTCATGTGCTCTGCCTTTCGTATTCCTAGTCCTCCATGGGATTTTGGTTTGCAAATTTTATCCCACCCAACAAGCGGCTTGTAGTGTTGATCTTTGTTCCATAAGAAACATCTGTTTAATCTGTCTAGGTGTTCATGAGTATTTTTTGGGAGCATAAAGCTTTGCATTATATAGTTTGGCTTTGCTGCTAGATTAGCTCGGATGAGGGTTGCACGTCCTTCCTGGGATAAAGAGTTGGCCTTCCACTTTGTTAGCTGATTTTGTGTTTTTCCTATTACCTCCTTAAATGTTTCCTTGTTTACTCTCCCATTAATAATAGGGCATCCAAGATATTTCTCTAAATCTGTCATGGCTGAGATTCCAAGAGATTGCTGGACTTGTTGTTTGGATTGGTTATCAATGTTTCTTGATGTTTGAACAGCTGATTTATGGTAGTTCACTTTTTGTCCTGATATCGCACAGTAATCTTCAATCGTCTGTCTTACTTTCATACACGCACTTTGTGACGCTTTGGAGAAGATTATTATATCATCAGCAAAGGCTAGGAAGGGGACGCGGGTACCTCCTCGGGTAATAGGGAAGCCAATTTGGTTGTTTCTTTCAATACTCATTTGTTGAAGTTTCCGGGCTAGGATTTCCATTCCCAAGACGAATAGATAGGGTGATAGAGGGTCTCCTTGGCGAAGACCCCGTTCTGGTAGGAATGGATCAGTAGGTCCATTGTTTACTAAAATTGAGAGGGAGGTCGTACACACGCATTCTTTAACCCATTCTATAAAGATTGGGTGGAATCCGAATTGTTCCATGATTGCAAATAGGAAGTGCCAGTCCACACGGTCATAGGCTTTCTCCATATCTAATTTCACTGCAATCCATCCATTTTTCGTCTTACTTCCTCTAAAAGAGTGGAATATTTCATGTGCTATTAGGACATTATCCTGAATGGCTCGGCCTGCCACAAAAGCCCCTTGAAGGGGGTGTATGATTTTCCCCATTACTTTCTTCATTCTCTCTGTTATAATCTTCGATATTACTTTATATATTGTTGAGCAAAGGCTAATTGGCCTGTAATGATTAGTGGAGCTTGGGCTCTCGACATTTGGAAGAAGCGCTATAAAAGTATGGTTGATCTGCTTAAGCATCTTTCTTGAGTGAAAAAAGCTTTTGACGGCTTTTATGACTGAGGGTCCTACAATATCCCAATATTTTTTATAAAATTCTGCAGTCATTCCATCAGGGCCAGGGGATTTGTCAGATCCAATTTGCATTACCGCTATTTTTATTTCTTCGTTGGAAACCGGTTTAGTTAGAGCCATATTGTCTTCTGTTGTGATTTCTGCATTAATCATATTAAGGTAATCTTTCATGAGTGTTTGGTTAGTAGATTCTTTCATGTATCTTTTTTTAAAGTCATATCTGATTTCGTCGCGGATGCTTTCTTCACCTGTTATCTGGGTTCCTTCAGCTGTTCTTATTTCCTTAATGCTTTTTCTGTTTCTACGTCCATTTGCTATTTTATGAAAGTAACCCGTGTTTGCATCTGTTAAACATATATGTTTAGTTTTTGCTCTTTGTCGCCAATATGTTTTATGATAATTTAAACTGCATTCCTTCTTTTTTATTAGTCGGATTTGCTTCTGAATCAACTCCGACTGTGGAGAGGCTAGGATTTGGGTTTGGATGTCAATCAGGGTTTGTTCTAATATTTTTAGTTGTTCAAAGGTGTTTCCAAAGGTTCGTTTATTCCATTTTTTGCGTGGTTCTTTAATAGTTGCGTTTTTTTTACTAGTTGAAACATATTTGATCCTACAGCATCATTTCTCCATGCTTGTTTCACTATATTTCTAAAATCCTTTCTGTTCATCCATATTTTTTCCATTTTGAACGGTAGCGCTTTATTTGTTTGTTCATTAGCAATCTCTACTGAGATTTTGCAATAGTCTGACGTGGTAAATGCATGATTCGTGGTTATAATGTTAGGGAACCACTGAAGGATACAGTTGCTAACAAGTACTCTATCTAGCTTTTCATATGTGTTGTTTTCCTCAGTCTTGTTTTTTCTCCAGGTGAATTGGTTGCCTAGAGTTGGTATTTCCACGAGTTCACAAGTGTTTTTAAAATTAATTAATCTTTGGAATCTACTAGGTTCCGGATAAGCACCTCCTTTTTTCTCACTCGGGTCTTGAATCTCATTAAGGTCACCAATTATAATAAGAGGGAGATTTAAATTAAGGATGGTTTGCGAGAATTTGTTCCAAAATTCATCTTTACTGTTCTCATTGGGAGGGGCGTAGACAAAACATAGAGCTATGTTATAGCGACTTACTAGGTGTGTATATTTCAGAATAACGTACCTTTTTTCGTGGACTAACATGGAAATTTGTTCATTTATGAGTTGATGCTCCTTCCACATCACACATATACCCCCTGCTCTCCCCTCGGCCGGGGACCATACTAAGTTGTCAAATCCTGCTCGCCGCCATGATTGTTCATTTGGTAACTTGTCAGTTTTGGTTTCCGCTATTGCCATAATTTGTATCCTCTCTATCTTACAGTGTGAGTCTACCTCGGGCCAGAAAGAATTCCGACCTATACCCCGGCTATTCCATAGGCTAAGCTTCATGGCACACCTGTTATATTGTTTTTGGATCTAATCCAAAGGCCCCTTTTCCTAAAATAGCATTTCCTGGTCATGTGATGGCATGTTCTTTTTCGAGCACACTTTGTTCTGTAATCAATTTTCTTTATATCCACACAGCAACTGTCTTTAATGCATCTCATATGTTCTTTATCAAGTGGTATTTTCTTTAAAAAAGTAAGCTGTTTCTTCAGTTGTTTTTGCACACATACACGTTCATGTACAGTTTTACAACATTGTTTACATAGCCTTATTATTACATGGATGTTAGTTTTGAATATCGTCTTTTGTCCTCTTCCAATCTTCATCTCCCTAATCTTCAATTCCTGCATAGTAATCTTGTCCTCGTGTTCTGCCTTGAAGCACTGCCTCCACATCCTGGGAAAAAACATAGAGCATTCTTTAACTAGAGGGTATTTTGCAGCTTCTAGAATTTCATGGCATAAGTCAGAGCAACTGATATAATGTGTCTGTATATAGAAAGGACTAAAAGCTATGGTTTGACACGAATTTGTTCCCCTAACATCAGTACTTTCATTCGTTTGGCTAAGGGTTGCATTTCTAAAACTACATTCATAATCCTGCATATTATTTAACCCATAGACTTGTTTGGAGGTCGGATTTACAGTAATATAATCAACTGTATCATCATTTCTCGCATTAGAATAAAATAGGGCAAGATTCCAGCTGTAAGTTATAGTTGCTGATTTCTTGAGCTTGTCATTGTAATTCATAATGAGACAAAGTATAGATTCAATTTTTAATAAGATTTGTTTCTTTTCAGCAGGCAACTCATCAAAAGGAGTTGGTTTAGACCTGGAGCATCCCAGCGCCTTATATATTAAATTATTACAACTTTTGAAGGATTCATAATGTTCCATTTGTATTAATTTCTCCTGACTTCTCCACATATAGCAAGATGACAAAACTAGATAAACTAGGCTTAACCAACTTAAGAATACAATGTTCATTATACTTCCATATTTATCATAAGTAGTCATGAAAGTGCCACCCAAAATACCACTGAACAAAAAGAGACACACAGCTTTATGGCTGCCTGTGCAATATAGAGCCTTTACTAGATATCTTTTGCTTTTCCTAGTTCTTCCCATTTTCAAGTAAGTTATATTGACATTAATTCCTATTTTCCTATGTTCTTTAACTTTGAAGGTAATGGGAATCTTACAAGCTATATAATTCAGAAGCCTCCAGTTATTTGCAAAGAATAGGATTATCAATGCATACTGATATAAAACTAGATCATAGGAACTGAAATTCACATAAACTAGAGATAGTACATGATCAGAAAAAGAAGTCATATTCCCAAAAATCTGACTATAAGAAATCATGGGCCAATCACCTACTGGCTTGATTGAACCAAACCAAGCCAAGCAAGATAAGTAAGGTGGTATATTCATCACTTCTGATTGCATAAGTCTTCCTTTGCATCCTAGGTTTTTAATACCCCATATTCTACATCTTTCCCTTCTTTTTTGCATAATAGCAACAACCGAACATAGTAGAATAAAAGATGCCCTCAGCTAGCACACAGTAGCAAAATAGAGATTTAAGTTGCATCATAAGATCAAGTTTTCTTCTTGAATTCTCCATCATAACATAGATAGAGACTAGATAGCATTCATAAGACATAATATTTTCTAGCCTCATTGCATATATAAAAGCAAGCTGCATAAAAGTTCCATAATGATTCCAATAAATCATGAGAAAACCACATTTTTTCCTCAACTTAGAAATCACAAAATGATACCCAAGCACAAAACTAAACCACGAGGTTTCTTTCAAGTGGAGCATATGTTCTATAACGCCTGACATCTGATCAGGGAAGACTGACGGATCAGTTTTCCTTTTGCTTTTTTCTTTCTTGGACCGTGAGGATCCTGCCTCAAAAGGCTTGTTCGATTTGCCACCCTTTAAGGTCACATCGACCATGGTAGACATTGGATCATGCTGGGAATGAGCAAGCTCATTCTCAGATTGTTCTTTAGAGAGAAGGGGTTCATAAACTAAAGTCTTTTTGACAAAATTTCTTTCGGTCTTTATATTGTTATCTTTTTTCACCATTGTTACAAACACCAACCCCCAGACCCAAATCAACAAAGGATAAAATTCGACTCGATTAGAGAAATTATTCATGAACGATACAGGAGAGATTGTGAGGGTAGAAGACCCCCAGCACCAATCATAACACACAGAGAAAATCAATTTTGCAATAAGAGATTCATGTTTAAGCAAAGACAGATACAACCTGGACGAGTTGGAGTGTCCGATCAACACTGTGACAATCCATAGGAGGGACGATAGCTTTGTCTTTAGAATTGCAGTCCGACTCCACTCTTCAAGAGAGAGCCTCGCCAAGAACCACCGACTTCCGCCCCACAAGCCGGCCGTGAACAAACCCGCACAGGATAGAGACCGCACCAGCCCTAGCCTCCAATTTGCACGCTGTTCAATTAGGGTAAGCCCACTTCTCAGCCCTCGCCGCCAACAAAGAACAGAGGGGAGAAGGGCCATCAAACGCGCAGCCCGGAAAGCCCCATCGGACGACCGGAGATGCGAAATTGAGACGCCGTACCTTGGTACATTCGCAGGAGCATAGAGCATCGTCCTCGAAATTTCTTCTTCAGTAGGCAAAATCTTATCATAGATGGTGAATTTAGACATAAAATCAAAGAGAAGGACTTGATTTAGAAACCAATTTATCAAACTAGGGCTCTGAGATTTGGGGTTTTTGCATTGTTTTGGGGCTAGGGTTGTAGAGAAAGGGAGCGTTTTCTTCATCGGGTCTCTTTTTTCCAAATTTTTAGTTTTTATTATAGCGTGGTAATGATGAAGTGAAAAATTGTGCAATTTTTAAGTTATGCCCAATGTCCATTCCCATTGTCCATCCCAGCATTTGGAACATAGAATCCTCCGTATACTATTTGGCTTCAATGGCGCACCGGTCCCAGTGAAGAAAGAAGAAGAAGAAACGCCCAAATTGATTCTTCTAAGGAGTTGTTTCACTTGTGGTTAGAAAGAGATTTTTGGGTGAAAAGTGATTTTTAGTGTCTTGGAAAACGTAAAAAGTAGAGAGAGTTGCACGAATTTCAAGAGTATTAAAAGTGGTTTTTGGGTAGAAAGGGATTTTGTGGGGAAAGTGAAACATAGTAAGTACTACTAAACACGAGCTTTGCTCATACCGGGAGAAGTCCATTTTACATCAACACCTTAGAGTAATCTGCTACTAACCACACCACATCTCTTTGCAATTTTTTTGGTTTCAACTTGGGAAGTTCTGAAGCCCCAATCACAAACAAATCCCCTGGAAAGCTAATCATAAATCTGCTTACCCTCGAAGGTCTGACCAAACTGCCAATTCCCGGGAGCCACATTATAAGACGCCACTGTCCTTCCGTTGCTGGTGGTTACTTCGAACGACAGAGGCTGCCCTTTGAGATTCACACTTGATTCCCAGTTTTGACCCCAGTTTCTGGCCATGGGTATCCACCCGGTTCTTGAACCCTTGATCTTCACAGCTACTACTTCACCATCTGAATTCACATTGGTGATCAACACCTGGTAGAAGTTAGCATTTCCAGTCAGCTTGAACTTGATGCCTCCATCTCTCACACATGGAACCCTGCATAGAAGTTGCATTTTCAAAACTAATGGTTGAAATTGGGGCATCTGTTTGTAATTAGAAACCGAGTGCAAGAGAAATCAGTTTGAATTGAAACTCATAATCTCAATTGTAAGGTGAAATTACCTCCTGTACTGGACAGGCACAATATCCGCTTTGGTCCTGGCAATCTCAGCAAAGGCGGCCACGGACATCTCAAAGTGCTCGCGGGGGAAATTACACCAACCGCCATAATCCGAGGACAGGCCGAAGTTGGGGGCGCAGAAGTCGGCGGCCGTGACGACGACCGACGGACTCCCGCTCAGGCACCAGAGCACGTGATCGATGCACCTGACCTCAAAGCAGGCGCCGCACGTGCTTCCTCTGTTGAAGAGGATGCTGCTGAGCCCTGCGCTGTACTCGCCATAGCTGCTCTTGTGAAGGTCTCCGTAGCCACAAGCGCCTTCTGCGGTGAAACGAGTCAGAAAGGGGCAAATGTACTTGTCTTAATGTTTTTTAAATTCTTTTCTTACTACCTGTAATGAGGGAGGCGTTGGTGGCGTTGGTGAATGTGGCGGTGGCGGATCTCCAGCCTTCGTCGGAGAACTCCCAGTCTTCGCCGTCGTCGGTGGCGTTTGTGAGAGTGGCTGTGCAGATTAACACTAGGATGAAGAAGAAGAAGAAGAGTAAGCGTTTGAAAGTGGAGGAGTGTTGAAGTAGTAGTGTAGCCATTTGAGATTCTAGGGTTTGTTCACTTTCTTTCACCTTCTTCTTTATCATGGGGATTCTGAACAAACACTAGGACTGATCCCTTTTTGACTTGGAGGGAGCTAAAGGGGAATACAGGAGGACCCCATATGACCAGATAACAAGCAGCTCCTTTTCCTTAGGTTAATTTTCTTTTTTAATTAAACTGAGATGATTATAGTCGGAGGAGGCTTGGCGTGGTGTGGAAGGGTTCCAAAGATCCAGAGTGGTGGCAGGCAAAAAGCCATAAAACGAGACAATGGGAAAGGGGTTTGAGAGGTCTTAAATGAAATGAAGAAAAACGGGACAAAAGGACTAAAAATGGGTTCAAACTAGAAAACGTGAGCTCTTCTTACGAGGTTCCAGGTATGTGAACCCAGAAATGAACCCAACATTAGGCGCGATTTCCTCCGATCTGCACCTGTTTGATGCTGTTTTAGTTAGACCTTTGCTTTCAATTTTCATTTCGGCTCCGTGCCTCTGTGTTGTTTCGGTCTGCTCTCATCGATGTTAATTGCACTCATGGGCTGGGCTGGCTGGACCCATAACATTTCAGCCCATCATCACGTCACCTAGCCCATACTAACACAGATGGATTGATAATTTGATATAGTTGATACCACGCAAAATAAGCCGAGGATAAAATGGTAAAAATATAAAAGGAGCGGAAAGTTTATAATCCCGAAAATGTAATATTCTAAATAATGCACAAGGTTTGTGATGAAACCCGAAATAAACCGACACTAAAGACAAGTAACGAGCTTATATATTCGACGAGACAAACCCTTACTTTTATTAATGATTTCCAAACGAGGTTACAACAACGAGATTCTGCCCAAGATCCTCCTTACAAGATTCGAGGTCTCTGCCTGACGAGGTTCAAGACCTCTTCGTTACAACGAGATTCACCGCTTACAAACTGCTAGCGAGATCTTTTCCTATTACAAGTTTGAGAATTACTATCTATTTAGCGAGGTCAGAATCTTATTGATGACACTGGATTGTAGCTTGCAAAGCGGCTTGGGGGATCTTTTGTGACTTGAGATTTCTTTGAGCGACTTGAAGTCTTTTTATTGATCTTCTCTTGATTGTACTGCGGTCTTTACGATTATTCCAACACGTCGATCTTCAACAAGCAAGATAGTTCTTGAGTTAGAGATGTTTTTCGACCCTTGCAACCTTCGGGGTTCTCCTCTATTTATAGACGTTTGATGAGGATGGATTTTATCAACATCCGATGTGGGATGTTCGGGATACGGCCATTTGATTGGCCGAGAGAGAGGTGGCCGATTATTGGTCGAGAATAAAGTGGCCTTTGAATGGTCGAGCGGGGCGGGTATGTCAACTTTTAAGTATTCGAGGTTCATCCTCGTTGCTTCTAGAAGCGCATCGCCTGACCGACATCCTTACTTGAGAGGTTGCGATGTTTTGACCTCATTCCTGTGGGAACACGCGATGTTTGATCTTCACCCTTCCTCCGACTTTGGACTAGCCCGATTGGGTATCTCACTTTTTTGGATGGGTACGGGAAAACCCTCGGGGGATTCCCTCGAATCTCCTTCTTATTATTTTACCCTCTATACGTGGCTACAGTTCACACATTGTTATTTTGCGCACCATCACAACCCCATGGCTTGTGGTCCGCGGTCCGAGTGTCGCAAGGCATACATGCACGATGTGTGTGATTTCCTAGCCTTCTTCTTGCGAGGCCTACCGCAAACTCCCGTAGGTTGGATGCGGAGTCTAGATTGAGAATTTCTCTTTACGAGATTCGCGGTCTAGGTTAAGAATTTCTTTTTACGAGATTCGGGGTCTAGGTCAACGAGGCTCGAGCTTTTTGAACTTTCAACGGGATCATTCACCCTTAACAATTTTCCGGGAAGGCTTTATGCTGAGCCGACGGATCTTGGGCTTCTTTCTCTTTTTCTTTCTATTAATGGGCCGTTGAGGGAATTGGGCTTATTAGGACGTTTGAGCCGAGATAGGCCCAATAATTTCTTTATAAATGCCATGCGTGCCCCACTCGCTTCTTCTTGTCGCTTCATCTTCCATATCAAGAAACCCTCTCTCTTTTTCTCTCTCTGTGCCCGTTCGGTTTTCGGCAGCCTAGAACAGGCAAAATCACTAGTCCAGATTCACCACCACCGTTCTGACAGCGACTCTTGACAAGTAAGCATCTATTTTGCCCTTTGCATGTATTTTCGGCTTTTTAATTTCTTTTTCGCCTCTCGCCCTAGGCGAAGGCGGAGGTTTTTTCCTAGTTTTGCGCCCACGTCACGGCGGCGGAAGGGCGGAAACGGGGTTGCCCCCAGGGGGCTCGGTGGGGGTGCTCAACCTTTTTGGCGCTCGCCCGGAGGTTGAGTTCGTCGTCAAAGATTTTTGAATTTTGAATGTTCTTGGGAAGTTCAAGCGTTTCGCCTCTTGGTGATGGGACATGTGTCCTTTCAATCTTTTGAGATCCACCTTTCGGCCTGCAACTCCTGTTTATCCCCCTTTGCATTTTCTTAGGTGGCCTATCCTGTAGAACAGCCCTAGGGTCGTGCTTCCCCTACGCCGTTGTGATTTGCTTTTTAGTCTGCTCTTTCCGTAAGAATTTCTTCTTTTCTAGGTGTTCGCTTTTCGTGACATGGACTTCGTTTTTCATGCTTAGAGGAGCTTCTTCAAGCCCTCTACCAGGCCTCGTGTTCAACCTTTGGGAGAAGTACGACGAAGAGCCTTCTAAGGTTGTAGAGACTAGCAAGACTAGTGATTCTCAAAACCCGAGATCCACTTCACTTGTTTTTTAGTGATCCCTCGCCAAGCGCTTTTGAATTTTCTATCACCTCGCGCTTATCTCGGGTACACACATCTTCGGGAGTTGAGATGGCCTCGTCTTCGATTTCAAACAAAGAACTCGCGGGCTTTGACGTGCGATCGTCGGATTCTACCAACCAGCTAAGCTTTTATCCGCAGTATATCACTGATATCGTTTCCCACGTCCCTCTAGTTCTAGAGGACTAGATCCCGATGAATCTGAACTCGGCAGTTGGGTTGTTTCTAGATGATGGGAAGGAAACCATCATTGACAGAGTAAGACTCAGGAGACTGCCTCGGAGTTTCCCTGGCCAGAGGGGATCGAGCTGGCACTTCCCGAGGAGGGAGGCGTATCGATGGTGGTGTACGACTACTGCGCGGTTATCCACTTGTACAGTCTTCAGGGGGTTTTCACCTACCCCTCGCCCAACACATAGTTGGTTATTTGTGGGCGATCAGTGTTTGCCTTGTGTAGCTCTTTCCTAACGCGTGGAGGCACATGTGCGCGTACACCCTTCGGAGCCACGAGCTTGGGGATGGATCCAACACGGCCACCATGACAGATTTGTTTTTGGCAAGGCGCGAGCAAGGATCATGTCTCGTGAACATTAGCCTACCGGGTCTCAAGATCACGGATACCCCCTCGAACGTCGACGAGTAGAAGGATAAATGGTTTTTGGTTCGCGACCGCTCTGGGAGGTATATTAACTTTCCCTCCGCACCTTGCAACTTTCGACGACCCGAAAAGTCGAAGCTGAAGGTGATCGCGAAGTCGAGGGAGCGATTTGCAACGCCGATCAGACACTCTCACAAGGTGTATTTGTCTTAAGACCGTCTTGAGTGCGCATTCCTGAGTCTTCCCCTTCCGAACCGCGGGGGTGCAGAGGGTATTTTGCTTGCTTCTCGCGCCTTTTGGTTTTGCTTTACTTCTTTATCAATCGTCGTGCCTCGAGCCTAGATTATATGTGGCGATCCCGAGCCTTGCTCGGGTCGTGTATTTTGAACTTAGGTTATTTGCGATGATCCCGAGCCTCGCTCGGATCGTGTATTTTGAACTTAGGTTATTTGCAACGATCCCGAGCCTCGCTCGGATCGTGTATTTTGTACTTAGATTATTTGCGACGATCCCGAGCCTTGCTCGGATCGTGCATTTTGAACTTTGGTTATTTGCGATGATCCTGAGCCTCGCTCGGATCGTGCATTTTGAACTTAGATTATTTGTGACGATCGCAACCTCGCTTAGATCATTCATTTTGAACTTAGATTATTTTCATTTTCTCTCCTTTTTATTAACCCTTGGCTTGCTTTTTTTAGTGTTCAGCGCGGAAGAGATATGGCTTTGAGGATGCAGCGGAGGAAGTCCGCGAGTTCTTCCGCGCAAGGCTCTAGTACCTCGAAGGTCCAAGTGCTTGTGAAAGCATTGGAGGGGCGACCTGCTGGAGCTCCCTCGAAAGGGAACATCGCCAAGACGTTCTCCAAGTCTCCTTAGAGGGCCGACGATAAGGCTAGCTCGAAGCGAAAGGAGCTAGGGTCGTCGCCCTGAGGGGATCGGAAAAAACACAAGGGGGAAGGGCAGAGTGGTCACTCGGGGAGGGAGCTCGCTCTGAGCTCCAGCCTCGAGGGGCTTCCTTCGGTCGAGGTGACTTCAAAAACCTCGAGGTTTCATTTTCCCCGTCCCTTCGTGGCCTCACTGAAGAATTGGAGGAAGAAGGAGTTCAAGGAGGAGGTCACGTGGGCGAAGAATCTCTCCGACGCGACTCTGGTCGAGGAGACTCTCCGCTACACGACGATCTTGAGTGTTTGTTTTGTTGCGCCCGCGGTTTTGGTTTTTTTCTTCCTTATTAACACACTGCCATTCTTACAGCACAATTTTCTTGATAATTACAATTGCCGCCGTATCACACTCCTCCACAAGGACGCGTCAAAGCTCAAGGGGAAGCTCAAAGCCAACGCGGAGGAGTTGGCCAATCTGAAGAGGGCACGGGCGAAAACTGAGGCACGAGCATTGGCAGCGGAGGAGGAGATCGAGAAGGTGAGGGCAGCGCTTGAAAATCTGTAGATCAAACTCTCCGAGGAACGCAAATACTGGAAAGAGAAAGAGGCAGCGACCCAAAAGGCGGAGGAGGAGAATAGCAGTCTTCACCTCTGAATTAAGGAGCTTAACGAGGAGATCATAGCTGCGGGACCTGCCTATGTTCAGACAGTTGAGTACCGGGAAGCAGCACAGAGCGTCGTGGAGGGGATGTACCGGCATGCTATTCGCGTAGGGGGAGGCAAGCGATCGAGAAGTGCAAGCAACTCAATCATCGCATTGTCTTTTTCATCCCCAACTACACGCTGACCCTAGGGGAGACCGTGGAGGAGCCTGAGGGCGAATATAACTTCTTCTTCACCGTAGACGGGGTTGTGGTGGACAAAGAAGACCTTGCCTCGGCCAATGCCAGGGAATAAGATGACCCCTCTACCGTCAGCCTCGCCGACCCAACCGACCCCGAGATTATCAAGGCTTCACCCCTCCGCCAGTACTCAATGAACCCGCTTGCCGACGTGTCAAAGGAGACCAAGGAATGAAGGTTGTGCTTTTGTAATTTTTCTCTTTTTTTTATGTTTGGAACTTTTGGTGGCTCTGTTGGAGCCTGTAATATAACTTTTCGGCCCTTGCGGCCTTACTTTTATGCATCTTCCTTTTTACATCTCTCTTGTGTGATTTGTATGTTTGTGCGAGGCCCCCTTTTTTGAGAGCTCCAACGGCTCATTCCATCCCGATCCAACCCCATGGTGCGAGTGCTGCAAAGCTTGCAGAGTACTTGGGCCACATCGGTCCTCGATTGCTAACACCCGAGCCTCGCTCGGATCGTGCATCGATTTTTTTTATCATATGCAACGATCCCGAGCCTTACTTGGATCGTGCATGGATCGTTTTTTTATTATATGTAACGACCCCAAGCCTCGCTCGGATCGTACATTGATTGCTTTTTATTATGTACAACGATCCCGAGCCTCGCTCGGATCGTGCATGAATTGTTTTGATTATATGCAACGATCACGAGCCTCGCTCGGATCGTGCATGGATTGTTTTTTATTATATGCAACGACCCCGAGCCTCATTCGGATCGTGCATGGATTGTTTTCTATTATATGCAACGATCCCGAGCCTCACTCCGATCATGCATTGATTATTTTTTTGGTGTAAGGTAAATTCGGATAAATGTGAGAATATGAACCTATAGAGAGGCTAGTACAAGCAAGTGAGTCCTAGCGGGGGCATACATGGACAAGCACGTAGGCCTTCCATACTATGCCCCGAGTAGACAAACAAAGCACAATGGGTGGGCACGTAGGCCGCCCAAGCACGCAAATATCAACACAAACTAAGAACATAGACACACATACAAAGCATGAAACAATACAATCGAAAGTAAACCAAGCTAGCCTAGACTTTGGCGGATCTAAATCGAGCTACGCGTGGTCCTCCCATGAACTCCATCGGGCCATTTGACCTTTGCCTTGAGTCCAAGCACCGTGACCGGGCTTCCCGACGTTCTTCTAGTCTTCCCCCTCATCGTCATGTGCAATATTTGAACCTGGGGAGCCTCATCAAAGCTCACGATCTTGTCTCTTTTCTCGGCCTTCTTGCTTTTTTCCTCCTTGCGCTTGGACTCCACGCTTGTACATGCATCCTCCGAGGCATGCTTGGTGGAGCTAAGATCTGTATCAATCTTGCTTTAGCTCTTAAGTGTCTCGTTGGCACTCGAATTTCGGAGCTCAGATTCTTCATTCTCGGCTTCTACATCCTTCATGATGACAAGCTCACTTGAAGTTTGGGGCTTGTCATTCACATCAAGCGTTGTCTTTGGGCTTGCATTTTCACCTTGCTTTTCGTCCCTTTTTTGTGCCAAGGAAGCGCCAGTTGCCTTGGGTGCTTGCTCCTCCTCACCTTCTTTGTTGGCGCTCTTATCCATTGGCGGCTCTTTGGTTGGCGACGGTTTGGTGGAATTATGGCTCGGTTTTGGGGTTGTGGGGGTAGTCTCACTGGGGCAAAATGGAGGGTCGTTTCCTTCCACACTCAAATGCTCACTTTGGCCTCCCACTTTACTCGGCTCTCCCTTCCCCGAATCATCCCTCATTGGTGTTTTAGAGGTTATCTTGGCTTTGGTTCCCACGACATCCCTCTTTTCTTTGAACGTGCACCCCTCATTGTCATGGCCAAATGAGCAACACCCCTTGTAATATAGGGGCTCATTCTCTACTAGATAGGTGCACTCAAGTGTCACCCATCATCAAAATCAAGGCAACATCCACGAACCACCTCATTTGCAAAATTAATTTCAACAAGTATTCAAGCATACACACCTCTTTTCCTTCCATCCGTGACCGGGTCCATGTAGAGTGGCTTGCCTACTTGAGGAGAGACTCGGCCTAGCACCTCGGTGGTCCAATACTCACTTGAGAAGCCGTAAATACGTACCCAAAGTGGGACGGTGGCATAATCCTTGCGGTTGAAAGCAAACTTCACCGGTATGTGCTTGAGGAGGAGTGGTTTCCCGTGGATGAAGTAGGGGCCACCCTTCATCTTCTCTATATCTCGCTCGCACACCCCATGATTTGATCATCTCATTGATTAGGAAGTGCCCGGGGTGATAGCCAACGTATTGGCCTAGGAGAGACCAACCCCACACAACTTACCGTAGGTGAGCTTCCCTCCAAGGCCGGCATTCATGAAGAATTTTTTAGATTATTCGCCCAAGGGTTTGGTCTTGGCGAGCGGGCACTTGGCCGGGCCATGGATGGGTTAGGCATGGCAAGGGCCTGGGCGTAAGACTTTGGTGCAGTGTCGCTTGTGCCAACATGGCCATGGGCTGGATCAAGCCTGGCTTTGGCAAAGATGGGAGTTGGTGGTTTTGGGCGCCAAAAGTTGTTAGACCGTTGGGGAATTTTTTGAGTTGTAGGCGCGCCCATAAAGTGGGTTTGAGACGGCGGGTGGGGCGCACCTTTGTTGGCATGTGGGGGTGAGTTGGACGTACCAACAAGAGGATCTTTGGGTGACAAGGACTTGTCTTTGGCATGTGTGAGGGGAAGAGAGGCAGCCGGCTCCTTTTCAAGGTCACATGGATCAACTAAAGCAACTTTACCTAAATTGGAGGCTACAAGGGAAAAGGGGTTGTTTGACTTTACCTTGTTTAGCTTAGCTCCAACACCATTCTCCAATGCACCTTTTTGGTTTGTAGCAACATGTGACTCTCCCAAAGTGGTAAGCTTATCTCCTTGGACATCCCCCACCATGGTGGCCGACTCTTGGGTGGTGTGGGTAGAGGCTGTCGGTGGTGGCCGCCGGAAAAATCGCCCTTTCATCCTCTTCAAGCTTGGACGAGTTTTTCTTTGAGTGGGTGACCATCTCTTCCTCTTCTACTTCATGGTTTGCATCCATGAATCCTTCTTCAAACTCTTGTGCCAAAGAAAGCTCCAAGACTTCTCCAATGGTGTTTTTTGGAGGATTTTGGACACCATTAACTTCGGCCATGCTCTTATCTTGCTTCTTCATCCTTGCCTTTGATTCTCCACCAAAAGCGTCTTCCAAGACTTCTCCAATGGTGGTTTTGGAAGGAGTTTGGACACCATGAGCGTTGGCCATGCTTTCATCTTGTTTCTTCTCCCTTGCTTTGGATTTTCCACCAAAGGCATCTTCCATGAATGAATCAACACCCTCAAATATGTCATGCTTGGTTGGATCTTCAAACTTGAGCTTGAGAGGAGGTGAAGTTGAGATCCTCTTCTTCTTCCCCATGGCTACCAAGGGCGGCAAAAGGGTGGCTTCTAGGTGCGTCGATGGGTCAAGGTGGTCGTTCCACCATGAGCAAGGAGAGTGGTGGCCGGTGGGTGGTGGAGCGCTAGAAGCTTGACCGAGAGAGAGAGAGAGAGAGCAAAGTGGTGTGCCAAACCGTGAGTGCCGCCGACTTGGAACCAAGCTCTCCGGTGAGCTCCGTCCCGGGGTGGATTGTTTTTTATTATATGCAACAATCTCGAGCCTCGCTCTTCTGATCGTGAATGGATTTTTTTAGTATATGCAACGACCTTGAGACTCGCTTGGATCGTGCATAGATTGTTTTTTATTATATGCAACGATCCCGAGCCTCGCTCGGAATATGCATTGATTGTCTAACCCCAAGCGGGGAGCTTGGGGGAGGTTAGCTTGTGGCGGTCACTCAAGATCGCTCCCAGTGATCGTAATATCTTAAAAGAGTATTTCCAACCCCAAGCGAGAAGCTTGGGGAGGATGGGTTGGGCACCAAACTGAGACAGTGATTTGAAATAATTCATCACCCTTTATTCACACAATGTGGCGAGCCACGTAGTACCGTTTGAGTCGAGCCACGTTCCAAGTCTTACTTAGAGTCAAATTTGATGAGGTATTTTCAGTGGTCGTTAATACTTATCAAAGAAACCTTATCTTTACCAACTCAGTAGAGCGGCAAGTAAGGGTCGAACCCACAGAGACTCGTGTAAATGTGTTATTGCTTAAGTGCCAAGTAACTAATATGGGGGGGGGGGTTGTAATTGTAAATTCTAAACTTACTATGCAAAAGTAGAAGTAAATATGAATGCAAAATATGGTTTAAATCAAATAAGAAACAAGCGTGTTCAACTAGTTACATCCGTCATAGATATGCTTATTGATCATTGATTCTTTTGATTCTCAATTCCCTTGAATAATCTACCGTGGATTATTATCCAAAACTTTATATTTAGTTGAAAGAGCTAACAGTCTGAACAACCCTAATCATCTAACAACATAGAACAACGTCTAGATTCAATTAAACGACAACTTTAAGTTCAAAGTATCGATAGAAACAAATACTCAACGCAAACAGCTAATCAAGTTATCTGTGGTTTATTCCCTTCTACAACTGATTAGCCCGAACGGGTCCAAACAATTATAGTTGCTACTTTATCTAATCTATCCCGAACGGGACTTAATCAGATTAGTTGTAAATTAACCTAGAAATTCTATTAGGTGATCAATCTAACAAAACCCTAAAATAATTCTGATTCAATTAAGCACAGGGAATAAAACCTATTCAAGTTGATGAGAATTAATCAAACCTCACAATATTATGCAATCTATGATTTCAATAACTAGTCAAACACAATAAATTTAGCAATGCATAATTAAATTGAAATCAAACTTACAAAGGTTTCAAAGTCTGCCTCAAGAGAGAAAAACCCTAGCCTCCAAAAGTTGATCAAAAGTTATGAGAAAAACAAACTAACAAAGGTTTAAATATGTCTCCCAAAATAATCCTCCAAAACCCTATCTTTAAGTACAATTTCGGACAAGATATAATACAAGCCCAAAAACCAAGCCCAATCCTTTGGACCAAATGATGTCCGCGTGAAATCTCCGATTGCGCGGTTTGTCCCAATGCGCGGCCGCGCAATATGCCATCCCGCGCAATTGCCTCGGTTCAGCATTCAGACGACACTTCAGAGGCTGTTTTGACCCCCTTCGAGTTGGAATTTGGACTCGGATTAAAAATATGAATTGTATCTCTTCGAGTTAGCTTTCTAGTGATACCAAATTCAGCTTCGTCCGACCACTATAACTCCCAAAACAAGCCTTGCAAGATAGAGGTGTCGAAACAAGAACTCCAATGCATAGCCCGGATTTAAGCGTTCTTTTCACAAAAGCTCTTGGGCCTTGGATCTTTTGATCTTCACTCGTATCACTCTAAGCTTCCTCAAACTCCACCATAGTCATCTAAGATCCATCCCATTCATGCTTGTTTACCTAAAGATCTGCAAAATCGAACAAAACAAGCGCAAAACCCGAATTTCCTAGAAAACCTAAAAACCTAAGAACTAAGCTACACTAAGCTAAAACCATGCAATATAAACATAAATATGCATCCTAAACACTACCTAAATTCAAGCTATCAAATTCCCCCATGCTTAACCCTTGCTTGTCCTCAAGCAAGACATAAATCCAAAACACACCACAGAAATGCAATCATACTTCCATCTCAAGTCAAACAAACATTTCACATAAAATAAAAAACCCCGACCAAGACTTCCTAACATGCATTATCATAAGCGGAAAGTAAAGACCTTTCATTCATTCTAGACCTCACAAAGGTTATTGTGTTTGCAGTCAAACTCTCAAGTGTTTAAGGGTAGGTGTTTCACTCAAAATCAACCATGAAAGCTAGACTACCATATGCTTGCATCAGAGTTCTAAATCTCCACCGCTGGGGATCAAACACATAACAAAAATCAAGAGGTCTTTTTAAGGTTTGTAATGGGGCCAAGGTAAAGAGAATTTTGGAAGGGATCATATTTGGCTTGTGGTGCCAAATCCGGGATAAAGAACTAATCCTAAACCCAAAATTCAACACTTTTTCTTCTTACTTCTCCTAAACTTTCTTTTTCAACTCCATACACTCATTTATGCACTTTGTTTCTTTTTTTTTCTTTCTTTGCCTCTTCTTCAACTCTTTCTTTGCTTTATGAAGACTACTAACAATTAAGCTGAACTTTTTTTCCTTGCTTTGCAACATACTTTTCATCTTCATTTTTTTCACTTTGCACACTTAGAGTTGTATTTCCTCTTTCCACCTTTTCTTCCAACTCCCCTATACTTATACATAACTCGCACAAAAGCAAAAACATAACCTAAAATCCTAAATCCCGGATGGGTCAAGCTTATTAGGCTAGGAAAATTTTTGTGGAGCTATCAAAAATAGGCTTAAAGCTCAAATAAGTGGGGTATCAAGAACATGGATCTTGTAAGGTAGGAAGAGAAATAATAGGCTAATAAGAAACATTGCCTCAATCATTTTAATGTCATGCATTCAATCATATAAAGCAGCCTTGAAAAAGAGTCATAACGTAAGTTCTAGAGCCAGATAATTATGGTGATACACTCAAGAATGTAGAGAACAAATATATCATGAAAGACCAAAAATATCTCACAAGGCTAATTGCTGTCTAGAACTTCAGAATGAATCTAAAACACAAGCTAAATACATGCTCCATCCTATAGTCAAGGTAATCAATCAATGCTCATGCTCATATCAACTCAACTTCAACATATCATGCAAATCATGGGTTAGGAATTATACTTAGCTTAGAAATACAAGAGGAATCAAACAATGGAGAAATATGAACCTAAATGCAATATTTTTGTACTTTTTTCAATTTTTCTGATTTTTTTTTCATTTTTTGAGATTTTAATTAATGCATGCAAAAATTTAAATATGACCTAATCTAATGCAACTACATGCAATGCAAAAGTAATTCCCTTCCCCCATTCTTAAAACATACTTTGTCCCCAAAGTATAATAAAAAGTAAAGGAAAAGAGAAAACTTACAAAACTCTAGTTATCCGGGTAGTAGGGCGGAAAATCTTGTGGTGGTGGTGGCTTCTTCGGGTTATCAATCTTCGGACCTGGGATATCTAAGCACACACACAAAATTACCTAAAAAGCAAAAGATTAACTGAAAAGTAAATCTACTCTAAACCTTGGGTTGCCTCCCAAGAAGCGCTTATTTAACGTCATTAGCTTGACACTTGACATGATTTGACAAGATTAGACATTGTCAATGCCCTTAACAACCTATCAAACCCCTGTGCACACATCTTAGAAAAGCATAAGTAGCACAATGATAAATTGAAATTTAATAATATACCATTCAAAAACCGTTTCAACTTATCAAAAGTATGAGCACTATTTTCATGAGAAGGTATATAATGAAACCAATTTAGCTCAAGAGGTGGATACTCAAAATACTTACTATATGTATCAAAGCACTCATCAACATTACTACTCTTAACAAAGATTAACTCCAAGTAATCTCGAGATTTCACTTTAGTCTCTACACTTGGTTCTACCTCAAGTTTGTTAGGAGTAATAAAGAATGAGAGATTAGGGTAAAGGATACATGGAGCCTTGACAACCTCAATGGTGTGACCTTTCTTATTTTTTTCCTCATGATCCTCTATGTCATCATCAAAGAAGTTGTCATTTTCAGAGAAACAATCCTCCTCCTTCAAAGCAATAGTTTCCTCAAATTGAATTACAAGAGTAGACTCAGTCCTAACATCAGAATCATCTTCATAGCCTGACTCAAATCTAGTGGATTCCTCCTCAACTTTCATTTGATAGCCCATAGAGCAAAAGAATTCCCAACATTCCTCAAATTTCATATCCAACAGTCTTTTATTGCTCCTACACCAGGCTAGACTAAAAGTCCTAGGGTTCATACCCTCAAACATGTATTGACATAACTCCCTCTTAGAGTAATGATAACCCGAAATCCAATGTTCATACACATAGTCTTGGAATCTATAAAAGTATTCATGGAATTGTTCATCATGCAATTGCCTACACTCAAAGATAGCCATGAATTAGTAGCACAGGTGTTATGAACTGTAAGTTAGGTTCACGACACCAAGAAAAGCAAAAAAGTAAGAACACAAATAGCGACGAGTCCCCGGCAACAGCGCCAAATTTGATGAGGTATTTTCAGTGGTCGTTAATACCTATCAAAGAAACCTTATCTTTGCCAACTCAGTAGAGCGGCAAGTAAGGGTCGAACCCACAGAGACTCGTGAAAATGGGTTATTGCTTAAGTGCCAAGTAACTAATATGGGGGGGGGTTTGTAATTGTAAATTCTAAACTTACTATGCAAAATTAGAAGTAAATATGAATGCAAAAGATGGTTTAAATCAAATAAGAAACAAGCGTGTTCAACTAGTTACATCCGTCATAGATATGCTTATTGATCATTGATTCTTTTGATTCTCAATTCCCTTGAATAATCTACCGTGGATTATTATCCAAAACTTTATATTTAGTTGAAAGAGCTAACAGTCTGAACAACCCTAATCATCTAACAACATAGAACAACGTCTAGATTCAATTAAACGACAGCTTTAAGTTCAAAGTATCGATAGAAACAAATACTCAACGCAAACAGCTAATCAAGTTATCTATGGTTTATTCCCTTCTACAACTGATTAGCCCGAACGGGTCCAAACAATTATAGTTGCTACTTTATCTAATCTATCCCGAACGGGACTTAATCAGATTAGTTGTAAATTAACCTAGAAATTCTATTAGGTGATCAATCTAACAAAACCCTAGAATAATTCTGATTCAATTAAGCACAGGGAATAAAACCTATTCAAGTTGATGAGAATCAATCAAACCTCACAATATTATGCAATCTATGATTTCAATAACTAGTCAAACACAATAAATTTAGCAATTCATAATTAAATTGCGCGGGATGGCATATTGCGCGGCCGCGCAATATGCCATCCCACGCAATTGCCTCGGTTCAGCATTCAAACGACACTTCAGAGGCTGTTTTGACCCCCTTCGAGTTGGAATTTGGACTTGGATTAAAAATATGAATTGTAGCTCTTCGAGTTATCTTTCTAGTGATACCAAATTCAGCTTCATCCGACTACTATAACTCCCAAAACAAGCCTTGCAAGATAGAGGTGTCGAAACAAGAACTCCAATGCATAGCCCAGATTTAAGCGTTCTTTTCACAAAAGCTCTTGGTCCTTGGATCTTTTGATCTTCACTCGTAACAATCTAAGATTCCTCAAACTCCACCATAGTCATCTAAGATCCATCCCATCCATGCTTGTTTACCTAAAGATCTGCAAAATCGAACAAAACAAGCGCAAAACCAGATTTTCCTAGAAAACCTAAAAACCTAAGAACTAAGCTACACTAAGCTAAAACCATGCAATATAAACATAAATATGCATCCTAAACACTACCTAATTGCAAGCTATCACACCCCTCACTGTCTTTCAATTTTAATGCTCCAGGTGCGACCTCTTCTCCGAGGAGATATGGTCCTTCCTAATTGGGTCTACGTTTCTGATAGCTTGCATTTAGGTATAGTTTAGGATGAATATTTATGTTTATTTTGCATGGTTTTAGTTTAGTTTAGTTTCATTCTTAGGTTTTTAGGTTTTCTAGGAAATTCGGGTTTTGCGCTTGTTTTGTTCGGTTTTGCAGATCCTTAGGTAAAAAAGCATGGACGGGACGGATATTAGATGATTGTGGTGGAGTTTGATGAAGCTTAGAGTGATACAAGTGAAGATTAGAAGAGCTAAGGAACAAGAGCTTGAGGGATAAAAACGCTTAAACCCGGGCTATGCATTGGAGTCTTGTTTTGACAACTCTATCTTGCAATGCTTGGTTTGGGAGCTATAGTACCCTGATGGAGCTTAATTTATTATCACCGGAAATCTAATTCAAAGAGCTACAATTCATATTTGTACTTCGAGTCCAAATTCCAACTCGAAGTGGGTCAAAACAGCATCTGAAGTGTCACTTGAATGCTGAACCGAGGCAATTGCGCGGGTAGCATGGTAAAAGCGCGGCCGCACTTTTAAAGGTCAAGTCGCGCAGTTGGCTTTCTACGCGGAGATGTCTTGGGCCGAGAATTAGGCTTAGTTTTGGGCTTGGCTTTATAATTCCGAGTGTTTCCTCTCGTATGGCTTGTGAAGTTTTGTTTCCTTGGATATCTTTAGTAGTTTTAAGAGATATTTAAAACTCTTGTTAGTTTCTATCTTTTTCCTAACTTTCATCAGACTTTCTGAGGCTAGGTTTTTCTCTCAAGAGAGAAACTTTGAAACTCTTGTAAGTTTGCTTTCAATTTAATTATGCATTGCTAAATCTTTTGTGTTTGACTAGTTATTGAAATCATAGATTGCATACTATTGTGAGGTTTGATTGATTGTCATCAACTTGAATAGGTTTTATTCCCTGTGCTTAATTGAATCAGAATTATTCTAGGGTTTTGTTAGCTTGATCCCCTAATAGAATTTCTAGGTTAATTTACAACTAATCTGATCAAGTCCCATTTGGGATTGATTAGATAAAGTAGCAACTATAATTGTTTGGACCCATTTGGGCTATTCAGTTGTAGAAGGGAATAAACAACAAATAACTTGATTAGCTGTTTGCGTTGAGTATTTGTTTCTATCGATACTTTGAACTTAAAGCTATCGTTTAATTGAATCTAGATGTTGTTCTAGGTTGTTAGATGATTAGGGTTGTTCAAACTGTTAGTTCTTTCAACTAAATATAAAGTTTTGGATAATAATCCACGGTAGATTATTCAAGTGAATTGAGAATCAAGATAATCAATTATCAATAAGCATATCTATGATGGATTGAACTAGTTGAACACGGTTTTCTCATATTTATTTAACACAATCATATTTGCATTCATTGCTAGTTTTTAGTTTGCATATTAGATTAGATTTTCAATCATAAAACCCCCTTATTTGGTTACTTGGCACATAAGTAATAACATTAATACACGAGTCCTTGTGGGATCGACCCTTACTTACCATTCTACTAAGTTTGGCTAAGTTAGGTTCTTTGATAGGTATAACGACCACTGAAAATACCTCATCAAATTTGGCGCCGTTGCCGGGGACTCGTCACTATTTGTGTTTTTACTTTTGTGTGCTATTTTTGGTGTTGTGAACCTATCGTACGGTTCATAACACCCGTGCTACTAATCTATGACTTTGTTTGATTTTAGACAACTGCAGGATGAACACTTCCATGACTATTTTTCAAGATTTCAAGACCATGTGTTTGAACTGGGTGCTTGGGGATTACAGTATAGTGATAGAGAGGTAAACATGGGAGTTATCCATGGTATGAATCTTGAGACAAGGGGATTGGCTTACTACATGAGCAATGAGAGGCGTTTATTTATGGGATCTGAGGAATGCTGGGATTTCTTCTGTTTCATGAGCCATCAAAACTTTCTGGTTGAGTCATCTTCCCAACCACCCCAGCCGGTTGATAAGTCTCTTGAGGATATAATCAGGGATCTCTCTAAAGGGGTGGATACTATAATCAAGGAGCACTGTGAGTCATGTTCTTCATATTTTCATTCCACAATCTCATGCTCTTTTGAGTTATGTGGGAAGAATGGTGGAATCACATTGGAGTCAAACGTTCACGAGTCAGACACTCAGATTCAAGTTGAGGAGCAATCTACTACACTTGATGTGAGTTATGAAGATGAATTTGATGCCCAACATGAATTCACACCTATAAGGCAAGTTGAGCAGATCATCACAGAGCCAAGGGAAGTTTGTGTAGGCATAGAGATTCTTACAAAGCCTAGGGAGCCTGAGTCATTTTCACCCATGTGGAGTAAATTGCTTGAGGGTTTTGTGTTTATGGAAGAAGACTCGTTTGTTGACAATGATGACTTCTTTGTTGATGAAGTAGACAACCATGAGGGAGAAAAACAACATGATACATCTGTTAAGTCTCCCGCTGTCATGGTGCACCCTATGTTAGGCCTTGATATTCCATGCTTTAGTTTCCCCACCTTCTCACATCAGGGGCTTATGGAGTTCCAAGATGAGGAGCCAAGTCTACAACACATGTGGACGATGAGAAATATATGGAGTTCATCTCTAATACAAGTGGTATTTCTACCAAGTGCTTTGATTCATACTGTAAGTATTTTTTAAAGCCACCACTTATGCTGAATTTATTTGAGCAATTGCCATTTCATGTCAACTAGGCACACATGTTTGATAAGTTAAAGCAGTCTTTGCAAGCTATATTATGCATCTTTAATTTATCATTGTGTTACTTATGCTTTTCTGAGTTGTGTGCAAAAGGCTTTGACAGGTTATTAAGGGCATTGACAATGTCTAATGTTGTCAAATCATGCTAAGAGTCAAGCTAATGACGTTAAATAAGCGCTTCTTGGGAGGCAACCCAATGCTTAGATATATTTCTTTTTCAGTTAATCTTTTTCTTTTTAGGTAGTTCTTGGTGTGTGTTAGATACCCCAAGTCCGAAGATTGATAACCCGAAGAAGCCTTTACCACCACCACCGCAGTCGGATTTCCAGCACTACCCGGATAGTTAGATCTTTGTGAGTTCTTCTCTTTCCTTTACTTTTTACTATACTTTGGGGACAAAGTATGCTTAAGCATGGGGGAAAGGAATTACTTGTTTGCATTGCATGTAGTTGCATTAGTTTAGGGGATATTTAAAATTTTTGCATGCATTGATTAAAATTCTTGAAAAAAAATCCGAAAAATTTGAAAAATACAAAAAATATTGCATTTAGGTTCTTATTTCCCCCATTGTTTGATTCCTCTTGTATTTCAATGCTAAGTATGAGTCCTAACCCATGATTTGCATGATTTGTCGAAATTTCTATGATATGAGCATGATCTTTGATTAATTACTCTGATTATAGGACTGAGCATGTGTATATTGCTTGAGTTTTAGATTTATTCTGAAGTTCTAGACAACAATTTGCCTTGTGAGATTTTTGGCCTTTCATGATTTTTTTATTCTCTACATTCTTGAGTGTATCACCATGATTATCTAGCTCTAGAACTTGCGTTATGACTCTTTTTCAAGGCTGCTTTATATGATTGAATGCATGACATTAAAATGATTGAGACAATTTTTCTTTATATCTTATTATTTCCCTTCCTACCTTACAAGATTCATGTTTTGACACCCCATTTCTTTGAGCTTTAAGCCTATTTTTGTAGCTCCACAAAATAATTCCTAGCCTATTAAGCTTGACCCATCCGGGATTTAGGACTTTAGGTTGTGTTTTTGTTTTGTGGGGGTTTGGTATAAGTATGGGGAGGTTGAAAAGAGAGGTGGAAAAGAGGAAATACAACTCTAGTGTGCAAAGTCAAAAAAATGAAGGTGAAAGATAAGTGTAAAGAAAAGAAAGAAAAAGTGAGCTTGAAAGGATAGTAACCTTCATAAGTATAAGAAGAGTTGAATAAAGAGGCGAGAAAAAAAATGATGAAAAGAAATAAAGAGGAGAAAAAAAGTGCTTTGATGAGTTTATGGAGTTGGTGAAGAAAGTTTTGGGAGTATGAAGAAAAGAAAAAGTGTGAAGTTTGGGTTTTAGAATTAGTTCTTTGATCCCGTTTAGCACCACAACCCAAAATTGATCCCTTCCAAATTTCTCTTTACCTAGGCCCCATTACATCCCTTAAAAAAACCTCATGATTTTTGTTGTGTATTTGGTCCACAACGGTGGAGAATTAGGACGCTGATGCAAGCTTATGGTAGTCTAGTTTTTCTTGGTTGATTTTGAGTGAAACACGCCCTTCAAACACTTGAGAATGAGAGCAAAACACATTATCTTGGTGAGGTCTAGAATAGATGAGTAATCTTTGCTCTATGCTTGATATAATGCATGCTATGATATCTTGGTCAAGTTTTGATTATATGTTAAACTGCTCGATTGATTATGAAATGGATGCATGATTGTAATTATGTGGTGTGACTTGGATTTATGTCTTTCTTGAGGACAAGTAAGGGTTAAGCATGGGGGAATTTGATAGTTTGCATTTAGGTATAGTTTAAGATACATATTTATGTTTATTTTGCATGGTTTTAGTTTAGTTTAGTCTAGTTCTTAGGTTTTTAGGTTTTCTAGGAAATTCGGGTTTTACGCTTGTTTTGTTCGGTTTTGCAGATCCTTAGGTAAACAAGCATTGACGGGACGGATATTAGATGATTGTGGTGGAGTTTGATGAAGCTTAGAGTGATACAAGTGAAGATTAGAAGAGCTAAGGACCAAGAGCTTGAGGGATAAAAACGCTTAAACCCGAGCTATGCATTGGAGTCTTGTTTTGACACCTCTATCTTGCAATGCTTGGTTTGGGAGCTATAGTAGTCTGATAGAGCTGAATTTGTTATCAACGGAAAGCTAATTCAAAGAGCTACAATTCATATTCGTACTTCGAGTCCAAATTCCAACTCGAAGTAGGTCAAAATAGCATCTGAAGTGTCACCTGAATGCTGAACCGAGGCAATTGCGCGGGTAGCATGGTAAAAGCGCGGCCACACTTTTAAAGGTCAAGTCGCGCAATTGGCTTTCTACGCGGAGATGTCTTGGGCCGAGAATTGGGCTTATTTTTGGGCTTGGCTTTATAATTCCGAGTGTTTCCTCTCGTATGGCTTGTGAAGTTTTGTTTCCTTGGATATCTTTAGTAGTTTTAATAGATATTTAAAACTCTTGTTAGTTTCTATCTTTTTCCTAACTTTTATCGGACTTTTGGAGGGTAGGTTTTTCTCTCAAGAGAGAAACTTTGAAACTCTTGTAAGTTTGCTTTCAATTTAATTATGCATTGTTAAATCTTTTGTGTTTGACTAGTTATTGAAATCATAGATTGCATACTATTGTGAGGTTTGATTGATTCTCATCAACTTGAATAGGTTTTATTCCCTGTGCTTAATTGAATCAGAATTATTCTAGGGTTTTGTTAGCTTGATCCCCTAATAGAATTTCTAGGTTAATTTACAACTAATCTGACCAAGTCCCATTTGTGATTGATTAGATAAAGTAGCAACTATAATTGTTTGGACCCATTCGGGCTATTCAGTTGTAGAAGGGAATAAACCACAGATAACTTGATTAGTTGTTTGCGTTGAGTATTTGTTTCTATCGATACTTTGAACTTAAAGCTATCGTTTAATTGAATCTAGACGTTGTTCTAGGTTGTTAGATGATTAGGGTTGTTCAGAATGTTAGTTTTTTCAACTAAATATAAAGTTTTGGATACTAATCCATGGTAGATTATTCAAGTGAATTGAGAATCAAGATAATCAATGATCAATAAGCATATCTATGATGGATTTAACTAGTTGAACACGCTTTTCTCATATTTATTTAACACAATCATATTTGCATTCATTGTTAGTTCTTAGTTTGCATATTAGATTAGATTTTCAATCATAAAACCCCCTTATTTGGTTACTTGGCACATAAGTAATAACATTAATACACGAGTCCTTGTGGGATCGACCCTTACTTACCATTCTACTAAGTTTGGCTAAGTTAGGTTCTTTGATAGGTAAAACGACCACTGAAAATACCTCATCAGTTTGCTCCGTTGGTACGACGCAAAACGTGATTTCCTGTGGTTAGACTTTGGGGTTTAACTTTCTTGTCGTGGTACACTACGACCCGACACTTGTATTCCATGGACCGTAAGGTTGCAACCTCGCGGAGTTCATCCCTGAACTGTAACTCTGCCTTGAGCGTCGCTTCATTTTCTTTTTCTTCGAAGTTGAAAACTCTCGCCGAAGGAACCAGGGTTTCGACAGGGACCAATGCGTTCACCCCATAGGTCAAAGCAAAGGGAGTTTCCCCCGTGGCGTGACGCGCATATGTTCGATACGTCCATAGCACGAGGGGGAGGAGCTCCACCCAATGGCCTTGCGCGGTGCCCATGCGCTTTTTGAGGTCGGACAGGACCCGTGCGTTGACGTTTTCCACTTGGCCGTTTGATTGGGGGTGAGCGATTGAGGAAAATTTGAGGGTTATGCCCAACTCGGAGCAGAAAGTTCGAGTTTCCTCGCATTTGAACTGGGGCCGTGGTCGGTCATGAGGGTCATGGGGACTCCGAAGCGGCAAACGAGGTTCTTCCAGAGGAAAGAGCAGACCTTCGCTGATGCGACCTCGTTCAAAGGCGCTATGGATCTTTGATGTGGCTTGAGTATTGGGTCTCAAAATAGCGTAGCGGAAGACTTTAAAGACCGAGCCAACGTTGGATTGTCTAGATCTAGCAAGAACAAACATGAGAACAAGAGCGTTGAATGCTTTCAAGATAATCGAATTGTATTTGCGCAGCACAAGGACAAGAAATAGGAGTAAACCCTCGACTATAATTCAAATCCAATGTGTGCGTAAGTTTGCAACACAAGAACATAGGACCTTATATAGGTACGGCCAAAGATAAACCCTAAAGAGCTAGTGTGGTGCCTAGGGCTTGGATGCAACCAAGGCCCATCGGCGCAAGGCCCAAGAAAGACCTACTAAATACTTAAAACCACTAATAGTAAAATTTAAGAATGGAAAACATGCTAAAAAAGGCATAAAATAGATATGTCGCTCGTGGCCAGCACCGAAGTGTCAAGACATGCCATCGCAAGGCGTGGCGCGGCGCGGCGAGGTCTTGGCGAGGCGCTGGCGAGTCTATGACGCTGTCGAGGGCGTTGGCGCACGGAGCTTGTTGAGGCTGTTGAGAACCTCAAGTTGCAACGCGGGTCTGAGGTCTGGCGCGAGGCACGAGTCCGAGGTGGATGGTGCCGAGGACTCGTCTCTAGGTTCTTCGAGGGTAACGACCCATACGGTGGCGAGCGCCGACGCGGAGAGGGGCGCACCATGGCCTGAGGACAGGCGCGACACCAAGGACTGTGTCGCGGTCTCGATGGCATGAGCCCTGGCACGGGTGACGGGTCCATCCGAGCGCAAGGTGAAGGCGTCGTCTTCCTGGCTAGCATCCAATAACGGGGTCGTATCATTCGCTCCCGTGATTTTGGCCATTGCCTCCGCCTCGACCCACTTTGTGAAATAATCCACGATCACCAAAATGAATTATACCTGCCCCACGACCTTTGGGAAGGGACCTAGAATATCCATCCCCCACATCGCAAAGGGGCAAGGTGCGTGAATCGAGCGCAAGGTGGAGACAGGGGCATGTTGGACGTTGGCGTGCCTCTGGCACCCGTTGCAGCTTTGGACATGGGACCTCGTGTCCTGTCTGAGGGTGGGCCAGAAATACCCCAGGTGGATGATCTTATGCGACAAGGCATGTCGTCCGGGGTGCCCGCCGCATACTCCCTCGTGTGCCTCGAATAGAATGTGCTCATTGGCCTCGCTCGGCACACACAACAAATTGGGCTCTGCGAAGCCACGACGATAGAGACGCCCTCCAACAACGCAGTAGTGAGCAGCTCGCATCTTGAGCTTCCTTGCCTCTGCAGGATCCTTAGGAAGAACCCCGCTTTCCACATACCGGATGATGGGAGCCATCCAATCTTCGAGCATGGCGGAGAAAACCCTGTTTGTCACACTCCGCAAAAGTTTTCTCTCCACCATCACGCGATTGCCCACCTCTACAACTCCAAAACATGAACACATAGCTTGGAATTTCAATAGCCTCACTCATATTCTTCTTTATAGAATGAGTCTACAAGGCAATCAAGCTTCACACATAACCAACAAATTTGAATTGAAGCCCAATATCAACACTAACATATATACAAGTACCAAAAAAATTATACAGGAAAAAATTGCATAAAGTACCTAAAATCCTGAATAGTACCTCCTCCAACAACAAGAGAATTCAACTTTTTCTAGTACTATTAGAACGTTGACAAAAAGATGTGTCCATATTCTCCAAGGAACTTAAAATTAAATCAGTTCATGAAAAATAAACCTACAAGGAACAAATGATTTACATGCTAAATTTCCACCAAACCAGTAGTCCATATTTATATCGAGTCAGTATTGCACCATTACATTAAATAGGAACGAGAAAAAAATCACAAGATTAACTTCTTTGCTTGAGCCAAAAAATAAATTTACATGAATACAAAATATCTTCCATATACTCTAGATAAACCCACATGATCTTATGCTCACATTCAATTTTATTATTTCTTAAATTAAAAAAGGCCCGAACAAAAGAGATAAGAAAAAAATATCGCAACAATATAGAGTTATCTACACTACCATAAAAGGGTGGGAAGCCAACGGCTAAAACTACTAGATTTACTAAAGAACAGTAATTTTTTAAATCCCATTCGTTCATTGTCATCCGTCTATTTCTTATTTTCCCCTTCAACTTGCCTTTCCATTTTCCACCTCCTGCTTCTTCCATGGCTTCTCTTTTTGTCTATCCCATCGTTACACCTCCTGCTTTCATTCCCTCACCTTTCCACAATTCCACCTCTTGCTTCAATCTTTATTCTTTCTAGGGTTTTTGCTTTGTATTCCTCAAACTTTTCCTTCTCAATTGAATTTTGTTTCTAATGTCTTTATGTCAAGTGTGGTTCTTATTTCTCAATTGAGAAGGAAAAGAGAGAGAATCAAGACAAAACGACGGACTCGGGAGAAAAAACTTCACCATCGACATATCTTATCTGCTTCGCAAAGCATATAAATTCCTCTCCCAGATTGATCGGTTTGAACTTGCTCTTCTCAATTGAATTTTATTTCTAATTCTTTATGTCAATTGTGGTTCTTATTTCTCAATTGAGAAGGAACAGAGACAGAATCAAGCCGGAACGATGGACTTGGAAGAAAGAACCTTCACCGTCGGCATATCTTCTCTGCTTTGTCAAAGAGACCCGAAAAGTCCTAGGTCCGGGCGGTGTTGAGAGGGTTTCTCGACAACAAATAAATTTCTAGTCAAGACCCCGCTGTGTATAGGGAGGTCGGGATCATCCACGGGAAACAAGTTTATGTTTGATTACTTTCTAGAAAGCGGGAAAGTATGGAAATAAAATAAGGTAGAGAGGAAAACAAAGACGAGGCTACGATCACGTCGGTACCAACCTTGTAGGGTCGGTATCGATGCTGACTTTCGACTCAAACAGGGCAAATAACACAAACAATCGCAGGTTCGGTACCGACCTGGTTACCTCGATACCAATGCAAAATAGGGTATTACGAAGGTGTTTTCGAATGAGAAAAAAGATCTAGGATAAGGGTTTTACCACGACATAATCATGCAATTAAGATAGTATGAAGGATAAATAACATGCCTTGAAGATAAAGCTATCAACTTTCGTTGATTTAAGCAAGCAAATCAATTAACTTTCATGAATTAATTTACTTTCTACTTATTTTTGGATCCAAAGCTCGAAACTTTCGTTATCGAACAATATCAACATTCAAGGTGACAACTTTATCTTTCGATCAAGCAATAAACTCGAACTACTCCAACTTTCGTTAAAGCATAAGCACAAAACAAGTAGATAAAAGATAAAAGGCAATCAAACATTCATCACACATTCAATCATGCACAACCATGCCGGATTTTCAACCCCGACCCTAGAAAAGGGAACTACTCGCTCATGATTGAAAAGAAGCAAACAAAAGGATTGAATGAAAACATTATATGAAAACAAAACAAAGCTTACGTGAATTAAAAGTCGAAACTTGTCTTAGAATACAAACTTCTTCCCCAAGTAATCTTCAAAAGAAAACTAGAAACTAGAAAACAAAGAGAAGAATCGAGCCTTTTCAGTCTCACGCATCTCTACTTCTTCTTACCACTCCACGACCCCCTAAACTAGGTTAAGAACAAGGTATTTATACTAGAGAGTCTATATAAAAAGTTTCCAAAAGATAGAACTTTCCAAACTTAAAAAGATTGCGGAATAAAAAGATAGAAATCTTGAAGTCGGTGCGCCTACTGACACAGGGGACCTCGATGTCGACCTGTCAGGGTCGGTAGGTGCTCTGCTGAATTCTTCACAACTTGGCTTTGCCGCATACCTCGGTACCGAACCCACAGGGTCGGTATCGAGTTCGTTTTCTTGATTTTGTGTATTTTGTCATAGCCTCTTTTGGATTTCCCGGGATCTTTAAAGCGTCTTCTTCCTTCCTTAACTCATCCATGCTCCAACACCATACTCTCGATCTCAACTTCTTCGGAATGCTCCTATTTTGCTTCGAAATCCTACAAAAAAACACTAAAACGGAGTAGCTTCCATACTTTTCATAAAATATGCAAACTTATCCAAAAACACACGAAACAAATACTAAACTCAAGCTAAACAACTAAGAAAAACACTTACAAACTATACTAAAAACACGAACATCAGGTGATCAAGCTATAGTGAATGAATGTTGCAGATCACTGGGCAGTCATGTCCATTGTCTTTCAAAAGTAGTCCTTATTGGATGGCGCCAGAGGTTAGGCTGACAATTTTTCTTCTCGGCACATTGATCTATTTTTTTCCACTGATATTAACTATTGGTTTGGTGCCTTTATCGTCTAGGTGATCAAGAATTCAAATGGTTGCAGTCTTGTTGTGGATATATGGAGCCTTGGTTGTACTATGTTGGAAATGGCAATGACAAAGCCACCTTGGAGCCAATATGGAGGGGTTTGCATTTTGACACCTTGAACTGTTATTTTAGTTTTTCATTCTTCTAAATGTATATTCACTCTTATGTCTGACATACATTTCACCATGAAATTGTCCATTAAGTTCATTTTGGATACTAGTTGTCTATTCTTTTTTGTTTACTTGTGTGAGATTCTTGAGACATAAGGTGTTTGTTCTCTAACTTAAGCTATGCAAAATGTTGTGAAGTTTTATTCATATACATACATAGATCATTTCATTTATCTTACAAATTTTTCGATTTCAATTAGTTGTTCTTACAATGTTCTGCGGATCTGCCATGAACAAACTAAATGTAGTTATTGTTCGTGTTATGTCAAATTTGTATCTGGCAAGCATTTCTGTTTAGATGGTGCATATGCTGACTTTGTCCCTATATGACATGTTCTGAATTCAGGTTGCTGCTATGTTTAAGATTAGGAATAGCAAAGAATTGCCAGAGATTCCAGATCATCTCTAAGAAGAAGGGAAGGAGTTTGTTCGGCTATGTTTACAACGCGATCCACAAAATCGTCCAACAACAACTAAGCCTCTGGAGCATCCATTTGTAAAAAATGCCACAATTGAGCGTCCTATTATTATGGGTCCGGAGTTGTCTGATCCTCCGGCTGTTCCAATAGGGTCAAAGAGACAGTTACATCCTGGTTTTTTGCCGGTGTAGAATCGACTTTGAGCTGTAATGTTATTAATCAAATTATCCCACTTTACATTGTTGGACACCACTGATTTATGTGATATGTTGATGCCATTATTTTCTAATAATTGTTGTTTGTCAGGTCCCTGGTTGTTAGTCAACTCTTACATTTAAAGATGTTATGTGATATTGTTCTTTGTAGCATTAAGATGACTAGGATTGAAGTTGCTTTCTTTTTTCTATTTTGTGTAATCTTCTGATCGAGAATTTATATATCCTTGGGAAAGAATGTTCACCTTGTGTTGTCCTTCGCATTGAAGGAAAATTGTTTCATTTCTTTTATACTGATGTCATCTACAAGTTTTTTTTATTCTTCTGCAAGTCTAATGAGTGACTGCTAAAAATGCAGAATTCTTTCTTTGCACACTCTATGTGCTTTGAGGTTCCTACACTAAACCCATCAGGAAGTCTTTCCAATGGTAAGAGTGCAGCAAATGAAGATGAAGCCGGTGATGATGATGATTTGGGAATCATGGGCATTGATGATGACGACAGCAAAGCAAGTATGGTCTCAACTCTGAATTCATCTTCCTTTCGTAAAAGATGCATATGTAACTGCATGTTACAATTTAAAATGAAGGCTCTATGTCATAATCGCTGCGCAAAGCGGGGATCAATTGCTAGTATATAAAATATCTACCAGAAAAAGGACTCCCCCCCTCTCTAAAAGTACCTTAACATCGGTAAGGTTCTTAGTGAAGACAAATTATATAAGTAACACATTATTATTTCTACGGCATGCTGGCCATTTGAGCCTCTCTAGTGTAGCTACAATGTTGTTGGACGTTGCAAAAGGGTCTCGCGCCGCAGTCGGATTTTCAATCGAATGTATTGTATGCAGGTTGTTTGTTCGCCTTGAATGTGGCTTCATCATACAAATTGTTTAGTATATATGGAAAAATCTAATCCCCTACTTGCAAGTTTTGAAGTTCATTTTGCAATCATCAATAGACAAAAAGGAAAAAAATAACAAGAACAAACATTATATCTTTTAAGACATTTCGCAAAGCCTTTTTTATTAGAAACTCAAAGCTAGCATGATAGAACCACTCAAGGAGAATCTCACTTAAGCCAAAACCACTAAGCACAAGAATCTCGTACTTAGGCAAATTGGGTGAATAATACTCTGATATATTGATAATTTTCTCGATGCTTACAACTGACCCAAACTTACACTTAAATAGGAGATAGGTATCCTGCTAATTGATAATTAATGCATAAAATCAGGGGTTGATTTTCAGGAAATCAGGGACTAATTTTCTAAAAATCAGGAAAGCTGATTTTTCTTATTCACCAAGCTAAAATTTAGGATTCTAATTTAGCTACCTATTAAGACTAATGGATAAGGACTAAATTAATAACTTGGACAGAAATAATATGGACTAAAAAGAAAAGGAATTAAATAACATTATCTAGAATCTTATCAATGCATCCACCCCGGAAATTCGACTTGTCCTCAAGTCGAAAAAAATGTCTCAGTCGGGCTCCTCGAGGGAACGATTGATCCCCTGAAGTTTATATTTCTTCCCATTGTATTTGAAAATCAAGAACATGTCGTTCCAATTGGCTAGGACTGTTTTCAAGGAGGCCAGGCACTTGATTCCCAGAACTACTTCCGCTTCGCCCAATGGAAATGGGTGAAAATCTTCGGTGATGACAAAGCCAGGCAACTGAAGAGAAACAACAGGGCACAACATGTTGCAGGAGATCACCTCTCCATTGCCTATCGTCACTCCAAATCCAGGAACCTTACGAGTTGGTAGATGCAACTCCTTTACAAGGTGGTCCGAGATGAAGTTATGGGTGGAGGTGCTATCTACCAGGACCATCACTGAACGGTTTTGCAACTTGGCCCGCAACTTCATTTTGGTGGTGGAAGTTTGGCCTACAATCTGATGGAAGGATATTGCCGTTGTGCTTCCCTCATTCTCTGTGCTTGCAGTCAGCGGGGTTTCCTCCTATTCGACATCTAAGAGTGTCGCATCAAAGTCACCCGTATACTCCATGTTAGAGAATATTGTTTTACACTGATGTCTGGGTGAGAATCTGTCCCCACAACGATAACAGAGGCCCTTTTCACACCTTTGTTGCCTCTCGTTATCCCATGGTTTGGGAGCTCCGATTAGGTTACTTAACGGTTGAGAGGGATTGATATTTTAGGGTGTTGGCTGATTTGGACGATGGGGACAAGTAGAATTAGGTTGATAATGTGGATTTGGCCTAGTTGGATAGTTAAAGGATTTTGGGTTTTTGGATAGGCCAACATTGGCCTCAAACTCAAGAGCCAAGCTGACAGCTTTGAAGACGGAGCATGGTTTGTGAATTCTAAATCTTGTCTGCAGTTCTTCTCTCAAACCTGTCAGGAAAACACCGAGGAGGCAGTGTTCTAGCCAGTCGCGAACCCTAGCAACTCTTAGAGCGAATTCCTGGCGGTACTCGGCCACGGTACCAGTTTGTTTGATTGAACATAGGAATTCATCGGGATTTTGAAACTCCTCGAGCCCGTAATTTTCTTGGAATATACGAACAAGATCCTCCCAAAGTAGGATTTCTTCTTCTCCATTAATCCAATCGTAAAGATCGAGGGCATCGCCTTCAAGGTGCATTGCGGCGACCTCAACCTTCATGTCGTTTGGAACTTGGAAATACCGGAAGTATTTTTCAGCCTTGAGAATCCACCCCAGCAGATCACCACTGTCAAACCTCGGAAATTCGATTTTCACCCTAGGTCGGTGGCTGTTGAAGTAACCACGAGCGTGGTCGTCTTCCTCATCATGCTCGTCCCAATATCTATGTCGTTGACGGTCGAACGACTGTCCTCTCGGCATCCGCTGTCTTCCATTGAGGGAGCCGGCAGTGCTGCCATCTGCTGAACTTCGGGTATGAGGCAAATCAAAACCTGATAATTGGGCAGAAAGGTTCTTAATGGTTGTAGTGAGTTCATTCATCATGTCTGGTGTAGGAGTTTGTCTTGTGGAGGCTGGTGGATCGTCGTTTTGTGGATTGGTGTTTTGTGGGTCGTTAGTGAAACTTGAGCGGGTCGTCACCATCGGATCGATGGCTCTGATACCAAATGATAGAACCACTCAAGGAGAATCTCACTTGAGGCAAAACCACTAAGCACAAGAATCTCATACTTAGACAAATTAGGTGAATAATACTCTGATATATTAATAATTTTCTCGATGCTTACAACTGACCCAAACTTAGGCTTAAATAGGAGATAGGTATACTGCTAATTGATAATTAATGCATAAAATCAGAGGCTGATTTTTCTTATTCACCATGCTAAAATTTAGGATTCTAATTTAGCTACCTATTAAGACTAATGGATAAGGACTAAATTAAAGACTTGGACAGAAATAATATGGACTAAAAAGAAAAGGAATTAAATAACATTATCTAGAATCTTATCATAGTACTTACCATCTGCCTATCAACAAGATCAAAAATGTCATTGTCAAGAGAAGTGACTAATGCAAGTTCGCATCCAGAAAGGTCAAAATCTTTCAATGCAACAACCCAAAAAATTAAAGTTGAAGTGGCATCTATTGTTAATAAATGCAAAGTTGAGAGGAGGGAGAAAAAAAAGCCTAGCAGAGTCATATAGTAAAGCTCGCCCAACATCCAATGTAAAGACCTAGAGATTGATTGAAAAGTGATAAATCACACAATGAACGACCAATGCAAGCAACTTAAGAACACAGATGAGAAATGGATGATATGAAGCACGAATCAGAGACCAAATTTATATCAGCAAAAGAGAGCATCAAGAAAAGCAGGAGGTGAATTTTTGTTTAATGAAAATAACAGTATGGGAACAATACGTACAACTCGCCAAATAAAGCAACCTAAGCCAAAATTTAAAGAGACCGTACTTAATGGTAACTCAGTGAATGTCAACTTCAACGCATAAAACTAAGTAGGAAGCTCTTCAGTAAAGCAAGGGCTTCAGCTATCATGATGCTAACTCACGTCTTTGTTAAATTAAACATCAAAACAGAAATAGTAGGTTCAATGATTCTCATCCAATCCTTTCTTACTTGATTTACCTATCAGAAGTCAGAAGGCATGATTGCATGAAGATGCAACCTGAACAATGTTTTTGAATGAGAGCAGCAATAAGAAATAATAAAGCAGAGGAATATAAAGAAGATTGTACATGTGTAGTTGGAAGTATTGATATATCTTAGCATATTATCTTTCCTTATACTTTATTATTCTATCTTTTATATTTTGGATAGTATTTTGTATTAGGGTTTCTTGCTTGCCATGCATTGTACGTGTATAAATACTCTCTTCTATTCATTAATAAGATTAAGTCTCTTTTCATACACAACACAATCTCTATATGGTATCATCCGCCTAACCGATCCTTGGATCTCTTCCTCTTTCACGTCAAACACGAGACCTCAATCCTACCATGGCTCATGATTTTTCCACTTCGCTTGCCAATCCTCATGAACACACAAAACCTTTTACCATTGTCCACTTTACAAACATCATAAAGCTTACCCCTTCAAATTATCTCACTTGGAAAACTCAAATTCAAGCAACCCTAGAGGGCTATGATCTCTTCAAGTTTTTGGATGGCTCTCATCCAATTCCTGAGTAGAAAATCGCTGCTCAAGAAAACACCATTATTACGAATCCAGCCTACTTAACCTAGAAGTACTAAGATCGTCTCCTCTATGGAGCCCTTCTCGGCACATTGTCTACGTCGGTGTCCATGCTGGTCACTCAGGCCAAAACGTGCCAATCTGTTTGGGATACTCTCAAACGGACTTATGGCACAACATCTCAGGGTCACAAAAAGAAAGTCAAAGACAAGCTCCGTTCAATCAAAAAGGGCTCGTCTTCCATCTCCGACTTTATGCAGGACATGAAGTCGGCCTCGGATCTCTTAACCTCGTTGGAGTCTCCACTCTCTCAAGAAGACTTCATCGACTACATCTTGAAGGGATTGGATTCCTCTTACCAGTCCGTGATTGATGCAATTAATATGAGGGATATGTGTATTTCCTTTGAGGAGCTTCATAAGAAACTAATTCTGAAAGAACTTCAACTCAAAACTGAGTCATCGGACAAAGCTCCGGTAACGACGCTCACCGTGCAAAAGCAACACAAAAATCGGTCCAAGGGCACCAACCCTTCCTTGCCCTGGAAGCCTTCGACACCACCTCGCCCCCACAACACTGGACTCCATACCCTCAACTACCCTACTCATCAAACCCTAACCAGCCCGCCACTTTTCGCCCCTCTCGGCCTAACACCAACTCTCCAAACTGCAACTCCTCCAACCACACCAATTCAAACAATATTCCGCCTCTCCTATCTAAACCTTTCCTTGGTCGATGCCAATTTTGTAAAGAAGTTGGTCATGTGATCTCGCAATGCCCTAAATTCCGCCAACAATACCCCCAAGTTCAATTCCCGCCTTCCAATCGTTTTCCGACCTCTCAACCGTCCCCTCAAGCCAACATTGCCTCCACGTCTTCGGGCTCTTCCAATTGGCTCGTCGACACTAGAGCCAACAACCATCTTACTAACGACCTTGCCAACTTAGCCCTCCACAAGCCTTATACTGGTCCTGACGAAGTCTGTGTCGGTAATGGTCATGGTTTGAAAATTACGCACTCTGGTTCTCTTACTCTTCATTCCCCTTCCAAACAATTTCATCTTTCCAATGCTTTGTGTGTTCCATCTATTTCTAAAAATCTTCTATCAGTCTCTAAATTCACTACTGAAACTCGTTCTGCTATGGTTTTCTTACACAATTTTTTTCTTGTGAAGGATATCCAAACAAGTTCTACCATTCTTAGTGGTCCTTGCATTGATGGTGTCTATGTCTGGCCTACGTCCTCTCTAGTTCTTTTTCTGCACGTCGTCAGCTTCTGGCCGCCTCTTGGCATCACAAACTAGGGCATCCATCTTCAGCTATTTTTCAGTATATTCACAAAAAGTTCAATTTAGATGGTTCTTTGTTTTCTCAATCCGATTGTACTTCATGTCATATTAATAAAAGTCATAAGCTTCCTTTTGCTACTTCCACAATTTGTTCTAAGTACCCTCTTGAATTCATTTATTCTGATGTTTGTACTTCTCCGGTCCTATCGTATGATGGTTTCAAGTATTACGTAATCTTTGTGGATCATTTCACTAAGTATATCTGGCTTTGTAAATGAAAATCCGAAACAAAGTCTGTCTTTATCAAATTTCGATCTCTTGTAGAGAATTTCTTTAATCATAAAATCAAGGTCCTTTACTCCGATAATGATGGTGAATATCTCGCCCTTGGTTCCTTTTTAAGTTCGACTGGCATCACTCATCTCACCTCTCCTCCTCACACTCCAGAACACAATGGTTTATCTGAGAGACGCCATCGTCATATTGTCGAAACTGGCCTCTCCTTACTTACGTTTTCAGGCATTCCGCTAGATCATTGGCCTCATGCTTTGCTTACAATTGTTTGTCTTATTAATCATCTTCCTACACCTACTCTCAATCTTCTTTCTCCCTTTCAAAAACTCACTGGTTCTGCTCCAAATTATAATAAACTAAAGTGCTTCGGTTGTCTTTGTTTTCCGTGGCTTCGGCCCTATGCGTCTCACAAACTCGACCCTAGGTCCATTCCGTGTGTTTTCATTGGCTATTCATCTTCTCAGAGTGCGTATCAATGCCTTGATCCGGTTACCCGACGCAACTATAGTTCTCGTCATGTCTAGTTTATTGAGACTGAATTTCCATACACAAAAATGCATTCCCCTGCAAACCCTAATTCCCCGTCCCTTGGTGATGAGTGGGCTGATTTTTTCATCCCCTTGTCCCCTCAGCCGCCACCTATGGCCCCTCCTAACCCAAGTGCCCTATCTCTCTCCAATTCTAACTTTGGTGAGCAAGATTCTATTTCCTCAAATTCCACCACACAATCTTCTAATTCCAACTCACAATCTTCCCACAATATTTAAATAAATCTTCCAAACAATATTTCCCCAAATATCACCCCTCAAATATCTTTGGACCCACCATCCTCCAATCCGTTGCAAACCACACCAACCTCGTGCCAGCATGCGCCCTCACACGTGCACACGTCCCCCGCAAACCCTAACCCTAATTGCGGCGAGCCTCTCCCAACCGCAAACCCTAATCCACCTTCGGGCGGGCGCGCTAACTCCCGCTGCATACCAAACTCCTCCCCCGCGCGCGCCCTTCCCCATGCCAAACCCTAACCCTAATCTTGCGGCCCCACTTGCAACAAACCCTAATCCTCAACCCGACCCTCCAAACCCTACTCCTCAACCCGACTCTCCAAACCCTAATCCTATATCTGATCACGGGATTGTAACCCGATCTAAAAATAATATCTTTAAGCCTATTCAAAAACTCGACCTTAATGCTCAAGTTTCCAACCTAACCGAACCCAAAACCATAACCCAAGCCCTAAAATATCCCTTGTGGAGGGCTTCTATGCAAGCGGAGTTTGATGCTCTTCGGGTCAAAAACACTTGGTCACTTGTTTCTCCCTCTCCAAATCAAAATTTTGTTGGGTGTAAATGGGTGTTTTGAATCAAGTACAAGTCGGATGGTTTGTCAAAACAAGTCGGATGGTTCGATTGACAAATACAAAGCCCGTCGTTGCCAAGGGTTTCCATCAATGCCTCGGATGGGATTACACTGAGACATTCAGTCCGGTTGTCAAACCGGTCACGGTTCGACTTGTTCTCACAATAGTTGTTTCTCGTGGTTGGTCCCTTCGTCAACTCGATGTCAATAATGCGTTCTTACTAGGTACGCTTTATGAAGATGTTTTTATGTCTCAACCGCTTGGATTCATTGACAGTGCGTTTCCAACTCATGTGTGCAAGCTTCACAGGGCAATTTATGGTCTCAAACAAGCTCCTCGAGCTTGGTATAATGAATTAAAGGCTTATCTACTTCGTCTTGGATTTCGTGCGTCTCTTGATGATGCCTCTTTGTTCATATTTCTTCATGATGGTCACATAGTTTACTTGTTGGTTTATGTGGATGACATTATTGTCAGTGGCAATGATCTTGCCTTTTTCAATCGACTTCTTGATTTATTAGCCAAGCAATTCTCTCTTAAGAATCTTGGTGAACTCTCATATTTTCTAGGCATTGAGGTCACTCGTTCTTCCTCTGGCCTCTTCTTATCTCAACGTAAGTATGTTCAAGACCTCTTGCTTAAGGTTGGCATGGATTCGGCCAAACCTTCCTCCATGCCGCTTGATGGCAATGCCTCTCTCTCTCTCTCTCTCTCTCTCTCTCTCTCTCGGTTTTCTGGGTCGCAGCTGTCGTCCCCGTCGGATTATCAGATACTTGTTGGTTGTTTACAATATTTAGGTCTTAGACGTCCGAATGTGGCTTTTGCAGTCAATAAATTGTCTAAGTTCATGCAAGCTCCTACTACGGTTCATTGGGACGCTTTAAAACTTCTCTTACGATATCTTAGTGGCACGCCCTCTATTGGTGTGCGTATTTCCGCTCAGTCTTCATTACAGTTACATGGTTTCTCGGATGCTGATTGGGCAGGTGACAAAGATGATTATGTGTCTACTACTGGTTATCTCATTTATTTTGGTAGTACTCCGATTTCTTGGAGCTCACGCAAGTAGAAATCCGTCTCTCGGTCATCTGTAGAATCCGAGTATAAGGCTCTTGCAGATGCCTGTTCTGAGCTTATCTGGGTTATGTTTGTACTGGCTGAAATGGGAGTTCAATTGCCTTCTCAGCCGGTCATTTATTGTGATAATATTGGGGCAACCTTTCTTAGCTCTAATCCAGTCTTTCACTCAAGAATGAAACACATTGTCTTAGCCTATCATTTTGTCCGTGAGCAAGTTCAGGCTAGATCTCTTCGGGTGTCACACGTCTCCACCAAAGATTAACTTGCTGATATTCTGACTAAACCGCTTGGAAGAATGCAGTTCACTTCTTTGATATCCAAGTTTGGCCTCTTTGATAGGACGTCCAGCTTGCGGGGGGATAGTATTTTGTATTAGGGTTTCTTGCTTGCCATGCGTTGTACTTGTATAAATACTCTCTTCTATTCATTAATAAGATTAAGTCTCTTTTCATACAAAACACAATCTCTATAGGAAGGAACTGAACTTTAGTAACATCGCCGATATAAATAGCTATGTATATAGGCTATCTAAGAATCAAATTGACCTTCCACCAACATCTTGGGAAGACAAAGAAGGACAAATATTGTTTGCCTCCATGTTTGTACAGTTGAAACTTTGATTTTGCAGTTGACATTAGAAAAAAGAAATGGATTGATAGTTCTATCAAAAGAAGCAAAGGGATACCTAACAGACATTCAGTTCCATCTTTGTTATCAAATCTCATCGGTGACTTCATTGACTATACCCATCAATTCTCAGATCAGCAACACCCCTAGCTGCACGACAGGTTAGTCCTGAGATAAACATGAGTAAAACCTTGTATTTGGCTGGAACGAAAAGATATTGTTGCTTCAGCTCATCCGCAGTGGAATATATTTATGTTGCTCAATCTACAAACAAAATCCAAAAAGTAAATAAAGTGAGCTACTAATCGATGAACTTGTAGGGAATAAGGACGCAAGCAAGAACAATCCTATATTTTTCTAGGAAGAAGAGACAAATAAGGCTGAAGATTAGAGGTTTAGAGTGGGCTACTGAAAGCAAGAATAAGATGACTCGCGACATGCCAAGTACGCGAGAATAGAAGTTGAGGCTGACTTTTGGATCCATAATCCAATACATTTGTTGAGAAGAACACGATGAGTATGAACATATAGAAGCCGAACTGTTTAGGGAGAGGAATTTAACTGGAGTCTGATTTGGAAGGCTCCTACACAACAACGAGTTCGTAATTTTCTGCACCTTGCGGCTTGCGATAGTGTCCTCTGCAATTCAATTAGATTCCGTCTCCATCTAACGAACTCAAAAGCATGTCTGATATGTCAACATGATGAGACTATTATCCATATGCTTCGTGATTTCTCTTTTGTTAAACAAATGTGGCTGAATTTGGGCGGAAAACCAGAGATGGTAACTTTTTTACGCTCGATATGAAGCCATGGCTAAATTTGAACCTTAAAGCTCAAGATCAGTGGAGCACTACCTTCAGTTTCATGATCTGGTATATTTGGAAACAGTGAAACAACTTAGTGTTCGATAATGGCGTTGATAATCGTACAAGGGTAATCCAAACTACCTGCAATGTTGTTATAGCCTACAGGAGAGCAGAGAATGAGAAAAGGTTGAGATTGAATGACCAAAGGAACTCACCTAGAAACTCGGAGAACAGGTGGTGTCCACCGAATCAGGATTGGCTAAAATTCAATACCGACGGAGCATCGAAGGGAAATCCTGATGCGATCGGCGGTGGTGGCATCATTCGAAACTTGGAGGGTACTGTGATCTTGGCTTTTGCTGAAAAATTAGGCCACTGCTCTACACTACGAGCCGAACTTCTAGCTATCCACGGAGCGTAAAACATTGCCCATCAAAGGAACACTCAATCCGTTGTTGAAACGGATTGTACTACTGTGGTCAAGCTCCTCATCGGGACGCTGCCGACTACCACCCGGACTTTGCTCTGGTGGTCCACTGCTGCTCGCTTATCTAGTGCCCTTCTTGGAGAGTGGTAGTGCAACACATCAATAGAAATTGTTATAAAGTGGCTCATGCCTTAGCTAATTTATCTCTTACCTTAGATCAGGACTTTACTATCCTAGAGGATCTACCTCTGTCTATTGCATCTTTGATTTCGGATGATTTAAGAGAATAAAAGCTTTGGGAGGTTGCCCTCTTCCCGACCAAAAAAAAAAGAAAAAGAAAACCAACTCCCATTCCCACTCCGTTAGGAGCGGATTCTCGAATCTTCATCCCACGGATTTGTGCATCTCTAAATAAAACCCAAATCAATAAGGCCCAAGTAAGTTGTTGCTCCAATGGTTATACACAACAAAATCATAATGCAAACCAACTCCCATTCCCACTCCATATTTGATTCCTCATATTAGTTGTTAAGAATTTTAAGTGACATCATAGCAAACACCAATTGTTGCTAAATATGTAGTGAACCATCCCAAATTTCAAATGGATTCTTAAACTCTAATCAAACAAGCCAGTAGGGAACTAATACACGTACGTAGTTCCAGTTGACAAGAGATGAGATCTATTACAGATGTCGCCTCACTTAAGTAGAAGTATATATAGCATATTACAAATTACACAAATAGAAGTATGGAGTTTATGTATTAACAAAGGATCTCTCAATTCACCGTCATTTACTTGCAAGTGCTTTACTTGTTTATTTGATTATCTACCCAATAATAGAAGTGGATTACCACTCATTCAAACCAAAAACAATTGACATATATATGGCCGTCACAGTTTTCCTCAAAGATAGAAATTTGGTTACATTATACGATTAAAAAACTCAGCCTAACAAGTAAACAATATTATAAATTTTTGCACTGAGTTATGGTGCAATGCACATCCAAAAAGGGTGTCCAAAGGCAAACATTTGTGACCTAGCTATAACGCTTAAGACTAAAATTGGTTACCCAAAATGACATAGAAATTAAAGATGAGTCATACGAATAGGATGTCTTTCAAGGGGACGACGGTGCCAGCAGCAGGCGAAGTCTTGTCCTTGTTGCGAATGAGACAAGAGGAGTTGTGTGAGCTACTAGTAGTACTAGTAGTATTATTGATCTCGTTGTCGTTAATGGCGGTTGTGTTTTTGTCAACGTGATAGACAGCGTAGCTGGACGGGTCTAATGATCCTTCTCTGTACACAAAGATGTTCTCCTCTGGCTCCATTCGTCTAAACTTCTTGTTCCGGTCATATACTCGATGAAGCGGCATTCCCCTGTACATGCCAAAATCAGCTGTTGTTACTTACGGAGTATAATTAATCTGCTTTAAACACATGGCATGATGAGTCATGACAGTTTAGTGAACAACTGATGCAATAATATAGCTAGTGAGAGTGCATCATGATCCAGAATAGACCACAATGTGCACACAGCACACGCACAGGTCCACAGTAATTTACATAAGAATTGTCTAAGTAACAATTACTATTTGCGACCACAAAGCATTCTATATCACGCTGAACCTGAAGGAAAGTATGCAACACATGTGAAAGAAAATCATGCTAAATCCAAGTCATGGGCCCCTCCTAACTCCAAAGGCCCACACTCAACTTCCTTCACGCCCAAGTCACAATAACATCCACAAATTATGACGACTACGGCGGAGTAGTATTATTTATTTTTCCTAAAAATACTAGTCCGTTGTCAAAACAAAATTGCTCACAAAATCCGCCCACTTTTTCTTTCTTCGGTCCTCACTCCTCACCCAATATTCAGCGAGCGGTGGCTGCATTTATTGTTTATTCATTTAAACTACACTAATAAATTAAATAAACAAGTACTGTACGAGTTTCAATTTCCCAATAATCTCTGACTTTCTTATTTTCAGATGATAATAAATCCACAATTAACAATTGTATTGAAATCAAGAACAGTAACTACTTCTTCTAAAAAAAAAGAACAGTAACTACGAAACTTACCGAATATGAAAGATCTCAGAGATATCATCCATCTCGAGGTAAAATCCAACGGCGTCAATGAAGGCGCGATACGTGTAGATATGGAGACCGTCGATCCTCTGATACGGAAGCCTGGGCCTGGGCCTGGGCGAGGCCACCAAACGGCCCGCCCTGTCTCCGTCGTCTCCACCGCCCGCCGACGTCAGCCAACCGCGACAGCCGCCGGCCGTGTAGACGTACTCCTTCCAAACGACGCCGTTTGGCGCCGGATTCGGGGGAAGGCCGACGAAGCCCAGAGTGGCCATGATTGGCTCCAATTCATCGTGCGTCATTATCGGCTTGAAGGTTTTGGTGTACCACAACGCCAGTTTTCTCAGGCTCTCTCTCATATAATCATCCATCTTCTTCTTCTTCTTCTCGATTGGAAAATCTGACTTTTGGGGGAAGTTTGAAGAGAGAGAGAGGAGTGGGGGTTTAAGGAGGGGACAGCAGGAAATTTGAAGCGGTAGAGATTAGGAGTCAAGTTACTGATTTGCCATTCATTATTGAACGAAATTACGATTCCACCCAGAGAAATCACCTTTGGCCTTGGGGGGATTGGGGTTAAATAGGGAAATCACCCTGAGAGAGGAGTTTGGGAGTTGTATAAGGAAGAGAAGGATCAGGAATCTAAAAAATGGAAACTTTAGATTTTGTGAGTATAAAATTGGAAAAAAGATAAATTGTGTGGGCTTGGGTGGACATTTGTGCTAGTGTGATTCAGGGCACATGATCATTACTGCACATATTTTTTTCTCTCTTTAATTTTGGTCTCCCTGTGTTCTTGGTCAGTACAGTAGCTCTGAAAACGAGGTCACTGTGGTGCTTCCTGTTTTCATATTTTTTCCACTTCAAGGCTTGTTTTTGTTTAGTTCCTTTATTCAGTTACAAATACAGACGTGTAGTTAGACTAGTCAAAACTTGATGCGATTCGACTCATCCGAAGTTTCTTAGGTTGAAATCTGACCCGAAAATTAATGGGTTAAGAGTAATCTGAACTCGGTCGACTTAGAAAAAACTGGTTTGGGTCACCAACCCGTTGGGTTGACCCGACTAACCCAATAAAGTATTATTTCAATTAAAAATTAAATATTTTATTATAAATTTTGTATAAAATATTATTTTTTATTATTAAATAATATTTAATATAATATTATTTTAATTATTTTAATAAACATAAAAATAAAGGTTAATAAAATTGAGGATCGTGACCCGTTAGATCAACCCTAACTAGTACCAAACCCGTTACAACCCGGTCCATATGAACCCGTGAATTTAACGACCCGACGATCCGAGACCCGTTTTGACCCGAACCCGATTGATCCAAACCTGAACTCGACCCGCTCGACCCATTTGACAGGTCTAGGGGTAGTACATTACCAATTTGTTATAAATTTTGATATTTTTGAATTATTGTAGAATACTCTCTCCGTTCTATAATATTTGTTTGAAAGAATAATATTTATACAAATTCAAAAAAAGAGATAAAAGAAAAAGTAATCAATAAAAATGGGAGAGATAGTAATATTGATGAAGGACATTGGGATATATTTTTAATTAGATAATATGAGTAAAGATGATTTTTAATGTGGTAATATTGTTAGAAAAGTATAGTTATAAAAGAAAAGGAAAAAAGCATGACAAATATTTTGGGACAACTGAAAAGGGTAATGGACAAATATTATAGGACGAAGGGAGTACAAAATATGATTTTAAAAAAATTTATTCCTTCAAAAGAAGAGGTTGAGATAAAATAAATTGTAAGTCTTCTAAAAAATAAAGAACCGTAAGCACTTAAAAAAAAACTATAAGAGCCAATATGCACTTATTGTCTCGCATCGTTTTATTATATCCTTTCTTGAAACTAATCGATAAAGAATGATAGAGTTTTTGTAGCCTAATTCACTTACAACGCTCAAGTTAATTTGTATTCAAGAGAGAATTAAGAAATTAGGATGCATACCTTACCTTATTTACAACATTGGAAGGAGATTGATCTAATTTTTTCATCAAGTCTTCGACCAAAAAAAAAAGAGATTTTTCGAGATTCCCACCTCAATCTCTTAAGGTAAGGTGAAAGTCGATTCTCCTGTCAATTTCCTCGGAGTCATTTTGTATTCCCAAACGATAGTCGGGAGCTCTTCGACCCACATCCCTTTCAATTGATCGAGGCTATTATCCAAGTCATCAGGAACGATCTTGTTGGGTAGCATCTAATTTCCCATTCGCTTGCAGTAGGCAATAGAGGAATAAAAATTCTTGATGCCATATCATGTGCAATGCTCTTTAAATTTCTTACTGTTGAAATGTGTCCCATTATCGGATATTAAAGCATATGGTATCCCGAATCAATTTGAAGATGTTGTCCCATATGAACTTTATGGTTTCGTTGTCCCTAGTTTCAGCTAATGACTTGGCTTCGAACCACTTCGTAAAGTAGTCGGTAGATGTGATCAAATTTCATCCATTTTAGTTGCCTTATGGAATAGGCGTACTAAATCTAGCTCCCACTAGGAAAATGGCAAGAGACTTCTTAAAGCGTGCAACTTAGAAGATGGTTGATGGATCATATGAGAGAATGTTTGGCACTTCACATACTTTTTGACATTATAACATCGTTTAATATTTACAACCACATATAGTCTTGCGCAAAGGTGGCCTAGATGCCCGTCTAGGCCACCTTAGCATTATACTACCTAGGTGCTAGGCGGCCCCTCTTTGCATAGGAGCCGTCTAGACGACCTTAGCATCCATAATATTATTCTGCTGGATGGAACCTGATGAATTGAAATCAGTCAGTCGAGCTAACAAGTTCTTTGCCTTCTTTAGGGTTTTGCTTAATGTCGGGAATAAATTTTACTCGCCTTCATTTTTAGTGGCGTTCAATCATAGTCGGGCAAGATTATATACCCTTTCTTCGGTCGGTGCAACTAGAACCAGGCCGCCCCCAAGCCTTGCTCGTTCCAAGCATCGTTGATTAGGAACTCCCATTGGCATTGGGCGTCAACATGCACTTGCCATATCTACTTTTTGGCTGCCAAGTTTTTGTTTAGAAATTCCACCAAAAAATCAGCCAATACTTAAGCCTTGATGATTGTTCTAAGGATGAATCATATCTTTGTCGATCTCCCAATTCCACAACCTATTGAGTGACCCTTCTTGAGAGGTCAAAGATGTCTATGAGCGCCTGATGTGACCCCACCTACACCCATGACTATCACCGAGGAGGAGGAGGCTATGAGGGTGATGCGACCCCGACTATGGATGCCACGCAAGAGGAGCTTGCTATGTCTCTACGTTCGGATGGCCCGGTCACTCGGAGCCGGACCGGGCCATATCCGAGACCACTTAGTCTATTGTAGCTCGGTCACTTGCTAGTCTCGGTGCACCCACGGACGCGCCCTTGCTCATGTGTGTGGTCACCGTCACCAGCTCGGCACCAGCCTCGGCACACGCCTTCAGTACCGCAGCTCCAGCCTCGGCGCACGCCCTCGGTACCGCAGCTCCAGCATCGACGCACGCCCTCGGTACCGCACAACCAACCTCGGTACGCCTCGCGTCGGATTCGGCGTTCACCAGCCCGTGACACCGCACCTATCCGTGCCTTGGCACGACAGCGCCGTGCCATTGACATGGTCGGTCCTTGGCATGCCATTGCCTTGTCTTTGGCATGACATGATATTTATCCCTAGTTTACTATTTTTAGTATTTCCCTTGTTAGACTATTATTATTTTTTTGGTATATCTAGTTTTAGAATAAGTCTTTTGGGCCTCTCTTTGAATGGGCCTTCTAGACTCCTAGGGTTATGTGATGCTCTCCTCTACATAAAGGAGATGTTTGTGTTTGTTTTCTTTACGCATGATTTAATATAACGAAACACTGTTAGATTGATTCCGGCCTTCTTGTTGTTGTGTGTCACCTCCCTTTCCTTGTCCTTCTCGTTCTTGTTCTCCCTTGAACTCGAACACCTCTTATCTCTTCTCTTCTCACCCCCTTTTCTAACAAATTCAACAACCCCACAAAGACCTCACGTCCAAATCGCTTCCGCATTGCCATTAGAGACACAATACGCATCCATTGACAAGATCCGCTCGTGAATCTGACTTCTTTGAAGACGGGTTCGCATCAACTGGCATCAGAGCCTAGGGATTGCGTAAGTCTCATTTGTACTCCCTTGCTCTTTGTGCACAAATTTTTTTCTCTTTTCTCCACGTTTTTGGTCAATTTTTTCACCATAGTTCCATCTTCCTACCGTCATTCATCTAGATTTACCAATTTTTGTTATTGTTTTCTCAAAAAAAAATCGTCAAAAAAAATCAGCCTTTACCTTACTCGACTTTTTCATTTGTGTGGTGATTTGTGGCAATTAGTGTGAGTTTTGTCCATAAACTCATTCTTCTTGTTCAAGATCCAAAATCATTATCACCAATCCTTCAAATTCGGCCATTGGTGGAAGAGAATAAAATTCATTCCATACACAAGAACACTAGAAGAGGATAAAATCCATTCTAGTCCATTTTGGCCAATTTCAGGGGATTTGTTTTCCTTTTTGAATCTCTTGGAGGATAAAATCCACAAGATATTTTTTTATTAAAAAAAAGAGAGCATAATCAAATCAGATTTGGAAGTTGAGATTTAAAAAAAAAATGATCTCATAGGAGATACACAAGCCAAGACAAGGCAAGTATCTCCTACAATATCTCCTTCCATCTCTCTTGCTTCTTTTCTATTACAATTGGGAAATAATCTTTAATTGCCAATCACTCACACGCCTCTCTTAGTTCTCTTTCTTTCTTTGGAAGACACAATCATATCTTCCTAAGACACAATCAAATCATACATTGCATAAAATCTCGGCCTTCCTCTAGGACGAGATCTCTTTTCTACATTCTTTCTATCTCTTGCATACTTGTGGGACGCCTACCTTAGGTCAACCACTCCCTCGTTTATTGTTCATTACTTGCATTGATTGTTTACTTTGAACCTTGCATCTGTCTAAGTCGAGATCCTTAGCCACCCTTACCCTTAAGCCTCTTTTGTCGTGCACATTAGAGTACTCGGGTCGGTGAGTCTTATTACATCTCGACGTTTTCTTTTGCTTTTTCTTTGAACACTTGACTTGTGCTTGCAATGGTTGAATCAGGTGATGGTTCGGAGCATAACAACACCGAAGATCAACATGCACGCCAGAATCCGTCCGCGGTGCGCCAATCGACGCTTCTACCAACACCGGGGGCCGGATCTAACGACGCAAGGATTGACGCCTTGGAGTGCATGTTCCAAGAGTTCATGGTACGCACGCAGTCCATTCATTATGCGTTGAGTGGTTCTCCTACCCATAGTGCCCAGCCGCTTGCCCAAGGCGCGCCCGCCCTCCAAAACGGGGTCGCGCCGGATGGCACGCATGCAACGGTGCAAGAGAAAGGAAAGGGCCAAGTACAGGTGCATGACGTTTATGATGATGATGATGCCTATGACTCGGCTGAGTTTAGGCGTCAACAAAAGAAGAAGAAGCAAACACATCGACTCCTAAGCATAAATCCGGCGCTTACAACGCCGATGACTTTGATATTGACGCTTTCCAAAAGCATAGATCTCCTATCACTCATATCTATTCGGATCCCGAGGACCCCTTTGGGGAATTCAATGAGGAATCCGATGATGATGAGTATGACCACCCGCCTTTGGAAGATTTGGAAGAATGGCCCACTCGGGATAGGGATTGGATTCCACCTCCTAACTTGCCAACGAAGCACGCGGAGTATGATCGGTGTCAAAACCGTGACCGTGATTGAAACCGGCGCAATGGAGGACGACGCCATGACCTAAACCGAGGTGACAACCGCTGACCAAGGCACAATGGAGGAGGTGGCGACGACCCTGATGATGATGACGAGGGCTTTGGCCGAGGGCCACCCCAAGGCCGGCGCCAACAAAATCGCACCCCCAACCATGCCATTGGTCACCACGACAATGAACGCACGACGAACGTATCTCGTCGTGACGTTAAGGTTAAGTTCGAACCCTTTTTTGGTCATTACGATCCTGATCTTTTTATCACTTGCAAATTTGATGAGGTATTTTTCAGTCGTTTACCTATCAAAGAATCCTAACTTAACCAATCTGAGTAGAATGGTAAGCAAGGGTCGATCCCACAGAGACTCGTGTATTAATGTTATTACTTAAGTGCCAAGTAACTAAAGATGGGGGGTTTTTATGAATGAAATTCTAATCTATTATGCAAAATTGAAAACTATCTAAGAATGCAAATATGATTAAGTTTGACAAATATGAGAGAAATATGTTCAACTAGTTAAATCCATCATAGATATGCTTATTGATCATTGATTCTTTCGATTCTCAATTCCCTTGAATAATCTATTGTGGATTATACTCCTACTAAGGATTATGACCCAAACTTCATAAATAGTTGAAAGAACTAACAGTCTAAACAACCCTAATCATTTAACAACCTAAAACAACTTCTAGATTCAATTAAGCGACAGCTTTACGAATCAAGTTATCAATAGAAACAAACACTCAGAGCAAACAGACATCTAAGTTATTTGTGGATTTATTCCCTTCTACAATTGAATAGCCCGAACGGGTCTAAACAATTATAGATGCTACTTTATCTAATCAACCCCGAACGGGCATCGATCAGATTAGTTGTAAATTAACCTAGAAATTCTATTAGGTGATCAATCTAACAAAATCCTAGAATAATTCTGATTCAATTAAGCACAGGGAATAAAACCTATTCAAGTTGATGAGAATCAATCAAACCTCACAATATTATGCAATCTATGATTTCAATAACTAGTCAAACACAAAGAAATTAGCAATGCATAATTAAATTAAAATCAAACTTACAAAGGTTCAAAGGTTCAAAGGTTCTTCCTTGAGAGAAAACCCTAGCCTCCAAAGTTATGATCAAAGTTATGATAATGATTGATAGAGAAAACTAAAAACAAGGTTTAAATACCCCCTAAGATATCCAAAGATAAAATATCCCGAAATTACATTAAACTAGCCAGAAAAGACCTAATAAAGTCCAACCCGAGGCCCAAAACACGCGGCCCAACTCTCTCGCAGCAGAACATAAGGCGCGGTCTTAACATAAAGTGGCGCGGTCGCGTCACTTCATGTTATGCCCGCGGCACTCTCGATTCAGCATTTCAGGTGACACTTCAGAGGCTGTTTTCACCCCCTTCGAGTTGGAATTTGGACTCGGAGTAAAAATATGAATTGTAGCTCTTCGAGTTAGCTTTCCAGTGATACCAAATTCAGCCTCATCCGAGCACTGTAGCTCCCAAACCAAATATTTCAAGATAGGGGTGTCGAAATAAGACCTTCAATGCATGGCCCGGGTTTAGGCGTTCTTTTCACAAAAGCTCTTGGGTCTTGGCTCTTCTAATCTTCACTTGTATCACTATAAGCTTCCTCAAACTTCACCATAGTCCTCTAAGATCCATCCCGTCCATGCTTGTTTACCTAAAGATCTGCAAAACCGAACAAAACAAGCGCAAAACCCGAATTTCCTAGAAAACCTAAAAACCTAAGAATTACACTAAACTAAGCTAAAACATATGCAAAATAAACATAAATATGCATCCTAAACACTACCTAAATGCAAGCTATCAAATTCCCCCATGCTTAACCCTTGCTTGTCCTCAAGCAAGACATAAATCCAAATCACACCATAGAAATGCAATCATACATCCATCTCAAGTCAAACAAGCATTTCACATATAATTAAGAACCCAACCAATACTTCCTAGCATGCATTATGATAAGCAACAAGTAAAGACAATTCATCCATTCTAGACCTCACCAAGGTAATTGTGTTTGCACTCAAACTCTCAAGTGTTTAAGGGTATGTGTTTCACTCAAAATCAACCATGAAAACTAGACTACCATATGCTTGCATCAGAGTTCTAAATCTCCACCGATGGGGATCAAATACATAACAAAAATCATGAGGTCTTTTTAAGGGTTGTAATGGGGCCAAGGTTAAGAGAAATTTGGAAGGGATCATATTTGGCCTGTGGTGCTAAATCCGGGATAAAGAACTAGTCCTAACCCAAAATTCAACACTTTTTCTCATAACACTTCCCAACTTTCTTTTCTTCACCTCCATACACTTACATTCAAACACTTTGCTTTTTTTTTTCTTTGCCTCTTCTCAACTCTTTCTTTTATACTAATGAAGACTACTAACAATTAAGCTCAATTTTCTTTCTTTTTGCTTTGCAACAAACATCTTCATCTTCATTTTTTTCACTTTAAACCCAAGAGTTGTATTTCCTCTTCTTCCACCTTTTCTTTCAACTCCCCCATACTTGTACATAACTCACACAAAATAAAAAACAAAACCTAAAGTCCTAAATCCCGGATCCTGGGTCAAGCTTATTAGGCTAGGAAAATTTTGTGGAGCTATCAAAAATAGGCTTAAAGCTTAAAAGAAATAGGGGTGTCAAAACATGGATCTTGTCAAGGTAGGAAGGGAAATAGTAGGCTAATAAGAAACATTGCCTCAATCATTTTAATGTCATGCATTCAATCATATAAAGCAGCCTCGAAAAAGAGTATTAACGCAAGTTCTAGAGCTAGATAATCATGGTGATACACTCAAGAATTTTTTAGAACAGACATATCATGAAAGGCCAAAAATCTCACAAGGCAAATTTTGTCTAGAACTTCAGAATGAATCAAATACTCATGCTAAATACATGCTCCATCTTTATAATCAAAGTAATCAATCAATGATCATGCTTATATCATATAAACTTCAGCAAATCATGCAAATCATGGGTTATGACTTATACTTAGCATAGAAACACAAGAGGTATCAAACAATGGGGAAATAAGAACCTAAATGCAATATTTTTGTATTTTTTTTCAAAATTTTATGATTTTTTTTCATTTTTCAAGATTTTAATCAATGCATGCAAAAATTTTAAATATGTCCTAAACTAATGCAACTATATGCAATGCAAAAGTAATTACCTTCCCCCATGCTTAAAACATACTTTGTCCTCAAAGTATAGTAAAAAATAAAGAGAAAAAGAAATACTCACAAGATCTCTAGTGAGCCGGGTAATGCGGCGGGAAATCCGATAGTGGTAGTGGTGATGTAAGACTTCGGAAGGGAACTCGGAGAAAATCTCGTCGGCGCGGGCACTGTAACAGGATGCGTGGACGCGCTTCCTCCTGCCCCGGGCGCGCCTATGTCACGCTGCGGCCGCGTCACCCTTGTTTTTGCCCGCGTCCAGATCCTCGAGCTCTCTGGCGACTTTACGCGGGCTTAGCTCACTATGGCGCGGGTGCGCCACTTCATGTTGTAGCCCACGCTCTTCTACTTGTTTCGGGGTACTGATCCTTGAACCTGGGGTATCTAAAACACACACAAAAACTACCTAAAAAGCAAAAGATTATAACTGAAAAACAAAACTACTCTAAGCCTTGGGTTGCCTCCCAAGAAGCGCTTGTTTAATGTCATTAGCTTGAACCTTAGCATAAATTGACAAGATTAGACATTGTCAATGCCCTTAGCAACCTGTCAAATCCCTGTGCACACATCTCAGAAAAACATAAGTAACACCATGATAAATTAAAGATGCATAATATAGCATGCAAAAACCGTTTTAATTTATCAAACATGTGTGCCCAGTTTGCATGAAATGGCATTTGCTCAAATAAATTTAACAGAAGTGCTGGCTTTAGAAAATACTTACAGTATGAATCAAAGCACTTGTCAGCAATACCACTTTTATCCAAGATGAACTCCATATATTCTCCATCTTCCACCTTGTGTTGTAGACTTGGCTCCTCATCTTGGAATTCCATAAGCTTCTCATGTGAGAAGGTGGGGAAACTGGAACATGGGATGTCAAGGCCTAACATAGGGCACACCATGATAGCGGGAGACTTAATAGATGCATCATGTTGATTTTCTCCCTCATGGATGTCTACTTCATCAGCAAAGAAGTCATCATGGTCGACAAAAGAGTCTTCTTCCAAAACCACAAAACCCTCACGCAATTTACTCCACATGAGTGAAGATGATTCAGGCTCCCTAAGCTCTGTGAGAATCTCTATGCCTGCACAGACTTCCCTTGGCTCTGTGATAATCTGCTCATCTTGCCTTACAGGTGCAAATTCATATTGAGCATCAACTTCATCATCATAACCATCATCAAGTGTCTTAGATCGCTCCTCAACTTGAATCTGAATATTTGACTCTTGATTGTTTGATTCCAACGTGATTCCACCACTTCTTCCACACAACTCAAAAGGGCATGAGATTGTGGGATGAAAACTTGAAGAACATGACTCACAGTGCTCCATGATTATAGCATCCGCCCCTTTGGAGAGATCCCTGATTATATCCTCAAGAGAGGTATCAACCGGCTGGGGTGGTTGTGAAGATGACTCGACCAAAAAGCTTTGATGGCTCATAAAACAAAAGAAATCCCAGCATTCCTCAGATCTCATAAATAAAAGCCTCTCATTGCTCATGTAGTCGGCCAACCCTCTTGTCTCAAGATTCATACCATGGATAACTCCCATGTTCACCTCTCTATCATTGTATCGTAATCCCCAAGCACCAAGTTCAAACACATGGTCTTGAAATCTAGAAAAATAATGATGGAAGTGTTCATCCTGTAGCTGTCTACAATCGAACAAAGCCATAGATTAGTAGCACGGGTGTTATGAACCGTAAGATAGGTTCACAACACCAAGAATAGCACAAAAGTAAAAACACAAATAGCGACGAGTCCCCGGAAACGGCGCCAAATTTGATGAGGTATTTTTCAGTCGTTTACCTATCAAAGAATCCTAACTTAACCAATCTGAGTAGAATGGTAAGCAAGGGTCGATCCCACAGAGACTCGTGTATTAATGTTATTACTTAAGTGCCAAGTAACTAAAGATGGGGGGTTTTTATGAATGAAATTCTAATCTATTATGCAAAATTGAAAACTATCTAAGAATGCAAATATGATTAAGTTTGACAAATATGAGAGAAATATGTTCAACTAGTTAAATCCATCATAGATATGCTTATTGATCATTGATTATCTTGATTCTCAATTCCCTTGAATAATCTATTGTGGGTCATAATCCTTAGTAGGAGTATAATCCACAATAGATTATTCAAGGGAATTGAGAATCAAGATAATCAATGATCAATAAGCATATCTATGATGGATTTAACTAGTTGAACATATTTCTCTGATATTTGTCAAACTTAATCATATTTGCATTCTTAGATAGTTTTCAATTTTGCATAATAGATTAGAATTTCATTCATAAACCCCCCCCATCTTTAGTTACTTGGCACTTAAGTAATAACATTAATACACGAGTCTCTGTGGGATCGACCCTTGCTTACCATTCTACTCAGATTGGTTAAGTTAGGATTCTTTGATAGGTAAACGACTGAAAAATACCTCATCAGTTGCAGGGTACCGAACATGTGCTAATGCATTGCAAGTTTGAGGAGCATGAGAAGGTGGAAGTAGTTTCGCTTCACTTCCAAGGTGCGGCTCGGTTGTGGTGGAATCACCTTGAGGACGAGCCCGCTCGTCAAGGAAAGGCTGCCATCACTGAGTGGCATCAAATGGTATATATAAAGAAGCGGAAGTATATTCCACAAGATTATAGGGAAACCAAGAGAATGGAGGTCCAAAATGTTAGTTTTAGTGTATGTTGTTAGTTGAAGGTTAGATTCGGCTCTTGTAGACCCCGAAGGGTAATCAAGATGTTTTAGTAGACCCCGAAGGGTAATCTCGTGAGTAGACCCGAAGGTAATCTCGTTGGGTGTAGACCACAAGGGTAATCACCGCCGAATAGTTAGTTTATGTTAGTACACAAGTAAAAACTTTTAAGCATAAACAAACATGACTTGATAAAGGCAACAAGTCGACCGATTAGATCGATCTTTCCTTCAACGTTTATTGCCCCTATTAGATGCCAAGGGTATAACCACAATAACGTTGTGAGATAAAACGTTCCTATACAATGAACATGTGGCAAGCATGTATCATCATTGCATATATACACACCTCGTTCTTCAATAAGTGTTTGTAATTTGATGTGGAACACTCAAATAACAATTCTCGTGATTTGATTTGAACTCACGAATCCTCTCTTCCGAACAACCCATCAAAGGAGGCGTCCAACCTCTATTTATAGGCAAAGAGGAGAGGCGGTTATGGAAAGAGAAAGTTAGTTAAATTAGTTGAGAAAAACAAGGAGGAAAATAAGGAGGAAAAGTAGGGAGTTAGTTATAATCACTTTTGTAACTTCCCTTAACAACTTTTCAAAATTCAAATCCATCCTTATCCAAAACTCAAGGCAAGGCCCAAGGAGGCCCATGAGGCGTGCGGCCCAAAACCATGGGGAGCTAGCATGTCACGCCAACACCCTCGAAACATGAAATGTGTATCACGTCTCTACAAAGCTTGGTGATGCTTCCGCGAAGCCAAAAGGTCAACGCCCTAGCTCAAACCAAGCTAAAACCCAAAACCAGCTCACAACTTGAGCTAGCTTAAAACCGATGTTCCAAGCTTTGGTTAGCTCTCAAATTTTGCCACATAGTCCTTGAGCTTTATTTCTCAATCTAGGAATCATAACATAACCAATCAATCACATGAATATGGATAAACACGCAAGTCAACCCAAAACAGCGCCATAGGCGCGCCCTTGGTTTGCCGCATATGTTGCGCGCTTGCGTCAGAGCAACGGTGCGCCAGCGCCAGTGCCTTGGCACTCGGCGCGCGCCCGCTGTCCCGGCATCCCATACCGATGCACGATGTTCGGCGCATTCGAGGTTCAGGTCAGCCTCGTGCCATGGCCAGCCCTAGGCCGAGAACCTCAAAGCCGGTTCAACCGATCAAGGCGCGCCTCTAGCGCCCTTGCATCGATGTCAACGCCGATCCACCCATGATTCCTTCTAACTCTTTCAAACCCTTGGAAATACTATTGGGCCGATCACTAGGCCGTGCCTCCCGCACGCCCCAAGCCTAAGCGATACCCTTAGTAATTCCCACACTTATCCATTCATGACTCACACCAAATGGATTGATGACTTTCACAAATCACCAACATTCCTCCCCCATTTGTGCAACGTCATAAACTTGAACTTTATGAAACAAACTCTATGTCTAGAAATAAATGTCCGTAGACTTGAATTTATAACTTGTAACAATTACAATCATGCACTAAAGAATCGTGGTGCTTCTTAAGAATTGAACCACATCAACTTGTCTAAGTACACGTCGTAAGAATTACACATGAGTTTCTTAGCGTATACGTGCTATACTTGACGCATTTTAAAAGGCTCTTTCATCCCATATCTATTCACATATGCTTTAGTCGAGTCATCCTTGAACTCTAACTTGGAAGAAGCCTTGCACTTCCACACATGCATAGTTGAGTTTTCTAACGTGCCCTACATAGAAATTTCCAAAAACTCATTAATGAAAACTTGTTTCAAAACTAGTTTCATGTAGGCTAGAGCAAATACCTTGATGGGAATTTAGTATGCTCTCCAACTCCATGACTTTGGCTTACCACATTGAATTCGGCCCACACCTTTCGATGAGGGGGAATTGGGCGTCCAAATCATGGGGTTTGTTAGGATTTTAACCCCATCCCTCGCGATGCCTTGTACACCAAATCTTTTGCCAAACTCTTGGTTAAGTGATCGGCAAGGTTATTGTGTGTTCTCACAAAGACAACCGAGATGACTCCATGGGTGATTAATTCTCTAATGGAACTATGCCTTACACCAAGGTGTCTTGACTTCCCATTATACACATGGCTATAGGCCTTTGCCAACATGCTTTGACTATCACAAAAAATAGCAATGGGGGATATCGATTTTGGCCACAAGGGGATCTCACTCACGAGATTCCTAAGCCATTCCACCTCCTTGCCTGCCGAGGCAAGAGCAACAAACTCCGACTCCATTGTCGAAGTTGTTATGCAAGATTGCTTCTTGGATGCCCAAGAAAGTGCGCCACCACCCAATAGGAATGCCCAACCACTTGTCGACGAGTGGTCTTCCATATTGGTGATCCAACTTGCATCGATATAACCTTCTAAAGTAGAAGGAGTACCCATGTATACAATACCATAAGTCATTGTTCCCTTCAAATAACGAAGCACTCTCTTAAGAGCGTTCCAATGACTTGCACTTGGTCGACTAGTATAACGACTCAATTTGCCCACAACATATGCTATGTCGGGGCGAGTACTCGTCATTGCATACATCAAGCACCCTATCACTTGCGAATACTCAAGTTGTGACATTGGTCTTATCCACTATCATTTGGTTTGTACCAAATATAAGCATGTCATCAACATATAAACAAATTATAACTCCTTGACCAGAATTATCAAACTTGCTATATACACACTTATTCGCTTGATTTATCTTAAAGCCATAGGCCAAGATTACTTCATCAAACTTTTGATGCCATTGTTTTGGCGCTTGCTTAAGTCCATAAAAAGATTTGATCAAACGACATACTTTATGTTCTTGTCCTTCCACTACGAATCCTTTGGGTTGCTTCATGTAAACCTCTTCATCCAAGTCTCCATTGAGGAACGCCTTCTTCACGTCCATTTGATGGATGACAAGACCATGAATGCTTACTAAGGCAATCAAGAGTCTTATCGTGGTGATTCTTGCCACGGGGGCATAGGTATCAAAATAATCGACACCTTCCTTTTGTCTAAAGCCTTGGATAACCAATCGAGCCTTAAACTTGTCAATGGACCCATCGGCCTTCATCTTCCTTTTGAAGATCCATTTACACCCTAATGGTTTGCATCCGGGTGGAAGGTCCGACAACTCCCATGTGTTGTTGCCAACAATGGAATCCATTTCATCTTGGATTGCTTCTTTCCAAAATGAAACATCTTGAGAAGTCACAGCCTCGTTGAAGGTCTTAGGATCCTCATCCATATGAAAATATGAAATTCTTTGACTCTCAATGTCTCTAGATCCTTCAAACAAGAACATCTCAAAGATGGGCTCACGAGACATTTGTCCCATCACAAGTGCATCGTGCACTCGCCGCCGCTTAGGCCTTCGAGCCCTCGGCTTCGACGCATAGGTGACATTCGTGCCAAGCAACACTACAACGTCGTCCTCGGCATCGCTAGGCGCACCAGCGTCCTCATCCTCGATCCCTACAGCCTTGTGCTTTGGCGATCTCGCTCCTTCAACCGGGTCCGATCCCTCGAGCATCGGCGTCACGCCAGCGTCCTCATCGCTCGGCGTCAAGGGCGCGCCTTGCGACGCCCCTCCGAACATGCCTTGTGTCGTGCCTTGTGGCGCGGCAGCACGCAACATGGATCGAGTGATTCTCGGTCCAAGCACCGAAGTTGGCTCTTCCTCGGTTTCCATTGGATCCAAGGATGGCTTGATTTCTTCTTGGTCCTTTTCTCTAGGCCTCGGACTAGACGTGAATCTAGTCTCATCAAATATTGCATCACGCGATTCTATCACGGTATTAACCGAAATAGCATGATTAGGCTCTATCACAAAGAACCTATATGCCTTAGAGTTATGAGCATATCCAATAAAGATGCACTCAACACCCCTATCTCCCAAAGTCTTACGCTTAGGGTCCGTTAGTCTAACGACCGCACGACATCCCCATATACGAAAGTAATGAAGACGAGGTTTCTTTTTGAACCACAACTCATAAGGTGATTGACGATTTCCCTTGATAGGCACTCTATTCAAGATATAGTTGGCCGTTAGCATTGCCTCACCCCAAAACGAGTTCTTTAACCCGGAGTAGGACAACATGGCCTTTACCATGTCCTTAAGCACACGATTCTTTCGTTCTGCCACCCCATTTTGTTGGGGGTATATGGAGCGGTTGTCTCATGGATTATACCACAAGACTCAAAATACTCCTTTTCCATATATTCACCATCACGATCGGTTCGTAGTCTTTTGATCTTATGACCGGTTTGCAATTCTACTTTGGTTTTATATGCCTTGAATCTATCTATTGCCTCACTCTTAGAATGAACTAGATAGATATAGCAATACCTTGAGTAGTCGACAATAAACGGTATGTAATAACGCTTTTGACCCAACGATGGCGTTGCATGCAAATCCCCCAAGTCCAAATGGACTAGCCCTAGGACTCCTTCCTCTCTCTCAACTTTCTTGAAAGGAAGCCTTGTTATTTTGGTTAGCAAGCAAGTTTTGCACTTTTCTTTTGTAGGTTCAAAGTTAGGAATAACTTGATCCGTTGCCATATCCACCATGCGTTTCATGTGGACATGCCCTAACCTCGCATGCCATAGATCATAAATCGAATCATTTGACACCACCATGTATTCATACATAATCTTATTATTATTGATTACATTAAGTAGGAACATATTGTTCTTACAGTGGCCGAAGCCTATAAATATTCCAGCCCTACTTATAACAAGACGACCGGCCTCGAAGACCAATCGATATCCTAACTTATTCAAAACGCCACCACTTACAACATTCTTTCTAATGTTGGGTGCATACAATACATTATGTAGAATAAGTTCCTTCCCACTTGTAAAGTGTAGAAGCACGTCTCCCTTCCCTAAGACTGGAGTCGTCGACTCATTTCCCATGTAAAGAACTAAACCGTCCTCCACATTCTTCATGTGCTTGAACCATCTTTTGTCCATGCACACATGTGTGGTGGCTCCCGAGTCAAGCCACCAATTTTGATTCTCATCCTTCAAGACAAGACATTCATCAATTTTAGATACACTAAACAATGAATTCCCTTTAGATAAACCAAATTCCATCGACTTACCTTGCTCGTGGCTTGCGCCCGAGCCCGACTTAGGCATAGGCGCGCCCTTGTCCTTACGCACGGGTTTGGCATCGCAATCCCATTTCATGTGACCAACCTTGCCACAATTCCAACATGTCCTTTTAGCTTTTTCCTTAGAACAACTCTTCTCACCTTTACCACCCTTGGACCGCTTGGACCACTTGGCGCCCTTGCCCTTGCGTTTAGCCGCCTCTATGGTATTAACCGAATGGGCGGACTTGTCCTCATTATTCTTCCCTTTATCGTTCGTTTTGAACTCCTCCTCAATCCAAAGATGAGAGCCAAGTTGGACAAGATTCATGTCCTCCTTAGAATGTTTGAGAAGATGTTTTGCCTCTTTCCATGAAGGAGGCAACTTATCCACTATGGATGAGACGGAGAAATTCTCGTCCATAGTAATTCCATGTTGGGTAAGTTGTCCCAATATGCGAACCAATTCATGGTATTGATCCATCACCGGTCTAGACTCCACCATCTTAAAGTTGTTGAAGTTAGATACTAGGAACTTCTTGGACGAAGGGTCTTCGGCCAAATATTTCCCTTCGAGTGCCTCCCACAAACCACGAGCGGACTCGTAGTTTTGTTAGACATCGAAGAGGGAGTCCGCCATTCCATTTAGGATATGACCACGACATATGTAGTCGTCATTCTCCCATTTCCCATAGCGTCTATGTTCGAGCGCTATGGCTTGCCTTTCTTTGGCTTGTTCCTCGGTCTCATCCTCGACCGTGTCTGGTATGGGGGGTGGTATCTCTGGGAATGGCGTTGTAAGCACGTACACCACTTTCAAAGAAGTAAGCAAGAAATGCATCTTCTTTTGCCATCGGCGGAAATCCTGCCCCTCAAACTTTTCAAGTTTCACAAACTTAGAGGTCATCTCCTAGATCGATGACTCACTCGTTTTTTCCATTATCAATCACCTTGCAAGCCAAAAACAACAAAACTAAAACAATAAATAAACGTTGAAGATTGTTAGTTTTAGTGTATGTTGTTAGTTGAAGGTTAGATTCGGCTTTTGTAGACCCCGAAGGGTAATCAAGACGTTTGAGTAGACCCCCAAGGGTAATCTTGTGAGTAGACCCGAAGGTAATCTCGTTGGGTGCAGACCACAAGGGTAATCACCGCCGAATAGTTAGTTTATGTTAGTACACAAGTAAAAACTTTTAAGCATAAACAAACATGACTTGATAAAGGCAACGAGTTGACCGATTAGATCGATCTTTCCTTCAACGTTTATTGCCCCTATTAGATGCCAAGGGTATAACCACAATAACGTTGTGAGATAAAACGTTCCTATACAATGAACATGTGGCAAGCATGTATCATCATTGCATATATACGCACCTCGTTCTTCAATAAGTGTTTGTAATTTGATGTGGAACACTCAAATAACAATTCTCGTGATTTGGTTTGCACTCATTAATCCTCTCTTTCGAACAACCCATCAAAGGAGGCGTCCAACCTCTATTTATAGGCAAAGAGGAGAGGCGGTTATGGAAAGAGAAAGTTAGTTAAATTAGTTGAGAAAAACAAGGAGGGAAATAAGGAGGAAAAGTAGGGAGTTAGTTATAACCACTTTTGTAACTTCCGTTAATAACTTTTCAAAATTCAAATCCATCCTTATCCAAAACTCAAGGCAAGGCCCAAGGAGGCCCATGAGGCACGCGACCCAAAACCATGGGGAGCTAGCTTGTAACGCCAACACCCTCAAAACATGAAATGTGTATCACGTCTCTACGAAGCTTGGTGATGCTTCCGCGAAGCCAAAAGGTCAACTCCCTAGCTCAAACCAAGCTAAAACCCAAAACCAGCTCACAACTTGAGCTAGCTTAAAACCGGTGTTCCAAGCTTTGGTTAGCTCTCAAATTTTTCCACATAGTCCTTGAGCTTTATTTCTCAATCTAGGAATCATAACATAACCAATCAATCACATGAATACGGCTAAACACGCAAGTCAACCAAAATTAGCGCCATAGGCGCGCCCTTGGTTTGTCGCATATGTTGCGCGCTTGCGTCGGAGCAACGGCGCGCCAGCGCTAGTGCCTTGGCACTCGGCGCGCGCCCGTTGGAGCGTCCCGGCATCCCATACCGACGCACGGTGCTCGACGCATTCGAGGTTCAAGTCAGCCTCGTTCCATGGCCAGCCTTGGGCCGAGAACCTCAAAGTCGGTTCAACCGATCAAGGCGCGCCTCTAGCGCCCTTGCATCGATGCCAACGCCGATCCACCCATGATTCCTTCTAACTCTTTCAAACCCTTGGAAATACTATTGGGTCGATCACTAGGTCGTGCCTCCCGCACGCCCCAAGCCTAAGCGATACCTTTAGTAATTCCCAAACTTATCCATTCATGACTCACACCAAATGGATTGATGACTTTCACAAATCACCAACACAAAATGTTTGCCAAGGTTCTATGACGCCCGAAGCCTTCTTTGCTCACCTTGAAGATTTGTTCTTTAAGGCGGGCGTGAGCGCTTCCCCTGGCACCTTGAAATTTCGCTTTATGGCGGGTTTACACCAAGGAATCCGTGACAAGCTGGTGGTCTTGCACATTAACAACCTTAATCAAGTTGTCCATACGGCTATGGAGCTCCACAATCAAGCAACAAGGGCAAAATCTCAATGGCCCTCCCAAAGGTATGTTCCTAACTCTCGTCCTTCCGGTTTTGGTACTAATTCATCTTCTAATGTGTCTCATTCTAAGCGAGGTACCAAGACGGAATCTAAGGGTCCTTCGGATGGTACACCACGTGAGAAAATAGCCCCTCAACCACAAAGTCGCACTCGAGACATCGAGTGTTATAAGTGTGGCGGGCGGGGTCATTTCATGCGTGATTGTCCCAATGCTAAGAAGGTTCTCTTTTCAGCCCAAAATGATGCTTATGAGAGCCTTGATGAGGATGAACCTAAGTTGGTGGAGGCCTATAATGATGAGGGAGGCGAGCTTTATTGCCTGCCGATCGAGTCGGATAGTGCTTCCAAACTTCTTTTGATGAACCAGCGCGCTTTAAGCATTAAAGAGGCGGTCAAACATGATCAAAGGGAGCAACTTTTTCACACCCACTGTTTGGTTCATGACATGTCCTTAAGTGTCATCATTGAATCCGGGAGTTGTAGCAACTTCCTCTCTTCCAAGGTGGTAGATCACTTCAAGTTGCCAACTTCTGAGCACCCGGCGCCTTTCAAGCTTCAATGGATTTCTTCCGACGGCGGCGACTGGGTTACAAGGCATTTCTCACCTTTTCAATTGGTTTATACCGTGACACGCTTCTCTTTGATGTCACACCCACGGACGCCACACAAATCTTGTTGGGGCGCCCATGGCAATACGATCGTCGCGTGCTTCACGATGGATTTTTGAACACATACATGTTCAATTTCCATGGTAAGCACGTGACCCTCTTACCAATGCCTCCTAGTGAAGCTCTACAGGATGAGGCCGAAAGGCAATGTCCAAAAGCTAAGGAGTCGAGTCACGCGCCGAATCAAGGCCAAACGGCCAAATCTGGTCCCCCGCCACATTCTAGCAGCGTTCTTGGCTCAAAAGGGTCCTTTTATGGCCCCTCTACAGTTAGGCATGAAGAATGCCCATGGGAAGTGACGAAATCTGGCCGGACGCCGCACAACAATGTGAAATCGGGCCTCAACAGCGTTGAATCGGTGTCTCCGGGCCACGGCACAATCTAGGGGGGTGCCACTGGCGTTTTTGACGCCTCTGGGGTGCCTTCCACATATAATACATGTTTGAAGAAAGAATGCCCAGAAAAGGTGCCCACAAGTCGAACAATGCCCACGGACACTGATTGGGCAATGCGCAGCGACGCAGCTTCGGAGAATTGGGGCCATATGCCAATTTCGGACACTTCCAGGGGCGTTTTTCCTTCCAAAGGGTCCCATTTACAGTCCTATACAGATGGTCAAAAAAGGGCCTCTAAAAGTTCAAGGATCGAAGAGGACGACGAGCCACCATTACTTGGCACGTGCTCGGAGCGTCTAATGCTTTGCCGCCGCCGCGCCGTGACTAAGTCACTTCAGGGGAGTAACACTTGTTTCCTTTTATGTTCATTATTTTCTATTATGATTGATAAGGAACACCCCCTACCTAAATCTATCTCCTCTCTTTTGTAAGAGTATGCAGATATCATGCCTGATGAGCTTCCCGAGGGGTTACCGCCCATTTGGGAAATCGAGCATCAAATTGATTTTGTTCCCGGCGCATCTTTACCGAACTGGGATGCATATAGGGCATCTCCCAATGAGACTCAAGAGCTACAACGCCAAGTCCAATCATTGTTGGATAAGGGGTTTTGTTCGAGAGTCCTTTAGCCCGTGTGCGGTTCTGGTCATTCTATTGCCGAAGAAGGACGGTTCTTGGAGGATGTGCGTGGATTGCCGCGTTGTCAACCAAATTACCGTGAAGTACCGCCACCCTATTCCCCGATTGGACGACATGCTCGATGAGCTTCATGGTGCCGTGCTGTTTTCAAAGATAGATTTGAGGAGCGGCTACCATCAAATAAGGATGCAAGAAGGGGAGGAGTGGAAGACGGCTTTTAAGATCAAGCATGGTCTTTATGAGTGGCTTGTGATGCCCTTCACGCTCCTTCTACTTTTATGAGACTATTGGACTCTCACACGGGGCACCTTAGGCAGGTGTTAAATTGCCTCCGCGAACATTCTTTGTATGTAAACATGGATAAGTGTGTGTTTTGCTCAGATACGACGAATTTTCTTGGCTTCGTCGTATCCAAGGATGGCCTACGAGTGGATTTTGACAAGATTCGGGCCATCCGTGAGTGGCCAAATCCCACAAGCCCCACGATGGTTCGTTCTTTCTTGGGGCTCGCTGGATTTTATAGGCGATTTGTGAAGGACTTCAGTTCTATCGCCGGGCCACTCCACAATTTGACCAAGAAGGCGACCACAATCAAGTGGTTGCCGCATCATGAGACCGCTTTTGAGGCCTTAAAAGATGCTTTGTGTCGTGATGATGCGACTCTACCCTAGCTCGGACCCAGCTCCTACGGACCCGAGACGACCTAGATCTTAGAGATCCCCTTGGCTTAGGACTTATTCTCTTTTATGTATCTATTTATATTATTTCTATTTCCGTCATTTACATTCCGTCTTTACAATTTTAGGCGTGTGCTCTCTTATGCTTAAGAGGCCGGCCCATTATGGTAGAATAAGGCCCATTAGGGTTTGTTGCACCTTTCCATTTTTAGTAGTTACTATTAGTAGTATTATGGGATTGGATGTTGGGCCTAGCATGTTGCTAACCCTAGTCCACCCCCATCTAGAACTAGGGTTTCGTGTGGCCTCCTCTATATAAAGGAGCCATGCCCCTTGTATTAACCACGTCAAAATGAAGCCAATGTTATAGTAGAGAGCGTTTCCTCCTAGCCTTGGCCCGACGTCACCCCGGTTCCGTTCTATCCTTGATTCTGCCTCACCCCACCCTCGTTCCGACGAGCATTAGAGGCCCGCGAGTCCACTTTGTGGTCTCGTATTTATCCCGTTACTATTGTCGGAGAAGATCCGGGCGTTTCGAGCCTAGATCCACCCCTTGTGACCCTAGGGTTGCATCACGTGCCCCGGTCCTGCAATTGCCGGACTTTTCCAAGCGCTTCGAAATCGAGTGCGATGCTTCCGACTATGGTATTGGCGGCGTACTCCTTCAAGAGCAAAAGCCTATCGCTTACTTTAGCGAAAAGCTTATAGGGGATACCTTAAACTATCCGACCTATGATAAAGAGCTTTACGCTCTTATTCGGGTCCTTAAGACGTGGTCACACTACCTCTGGCCAAGCGAGTTCGTAATCCATACGGACCATGCAGCCTTAGCGTACCTAAAGAGTCAAATGACTCTACATAGACGCCACAAACGTTGGGTTGAGTTCATGGAGACGTTTCCGTACGTCATTGCTCACAAAAAAGGCAAGGAGAACGTCGTTGCCGACGCACTCTCCCGCAGGTATGTATTACTCACCCACATTCAATCTAAGCTACTCGGTTTCTCTTTAATCATGGAGTTGTATGCCTCAGATACATTCTTCAAACCGATCATTGAGAAACTCGAGCAAGCTTGTATCCACGAGTCTTATTTCTTAGACAAAGGGTATCTATACCGAGCTGGGAAGCTTTGCATTCCGGCTTCTTCGGTTCGGCACTTGTTGCTCAAGGAGGCTCATGATGGTCGAGGACACTTTGGCATAGCCAAGACCTTAGCAGCACTTCGTGAACATATCTTTTGGCCACACATGGCCTGAGATGTGAACAAATATTGCAAAGGATGTGTGCCGTGCCAAACGGCTAAATCTCGATCCCATCCCCACGGTCTTTACACGCCTTTACCCATTCCCGAAGCCCTGTGGGAAGATCTTTCCATAGATTTTATTAAGGGCCTTCCCATGTCGAGGCACGGAAAAGACTGTATTTTTGTAGTTGTGGACCGTTTCTCCAAAATGGCCCACTTCATTGCTTGTAAAGGGAACAACAACGCGACTGACATCGCGAACTTGTTCTTTGATCATGTGGTGAAATTACATGGCATTCCTAAAACTATTGTTAGTGATAGGGATACCAAGTTTTGTGGACACTTTTGGAGAACTCTTTGGGGGAAGTTAGGTACACAACTCTTATTTTCCACTTCTTACCACCCCCAAACCGATGGTCAAACTGAGGTGATCAATCGGACTTTGGGCACCCTTCTTCGGACGGTGCTCAAATCTAACCCACGTCGGTGGGAGGACTTACTTTCTACTATGGAGTTTGCATATAACAGGTCCTTTCACTCGGCGACGAAGAAGACACCTTTTGAGGTGGTTTATGGGCGTAATCCTTATACGCCTATGGATTTGGTGCCGCATCCCTTGAAGACGGGCGTGCACGTCGGCTCAGCCAACCGCGACGACACTGTGCGTCGCTTACATGAGCGCACCCGCATTCAACTCGAGTGTCGCGCCGACCAATACTCCGCTCAACACAACAAAGGGTGTCATAAATTGGTTTTTCAGCCCGTCGATCTCATTTGGCTACACCTTCGGAAGGAGCGCTTCCTCGAAGCCCGCAAGACCAAGTTACATCCTAGAGGCGACGGGCCCTTCCAAGTCCTTGAGCGTATTGGAGACAACGCTTATAGGATTGATCTTCCCGGCAAGTATTCGATCCACTCGACGATCAACATCGCTGATCTCTCTCCCTACTACGAACCCGCTTCTATGATGAGGAAATAGGGACGTTTCCCACCCAAGGGGAGGGGGGGGGAGGGTGATGCGACCCCGACTATGGATGCCACACAAGAGGAGCTTTCTATGTCTCTACGTTCGGATGGCCCGGTCACTCGGAGCCGGATCCGGGCCATATCCGAGGCCACTCAGTCTATAGTGGCTCGGTCACTTGCTAGTCTCGGCGCACCCACGGACGCGCCCCTGCTCATGTGTGTGGTCACTGTCACTAGCTCGACACCAGCCTCGGCACACGCCTTCGGTACCGCAGCTCCAGCCTCGGCGCACGCCCTCGGTACCGCAACTCTAGCATCGACGCACGCCCTAGGTACCGCACGGCCAGCCTCGGTACGCCTCGCGTCGGATTCGGCGTTCACCAGCCCGTGACGCCACGCCTATCCGTGCCTTGGCACGACAGCGCTGTGCCATTGACATGGCCGGTCCTTGTCTTGGCATGCCATTGCCTTGTCTTTGGCATGACATGATATTTATCCCTAATTTACTATTTTTAGTATTTCCCTTGCTAGACTATTATTATTTTTTTGGGTATTTCTAGTTTTAGAATAAGTCTTTTGGGCCTCTCTTTGAATGGTCCTTCTAGACTCCTAGGGTTATGTGATGCTCTCCTCTATATAAAGGAGATGCTTGTGTTTGTTTTCTTTACGCATGATTTAATATAACAAAACGTTGTCGGCTTGATTCCAGCCTTCTCGTTGTTGTGAATCACCTCCCTTTCCTTGTCCTTCTCGTTCTTGTTCTCCCTTGAACTCGAACACCTCTTATCTCTTCTCTTCTCACCCCCTTTTCTAACAAATCCAACAACTCCACAAAGACCTCACGTCGAAATCGCTTTCCGCATTGCCATTAGAGACACAATGCGCATCCATTGACAAGATCCGCTCGTGAATCCGACTTCTTTGAAGACGGGTTCGCATCAGAGGGTCTAATACAAGGGTCCCATGACACGAGCCCATGCCAAGGCCATCACTCAAGTGACACAATCCTTGGTGCATTGAGCCATCGCTAGCCTCAGGTCACTCAACACCCATGGCGCGCCCATGCTTCTCGTCATCCTCGGAGAGTCGCACCCAAACATCGGTGCCTTGGTGTCGTTTTTGAGGAAGCTATTACAAATCTGAAGAAACAATTAGCAAAATGGAAGGCTAACACCCTTTAACAAGCAGGTAGATCGGTTCTAATCCAAACTAATTTGATATCTAAAGTAAATTATCTTATGTAGAGTTTCCTACTCCCTAAGGGAGTCTGAGATCAAATTGACAAAATCAACAAGGATTTTTTTTGGAATAAAACCTCTTCAAATCATCAACCTCTGATCTCTTGGGACAGGATTTGTACACCAAAAAAAAGCAGGGCTTGGTTTTCGGCTCCTTTCAAATGAAACTTTTGTGGAAATTAATCATAGATCCTCCCGATATGCGGGCAAGACTTTTAACGAAAAAATATGTTGGAACTACGAACTTATTTGATCTTGAGAAAAAATAACATCACTCTTGGTAATTTGGTAGAATTCTTCAAGTACGGGAAATGTTTCAGAAAGGCATCATGTGGCTAATAGGAAATGGTACATATATTAAATTCCGAACATTTGGGTAGGGGATTGCTCTCTTTTCCCCTATTTTGATATTAATAACTCAATCTTAGGGTAGCAACTTTTATAGATACCAACAAATGTTGGAAACGTTAGTCCTTATTGTAATTTCTCTCTCTTCAAATAGTCAACGATATTTGTAGTTTACGCATTCCTATCATTGACATCCCAGATAAAATAATCTGGAATCCTTCCCATAACGAAATTTTCTTGGTCAGTTTTGCTAGTACTTTGTGCCCTTGGTCTCAACATCCTACACTTTCTACAAGACATTGGATATAGAAGACGAAGCTTCCCCCGAAAATATAGATTTTTTTTGAAAAATCTACTCAGATGCACTTCTTATGGTAGAACGCTTAAATATGCATTTTCAACTGGTTTATAACTATTGTTCACTTTGTCACAATAAAGTTGAAGATGCTAACCATCTATTCTTTCACTTCCCCTTCACAATTCGAGCTAAACAAAGATTGGAACACAAGTTACAAACAAAAATTGAACTTATTGCCCAGACTGACATCCTCACAAGTATTGAAGTTACGAAATCAGAGAATAATCATTTTGATCTCCTGGCCTTCTTGTGGTGGCATATCTGACTAGACCACAACACTGTCATTTTCAAACAAGCCTCTAGCTCATCTCTTGATCATGTTTGGGAAAACGCTTTCCTGGCCTTTTTGTCTTGAAAAAAGACCTTTGAATCTTGATCAACATAATAAATCTAAGTCCTCGATACTTTCCTGGAAAAAACTTGACCAAGGTTGGTACAAAATTAATGTGGATGGATCGAAATGAAGAGATGGATCTGCCCATACTACTTTTCTTATTCGTGACAGTGATAGTAGGATCCTTTAGTTGTCGCGTAAGGTGTGTATGGCTAAATCGGCTTTGGAGACAGAAGCTCTTTCCTTCCTTGATGGTATATAGAAAGGAATCGATCTTAATCTGGAAAGAGTAATCATTGAAGGAGATAACTTGGTGGTCATCAACAACATCAAACGTATCTGGAACATTTCGTGAGAGATTTTTTTCCATCATTCAGGACATCATAAATCCAGAAATACAATCAACCTTGACCATATAGGTCAGATCATTTTCGTCTCCTAAAGGAGTTTTGTACAATCATCCGAAAGGATGATCTAGATTGGCCCTGCACCCGAAAGCGAGCTTAATTTTTTTTTGGTAAAGAAAGGCCACGCCTTTCGTGAAAAAACTTAAACTAAATACAAACAGCCCGAGGGAAAGACCTACCCCGGATATCGTCTAGCAAAAAAGAAAGTGAGCCAACAGGCGGCTTAACAAGAGAATGAAAGCGAAGCGGATAGGAATAAGCAAGTTTAGTGAGGGAGTCGGCGACAACATTCGCTTCCCTAAAGACATGGTAACAACGGGCATTCCAATCCCGTTTAAGGGAGCCTTGGCATTGGGAGGCCAGGCTAAAAAGAGGATGGGTTGGACAAGGGTTCCTCAAAAGCAGCTCGATTACAAGCGCAGAGTCCGTCTCAAGTAGCACATTACGGTAGCCAAGATCCCAAGCAAGAATGAGACCATTAAGAATACCCCAAAGCTCCTCCATGGGTACCGTACACTGCCCGATATTGTGGACAAAACCGCCGACCCATCTACCATTTGAGTCACGAATAACGTCCACAGCCGAAGCATTGCCATTGTCCGACACTAAACCGTCAGTATTAATTTTCACGTAGCCCGGCGCCGGCCGACTCCACCCAATCAAGCGTTCAGTGCGTTATGGAGTAGTTTTGACGCCGTCTCTGTTACTCCAAGTGTGATTATACTCCTTAGCCTTCGCAATCACAAAATTAGCAGCCCCATGAATGTAGTTCGAGTTGCCAAAAACCACCTCGTTTCTCCACTTCCAAAGCCACCACAGCGCTGTAGCGAATAAAGCGGTCCACTCCACGCCGTCAGCTGACTGCCACTTGCACGAAAGGTTGTTCTGCATCCAAGCTGCAAAAGGGGTAACAAAAAAAATCAGCAAGTTCAGCAGGAATAATAATTGAGTTCCACAAACCTGTCACCATCGGGCAGTCACGAAGAAGATGCACAAGGGTCTCCGGGCTGGCCTTGCACAGTGGGCAAAGATCCGAGTTCGCAAGGTGACGGCGGCGCCAATCACAATTAGTGAGGATGCTCCCTCTGATCGTAAGCCAGATGAACGACCGGATACGCTCCTGGACTTTGAGCTTCCAAAGAGCCTTGTAAATAGGGCCATCATTCCACGAGATCGAATCAGTGCTAATGATAGACCGGTAGGCAGAGGCGATCGAGTAATTGCCATCGCGCGAGAGCCTCCAGTTGAGGGTATCAACGATCCCAAGTGTGTCCACAATATTGATCGCAGCGAGTTGAAGAAGAAAATGTGTGGGCAGCAGAGGAGAGAGCACTTCCCAATTCCAGCCCCTTCCATGAATCCAGTAATCCTGAACCTTCTTCGCCAAGCAAGGCTCATCAATAGGTGTACGGGCAACAACCTTGAGCGGACAATCGCCTAACCAAACGTCCAGCCAGAAATAAATCGAGTTCCCGTCACGAATGAGCCAACGACAGCCTTTGGACACAACCTGTTGGACGCCTTTTTGAATGCTTTGCCAAGTATAGGAGGAAGCACCAACGACATTACCAGATTCCCGAATGTACTTGGCCTTGAGGACCTTACTCCAAGGACTAGAGGAGTCATGAAGAAAACACCACCCAAGTTTACCAATGATAGACAAATTCAGTTCTTTCATGGTACGCAAACCGAGGCCACCGTCAATCTTGGGTCTATAAATCTCGGTCCATGAAACCAGATGCATGCGTCTTCTATTGTTGTCATGGTTCCAAATAAAATTCCTAGTAATTTGGTCGATGCGATCACACACCTCCGTAGGCAACACCACCGTAGACATCACATGAACCGGGATCGAGGACAAGACGGATTTGGCCAAGGTAACCTGTCCATCAAAACTCAAGAATTTCCCCTTCCAAGTAGCCAGCCTAGCGTTGATTTTGTCAATGAGGGGAGCAAAAGTGTCAGTCGACACCTTCTTGTGGAGTAAAGGCATGCCAAGATAACTCCCAAGATCATCGGTAACCTCAATACCACTCTCACAGCGTAAACTATCAACCACGTCCTGCCCAACGTTGCAGGAGACATACATCTTGGATTTGCTAACGCTGATTTTCTGCCCAGACACCACACAAAAGGAATGAAGAATGTCTTTGATAATCCGGATTTGGACAACAGAGGCTTCCGCAATCAAAACCACATCATCGGCAAAGAAAACGTGGGAGATCTCGGGGCCATTTCTAGTGAGACGCGCCGGTTTCCAGGTGCCATTCGAGACCAACATTTGGATCATATGACTTAATCTTTCCATGCAAAGGACGAAGAGGTACGGTGAAATTGGGTCACCTTGGCGAATGCCCCGAGAAGGAGTGAAACACTTCGTCATCTCACCATTCCAAACAAGTCTCATGGAAGTCGAGCTAATGCACTCCTTTATCCACTCCACCCATTTTAACGGGAACCCGAAATCGATGAGGGAATCCACCACAAAGTCCCAACGGATACGATCGTAAGCCTTCTCTAAGTTAATTTTTAGAAGCATCCAACCCTTCTTCCCTAGTTTTTTCCTCATGGAATGCACCAACTCCTGGACAAGCACTATGTTATCCGAAATAAGGTGGCCTAGTAAGAAAATACATTGCATTGGACGAATCAAATCAGCAAGGAGCGGCCTCATTCGGTTCACAAGAATCTTGGTAATTAATTTGCCAATTACGTTGCAAAGACTGATTGGGCGGAATTGACTAATAACTTCCGGGTTAGCCACCTTAGCAAGAAGAATAATCAACGTCTCATTAACCCCAGTATGCAGTTTACCAGTTCGAAAGAAATCCTGAATAAACGACCGAACCGAGGGGTCAACGGAGTTCCAACACTTGTGGAAGAACAATGGCTGAAATCCGTCGACACCTGGGGCTTTAAGGCTCCCCATTTGCTTGATGGCAATATCAATCTCAAGCATAGTCACAGGCACAACCAGAGAGTCCCATAAGTCAGACGTAATCGGCGAAAAGAGGCCACCCAAAATCTGGTGCCTATCAATGTTAGCTAGCTGCGGTGCATAAAGATCCTTAAAGAAGTCGACCGCCATTTTTTCCACAAGAACAGGATCCTCCACTAAGTTCCCCAGTTCATCACGCAAACGATCAATCCGGTTTCTTCGCCGTCTAACAATTGTAGCCATGTGGAAGAAGGATGTATTACGATCCCCGGATCTAACCCACTTCTCCCTCGATTTTTGAAGCCACAACAAATCCTCTTGTTCCAAAATTTGACCCAACTCAACTTGTAGCTTCCCTTCCAGCTCCAATAAATAAGGGTTAACCCCATTCATATAAGCTTTTTGTATACATGCCAACCTCTTCATGATATCCCGCTTCCTGGTATGAATATTACCAAAGATGTCAGAGTTCCATTTGAGAAGAACATCCTTGATCTCCTAAGAGCAATAGGAGTAGTTGAATTGTTATTCCAATTGTTAACAATAACGTTGTTGAAATCGGCATGAGTTGTCCAAGCAGCCTCAAAGCGGAAAGGGCCTCTCTTCTTGTCAATCATGCGCACGTTGTCAAAGGAGACAAGTAACGGGGAATGATCCGAGCCAAACATAGGAAGGTGATGCACAATAGCATCCGGCCACTCCAAGCAAGCAGATGCATTAAGAAGGACCCTATCAAGACATCTAGCCTTAAAAGTACCCGGGGACTTCCCGATAGACCAGGTGAAAGTTGACCCCGTGAACCCCATGTCAAGCAAACCAGCAGAATCAACCCACTCTTGAAAAGTGTTCGTGTCGGGAGAGAGCACAGAAGAAGTACCAATGCTTTCCCAACTATTAAGAACACAATTAAAGTCGCCACCCACGAAGAAAGGACCCGTAGCAGTGCTTGTAAGGACTTGTAAATCATGCCAAAAGGAAACTCTGTCAGTGTCATTCGGAGGTGCATAAACTAAAATCAGATCGAAAACCTTACCATTGACATCAATGCGGGAGTGGATGAAGCGATCGTACAAACAGATAATTTGAACGTTAGTTCTAGCGTTGTTCCAGAAAAGCCACACACACCCCGTGAAACCAACATCCTCGACTCGAGAGGAGTGAGTAAAGTCCGAACGCCCACAGACCTTATCCGCGCGTTCACCCAAAATTTTTGGTTCGAGGATTGCGAAGATATCGACATTATACTGTTTAAGCAGATATCTAATTGATCTACGAAACCCGTCATTACCGGCTCCACGACAATTCTAAATAATGCACTTCATGGGGAAACAAGGAGGGCAAAGAACAAACAATCAGGCTTGATTATCAGCCTCGTTACCCGTCATATCTTCTTGCATCGAATCGCCCACAGGAACAAGATTAGGGGTTGCTTGCAAGAGAGCAAGAATCTGGCTACGAAGCAACGCGATTGTATCATTCGCTTCAACTAATTGAGCATTTTCCTGATTGTCATTAACCTGCTGCTGTTGAACATTCTCCATAGGTTGTTGGGTTATAGTTGTCGTATTTGGGTTTGGGTCAACGACCTTCTCCAGCCCGCTACCCGCCGATCCATCGCGGGCCTTGTAAGGGTTGAAAGTCAATGGGGCATCATTATTCCTAGGCCTCTTATTTTTCGAAGGCCCACCCGTAGACTGGGGTTTTTGGCCTTGTTCACCCGTCATTTTAACTTTACTCTTACGCCTATTATGGCTTTTAGAGTTCTTCCGGTTAGTATTCGAAGGACCCGCCTCAAAACTCTTGAAATACGTATTATTGTCATCCGCCGCCAACGATGATTTACTTTTTGGTTCAGACAAGGCCGTAACCCTTTGGCTTGGCTGGGAACTTTGCTCTACCATTAAGTCTTTTTGCTTTCCCAAGTCAACGGTCTCATCATTAACTCTTCCCGGTTGTCCCTCAACATGTTTCTCAAGGGCTTGGAATCTGTTGTCGGAGCTGCCTGGTGGTGCGCCGCCTTCGCCGGCCTCGCCTTTTCCTTTCCCATGGTTGCGTTTTCTTTGAACTTCCATCCAAGGGCCATATTGTGCATTGGCGTTAGTAGCATCCTCATCTTGGTTCTCAGTATTATGACTTGGCGTGGTAGTCCCCGGTGTGGAAGCGGTTGTGTCCTCCGAGCTTTGTGTGTTGGTGGCGGCATGTACAAGCAAAGGGCATTGTGAGGCCAGATGCCCATACTGGCCACATTTGAAACAAATCAAACTTAGGCCTTCATATTCAAGGAAGAATCGTTGCCCATTAATCGTAACCGTACCCTTGAGTGGTTTGGTGAGATCGGCCTCAACACAAACCCTAGGAAATCGGCACCGGTTGGAGAACAATGTGCGAGTGTCAACCTTTATCGGCCGCCCCACCCCATCAACAATTCTCATAAGTAATTCTTCTTCATAATACACGAGGGGCAACGTCGTAATGGCATCGGTTTTTGGGTTAAAAGTAGGGGACCAAGCCTTGATAATTAGATAGTGTCCAAAAATCGTCCAAGGTCCCCCAGTAAGAGCCGTAAAGTAATCCCGTTCCGTGTCGAATCTGATGACATAGTAACCATTAGGTAGATCAGCGAGTAGCATTTTACCCTGCCAGCTTCCAAAGATCCCAGAGCTTCTTTTCCATGATATGGTATGGCACAAAACTACCCAGGACTTTGACAATCAAGGACGACTTCCAAACATCAGCAAGAACGTTTATAACTTCAGGGGCGATCGAGACAACAGGGTCACTGGTATCTCCACCTGGAAAGGAAATATCAACTTTCCCATCAAGGAATTCAGAAGCAAGCTTCGGCCTTGTGTGGCCCGTTTCATTGACCACGAGATCTTTCCATGTCCTCATCGGGACCGGTGGGGGAGCAGGTGGGGCGAGGTTGGATGGAGGTGTTTGGACACCAACCACCACCATCGGAGTGGACTCCGACATGGAGGGCGGGATGAACGAAAGACGCGAGCGTTTTCCTTAGAGAGCGTTTTCCTTATGAATTGGATTTATCATTAACTGTTAAGTATGAGGTGAAAGCGAGCTTAATGTTTACCTTGTTTTGTAAAAAAAAGAAGGGAAATTCCTTTTGGTACCCTTATATTTTAGACTTTTTCTTTTGGTGCCCTAAAAAACACTTATTCCTCTTGGTACCCTTGTACTTTTGATTTTGTTCTCACTATAGCCAAAAGTTACCAATACATTAATTTTTTTTATCCTTGTCTCTCTCAATGCAATTGTCTTCCTTAGGGACACCCATACATTATGTTAGAGATAGACATAAATTAATCATGTTGTCTTTGTTCAATTTGGATTGAAACTGTATGTATGTGCTTGTTATATGATAGCTAGCTTTATTCTTTCTTGAATTAAGTTTTAAAAAGTATATATTACAGGATGTGAAGTGTATAAACTACACATTGTATAAATTAATTAATCATGTTGTCTTTATATATGATAGCTAGCTTTGTTCAATTTATTTTTCTCTAGTACGTACGTACACAGTGTATAAACTACAAAAACATTGACATTGTTGGACATCGGTGTTGCCGTAAATCTTCTTCTCAATTGCGAGAGAGGGAGAATGTAAAGTGTGAAGGCAAAATTTTAACGTATTGGTAACTTTGGCTACAATGAGAACAAAATAAAAAGTATAGGGGTAACAAGAGGAATAAATTTTTTTTTTCGGGCACCAAAATAAAAAGTCTAAAACTGAATACCAAAAGGAATTTCTCAAAAAAAAAACGAAGAGATTGGACTGACAAATTTCACGTGCGATGCAAGCGCATCTCCAGGCTGCTTTACATTGAAGCCGGCAGAAAAAATCACCACCTTCCTCCTCGCCTCGGCCGCCACCACCACCACCACTTCCAAAGTCTTCCACCATGGCAACATTCTCTCTCCTCTGTTTCCTCCCTCTTCTCTTCTTCTCGCCACTACTCCAACACTCCACCGCAGAAGAACACTCATCTTCAATCGTCTCCAGATTCCAAGACTACTTGAGGATCAACACCGCCCAGCCTTCCCCAAACTACTTCGAAGCCGCTGATTTCATCGTCTCCCAGGCGAAATCCCTTTCCCTCGAATCCCAAACCCTAGAGCTCGTCCCCGGGAAACCCCTGATTCTCCTCAAGTGGCCAGGTAAAAACCCGGGTTTGCCGTCGATTCTTCTCAACTCCCACACCGATGTCGTTCCGGTCGAGGCGCACAAGTGGGCCCACCCTCCCTTTGCTGCCAATATCGATGACGATGGCAGGATTTACGCCAGAGGCTCTCAGGTGACCAATTTCAACTGCAATTTAGAACAACTTCTGTTGGCTATTGAACTAATTGTTTTTTGGTGAAGTGGGTTTTTGTTGTTCGTGACTTGATTTAAATTGATTTTGTCATCTATCTGATTCAAATAAATGTTTGTGGTAGATTCATTGGAAAGATGAAAATATTGTGCTTACTTGTCACAAATGTCTGGTATGAAATAAACAAAGTGAGTAGTTGTTATTTGATTTACTTAATTGTTATCGTTATACCGGGTTCCACCTGGGTAGATGTTGTTGATGTTGTTGTTAATTGTTATCGTTATGTGCTTCAAATGATTGTGGGATTAATTGTGCTTGCATCTGAAACTTTTTGGGTATGAACTACAACTAAACGAAGTGAACACCTCCTCAGGCTAATTCTGGACAAGGAATTTGGTTGCATAATGCATACGTGTATGAAATTCAAATTGCAAGAATCTTGAAGTTTTACTGAGTTTCTAACTGTGTTTAGTCTGTTATTATTCAATTCTTGTCCATATCAGGATATGAAATGTGTGGGTTTACAATACCTGGAAGCTATACGGAAGCTGAAGGCCTCTGGTTTTGAGCCTACTCGAACGGTCTATCTCTCCTTTGTACCAGATGAGGAGATTGGAGGCCTTGATGGAGTTGGGGCGTTTGTTGAATCAGAGACATTCAAGAAAATCAATGTTGGAATTATTCTTGACGAGGGCCTTCCATCTCCAGCTGAGCACTACAGGGTGTTTTATGCTGAGGTGTCACCATGGTGGTTGGTGATTAAGGCAAAAGGAGAACCTGGGCACGGGGCTAAGCTGTATGATAATAGTGCAATGGAGAATCTCTTGAAGAGTATTGAGACAATTAGGAGGTTTCGTGCTTCACAGTTTGATATGTTGAAAGCTGGGTTGAAGGATGAAGGAGAGGTCGTGTCTGTAAACATGGTGTTTTTGAAGGCTGGCACACCCACACCTACAGTGAGTACATATCTTAGCAGTGTTGCAAATTTTGCATTTAAATTTTACTCAAATTCTCTTGTTGCTTTATGTTATAATTCTCAGTCAGGAGCTATAAACACAATGACATGAGCCCTATGTATTGCAGACTTGTAGTAGAAGTAATACATTATACATGCTTGCATGTTGCCTTCTTCCCCCATAAAAAATTACTTGTCAGTACCCAAGTAATAAAAAAAATACACAACATGATGATCTTAAAAGATACGAGTTATAATGGAAATTTGTATGCATTTGTTTGGTTAGAGTTAAGAATAAGAGGGAACACTAGCAATCTTACTTGAAGAGGATCTGTTCTACAGGCTCTTACCTCTGTATCCTTGAGTTTTAAGAGGGGACACCAGCATCACCTAACCCACTCCACCGTGTGTATGAGAAACCCACTCTTGTGGGCTTCTGGGTTAGCCAATAAGTAGGCACTTTCCATGTGCTTCAGCCAATAAGTGCACTCTGAAACCTAAATCTTCATACTATAATTTAATCTCACTCCTGTTCTGTCAGGGTTTTGTCATGAATTTGCAACCTTCAGAAGCAGAAGCAGGTTTTGATGTCCGGGTTCCACCGACTGCTGACCCAGTGTCTTTGGAAAAGCGTATCACTGAGGAGTGGGCTCCTGCTGCACGCAACATGACTTTTGAGGTATTCTCTATATTCTATACCACTTTTTGATGACAAGGTTTACTTTTTTTAGTCATCTTATGGTGACTCAAAAATGGAGTAATTAATTAATGACAATCTTCAGGTCTCTGATTCTAATATAGCTAGGGCCTCCGATTACATGCTCCATTCTATTCTTTTAATTGGATAGGGATCTAATACATTTAGCTTTCATGGACGCCGAAGCTTTTTATACAACGAGAGCCTGACAAGTTTTGGACATTGTGGTGAATCTCTGGTCTTCTTTTTGCCAATAACCTGATTATGATATGTTTCTTGAAACAGTTCAGGCAAAAGGTTCCTGTGCAAGATAGATTACGGAGACCTGTGTTAACTGCCACTGACAGCACAAACCCATGGTGGAATCTCTTAGTAGAAGCTGTGAAGAAAGCTGGTGGTAAGATTGGTAAGCCACAGATTTTCCCAGCCTCAACAGATGCACGCTACTTTCGGGAGCTCGGTTTCCCAGCTATTGGCTTCTCTCCTATAGCAAACACTCCAAGTTTATTGCACGACCACAACGAGGTGCCTTTTTTTCACTCTCTTTCAATATATTCTGTTTAGTGCTTTTGTTTTCGCTATTAGTGTCAAATTAATAAAGAGTTTGTACACAATGGTCACAATCACTTAAAAGACACCTTTTACTTTTACATGTAATATCGTTTTCTTTCTATGTTATGCCTCCTACAGAGTTCAAAATTTCTAGATTAGGGTAATTGTTTTCAGCTCTAAGTTCTTATCCTATAGCATAAAGCCATAGGATAGAAAGGCCAATGTAGTATCACATGCTCAGTGCTTCACTAACTTATCTGGTGTTGTATTATGCAGTATCTAAGCAAAGCAGAATATCTAAAAGGAGTTGACATCTACAAATCCATTATCAAGGCTTACGCATCGTATGGCGGACAGTCAGGGGATGGATCTTCCAAGGATGAACTGTAAAAATGACAAATCCAAAAAGCCTTCTCGCCTTTCTACCGCTTATTCAGATAGCATAGCACCTTGTTAATGCAGTGCATTTGCTGATGGAAATAATGTGCATTTTTGTGTCCTCAGAACAAGCTCAGTGACACGGCCATGGGCACTGATTGTGCAGTTCACTTGTATGCTGTGTGTGTACACATTGCTTCAAATCAGAGTTTTGAGCTGAACTCCTTTGTATCATTTGCATAAAAATAAACGGGTGAACTTTGCAGCTACATTATTTTTTCAATTAATTCTTGAATTTCAAAATTCTTGGACCGAAAAAAGAATTCAAAATTAGGGCGAATGAATTAGAATGTAGTGGCTCAGCCATTCCGAAGACAGAAAATAAACGAACGGCCCAGATTCGATACGACTTTGTTATCTGAACTTTTTAAATCATTCAGATTTCGGAGTCCCACAGCACAAGCAACTACCGTAAAAGAATACAAAATCAGTCCTTTCGTTATTCTCTCATTCTTTTCTTCTTCCTCGAGAGTTCTCTTTCTCTCTCTTTCCTCCATCAAAACTGAACCCGCCGTTTTGAACTTCCAATTTCCCTTCCGCTGTTTGTTCAGGATTCATACAAAGTTATTCGAAGAGAGAGAGAGATGTCGCTAAGGATAAAAACGGTGGTGGATAGGTTCGTGGAGGAGCTCAAGGAGGCGCTGGAGGCAGACATTCAAGATCGGATTATGAAGGAGAGGGAGATGCAGAGTTATATCCAAGAGCGCGAGCGCGAGGTCGCCGAACGCGAAGCTGCTTGGAAGGCTGAGCTCTCTCGCCGCGAGGTAATTAGCCCCAAATTCCCCGTCCGTTGTGAATCTGTGGAATCCTGAATTTCTTCATTCTCTGAAATTATGCGTTTCGCTAGAATTTCCTGTTAATTCAACTTAGCCCCCAAATTAGTTTCTTTCTTGATTATCGTACTGATGAGTTCTTCTAATTGCAATGCCTATGACGTGTGTGCTGTGATTATCATTGGTAAATTGGGTGCTTTACACCTGACTGGTTTGTGTGTTTTTATTGTGTTTTTATTGTGAAGAAACAATATATGCTTTTATGTTTATGCTGTACGTGTGAAGCAAGCTCAGATGTCTGAATAAGCTATAAAAGCTCGAGCACCCATATTGTACAGTTGAAAGCTTATCATTTCATCTCTGCTTTAAACCTATTCTATTTTGGCCACTTATGCTACTCTTATCATCAGCATCCTGCAACAGATTCTTATAAGAAATGGGCTTGTGAAACAATACCTAGTAAGGAGATTTCCATTGGAGATTTTTAGCAGGCATTTTGTTGATACTGTAGATAGCAGCCAAGACACAATCACTCCAAAACTCTTGACATAAACCGGTTATAGTAATACCCTATTACCTGAAAAATGCATATTAGAAAATCCAGATCTGGTAGCAACACCCTTCACCCTTCTTTCACATAAAAACTCTCATGACCTTCTTGACAAGTTTTCATCATCCTGCACCAACTGCTGCTCCATTTCTGCTTTCTGCTCTAAACTAGAGTCTATTTGCAGTGGAGTCAGATTACTCCCTTTCCCTTTCTCTTCATCAGCCATCCAATGTAGCAATGCCTACTCTTGTTAGATTAGGTCCTTAGGAATGAACAAACACACAATCACACAAATGAAGCACAAAACTCAGGAATTTAATTAGAACAATTCTGAAAATAGAACAATAAATCTCAAATGGATGACAACCATCCAAATGAGCCAAATCTTAGAGGAGGATTCTCTAAAGAGCCCAAGTCACTTAGCCCCGATTTCCCTTCTAACTTTTCTGGATGATTTCCTAAAAAGGAAAGCCTTCTCTATTTAAGCTAGAATTCCCAAATCAGCCTAACTGACTCCCAAATCTCTGACATTCCCCTTTCCCCTTTTACTCCTGTCTAACTGCCCTTAGGTCTTGTTTCGTGGCTGGCCTTTCCTTCTCCTAGAAGACAAAATGTATCCCCTTTCCTAACAGCTCTGCTACACGTAGAATATATTCTTCGGATCTTCATGGGCTATTGGTCCGATTATTTTAATTAATGCATAACTTGGTGAAGATTTTGAGGACACGATGGTTATGGGTTCTATACCCAACATTCACCCTCGCCGCATATTCAGTTTCTCTAAAGTCAAAAACACTCATGACCTTTAGGGGCTATTCAAAGTGTACTCGTTATGTTTGCTATGCAGTATGCACAGTAGCATGTTCCTCCGGTTAGGATACTCGTACTGCAATAGATGGGTTTTTTTTGGTTGTCAGCTGTTTCTGCTCATTAATCTCCAGGCTTCCAAATGTTCATCATCCACATGTTTTGCAGGCAGAGATAGCGAGACAGGAGGCAAGGCTGAAGATGGAGAGAGAAAACCTCGAGAAGGAGAAGAGCGTCCTCATGGGCACAGCTTCCAATCAAGATAACCAAGATGGAGCCCTTGAGATCACAGTCAGTGGTGAAAAGTACAGGTGTCTCCGGTTCTCTAAGGCAAAGAAGTAAATCCAGGGAAGTGAGCAAATGCTTATGGTGTCATGTTCCATTTGACTGTCCCATTGTGGTCAGCTGCTGTGCTGGATCTACTGAGCAAGTGTAAAAGTTGAAGGACTGTGAAAGTGCATAGAAGAAAGAGGTGGCCTGGGTTTGGGGACTTAAATCTCTTGCAATATGAACATTTTCATTCTAACAAATGTTGGTGTTAGTCGCGGTTTGAAATTGATGGTAGTGTAGGCCTCAACTATAATGAAGTATAGCTTGATTATATTAATCATTTTTTAGTACCCTATGTCTTCACTCACCACTTGTCATATTCTTGAGCCTTGATCCATGTTCAACTGAAGAAACTCCATGATCTAAATCTGTTCCACATGCTCTGTCAAATACTCCCTGAAGTTCAAACACATGATTCCAAAATTTATAGTCCTTCATGTGTTTTGAATTCAGAAAAGGGTACATGGATAAAACTTCTCTGTTTTTTTTAGGAAGCTGCTGATTCACCTTCTCATTGAGGTGATTGAGGACAAGCCGGTAGCTGCTGATCTTTTTGGTCCTCAGCATTTGTGTCTTTGAATGGACAAGCCATCCGTGCTTCAAATTGTCCTCGGAGACAGCTTGTGTCCTGGAACGGACAAGAGATATTCGAGACACACAAACCAGCATCGTGGACAAGCCAGTAACTGCTAATCATCACTGGAAGCCATCTCAAAGACATTATTCAACAACTGGAAAACCGTTTCTCACTTAAGGACTTAGGGCGCCTTTCCTACTTGGTGTTGAAGCCTCGTCACATCCATAAAGTTTGTATCTAAACCAACAAAAATAGATCCATCACCTCTTGCATAAGGTCAACATGGCAGATTCGAAACCCATCTCAAGGCGCCCATACAACAACCCTAACTAAAACCTCTGGCTCGTTATTGGATACACAAAACCGAATTCCGCATTATACTTGGCAGTCTTCAACACCACCCGTAAAAAGGATAATATCACAAAACCATCCATAAAAAATAATTGTTAGCAAACAACATAATTTTTCATATAAGAATTAAAATAATGGAGGCATTGGAGATACAAAAATTAAACTAGCGATACCAATTTTAATGTGTACTAGTTAAGCCGCCGTGCCACGCACGACTATGGTTTGGTATTTTATAGATATTAAATAAAAATATAATATAAAATTAATATAAGTAATTTATTGCATGTACAATGTAAAAAAATTATTTTTTGAAATCAAATAAAACAAATAAAAATAAAAATAATTAATTTTCATGTTGAGAATAAAAAAAATTATTAAGGTAAAATAATGTACATTTCTCCTTTTTCTTGGTGATATTTCATAGATATTTAATTTAAAAAAAAAGATAGCATATGAATAAAAAATATTTGTATATTAGAATAGGGAAGAGATAGGATTTACATAAAATAATAATTGATTAATAAATAAGATATAATAAAATATGAAAGATAAAGATAAAAAATAATTTATTTGTACAATGGGCCCAAACTTATTTTATGGCTCAATAAAGTAAGGATTAGATAAGATTAAATTATATATTTTTATATTTTTTATTACTTTCTATGCACCTTAATTTAGAGATTATGAAATATTTCAATATATCTATTAAATATTATATTACCTATTTTTAAACATTATAAGTATTTATCATTAATTTTTTATTATAAAAGAAATATATATATATATCTATAAATAAATTCGTGAAAAGATATCATGCTAAAAAATAAAAGATATTTAAACTTGTTTTAAAATATTTTAAATTTGTTATCCTTAATTCTAAATATTTGTATAAGGAATTTTTCAAAAGATATCATTATACTAAATAGATATCAAACTATTTGTTTGATGTTAAAGATAGATTTACATAGTTAAAGAAGAATTTAATAGGAAAAAGTTAAAATATTAGGATAAAAATTAATTTTGTAAATATGAGGTGGGACCAGAATCGTTCTGGTGGTTTGAAAAGGTACAATTTTAATATATACTAGTTGTACCTGTCGTACCATGTACGACTAAGATTCGGTATTTTATAGAAATTATAAATAGGATATTAATAAATTAAAATATAATATAAACTTTAATATAAGCAATTTTATTGGTCGTAGAATGTATAAATTCTTTAATGAATAAAAATGGTTAAATTTATGATAAGATAATTAAATTTCTCTTTTTCCTATATAATATTTCATAGATATATGTAAGTAATTTATTGCTTATACAATGTACAAATTTTTTATTTTTCGGAATCAAATAAAACAAATTAAATATAACATATGAATAAAAAAGATTTAAATATCAGAATATTGAACAGATAAGTTTTAAATAAAATAATAATTGAATTAATAAATAACATATAATAAAATTTGAAAGATAAGATAAAAATAATTTATTTATAGAAAAGAATAAAAAAATAATTTATTTTGATTTAAGGTGGGCCAAACTCATTTTGTGGTTCGATAAAGTAAAAATTAGATAAGATTAAACATTATATTTTTTTATTACTTTCTACGTACCTTAATTTAGAGATTATCAAATATTTTAATATATCTATTGAATATTATATTACCTATTTTTATTATTTTTAAACATTATAAGTATTTATCATTATTTTTTATAGTATAAAAGAATATATATATATATCTATAAATAAATTCGTGAAAATATATCATGCTAAAAGATAAAAGATATTAATACTTATTTTAAAATATTTTATCTTTAATTTTAAATATTTGTATAAGGAAGTTTTCAAAAAATATTGTTATACTAAATAGATATTTGTTTGATGTTAAAGATAGATTTAAATACTTAAAGAAGAATTTAATAGGAAAAAGATAAAATATTAGGAATAAAAATTAATTTTGTAAATATGAGGTGAGGCTAGAATCGTTCTAGTAGCTTGAAAAGGTATAGCTTTAATATATAGTTATAGATTTATAGATACTAGCAATAAGGCCGCGCGTTGCGCGACGATTATAAGTCGGAGACTTAATTTTAACATGATGATCTGTAAGTACAAGTGTACTGTTCCTGGAAGAGTATGTGTTTGCATATGATGGAAAGGGATATGAAAATGACATTTCCGTAAATTTATTTAAAGGGGCATTTTTAAGAAAAGGAATATGGAAATGGAATTTCCGTAAATTTATTTAAAGGGGCATGTTTTTTTGGAAAGAAATATTAAAATGGAATTTACGTAAATTTATTTAAAGGGGCATGTTTATTTGGAAAAGGGTATGAAAATGGCATTTCCGAAATATTTTTTAAAGGGGCATGGTTTTAAAGGAATATGAAATGGCCTTTCCGTAAATTTTTTTAAAGAGGCATGATTTCAAAGGAATATGAAAATGGCATTTCCGTAAATTTTAAAAAGGACATGGTTTTTTTGGATTAACATCAAATGACATTTTCGTAAATGTTTGTAAAGGTGTATGGTTTTTTCGAATTTACACTATTCTTTATAAAAATTTGGCTCTTTTTTATAGTATAATAGATAATAGATATAGTGTGATGACATTGAAGTGAATCATATTCGTTTTTTTATTTTCCCTTTTTGTTTAGTTATTTACATATTTAAAAATTAGTTAGGCAACATGGAAAAGTCTCACGGAAGCCTTCCCTTTTCTCCTGAAAGAAAAATCGAACCTTTGAGGTTCAATTGTCAATTTTGGATTCCTGCTTCTTTTGTGCGCTTCAGAAGATGTAGACGTGGACAAGCTCCAAGCCAACAAGTCACCACCAGAATAGACTAAAGAGAGCCTCCATTTCAGAAACCCTTGTCCTCTTTCCCCAAGTTTTTAGCTTCCAACAAATTTGGAGCTCTGAACGCGTCGCATTTGCCCAAAATTAGGAACGCCGTTTAACGTTTTCATCTGACATTACAACGCCGTCGTTTTGAAGCCATGAATTTGGGAGAAAGAATGAGAGGAGTCGTAACAGAACGGCGGCGGCTGGTGGAGGAATTCTCACCTGGGTATTACGGCATCTGTGCGGCCGGCGGAATGCTCAGCGCTGCCACTACCCATTTGGCGATCACTCCTCTCGATGTGCTCAAAGTCAATATGCAGGTCGTTTCAATTTACTGCTTGATTAAACACTTCTTGTTTGAGTTAAACCCTATGTTGGTTTTCTCTGGAATATGCTTCTTGTGCAGTTTTTGCCTTGCTGACTTTCTGTATGTCGTTGTGCGTAGATGTTGTAGATATTGATAGTAATACTGTTGCTTTCTGGAGTTTCTATTTTGGTAATTCGTGGGGTTTTGGTAAATACTTGGGGTTTCCTTTTTCTTTTCGGATTTCTGGTTCATGATTTATGTACTGTTTGACATCATTTCTGAATCATTGTTATGCACTTCAGCCAAATTACATTTGTCAAAGAAATTCCTTCCTTCCTTCCTTGAGTTTATAATTCCTAGTTCACAGCCACTCATAGTTGTAGATTCGTTTCTGTCTTGTTGAATCAAAGCATTCTTTTCATTATACTGAATGACAATCTCTTCAAAGATATTCATCCAGCTAATCATCTTATAGGATTTATCTTATTGCATTAGTAAATTTACATCATTTGTTCTGCCTTTGCTTCCTCTGTAGCTTGAAATTCATAGATAATCCTTCTCTTCGTAAATTATTAATTGAATCTTGCTTCTTGATTATTCTAGGTGGACCCTGTTAAGTATAGTAGCATGGCATCTGGCCTATCAACACTATGGAGAGAAGGAGGTCCTTCTTCCCTTTGGAGAGGTTGGTCTGGCAAGTTTTTCGGTTATGGGATTCAGGGTGGCTGCAAATTTGGACTCTATGAGTACTTCAAGAGACTTTACACCGACGTACTAGTAGATCATAACAAGAGTGTCATATTCTTTCTGAGCAGTGCATCTGCCCAAGTATTTGCAGATGTTGCTCTTTGTCCATTCGAAGCAATTAAAGTACGCGTGCAAACACAAACACACTTTGCAAAGGGCTTGGTTGATGGATTTCCGAAATTGTACAGAACTGAGGGGCTTGCAGGGTAAATTGTGTGGAGAAACTTTAACCTATATCAAATCAAAGTACTGTCCTTTTGCTTTACAGAAGTTAACTTTTACAGATACAAGTGGCTAATTTATCGCGTCTCTCTTGTGCAGATTTTATAAGGGAATCTTTCCTCTCTGGGGGCGGAATCTTCCATGTGAGTTTGTGCTTGTATTAGCTCTGTAATGGGCAGTGCATCAAGTGTGAAATTTATAGGACAAACTGTATTCAAGTGCTCTAGTGCCTGGTATAATAATAGACAAGTACCTTTACTAATCTGGATGGTCTATGATTGCACATGAAATACATTACATTAACTTATAGGATCTGATCCAAGATAATGCATTAGAATGCATATTTTGCGTGTAATCAAAATGCACTATTAATCATCTGCCTAAGTATATCCCTCTTGATATAATGCACATAAACTGGAACAGGGCTATATAGATTCTCAGTCAATAAAATCAATATCTTCTAGTCTATTTCAATGATTCAGAAGCTTGATCATATAAGGATAAGATACTTGCTGCACTAAACTGTAAACATGAATCCATTTGCTGCATATTCATATACAAAGCCGCCCAATTTATATCCATTGTCTTCTCTCCTTTCTGCAGTTTCCATGGTGATGTTTTCAACATTTGAGCACTCAGTTGACCTAATATACCGCGATATCATCCATAGAAGAAAGGATGAATGTTCCAGAATCCAACAGCTCGGCGTTACATGCTTAGCTGGCTACTCAGCTGGAGCTGTTGGGACGATAATTTCTACTCCTGCTGATAACATTGTTTCCTCCCTTTACAACAAAAAAGCTTCATCTGTCCTTGAGGTAAGGAAAAAATAAAAGAAGTGTTTTTTTTTTCTGGACTAAGCACAGGATAATTTTAGTATGGACTCTCAGCTGATTCCACCAATCTGTGTCACAGGCCGTGAAGAAAATAGGTATTGTGAACCTGTTTACAAGAAGTCTACCAATTCGAATTACACTTGTTGGTCCTGTTGTCACTCTACAGTGGTTTCTGTATGACTCCATTAAAGTTTTAAGTGGACTGTAAGTGAAATTTCTCCCAAATGTTCTGATTGTAAAATCTTTCTCCGCGTGCAATTTTTCTTATTGCTTAGATTACTATTACCTGATCTTGATTGACATATGAAGAGTCTCATGTGTTACTGAAACTTGGTTCTTGTTTCAATATATAGGCCTACTAGCGGAGGACTTCCAGTACATAAAGAAGAAGATGGGTGATGGGTTTATGTTTTCGGTAGACACCTCAGCTTTCAGCAATGCCTACCTTTTGGAACAAGAAATCATCATTCATCCTACTCTAGAGTCCTAATTATTGAATGCTTTTGAATTTTCTTATCTTGATGATCCGTGCCTCATCAAAGAACGAATACATGTACATGCCTACTAAAGTGTTGGAAGTGTAAGGGTAAAGTCGAGAAGTTATCCGCGGACTCAGAGCTGGTCAGTCATAGAGTGTTATACGGAAAAGCAATTTTAGTATAGTTTGAAGATATGATACTTTAGTTGCTTAGAAGCTGGTTGAGCAATTCTTGAAAAAAAAAAAGAAAGGAAATGTGAAATTTTGGTTGGAAATTAGTATTTTTTGTCTATTTTAAATAAATTTCAATGTTAAAATATCTCCTTCCTTTCAATTCATTTACGTTAATCCAATTATCATAAACTCCTGGTTTTTCTTGAAACCAAGGGACGAACAAAGAGAGGATGTATTTTGTGAACCATTTTAATGTATTTTTAGTTAGTTACAATCAACATACATCAGATGACGAAAGATGACGAAACTAATGAAATAAGTAGAGCTAATATGCGAACATTCAGAGAGAAAGAAAACGGTAGAAACACATATTTATATAAACCATAAGAAATCAACATACATCAGCCAGGGAGACCTAACAAAACAGCATTTACCCCAAACATTCAGCAAAACACTAAAAGCATCTCAGCTTCTAAACTTTCCAACAAGGGTTTTTATTGGCATATAACAAAACACAAAAGCATACCCAAACAAGGCCAATGAGCTAAACATTAAACCCTCCAAGATTGAAGTTGGGATACAAAGGCCTAGGACGACGCCGTCCAAAAGGATTTGGGACCATACCAGGAAGAAGATCATAATCTCCTCCAATGATTCTAGGAACCCCAAAGGGAGCTGGATCCCTGAATGGATAACGAGGGATCCTAAAACCACCATATAACCCTGTCCTGCAAAAAGATTCTGTCTGTGTCTTCCTCTTCTTCCAAGCCGACCAAGCCCATGAAAACTTTAGCTTCCATGAACACTTACTGTCCACGTCTTCAGCATTTCCAAACTCTTCTTTGAACTTCAGCCTCCACAAATCATTATTTGAAGAAACAAAACGCATTTCAGCACAAGAGCAGGCGACTTTAGCAATGTCAGTTCCAGGAAGCAATTCCAAGATCATGAGCTTGAGATCAGTGGGAAGCAGCATGAGGGATGATGGAGGAGCTATTCCAACACTTTCACAAAGGTCAATCAACAGAGGCAAAGCAATTGCATCCTTCACATGCTTCCAGAACTCAAAAACATCACTCTCTGGGTTTTTTAACATTGAATCCACAGGAAAATCAGAATTACCATTCTTCCATACCAGATTGAAGGCGGGAGCAAAACGTGATACATCCAGGCATACGCGGTAGATAAACTTGTTTGTCAGAGAGCCATTAACATTGACAAATTTCCCCAAGTTCTGAAACTTTATAGCAACAGTTTGAACACTCTGTGAGGATAAAGCTTCAGGGATTGTGTAATGTAATGGTGACGAGGGGAATTTGTGAGGGAGACGAAACCCATCAAGTTTGGTGCAAGAAACCGGATCAAAACCAACAAAACCAGACTCTAACAAGACAGCATGCACAGCCACTTTCAAAAGCATGACATCAGAGCCATTGCTGCTACTACTACTACTACTACTAGAGCTGCCTATCTCATTCTCAAACACCTTCTTCAGAAAACTAGGAACCGGTAAAGAACGCAAATAAGGATCATTGCTATCGTCATCATCAACCGCCATATCCTCAACGCCCTCAGCTTCCCCGCAAGAAATTTCATGCGCTTCAGATTTATTGGGCCGCTTTCGGGAGGTTGACAATTCTAGGGTTTCCTTTTCAAGGGTCTGGGGACTACTATCAGCCAATTCTTTAATCATAAAATCCCCCGACTTCAGTTCCGGGCATCGATCATCAGCCATATTCTTCGATTCAGCGTCAGGAGCATTCTCGGCACCGGATTTCTCTAAATCATCAATCTGGGTGTGGAGATTGACGGTCTGCGACGAGGATTCGTCAGGGTTGGGATTGAGAGAGTAGAAGATAAGATCACCTGAAGTAACACCGACGGATTGAAGAGAAGACCCCGATAGTTCATCTTTCTGGTTAAGAGTAAGAAATAAGTGGTCGGGAGGCATGGAAGATGAGGAACCGCCATTAGAGATGCGAGAGGAGAGGATTTCCTTCAGTTCCCGAATCGTGCATGTATTTGGGACTTCCAACTTTAGGGTTTCCTTCGAATCGAGGGACCTCAATCTCAATTTCATGGCTGCTTTTAAAGAGAAGAGAAACAAGGGAGCAATCAGCACCTCAAAATCGTCTCGCTGAGAAAATTTTGAAGAGAGAGCGTGGGGTATGAACAAAGTCACGTTCATCAAAAACAAAGAGCCAAGATAAGAAGGCGCTTGAAAAAAAGAAGGGAAAATTGCATTTAACCACCCCTTATCTCTCCCTTGTTGCATATAACCACCCTTTAAGTTAAAATTAACAAAAAAAACCACCTCTTGTATACATAACCTTACAATTAACCACCCATTTTCACATATTTCATTATCCATCTGTTAAATATGGTAAATGACTATTTTACCCTTTCCTTTTTATTTTATTTACTAAACTCTCATTCCCAACCCCCAAAACAGAAGGCCTCTCCAATTCAGCAACTTGGCCTCCATTAACGCCTCTTTTCTCTTCTTTGATTTTTCCAACTCAAGGACCTCAAATGGTAGATCCAAATCTACGATTTTCAGTCCATCACCTCCCTTAGCCAGCTTAGTCGACACCACCTTTAGGGTTATGTATGAATTTCAATAACTCATTGAAATTGGGGAAAAGGTTTAAGAGGTCTTTAAATTAGAACTCACATACATGAAAAAGGGAAGCATTATTTTTGGATAAACCACAATCCGGGGGAGGAAGGCTAGATATGGCTTTGATTTTTGGAGCAAATTAATATGGAAGAAGAGGCTATATATGGGGGTTTTGGGATCTTGTAAGCCTCAACCAGATTTGGTGGTAGGAGGTTGAAATTGTGGACCAACTTTAGGCAAAGAAGGGAAGACCCGAGTGGCGGTCGGAGAAGGGAGGCAACGGAGGGGAGAAGGGAGGCGGATCTTCTTTGCTTGGTAAGAAAAGAGAGGGGCTAAAGGTTAGGGAAGAAGATGGACCAAAAGGTGGTAAAATGTTATATCATTATTTCCACCTTTTATAAATAAAAATGGAAAATTTTGATATAATTTAACGGCAAACTAAACCGTTTGGGTTAAAAGGTGGTAAAATGTTAGATGTATTGTAATAACTGCGGTTTTAAGGATATTTTTGGATTTTTCTCGGATATCCTTTTAACTTCTTTGTTCGTTTTAACGCTTAATCCAATATTTTTGTTAGAATTTAAATCCTAGAAAATTCTTGGTGATATCCTAAAATCACAAAGAAATGATTTTATGGATCGGTGTGAATTCTAGGATTTTTCAGTGGAAAAAGAATATTTATTGGATAAGCCGTCTTTGTAATTATGTACTGTAAAGGATTTAAAATACGAAACGAAAGCCTTAAAAATTGAAGGTAGCGTGATAAAATCATGGAAAATTGATTATATTGGTCTACATAATTTACAGGACGTTTTGTATTTAGTAAGTTTTTCCACCCGAGGTACATAATTTTACCGCTTTAACGCGAGTCTCGTTCCGGGACGGGAAATTCGTTTTAACCGCCTCTCATGCCTTAATTGAGAAGGAAGTGGAGAAAGAATTTTACCTACGGCATATCTTCTGCCTTGTCAAAAGTTAGTCAAAGCCTATCAAATTGTTTCAAAGCAGAGGAAGGGAACAAGACCGAAGGACGACGACGGACTCGGGAGCTCATTCACCGCCGGCTTTCTTCTTCCTCTAGCTTCCTTACCTCACCTCATCTTCTTCATCTCATCTCCTTCTTCGTTTTTTTTTCTGGTTGGGCTGCTACAAAAGAGGGCTCGAACCAGGGAGAGGAGCATGACGGAACGCTGGCTCGGGAGGAAGATTTCCATGCCGCCGGTCTCTTCCTCGCCTCGTTATGTGACGCCTCTGGCGACCATCACTTCTCCGACCACCACCCATAGCAAGAGCTGCCGTCGGGCAATACTCGACCACCCTTGGGCTCGGGGATCGAGCCACTATCGACCCAAACGAGCCATGGGCTCGAGTGAAGGTATATACGATCGAAATTAATTAGCGGGTTAGTTGCGGAGCCACCGTAAGGGCCTTTCGGTTCCGCTTTGCTAATTAAATTTATGGTTTTTGTAATCTTGACGTTGATACGGTCCCACAGGTTCAAACCGCTCGTGAAACGGACGTCAGGATCTTCAGTTATAGCGAATACAAGTTTTGGTTACCGATTGGCAGGTAAAGGACTTCGGATAATTACTCGGGATTCGTTGTTAATCTGTTTGATCCGAGATTTGGTCATCTTTAAGAACTGTTGCTAATGAACAATTTTTATTTAGAAAATTGTTTCAAAAGTGAAGCGGATAATTAGTTATAATTCCGCCAAGATGGCTCCTTAAAGCATGATAACTAAGGATTTATTATATATCGATATTCGGAAATTAAATCATTTATCGATTAGGAAGTTGTAGGAGTTGAGAATATAACTAAGAAGTGTTTCTGTGAGCTCGTTGCTGAGAAATCCTTTTGTTATATTTGTCAGAAGGATGATAAAGATTACTGTCGAATTGCTAAGGACGTTGAGCACGCCTTCTAAGGCAAGTGGACGATTCTCTCTTGCGTTATTGTTATTAAATGAGGAATTGAATCCCATTTAATATTTGCGTTGGGAACAACTTGTATGATTAATAAAATATGATAGGTTGTTGTTTTGTTAGAAATAATGACCATATTGTTATTCATTCAGTTTCGCGCTAGAATTGGATTTAGGTCCGTCGTATGTGACCTTGTATGTTTAGTTGTCTCATGCTAAGACATTGATATGGATTAACTTAGTTCAAGGATGTGAGCTTAGTCTCGGAAGCATCTCTTTAAAACTCGTATTAGGCAGTATCAATATTGATCCCCTAATACTTAGGTCATGACCATTGGCCCGCTCTACGCTTGAGGGGTGACTATCCACTCTAGCTAAGTGCATTTATTCAATATGTGTTGGTAGTGGATTATGGATGAAACAGGCCCTCTAATCTCTCCATCATTGAGACCCGTACTATTCGTTGTTCAAGGATGAAACATGCCCTCTGACCTCGATAGTATTGTGTTCCATTCAATATGTGTTGGTAGTAGATTATGGATGAAACAGGCCCTCTAATCTCTCCATCATTGGGACCCGTGCTATTCGTTGTTCAAGGATGAAACAGGCCCTATGACCTCGATAGTATTGTGTTCCACCGGCAGTAGTTCGAGCCGATTAAAAGTTGTCAACTTGTTTGTGAAAAGTTTTGAAAGTAATACAAGATAAGTGCGTTAGGCACATTAATGTACCCGAATGGTTAGTCTATTCGATAACCATTCTTGCTCCCGGTTACGAATAATTCTTAATCAAACTTTGATTAAGTCAATCTGATTAGTCGACGGAGGCTTTTCAAAATGTGATGTGATTAATATGAGTTCCCAACAATTGTTTATGCTTCTTAAAGAAACCACAAACAGTGGTGTTCTCTTTCTTGATTATGCAAGTCTCCTTCTTTTTCTCTATAAGACTGCTAACTGTTGGATCATAATCCGAGTCTAATCGGATTTGGATGCCAATATGTTTAGTTACAACCATAAGAACCAAGTTAGATTCTCCGCTTGCTTAGTCTTTCATTAGACCAACCCGTCCATCTTCTTTTCTTTTATATGGTCGGCTGGTGTCCACCGTTGGTTTACGACACATCAGGTTCTTCTTGGAAGTTGATTCAAGAGGCGGATTCCGAGGTTTGAAAGCTCCAGAAGTTGAAGAAAGGTTTCCAATGGCTATACTTGAGTGAAGATCATGGTTGAACTACTTCAAAGCGAAGCTGAGTTTCAGAAATAAGAACTTAAGGAAAACTTGATGAAGATTTTGTTTAAATAGAAGGTTGTTCTATTTATTTATTCTTTTAAGTTAAGGTTTGTATAAGACCTTTTACGTGTTTTTCCGCTGTAATATTTAACTTAAGTTTGTTAGGTTTTAAATGGTTTCTTTTACCTTGTTCTAGTATATTCTGTCAGGCTAAAGCCTTGGGTAATTCTGGTTTAGTCCTAATCAGGGTTACTGGCGGTAATACCTCCAAGGTAAGGAAGGAGATGTTACATGTATATAAATAAAGGGTGGTTTTTTGCCAAAAAATATATAAGGGGTGGTTAAATGCAACTAGTGTAAGATAAGGGGTGGTTAAATGCAATTTCCCCAAAAAAAACAAATGAAAATTACGTTTGATACCTCTAAATTTTATTATTTTTTCGGTTGGTCTCCCGGAAAAAAAAAGACAATTTTGAATACTACTCTAAACTCTCGAATTAGTTTGGTTTATGTTTTATAGAGTTTGGTTCAAATGAAAGAAAATCTTATCTTGAAAAATAAAAAAAATATATTTTTCCACGTCTTTTTCGCATTTGCACTTTTCGTACTTTGTAGTGCACTTTTCGTATTTTTTGTAGTACACTTTTTGGATTGCACTTTTTGTATTTTGTAATGCACTTTTCGTACTTTGTAGAGCACTTTTTATTTTTCAGGATAATAATTTTTTTATTTGAACCGAACTCATGTTTTATATAATAACTTTTTTTAGAATTATAAAAAAAAATCGTTGTTTTTTAATGAAAACTATTTTTTATATTTATTTAATTTAAATAAAATTCTAATTTCTAAACTATTAAGATAAATTTAAAAAACATACTCTATAAAAATTATCAAATAAATAAATTATACTCCCTCCGTCCTATTAAATTTGTCCAGTATTCCATTTTGGACGTCCCAAAATGTTTGTCCACCTTTTACACTTTCCTTTTATATCAATTTTTTTATTCCAATCATACCCCCGTTCAAACTCAGTTTTTTTACCCATCTTCTCCAATTCTTTCATCTTCATTATTTTATTTTTTCAACAACCTATTTTTCAACAACTAAAATTAATCATTCAACAACTCATAATTTTTCAACAACTTATAATTTTATTTAACCTCTCTTCCATAATTAATTTTTCAACAACCCATTTTTTCACATATGAACCCACCATTTATGAACTTATTTCTAATTTTTGAAGAACCCATTCTTCGTATGCATAAGGAAACCAGAATTTTCTGTATGAACCGGATATTTTCGATTTGGTCTAATTTTTTTGGTCCAAAAATTTTCTGTTTCTTGGTTTGGATCCCATAGATTGATCTAATTTGGTCCATATGTGTTTCTATGGTCCAATCGTCGCTACTCCTCTCTCTCACTCGCTTTGGATTTCTCTCTCGCTCTCTCGCTCTCTCTGAAATCTCTTCTCCTCTCCCTTGAAATCTCTCTAAAGAACACCTTGAAGCACTCATCTCCCTCAAAATCTCTCAAAAATCCCCTCATCTCTCTCAATCTTTGGTGTACCCAAATTCTCGTTCGATCTGAATTATTCAACCTTCAAATAATCAAATTCGCTAGATCTCTCATTTCCGTCCTCATAAACACTTGATCTCACTCAAAACTTTGGGATCTCTCTCAATATCTCTAGATCTCTCATTTATACTCTCCACTCCAAAACCCTAAATCACTTGAGATGAGTTTTAATTGGTTGAATGATGGTGATAGTCCACCAACATCTGCCAAATCCGATCCAGCGTGTGAATGGGGTCCTATATGCGACGGGAACAATTCCTACAGTCCCCAGAGATCTGGAGAGTCCGTTGAGGGCATCTTTCAGCCTGTAGATCCTGAATCTCATGAGGTGAAGCATCTTCCAAAGTCCCCTTAAGTTGAATCTGAGTTGGCAGTTGAAGATGGATCTGAGTCCCTTGAGGTTGTAGTCCTTGATTTTGAGTCGGATGAGTATATAAGTCCTCTTTTCCCTGCATTTCCTCGTCTTGAATGAATTTTATTGTTGAGTTTAGGGTTTATGAGCATGACTTGCTTTGTTCCTTGCCAAGACCCCTTTGAATTTGATGTTGGTTGCTTTGGTGCTTGCGAATGCCATTTGTATCTGATGTTGTTTGCTTTGTTGCTTGCCAAGTCCCCTTTGAATCACATGTCGGTTGCTTTGATTCTTGCCAAGTCCCTTTGAATCTGATGTTGATTGCTTTGCTGCTTGGCATGTCCTTTGAATATGATGTTCGTTGCTTTGTTGATTGCCAAGTCCCTTTGAATTTGATGTTGCTTGCTTTGTTGCTTGCCATGTCCTCTTTGAATCTGATGTTGCTTATTGTGTGAGATCGAATGATGCCTATTTTGATCATCAATTCTGTATATGTCCTTGCATGATTGAACTTGTTGTTGCTGCTCAATTCTGTATAACTGCTGTTCTAAGATGATAAATGAGATGCAATTTTTGTAATGTTGGATGCAATTAAGTCCCCTGAGTTTGTTAATTTTTGTGATACATTGACTTTGAAATTGACTTCGATGCAATTTCTTTATAACTATTGTAATAATGGAATGTTTTTTTTACTTTTAATCAATGATGAAGTCAATTGAACCAGAGATGGACTTTCTATATATATCCATTGACTTTGACATGTATAAGGAAACCAATTTTACTTAAGCTGAATGAGGCCTTTGTATGTTGATGTTTGGTGGATGGAGTTTTGTCTATGATGGATTAGGGGACATATGAGATTTGCTTCTTTTTTATAATCAATGATGAAGTCTATTAAAACCTGAGATGAAATTTCTGTATTTCCATTGACTTTGACATGCAAAAGGCCACTAGTTTTACTTAAGCTGAATGAGACCTTTGTATGTTGAGGTTTGGTGGATGGAGTTTTGTCTATGATCGATTAGGGGACATTTGAGATTTGCTTTTTTTTTAATCAATAATGAAGTCCATTGAAACCTGAGATGAAATTTATGTATTTCCATTGACTTTTACATGCAAAAGGCCACCAGTTTTACTTAAGCTGAATGAGGCCTTTGTATGTTGAGTTTTAGTGGAGGAAATTGTGTCAATGATGGATATGGGGACATTTGAGATTTGCTTCCTTTATTTTCATTTCTCTGTGCATTTTAGTATATGGCATGAAAGATGTTTGTACTTGTTCATCATAGTCTCAAAATATTCGTTTACACAAAAGTTTGTTACTTGCCCAAAAGTTGATACATTTCACATTATGTCCCTAAATATATTGACTGTTTTTTGTTGCATCTTCTTGACTATGTTGTCCTCCATTGGTTGCTTCAGTCTCTTGAGTTTGTTGATCTTCATGTTGAGTTGGTTGTTGTGCTTGTGGTCCTTGTGCAATTCCATGAACAATGTTCCATACTTCCATGACAGCCCACATTCGTGCTTGTATTTCCCTTGGTAGACCCCCATGAGCTGCTAATTTCTTCTTGTTCACATGTGACAAGTCATAATCATTGCTTCCTTTCAGTTTTAGTATTTCATTCATTAAAAATTGCAATGACATCCAAACATTACCTAGAGTTTTGGGGTCTAGCTCAAAGAAAGCTTCATGTACAACCTCCAACATGACATCAATATTCTTAGAAATTTTTTTGTGCATCAAAGATTGAATGCTTCTAAAAAACCCCTAGATCTAATATATTTAAATTAGGACTATTGGGGGCTATTGAATTAAAATAAAAGTGAAGCCATCTTGTTGATATATCTTCTGTCATTCTGTATCTTCTTGAGATATGTGTGCCTTTGCATTATCTTGTTGTATAAAGATGACTTTGTGAGCTCCTCCTTCATGTGGCCATTTTGTCTTTATAGTTGGAACAATCTGATTTATAAGCATGCTTCTTGTCACTTTTTGGTTGACTGATTCAATGACCTTTGTAACCATAGTCCCCTTGTCTTTGTTTTTTGATTTCCTCTTTGCTGCTTCTTGGTATGTGAATGGAAATATACCTATTTTGCCATCAAAAGTACATTGTCCCTCTTAATCAAATCTTGGTTTGGCTACAGATGCTGTGAACATGACTTTAGGTATGATCTTGCTCGAGCTTGCAGCTCTGTATTGTCCCCTCTAAGTTTGTACTAGATAAACACGTTGAGTCTTCTTGCTCAAATGAAACCATTTTTCATCTTTGTGAACAAAATCAAACATGGGATAATAATTTCTCTTACTCTCTGACATGCTCCCTTGTAGTAGACTTAGTATCCACTCCAACCTTGTTGTCTTATTTGAATCCTTCAATCTAGGTTTGAGTTAATTAGTGTGTGGCCTTTTTTGTCCCCTTTTGATCTTTCTATGTGTTGTGCTCTTTGAAAGATTGAGCTTGCTTGCTAAATCTTTGATGCATGTCATGTCCCCCATGTTTATTGATGTAATTCCATTAGCTGAAAGTTCAATTCTCTTTCTACCACTGTTGTGATACCTTGTGGTAACATTCAGCCTTTGCAATGCATCAGATTGTTGATTGGTTGTGTCCCATATTCTTGATATGGTCCTTGTTGACACATTAAACTCTTGTGCAACAACTTTCATTGCAATCCTTTTTAGCTGCCCGCCAGTTGCTATATGTAAAAGCTTCATCAAGATATGTACTCTTTTATCATTGTTGAGCCTGCTTTTGTGTGTGCTGATGATGTGGTCCGGAAGCTGTGTGATGCCCTGCCTTTGGTGTGTGATTCCCTGCTTTTGTTTGTTCATGTTCTGTTTGTTGTTGGCCATCTTCCTCCATGTCTCAGGTGGTTCGTTAAGGTCTATGAACTGTTGAAGTGGGGCTTCACTTTCTGGTGGCGGGGGTTCATTAAGGTTGAATACTAAAGCCATAAATCTCTAGGCAATGATGCAGTTGAAGAAGAATTTTTCAAAAATTTAATGTTGTAGTTTACTCTCTTTTGTGCTTGTTTTGGGTAGTTAAAAGTGTATTTTTGTAATGGGGGTTAATAGCTTGTAGAGGTTGTATTTATACCAGTGGCAGAATCTAAAAATTGAGAGTGGATCCTTGTAACTTTAATGCTTTGTTTCTATTAGCTGAAAAAATTTGGCAGATGACTTCCTATTGGTTGAAACCAAGTCCCATGGATCTGCTTTTTGGATTTGCACCTTTCATTTAATTTTGGGTGAATTTAAGAAAAACACCCGCCAATTACATGTTTGTGCAAAAACCACCCATAAAAACCAAAATTTTTCCAAACCACCCAGAAAAAAATTCCGTTTTCGGGAAACCACCCAAGGCTAAAATCCGTTAAACCCTCGTTAGTGGATATCAAAGTTACAATTTTACCCCTAATTTTATAACCTTGTTCCCTGTAAACTCTCTTCTCACCCAATTTCCAATCAGCGTAAAAAAAAATTACCACTGTAAACTCGTTAGGGTTTCGAATGCTAACTAACATAATCAATGCTGAGAGATTTAAGGCACAAACAAATTTCTTTGGAGCAATATTGCAGATCTGAGAGATTTCCGATATTACCAATCCGAACAGTCGGAACCTTTGGTTGCTATTAATCAATATTTTAGATCGGAGAGAAGGCAAATATTTTCGATCTGAACAGTGGTGTGCTGGTGTTGTTGCTCGAGCCCAGATCGGCCGATTGGGTCAAAACGACGTCGTTCAGATCCAAGCCCACGTGGTTGTTGTTCACGTCGTTGAACTCCACACCAATCAGAGTGTCGAATTCGACGGCGACGAACCCGTTCGCCGGAGATGAATCCGGGGTCTGGGTCAACAAGCCGAGGAGTCTACTGGTGAAGCCTGGGCCTGCTCATTGACGAAGATTAAGGTGAGAAGGTAAATAAATGGTGATGCCAAGTTTATTTAAACACAAAACCCTAAAACTCGTCCCTTATAAACACCCATAAAAGTCTGGGCTTTCTAACACAATCTCTTAGCTATAACCTCGTACCCTGTAAACTCTCCCCAATACAAAGCCCAATTTCAACCAAAGCCATTCAAACACAAAATCCTAACCCTAGATTTTGGAATTTTTTTGGTTGATTCTTACCTAGAGAATCAGATTTTACCTAACGCGTTAAATATCGAGATTGCCGATGGCCAATTTCAACCAAAGCCTGTTATACCAGAATTCCAACAGGATTCCTCTCCTAGAGCAATTGGATCGATCGAGAAATCACCAGTGTCATCCTTCTTTTTTTTAACGTTGATTGGAAATTGTGTGAGAATAGAGTTTGCAAGGGACAATGTTAAAAATTTTAGGGGCAATTTTGTAACTTTCATATCCACTAACGGCAAGTTGAACGGATTTTTGCCTTGGGTGGTTTCCCGAAAACGGAATTTTCTGGGTGGTTTGGAAGAATTTCAGTTTTTATGGGTGGTTTTTTGCACAAACATATAATTGGCGGGTGGTTTCCTAAATTCACCCTTTAATTTTATACACTTTTTGTACTTTTCTCTGTTCAGCTCCTATTCATGGATTTTCAGTTTCTTAAAAACTGTGAAGATTGTCCTTTTGGATAATCTTTAAGGGACAAAGAGAGTAGAATTTAGATTTATTAAGTAGGTTATGTTCTAAAATCTAAATTTGTCAAGTTAAAACTCAACATATTTCAATAGTTATTTTTAAATAAATATATTGTATAATTTAAATTGAAAAATGACTCTAAATAATTTCAAGTATCAACTTTGAACCAAAAATAATATCAACTTTAAAAATAACCGCCAACGATACAAACTATCGCCATATTAACCCAAAACATATGAAATTATTTTCCGGTCAATTTTCCGGCGGGATTGATGACATGGCGATCAGAAATCCTATGTGGCAAATTAAAATTTCACTTTACATTTTTATAATTTTCTTTGTGCAGCCATGTCATCAATATTTAACCTAGTAAAAATAAATCTAACGTGTTCCAATTTCTTAATCACTTCCATCTAACATAAAAAGTTTAATCTAAATTGTAAAAGTTTAATCAAACCCATATCAAAATAAAAAATAATCCAGGAAGAGGACGAACGAACATCTTGTACGGCGGCCGTTCGAGTTCATCATACGTACTCAGACGACCTATTGGAAGAAGACTACCATTTCCTGCGACCATTCGAATTAATCTAACTACGAAGACGATTCATTAAGATGGAAATTTAAAGCAACACTAACAAAAAAACAAAACCAACAAGACAATTAAAAATGAAGTTCAATAGGATGGAGATGTAAAGCCCTAAATCCTAAATGTAAAACCCTAATCCACAATTGATAGAATTTAATTAGAAATTGCAAAATCTTACGTTTCACAAGGATACCCATTGAATTTCTTCCCCGAATTTACTATGAATCGACATGTTTGTAGCGTCTCATGAAGACCATAGAAGCACCTTGGAGCAGTGAATCGAGCCCCTCCTCTCCATGATTTGGAGCTGGCATACGAACTTCAAGTCCCCAACTTTCCATCTCTCTCGCGGATGTGCCCTCATCCCCTATCGTCTCAGTCGGTTTCAAAGGATAATTTTGGAAGTACTTGATCTATTCTTCTTCTTCTTCATTTGGCATCGTTGTTCTTTTCCCAGTTTATTATTTGAGTTTTTTTATGTTGATTTTGATTTGAGTCATCGAATCAGTTAAATGGATGCTAAAGACCATAGTCAAATTTCTTTTTACACGTTAGATTAATATTTTTTTTCTAATTTGAATGTAAAATTTTGCCACATTGGATTTGAATGTAAAAGAGAAATATGGGTAAAAATTTAATTTCGCCATGTCATCAATCTCGCCGGAAAATTGACCGGAAAATAATTTCATATCGTTTTGGGTTAATATGGCGATAGTTTGTATTGTTAGTGGTGATTTTTAAAGTTGGTATAATTTTTGGTTCAATGTTGATACTTGGGATTATTTAGAGTCATTTTTCCATTTAAATTTGTTAGATTTTATATAATTTATTAGTAGGTAAGAATTCGGTTTACCAGACAGGCCCGGTATGACCGTGAGACCGAGTAAACGGTCTCACACAAAACCGACAAAAACACGTTAAGTAAGTACAATTAGCGAAAAAAAGCATTAAAATGGAAGAATGGGAGAAGTGAGATGAGTTGCCAAAAAAGCATTTATTTACAAAATGTTATAAACCAGTTACCAAATGCATTTATTAATAGGGTAAATTTCAAAAAACCACCCGCAAAATAGTAGTCTGTGCGCAAAACCACCCGTAAATTTCAGAATTGCGTTAAACCACCCATAAAATTAATAAGTTAACATATAACCACCATTCATACTCAATTCGTTAAACTTCCGCTTAAAATTAGATAAATTAAAAAAAATCATTTATTTACCTATTTCCAATTCGATCTAGAACACAAATCGATTACTGAATCCTAACCCAAAGCCACATTCTTCTTCTATGCGTAGCCCAAACCCCCCAATCATTCCACTATAGCCGTACTTGTCGCGGGAGGCAGCGACGAAGCAGTTCTAGGGTTCCGATGGAAGACGATGTGCTCGTTGGCAGCGATTGGGGGAGAGATCGAGTCAACACAATCAACGGAGTCTGACGTCGGAGACGCATGCGAGCCATTATAAGTTGTCGATGAAGTTGTCAAGGAGGCGACATTGGATTTGAGGGAGAAGATGGCTTGAGGAAGCCATTGGTGGAAGCGGAATGACACAGTGGCGAGGGCAAGGGCCTCGCCAAGGACACACTCGGTGTCGCAAAGGGTACGGCCGTTGGGGCGCTCATAGAGGTTGGAGGAGCTTGAAGGAGGAGGCCTTGTTGGAGAGGTTGATTTCTCCGCCATGGAAAGGGCTCTGAAGGAGCCAGATCTGTTTGGAGTTTTCGTTTTTTTGTTTTTTAATTTATTTGCTTGCTTGAGGTTAAATTAAAAATATGTAGATAAATTCATTAAAAAGGAAAATATGTAGATGAAATGGTATTTTTGCAAGTTTGCTGGAAGTTTAACGGAAGTTTTAACGGATTGAAATTGTTGGGTGGTGTAAGCGGGTAAAAAATAGCTACCATATTATTATTTTCGTTATCGCCATAAAGGTATTTTCTTAAATATTATGTATTTATTATATTTTATTTATTTTCCTATTATATTAAATATGGAGGTTAAGCAACTTAATGGAAGATTTTATCTTTCATTAAAGATAGAATTAAAGTTGGAGAAAGGGTGGAATATTCCTTACTTGGGCTTTAAGGCAGTTGGCCAGCCCTAGGAGGATAATATTTTCGGCCTTATGGATATAATTTTCGGCCCCCTTACCTCTCCCTCTTCCATTATAAATACACGTCTTCGCCGTGTAGGGAGAGACACATGTGCACATCGGCATATTCAGAAAACTTGGACAGGCTAATACTCGCTTAGCTCGACTGTTCAGGGATTCACCGCTCTCTTGTTGTACCTCGCCGCTCAAATCGACAATTCCTCTTCTGACTTAGGCATCGAAGGTGGATTAGGGGGTCCCCGCCCCCTGTGTCCATTGTTTTGCAGGTTTTGTAGGTCAAGAGATCGAAGAGGAGCGGAAGAGGAGGAGTTCTTAATTGGTTTATTTAATACGAATTGAAGGCGAGATTTTGTACACCAACAATTGGCGCCGTCCGTGGGAAACGAGGATTAAATCCACGAGTAATCGTTCCTACAAGAAAAAGAATCGAGTTTTCGAAACCCTGTGAGCGAACCGCGACCGCGGCCACCAAACCGCGATCGCGGCCCACCGGAGTGCGCCTCCGGAAATTTGTGAACTCCGGATTTTCGACCAGAGTGTCCCTCCGGAAATTTGTGACTCCGGAAATTTGTGTTTTTTTGGTTTTTTCTAACCTAAAGGCGTCCCAAAAAATCAACAAAAGAGATCCGCTTAGTGATTTGTTTGAACCCTAATGGAGGTTGATCGGGCTAATTCTGATATTCGCTCGGAAGATCAGACCTTGGAGCCCGGAAACGACTTGAACCGTGACCCGACCTCTCTCGCTAGTACGGTTGTTCATCGCACAGACCGTTTGGGGTCCGAGTCAAGCGACGGAATCGTCAGTCGTGGTACTTCAGGGCCCGAATCAACTGAGTTTGATCAAGCATGGGAATCGGCCATGCGTGTGGCTGAGAACGAAAATAATCGAAGAGATAAAGAGCGAGGCGAATCAGCCCCAACGCTCGCGATCGTCGAACGAAACCGCAACCGCGGCTAGGAGGGCCGCAATCGCGGCCTGTCAAACCGCGCCCGCGGTTCGGAAAACCGCGCCCGCGGGCGGCGTATTTCCGAGGCTTCACTCCCTATTCGTGAACCAAACCCTAATTTGGTTAGCCCTCGTTTAGATCAAGGCCAATCTAGTCGTGCCGGGTCTAGCCCCGTCAGAGGTGATAATCGTATCACCTTGTCATTCGCTCCGAACGAAGGGAATGGGGCATCCACAGCCGCCAGGGATGAAGAAGAAGACCAGATCACCCGTGCTTTGGCTACTACTCTGAGAGAGAATGAGAAGTACCAAACTAGGTGTGCAGAAGCTGAATCCCGTTTGGAGCATGCTCTAGAAGAAATCGCTAGGTTGAAACGCTCCTTGGATAAAGTTCAAGGCAAGCACCCCATTGATGAGTCGGAAATTGAGAGGACTACTCGACGGCTTGCAAGTGTTATCGAATTCGCCGATAACCGCTGTAGTTCCCAATCGATCAGTTCTGACGAATCAGACGAAATGTAGATTGATTAAGATAGCGACAGGAGAGCGCCAAGAGGCCGACGACGGGATCATCACCATGAGTCGCCCTCGCGTAAGAGGTCTCGGGTCGCGGACCCCCCTCAGTCCCGCGACCCACCCTCGGACGACTCGGGCGAAGCCGAGAACCACGACAATCGTCGTGGCCGAAGCCGCGACCGCTGCACAAAGGACCGCGATCGCGGTGACAAGGGCCGCGATCGCGGCCGGGTAAACCGCGATCGCGGGCCTGACGATCGGCGCGAGTTTTTGCGTGAACGAGACGATCGTTATGATCCTTCCGAGAATCCCGAGCCCAAGCATGATCGGGGCAGAAAAAAGAAGAAAATACGACGTAGCCAGCGTCGGAGTGTTAGTCTTCAAAGGATTGAAGAGAGGGCCTGAGCTTTTGAGCGTACTCGAAGAAGACTGCTTGATCTTTTGAGAGCGCAAGGTGGTACCTTGCAATCGGCTCGAGAACAAGCAGAACATAAGTTGGCTATGGTGACATCGACGCCATTCCACTTAGACATTCAGCAAGCCCAGCCTCCGTCAAAGTTTTCTCCCCCGTCTTTCACCATTTATGATGGACACTCGGATCCCGTAAACCATATAGCCTCTTACTCTCATAAGATGGCATTGTGGGCGTCAGAGGAAGCTGTTATGTGCAAGATGTTCCCGAGTAGTCTCTCTAAAGGGCCATTGAAGTGGTTCCATAGCTTGAAACCAGGATCAATTCGGTCCTGGAATCAATTGGCCACTAAGTTTGTAAGGCGATACATAGCTAATAGCCGAGATGCGACATCACTTGATACACTCTTTGGCTTCAAACAAGAGAGAAACGAGAGCTTGCGCCGCTTTTCGAATCGTTTCATGGAGTGTTATACAGAGGTTGAAGGTTGTGGTGATAAGACTGTCATCACTGCCTTTAAAAGGGCAATTCTCGCCGATAGTAAGCTAAGAGAAGAGTTGACACTTCGACTTCCTTCTACAATGGCTGAGCTCCAACAGCGTATTCACCAGTATGTGCATTTAGAGGAGGCTAATTATGAAGTAAAAGGAAGGTCGTCCTCTCCCCCTCGTAAAACGCACTATCCTTCAAACAGGATCTCTAGGCAAAATGGACATTCGCCGGAGGGGCAAGATAGAGCGATTTACACAGCTTTCAACATTCCGATCTATAATATTTTACCACGCATCAAACATGAGAGATATTTTCGTTATCCTTCTCAGGATGAATGGCCCAAAGACGATGTCCTAAGCCGAAAATATTGCATGTATCATAGAGTACGGGGGCACATGACTTAAGATTGCGAGCCTTATAAGGAGTGCCTTGAAGAACTGGTTCAAGAACGGTACTTGCGTGAGTACATTGAAAGAAATGAACCAGAAGATCTTGAGGAGTCGTGGACAAAACAAATTGAGGTATTCCAAACAATCTCGGTAGCATACGAGAATGAAGACGAGCCTGAAAGTGAAGACCAGCCGCGTAACCGCGATTGCGGGCCCGAGGGCCACGACCGCGGCGCTGGATCAGAAGGAGAAACCCCTTTGCTGGGGCAAAAGCGCGACCGCGGGTCGCCAGGCCGCGACCGCGGTATCGAGGTCCGCGACCGCGGGGCACCATGCCGCGATCGCGGTACTGCATCAGGGAGCTCGATTTTGCGAGAGCTTGATCGTAAGCGCGATCACCCGTCTTCCCTTGCGCAGGGATTTCAGGGTTAGGAATTTCATGTAAATAGGGCACTCTTTTTCCCATGTGGTTTTGATGAGGCCCTTAGGTTTTTTCGCTTTTTGCATTCATTTGTTAGGTTCATAACATTCACGTTTATTTATTAATAAAAGTCAGTTTTTGCATTAGTTTGAGTCTTGCATAAAAAAAAAAAAGCACAACATTAGTTCATCGCACTAATGGATTTTAACATACACGCGTATGTGAAATTAAAAATCTATGATATTCGCTCATAGATATAAGTTCTATGATATTCGCTCATAGGATAAGAAATTTATGATATTCGCTCATAAATGTTAAATTCCATGATATTCGCTCATGGATGTACGAATACGCACGCACGCTCGCACGCACGCACGCATGTTAGGGGAACCCAATTGACTAATCTGCAAGGCCACTTCGATTAGGAGAACTTTGTACCCTACGTCACTGTATATGAGAAAACGTATACAACGACGTAGGTGGGGCAATTGTGAGCGGGTAAAAAATAGCTACCATATTATTATTTTCGTTATCGCCATAAAGGTATTTTCTTAAATATTATGTATTTATTATATTTTATTTATTTTCCTATTATATTAAATATGGCGGTTAAGCAATTTAATGGAAGATTTTATCTTTCATTAAAGATAGAATTAAAGTTGGAGAAAGGGTGGAATATTCCTTACTTGGGCTTTAAGGCAGTTGGTCAGCCCTAGGAAGATAATATTTTCGGCCTTATGGATATAATTTTCGGCCCCCTACCTCTCCCTCTTCCATTATAAATACACGTCTTCGCCGTGTAGGGAGAGACACATGTGCACATCGGCATATTCAGAAAACTTGGACAGGCTAATACTCGCTTAGCTCGACTGTTCAGGGATTCACCGCTCTCTTGTTGTTCCTCTGATACGTGATTGCCTCGGATGACTCCTTAGAAACCTCGTATATGACCCACACAAGTCCCGATCTTGCCTTGTAATCGAATTTCCAACCTACAATAGCTTTCAAAGTGAATGACTTGTGGCACAAGCAAAGAAAACGAATTGAATTGATGAAGTGAGAGAACCGATCAGAATTCTAGAATTAATCAATTTTGATAGTTCAAACAGATTGGCTCTAACGCTAAATCTGAATGATAAACCAGTTCGATCTTTAACAATCGAAACTAGAACAATCTAATTGATTTAAACCACAATTCTGATGTAAACACGAAAGAGAGAGAATTCAAATTATGATGATGATGAACAATCGATCTCCAATTGCAAGCATAAACACACGAGTTTTGGGGCCCAAAAGCAAGACTAAACCAAAGGGGTTTAATCTTACTTCAAGCTGATTTTTATTAATGAAATATGCAAAGTATAAATAGAGAATACAAAGCTATTACTTGGGGAGCAAGGAGAGAGGTATGGCCGGCCCTAATAGATAGATTAGGCCTCCTTGTCTTGCTTCCCAAGATATAATAAAATATCTAATAATATCTATGTAGATTCCCCTTAAATAAAATAAATCATGGCTGATTTATTTATTTAAGGAAAATATCCTAACAACTATAAAATATCCAAAACAAACTAAAAATATCTCTAACAACCAGGAGAGAGAAGATCAACCAACTAACATAAGCCTATTGGCTGATTTCTCTACATTATTTAAAAGCAAAACACGCCTATAATAAGTAAATAAAAGATATTTTCTCTTAATTAGAATGGTCAAGTCAAAGGGTTGACTTTGACCCATATACCAATTTATCTCACCCGGTCACTTACTAAATTCAGCCCTAAAGTGAGACAAACTAATACATGTTTCTAAATAAGGAAATAGATGAATTTCGGCCCCTTGAGTTAATCCATTGAATCCGGGCTCAATTGATGTCGAATGCACGAGACCCACTTAGGCTTGGTTGGCTCTTCAAGAACAGCTGCCAATCGAACCAAGATTGCTGATGTGCCTTGAGCAATCTTCTTAGCTCGACTTCTTGTAATTGGTCCGTCAGAAGGCAATCGAATCAACTCATCGACGTCGGTTGGAGACATGGCAGGCTTCACTGCATCATTCTCCTCCACTTGAGCTCGAATCGTCTCTGATTCGATGTCGGAATCAAAATCTGGCACATAAAGAGATAGATCAGCCACATTAAAAGTCGGATGGACACCATACTCACCAGGCATGTCAACATGATATGCATTAGGGCCGATTCTCCTGATGATTCGAAATGGTCCATCTCCTCTCTAATCTAACTTGTTCTTCCTTTGATTTGGGAACCTTTCCTTCCTTAGATGCACCCAAACGAGATCTCCTTCTTCAAAGATAACCTGTTTCCGACCCTTATCAGCATGGGCCTTATACTTCATGGATTTCCTCTCCAAGTGCATCTTTGTCCTCTCATGTAGCTTCTTCACAAACTCAGCCCGCTTGTCAGCTTCAAAACTCTCTTTTCCCTTGTATGGCTGAGGCGTCAAATCCACTGGAGTCCTCGGATTCAGCCCATAAACAACCTCAAAAGGGGTCATTTTTGTAGCTGAATGGATTGACCTGTTATAAGCAAACTCCACAAAAGGCAAAACATCTTCCCAACGTTTGAGGTTAGCTTTAAGCATAGTTCTAAGTAAAACCCCTAACGCTCTATTAGTAACTTCAGTTTGCCCATCAGTTTGTGGATGACATGAGGTAGAAAATAGCAATTTAGTTCCCAATTTAGACCACAGACTTTTCCAAAAATAACTCAAAAACTTAGCATCACGATCTGAAACAATAGAACAAGGAATGCCATGCAATCTAACAACTTCTCTAAAGAATAATTCAACAACATGCACAGCATCATCAGTCGTGTGACAAGGAATAAAATGAGCCATTTTAGAAAAACGGTCTACTACCACAAAGACAGAATCTCTACCCTTCCTAGTTCTAGGCAATCCTACAATGAAGTCCATAGAAATGTCCTCCCAAGGTGAACTAGGAATAGGCAAAGGCTGATACAAGCCATGGGGATTAAGTCTAGACTTAGCTTTAGCACAAACAACACAACTCTTGACAAATCTAAGCACATAGTTACTCATTTTAGGCCAAAAGTAGTGTTCTTTTAATCCTTCTAAAGTCTTTTCTAAACCCCTATGTCCTCTTGATTCATGAACCTCTTTAGTTAGAAGCCTACGTATAGATGAAGGAATGCACAATTTACCAGATTTAAACAAGTATCCATCATCAATAAAGTAGGTATCTATTTCTCCCCTAGACATGCAATTCTTATAGATTTCAGCAAAGTGAGGATCACTAGCATATAATCCTTAATCATTGCAAATCCAAGGATCTTAATATCACATTGGTTCAAGAGAACATACTTGCGAGAAAGGGCGTCAGCTACCACATTCTCTTTGCCTTTCTTATGCTTTACAACATAAGGGAAGGTCTCCATAAATTCAACCCATCTTGCATGTCGCCTGTTGAGTCTGGATTGGCCTTTCAAATACTTCAAGGCCTCATGATCAGAATGGATTACAAACTCTTTAGGCCACAAATAATGAGACCAAGTTTTCAAAACCCTAATTAAAGCATACAACTCTTTATCATAAGTAGGGTAATTCAACTCAGCCCCACTAAGCTTTTCACTAAAGTAAGCTATGGGTTTCTTGTCTTGCAAGAGCACGCCTCCTATGCCATGTCCAGAAGCGTCCACCTCTATCTCGAATGCCTTGGAGAAATCATGGAGTTGGAGTACTGGGGCGTGGCATAACCTGTCCTTCAAAGTGTTGAAGGCGTTCTCTTGTTGCTCTCTCCATTTGAATGTTGAATCCTTCTTTGTAAGCTCATGGAGAGGGGCTGCAATTGTGCTAAAATCACGCACAAATCTCATTTAGAAGCCAGCCAAGCCGAGAAATGATCTGACCATTGTTGGTGTAGTCGGCTGGGGCCATTCTTTGATTGCCTTGATCTTGTCTTCATCTACCTTCAATCCACCTTTAGACACAACAAAACCAAGAAAAATGGTAGACTCCGCGCAAAAAGAACACTTTTTCAAGTTAACATAAAGCTTTTCTAACCTTAAAGTGTCCAAAACAGCCCTAAGATGGTCTACATGTTCATGCAAGGTTTTGCTATAAACTAAGATATCATCAAAGTAGACTACAACAAATTTTCCTAAGTATCTTCTTAAAACATGGTTCATAAGCCTCATGAAAGTACTAGGTGCATTACTTAATCCAAAAGGCATTACTAACCATTCATATAATCCATACTTAGTTTTAAAGGCAGTTTTCCATTCATCCCCTTCCCTCATTCTAATTTGATGGTACCCACTTCTTAAATCAATCTTTGAAAAGAAATTAGCACCATGCAATTCATCAAGCATATCATCTAATTTAGGAATGGGATGACGGTACTTAATTGTTATTTGGTTGATCGCCCTGCAATCAACACACATTCTCCATGTGCCATCCTTCTTTGGCACCAAAATCACCGGAACCGCGCATGGGCTGAGGGATTCACGGACATAGCCTTTGTCCATGAGATCTTGCACTTGTCTTTGAAGCTCAGCGGTCTCCTCTGGACATGCTATATAGGCTGCACGGTTTGGTAAAGAAGCGTCGGACACCAATTCAATTTGATGCTCGATGCCTCTAATTGGTGGAAGGCCTTGTGGCAATTCGTCAAGCATCACATCTTCAAATTCCTGTAATAGAGCTTGAATACACTTTGGAAGATGTGAAATATCTTGACTAATAACAAGTATATCTTTCCTCATAAGAAGTAAGCAAAAAGAATTAGGGAAAGAAATACTAGACTGAGTCAATAGAGAGCGCTTTTCTACACTGCCCTTTATGCCGTTTTTTGGCACTTTCTGTGGGCGTTCTTTTTTCAGATCTGTATCTCTCTGAGTCTCTGAAGTGCTCCCAAAATTTGAGCCAAATCGCTCGATTGGTTTGGGAGATAGCCCCGTTTTCGTCTCTGGTGCACTGCTGGAAGTGTTGCTCGGCACTTTGGACAATTTAGTGACATTCTCTGGGCGTTTTTCGTCCCAAACCGTAGCTCCACCTGTGCTAGATGTTGTCCTAAAATTTGAGCCAGAACGCCCGGGTGGAGACTGGGAAACGCCGCTAGGCTTTGTTGGTGCGTCGGGAGCCGAGCGTCGGGCCGCAAGCTTGGCCGCCGATTCAGCCTCTTCTTTCTCTTCCTTGGCACGCCTAAGTGCCCTAGCTTGGTCTCTGCGTACCTGGTCCTGTAAAACTTGTTGTGGCGACAATGGTAGAAGAGAAACTCTCCTCCCGTCATAGTTAAACGAATAGGTATTAAGTATGCCATCATATATAACTCTCCTATCGAATAACCATGGTCTACCTAACAAGATATGAGTGCATTCCATGTTTACCACATCACACATGATATCATCTACATAATTGCCTATGGAAACACGGACTAAACACTGATGAGTAACAAGATTAGGACCATCTGAATCATTAATGCCATTAAGACCATAACTAGTAGCCCTAGGTTGTGTTTTCAATTGCAAGTGATCAACTACCTTAGCATTAATAATGTTACAGCAGCTACCACTATCAATTATCATGCATAACACTTGATTCTTCACAGTACACCTAGTATGAAAAATATTTTCCCTTTGATCTAGCCTAGGTGTTTCTTGTAAAGTAAGAGTACGCATTGTTACCAAAGTTAGAGGCTGTTCGGTGCAATCAGGCTCAATAGCTTCTACGCCCTCTTCATCTTGTCCATTGCTCTCCTCCTCCACTTGATTTGGAGGTATATCTTCATCACTCACATAACCTCCATTGGTGGTGAGAAGCACTTGCTTTTGATTTGGACAATCCTTGGCATAATGACCTCTTCCTTGACACTTGTAGCAAACTATGTCATGTGTCCTTGGCTGATTTGGAGGTCCATTGTTGGGGCGTCTTTGGCCTTGAAAACCTGTTGGTTTAGGTGAGCTAGAAGCTCCCTTTTGCTGCATAGAAGGGTTAGAAGAATAAGAATTGGAATTTGAACTAGGATTAGAAACATACCTTTTTGGTGCATTCCAAGCTTCCTTCTTCTTGCTTTGTTGTTGCTCATAGAGTAGTTGGGCTGAATGTACTAAGGCATTGAGATCCTTGATTTGTTGAATCTCCAATGTGTCTTTAATGCTTTGATTCAGTCCAGCCATGAATTGGGTCCTTAGAGACTGTTGGGAATGATGAATTCCCGCTTTGAAGCTCAAATCCTCTAGCTCATTGAAGTACTCGGTTGAAGACTTGGTACCTTGTTTGCATGTAACTACTTTCAGCCTCATGTGCTCGGTATGCTCTTCGGGCACATACTTCTTCCTCATGATAAACTTCAGCTGGCCCCAAGTTTCAATAGGTGGTAAGGCCTTTCTGATTCTATCTTCCTTCATTCTGAACCACCAATTTCTGGCGGTCCCAACGAAGTGAATAACAACAACTGCAACTTTCTCCCATTCTTCATAGCCCATGTGATCTAGGATGAAATTTATAGCTTGTTCCCACTCTAGATACTTCTCTGGATTGAGCTCTCCACTGAATGGCTCTATCTTGATCTTAATATCACGCTTACCAATCTGATTGACTTGTTGGTTAGCGTTGTTATTGTTGTTCGGCCTTTGTACTCCATAAGCTGGTGGAATATCTTCTACAACCTCAGCTTGGTTATAGAAATCATCAAGGGGAGGATGCCATGGGCGTCGTTCTTCCCCGGGATAACCATAAGTCACATCATCAAAAGGATTGTTGTATTGTTGTTGTTGTGGATGATTGACTTGAGGATACCGATTTGCTGTTTGATTATAGAGCTGTTGATGAGTGACCGGTGGAATTCTCGTCCCAAAACCTCTACCTCTGCCTCGGCCAGCCGTGGGTGAGAATTGAGCCGGGGGGTCTTGATCTTTGTTGTAGCTAGCAAGCACATCATGCTCTTCATCAATTGCTTGTTGCTTGCCTTTGTCACTAATTGAGGCTTGATTTGGGTCACTTGTAAGCTCTATTGCAGGGGCAACCTTATGACTTCCTTGAGATGACTTAATCAAAGTGGCAAGTTGCTCCTCTAGACGCCGCAATTGTGGATTGATTGCAGCCGTGGCCAACTCTACAGCTCGAGCTTGACCATCTCGTACACTCTCATTAATGGACAACCTAATGAAGTCGATTGCCTTCTTAGTGAGATTCAATTCAGCCGAGTTCGGCTCATTAGAGACCACCATTGTTCCTGAACAAACAAGAAAGTAGAGAGAGTAGTGTGTTCTAAAGCAAATCACAACAAGCAATACCACACCTTAATCAAGCCAAAACTTGCCTCAAAGCAATCCAATCAACTTAATTCAGTTTTTTGGTTGAATTGAGGGAGTAAATGGGTAGATATGGTGTAGATATGGTATACTAATGATAAATAAAGGAAATATGCAGCTTAAGCAAATGGCAAGTATGCAATAAGACAAGCAATGCAAATAATACCTCTATGTGCTCTAAAACACATGCAATCTCTCAATTAACTCTATGCAAGTTAATAAAGCCAAATTTATCATGCAAGGACAGAAATATGGTAGGCTAAGTGACTTTTGTTTCGTCACTCTTTTTCTTCAAAGTGATTTCTACTTAACTATTTTTAAGCAAGTAGTCACTAGGGTTAAAAGTGGCTTAAAACTAGTTGGGGTAGATCACTTTTGCTTTTCTGATTTTTTTTTTTGACTTTATGCACAAACTACTCTTGTGCTAGAATGAAGAATAACAAAGCAATGCAAAGGAATGCAAATAGGGCAAAAACGAAACTAGGCTAATCTGATTTTTTTTCATTTTTTTTATCTAAGTGACTTTACACTACCAATGAAACCAACTAGAAGCCAAATTAACAAGAGAAGATAGGGCTAGGTCGAAATTATGGAATGCAATGACAAAAATTAGCAAATAGCAACAATGCAATATGAATCTCTATTGATCATGCAACATGCAATAAAAACTCATAAAAATTGTAGGAAGACAAAAGCTAATCTATATTGCAATCAAACTCAACCAATTCAACCAAAAGCATGCAACAAATCCCTTAAAATCTCCTAGATGGGTTATTACTTGGAGGGCAAGCAACAACAAGGGGAATTAGGGTTTGGTGAAGGCTCGGCTGATTAGGGTTAGAAGGGTTTAGGGTTCGGCTTCTAGGGTTTGAGAGAAGGTAGGGTTCGAACTAGGGTTAGGGTTTCGAATCCTAGGGTTGGCCGTCAATTTAGGGTTAGGGTTAGGGTTTGGGGGGTGGGGTAGGCGATCTAGGGTTAGGGTGGTCCGAATTAGGTGGGTTTGGTGGGGGTGGGTTCGGACTAAGCTAAGGGGTGGTGCGGCTCTAGAGAGCGACACCAGATCGGTGGTTAGTGGTGGTGCGTGGTGGTGCGTGGTGGTGGGGTGGCGGAGTTGTGGTGGTTAATGGTTGCAAAATTCAGATTATGGTCTAAAAATTCTAGCTTTGGGTAAAGGTTCGAACTTTAGGATCAAAAACTGAATTAAATCAACTAGAAAGCAAATTAAGGAAAGAAAATTTTACTTGGCGAGACGCTGGATTATGATACCACTTGATACGTGATTGCCTCGGATGACTCCTTAGAAACCTCGTATATGACCCACACAAGTCCCGATCTTGCCTTGTAATCGAATTTCCAACCTACAATAGCTTTCAAAGTGAATGACTTGTGGCACAAGCAAAGAAAACGAATTGAATTGATGAATTGAGAGAACCGATCAGAATTCTAGAATTAATCAATTTTGATAGTTCAAACGGATTGGCTCTAATGCTAAATCCGAATGATAAACTAGTTCGATCTTTAACAATCGAAACTAGAACAATCTAATTGATTTAAACCACAATTCTGATGTAAACACGAAAGAGAGAGAATTCGAATTATGATGATGATGAACGATCGATCTCCAATTGCAAGCATAAACACACGAGTTTTGGGGTCCAAAAGCAAGACTAAACCAAAGGGTTTAATCTTACTTCAAGCTGATTTTTATTAATGAAATATGCAAAGTATAAATAGAGAATACAAAGCTATTACTTGGGGAGCAAGGAGAGAGGTATGGCCGGCCCTAATAGATAGATTAGGCCTCCTTGTCTTGCTTCCCAAGATATAATAAAATATCTAATAATATCTATCTAGATTCCCCTTAAATAAAATAAATCATGGCTGATTTATTTATTTAAGGAAAATATCCTAACAACTATAAAATATCCAAAACAAACTAAAAATATCTCTAACAACCAGGAGAGAGAAGATCAACCAACTAACATAAGCCTATTGGCTGATTTCTCTACATTATTTAAAAGCAAAACACGCCTATAATAAGTAAATAAAAGATATTTTCTCTTAATTAGAATGGTCAAGTCAAAGGGTTGACTTTGACCCATATACCAATTTATCTCACCCGGTCACTTACTAAATTCAGCCCTAAAGTGAGACAAACTAATACATGTTTCTAAATAAGGAAATAGATGAATTTCGGCCCCTTGAGTTAATCCATTGAATCCGGGCTCAATTGATGTCGAATGCACGAGACCCACTTAGGCTTGGTTGGCTCTTCAAGAACAGCTGCCAATCGAACCAAGATTGTTGATGTGCCTTGAGCAATCTTCTTAGCTCGACTTCTTGTAATTGGTCCGTCATAAGGCACTCGAATCAACTCATCGACGTCGGTTGGAGACATGGCAGGCTTCACTGCATCATTCTCCTCCACTTGAGCTCGAATCGTCTCTGATTCGACGTCGGAATCAAAATCTGGCACATAAAGAGATAGATCAGCCACATTAAAAGTCGGATGGACACCATACTCACCAGGCATTTCAACATGATATGCATTAGGGCCGATTCTCCTGATGATTCGAAATGGTCCATCTCCTCTCTAATCTAACTTGTTCTTCCTTTGATTTGGGAACCTTTCCTTCCTTAGATGCACCCAAACGAGAACTCCTTCTTCAAAGATAACCTGTTTCCGACCCTTATCAGCATGGGCCTTATACTTCATGGATTTCCTCTCCAAGTGCATCTTTGTCCTCTCATGTAGCTTCTTCACAAACTCAGCCCGCGTAGCAAATTTATTTTAAGGGTGGTTTGACACAATTATAAATTATATTGGTGGTTTTATTCAAAAGCTAGTATTTTGCGGGTGGTTTTATGGAATTCACCCTTTTTTTGATAAGGTAAAAATTCGGAATACCAAACATGCTTAGTAATCCGAAAGGCCGTAATAAAACGGCAGCCGAGAAACGGCTAAGAGAGTAAAAACACGCAGAAATAGCTATGAAAAGTACAAAACTCCGAAAAATAAGAACTAAGACGAGTTTGAGATCGGGGTGAGTAAAGCACTATAAGAATAGCGCCACAGGCAACAAGTCGACCCTTCATGGGCGTGCGAAACGGACTACTGACGTTCCCTCCACCGAGATGAAGGATCTTCAGAAGCCTTAGAGCACCAAGCGAACTGGCCTAATACAACTTGGTCCAATGCCAAATTCAGCTCTAACTCCTCGGAATAATAGTACATTAAATAAGTCTCGAGCTAACCTACAAGAAAAGAAGTCGAACTTGCCTCACAAGTAAAACAAAACGTTTTACTTGCAAGGCAAGTAGACATAAAACTTGCTCCGCAAGAAAAGCTTGTCTTGCAAGTAAGAGGAAAAACTTGCCGCACAAGTAAATAAAACTTGACATGCAAGGAAAGAAGCCGAAACTTATCGCACAAGAAACCCACAAACTTGCCTTGGAAGACAAGCACTTAAAAGCAAATAGATTTGTCTCTATTATTTTTAAACTTTTTTTTTGATAAGGAAAGGGATCGGATTAGGGTGACCACCAACAAGCTAGTGGTCGCCCTAGAGCATCCTGCCGGATGAGGGTAAGCAAACCCGGATCAGCTGCCAGAGGAATAGAGGAGACGCGTCTGAAAGATCCAGCGATGAAGTCCGCCGCAGAATTGCACTCCCGAAAGACATGCGAGATACTCCAATCCTGGAACAGGCCAAACAAACAGTGGATGTCCGAACGCAATAGCTCAATCTCCCACGAGCAGCGCCAGTCACCGAGCACGGCCTTGAGCAGCTGCAAGCTATCGCCTTTGTTGACGAAAAAAATTCATGATCTTATATTATTCACGATTTTATGGTCAATAAAAATTTAATTGAAATAGTTAATTTTATCAATTTATTACTTTTGGGTTTTAACAAAAAGCTCTTATTTAAATATTGGGCTTTTAAGTTGTTTATTTTGGGCCCAAATTAAGTTTAATTGTAAGGGTTAAATCTAGCCCAAATGACAATTAAAAAAAATAATTAATTAAGTGTGTACGTGAATTTGGAAATTCAAATCAGAATTGCGCCGACTCCAACAAGGAATAAAAGAAGAAGTCAAATTCTCTTATCTTATAGTCATTTGATCACTACATTGACTATATAGAGAGTTGATATGGTCTGAAGATTTAAACGCTATTGTGTTAACTTTTAAGACGAGTCAAACAAAAGGAGAGAAGAATAAATATTCATCTATGAAAGATGTTCTCAAAAAGAGAAACAAATATGAATTGGTATACGCCAAAACTTCATGACCTGGATCATCATGTCCGAACTTAGTGGCCGATCCAACTAAGTCTTTTCAACCAAAACTTCCTCCCATGGAACCATTTGATTAATGCGTCAAACTTTGATAAAAATACCCTTAAAGTCACTATAGTGTTGAAGCTTTCTTCTCTCTCAAACCAAAAAGGCCCTATATTGCATGCCCTTAACAACGGGATAAGGAAAAATTAAGTGACCTCCTTCATCTATATGAATGGTCATTGAAAGCCCCCAAAATGCATATAAACACCAAATTTTCTTGGTTTGACACAAAGTCACTTTTCCAAGGTAGTCAAAAAGCACAAACCTTTTGACATTAAGACCTCAAAACAAATTCTTGTCTATCACAAGAGAACCCTTAAACACGGCCATCTAGCCTTTAAGCCATACCAAAAAAAATATTTCGAAAAAACATTCTTTCGAAATACTATACTCGTACCATATCATTGGTCGAAGTCAATTCTTTGAAATGATTTCTCTTTACATGACCATATTTAAAAAGGGAATTATGTTATATATTCCTACCCACTTCGGACCATATATATATGAAATTAAGTTCTTCCTTGATTATATTCCTAGGAAGAAAAATGTGGTGCTTTTGTCATTTAAACATAAATAGCACCTAAGCTCGAACTTTGTACGCATTCAATTCTTCACACGCTCAAAGTTCGGGGGGTATCTGTTGACGAAAAAAATTCATGATCTTATATTATTCACGATTTTATGGTCAATAAAAATTTAATTGAAATAGTTAATTTTATCAATTTATTACTTTTGGGTTTTAACAAAAAGCTCTTATTTAAATATTGGGCTTTTAAGTTGTTTATTTTGGGCCCAAATTAAGTTTAATTGTAAGGGTTAAATCTAGCCCAAATGACAATTAAAAAAATATATAATAATTAATTAAGTGTGTACGTGAGTTTGGAAATTCAAATAAGAATTGTGTAACTTCCAAATCCACACACAGAATTGTGGTGGGTGGTTTCTTTGGTAACTACTTCCCCTTAATTATCTTCCTTATAAAGGCCAATCCCGGTAAAAAAAACGGGGAAAAAAAATGGCTCCTCTTTCGTTTGTCTGCAAACAAAGATAGAGAGCAGTTAAAAAAACTCCAAACCCACAATAAATGGAAATCATCCGCCTGCATACATCAGTCATCAGCCGGATCCGGTAGAGATGTGCCAGAAACGGATCTGGGTCCATGCGAAGAGGCAGCGAGGGGCTTGTGGACGACCTTTCCCCATCAACAGGGTGTTAGCGCGCCGACTCCATGTTTGCCGAGAATTCAGATCTTCGGGCGGTCACGGGCGCGGATCTAGTGGTGTATTTGATCTCTGCAGTCATGTTGGTTTCCGCCTGCAAAAATCAAATCAAAGTCGATTAACAGAGGGCAGTGATCAAAATCTATCAGAATCAAGGGAAGTTAGAGAACAGAAAGCCAAAAAATCAGTTTCCTTTTGATCGGCTTCTTCCATCTCCCCGATCTCTCCCCAACTCCTCCATCAATGACCGTTTCCAAGCCTGTGATGTGTCGTCTGCATTGAAGACGCTCGACAAGGCCGCTGCTGGTGAAATGAAGGCGAGTAGTGACAGACCGCTGCCTATTCCCACCAGTTAATTACGGTTCGTCCCGACATCCCGACGAGGAAATGATCCGATTGGACCCGAACATCACATCAAGTCACATAGTTGATTCGAAAGTAATTACTTTCGGGTTTCTATGCCATATCCCGGATCGTGGTTGATTTGAAAGTAATTACTTTCGGGTCTCCACATTAAGCAAAATGGTGAAGGATTTGCGAGTAATTACTCTCGAACCATCACATCCGTTAAATCGGGAAAGGCATTTTCATGCCGTTATAATGTCCAATTGATTTCTCAAATTTACAATGGGGCAAGATATATTGTGGTATGTTGGACAAGATTTGGAGAAGACGATCATGGCCTCCTGCATAATATAATTAAGGAATTGATCACACATAATAATTCCTTCATGAAAGGCATAATTTGGGTGATTAAGATTGAGCCATGTAATTATATTCAGTATTGTGGCGATCGGTATTTTGGTCACCCGAGTTGTGAATATTGCCTTGACTAATCGGATGTGTTCGACATAATAGACATGTCCGAAATTTGGGTATGCTTTTGAACAGGAATTTAAATTAAAAATTTTGTTAATTAATTTAATTCTTCAATGGCACCGTACCCAATATTAAGAACAATATTCCCCTTGACATGTATTTGTGATTGGTCATGATCGATTAACCCAGCTAAATGAATTTAATACATGGTTGTTGGATATGACATATAATACATGGGCAGAAGAAAAAATAATTATGTGTAGGTTCCATATATAAGGATCCTAGTGCAGGGAAGGTTAATGCCAAAGTTTGAATCAAAAGGAAATGTTGGGTCATAATTACCTATGGTGATTCAATCAAACCATATAAATCCGATTCACCATATATAATAATAAAAATGTCTATGATATGGACTTTAGGATGGGAGGAGGTTGACTCATTAAAGGGTATTTTGACTAAATTCCTTACCAACTTTAACAAAATTGAAGCACCTCCACTTTACGTACCTAAATTAGTTGAGCAATCTCACCTATGGTACATATATAAAGTGCCCATGCACCATCAAATAAAAATTCTAAACCACATATTGCTATGTTGGCATTAAGTATGCGTGGATTAATTTTCACATTTGGATAATATGGAAATGACATGCATATTCAAGATTACAACCATTTTAAAATTGTCCTTTTGAAGAACTACGTGAGGACTTGATGTTCTTTCATGAACTACGTAGGAAACTTGATACAAATTAATCAAATCAAGTTCAGTCGCAAATATTAAATAAAATAAAATGAACTTTATGTTCTCTTGTAGAACTACGTACGATTTGATCCCTTTCAAAAGGGTACAGAGGAAACTTGACATAAAGCAAATCCTCGTCGAGTTCAATCACAACCTCAAATTAAAATTAAATTAAGACCATATATCATATTTAATTGGTCTTTATTGAGAACTACGTTAAGACTTGATGCTTTTATAAGCTACATAGGAACTCGATAACAAATATAATATGTATCGAGTACAGTCGCATACACAAAGAGATTAATTTACAATACTTGTTCTATTTTTAGAACTATGTATAATATGATGCTCTTTTAATGAGCTATATAATATGATGCTCTTTTAATGAGCTATGTGAAAAACTTGATTAATACATAATATCGAGTTGACACAAAATTTAAATTGACTTTCAAATATAAGGTAAAGTCGATAATAAAATTAAATGGTTCTTTTAAGAACCATGCCCTATTTAATTCTTGAGTATGTAGGGCACCCAATATAAATATATACACATATTGGGTTTATCAATTATTTTGAAATAAAATCAAAATATGAAAATAATAATAATATACATGCAAATAATAGTTGAAGAGAGTTTGGGCAACCCTTTCTAGAAGGTGGGTCTGAATTCAATTCTCTGATGCATGAAAACATATTTAATAGACATAATATTCAAAGTCTTAATTTGTGAACTACGATGACTTGATTCTGATTCGTCAGATACGTAGGAAGCTCAATATAAAGCAAAAAGCTCATTGAGTTCAGTCACAATCAAAAACAAAAATTATATTTAATCGAATCTATGGTTCTTTGAGACCTACATTCGACTTGATATTCTTTTAAAAGAGTCGTGTATGAGACTCGACATATATAAGGTTGAGTCCAATCATAAATATTATTTTGACTTTTAAATATAAATATAAAGTCAAAATTGAACCCATATGATTTGATTCCTAGAACTACGTTTGACTTGATTCCACATCATATAAGTGGATACGTAGGACATTTGACATAATATATAAATATGTCATATTCAGTCATAAATTAAATAAAATATATAAACCTTAAGTCATATGTTTGATAGTGAAGAGATTAAGTAACCCTTCCTAGAAGGTGGGTTTAATTTTATTCACATCGCGCAAATGATAGTTGGTTTGAATCTGAGCAACCCTTCCTAGAAGGTGGGTTCGGGCTCGTTCCACTGATGCGTGAAAATCAAACTAAACCAAAATTAGATAATCTGAACTACGTAAGTCTTGATTCTCTTTAACGAGATACGTAGGCAACCCATCAAAACTGGGTGCAGCCCAAATCCTAAAAATCACCTTAATATTTTGTATCGGTATTGCTTTTAATCAAAAGAGTCAAAAGAGAGGGTCGAACTAAAATAAAAATAATTTAAATGTGTTTTGCAATTTTGTGTACATTTTTGCTCAACAGCCTTCAATCTGGATCCGGGGAATGCCACGTCTAATGGCCACGAGAAGTCCCTGGCGCAAGGCGATGGTCTTGGAGATCAAAACAGACTGTCGACCAATCAGTCCTCCGTCAAAATGGATGGGGGAGCCACCAGAGTCCCTAAGGATGAACCCGAACGAAGCCACGCTATCTGCACACACATCACCATGAAAATTTAGTTTAATATAGTCCCTCTTGGGTTTTGCCCATTTTGCACGTTTTCTCTCATCTCCGTTTCCCGCCTTATAATTGTGGGGGCTAGTGGAGGCTCCTGCTAGTTTCCATTCTTTAACATGATTTCGGGTAAATTCGGTAATGTTATCGGAGGTATTCAAGTTTATGTCGTTGTTGCTATCAAAAGTTCTCTTATTCCTAGAAAACCATAGGCTCCACCAAGTGTTAATGAGGAGTTCCATTTCCTCCTTTGTTGTTTTTTGTCGTCCGGGTTTATTTGGTCGATAATCCGTCGTAGTTTTTGGTTGACAGAGTTAAGGGTCGCCCTAGTAATGGGGCATGAGAGTAAGACATGGTTGGTGTCTTCAATTTGGTTGTTACACGCTTCACAACCTTGTGATACCGGAATATGGTTGGCCGCCAACCTATTATTTTTAAACTAGCTAATTATTAAGCTAACATGAGTAAAAGAAATTCTTGATGATGAAAAAGAAACCAAAGCTTGCAGAATTTGGACTGAAAAATTCAGCCAAATACACTTACGTGACCTTTTTTTTTCAAAAAAAAAAACAACAAACACTAAAAATTTAAACGAATTTTCTTCACTTCCTTTTGTATTTATTTTTTCATATTACTGTAATTCAAGCTTGCACAACAAGCTGCTCTAACTTCCTTTTTTATTTCTTTTTTCTATTAATTTAATTCAAGCTTGTCAAAATTGGAGTGGGTGGGTGGAAGAATCCATTGGAAGAAAATATGATTAGCTTTCCAATTCTTTCTTTTTCCTTTTCTTCCTTCTTCTTTAACCCCCAAAAAAGGGGTAGGGTGACTGGTGGATGATGAATCAGTTGAAGCAGGCAACCCAGGTCAACAAGAACAAGCCAAAAAACACAAATCAGAAGAGAGGTTCAAGTCGTTCCAGCACAAATCGAATAAATACCGAGAACAAAGTGAATCCGTACAAGACAATAATAACCCTAACTCAAAGCGAATTAGGGGTGTTTGATTTCACACAAAGTATGCCTTTTCATGTCTAAGAGAATTAAATCAACTCAAGAATTCACCCTTTTTTTTTTTTTTGATCCGGTAAGATTTAGGATAACCCAAGTACCACTTGGACTAGCCTAGAGCACCCTTGAACGGGTGGGATAGCCCAAGTACCACTTGGACTAGCCTAGAGCACCCTTGAACGGGTGAGAACTGATACAGTTCTAGAGAAATTAAAGTTTTTTTGGTTTCGTCACCGGTGGGTGTCGAACCTGTGACCTCGGGGTTCTTCCCCCGAGGCCCAACCGGCCCGACTGGGCTCCTCACCCAAGAATTCACCCTTATTAATACAACCAAGGTAACTAAGTCACATATACTAGTAAATGATTTACAAAAATTGAAATATCCACTGAATTGCCAGATATATTCATTCCACTGGTTTGTTCTTACCCTAAAGCTCAATTTTTTCATAACACTTTTTAAAAAGTAGTGTGTACCTTCTTATATTCTATTCAAGTTGGTCGAAATTCACTCGTCCTTACTCCTTACTGTCGTCGGGTCAAACGTTAACCTCCGACTTCATTTCTTTCGTCTCTAGCCCACCTTTCTCTTTACTACTTTACATCATTTTTATTTTTCTTTCTTTAAAAAGAAGCTATGATGGTTGACTCAGGGCCCAGACAAGATCATATACTGTAATCACAATTGATCATGATTTTGATTCAAGAACAGAGCAAGCCAGAGTTGCTAGTTGGATGTTTCTTGGCAACCCACCTCACACCTATTAAAAGCACAAGAATTACCAGCAAACAAAACAAACAAACGGCAAAATATGTAACACCTAATTTTAACAAACCTCAAAATCAGAATAAATAAATACTCTATATACTTATGATTAACGAAAATTTAAACGTCGGGTTAAAATTGGGTTTGCCCTGATTGATTACAACTTGAAAAATCTTACAAGCAATTAAAATTTTTTATTTTATTTCACATTTTTTGCCTCTGTTTGTTCTCTCTTTCTCCCGCCCTATAAATCTTTCTTCCTCTCTTTTCTTCAAACTTTTTCTTCGGATACATCATCACCCTCTTCCCTTCCTGCATTTCCTTGTAATTATCATTAGCTTATCCAATCTTACCTACCCATATTTCTATTCAATATTCATTCATTTGCTTGTGTCATTATCTTGTGGGTTTGAATTTATATTGTCTGTTTTACGTGTTTACGGAGGCTGGATAAGAATTCCTATGCTAAGTTGGACGAAAGCTAGGCCAAAATCCTAGGGTCCATCCCATAGCTGAAAGCTTGGAAATCGCTTGTCTTGGATTGTTTGATGGGCAACACATGCGGCGGATCTTTTGCAAAAAAGTACGATCAGGGCATCAACAAGCCCGAGGATCAATCCAATTCCATTCACCCTTTCTCTAACTCAATCCGTTCCAATCCCGATTTCATTTCCGACAATCATCAATCCAGCAACAGGCCTCCTCACCCAGGAATCCCCGTCGAAAACCCTAAAAAAGCCGACAATAATCCCCAAATCGAAGACATGGCCATGCTTAGCCCTAGGGGCAAGGATATCAACGCCAGCTATGTTCTAGGCCACAAGACCCCTAACATTAGAGATTCCTACCATTTGGGGCGTAAATTAGGTCAAGGCCAATTTGGTACCACCTATTTGTGCACAGAGATCTCGACCGGGATCGAATTCGCGTGCAAATCAATATCCAAGAGGAAGCTGATTTCGAAGGAGGATGTGGAGGATGTAAGGAAGGAGATTCAGATAATGCACCATTTGTCTGGCCATGATCACATTGTGGCTATAAAGGGTGCGTATGAGGATCCTCTGTATGTGCACATAGTTATGGAGCTTTGTAATGGAGGCGAGTTGTTTGATAGGATTATTCAGAGAGGGCATTATAGCGAGAGGAGGGCGGCTGAGCTGACTAAGATTGTTGCAGGGGTCGTAGAGACATGCCATTCTCTTGGTGTGATGCACAGAGACTTGAAGCCTGAGAATTTCTTGTTGGTCAACAAGGATGATGATTTCTCCCTCAAGGCTATTGACTTTGGATTGTCTGTTTTCTTCAAGCCTGGTGAGGAAATTGACATTCCTTCAATTATTTCTTCCTGGCATTGAAAAATGAAAAGTTGTGTTGTTGGGATTGTTTGCCAATCCCTCTGATGTTAAGAGTATCTACATATTTGCTTTGGCAATTTTTGGGTGCAACAATAACCAATTCTGTAAATTTTAAAAGTTGGAAACATGATCTTAACCTAAATTCATGGAGTTATTATGTTAGTTCATGCATATAAGTAGGATTTATGGCATCAATTAGTTATTCATGTCTTATTGGTGCAGGTCAGAAATTTACTGAAGTTGTTGGAAGCCCATACTATGTTGCACCTGAGGTACTTAAGAAGAAGTATGGTCCCGAGGCAGATGTGTGGACTGCCGGTGTTATCCTCTATATATTACTTAGCGGTGTGCCCCCGTTTTGGGCTGGTATGGTTCTCTTTTTATTTGAAATTGTTCTTGTTTGATCCTTCTTGTGGTGGAAATTGGAAACTAATGTGTTTTCACCCCTTTTCTCCTTTGTTTCCAAGCTCAGAAACACAACAAGGGATATTTGATGCAGTTATGAAAGCGCATATTGACTTTGAATCGGACCCGTGGCCTGTGATATCCGACAGTGCAAAGGATCTTATTAGAAAGATGCTGTGTTCTAATCCAACAGAGCGGATAACCGCTCACCAAGTATTGTGTAAGCATAGTGTTTTTATGTTAATTGGTGATTTGCATCTGTTAAGTAGCATTTTTGAGTAAATTTGATCTCGTTATTTTTAGGTCATCCTTGGATTTGTGAGAATGGTGTTGCTCCTGATAGAGCTCTAGATCCAGCTGTGCTTTCCCGTCTCAAACAGTTCTCTGCAATGAATAAATTGAAGAAAATGGCACTACGGGTATGTATAGAAGCCTATATATAATCTATGTGCCTTGTACCTGGCTGAATTTCAAGAACCTTTATGTTGACAAGTAGAGTTGTATTTCATTTGGTATGTTGTGATTGTTGACTGCATGTTTAAATTATTCAGGTGATTGCTGAAAGCCTATCAGAAGAAGAAATTGCTGGTTTGAAGGAGATGTTCAAGTCTATGGACACTGACAACAGTGGAGCAATCACCTATGAGGAACTTAGAGATGGTTTAAGAAGATACGGTTCCACTCTCAAAGATAATGAGATACGCAACTTGATGGAAGCGGTAAAATTTCATTAACACAGCAACAGCAGTCCTTGTTTTTCTTTTGTTGACATGGAAGTTTACTCAATTAGCCGATTCCCTCCTCTCTAAATTATACGTAGGCTGATGTGGATAAGAGCGGAACCATTGACTATGGAGAATTCATAGCAGCAACAATCCATCTCAACAAGCTAGAGCGCGAAGAACATCTGGTTGCAGCTTTCCAGTACTTTGACAAGGATGGAAGCGGACACATTACTATTGACGAGCTTCAACAAGCTTGTGTGGAACAAGGCCTGAACGACGCTTTTCTTGAAGACATTATCAAAGAAGTTGATCAAAACAATGTAAGAATCTCCTTCATCAAAAACAAAAAACTTTGTTTTTTTTTTTGGTATGAATAGAACTTGAATCCTCTATGTTTTGCAGGATGGAACGATTGACTATGGAGAGTTTGTTGCCATGATGCGAAAAGGGAATGCTGGAGGTGGACTTGGATTTGGAATCGGAAGAAGGACCATGCGTAGCAGTCTAAATATGACCAGAAATGAATAAAATCACATTAATGAATTAAAAGCACACCGTACAGGTACCATTTATTTTATTTTGTGGATAGAAGCTTAACTTTTTTTGCATCATAGAAGCTTAACTTTTTGATCGACATCAATTTGATTTTTGTTCTTCAAAACAGTCCATTGTTATGCGTCTTGTTTCATGGTCTTGAGACGTTTCTCTTTGGAGCATTACACGCTTTCCACTTTGCTGTATGATGTAACAGAAAACAGATTTGTGAAGGTTGTTCACACTTTGTCTTTACCCCCCAAAGCTTGTTGTATTTGCATTTTTTTAAATGTATATATATCGCCCACTTTCTCTGGATATATAGTTACTTGCAGAAGATAAATTTGTTGGATTTCTTGAAGGGTAAATAAATGTAAAATGCACAGGCCAATCAAAATTAAGGCTACTTTGGACTGAAGCAAAGCTCATAACCAAAACTATTTTAATTTTTCATATTCTGTACTAATTGAAACAGTAAATATGGATTCATCATCATCATTGACTCAGTGAGGCTCCGCTGTAGCGGAATCTGGGGGGTCAAGATAGGGGTACCCTTGCCCAAGGGAAAGGGGGTACGCCCGGATAGACCCAAGAAAAACTGAAATTCAACTATGTGACAATAATAACTGAATTTAGTTAGAATGCACCAAATTGATATAGGGAAGGCAGTGTATGAAAGCCAATGAGCATGAGGATGCGCCCAGCCAATGAGCATGAGGATGCGCCCATGAAACAGTAAATATGGATTGCAAAAAAAAAAAAAAAAACTCCTAATTTTAAAAACATTAAGAATGTCTAATTTGGAAATTTAGTTTTTTTTATTAATATTTTATGTAAACAAGCATATGAAGCACTAATTTGGTGGAAACTTGATACGTGGTATGAAACTTCATCAAGAAAAGGCCTTGTATAATGTACATACAACAGTAGTAAGGAAACAAAATTTAAAATTCAGTGGTGTAAGATATTGGCATCACAACCAGCAGAATAGTGTAAGACAAAATGACTAAGATCAAGGTATATATGAGTTCACAAATGCTTATTGAGCTGGCCTTCTTAGGATGAGCCTATCAGTAACACCGTGTTCTCGAGCAATTTGTACAAAGCATGGACATGTAGATGTGTACATCCTTCTGTAATAATATTCAGTTACTTACCTGCAACGACAGTCTCACGCCCCATGGCGACTTCCTGAAATTCAATTGGCAGTGAAAAAAGTAAGAAAGAGTTCTTGTTATTAACCTTTTCCATTGTAATTTTTTTTTTTTTTTGGGTTTTGATGCAAAAAAAAAAAATCAAGGAGGTATGGCAAATCAGACAACAAGAAAATGGATCTTTAAGGGAGTAGTGTATTTGCCTTTATATTTCCATTATTTGAGAAGATGCATCTTGAAGAAATAGCTGATCCAGAATCCAACAGCCATCCTACTTCAGCACAAGTTTCTCCACTCTCTCTTTTGTTCAGAGAACACCAAAGCTGTCTTGGGAGTGTTATGAGATTACACTCATCTCTAATAATCTCGTGTGAGCTTCCATTGTTGAACTCTTGAAATACATTCTGTGTGATCACAGTGTGAAAAGAGAAAATAAAAACATAAGATGGAAATTTCATTTCGCGATAAGGATTTAGCTGAACTTTAAGTGACAGCCGACATTAGAATTTAATAGAAAATTGACATATGAAATCCTTTCAGTTCCATGAAAAAAGGTCGTATAAGATGTCATTACTGATAGATCATCTGTTCTAAATCACGATGGATTTTCTAATTCAAACAAGATAGAAAGAATATCCAGAAAATGATATGTAGACACCAACTGAGAAGAAAGAAAGCTTGCATTCCTACTATCCTAGTTCTCAGTTACATTACAACTTTCACGAGACAAGCAAACAGAATAGATGCTACAAAGTGAAGCGTGAATGTAGCCACCAATTTTCACTTTTTACCTCATATTGACAGCCCTGAATTACATAATCTTCTTAAATGGAAATACAAACCAGCACATGAATACCTGACTGATGTTGATATCTCCAAAACCAAGATAGAATAAAATGAACAATATCACAACAAAACCAAAGTTTCTGGTCACATTAAAATTATAATCAGAGAATCAACAAATCACCGCATACATCCTCTCGATTTTATGTCGGGGCAAGGGTGTGTACATCTTGGCTCGTTAACACTAGGTTGTTTGTTGTTATTGTAGAATTAACGAATCAATTACCAGAAGATGATAATTTTAGCAAGGCAAAGCAAGACCATATTGAGTGAAAAATACATAAATGAAGAAAATAGAGACTGAAAAGATTACTCACCTGATGAGAATCCTTGAAGGTGGACACAGCTTCATGACTCTGCCAAACACCAGTAACGTCTGACAATTTCAAAGGATCTGTTGAGGCAAACCCAGATTCACGTATTGCACACCCGCCCAATTGATCACCATTTCTAAAAGGCCCGTACCATAACTCAGAAAACACCTTAATTCCTTTTAAACTAATGCCCATATCTTCTACCCGAATCATCTGAATAACCCGCGTACGAGATTCACGATTTGTAGGGTCCATTAAACAATGCTCAACCTCTAGTAATCTGTATTTTTCTTTCTCCTCCAATGGCCAAACAGACACATAACTTCCACTGCAATGATATCCAGCAGCCAAAACTCTATTCTCTTCACCTCCAATAATCCTCTCATCTGAGCTATGTACTGTTGCAGCATCAGCTTCACAACCCACAGTAGGAAGCAGCTTCACTGTTCGATATGAAAGAACAAAATCTTCTTCCTTGGCCAAAGTGGGGCATTGAGTTTGCCAGTCGAAAACCTTCACTTCCCATTCGCGAAATGCTTCTGGGACAACGGATTCAGGAAGCTCAATTGGCTTCCCTTCGGTTGTAAAATCTGCCCCGAACCCGTCCCATTCACCTGACACCTTGCTAGCAAATTCAGACCAACCTGAGCGAAGGAAAGAAAAAATTTCATCACAATCATAGAGAGGTCAACAAGTAACAAGCCTTAATCAAGCTACTGTGTAAGATAGCAAAAATTTATCCTGGATTTCTTGTTTTTAGAAATGGTGTTTAGGGTTTAGCTAAGGTAGAGTTACTCAACCTAGAGTTTTGAGAAATTTATGCAGTAGAAAATATTTTGAAATTACAGATCCGGTTTCTTCTTTTAAAAGCTAAATCCAAGGCTAGTCTCAGTACATCCATAATCAATTGATTCTCTTTCCTTTCAGATACCTTTAATTTACTGTATCCAGTGAGAGGGCAGAATTTCATTAAATTCAACTCAAGAGGAAGAAAGAGAGATAGAGAAGCATACTGGAATTGGAAGAAGGGGAGTTGGCATCGCTTGCATCTTGAAGCTCGACAGGAGAGATGGACTTGGCTACAGAAGAAGAGGATGGAGACGATGCAAAAACAGCGAATTGCTTGAAATTGCGAGATTGGGAGTGAGAGGAGAGAGAGGGGAATTTATGAATTGGGTTTGGGAGAGAAGTGGGGATATTGGTGAAGATAGTGATGAAATTGTGGGTGTTGGAGATGACTCCATGGGAAGACAGTGCCATATCTCACCCGCCTCAGATTGAAGCGTTATCTTCTGGGAGATGTTAGTGGGGGAGAAAAACAAGCTTTTTTACACACAAGCAGAGTGAGAAGCCAGAAATTTTGGCCGTCTATGGAATATTCGCAGCCTCCCACTCTCTCTATGTATGGAATATTGCGAGATTCTCTTATCGTTCGTTGGGGTGGATAATTATAAATGCGTTTAATCAAGAAACGGGTATTCGGACTTGGTGGGACATGGGGTCAGGGGTCGGGTGGGTCGGGTCGTGTTTGGGTCATTTTCGTTTGGGATAAGTTTGGATCCAGGTTAAATTTAGATATTTTGAAAATCAGGTTGGACCATTTTGGATCGATTGCTCAATTAATCGGGTTTTTTGGTAGATTCCGATCGGGTTATTCAGTTTTTGTCCAACTAGATTTCGGATAAGCCGGTCTCGGATTTAGTCGGATTTCAGAGTTTAAATCTCACTTATAGAGATCCCCACAACATTGATCCACATAGTTATCTCACTTCTACCTAAACTGAATTGGATATTTAGTTATGAAGGTTATTGTCTAATTTCAGAACCCACTCTCATTGTAAAACAAAATCGATAAAAGCTCTTTAAGCATTTAGAAATCTAAATGATAAATCAAACTTGCCCCACTCTCCTCATGCATCAAATTTAACTCAAACATCTAGAAGTTCTATGACAATTAACCACATTGAGAAATTAATCTCAAGTTCAATTCTAGTTTTTCCAAATAGAAACAACCACCTTTTGACGTATTCTCTCTATTTTGTTTACTTTAGACTATCATCTCTCGATACGCAACCTAAATAAGACTCTTAAATTTTATAAGTAGTTCCTAGAAGTGTTGGTTTAAGATGGGTACTTGCGCGAGTACATCGAGAAGAAAGAACCAAAGGACAAGGGAGAATCGAGAAATTAAAGAAGCAAATGGAGGTCATCCAAATAATCTCGGTGACATACAAGAACGAGGATGTGAAAACTAGAAGCAATTTTCGCAAATCGTGTCACGAGCTAGAGGTGATGCGGTTTCAACAATACGAATTGCAACTATCGCCCATTCCCACGACCGCGGCGGGACAAGGACCTTGCGTCGGTCCAAAAATCCTACAAAACGACCCCTTGATCCTCACGATCGAGCTTGAGGGCTTCAAGGTACGTCGGACATTAGTAGACCCTGGGAGCTCGGTGGATATCATGTATTATGATGTGTTCAAGCTCCTAGGAAAGAGGAATGAAGACTTGATCCTGATCAAGATGCAACTCACCAGACATGGTGGATATTTGACATTTCCGCTTGGGATGTATGAGACGCATGTCCATTTAGCGAAGAAGGACTTGGCGATCAAATTCATAATAGTTGACGTGCCCGCCCCATAAAACTTGATTTTGGGGAGCCCATGGATTCATGGGATGGGAGCGGTACCATCGACAATCAATCAAATGATCCAATTCAAGGATGAAGACGCCACGGTCCCAGTGTGGGCCAATCAGCTAGGCGCGTGCATGTGTTCAAAAGAAAATCGCCCCAAAGAGGAATTCCTTCAAAAGATCGAAGACGAGCCAAGAAGTGAGGGTCAGGAGCGAAACCTCGATCGCAAGCCTAATACCGCGACCGCGCATCTGGCCCAGAGAGCAATGTTCCTTCTTTGGAGCGAACCCACGACCGCGGGTCCGTCAACTACGGCCTCAACGCAGGGGATACCACCCCTTTTCTAGAACAAAACCACAATCATGGCCCTCACGAGCGCGATTACGATTACCCGTATTCCTCCGTGCAAGGATTTTGGGGTTAGGATATGCATGTAAATAGGACACTCTTTTTCCCATGTGGTTTTGATGAGACCTTAGGTTTTTATTTTTCATTCATTAGTTATGTCCTTAGATCATGACATTCACGTTTATTATTTAATAAAAAGTCTGAAGTTTTTGCATTATTAACGGACTTCTACATATGCGCGTATGTAGAGGGGAAAGGATCACATGTTCATCGCACATGGATGTACGAATATACGAATGCGCTAAGGGGACCCGACGACTAATCCGCATGGCCATTTCGAATAGGTCCTAAAGTACTTGAGTCTTACTTGCGACGCTATCGAACGCAACTAACATTCAAGTGGGGCATTTGTGAGCCGATAAAATCTAATAATTACCTATTTATGTTATTTTTTGCAAAAAGGTATTTTTATTTATTATGCTATCCTTTTTAATAAGGTTTTTATTATGGTAAGATTTTATCTTCTTTATTTTAGTAATTAAATAGCTATAATTGAATATTCTATCTTAGTCGAAAGATATAATTTCCGCGTGGATTGGGGAGCAAGGAATCGCTTGCTTGGGTGACAAGGCATATGGACCGGCCCTAGAGATAGGATTTTTTCGACCATCTCTCTCTCTTTCTTCCATTATAATACATGTCTTCACTATGCACGGTAAGCATATTCAGAAACCGCTGAACTCGCTTGCAAGTCTTACCTTTTGTCTCGATATACAATCGACAAACTACTCTTTTGATTTAGGTATCGAAGGTGATTAGGGGCCCCGCCCCCTATGTCCATTGTTTTGCAGGTTCTAGTTGAAGAATTTTAGAACGAACGACGAAGGAGTGAATCAAGAGGAGCATTCATTATGACATAAAAGGTGAATTTTTGTGCACTAACAAAAGTTTATTTAATATTATTAAAATATTAATTTCATGTATTATTTTACTATTATTCAAGAAATAAAAATAATATAACATAAAATCTACTAGAAAATTGTTAATTCTATCATATATTTATACTAATATTTCACTGCTGGAAAACGCGTCTATAGCCAGGACCGTTGGCCACACGATAAGCCACAAAGTTAGCCAAAAAACAGGCTTCGCCACAACGGTAGCCACCAGTGTTCCCAGGACAAAAAGTTTGTGGTTAAAACGCTCGCGGGTATAGCATAGCGTGAACACTACCCACAAACTTTTGAGTCGTGCCTATTTAACCACAATATTGGGTACGAAAATCACGTTCTGCTAAATACATGGTATAGCCAGAGACACTTTGTGGCTAAGTTTAAGTCTATTTTACCAGAAAGTTAGTGTCGAAGTATTTTTCTGGCTAAATTCGGGAGAAATAAATGATGTTCATCATCCACATGTCGAACCATACATGGGACAAAGAGCAACTAAACAACAAATGCCCATAGAAGTACATACACATCCAACTGATGCTTCCAACTTATGAATCTACAATCCCTCTTCCCCTATAACCCTATGTATAAATATCTAATCATCCCAAGTTCCCAATAAAATTTAACACCACTACACATTGTAATCAGTCTAACAATACTGACATATTTCTTAAGAATCACCATGGACTAGTTAGTTTATGTTCTCCTCAAGCATCTTCTTTTTGCTCCATATTGAGCATCCATCATCTCCAATGCCTTTTATTAAACCCCAAACAGAACTGTGTTACAAAATCACAATCAATTAAATCAACAAGTATCATCAAATTTGAGAGTTGAGACCACTAGAGAGCAAATGTTTTAGATGTTGTAACTTCATAGAAGTACAAAGATGGTACCTGATTTTCCTAGATCTCTAGGATTTGCACCTGTAGAAACCGAATCTCCCAATCAGTTGAAGCTATATTTACATATATGTGAACATGAAATTTATAACAGTCATAAGATACATGCTTATTGCATAGTTCTTCGTTTTCCTCTTTAAGCTTGGCACCTTCCTCTACCAACTCCGTAGGGTAGGCCTGATATACACGAAGTTCTAAATAATTCAACAAGGATAATGCAAAATTTATAATGATATGTGACAGTTCTCAAGACAAGATTTTGTGTTCTTATAATAAAAACAAAAATGAACAATAGAGAACAATGGAGGTTCTCACCTTATGAATAAAAAAACTGACCAAGCTAACTATATATGTTACTTGATGCATATAATAGTGCAAAGTGGAAACTCAAGCAGAATGATAGATCTGGGGAATTAGGTAACAATTATTATTTCTGAATCAACTGTTTACATTACAAGAGCTCCACTGAAAGTTGAATTTCATGAAAAAGTGAGTAGCAATGCAGCATGATACCATGGTATGCAAGTGGGAAAAAAAGAGAGAATAGATTGCAAAGATAACAGACCAGAAGAATCAGTGAGGCTACAAATTCACATGATAATGCATTAAACTAACCCAATGCAAGTGATTATATGTACAAAGACCTACGATTTTGGATGCCAACACTACTAAAATTTTGCTTTTCCATTTCAAACAGTAAAAAGTAACACTACAAAAAAATGCCAAGCATGCCATCAAGAGTACATAAATCCAGTAAATGCATCATATCCAGTAAACTTAGCAACCATGTCTTGAAGCTTAATTGTAGTCAATAGAAAATAACATCAGTTGTAGTCTATGAAAAAAGGATCCAAAAGGTGAAAAAAGAAGGCACTGAGATGGATAAAAGGCTAAGAAAAGCGCAAATTGCAGAAATTCATATGCTTGCCTTTGCATTCCGATGGTAGAGTAGAGCTTAGTTGAATCCGAAAAAGAAAGAACAACACAATTGACAAGCATAGCGAGCCATTGGGCCGTCTCACCGGACTTTACCATCACTTCTTTGTCCACATATGTCATACATTGCTTATTACCGGCCGTATGTTTCTCTCTGAAAAACAGTGACAAATACAATAAGTTCACACCAAGAAACATCTATACTACAAATTTTGGCACTTCTGGATTCTACTATGGAAAAGAATTGCAGACGGTAATAAGCATATACCTGGAATTGGCTGCCTTGACCACATCCTAGTAAGATCGACACCTTCAAAAAACATTAATTAGATAATGAAAATAAAAGTCAAGACAAACAGATCTTGAGATGAAATCAGGACAGATAGATGAGGAACAAAATATTCAGATCTTGAGATGAAGCTAAAAAAATTTAGATCTCATGAAGATAGATTAAACCTCATAAAGTCGACCTCTCTACAATTCGTCTCTCCTAAGTGTTCCTTCCCTCGCTCGCTCCAGCCATCGCTCCTTGAGGTTCCTCAATGGCGAAAAATAGTCGTAGCGCTCGAGCTTGTTGAGGGATATGAGTCATCGGCGATACGTTCAAGCTTCTGGGATTGAGGTTCGACGGATGTGGAAAGATTGCGGGAGAGGGAGGAGAGAGAGGCCATGAATGGCGGCGGTGACGGAAGTAGCGGGAGGTGGTGATGGGAGGAGGAGGATGCGTTTGAGAAGGGTTCAGAGAAGGCGCCATTGGAGAAGTTCAGGGGATTTCTCACAAAAGGAAGAAAATAAGGGATATGATGTGTGCGGCGCAGAATAAGGGATCTGATGAGCTCGTGAAGGAATTGAGGCGCCATTAGGGTTAGATTGATTTCGGGGATGATTTTTAATCGGGAAGGAATTGAGGCCCAAATTTCAGCCCGCCTAAATTCGGCCCGCCCAAATTTCATTTTAAAATAACTTTCCCTCCTTGTAATAATTCAGCCCGCCTAAAAAAAATTTAACTAAATATTCCCCCCTTTTCCCCTCCTAAATCAAATGTTTTAAATAATTAAATTAGTAATTATTAAAAGCGTGAAATTGAAAATGTGATATACAAACCGATATTGATGTAACATTGTATACCTTTTTTTTGGGGGCGCTACCCCCAACCCCGCCAGGGGCGCATTTCCCCCTGGACCCCCAACTCGCTGACCGGTCAACGAGACCACCGTCGGGGGGCGTTGCCCCCCGAACCCCCTGGGACCCCTGGTGTGTCGGGGGATCCAAACCCCTGGCGGTTACTTATCAACATCAAACATATGAAGATCATCATAGAGGTTTAGGTTTTGTTAATCTTAAACTTTAACCATAACCACTTATCTATAAGAATGAACGGTTCTAAATGAATATAACGATTTCTTGTAGAATGAACAACTCTAAAGAATATAACAATTTCTTATATGAATGAAGGATTCAAACTGAGTATAACAATTTCTTATAAGAATGAATGACTCTAAATGAATATAACGATTTCTTATAAGAATGAACAATTCAAACTGAATATAACGTTTTCTTATAAGAATGAATAACTCTAAAGGAATATAACGTCTTCTTATAAGAATGAACGACGACTCTAAATGAATATAACGTTTTATTATAAGAATGAACGATTCTAAAGGAATATAATGATTTCTTATAAGAATGAATGATTCTAAAGGAATATAACGATTTCTTATAAGAATGAATGACTCTAAAGGAATATAATGATTTTTTTATAAGAATGAACAATTCAAACTGAATATAACTTGTTCTTATAAGAATGAACGATTCAAAATGAATATAATGAGTTCTTATAAGAATGAATGGTTCAAAGGAATATAACGTTTTCTTAATTATAAGAGTGAACGACTCAAACTGAATATAATGAGTTCTTATAAGAATGAACGGTTCAAAGGAATATAACGTTTTCTTAATTATAAGAGTGAACGACTCTAAAGGAATATAATGAGTTCTTATAAGAATGAACGACTCTGAATGAATATAACGTTTTTTGATAAGAATGAACAACTCTAAAGGAATATAATGAGTTCTTATAAGAATGAATGATTCTAAATGAATATAATGAATTCTTATAAGAATGAACGATTCTAAAGGAATATAATGATTTCTTATAAGAATGAATGATTCTAAAGGAATATAACGATTTCTTATAAGAATGAACGACTCTAAAGGAATATAATGATTTTTTATAAGAATGAACGATTCAAACTGAATATAACGTGTTCTTATAAGAATGAACGATTCAAACTGAATATAATGAGTTCTTATAAGAATGAACGGTTCAAAGGAATATAACGTTTTCTTAATTTTAAGAGTGAACGACTCAAACTGAATATAATGAGTTCTTATAAGAATGAACGGTTCAAAGGAATATAACGTTTTCTTAATTATAAGAGTGAATGAATCTAAAGGAATATAATGAGTTCTTATAAGAATGAACGATTCTAAATGAATATAACGTTTTCTGATAAGAATGAACGACTCTAAAGGAATATGATGAGTTCTTATAAGAATGAATGATTCTAAATGAATATAATTATTTCTTATAAGAATGAAAGACTCTAAAGGAATATAATGAGTTCTTATAAGAATGAACGGTTCAAAGGAATATAACGTTTTCTTAATTATAAGAGTGAACGACTCAAACTGAATATAATGAGTTCTTATAAGAATGAACGGTTCTAAATGAATATAACGTTTTCTGATAAGAATGAACAACTCTAAAGGAATATAATGAGTTCTTATAAGAATGAATGATTCTAAGGATGCGTTTGGTAGTTGGGTATCGGGAATGAAGGTATCGGGTTCTGGAATGGAAATCCTATACTTAGTGTTTGGTATGTTATTTTTTGATTTTCAAACCGATACCCTAAACCCAATAGGTATGGGGTTTTCAAACTCCACCCCTCCCTTGGGTATGAAATCCCATTCCCACTTGGAATGAAATTGAACCCTGTTCCTCTATCACTTTCTCAAGAATGACGCTAATTAACGAGAGTGCCTCCTCTCTTCACTCGACATCTTTGACTCCCTAATTCACATTGATTCTGCTTCTCTTGTGAATTGAAAGGTAAATTTTCAATCTTTGTTTATGATTCATTCCTCTTTTTTTTAGTGTTCCTCTTCTCCTTGGTGTTTCTCTTATACTCAGTTTGTGATTTTTCATAACCCTAATTCTAGATTGAGATTATGTATATCGTCATTCATATATGAATTCATTCTTTAAAACCCTTTTTGTTTTACAACTCGAATTAGGTTTCAATTATAAATTTTTATATAACCTAATTATGGTATTATATTTTTCTAATTTCACGAAGGATTGTATAGACTACGACACTACGCACATAAATCTAATGGATCAGTACGATCGACTACATTTAATTTGTACGTGAACTATAATTTAAATAATCAATCACTATGAGTTGTATAATTAATTAAGGTGACATTGATTTGCTGTATAATCGATCAAAATCTTCTTTTTTTTGTGAGAGTGGTTTGCTGTAATCGATTAAAATCAATTTTTATTTTTCTAACGTAAGTATTCTCAATTTTTTTGTGTGCTGTCAGTACATAATATTCTGCAATGTCAATCCACATTAATTTACTAGTCCATATTCTCAGTTTAGTCCTTACAATCGATCAAGGCCTTACTCTCAGTTTACAAAACATTCAAACACTTCACAACACAATTTTTTTAGCTGTTGTTCATAGTTGTTTAATTGGGTGACAATACCAAACACCGAGTACGGGGTTGGGTCTCATTCCAAAATTGTAACCAAACACATGTTTTCAAGAATCAAATTCCAACCCCATACCTTCTCAACCCCATACCTCATTCCAATTCCATACCTAATTTTATACCAAACGCCCCCTAAATGAATATAATGATTTCTTATAATTAAGAATGAACGGTTCTAAAGGAATATAACGCTTTCTGATAAAAATCAACGACCCTAAAGGAACATAATGAGTTCTTACAAGAATGAACGATTATAACTGAATATAACGAGTTCTTATAAGAATGAATGATTCTAGAGGAATATAACGTTTTCTTATAAGAATGAACGATTCTAAAGGAAAATAACGATTTCTTATAAGAATGAACGATTCAAATTTCAAAATGAATATAATGATTTCTTATAAGAATGAACGATTCTAAAGAAATATAACGTTTTCTTATTAGAATGAATGATTCGAAAGAAATATAACGTTTTCTTATTAGAATGAATGATTCTAAAGAAATATAACGATTTCTTATTAGAATGAACGATTATAAAGAAATATAATGTTTTCTTATAAGAATTAATTATTCTAAAGAAATATAATGATTTCTTATAAGATGAACGATTCTAAAGGAATATAACGTTATCTTATAAGAATGAACGATTCTAAATGAATATAACGTTTTCTTATAGGAATGAACGACTCTAAAGGATTATATAATGATTTCTTGTAAGATTGAACGACTCTAAAGGAATATAATGATTTCCTATAAGAGTGAACGACTCTAAAGGAATATAATGATTTCTTATAAGAGTGAACGACTCTAAAGAAATATAATGATTTCTTATAAAAATGAACGATTCTAAAGGAATATAATGTTTTCTTATAAGAATGAATGACTCTAAAGGAATATAACGTTTTCTTATAACAACGAACCATTCTAAATGAATATAATGAGTTCATATAAGAATGAATGATTCTAAAAGAATATAATGTTTTCTTATAAGAATGTAGAATATAATGATTTCTTATATAAAATATTTTATTATAAAAATTAATTTTAAAGGAATATAATGATTTTTTATTAGAATGAACGATTCTAAAATATTCATATTATTTACTTTAAACATTTACTTACAAAATATTAACCTAAATTATATATTTATACTTATATGTGTATTTCAATATTACAAATTTACAATAAATAAAATGACTTATTACTTATACATATCCAAAACATTATTAATAATTTTATTTAATTTTACTTATCCCAACTTTTTATATAAAAAATAAGAGTTTCCTCTTCTTCTTATAAATGATATTTTTCTTAGAATCTCCAAGCAACTTCATATAAATGTTTAAATACCCATTAAAATCATAATCTCATTTTTTAAATTCACATTGAACTTCCTAACTTTATTCAAAATTACCTAATTAAAACCTTATAGTAAATTCTACTTAATTCCATCCATTTAGTATTATAGGGAAAATACCCATTTAAAATTACCCATTTAAAATTCCCATTGAACTTCGAGTCTTCGGAATGGCATTTGCCCATTATTCTACTTTTATATTTTTTTAATTATTATTTGTATTTGCATTGCCAAATGAAATAATCCATTCCTTTGTTTGTAATATTTAATCTTTAAATGAAATAATATATAAAGAGTAAATAATAGGTTTTCTAAAATTATACTTACCCCAAAAATATATTAATTAGTTAAATGTTAGCTAAAACATTTATTATGAATTTTAGGAATATACTATTATATTTCTACATAAGATTTATTACTTATATTTACTATCTTATAGTTTTAAATAATAAATAAGACTTATCTTATTCATGGTTAGATTTATCATATTATAATAATAAAAAAATCATAGTTCTTATGGTTCATAATTACTATTTATAATATTAGACAATAATTTTTGTAATATTTAATATGGTCTTAAACTTATAAACTAACCTTATAACATTATAACTTTAAGAAATAAAATATGTAAATATTTTATTATATTAAAGAAAAATGTAAAATTATATTTTTACCCTTTATAAAAATGAGGGGTATTACAACAAAAATCATATATTATAGCTTCATAAAATCATAAAAATTATAAGCTTTACGAAACCGGTTTATTTACATTTTTATGAACCCTAAAACAAGGTGAACCGGACAATTTTAATTAAAATCAAACAAAAAAGAACCGGGTTGAAGATGACTTTGTCACGCGGGAGAAAGTAAATACAACTCTTTCCCTTATAAGTTTGAAAGAGTGGCTAGCACAATTGGTTTGGGTGTCTTTGGTATTGGGTTGTGTGAGGTTGTGGGTTCTAATCTTGGGGATAAATATCTCCCATTTTTTTACAACCTTCCCTTTTCACTTATATATATAACGAAGATTCATTTGTTAGGAACGAAAATAAGAACTTGTGGCTAATCTTGTGGCTATTTTTGTAGATTTCTCATGAAATGAAGAACTCGTGGCTAGTCTTGTGGTTTTTTTTGTAGATTTCTCACGAAATGAAGAACTCGTGGCTACTCTCAAGAACTCGTGGCTAGTCTTGTGGTTGTTTTTGCTGATTTCTCAGAGTTCTAATCTTGGGGATAAGTATCTCCCATTTTCTTTTACAACCTTCCCTTTTCACTTATATCTAGAACGAAGATTCAATTATTAGGAACGAAAATAAGAACTCGTGGCTAATCTTGTGGCTATTTTTGTAGATTTCTCATGAAATGAAGAACTCGTGGCTAATCTCAAGAACTCGTGGCCAGTCTTGTGGTTGTTTTTGTTGATTTCTCACGAAATGAAGAACTCTTGGCTAATCTCGTGACTGTTTCTGCATATTTTTCCAAACAAACTAAGACACGAAATGAAGAACTTCTCTATCCATAAATGAAGAACTCATTCGCGTCATGTTGGCCATAAACGTAGAATCGAATCTAGCTACGTAATTCATTCGCGTCAATATAGCCTCAACTATAGCCGAAAATCATATGTTCATGACTATATGGCCACAAACTTAGTATCGAACTTAGCTGCGTGATTATTTCGCGACAATTTTCCCACAAATGTAGAACCGAATTTAGCTTCATAATATATTCGCGTCAATATGGCCGCAACTATAACCACAACCCATATTTTCATGGCTATATGGCCACAAACTTAGATCCGAACTTAGCTGCGTGATTATTTCGCGACAATTTTCCCACAAATTTAGAACCAAATTTAGCTTCGTAATATATTCGCGTCAATATGGCCGCAACCCATATTTTCCTGGCTATGGCCACAAACTTAGAATCGAACTTAGTTGTGTGTATATTTCGCGATAATATTCCCGCAAATATAGCCCCAACCATGAATTTCATGGGTAAACAGTCAGAAAATTTGAGGTTTGTGGGGGATGTTGTGGCAGTTACCCACAAACTTAACCACACTGTTATTTCCTGGCTATAATTTCATGGCTATATGCGCGTTTTCTAGTAGTGTTTTTATGGTGTTCATGTTTTAAATTAATCTTATTTTTTCTAATTTAGAATTGTATTCTAACTTAATAAAATATAAAAATAATTTTTGATTAGAAAATAAACTAATTTAGTTATAAAACAACGAAATTTCACAAAGGTACGAGTCAAACTTTTGCAAGAGTTTGGGAATACCATTCGAGATAAGTTTTTTTAAGAACATCATCCAGAAAAGTCAAAAATTTGAGGGTAACAACTAGAATTTCCTTTATGTTAGGCCGATTCCTTATGCACAAGAAAAAAAAAGCCCCGCACACACGGTATTATTGCGCTTCATGAAGCGTATGACCCAAAGGGTGCCCTCCGTGAGGGTGGTACCCTGGGCATGCGCTTCACAAAGCGTACGCTTCATGAAGCGCAAGGGTTTGCGGATTTTTTCCCACTATGCCAATGCCGCCGTGAAATTAGGTTTGTTTACATAAATTTGGAAAAAAAAAATTATATTCATACTCTTATTTATATCTTTATGTCATAAGATAGATTACATATCAAACATTGAAGCCATATCCTATATATATTCATAGATCACAAAGTTTATGAGTTAGAAAACACAACTTTCACAAAATACAATGGCATCCAATAGATCATATGAAGAAAATGCATCGACGGAATCGCCTTTTTCAGATGAATCGTATGAAGCGGAATCATCATCATCTTATGAAGAGTTGTCATCATCTTTTGAAGAAGAAGGAGGAGGACAAATAGATGTTGATGAAGAAGAAAACGACATAGTCGAGGTAAGTTTTTTAAATATAACTTGCAGTTTATAGTTTTATATTCCAAACTTTGAAGGTATCTTTATTTGTATTTGTAGATAAAAAAATTAAATTATTAATATTATACATTTGTACTGATTATATACGTTTAGAAATAATATTATTGTTATTTAATAGTGTAGAGTTGAATGAAAAATAATAGTAAAAAATATGTTATTGTTAAAAACATACTGTGTGTATTTGCAGTTTAATTGAAAGTAATTTTAATTTATAAATAGGTAAGCGGGAGGGATTTTTCTGCTCACTTTCATCAAGATGGAGTGTGGGATAGTCGAGATGAAATGATAGCATGGGCTAGGCAAGTTGGGCGTGAAAGATATATGGCGTTGCCTATAAAAACGTCAAATGAAAATTTGGTCAGGCTAGCATGTCATAGGCATGGTATGTATAGACCTGGGAAGAAGGGTGATTTCATCCCTACTGTTACACCGCCTCAGGTGCGAACCCTGTACACAAAGTGCAAATGCAAATTCGAGTTGCTTGGCGTTAGAAGTAAATCGACCGGGAAGTGGGCATTAACGGTTGTGTGCTGAGTTCACAACCACGACCTCCCCACTAGTCTGCTTGGTAATTCATTTTCAGGCAGAATGACGGAAGCACAAAAATTGCTTGTGAAGGAATTGAGCTATATATATGTGCCACCTGCTCGTATAGTGGAGCGATTGAGAAATATTTACCCCAGAAATGTGACATCAAGGAAGCAAGTTTCAAATTTGAGGGCACGGTATTTGAAAGAGGATAGTGCAAATCTGACAACCACCCAATATGAACTGCATTTTCTACAAAGAAACGATTACAGAGTATTTTCGAATAGGATAGGTGGCTCAGATTATATTGATATCCTCTTCTTTGTGCACCCAACGTCGTTGCATCTACTGAAGTTGTTTCCGTATGTCGCCATTATGGACAACACATATAAGGCCAACATGTACAATCTGTTAAGTTTTTTTCTATATATTGAGGCAAATATTGTTTTTGTAAAGTTGTATAATTGTTTTATGTATTGACAGGTACGACATGGCTTTGCTGCAGATGGTTGGGTTTACATGCACTAACAGATCTTTCAACATCGGTTTTGCATTTCTCTCAAGAGAAGACACAGCTAGTTATACATGGGTGTTGAAGCGTTTAAGGCGTTTGTTTCAGGAAGTGGGAGCGATGCCAAATGCGATCGTCACAGATAGAGAGAGGGCAATCATTAACGCAAAGGACGCTGTGTTTGGAGAGGAGGTCAAACATCTTCTATGTTGGGTGCATGTTAAGGGCAACATATTACCATACGCTGTAGGTATCCTAAAGGACCAGGAAACGATGAAAAGGTTTGCTAATAGATGTTGGGGCATATTCATGTCGACAACGGAGGCAAAATACGAGGATAGGCTTAGAAGAGTCAAAGAGCATTGGCTAGGGCTGATGAAGTATGTTGAGAGGTCGTGGCTCGGGCCTTACAAGAAGTCGATAGTTAGAGCATGGACCGATCACTGTACCCACTTCGAAATGAGAACAACAAACAAGTACACACGTTTTAATGTTTTATTTATTTTTGGTTGTTCAAATTATGTGATTTACACATTTGTAATGTACATAATACTAATATGTATGACACAGGGCGGAGGGCATGCACAACGTGCTTAAAAAAATACTTGATAGTTCTCGAGGAGGCTTCAACACAGTGATTGGAAGGATCCACAATCACATTCAGTCCTAAGTTAATGATATAAGGGGGATCTGGAGATGTCACGTAGCAAGATTCCAACTGAGTTGAATAGTGTCCTTAGTCGAGTTAGGAGGATATTCATGCGCCTATTTTACAATGTTTCAACTTTGTGCATTATGAAGTTGTTGAATATGTACTACGACCTGAACAGGGACGCCGCAGAAGGAAAATTAGAGAAATAGTGTGCTGATTTTTGGGTACGGGAGTGCATGGGTCTTCCTTACCGTCATACGATTGCCCAAGCCATTCTCACTAAGCGGCCGATCCCTCCAGGTGACATACACCCATTTTGGCATCAGGTGGTATGGGAGGGAGTTGATCCGAAGCGCATGCCCATAGAAGACAAAGAGTAAAAAAAACTTACCGAGATCAGATGGGAAGATATGGTGGAGAGGAAGCGTCAGGGTGAATTGACATATGACCATGTGTACTCGATCACAGAGTCGTTTATAGACAATGTGCTGGGAAAAGAGTCATCTTTGATTGAGCAGATAGATGCTATGAAGAGGGGACGACCAAAGGGGTCCACTAAGTGGTCAACAAAGAGGAACAATACTTTGCTTGAGCATCGGATGGAGGCATATGAAAAGGAGAAGCAACAGAAGGAAAAGGAGAGCCAAGTAAAAACCTCATTGCCCGACAAAAAGCGTGGAAGGCCAAAGGGCTCAACCAACAAGGCCCCGAAAAAAGTTGCGACGGGGACAAGTACACAAGAAGAGAGGGGCGGCATGATGTGGCTGGATTTCAACTTTGGAGTTGACAATGTTAACGACTTCATGTTTCCTTACATTGATCAGGTGCAGGATGTAATGCCAGATGGGCATTGCGGTTATCGATCACTCGCCGTGTTGTTGGGACAAGTACAAAGCGAGTACCGCAGAGTTCGGTTGGAGTTGACAGCCGAATTGAGGAGGAACAAATATGTATATGAGCCTATTTGGAACAAATCTCCTATTTATGAGATGTTGGATACTATGCCCTATGTGGTTAGCCCTTGCGCTCGAAGATATTGGATGGAGATGCCCATAGCCGGTTTGATCTTTGCCATAATACATCAGGTTGCAGTTGGTTTGTTGTCGTGGGATGGATCGCATACATGCTTGCCAATGAAGGCGAGAGGGGACAACCGGTACCCTCCATCGAAGATATATGCAAACGCTCGTGGGAAACAGAGATCACTTCATACCTGTGAGTCATTTTTTATTATAATGAAAGTAAATTAGCGCTTATACTTTTTTACTCGGTAATATATTATCTGTTTAATTTGCAGGTCTGGTTGAGCGACGACTCCCCACTTCCTCCTCCGCCGAGAGATTGGACAAGAAGTCATCAACCTAGCGTCAACGGGTGGGATGAGCCGTTTAGACAGAGAATAGCAACATGGCGCGAGAAGCAGATTAGCCATAATCTCGAACCAAATGTTGTTGTTTGAAGTTGATGATATATGTAATTAGTTAGAACCGTATTAGTCTTATTTGTAATGCATTTTTGGGATTAGTGTTTGCTTCTTATGCTAAATATGCTTTTGTGCTAGTATAATTGTTAATGGCTTTGATATGGATCATATAATTACAAACATCAATGCTTAAATGATGAATAAACTTGGCTCTATAGCTCATTATTACCAAAACACTAAACTCAGCTTATATGCCTTACGCATCATGAAGCGTACGCTTCCTGATGCCCAAGGCATAGGCAAAGCAAAATCGGATCCATTAAGACTTGTGCATCAGGAAGTGTGCGCTTCCCGATGAGCGAAGCACCCAGACTAGGCAAAGCGATATCAGAGTAACACTTGCGCTTCATGAAGCGTACGCTTCATGAAGCGTCGGGTCCCAAATCCAATCGAACTCTGTAGTTCCACTTGCGCTTCTTGAAGCGCAAGGCATCATAAAGTGCAAGGCTTAGACGCCAGAACAGACCCAAACCTGCAGCAACAGTGGCAACAGTGTTATGGTCATAAAGCGCAAGGCTGAGTAAGAAGAATGGCATAACAAATATGTCCACTCACTACAATCAATCATCAAAATCCTCATCAGGCATTCCATTCATATGCTAGTGGTTGTATGATGTAACATAAATGCAGGCATTACAGCATCACTTGTAGGTAGCATACCTCCAATTTTGTTTTGAGCAAATTCTTAAGCAATTGGGATAAGACAATGTCATTCAGCCACACTTTATCCAGATAATTCAGAAGCGTTATTTGTATCAAGAATAATTTAGAAGCCAAAATACTAGACAAACAAAGTGATCAATTTGCAAGCGTTTTCAATAATTCATATGAGAAGGCGAAAGAGCATAAAGCATCTAGTCTAAAACAGAGTACTAAGACACAATCTAGCCTTAAACAAAGTACTAAGACATAATCTAGTCTATGATGATTGGATTATTTGGATCGAAACCATCATCCTCTTCCTCGTGCTTCACTAGGCGTAAATCAGTGTATGACGGGACTTCCATCTTAGGGTTGCCGTTGGACCTTGCTTCGGCACTGAAGAGAGCAATTTCTTGCAGTTCCATCTCCTCCTTGAAAATTCTCTCCAGCGTTGTGAGGTAACCGAGTCGGGCAAGGTGTTTCCCGACATTCTTCAATCCTACTTCCTTGCTTTAGATTAGCTCCCGAATGAAGAGACGGATCTCTTGTACATCCGCCAAGTGCTTGGGAAAATCATCTTGAATAGGATATGCCATTGATGGAGATATATGCAGCAGATATGAAGAAGCGTGGAAGGCAACTGGTTTTGGAGAGGTATGTAGAAGTTTTTATAAGAAGCGTGGAATTTATTGGCCATGGTTTGATTTTGGCGGGGAAATTGTGCGCCAAAACCAAGAAAAATCAATGCAACTTACGGAAATCGCAGATCATTTCCGTAAATATAGGATCATGGCTGATTAAGAGTTATCTACAACCGCATGCGGAAGATTTTTTGGATTCTGGAATAGAGAACTTGCGCTTCATGAAGCGCAAGTGTTAAAGCAAGTCATGTAAAATGCCTTACGCATCATGATGCGTAAGGATTATGAGAAAAAAAAGTGTGTGCTTCATAAGCACTAACTTATAATACTAACCATCTACCAAAACATAAACATAACATAAACCTTAACCCTAAACCCTAACCCAAACCTAAATTACCCTAAAAAATAACATAGCCATAAACCCTTAACCCTAAACATTAAACCCTAATACACTAACAATAAGATTAACCATATCACAAACACTAACGTAAACCTTAACCCTACCCTAACCCTAACCTAACCTACTGTAAACCCTAAACCTTACCATAAATCGGAACCTTAACATAAATTATGGCACTAACAATTACAACATGAAATTTCAAGCACCGGAATAATTTTTATTTTTCCAGTTTATTTTGTGGCCAGTTCGGTTATATTAAAATTTTAATATGATTAATAAGGGTTCACATAATATATTATCCATAATATCATATATTATAGCTCCCAAAAATTATTTAAAGTACAATCTCTTAGGAACCGGTTTTAATTTTGTTATTCGAACCCTAAAAATAGGTGAACCGGTCGGATTAATTTAATTTCGGACCAAACCGACTCGAAACTGCGTTAGTTTAAAATAAAATTCTATCCTATATATATCGATAGCTAATGCGACACACTTGGTCCAGGTACACGCGTTTGAGGAATGGGTCTACGGTTCGAAACGGGGGACAAGCGAAATCCACCCCCTTTTTTCTCATAAGCCTTACGCATCATGAAGCGCACGCTTCATGATGCGTAAAGCAATCCACCACCCCCATTTTTATAAGCCTTACGCATCATGAAGTGTGCGGTTCATGATGCGTAAGGCAATCCTATAAAAAAACACCAGTGACAACCCGCTTTTGCAACTTGATCATTGCTATTGGAATTCAGCAAGTGCTGGAACATATCAACAGCTTATTTACCAATACACAACAACATGAAAAATGAAGCAACAACATCACCTACCACCAAATGGAAACTTCTAGCTAAAAGCAACTAAAACAAAGCTCTTCCACCAAATGGAACCTGAGGGAAAGCAACTAAAACAAAACTTCTAGCTAAAAGCAACAACAACACCTACCACCAAATGGAACCTGAGGGAAAACTGGATTGGATCTAAATTCAGACAAAGATGAATCAAGCTTCGTCAGAAAGCCATCAGAGTTGCTAGCCTAAACCAAGTGCGTGAACACCTAAGCAAATATAAACCAACTAATCACTATGACAATATTTGATCATGCTTGCATATAATCTTCTTAAACAATATGACAATTCTTCAATATCTGTAGTAGAACATGCATTCAGAACATCAAACCACAAACTTTGAGCCTGTACAACCTTCTTTGCTTTTCCCTAGAGCAAAATACAGTCAAATCAGAGTATACATCAGCATATGTACATTAGGAGTATATTCTCATGGCAAGAACACATACTTCTTCATATAGAATATAATCCAATACCTCTTTTTCATACTTAGTGTACAGTAAATTGAATTCTTCACCCCAGCAAAATCAGCCAAACCAGGTGAAGGCCACCAGCATCAGTATCACTAGCATCAGTATCTCCAGGTGAAGGCCACCAGTAAATTGAATTCTTCACTCGGAATCATATTGCTCATCTCCATCATAATATTCTACAGCATCAGTATCTCCAGAAGATTGTGCTCCACCGTTTGGATGAAGTTGAAGGCCACCAGTAAACTGTGGACCATGGAGTATGTCCAGCCTACCAGCTTCACCATTTGCATTATCCTGGTTAGCACTATCTTCTTGTCTGGGAAGTACAGAACACCATTACGCAAAACCTGTCCAAGCAAAAAAGAACTAGCTAATAAAGCATGGAAAAGATGGTCTTTGAGCATATTGCAAGAGCATACCCATCGAAGAAGACTGACAAAGATGCTTATTTGAAGCATATAAACTATTCCCACAACCCAGTGAAGCAAAAGAACTAGCTAGGGGAGAAACTGAAAAGAACTCAACTCTTTGAGCCATTGACTTCCCAAACATCTTGATAGTGCAGACATCCAACAATAAATTCTTTATCAGGACCCCAAAATGAGTTAAAGATCACATATACCAGGAGATGTAGCAAAAAAAAGAAAAAACAAAGCAATGTATACAATCAATCTGTAATTCTTATCTTGATGTAGTCTTACATTGTCATTAGACTTATTCCTCAGCAGGGTCTTCTTCCTAAAATGCAGAGATTGGTTCCATGGCACAAAAGAGAGAGGAGAGATGAAATCCTACATAACTGAAACTAAAAACAATACTAGAATACAAAAACAGATATCTAGAAAGTTGTTAAGCATATTTAATAAGTTTATTAATAAAAGTCATACATGTCTGCTCCATGAAGTATTAATTTACATTAACCATTATAACACAAACTATTCAAGGCATCTCTAAAAATAACACATACATATCAATTCACGCAAAAACCATTACACCATTTCAACCAGTTCTTGTCATATCCCTAAACACCTCTAGATCCACTCCCTTCGTCGAGCTCATATCTAATCCCTATACGGCCTGCTCAAAGGAGGTGGAATTGGTAGACGGTCATCCCCTAATATGCTCAGCATGTCTTGCAAGTACAACCTAGCCGGATGATCAGCAGGCATCCCTCCCAAAGCGTCCAACGCGTATCCAACGGCCTGATGTTGTCGCTGCATAAATTAAGGCAATTTTTAGGTATAATACCATACTAAAACGATTAATAATTGAATGAAATTATTGTCGGAACTTTAAATTACCATGATAGCATCCACTACAACATCCAGGTGGGTGTGTGGCTCGCGCAGACGGTCCTGACGCTCTGACCTAGGATCGACATATGGATGTGTGACTCCATAGAAGCAATCCCAGTAGGCGAGGTCCGCCTGATAAGCATACCGAGCCAAAGGGTGCTGCTCAAGGTCAATGAGGTGGTCGTACCGCTAGTTCCAGTAGAGCTGATCGTTAGTAAAACCCACCTCATACTTGCGCTAAGACGTGCCACGAACATCTGTATACGGCACAATGGGCTCAACAGGTATGCACTGGACCCGGAAGTACTGACGCAACCACCTATCGGGCATGTAAACCTCTCGTGTGCCAAAGCACTCAAGCACCCCTCGAAACCTGGAAATCCGGTAACGCTCTGAATCGAAATCAATGTCTCTCCACGGATGCCACTTTATCTGCATTAAAAACAAGTCAAATATAACAACAAGCTCTACATTTTGTACATTTCCTACTATCCACATATTGTTGGACTCTATTTTTTACCTCATCAGCGCAGACCCTGTCTAATACTTTCCGAATCTCCTCCAGTCGCTCAGGCTTCTTCGGAGGCGAGCGCGTCTCCACTCTAGCTCGGGCACCCGCGCGAGTATCGACCAAAAGATCTACCCTCAGTATCGGATGCCCTCTAAAATGTTGTAGGTACTCCCATATCCAAGTCTATACAAAAATTATAATTACTTGATTACGTAGACAAAAAAATCATAAACAAATACAAGTACATATAAAACTCATTCTCTTACCCTGAGAAGGAGAATACAACCCGCAACACCCTTGCTATCTCGTCGAGACGCAACACCCATCTCGCAGAACAGGTTCGCCAAAACCGCAGCACCCCATGCATATCCACTCGTGCGGTCGGGGTTTATGAGACAGTGCAAGTACTGTATGCTGATATAGTTCGTGCTCTTGTTGCAAAAAAGCCCTAAACCGATGATCCAAAACAAATATGCAACAGATATCAAATGACTGGCCACCCCATCTGCAATCATCCTCATCACATGAGCCTTAAGTTCGTCACTCGGAATGCCACCGGATGAATATCTGCGATAGGTCAGCGCATCAATCGAGAACATATCCATGACCCGCGCCTGAAACTCTGTGTCCTGAAACTGCTTGACGAAACGCTCCCCGTCGATCGGAATCCCTAAAATGCGCTCCACGTCATGCAACGTGATCGAAATCTCGCCCCATGGAAAATGAAAGATGTTGGTCTCGGGGTACCAATGCTCTATGAAGGCCGAAATGATGGCGTGGTCCGATCCGCGGTAATCAAGAGCCCCAACTTGCCTCAACCCGCTACGCCCTGCAATCTCCCACCATGTACCCGGCGCATCAACTTTATGCTCCTCTATACGAGTCCAATCCAACGACCATGAGTATGCCTTATACAGCTTCCTCCACTGTCACAATTAAGAAAATAATTTCGATTAGTTCATTTATGTGCATACACAGAAACATTAAAAAAAATTCGTAAATAAGCTCACCAATATGTCGTCAACAACTGGGGCAGGAGGGGCCGGAGCAGCTGCGGGAGAGGCCGGAGCAACTGCGGGAGGGGCCGGAGCAGTTGGGGCAGGAGGAGCCGGAGCAGTTGGGGCAGGAGGGGCCGGAGCATCTCGAGGATTCCACCTCCATATCGACTCCGCAGTATGAGTGGGGTAGTGTCGAAGGAGGACAGCCAAACGTGGTCCTCTTGGCTGCCACATGGGTACGTCGGCAACAGGAGGGACCGGAGCGGGAGGAGGGTCAACAATGTGAGGATCTAGGGCAACTGGAGGCTGAACAACAACAGGCGGATGAAGTGGAGGCTCAGAAACTATAGTCTGTATGATGGGAGGGGACGGGATATGAGGGGTCTGAGAAGGTGAAACCGATGCAAGTGTAGGAGTCATATCGATGTCCCTCGAAAGATCCTCTCCGGTCCCAATCGGAGTCTCTAAACTAAATGAATCAATGTACTCAGACTCTAGTCAAGGGGTGGGCTACTGGGTAGGGGTAGGGGAAGACGGACCGACGTCCTTTGCCTGATCAGTCACAACGACGTCCGTCGAAATCTCCTCAGCAGTCTCAACCGGAGCAGACGGACCAACGTCCTGCTCTGTCTGAATATCCACAACATCATGCGCTGCCTCGTCCCGCCGTAGCTCAGATATCAACGTATCAGCCCCTAATCTCCTAGCCCTTTTTTTCGGCGGAGGGGCCTCAGCACGATCAGACTGTAGTATACCTCGTGCCTTCGCATTCCTAGTCCTCTTCTTCTTCGGCACAGCAGGTGTAGTCGCGTCGGGAGTACGCAACTCCCGACTCAACTCCTGAAATGCCTGTTTAGGATTTTCATTATTTGTTTTAATTACTCCTTCATAAAATTCTTAGTTTGTGCCTTACCTTCAATTGCTATATCTTTAAATCACTTTTTATACTTCATTTTGCAATTACATTTTCTTGCTTTTGTATTAACTATTTTTATACTTATTACTTCTTTCATTTGTATTTACCATTTAATTTAATTTTTTTAAATACATATTAGCTTAACGTCCATAAATAAAGGCATGTAACTAACATACTATAACGAATTGAAAATATTAAACTTAATTCATATACTAAAAATAATACAATAACTAATATATGGAATTATACACAATTCAAATTTCATATTATTAATACTAAATTACGGAATACGCACCATCATGGTTGTCTCGTCCCAACCATCCCTAGTATCGTCCTTGCCCGTCTCAGCATGAACCGGAGAACCCCCGACAATAATCCTCGAAACATCATCGCCATCTACAGCTTCGCCAGCTCTATCACTACCCTCAACAACCATACCAGCATCTGTATCGCTCGCCTGGTCCACCATAACTACGTCAACCTCTGTTCAATAAAAACAAATTAATTCATATTCTTACTATAAAACTTACAAGAAACATATAGTCAATAAGAAACATCAATACATGAAAAATCCAGGCCCATATTTCACATGAAAATAAAATCTCATCAAGCTTTTATTTTTGTTCTACAAATCTTATCAACATACAACACAATACATACAAAATTCATAACATCACGGACAGTTTGTTAGCCAATTAGCCATTGACCTCTCAAGTCTCAACCAATCCAACTAGACAGACACAACCAGATCAATGACAGCTCTGGTGGCAGAACTCTGGTCTAGAAATTTGATGCCACTTTCTTCTTTTTTATCGTTTACAATCATTTTATTTATTTTAAGAAAAATAAAAGGGAGTGAATAGCTAACAACTTCAGACATATGATTGCTGTTAGAAATTAGAATTAGTTTCAATTATCTCAAGGTTTCCCATTTCATGGTACAAAAACAATGCACATTCTTCATGTTCTTTGTTATTTGCAGTGGCTCTAGTGTTGGTCTGTCACTGAAGGAAGCTGGTATTTTCTGGAGTCTACTGATGATAGTGTCATTTTTGCTACAAGCTACAGATACTGTCTTAAAGGTACTTGTAATTAAAGGTAGCTGAATTTCTTTCAAATACTAAACATAGTGCATTTCTGCTCTAAATGCACAATGACATTTGCAGGGAGTAATTTTCTTGGATGCTGCTCGACGATTTAAGGTATGTTCTAGAATCTGTATTCTGGCCCTTTAAGACTTAAGAGTTAACTTATAATCTAGAATTTCCAAACTCAAATCTGATAACTGGTATCACAATGGTGTAACAAAGAATAGATTCAAACAGAAGGGTCTTATAAGCAACACCATAGTCCATCCTAAGAAACCATCAAGGGCTATTTTCTCAGAGATTTTAGGTAATTTCAGAAGTTATATCCTTTTGCACTTTTAATGTATAACCTTGAATATACTTTTAGTGTATAACCTCGCATATACTTTTACTGTACAAATGGGCAAGGAATGACCTTAAGTTCGAGTAAGGGGCTGCAGTAGAAAGTGATACAGCTAATCAACAATTTTTTCTGTGTGCCGAAAAAGCTATATATGTATATTCATTAAGGCCTGCAGTTCAAGAGATTAAGAAAGTGAACAACAAAGTTAAGTTTCAAAATGCTTCTTGTTGTTGGGCATCATCATTCTGCAGAACATGAATCTGAAAGGCTTATTACCCTAAACAATGATCACAATGAATCATAGACCAGGCATAAATTAAATAAAGGTACATTTATAAAACTTAGAACACAACTAAGCAAATAGTTCATTTGAGGTATGAAATTATCTGAATTTAAACTCATCTTAACCAGAAAGGTTTCCACTATTGGCATTTGCACCCAAGCAGTGGTGGCAGTTTTTAGTATCAAGTTAACTTCCTTGGCCTTGCCATTGGGTTCAAAAGTTCATTGCTAACTAAAACTAGAGTATCAGTTGCCTATTTGGTTCAAAACTTGAACCTGTAATCTCTACTTCAGCTTGAACCTCTGGAAATATGTACTTCAGCTTCAACCAAACAATAGTATTAAAGCCAATGGGGTTTTGCCCAAGAAATCACCTTCTCTTCAATCAAGATCTTCTCTAACATCTGGCACTAGTATGATGCTAAGACATGCTAAAGGGGTGTTGAAGTCATTTGACAGTGGCACAAGATCATTTGATAAAGGTAAAGCTCTGCTGAATGGGACAAGTCCAAGCTATGATCTTACTAGATCTTCTCAGGGAGCAAAGGGTGATGAAACATAAAATACATGTGAAGATAACTCAGAAGCGAAACCTATTCAACCAGTAGATGCAGATGATAGTATCCCAGGTGTGTTATATGATTTGCTGCAAAAGAAAGTCATAACTTTGAGGAAGGCTGGTCATTAAAAAGATCAAAGCCTCAGAGACAAGGATGATGCAATCGAGGTAAACCCTTTCATTCTGATCTATTATCTTATTGTTATATTAGTAATTTAGTATTACAAATTTTTTACTCTCAGATGATTGTCTATATAGATTCTAGCAAAATAAGTAGAAACTTTAACTAAAGCCATGGAGGTAGAGGCAAAAAGGATGAGAAGGGAAGCAGCTGCAATGGAAAAGGAGGTTTCTGCTATGCGACTTGAGAAGGAGCAAGAGAACAGTTTGAAGTGGTTTGCAAACATTGCCGCTAATTCCAAGGCTCCTTCATTGTCAAGTTCTCAATTACTTCCTGGAAGGTATGTTCTTTTGTTAAATAAAATTTGAAAGTTTATGGTTTAAACGAGATGTTTTTACTAAGGAGCAGTTTATGGCCTTGTAGAAACTAATTTCTACTTGGGTTGCTTTGTTTTAGCTGAAGCACATGACCTATTTGCCTCTACATTTTAGTTGGTTTAGTGGCCCGTGTTGAAGTCACAACACTTACTACTATGACAATCATATAACATACTAGAAACCGACATCTTTCAAATCTCAAATATGCCACACATATGAACAGGAATCCAAGCTTAAAAGAATGGGTAAACTTCAATGCAGAGAGTCAATTGAAGTTCATTGCTAACTCAAACTAGAGTATAGTTCCCTTTTTGGTTCAAAAGTTAAACCTGTAATCTCTACTTCAGCTTGAACCTCTGGAAATATCTACTTCAGCTTGAACCAAACAATAAAATCATTTTGATAAGAATTGAACCTGTAATCTCTACTTCAGATTGGTAATGAGACTACTCACTTCATCTACTTATATTTCAACCAGAATGCTATATTGTTGTTCAAATTTGGTTCACTCTATCTGAATGCTTCTCGGTTGTGACATTGCCTATGACAAATCAATGTTCCAAACAGTCAACTAAAACCTACATTGCACTCGAAATGGTCCACTAAAACATACATTGCACTCGAAATCCACAATTGTGCTCAAATCAATTTCAATTATGCCCTTCACAATCAATTTTAGACACATTAATTACCCATTCCCACTGGAATCCAATCTCAGTTTGAAAGATACATGGGGATTGGTTGTCTCTCTGAAGGTCAGACTCTGTATCAACCGCCTGCACATCGTCGTCGGCTTCTTGCTCTGTCAACCCACGACCTCTGCCAACACCAACGATACAACCACGACTAACACGAACCATTGTCGTCGCGCTTTAGGAAGAAAATTTCCACCAAGATTGAACAATTTATCGCCTCTGGCTTTTCTCTGTCGCGGGTGGGAGGAAGGAGACGATGCTGACCTAACGCTTTCAAAAGCGTTTAATATAAGGCGAATGAAACGCTTTATGAAGTGCACGCTTCATAAAGCGTGTAAGATACCCCACCCCAACGGTTATGACCTCTTCTAGTGGGTACCATAAATCTCACGCTTCATGAAGCGTGCAAATACCCTCTGCGCCTGGCGATTTTTTCTTGTGCATAAAGATTTTTCGTTATTTTATTTAACTGTTGGTATAAAAGAATGTAGACCCTAATTTTTTCAAAGCCAACAACACCTCAACGACTTTCGGAAAAAAAAAACTAATCTAACTACACACGATTTTAATGGCTACAACTTTTTGCACACTAAAATTTAACTTTCTACACCACGCTATATTATACCGTAAGGATTTCACGTCATATTAAAGCGTAACATTAAAAAAATATTAAATTAATAGTTTTATATTTATTTTGTATGTGCTGCGTAAGGATTTCACGGCACAATATAACGTAATATAACGTTACTTAAAAGCGTTAAAAACTGCACAAATTAACTAGGTCAATACAGGACTTTTAAATGGGCCGGCCCAGTTGGTTTTCACGCCTTTAGGTGCCGTGATATATGGCATACAATTTTTTTTCCTTTTCCATTTATCTACATAGTTGTGGGTTGTGTGACTTGCATTGGGCCTCACAAAAATTCTTCATCTTGTTTAAACGCCCATAAATGCATTTTATGAGTAGTGGAAAAGTTATGGAAAAGTTAAATGCCCATAAGTGCATTTCACCGTGTTTAAATGCCCATGAGTAGTCCTCACAAAAATTTTGCTTTTTTTTCGGTCGACAAAAATTTTGCTTTTATTTTTCTTTTTTATTTATGTTCTCACGCCACCTAATTGCCTTTTAAAGGCTCAAAAAAACTAGACCTGTCAAAAACTGACCTAACCCGCTAACCCGACCCGACTCGCCCGATAATTTTAGGATTAATACCCGAAAATTTGAACCCGAAATCCAAAATAAAGCGAACCCGATAGAACCCGAAACCCTGTAATTAAATATCAATTACTTTAACAAACTTAATGTATTTTTCTTGCTATTCGTTCGTTATGAAGAAGGAAAGGAAAAAATGAAAACAAATTGATTAAAAAGAGTGGTGGAGGAATTGAAGTTGGGGGAGTATCCCAAATCCGAATTATGATTAAAAAAAAAACTCTGTTTCTTTACGGCACTTAATGGCGTGGTCTTGTGATGTTTGGGCCGGCCCATTTTCCGTTCTCATTAAAAATCTCTGTTTAGTTACGCTAGTAAGTGGTGTAATATTACGCTATTAGATGGCGTAAAATTACGCTAGATTCAATAAAACCGAAATCAAATCTTATTATTTTATTATTTTTTAATGTTACGCTATTAAATAGCGTGAAATCCTTACGACATGAAATAGCGTGGTGCACAAAGATAAAATTTAGTGTGCAAAAATCCCGAGCGATTTAATTGATCAGAGGTCGTATGTGAACCTTCTCACATGAATTCCAAGTTGGGCAGAATTTGTCCAAGCGAAATTCCCAAAAAACCCTTACAAAATTCAATGCCAGATGTTTACGTTCTTTCCAGGCAGATACAATCAGAAAATTCGTACGCAAAATCAGCATTGATTACTTCCAACTAATGTGAACCCGGAATTTTCAACCATGAAAAAATCGCCAGCTTTATTTTTTGATAAGCAAAAATGGTGAATAAATTGCCGACATATGTTCACTGTTGTTCTATGATGCTGAAAACAATTTTTCTAGTGAAAAGATACTCTGATTATAAATTCACATATTGCAATTTCATGACCAAAATTTGACTGTAGATTTGTCTATTTGGAGGGACTTTGGATTTGTAATCAACTTATGCTGACCGAATACCACGCAGATGCTTGTATGGACAGATTTTTATTCTTAAGCAAACAATAGATCGAGGATGCCAATTTCTCAGCATTTACATTAATATCAATCACAATTACATGGAAATCCCCAATCCTACCTTATACAACGAGAACTAGAAAGATTAAAGTGCAAAAGGCAAAACTTAACAATATACTATATTATGAAACTAATAATAACAATTCAACTTAAAAATCACAAAATCAGGTCTTCCCAATTCCCATCCAAACAAAATGCAAAACAATAGGGGTAAAAAAATTTATAAAGAATACTGCTAGCTTTGCTTTGTACATCCATTTGAACTTGCTCCAGTTTTCTGACACTTTTAATCACATTCATAATGACATGATAATTTCCCCAATCTTCTTTTCATCCCTTCCAAGTTCAAAATCTCCAAATGAGTTGAAACTCATCCACAAACCGAGACAATATTGTCGCATGAAAGAAGAAGCATCATTATATTATACACTAATAATCAATGGATCTGTTTTTATGCACCGACTTCACCTCCGAAACCTCAATCGTGCACATCAATGGAGAGTGGCAGATCTCCTCAAAACAGAATCATCAAAATTCTTGGCATAGTCCTTGGAATCGTACCTGAAAGTGACAGGAAGCCCCTCATTCTGAGATCCAATAATCCTCCTGAACTCAGCCCTAATTTTGTAGAAGACGTGTCTCCAGCTGCCTTTGTTGTGAGTCCCGACGAAGTGCTTCTCCTCCTCGTTGAGCTCCAGATCCGTGGCGAAGCCGGGCTTATGAGACAAGATCCAGCCCCATCCGGACTGCCACCATTTCTTGAGCGAATTGCCGGCGGAGGAAAGGGATTTGGATCTGTGGAGCGCCCATGCGTAGGCAGGGGAGGCAGAGGGCTGGATCTGGAGAGAGAGCGAAGAAAGCCTCCGCCTCAGGCCTTGTGATTGCTGATCTGTCGGCGGATCTGGCTGGGATACCGGAAGCGACTGGTTTCTGCTCGGGAGGAAGCTCATCCTGAGGGCGCGCCGACGGTGGCGTAGGAGGTAGATTTGGAGAGGAGAGGAGAGGAGAGGAGAGGGGAAGAGAAGAGAGAGCTCGTAGTCAGTCAGGCTGTTCTTTTTGGTGCGTTGCCTGTATTTCAAGGGAGAGTGTGGGTCCATGGCCAAACCTCTCTTTGGCTCATTTATTGGAATTTTCCTTTCCTTTTTCACGTAAGGATACTGAATACCAAACAAGAATAGCGTCGTAGCCAATAGATTGACCTTTTCTGGGCGTACGAAACGGACTACCAATGTTTCCTCCACCGAGATAAAGGATTTTCAGAAGCCTCAAAGCACCAAGCGACCTGGCCTAATACAACTCGGTCCAATATCAAATTCAGCTCTAAATGTGTATAAATGTGTATATATATATAGAGTTCGGTTCAGGTGCGAATGGGCGCTCATGTGCGAAATAAGAAAGAACAAGAGACGTTGGATGAAGAAAAATCAAAGGCGCTGATCATTTCACTTAAAAGGGGAAAAAGGCATGGGCGAATTATTCGCGTATTTTTGAAAAAAAAAAGGAAATAGGACGCGCGCCCAAATTGTTCATCAATATTGTTGATTTGTTCATCAACACTGTTATTTTGTTCATCAAAATTGTGCTTTTGTGCATAAATAAACTATTGCTCGTGCATCAAAAATCTATTGATTGTACATAAAAAATGGACAAATGTGTATCAATATTGTATGCAATATGTTCATCAACATTGTGATTTTGTTCATAAAAATGAAAATAGGACACTGTGATTTTGTTCATCAACATTGTGATTTTGTGAATAAATGAACTATTGTTTGTGCATCAAATATCTATTCTTTGTATATAAAAAATGGATGAATGTTTATCGAAATTGTATGCATTAATATATGTGTGTGCATCATTATTAGCCGAATCTGAGACAAAACTAATTGTTTTGATGTCGGTCTTGGTATTGTCTTGTTTGACTCCTTTGTCTTTGTCATGGTTGCTATTGTGAAACATGTGGCTACTTCTTGGGCTCCAAACATAGCTAAATAAGGCCACAAGCACTCCTATTCGGTTTATAGCTGGCTTGTTCTCTTATCATACATCATATTAGCAAAGTCAGATACTTTATCTATTATCCTTTGCATTGAAGTCTCTATATCAACCTTATCTTATTTATGTACTATATTGAGCACTTTATTCGTTTCTTTTGTTGTGCTCATATAGGTAGACAAGGAAATTGTGTAGATAGTCCTAAATGTACAAATTGATGGTATTGACACATAAACATAAGTTTATTTCAATTCACAAATAAGGGCATAATGATGAACAAACAAGGTTATATCAATGAACAAATAGGGAATATCAATGGACAAACAAGGTTATATAAATGAACAAAAAATGTTATATCAATGAACAAATAAGGGTATATCCATGAACAAATAGGGTATATCAATGAACAAACAATGGACAAATAAAATTTATATCAATAAACAAAAAAGGTTATATCAATGAACAAATATGAGCATATCCATGAACAAATAGGGTATATCAATGAACAAATAAGGTTATATCAATGAACAAATAGGAGTATATCAATGAACAAATATGGGTATATCAATGAACAAATAGAAGTATATCGATGAACAAATATGGGCATTGAGACCTCTTGATACAGGCTCGGATTTGTCTAAACTTGATGTCTAAGCATGGTAATCCATGGAGGTTGTGAAGCTTGATCAGTCATGGCTCCTAAATGATCTAGAAGAGCATGAGTTGCATCTTGTATCTTCTTGGTTCGAGTTTGGTCCGTCAAATGATATCTTTAGCTTTTCCTCGACTTCGTTAGGAGTCATAGACGAATGTTTGGCATCAATTATTGAACTTGAAAAAAGAAGACCTTTGGGGTTCAACATTTGCTTATATATATATATATATATATATTATATATATATATGTTGTAGACAACTTGAAAGTATCGTAATGACTTTATCTTTAACAATCAGAACACCATTTTTGGTTTGAAAATAACTATTTGTGCATCAAAAACTAAATAATATTCTATTCATACACATAGATAAGGTTAAAAAATAAAATTAAAAATTAAAAAGGTTCGAAATCGATGGACAATGTTATCAAAAACTCGATGCACAATTAGTTAGTATTGATGAACAATTTGTGAATATTGATGAACAAATCGCTAGTTTTGATGAACAAACAGGGCGTGTCTCATAAAAATATTTTTTTTTGAAAAATTCGTGAATAATACGGGAAAAATTCGTCTGTGCCGTATTTTATTGAAAAATACGCGAATAATACGGGAAAAATTCGCTCGTTCGTATTTTATCCTTTTTAATGAATGTTTAATCAAGGACATTAATTTTTTGGAATGAACGAGCGAGATTTATTCTTATTTCTCACACAGGCGCCCATTCGCACAAGACTCTTTCTCATATATATATATTGGTTTTTCTCTTAGATTTTGGTTTAGCAATTTTCCTTTTTTTTCCGTTCGAAATTCGGTCTAGCAAATTAGATTATTAGAAATTGATACAACCGGTGGATTTTGGGTCAAAGTTTGCATGACTAGCAATATCGCCTTTGTCAGAGAGCCTTGCTCAGATACAAAAATTTGAGCACTCATCAACAGAAGGATGGTTTTGATTGGATTTATAATTATGATGTTCTATGGGTTTTAATGGATTATCAAAGTTCCTCGCCAATTGTACAACCGGGTTTCTCACCCTTAAAATGTTAGATTAAGATCAACCCAACTTCTTCAACAAAATTTATGTCGGGTTTCTCACCCTTGAGTATTCCGGTTGGATTTCTCACCCTTGAAAGGTTCATACATGTTTTCCTCCTTGTTCATATGTGTTTTTTGGTCAAAATGATTTTTTCAAAGAGTGGAACTTACTTACCAGATCTAGTGTGATTGAGATCTGGATTTGCAGATCTTGCTTGAGCTTAGAAGGCAGCAACATTTACGGACTAGAATACCATTGAAATTTGTGGATTTGGAGATAGGTGATTTGGGTGGAGTATGTGGGAGAGGCAACATAGATCTGGGGTTTCAGGGGTGGGAAGAAGGAGGGCTTCTCTTGTCCTTTCATAATAAGGCACTCTTTATGTAACATATTTTAATGTAACATATTGAGATATGGGTCCGGTTCATGTGCGAAATAAGAAAGAACAAGAGTCGTTGGATGAAGAAAAATCAAAGACGCTGATCATTTCACTTAAAAAGGGGGAAAACACGGCACAAGCGATTTTTTTGGTGAATTATTCGCGTATTTTTAAAAAAAACCGAAATAGGGCACATGCCCAGATTGTTCATCAACACTGTGATTTCTTCATCAAAACTGTGATTTTGTGCATAAATAAACGATTGCTTATGCATAAAAAATCTATTGTTTGTACATAAAAAATGGACAAATGTGTATCGAAATTGTATGCAATATGTTCATCAACGCTGTGATTTTGTTCATAAAAAACGGAAATAGGATGCGCGTCCGGATTGTTCATCAACACTGTGATTTTGTTCATCAACACTGTGATTTTGTGAATAAATAAACTGTTGTTTGTGCATAAAAAAATCTATTGTTTGTATATAAAAAAATGGACGAATGTGTATCGAAATTATATGCATTAATATATGTGTGTGCATCATAATTAGCCGTATGTGAGACAAAACTAATTGTTTTGATGCCGGTCTCGATATTGTCTTATTTGACTCCTTTGGATTTGTCATTGTTTCTACTATGAAACGTGTGGCTACTTCTTGGGCTCCGAACATAGATAAATAAGGCACACATACTCCTCTTCGGTTTGCAGCTGACTCGTTCTCTTATCATACATCATATTATTGCAAAATCAAATTCTTTATCTATTATCCTTTGCATTCAAGCTTCTACATCAAACTTATCTTATTTAGGTACTTTATTAAGCACTTCATTCATTTTTTTTTGTGCTCATATAGGTAGACATGAAAATTGTGTAGCTCACTTTATCACTCGTTTGTATCTTAATTCGGACATGACCAAGTGATTGTAAATGACATTCCGCCATGAATAATTGACTTAGCTGAATTGGATATTTAATATATTAACACTTTCCTCTCAAAAAAGGATTTGTCTAACAAATACATAAACTAGATAAATATACGTGAGCATTGAAACTAATTATATGAGTATGTGTGTGAAAACTAATTATATGAGTAAGGGAGAAGGATAGCCTTAAGGCACAAAATAAATGCAAAAATGCACAAATTGATGGTATTGACACATAAACATAAGTTTATTTCAATTCACAAGTAAGAGTATAATAATGAACAAACAAGGTTATATCAATGAACAAATAGGGGTTATCTATGAACAAATAGCATATATCAATGAACAAACAATGAACAAATAAGGTTTTATCACTAAACAAACAATGGACGAACAAAAGTTATATCAATGAACAAAAAAAGTTATATCAATGAACAAATAGGAGTATATCCATGGACAAATAAGGTATAATAATGAACAAACAAGGCTATATCAATGAAAAAATGTGAGTATATCAATGAACAAATATGGGTATATCAATGAACAAACAAGTTATATCAATGAACAAACAAGTTATGTCAATGAACAAATAGAAGTATATCAATGAACAAATATGGGCCTTGAAACCTCTTGATTCAGGCTCGGGTTTTTCTAAACTTGATGTCTAAGCATGGTAATCCATGGAGGTTGTGAAGCTTGATCCGCCATGGCTCCTAAATGATCTAGAAGAGCATGAGTTGCATCTTGTATCTTCTTGGTTCGAGTTCTTGTGATTAGTCCATCAAATGACACCTTTAGCTTTTCCTCGACGTCGTTTGGAGTCATAGACGGATGTTTGACATCAATTATTGAACGTGTACAAAGAAGACCTTTGGGGTTCAACTTTTGCTTATATGTTGTACACAACTTGGAAGTATCGTAATGACCTTATCTTTAACAATCAGATTACCATTTTTGGTTTGAAAATAATTATATGTGCATCAAAACCAAGATAATATTGTCTTCATACACATATAAGGTTAAAAAATAAAATAAAAAATAAAAAAAATTCGAAATCGCTGAACAATGTTATCAAAAACTCGATGCACAATTAGTTAGTATTGATGAACAAATGGTGAATATGGATGAACAAATCGCTAGTTTTGATGAACAAATTGGGCACGTATCATAAAAACATATTTTTCGAAAAATACGTGAATGCAACAACAAAATTCGTTCGTGTCGTATTTTATTGAAAAATACGCGAATAATACGGGAAAAATTCGCTCGTTCCGTATTTTATCTTTTTTTAATGAACGTTTAATCCGGGGCGTTATTTTTTGGAAGGGACGAGCGAGATTTATTCTTAATTCTCATTTGAGCGACCATTCTCACACGACCCTTTCTCTTGTGATATTGTTGCGATAATTTATGTTAGGATAATATTTTTGTGTGTCTCTCTCTTAATATCATTCACAAATCAATTACGTGTAACTTGATTTGATTTCCTTTATTCTAGGAATAACTTTTTTAATTAGTTTTGAAGGATAATTTGGTTAATTATTCATTTATTATGTTGTGAAGTGTAATTTGAGATTTTAAAAGACAAAGGTATAGTTTTGAAACAAAAAAAAATTAGTGTTGAGCCCGTACCATGTACTGGTGATAATAGAAATTAAAGATCAATCTAAAAAATGCAAAAAAAATGTATTACTTGTAACGTTTAATCAACGAAATCAAAATCAAGGGGATAAAATGAAGCTAGAGGTTACCAAAAAATATTATAAAGTCCATAAACAACTAAGGGTAATATATCTGTTAGGATGAACCCTTAAAATAGCTAATGTATCACAAGGAATGAAAACCAATATACTGAAGATATAATGATAGCATACTTAAAGGGTCTCTATTACTCCTGCTTAACGATGGCGTGCAAAGAGGAAAAGAAGAGTTTGGTGAAGTGTCGGGAAGTGGGGGCCGCAAAATGGGAGAGAAATTAATATAAACGAGAGATATAATACAAAAGAGAGAAGCTCACTGAAAATTGCAATTTGAACTCAGTTGAACCAACTGGTGTTGTGTGCAATTGGGAAGAATAGTGGCGATTTTCAAGAACTTTAAAAATGAGTGAAAAAGTCTTGAGATAATTACACATTGATATTTAAATAAATAAAAATAATAATAATTCTTTGTGACAACTTTTAACATGTAATGGGAAAGTCGATTAGAAAGTGGGCAGGTTTTTTGAAAAAAAAATTATTAGAACAATTTTAGGAAAATAAATAAAAATATTAATAATTGATGTATGATAATTTTTAACAAATGATGGGCTAGTGGGTTTGAAAGTGTGTTTTTTTTTTTTGAACAACAATTTTAGGAGAAAAAAATAGACGGATTGTGACACATGGCTCAAATTTTTGTACTAACTTAGTTTCTGCTTTAGTATTGTACTTCTAGGATATATTTTTCAAATAGATCAGTGAAAATTAAACTATTTTTTTGAATAGATTTGTGATAAACCATCCACTTTTACTATAACGACCTTTGAATTACTTTAACACATTTATATTGTAATACTCCGTAGTTGTTTCACAATTATTGTGTAATTATTAAAATTTTCTCCCATCATTGGCATGGGAATGTGCTCCATCATCTTTCAATTCCTAGTAATTTGGTTCAAGAAAAATAAAAGCAACTGAATTCAAAGTATAAATTATTGGTAAGAGTTACAATAAACTATGACAACACATTTTTTTCAGTATGAGATCGCGGAATATTTAAAAAGGTGTCATTCCATAATCCATACACACCTTAACATTTAACCGGTGATTTGATTCGAAGGAACGGTTTTGTAAGAGTTAACAGGCAATGCTCCATGCTCTTTCCTAAATTTCGATTGACTAGATCTGAAATCAGGGCTCTACTGAAATGCAACTCCCACCGCAGAAACTGAACAATGTATTCACCAAAGAAATCAGAAAGAAATAACACATTTAGGCCAATTTCACACAACCAGAGAGAAAAACGACACATTTAAGCCAAACCCAGCTCCCTGTCATCCATGGCAGCACTGCAACTGCCAGGCCTCCTTTGTGAGCCACCACATAACCGACACCGAGCAGCCTCCACAACCACCTGACGACAAGACGGGCATGAAGAACGAGAGCCGAGCCAGGTGTCAATACATTTGACATGGAACACGTGGCCACACAGAGGCAACACCCTCATCAGATCACCCTCTGACAACTCTGTCAAGCAGATTGGACAATCAGTAGTACTGACCGAACCTGAAGATGACGCGTACCTGACAGCTGGCAGCAGCTGGAGGGACGCTCTCCTGAGACCCGGGGGAGGTGGAGGCTGGCGTGGTGCTGACGTGGCAGATCTGAAGACTAGGCGGTGGAGATAGTTGCAGCGAGCCATGAAGACAAGTCCGATGGCACCGAGGAGGGCACAACATAGCGCTGCCAGGATGACAACAAAGTCGGGATTTGCTGGGAGTTCGGGCTGAGATGGTGCTGGGGCTGGAACTAGTTTTGACATCACCACATCATCAGATAGCAAGTTCAGTGTATGATCCATTTTCAAATGTGTTTACTTCCTTCGTGTCTTTGTCAGAGAACCATATTCTTTAAATAGTATAGGGATTTAATTTAATAAAATTTTATAAAAAAAAAAAAAGTTTCAGGAAAGTGAAATTTTCAGAAGAAAATTAGGAGATGGTCACAAAGAAAAAGGCCAAGCGATCAAACAAAGCAGCTACTCCTGGGTTTGTTTTATGAGTCAAAATCCAAGGAGATCAACAAAGATTGAAGTTTTCGGGAATGCAAAGACACAGGTTCTATGGAGTGGTACTTCCACTGAGGCACTATTTTGTATCCTTGCTTTGTTTTCCTACTGAACAAATGGGCGAAGAGATTAGTGGCAAGCATCACAAGCTCCTATTTGTTGTTAATGTAAGGCCAGGGCTTATTTTAGAAGTGAACAAAGCTTTACACTTTAATAAGTCAGTAATCCACTAGCTGATTGAACCCAAAAACTCAGTAAATGTCTCCACTATCTTCAAACAAGACAAAAAGATAAGGAAAAGAAAAAAACTAAAACAGGGATGCAGGCTAGCTAGTGGGCTATCTTCAATTTGTGGGAAGGAAAAAATGAAAAAGATAATAAATAAATAATTCATGTTTTTGGTCCCTCGGCAGCTGAAATTCTCCTCGCACTGATATTAATGACGAAAGTTTTATATTATCCTCACGGACTAAATTTAATACTTAAAAACTCATCCACCGTTAGAGTCCGTTCGGATTGCACCATTTAATGCATTATTTTGAATTAAAATATTTTAAATCTTACATTTAATTCAATTTAATGCGAAATAATTACATTAAATGCTGCGATCCAAACACATCATTAGTTGCACCCACTTTTCTGCATCATATAAACATAAGAGAATGTGACAAAATAACAACTCTATAGGAGCTGGATTCCAAACTTCTTCAGACTAAAAACATGATTAAACACCCCTTAAAACTAATGGTATTAGATCAGTTTGCTGACACTCGAAGCTCTGGAAACTACCAAGGTATGGAATTTCCGTATTCCCTCAATCTCTATGGTACAGTGTATTTGTTAATCAGGTGGCCCATCTAGAGTATATTACCCAACTTTCTTTGATTGCCCAGCACTACTTTATACTTTTTGCTGAATAATCATTCAGCAGTCTTGATCAGTATACTCCACAAACTGAACTTTTACCTTAATTTCTTTATGTTTTTAATCCTAGTAAATTAGTTCTCCCGTTTCTAATTTTTTTTTTTTTTGTTAAAAAAGCAGTTGATCTGAAGTAGCTTAAGTATAAAGAATGTGAAATGTCCAAAAGACCTTTTATTAATACACAATTAATATTGATATGCTTGCAACAGAGGTATATATTGCACAGTTTCAACATTTTCTTATTAATTAAGGAAGAACATGTGTCAAATAAAATAAAGATAAAGGATGATTAGATACATGTTTTTTTATAAGAGGTACTTTTCTGGATAATGACCTAGATATGGGGTGGGTTTGTGCAGTACTGCGGTTTACCCTAAGTTAAATTAGGTTACATTCTAGAACTTGAGCTTAGGACATATGGCACCATCTAACAGTTCACTATAGTTTGTTCTGAGCCTACAATGACATTTTCAAGAGATATAAATTAGCCTAATTAGATAAGAACATAGGCTGTTTCAGTACCTCAGCAAAATCTATGTAGCTATCCTCTCCATTGTAAGCCCAAGTCCACCTCCAGCATTACCGTTCCATATCATGGTAACAAATTCTCCATAGTCAATTCTTCCATCCTGCAACAAGATACAATACATGCAATGAAAACCAACACGAGACAAAGCAGAGTCAAAAGAGTGCACTTAAGTTCTATTATTCTATACAGCCAGACAAAACATAAACATCCATCTACAAATCTAGTCCAAAAATATAGACTCATGCAATGCTCCATCTGTTATGACAAGGAAAGTGGAAGGGAGAAATATTTAGCGTCTTGATCAAAAAAATTTATAATATCTTCAGGAATAGAATTTCATGCCTTCCGCTTCGTACAGGCTTGCTGAAGCTCATCGATATATATCCACTTCCATCCATGTCAAAGTACTGGAAAGCTGTAACAAGCTGAGTCAAAGTACCAGTCACTCAACTTCATTTTGTGTTTACCATATTAGAGATACATTAAAAAGGCAATTCTTCATAATAAGTATGAACATCAGGTCTTTAGGGAATATATCAAGACAAGAGGAATGCTGATGTTTCATTTCTTGCACGTCGGACTTCAAAAGAGCAAAAAGAAACAAGAGGTATTGGAGAGAGAGACTGAAATGTAACCATTCCAAACCAAAATAATTAGGCAGCTAATAAATGACTTCTGAGCATCAGTTTTAGGACAAGCCTTTCAGAAATGGCAAATGGATTTTTATTTTCTCAATTTGAAACCTTTTTTCTATAAACCTTAGGGTTTAGATTGGAAATAAATTTGTACAGTTCTCGAGACCAAATATTAAAGCAAAACAAAAGGCAACAAATATAGTAATGTTAAAAAGAAATCAAAATCACACTAAAGAAAAGAAGACAAATACCATGCAACAAGTAAGATTAGACTATAATTACGAATAGAACTCAACATGTAGTTTAATCAAATTTCTCTTTCAAGAATTTACTAATAATATTAGACCATCTACATGATAAATTTTATATGGTTCTTATATACTGGACAGCAATAAGGTTAAACTGATAACATAATAAACTTTGGAAATTATGTGTGTTTTTAGACTTGAATACTTAATTGAATGAGTGAAGAGTGCAATTTCTCCACTGGGTGTCAACAACAGATAATATGTTATAGTGTCCAAAGTCCATCAGAAGAGGCTATATTGGATGATTTAGCATTCTTGGCTAAGAGTTTAGGATGTAGTAGATTACTAAATCTTTCAATTGGGAGGGGGTGAAGTTCTAAGGAATAGTTGGTAAATAATCCAGGATGGCAAAAGAAGTCATGAACACAATGCAACATTAATGTTTGGCATAAAATTTTACATCCATTGTAACAAAACGTGGAGAAACATTAGCAGGGACAAGCAACAAAGCTTCACAACTAGAGCAACCCAACAACATTTCTTTTTCTCAGAATTCCAAGTTTATCATGAAGGATTGCACCAACACAGCAAATATAAGCAGATAAAAATGGGAACACACCTGAGTGCATTTGAACTCTAAAGTCCATACCCTTGAGACTTGAGAGAGAAACTCATCATCCTTGTTCAAGAATAAGAAATTCTTCAGTATCACACCAAAGAGTATGGCATGTCTCCATGACCCCTGGAATAATCCTTGTCAGCTCAGCTATTTTTCTCTTAGTGTCTCTTAGTGTAATGCCCCTCTCCGAATGATTTGATGAAACAACTCCATAACTAAAAATATTTATACAAAGGATCTCATAGGAACCCTTATTGTCACTTGATGTATATGGCCAGTAAGATCGTTAATTATCTGAATCTCTCTTATAACATCCTCAGCATCTTCCTTATGCGTCAACTTCCCCTTCAATATTCATTTGAAAGCTTATTTGATCTCAGTTGCAATCTCTGTGAACTAATAAGCAGTACCAAAAATTGCCCTTGACCTGGTTTACACTTTACACCTCAAAGTATTATCGTCAGCCCTCCAGCCCCTCCTCACGTTTCCTCTTGCTATTGAGCTAAACATTGATACTTTTTGTGCTTAGGGTATGGCAGGTTAGCAAGTATTTGGGTTTTTATCAAGAAGTAGCAAGTTAGCAATCAAGCGTTTTAACTAAGTGTTGGTAAGCAGCACCTTGGCAGTTTTAGCAGAGAGATTGCACCCTCTCCACTCCCTGTTTCTACCTAAACTGTCAGAAACTGATAAATTTGCTAGTTGGAGTCGACCCATAATTTAATATTGGCCGAAAATTTCATTCAAAATAAATTAATTATGCATGATATAAAGCCTCAAACAAGAATAGAAAAAGACCATCTGGATTGTACTAGTTGAACAAAAAAATGATACAACAAAAATCCATCAAACAATAAACTCACAATGGAACTGAATTTGAATGGTTCAATTCCTAGCATCTACAGCTCCAAAACCAAAAGATAACATGAAGGGAAACTACTGAAAACCTAATTGTTCAAGCACACATCTCAACCCTAAATAAGGACAGCAAATCAGTGAAACATACCACAAATATTGGATTCAAATTCTGGTATGTACTTTATTCTTCTTTTCCTCTACGCATCATTATCCCCGTCACCTGGGAATACCACTTACAAGCCTAGCGCCAACCCTATCAAGCCTCTTGACGGTGGCCACAGCATGTAATCCACCTTCCTTAAGGAAAGCCTCCACCATTCTCTCCCCAATTTCCTTCCCCTTTTCCTCCGAGTCGATGATGGCTACTGAAGTGGGACCAGCCCCGCTGATTGTGCAGCCAAAAGCCCCAGCCTCCAGCGCCGCCTTCTTCACCGCCTCCATCCCTGGGATCAACGGAGCCCGCCGCGGCTCCACAACCTTGTCCGATGACAGAGCCCTTCCGAGCCCCTCGACGTCTCCGAGGAGCACCGCCGCCACCAGCGCCCCGGCCTGGCTGCAGTTCCAGACATGGTGAGGCATCCCGATCTCCGCCGGAAGCGCGGCCCTCATCTTCTTGGTCGGGGCCTCGAAATCGGGGCTCACCAGCACGAAGAAAAGCTCCCTATCGACCGGGAATTGGAGTTTTAAGAGATCCAAAGGCTCGTAGTTCCGGATGAGGACGAAGCCTCCCATGATTGCAGGCGCGATGTTGTCCGCGTGGTATCCGGAGACCTTCGCCTCCGATTTGAGACCAGCCTCGACGAGATCGGCGGTGGATAGCTTGCCTCCGAACAGCTCGTTGACCGCGACGGCGGCAGCGGCGGCACTGGCGGCCGACGACCCCAGGCCGCTTCCGAGCGGGAGGCCTTTCTCGAGAGAGAGCGAGAGTCCGACGGATCGGATGCCAAGGGACTTCATGGCGGCGATGGCGGCGATCCCGGCGCAGTTGTGCAGGGGGTTCTTGGAAAGCTTCTTGGCGGCGGCTGGGCCGGTGATCTCGGAAATCGCGATCTGGCCGGGGTGCACGGCGGGGTCGACGGTGAGAGTGACGTGGTCGCCAACGCCGTCTACAGCGCATCCAAGGAAGTCGAAGCCCGGGCCAAGGTTGGCGACGGTGGCCGGGGCGAAGCTCCGAACGGAAGTGAAAACGGGCTCTGGTTCGGTAGTAACGGCGGAGGAGAGGGAGAGGTTACAAATGAATGGTCTGCGGTTGGAGGCTGGGTGCGAGTGGGAGAGAGGGGCGAGCTTCCATGGAGATTGGTAGCAAATCGACATGGCTGGTAAGGTGGAGAGAGAGAGGGGCAGGTTTTGGGAGACTGGGAGAAGATGTAAAAACCCTCCAAATGCAGGGTATGGGGTCCGATGATGAATCAATAAATGATGCGTTGCCCTTTTCGATCGTGCGTTTGTTTCATTGTCAACCACTGTTTTTTTTTTCAAAAACAAACAAGGTAAAAATAATATGGACGGGTTTGAATCTTACCGTTACCGCATACGTTATTCATTTGCGCACTCACAATTTTGTGTTTCGCATTCCGATATAGACGGGTTTCAAACCCGCACAAGAAAATGGCATATAATATGGACGGGTTTCAAACCCGCCCAAGAAAAGCAACCAAAATCATGGCCGGATTTCAAACCCGCACAAAAAAGCAACCAAAATTATGGGCAGATTTAGGATCCGCACAGACCGGAGTGCGCATCCGAAAAAAACGGACTGCGCAAAATCTTACCGTAAAAATATTTGTGTTGCACTCTTGCAGGAATCTTTCTGCAAGCAAAGGAAACAGATCATGTTTTGTCAAAAGGTCTATTTTTTGCCACTAGTTTATGCACCTTTTTTTATGTTGCACACTCCGTTATGGGCGGATTCATAATCCGCACAAGAAAAATCGGTTTTTTGTCGAACCATAGACGGATCCTAAACCCGTACAAAAAACGACACCGGTTTTCGGAAAAAACCCGGCTTTATGGCCGGATTCAGGATACGCCCAAAAATGCCCCTTTGGGCGGGTTCCCGGCCCGCCCATATTATGCGGGTTTCAAACCCGCACATAAAAGGGTAATTTAAAAAAAAAGGCACTCTGGGGAGATTTCAAAACCCGCACATAAATTAGGGTTTCAACCGACATAACGCGTCTTTTTTACGGCGACCGAGTTTTTTACTATTCACTTTTCAATTGTTAATTCCACTAAACAAGAGAGCATATACGACAAAGTGCATTCTCGTGAGATGTCGACTTCGAGTAGCGGGTCCACAAAGACGTCATCGTTTAGCGGGTCATCCTATTCGTCGGAGTCAACCTCTTCCTTGGGCAATCTTTCTCTTCCCGATAATGAATTGGTTAGTATATGTTGAATCCTTAAATTATAATATATCTGTTTAGTTTATACTTTATTGGTTGTCGGTCGATTTTAGTTTAGGTTGAAACTTGAAATTATTGATTGTCGGTCGATTAGTAGCCTCGTGTCTAATTTGGAGTATGAAATTTAAAATTGAATTCGTAATGATGATGATGATCATATTTTATTTGAAGTTTTTTTAATACTTGCAAGTTTGTAGTTATTACAGGCCTAGTTTAAAGGTTTTCGGTTTTATTCATAGGTTTGTCCGTATAGTGAGCATGTTGATCACACGGAAGTCGACTTCTCTACGTACTTTAATAAAAATGATGGATTTGATACAATGGAAGATTTGAGACAATGGGTTAAAACTATCGGTCTTGGTATATCTATGAGCATAACGACCAAGTCGTCCAAACACGATAAGATCATTTTACAATGTTCAAGGTCGGGTAAGTATAGATCGGGGAGGAAGAATGAGGTGAAGAAAGCACGGGATTCGATGAAGACCGAGTGTCCATTTGAGTTGCATGGGTTGTTTAGGAGAGGGAATTCATATACACCCTCTCGTTGGACATTATCGGTGATAAGAGGGTTCCATAACCATGAGCTTCCCCCGGATTTGAAAGGGGTTAGGGGTGCACATCGTCTTAGTGCGGAGGAGCGTAACCACATAATACTTGCTAGTACGTCAGGTACAAAGCCTAAGTCCATCTTTATGGAACTTATCCAAAAGAACCCCGAAAGCCTACTATCGAGGACACAAGTCTATAATTTCAAGGCGTCTCAAAGGAGGATTTCAATGGGTCAATTAAATGTGACAAAATACTCCTTGGCGTGGCTGAAGGAGAAGGGATACTTCACCGACACGATGAGCGGGAGGCAAAAAGATGGGGAGATGGCGTTGAGCGCGTTGTTTATTAGTCATCCTGACTCACGACATTTATTGAGGATGTTTCCGAATGTCGTTATCATGGATTGCACGTACAAGACCAATAGGTATGTCATCTCGTTTATGTACCACATTTTTGTTATTGAGTTGTTTTAGTGATCATTAATTCTTGATATATAACTATTTGTTGTCAATGTGTTAGGTACGGATGGCCTTGTTTGGAGTTTGTAGGGATGACATCCACAAACTTGACGTATTGTATTGCTATTGTCTTCATGAGGAAGGAGAAAACGGAGTACTTCAAATGGGCACTCTTGCGATTGAAGTTCTTATTCGGCAACCAAAAGCCGCGTTGTTTCATGTCGGATAGAGAGCTTGGAGCATTGAAGGCGGTGAAGAGTGTCTTCAAGGTCTCCCACTTCTTGTGTCAAGTCCATGTGGCTCGGAACGTGAGGGCATATGATATAGACCCGAAATAATTCACTAGTAGCGTTCGTCGAGTTATGAGGTCACACACCGAGGAGGAGTATGAGGCCCGACTTGAACATTTTCGGAATATATGGAACGGAAAAGGTGGAACCGGTTTGGTGTCATATGTTGAGAAGACATGGTTCACTCCGCATAAGGAGAAGCTAGTGAGTGCGTGGTCCGATCATATTCTACATTTTACAACAAGACCTACTAACCGGTAACCTTACCCTCCTATCATTTTTGTTCAATATTATTTCTCTGAATTTTTTTTGTATATATATATTTATTTATTTTCGTCTTATAGGGTTGAGGCTCAACACTCTATGCTAAAAGACATGTTGCAATCTTCCGTTGGATGCTTTAACACGATCATACAACACTTGGATAACATGTTTATGTATCAAGTTCGTCGAATCCAAGAGGAGATGGGAAGGAGTAGATCGGTGACACCGGTTGAAATACTAGATGGACCTGAATGGAAGAAGGTTTTCTTCGACCGCATAGTGAGAAGGTGTTCGAGAGAATGCATTAAATTGCTATTGCAACAAGTACAAGGAGCGAAAGATGGGGACATATCCGACGAAGTGAGTCCTCGAGACCGTTGGTGGAGTACCTCTATGGGATTGCCTACACCCCAAACGATCAAGGGATATATTAAAGAAGGCATCCCGTTGGTTCCCGATGAAGTTGATATATATTGGAGGCAAGTTCGGTGGGAAGGTTTGGGGGCGAATGATCGATTGCCCGATGATGGGATCAAAGTTTCGTACGAGAAGAAGATATTGGGCAAGTTTTGGTCCAAGTTGCAAGCGGGGGAAATTCCCAAGGATACTATCTTCAGGGTCGCCCAAAAGGTGGTGGAGTGTGAAGACCCCCATTCGGCTTATTTACAAGACCCCTCTCGTGGTGAAGCCGTTAAGGGAAGGCCAAGGGGGAGTGAGAAGAAGAGTAGTACTAAGAGGGGGAAGACATGGGAGGAGTACATTGACGACGAGATTAGTAAAGGCAAGGAGAAGACGATGACGAAGAGGAAGAGGGGGGAGGAGAAGAAGAAGGAAAGGGAGGAGGAGAAGAAGAGGAAGGAGGAGGAGAGGCAAAAGAGGGATGAAGAAAAGAAGAAGAAGAGGGAGGAGGAGAAGAAGAGGAATGAGGAGGAGAGGCAAAAGAGGGATGAAGAAAGGAAGAAGAAGAGGGAGGAGGAGAAGAAGAAGAGAGGGAGAAGGAGGAGAAGAAGTGCACTGCCGTTGTGTCTCCTAAGTCGACGTATGACCTTGATTTTGATTGGTGTAATGACACGATTGACCCCTTCATGTTTCAATACATATCTCGTTTCCAAAATGTAGAGGGTGATGGTCATTGTGGGTATCGATCACTTGCCGTGTTACTTGGTGAAGATGAAAGTAAGTACATGGAGGTTCGGTTGACTCTTTCGAGTTTCATTGTACAACATCAAAATAAGTTGGAATTGGTGTACGAGGAAAATGGTGGAATAGCGAGGCTTGTTCGGGAAGTGAGCATGACAACATCCCCGTGCCGTAAAGAGGGTTGGATGGTAGTTCCGATGATGGGGTTGGTGTTTGCGACTTTGCACCAAGTGGTCGTTGTCGTGTTGAGTAAATTTGGGCCGCACACATGCCTCCCATTGTGGGCCGAGGAGGGTGATGAGCCTCCTTTGATGGTATATGCTATGGCACTTGTCGGGACCCCCAATGCTGGACATTTTGTATCGGTATGTTTTCTTGACCAAAAGTTTGATTTTAACCTAAATTTGTTAGCATATCTTAATAATGTTATATTGTGTGTAGATTTGGTTAGAAAACGATGAATGTCCTATCCCCCCCCCCTCGCCTAGGCAATGGACAACGTACAAGCAACCGAGTGTGGATGGATGTGAAACGCACCACCGCTACAAGAGTCGAATGCAAGAGTATGTGGTTCGACGAGCGAGTTCTGGACGAGGACCTATATTAACTTAGGATTGTAATTAATGTTATATATTATAGTTACACTTTTGACTACTATATGTAAAAATGAAATATCTTTTATTTAAATAAAGCGTCATCGTTTTTATATTAAAATCGAAATTTTTTGTTGCGCACTCGAATATTAGAAACGGGGCCAAAACGCGACCGAGTTTTTTCCGCCCCGGACCGCGTATCTCACTGTTTTGCTCATTGGCGTAGAAACGCCCACATGGGCGGATTTGGAACACGCCCATATGGCCGAATTTGGAACCCACCCAAAGGGTGCAGTCTGGCTGAATTGGGCGGATTTGTAAACCGCCCATTTGTGCGGATTTGTAAGCCGCCCAATTGGGCGGATTAGGGTTTAGGGTTTTGATTTTTGATTTGGAACATGCCCAAACGGGCATTCTCGTATTAAAATTTAATAACTTGTGCGGGTTATAAATCCGCACAAAATGTTAATCTATTTATGGATCTCATTTAACCTAAAAATACCACCATGTTGTCCTTCAATCATCAAATAATCCTTCCAAGCCTCACATATCTTAGTTGCAACTAACGAACCACTCATCGAGATTTCTTCAACCATTATTCAACGTGATAGTGGACTTTATCGGTTGATGGCTTCTCGTTATGCTGAGTAGCTAGGGAAAATGATGTATATGAGTTGAACCATCGTAAGCAATGTCCAGGAGAAAGCGTCAATCGTCACTATAAGCTCATCGTAAGCAATGTCTAAGAGAAAGCGTCAAACTTCATATATCACTTTCAAATCTCATGCTTAACTTTCAAACCTCATGTCTAACTTCATATATCAATCTATTCATGTTTGTTTTGTATGGACAGTGGCATACGAGGTATTCAACCATTTAATTAAGCTCATGTATGTTTTATTTCGATCTTATTTTGATTTTATATACCTTAAAACTCTAAACCCTAAACCAAAACCCTAAACCCTGTTGTGCTAGTTTTAAACACGACCAATATGGGCGGGTTATGAACCCGCCCATATTTTGAAATTTACGCTAAAACGGCTTTTGTGGCCAAACATGGGCGCGTTCAAAACCCGCCCATGGCGCCAATATGGGCGGGTTCAAAACCCGCCCATATCGTGTTAAAATTTTTGTTAAAATAATTTTTTATTTTCCTTTCTAAATAATAAATAATACCCACATTTTGTGTTAAAATTTCAAATTAAAATTTTTAAATTAATTTTTTTTTTCAAATAAAGTCATCCATATTTTGTTAATAAACATTCAAAATTCCCAAATAAAAACATACTCACATATGTGATGTCCCTATTTTTTGATTTTTAAAAAAATATGAATATTTTTGATTAATTATAAATAAAAATAAAATTGGTTTAAAACAATTCATACAACGTCAACAATCCAAAATCGTCATAACATAATCTAAAACAATTCATACAACGTCAACAATCCAAAATCGTCGAAATCGTCATAACATAATCTAAAACAACTCATACAACATCAACAATCGAAAACTAAATTCAAACTAAATCAAAAAAACAATCAAAACTAAACCCAATTGCAGAATAACATAAATGTCAACACAATCAATCCGCCCAATCGGAGTGGTTGTCCGGGTCAGCCCAACCCCGGACCTCTCTCTCAGCCTCCTCTCTCGCAGCCTCCTCTCTTGCCCGCTCTTCCACCATCCTAGACAACTCCCCTCGTTCCCAAATGGATGAGACACGATCCCTGCGCTCGGCCGACCTCGACGACTCTGCTGGCCTCTACGATGCTCGACTCAAAGGGGGAGCAACCGGTGTAACGTCCAGCCCACAAAGACCTCTCAAGTAAGGTAAATCAATCTGAGCATGCCCCTCCATGGCCGAAAGCACCTGTGCCCTAATCAGCTGGAAACGCTGCAATATAAAACGACATATGCAATTAGATCTTATTTATATACACGACTCAAAAGTAATTCTTAGATAATATAAACACACTCGCCTTGTGAAAATCTACAGTTGGAAGAGGGGCTCGAACGATGCGCGGCTGAACGGGCGCCCTCGGACACACATACGAATGCGAGATCTGTAAGAACCAGTCCAAGTACTTGTCATCGACGTCCTACGGAGTGACAGCACGTGGCGACGTGAGGATGAATGGACAAATGTGGTCCATAACTGTACCCCACCCGTAATACTCGTTGTCGAAGTCGAGGAAGTACCTTGACTTCCCCTTAAGAGACCACGAATGATGAGAGACGGGTGGTACGGTAACGTCCAAAGGTCGACTCTGAACTCATCCCCACTGCCGCATGCATCTCTCGGGCATGTACGGCTCATAGATGTCGAGGTATCGGATGGTGCCCCGATACCTCGACGTCGGATACTGGAGATCCAGGTTAACCCGAGAATAGGGGGTCCAACAAACCTGAAATATAAAGAAATGCCGTCGGGAAATGTAAATTTAAAAATAACGATTCATTACAAAAATATAAGAACGGATACATACATCCTCCGGTCGGTAACAGTCGAGGATGCGCCAATAGTAGATCGACGTATCGTACGTTTGTAACTTTGTGCGATCGACCCGATAGCGACATGCTCTCCTCTCATCGTCCTCTGCTCCAAGCAACGGGTTCGGGTCGCCAGGGAAATAGATGAAATACATCCATATCCACATCTATGGCACCCCGAAAAAGAAAATAAGTTCACTTTACGAAGATTTCGACAAAGACATTTTCAACCAAAACAACCAAATACCTGAAGAAGATATGAGCAACCCGCCAACTGAGCCACCCCGGCCCGTGAAGCCTCCCCAAGATTGCTGTAGAGAAATGCCAACGTGCCGACGCCCCATGCAGTCTTGACAACCCGACCCCAATCCTCAAACAACGCCAACATATCAACATCTACACTGTTCGTGGATTTGTTCACGAACAAGTTGGTGGACAAGTAATGCCACAGAAAACCGGCAGTTATGCACTCTGGCGGGTAGTCGGAAGCCATCATCACAAGTAAGTGATCGAAGAAATCTCGGCTGTGTAGATGACCCTTCCTAAGGTCCTTGAGGAAGTCACGCTGGCCGGGTAACACATAGTCGTCCGTCGTGCCAAATATATATTCAACCATATCAACGCACTCAGCAGAGGAGAAAGTGTGAGCTACCTCGTGCCCCTCAATCGGCAAACCAAGGATGATGGCAACGTCGTGGAGCGTAATCGTCATCTCGCCCCACGGAAAATGAAAGTTGTTGGTCGCTGGATGCCAACGCTCTACAAAAGCAGAAGTGTTGCCGAAATCGAAGTACAATAGCCGTGTCAGGCCGGTCTGTCGAATCATCCATAACCACGAACCCTGTGCAACATCAACGTCGCCGACGGAATATGAGCCCTCCATCGGGCAAACTCCATCGGTCTACTATGACACGTAATACATCGAACAGGTCTGTCGATGTCGTTCCTAAACGGGCCGAGTGACCTCCAAATCAAGTCGGCGATGTGTGTATGAAAATCCCGTAATACAGATGGATCGTCGAGCCCATACAGTGTCTGCTTGGGCAAGTTGGCCTCTGGAGGCTGGGCCTCTGTCCACCCAACAGAATCTACAACCACCTCATCCAAATGAATCTGAGTCGGGTCGGAGGGCAAAGTATCAGACTACGGAGGGTCGGACTAGGAAGGATGCGAGAATGACGACGACGGCTCGTTGGAAGCCTCTCCCGTCCCAAAAGAATCCCGGTAAGCCTCTGTCGTCCCAACAGAATCAACCATCATATCCTCTAACTGAGGCGGTGGGATCTCATCATGGAGAGGCTGATCCTCTCCCGTCGCAATAGAATCAGGACGAGCATCCGGCTCGGAGGTCGATTCTTCGTGTCGCCTCTTGCGACCCGAAGCCGTGACAAAACGAATCTCAGTAGCTCTACCATCAGCTGTAGACTGTCGAATGTGTTTTACTACCTCCTGTTATTTAATATATTATTAATTATTTAATAATTTTGCCTCATTTATTTTATTTCACTCAAACTAATCCTAATTTTTATTATTTCTATTTACGATTGTTACCACATAAAAATAACATTTCTAATCTAATAAATACATTATTTTTACGTTACGATTTCTAATTTCTATCATACAATTTTTCACTATAATATAATTTCTAATATAATATATATAAATATATATTATTTCTACGGTATGATTTTTAAATAAAAAATATGCATTTCATATATTTTATTTTATATGCATTTCATATAATATAAATTCTAATCTAATATGCATTTCATATATATTTCGCTAAAAAAAGTATATGCATTTTATATAATATAATTTCTAATCTAATATGCATTTCATATATATTTCGCTAAATCAATTATATGCATTTCATATAATATAATTTCTAATCTAAAATGCATTTCATATATATTTCCCTAAATAAAGTATATGCATTTTATTTAATATAATTTCTAATCTAATATGCATTTCATATATATTTCGCTAAATCAATTATATGCATTTCATATTATAATTTCTAATCTAATATGCATTTCATATATATTTCGCTAAATAAAGTATATGCATTTCATATATATTTCGCTAAATCAATTATATGCATTTCATATAATATAATTTCTAATCTAATATGTATTTCATATAAATTCCGCTAAATAAAATATATTTAATTTTATTTTGATATTAAAAATTACCTCGTCCGTCGGTCTTCTCTAACGCACTCGACGACCCGGATCCGCACCCTCCGTCGTTGTCAATCCGCCCGGGCCCACTCCCACCTCCATCTCTACCGCAGGCGCCATCTCTCCCACCAACTCCGGTGCCACCTCCCCCACCACTGCCGACGTCGAAGCTTCTCCCTCCCTGCTCCCCACCGCCACCGGTTCTCCTTCCCCGCTGCGAATCGCCGCGTCCGACACATTTGCGGGGTCGAAATCCGCCGACTGTTGTGCGGAACCCAAACCCGCCGAAGAAGGCGGTGCCATGTCAGACGACCTTTGCACGGAGCCCGAATCCACCGAAGAAGGCGGTCATGCCATGCCAGAATCGTCGAATTCGTTGTTCTCCATCGCCGAATCCTTCTCACTTGCTCGGGATTCCATATAAATTTGGCCAATTTCTCGCTCTCGCTCTAGCTCGGAATTTTTGTTTAAATGAATTGGAGATGTCGAAGGTAGAAGACGATCGTGCGCGGCGGAAGTATATAACGAAGTTGTGCGGGTTTTAAACCCGCACAACTAGGGTTTTATGGGCGGGTTTCAAACCCGCCCATAAAGCCCCAAAATTTTGTCAAAATTCTTCGATTCTCAGATTGAACCGGGTTTTTTTTTGTGCGCGTTTCGGATCCGCCCAAGGGAAACCCGGTTTTTTTAAAAAAAACTGTGCGGGTTTATAATCCGCACATATTCGAGTGCGCAACAAAAAATTTAGAGTGCGCAAAAATTTGCCGTTTTTTTATAGGGCAAGGATTAGGGTTGCACAAATATTTTTTAGGCAAATCTTCGCTCACAAAATTCGAAATGGTGACTTTGGAGAATTACCCAAAGCCTTAACCATCGAACCAAATGCCCAAAAGCTGGCCAAAAGGTCTATTGTTTGGTCACACTGTATGAAATAATGAAACAAGCTTTTCTAAAAGAGGAGAGAAGACTATCGATGTCATGGATAATTGGGTGAATTTTCCAAGGAATGTTCAAGGTCTGTTTAATGATGTTGATAACTGTCAAATTATCGCCTTTAAATCTTTAATGATAATTTTATCCAGCCTAATCACAACTGCTTAAAGTACAACTTTTAATAGGCCAAGGGCTTCAACTTCAAGTGTAGTTTTTGCCTAACACTCTTGATGAGGACGTAGAATGTATGCGATGTTAGTTTTAGGTTATGTTGTTAAATAGTTGAAGGTAAATTCGGTTCTTGTAGATCCTTAAAGAACAATGAAGACACTTTGAGTAGACCTCGAAGGAGTAATCTCATGAGTAGACCCTGAAGGGAAATCTCGTGGGTGTAGACCACTAGGGCAATCACCACCAAATATTTATGATGTTAAAACATAAAGTTTAAGCCTTTTGTTCGAAAAACATGTCCTTGATAATGGCCAACGAGTCAATCAAATAGATCGAGTTTTCCTTCAACGTTTATTGCCCCTATTATGCCAATGGTTGAACTACACTTGCGTCGTGGGATAAAACGTTTCCAACAATGAACGTGTGGCAACACTATTCATTAATGCATATAAACGCACCTTGTTCTTGTATAAGTGCATGTGTTTTGATTGTAATCTCTCAAGAGAACTAGCAATCTTTCTTACAAATTCCACACCAACAAAGGGGTGAAGAGACGACCTTAAATAGGCATAGAAGTCGGCGGTTTAATGGTGGTTATTGGTGGTTGAGAGGTTATGGGCGGTTCCTTCTCCTTATTCCACACGTTTTTCTCATGTGAGAAAGGCTTTCAATAACCACTTGAAATTGCTCTCAACCGCCTCCCTTGATGACATAACCAATCGGCTAAACAAGGCCTAAAAGGGACCCAAAGGCTCACGACCAAATGAACTCCAACAACTCAATATGTGCTAAACATTTTCATGAAGCTTAGGGAAGCTACCATGCATCCAAAATCACAAAGCCTCAACTCAAAATGAGCTAAAATCCGAAACCAGCTTAAAGTTGAGCCACCTCAAATTTGGTGTTCCAAAGCTTATCCAACTCTCAAATTTTGCAACATAGTCTTAGAGCTTCATATCTTCCTTTCCAAATCATAAGATGACGGACCAAGTCATTAGAAATGGTCAAGTGCCAAGCAAAACCTTACCATTGCTGAGTGTAGGGCTGGTCATGGGTCAGGTTATGGGTGGGTGGAGCTCTTCCACCACCCGACCCGCGAAATAAATTGTATCACTCGACCCACTCATCACCCGCGGAACCTTTCACCCATATTCGACCCACCCGTCATCTGCGGGTGGGTCGGGTGACCCGTCACCCGCGAATTCTAAAATTTCAATAAAATTTTATAAATTTTTAGAATTAATATAAAATAAAGTTAATGCAACAATTTACTTACTAGTGATATCCAAGATATTCTCAAACATTTTATTCGTGGAGATTCACATATGTTGACCCACAAATTTCTATATCTTTGATTTGCTTAAGTTCCAACAGAAATCCTCAACTTCCTCTCATTAAAACAAGTTCCTAGGTCATTCAGATCCCTTAGCAAAAACGTTTACATTATCATAATGGATTCCATTAGGGATTTAGCATTTAGGGTCCTTATAGTTTTAATATTTAAAAAAAACCCCAAGCCCCAAACTTTCTTTTAGGAAAAAAACTAAACCTAATTTTAATTTAGGATAAATTTTTACGGGTGGTAGATGGGTGAAACGGGTGGTGGGTGATGGGTCGGGTTAAACGGGTGTAAAATTTCACCCATTTCCGACCCGTCACCCATTTCACCTGTCACCCGATCCACCCGTCACCCGCTTCATTACTGTTTTTCACTTGTATAATTGGGTCGGGTGAAGCGGGTGGGTCGGTCACCCACAGATAATGTCCAACCCTAGCTGAGTGTGCCTATGCCATGGCCTGCCAGCGCCGAAGGCCAACGTCGGGTGCACTTTGGCGCGTCGTGTCCTTAATGTCAAGATCTCGCGACGCCTAGCGCACCCTCATCGATTCCCATGTGCCAACGCCGAGCAAGGCCACACCTTGTCCTCGATGCTACGACTCACCAACGTTGAGCGCGAAAGATGTCGATACTTGGCACGGGCGTGCCTAACCTATGATTCCCTTATCACTTAAACCCTTAAAAATACTTAGGGTCGATCAGATAGATAGTGCCTCCGGCACACCCTAAGCCCGAGCGATACCCTTAGTAATTCTCACACTTATCATTTATAACTTTCACCAAATGGATTGATGACTTTTCACAAATCATCAAGATTCCTCCTCCATTTGTGCAATCTCATAAAACTTAAACAATTTAACAAACTCTATGTGTAGAAATAAATATTCATTGGATTTGAATTTATAACTTGTAATAATTACAATTAGGGGTGTCCATAAAAACCGAACCGAAAAACCAAAAAACTGGTTATTTTTTAGGTTAACCAAACCGACTTTTTTTGAAATTTTGGTTTGGTTAACCGAACCGAAAATATTTCGGTTTATCGTTTCGGTTCACGACTTTACATATAATGGTTAACCGAAAATATATTAATATTTTTTCAAATATTAATTATTTGTGCTTTATCTAGTGGTTAAACTCTATGATCTTCAAGGTGTTGTTCTAGTTTGAGTCTTTTCTTTTCCAATTTTAATAATTTACACACTATTTTTCCACTTTTCATTGATATAAGATCCGCTTATTAAATTTGATGGGATAAAAAATAATACACACAATGTTTGATTTCACATAATATAGTATATACTCACGATATTTATTTACAACAACCGAAACAATATGGTATAAGTACATATTTAAAATAAAAGTCAAGCTTGATCACTTTTTTTTATTCAAATTTTATTATTTTAGTTTTAATTATTTAAGGTAAAATTACATAAATAGTTATCGGTTAACCGAGAAAACCGAACCGAAAAATTGGTTAACCGAACTACGGTTAACCGAAATTTACGGTTCAGTTACGGTTCATGATTTTAACTAACCGAAATCATGGTTAACCAAACTTCGGTTAACAGAAATCTCGGTTAACCGGGTTTGGACACCCCTAATTACAATAATGCATTAAATAATTATAGTGTACTAAGACTTGAACCACTTCAACTTGTCTAAGTACACGTAGTAAGAATTAAAATATGAGTTACATAACGTATATATATTAAACTTGACATTTTGAGGCTTTACATCCCTTATCCTTTTCACATATGCTTTGAGAGGAGTCATTCTTGAACTCTCTTGGAAGAAGCCTTTCACTTCCACATATGCTTAGTTGAACTTCTAACTTGCACCTACAAATGCAATTGCCAAAATTCATTAATGAAAACTCAGTTTCAAACTCTCTTATTATGTAGGCTAGAGCAAATACCATCATGGGTCATGTATGCTCTTGATGTCATCTAGTTTTGAGTAGTTTGCATATGCATTTAGGATTAGTTTTTCTCCTTTTCTAGCTTAGGTTTTGGTCTTTTTGTGTTGATTTTCGTATTATTTGTAGTATGGAGGTCTACATAAGTTTGTTTTGCTTTTATAGGTCTTTTGATGGTGTTTTGGAGTCAAGAGGAGATGAAGACAAGAGGACAAGATCTTAATGAAGCTTAAAGGCCACAACTAACACTAAGGAATGAAGATTTGAGGATTCCAACAACTTTCAAGAGTTGTGGAGGAGCTATAATAGGTCAAAATGCAAGATAACGAGTGAAGGAGGAGGTTCATCATCACGGGTCGTGGAGGCCATCACAAGCCAAACCAATGGCAAACAAAGCAAGAAAGTGCTCTTAGATGGCCCATCACAGGTCGTGACATCACCTAGTGCGCGCAAGGATTTTGGGCTTTCTTACTCTTTTTTGGGCCCGAGTTGGTTTTATTTTTGGGATATCTTTTGGCATAAGTTTTAAGACTTTTCTAAGACTACTTGGAGCTTAAGTTAGAACATTTTTTATGCATTATTATTATTCTAATTTCACGGAGAGAGAGAGAGAGAAGAGACAATTTCTAGGGTTTTAGTTCTACGCTTTTTTCGCTTTGGAGATTTGTTTTGAACTTTGGATCTACTTTGTTTCTTCAATTGAAATTCCTAGTAAGTATTCTCTTTCAATTATTGTTCTTATTTCTATTCCATGTTTGATTTAATTGCCTTACTAATGAATTCGAATATGCTAGGCTAAACTCTATAGTTCTAGGGTTTGGTTGATCCCAACAATGTGAAGCGGATTAGATTCAATACCTTTTTCTTGAATTGAGTTGGAAACTAATATGATTTCATTCTAGGGGCTTAATCTAATAGGTTTAAACTTGTTAGAATCTTGTTTAGGTTGCACATTGAGAGGTGGTAGTCTAAGTAAGTAAACAATATAGAGAGAACACATCGAGAAGTGGTTCTATCTATTTGGAAAAACTAGAATTGAACTTAAGATTAGTTTCTCGTGTGGTTAATTGTCATAGAACTTCTAGATGTTTGAGTCAAATTTGATGCATCATGAGAGTGGGGCAAGTTTGGTTCACCGTCTAGATTTCTAAGTTCTTAAAGGGTTTCTATCGGTTTTGTTTTGTCACGAGAGTAGGTTCTTAATTTGATAGAAGTATATTAAGTTAAACTTTGAGAAAAGTTAATTTATGACATTAGACAATAACCTTCATAACAAAATATCCAACGCAGTTTAGGTAAAAGTGAGATTCGATCTCCGTGCATCAAAGTTGTGGTGATTCCTTACCTTAGAACTTTGCTTTCTCATATACTTTTCATTCTCATAATTTACTTGATTTACTTGCTTTTAGTAGTTAGAATTATGTAACACCCCCTTTATTTACCCTGGAAGTATTACCGCCAGTAACCCCGATTAGGACTAAACCCGAGTTACCCATGGCTTTAACCTGACAAAACTTACTAGAACAAGGTAAATGAAACCATTTAAAACCTAACAAAATTAACTAAAACTTTACAACGGAAAAGAGAATAAAAGGTCTTATACAAGCCTTAACTTAAAAAGAATTAGTAAATAAATAGAACAAACATCTATTTAAACAAAGTCTTTATCGAGTCTTCCTTACGTTCTTAACTTCTTTCCCACTTCGCTTTGCAGAAGCCTAACCAAGAACTTCACTCAAGTATAGCCATTGGAAACCTTTCTTCAACTTCTGAAGCTTCAAACCTCTGGATCTACCTCTTGAATCAATTTCCAAGCAGAGCCTGATGTGTCGTATACCAACGGTGGACACCAGCCGACCATATAAAAGAAAAGAAGATGGACGGGTTAGTCTAATGAAAGACTAAGCAAGTGGAGAAACTAACTTGGTTCAATCAAAGCTTGATTAAGAATCATTCATAATAGGGAGCAAGAATGGTTATCGAATGGACTAACCATCTTGGTACATTAATGTGCCTAACACACTTATCTATCATTACTCTCAATAGTTTCGATCGTAATTACCTTCACTTGAGCCTATGGCTCGTTTGGCTCGATAATGGCTCGATCCCCGAGCTCGAGGGTGGCTGGGTATTGCCCGACGGTTTCCCTCGTGGTGGGTGGTGTTCGGAGCAGTGGGTGATCGCCGGCGACGACGTACGGCGAGGCAAAGATACGCTGGCGGTAACGAATTCTTCTCCCGCGTCCACGTTCCGTCCTGCTCTTCTCTCGCTGGTTCGGTCTGCAGCAACACAACCCACAGAAAGATGAAGAAGAAGACGAGGTGAAGAAGATGGGGTGAAGGAGGAGGTAAGCTGGCTGGAGAAGAAGAAGATAGCCGACGGTGAAGGAATCGACTCTCCAAGTCCGTCGTCCTTCTTGACTCTCTCCTTTGTTTCTTTTCCAAGAATTCGAGCCTTAACTTTATCTTTCTGGTTCCTTCCTTACTTAACAAGGTAGAGAAGAGGCGGTTTAAAAACAAAACCTGTCTCGGAACGGGACTCGCGTTAAGCGGTAAAATTATCTACCTCGGGTGGAAAAACTTACTAAACGAAAAACGTCCCGTAAATTATGTAGACCAATAAAATCAATTTTCCATGATTTTATCACGCTACCTTCAATTTTTAAGGCTTCCGTTTTGTATTTTAAATCCTTTACAGTACATAATTAAGAAGACGGCGTACCCAATAAATATTCTGTTTCCACTGAAAAATCCTAGAATTCACACCGATCCATAAAATCATTTATTTATTATTTTAGGATATCACCAACAATTTTCTAGGATTTAAATTTCGACAAAAATATTGGATTAAGCGTTAAAACGGACAAAGAGGTTAAAAGGATATCTGAGAAAAATTCAAAAATATCCTTAAAAGCCACAGTTATTACATTAGTACCCCCTTAAAAATGGTTTCGTCCTCGAAACCAAGGAGAACTCGAGTCACAAGAAAGGATAGCATAAACACACACACACAAACACTACAACCTATACAGAAGTTTGTAGTACCCCCTTAAAAAAACACATGTTGTTACTTCTGCACCAGGCACAAAACAACCATTGCTTAGTTACGAAACTCCTTCTTTACAACGTTCATTAACTTTGGGAAATGGCTCAGCATTTCCTGTCTAGTTTCTCAAGTCTTTCCTTCACCTCCATTTTTAGACTAAGGTAACCTAACCAAAGGTATCTTTCTTATTCACGATTCAACCTGGCCTTTCTTCACAAGTGTCATTTGGTTGAATATCCATCTTATTATTGTTGAGTACAAGAGATATATTGAACGCATACTATCAAGGAAAACATTACGGATAGAATGCACTGGAGGTGGCCATGCCAACTGTTAAGCAAGCTTACCAGTTCTTTCCAGTATCTTGAAAGATCCAACATAACGAGCATTTACGTTGTCTCGCTTTCCCCAGCGGAATACGCCTTTCAAGGCGGATACCAGAACAAAAACGTCGTTCTTTATAATGAACTTAACATGCTCTCGCTTTAAAACAACACACAACTGTTGTTGCTTTTGAGCAGTTAGCACCCTTGATCGTGTTAGTGCGACATCAGTTGTTGTTCCCTTGGCCAAATCTGGCCCATGAAGAACCTTGTCACCATTGTCATTCCAACAAATTGACAACCAACACTTCCAGCCTTACCAAGCCTCAAAAAGAGTCATTTTCTTTATCGTGTGATCAAAATTCTTGTATGTGAAGTCACTCAAACTCAACTACCATTCCAACTCGTGTGGAATCTAGAGTACATGACCTTAGGAGTTTGAATTTGTTTCTTTGCATTGTTCATCAGTTTGATGAGTGAAGCCAACGCTAAAATTCAATTCAATCCACAAAGCTTGATGTCACTCCTTTCAAAACTTTGGCATGAACCATCCATCTCAATCAGAGATAATAGTCTTTGGAGTTTTATGAAGATGAAATCCTTCATGCATGAACACCTCAGCTAACTTTTGTACTCTTTAAGTCATCTTAATTACATTAAAAAGAACACTCTAGGTGAGTTTATTAACAACCTCCATATGCATCCTTCTTTCATTAAGTCTTGAACGACTAATGACAAGAATCCATTGTAACATCTTTCCACTTTCATTCTGAAATAGGAAGAGACTATTACATTTCATCTGGTCTTCTATGCTCAATCAGGACTTCCAAACAAACCAAACACATCAAAACAAACTCGGTGACATTTCACTTCATGTCAATCCATCAAAAGTTTTATCTTAAATCCTTATACATTTACTTGTTCCAGGATGAACTAATTAAGCAAATAACTATGCCTCCTTTGAAATAAGCTTTCAAAGCTCATCAACAACAGGTACTCATGAACAGTTTTGAAACCAAGCAATCCATAATCTTGAATAACAAATCCCGGTGTCTTACCTTCTTGATCTTCTCCATTGATCTTAAATAATATTACTTTCCCATACTACTTTTCCTTGATCTGGTCAACAGATTTTGAATAACATCCTAGGGGATTCACACAACCTTGTTGTCATCCAAACTAAACCTTTAGTCCTTCTCAAATTAGTTTCTTTACAAGGATTACTTAAAATCCTTACTCAATTTCCTTTTTGAGATAAAATCTCAATATTACTTCAACCAAGAATATGAGATTTATCCAACACATGTCAAGATAATAACCTATCTTGTCAATCATTTATATCCTTTTCTCAACCAAAACTCAGCTTGGGCATACTGACATTCAAAAGTAGTTATCTCTCTTTCAACTACTTCAAACTACACTCTTACGCATTACTATACCAACATATTGGACAATAATACCTTTAGTCCAATAATTTCCAACAAAATTGTCTCCATTGACAATTTTCAGTCTTTTTCATCAAAGAACTGTTTAGACTTCACTTAACATTCTGACTTGTTGAGCAACCTAACTCTTAGGATTAAAAACATATCCTCACGTGTCCACTCTCTATATCCAACAACTTATCAGGCTGAGATTGAATATCAATACTAATTTACATATACAAACTCCAGACCAATTGGAGTTCTGCTTAAAGTCCTCACTTGACTGTCTTATCTCAAAGAGATTTAAGTTTTCAAGACAACCTGAAAACAAATAACAACTAATGGAGAAATTACTATTACATCCTTTATTCCAAAGAAAGGATTACTACAATATCATTCCTTAGAAAGGGTTCCATCCCAGGAGTTCATATCAACTTACTTTCAAGGACAATTCTGCTAAAAAGGCAATGACTTTCTTAGGTCATGACGTCAACCAAGATGAACTACTAGCAAACTACTTAGAGAATTCCAATAATCGTTAACTAAAAATAATCCCAAACTTTTAGAGAAGTACGGAGTTACTCCATGCTCTTCAGAGACCAACACAGATTTGTAAAGAATCTTACCAAATTTCCTTACGTATAATCGAACTGTTTTGGGAAGTTTGACCATACTCCTTAAATGGTATAGGATACCAAGGATGTACTAACTCAAAAGAGTTTTACAAGATACTAGATATAGAAATTGCTATAATGCAAAAGAAAGCTTGCATCTTTTCATCTCAACCAACTACACTTGCAAAACTCATATAATTGCAAAACTTATATGATTGCCAAATCATACTAGAAACCATTCTTTAAACCCAAGGAATTATGTGATCTTATTCCACCATGTGATCAGGATGGGGAGATAATAAACATAATCCTTTACTACATTCTCATAGGAATAAGACATGTAATCTTGCCTTACCATGTGATCAAGATGGAAGACAAATCACATTCTTACTCACCATTATGAAAACCGTAAAAATACTTACTCTTAAAGCGTTTTAACAACTAACATTGCCCTAAAATTCATATCTGAATTTTTCTCAAAATCAAAGATGAGTCTCAGAGGAGCAAAGACAAACTAATTCGTTTCTAAACATATCACTTCCCTTTTGAAGTATAACACTTCTTTTCTTCTTCAAGGTAGTTCCTGGTGACGTACCTTTACCTTTTCTCACTTCCAATACACTATCATATTTTTCCGTACTCCATAGTATGAAGTAATCCTCATTTGATACAACTTGGTCAGAACTCATCTTAACTTTACAAGTTCCAATAAAAAGGTTGATTACTCACTGCTGGAAAACGCGTCTGTAGCCAGGAAAATAGACACGACTTCCGCCACAAAAATAACCACGAAATCACGTTAGCCACGACATCCCCAGCGGATTGCCCTACGAAAGTTGCCCTGGGGCTAAAACACGCGAGGCTAAATATCACTCTGGAAAAGAACCACAGAATTCTAGTTTTGTGGCTATTTAGCTGCAAATAATAGCCGCGAATTAGTTCATTGCTAAATGTGTGGCTGTTGGTAGGGCTGAGCAAACGGATTATCCGATCCGATCCGGTATACCGGATATCCGGAAAAAAAATTTTCCTTAAAACCTCGATCCGTTAATTGTCGGATATCCGGTAAGAAATATCCGTTTGGAACGGATATCCGGTAGCGGATATCCAAACTATCCGTTTTGAAAAAATATTATTACTATTTTTGATTTAGGCCCAATTAATATGAATGATTGACGGATATCGGAACCGGATATCCGTCGATCCGTTTAAATTTTAATTAAAAGTTTACACGGTTGAAGAGAATTGAACACTTGATATGTTCAAATTTTACAAAATACTCATTTAAACATCTATTCTACTTAGTATAATGTGTATTTTCTAAAAAAATATAAATAATACCGGATATCCGTTTGCTTGAAAACCCCGATCCGTATTCGGTCCGGATATCCGGAAAAAAAACCCCGGATCGGATCGGATACGGATAAGAAATTTTGTGATCCATTCGGATCCGGATATTTTCGGATCAGATAGACCGGATCGCGGATCGGATCAACGGATTGGGTATTTTTTGCTCACCCCTAGCTATTGGTCACGAAAGTCGCGTTCAACCATATTACCCAGAATTGAATTTCGTGGTTGGTTTTGAGTGCATCACCATCAAATGTTAGCCACAAATGTATTTTTTGCTCACCCCTAGCTATTGGTCACGAAAGTCACGTTCAACCATATTACCCAGAATTGAATTTCGTGGTTGGTTTTGAGTGCATCACCATCAAATGTTAGCCACAAATGTATTTTGTATCTAAGTTCGAGTCGAATTTGAACTCATAATCGCCCCTATTTCGTGGCCATTAGCCTTAAGATTTGCCATGAATTTATTTTGTTTCAATTTTTGTGGTTAAATAATTACGCATTTAAAAAAATAAAAAAATATTATACTATAATATATATGCTAATTTTTCTCTAATGTTCTCTACTTTAATCAATACAATGGTAAAGTATACAGAAAGTTGGACATAAAAAGCAACAAAAAAATGCAAACAATACAAGAAGCAATTGAAAATGACATAACACATCATTATATGTCTTAACACATTTAGTATGTTTGATACAATTATACAAACATTTTATGAAACTAAAGCTAAGCATCATGAGTCTTGGAAAGCCAACTTTTAACAATCTTTAGGCTCCTTCTTTATACCCTTCTTGCCCAAGCATCTTGCTTTGCTTCCCATATTCGTTTTCGATCTAGAAAACAAAACCAGTCACATTACGACTCTATAGAGTGCCCCGTCAATGTCCAAACCAATTTGAGATGCATCACCATCACCAAAACATTCTGAAGAAAACAAACATCTTATAAAACCATACTAGTCCAAAAGGTGTTGAGAAGGATGAAATCTAGCTTGAATGAATGAACAAAAAAATGAATGCAATGAAAGTTAGGACCTCAGATTATATATTGGTATGCTTTATTAATTGCATACATGTTGGAATGAATCCTTAGCTGATATACATTATTCCTACTTCACTCTTATAAGAAAGACTGAGTCAACATCTAGCTAATCACCCAATTCCAAGATGAAAACTTATTTATGATCTACAAAAAACTACTACCATAAGCCATAGGATAACAAATGTAATTTAAATATCCTTTTTGTAAAGCAGAAATCTATTTTCTAGTGGCTATCAAGCAAGCTGAATCATCATTTTAGATAAACCAGAATCACTCACCAAGATATTTTCTTTGAACATCAACAATCCTAATAGCACATAATAGTACCAAGGAACCTACAAATCCCACCAGAGAAAAGGGTGAATCAACTATTTTCCACATCTAAATTAGGCAAAATCACAAGTCTTTCCTTAGCCAAACCTAGAGTTTTCAGCCACCTGAGACTTTGCAGAGTGATCAACAGTGACGAAATTAGCATAGAAACAACAACAACCCAATCCTTGAACTTTTTAAAGTATGAAGTTACCTTTTCTGCACCAGCTGTATCATATATAGTTGGGAATAGATCACTGCACCAAAAATATGAGCATAGATTATTTTTCCTTCAACTTCAATTTACTCATGAGAATAAGATTTTTCTCTTGCAATACGATTGGTTTCTTTCATCCATACAACAAACCAAAGCCAATTCCAACTAGGATCTATAATTACAATAGTTTGTGATGTGACAAATCAAAATTACTCCAGCAGATACAATACGAACAATAGCCACTCTAGACCAATTCCCATGTTAAAGAAAAAGTAAATCTCAAGCCTTTCCAGAGACCATTGTTCACTACTCAATTAGCTAATTATCATTTTAATTTTTTTAAATTTAATAGAGACAACATGTCTAATACTCAGCTAGAATTCAACAGTAGACTTATAAGAAAACAATCCACCAACCTCAATATACAACACATTGCTAGGGATGAAACACTTAAATTGCTTTCAGGAGTGCCCCTTGCAACTCCTCCACCTCACTAATTATTCCTTGCAGCACCTACAAACTCACAAAAGTGACTTATTTCAAATAGGATCACATAATTCACAAAATTAAAAAAGAATGAAAATATTTTGTAATCAATAAGAAAAACAATGGGAAGCAACACAAACTCACCTTGTGGAAAGCACGAGACTGTAAAAAAAAACGGCCAAAAATTGCTCACCTAATTAAGCAAACACAAGGAAATAGAAAAAAGGGAAATTACAAGGTAATCAAAGCGATTAAACTAGACCACGTAGCAAAGACATGAAATAAATTGCTCACCTAATTTAGATTTGGAGTGGAGGAGCACGCAACCCGAGGATTATTGCCAGATCTGAGTACTAATCTCCTATTGAGTAGAAAATCCAAGCAAATGCAAATCCATTCCAAATCAAAACTTTGCCCTACAAAACCATTCCAAGGAAAGGAGAAAAAACACATTCGTACTCATTCTACCAAGACAACAACTAAAATCGAAATCAAAGGATAGAGAATTCTTACTCAATTCTTGAGAATTGATCAGTTTTCCTGAATCTCCACATCAGCATCAGTGGTCTCATCTTGCAAATCCTTAGGTTGTTCCCATCGATGGTTCGTCCAACAGAAATACAAGTGCCCAAATACTCATTCATGGAGTTAGACAACCCCTTAGCCATGGAACGGGGCGGAACGACAACCTTGGGTCGATGGTTAGGGTTGTGCAAATTGAGACATCGGTAGTCAACCACCGAGATGCTAGTGCGCTTCATACATCTATGCAGTGGAAAGCGTCGGGAGTTGTAGAAGCATCGTCGACGAGGTTTAGTAGTTGTGCGATTATGAGCAGTGTGTTCAATTGAGAGAGAGGATCGATTGATGTTTAGGGCGGCTATCTAGCTTGGAGAGAGACGGGTTCGTTGTTTATGAGTTGAATCAACTTTGAGCGCCGCCTGATGAGAATAGAAACTAGGGTTTGAGAGTTTGGCTTTTGGGCTCATATTTTTCAGCCCAAAATTTCATTTTTCCTCTTAAAATAATTTTCTCTCCAATTAAGCCCGCCAATATTTTTGCCCAATTTTGAACGAATTTTTTGTAAAGTTAATGTAATGCACCTTTCTATATATATATAAGTTAACATATTCTAAGAGAAAATAATATAAAAAATGCTTAAAAATAATTCACATATACATATGTGTATTATAAATTTCGTTTTCCCTCTTAAAATAATTTCCCTCCCATTAAGCCCGCCAATATTTTTTCACCAATTTTGAACGAATTTTTTATAAAATTGATGTAATGCATCTTTCTATATATAAATAAGTTAAAGATATTCTAAGAGCAAAAAATATAAAAAAATGCTTAAAAATAGTTCACATGTACATAATGTGTATTATACCTTTATAAGTACTAACAATTATAACAAGTTCTAAGTAAATATAACGACTTCTTAAAAGAATGAACGGTTCTAAAAGACTATAATGATTTCTTTTTAGAATGCATGGTTCTGAAGGGATATAACGTTTTCCTATAAGAATGAATGACCCTAAAGGCATATAACGTTTACTTATAACAATGAACGAGTTCTAAAGGGATATAACGATTTCTTATAAGAATGAACGGTTCTAAAGGCATATAACGTTTTCTTATAAGGATGAATATAACAATTTTTTATAACAATGAATGATTCTAAGTGAATATTATGTTTTCTTATGAAAATGAACGATTCTAAGGAAATATAACGATTTCTTATAAGAATGAATGATTATAGAGGAATATAATGATTTCTTATAAGAATGAACGATTCTAAGTGAATATAATGTTTTCTTATAAAAATGAACGATTCTAAGTGAATACAATGTTTTCTTATAAGAATGAACGATTCTAAGTGAATACAATATTTTCTTATAAGAATGAATGATTCTAAGCGAATATAACTTTTTCTACGTTTTCTTATAAGAATGAACGATTCTAAATGAATATAACAATTTCTTATAAGAATGAACTTTAAGTGAATATTATGTTTTCTTATAAGAATGAACGATTCTAAGTGAATACAATATTTTCTTATAAGAATGAATGATTCTAAGCGAATATAACGATTTCTTATAAGAATGAATGATTATAAAGGAATATAATGATTTCTTATAAGAATGATCGACCCTAAACCCTAAACCCTAAACCCTAACCCTAACCCTAAACCCTAAACCCTAACCATAGACCCTAAACCCTAAACCCTAAGAAATATAGCGCTTTCTTATAAGAATGATCGATTCTAAATGAAAGTAATGCTTTCTTATAAGAATGATCGATTCTAAAGAAATATAACATTTTCTTATAAGAATGAATGATTCTAAAGGAATATAACGATTTCTTATAAGAATGAACGACTCTAAAGGAATATAGCGATTTCTTAGAAGAATGAACGGTTTTAAATGAATATAATGATTTGTTATAAGAATAAACGATTCAAAAAGAATATAACAATATCTTATAAGAATATCGATTTTAAATGAATATAACGATTTCTCATAAGAATGAACGAATCTAAATGAATATAACGATTTCTCATAAGAATGAACGATTCTAAATGAATATAACGATTTCTCATAAGAATGAACGAATCTAAATGAATATAACGATTTCTCATAAAATGAACGAATCTAAATGAATATAACGATTTCTCATAAAATGAACGAATCTAAATGAATATAACGATTTCTCATAAGAATGAACGATTCTAAATGAATATAACGATTTATTATAAGATTAAATGAATATAACGATTTCTCATAAAATGAACGAATCTAAATGAATATAACGATTTCTCATAAGAATGAACGATTCTAAATGAATATCACGATTTCTCATAACTCATAAGAATGAACGAATCTAAATGAATATAACGATTTCTCATAAAATCAACGAATCTAAATGAATATAACGATTTCTCATAAGAATGAACGATTCTAAATGAATATAACGATTTCTCATAAGAATGAACGATTCTAAATGAATATAACGATTTCCCATAAGAATGAACGATTCTAAATGAATATAACGATTTCTCATAAGAATTAAAAATTATTAATTTCCTAGGAAGTCATTTATAATTTATTAAAAATTATTAATTTCCTAGGTGAGCATGATTGATATTTTATTTTAATAAATATTTTTCTATAAAGGCCTATGGGTAATATTTATTAAAATTTTAAAGTAATTGTTATTTATAGTGGAAATAATTTTACAAATAAAAAAAATTAATTAGGAATGGGCTTTTGAGGTAATAGAAAATCTGATGGGCTTGAGAGTCAAAAGAAATGGGCCCGTTTTTGGATCACCGTACTCGGCCCATATGGAGGAGCAGCCCAATCCAAACTCTTCTCCTACTCCTTCGTTGAAATCTTGTGGTTATTTCTGAAGATTAACCACGAAATGAAGAACTCGTGGCTAATCTCGTGACTGTTTCTGCAAATTTTTCCAAACATAAAAAGTTAGACACGAAATGAAGAACTCGTGACTAGTCTCATGGTTATTTCTGCAGATTTCTCACGAAATGAAGAACTCGTGGCTAATCTCGTGACTGTTTCTGCAAATTTTTCCAAACAAACAAATTTAGACACGAAATGAAGAACTCGTGACTAGTCTCGTGGTTATTTCTACAGATTTCTCGCGAAATGAAGAACTCGTGGCTAATCTCGTGATTGTTATCGCAGATTTTTCCAAACAAACTAAGTTAGACACGAAAATAAGAACTTGTGGCTAGTTTTGTGATTATTTCTAAAAATTCTAACGAAATGAAGGAACATTTATAAGTCAATGATTCAAATTACCCACACAAATAACCACAAAACTAGCCATAAATATTATGTGGGTACTTAGCTCCAGATTTTGCCGTGAATATACACTCGAATCCTTTTTCGTGGCTAATTAGCTACTACACTAGAAATGAATCTAGCCGCACGAGACATTCGCGTCAATTTGGCCTAAACTTTAGCCACGGGCATATTTTCATGACAACATGGCCAGAAATTTACAACCAAATTTAGTCGCGCGCTCTTTTCGCGGCGATTCAGCCTCAAATATAGCCGCAAGTGTATTTTTCATGGCAATATAACCACAAACGTAAATATTTATGGCTAAACTTGTGGCCGTTGCCACCCAAATTAACCTCGACAATATTCGTGGCTAAATATTTTCTGGCTACAGACGCGTTTTCCAGCAGTGACTTGAACTTATTTACTTGCAATACTTACTAAAGAAAAGATTTCAACATCTTTATACTTATAACATAGATCCTCCTGAGATCATTCTCAACTTGTATATCATCTTGACATACTGCATTTAAGATGAGGTATTAATGATTCCTCACTAGAAATCAAAACTTGAGTTCATCTATTCTCCAAAACCATAGATCTTCGGGAGCTTACTTGTCATCTCAACTCTTATATTCAAAGGTAAACAAACTTACTCTGTAACAAGTCCCAAGGTATTTACTACCCTTTTATCCTTACATAAGGAAATTCTTCCAATTTCCAATTCCTTATCACATATGAAAGCACATGGCTCCACATAACCTTTTGAGATCCTTCCAAATTCTACCTTGGTTAAACAAACTAGACTTCTCCATCATTCTTGTCTTCTTACTTAGCCACAAGAAGAAGACATATACTTTTTTATTAGCTTCAGTTCAAACCACATTGCAAAGGAAGAACTTGTGGTTAGGAGACTTGCCGACTACTTAATAGTTTCACCAGTACCACCTTAGACATTAGGTTTGACTGATATAAAATCTTCAAAACTCAAACACAACTGAAATTATTATTCAGCGATAAGGTCTAAGCCTTATTGACCACAATATTGAATGATTGATATTTTTCTCCCAACCGATTAAAATATCAAAGGCAAACATGCCAAAATTCTTCCTTGCATCTTCTCAAAACTGAACTTTATCATTTCCATCATTAAAGAAACATAAGTCAATACCATTGGCAAATTAGAACATCTCAATGTTGATTCCATTACTAGTCCATTATAGACCTCAATTCTTTTCTCATTATCCCGAGTTGGGTATCATACAACGAAACTCCAATAACGTTGTCACATAGGTTAGTCATCTGGATATCAACAACTCATGTAATCAATTAACACTTGTGCTAAGTAGTTAATTGAACATAAACACATTACTGGTGAACTTTTACCTGTTCAATCCATTTTGACCAATCAACCTTATTCACAACAACCTTGATGATTAACCACTTGTTCACAACTTAAACTGAACCAACATTCTTCCTTTCTTTCTTACTATAATCATAAGAAATTCCCATTCCATTTAGGATTCTCAATCCTCTTAACTCAAAGGATAACAACATATATGAAAATCCAAGTTTGAACACTATCAGGTTAGAAATTGAATTGTATTTTCCAATAGATTAACAATTCAATTGATCCAACATTTGAGCACTTCAAAGCTCTTTAACTTCCAACTGAGCAAAGAAAAGTACAGAATATCCATGATTCTATACTATAGAGTCACAAACATAGTTGTTGAAGAAAGTTTCCAAAGGTAATCCCTTTCTATTCATTATTCTTTTACCTCACTTCATGATCCATGCTGATCTTTTAGAATTACTCAAGACGTATAAGATTCACCAAATCTTACCATTGAGAAGTAGAGGTTCCAACTCCAAACTTCTATTGATACTTGAATTTCAAAATTCATAAATTCCTATAAGAATATACTCGTGAAAACTCTTAATCTTATGACTTCAATGTCAAAGAAACTCATTTAAAATTTCCTTTTTAAAGACAACACTTGAACTTTCATATCTCAAGAAAAGGAATTAACAATTTCTTTCACATAACTTTGAATCATGAACTTTCTAACAAAAATTCTTAACTTGAAATCTTCCATCATACGAGCTTAAAATAGGAAACCTTCAAAATAGAAAGTCTTTATGAAGTACAATACTTAACTTCAAAATCTGACAAGAAGTTTCCTAATATGGAAGAAACGACGAGGGTACACCCAATTCAGACTCTCAAGAGAGAATAGGAATTTATTGAGAACTTGGTCTAGAACCGGTTCAACTTTAAGAATCTTCACCTGATCTTACTATGGATCCTTCTCGGAAACCATTCCCATCTCCAGGGATTCAAATGTCCACCATAGGACAAAACTCATTACCTCATGTTCTCCATTTCCCTTTTCTCCTTCTATCTTTTCACGAGTCTGGCTTCCAATCTTAACCACTTTCCATAAATGGTTCTAAGATAACACACATATAGAATTCTCCGTAATTCTATATAAAAGAGGAAAGTCTTAAGCAAGACTTAGGAACTTTCAGCTCTGTTACCACTTCTGTAACACCCCCTTTACTTACCCTGGAAGTATTACCGCCAGTAACCCCGATTAGGACTAAGCCCGAGTTACCCAAGGCTTTAACCTGACAAAACTTACTAGAACAAGGTAAATGAAACCATTTAAAACCTAACAAAATTAAGTAAAACTTTACAGCGGAAAAGGGAATAAAAGGTCTTATACAAGCCTTAACTTAAAAAGAATTAGTAAATAAATAGAACAACCTTCCATTTAAACAAAGTCTTTATCAAGTCTTCCTTACGTTCTTAACTTCTTTCCCACTTCGCTTTGCAGAAGCCTAACCAAGAACTTCACTCAAGTATAGCCATTGGAAACCTTTCTGCAACTTCTGAAGCTTCAAACCTCTGGATCTACCTCTTGAATCAATTTCCAAGCAGAGCCTGATGTGTCGTATACCAACGGTGGACACCAGCCGACCATATAAAAGAAAAGAAGATGGACGGGTTAGTCTAATGAAAGACTAAGCAAGTGAAGAAACTAACTTGGTTCTTATGGTTGTAACTAAACATATTGGCATCCAAATCCGATTAGACTCGGATTATGATCCAATAGTTAGCAGTCTTATAGAGAATAAGAAGGAGACTCGTATATTCAAGAGATAGGACACCACGACTTGTGGTTCCTTTACGAAACATGAACAATTGTTGGGAACCCGTATTAATCACATAACATTTTGAAAAGCCTCCATCGACTAATCAGATTGACTTAATCAAAGCTTGATTAAGAATCATTCATAACAGGGAGCAAGAATGGTTATCGAATGGACTAACCATCTTGGTACATTAATGTGCCTAACACACTTATCTATCATTACTCTCAATCTGTGCACTCGCACCATTTCATAGTTTTTACGTAGTTCGGCCAACAACCGAGATCAGAGGGTCTATTTCATCCATGATCATTTACATATATCCTCGGCCAACAACCGAGATCAGAGGGCCTATTTCATCCATGATCATTTATACATGCTCGGCCAACAACCGAGATTCGACCAACAACCGAGTGTCAATTGCACTTAGCTAGAGTGCACCATTGTCTTCCTTCAACGGGAAGCGTGACATGAGTCATGACTCCAATATTGGGATACGCTAGCAAGCTACGCCCCCCAATACAGATTTTGTTATAAAGAGGTCATTGGAGACTCGGCTCCTACCCCTAGACTACCTATTTTGCAACAGTGTTTCAGCACAGGACCACTAAAGAGATGTCTTGGAGTCTAAACTCCCATCTCTACCATCTTACTTCACAACAATGTCTCAGCATGAGACAGCTAATCATACAACGGTCCTAAGTTCAGTTCTAGCGTAAAAACTGAAATAACGACATGGTCGTTATTTCTAACAAAATAACAACCTATCAAACTTTATTCAACATACAAATTATTCCCAACATGAGGATCAAAAGGAATTCAATTCCTCACTAATAACCATAACGCAAGAGAAAATTGTCCACTTGCCTTAGAAGGCGTGCTCAACGTCCTTAGCAATTCAACAGTAATCTTTATCACCCTTCTGCCAAATATAACAAAAGGATTTCTCAACAACGAGCTCACGGAAAACACGTCTTAGTTGTATACTCAACTTCTACAACTTCCTAATCGATAAACGATTTGATTTCCGAATATCGATATATAATAAATCCTTAGTTATCATGCTTTAAGGAGTCATCTTGGCGAAATTATAACTAATTATCCGCTTCACTTTTGATACAATTTTCTAAATAAAAATTGTTCATTAGTAACGGTTCTTAAAGGTGACCAAATCTCGGATCAAACGGATTAACAACGAATCCCGAGTAATTATCCGAAGTCCTTTACCTGTCAATCGGTGTCAAAACTTGTATTCGCTATAACTGAAGATCCTGACGTCCGTTTCCCGAGCGGTTTGAACCTGTGGGACCGTATCAACGTCAAGATTATAAAAACCATAAATTTAATTAGCAAAGCGGAACCGAAAGGCCCTTACGGTGGCTCCGCAACCAACCCGCTAATTAATTTCGATCGTAATTACCTTCACTTGAGCCTATGGCTCGTTTGGATCGATAGTGGCTCGATCCCCGAGCTCGAGGGTGGCTGGGTATTGCCCAGCGGTTGCCCTCGTGGTGGGTTGTGGTCGGAGCAGTGGGTGATTGCCGGCGACGACGTACGGCGAGGCAAAGATACGCCGGCGGTAACGAATTCTTCTCCCGCGTCCACGTTCCGTCTTGCTCTTCTCTCGCTGGTTCGATCTGCAGCAACACAACCCATAGAAAGATGAAGAAGAAGACGAGGTGAAGAAGATGGGGTGAAGGAGGAGGTAAGCTGGCTGGAGAAGAAGAAGATAGCCGGCGGTGAAGGAATCGGCTCTCCAAGTCCGTCGTCCTTCTTGACTCTCTCCTATGTTTCTTTTCCAAGAATTCGAGCCTTAACTTTATCTTTCTGGTTCCTTCCTTACTTAACGAGGTAGAGAAGAGGCGGTTTAAAAACAAAACCTGTCTCGGAATGGGACTCGCGTTAAAGCGGTAAAATTATGTACCTCGGGTGGAAAAACTTACTAACGAAAAACGTCCCGTAAATTATGTAGACCAATAAAATCAATTTTCCATGATTTTATCACGCTACCTTCAATTTTTAAGGCTTCTGTTTTGTATTTTAAATCATTTACAGTACATAATTAAGAAGACGGCTTATCCAATAAATATTCTGTTTCCACTGAAAAATCCTAGAATTCACACCGATCCATAAAATCATTTATTTATGATTTTAGGATATCACCAACAATTTTCTAGGGTTTAAATTCCGACAAAAATATTGGATTAAGCGTTAAAACGGACAAAGAGGTTAAAAGGATATCCGAGAAAAATTCAAAAATATCCTTAAAACCAAAGTTATTACAAATTACACCACAAATCACTATATTTTTACTTAGAAATTAGTTCTAGAATTAGATAAAGCAGACATAATCTCCGTGATTCGATCAGAATCTACTACTACAATAGATCTCGTATTCTTGCGAGTGTGTGAGAAACTATCACAACAACTCTCCAACTCTATGTCTTTGCCTACCACATTGAATTATACCCCACACCTTTCGGTAAGGAGGAATTGGGCGTCCAAATCATAGGGCACCTTAGGATTTTAACCCCATCCCTCGAGATCCTTTGTACGCCAATTCTTTTGCCAAACTCTTGGTTAAGTGATATCACCTTAAGATCATGTCATTCATGTTTATTTTTAACTAGTTTTACCCGTCGTACCATGTACGACTACGATTCGATATTAGTTTTACTCGTCGTACCATGTACGACTACGATTCGATATTTTATAGACATTATAAATAGGATATTAAAAAATAAATTAATAAATATATAATATAAACTTCAATATGAGTAATTTATTGTTCGTAGAATGTATAATTTTTTAATCAAATATTTTATTACTATATATCTATAAATGAATTCGTCAAAAGATATATGCTAAAAGATTTATATTTATTTTAAAATACTTTAAATATTTTATCTTTAATATTAAATACTTGTATAAGGAAGCTTTCAAAAGATATTGTTATACTAAATAGATATTTGTTTGATGTTAAAGATAGATTTAAATAGTTAAATAAGAATTTAGTAGGAAAAAGTTAAAGTATTAGAAATAAAAATTAAATTTGTAATATGAGGTGGGGTCAGAATCGTTCTAGTGGCTCGAAAAGGTATAACTTTAATATATAGTTATAGATAAAAGTCCGTTTTTGCATTAGTTTGAGTCTTGCATAAAAAAAAAGTGCAATGTTAGTTCATCGCACTAACAGACTTCTACATATGCACTTAATGCACGTATGTAGAGGAGCAAAGGATCCCACGACATTCGCTCATGGATGTACGAATATACGAAACCGCACGTAAGGGGAACCCGACGACTAATCTGCATGGTCACTTCGAATAGGACCTACAGTACTTACGTCTTAGTTGCATTCTAACCTAACTAACACCTAAGTAGGGCATTTGTGAGCGGGTAAAATTTATTGTCATAATTATTTTCGCTATTATCCGCCATAAAGGTACTTTTATTTATTATGCTTGTTTTTAATTAAGTATTTTATTATAAAATTAAATGTGGCGGTTATCCATTATGATGGAGGATTCTATCTTAGTCGAAAGATAGAATTTCCGCGTGGATTGGGAAACAAGAAATCGCTTGTTAGGCTTGGAGCATTATCGGTCTGCATACGAGATAGAGTTTTCGACCTTCTCTCTCCTCCATTATAAATACATGTCTTCGTCATGTATAATGAGCACCTCATATTCGCTGAGCTTGTACGCAAGTCTTGTCCTTTACCTCGACATTCGATCAACAATTGCTCTTCAGACTTAGGCATCAAAGGTGGATTAGGGGGTCCCCGCCCCCTGTGTCCATTGTTTTGCAGGTCTTAGGTTAAAGATGAGCTTGGAACGAAAGACGTAGAAGGGAGTATACAATCAATGCATTGAAGACGAATTTTTGTGCACAATATGGATAGGAGCATTTATCTGCTTTCTCATCAAGAAAGAAGTTAGCAAGTGGACTTAACCTGCAGTAATGCTGGAGTCCCCGCTGCTGTCATTGACGCTGTGTATTAGAACAGGATGCCTTTCGAACACAGAAGATTACAATCTGTTTACAGATTGACAGAGAAAAAGATCGATCATGGAAGCCATTAGGAGAGGAGAGATCTTTATGCTACTATATTGTGAGAATGAAGCAAGTGAATAATACAAATTAACCACCGTCTAACCGACATTATGACTAACTAGCTCACTAATATCTCAACAATGTTCCTTATAGCATCAGCCTGACTCAGAAACCAATCAAAACCAGATCATTCTTTCAAATCCAATAGCCACACAGTATTCTCGAGCCAAGAGTAAAAAGGATATTCATCAACTAAGAAGCCACAAACGATTATGAGAAAACTCCAAAGGATGAAGGGAAAAGCATGTGGCTAAGAGAAAAAATGATATCCACTCATTCACTCGGGCAACATCAATCCATCTGTGTCCAAAGAGATAGTAGGAGAAAGACAAGACGACAAAAAACATAACAAACTTTGATGCATAATAAGTGTGTTTCAAAGTCTAAAAAATTCACAAAGCCCAGTTTTGAACATACATTTGATCAATTACAAAACATGGTAGAAAGCTGAGGCACAAAACCACACCAAAAGCAGCCTCTAAACCTTGGCCTCGGTAAGAAATTGAGGCAATGAAGATGACGTTCCTGCTGTACAGACCTATCAACAATGTTCCTCGATCCAGTTCACACTGAAAAGGTCAGACATTGCAAGAACGTGAGCAAGCAAATCAAATTAGACACAATTGTTCAGTCAATACACTTTGTAGTTGTTTTTTTAATAAGCGAATTTGGTATCTATGCTTACAATAAGCGCCATCAAGTTAATATGAAGCACCATCAAGTTACTAGAACACAATGCACCTGTTGTCATGAGAACTCAGAAGATATCCATTTCTGTAGGATGTCAGTTGTCAATTTATCATCTTTTATCAGGGAACCATCTTTCAGTGATTTTATATGCTTTTACCGGAATGATAAATGTTAAGTTTGTTGGAACACATACAAAAACAATTAGTTTAAACCATATTTTTCCAAGGCAAAATATATTCTTTCCAGCCAAACAAAGCTAAGGGTGAACTACTCAAAACCACCCCTTTTATCACGGAACTGATACTTAACCACTTATCCTTATTAAACAATAAGCAACTTAGCATGATCATGAAATGTCAAAAATACCTCTTCTTTATATGCATTTATTTATTGCATATATTCTTATATATGAGGGAATATATTGGACATTATGCACATTTTCTTATCATTAAATAAAGGTAGAATAAGGGTAGGTGTTGAATGCAGACAACATATACACAAAGATGGGTTGATATCACTTTTATGCAAAGAGGTGGTTTTTGTGCAAAATGACCTAATAAGGTTGTTTTTGTGCAAAATGACCTAATAAGGTTGATTTTGTGCAGTTTACCATAAGTTTAAGTAAATTAAAGGTGATACTACTTCATATTTTCGCAAACTCAAGCTTAAGACATTCGTCAATCATCTAATGGTTCACTTTGTTCTGTGCTAGCGTCATCAATGCATGTCGGGATAGATAAGGTAGATAGGAACATCAATTATTCAGTACCTCTGCAACGTCTCTTTAGCTGTTATATTATCAGGTTCCATTTCTCGCCATATTCAAACTGCTACTAATGGTCCTCCTTCCAATTGCAATCCCAAGTCCACCTCCAGCATTGCCTTTTCGCATCATGGCAACAAATTCTCCATAGTCAATTCTTCCATCCTGTAACAAAATACAGCATCGCTATTAGAACCAACACAGGAAACAAAACAGAGTAAAAAAAGTACATTTAAGTTCTATACACCCAGAATAAAACATAAACATCCATCTGTCAAGATAAAAGAAATTATACTCATGCAATGCCCCTTCTGTTATGACAAAGGGAAATGGAAGGGAGAGAGATTTACATTATCTTGATCAACTTCTTTGATAATGTCTTCAAGAAAAGAATCGTTCAAGCCTTGCTCTATACAGGCTTGCTGAAGCTCATCAATAGTAATATATCCACTTCCATCCTTGTCAAAGTACTGGAAAGCTGCAACAAGATGTTCTTCACGCTCTAGCTTGTTGAGATGGATAGTTGCTGCTATAAATTCCCCATAATCAATGGTTCCATTCTTATCCACATCAGCCTGTAATATCAAGAGTAGGATTAGCTACTTATAATATTCACTCAACATGGCATGCTGCTATCAGAACCACACTGGTCACCAACTTCATTTTGTGTTTATCCTATTAGAGTTGATACAATAATAGGCACTTCTTCAATATAATAAGCATGATTGGTGGGTGTAATTGGAATCTATCTAAACAAAAATTATGCTGATGTACATTCAACCCTAACCATTTCCAATCTAAATAATTAGGCAGCTAAAAAAATGACTTTTGAGCATCATTTTCGGGACAAGTTCTCAGAAATGCCGAATTGATTAACATAATCCAGAATTGACACCTTTTTCTGTTAACCTTCATCATGTGTTCCTTAAATACAGTTGGCTTGCAAAGAAGAAATAATACTAATGATGAGTTGAGACCAAATACTAGCAAAAGAAACAGCAATTAATTTGATAATAGTAAAAAGAAAACAAACTCATACTAAGACAAGGATAATAATTTCAAGTCAAGAAACAAATTTAAGAATATGTTGCAGAATAAACAAAACTTTGTTTTCTTGACCATACCGCTTCCATCAAATTTTGTATCTCATTATCTTTGAGAGTGGATCCATATCTTCTCAACCCGTCCTTCAGTTCCTCAAATGTGATTGCACCACTGTTATCAGTATCCATGGACGTGAACATCTCTTTCAAACCAGCAATCTCCTCTTCAGACAGACTTTCAGCAATGACCTGAAATAGATTAAAGCAGGCAATGAGCAATGGAACACCAAAGGAAATATTTCTTTCTCAGTTAAACAGCTAATGAATGTTCAACTTTTACATGGCAAGCAGGAGCTCAAAAAGAAGTATAAGAAGACAAATTCATGACTTAAGAATCACGATAAAACTACAATTTCAGTGTTGCCAGTATCCAGAAAATGTTTCCTAATCTATGAACAAATGTTAAGAACAGTTGTAATCTCTAACAAATGTTAAGAACAGTTGTAATCTCTTTTTTCATCTTTTCCACTAAATTCTGGCATTCCTTAATTGCTATTAGTAACATGTTAATTTTTTTTTATAATTAGCAGCTAATTGTGGCACAAAAACAAGATTACACATGCTGAAAAGATTGGGAAAAACAAAATAAATTTATCTTCGCAACTAAGGCCTTGCAATGGAAGAGAATTAAACTTCATAAAATAGCCCAAAAGGTCAGACAGCTCTATTTTCAGACATTGATGTAAGCAAAAAGGACTATAAAATCTTCAGCAAGCAAATTGAACGGCACAATGTTGGTAAGAATTCAACATAAACTCACAAGGGAGAGGACTATTCTTCCGCACACTGGGTTGAAGTAAGATTACACACAGTAGAGAAAGGCACACTATTGCCTTATACATACCCGTAAAGCCATTTTCTTCAGTTTATTCATTGCAGAGAAATGCTTGAGACGAGAAAGTACAGCTGGGTCAAGAGATCGATCAGGAGCAACCCCATTCTCACAAACCCAAGGATGACCTAAACAATCAAAGTTTGTTACAACACAGTTTTTAACACCCTAACTTTGATATGGATCACCAATTAAAGAAGCAAAATTCAGTAGAATTCAGCTCCAGTATATATCGTAATTCTCAAATTGATACCAAACAAGATAAAGCAGGCTCTTACATAATACTTGGTGAGCAGTTAACCTCTCTGATGGCCTGGAACAAAGCATCTTTCTTATCAGATCCTTTGCACTGTCAGAAATCATAGGCCACGGATCAGATTCAAAGTCAATGTTTCCTTCAAGAACCGCATCAAATATTCCCTGTTGTGTTTCTGAATTCCAAAACAAAGAAGAAAGGCAAGGACATTAACTTCCAACACATGAATAATCGGTATGCTTCAATAACAGAGAAACATACCAGCCCAAAATGGGGGTACACCACTTAGCAATATATACAGGATAACACCAGCAGTCCATACGTCTGCCTCAGGACCATATTTCTTCAGAAGTACCTCTGGTGCAACATAGTATGGGCTTCCAACCACATCCGTAAATGTTTGGCCTGCATTTATAAGCCATATATAAGTAGTATGCTAATGAATAATACAATGACAAGTACAGTCACTTGATGACCCATTTCTTATATAAATACTTTTGTTTTATCCAAGAACTAAATTTCATTCTAAAATTGTAACTAAAAGTCTAGAATATAAGTCAAATTTCTCTTCCATGAATATCTAATATTATTACAATATTTACTTCATCAGTTTTATATATGGTTCTAAATTTATGGCCAAAAAATAGGTAGAATTGATAAAATAATAAACTTGGGAAATGATTAGTTTATTTAGACTTGATTAAATTACCTTGTGTTGAATCAATGAAGAGTTTAAATTTTACTAAATGGGTACAAATAGGAACAGAAGTGTCAGTAACAAAATATGTCATACTGTCCATCAGAAGAGGCTAATGGGTAGTTTAGGTTACTTAATTTGTAACAAGGAGGAGAAAACTTCGGATGAAGTGTTGAGAAATTAATTGCAATCCTAGGCATTGATGAAGTGGTAAATTTATAAATTCAACTGCTTAGGATTATGGCAAGAAAACATCATAAACATGTTGAAACTTTGATGTGTTGAATAACATTATAATACTTTGTGCGGAAATTTCACAATTATAGCAACCACCAAACAATAATTATTTCTGTCACAATTCAAGTTTGTCAGGAATTCATACATCAATCCAATAAATCCAAAATCAGGGAACACACTTGAGTAGTTCAGTGCATTAAATTTAAAACAATATGGGACTCCACTTTACATTAGGAATATCCTAAACAAGAAAACAGATGGTGTCCTTGTCTTACCTGGCTTGAAGAAAACCGACAATCCGAAGTCAATAGCCTTGAGAGAGAAATCATTATCCTTGTTCACCAATAAGAAATTCTCCGGTTTCAAATCCCTATGCATCACACCTAGAGAGTGGCATGTCTCCACAACCCCTACGACAATCCTTGTCAGCTCAGCTGCTTTCCTCTCAGTGTAATGCCCTCTCTGAATGATCCGGTCAAACAACTCTCCTCCATTACACAGCTCCATAACAATATGTACATACAAAGAATCCTCATATGCACCTTTAATGGTCACAATATGTTTCTGGCCAGCAAGATGGTGCATTATCTGAATCTCTCTTCTAACATCTTCAACATCTTCTTTAGATATCAGCTTCCTCTTTGATATCGATTTGCAAGCATATTCGTTCCCAGTGGATATCTCTGTGCACAAATAAGTAGTCCCAAATTGCCCTTGACCTAGTTTACGCCCCAAAGTATAGAGATCTCGAATGTTGGGGGTCTCATGGCCCAGAACATGATAAGCATTATCATTTACCCTCCTCATATTTCCTCTAGCTATTGAGCTAAGCATTGATCCTTTTTGGTTTTCGGTATCCTTATGATTGCTGTCTTTCTTAGGGTTTTCTACGGGGACTTCTTGTTGAGCTTTGCTACAGGATTGAGGATTTTCAGAATTTGAGTTGGAAGTGGGATTGGAAAGATCAGAAGGATTTTGCTTGGTATTGGAGTCAGAGAAATTGTCAACTGAATCCAATTGATTATCAGGCTTGCTGTAGCCGCGATAGTATTTCGTTCCAAGAGATCCCCGGCATATGTTGCCCATGAAACAATCAAATATTAATTGTCTACCTTCTCCTTAAGAAACCCAGAAATTCAACTTGCTCTTTCATTCAATTGAAGTTTCTCGGCCAACCTAAAAGGGAAAAAAAACTTCATTTAACAATCTCGGCATGCAAATAAACAAGGATCCAGACTATGAAAGAGCAAAAATCTAATCATCATCCTACAAACAAACAAACAAATAAAATTCCAAACCCTCAGTAGAATACTAGAATCAATCACGGAAAAATACAAATCCATCTAGACAAATAAGGACAAAGAATAGGCATTCAAGGAGGGGAGCCACAGAATAGGTATCGTTAATTGCAAGATTTTCCAGCATACTGTAATCATATTACGAAGAAATCAGATGAGATGTAAGCAGATGCTGACACAGCTGATCTCCCACGCTTACAAAATGCTCACGTATTAGTGACAAATTTTCAAAAATTGGACGAAACAAATCAGTTTTAGCTAAAAGACAAGTAAGAAACTTCAATTATGCAGTTCAATTGATACTACTACAAGCAAATCTTCTGAATTCATCAAAACTAAGAGTAACAAGTTATTAGAGAAGCAGTCAGCCAGTTACAAGTAGAATAAGCATTCTGAAAAACAAGCAGAGAAAGAGTTTGCTATGAAGGAAAGAGCTAATACCGCCACTTGTACAGCAAATCAGGCGGAGAATTATGGTTTTCTGGGGAAGGAAATGCGACCAGATGAGAGTGGAGTGCACAATCAATCAGTGAAGAGAGAAGATGTAAAGTGAGGAAGAGAGTCTCCGTCTCGTTGACTCGTCGGTAGTGAACGCTCCACGGCGGATAAATATGACCGTTGGATCAGCTGCAATTTGACGTCAATCAACGGCTGATGATGGGTTGCGCCTTTTCACTCTGTGTTTGTAGTTTGTCTATTCCTTAAATCGGATGGTTGACAATGCTGGCAGCTCCAGATCTGGATCGACTGACTTGTGTATCAGATTGGATTGCATATTATAAGATTTTATTTTTATTGTTGAATTTTCGGTGTCTTACATGCTAGCTGTTACAAATAAATAGCTCAACTCGATCAAGCGCATGTGTGCATGACTCAACGGTTGAGACTGTCTGAGGTTCGAGCATTGAGTACGGTGGTTTGCCCTTCTTTCTTAGAATTGGTTAGTAAACCAGTTCTCACCCGTTTACAGGTGCTCTAGGCTAGTCTAAGTAATACTTGGACTACCCTAAATCCGCATCAGTTAAGGCCTCAGCACTTATGCATGAGGTCTCCGGTTTGAAACCTCGAGGCACTCAAAAAGTTGAAATTGTTACAAACTTGCAAAATTTTCTTACTGATATATAAAAAGGTTTTAAGTAAAATATTTTTTTATAAGTTATTGTAGTAGTAACAACAACAACAACAACAACAACCATGACAAACATTAGACTATAGCAAAAAAGCAAGGCTAGCCTAATGATCTCAAAAATACAACAACAAATCAAACCTAGGCATATCATATTTTGAGGCTTCAAATCTTCAAATCTTCAGGAACATAGAACGATTTCAAGACCAATCAAAGCGAGAGACAAAGGAAGAAGAGCTCCAAACCGCCAAACAGAAGCAACACATCCAAGATCCCGCAGCAGACTCACATGCACTTTCAGAATGTAAACTATTCAAATTGGAAGAGGCAAATAAAACCATCTCAACAAGGAACGATAATCAATCCGGCAAAAGCAGAATCGACAACCGCCATAGGATGGACACCTACTCCATAGTTGTTCAAGAAAATTTTGAGGGAAAAGAAAGGAAAAGACCCAAACAATCCAAAATTCAGGAGAAATTGAGAAATGAAAGGGTCAAAAGGGAAGAGATCAAGAAGTGAATTGAAGGATTTACAGGAAAAGAGCCATGAAATTGGAAGAAAATCAAAGGCAGAGATGTAGAGAAAAAAGGGGGAAAACCTCTAGAGAGGGTTCTAGGGCCGGCTATATTGAATTATTGATTGAGAATGAAATGTTATCTCTTTCAATTGACCTTGGTTTTAAGTAATATTTGAATGGTTTGATGCGGGAGGTTTATTCTAGATTGTGCATTATTTTATTTTTTATAAGAAAAGAATTTAAAATACTAGATAAGTCTAGTAGATTTTGAAACTAAGGCTTCGTTCCAACACACTAGCTTGAGTTGGATTTAGAGCGGTTATGTAGCTGGAGCTGAAATTGGAAATAGAAGCTGAATTTACTAATAAGTGTTCGGTATTACTAACTGGATTTTATATAAAAAGAGAAAAATTACCAAAAAGACCAAATTAAAATTCTAATTTGAGATAAAAAGAAAAAAGGAAAAAAGTACAATTTGCATTCTATCACCACCTTCCCCAATTTCGCTCTCTATAACCCACTATTCTATCATCACCTAGTAGCCTCCTTCTTCTCCTTCCCCCAATTTCATTACACAAAGGCAATATTAAAAATTTAATTTAATTTCTTCTAATTCATTTTTTCTCCTTCTTCTTCCTCTAATTCCTTCAATTTCAAAGTTAATTCGTTGAAGCTCTAGGTGGGTTATGAAAGAGAGCTCGAGAAAGGAGTCGAAGAAGAGTTTGTTGCCATGGCCCAAGCACCACCAGAGGTCGTGCAGGTCGGAGGATTCAAGTTGGTCGAAGATGGAGTTGAAGTAGAGGTCGTCGGGGGACTTGTAGGGGATGTCGGAGTTGCAGGTCGGAGGATTCAAGCACCACCATAGGTTTGTATGTCCTTGCACATTTGGAGGGTATCGGGGGTAAATTTTAGAGGAAAATGTTCAGCTATTATCTACAAGCTCCTAAAAGCTAGGGGAGGAGGTGGAAAAATCACGCTACTTTCAGCCTCAACAAGCTAATTGGCGGATTCTCCAGCTACGTCGCCGAACACGCTCTCGGTGGCTAGAAAAAGTCAACCCCGCTCTCGCAAGCTCCAACAAGCCGCTCCCGAACGGAGCCTAAAGCAATTCGACAACTGAACAAATCAGCAAAAGTACACAAACAACAAAAAAAACTCTAAACAAGTAAAACAAAAATCTAACACACAATCAAAAGCTAACAAAGCATAAAAGAACTAAGCTAAGAATTACTGAAAGCATCACCGTCGTTATGCAAGAAAAATAGGTCAATTCCATTTGGGGAGTGCACAATGAACAATCATAACACTTTCCCCACCTAAATGAGGGATCTTCAAGAGTCTCTCCAGCACAAACACATCATCGACCAACTAATACTTGATCTCTGCCCATATTAGTTCCTAATCACAGAAAGTAATCTTGAGGTCGACTTGAAATGGATTCAATTAACAGTTTGGTCTATGATTAACTTGTGTTTCATTTTGAAAATCGTTCAATATTTTTTACGGAAGTTTCCCATAAGTTTTGGTGACTTGTGGTTCTTTAATGTTGTTTTCTAAATGGAATCCTTTCAATAATTGGGTTTTGATTTTTGGTAAATAATAATTTTGTCCATGAAATGTGGCTTGAAGTACATTATTATTTTTATAATTTTTCCCTTTTCACAAAAAATAACCCTTGTTCTAGTTACATTTTTAAAATTATTTTTTAATTGCTTCCCAAGTATTAAAAAAGTACTTTTTGAATAGTTATTGGAACAAATTATAATATTTTTAACAACATTAGATATTTGCTCCAATCTAAAATACGAATTGTTTTAGTATTTGGATTTTGGTCGATTTTGTATCTGGTTTGAGATTTTTTAGGCAACTAATTAAGAGTGAGTTAGAAAAGTTATTATTGATTTTTTATTGACTTGAACTTTTCATTCATTAATTTAAATGGGTGGTGATTGGTGAATATTCAATAAGTGATAAAATCCAGAAAAAAGTCACAAAAACCCCAATGTTGAGTTCGCTTTCTGCCTTCGACGTGCCCCCCATCACAACAAACAAGGTAGGCCGATTTAATCGTCTGAGTTTAATTAGTATTTTTCTTAAATATTGCGACAAAAGAAAAATTACAATTCATTTAAATCAATGGGAGTACTATTTTCGTTCTATATGATATTTTAAGTTCAAGTTAAAGTTGAATGCGTAAATGGAGCTAGAATTGAAAAGGTAAATGGAGCTATAGTTGGATTTACAAGTTGGAGTTAAGGGGAAAAAACCAGTTGGGTTTTTAGTATTAGAAGCTAAATTGCATAATGAATTGTGTAAAGTTACGAAGGTATGATAAAATTTAAGAGCTTTTGGATCATTTATCAAACACGTGACTATCTCATGATACAAAAAACAACTCTATACAGTAAAATTTTCCCAACATTTCTTCTTTCCCAATCGACTATTGTCCTCCCTCTATTTCTTCCTTAATGATTACTTTAGGGTTCCAATTTTTCATTCACAACCTACCATTTCATGGATCGTGAGTGCAATGGGCCGTTTGTGAGTCTAACAACCTTGGTGTGTATTTTTTCCTTCAACCTTTGTACAAATTTTCTTGTATTTTGTTAATCTCCCATTAACTATTTCTTCTACAATAGACTACCAAAAACATCAAGCTTCGGAGAAAGGGAGAAATCTAGTCACATCCTCCATCTCAAGGTCCAATGTGTGTATTTGTATGGTCACTTAAATTAGTTGTTTTGGGTAAGTGATATGACTATGCTAAGGGCATCACATCGTGAGATAGTGAGGCGTGCGTGTCTTGTTAGAAGGCCACGACTTGTGTGGTTCATTGCTTGGCTTGTGAGAGTGTTTTATGACATTTGAAAATTTTGGGTCTATTTTGTTATTTGTTAAACTTTTCCTAAGGCAAATGTCAGTTTTGCCCTTAGGTCTCTCTTTATAAGCCACTAGGGCTCTAGTTTCCTAGTTAGACAAGATTTGATGAAAACCATTCCAAACCCTTGTCTCCCCCTTAGAATTTTGTGTTATCTTTATTTGAATCAATCCAAATTCAGTTTGTTTTGATTAGATCGTGAGTAATGTCGATCAAAGATCGAAGATCCTTCCTTGGTGAGTCATATCCAAGAACGGGTCTTCCTAGTTCAAGTTAGATTCAAGGTGAGTCATATTCGTGAGTTTTTCTTGTCCATATCCAATCCTCAATTTATCATAACCATCCACTTTTCCATCACCTTTCATCCTCAAAATCACCATCTCATCCTCCATCAAAATCGGATCCATAACCCACTTTAAAAACACCTTCAACATAAGTCGAAATCCCATCTTGGTGGATTCTACAATACATTCGTAAAACAGTCATAACTTTCAAAACACAAAGTATTTTGACTTCCAATTTTTAGGCATTAAAGAAGACTCATATGTTTAACTTTGGGATTTGGAATCACCCAATTCCGAGTTCGGAAGAGGGAGATCTTCCCTCGTGAAGCCAGAATAGAAGTTCTTTCATCAAGATTGCTCAGGTCTTCCTTGGATTGCCTTGCACCGCTTGCAACAACAAGATCCTTCATCACGTGGTATCAGAGCCACGCAAGGTACTCCTTCTTTTTACCTTTGATTGAGCAATCTAGGGTTGCAAGTGCTCATAGGATCCACCCTTGTTACCATTTTTGAAATTGCTTGCGAATGGCCCTAGAATTGTGGTTGTTGTCTTTGTTGTGTGTTGTTGTTGTGTGTTGTTGTTGTGTTAGATGAGTGGTGCGCGACCATTTCTGAATTCAGCCAAGGATTGTTTTTACAAAGGTTGAAGAAGATAGCCCAAGGGTTGTCCAATTCAATTCTCAAACCGAAAAGCCTCAAAACCCCCTTTGAAACAACCTTTCGTTTCTGGTGTCTTAAGTGTTGTCTTATGTGTTTGAGTCAAAACCAATCCAAACCAATCCAGCCACGACCTTTCCATTTATTCCATGCATATATCTTGCATTCGGACTTGTATAGGCTTGGTTTAAGATACGGGAACAACATCGAGTTGTTAAACTTCGAAAAGAAATTGCTTATTGCTTGTTGTATGAATTGTGGTTGTTTGCCACTTTCTTTTAAAAAATCAGAATTGTTCCGTAAAAGAAAAGGTCAGACTCGGAAAGAAAAAGAATCGAGGCTAGAAAAACTCGATCCCGTCGAAAGTGAAAGAGAGCTCGGGCATAGAAGAAGTCAGACCCCGTGAGAAAGAGAATCCGAGCAAGGCCAAAATTTGCTTAAATTGCTGTTGTGTAAAACACTTGGTGCCTAGTAGCTTCTTTTTCATATAAGTCCTTGTTGTGTTCGGGTGCTTCTTTGTGCATTGGATTGTTCTTTGCCTAGCCATACCTAACTCCTTACACTTGCATTCCTTTTCTCTTTCTTTGTTGATTTAGGAGGAACCTGTGGTTTGGCATTACTTGTGATTTGTGGGATAATCTTGTTTGTTGAGTGTGTGCAAGATGTCAAGAACATGTACATATTATGAGGAGTTCTCATTTAAAAGGTCTTATATGCCATATTTTGACGGCCGATCCGATGCCAATGCTTGCTTAGCTTAGATCTCCAAGCTCGATCATTTTTTTACTACTATTGCGACTATCTTAAAGATATGAAAGTTACTTATGCCACTAAACGCTTTATCCATGGGGCTCGTAATTGGTGGTATGATCACAAGGAGAGAAGGAGGCGTGAAGGATACCATCCCATTAGTACGTGGCAAGAGCTCAAAGAAGCTCTCATGGAGAGGTATGTACCACAAGTGTATGTTGAGGCTTATCCTTTTTACTCTTCATATTCTACTTGCGCCACTAATGTTGTAGGATATGGAGCGTGAGATTTTCATCATCAAGACCAAGCTTCCATGAGGGGCGCAAATGTCATGCCTTGGTATCCAACACCTAGAGGACAAGCCACATTTGAAGAACCACCTTATTGTCCTTCAATGAGTGTGGAGCCACAACGAGTCCAAGAGAGAGGTAAAGAGCATTCATCTTGCTTGGTTCCACCACATCAAGTCTTTGAACCTTCACCTGAGGTGGATGTTTCAAAGCCAATCGAGGAGCCTCTCATCCAAGAAGTTGTGGCTAACCTTACCTCCAAATTTGTGGACGAAGCTACTTCAAAAGTGCCACTTCATGAGCCTCCAACACAAAATGAAGAGAAGGTAGATTCCAAGGGAAAAATGGAGGAAGTTGTGGAATTATCTCCTAAAATGAAGCTTCGTCCTACCATCACTACTAGCTCCATCCATTCTTTGGCTACCCCACGGATGGATGATTTCCCTATGGTTCCCTCAAGTTTGCCCTTCCTATGTCATGAGGAGAATCCCACCAAGAAAGAAGAGAAAGGGAAGACTATTCCACTCGCCAAACCAAAGGAAATTGTTCACACCATCAAGGGGAATAAAGTTTGCTTTCTACTTCTCTTTCATGAATATTTGTTGTCTAATCAAGAATTAGGTGATATTCCCTCACCCATCTCTCATCTTTTGCAGGAATGTGAAACCTTCTTCTCGGATCAATCTGCGCCACCTTGGAAAAAATGGTGTAACTTTCAACTAAATGGTCTAATGCTGCTCAAATTTGGAGGACATAAGGTAGACTTCTTGAGCTCAAACTAGGACTTGGAATCACTCAATTTGGAGTTCGGAGCTCAGAGAAAGACCTTGAAAAAGTGCGAACTGAAAATTGTCCCCAACATCACTAAGGAGATCGCCTTGATGAGACGTGTCTGCTTTAACGCTTTCGGGATTGAATTGCCACTAAGATATGGTGTTCATGAGATTTTCACTTGGAAGTGCACTCGTATTCGAGGACGAATCCTTTTTAAAGGGAGGGAGGACGATGTGACTATGCTAAGAGCATCACATCGTGAGATAGTGAGGCGTGCGTGTCTTGTTAGAAGGCCACGACTTGTGTGGTTCATTTCTTGGCTTGTGAGAGTGTTTTATGACATTTGGAAATTTTGGGTCTATTTTGTTATTTGTTAAACTTTTTCTAAGGCAAATGTCAGTTTTGCCCTTAGGTCTTTCTTTATAAGCCACTAGGGCTCTAGTTTTCTAGTTAGACAAGATTTGATGAAAACCATTCCAAACCCTTGTCTCCCCCATAGAATTTCGTGTTATCATTATTTGAATCGATCCAAATTCAGTTTGTTTTGATTAGATCATGAGTAATATCGATCAAAGATTGAAGATCCTTCCTTGGTGAGTCATATCCAAGAACGGGTCATCCTAGTTCAAGTTAGATTCAAGGTGAGTCATATCCTTGAGTTTTTCTTGTCCATATACAATCCTCAATTTATCATAACCATCCACTTTTCCATCACCTTTCATCCTCAAAATCACCATCTCATCCTCCATCAAAATCGGATCCATAACCTCCTTCAAAAACACCTTCAACATAAGTCGAAATCCCATCCCAGTGGATTATGTGACACATCGGTAAAACAACCATAACATTTAAACCACAAAGTATTTTGACTTCCAATTTTGAGGGATTAAAGAAGACTCATATGTTTAACTCTGGGATTTAGAATCACCCAATTCTGAGTCCGGACAAGGGAGATCTGCCCTTATGAAGCCATAATAGAAGTTCTTCCATCAAGATTGCTCGGGTCTTCCTCGGATTGCCTTGCATCGCTTGCATCAACAAGATCCTTCATCAGTAAGTTTTAATATTTATAGTAGGGTTAGGGTTGGAGCCCAACCCTACAATACTGTTGTAAATGACCTGGCTTCCCACAAGTATAATAACTCCGGACTGGCTTTAGGCACTGAGTCCTTAAATGAGCATTATTGTCGTAGTTGAGACACTCCCTCAATCCTCCAGCGGACTCACTTTGACGGGGCTGGTCCTAAAGACCATGTGACTGACAACCTGATCAATTTTATTGAAACGAGCCAGGATGATTGTGTCTCCTAGGCTCTGAAGGAAGAGACAGCCTCTGCCTCATACTCCCAGAGGCTTGTACCTTCAATTGACTTTGTTGTCCCATGGCCATAGCATAAGCCAAGGCAGACTCACGTACCTCTCTCAATGTCTCGAGCCGAAGTCCAGAAACATAAGCTCATAAATGTTGCTGCAACCATTTCAAGGAATCCTCCTCCAAAACTCGTCAAAATTAACGTTTGACTAGTGGTCCCGACTCAATTCCCACCAATCAAAAGCATCCTCCTATAGCAGACTATGTACTAGAGACATCCTCCTCTCCTATGGTGCTTGAATGGAATCCAAAGTACAAGATAGTCTCCTCATCCACTGCTCTACATCAGTACTTGGGGCTCTAGTGAAGTTCGGCACCCATGTCTTCCTAAACTCTACGAGCCATTTGTTAAGTTGGGGCTCGCGATATTGCCTACTTGGCTAGACCACGCAATCAACTACCATCGGTCCCTATAATCCTAACAGTCCTCCTTACTAAACAGCTAAAATAGAATTCAGGCCTAGTGCACTCCTCTCAGACCCTTGACGCCCAACAACAATGTTTAGGTTAGGCATGACTCCCGCGCCTAATAGATTATACAACAACACTCGGACTGCGACATCTATCTCTAGTGACAACCCTACTGGTGGCACCGCAGCTCCAACATGGGCCCCATTAGCTGGGGGTCCCCTCCAACAACAGATATACTAACCTACTGATCGATGGTCGTCGACAACTACATCATCACTCTCCGCAACTTCCTTCTAGAGAGAAGCGTTCTGCTACTCCACTAGCTCAACAACAATAGGAGCCTCTCCTCTACCCCTACCACAACCCCTACCACGATCTCTACCACGGCCTCTTCGCTGGCATCAGTAACTCCTGCTCTGGTTTGTGGGGCCATCTATACAAAAAGTCCCACGGTCAAAAACATAAATTTGACTAGTATTTATAGAATTACTTACTATTCTACGTGAGGTCCTTCAGTTGATGGTGGCGGAGTCATGACGTGTCACCTACCCCTAAATGCAGCATGACTACCATGTTTAAAACTTTTGAAAACACCTATCGGTTTCGATTTTAAGTTGGACCTCGGGTACACTCGTTGGTTAGTTCCATGTACCCTTGTTGTCAACTTAGATCTGATACCAATTTGTAACACCTCGTGTTTACACAAGGCTCTACTCGATAGTAGACCTCTCTAGGTACTACTCAGGTTAGCTTGACAACAAACTCATTCGGATCTTGCAATGCGGGCACGACGAGAAAACAATTAAAACATCCAACCTTTTAGTTTATAAAACCTGAATATAAAACATGTGTGAATGCACAAGATCATAATTGAAAATACCATACTGTTAACGACAAAGCGATTCAAGAGAAACTAATATTTATAGAAATATAGAATAGTATAAATGCACCCCAAAGACCCAAAACTTAATCCCGTAATTCTGATCCAAGTCATAAGGACTTTAGCTTTCTTGGTGAATGGAACAAAATTGGGCTTCGTCCATCTGGTAATTAGATAATTGTCCCATAACATCCACGACCCTTGCATAAGGTGATGTCATTATATTTTAAGTAGTTTGCATATGCATTTAGGTATAGTTTTCCCTCTTTCTAGGTTTAGTATTGGTGTTTTTATGTTGATCTTTGTATTATTCGTAATATGGAGGTCTACACACATTTGGTTGTGTTTTCATGTCTTTAGGTGGTGTTTTAGAGTCTTTATGGATATATGAAAGAAGCTAAGGAGGTCATAAAGAGTCGATATGGGTCTATGGGAGGCTTTCTAATGATCATCACGGGTGTGACAAGGACTATCAAGGTCGTGACGCAAAGGAGACAAGATTTGGCTAAGTAAAAGTGAAGAAATAAGGCATTGAAGGCCCGTCACGGTCGTAATGAATTTCGTCACAGGCATGACGATGGACAACATAGGCAAAATTTGGTTGTCACTATCGTGACGAAGCCCGTCACGGTCGTGACGACGGGCGGGTCCAATTTTCACCATCCAACTTTCTTACTTTTGGGCCCAAGTTTGTTTTGTTTTTGGATGGGCTTTATTATTATTAGTTTATATCTTATTTTTAACTCCTTAGAAGACAAGTTAGAAGATTTCTAGTTTTCACGTAGAGAGAGAAGAGACAATTTCTAGGGTTTTTTAGTTCTACGCTCTTTTACTTTGGAGATTTGATTTGAACTTTGGATCTAATTGTTCTTGCAATTGAATTCCTAGTAAGTTTCTCTTTCAATATTGTTCTTATTCCAATTCCATGTCTAATTTCATTGTTTTGATCACGAATTCAATTATGCTACGCTAAATTCTATAGTTCTAGGGTTTGATTGATCCCAACGATGTGAAGCGGATTAGATTCAATACCTTTTGCTTGAATTGACTTGGAAACTAATATGATTTAATTCTAGGGGCTTAATCTAATAGCTTAACACTTGTTAGAGTCTTGTTTAGGTTGCACATCGAGAGATGGTAGTCTAAGTGAGTAAACAAAATAGAGAGAACACATCGAGAGATGGTTCTATCTATTTGGAAAAACTAGAATTGAACTTGAGATTAGTTTCTCATGTGGTTAATTGTCATAGAACTTCTAAATGTTTGAGTTAAATTTGATGCATCACGAGAGTGGGACAAGTTTGGTTTAACATATGGATTTCTAAGTGCTTAAAGGAAAACTATCGGTTTTGTTTCACCACGTACGAGAGTGAGTTCTTAATTTGATAGGAGTACGTTGAGTTATACTTTGAGAAAAGATAATTTATGACTTTAGACAATAACCTCCATAGCAAAATATCCAACTCAATTTAGGTAGAAGTGAGATTCAAACTCCATGGATCAAAGTTGTGGGGATTCCTTGCCTTGAAACTTTGCTTTCTCATTTAATTGCTTTATTTAGTTAGAATTACTCCACAATCAATATATTTGGCTTAGGAACTCGTTTCTAGAATTTACTAAAACAGAAATAATCTCCGTGATTCGATCCTAATCTAATACTATGATAGGTCTCGTATTCTTGCGAGTGTGTGGGAAACTATCACAACATAAGGACATGGTGAAAGTCATCTTCATTCGAGAATCTAACGATGTAGTGGTCATTGTTGATATCGACCATGGTAAATTCGCCTTTCAATTGCCATTTTTTCTGCAATCGTCTCCTTATATAGATGTAACCAGGTCCCTTGTCGAACATATTGATGATAAGAGCTCGAGCCCAACGCTTGCGGAATTGGCGCTTCTCCTCCACCGTTAGCGTTATGGTCAAGCATTGTAGATCGTCGTCCTCTAGGGGCTCATCGTCATCAGCGTCATAGAGGTCCGACCTTTCCTTCTAAACTACATCATCGGAAAGGGGCTCACTCAAGCTTGGTCTTCCTTTAGTCACCATTTCCTTAAAGGAGAGTGGTTTGGGTGACTTCGGTCCAGTTACAGAATTCGTTGTCTTAGATGTTGGATGTATCTGATTGTTACATTATGAGACATCAATTTGGAACAGGGGATTCATGGTTCCATTAGTTTCCAAACTATTGTCGTACTTCAATGAGGAGTCAATGTCCGTCGCATAAGAGATATCGGGAGATTCTCCGGGTGAGAAGGCAATTCTAGTAGGCCAACAAGGATTGGCCGCGAAGGAGAGGCAAAAACTAGGGTTTCGTGAAGGACTTCGTTCGGAAACTGGAGAGTTTTTTTTTGAGTAGGTAAACATTAGTTCGATACAAACTTATCAACCTAGTGCATCCGAATGGATGAGGGCATGAAGGTCTGGATTAGACTTAATCTGATTACACTACATGAATGTCATAGGAAAACAATCATATCAACCACAGAATTACAATCACGAGGCACATGTTGGATTCGAACCACCTCAAAGGATTGTAAGAGTACAAGCGTATCAGTGATCAACCCCTCGATTGGACCATCGACAAGATCTATCTCCTTTTAATGCATTAATAATAATAAGATTGTCTCCTTCTAGTTCAATTTTATTAAAGTGCCTGTTTTTTGCCTCATAGACAGCGTTGTACATACCTCGCGCCTCTGCTTGAAGTGTACTCCAAAAGTTATTTGGTACAACGTTCAAACACATTATTTGTCCATGATGGTCCTAGGTTATATATCCTGTAGTTGCTTTCCCACTCTTTCAAATCCATCAAAATTTATTTTTACAAACTCCTACTCTGGTTTTTCCACTTCTTTGCTTTTTGTCTTGGAAGGGTGGCATTGTGTTGTCTTGTTTGTAATTTGTGCTCTTTGACCATTGATTTTGTATTGTTTTACATCTTGATTTGGATTTTTATAATTGTTTAGGAGTCATAGAAGTCCCATCTATGGGTTGATTAAAATTCGTTTTGCTACGACAGTACCAAATATCCCACCATTCTATTAGGAATTCTTGGAATTTTCTAGATTCAATCTAATTTTGATTCTTTGTATTTTGGACACAATTCCATCGAGGTTATCTTTCGTTTGCATAATCGAATCAGTGAAGATTGGATCAATTTGCTGAAGAGTAGATAGTGTAAATGGGCATTGGAGTAAAAGGTGTTTAGTCATTTCATTGTAGAGATGGCATAAATAGTATTCAGGGGTAACCATGACATGTCGCTGGATTAATATGTCCTTACTCCTTAGTGGGCGTATGATGCAATCCGGTCCATCTAGATCGATCACAACGAGCCCGAGTCTACCGAGACCTTGGTGTCCGCCTTGGATTCTGACCTAGCTTGTTATTATTATATTTATTATGTTTCCTATTTTGGCATGTTTCTATTTATAGCTAGTTTCTATTTAAAATATTACTATATTGAGCGTGTGACATCTTATGCTTAAGAGGTTGGTCCGATAACTAGTTAAGCTCATTAGTTAAACCTAGTTAGACCTAGTTTTCTCTATTTAAACAACTTGATGTACTCAATTTTATTTACGCCTTGCTATATACAGATTGCCTTTTGTGCATCGAGTTTCTCTTCCCTAAGGCCTATGCGTAAAACCTGGTTCTTGAACCGACCCTTTTCTATCCCTTTTCCAACGCCCACGTCTCGGCCCTAGGCCACCCAGACTTGATTCGTCGAGTTTTCCCTCACGAGCCACCATGTGGTTCGCGCTTATCCCCGTTCGTCCCATTAGAGAAGATCTGAGGCCCTTTCGAGCCTAGATCGGGCACCCGTACGATCCACCCGAAAGGCGGAACGCATCAACTGGCATCAAAGCCATAGTCTTGTAAGTCTTCTAATTTGTTCTTTGCACTTTCACCACCATATTTTCCGCCATTAATTCAGCAAAAAAAATCAAAATTTTTTTTTATTCCAAACCCTAATTAATTTTCTTGTCCTTTGAATAAAATTTGTGGTGTGATTTGTTCATCGAATTCTTTTGGCTTGATTGATTGTCCATCATTAGTAATTTTCATTACTTGATAACATGTCTTGCTTGCGTTTGATTGCTTTAAACTACAATTGTTGCTACAATTACTCATTATTTAGTTGTTTGGCCGAACATTCAGCATCAAAAAACTCCAAAAAAAAATCGGCCCGAGTTTTTTTTAAAAAAAAATTCAACTTAAGGTGATTCGAAGAACACCATGAGAGATTCGAAAAACTCTCGTTTGTCTTGTCAAAAAAACAGAGATTACATTGTGGGTGGCATAGCCAAAATAAGGTAAGCCATAAACCGCACTTGTTTGGTTGATTGTGACATTGTTAGTACTAGCATCATTCCTTGCTTGTTAAGTACTACTTGTTTGATCTTACTATATTGTGTGGGTGCAAATCTTGCCTTAAGTTTGCTTTGTTTCAATAACTCCATAATATTGTTTTACTCGTGAGCCTAAGTCGCCTCTCGCACAAAAGCCACTTGTGACCTTGTGTGTGTGTGTGTGCATTGCTCGGATCAAAGCTAAGACTTTGAGTATTTGATTCACTACACCATTCTGCGGATTTAGCGACCACAAAATATGGTCGCTAATGCAAGATATCTAAAAAGAAAACTTTAGTGTCCACGTGGTCGCTAATTTAGCGACCACACATACCGTGGCCGCTAAAATGTCGCGGGAAATTGTGGCGCCAAACTTTAGCGACCACGTGGACGCTAATTGGATTCCTGGAATTAGCGACCACATGGACGCTAATTCTAGGAATCCAATTAGCGTCCATCGTGTCGCTAATATTAACGTCCATGTGGTCGCTAAAGTTTGGCGCCACAGTTTTCCGCTGCTTGGCGCCAAACACCCAAAATATTGTCACTTGTTTGGCGATCACGTGGACGCTAAACAATTCCTATATATAAACAGCACGCGAACATTCATTTCAGATTAAAAAAATACCCACCACACATTTCATATCAGTAGAAGATTTTTGTCGGATTTTGCTCGCATTTCACAAGGGTTGAAGGTTTCCGTCGGATTGGATTGTGCCCACTTCGATTGATAGGTATGTAATTAGTTTTTTATTTTATATCGTAAAATTTTTATCGTAAAAAAGATATAAATGATTAGATTAATTACTTTCATATACATAGTTGCATATTTGTACGTAATTGTATTTCGATATTAGTTAAATATAGAATGAGAACTAAGCTAAGTATAGAATATTGTAATTAGTTTATTGTTTTATATAGCAAAATAATTATTGAAAAATAATGGTATAAATGGTTAGATTAATTAGTTTCGTGTACATACTTGTAAATTTGTATTTATTTGTAATTTGATATTATCTAAGTATAGAATGATCGAGAAATAAGTATAAAATGATATTAATTGCGACCATGTGGACGCTAATTAGTGACCACATGGTCGCTAACTTTGAAAACTCAAATTAAATGGGCGTACATGCGTATTGCTTTATAGGTAAAATTGTGTGAATGGATGTATTTCCGTATTATAGACGGGTTTTTGACAGAGTAGTTTGTTGCCGGCGTTGAGCAATTTATTGAGTTCTGAAAGTCGATGCCGTGGTTTAACCTGGATGAATTACGGTGTCCTTGTCTGAAATGCAAGAATAGGAAACTGATTTATGTAGATGATGTGCGTTATCATCTTGTTACAAAGGGTTTTCTTCCTAACTATTACCTGGGGAGTTCGCACGGGGAAACGGATGAGGATGGTTGCGTCTAGGCAGCATGAAGGTTCAAGTATTTATAATGAGTTGATGCCTATTCCCGAGTATGAGAATCAAATGGAGCAGATGGTGTATAATGGTTTTAATTCCAAACCTCATTACACTGACCCCGTAGAAAATGAGGAGGTACAAACTGAGAGGAAGCATTATTATACCGAAGTGCCTAATCCTGATGCACATCGTATGTACAACATGTTGGTGGCCACTGAATATACAGTTATGGAATGGATGTGATGTCACCTAGTTGAAGGCAGCGATTGAGCTACTTAGCCTGAAGTCGAAGTTATGGTTGACGGAGCGAGGATACGACATGATTTCTGATTTCTACGGACGCGTATCTCATCTTGAGACAACATTACCGGCCACATTCTATGAAAAAAAACTAGTTGAAGGCCTTGGTTTACCGTATGAAGCAATAGATTGTTGCCCAAAGTCTTGTATGATATATTGGGGTGCAGATGCTGAGTACGCTGCCTGCAAAATATGTTCACATCCTAGATGGAGGCAAGGCAAGACGAAACTCATTCCATACTCTCGTATGTTTTACTTGCCAATCACGCAACGTTTGCAGAGGCTATATGCATCGGTGGTTACGTTTGAACATATGCGATGGCATGCAGAGCACGTACAAGACGATGGGGTGATGCGACACCCATCAGATGCACAAGCATGGAAACATTTCAATGAAGTGTGGCCAGATTTCACCGCTGAATCGCGAAATGTAAGACTAGGGTTGTGCATGGACGGTTTTAATCCGTTCGGTTGTTCGAGGCGATAGTACTCTTCGTGGCTTGTGATTTTGACACCGTACAACCTTTCGCCGTCAATGTGTATGTGGGAAGAAGTTATATTTTTGACGGTTATTATCCTTGGACCAAAAAGCCCAAAGCAAAAACTGGATGTATACTTGCAGCCGTTGATAGCCAAGTTTCAGAGTTTGTGGATTAATGGGGCCAACAAGTACGATGCATGTAGGAAGCAAAATTTTGTCATGCATGCAGTTGTACTATGGATTATTAGCGACTTTCCGGCATATTTCATGTTGTCAGGTATGTTTTATGCACGTTTCATGGTTCATTAATTACAATCATGTTATTCGTTGAATTTAGGGCGTTGATCGATATATGTTTTTGTATGATGGAGCACTTCTGCAAAATACGCTTGTCCTTATTGCTTGGAGGACACGGATGCATTTCATCTAACCCATTGACACAAAATTTGTTGGTTCGATTGTCACAGGAGGTTTACAAAAGAAGAACATCGTTTCCGAAACAACATGACCGATATCAAGAAGGGTAAAAGGGAACGTCGTGATCCCCTGGTACTTCGTGATGGATACGAGATATTAGAAGAGATTGAGAGTATGGGGTTGATGAAGATAACTAAAGTGGGAGCCAAGGAACATAATTTCGCAATAAGTAGGGGTTCGGGTTGGAAGAAGAAAAGCATTTTCTGGGACCTAACATTCTGGGCAAGTCTGTTGGTAAGACATAATTTAGATGTCATGCACATTGAAAAAAATGTGTTTGATAACTTATTCTTCACCATTATGGATGTTCCGGGAAAGTCGAAAGACAACTTGAAGGTAAGAAAGGATATAAAAGATTTGTGCAAGCGACCAGAGTTGGAACCCGGCGAGGAGCGCACTAGGTACCCAAAGGCTTGTTATGCACTCGATCGTTGTGAAAAGGAAGTGTTTCTCGAGTGGTTGAGAACTGTGAAATTCCCATATGGTTATGTTTCCAACTTGAGCCGCTGCATTGACTTGCATAAACTTCGACTTTTTGGAATGAAGAGCCCTCATTGTCACGTTTTCATGCAAAGGTTGTTGCCCAACGCTTTTCGAGCATTTCTTTAGGACAAAGTCTGGGAGCCCATTGCTCGACTAAGTGCATTTTTTAGAGACCTCACATGTTATAAGCTTAAATCTGAAGTAGTTATGAATTTGCACAAGGAAATACCCATATTATTGTACAAGCTGGACCACCGCCACCAAGGCAGCGACTGCCGCCAATTGTGAAATTCCACCATTAGCTATGGCAAAATACAGCGGAGGGCGCCGCATTTTAATCGGTGGTCGCCGCCATTAGCGACCACGTGGTCGCTAATATCGAAATATACGGTAGCAATTAAAAAATTACGCGGGGTTCAAATTTTTTTGGGGATTAGCGACCATGTGGTTGCTAAACCCCAAAAAAGGAGCGAAGAAATTCAGAAAGGTGGGGCATCCAAACATTTGAGATTAGTGACCACATGGTCGCAAATAAATGACATATTTTTTTATTTTTTAAAAAACAATTAGCGACCACTTGGTCGCTAATGTTAGGTTATATTCATATCGAGAAATGGGAACCCCATTTCTCGATCTCGCTCTCAATCGGTTTCGCTCTCATTTCTCAAACCGCCAATCCGACGCCCCAGCACCGCCTCCTCCTCGCCGGTTCCTCTCCCCTCTACTCCCCTCCTCTCCCTCCTCTACGCCGCCTCCTCCTCGTCGGTTCCTTTCCCCTTTACGCCCCTCCTCTCCCTCCTCTGCGCCCTCTTCCGCGCCGCCTCCTCCTCGCCGGTTCCTCTCCTCTGCGTCGGCTCCTCTTCCGCGCCAATGCCGCCTCCTCTTCCGCGCCTCTGAGCCTGCCCCAGCACCGCCTCCTCTTCCGCGTTAGAAGCCCGCCATTTCCTGCTCTCTCGGACTTCCTCTATGTAAGGCTACAATTTTTTGTTGATTTTAGGATGAATTAGTTGAATTAATTGAATTGTGTTGTTGAATTTGTTTAGTTGAATTTTAGGAAAACTTGATGTTCATGTTGATATTGATATTGATGTTGTTGTTGAATTCATTGATGAGTTGATTTAGTTAAATTTGTTGTTCTTGTTGATGAATGAGTTGATTAATTTTTTATTGAATATGATAAGTTTAATTATCAATTTTGATGTTTGAGTTGATTAGTTTGATAGTTTGGTGGTTATTGAGTTGATGAAATTGTTGTTAGATATATGTTGATTAATTTGAGTTAAATAATTTGATTGAATATAATTGTTGTTAGATATATAACTATGTTGTTGTTATTCTTGTTGATGAATGAGTTGTTGTTGTTCTTGTTGTGAATGACTTTTGTATAATGAATTTCGAATTGATAAGTTCAATTATCAATTTGATGAATGTTGTTGTTGTTGTTCTTGATTTCATTTAGGATTTTATGAATGAATGAGTTGTTCTTGAATTTTGTGTTTTTGGTTAGTATGGCCCAAGATAGAGGTAGAGGTATAGCTGTTAGAGGTAGAGGTAGACACCCGCCTCATCCGGAGGATGTTCTGCCGGCCGAGGCGACGTTCGACACATCTCCTCCGGTACATGAGAGTGACACTCTCGAGCGTCCGAGTGTAAAGGAGAGTGTTGGTGGATAATCTAATATGTCGAACGATACTCAATCGGGTTGTTGCATACCCATAGCTCGTCATCGATTGTGTGGGAAGGACCCCGATAGGATCGTGGAGCTCACCATAGTGAACGGCATGTAAGTGTTTTTAAATTCCGTCATTTTTTTATTAGCCATTTTAATTATAATATATATTTCGAGAATTTGTAGGTTGTAGCCTTCTCAGGCCGTGTCGAGGTAGTCGACGTTCGTGACCACTAACCAAGCAGATCATCGAGCTTCGGAGTTCCGCCTCGCACGCGAGGAAACCCGGGCTCGTTGGTTTCAAAATTAGAGGGTAAGATTTTTTTTGAGTTATTTTGCAATTTGTAATACTTACTAATATTTTTTTCCGTTTCAGTTGCACTTCCGTTAGGACGAGACCCAGACCGACATGGATGTCGCAACCATCTGCAAGCTATGGGAGAAGCAAGCCAAGAAACGGTACGATGACATGGTTGGAAAGTGTCGTCGAGCAAACACGAGACCGTCTTGAATAGAGTCGACGCCTTGGGACCTATGGATGGCGGGTTGGAAGTCCGATGCCAAGTTCAAGAAGAAGTGCGAGTGGAACAAGGGGAACCGGAATGCAAATCTGTCCCTCCACACAAGCGGTTTGAGGTCCCACCGCGATACAAAACAGCTAATGGTAAGTAAAATTATTTTTTGAGTTTACTATTTTATTTTCAGAATTGTTATTTATTAGTAATAATTACTCGTAGGAACGAGAAAAAGGACGGAACGTAACGCCTCTTGAGTTGCACATCGAGACTCATACGTAGGGCCCAAACCGAGAGTTTATCGACCAGCGTTCAGCCGATATCACTATAAGTATTTTTTGTACTTTCAATTAATACTTTTACGTTCTCAAATTAGATTAGTTTTTATACCAATATTTATTTCATAGGCGCAGTCCCGAGAGATTCTCGCACAGAGGTCCTCCCAGTCCGGGATCCCACCATCTTTTCAAGATGAGTGTGGCGCATTTTTAGAGGCGGTTGGTGGGGTCGGACCGGGGGGCTGTTCCCGGTCTTGGGCGCACCGCATCAGACTACTACGACCCCAAACTGCAATTAGGGCCCCGCAGACAGCCTCTTAGGATGGCGGAGATTCAGCAAGAGAACGCCTCCCTACGTGCACAGGTGTCGGATTTTCGGGAGAGCCAGCAAGCGACACAAGCGAGCGTAGACTGTAATATCCGGGATTTTTTTAGGATAAATTTGGATTTTTCTAGACGACTTTCTAAGACCCCGTTGTAATAGCCGCAATTTTCGTTAAATAAATAAATTTCCTTTCTTAATATTTAATTATTTTATTAAATAAAATACTCATAAAAATTCTAAGGTGAAAGAGATTATAATATTCTCATAAAATACTTATTCGAGTAGATGAATTTATTAAAGACGGAAGTTAATAAATTCATAGTTAACATAAATTCCTTTCATAAAACCCGATCGTTCCGACGCGGGTCTTAAACCGACCCTCGGTCCGTTTGCAAACGAGTTGGATCAATTATTAAGGAGATCCATGGAGATTTTAGAAGAGATCATCCACTCATTACAATGGATTGCTTCATCAATGTAGAATCTCTACACAATCCACTAGCTTGATTAAACTAATAGTTTATTATTTGTTAGTAAAATTTCTTCATTAGAAGAAGATCTCCAAATCTCTACTCCACCCACTATCATCATTTGCTCTAGTTAAAGGATGAAACGACTTGAGAGAAATCCATTTGAAGCTCTCTAACTCTCCTCTCTTCTAGCCTTTTCTCTCCCACTAAAGGCATTGTCTTTGTGTTCTTCCACCACACCACCACCACACCCTCACTGTCGGCAACCACCAGCAGGCCGCCGCCAGGAATGAGCCGCCACCCCTCTTCCCCCTTTGCTCCCTGGGCTATTTTCCTCCTAAGATCCAAAACTTTTAGGGAAAATTGCAGAATAAAACCCAACCTTTGGGGGGTGTTGCGTTCGCTAGCCTGACCTATCCATAATGAAAAAATAACCCAACGTTTTGGGTAGGTTGTTTTCGGTAGCCCATGCCATACTAATAACCTGCTCTTCCGGTAAATGGGATTATTAAAATAAATTAAATAAATAAAACAAAAAAATAAACGAAGAGAAATTAGAAAGTTGTAGGACGAAGGCAGAGAAGCTCCAAGCAGGCAAGCACCCTAACAAAGAAGAAGGATAGAGAGAGATAGAAGGTTGATTCACTGCTCGATTCATTGCTCGATAGCACCAAGACGACGGGGGCAGAGAGAGATGGAAGGTTGGGGACCCGAAAGCTCAAATGCCAGTTCGAACTCATGGAGAAGAGAGGCTCAATTCACAACTCCAAGATGTTAGATTTTTTTAATTTCCATTATGTGGGCTTACATATTTAATAGAACAATTATATTATATGGCTAATTATTAACGGGTTTATTTTAAGTGATTCAATTATGTGAAAAGCCCTTAGACTTCTAATAAATGGTATGAGCCCAATGGGTGGATACCGAATTTGGCCCAATAGGCTTAATGGGATTCTCTTGGGCTAAATAAATAGAGATTTTAGGTTATGATCCCGAATACGCTAAATCATTCAGGCTTTCTACGGTACTCTCCCCATCAGAGTGAAAGCATATACCCTAGATTTGGCTGAGGAAGATCACATACCTACGGTTCTCGTTTGTAGTTCCGCATAAAGTTCGATTGACATCAGGATTAAAGGTATGTCAAATTTGGTGTTTCTTAATAACCTAGTATGATCGATCTTGGCGTTTTAAGTCTAAAGGGAATTAATTTTCCAACAAGTGGTATCAGAGCCACGATCATACTGCGTTATTAGATTTAAGTTTATTATGTTTTTAGGGTTTAATTGATAGTGCTTTTGACCGAACTTATGTTTGTTTGGTTGAATTATTGTCTGAAGTATTACTGTTCGTTTACGGTCATGGTTCGGTTTTGTGTAATTGTTGTACATGTGAGTATATCTTGTTTGGCTTTGTTAACGCTTTCAATTAGTTCGGATTACGCTTTCGATCGATTTGTGGCTCTTGACCAATTATAATATTAACTAATTTATACTTTGGGAAAAAGGTTCACGTTTGGGTCAAAAGCATGAATTTAGAGATTTATGCTCTACGAGATTTCCGTTGAAACTTTAATATTGGTACTGTAATTCAGCGTTTTACATAGATGAAATAAAACTATCATATATTATTGTATATATGAGTTAAACGTTAAATTATATATGATGTGTGGGATTATTTTGAGGTGTATTTTTTTATACTATTTTGTGATCCCTTATGCCATATGTATAATTTGGTTTGTATGCATGTGTTACAATTATAGTTTTAAATTAAATTAAGTAAGGTAATAAGCATACTATTAAGATAGTTTTGGTATGTGTCATGTGTGTATTAATTTAATTTAAAATATAAGGATTGTGTGTTCTTATTTATGCGAATATTGATCAGCCCAAAGGAAAGTTAGTATTTGGCCAAGTAATGAATACACATGCGATAATAAATATTGATATTATAAAGATAATATCCATGTAAATAGTAGTCGGTCCAAAGAAAGGCTATTATTTGACAGGATATATTATCAATGTTTGATTATTGTGTTGAGAGTACCACCTACGATTGATATTTCTAGTGCAAACACTAGATGTCAAGTTGTGCTAGGTATCTCACTTAAGATTGTATAATTATGTAGGGCTTTGTCCATGTGAATGGTAGTCAGTCCAAAGAAAAGCTATCGTTTGACAGGATTTTAAGTATCCCTCAATGATTTGCTAGAGAGTTATAATTAAAGTTTCCATAAAGTTTATTTTGGGAAACCTAAGGATATTGAATGTGTATTGTGGACTTCATTTTCTCACATGTTTTCTATTTTTCAATTTGGGCCTAGAGGCTTGTTTGGTTTTTTGACAAATAGACATGTGAATGTGATGTGTTTTGAATTACTTTGTTCAATTTTCTTTTATACTTTTCAATTTTTGGGGGCATTGGAGCCACATTTGGTATTTGAATTGTTATAAAGGAAATTTAAGATTAGTTTTTTAAAGAATTTTTTACCGACAGTTTTTTGCTCATTATATCCACGCACATTACTCTTTTGATCTACGTTTTGTGTAGAAGATTGTAATTTTTCATGTTTTTCTGTGATTATATGTATTAAATTGTACATGTTTAACATTTTAAGTGAATGGATTGAAGCATGATGTTGCCAAAGCGACCTCTCTTGTATAGATTGTTCATAAGGAATGTTGAATGTTGTATGTATGCGTGTCAATGCGAGTACTATTCGACCCAAAGGTAGTTTAGTGCTTGGTCGGATTGCAAACATACTTGTAAGGGTAAACATGTGACAATTATAAAGTTATACATATGAATAGTAGATTGATCCAAAGATTGATTTATTATTTGTTATGAATTATTGTCAATGTTTGATTATTACACCAAGAGTACCACTAGCAATTGATACTATTGTCCAAAGACTTGGTATTAATGTTGCACTTGGTATCTTGAGATGGGTTGTACAATTCTTGTATTTATATTGTTGGTAATTTTGTTTCACAATGCAAATTCTTAGTTATATTGCTCTCGTTTTAGTAAATCTCATAACAGTATCTGCTGTTGTAAGCTATAATTCAATCTTTAACAATGTCAACCTTAAGAAATTGGATGACGTTGTTTTTGGGTGTATGGATCTTGACTTTGCATAAAGATAGAACAACTCCTTCTCTTACTGATTCAACTCTTTCTAAGAGAAGATTGTTTTTTGAGATGTGGGAACATTCTAATTGCTGAGGTCATATGATCATGATGAACATCACCATTTCGGAAACCTTTAGGTAAAGAAGAGATTGAGAATCTCAAAGTGTTTCCCGTTGAGAGTAAATGATGCTTTACTAAAAGCGATAAAGATAGTATAAGGTTCTCATCGGTTAACGCATAAAGAAAAGGGCAAAATAAAGAAAATAAGGTAATTAAAGTTAGCCTTATTCTGTTGAGAAATAAAAGAAGCATAATAAGGATTAAATAAGGAAATTTGCTATGCAAATTTGGATGATCATATTGTATATCTTGTAGAACAAGAAGATCTTGTGGGTGTGATTTTAGATGATCGTTTTACACACCATATGGAATAAGAAGATATTGTAGAAATTGCATATCCAATTAATCTTCATGAAGGTCTTCAAAAGTTATTGTTCTACAAAATGGATCATTTAAGATGAGATAGAATCTATGACAAATAAGATATTTGGGATCTTGTTGAGTTGTCATAAAGTTTGAAACCCATTGGTTTTATATTGATATTTAATGTCAAAAGGGGTTCATCGGCAACATCAAAAGATATAAGAGTCATCCGATTGCATAAGGATTCACTCAAAAGAAAGCTAGTGACTTTAATGAGATCTTTAAGAAGAATAATGACACTTGTAGTTCATTTTGATTTAGAGTTACATAAGATGGATGTAATGATAACATTTCTCAGTAGAAATATTGAGAAAATAGTTTATATGGTTGAACCAGGAAGTTGAAATTCAAAGATTTGAAATCTATGGTCTATAAGTTAAAGAAGTCCATCTATGGTCTCAAAGAAGTTTAAAGATATGGAATCATATGTTTCATCAAGTGATTGTCTCATTTGGTTTTGAGGTAAATAAGGTTAATGATTGTGTATATCACAGATTCAGTGGGAGCAAGTTTATCTTTTAATGTTATATGTCATTGACATACTACTATCTAGTCACGATATAGGCCTATTGCAAGAAACCAAGAAAAATCTCATTAGGAAATTTGAGATAAAAGATCTTGGGATTTAGGCATAAAGCGATTGCAAGCATGTTTTTTTTGATACCATTGAGTATCATAAAGGAGCTATATCGTTAAAGTATTAAGTAGATTTGACATGAAAGGAAGTCCATAATAAGGTACATATATTAGTAAAGGTGACAAATTCAGTCTTGATGCCCTGAAAGAATTTTGAGATTCAAAAGATTGTTGACTCTTTCTACATTGATTAGTGAGAAGTTGAATTGAATTTTTAGTAGATACACATTTGAATATGGTGTATTAAACTATGATATTTAGCAGGTACTAAATAGACCTCATTGGAAAGAAACCATAAAGGGGGTCATGCAGTTTTTTTATAGAGAATGAAGGAATTATTCTCATATAAAGGAAATCAAAAAGATTGGAGATCATTAGGTATTTTAGCAATGATTTCATTAAGACTATGGTTTTATTTTGGCTAGAAGGGCTATATTTTGGAAGAGTGTGAATCATACACTTATAGCTGCTTCTACTACAGTTGCATAATTTTGTCACTAGGGTGCATTCAATTGCATTGAAAGCACATTATAGATTTTTTGTGACAAATTACAATATTGTTCTTCAACAACAACAAGAGTTGTTCAATGGAGAAACACATTAAAATTAGGTTTTTGTTAATGAAGGAAGATGTTCAGGATGGTCAAGTATTTTATAGAATACATATGGAAAAACTCCAAGATATCGGATCCGTTCACCAAGGATTGCCTCCTAAAGTCATTCATGAGCATTCTGCTCTTTAAGTGTTGGCATTCTTATGGTACTTTGGTTTAGTGAGAGTTTGTGTTGATATTCTATGTTTGATTTATGCATAATAAAGTTGTTATGATTTTAGTCATAATAAAGGTTACTGAACTTATTAAGAATTTTTTGGATTGATCTCCAAATAAAGTAGGACCAGTTGGAAATAGGCATGTTTATGAGATCTCATTGCATGTAATTTCCATGCCACTCATTCGTACTTGATCTATGTCATTGATTACACTAGTTTGGTGAACACGGAAGGTTTAGTTACGATGATCTGTGATGAATGCTGTCGTGATCTCATATTAGTATAAGAGATGGACCAGATTGATATAAAGTTGAAGTCTATAGAATTAGCCAAGACGTGTACACATAAGGAATTTGGTTAATATAATTGTTCTTTTGGTCATATGTAGCCCAAGTGGGAGATTGTTAGATTTTTTTAATTTCCATTATGTGGGCTTACATATTTAATAGAACAATTATATTATATGGCTAATTATTAACGAGCTTATTTTAAGTGATTCAATTATGTGAAAAGCCCTTAGACTTCTAATAAATGGTATGGGCCCAATGGGTGGATACCAGATTTGGCCCAATAGGCTTAATGGGATTCTCTTGGGCTAAATAAATAGAGATTTTAGGTTATGGTCCCGAATACGCTAAATCATTCAGGCTTTCTACGGTACTCTCACCATCAGAGTGAAAGCATAAACCCTAGATTTGGCTGAGGAAGATCAGATACCTACGGTTCTCGTTTGTAGTTCCGCATAAAGTTCGATTGCCATCAGGATTAAAGGTATGTCAAATTTGGTATTTCTTAATAACCTTGTATGATCGATCTTGGCGTTTTAAGTCTAAAGGGAATTAATTTTCCAACACAAGATGCTTCCATGGCCTCCCTGCAACGATGCAAACATGTCGATTCACTGCAAATTCGGGGAAGAAATTCTATGAGTGTCCCTTATGGAAGGTGAAATTTCTAATTAAATTCGTCAATAGTAGAATTAGGGTTTTTTAGGGTTTCTGAATTGGTTTGCAAATTCATGAATTATTCAATTTTGGGTTTCTAGATTAGGGTTTCTAAAACTTTTTTGGTTAATTGGGTGTATGCTTTCTATCAATTTCTCAATTTCATGGATTAGTGTCTCTAAATTTTTTTGCCTAGTGTGATCTATTCAATTTCTCAATTTCATGCTTCAATTTCTCAAGATTTTTAAATCTTTTTGGCTGATTGGTTGAGATGTTATTGAGTGAATGAAAAGCTTCTTTTGTGTATTACAGATGGGTGAAAGCTGCAAATATTTCAAGTGGGAGGATGATGCTTATGGTTTTAGGGACAATGCAAGTACTTCAAGGATGAGAGTTTATGAAGACTATGGAACCCCTATGACACACAACTCACATCAATCGGATTTGAGCAATGCTATTATGAAGATCCAACGAGACAATTTAGTCATGAAATTTGTAGTTGGATTTGTGGTTGTTATGTTTGTCATTGTGTTGATGAGGATTTAAAATTCTAGAAATTTATGTAACAAGTAACAAATAGATATGTAATGACATTGAGCTATGATCTATGAAATTTGATTCACCTTTTTATGACAATTTGGAGTGATGCTTTTTAAGTTGTTGTTGTTTGTTGAATCACACACTGGATCCATATAAACTGAATTCAGTATCATCAGTAAACTGAATTCAGTAATTTGTGGGTTGTGGTGATCGTTTCAATTGTCTTTAGGAATCTGATTAAGCCTCTGAATGTGCTTGATTATAATCATCTTGTTGCTTTGTTTTTGATTGAGGATTAATTGAACATATGTTTGCTGATTTTTATTAGTAATCTAGTCTAATTATGGCAACTTTTCTCCATCAGCCCTGAGAAATATTCAGGTGGGTTGAACTGTTGTTTTTGATTGAAAAATAATCAGTGAACTTTTCTCCATCAGCCGTTGAATTTTGTTAGTAATCTAGTCTAATTAATCTAGTGTAATAATCTAGTCTAATTTTGTTAGTAATTTGAATTAATTGGTCTGAGTTCAGTTTTGGAATTAGTTAGTGATTCATCAGCCCTTCATCAAAAAATGCTACCTCTAAGCTTACACAATCGAGGAAGTTCTGGATTCAACCGATTTCAGTTCAGTTCAGTTCTAGATTCAATTGTTGTATTCTTGAATAGCAGCTTTTGTGACACGCCAGAACAAATATTGCATTGTTGGTTCAGAAACAAAGTGTTTAGGTATGCTATTTCATTACTTTTAAGTTTATAAGCACATTGAAATTATTTTATCTTGTATTCTAAACTTCTAATGCATGAATGTCTAGAAACTAGTTCACATCAGTAACATGTAAATCTATAATACACATATGCCTGAAATCCCTATTAATAGAACTTGTTTCAGTTCAGAGCAAACTCATATGCACTAAATTCAGAACTAAAATCCAAAGCAAACTGAATGTAGAAAAACTGAATTCAATTCACTAAATTGAATCTAGAGCAGCCTAAATGCAAAAAAACTGAATCACACAGTAAATGCACTAAATCCAGAACTGAATTTAGTTAATTCTTGATTGTCACAAACTGGATCCAGAGCAACTTGTTTCATTGTCACACATTGAATCTAGAACAAACTTAATCAAGTTTTGACAAAATAAACCACTTAAACAAAAGCAAGTGGATATAACAACAAGTGGAACCTAGCTACATACATAAATAACCCCCTTAATCAAGTTTTGACAAAATAAACCACTTGAACAAAAGCAAGTGGATATAACAGCAAGTGGAACCTAGCTACATACATAAATAACCCCCTTAATCAACTTTTGACAAAATAAACCACTTGAACAAAAGCAGAGGTTATAGTTCCACCAACAGTCATCATGGATCTGAGGGACTAAATCCTTAGTTTGTTTGAGACAAAATCAACACTTGGATTTGAGCATCATCCTAGTTGTGAGGGGTCAGGTGATGAACTCAACTGAGAAATTAAAACAGCACTCGGTAATCCAGGCTGTTTTTTACCAAAATAATATGTTAGCATTGATATAAACCTATTATTGTGCTTAAACTTAATTAAATCAAAGCTTCAAATTAAGTTATGAACTCACATTGATATAAACTCTATCACCATGCTCAGGAAAGTATACACCCATGCCTCTAGGGACTCGTTCATGTGTTGGTAGAATGGAATTGGTTCCTTTTCTTGGTCTCCCCCTTGGCCGAGCAAGCCTTACTGTTGTGATTGCTCCTTCAGAAATCTCTTTTCGAGGTCTTCCTATTTTTCTCACCTGAAATAAAAAATATAATTTTAACAATTGAGAGCATTTAAACCCATTTTATAATGGTCTATCAATTACACTTACAAGCTGAGATGTAGTGCTAGGTATAGCATTGTCTTCTTGACGACATGTTCTCTTGTTGTGATTTTTACCATTACATTTTGTACAAGTCATGACTAATCCATGCCTCGTGAGTTTGCCCGGCTTGTCAAACCTATCATGAGGATCCTTTCTTTTGTTTTTCCTAGGCCTACCAGCTCCAATCTTTATTGGAGGGGGGACGAGTGGAAAGTCTACATTCTCCCAATGTCTCTGGCCATTAATGGGTGTTATACCTATATAAACAAAAAATATTAAAATATAATGATCAACTAAGTAAAAGAAAACATGAAAAACAAATGTACCTGATTTATATGCTAGGAGGTACTTGTCCTTTTTAAGCCAGTCATACACATAATATTCACATTCTAACCGAAATGATTGGCAACATGCAATTGCATGACAACACGGAACTCATGTCAAGTCCCACTTTCGACATGTACAAGTCCTAGCATCCAAGTTTACAGACACCATGTCAAGACCATGCGTTACTTGAAACTGGCCAACACTAGATGTGATAACAGCACACTTCCTAGCTTCCTCCTTTCCTTTTTCCAATCTCTTCCTTATTCTTGGGCAAATGCTATCCACCTTTTTTTCCATAAATGTCCTCCTGTCAAACAACCTAGCCATGATTTTTAATCTAATTTCTTCCAACATGCCAATGACAGGCTTGGCCCTTGCATCTAAGATATAGCCATTAAAAGTTTCAGCCATGTTATTAACATTCACATCACTTTTTGACAAGGTTCTTAGCTGACTTTTACAAAAGGATCTTGGAATTTGAGAAATAAAGTCCTCCACTGCCTTGTCACTAAGCACCCTCATTTCTTCAAGTGCAATGTTCATATCAGATCTAGTATAAGCCCTTTTAGCTTTCCAAAAAACGATCCGCATTTGCTCTCCCTTGTGACGCTTATGCCAATTTGAGAAGATGTGTCTTGCACAATTTCGATGCTCTGCCAATGGGAAGTGATCTTTCACAGCATTAATGAGTCCCTGTCAAATGCATAAATAAAAATGTCCATCAACAATTCACAACATTAACAATTGAATGTACCTAATCTGAATGCAAAAAACTGAATATTGTTAATGAAAATTCATTTCAGTTCAATCCAGAAGCCCATGAAAATGCAAAAACTAAATTCAGTGAAAATTCAGTTCAATCTAGAAGTACTCCTAAACTGAATTCAGTGAAATTTCAGTTCAATGCAGAAGTACTCCTAAACTGAATTCAGTTCAATGCAAAGTTCCAGAACTGGAAAAAATCCAGAATGCAAAAAACCGGGTTGAGACAATCAATAAGCAATCAATAAGTTCCCATATGCATGTTAAAAAAATTCAGTTCAATGCAAAAATTCCAGAACTGAAAAAAATTCAGAATGCAAAAGAATTTTTATTTATTAAGGCAAGCTAAATTGAAATTAAATATACCTTTTGTTGGTCAGATATTATTGTGCATTCTTCTCCACCAAACCAGGGAATATCTTGCATTAAGTTTTCACAAAACCAGCTCCAAGAATTTTTATTTTCAGCCTCTACCACAACCCATGAAATAGGGTACATTTGGTTATTATCATGTCTTCCTACTGCACATAGTAGCATACCACCAAGAAATGTCTTTAAGAAACATCCATCAAAGCACAATATTGGTCTACATCCACTCCTAAATCCTTCTCTCAGCCCGGGGAAGCTGATGTACAACCTCTTAAACACATCTGGATTTCTTGGCATTTCAGTCTTCTCGGTAAGAAGTATGACACTAGTTTTTTGATCAACCCTCCTTAACTCTTGCAAGTATAAACCCAATCTCATGTAATGATCTTCTAATGAGCCATGTAACAATCTGTGAGCTTCCTTCTTGACTCTATAGCATTGAAATTTACTCAATGCTACACCATATTTTTCCATCACATCTGAGGCTAAATTCTTGGCTTCCCAATTAGGTTGTTTCTTATACTTCACCAAGTACTCATTTGCTAACCATGTAGGCTTCAATTGAATATTTTCATAGTCTTGTCTATTGCATGAATGAGTACTAGTTGTAGATTTCACCACAAATGCCTCCCTTGATCCATCCCAAGATGCATATATCTTCCACAAGCAACCATCTTTGCATTTTGCAGCCATCCTTGCATTATTATTTCTCCTGCACCATTTAATACTATATCCAGCTACAATTGCATACCTAATAACCATTTGTCTGAAAATTTCTGGAGAAGCAAACTTCATACCAACCTTCCAAACCAGTTTTTTGAAGTTGGTGTGAATATCCACTTCATCAATGGTTTTAAAACTTTCATGAGGATCCTTCCTTACTTCATCATCGTTGTTTTTAGATGATGAATCAACATCAATGGGTCCATCATTTACAGCTTCATCTACATTATCATATTTCTTTTCTTTTAAAGATTTTCTACTTGCAATCCACTCATCATCACTTGAAGTTTCACCCCCACTATAAAGTTCTTCATCTTCACCACAATATTCATCATTCTCATCCTCATCACTCCCATCCTCTGGATCAATTTATGTTTGGTTGTCAACATCACATATGTCTTGATATTCACCATCATTGTCTACAGATTATAAAATGTAAAATAAAACCAGTAGCTATCATCAATATATGTATGTGAAATTATAAAATTTCAGCCTAGTAGCACTACAATAATAATCAACTAAGTAGTACTTAATGAATGAAAAACCAAACAATTCCTTTTCGAGGAGTAATGAACAACTAGTAGCACTCCAATCCAGCAAGTAGCATTCAAATAATTGAAAATCCCTAGTTCAACAAGTATTAAGAAATCAATGAAAAACACCACAATTCCAGCCAAGAAGTAGGAGGATTTGAATAGGGTTTTAAGATTTGAATAGCTTCAAACAAGAACAAAATAACTTTCCCATCATGGAGTTTCAATCGTTAGGGTTGATTCTTTGAAGGTAGGAGATACCAAAATTTTAAGCCTCTCCCGCAACAATTTGAGCACTTTTCGATCGTTAGGGTTGATTCTGGAATCCTATCGTGGAGTTTCATTTGCTTTTGTACTTTTAAATAGCTTTATTTTTTTGTTTTATTTATTTAATTTATTTTAGTAATCCCATTTACCGGAAGAGCGGGTTATTAGTATGGCATGGGCTACCGAAAACAACCTACCCAAAACGTCGGGTTATTTTTTTCATTATGGATAGGTCAGGCTACCGAACGCAACACCCCCCAAAGGTTGGGTTTTATTCTGCAATTTTTCCAAACTTTTAAGGGTAAATTTTCTTGACCTTTTAAATTATTTTGAGCTTGTTTTAAAACCTTTAAAACTCTTTTAGATGATCATATTTTTACAAGAAAATCAGATTATCAAAGTTAATAAAAAAATTGGAATATCTTTCACAATTTGTACATGCATGCAAAGTTTGTTAAAGAGGAAAATTTTCTACAAGTTATAAAATAAGTTGTACTAAATCCTACACTTTAAAGGAGATTTTTTACTTCTAGATTCTGATTTTTATTTAATTTATAAGCGCCTAGAATCTTTTTCTTTTATACAAAAATCTTTTAGTTTATAAAGGCTTTTGTTTTGATAACTATTAAGATATAACTTTCATGCATAGAAATCTTCATGCATGTCATTCTTGATCCTTGAAATGAATATTATGATGAATTTTAATCTACATAAGCTTAACAAACATAAGTTAAAAAGCTATTAATATGAAAGTGTTCTTGCATGTCTTGTTAAAGGAGTTTTTATGAAGAAAATCCTCATGCATGTTTCATATGAAGTAAGTGGTTGATTTTATATGATTATTGAGAATAACTAAGTCTAAAAATATTAAGACATGCTTAAATAAATCTTACATACTCTTGCATGCAACTTTAAATGGATTTTTATTAAATAAAATCACCTTGCATGTAAACTTTAAAATTGCTTTTATTTAAATCTTTGATCAAAGAAAAGCTTCATAAGAGGAAGACATGTTTAAATGAATTTTTATGTTCTTGCACGTAGTCTTAAAAGGGTTTTTATTTAATGAAATCCCTTGCATGTCTTGTTAAACCTTAAAGAGATTTTTAAGATGAATTTTTATTTGTGAAAGTTCTTTTTAAGAATAAAATATGATCAACAAGATTACTTACGCCTTGCATGGATTTTGAAAAGGAATATTATAGATTAAATCCTATTGCATGTACTTTTCTGTTGGTGTACAAAATCTCGCCTTTAATTCGTATTAAATACACCAATCAAGAATTCCTCCTCTTCCGCTCCTCCTCGATCTCTTGACCTAGAAAACCTGCAAAACAATGGACACAGGGGGCGGGGACCCCCTAATCCACCTCTGATGCCTAAGTCAGAAGAGCAATTGTCGTTTTGAGCGACGAGGTACAACAAGAGAACGGTGAAACCCTAAACAGTCAAGCTAAGCGAATATTAGCCTGTCTAGCTTTTCTGAATATGCCGATGTGCACATGTGTCTCTCCCTACACGCCTAGGGCGTGTATTTATAATGGAAGAGGGAGATCAGGGGGCCTTATTTAATTATTTCCTAGGGTTGCTTAAAGCCGAAGCTAGGAATATTCCCACCTTCTCCGGATTTAATCTTATCATATTTGCAGGATAAGATCTCCCATTAAGTTGCATAACCACCATATAATTTTATATAGAAAATAACGAAAATAACTGCGCAGTAATTTTAAGAAATACCTTTATAGCGAAAATAACTATAATAATTATGTTTGTTTTACCCGCTCACAAATGCCCCACCTACACCGCCTTACATGTCTTACCATATTTGGCGACGTAGGGTACAGAGGGTTTCCAATCGAAGTGGCCATGCGGATTAGCAATTGAAGTCCCCTATTCGTATATTCGTATATTCGTACATCCATGAGCGATTATCATGGGGCGCATGCTGTCTTTTTGAGTCGTGTCCTTTGCCAAGATTTAAGGTGGAATCTCTAGAACAAACAAAACTAGACTAGGGAGAATAGAACGTTTATATCGAAAGAAGTGCTTGGCCAAGCCTTCTAATTTTAAGAAAAGAAAGAAAAAATACAAAAAGACGTTTATTCTAGCGATCCCAGCCTCAGCTCAACATCCACGCGAGAAGCCACTACCAGCGAACCCATGCTCGCGGCTTAGGGACCGCGGCCGCTTATTTCGCGGTAGCGTCGTCGATCTGGCGTCGGGGTCTTGAAGGGAAGAACTTTTTCAAATGGGCGATGTTCCAAGTTCGAGGCACCTCCTTCCCGTCAAGACTCTCCAACTTATATGCTCCCCATCCATACGCTGTCGTCACCCGAAACGGGCCTTCCTAGTTCGGTCCGAGCTTGCCTTCCACGGGATCCCGCGCGCTTCCAATGACTCATCGAAGTACGAGGTCACCACCTTGGAAGGCACGGTATTTTACACGTCGAGCGACAACCCGTTCTGCTGCCCCTTTATAAGTTGCAAGACGTACGGCTGCAATATCTCTGCGTTCTTCGGCGAAGTCGAGGTGAGCGGAGAGTGCTTGACTATTTTCTATCAAGATCAAACCGTGTCGTCCTTAGTGTTGGTAACCTGATTTCGAGTGGTATTACCGCCTCCGCGCCATAGGCCAAGGCAAAGGGAGATTCTCCGGTTGATCTACGCGGGGTGGTTCGATAAGCCCATAAAACAGCTGGCAGCTCTTCAGTCCATCTTCCTTTAGCTTTTTCAAGGCATTTCTTTAACCCTTCGACGATCACTTTATTTGTAGCCTCTGCTTGCCCATTTGCCTGTGGGTAGCCGACTGAGGAATAAACATTCTTGATTCCCATTCCTTTGCGATACTCTTTGAATTTCTCGCTATTGAATTGAGTTCCGTTGTCAAAGATGAGAGCGAAAGGGATGCCGAAACGCGTGATAATGTGTTCCCAAACGAATTTATGGGTTTCAGAATCACGAATGTTCGCCAGTGGTTTTGCCTCTACCCATTTAGTGAATAATCTGTGGCAGTGATGAGATAGCGCACATTCCCGGGCACTCTAGGAAATGGCCGACGATATCAAGACCCCACTACGCAAATGGCCATGGACTAGTCAAAGAGTGGAGGTTTTCTGCCGGCATATGTGAAATCTTGGCGAATCTCTGACACTTGTCGCACGTTTTCACATAAAGCTCGGAGTCTCTCTACATGTAAGGCCACCAGTATCCCTGGGATCGAGCCCGGAATGCCAAACTGCGACCTCCAACGTGCATTTCGCATATGCCTTCATGGATTTCATACAACAAAGGCTCAACTTTGCCTGGGGGTACACATCTTAAGTTTGGCCCAGAGAAAGATCGACGATATAAAATCTTTTCTGGAGACAACCAAAATTTGTGAGCCTTTAAGCGAATTTTTCTTGCTTCGGCGGCATCCGAAGGCAAGACGTTTTTATCTAAGTAGCGAATCAAATGCGTTTGCCACCCAAGGTCGTCGTCGATCGCGGCCTCCGTCGAGGAGACTTCCGCGGAAATACTAGAGGCATCGATTGTCGGGCATCCCGAAATTTCCAGCTGGATTGAAGTCTTGAGCGTACCTCCTGAGCAAGCAGCCAGAGTTGCTAGTGCATCGACAGATTTGTTTTGATCACGCGATCTTTGCTCAAGCTCATAGTGCTCGAACTCGTTCATCATAGCCCTTGCTTTCTCCATGTATTTAATCATCTTTGCTCCTTTGGCTTCATAGTGCCCCAGTACTTGATTAACAATGAGTTGCGAATCGGAGAGAACAAGCAGTTTGGTGATTCCGAGATTGATTGTCGTCTCCAACCCGAGTATCAAGGCTTCATATTCGGCTTCGTTGTTACTGGCATCAAAACCGAGACGAACAGCTAACTGTAAAACTTCCCCCGTAGGCGATGACAGCATGATTCCAACTCCGGACCCTTGGTTATTGCTTGCGCCATCAATTTCGAGAATCCAATATGAATTTTCCGTACGCTGGGGAGGACCCGCGGTCGCGGTCGTAAGACCCGCGACCGTAGTTTCACTTGTCCGAGGATCTCGTCTCTCGGGGGAGTGCACCGCGATCGCGGTATCTTGTGCCGCGATCGCGGTTTCTTTGGCCGTGGTCGCGGTTTCGTCCGCTGGTTCTCGGGCAAACTCCTCTATGAAATCCGTGAGCACTTGTGCCTTAATGGCGGTTCGGGGCATGTACTCGATATCATACTGCCCCAACTCCACTGCCCACTTAGCGACCCGTCCCGCGAGATCCGAGCTAGAAAGGAGCACTCGAATAGGATAGGTCGTGATGACTTGAATTGGATGCTCTTGGAAATAGTGGTTGAGTTTACGGGATGCTGTTACCAAAGCTAAAAGCAATTGCTCCATAGGCGGATATCTCCTTTCTGCATCGAGCAGCGTCTTGCTAGTATAGTAAACGGGTCTCTGATTTCCGCCCTCCTCTTTGATTAAAACTGCGCTAACCGCTCGAGGAGACACGGCTAAGTAAAGCTTCAAGGTGTCTCCTTTATTAGGCACAGTCAAAATTGGAGGGGATTGTAAATAGGTCTTTAAACTCTGCAAATCTCCTTCGCATTCTTGGCTCCATTCGAAAGATCGACCCTTCTTCAAGGCTTTAAAGAACGACTGGCACTTGTCGGAAGACCGACTAATGAACCGATTGAGGGTTGCGGCCATTCCGGTTAATCTTTGCACTTCTTTAATATTCTTCGGGCTTGTAATGGTGTCAAGGGCTCGGATTTGATCCGGACTTGCTTCAATGCCTCAGCGAGTGACGAGGTGCCCCAGAAACTTGCCTGACCCGACCGCAAATGCGCACTTAGCGGGGTTAAGCCTAAGTCTGGATGTTTTGAGGATGTCGAAAACATCCTACAAGTCTTCGAGATGCGTCGTAGCCCTTTTACTCTTGACAACCATGTTTTCCCGATCTTTTGGCTAAACAACTTCGTGACTAAGCGCTGAAAAGTCGCCCCAGCGTTCTTCAATTCGAAAGGCATAACCTTGTAGCAGAATATCCCATGCGGGGTTATGAAGGTTGCCTTCTCTTGATCGTCTTCATGCATTGGGATTTGATGATATCCCCGGTATGCATCTAAAAAGCTCATGCGTTCATGGCTTGCAGTAGCGTCCACTAATTGATCGATCTTCGGAAGAGGGAACAAGTCTTTTGGACAAGCTTTAATGCTTTATTGAGATCGGTAAAGTCCACGCAGACCCTCCAATCTCCCGTCTTTTTCTTCACTACAACGGTATTAGCTAGCCAGGTTGGGTACCACACTTCTCTTATAGCGTTGGCCTCTTGCAAATTCTTCACTTCGGCGATTACGGCCTCGGCGTGGTGGATAGAAGACCGTCTTGTTCGCTGTACGATCGGCTTTGCGTCAGGGCGAACGTTCAACCTATGGCAAGCAAGAATTGGGTCTATTACGGGCATATCGTATGGACTCCAAGCAAAGACATCGCGATTACTTCGCAATAAACGTGTGATAGCCGAAAGCTCGTTGCCTGAGAGGTTTGCGCCCATAAAAAACTTCTTCTCGGGTTCAAACTCGTTGACCGAGATTTCTTGAAGTTCGTCCACGGACTTTTGGGCTGGTTCCGAGCCTATATTGGCAAAGTCGAGAGGCTCTTGCCTTTCTCGCAATTTTTCGACCCTGAATAGGCCGCGGTCGCGGTACTGTGAGCCGCAATCGCGGTGAGGCGAGCCGCGATCGCGGTTCCGGAATCTGCGAACATTGGTTGGGATTTCGTGCTCACGGCCAGTTTCTGAATGGATTGTCGAGGTCGTGCGCGATTGATCGGGTTCCCCTTGATAGTTGCCGCTTGCGTGATCCTCTCTTTCGATCCCGGAACTTTTTGACTCCATTCCGCTTGGATTCCGTTTCTCCAGAGATTGACTGACGGGTTCCCCATCACATAGCTTTCGCTTTCGAGGGTTGAGGCACGCACCTGCCCCCGAACTGTCGCCTTCCTCCTGATTTTTGATCATAGGAATTATTAGGGTTTGATCGTTCGATCGAGAGTCGAACATTGCGAGATCGCACCGCCGACCGCGATCGCGGCCAGAAGGCCCGCGATCGCGGCTTCCTTGTTCCGCGATCGCGGTGTCCGGACCGCGAGCGCGGTTTTCTTCGATTAGGGCGCCGCAATCGGCTTCGCTAGGCGAGGACGCCCTACGGTTTCGAAAAAACCCTACACTTTCGTTCGAGATCGGTTCCATTGATCAGATTACGTGGATCAATTACTCATCCCCACGGACGGCGCCAATTGTTGGTGTACAAAATCTCGCCTTTAATTTGTATTAAATACACCAATCAAGAACTCCTCCTCTTCCGCTCCTCCTCGATCTCTTGACCTAGAAAACCTGCAAAACAATGGACACAGGGGGCGGGGACCCCCTAATCCACCTCTGATGCCTAAGTTAGAAGAGCAATTGTCGTTTTGAGCGACGAGGTACAACAAGAGAGCGGTGAAACCCTAAACAGTCGAGCTAAGCGAATATTAGCCTGTCTAGGTTTTCTGAATATGCCGATGTGCACATGTGTCTCTCCCTACACGCCTAGGGCGTGTATTTATAATGGAAGAGGGACATCAGGGGGCCTTATTTAATTATTTCCTAGGGTTGCTTAAAGCCCAAGCTAGGAATATTCTCACCTTCTCCGAATTTAATCTTATCATATTTACAAGATAAGATCTCTCATTAAGTTGCATAACCGCCATATAATTTTATATAGAAAATAACGAAAATAACTACGCAGTAATTTTAAGAAATATCTTTATAGCGAAAATAACTATGGTAATTATGTTTGTTTTACCCGCTCACATTTTCAAAATTTTAACATTTGAATAAATGGTTTATGAATTTTAAAGAACCGAAAATAATTTATAAAAATTACTAGATACTTAAATAAATTCTATAAGTTATGCATGTTGAATTTATGGAGTTTATAAAATAAATCTTATGTTGCATTTGTTCTAGAATTACTAAGATATTGTTTCACTATACCTTTTAATAAAAAGAAATATTTTAAGCATAAGTTATAGTAAATCATTCAATGTATGGCATGTGGGAATAAAAAGTATTTTTATAAGGTATTTATGCACATGCATGAGAATCCTAGAATTTTCCTATAAGTAAATCATGATTTGTATGAAAATTGGTTATAAGCATATTTTTCAATAAAGTAGTCTTACATAAAAATGATGCATGCAAATCATATATATAAATTATTTGCATGTGGTTTAAAAAGGTTTTCATTAGACTAATTAAAGCCTTGCATTAGTTTTCTTAAACTAAGTATTTTTCAAGTTATAAAATCCTTACAAAGTGTCACCTAAAATAATAATGAAAGAATTATTATTTTAACCTTTATCTAGCTAAATTATTAAACCAAATAATTTAGTTTGGCTTACCTTCTCTTAGAAAAGGAAAATAAGAGAAAGGGAGAACTAAATTAAAATAAGGATTTTAATACGTGTTGTTTATCGTCCTTTCGGTTAAATAGGTCAAAGTTTCGTACGTCACCAAAAACTTCCTATTTCCGAGTCCATAATATCCCGAAGGAAATTTCAAGGCAAGTGGATATTCTCCCTTGTAACCATTATATATATATATATATATATTTCGTTTCCGTTAAGGAAATTCTTCTATGTTGGGAACTACATGTTTGTTAAAATGAATGAACTTAGGTTTATTCATTTACTTAGAAATAACGACATATTGCTATTATGATTCGTACTACGCTAGTACTGAACTTTAGGACCGATGATTTGTGGCCTTGTTTGTTTCAATCTCTTTTCGAGATTTGTTATGGATTAGCATAGGCGATATTGCACACTCAGGATGAAAGAGGCGTGCACACTCAGGATGAAATAAGTGTGCACACTCAGGATGAAAGAGGCATGCACACTCAGGATGAAAGAGGCTTGCACATTCAGGATGAAAGAGGCCTGAACACTCAAGATGAAAGAGGCCTAAAATTCCTTCATTTCCTTTAAGTGGACTCGGCTCTTTCATAGCCTCCACACCCTTAAAATTTATAAATAATATGAAACATTTTGACACGTAATAACGATAAGTGCTAGTGCACATTAAAATGAGTTAAAACCGGGCCAATTTAGCACCACGTGTAAGACCGACCCGACTCTCGGTCCGAAAAGGGTGCGAGAGTTTTTTAGAAAATTGATGTGGCCTAAAATGTTCCCAACATTAATTGTACTCTAAGAGGAACTACAATCTCGTGGTTTCCTTCTTTTCGAATCCAAGTTTATCTCCTTTCGAGATCAACTAAATTCCGTCCTTATAAGCTCCACAAAGTGATTATAATTTTCAAGTATTTCTTCCCTTAATCTCCTTGATGAGATAATAAAATTACCATACTACCCTTGATAATTTCCATTCTCACTTGCTTAGTCTCCTTAGACTAATTCCGTTTGTTTTCCGCATTTTGCCTGGTATTTCTCGCCCTTCGCGACAAATGCCAGACTCCAGGAAACTTCACTCGAAGGTTTAAAGACGAAGAATCAAGAGCTGAAGGAAGGAAGGTTGGGTCATTCTTGAAGGTGTTTTTTCTCGTATTTTGGTTTCGCTACGCTTTAAAAAAATAATGTTTCACTAATTCCGCTGCTTCACTCTTTTGTATCTTGTTTTTTTTAAAACAAGTTTAAGGATGTAATTACAACACTTGAAGTCTCATGTTTGAGCACCTTTTATAATATGTGTTATCGTTAAATTTCAACATTTTATTTAAATTTAATACCTTATAAAGCCTTGGGTGACTTTGGACGGTAAAATCCGAGGTCACTGGCGGTAATACCCATCGTTGCAAAATAGGGGTGTTACATAGACGAGCAACGACGACAGATTGAGCTTCTATAGAAGTTCATGGAGGACTTGCGCAACAAACAACGGAGCCATCCTAGTCCTATCAGCCACATCCCCCGATGGTGCTGCCTAGACGGATTAACAAGTTTAGTATTAATGCTTTAATGTTTGTAAAACTTTTTAAGTATTGTAAAACTTTTTCTAGATATTATTATTAATAGATTTTATATTTTTGTTTTAGTATTTATAAATACAATTTTAGTAATTAATATCATAAATTTTTTTTTAATTCTAAAATGCTGGCGGCGGCCGGCGCCAATTGTGAATTTTGGCTTTAGCTATGACAAATGGCAACGGCTGCCGCATTTTAGGCGGTGATAGCCACCTTTAGCGTCCATATGGATGCTAAATCCCACCTATAATTTGCGTCCATTTGGACGCTAAATCCCACCTATATTTAGCCTCCATATGGACGCTAAATCCCAGCTATATTTAGCCTCCATATGGACGCTAATTAGCGTCTATAATTAGCGTCCATTTGGACGCTAAATCATGGTTGGGATTTAGCGTCCACGTGGACGCTAAATCCTATGGTCACTAATATTAGCGACCACGTGGTCGCTAATACTCTTTACGACCAGACTTTTAGCGACTACTTTAGTGTCGCTATATCCATAGTTTTTTGTAGTGTTGTTTTGTTCGTTTTGCTCTTTGTTACTCGCCATGTCTTCCCATGATGAAAGTGGTCGCTAAATCCATAGTTTTTTGTAGTGTTGTTTGTTACTCGCCATGTCTTCCCATGATGATTCAGGTACTCCTAAAGCACAAGATGGCGGTAATCCACTCATCTCCGCTGGTTTGGTTGAGTATAGCCTTGTAGAGCAAGCAATCGCCCGTTTGACTCAAGCAATTGCCAATATAAACGCTTGTATGTATGCCTAGGATTTAGTCGTTTCCTCACTGGCACAACGACCTCTTTCGGCACCCATAATCCAGTCGAGTGTCGCCATCGCTAGCACACCGCAAGAACAAGTCTTAGTTGAACTTCTAGCGCCGCAACAACTTCCTCCCGGGCCTTTGACGCGCCCGCGCCAAGGCTTCGGGCATCACTATTGGCGCACCGGCAACGAATATGGCACCGACTTTGGCTAACCAGCCCGCGCCGTTCAATGCCAACGCCGATAGCATCGCTGACTCACTTGGTTCAAGAGAGCGCAACCCTACGAGAGGAGATGGCCCTGATCCAAGCCAATCTCGACGTTGTTGCATCACTGATCGCCGACGCGGCTAAACAACGGTACGCACCCACGGTTGTCCAGGCCGCGGCCATCTTGGATAGCGAGCCTTTTTGGACCGTGAACCCGTTTGGGATAGCGAGCTCGTCTTGGATGAGCCGTGTTTTCCGATTCCAAAGCCTTGTCCGATGCCATTTCTTTCCGCCGCTGCAGAGCCACCGCCTATCATTGTCGCGCTCGTACTTGACCTTGTTCCATCTTCGGAACCCGAGTTTGTTTTGCCTATTATAGACGTATCGAATGACGACACCGAGCCCGACGATGTTTTTATGCTGCCTACTATCTCCGCCTCTCCCCGGACCCCCTGAGCTCGATGCAAGGACTCTTCGATTCTAAGGGAGGGAGGATGATGCGATCCGGCCCTAGACCTAGATCGATCACAACGAGCCCGAGTCTTCCGAGACCTTGGCGTCCGCCTTAGATTCTGACCTAGCTAGCTCGTTATTATTATATTTCCTATTTTGGCATGTTTCTATTTATAGCTAGTTTCTATTTATAATATTACTATATTGGGCGTGTGACCTCTTATGCTTAAGAGGCCCGCCCGATAACTAGTTAGGTCCATTAGTTAAACCTAATAGACCTAGTTTTCTCTATTTAAACAACTTGATGTACTCAGTTTTATTTACGCCTTGCTATATACAGATTGCCTTTGATGAATCGAGTTTCTCTTCCCTAAGGCCTAGGCGTCAAACCCGGTTCTTGAACCAACCCTTTTCTATCCCTTTTCCAATGCCCTCGTCTCGACCCTAGGCCACCCGCACTCGATCCGTCAAGTTTTCCCACCTTGTGATTCGCACTTATCCCCGTTCGTCTCGTTGGAGAAGGTCCGAGGCCCTTTCGAGCCTAGATCGGGCACCCGTGCGATCCACCCGAAAGGCGGAACGCATCAGGATAAGAGGTCACACTTTCCAAAGAAACATTTTCACCTTTGGAATGGTATCCAATTTTCAAATCCAATCGAAACCATAATCAGTATAATTTATATTCTAGGAAACAAGTGCAGTAGTCGAATGAGTGGAGAACCACCTGTTTACTCGGATGCCAGTATAATCCATCTCTATTGTGGTTTTGTGGAATTTGGAGAGAGTTTTTGGCTTTGGAAGATGCCTTTTTTTGGTTGCCCGCTGGTTCGTCAAAGCTTCGTCTTGGCTACATCCAGTTCGATCCGGGTCGCGCATCTGGTTTTGGCCGGTGAGTCCCCGAAATTTTTTTTTTACATCTACTGGAGTTGAACCCCAGACCAACCAACTCCCTTTGGGTTTTGGAAGATGCTTTTGATGGAATGATATCGTTGAATTATTATTTCTCATTCAATTACTGATCGCCACAAGTTTAAAGATAGAAAAAAAAAAGTGAGACTTAAAAATTGATTTTTTGGAGTTATATTTCGTGTCACGGCCTCGTAAATTCAAGAATATGCTTTAAAAATATCTCATGTGAATAAAATATTGTTCAACTTCAAAGATCTTTTACATTTCCTTGAAAAAATTACACAAAATTCAATCAACCTAGATCTAACTTGATGAACATTTACCAACCATTAATGATTTAATGATAATAAACTTGTTCATTCCCACCCAATAAACTTCCACGTCACTCTCCCCTCAGCCCTTGTCAACCGTCCGATTAACATCAAACAACCTTCCACTTTTGGCAAACCCAAACAATGGCTTCCATGAGAAACAGAAAGCCAAAAAGGCAGCTTATCTCTGGCCGTTCATTTAGCGCACAACTGCACCTCATCCAACGGTCAGATCTTACCCGCCGTAATTGTTTAACACCGAGGAGCCCAAGGCTCGTCTTCCTCCTCACCCTTCCCCTTCACCGATTTCACCAACCACTCCAATCTCGCCACGTTTCCCATCCCCAGAAAATAGCCAACTCTCCGGTTGATAAATCTTGCACGGAGGGTTCTCAGCTATACACAGCAATCTTTTTATGCTGCCATAGTGCTGTATCGCTCGTGTACTTCTGCTTCCCTACCCAGGTAGATTCAAGTATGTAAATAAAAATTGTTCTTGCTAGTTTTTTGATTAATTACTCTCATGTCGCTTCTGGGTTACCCTTAGCATGATTAGTTCTGAAGATTTGCTAGTAAATTATCCTTTTGGGGGCGAATAGTTTGTCTGCTAGTGTTTTCCATTTCTGATTTTAATAACCTTCTTGGTCTAATTTCTGGCAATTGCTACTACTTTGGTGTTCATTTGATAGTTTATGATCTGGGTTTTTTGTAATTTCATCTGTTTATGCTGGTGATACTTGCAATTAAGGGCAACAGCTTTCCGGTTGCTCATAAATTGCTGAGATATTTCCGGTTTTGTAGTTAAGTTGTATGATCTGGTTGTGATTTGGGCTTGTTATTGGGATGGATGACTTTAATATTAGTGGTGCATGCTCTAGAATTGCTTGATTTGCTTTGCATCTGTAGCCCATCAAGGATTGGCAGATTACTCAGTTCAATAATTTCTTGATTATTCTGCTCCAGGTTATATAAAGCCTAGTTAGATGCTCAAGAACTCTGGTTCATATCCGTAGCTTGCCTGATTAACTGATTTGAGGAATTGAGATCACCTAGGGCTGGTGCTTCTTTCTGAAAGAGTAGCTGTACTTGTGGAATGCTTTTCATGTTTTGTGAAGATACATGGCTGCTGAGATGGATTACCCTACAACGTTTAGCATGTTAGAAGGTGGATGTGGCAAGGGACCCGAGAATGAGAATCTAGAATCTTCTGATAGCCTAAAACGTCGAAGGCTTCCCAAACCTCCCCGACATCTTTCCATAATAGAACATTGTGTTAGCTCCGCCCATGTGTTCCCCGATGTCCCTCTGGTGAGTTCAATTTGTCATTCTATTAAAATGGGTTACTTTTGTAGTTACGTCTTTTTGTTTTTACAAGCATTCTGTTCTATTTCTTAGTTGAATCATAGAACTTATGCATGTGCTAGTAAACTAACTTTTGCATCCTTGGCTAGGAAATTGATCTTGCAACAGTTAGCCTTAGAACGCTTGATGATGAAAATATAAGTTTTAGACCTATTTTCCGTTCTGGTTGCTGTTCTGAGATTGGAACGAGGTCTTGTATGGAGGATGAGTACATCTGCATAGATGATCTTACAAAGCATGTAGGTGAAGCTGCCTCTGTGAACTTGCCTTCTCCAGGAGCCTTTTATGGGGTGAGCACAGCTACTTCTTGGTGGATAGTTGATAGTTGTCTGATCTACTTAAAAAATTCATAGGTGAAAATTTGATCTTCGAATGAGGAATTTACTAAGCGACTTTCATAACTAGAATTAATTAGTAAATTCACAATCTATACATGGCATCAATAACGATGGTCTTCCTATGACAGGTATTTGATGGCCACGGTGGAACAGATGCGGCTGTTTTTGTTCGGGAGAACATCCTGAAGCTGATTTTAGACGACTCTGATTTTCCTGTATGTGTAAAGGAATCTTTGTCAAGGGCTTTTCTGAAAGCAGACAACATGTTTGCTAACACAGAATCCTTGGATAATACATCCGGCACTACAGCATTGACAGCCCTTTTGTTTGGAAGGTTAGACCTTCGTCATTCTCTCTTTTTTAGACTTTCGGTGCAATGATTATGAGACATCAGCTTCATTTTTTCTTCTTCTAGATCTGATTTCTGTAATAAGTCTGATAGGTTATTAGCTACTCACTCTAATCGGAAGTATCGTTTTAGCACTTGAATTTTGATCAACTTTATGTGTTATTTTAGGTTTTCTAGGCAATTAAATAGGAGTGGGTGTGAGAATTGTTATTAAAATTTGTTTTGTTTGACCAAGACTTTTCATTCATTGGTCCAAAAAGGTGATGGATATTTAAAAAAGCTTGAAAAAAATTAAGATTTTGGGTTTAATTAATACTTTTCTCAAAACTTCTGTCAAAAGCTAAAACGACACTTATTTCAGATCGGATGGAGTAAGATTTAGTAGTGAAGAGTTGGAAGTGAGATTGAATATTGGGGAACAGGTGTAGATGAGGACGTCGAAGCTGAAAGGTATATTCATTAGTGGCGTGATAGTTGTGAGGATTGAGAGGGAGAAAAGAATAAAATGATTGTGTGCAAAGGAGAGACGGAATGGTTGTGGACATGTGGTGAGGGTCAGATATGGAGAAATGAAGAATTGACATAAACTCTTGTTATATATGTGATAAAAAAAGGGGTGTATTAATGACGTCATAACATGTGTACTATAATCGGTAGCTATGGCCTTTGAGGATAAAGCATTGGTCACGAAATATTATTGCATTGAGTATAGGTGTTTCATTATAGTATGCAGTCTTCTTTTCTTATCTCAATGAGATGCTCTCCAGTTTGCTTAAGTTATTCAACTCTTTATTTCATGATTTTCTTTGATCAAACAGAAAACGTATATCTATGTTCAACTGTTGAACAAAAATTTACCTTTTTATATATATTTGGAAGGTTAATTTATAAGATTTTTGAGCAAATTTGGTTCATTAGGGTACATATATCTTAAGAGTTAATGGTGCTACAGGGTTTATTGCTCCTCAAACCAGTTGGAACCATTTTGACTGTTGATTAAGTCTGTCTAATTGCTCTAATTACAGGAATATGTTAATTGCTAATGTTGGGGATTGCCGAGCTGTATTGGGCAAGCGAGGCAGAGCTGTTGAGCTATCAAAAGACCACAAACCGAACTGCAAATCCGAGAGGCTTCGAATTGAGAAATTGGGCGGTGTTGTATACGATGGTTATCTCAACGGTCAATTATCAGTCTCCCGAGCTCTCGGCGACTGGCACATGAAAAGCCAAAAAGGGGCGTCCTCGTCATCATCCTGCCCTTTAAGCGCAGAGCCCGAGCTCCATGAAACTCTCTTGACAGATGAAGACGAGTTCTTGATACTTGGTTGTGATGGTTTATGGGACGTGATGAGCAGTCAGTACGCCGTAACCGTTGCTAGGAAAGAGCTGATGCTTCACAACGACCCTGAGAGGTGTTCCAGGGTGTTGGTGAGGGAGGCATTGAAGCTTAACGCTTCCGATAACCTAACTGTGTTGGTGGTTTGTTTCTCGTTGGACCCGCCGCCACGAATTGAGGTGTGGAAGTCTAAGTTCAGAAAGAGTATTTCAGCTGAGGGGCTGAATCTTCTGCAGGAGGTGTTGGAGAGTAATGCATGATTTGTTTGGAGACGATGACGATCTTGTAACATAAGAAAACTCTAATGGCGGACTCTTGATGTTCAATTTTTGTTTCTCTGTTCTTGTTTGTGCAATTTGTTTTCGACCTTGATCAGTGAACTCTTGAGTTGAATTTATTGGCAAAAATCAGGAGACTTGCCCAAAATTAGATGCCTAAGCCCTTACTGTGTTTTGGTCAATGGAGTTATGCCCAAAATTCTATGCTTCGTGAAAACCTTTTTCTCATTGTGTCAATTGGTCAATGGAGTTATGTCCACTTGCGTTCAACTTGGACCACGCTTCCCAGCAATAAATGTTGTGCGTCACTAGTTTTGCAAAATATATAATTTTTCAGTATGAATGGATGACGATTGATACAGCAGGTAAGTGGAGCTTTCCTATTATCCAGCTCATGGAACAAATCCGCCACTCAATTATGCCTCCACTTGAACTCTTTTATGTTCACACCCTTATGTGGGTGGATCTTACTACTTAAAAGGTGAAATTCTCGGATGACTTCCAATCTTTAGCTTTTTCTTACATGTAATTTTTATGGTATTTTTGTTTGGCAGTGTCATTACAAGCTAAAAGATAGTTAATTGTCATGATGATAATATTCTAATACAAACGCCTTGCAATGGCGTTGTAATTGAAGACACTCTAATTCTCATGATTGATTCATGATTTGATTGATCGCGATTTAACAGGTGTCCATCCAACACAATAAAATCGTAATATCAGCATAGGACTATCCTACCTACCCTACAAATAAAGTTGAATATATGCTGTCTGTCCATCACCTCCCAATGCCACAAAGCCAGACAGTACGCACATGGAAACCTAAACAGATGTGCAAATATCTTAAATATGAATTCCCTTTTCCTTGTTTTATTTTTTGCATAACATAAATAACGATTTAGACAAACTTTTAGTTGTACCAATATGTGAAATAACTTTTCCCCAACAGTTCAAAACTTGACAGATCCAATCAAGTATTAGTAGAATGTAACCATTAAGCAAACAAAATTTGTGAGCAATTACAAGGCCTGTCTCTTATAGTGACGCTGGCTGGCTCGACGCATCCTTTGTGGTTGGCTTACAACTTCATCTTTGTGGTTGACAATTTGACATACTCCAATCACTAGTGTTGGACGAGGTCACTTAAGCGTGGGTTTCCTCTTCTTTGCTCTCCTCGTGTTTGAAACTCCATCCTGGGAAGTCAGCTTCAGAGAACAGAGATGTTGGTGTCGCTTTGTAAAATGCAAGAGGGACGTGTTTCACTCTTCTCCTCATCTGGCAGTGCAAAAGTAGTAGTCACAGTCAAACACACTCCCCGTATGATTGGTTCTTTTGATCTCAAAATGTAAAATAACGCAAATTTTGAAGGGATGAGAAGAGAGAATTTCCTGATTATAACAGAACCTTACCTCTTCTGCAAATATTGTTGAGTAAGAGCCTGAACTGAAATCCTTGACTGCTATTTCACTAGTCTTGGCTCGAACAGTCAAGTCGTTCTCCAGTGATAAAACAAATCTGAAAAAAGAAAACCATGACCATGACCAAACTGAAGCTTGTAGAAATAATTGACGGAGCAGAAAGCAAAAACTCTATGCAGCTGAAACAGGGGCAAGTGTAAACAACAAGCAAGCACCTTGAAACATGTGGGCAGTAATGATGACGGAGGGAGTCAATTTCCCAAAGAGAGCTTTCTGTTTCAAAAATTAAATGGCACACCCATGTTTAAATTAGCAAAGAACAGTAAACTAGTGAATATGATGATAAGTAGATGTAACACTACTTGTTTTGATATACAAGACTAAAGCGGATCTGAACTACATGGAGTATGAACATGTACCTTCAGTTATTAAATAAAGCAGACTGAGTTTTTTTTTTGTTTTAAGGACTATTTCAGAAGCCGGGTCTCCAATAACAGTTTTTTCATGAATGTTTATACCAGTGCTCTATAAACTTTAAGATCTTTAACATGGGAGTATAATCAACAGTGATTCAGAATACAAAATAGATTAAAGATGCTTACTGAGGGCATTTGTATTTTTGGGGTCACTCTCTTCATCATTGAAATGGTCAACACCTTGTTTTTTTTTATGCATAGAAGAGTCAGTACCATCACCAGATTTAGTAATTCCCTGCAAGTCATTTACTTTTCCTATCTCAGAATCATTTTGGAAAAAAGAGATAACAGGTACAATATAAACAGTTATACTGCATCACATGGAAGTAGTAAATCAAACCAAAAGACTGAACATAGAGGACACAAATATCAGAAAAATAAACAGAAAATGCATAGAAAAAATTCAAGACCATAACAACCAACGAACTAAATCTTTACAAGCGACCATACAATGTCATATACTTAAAACGATCGATAATACCTGAACCAAATAATGTATTGAAGGATGCCTGCGTATAAGGTTATGAACCAGGGCTATAATAACCATTGCCCCTGAAGGAGGGACCACAAGTGACAATCTGCTCAACTTTTTGGTAAAAGCAGCAGCCAGGTAAGCAGGAAGAAGAGGAGAATGCAGACACGAATCAAGAAGCTGCATACAAACATGTAAACAGTCAAGTTTCTAGCCAGTTCCATAGAAGCATAAAAAGTTTATCCAACCAATGAAAAACACAATATGTGGATAACTCAATAGTGACAAGATATAAGAGCCTGTGATACAACTGATCACACTTTCAGTCTCATTCCATAGATGTTGCAATGGACAACACAATAACCAGAACAGAACTTTGATTTTACAACGAGAAACACAATTTGTATAACCCTCACTGCAACAACCCCATCAAAGTTGCAAACTTCAATGCATACTTTTGACAAACCTCATAGTTGTATTTATTTCAGCATCTTAGTCATATATGTGAAAAATAGTTCATATAAGAAAAGCAACTGGCCTCACCTGGAAAAATTTTGCACGATGTTTAGCCATAAATATAGGAGGTTCTAGAAGAGCATACAGCTTCTCATAAAAGTGGGGATATTCTAAACCATGTTTTGTCATCAAAATGAACAGGCCACTTAAAGCCATGACACTGATAACACCACCAATGTCATAGGATCTGGTTAAAAAATCACTGCACATTGTCAAAACAAATAATCAGAAATGAAAAACTCAAAAGAGCAATTGGAAAAAAAAAAAGAAGAAGAAGAAGAAAGGAATGACTGTAATTTTACCATAGCATGGCAGGATTAGACATATAAGGAATAACTGCCTGATGGAGGTTTACAAGAACCTGTGAAAAAATAAAAACATAGACATAAAATACGTAAAATAATTTGATAGTTCTTATTTCATTGTAGAAGAAAAAATATATTCAAAGAGAATGAGTGATGAGATATAAAAAACTTACCTCTTTGTACACATCAAGAGGTAAAGATAATCTTAGGAACGACATCCATGCCCTTGTAAACTTCAATCTCATCCTTTTGGAAATATTCTGGAATTGTGGCGTAACAAATTAATGTAAAATAAACTTATGTGTCATTGACTCTCCTACTAAATGAACCTACTGGCATATCAGAAATTAACATACATAAATATTTCATTGGCTCTCATACTATCTAATTCTAACAAATGAAAATTAGTGTAGGAAAAACACCTAGGTACGCCTTTAGATGCATTTGGAATTAACATAGATAGATGATAGATGTTTTAGGGTTGAGGGTAATCAAAAACAAAAATCACACTTGCACGAAAAAAGAAGAGGCTATGGATGCATGAAGGCTTCAGCACTAGTTATTATCATGCACGCCAAAGAATTGATCAAACTAGCATATAATAGCAGTTGATAATTTATCTGTAACAAGGATTGCCAAAGTTGGATGAACTACTGTAGTCTCTCTATTTCTTTGTCAATCTCTTTTTAGGTACTACATTCAGAAAGCCTGTTGTGAATCCTAACAATGATTCTTAACCAGACATAGATATAAACAGGGATAAAAAAATAAAAATAAAAACAATGCCAACACTACAGTAAACAAGAATAAGAGCAAATATTATTACTTAGGCTAAAAAAAATGTAAGCAAGGTACAACACCACAACATCAACCCAGTGTTAACCCGCCTTAGGTGGGGTGATACAATTCCAGCTAAGGAAAAGCCATTGAAAACTTGCCTAAAATTCAGCAATCAATTAGTATCAATTAGTCTATTATATTGAGTCTATTATTTTGTGTTTAAGGAAATAAATCCCTAATTGTTAGGGTAGCTTATCCTATTATCTATCATTTCCTAATTATATATTAGTGGCTGATTATACAAAGCCATAGCTAGAGTCTGTAAGGGATATTCAGATTATGAAATAAGAAGTCTTTTCTTGTGTCAATTCCTCTTTGGAGATTCTCCTTTGAGTGGTCTTAACATTTGGTATCAGAAACATCGATCCGATGGTGAATACCCGTTCCAATTCCGCTAACGATCCACAAAACAATGACCCACCAGCCTCCACAAGTAACACCCCTACTCCTGAGATGATGAATGATCTCACTGCAGCCATAAAAACCCTCTCTGTCCAATTATCAGCCCGCGATCTACCCCAGGTCCGACGTTCTGTCGACGGTAGTCCAGCAGACTCCCTCCATGGCAGACAGCAAATGCCGAGAGGACAACCGTTTGACCGTCAAAGTCCTAGTTTTTGGGACGAGCAAGATGATGACGGCCACAATCGCGGTTACTACAACAACCACCATCCTAGGGTGAAAATCGACTTTCCAAAGTTTGGAGGAGATCCGCGAGGCTGGGTCCTCAAAGCGGAGAAATATTTTCGCTACTTTCGAATTCCCAACGAGATGAAAGTAGAAGTGGCCTCTATGCATCTTGAAGGTGACGCCCTTGATCTCTTTGCTTGGATTACCGGCAAGGGAAAGATCCTGTCTTGGCCTTTTGGGAGGGCTTCGTAAAAGCATTCCAGGAACACTATGGTCCTCCAGAGTTTCAAAACCCCGACGAATTCTTGTGTGCGGTAAAGCAGACGGGTACCGTACAAGAATATCGTCAAGAATTTGCCCGGCGTGCTGCAAGGGTTAGAGATTGGCCCGAGCACTGTTTGTTAGGTGTATTTCTTTCTGGTCTAAAAGATGAGCTAAAAACAGAAGTCCGAATCCACAAACCCCAATCCGTCTTTAAAGCGGTAAGCCTCGCTTTAGAATTTGAAGCCAAAATAACCAAAGGCCCAAAATCATTCACTTCCCCAAACCCCAATTCAGCTCCTGCGTCCTACTGAGCGACAGCTAATCAGCAATTCCCGTCAAAAAATTGGGATTACGAGCGGCAACTACGTCACAAAAAAGGGCTTTGTTACCGCTGTGGGGACAAGTTCTCGCCTGGCCAGCAATGCAAATCTTCTTTTTCCCACATGGAATATGTCGGGGAATTGGATGAAGAAGCGCTACTGCGCTAGATGTTGACAATGAGGAAGACCAGCCCTTTGAATCCGTAGGTGAAGAAGGGTCAGCACGGATTTCATTCTATCAGATTGTTGGCCATGCCACAACCACGACAATGAAGCTCCAGGCCAAGCTACACAATCGTTCAGTGTTAATCCTTGTAGACAGCGGATCGACCCACAATTTCATCTCTGACCGCCTCGTTCAAGAGTTGAAACTGCCCACAAAGGAGGTCCCGGGATTCGGTGTCACTATCGGTAATGGTGAAGTGATTACTTGTGATCGGATCTGTCCAAATCTTGCAATTCAATTGCGCGGCCTTGTTATTACTCAAGATTTTTACCCTTTCTCCTTGGATGGCACTGAAGTCGTCTTGGGAATTAAATGGTTAGCCTCTCTAAATACTGTGCTGGCAAATTGGAATGAGAAGTTCATGATCTTTAAGAACAAAGGAAGGAAATACAAGCTTTAGGGCGTCAAAGTTCCGCACCTAGAGCCTGGTTGAGAGACTCTTTTCGACTTGAAGACAAGTCGAGTTTTCAGGGTGGGTGCATTGATACAATTCCGGCTAAGGAAAAGCCATTGAAAACTTGCCTAAAATTCAGCAATCAATTAGTATCAATTAGTCTATTATATTGAGTTTAAGGAAATAAATCCCTAATTGTTAGGGTAGCTTATCCTATTATCTATCATTTCCTAATTGTATATTAGTGGCTGACTAGCATAATTACCCGTATCAATATGAATAAAATTTACGCATTATTTTAAAGTAAGACCTAATATTTTATTTTTTACTTTCGTAATCGAAAATGAATTAGTTTAGCAATTTTAAATTTGTATACATATGTTTAAATTAAAATGTATTCATATAATAGCAAACAAAGTTTAATTCTAATTAATATAATTTTTTCATTATAATATGAGATTTTAATAAATAATTAATCAATAAAATGTATAACTAATCAAAGTAGAATTAGATAAGAATGAATCTAAGATTTAGAATTTGTAACAAACCTATATAAAAATAAAATAAAATAAAATAAAATAATTATAAATATATTTTTTAATTAGCATTGAATTGTTTTTATAGTGTTGATGATGTGGCCCAATATAGACGAATTGAATATTGAGACGACACATAGGCAAAATGAATGTGAGGCCGACATGTGTCAGAAAATTGACTTTTTAGTATATATATATATAGAATATAGATTTTAAATTAATATGTTTTTTAGATAAACACTAAATATATTAATTAAGTATGTAGTAGATAGAAAAGATCATTAATTTTTTTTATCAAGATATTTAAGTACGTATAGTATATAGGAGGATTTCGATTGTATTATATATTTTTGATTTTTGATTTTTATTTGTTATTATCATTTTGTTCTTATCTTTTTGTTTAGATTTAAGTACGTAGAAGATACAAAAGATCACTAACAAATCATATATAAGTGATTTGAATAGATTAATAATAAATAAATATTATTATTGGAGATAAATCTAAAAAAAAGGATAAGAACAAATGAATTTTTGAATTTTTTATTAGGGTGTAATGGGTGATTAAATTTTATGATTGAATTATTTTTTTCTTAGTCTTGATGACATGGCGCCAAATGTGCGACACATAAGCAAATTAAATCACAGGCTGACATGTGTCATAGAGTGACTTCTTTAGTATAGGTATAGATTATATAAAGCCATAGCTAGAGTCTATAAGGGATATTCAGATTATGAAATAAGAAGCCTTTTCTTGTGTCAATTCCTCTTTGGAGATTCTCCTTTGAGTGGTCTTAACACGGGGTCTGGGGCCAAGATGTACACAACCTTGCTCCGACATAAAATCGAGTGTATGCGGGTTGGCCCAAGCATTATCATCATCACCAATGAAAATACAAAAAGGAGATGTTCCACAACTTCAGAAAATATAATACAGTATAAATGAAAAAAAAGTGCAAAGAAAATATAACGGTGGAATGAAAGTATATATCCTTCCAGTAATATGCAAATGAAATACTAAATAATAGAACTGAAACCGAGTCCCATAAAATAACTGGTTATGGAACCTACCTTTTCGTTAGATCTATTCACATTCAATACTTCATTTCTACCTTCCACGACTTCAGAATGCTTTTTTTCATCACCTTCTTTGAGTAGAAATTCTACAACATGGATACAAAAAACAAGAAATTGTGATATCAAATAGGACATATAATCATATAAATGAGCAACACATAATCAGAGAACATCATTCTTATTTCTTAGTGCCTGAACAAGAGAAGTATCATAGTTTTTAAACTCTAAGATGTGAAGGCAGAGAACATCTTTTGAAATACTGATACTCATACACTAACAAATTTTATCGACATAGAGGAGACGTTCCATTTCATTGTAATGGAGTTGAGAGCAAACACACACAAACAAACACAACGCTTATTCAAATCAATGTGTCCCTGGCCAGATATTCGCTAGCTACCAGAAGAGGAAACTCCCCCTCCCTGGCCACAAGAAGGCAGTGTTTACAAAGATTTCACAAGATACCTATTTAAGAGACTGGTCCCCTTGTTTATACACACCATCCCCCCTAGGTCACCAGCTGTTTGCATCAAAACCCTCTTGCGGCCCCAATACCGCCTGCCCTTACCATTCATGTCATTCCAATTTGCTAATTGCCCCTTCCTTCGCCTAACATGGAGAAATATTTTTTTTTCACTCAGGAGAGGGAAGCCATGGAGCGGTCAGCAGTATAGTGTTATAAGAGCATAAAGCAAAGCAACTTAAGGCTCCTGCAACTCCTAGCATATGGGGTTGCATAAATGAATATTAATTTTCAAAAACACTGCAGTGTAAAAACCAATGCGATAAGACCCTTAATCCACTCCAATAAGGAAACATCATCAAAACAATCACATTGATATGTTGAATAATATACCGGGGGTGGGGGTGGGGGTGGGGGTGGTGGGTGGCACCACCTCAAAGCAAGAAACAATAGCATACAACATTGAACAAGAAGCATTTAGCATGTAAAGTATGATTCTAAGAAGCTTACCAGGACTAGCCCATATGTCATTCTCAGACTCCTCCTCTGACACGCCTACAGGAGGTATATGTGACAAAAGAAAGTGCATCTTGTTTATAGAAAGCTCTGAGCTGTGGCCACCCAACAAATAAGCAAGAACCTTAATACTTTACAGTGGATAGAAATGCTAACTAACAAGCTATCATGGAAAAATGCAGATTCATTGTTGTCTAAACATAAATTAAAAATGTGCAAAAAAAATTAGCAGGATACATTAAGTAATATGAGTGATACAAGGTAGTGGATAGATAAGGAACATCATGTATTCAAAAGAAGGAACTCTATTAAGTGCTACTATAGATCAGTCACTATTTGTTAGCGGCCAAATTAAGCACTCGTGTCATTATTTATTTTCTCAAAGGTTCTAATGAAGAACAACAACAACATCTACCGAGTGTAGTCCCACTTTCGCAGGATCTGGGGGGTCAGATGTATACACTCATACCCCAAAGGAGGTTGTTTCCGATAGACCCAAAGATGCAAGAGCAAGACTAGAAAACTAAAATTCAGCTATGTGACAATAATAACTGAATTTAGTTAAAATGCACCAAAAATTGATATGGGGGCTACATCTATCTCAAAGGCACTTTATAAAACAGCCAAAGAGCCACATACAAGCCCCAAAAAGGTTCTAATGAAGAACTGAGGCATAGATGAGAAACGCTTTTTTACTTGGCAACTAGATAGTCAGTCATTCAACACTCAGTAGTCAGTTTCCATCTTTTTTTATGGTTATGCCGGCGATGATAGGTGAAGAATTATAAAACTGTGGAAGTATGTTTTAATGATGTGTTTCTTCAAAGGATTCTCAGCCTTGTGTATATAGATTGAAGATAATAAACCTTTCTCAAAAAAGATAACGTTTTACAATATTAAAAAAAATCTGGCTAAAACAGAAATATGATAGAAAAGATACATAGTCTAACCTTGAGCAGGGCTGGTTCTCAACATCACCATCTGTAGTTACGCGTTTCCCACCTACAAAGAGCACTATGTGAATGTTGCCAGGTTAGAAGTTATTTTCTTTAAAATAGCAAGTTCAAAATCCACACATAACTGTAAATTGAATAGAAGTGAAATAACCTGAACTCTTCACTGTCTCTAATGTTTTAGCAAGCTTATCAATACTTATGTAAGTGAAATAACTGAAAGAAGAAAGATGAAATTGTTAAAAGAAGCAGAAGAAGGAATCGGAAAGAAAGCACTGCAACTTCATGAGCCATCACATATTCATGCCAAACACAGTTTTAAGCTTGAAAGGTTCCAACCTTCCAGTCACACCTTGAAAAATTTAACAAATTACAGTTATACTTCTCCAGATACACAAGTATAAATCTCAAACTCCAAAGAGAATGTCTATAACAGAATCCATTAAAATTCTAAATATTAAATTTACATCAATAAATATCGTAACATGTGCAAATTTTTAGTTACATAAGTTCAAATAATTAACCAAATAATGAAGTGGTAAGCCGAAGAGAACAAATGTTCACAGTTCACACAATATACATGGCGTTACAACTTACAAATAAACAAGAAAACCAAAAAGGGAGCATGGACATAGTGGCATACCGTATATCAACATACTTAAAGTACTTTGATGCAAGCAAGTCTATTAAGAATTCAATTGGTAAGGACGAACGAACCTGCAATACAGTGAACTCACATCAGGACGCAATTAGAAGCCAGAATCAAACCTATATAAAAGGCAAGATCCTGTAACAGAATATAACATTATGCAACATAATCTGCCGAGAAATTCAAAACTCACAATGTTCTGTAGAAGCTTGTGATACAGAGCAGAGTAAAACCTCCCCCTATTGCCGAGCTTGACAAGCTCCATAAGTGAGTCCAACACGACCTCCTAATAAACATCAAATTAAAATCAACAGGATGGAGCAGCAAGACATCATGAATGTCGACCACGATCAAAGTAATAAGTAATGCAAATACCAACGCAACAAGGCATCATATAATACAAAATGAAGAAATCATCAAGACTATTCGATCAAATAGGTAAAAGAAAAAAAAAACAGTAACTACTATAATCCGAACGGCAGAGTTCTACGGTCATTACTCATTAGAATTAAGCAACAAGAGAACTCACTCTCAGAGTTTCATCACAATCGGAGCAAATAGCAATATCAAGCAGCGACTTGATGAATTCGTCAAGCTTCAAGCGGAGCCAAGCACGGTAGATACGCTCAGAACGCTCAGAGTCGGCAGCAGTGGAGGCCTTAGACGAAGTTGGCGGGAGGTCGGGGAGGGCAGTGGAGGCCTTGGATGGCGGGAGGTCGGGGAGGACAGTGGTGAAGAACGACTGGAGAGAGAGCAGCGCTTCGAGAGCATGCTGAGGAGGCGAAGAAGGAGAGATGTAGTTGAGGAGACGAGGGAGATTGTTGATGTCAGTCATGGAGGAGAGCAGATCATGCCCTAGACTTTTGATGAGAATTATGCTGTCTCTCTTCTTCTTCTTCCGTGAACCGGAATCTTTGGACGCCATAGATGGAGCTGTCCTCTTCCGAGAAATGGAATCTTTGGACGCCATTGATGGTGCTGTTGGAAGCACAATTGGCAGGGAAAGTAGGGTTAATACTTCTGGCGGTTGAAGTTTTAACAAACGGGGGTCATCAAGTGAAGTGAATGAAGTTGGGAAAGGCGGCACGGCCCGTTTTAGGGCCTGTTTGGGGTGTCACGGGTCGCTCGAAAATTATCCGGGTTTGGGCCTGTTTTACCCCTGCTTGCCAATCATTATATTTAGGGTTTCGAAAAATATAAACAATTTTTCTAACCGAAAAATATTTCGGTTTTTCTAAAAATGATAATATATTTTAAATTTTAATTTATTTAGATTTAACTATTTTTATTAGGGTTTATTAATTTCATGAAAAAGAGTCACGTGCGAATGGGCGCCTGTGTGAGAAATAAGAATAAATCTCGATCGTTCATTCCAAAAAATCAACGCCCATGATTAAACATTCATTAAAAAAATAAAATACGGCACGGGCAAATTTTTCCCGTATTATTCGCGTATTTTTCAATAAAATACGACACGGACGAATTTTTCCCGAATTATTCACGAATTTTTCGAAAAATACATTTTTATGAGACGCGCCCAGTTTATTCATCAGAAATAGCGATTTGTTCATCAATATTCACCAATTGTTCATCAATACTAACTAATTGTGCATTGAGTTTTTGATAATATTGTTCATTGATTTCAAACTTTTTTAATTTTTATTTTTATTTTTTAACCTTATTTATGTGTAGAAATAATATTATGTGGTTTTTTTATGCACATATAATTAGTTTTGATATACTCATATTTGTTCATTGATATACTCGTATTTGTTCATTGATATACCCCTATTTGTTCATTGATATACCCATGGTATACTATTATTTGTTCATTAGTATACTTCTTTTTTGTTCATTGGTATACCATTATTTGTTCATTGATATACCCTATTTGTTCATGGATATACCCTTATTTGTTCTTTGATATAACCTTATTTGTTCATTATTATACCCTTATGTTTTAGGTGTGTTTGTGCCTTATTTAGCTATGAACAAATTGATGTTATTAATGAACAAATATGCATACAGTAATGAACAAATTGAGGTTACTAGTGAACAAATATGCATCTAGTAATGAACAATTATATGAAAAAGGCAATGAACAAATATGCATAAACCAGTGAACAAATTGATATTACTAATGAACAAATATGAACAAACCGATGAACAAATATGCACAAACCGATGAACAAATATTTCCGTTTTTTTATGAACAAAATCACAATGTTGATGAACATATTGCATGTAATTTTGATACACATTTGTTCATTTTTTATGTACAAATAATAGATTTTTGATGCACAAGCAATAGTTTATTTATGCACAAAATCACAGTTTTGATGAACAAAATCACAGTTTTGATGAACAAAATCACAGTTTTGATGAACAAAATCACAGTTTTGATGAACAAATCCACATTATTGATGAACAAATCCACAATATTGATGAACAATCTGGGTGCGTGTCCTATTTCCGTTTTTTTTCAAAAATACGCGAATAATTCGCCAATAATTCGCCTGTGCCGTTTTTTTCCCCCTTTTTAAGTGAAATGATCAACGCCTTTAATTTTTCTTGATCCAACGGCTTCTGTTCTTTCTTATTTCGCACCTGAACCGGACTCTAATTTCATATTAGAATTTTAGTTCTCAAAATTAGTACTCTTAACCTATGACATAAAAAACCCGAAATATAAAGGGAAATTATTTTGATGTCTAGTATTTTTGTACTTTGCATAAATATTATCCCATAGCCTAAACTATTCAAAATCCACTTTCCATCTTTTATTATTTACCGTTAAAAAATAAAAAAATGCATGTCTTTACCCCAAACCCATTTGAAGTCTTAATTAAATACGCTAGCTAGCTCATTAATTAGTTATAAAAACATTTTCTTAATTTTATAGAAGGTTAACTAAGAGTATGACCCATGTTACATATGGGTTATTTTTTGTTTATGTTTTATATTATCTTTAGATATTTTTTAATTAAAATATTGTTTTACTATTTTGGTTGCATGTCTTATATTAATTAGTGTGTGTTTCTTATACATGTTGATCTTATCCTAAAAAATGCACATAAATGATAGCCATTGGATGATCTAATTAAAAAATTAATCTACCGTCCAGATTAGATGTCAATTTATGTAATAAAAAATAGCAAAAAATTTTGACGGTAGCAAATTTGTAAATATGACTAACTCCTTACCAATGAGCTAAACTAGGAAAAAAAAACTCGCGATCCTCGAAAAAACGCACTTGGAGAGAATCTAGACTCCACGCTTGGAGAAGGGCGAAAGGGTAGAGGAAGAACACACACTCCACAATCGGATATCCGATCGGTTTTTGGTTCCGAAATGCCTCAAAATTCATAAGCAAGAGGTAGATCTAAACTCTAAAGCCCTAAAATTAGATGTTTAGTGCTTCGTTGTGAAAATTTATTGTTTGGTTCTTGTTTGTACTCTAAAATTAGGTGTTTGGGAGTTAATCTGGTCGATTTCATGAAAAATGAACACTCACAACTCTTACGGCCTCCTTCATCGTCAATTTCCCTATGTGGTACTACTCAATTGCTTTTGTGTAGGCTACGATTGCCTTGTTAAGTGTCAAAACGCCTTGATCCTGATATAACAAAATAATATATGATTAAGCAAATTGTAGTCATAATCCTCAAATGACTAATAATGTGGACACACAAAAATTGAGCCCAAGTTTAATAAGAAGTTTTAAGCTCCAACAATTCCTCAAGAGTTTGTGATTTGTCCCTTTAGCTTTGTCAACAAGGAATGCAAGAATTTCTGGTATCAGTAGCATTCACGGGTTCCTCCATTAGTAGCATGACCTTTATACATAAAGCTTTTATTTATGAAAAATGTCCAGATATCATTAGTTTCTTGGTTTCTAAATTATTGCTAGTGTGACCTTTACATGCACTTATTAGCTCCAACTCAAAGGACTTGAAGAATATGTTTTGGGTAAGTGTTTTAATTAACTGAATTTCAAGTGGACCTAAGATGAGATGTGATTCGAGATTTTAGCATATTTTCCCCATCTAGACATTGATTACTGATTGTGTTGTAACAAGAGATCGAACGAGAACAATAAACGAGATCGACACAGAGATTTACGTGGTTCGGTAACAGTGTGTTACCTACGTCCACGAGCAGAGAAAGTGTATATTATTATGGAGGCTAATTTCAGAGTGTTACAATATTAGGCATTTCAAGAGTTTATATAGTGACTCAAGAAACCTTAGTACAACCCTAGTACAGATTATGGGCCGAAGGCCCAAACAGACTATGAGAGGCTCAAACATAATTAATATTGTATTCAAGGCATATCAACAAATCTCCACCTTGACTTGAATCCTCTCATAAACAGAATCAGATGCACCATGACAGTGCCAGAATTTTTCTACCTCAGATTGCCCCTAAACAAGGGCTCAGATTGCCCCTAAGGGCTCAGATTACTGACTTGTGATATTGAGCAAGTCCAAACAATGTTGAAACTTGCTCTCTGGAATTGGCTTGGTGAACATGTCAGCAGGTTTATCAGTTGTCCCTACCTTCTTCACCTGGATTCTCTTCTCATTCCTCAAAAAATGGTACCTGACATCAATGTGCTTCGTCTTCTCATGATGGACCTGATCCTTGGTTAAGCATATTGCACTCAAGCTGTCACAATACACTAAAGCCTGATCCTGATGTAGGCCTAAATCATTAACTAGTCCTTTCAGCCATATTCCCTCCTTAGTAGCTTCTGTCAAAGCCATATACTCTGCCTCAGTGGTAGACAAAGTAACTGTAGGCTGTAGCGTCGCCTTCCAGCTTACCACAGAACCTCCAAGAGTGAACACATAACCAGTCATAGATCTCCTACTATCCACATCTCCGGCATAATCAGAATCTGAAAACCCAACAACCAAGCACTCTGTATCATTCCCATATCACAATCCAACATATGAAGTGCCTTTAAGGTACCTGAAAATCCTCTTAACAGCTTGCCAATGTTCCTTTCCAGGTTGAACCATAAACCGACTTACCACACTAACAGAAAATGCTAGATCTGGTCAAGTGCAGACCATAGCATACATCAAACTCCCAACTGCGCTAGCATATGGGACACGAGACATGTACTTTTTCTCCTCATCAGTTTGAATTGTGTACATTCTCAGCTTACTGTTAGATGCCATTGGAGTATCTATAGGCTTGGCTGAAGACATTCCAAACCTGCTCAGAATTTTCTTGATGTACCCTTCTTGTGATAAGAAGAGTTTTCTCTTCTTTCTGTCCCTATAGATTTCAACTCCCAGAATCTTTCGAGCAGCACCTAGATCTTTCATCTCAAACTCTGCACTAAGAGAACCCTTCAACTTCTGAATGTCTGACTTATTCTTAGCAGCAATCAGCATATCATCAACATACAGAACCAGATAAATGCGTGAACCACTCTGCAAATCATTGTAGTACACACAACAATCATAAGGACTCCTATGATAGCCAAGTTGCACCATATAACTGTCAAACCGCTTATACCACTGCTTGGGGGACTGCTTTAGCCCATATAAGGACTTCTTCAACTTGCAAACATAGTTTTCTTTCCGTGGAACCTGGAATCCATCTGGCTGGCTCATGTATATTTCCTCTTCTAACTCTCCATGTAGGAAAGTCGTCTTCACATCTAGTTGCTCAAGTTCCAGATCCTGATGTGCAACTATTGCTAGTAACACCCTGATAGAAGTATGTCTAACCACTAGCAAGAAAATCTCGTTGTAGTCTACTCCTTCTCTCTAATTGGAACCCTCTTGCAACTACTCGTGCTTTATACTTGAAGCCCTTTGCTGCTGACATTCCTTCCTTCTTTTTGAAAACCCACTTGCAAGTAATTATCTTTCTATCAGCAGGCAATTTTACAAGCTCCCAAGTCTGATTTCTATGAAGGGACTCTATCTCTTCTCCCATTGCAGCAAGCCACTGTGCTGACTCATTCCCAGATATTGCAGCCTTGTAGGTGGACGGCTCATTATCCTCCACCTCCTCGGCCACCTGCAATGCATATCCCACCAGATCATCAAACCTGTACCTAGCTGGAGGTTTGATTCCAACCCTTCTAGGTCGGTCTACAGCAATGCTCCAATGTTCAACTTCCTCTGAACTTGTCTTTGGTGGTACATTCTCAGACTCATCTATATCTTGCTCATCGGTAACTGGTGGTGGTAGTTGGTCATCAACCAACTTAAGTGCCTGATTCTCTTCTGCACTGAATTGTACCTCCACCTCCTCAACAACAGCCTCTTTTTCTGGTGTATCACTGACCTTCTCTCTAGATTTCAGCATAGAGCTCTCATCAAAGACTGCACTTCTGCTCAGTATAATCTTGTTGTCAGATCAGATCCTGTACCCTTTCACACCTCATGAAAACTCCCTTCTTAGCTTTTGGCTCTAACTTACCCTCATCTACATGATAATAAGCAGTGCAGCCAAAAACTCTTAGATTTGAGTAGTCAGCAGCTTTTCCAGTCCACACCTCATAAGGTGTTTTGCAGTCAATACATGTGTGCGGGCTCCGATTGATGAGATAACAAGCTGTTGAAACTGCTTCTGCCCAGAACTGTCTAGCAAGACCTGCGTTGGAGAGCATACATCTTGCTCTCGCTAAGAGTGTCTGATTCATTATTTCTGCTACACCATTTTGCTGTGGTGTATGTCTGACTGTGTGATGGCGAGCAATACCCTGATCTTTGCAGAAATCATCAAACTCAGTTGAACAGAATTCCAGGCCATTATCAGTTCGCAACCTCTTGACCTTCTTCCCAGTCTGATTTTCAACCAGCGTCTTCCACTCATTGAATTTACTGAACGCCTCACTTTTATGCCTCATCATGAATACCCATGTCATCCTAGAGTAATCATCAATAAGAGATAGAAAATATATGTGACCGCCCAAAGACTCAACACGAGAAGGACCCCAGCAATCTGAATGGATGTAATTCAAAATGCCTTTTGTTCGATGAACTGCCTTAGGAGACTTGTTGCGATGTAGTTTCCCAAACACACAATGCTCACAAAACTCAAGACTCTTGGCCTTATGGCCCCCGAGAAGATCTTCTTTTGAGAGAATTTGCATTCCCCGTTCACTCATATGAGCAAGCCTCATATGTCATAGCCTGGTCAGATCAGATCCCTGAACTTCAACTGATGTAACAACTGCAGAACCTGTTACTGTTGAACCCTGTAAAACATACAAAGTTCTCTGCTTGACTCCCTTCAGAATCACATCAGAACCTTTACAAACATGTAGACCTCCACGTTCACCTTTGAAACTGAAACCCTTACTGTCTAGCAAACTCAAAGATATCAGATTCTTTGTCATAAGTGGAACATGTCTGACTTCTTTCAATGTGCAAAACCTCCCATCATGTGTCCTAAACCTGATTGAGCCGATCCCAACAACCTTGCAGACAGACCCGTTTGCCAAAGAGACACTACCCTCATCTGCACAGCTATACGTTGTAAACAACTCTCTTTTGGGACATATATGATAGGATGCCCCTAAGTCAAGAAACCACACATCAACCTGATGTGTGTAATCATCTGCTAGCAAAACAATATCTTCCTCAAAAGTATTTCCACATTCTGCTACTGCTGCAGATCCGGAGTTCTGCCCTTGTTGCTTCTTCTTCTTAGGACAATCACTGTTCTAGTGACCCTTCTCCTTACAATAGGCACAAACGTCGTTTGGTAATTTAGGGCCTGATTTCTGCTCGCTCTGATTTGTCTTTTTCTTGCCCTTTTTACCATCCTTGCTTCCTTTGGCCATCAATCCAGAAGCTTGATTTTCTGTACCTATTCCAGCAGCCTTATGGCGTATCTCTCTGGTGTGAAGAGCAGATCTATCCTCTTCCAGAGTCATAGTCTCTTTTCCACCCATAAAAGACTGCACAAAATTATCATACGACGGAGGCAGAGACACCAGCAATAACAAGGCAGCATCCTCATCATCCACCTCTTTATCAATATTACGCAATTCCAACAGAATAGTATTCAATTGATCTAGATGGTCTCTAAGAGGCGTACCTTCAAACATGTGCAGGCTGAAAAGGCGCTGCTTTAGCATCACCTTGTTGGTTAGCGACTTCGTCATGTAGAGGCTTTCCAAATTCAACCACAAACCTGCAGCCTTTTCCTGATCTGAAACTGTTGTGATAACATCATCAACAAGGCACAACATAATCGTTGAGTGAGCCTTCTCCTCCAGGGTAGCATATTCAACGGTGGTTGTATCTGCTCCCTTCTTATCAGATGCCAACGGCAACCAGAGACCTTGTTGTTTCAACAAAGCCCGCATCTTTATCTGCCACAGACTGAAACTATTTCTTCCAGTAAACTTGTCGATCTTCATCATGGATCCAGACATCGTTCTCGGCGAAATTCGAAAACCTGGCTCTGATACCAGTTTGTTGTAACAAGAGATCGAACGAGAACAATAAACGAGATCGACACAGAGATTTACGTGGTTCGGTAACAGTGTGTTACCTACGTCCACGGGCAGAGAAAGTGTATATTATTATGGAGGTTGATTTCAGAGTGTTACAATATTAGGCATTTCAAGAGTTTATATAGTGACTCAAGAAACCCTAGTACAACCCTAGTACAGATTATGGGCCGAAGGCTCAAACAGACTATGAGAGGCCCAAACATAATTAATATTGTATTCAAGGCATATCAACAGATTGATTGTTGGTCTCTTAGGATATAAGTCTGTTCAAGGAAATGTTGCAAGATTATATAATTTTGTTATCAAGATGTGTTTTATGCATCACAGATGCCAATAGTCTAGTAAACCTACTATAATGGTCAATGTGATAACTTCTATAATTGTTGCTGCTACTTTTGTTGTTTAAATGTTCACTAATGATTGAAATTTGAAATATTAGTAAGATTGTCATAATATACTCAATTTAAAATATTAGTAAGATGATCATAGTGTTTTTAAGTACATTCCAATTTATTTTAAACTCAAAAGTGCATTGTAAAGTATAAAAAATGTATTACAAAGTAACAAAAGTGCATGCCATTTAGATAGAAAAAGTGGGTCCTAGAGTAGTAAACTTTTGAACTCTAAAGTCCATTCATAAGTAGTAAAAGTGCAATATAGAGTAGAAAAAGTGCAGTTCGAATGACATATTGTGTAATCATGTGGAAGATTTTCAAGAATGGTTGTTGTGTGTCCTTGGATTCTAAAGTGCATTTTAAAATGCATGTTTAAAGGTATAATTTAAGAAAAGCTTATTAGCTGAAATGGAAGAGCAATGTGTGTACGCACAAAGATTTGGGTTCGAATCCCGTATAAGCTAATTTGATCATGACATTCTTTGAAAAATAGTAGTTGATTAGTTATTTGTCACACAATGGTAAAATATAATTTCTTTTAGTACCTAGCTAGTTAGGTTGATAATAAATGCGTTAAAAAAATAATTTGTGTAAGATATCATATATTAGCCTATGTAGGATCATAACTATAACCTAAAGCGGAGGTTAAAAAAATTATTAAACGACACATGTCACTTTTAGATTGGACCACACCACCCCTTTTTATAAAAAATAATTTTTTATTTTTGGATATGATAAATTCTTATCCATGTTTTTAGAATATAAGATAGAAAATCTCATTATTAAACAATCTTTTATTTTTGAATATGATTTTTAGTTAATTCATATTATAATTTCCCATTAAAATATTGACATAGAGTGAATCAATTTCTGTTACCAAATATTTGATTTCAAAATTATGATTATGATATATGAGTCCGGTTCAGGTGCGAATGGGCGCCCAGGTGCGAAATAAGAAAGAACAGGAGCCGTTGGATCAAGAAAAATTAAAGGCGCTGATCATTTCACTTAAAAAGGGGGAAAAAACGGCACGGGCGAATTATTGGCGAATTATTCGCGTATTTTTGAAAAAACGGAAATAGGACACGCGCCCAGATTGTTCATCAGTATTGTGGATTTGTTCATCAATAATGTGGATTTGTTCATCAAAACTGTGATTTTGTTCATCAAAACTGTGATTTTGTGCATAAATAAACTATTGCTTGTGCATCAAAAATCTATTGTTTGTACATAAAAAATGAACAAATGTGTATCAAAATTACATGCAATATGTTCATCAACATTGTGATTTTGTTCATAAAAAAACGAAAATATTTGTTCATCGGTTTGTGCATATTTGTTCATCGGTTTGTGCATATTTGTTCATTAGTAATATCAATTTGTTCACTAGTTTATGCATATTTGTTCATTGCCTTTTTCATATAATTGTTCATTACTAGATGCATATTTGTTCACTAGTAACCTCAATTTGTTCATTACTATATGCATATTTGTTCATTAATAACATCAATTTGTTCATAGCTAAATAAGGCACAAGCACACCTAAAACATAAGGGTATAATAATGTACAAATAAGGTTATATCAAAGAACAAATAAGGGTATATCCATGAACAAATAGGGTATATCAATGAACAAATAATGGTATACCAATGAACAAAAAAGAAGTATACTAATGAACAAATAATAGTATACCATGGGTATATCAATGAACAAATAGGGGTATATCAATGAACAAATACGAGTATATCAATGAACAAATATGAGTATATCAAAACTAATTATATGTGCATAAAAAAACCACATAATATTGTATTCCTACACATAAATAAGGTTAAAAATAAAAATAAGAATTAAAAAAGTTTGAAATCAATGAACAATATTATCAAAAACTCAATGCACAATTAGTTAGTATTGATGAACAATTGGTGAATATTGATGAACAAATCGCTATTTCTGATGAACAAACTGGGCGCGTCTCATAAAAACTTATTTTTCGAAAAATATGTGAATAATTCGGGAAAAATTCGTCCGTGTCGTATTTTATTGAAAAATACACGAATAATACGGAAAAAATTCGCCCGTGCCGTATTTTATTTTTTTTAATGAATGTTTAATCAGGCGCGTTGATTTTTTGGAATGAACGATCGAGATTTATTCTTATTTCTCACACAGGCGCCCATTCGCACGTGACTCTTTTTCATGATATATCGTTAGATTTCTAATTTTAATTACGATTTTTCTAACCTATGCCCTTGGGGCATATGTTAAGGGACTAAAAATGGTAATATATTTGGAATTTGTATTTATTAGATTTAATTATTCTTTCAATAGGGTTTATTGGTTTCCTATTAGGGTTTTAGTTCCCTAAATTAGTACTCTTAACCTATGCCCTAAGGGCATAGGATAGAAAAACCGAATTATTATTATTTTGACGATTTACATACAAATCAAGCTGATATAAGATTATAACTTTCAATTATGATTTTCCAATTATAAATTCCCATTATGTATTTCCTCTTATATTTTACGTACAAATCAAACAAATTTATGATTGTGTAATCTTTTAATTTTTCTTGACAATTTACGTATAGGACTATATAGATCAAACAATTATCATGTTTCCAAATTTAAAACACATGCACCTTATCTATGGAGTATTAAATTTGGCTATAATTTTCATAATCTTTGTTGAATTTGGATGTAATCTACTGAAAATAAATCTTCCAAATTAAAAAAATATTCATATGTTCAAACAATATATAGTATCTCTAATATATTGTTGGTTGTAATTTTTTATAATTTTTTTTATATGTGACGTTATCGCTGTGATTTTTTAACAATAACTTTAAATAAAATTTAACTAATTTTTCATAAGATTGAATTAGGAATATCTGCTAATACATATTTACTTCTTTGTCTTACAATAGATCCAATTTTTTTTACTATTTATATGAGAAATAATTGTTTAATTTTAAAAAATAACAATAGATAAGATTTAACTATGTTTTTCCAAATATGTATTTTAAAATAGTTAAGATATATGAAGTAAATTACAATCATCAAATATATATTTTAATATAATTAAATTATTCGGAGTAAATCACATGTATAAGATATAAATTTAACAAAAAAAAATAAATAAGTTTTTATAAAAAAATTTTTTTTTATATTTCCTAACTATTAACTAAACATCACAATAATATATCCAAAATACTAATATCATGTTAAAATATGCAAAATAATATGGTGAATATTTCAATTTAAAAGAAGTTATTTTTATTTTTTTCCATCAAAATATGTCAAAAGAAATATTCTCTAACTAATGTCCTTAGAAAATTACGTTTTTTGGTGGATCATCCTAAGAAGTTGGTTTTATTAGATTTCTTTATTTTGGTTAAAATATTAGATCTCTTATTATTTCAATAATGTTTTTACGTATTGTTCAATTTATTATGACCAGTTTAAATATTATAACTTCATAGAGAAAGCTCTAACTAAGTAATTTTTATTTCTTATCTATATTTTTTCCCTATTATTCTCACAACCATATCATATCTCATCATATCATAAATCATATCATAAATCATAAATCATCATAACTATATATTAAACCGGAAGTTAGAAAAATTATTAAACGACACATGTCGCTTTTTGATTGGACCACACCACCCTTTTTTTTAAAATCAATCTGATCGGTTGAAATGTAATTGGATAATTTTTTATTAGTTAAAAATAATTGTAGACTCCACATATAATTACTTTATTATTTATATCCATGTGAAATATTCTATAAGATTTGAATTTGACAATTTTTGACAAAATAACCATTAAATATAAAAAAATATCCAATTCTACAAATCTGTAATTTCCCACAAGATTATAAAAAATATATGAAATATTTCATAATATTTAAATTTAAAAATCTTCCATATATATATATATGTCATTGTTCAAAAGTATAACTATAAAAGAATAAAAAAAATTATCCAATTATAAGAAATATTTCATTATTTTTAAAATTTTCTCCAAAATAACTATGAAATAATAAAAAAATCTAATATATCTATCTATTATCTATTTCTATTACTTTACTATATAATAAAGCGAGAGCAAATTCTGTCACCATATTGCACCACATCACCCCTTTTGTTGATATAATAATTCACTTTATTTTTTGTACCATATTCAAATCTCAAAAAATATTAATAAGAAGATAACATGTCCCCTATAAGATTGAAAAATATTGACATCACTCAATTAAACCATAAACGTTAATGAATATTAGTTTTGGCTCTATATTTTTCTAAGAAAAAAATCCATAATACAATTTTTTTTTATTTAACTATTTATTTATTTTATTTATATTTAATAAAACCCGTACAGGGTACATGCCCGTACACTAGTTTGAACCTATATTTTTGTGCACAAACACACCGTTCTTCTATTTGAGCTAATAGGCTACTTGTACTACATTTATAAAGGTAAATTATAAGAAAAGGTGTCAGGTAACTATCACATAGCTTTCATATTCAAGTTAAAAGCATTACTTCTTAATGGTGCACGAATTATAAACAAAAGTGCACACAATAGTATCAATTCAATAAAAGTGCATTACAAATATATAAAAGTGTATTACAAAGTAGGAAAAGTGCATTGTAAAGATGTTAATTGAAATCAATAAAAGTGCATTATAAATATATAAAAGTACATTACAAAGTAGAAAAAGTGCATTATAAATATATAAAAGAGCATTACAAAGATGTTAATTGAAATCAGTAAAAGTGTATCACAAATATATAAAAATGCATTATAAACTAGGAAAAGTGCATGACAAAAATGTCAATTGAAATCAGTAAAAGTGCATTACAAATATATAAAAATGTAGTACAAATTAGGAAAAGTGCATTACATATGATTAGTCAAAGTGCATGCCTATATGATTACCAAGTGTATTGTAAAGTAAGTAGAATGCGTTCTAAAATAATAAAAGTGCATTGTAATGTATGTAGAGTGCATTACAAAGCAGGAAAAAAGTGCATGTTTATATGATTAGTAAAAGTCCATGACTATATTATTATTAAAAGTGCGTTACAAAGTAGATACATCGCATTCCGAATAGATTAAAAGTGCAATGCAAAATTGGTAAAGTCGATTAGAAAATTGGTTAAAAATCCAACCAATTTTGAATTTTTCCTTAAACTAACAAACATAATACTCAAGCTGTCTAATCTAGACAAATTAACACATAGCAGGACCGATATTCCTTGTTGGGCTAATGGATGTTCCATTGCTCCTGATGCTAGTTTGTTGAAGGAACTCAAAATCAATACTCAAAGTACGAAAAAAAACATGAATAGTGCTAATGAAAATATCGATTTCAAAATTAACACATTAACACATATGAATAGTTCAAAATTAACACATACAAACATTGATTTCGAGCTTAAAAATCAACAATGGGGGTTTCCACATCAAAACCTCACTTTAGATGATTTAGAAACCCTAGAATCCTTAGAATAACATATAATGTAATGAAAAAACAAAAAAAAGAACAAAGTACCAATTTCTTTCATGATCTAGGGAAATTATGGAAAAAATTCAATTGAATTTGTAGATGGTGAGAGTACGTAGAAGTAGGCAGAGTCCGTAATTCGCAGAACGTCGACCGATCATGAAGTTGAAGAAAAGAAGGAACAATAACAGACTTAGATGGTTATTTTATTTAAAGAGTTGAAAGGACCAAAATACTCCCGTTTAAATAAAACAAGATAGAACATCAGCCGTTGGATCTCCTTGATCCAATTATTATAAAAGCTCCTTAATTTATAGGATAAGAATGTGCTTTATTTAAACCAAACTCATATTAATTATGAATTAAATATATCAAACTAATTCAATTAAGAAATATTAAAAGTTAAAAAATAAATTGTGTTGCATGTATTGAATTACAATGGATTAATAAATTAAAAAAATATTGACAATTTTTTAGTTTGGAAGAAATAATAGCATTTCATAAAGGAATTAATTTTAGTTCGTTATTTAGATTATGCATTTATAAATTCTTTGTAAAAGTTTTACCATGAAAGCATAATTTGAATATTTTATTATAATAAATTAGATAATAACACAGTCATAAATAAGTGTGCAATAAATTTAATAGTATTTGGTTGGGTCAAATATATAATTTATTGTAATTTTTAATTTGATATTATATTTTTAGAAATTTGATATATACTATAATGATTTAACATAAGAAGGCAAATATTGTATAAGTACAAAACTCTAGCCACCAATTTTTCTACAAAAAACCTCTTTATATATTGTATAGATTCGTGTATTTTAACCTCTTTAAATATTACAAGTATTCATTTATTTTAAGTATTTTTTGGGTCAAATGTATTTTAATTTGTTTTTCTTAGATTTATTAAACATTATTTTTGTATGCCTCTCATATTTATTCGAGTTTTTATTAGAACAATACATTGTACATATTAAAGATAATTAGATATTACATTTTTTATGGATAAACAAGACTAAGAAATCTTCAATGCCGATGCTCTTGGTATGCTCCCCAATTTTCTCCCATTTTTATTATACTATAACCACCTTTAATTTCAAATACTTCAATAATTATGTGTCTCATCTAGGAGTATAATATTTAATGGTGATGCCCGTGCATACGCACGGGTCAAATTTTTTAAAAAATATATTAATGTATCTGAATATTTAAATTATATTTTGTTTTCATGCTCGTGTATTTGTCTTACTTTATTTATAAATATTTTAAGTGCACCTTGTAAAATTTTAAAGTATAATTTATAGTATTATAGATAGGTACATAAATTTGAAAAAGAATGAAAGCCATCAAAAATTATAAATATATATAATCAAAATTTTGTGGACATAATATAAAAATTAAGCCCTATGATCAAGTATTCTATGTAAAATGAAAAATAAAAAAATTGAATAAAGTCTTGATTACCTTCTCCAACAACACAATTTGTACTACTTAGGAGGTGGAGCCACTAAATTAAAAAAGTCATAAATAACATTAAAAAAAGTAGAAATTTAACAATGTTGATTTCATAATTAACCATTATCTTATCGACAATGTAATGTATATAGTCACTTTGAATTGGCATATTGGAGATAGGGAAAATATTGCCAATCTATAAACCTATAAGACTAAATCCCAAAGGCAATTAATGCTCCCATATTTTATACATAATGGGTCTGTTCGGTGATTCAAACCTGATATGAGTTGATGTTGATGCTGATACTGATTTAATGGTTGATGCTGATTTTACAAGTTGATTTTAGGAGTTGAAATTATTAGTTTATTTTTGTGAAAAATTATGTAAGTGTTCGGTAGATTAAATTAATCGAGGCTAATTTTATAAAAGATGGATGTAAAATTACCAAAATGGGTATAATTATAAATTTATAAGGAGAAAATTAATTTTTAGATTTTTCAAAATTAAATTTGTGAAGGGTAATCAAAGTAAATAAATTTCATAAGGCTAGATAAGCTTGAGAAGGGTAGATTAAATTTTGGGTTAAATATAAAACCGATAAGCTCCAATAAACACCATCAACTCCCACCACCGAACAGATGATAACGACTTTATTTTTTATCATAAGCTTGGTTAAAGCTGTATAAGCTCAAAATAAGGCCCGCCGAACGGACCAATATATGTTATCTATATAATCCTTACCCACTATTTAAATTAAACACTGATACAAAATCCAACTCATTTATTTGCATAAATGTTAAGCAGGTGGCTGCTTATTTTTTGACTGTTCAAATCGGACCACCCAAATATTAAAACAAAATCCAACTCATTTGCTTATTTTTTTACTGTTCAAATCGGACCACCCAAATATTAAAACAAAATCCAACTCATTTATGGCATTTAATTGCCTACATGTGCAGCAGCACTGACAGCTTTCTTTGTGACTTTTCATTTCCTAACACCTCGAATTTAGAGTTCATATATATTCATAACAATTCTTCATCCCATCGGTTACAATTCCTTCCAATTTCATAAACTGCAATAATGACCAAAATAATATCAATTTCAAACCCACCAAATTTTCTTCAGCCCATCGGTTACAATAATTTCATAACAATTCTTCATCCCATCGGTTACAATTCCTTCCAATTTCATAAACCTGCAATAATGACCACAATAATATCAATTTCAATCCCACCAAATTTTCTTCAGCCCATCGGTTACACCAGATTCCTTCCAATTTCATTAACCTGCAATAATGCCCAGAATTATATCAATTAAATTTTGTCATATCTTAATTGGCTATAAAACAAAGGCAATTGAACATCCAACCTCCAAACAATTCAACCATCCATTACACAAAGAACCTACGTTGTTGCAATGGCAAGCCAAATCAAGTTTCTAAACGCCTTGATTGAAGGTGCCAGTTGTGAAATCCAAGCTATGGTTTCTCGGAAATGGGACGTCATCAACACATACGGAACGTACTTGAGCACCGATTACATGTTATCGGATGTGAAGGTATGCCTACATCTCAAGATGCCCATTCTACTTTTGAAATATCAGTATTTACATTCTTCAATGTTTTTCATTAACACATGTTGGGTTATTTACATTCCACCTATGTTTCTCTTTCAAGGGTAATGTCATACATTGTACAACAAAAAGCAATGTCTCACATTGCTTCATCAACAAGCTTAAGGAAGGTTGCGTGTACAACTTTAGAGAGTTTGATGTTTTGCCTAACTTACTGGAGTATCGTATTGTTAAGGACAATAAGCACATGATTGAACTTCATGCTGCATCCTTGGTAAAGGAGATTCACAACCCTTTGCCTGGCTTTACTAGATATGTATTTAACCCCATTGACATTGAAGCTATCAAATTTGATGAGTCAAATCCCCTAATTGGTAACAATTCCTTTCTTTGAATTTAATTTATATTATAATTTAACTTTACCTAACACTAAAATATCTATTTCACTGCTTATAGATGTGGTAGACTATGTTGTCAATGTTGGAGCTCCTTCACATAAGGAGATTGGTAAAGGGAAAAAGCAAAAGGTGGCCTCACAAACTGTAGATTTCGATCTACTCAGTCTTAAGTAAGTTTCATTAAACACACACTCCATTTCAAGTATAAAAATAGATTCTAGCTTTATGCCATAAAACAATATATGCTTTGAAAAATTTAGGGGCACAAAGATAAGAGTCACATTATGGGGCGATCTAGGAAATGAGTTGCGTGAAAGGAAACCGACTCAAGACAACCTCTATACTGTCCTATTGGTTGGAATGAATGTGAAGACCTACAACGGTACAACCTACACAATATTTGTTAAGATTACTTCCATCTAATAGAGGCAATATTTGTTTTTTAATATTTGACAATATATTTGATTAAAATTGAAACACTAACATAATTTGTTGGAAAACATGATATTCATAAGATGTGTACCTGTCAAGCACCTCAGCAACATTGATCTATGATGGTGATGATATCCCCCAGCTTTGTGAATTTAGAAAGAACACCATCCTGCCAAATGTCGAATCTGCCCAATCAGTCCAATTGGCAAAAACTGAAATTACATTACTAGAATTATCTCGGTGGAGCCAAGCTAAAAAACCGGTAACTTTACTTTACATGAGTTCAGTCTACACTTATTTCTATGCAAATTCTCCTCATAACGACAAGTTCAACTATTGTATAACAGGATACAAATTTCCTATGCCAAGCCCAAATAAAATATATTGACATGCGGACTCCATGGTACTACTTTGCATGTACCAGTGGGAAATGCAAGAAAGGAGTTACTTCCGTGCTAGAAATTTCTTTTGTGAGTCATGCGAAACCATGATTTCTTTCCCAAAACCAAGGTACTTTGAAAGTAGCAAGTAATATCCTTATTAAAATTTATTTCCCCCTTCTAAATTACAACGCCACAAATTGAGTATTAACTAATATATATATTATGACAACTTTCAAACAGGTTCAAGGTGCGAGTACAGGTGGAAGATGACACACACAGTGCAAGTATTACGCTATTTGATGAGACGGCTGAGAGATTAGTGAATGCCACAGTAGACTCTTTGCTAAAAGAACAAGAAGTATAAGCTGTCTATTTATTCATATAAGTACTTGGCAATATATATATCTAACCACCTATATAATGAACAGGAAAACGATGCACAGGAAAACAATGAGAGAGTCTTACCCAATGCCTTAACCAACATCATCAACACATGGAATGTTTTTGAAATCCCATCTCAGACCTACTATCCACATGGCGGTGAAAGCTTTACATGCACTGCCATCAAGCCTTCTGTTCCTAAATCCAAAAAGGTACACACTTTTGACGTTTTATATATGCATCCCTATTGCGACTTCAAACAAAAATATCACTACAGAACTGAATTTGTCAAAAATTAAGGCCAACGAAGCGCCTGCAGAAAAGACTCCAAGCAAAGAAGGCACCAGTAATTCAGTTGTTGCATCAGATGATGGAAGAGCCCAAACAAGGTGGGCACCCCACTTATCTCTTGAAATCTAAAAAAAAATGTCAACATTGCTTTCCTTATTTTAATAGCACTGTTTACTAACTATAATGTTTGTATAAGGGATGGAGACACAAGTAGTTCAGCTGCAGCACCACTCAATAATCCACAATCTGAACCAGCAATCATGAAGAAAAGAAAGAATATTGTCTCATCTGATGAGGAGTGATCACTACATCTGCTCTAAGGAATAAACAATACTGCTCAGAGAACAATGCATAGCAGCTCAACCCTATCATATCCCACTTATCATATTTCCAAAAAAGTCTTTATTTCATTTAAAATAATGGAGTTTGTAATGTTTATTCCCTACATTATAATATAATATAATATTAATATTAATATTTATGCTTTTATTATACCCTTTTGGAATGAACACAATAGCCTTCAATCCATCTCAAGTCAAATAAAACAAAATAGACAAAACACAACTATTATCCCACCAAAATCAAAGATATCAACAGTCCTTCAACTTCCATAATATGACTCACAAAAATGCTAGATATGACTTTGAAGTCAATAAAACATTTTAATAAAAATGCTAGATAAGAACACACTAATTAAAGCCACAGATGTGGTTGTTCAACTCACAAAAATCTGCAAAATTTTGAAAGATGTAAACATCCTGTAATCTTTCCACATTTGTTGATACAATATTTAAAATTCGTAAATAAATCTAAACTATTTAATTTGAACCATTTAAAGAGGCAAGAAAATGATTTAGGTACTAACATTTGACACAGATTCATGCCTTATATATTCTATGACCAATAAAATGAGAAAACATATGACTTTGAAGTGAATAACACAATTTAATAGCAATGCTGGATAAGAACACAATATGTTGAATAATTCAATATTACTTGAATAATTAAAAATTACAATTCACCAATATGTAGGACTAAATTTGAAACTTATAATCTGCCAAATTTTGAAAGATGTAACTGTCATGTAACTCTTTTCACATTTATTGATATAACTTTAAAGTAAAAATTCCAAAATAAATCCAAATCATTCAATTTGCAGAATTTAGAAAGGCAACAAGATGATTTAGGTAGTACAAATTTATGACAAAATTATTAAATTCTCTTATCTCCACAAGGGAAATACCATTCTAAACGTTTTTTTCAAAAAAGAAATTCAATTCTACATCTTCTTCCTTATCAAACTTAAAACACTACATCTCATTTTACAGCTCTTCTACAAGTACATGAACTTGAAACTACGGTAAATCATAGTTGAGAGGCATGCAATAACATGGATCCAGGTACAATATTCAGAAACACCACTCACACAACTACAAGTTACATACATGTGGTTATATCAATTTCACATATTTTCTTTGCAGATTCACCAACTCAAAAACAGATTCAAACGTGTATGGAGAAACCGCAAGCTTAGTATCCGGTATGGTAATCAACATTTTCTCACTATAACCAATATCATGCGCTCATAAACTTAATGCAAGAGCATGTTTCAAAATTAGGGATCTACAGTTTGACACAACAATCATCTGGGATAGGGCACAAACTCTATACTGTTGCAAAGTAAATTTGGCAACACAAATGTAACCTCTCAAGAAGTATATCCAAAATTAGGGAGAAAATAGAAAATGATTCATCTACAAAAGCTATATAATTGGCCATGTCCTGGATTTGCTCACTCTTCACACAATAATGACTAGCGCAACTATAAACCTAGGGAGTGAGTATATAATTTCCATTTATTTGTATCTTATTGTCATGCATTCAAAAATCATACATATGAACTCTAGGTATCTAAGTGTTTTACAATGAGCTAGAGAGACCGTAATTAAATTGAGCATCTAATCTATTAATACTTCAAATATATGGACCATTAACTTCATGAATACATACCTTCAACAAGATTGATGTTTGAATAATACAGAAGAACTGATTTGAATCCTAAGCTTCTCCCTGATTACAAGAATGAAACAATAACTAACAAGCTAGAATTGAAAATAATAACAATATCTTTCAGAATTTTTAAGCTGGATATAGCTTTATTTTATTAATTCAGTAAAAGAACTCACCAAAACTAAAGCTCCCTTAATGAGAGGTGGACACAAGAATCATCTGGAATAGAGCATCAACTCTTAATTGGCTGCAAAAGTAAATTAGGGAATATAAGTGTAATTTGTCAACAGCTATAACTAAGAATTATAAAAAGCCACGAACATAATTCATTTATAAAGCAACCACTATCACACTTGCAGAACCAATCCATGTGTACAATATGCGCCCATTCAATTCAAAACATTTATATGTATATCATGTGATTATGTCCTTTGTTTTAAAAATAACAGCATGCCAAAAATTCCATCACAGGTGTTGTGTTTCATCAATCTTCACACAATACAACAATGACAGGCGCAGCTATAGATTCAACGAGTGAGTATATAATTTCCTATTCTTTGTATCTCAATGTCACCCGTTATTAAAATTCATGCATATGAATGGTAGGTAACCAAGTGTTGTACAACAAGCTAGAGTGGCCAGAACATAAATGCCAATTTTGCAATGCAATTATGTGGTTAGAAGAGAAAAGTGGTGGATGCACACAAGCCCAAAATCTAAAGTTCTCCCTATGTTGCCAAGAAGGCAAGGTTCGATTGGAAAAGTTACCACAAACTCCGCCACCATTAGACCAGCTACTTGACTCTACTAATGATCCCATTGCAGCAAAGTTCAGAAAACTTATACGAGTGTATGATGGCATCTTTTGCTTTACATCCTTCGGGGGCAGAATTGACAACACGATTAATCAATCAAAAGGGCCGTACACTTTCAGGATGTCTGGCCAAAACTATCACAGTTTTGGCTCTCTTCTACCTAATGAAGGTAATAGGCCTATGTTTGCTCAATTGTACTTTTATGACACTGAAAATGAAGTACAAAACAGAATGTCATGCATGTATCAAGATGCAAAAGATATTGATGAAGATATAGTTCATGATTTGCTGACAATGCTAGATAGTCATAGTTGTGTTGCTAAAGCATTTAGAATGGCACGAGACTGGTGCAAGACCAACAATTCTAACCAACTAAAACTCCGGCTCATTGGTGAGAGACAACAATCAAATAGACAGTACAATAAACCTCAAGTTCCAGAGATTGCAGCACTTATTGTTGGAGATTTTGGCAACAACAGCGGAAAAAGAGATGTTGTCATCCATAGCAAAAAGAATGGTTTGCAGAGAATATCAGAGTTACATCCATTGTACATGGCTTTGCAATATCCCCTCCTTTTTCCATATGGTGAAGATGGTTATCATGAAAAAATTCCTTATCACAACAATGAAGGAAAAAGGAAAACAAACAGGTCTTATGTAACAATGAGGGAGTACTATTGTTACAGAATTCAACAAAGAGTAGATGAAGGGTCCACACTAATACGAGGGGGCAGATTGTACCAACAATACTTAGTGGATGCCTACACTGCAATAGAGGAAGAGAGATTGAGGTGGATGCGGCTGAATCAAAAAAATTTGCGCGCAGATTTATATCAAAATGTATATGATGCGGTGACAAAAGGAGACACAAATGCAACAGCCGTAGGTAAAAGAATTGTTTTGCCTTCTAGCTTCACAGGTAGTCCAAGATACCATGTACAAAATTTCCAAGATGCAATGGCTCTTTGTCGAGCACTGGGAAATCCTACACTTTTTATTACATTCACAGCAAACCAGAAGTGAGATGAAGTAGGAGAAATGTTATCTGAAATACCAGGCCAAGATGCCACACATAGGCCCGATGTTATTACAAGGCTTTTCAAAATCAAGCTCTCTCAACTCATGAACGACATCCAAAACAAAAAAATCTTTGGAAAGACACGTGCAGGTACAATACAACTATATGCTTCATTTATTTATCAAACATATTATTCAAAAACTAATACCAATTCTTTGTTTAATGCACCAGTTATATATACAATTGAATTTCAAAAAAGAGGGTTGCCCCATGCACACATCTTGGTTTGGCTAAAGCGTAAGGGAAGATGTGACACTCCAATTGATATTGACCAGATTATTTCTGCAGAGATTCCAAATAAAGAAGAAGATCCAAGTGGATTTCATGTTGTATTCGAATTCATGCTACATGGACCATGCGGGAAACAAAATCCTAATTCTCCATGCATGAAGGATGGAAAATGCACTAAACATTATCCAAAAGAATACACAGAACAAACAACAATAAATGAAGATGGATTTCCATGTTACAGGCGCAGAAATAATGGAGTCACAGTCATAAAGGGGAAACACAAGTTAGACAACAGATTTGTCGTACCTTACAATCGGTATCTTCTCATGAGGTACCGTGCTCACATCAACGTTGAATGGTGTGACAGAGCAAGTGTAGTCAAGTACCTCTTTAAGTATGTGCATAAAGGCCCAGATAGAGCAACTGCAATTATCCAAGAAAATGTGTTTCAGTCAAACTCAGCAGCTGGGGAAAAAATCACAGAAGTTGATGGAATAAAGCATTATTTAGATTGCCAATATTTGTCCCCTTGTGAAGCATGTTGGCGTATTTTCAGTTTTGACATTCATTACTCAAAACCATCTGTGATGAGGTTGACATTTCATTTGCCTAATCTAAATCCTGTGACTGTCCGCGATTCAGAACCTCTACCAGTAGTGCTTCAGAAAGAAGGTATCAAAAAAACTATGTTTACAGAATGGTTCAAGCTAAATCAAACTGATGATGCAGCAAGGCAATGGAGCTATGCAGAAATTACAAAGAAGTATGTCTGGAAAGAAGAAAAAAAGATGTGGGCAACTCGAAAGAAACAGAAAACCATTGGTAGAATAACTTATTGCCACCCTACAGCAGGCGAAAGATATTATCTACGAATGTTGCTTAATGTTGTCAAGGGGCTAAGATCATTTGAAGAAATCAGGACAGTGAATGGGAAAGTGTGCAACAGCTTTAGAGAAGCTTGCTACATTTTGGGGTTAGTGAATGATGATAAAGAATGGACAACTGCTATTAAAGAAGCACAACAATGGGCCTCAGGGAAACAAATTCGTGAGCTATTTGTAACTATACTTTTATTTTGTGAAGTGACCAACCCAAAACAGCTATGGGAGAACAATTGGCAAGCACTCTCAGAAGATATACTCTACCAGAAAAGAAAACAGTTCAGATTCCCAGATTTAGTCCTAACAGAAAATCAAATTCAAAATTATTCTTTGCTCCAAATAGAAGACATTTTGAATAGGAATGGGAAATCAATAGCAGACTATCCAGATATGCCTATGCCAGATGCAACACTCCTATCAACCACAGATAATCGCCTTATTCAAGAAATGAACTACAACATTAGTCAACTAGCTGAACAACACCACATGCTGCATGCATCATTGAATACAGATCAGCTATTCATTTATGATAAAGTCATTTCTTCTGTACATGATGATCAAGGAGGCTTATTTTTTGTTTATGGGGCAGGAGGCACAGGCAAAACATTCTTATATCAAGCTATAATTGTACGTTTAAGATCAGAAAAACACATAGTTCTTGCAGTAGCATCTTCAGGTAATAGACCCAAATATTTTTTATATTCATATTATCTATACATACACTACCATACAAGATGCAAAATAATGACAGATTATGGTTTATGCTTAATAAAACTTCATGCAGGGATTGCTTCACTTCTATTGCCTCGTGGAAGAACAGCTCACAGTAGATTTGTAATACCATTAGAATTAATGGAAAACAGCACATGTGGAATCAAGCAAAACACACATTTAGCTGAGCTCATGAATCAGGCCAAATTAATTATTTGGGATGAAGCCCCCATGACACACAGATTTGCATACGAAGCACTTGATAGAACATTGAGAGACATTCGTGCATGCAAACAAGAAACAAACAGGACCAAATTGTTTGGGGGGATTACACTTCTACTAGGAGGCGACTTTCGCCAAATTTTGCCCGTCATTCCACAGGGAAGTAGACAGGAAATTGTTCAATCATGTATTAATAACTCAGATTTGTGGACAGACTGTCAGCTATTGACTCTTTCAAGAAGCATGAGAGTTAATGAAGTGAACCCTAATGGAGATATTGATGTAGCTAAAAAAGATTTCAACCAATGGGTTTTGAGCATCGGAGAAGGCAAGGTGCAAGCACAATCAAAAGAAGGAGAAGATGAAGACACTTGGATTCAAATACCAAACAAATTCATCATAGACACAAGCCAGTGTCCAATGCAACAAATCGTGCAGCAAATCTTCCCAAACTTCATGCAAAAGCAAAATGATGCAGATTTTCTTCGTGAAAGAGCAATCCTCACCCCACTAAATGATGACGCAGATGCAATCAATGAATATATGTATGAAAAGCTAAATGGTGCATCAAAAACATACAGGAGTTCAGATGAGATCTGTAAGACATCAACTGATTCAGCTGAACAGGAAAATATGTACCCCATAGAATTCCTAAATACTTTAAAATTCCCAGGTATTATCCTTAACTTGCTCAATAATAATATCTAAGTAAAATATTTTTTCATTACTTAGATAACTAATATTTATTCAAATGCAGGCATGCCACCACACATACTTAATTTGAAGGAAGGGTTGCCAGTAATGCTCCTAAGAAATGTTAATCCCAGTCAAGGCTTATGCAATGGAACAAGGCTGATTATTTCACATTTGGGTGAATGGATAATCGAGGCTGAAATCATTACAGGAAGTCATATAGGAAACAAGGTCTTGATTCCTAGAATAACCATGACATCTACAACAGTTCAATGGCCATTCATAATGAAACGTAGGTAGTTTCCTATCAAACCATGCTATGCAATGACAATAAACAAGAGCCAAGGTCAATCACTCAATTACGTGGGTATTTACTTACCAAAGCCAATATTTTGTCATGGCCAACTCTATGTTGCAGTGTCTAGAGTCACGGATCCCAACGGCCTGAAATTTGCCTTGCCAGATGGAAGTCACCAATTCTGCAAGCATACAAGGAATATAGTATTTAAGGAAGCATTTAACAACCTCCACACACAAAATCAGGTAACATATATAAGGAATATCATAGCATATCTCAACATTTTATTTCAGCAGTTGGAAGGTGTATTTCTCACTAACGTGTTCATAATGCAGAGATGCTAAATAAGACACTACTCATGCTAAAATAAATCTGTTGCAAGGAAGCTTTCAGAAACACCATCATGCAGAATCAGGTACCAAAAATAATGTTGCAATATATATTACCAACACCCTTAAACCCTTTATTATACTCTTACAAGTGACATTTTGTACTCACCTCATATGTACCTATAAACTTACAGGGTAAATCTAAGGCCAAAACAAGTCAACACAAAATACAAGGTATATCTTTCATTAGCGTTTTTTTTATATAATGAAACATAGATGATAACAAGGTTTGTAATGTATTTACTCCAACTAGAACATTAGACAACTTTCGTTGGTTTTTATTTGTATTTGGAGACGGAGGAAATTTTCATTATTGTTGTCATTCCTAAAGCTTTCATTTGTATTTGGAGACGGCTGAAATCTGAATTATTGTTGTCATGCCTAAAGCTTAACAATTAACAACTTAGCTTTTCAAATACTAATGTAAAAATTAGTGTACATAACTTCCACCAAAGATAAATGTAGTCTACATGTTTTTTCCAACGTTTGTCATCATACAACTCAAAGGCGGCCTCACATTAATCACGCTGCAGATCTTCCACCACAAAGCTCTCACACCAAACATGTCAACGTGAAGAACACGAAACAAAAAGGAATTAGTGTTTCAAATTGAAAGTACAGAAGGTACATCTAGGGTAAATCAAAACAACACGCAAAGAAAGACCATGTAGGAACCGACAGTGGAGATGAAACGACACAAGTCGCCAACCGGCCTATCAAGGTTCCCCTGCCGTGAAGCAGTGACTACCTAGAGTATAGACAGATCTAGAGTTTTAACAACACACTGGAAGGTAGATCTAGGGTAAACCAAAACAACACCCAAAGAAAGACGATGTAGGAACCGACAGTGGAGATGAAACGACACAAGTCGCCAACCAGCCTATCAAGGTTCCCCTGCCGTGAAGCAGTGACTACCTAGAGTTAAGACAGATCTAGAGTTTTAACAACACACCGGAAGCACAAGACAACAATAATTATATACAGACATATTTTGTATAGACAAATATATTTTGTATTCCTATTCTTATCTAAATAATATACACATTTATCTATTTCCACTTATAATATCAATAATTATATACACAAAATTCTATCCCATCCCTCAGACAGGAAAAACCATGGGAAAATCTTTCAAATTATGAGGTCTAAAACTATTATATAAAAAAGCCTTTACAATATGAAAAATACTTTTAAGGTGAGTTTACCTCCTCCAAATAGAATAAGGTTGTCTTTTTTCCCTTCAGGCATCTGGTTATCATCATCGTGTTTTCTTGGGAATTCCTCAGGTATTCAGCGCCCTCCTGAAGCAAGGAGGAATTACATTTAAAATCAAAAGGTCGAGACTGCATAAATAGAATAACTAATAACATAGCAACAAAAGAAGTGTGAGATAACAAGCGTCATAAATGATTGTTGCCATCATATGGCTTCACTCGATACAGTTCTCATATTTGATATTTTCATGTGCCTGTTGTCTATATACCAACTAAACAATTTTAACCTCAAGTATTTCATCTATTAACTTAATTTTATAACTAAATAACACAAAACTGCATGTGTGGTTCACAGTTTGCAACAAAACCTTCCTAACATCTAAAGGACTCTAGAAATAAGTTTCCCACATAAAATTGAAACACACGAAATTAAAGACCAAAACTTGAGAGAAACACGACACAAATTCAAGCTCAAAATAAAACAAAGAAAACATAATACCAAAGCTTGCTAAGGTAACCATTGGGCTTTCCTTCAGTAAAAGGTGAATTTCCAAAAGGTGCAGTCAATCTACTCAATATAAATTGACAAAGATTCAGCTCAAATCCAGGTTGACCTGTAAGAGCGGAGAAAAAAATTAATGTTTCAACAACAGATTGCCAACTGCCATGAATTTTTATCCAACATAAATAAGGCTTCACTTGCCTGAACAGTACATGCCATGAACATCATATCATGTCCAAGGGACCCCACTTTCGGCATATAATCCCTCATCATTTCATATCTTACCTGATCCAAGAAAACAGTTGGGATGAAGGATTTTACAATATATGATAAAGACAAGTTTAAAAAGAAAGCAACAACGAGCATCAGTAATGAATATTTGACTGTCAAGAGAACTGAATACACTATAATGTACTTCTCTAATAGAACAGAAAACCTACCTTGCCCATGATAGGAATGTCATTGATTCCCCATTTTGGCTGGAAACCAATTCGTAGAATTCAATCCCCATTTCTTCCGTGACAGCTTTCACCTGTTAAAGAGTGAAATATTTATTGGTCACATTACATATGAACAATCCTATGAGATCTTGCAATTTTAATATAAACAGAAGATGCAAACAAAGATAAGATCTTTGCCATACCGTGATTATATCAGAGATACCACGAACTCCCTGCCTAAGAATATCATCAGCAAGGTTAAAGGCTTCTGTAACAGGAGTAGATGGGGAAACTGTTGTCAACAACTTCTCATTTGGTATAACAATCAGTGTGTCCACATTTTCTCTCAAGGCTGCAATTCCTTCTTGAGCTTGAACAGCCCTTCTCCTACCTTCAAATGAGAAGGGGGTAATGACAATACCAACAGTCAAAATGCCCCTAGACTTTGCAATTCCTGCAATTACAGGAGCTCCACCAGTGCCAGTGCCACCACCCATTCCAGCCTACATGTGAAACATCCAGACATAAGCACAAAAGGCCTGAGATTAGGTGATTATATTGCTTACCCCATATAAAAAGCTAGCAACAAGATCCAAGATTCTGAACAATGGAGAAAGTGACCATATCATTTTGTTAATGAGAAGAAGAATGAAAAGACAGGAGCCCATTAGCATAACATCAATAAATTAAGTTTTTATTTGGAATATAATAAATTAAAAGCTCAAATTTTAATTATAATACTTCATTTTACCTACTTTTCCACTTTCAAGGAGCAAATGTCAGTAAAAAAATGACCTATGATCCAAGGAAAGGTTACAAATATCAGTATGCACACTCCCTCATTCAGAACAAATAACATTATCAGATAGTAAAACTCTTCCATGGGAGATCAAAAGAATTCACAAAGATGGAAAAGTTGTATTCTCATATGACATGTAGAATCAGACTTTACGATTAGCCCAATGTCAGTAAACGAAATCGGTCAGTTAACAACCAAGAACGATACTTGTTGTAGAGATCTCACCCAATTTCCAGCTGTCAGGATGGGAGATGGCTTAATGCGTCACATAATCGTGCCTGAAATATCAACAGACGGTAAAAATTTCAGGACCAGATTATTTACTAAGAAAACTATGGAAGTTGATATGATAAGATGGAATTTCTAACCATCGTTCAGAATGACCATGATTATCATCATGATAGGTGGCAAGTCAAAATGCCATATTAGAGCCACCAAATGAATCCTAACTGACAAAGAGGAAGAAAATACATAAGAACCGAAATATGTCATCACAAATGTAAACAACACCTAACTGCAACACAAGATCTAACAAAAACAACGCCAGATCTAACAACTACAATGCCAGATATGAAAACTACAGCAATAACAACAGATGTAAGCTTTGAAGATCAAACGAAATCATTTATTATCAAAAATCCCAACCAACCAAACAAAACGAACTAAAAACACACCAAGGAAGGACAAAGTGAAAACACACAGGATCTAACAACAACAACGCCAGATCAAACATCAACAACAATAGATCTAAGCACTCAACATCACACAAAATAATTTCTTATCAAAAGCGGACATACAAAATCACAACGAAACAAAAACGCCATTAAACCATAACCATGACCTTATACGCAAGGATGATACTGGAGATGATGACAAACACAAATCGGTTGTACAGGTTGAACAAATTAGGGTTCTTCACTCCAACGGCGGCCTCATTGTTCACATAACCTTTTATACCTCTCTTTCTCTTTGAGAATCGCATGACACAAGTCACATGGAGGGTGACAAGAAGGATTGGAGAAAAGTGGCTACTGAGAACGAGAGTGCACATCCTTGGCGTGAAGAAGAAAGGGAAACAGCCGTACTGGTAGAAGAGAGAAAAGACAGAAAAGAAGAACGGCTGGACTGTGAAAAAAGTCTAATTCGCATAAGGAAGAATAGAAGACACGTGACCTTACAGTTTCATAAATTCACGTTATTAGGCATTACCTGTATACTTCTGCATTACCTCGGTCAAAATTAAAATAGTTGTTAAATAAATGAAGTGAAAATTAAGTGTTGATGTGCGACGCTTATAATAATAATAATAATAATAATAATAATAATAATAAGTATAAACAAACAAAAAGTAAATATAATTCTCCTACCAAACTTATATAATTGTATATTAATTATTATTAAGTGCTTGCGTGTTCACATTATTCCACTTACATAATTGTATATTTACATTTTTATTATACCAAACTTATATAATTGTATATTAATTATTAAGTGCTTGCGTGTTCACATTATTCCACTTACATAATTGTATATTTACATTTTTATTAAAGGTCATATAATTCTCCTATAACAAATAATAAACCCGTGCGTAGCACGGGCATGCCAACTAGTTGTTTTAAATATGATATGAAATAAGAAAGGGTGATGAACTATTTACACAAAATATGAAATGTACATATAAATCTTGGATCTTCAAAGAATCAAATGAATGAAAAATTACATAGAAATATCAAAATTCAAGGGCATAAAAGATTGAATGAAATATTGATTACCTTTTCTTGTAACTTATTCATAAGTCAATAAATATTTATCACTAAATACTTTTATAACAACAATTAATTAGAGGAAGCACTCTTCATATTCCTTGTAACTTAAACAAATTATTCATAAATAAGTCAACAAACATTAAATGTCTTTATAACAATAACCCTAATTAAATGTCTTTATATTAACTTCATGTAACTCCAAACATTTATATGAAAATATTAAGCCATTTATGTACTCTAAGATATTTATCTTTACCATCTAAATTTAAAAATATATTTAAAAAATATTATCTTTGTATGTTTAAAAAAATAGCACCTCAACAAACATATATTACTTCTAATAATCATAATTCTTATTTGTAATGAAACTATTCCATATAATCATCAAATGAAATACATATTTGTATATCTGTTGAACTAATGATTGAGTTATAATCACATTAAAAAAAATGGTGGTTTTTTTAGTTGTCACCATAATTTTCCATGGCTCTTAAATAGTGTCATGTATGGGTTTAACGTTTTGAGTGTTTTCTTTTGGTAAAAAACGTTTTGGGGTAATTGGGAACAACAATTTAGATATATTTACTGAAAGGTGTACTATTAGATATTTAGAGGGTTTTAATTTTCAATCGAACAACTTTATATATTTTCTATAAACCTTATAGTTTACTCCATAGTATATAAAATAGATATATATATATAGTCTTTACCAAAAAATAATAATAGATATATATATAGTTAATTTTAGATTTTTTAATTGTTTAAAATTTAAACCTTTTAAAAAATCATGTAGAGTGTCTATATACATATTACATAATAATAGAAGCCTGTAAACCATATATTTTACTCCATAGTATATAGAATAATTATTGAATGAGATAGAAAGTATTATAGATTGTATTATCGAAACTTCACATATGCTATATAGTCACTTATTAAATGGTTAATGAAATCAATATTCACCCTCTTAATTTATTGTCTCACGAAAACTTTGTTTTATAATATTTTTTTTTATAAATAGCTAGTTTCATGAAGATTGTGAAAGGTTTTCATAAACAAAAGGATGTAACTATTTAATTCATTTGATGCAATTTAATTATTTGGTAAAATAATAGTCAATAATCTCATTGATTTCAGTATTTATGACCAAATTTTTTCTTCTTATTTATTTTGATTATTTTTATAGATTGATAATCAATCTCATTTAATGCATGATGAAGTTACAATTTCTCATCGTCTTGCTTATATTTTTCGTGAAATCGATAATTTCAATAAAATATAATGGTGAATAATCCTAAATTTTAATTGTATATATTTAATAATTTTTTTTTTCTTTTGTTAAAATTTATTTCTATCTTAAATTACCTTGTATAGTATATTTCACTAAATTATATTATACCACCGATAACCATTTTTAATGTAGATTTGTATTAGTTGACCAAATAACCCTTAACTTATTAAGTGATATATTTTAGAAGTTATTTTAAAAATAAGAGAATTCATGAAAATTTAAAATTTGAAAGTGAATTAACCTTAACAAATGTAATTTGATGTTAAAAAGTAATAAACTAATATTTCTAAACTAAATTAAAAAGGATATTTTAGTCAAATAATATACATATAAATTTTATATAAAAAAGATTGTTAGTGGCACAATTTTATCATTATATTTTATTATCAATTATTCATAGAATAAATCTATGAAAATATTTTTTTAGGTTAAAATTTTACTACCAAATAAAAGTTTTATCTTATAAAATAAATACATGAAAATACTTGAAAGAAGAGACAAATGAATCTACAATAAATCTAAAACATTGAAAACAATTATTTGTATTTGAAACAAATATTAATAAAGGTCTAATATATAGACAAAGCTTCAAAAACATTTATATTTTTTTATATTAGCAATTTTTTCTGAACTTGAATTGAAAACATAAAAAAACCAACCCTACCAGCAACACTGAAGACCTTAGCCCAAGAAAACAATCCTCAAGTGACGCGATTGCCACCGACGATCCGCTGCATAAACTCTTGACCTCTTATTGTGAATACACCATCGAGTCTTCACTTATCTTGATCTCGGCGGCCTCACATCGATCGATCTTGAACACTCAGAGAAACCTCTTGCACCGATTAGTCCCAATTAGGTAAGACCTTTGATTGCAAAACCAAAAACAAAATTATTACTTATACATTGTGCCATATGCTTTTGATAATTACAGATTTGTGAGCTAATTTATAGGAACTCATACCTGTCAAGTTTCGTATTGCATAAATATCTCTAGAACGCAAGAGTTGTGGTCGATCTCGATCATTAGAAGGGTGGATCGTGGCAATAAACATGAATTGAGAATCGAATTGCTATCCGATTTGGTCACAACAGCAGCCCTATATTATAAACTATAGACTAATTTAGGGTGTGGCGTCGGGAAGCCATGTTGAACACATATAATAGATTGAGGGAAGATGGATAATAAGAATGTAGGGATGTTTTTTGGGATGGAAAAGGGATGTTGGGGAGAGGTAAACTAATTTAGGTATAGGTAATCTACCCTAATACATTATAAAGCATAACCCAAGTCTGTTATAAAATTTGCGCCACGTGACATTTTTGAATAAATTAATGTCAAATTATATTTTAATAAATTTTGTAACAACTTATAGTATTCTTTCTATATATACTAAATAGATAACATGTTTATATAATTTTTTATGCATATAATTTTCTATCCATGGATTATGTATTAGTTTACTACAATAGATAACATATTTATATAATTTTTATATCCATAAATTTCTATGAGATGATATTTTCCATATTAATTTAATATTTTATTTCTTAACAAGATTTAGGGTCTTAATATATATTTTTTTATCTTTTAATAAGGCATGAGCTCCAAGTATAAAATTTATATCTATATAATGATATAATTTTAAATAATAAATTTTGTTATGTTGATATATTTTTATTTTGAGAAAAGATATAATTTTATGTGTAATTTATTCTATATATACCATAAAAACTCTTCATGGTCATTCAATATTAACGTGTTTAGTCTTCGGCCTCCTTCGGATCAAAACAACGAATTTTCCTTGATCTAATTTTTTTATAGTAATTTTATGCATAATAATTTTTTTTTATCTTTTAACGAGACTCATGTTATAAGTATATAATTTTTTTATCTATATGTTGATAAAATATGGGGCACAATCTTAAATATTTTTTAAAAATTACATAATTTTATTATGATATTATATATAAGTGTTTTAAATTTTATATTAATATCATAATGTTGTATAATCTTTAGTAAAATTATCCCATGAATATCACGGGGATTCAACTAGTTAAATATGAAAATTAGTAGCATTTAGAGGGGGGATGTTACAAAAGGATTACAAACTCATTTTCGAATTTGAAGAGATTAGTCAAATGGTGGATTGATTTTATTAAATTTCTTTTATTGACATTCAATGCCGGATTAAAGTAGATTATGACATTGTATAAAATTCATATAATTTGTATAAAATGTGAGGGCATTAATTGCCATGGAGATTTAATCTTATAGGTTTATAGATAGATGTGTTGATATTCAAAATTTATGTTGGTAGATATGTTTAGACATTGATTGTATGACATATATTATATTATTTTAATTTGAGAGGCATACAAAAATAATGTTTGATAAATCTAAGAAAAACAAATTAAAATACATTTGACCAAAAAAAACTTAAAATAAATGAATATTTGTAATATTTAAAGAGGTTAAAATACACAACCTTCAATGACTGGCACCTTCATTCTACCAAGGTTTCATCATGAGTCCCTCATCCTTACCTGTAACTAAAAAAACAAGCCCCCGAAGGGTTAGCTAGCAATCCTAACATGCACCAAATGGTAAACATAATATGCAACAGCAAAATCAATTTATTAAATTACATAATAAGAATAGTAATAGAATAGTTCACATATAATATATTCACAACAACAAACAAACGCACAACAATACTTATAATCATAAGACGCACATAATAAAACTTATAGTCATACGATGCATACCAATAATAGCACATCATTTCACTTTAGTATCACCTTTCGTCTCAAATAATAGTTCAATCGCAACTCATCAATTCTCAATCGACATCATTTATCTAACAAGCATGGCATCCTCCAGCCTTACACAGTGTAGTGGATGGCGGCCTCCACCATTTTTCCGAACCAATCACACCCTCATCAATCATCTTATTACCCCTGGTCAAGCCTCCATTGCATCACTCACCAAAATATTTTATTATAATTTTGAAGGGGCCCTCCTTGACATACAACTAAGTCTGAGATGTCTCCGCCTTTCTGACTATCCTTGGTCATAGCCGTATCGGTTAGGTGCCAATGTTTAGAAATCCTAATAAAATACAAAATAATATTTATCTATTATATTTTTCCAAAATAACGAATTATTTTCAAATAGACACATATAATAAATAGGAATGAATCTCAAAATACAGCTCTACACATCCAATGTAATAGCCGGGTCTGGTTTTCCTTAAAAAAATCTTATCTGGTTACAAATAAATCTATCCTTAATCTCGTTATTCCTATCCGAACGGATTCTTCATATCTTAGCCTAACCACATTACGTTAAAACCCAAGCTTGGACCCCGATCTTTTCAGTCGTCATCTTCATCAAAGAGAAGAGAAAAATCAAGCCCTTGAGAACACCGCCCTTGAGAACACCAAACGAGTTCCTTTAAGTTCGGTTGTGCTCCGTAAAGAACGCGATCTCCGGTAAGATTGCCGACTTCCCTATTCATCTTCTCTGGCGAGGTTGAAGTTCTATTTTTTTTCGAGTCGTTCCCTTTCCTTGTACCCGATCAACCCCGCTACTCCTTCGTATGTAGGATCTTAAACCAGTCGAGCATTTACAAGCCATCGGAGGTTGTGTCATCGCCGCTTACCGATCGAATCGAACAATCGCGGGTAAGTAGATGTCTTCCCCTTTGTCTGCCTCTCTAGTTTCAATAGTTAGGGTGGTCTGGTCTGAGCGAGTGTCATCGCTTTGTCGGTCTGGTCTGGTGGAACGCGAGTTCACTTTCGCGGCGACACGGGCTGGTGCACTGGATCCGGGCGTTCGTCTCGGGCCAATCAGCCAAGCGGTTTTGGTAGAGGGCGGAACGGACTAGTTAAGGGAGTTGAGTGGTAGTGGTTGGCTCGGAAAAACAAGGTCGAGTGAAACGCCGATACCGAAGTACGGGCGAAATCATGTTGCCGAAGTTTAGGAAGGGGATGATGGCTGCGTGAATAGTCAAAGGGGTTCTTGAATTTAGGAAAGTGAGAGTTATTTCTGTACTTTATTGTTTTGTTGGTAGAATGCAAATTAATAATAAAAACAAAAAAATAAAATGGGCCGAGTTGTCTGATTTCATAAGTTGTGGGATGGGTTACTATATGGACTAGATAGAGTTCATTTTTGGTTGGACTGAGTTTGTTTACATGGGCTGAATAGTAAGCAATATACATATATTAGAATTAACTAGTGTGAGTGGATATTAGGTTACTAGTAGTACGGGTTATTAGTACATGAATATCACGCACCGGCAGGTTATATATATAAGTATAGTTAGTGGAGGTTTAATTTTGGTATGGGTCGTTTACTCGTATCTAATCTAGTTTCCTCGTTAATATTTTTAGGAAATTGCTTTTTCTTAACCTCCTAGTTCCGTCTTCTTCAAAGGATCCCTAGTTTTGAGGTAAGTCGTTTTTCGACTTGCTCGGTTCTTCTCTATCCTGTTAGATTGCATACCGTTATTGTAGAGCGGGTTTTGGGAACTAGTCCCGAATACCTTTTTAAATTGTTTTGAACTTCTCGTATTGTTGTGTGTGTAAAATGGTGTTGAATGTATTTTTATCGGATGGATATTTTTGGAACGTTTTCTCTGTGTTGGTACCGTTTCCGACACGGCCCATCATAGCTGTCGTTGAGGAAGAGTTGGTTACGTTGACCCGTGTGACAGGGAAACCGTGCCCCTTCAAAACGAAAATTATTATCTGTGTGTTTTTGGCAAGTGCTCTAGTAGAGGCTTAGCCGGGGTTAGAAGGGAGATTGTGAAGGGGAGTGAGAGGGCCTGCCTCTGCACTCGGCGCGGTGATGAGCGCCTTGGAAGTCGGATTGTGAAAAAGGAGGAATTGCATTGTTATGAGGTTATGATTGTAAATGCGTATGTGGCTATATGTGACTGATTATAACTAATTTAGGTATTGGCCTTTAGAGATATGATTGCGATTGTGGATTTGTATGCTGACTTTAGAAATGTTTTCAAAACGTTCTACAATTTCCGTATTCTCTCTAGCTTGGTAGATTAGACGCTGACCCTTCGGGGAATAATTTTTCAGTTCCAGGTATGAACCAGGGAGCCGTGCAGGAACCGAGGCCAGATGGCGGGCCGGAGCGGTAGAGAGCGCGTATCATAGTGGGAAGGGTTTTTACGTTAGTTTATTTATGAGTTTCTAGGATATTGTTTTTACTATTATGTTAGAGTTAGTATTATGACTTGTCTTCTGTTTTCATCGAATGATTTTATCGTTGGTGATGATTCGTAAGATTCAGGATATTTATATTTAGGTTTTCGGGAATTCTTGCATAACTACGTTTTCTATATTTTTATTAAAAGAAAGGTTGGATGTTTTATTTTGTTTTTCTCGTCGTGCCCGCGTTGCAAGATCCTAAAGTGTAGTTGTCAACCTATTTAATAGTATCTAGTAAGGTCTATTTCTAAGTAGCGTCCCGTCGGAAGTCGGGGTGTTACATCCAACATACATCAAAATTGATAACTAAGTAAGTCTAGGCAAGGTTATCAAGATCGGGATTTTAGGTTGGATCGTTGGGAGTCTTTTGGATCGGATCGTAAGATCGGATCGTTGAATCGTAAGATCCTACATTATAACTAAAAGTATGCAAAAATAACCTAATAGATTGTATATTTTATTATATATGAAGTAAGAAAATGTTAAACCTTATTAATTTGATTATTAAATATGTTGTAGGATGGACTAGATGATACGTTAATCGTAAAATTAATAATAATATATAGTTAAACTTGTCATTTTATAGGATCATTAGAATCGTTTGTAGGATCGTTAGAATCGTTTATAGGATCGTTAAAAATCGTATGTAAAATCGGGATCAGATCGAGATTGTATTCTAAATCATTTAAGATCCTACTCCAATAAGATCCTACTTGAGATCGTGAATCGTTTCGTGTCTTATGGATCGTAGGATCGCTAGAATCGTAGAATCGGATCGGGATTCTGATAACATTGAGTCTAGGCGACTTACCTTGAAGACGAAATCCCAAAGCCAAGAAACAACTTTACTATCGCGCAATGCAGAACCCAATCTAAGACAGATAGCATGTCTCTTCCCGTCATCGTTGTTCACTTCCTAAGACCCACGCTCCTATATAAATATATCCAATGAATAAAATTAGTTTTTTAACTCTTACAAACTACAACCCTAAAAACAACGAAAAATCAGTATGTCTTATAATTTTTTTGTATACATCGAAATCTTATAAAACTTGACAGGAATATAATATATATAGAAAAGAACATTTTTCTAGTTCAAACCCTTTTGTAAAACTTGATCAAAGATCTCCAAAAATCATTACAAAACCAAACCATAAGATTACTCTGAAATCTTTTACCGAATATAAATCCAATATAAAAAACATTCTCTGAGAATTATAAATCAACCGATTTTTAAATCCAAATCAATTGTAAAGCAAGATCTGGAAAAAATAGTACAAAACAAGTAAACACTAATTAATTAAAACTTATCAGACGACGCTTGAACATCAAAGACCTCTCTCTCTCTCTCTCGCTCGTTTCTTCTTCTTCTTTCGTTAATCCTTTCCAAAGATCAGAACATGTATATATATATATAAACGTATAGTCCGCAAAATTTTATAGAAATTACGTTTTTCACCCTCAAATCTCTTTTACTATAAACTTTATCCTGAAATAATTATTAATTAACTTTAAATTAAAAGTTTTTTAAATATAATTAATGTACATTAAATATTAAATACTATTATTAATTCGAGATTACTTATAAGCTAAGTAATCCCAACACGAAAAGGAGTATAAGAATAGGATAAAAATATTAAAATATTTCCGAATATTACACATGTAGAGAGGTAAAGGGAGTAGAAAATACAAGAGTGTTCCATCTAAGCTCTCTCTTATTTCTATTATTTTATATTGAGTTTAAATCTCGCTAATATTACAACACGTTATCAACACGAGCCTCTATTCTCTAATTTGAGCTTTGCTAATCTTCAAGGTATAATTTCTATCTCTTGGTGTTTACAATCATGCAAAAGTTTTACTAAAATCATTTTGAGAAGTATGCTATGTAGTTGCTCAATTCGGGATCTTCTACATCAGAAATTCGTTTTGTATTCCTAGATTTTGAATTTTTTTTATAATAATAGAAGCATGTTTTTGGATTGATATAAGATAAAAATAAAAAATTTAATTCACCATTTGGTGTGTGAGAGTTTTTACTCATATAAAATAAGTATGATAATGATAATTACAATAAGAAAAGAAAAAAGAATACTTGTTTAAGGATCTAACCGACCTTAAGAAGTCTCATAAATAATATATGCATAATGTTAAACATATTGATTACTTAAATTATTGTTTACAATCTTTATATGTAGTAACAAGAGGGATGGAAAGCGAAAGGTCCAAACGAATAAAAAAGGATCTTCTTAGAAATCCAAAACTATACGCTACAAATGTGGCAAGACTGGTTAATTATCAAAGATATGCCGCACAGCTCCCCCCCCCCCCCCAATTAGGCGAAGCTCTATCAAGCTCAAAAGAATAATGAAAAGGCTACGAAGACTAATTAGATGGAAAATGAAGGCATAAATAAACATCCAATGACTAGTTTGGATGTCTCTGATTTTCTCAACCTTGAGAATAATGAAGACTTTGCCTTAGAGACCTAAATGAAAACAATAGCCTTTTAAATATCGAATTTTATACTCCATAAATAAAATTATGCAATATTTTTATTTTTGTAGTATGCTTTTCTTAATTTCAAACTTGAAGAACTTTATATAATATGATATAACTATCCTTGTATATTTATTATAATAATTTTATTATTAATGTCTTGATCTTTTATATTCTTCATTTATATAGAAAATATGAATTCGCCTAAAGTAAAACCCGATGGGAAGGAGCAATGTCTTCTAAACAGTGTAATGACACACTATTTTAAGAAATAAAGAATATTTTACACAGTTGAAAGCATTTGAAGGCAATGTTACTATAATATTGGGTGTGTCAAACCTCATCGAAAGCTCAAGAAGTGGTATTGTTCTACTCTCAAAAGGAACAAAATTAATAATAAATGAAGCATTATATTCGAGTAAATTTCGAAGAAATTTATTGGGTTTTAAAGATGTGCGTCAAAATGGGTTTCATATGGAAACCATGAATGAAAATGGGAGAAAATATTTCTGTATCATAACACATGAATCTGGTCATAAACACGTTCTTGAAAAAATGTCAGTGCAAGCCTCCGGATTATACCATACATATATCTATCCGTTTGAGGTTAAAATAGAGACCAATAAAAGGTCATATAATCAAACTACATTCATATTGTGGCATGACTGCTTGGGTCATCCAGGGTTAATAATGATGCACAAAAGCATAAAGAATTCACTTGGACACCCATTAAAGAACATAAAGGTTCTTTTGTCTAGTGATTCCACTTGCACTGCTTGCTCGCTCACTTGAAAAGTTGATTATCAAGCCCTCTAAAAATAAAATTACAAGTAAGACTCCAACATTCTTATATTTAATACAAGAAGATACATGTGGACCAATTGTTCCACCATGTGAAACATTTTGATATTTCATGGTGCTAATCTATGCATCTAGACTTTGGTCACATGTAAGTTTATTATCAACTAGAAGTGTTGCATTTCCTATACTCATTGCTCAAATAATCAGATTGCAGACTCAATTTCCGGATTATGCAATAAAGAACCACAACCGTTGTCTTCTTCTCCATCACCCTCAGAGCTTTCTCTTCACCACCAGTGTTGCTCAAATACGTCCGAGATCTCAAACGCTCGAGAGTTTGGCGAGTGTGGAGTGGTGGTGAAAGTAGCGGAGGACGCTCGAGCGCTTGAGAGCTCGAGACTTTGGAGAGTGTGGCGTGGTGACGAAAGTAGTGAAGAGATGCTCGAGCGCTTGCCATCATTGATAATCGAAGCTCTTCTCCATCACCTCTTGCACCATACGCGAAATCTAGAGCTTCTCCAAAGAATTCATTGTTCTCCTTCTCTGCCAGCACATATTCAATTCATGGTGGGATTACAATGGTTTTAAGTTAGTTTGATGTAATTTAGCAAGTTCTTACTAGAATTAGGGTTTTGATTCCGTATTGAGGTGCCATGATTTCCTCCGATTCTTCGATCACAATGGCGGTCGGAATTTTTCATGTTGTACGGGATCGGTTTTAAGACTGACTAGTTATACCTGTCGTACCATGTACGATTACGATTCGATATTTTAAGACATTATGAATAGGATATTAATACATAAATAAAAATATAATATAAACTTTAATATAAGTAATTTGTTGCTCATAGAATGTATACTTTTTTTAATCAAATATTATATTCTTCATATTTTATTACTTTTCATGTACGTAAATTTAGAGATTATTAAACATTTCAATATACCTATTAAATATTTTATTATCTATTTTTATTAATTTTAAAAATTTTAAATATTTATCTATAAAAAATCACTATATATCTATAAATAAATTTATCAAAAGATATATGCTAAAAGATTTATATTTATTTTAAACTATTTTATCTTTAATTTTAAATACTTGTATAAGGAAGTTTTCAAAAGATATTGTTATACTAAATAGATATTTGTTTGATGTTAAAGATAAATTTAAATAGTTAAAAAAAATTTAATAGGAAAAAAATTAAAATATTAGAAATAAAAATTAATTTTGTAAATATGAGGTGGGGCCAGAATCATTCTGGTGGTTCGAAAATGTATAGCTTTAATATATAGTTATAGATGCTCTCACTGGTTCCCTTGTCTCTCAAATTTCAGTACATTGATCTCTCTCTAGCTTCTTTTTCTGCTCTCCAAGTACCTTCACTGCCATAGCTCCCACATGTTTCGCATTCCGATATAAGCTTTGATGATTTGCATTACTAATGCTTATGTTTAACTACATAAAATGCCTTTATGCAAACATCGAAATTCATCATTATATACGGCTATGTAGAAAATACATTTCAACCGGATCAAAATATATTTTAAACAATATTGGGGAGGATGGCAGAAAGAGGTACTCTGAATTTCTTTTCTTCTTGGAGTTCCATCTCTTTCTAAGTGTACTTACTACATGTAATATAAGTCATCTGATTAAATTTTTTTGTGTGTGAATACAACACATTATTTTTTGAGTCTCACATGTTTAGATGACAATGTTATTCTACTAAACAAGAACAATATACTTTTTGTTGTGGTTTTGTATTAGGTAGATGCTAGTTAATCTCTTAAACTAACCTTGCATACTTAATTGTTTAATCAAGGATTTTGCAAGATCACATGACAGTATTTGAGAACCTTCTACTTTCTTTAACAATGCAAGCATTTAATTGGTGTGATATGTTTTGACAAGTAAATAAGATGTGTTTAGCCTATTAGCTCAAATGGTAGAGCATTTTGCTTAAAGAAAAATAATGTTGGTTCAAATCCCACATAGGCTATTTAACGATCTTTTGATGACATATTTTAATGTGGTGATGACAAGTGATGATATTTGATGACACGTTTGTTTTATTATGTGGTGATGACAAATGTTTTTTATTGTGAAATGTCATAAGGCCTTTTAAAAGTCTTTGATGACACTTATGATGGTTGTTGTCATTAGGGTTGTCTAAACATAACTGAAATTGAAAACCGAAAAAATCGACCCATTTTTCGGTAACCGAACCGCTATTCTTTATAATTTCGGTTTGGTTAACCGAGCCGAAATTATTTTACGATTTTACGGGTCGATTATGGTTTGACATATTGATATTCTCAGTTAATCGAAAAACTGAAATATATTTTAAATTTTTATTAATACATTAAATATACTTTGGTTTAATGTAATTACATGCCTATTTTGAAAAATGAAATTATATTCGATTCTCCATAAAATTATTTTTTTATACCGTTATTAGTATAAAATTGATAACTTTATTGTTATTTAAGTGTATTATTAAAATTTAAAATTACATAAACAATTATTGGTTGACCAAAAAAACCGAACCGAAAACACGGTTAACTGATCCCCAAGTAACCAAGATTAACTGATCGGTTACGATTAGTGATTTTAACTAACCGAAATCATAGTTAACCAACGTTCGGTTAACCGGGTTTGGACACCCCTAGTAGTCATCAAGGTCCTTCGATGACAAATAAATAAATGTCATCAAGACCTTTTGATGACACTTGTTTGTCATCAATGTCTTTGATGACACTCATTTGTCATCAAAGCCTTTGATGACACTCAATTGATGCTTTGATGACACCTTTTTCGCCTTTGATGACGCTTTTTGTCAAAGGCAAAAAAGTTTTATCAAAGCCTTTGATGACAAATTTTTACCCTTGATAACAATTTTTTGTAATCAATGTCTTTGATGACACTTTTTGTTATCAAGGTATTTAATCACTGCCTTTGCTGACACTTTTTTGTCATCAATGTCTTTGATTACAAATTTTTTCCCATCAAAATCTGACGGTCAACGCTAGTCAACGATCGATCAACACCGGTAAAGTCAACTCACAATGGGCAGGAGTGAAAAGAAGAGTGTTACCTCATGCAATTAAAACATATAAATCAACTTATGGGCAATTAGCCCCCTATTTAAAGGCTAGTTTCCAAAATCATCGTAAATAAATATGTCATTAACTGTCATCAGACCTATCAAAATGATGACAAAACTATTTTGATGACAAAATAATTTTAGATTGATTTAAGTTGAAAGAATATGTCATCAACTCTAATTGTTTTGATGACAGAATATTATCTATAGACTATCATCAACTTTTATTAATTGTCATCAACTCGTTTTTGAACTTTCATCATGTCATCAACTCGTTTTTCAACTTTCATAATGGAAGCTCATCTTTAGATATCAATTATCATCAACTTTGTAGTTGATTCATCCACCAGATATTAATGACAGTGGTAATAGATTGCTATCAACTTTCATCCACTGTCATCAACTTTCATCAAATTCAAAAACAATGTAAAATTCTAGTTTCTAATTGTTTTCAGGCATAATATAAGGCAGTGTTGATAGATTTGAATGGAATCTTGCAAAAACTTTGGTGACAATTTGCGTCGAAAGGATCTTACCCGATTCTAGTTTTGATGAAAAAATAAGCTTGTATTTCCGGTTTTTGATGACAATAGAAAGAGTTGATGAATGGGGGCCTCGTTGATTGTGGCAATTACAGCTTGAAAATTTTCAAGGACACCATGAAAGCTCATGGTCGAAGCTCGTAGTACGAGCAGGTAGACGCTCATGGAGTTGGATTTTGAAAAGTTGAAAAATAATCCTATCATTGTTTTTGGGGTCATGAAACCACACCAGTTATTTGACAATGAATATGCCATCAATGTTACAAGTAGGGGGCAGTAATACAAATTCTAGAAAGTGAAGGCTATCAATGTGATTTCAAAAATTGAGTTGGTATTTGAACCTGGTCATGTTATGCATTTTCGATCCCTAGTTGTTTCAGAGAATCTGGGCCAACCAGGAATACTCGTCTTGATGTTTTGTATCTGAATACGACAACTCCTTTATAGGCAGCCCTCGGTACACCATCCTGCAACAAGCGAAGAAGAATTATAATCAGAATACAAAGAACTGTTTTTAACTGCCCAACATGCACACTCGCATACATTTGAATGAGCAAAAGACGAAACAATCCACCAGTAAAATTAAAGACAGAAGTTCAAATGTAGAAAGAGCGTAGCACAATGAGACTATCAAACTGTGTAAGATAATTCTATACTGGGGGGAAAAATTCCGAGTGTTAATGATACAATCCAGAGGATAAAGACATGTTCATAATAGGATACAAAAATATAGGGAAACCATATTACTAAAGAGTCACCTAAGGTAAATTAATTTCTCAACCCCATGAGACCTTAATGAGTAATGACAACAGTGAAACTTCATACTACCTCAAAATAGACACGCCAAAATCTACACATTCAAGTGTAAGGAGCATAAAGAGAGATAGAGAGCCATCACTCAACATAAGATGTAACGGATAACATGAAGAAAAGATATTCACTACACAAAAAAAAGTCCTGCTCGTTTGACAATGAATATGCTAGATATGTGATTTCTCAACCCAATTTAGCTGAGTAACAAAATGATAGGAAGAAGGCAGGACATAACTTCGGGTAAAAAGCCGTAAAAATTCATGGGATTGGGATATGAAATCATTTACTAAATATAACATAAGATGTAATGTAAAATCACCTTCCACTCTTCAAATATACCAAACTGGCGGGCAATGCGTTCAAAGTCAGGCTGGTCATTGTACTGGACCCGCACATCACCATCTATATTGCTTACTTTCAGGTTAAAATCATCTCCATACACAGGTTTGGCCTTTTTCACAAGACTGGCAAAGTAGCTCAAAAAATTATCCTGGCCATGAATAGCAAGGTCAGAAAACAAGAAAGAAGGAAAGAATCATTTCAAATACACATATTTTTTTTTTATACCTCAAGCAGGTAGCTGAGATCCATTGACTTCCAGTTAACCTTGAAAAGGGCACAGACATATGATAAGAATGCCATAGCACTTGGATAATTGCACAGGAACATATGAAATCTTTATTTTCATTAGGAAACAAAACAAAAGAGAAGCTTGGTAACTACTTGGACATCGTTGAGCTTAATAGGCTCCAGATATTGTTTAAAAAACTGCCCCAGACTGGAACCCTGCAATGAAATCACAAGAAATTTAATGGGAAACTATACGGTCTTTATTTTTATTAGGAAAAAAACAAAAGAGAAGCCTGATTTAATTGGAAGCTAGAAAAGAAGCATCAGAGTATGAATGCTTTTTGTAGACTCGTTGAAATCAGGACACTTACATGCTCACCAAAATTATAGGTTCTGCACACTTCTGGGCGAATGAACTGCCTACCCTTGTGGTTCTCTTTTAACCTCAACCAATCATCCCAATAAGTAATTTACTTTGTTAAGGAAAGCTTCCTCAGTGATTCATGACCATAAGCATACATTATTAACTAAAAGCACAATAATTAAAGCAGAACGTCAAGGATATGCCTTGGGCCACTTCGGTGATAGTTCATCCCAAGTAGATCGGGAGAGCATCCATCCAAGCCCAGGAAAGAAGTCAGACCGATATAGAACATCTGCAACATGCAGCAGTTAGCAAAACAAGTAGACAGCTAGAATACTGCAATAAGAAAAGAAGTCCATCTCAAAGATTTCTTAATGGAAGAGCAATGCACATTGAACAGATGAAGAAAATGGTATTCCTATCATCGGCATGAACTGCATTATTCAAACTGGCAGAGATAATTCTGGACCAATTAGGATAAATAAGATTTTCATATTTCAACTAATGTGTCATTTCTTTATGCTGGGATTTGAAATCCTGGGGCTTTGAACCCTATCAATTGGTAAATTTATTGAATTTTCACATGCTGTTTTCAATTGACCATAATATGCCTCCAGTAGTAAATTCTATTGATAATTTTTTTTGGAATCATGAATCCTGCATTTGGAATACAGATGTGTGGGCATAGTATATATAAGTAAGGATAAACCTCACGATAATATAGCTTAAGCTTTCACTTTTGTGGTAAAGTGTGAGCCAAACTTGATGCAGTATACTTCAACACTGCTACAAGTTATTGGCCCAAAGGTCCCTTAAAAAGTTAAATAGACATTAACTGAAGAATAAACATTGCTGTCTACAAATTTTAATGAATAATGATACATACAAAACACATATGAAGCTTAGTATAACACTGATATTTACACTGACATAGAAGAAACAGGAGAATAAAACTTACAAGGGTCATGCACATATTGCTTTTGTCCATTATCATTCCAAGATGAAACTGCCATAATTGACCTTTAAGAATTGTTACCAAAAGAATCAAGAGTAAAAACAAATTCAATCAGATAGTTTACACAAATAGTTTCAAGCGTAAATCACAAGCAAAACATCAATGACTTCTTTGTAAAAGAGCCATTCCTGTTATTTACAAAAAGTGGTTGTACATACTTATCCTTGTCAAGTAGATCTGCTGCAGCCTCAAAATATTCAAAAAAATCAGGGGCAATTTCCATATCATCTGCATGCCAAAATGCCAACACAAAGAAAGATATTTAAAAAAAAAAACATTACAGCTATGATCTAATTGAAAATGGACGTGTATAAATATGACATAACATTCACCTTCAAGTATGACAACCTTACTGAAATTGTGCTTGTAAAACAATGCATCCAGCGCCCACTTATAATGACCTAAATGGAGAAAATAACTGAAAAGAAGATGCAAACAATGTATGTGTGTGTTACAAGAGAAAAGCATAACACTTACGTGCAATTTTGTAATAAGCAGTCAGCTCACCGGGCCTCTCTGTATGGACAGGGTCAAAATCCAGGTGCTGAAATCAAGAGTTAGTATTACAATATCGCACATTGTCTAATCCTCACATATATCTGGATCAACAGAAACAGGCTATGAGCATGTGCTACAGTAAACTTTCTAAAGTATTTACATGTTCTTGGCTTCAAAAGAAAGTATTGCACATGAAAGGTACATGAAGAGAATGTACCAAGACAGGGCTCTTTACAGACACATGTTCATGACCATTAATTCATTGAATTTAGAGTATTCCATTTCATATTTAGATAGTCAGAATTTGCCTTGATTGTGAAAATTCGAAATTGATTATGTTAGAACCCTAACAATGAAATAAAAGGGATAGAAAATCTGAAAAGCAAGCATCTCACAATTTCGCCAATTTTGAGGAATCCTCACTTGTAATTCATTTCATTAATCAAGTCTGAACAATTACAAACTGATCTCCTCCTTTTATAATAGAGAAAGGAAATAACTAAAAAATGAAATAGATAATAGGTAACATAATGGACAAAGAGGGGAAAATGCCTAAAAATTAGCAAGTGAGAAATTAAAAAACTAACTAGAAAATGAAGAAATTAAATAATAATTAAAACTAATAAAAGTAATATGGAATTGTATCAGATTATGCAATAAATACCTCATAGACTAAAAGGTAAGGTAATGAGAATAGACAGGAATTCCTATTCACATAAAAGTGATGAAACTACATACCTGCATGTAAGTGATCATATCATAACTTAGAGCCTTCTCTTTTACATGAGAGTTTGATCCATCCTGAAAAACAAGAGTGAACTTACTGTTCTGGGCATTACTTCAAAGTGACGATCTCAACAAAAAAGTGATTCACTAGAAAGTCTTAATATCTAAAATAAAGCTACCTGAGATATAAAAAGTGGATACTTAGGTGCAACAGAGCCATGATATCTGGACATATTGAAAGGTGGAATTGTTAGATCAAAACCATGTCAAATCAAGCCAAAGTTTCAAGTGCAATAAACACAGCATAGCATATTAAACAAAAAAAAAAGGAAAGCAGATGAAATTAAGCCCAAGGGTTCAATTCCATTTAATATTATGCAAGCCATATTTCAGACACTAACGTACTTCAAAATGGATTTGATAGTTCTTTCCAGATAATCAGCACGATTACATGCCATCACCACTATGGCAGCAACTGGAACCTAACCATATCAGAAGCCATGATAGGTTAAGTTAAGCTACAGAAGGAACAGTTTTTAAAACTAAAAAAATCTAACACAATATGAAATATGACAAACCTGTACTTTATCAGTCACTCTTTGAAGGCCCTTTCCTGCACCAACAAAGGAAGAAATACAGAATGAGATAATGCACATACATGTTAGAAAAAAAAACATCAGATACAGTATGATCTCATTTCTTTCTCTGTTCTCTAATTTGAAGAAGAAAGCCTCTGGGCTAAGAAGGTGGGAAATGCGCACACGTCCAAACAAATTTTGCTAAATGTAAATGCATTTAGTGCAGATACCCTGACATCAAGGCATGGGAAGAAGACGTAAATTTTCCACAGAACATTTTTGTCTTTCGTCCTCAGAATCACAGAACAAAACATAGATCCGTTTACAATCTAAAAGGCATGCATTTGGCATGTGTTATAAAAAAAATCTAACATTTCCAAGGCAAGAGGCCTATTACATCTCATCCAAGAAATAAAGAATATTAACTCATCTATCTTTCCATGGCCAGGTCCAACTTTTTTGTAGGCCCAAAATGTCTTGAATTAATAGGGGTATGATACAAGCAACTCCACCTACTAAGAGTGTGTCCTTAATCCATAAACCAAAGGTATTTCCTATAAATATTTTTAGCCTACGAGAATGTATGACAATTATTGAGTTTGGGTCCACTCCCATGATGGGCCCTGCCCATGGCCCATCTGCCACCCTATATCCTTCAGCTCCAGCCACTTTCTCATACCGGAAGAAGCAATTTCTTATGCCCTGAATATTGTGAAAGCATGGAAAGCAATTTTAACACAAAATTCACCTAAAGGAGCAACACACCTACTTTTTTTACAGAATATCCATAATTTTTTTATTCTGCAAGGGGTAATAACCCAATTTCTTCTCCTCTGTCAATTATCTCAACTTAGAAAATAGAAGAAAAAGAATCAAAAAGATAATTATAACAAACTCAAAAGAGCCAGCTTCATAAATGGCTCAAGTATTGATAAGACGATCTTGGACAGTGGCATCTAGTTATCTAATTAGGGATTTATCCAAAGATGACTGAACATTTAGATTAGAAAACATTGACAATTTCAATTTTGAATTCCATTATTGATATTTAGACAACATACTTACATGTGCAAACTCATCAAGAAAAGAGCGTTAGAAGACGAGAGATATCTGTAAACATACTTTCAAGATCTTGAACAAGTGCTCTTAGATGTTTACATTCCTCGTCACGGCGCTGCTTTTCCTCTGCAAGGTGTAGCAGATTCTTAGCTGAAGTTATGCACTAAAATATTAGCCCAAAATAGAGAGAGAAGAGAAAAGAAATTGAAACCTAAATACAGCAGAGGCATAAAGTAAATAGAGAAAGCTATATAACATGTGCAAATGATGTGGATCATTTAAAATAATTTCAAATGTCTCCAATTACAACCAGTAAGATGATCCACACCAGTTTGTCAGTGCTACATATCCTATATTTTGCACATATAGCATTACTCCTAAATAATAGCTGAGATTAAATCCTCAGCATGCTGAAGAAAAAGAGTAAGATCGATGTAAATGCAATAAAAAAATATAGAACATGGAAACTTATCAAATAAGGCAAATTAAAACACAAAATGGACAGAAGTTTCTATATTATCATAACTGGACAATACGAATAGTTTATTTTTCGCTAACAGGTACGATACAAGCAAATCCACCTACTGGGGTAAGGCTTGGCTATTCTTTTGGTTTTGTTCAAACAGGTAATACAAGCTTTTGTAGCTTTCTGCACCCCCACCCTACGGGAAAAAGATCGAGTACCTTTCAGAAGAGAGAAGAATATTTACTTCGGCCTGATTTAAGTGTCAAATATACCCATTGAAGTACATTTGCAATTTAGTGATGGAGAATTTTGGATAAATTTTTAATTTCAGACCAATGGATTGTGGCTTTTAAAAATATAGCAGAAAGCGTCTGATAGTGATCATTTGCTACTAAATGGTTTGATTGTGTTTTCTTATAACCAAACAACTCTTGTTAGTAATAAACATCTAAGGAAGCCATGAACGTTTTAATGTTGAGGGAAAATCTCATTTTGGTGCTATGAGTTCTAGGGTATATGGTGTAAATGTATCTTTTATTTTAGGGCTGCTAGATGGGTTTGAAAAGCAGAAACAAAAAGAAGTTGATTAGGCTAAGCCTCATGGCACCTAAGTGAGATTTTTCCTAATCTTTTACTACCATATTTGGAAGACTTTAAGCAGAACAGAACAACAGAGCATGTATGGGGAAAGACTAAAGAAAAGTGCTTAATAGCCAACTAACACTTGTATGATGTAAATGAAATACCTTCAAGTGACACAATTCGTCCTTGTTGTATACTTATTTGATCAATTAAAAGTCTTGATTGGCTAGTACATTGGCTCTCAGATTCCATCTGAAAAAATTAAATATACCCACGATACATAAATGTTCACTGAGAAATGAAATTAATAAATACGTACTGAATCAACATCAGAAACAGAGCAAGCTAATCATACCGCGGCAGCAAGACGATCAGCATACTGTGACTGTGTCCTAAAAAGCCGGAACTGATATAAATGGGAAGAAAGGAATCAGTAAACAGTAGTTCATACAAATTTATTCATTATTATCAGTTACAATGTGACATGCTTGAAGCCTTTTAAGTCCAATACTCAAAGCAAGCACAAAATGAAGTAGGTACCCCACTACACATTAATTTAACTCAACTTTCTAAATACAGCAAACAAATTCTGAAAATTTCCTTGGATCGAAGAAAAAATATTCTAAGCTAACTTCAGATACAGTAAAACCAGCCATATGCAGCTTCAGGAAACTTGGGGCTCATTTAGTATTGATGCCCAGGTAATAGGAGTCAGGTTGGATCTTTGGTACGCCCACGATAGAATCATTTTGATGCCTGGGAATGAAATATTCCAAGGCTCATAACTAATGTTGATACCCGCCCCTCTCATCAGGTATCCTTGCCAGAAATTCTTACCATCCATTCAGTCAAGCCTCATTGGTGCTGTTGGAAGTCTCTTGGGGTTCTATGATCCACATCATTTGCACATGTTATATATGGATATTCTGTTCTATGATCCATTCAGTCAAGCCTAAACAAAACCAGTTAAACGGGAAAAGTTCATCTTTAAACCAGTGTTTTTAAACACCAATCTTACTATATAGCACATAGGCAAAGCTCTTGCCACTCAATCCACTACTCATGAGTAACAAGAGCGCTCCAAAAGCAATCCAAACAACACAATTTCGACCCGATATCGCTGATTTAACAAGGGAACTAACAACGCCTAATTGAACAAAACGATAAAATCGCATAAAATTTAGCTAAAATAATACAGTTCTGTAGCCGAAGGAGTTTGTCAAGTAGCAAAAGGTGTATGTAAACAACGAATCTACAAGTCTGCAACTAATTATGCATTGACTGATCATAGGGGGAAAAAAACAGATTAGAGGGGTAAAAGTAAAGATCCAGATATTTGGAAATTGAGGACTTACCTGGATGAAGATGAACGCCCCGGCGGCGATAAGGAGAAGAAATCTGAAATCGCAAAGTAATTTAGACATATTTCTTTAGGCTTTTGGTTAAGACGATCAAAGATTCGCCCTCTGAGGCATAATCCACTGGTCCAAGCGAAAGCTACTAATCTAGTTTTTGAAATTTGCTTTAATAATCGGCAAAGATGAATTAATGTGATAAGTGGTTTGGGGTTTTTTAGATTGGTTTGGGAAGAAGCAACAAACAGACTCCCCAACGCCCAACAAACGCCAGAGGTTGATAATATATTCATTCAAATCCCATTCTAAATCTTTTTCAACATTTTGCTCCCAAAAAATATATATAATACTGTATTTTTTATTCATTTAAAAAAAATTAGATTATAAAAATCAATGATCCCATAATCTCCTTTCTCCATTTATTTTCTACCATTCTCTATGTAAATTAAAAAAAATTATTTTATCTTTATTTTTTTATCTACTTATGTAATGATTTATCTTAAATAAAATTTTGATAAAAATAGAACTTTCAATCAATATTTATTACTAATAACTAAAGCCGAAGCAATTTCTGCTACCACGTTGCGCCACATCACCCCTTTATTAAAATAATAATTTTAAATAGTTAATTATGCAAAAAAAGTTATCTCAAAGTAAACATAAAGATAAAATAATATTTGTAAAAAATTATCCCCAAATAAACATAAAGATAAAATAATATTAGTAGATTTGACCAACATAGATAAAAAAGGGACATTATATTTATTATATTTGTAAGAGATAAAATAAATAAAAAAAGATAAGAAAAAATATGTGCATATGATCACATATGTATCTTTGTAATAAATATAGCCATATAAATGATAATATTAATAGATTATGTGTAATTTTAAATAATTATTATTTTAAATAGAGATAAATGATAATATTTTTGGCACATTATCACCATTTATCGGTAACTTAAGCTTCCTTTGTGTATTGTACTTGTCGGACAACTCCTTTCGAGGTGATATTCCCCCTCAAATTTCTCGTTTGCCTAGGCTACAAGTACTTATCCTGCAATTAAACTCCTTTGAAGGAGAAATCCCTGGCAACTTGTCCCATTGCATCCATCTTATCAAACTCAGTTTCGGCTCTAACAATTTGGTGGGGAGAGTACCAATTGAGCTCACTTCCTTGCCTAACCTTGTAGTATTATCCCTATTCCTAAATAATTTAGTAGGCAATCTTCAAGACTTTGGGATTGGGAATATGAGTAGTTCCGAATGATATTGGAAGACTCAAAGGCCTTTCTCGACTCGATTTAGGGAGCAACATGCTTTCTGGTACCATCCCTTCATCTTTTTACAATCTTTCCAACCTACAAAATCTCAGTTTAAGTAACACTAAAATCCATGGACATCTTCAACAAGATCTCGACCTAAGTCTTTCCCAACTTCAATTTCTTGAAATGTACAACACCTCCCTAACTGGGCAAGTTCCAACTTCCTTATCCAACCTTTCTAAGCTTGAATCCCTTGAAATATCACAAAATAGTTTCACGGGTAAGTTTTCTCTCAATGGAAACAATTTACCACAATTAAGGATACTAATTATGTATTCAGCATTTTCCCTGGGACGAGAAGATAGAGACCTAAGCTTCTTGGAAACTCTAATCAACTGCACCAATTTAATATTCTTATTTATTGGAGGAAATTCTTTCACGGGATCCTTTCCTCGATCGATACTCAATCTTTCCACTAGCCTTGAAGTTTTAGATATTTATGAAAACCCAATATATGGACACCTCCCACTAGGCCTAGGAAAGTTTGTGAAGCTACATACTTTGGGTTTAAATTCTAACCAGTTCACATGTTTGATCCCACCTGATGTTGGTAAACTACAGAAAATGGAACGTTTATATTTCTATAATAATAACTTCTCAGGAGAAGTTCCATCCTGTAATAACTGTGGTTTCTGAGGATATTTTTGAATTTTTCTCGGATATCCTTGTAACCTTTTTGTTCGTTTTAACGCTTAATCCAATATTTTTGTTGGAGATTTAATCCTAGAAAATTGTTGGTGATATCCTAAAATCACAAAGAAATGATTTTATGGATCGGTGTGAATTCTAGGATTTTTCGGTGGAAAAAAAATATTTATTGGATAAGCCGTCTTCTTAATTATGTACTGTAAATGATTTAAAATACGAAACGGAAGCCTTAAAAATTGATGGTAGCAAGATAAAATCATGGAAAATTGGTTTTATTGGTCTACATAATTTACGGGACGTTTTTCGTTTAGTGAGTTTTTCCACCCGAGGTACATAATTTTACCGCTTTAACGCGGGTCCCTTCCGAGACGGGTTTTGGATTTTAAATTCATATCTTTCTCTGCCTTAGTTAGTAAGGAACCAGAGAATTGGATAAGGAGGGGGGCTCGAGTCTTCTTCACCGGCATATCTTTATTTGCCTCGTCAAATACAAAACAGAGGAGGCGAGGTCGAGAACGACGACCCGGGAGAAAGAATTTTCCTACACCGCCGGCAATCTGCTCCGTCCATCTTCTTCTTCCACCTCTATCCTCCCCTTTATCTCATCTTCCTCCATCATTTGTTTGGCCTTGATGTTGCTGCAATGGAAGAAGGAACCATCAAGAGAATTAGATGGAACGATGGACTCGGGAGGATTCGAATCTACACCGCCGGTCATTGCCTCGCCGTTTGTGACGTCGCCGGCGACCGTTAGCCTCTCCGACCACCAACCACCATGGGAGCCGCTGTCGGGCAACGCTCATCCACCCTCGGGCTCGGGGATCGAGCCATGATCGAGCCAAACGAGCCATGGGCTCGAGTGAAGGTATATACGATCGAAATTAATTAGCGGGTTAATTACGAGCCACCGTAAGGGTCTTTCGACTCCGCTTTGCTAGTTAAATTTGTGGTTTTTATAATCTTGACGTTGATACGGTTCCACAGGTTCGAACCGCTCGTGAAACGGACGTCCGGATCTTCCGTTATAGCGAAGACAAGTTTTAATTACCGATTGGCAGGTAAAGGACTTCGGATAATTACTCAGGATTCGTTGTTAATCCCTTTGATCCGAGATTTGGTAATCTTTAAGAACTGTTGTTGATGAACAATTTTTATTTAGAAAATTATTTCAAAAGTGAAGCGGATAATTAGTTATAATTTCGCCAAGATGGCTCCTTGAAGCATGATAACTAAGGATTTATTATATATCGATATTCGGAAATTAAATCGTTTATCAATTAGGAATTTGTAGGAGTTGAGAATACAACTAAGAAGTGTTTCTGTGAGCTCGTTGTTGAGAAATCCTTTTGTTATATTTGTCAGAGGGATGATACAGATTACTGTTGGAATTGCCAAGGACGTCGAGCACGCCTTATAAGGCAAGTGGACGATTCTCTCTTGCGTTATTGTTATTAAATGAGGAATTGGATCTCATTTAATATTTGCGTTGGGAACAACTTGTATGATTAATAAAATATGATAGGTCGTTATATTTGTTAGAAATAATGACCATGTTGTTTATTCAGTTTCGCGTTAGAATTGGATTTAGGTCCGTTATGTGTGGCCTTATATGTTGTCTCATGCTGAGACATTATTGTGAAGTAAGTTAGTTTTTCAGGGGTAGGAGCCGAGTCTCCGATGACCTCTTTATAACACAGTCTATGTTGGGAGGTTTAGCTCGTTACTATCATATCCCAACATTCGGGTCATTACTCATACCTCACTCAACGCTGGAAGAGGTGTTTATGCACTCTAGCTAAGTGCAAATTGGTACTAGGTGTTCGTCAATGATCATGGATTTCATCCTTCTCATCTTGACGTCTCCATGTACAGGTGGATTCTCTGCGGTTTTAGCCGCTTAAAAGTTACCAACATGTTTGTGAAAAGTTCTGAAAGTAATAAAGATAAGTGCGTTAGGCACATTAATGTACCCGAATGGTTAGTCTATTCGATAACCATTCTTGTTTCCGGTTATGAATGATTCTTAATCAAACTTTGATTAAGTCAATCTGATTAGTCGATGGAGGCTTTTCAAAACTTTATGTGATTATTATGGGTTCCCAACAATTGTTTATGCTTCTTAAAAGAAACCACAAGCGGTGGTGTTCTCTCTCTTGATTATGCGAGTCTTCTTCTTATCCTCTATAAGACTGCTAACTGTTGGATCATGATCCGAGTCTATTCGGATTTGGATGCCAATATGTTTAGTTACAACCATAAGAACCAAGTTAGTTTCTCCGCTTTCTAGTCTATCATTAGACTAACCCGTCCATTTTCTTTTCTTTTATTTGGTCGGCTGGTGTCCACCGTTGTATACGATACATCAGGTTCTTCTTGGAAGTTGATTCAAGAGGCGGATTCAGATGTTTGAAGCTCCAGAAGTTGAAGAAAGGTTTTCAATGGTTATACTTGAGTGAAGATCATGGTTGAACTACTTCAAAGTGAAGCTGAGTTTCAGAAATAAGAGCTTAAGGAAGACTGGATGAAGATTTTGTTCAACTAGAAGGTTGTTTCTATTTATTTATTCTTTTTGGGTTAAGGTTTGTATAAGACCAATTGTATTTATTCCGCTGTAATGTTTGTTTTAGTTTGTTCAGTCAGTTTAAAGCCTTGGGTAGCTTCGGTTTAGTCTTAATCGGGGTTACTGGCGGTAATACCTCCAGGGTAGGAAGGGGGTGTTACACCATCCTCTATAGGAAATTTGACCAAATTGAGTAAATTAGTGATGCATTATAACAACCTTAAAGGATCATTACCTAAAAGCCTTGGGAAGTGTCAGAATTTACAACTACTAGATATTTCTAATAACAAGTTAGATGGGGTATTTCCCGCTGAAGTGTTTAAAAGACGCAAGGAATAAGACCACCACGTTGCGCCACCTAGGATTTTCCTACGTGTCGTTTCTACATTAAGCCACCTAGGATTTCGCCACATAGGATTTTTTATCTTAATAATTTATATATGTTGATATTATTTTAGGATAATATAGAAATAGAATAAATTAATCTAGGAAAGATTCTATCTAAAATAAAGATGTTATCTAATGTTAAATCTTAAGTATTAATGTTAAATATTTGATATGATAATTTATTTAACTTAAAAAGATTATCTAAAATAAAATAAACTATAAAAGCATTAAATATTTGGTAAAATAGGATTTTTTATCTTAAGAATTTATATATGTTGATATTATTTTAGGATAATATAGAAATAGGATAAATTAATCTAGGAAAGATTCTATCTAAAATAAAGATGTTATCTAATGTTAAATCTTAAGTATTAATGTTAAATATTTGATATGATAATTTATTTAACTTAAAAAGATTATCTAAAATAAAATAAACTATAAAAGCATTAAATATTTGGTAAAATATCATTGATGAATATTATTTATAATAATTTATTTAAGTTATTTTTTCTATCACAATATAAGTTATATGCCACGTAGGATTTTACCATGTGTCACCTAGGATTTTTCGTACATGTCATTCTCACAGTTTATATATATTGAAAATATTCTATCTAACATAAAATAAACTATAGTATATATTATTAGGATAGATTTTGGGTATATAACTAATTGTCAGTTGATTACATTATATTTATCTATATATCTATTTCTATAAAAAAAATCTTAAATCAAATTATGATAAAGTAATAAAAAAATTACAATATGATAAAAATTACATTATCTATGTCTTTTTATCCATTTATGATGTAAAATATTTTTTAAAATAAAATTTTGGTTAAAAAATCTATCTATAATCTATATATTAAAATTGTATCTTTTTGAGCCAACACATTAATTTTGGCTCAACTTTATTTTTAAAATTTCAACTTTTATTTATATTACTCTATCTTTTTCAAATAATATTTCTCTCTATTTATTAATAAAAATTGTAAAAATCAAAATTTATTTGATTCTAAAAATAAAAAACTATTATATGTGTAATTTTTTTTATCTTTTATGTATCATTATATAAAAATAAATATGCTCATACTTAATCCGGATCGTAATCGTGCATGACACGGCGGGTATAACTAGTAAATTATAAAGCAGAAACCAAGTTTGTGTAAAAAATTTCGCCACGTGGCATATCTTGAATAAAATAATGGAAAAACTTTTTCAACTTAAAAAACTAAATAATAATTCTAGAAAGCCCATGATTAGGGATCAAATGAGAACAATTCTTATCCTAAGAAATGAGAACAACTCTCATCCGTTGATTTTGTGAGATTAAGAGTTCAAATGGGCTGCTCTCAACACTCACACTCCTCTATTTTTTAAAGCTGGAAGGGTATTTTTGTCACACTCCTCTATTTTTTATAATTTCCAGCCCCTTGTAGCCGATCTCTCCGAGAAACTCGTACGTGATTTCAGCCAACAGCGGTTTCTCTTTCTTTCGATCTCCCCTAAACCACGACGTACGACTCTCGATCTCTCTTTCGATCTTGATCTCCCCTTCGATCGATGCTAACTCTTACTCCAAATTGAAGAAACAATGAATTTAGGTAAGTGATTTATGAAGAGTGGTTAAGAAGAGTTTAACTTGGTGGATGCTTTATTGCTCTCAAATAATCCATAAATTTGTTGTTGTTTAGTGTTCTTTGTTGCTTGAGATCATGGACAAATGTGTTGTACTCTTGGTTTTGTGATTGGAAACAAAATTTTATAGAAACTAGAATTTAAATTTGTATGCTTATTTGATTGCCTACAAAGTGTTTGATAAAATGTCTCAATGAGCATGTTTTGCTAAAATATTTTGCAATATTGCTTATACTATTCTAATTAGTGGATATCAAGATAATGTTGACACATTGCAACACCTTTTCATGTATTGATGATGTTTAAGTGTTCAAAATCCCCCTTTGTGGATAAAATGAATGTTTTCATATGATGCTTAGTATACTAGATATGATGCTTTTGTGTATATGTCTATGCCTAGTTATCCACATTGACTAGTAGGATATTGTTTTGAATAAGCAATTAGTATCTTTGTGACCTTTGTTAGATCGATTCACTTAAAATTCGTATTGTTATTTTATATGAACCGCATTGTTATTTTCAGTGAACCTTCCTGTTTAATATTATGAACCAAAATGACAATACTTGTGAACCAACTGAAAAACGGTATTTTGCACAGTTTTACTAGATCTCTTCTTTTTCTCCCTTTTTATTGTAGGTTGTTCATCAAGCTCCGGTCAACCTAATTTGTCTAATTCGGATAATGATGATAGTATTGATGAGGTTCAATTGAAGGGTCTTTATAATGATGTTAGTGTTGATGGGTTTCATCAAGCTCCGGTCATCCTAACATTTGAAGTAAACTAATAGATACTGGAAATTTGGTTTCCAAATCCACCAAAAATGATCAAATTTGATACAATTTATGTCAAATACTATTATTATTTACATGAACCACATTGTGATTTTCAATGAACCTTATAGTGTAATATTATGAACCGTAATGACAATATTTGTGAACCAAAAGAAAAACCTTTTTTTCCACATTTTTATTGCCCATTATGTGTTCTATGTTGCTTATAAATTAGCTTAATTTTTTCCTTTTTTTATTGTAGGTTGTTCATCAAGCTTCGATCATCCTAACTTGTCTCATTCGGATAATGATGCTAGTATTGATGGAGTTTCATTAAAGGGTCTTGATAATGATGAGAATGTTGATGGAGTTCCATTGGATGATCATGATGAAGCTAGTGACACCTACATTCTTCACTTATCACAAGATTGTTCTTATTTCATTCCCAAGATTGAACATTGAAGTTCCAATTCTCTATTTGTCTTTTTAGTAGTTGTTATGTGTTTTGGGGATTAAGTTGTTTATTTTTATGTTAGTTTGTGTTTGACGAATCACTTTGCTACATTGCAATTGCTTTTAAGGTTGTTTTTGACTTCACATCGAACCCAATAAGCTGAATGTCTTCTTTACAAATTTTATGCATTTTTTGTTAAATGAACTGATTATATTAAAATCCATGAACCTTCATGTTGAACACTATGAACCTTCATGTTTAAGAATATGAACCTTTATGTTGAACACTATGAACTTTCATGTCGAACACTATTAATCGTGTAATTAATTCTATGAACCGTGTAAGTAATCAAGGATCAATCTTTTACATTGTTTTCTCAAAATGGACCTTTTCCATTGCGTAGCACCTGTAGTGATTTCCATTGCTTCTAGTTAACTATTGTAATAACAATGTAATTTAAAATCATAGGTAGTATTCAATCAACCTACAAGTATAAATTGAAATAACAAGTACACTTAATAACTCATGAACCAAACTTTAATGTACTTTGAACCAAAAAACAAATGTCATGAACCAAAATTACAACTAGTATGTATGACTTAAAAGACATGAAGTGTAAGATGAGCTATTATGAACCAAACTTTAATTTACTATGAACCAAAAGAACAAATGTCATGAACCCAAAAGACGTGAACTGTAAGATGAACTATTATGAACCCGAGCTTAAAAAATCATGAACCGAAAGAAGAGTTATAATGAACCAAAAAATATAAAGCGTTTATAGAGTTAGCCTATGTGAGATTTGAACCCACATCTATGTGCATATGCACATTGCTCTACCATTTGAGCTAATAGGCTTCCAAATGACATGATCATTTGAAAAATTGATGTCCAACCATTTAAAAATCAACCAAAATCACCAAATAATGAAAAATGTGTCTATCCACAAATAAGATAAAGGCAAAGGCAACAACTCCAAAACTCAAATTCAAAGTCCATAGATTCTCTGGCAAAAGCTTGAAACTTGGAACATTATCACAATAAAAAAAAACATAGTCAACAACAACATATTTGTTTTACGTATTGACACCCTGCAGAACACACAAAATAGAATCCAAAACTCAAATTCTAAATCTACAAAAATTGAAAACACATTCCATAACTTCTCATCAACAGAGAAGAGCACTAAAAATTGTGCCATGTTTAAATAATGACCCAAATCATATAACACAAGAGTCAAAGTCCATGAACAATCAAACAAGCAACCCACAAGCCACATCAGTTATTAGCAAAAAGAAACAGACAGTAAAGTTTCATCCGAAATCAAACCGAGAATCCCAAATTCACCAGATTCGCGAAACAACTTGATACCGAAATCCACACAATCGCATAGATCCACACAAATCAAGCTGGAAACTTGCAAAACATAGAGATACAAGGCAAAAGAAGAATCCACAAGAGGAGAAGATTGAACCTTGCAAGGACGTTGTTTGATCACGAGATAGCTACTCTTGCGGATGGTGCCGGCCTGTTGGGGATAGGTTTTTGAGGCTCCGGCGTCGGCCTTGGACTCAAACCGGTGCACTTCGTCTGACATATCTCAAAGGTGAGTTTTTCTCCTTCTGCTTCCTCTGCCGAAAAGATGCGAATCTAAGCAGAAAGAATTTTGTAGAACAAAATTCAATTGAGAAATACAAGCTCAAACCGGTCAATTTTGGAGAAGAATTTGTACACTTTGACGAGGCGGAGAAGATATCATGCCATCGGTGAAGAAAGAATTCTCCCAATTCCGTTGTTCCTTCCTGGTTCTATTTCTTCTTAGGGTTGTTTGAGAGGGAGAAGGAGAAAGAAGGGTATTTTTGGAATACTTTGAATTTTTTTTCTAAATTACACTTCGTGCCATTTTTTAATGAATCATCTTTTATTTTAATGCAATCTCATCCGTACATACTATTGATCCAACGCTCTAAATTTGATCTTAGTTCTCACCCTAAGGATTTTTAACATCAGAACGGACTTTCATATTATACTCTAATAATAATTCTAGAAATCACATTTATCTTAACCACTTTATAAAACAGATAATGGATAGATACTAGAGGTGTCAAACGGGTTGGTCAGGTCGGGTTCGGGTTCGGTTATTTCGGGTTCGGGTTGAGTCGGGTTCGGGTCGTAACGGGTCACCGGTCAAATTGGGTCGGGTCATTGCGGGTTGTCGGGCGGGTTGGGTCGACCTAACAGGTCAAGAAAATTGATTTTTTACAATTATTAAAATATTTTTATTTAAAAAATGATATTTAATAATAAATATATTATTTTCATATATTTTAATAATAAAATATATTATCATTTTTAAAATATATTATATATTCTTAATATATAACAAATTGGGTCAACCCAACGGTTTTTTCGGGTTTGAACCCAACGGGTTTCAGGTTAAAATTTTCGGGTCTTGACCCTAAATTTTTTGGGCGGTTCAGGTTGGTTTTTCGGGTCGGGTCAGCTTTTGACAACTCTAATAGATACCATATTGTATGAGTAGAGATTGTTTCATATAGTATCACATACTAAAAAAATAAAATTTAATTAATATACACATATTTTTAAAAAATATTTAAATAATAAATATTACTAAATAAAAAAATAAATTTATAAAGATTGAAGGCTTTTTAGGGTAAGATTTTAGATCCTATAAAATATATAATATATATATATATATAATTTTCTATCTATGTAAATATTGATTTTATTCTTTAAAAAATCCTAAATATAAAAAATGGCTATTTTAGATTTTATAAAATAAGTAATGTATCAAAATAAGTTTTTATCTATATAATTTTCTATCTATGTTTATTGATATTGATTGATAAGCAATATTATATATGCTATCTTAAGATTATGCTAAAATATTTTTATCGGATTGTTGAAAAAAATTTATCGAAAGTCTGTGTAAAAATTTGCGCCACGTGGCATATCGTGAATAAAATAATGGAAAAACTTTTTTCAACTTAAAAAACTAAATAATAATTCTAGAAAGTCCCCTTCATATTATGAGTCCGGTTCAGGTGCGAATGGGTGCCCAGGTGCGAAATAAGAAAGAACAAGAGCCATTGGATGAAGAAAAATCAAAGGCGCTGATCATTTCACTTAAAAAGGGGAAAACAACGGCACGGGCGAATTATTGGCGAATTATTCGCGTATTTTTGAAAAAAAACGGAAATAGGACGCGTGCCCAGATTGTTCATCAATACTGTGGATTTGTTCATCAATAATGTGGATTTGTTCATCAACACTATGGTTTTGTTCATCAAAACTGTGATTTTGTACATAAATAAACTATTGTTTGTGCATCAAAAATCTATTGTTTGTACATAAAAAATGAACAAATGTGTATCAAAATTGCATGCAATATGTTCATCAACATTGTGATTTTGTTCATAAAAAACGAAAATATTTGTTCATTGGTTTTGGCATATTTGTTCATCGATTTGAGCATATTTGTTCATTAGTAACATCAATTTGTTCATCGGTTTATGCATATTTGTTCATTGCCTTTTTCATATAATTGTTCATTGCTAGATGCATATTTGTTCACTAGTAACCTCAATTTGTTCATTGCTATATGCATATATGTTCATTAATAACATCAATTTGTTCATAGCGAAATAAGGCACAAGCACTCCTCTTCGATTTGTTGCTATCTCGTTCTCTTAACATACACCATATTATTGCAAAGTTAGATTCTTTATCTATTATCCTTTGCATTCAAGTTTCAACATCAAACGAATGTTAGATCAATGAACAAAAAAGGTTATATCAATGAACAAATAGGGTATATTAATGAACAAACAATGGTATACCAATGAACAAAAAAGAGTATATCAAAGAACAAATAATGGTATACCAATGAACAAATAATGGTATATCAATGAACAAACTGTAACACCCCATCTTATAATCCGGGTTGTTACCTGGTTGTGGACCATATCTGGGTCCACCAAAACAAGCCTGACAATAAATTCACAAGTATTGGACCTTGCAACAAAGGCACAGTAAGAAAAGCCAAGAAAACATCCAACTTATATTTACAATCGATTTAACAAAACATTATGCATGCAACCAGGAAGAAAACTAAAACCCCATACTAAACTGACTATACTACCGAGTTTCTATATAACATTGCCTTAGACCTTCTTATCAAAAAAACCAACTGGCTTAGACAACAAAAAGACTTAAACCAACATCCTTTCCCTATGACACGTTACGTCGAGAACGAGCATCGCCATCCAGAAATTGATCTCCTGACACATCTCCAACACCAGAATCTTTACCTAAAACATTGGAATATAAACACATTAGCTAACAATCTTGGTATAGGCCAAACGGGCAAATCAAACATGTAGAATAAAACATAGATTATTAAGATAATACAATCAATCATTCATATACATACCAAACTAATGTGTACATCCAATACACATTATATAATTATATAGACTAGCATATCAATTTCCAAACCAACCTTCAATTCCACAATAATCAATGAGCACAAAGTTAATCAATAAATCACTCACATAATATATATCACAACAACCAGCAACAATTTGTCCATAATCCAAGCCATATCATTCTCCAATTCAGGCAACCCGAACTGCCTTTGAAACATGGTACACGGCTAGCGCGCACGCTAAACTCATGCCCATTTTCTTTCCCATCACCCTTCTTTCCCCGGCTAAGCCTCTACTAGAGCACTCGGCAAAACAATCAATTTTTGAAGGTGATCTCCACACGCCGCATGACTATGTCCGGGGTCTCTTCTCCACCGACTTGTCCGTGTCCATAATCACACCCGCAGAGATCAAATTGCACATAATAAAAATTATTGAACTATTCCAATAGCTTTCCCATATGAAAATATAGTATGTAACAATATTTCAAAATAGAGTTCCACACATTCAATTTACTAGTTTAACACATAACATGATCGCAAGCTAAGTAAGTCTAGACGACTTACCTTTAACGAAGAATTCCCAACAATAGTAGAACAAAGATCCAACCAAACGAGGTTATCTCCTAAATGATATTAATAAACACCATTCAATACTACTAAACCTTATAGTACAAATTAATAAACTCCCAAATCCGAACTCAAACAATAATTATAATTCTCTTAATACTAGAAATATAATATTCCTTAATTAAATAATCTAACCCATTAAACAATCTAAATTAATTTAACAAACCTATAAATTTTAGGCCAAGAGAAATTGAATAAACGATTTTATATTTATACTAATTAGTTAAGCTAGCTAGTACTATTATAATGGTGATCGTGCTAGCAAAGCGTTAATTAGTCCATCTCACGCAATAACTTACATGCATAACTATCTTTAAATCTCTTTCAATATAATAAAACTTGAACTCAATTCACATGGAAGTGGAACCGTAATCACAAAAATCAATCAACTCTTTTTAATTCAAAACTTATTCATCTACCCACCTAATTACCTCTTAGAGTTACGTTATCCCTTGTTTATTACTACGTCAACAGCAATCCCAAATATTGAACCAAGAAAAGAACTCTCGGACACCCACCCATTAACCTGCACAAAACCGATGAGCACAAGTTCCTTCTTGGCAGAAGATCAAGTGATAAACATGGATGAGGTGGAATCAGACTAAGGAAAAGGCCAATTTAGCAAGAGTATTATGATGGATGTTGATCAATCGGAGGAAAATGAAAAGGAAGGAGTCTAAGTAATCCAACACGTAGAGTTGGTAAGAAAGGACTTTTAGAAAGGTTAATAATGTAGAAAAATCAATATACCCATGAAGAATGGAAGAGGATAATGATGTGAAGACTTACTAAAGAAGCAATCCACATAGTTGAAGATAAGAACTAAAAACGAGGTGTAATCTTTATCCCCTTCAATTGAAGGCTTAATTTATGCTAATATAATAACTAAATACGAACATAAAATGCTATTACAACTCTTCACTTAAATATACATTAGTTTATATATATATATATAGCATATAGAAATAGTCGAGCAATCGCATAATTATTCTTCCAAAAATAGCTTTACTAAAAGGTTAGGTCGAAACCTTAATGATCAAAATAAAATAAAATAAAAATAATCTTTAATAGTTATAAAAATTAACTAGGTTTCAGAACTTTATCCGTATAGATTATCCGTGTATTACACAAACAAGGTTATATCAATGAACAAATATTGGTATATAGCAATTAATTATATGTGCATCAAAAACTAGATAATATTGTATTCATACAAATAAATAAGGTTAAAAAATCTATAACTATATATTAAAGTTGTCCCTTTTCGAGCCACCAGAACGATTCTGGCCCACCTCATATTTACAAAATTAATTTTTATTTCTAATATTTTAACTTTACCCTATTATATTCTTCTTTAACTATTTAAATCTATCTTTAACATCAAACAAATATCTATTTAGTATAACAATATCTTTTGAAAACTTTCTTATACAAATATTTAAAATTAAAGATAACAAATTTAAAATATTTTTAATTAAGTATAAATATCTTTTACTTTTTAGCATGATGTCTTTTCACGAAATTATTTATAAATATATTTTTTCTTTTATAATAAAAAAATTAATGATAAATACTTATAATGTTTAAAAATAAAAAATAGGTAATATCTATAACTATATATTAAAGTTTTATCTTTTCGAGTCACCAAAACGATTCTAGCCCCACCTTATATTTAAAAAATTAATTTTTATTTCTATTATTATAACTTCTTTCTATTAAATTCTTTATAACTATTTAAATTTATCTCTAGCATCAAAAAAATATCTATTTAGTATAATAATATTTTTTGAAAGCTTCCTTATACAAGTATTTAAAATTAAAGATAAAATATTTAAATATTTAAAAATAAATATAAATATTTTATCATATATCTTTTGACGAATTTATTTATAGAAATATAGTGGTTTATTTTATAAAAAATTATTGAATAAATAGTTAAAATTTTTAAAATTAATAAAAATGGATAATAAAATATTTAATAGATATTGAAATATTTGATAAACTCTAAATTTACGTACATGAAAAGTAATAAAATAGGAAGAATAAATAATAAATTACTTATATTAAAGTTTATTTTATATTTTTATTTATTTATTAATATTCTATTTATAGTGTTTATAAAATATCGAATCGTAGTCGTACATGGTACGACGGGTAAAACTAGTAAAACTAAAAATTAAAAAAGTTCGAAATCAATGAACAATGTTATCAAAAACTCGATGCACAATGAGTTAGTATTGATGAACAAATGGTGAATATTGATGAACAAATCGCTATTTTTGATGAACAAACTGGGTGCGTCTCATAAAAACGTATTTTTCAAAAAATACGAGAATAATACGGGAAAAATGCGTCCGTGCCGTATTTTATTGAAAAATACGCGAATAATACGGGAAAAATTCGTCTATGCCATATTATATCCTTTTTAATGAATGTTTAATCAGGGGCGTTAGATTTTTTGGAATGGACGAGCGAGATTTATTCTTAATTCTCACCTGAGCGCCCATTCGCACATGACTCTTTCTCTCATATTATACTCTAATAATAATAATTCTAGAAATCACGATTTATCTTAACCACTTTATAAAATAGATAATGGATAGATACCATATTGTATAAGTAGAGATTGTTTCATATAGTATCACATACTAAAAAAATAAAATTTAATTAATATAAACAAATTTTTTAAAAAATTATTTAAATAATAAACATTACTAAGTAAAAAAATGAATTTATAAAGATTGAAGGCTTTTTAGGGTAAGATTTTAGATCCTATAAAATATATAATGTATATATATATATATAATTTTCTATCTATGTAAATATTGATTATATTCTTTAAAAAATCCTAAATATAAAAAATGGCTATTTTAGATTTTATAAAATAAGTAATGTATCAAAATAAGTTTTTATCTATATAATTTTCTATCTATGTTTATTCTATGTTTATTGATATTGATTGATAAGCAATATTATATATGCTATCTTAAGATATTGCTAAAATATTTTTATCGGATTGTTGAAAAAAATTAACGATATAAATTTCTATCTATATTTACGCTAATTTATTATGAAATAGAAACAAACTATCTATAAAATTCGCGCTACATGGCACTTAAGGAACCGATGTGTTCTTTCATTTTATTTATTTATTTATATTTATTATATTTTAAAGTCAATGTAGAAGTTTTGATATAGACAAATATTTTCCATATTTATTTGTTTTTATCTTAAAGATTTAGAAAACAAAAAATGTTAAATTTTATATAAATATCATTAATAATTATTAAAATATACATTATCTTTGTTTTTTCTCTTTAATTTGTGATAATATATTATATAGTATAATTTTTAAAACTACCCGTAAATTTACGGGAATTACACTAGTTAGAAATATATGCTCATCAAACTTTCAAAATTATCTCAAATCATACCTTTTTACTACTCCCTCCGTCCCATTATTTTCTTCCCATTAGGGTTTGGGCACAATAATTAAGTAAGTAAAAAAGTGAGAAAAGGTGATATGATTGTTGTACTTTTAAACTGTTCACAGATCTATACTGCCAGAAAAAAAGGGAACAAATCCACACAAAGCCAAAACTGAACTTTTTACAACCAATAGGAATCCAGTATTTTAGTCACACGGAGTGAGCATTTACACCCCCATTTACATCAGTAAAACATTCCTACTTTAAAAGACAGCATTTACACCCCCATTTTCAGCAACATTCAAAGCCATTTACATTCCACAAAGAAGAAAAACTCAGAGCCCCCATTAAAAGACAACATCACAGCCTACTATAGATGGCTTCAGACTTTAATGGAGCTCAACATGCAAGTGGACCAACACATTTTCCATTTGACCTCAACGACACACCAGGGGACATTAATGAAGATGGTCTGTTCGATCTCAACCATGAACAGGAAAATCTTTTTGATCTCAACCAAGCACCAGATGAAATCAACACTTCTCCAGAATTAGGTCATCATCAACCATCATACATCAAGCTCAACAATGACAAGAGGATGTAGAGGGGGTGGCAAAACCATCCGATTTTGGAAAGACAACTGGACTGGATCTGGTTGTCTTACCCCAAAAGGAAATGGTGAAAACACCATGAATTGGGAGGAACATGTAGCTGATTACCTTCGTGACGACAATTCGTGGGATGTGGACAAACTGCGTTTGGCTTTAAACCCTGAGGATGCTCACCGAGTGTCTCGTATTATCACTCCGGTTAACAAAATACCAGACAGATTATATTGGCAACCAAGTAAAAATGGGTGGTACTCCACACATTCCACTATGCAATGGCTCCACCAAAATAAAGCTGAACCCCATATTAACCTGGAATGGATCGGCAAGCTTGACATTCTGCCAAAAATGAAGAATTTCTTATGGAAAATCGCTCAGAATGGGCTCCCTACAAAGACTCGCCTAGCAGCAAATCACATCCCTGTTGTTCAAGGATGTGTAGCGTGTAATAACATTAATGAGGACGTTAACCACATTTTACTAGAGTGCAATCGAACTAAAATCACACTTCACTCAATCAACCCCAAACTACTCCAGATTGTGAACCATATCGACCCAGGAGGGAAAACACCTAGCCAAATCTTAGATGCGATTAGGGCATGTTCATCTAAGGATGAGCTGGAGGCCCTAGTGTGCTCTTGGTGGAGCATCTAGTTCTTTAGGAACAAAACAATCTTTGATTCAACCAACAATAGACAAATGGTACCCCAAAGCAACCTGTGCGAATTTATTCGCAATCAAATAGCAGAATGGAAAAATGCCAAAAAGATCGACACTTCTAGCCCCTGTGGTAGAACCCAGTATAAACTGGACAGGAGGAAATACGCTAAGTGGAAAAAACCCGCAATAAATTTTACTAAGCTTAACTTTGATGGTGCAGTGAACGCTGATGGTGTGGTCTCGTTCGGATTTATTCTCCGGGATCACAATGGCTCTCCAATCTTTTTTGACGGAGGACTGATTGGCCGACAGTCTGTCCTGACTTCCGAGGCCATCGCCTTAAGGCAGGGGATTCTTGAGGCCACCCGACGTGGCATATCCCATATCCAGATTGAAGGCGATAACTTGCAGCTGGTCAATGCCATCCTTGGTGACTGGCGTTGTCCGTGGGAGATCGAGATGTTGCGTGCGGATATCCATGGCTTGCTTGCCCAGTTCCGGTGTTGGAGTATCTCTCACGTCGTTCGGGAGTGCAATGCGGTGGCGGACTACATTGCTGGTTCTTTTCGTCGTGTCTCATCTATTCCTCTCACTGTTGATCTAGGTTTTCGGAACCTCATCCGTCAGGATGCTCTAGGACGGCCGCTAGCCTGTTAGCGGGCCGTCCTAACTACTTTCCTTATCAAAAAAAAAAATATGACAAGAGGATGTAGATTATCTTATGGCTACTACATAGAGCCAATAATGGAAAGCTTCCACGAGGGGTAATTACAGAAGCTGCACAGTATTTCAAAGTGTCAAGAAGGAGCATAGGCCCTCTATGGAACAAAGCCAAGCAACAGACAAGACAAGGGCAACCCATAAATGTGAGTACAAATTTTCACAATTGTGGAAGAAAAAGAATACAAATTGCAGCTGAAAAAATCACAAGCCTCAACATGGGGGACATATCATGCATTAGAGACCTAGCACATCATCTTGAAATGTCAAAAAGTACAGTGCACAGAAATGTCAAAAGGGGTATCATAAAGCAACACTCAAATCCCTTGCATCCTGGATTGAAGGATGAAAACAAGATAACTAGGTTGAAATGGATCTTATCATTGCTACAAGGGGACACAACTAGAACAAAGCAAATATATTATCCAATGTTTGATTTTGTGCATATAGATGAAAACTGGTTTTATCTAAGCAAAAAATGACAAAGAGTCTATCTTGCATCATCAGAGAAAGGCAAATACAAATCAGCAAGTTCAAGCAAATTCATCCCAAAAGTCATGTTCATTGTTGTGGTGGCCAAACCAAGGTTTAATTCAGAGGGCCAATGTCTTTTGATGGAAAGATTGGAATCTTTCCATCCACATACCAAGAACCAACAAAGAGGTCATCAAAGAATAGAGACAAGGGGACACTCATAACAAAGCTAGTGGAATCTATGAATAAAAATGTGACAAGGAGCATGTTGATCAACCAAATCATTCCAGCAATAAAGGCAAAATGGCCAAATGATGGCAATCATAGAGTGATTTTCATCCAATAAGACAATGCAAAGGCCCATATAACACAAGTAGATCCAGAGTGGCAAAATGTTTACATGCAAGATGGGTTCACTTTCATTCTAACTCAACAACCACCCAACAATCTAGATTTGAACATTTTGGACTTGGGTTTCTTTCGAAGCATACAATCTTTAATGCATAAGAAAATGCCTAAAGATGTGGAACATATGGTACAAGCTGTGAATAATGCATTTTATGAATTAGAACCAAAAACACTAAGCAATGTGTGAATGTCTCTACAATATGTAATGAATGAGATCATCAAGGCAAAAGGAGGAAATGATTATGACTTCCCACATGTGAATAAAAGAAAATTGGAAGCTCAAGGAAACCTACCCACCATGGTCAAGGCTCCACAATGGGCTGTTTTTCAAGCATGGGATTTGGTCCATACTAGTGCAACAACAAATCAAGCACAACAAACTCAGGTGGCACCCAATAATGTTGCAAATCAAGGCAATCAAAATGCAGGGACATCTCACATCATCCCAGAATAGTACAATCATGTGCTATTCTTTGATGATATGGAAAATAGGGGACATAGATGAACATTCATATAAAGAATGTACTTTTGTTTTTTTGTTAAAAGTAGTTTCATCTAATATGAATGTGGGATTGTAATGCAAAAAACCAATATGTACTTTTATATTTAAGCGCAAATGTCCCCATGCATGAATATGTATATACATTTTGTCTCAAATGTCCTTAATCATCATTGACACATTTACTCTTTTGCCATTGATCAAATTGTAACTAAGCCATCCTAAGTCTCAAAGAGACTGATTGCTCATTACAAGTTGGTTCAACAACATCATTAGTGTAAAAGTAGAAAGGGGACATAAATATCAAAATTAAGTACATAGATGAACAAAGTGTAAAAGCAGAAAGGGGACAGAAATATCAAAATTAAGCACATAGATGAACATGCATGAATATATATGTATACACATTTTGTCTCAGCTGTCCCCATTCATCATTGACATATTTACCCTTTTGCCATTGACCAAATTGTAACTAAGCCATCCTAAGTCTCAAAGAGACTAGTTGCTCATTACTAGTTAGTTCAACAACATCATTAGAGCAAAAAGTTTCATATAAAAGGATTTCATCATTGACAAGTACTCATCAAAGAGTAAAAGCAGAAAAGGGACACAAATGTCAAAATTAGGTCATGATCATCATCAACCAACATTAAGGGGACACAAATACATCATTCATCATCAACAACCATGTAACACCCCGATAATTTATAAGGGATTGAGGTGTTCCCCATGTTAACAAGAGTTCTTCCTTTTCTGGGTTCGAGTGAGGACAAAGAACTCAGAAGTTAAGCGTGCAAGGGCGAGAGTAGTACCAGGATGGGTGACCTCTTGGGAAGTCCTCGGGTTGAGATGAGATTGCGCTTCTAAAGGCTTGAGCCTTACAAACTAAGCCAGAAATGCATCATATAGCAAGCTCAACAACCAGCAATGCATAACCATCATCAACAAGCAATGAACAATCCATTATCAACAAGCAATGCTCAAAATATAGAAGAGATTAAGAGTCACTTAACTCAATGTCTTCAGAACCAGGAACCACAAGGCTAGTGTCTTCAGAATCATTATGCACAAGGCCTTTTGGACCCTCAATAGATGTTTCAGAATCATCATCATCATCCTCAAATTTCTTCAGAATGTTGGGGACTAAAAGAATGAATCCCTTTGCAATCAGGACCCCACTCACAAAGTGGAGCCTCTGAGCAGCAACTGCTCTCAGATTCAGTGTCACTAAGGAGGCTCATGTTGAATGATAAACCTACAATTTCATCCCAAAAATACAGATTCAGGGTCATTCAGATTGAGTTAATTAACACAATAAGATCAAGCACAGGGGACACAACCTCATGAAGTGCACATTAGGGGACAAAATTGCATCAATTGTTGTAGATCGACAACATGCAAGCAGAGCAACAAATAATTGGGTCAATTATCTAGCAATGCAAGCTCAAGCAACAATAGGGGAGATGCAGTAAGCCCCAACAGTCTAATATAGGGTTTGTTCAAGCCAAATCAACAGTACAATAATGATCTAGGGTTTTATTCGACAAAATCATCAAAATCCGAGTCACAAGGAAAACAGATCGATGCAATTCAAGGCATGCAAGACGAAATTAGACTCAAGGCATACAGATCGAGGAAAATCAAGGCAAGCAAGACCAAATCCGACTCAAGGCAAACAGATCGAGGAAAATCAAGGCAAGCAAGAAGAAAAACAAACTCAAGGGAAATAGATCGAGGAAAATCAAGGCAAGCAAGATCAAATCCAACTCAAGGCAAACAAATCGAGGAAAATCAAGGAAACCAAGAAGAAAAATAGAGTGGACGCAAACAGATCGAGGAAAATCAAGGCAAGCAAGACCAAATCCGACTAAAGGCAAACAACTCGATGCAAATCAAGGCAAGCAAGAAGAAAAACAGATCGAGACAAGCAAAGGGTTTCCTTTGAAAACTCACCAAATCAGATTCGCAAAGACCAGATCGATGCAAATCAAGGCAAGCAAGACCAAATCCAACCGACAATCACCCAAATCCGTCGATCACACCCAAATCGAGGATTATTTGGCTCGTACACGAAGAATAAGTGTGGATCCAGGGAATAACGTAAGAACCAAGCATTCTTCTATCAAGAGCAACACCAAATCGAGATCTAAAGATCGAAATGAGAGTGTGAGAGAGAGAGAGATGATGAGAGATTTGAGAGAGAGAGGGAGAGGTTCTAGATGAGAGGGAAAGGAGAGTGACGGCTGGAGTTGAGGGTTAGAAACGAGAGTGTGAGAGAGAGAAAGAGATGAGAGGTTTTAATGGGAGTGGGTAGGGTTAGTGGTAAAAAAAACAAAAATTGTAAGGGTATATGGGTAATTTACACTTATCCGAAAATGGAAAGTTGTAGAAATGGGAAGATGATTTTGGGACGCCTTTAAAGGAAAATGGGAAGGAAACAATGGAACGGAGGGAGTACTTTTGTGTACTTTCATTTCACTTTTCTCACACTTTTCAACACTCTTCACACTTTTCAACATCTTTCTCTCTCATCAAACCCTCAAAATTCAATTTTCTTAATTCTTGTGCACAATAAGAAATAGGAAGAACATTTGAGGACGGATGGAGTATCATCCTAAAATTTTTACAATCTCATTCCACAATTTCATTAGGGACATTTGATATAAATTGAATATAATAATAGAATGAGGTAACGGGATTGGTCATGTATGGGGTTGAAAACCCAAATTTAAAAAAGGTGTTTGGAATTGAGAGAGTGTTTTTTAGCCATGACGGTAAAGTTGGGTGAGTATGAAATTCAAACCCACCCCTAAGGGGAAGTGTTGGGTCATCCTAATTTGGGCCAGTTTCGACTTTCAGAAGAAGCTAATTTGGTCATAAGTGAAGGCCCATCGCTCATCAAAGATCAAGAGGAGGAGGTAATAGCTTGTGGGGAAATCGCTAATAACGTCTGGGTCATTTAAAGCCATTTGTGATATCCTCGGGATTACTAGCCGGTAAGGTGCAACAGTCCGTTGGGGGAGAAAGAATATAAAAAAATCGAGAGAACGGAGGAAGGGGACACATAATATCCAAGCTTCAGACTACTAATCTCATAATCCCATTCTTTACTATTGCTTATTGAAATACGAGGAGCTATTGTTCAATCGATTCTTCTGTGTAAACTCAAAACGATATAGTCGTTGCTCGATTCCTTTAATCTGAATTCGAATTTCTTTTGCTATCCATGTTTATAATCGTTTCTTATATTTTTGTTGAATTACACTTTATTTGTGAGTTTAACGCGTATAGACCAATTCTTGGTTGAGTTTCCCGTATTATAACGGGTAACGCGTTAACGCGTTAATTTTACCCAAAATAATTGGCGCTCACCGTGGGGCTTAGACAAGAAGATCTGTTGAAAACGGTAAACTCCAATCTCACGAAGAATGGACGACACCAACAACAATTACAGTCACATCGATGATCCAGAGAACAACGATATCACCCAAGAGATCGGCGACTAGCAGGCCGGAAATTTGCTAGATGGAAATGAGCGTACCTCTAGGGGTGAGAATAGAGATCCTACAACTTCCGCGGCTATGACTGAATGCGAAACGACGACAAAATACACCATCATCGCCGAATTACGCACATCCATGCTTGCTCTCCAAAAAGACTTGGAAAATAAAAAAGAAGACCACACCTGATTCACCAAGGTATATGAAAAACAAATTGAAACCTTGACTAATGATATAAATTTGCTTCAATCTTAGGTACAATCGAAACCCAACCGACAACGGTTACGGGAGCAATATATGGCATCGCCCGTCGATTAGATCTAGACGACCCAAATCTAGTAACCCCAGAGGAAGGAAGACATGTAATTGGGTATCAGGTAAAAGGTAATTTTCTTAGGGTTGTACGAGAAGATGTCGAGGTGGTTCAATTACGAGAACGCCTTAAAGCCTTAGAGGATCGGATTACTCAAGTCCCAGGGGCCCCACAACCGATAGTCGTAGAAAGGCGGGATTGGTATACTAACTCCCCCTTTGTATCTGCTATCGCAAGGCTAGACATCTCTCGAAAGTATCACGTTTCCGACGTACCAATGTATGAAGTAGTTACGGATCCGGATCAACACATAGCCGCCTTTAAACAAGCCATGAATATCAGCACAGTTCCTTTCGCTATGAAAGAAATTGTTATGTGTCGTTGGTTTGGTAATACATTATCTGGACCAGCATTAAACTGGCACTGTCATTTACCACTTGGAAGTATATCCTCTTTTGTTGAGTTGGTTGACAAGTTCAGGGTCAGGTTTGCAAGCAATCGACATGCTAAAAAGCAGTGATCTGTATTGTCTAGTCCAAAGGACTGGCGAATCCCTGAAAGCTTTTTTTTAACATGTACAATGAAGAGCTGGTGACCATAGAAGGATGTGACGCGGCCACAACCGTTGAAGCATTTCGAAGAGGGATCTCCTCTGGTAACCCCAAACTTTATCGTGAATTAACTAATAAGGTTAGAATAGCACGAACTCATACTCTACTTGTGAAACAAAAGAAAACGATTTTTTCGAGAGTTTGAAAGAAAGGAAGAGAGACATAGGCCTGATAGTTGTTTGAGAATAGGGTTTACTCGGTTCATAAGAGTTCTAGCGTACTTGGGAAGTAGGGCTACATCCAAGGTGTTCTTGTAAGCATATTAAGAAGTATCAATAAAGCAAGCTACAACTCTTAATCCTTCCAAGTGAGAACTTAGAAGGGGGTGGTTTTCACCCTTGATTAAAAAGGTTCGTTGATCAAGTGCTTCCACTATAAAAATCATACTCCCTCCGTTTCTTTTTACAGGTCATTTAGGCCAAATATCAATATTGCAAATTAATTGTCGTCTTTTGAACTATCAAAGACCCAAAGTTAATCAGCAACTCACGTTTGCAATTTCAAAGACACTATTACATGCAATTTTTTGTTCCTTTCCTTATCCTTTAGACGTTTACAATTCCAAGGCTGTAAGTATTAGGGCACGAGTTGTATACTCTCTCTCTTTACTTTTGTAGTTTACTCCTTTTCTTTGTACTTTTTGATTTTGTCTTAATTACAGTGCTTTTGGCCTAAACAACTTGTAAAAAGAAAAGGAGGGAGTATTTGTCAAGTAAGTCTTTCTTATCATTATAATTCCGCTACATTCACTTCGAGGTTGGTGACTTAGTTGAGGTCGGCGACCTAGACGTACTAACGATCTTGTAGATTTATTATTTAATGAATTAACAATTGCATAACAAAATTCCATAATTCTATATAATTATACTAATTTTGTATAAGATGAATAAAATGTGACCAATTAACCAACCAATAAAACTACTTGTTGGGTGTAGTTACTAATTCATGATCTAATGTACAACATTAGTGCATCCTTGTTAGTGCACAAAAATTCGCCTTTAATGCACTAATTGTATGCTCCTCTTGACTCGAACATTCACCTTCCGTTCCAAGCTCCTCTTAAACCTAGAACTTGCAAAACAATGGACATAGGGGGTGGGGTCCCCCTAATCCACCTCCGATGTCTAAGTCAAAAGAGTAGTTTGTCGCTTGAATGTCAAGATAAAAGGTAAGATTTGCTAGCGAGCTTAGCGAATATGAGTATGCTTACCACACATGGGGACATGTATTTATAGTGGAAGAAATGTAGTGGGGGGTCGAAAATCCACCCCTAGGGCCGGCCGAAATTGCCTTGTCACCCAAGCAAGTGGAATCTTTCTCCTCAATCCACGCGGAAATTCTATCTTTCGACTAAGATAGAATCTTCCACTATAGCGATTTAATTACCATAATAAAGAAGATAAAGCTTACCAAAATAAATACCATATTTAAAGTAAAAGATTTTAACATCCCGATAATTTATAAAAGATTGAGGTGCTACCCATGTCTGTAACACCCCGATAATTTATAAGGGATTGTGGTGCTCCCAATGCCAACAAGAGCTCTTCCTTTTCTGGGTTTGAGTGAGGACAAAGAACTCAAAAGTTAAGCTCGCAAAGGCGAGAGTAGTATCAGGATGGGTGACCTCCTGGGAAGTCCTCGGGTTGGCATGGGATTGCGCTTCTAAAGGCTTGAGCCTTACAAATGGTATCAGAGCTGACTTCGGGTTACGAGTTGGCTTGGTCTGGATGGCGGTCACTCGACCCGGAGGGCGGTCCTTGGGCCTTGACGAGGACGTCAAGTGTTTAAGTGGGGGAGATTGTAACACCCCGATAATTTATAAGGGATGGAGGTGCTCCCCATGCCAACAAGAGCTCTTCCTTTTCTAGGTTCGAGTGAGGACAATGAACTCAAAAGTTAAGCGTGCAAGGGCGAGAGTAGTACCAGGATGAGTGACCTCCTGGGAAGTCCCCAAGTTGGCATGGGAGTGCACTTCTAAAGGCTTGAGCCTTACAATGTCAACAAGAGCTCTTCCTTTTCTAGGTTCGAGTGAGGACAAAGAACTCAAAAGTTAAGCGTGCAGGGGCGAGAGTAGTACCAGGATGGGTGACCTCCTAGGAAGTCCTCATGTTGGCATGGGATAGCGCTTCTAAGGCCTCAGGCCTTACAAATGGTATCAGAGCCGACTCTAGTTTACGAGTTGGTTTGGCCCGGAGGGCGGTCACTCGACCTAGAGGGCGGTGCTTGGGCCTTGACGAGGACGCCAAGTGTTTAAGTCGGGGAGATTGTAACTCCCCGATAATTTATAAGGGATTGACATGCTACCCATGTCAACAAGAGCTCTTCCTTTTCTGGGTTCGAGTGAGAACAAAGAACTTAGAAGTTAAGCGTGCAAGAGCGAGAGTAGTACCAGGATGGGTGACCTCCTAGGAAGTCCTCGGGTCGGCATGGGATAGCGCTTCTAAGGCCTCGGGCCTTACAATAGCATAATAAATAAAAATATGTTTTTAGTGGAAAATCGGTAATTATTCAATTTTATCTGCTCTCAAATGCCCCACTTGAATGTTAGTCATGTTCGATAGCGTCGCAACTAAGACTCAAGTACTCTAGGACCTATTCAAAGTGGACATGCGGCTTAGTTGATGAGTCCCCTTAGCGCATTCGTATATTCATATATCCGTACATCCATGAACGATGATCATGGGATCCTTTGCTCCTCTGCATACGTGCATATGTAGAAGTCTATTAATGCAATGAATTAACGTTTGTGCATTTTTTTTATGCAAGACTCAAGCTAACACAAAAATTGACTTTTATTAAAAAATAAACATGAATGTCATGATCTTAAGGACATTACGAATGAATGGAAAATAAAAAACTAAGGGCCTCATCAAAACCACGTGGGAAAAAGATTGCCTTATTTACATGCATTTCCTAATCTCGAGATCCTTGCACAGGGGAGTATGGGCAATGTTCTAAAAACCGCTAGCGGGCGCTGGGCGTAGAGGGATCGCCTAGCGCCTAGATGGCCTGAATGGTGGCCTAGGCGGTCCTAGACGGGTGTCTAGGCGGTCTGGACGGCTAGGTGGGCAAGAAACTTCCAGCGTCTAGGCGGGGCCTAGAAGAGATTTTTAGAATAGTGAGTATGGGTAACCGCGATCCCACGGGTCCAAGTCGCGATTCTGCTCCAGAGAAGGAGTAAAGTCTTCTGTGTTGGGCCGCAGTCATGGTCGATGGCCTCGCGGTCGCGGTTTTGCCTCAGAGAAGGAGCAAAGCTCTCTGGGCCAGACTCGTGGTCGTGACTATCAAGCCCGTGATCGCGATTTCGCTCCTGGCCTTTACTTCTCAGCTCATCTTTAATCCTTTGTAGAAATTCCGTCTTGGAATGATTTCTCTTTGAGCACATGTGAGCTTCCAGCTGATTAGCCCCCAACCAAGCTATGGCGTCTTCATCTCTGAACTGGATCATTTGATGGAGGGTCAATGGCACCGCTCCCATCCCATGAATCCATGGCCTACCCAAGATCAAGTTGTATGGGGCAGGCACATCGACTATTATGAACTCGACTGTCAACTCCTTCTTTGCTAAACAGACCTGGGTCTTCTACATTCCAAGCGGGAACGCTAGATATCCTCCAAGTCCAGTAAGCTGCATCTTTGCTGAAATCAAGTCTTCATTCTTCTTCCCTAGGAGCCTGAAGACATCATAATACATGATATCAACCAAGCTCCCTAGATCCACTAATTCCCGATGCACCTTGAAGCCCTCAATCTCAATGGTGGGTACTAAGGGCTCGTTGTGTGGGACTTGGACTAACGCAAGGTCCTTGTCCCGAAAGACCAAATCGTCAACCGCGAGCGTGTGTGGCAATGACGGTCGCGGTTCATTTTATTGAACTCGCATCACCTCTAGCTCGTGGCGCGACTTCCGGAAATTGCTCCTAGCTTCTGCATTCTCATTATTGTATGTTGTCGAGATTGTTTTGATGACCTCAATTTGCTTCTTTCTCGGCTCTCCTTTGTCTTTTGGTTCCCTTTTCTCAATGTACTCGCACAAGTACCCTTCTTGAACCAACTCTTAGAGGTACTTCTTAAAGGATTCACAATCCTCGGTCATGTGCCCCCGTACCCTATGGTACATGCAATATTTCCAGCTTCGGACGTCGTCCTCGAGGCACTCATCCCGTGCGGGATAGCAGAAGTAGCTCTCATGCTTGATGCGCGTAGAATCCTATAGATTGGGATGTTGAAGGTTGTGTAGACCGCTCTAGCTTACTCTCTCGACGAGTGTGTTTTCCACCCAAAGTTCTCATTCGAGGAACGGTGCGACCTTCGAGGTGGAGAGGGCGATTTCCCCTTCGTCTTGTAGTTGGCCTCTTCCAAGCGCACATATTGATGGACGCACTCTTGAAGCTCGACAATGGTGAAAGGAAGATGAAGTGTCAAGTCTTCCCTTAGCTTGCTCTCAAATGGGATTGCCCTCTTAAAGGTGGTAATTGCGGTCTTCTCGTCACACCCATCGATCTCGGCATAGCACTCCATGAAGTGATTAGCGAAGTGGCACAAACTTTCACTCTTCTCTTTTTTAAGGCTGAAGAGTGTGTCTAAAGACACCGTATCCCGGCTATTGGCTATGTAATGCCTCACGAACTCAATGGCAAGTTGATCCCATGACAATATTGATCTGGGTTTCAAACTTTGGAACCACTTTAGTGCACCCTTGTCGAGGCTCCCTGGGAATATCTTGAACATGGATGCGTCGTCGGAAACCCATAGTGCCATCTTATGCAAGAAAGTGGCTATGTGGTTTTCGAGGTCTGAAGGCTCATCATATAGAGTGAATAATGGTGGTGATAATTTTGTCAGAGGCTTGGCGCGTTGGATGCTTCTTTGTAATGGTGTCGATGTCACCATAGCCAGCTTGTGCTCAACTTGCTCTTGAGCCGATTGCAAGGTTCCACCTTGCGCTCTTAAAAGATCAAACAACCTCGTTTTGGTGCACATTAAGGCTCAATCCTTTCCTTCACGCCTTTCCTTGCTTTTGCTTTGATGTCGATCATGTTGTCTTTTCTTCTCATTGCCCCGGTCACGAGCTGACTCGGGCCTTGTGGACGAGCCATAACAATCCATTTCACGTTCTTGCGAACTTTCGCGGCGATTTCTTCGGTCGCGACCGCCGTTGGGGCTTCCACGGTCACTCGCGGTCAGACTTGTCGAGGCCACGGCTACGGCTCCCGCGACCTTGGCGGTTTCCGTGATTGCTGAAATTTTCTTAGTCATCCGAGGTCGAGTCGTTGGACTGAGGATGGTCCGCGGATCGAGATCTTTTACGTGGGGGAGACTCGTGTTGCTTGCCCCTTCGTCGACCTTTAGCTGCTCTACGATCGCTCTCGTAGTCAACTTATATCTCTTCAGATTCGTCGGTGCTTACCGGCTAGGGACCATGGCGGTTATCGGCAAATTCGATAACGCTAGTGAGTCGTTGATTGGTTCTTTCGATCGCCAATTCGCTGACGGGGTGCTTCCCTTGAACTTTGTCCAAGGTATGCTTCAATCTAGCGATCTCTTCCAAGGCTTGGTCAAGGCGGGACTCCGCTTGAGCACGCTTACTTTGAATATGCTCGTTCTCTCTCAAGACGAAGGCTAAGGCATGTGTGAGTTTAGCCTCCTCTTCGTTCTCGACGGTGATTGATACCCCATTACCACCATTTGGCCCAGATGCCAAGGATATGCGAGTGTCACCATGTACGGGATTGCACCCGGCGTGACTCGATTGTCCATGCTCGTAGCGTTGGTTGACGGACTTAGAATTCCGCTCTCGGATTAGAACTGGCTCTAGCTCCGAGATACGCAATTGCACACGACCACGACTGCGATTACAATCTCGTACCGCAACGCGCATTGTTGAGTCCCATAGATGGCCAACCCATCAAATTCGGATTGTGCAACGTTATGACCTTCGATTCCGTCGCTTGATTCGGACCCTTGACGGCTCGCGCGATGAGCAGTCGTGCTTGCGATTGGGGTCGGATCACGCTTCAGGTCGTCTTCAAGCAAGGCGCCTTACTCGATGTGCGCTAGGGTTCGATCCTTTGAGCGAATATCGGAGTTCGCGCGATCGCCTTGGGTGCTGCGGTCGCGGTCTTCTGAGTCGCGATCGCGGTTCTCCGTTTCGCGATCACGATTTTGGTCACTGAGGTAGCCGCGCTTGATTTCGATTTGCACGATTTCCTTAGGACCATGAAAATCACTTCTTGTTCTTTGGGAGCGATTGCAACACCATAATTGCGTGGATCGATTGCTTGTTTCCCACAGAAGGTGCCAATTATTAGTGCACAAAAATTCGCCTTTAATGTACTGATTGAATGCCCCTCTTGACTCGAATCTTCACCTTTCGTTCCAAGCTCCTCTTCAACCTAGAACCTGAAAAACAATGGACACAGGGGGCGGGGTCCCCCTAATCCACCTCTGATGCCTAATCAAAAGAGCGATTTGTCGCTTAAACATCGAGATAAAAGGTAAGACTTGCTAGCGAGCTCAGCGAATATGAGTATGCTTACTGTACATGACGAAGACATGTATTTATAGCGAAAGAAAGAGAGTAGGAGGTCTAAAATCCCCCCCTAGGGCCGGCCGAAATTGCCTTGTCACCCAAGCAAGCGGTATCTTGCTCCCCAATCCACGCGGAAATTCTATATTTCAACTAAGATAAAATCTCCCACTTTAGCGATTTAATTAGCATAATAAAGAAGATAAAGTTTATCAAAAATTATTACCATATTTAAAGTAAAAGATAAAATAATAAATAAAAATACCTTTTTAGCAGAAAATAGGTAATTATTAAATTTTATCCGCTCACACCTTTTCTCTCGCAAGTGGTAAAAATATTATAAAGAAGAGAGGAAGGAGTACAGAGCAATAAAACAGCAAATACAGTCAACACCTAGACATTTCCCAAATTCCTAGCAAGGTCCCTACAATGAATATGTCGACATGCAAAGCACTCAGTATCAAAGGGGACACGATGCCAAAGCAGAGGGACATGCCCCTACATGCCTCCTCATGGCTTTACTTTAGCAAAGACACTTAGCAAGGGAGAGAACAAGAGGGAATGCTTACAAGCATCTACCCAAAGCCCTCCTAGCCCACCCAAAGCAATAGAAGCTCACACTCACACGTACAAAGAACTCAAGAACGAGCTTTAAACCCAGCAAGGTCTCTTAAACACACTGTCATAATGCCTGGAGAGCACTCTTGTGTGCAAGAGACACGATGCAAAGATAAAGGTCAAACCTCTCAACTGCTTCATAATGTTCAGCTTCAACTGAAACACTCAGCAAAGGAGAGAGAGGGGGCATTTTTATCACACTCAAAGAAAAGCTAACCTAACCCAAAAGCAAGAAGGGGGAAGAGGAGTTACAAATGTACTCTATTCCTTAGAGCCCGACCTTTTCTCCCTTTCACTTTTAGTTTGACAGTGAAACGAAGCTTGCATTCTCAAATGATCATGTTTGCACACGTATTGACATCTGGTTTAACTCCTTTGTATATGGCTTCGTTCCTCAAAATCCATGTAAAGTAGACAATCCTGAGTAGTCCAGAAAGTTTAGATTGGAAGATGTTTTTCTTTTGACTAGGAGTAGCAAGGAACCATTGCCACCAATCACCTTTTCTCATTAATAGAAAGGTGTATATACAAAATTAAGAGCATTATAATGCTAGAAACTATACAAAAACAATATAATATAATATATCTCTAATACAACAATCATAAACCAACCCTCTGCCTTCAGGCATTTGGTTCAACGTTTGGGGTAGTACCCTGAGGTCACCGTTTCGAACCCCACGGGCGGCGATTTGCCCATTTTCGCTAGAAAGAATTGGTTAGTAACCAGTTATCGTCCTACTGGATGCTCTAGGCGAGTCACGCAGTACTTGTGAGAACCCTAATCCTTATCCTATAAAAAAAAATCATAAACCAACCCTCTTACAAGAGGCTATTCAACGTATTGTTTGATGTAACGGTTAGGAGACAAATTATATTGGAATGCTCAAAGTTCGGAAGTAAAGAAAGTTGAAGACAAATTATATTGTTTAGTGAGGCGAGATTGTCGATCTTAAGGAGAGTTGGAAGCTATGTCCCCTCTTAAGAGAGGCTTACATTACATATTTACATGTAATGTTAATTAATGATCAATGTACCTATAACTTGAAACAGAGTTATAACTTGTTTTATCATTCAAAGTACCAATTTTTTCTCAGCATAATTCTCATAAAATCGATTTTATTATGTGGTTGGTAAAAAATTCAATCTTCGTATTACTTAGTTAAGATTTCTCAAATACGATATCAAGTGAGATCTTGGGAAAAAAAGATCAAAGTTGGTACCAACAGGACCAACCTCGTCCTCAATACGGAGTATTATTTATCTTCTTATGGGTGTAATAAACTAGTTAGCATGTAGACGACCGTGAATGTTAGCTAGCTCCCTTCTGAGTGCGATTTTTTGGTCCCTTCAGCGGCGATTTTTCGCACCTTGGTTTTAGGGTTTTCTCGGGAATTCGGTTTCGTCTTTCCTGTTATCTCCGGCTGCTGGTCCGGTTTTCTCCTTTCTTTTTTCTGTCTTTCTTTTTGTTGTTTGGTGATGGATACTCTACAAGATGCGTGGAAGAACCTCTCTCTTGTAGTTGAAGAGGAGTCGGTTCTTGGCCAGGAGTTGGCGGTGGAAGAAATTGGCATGTTTCGCTATGATTTGTGTCTTGCTGGAAGTTTATTGACAGACCGAGGTTTCAATTCGGTAGCTCTTAGAAACACTATGCGCCAGGTGTGGAAACCCCAATTTGGTTTGGCATGTCGGGAACTTGGAAGTAATCAATTTATTTTTCAGTTTTTTGACAAATCAGATTTGGGGCATGCTCTTAATGATGATGGTCCATGGAACTTTGATGATCAAGTGTTACTTCTCCGAGAAATCGATGGCTCTGAGAGACCAAAGGATCTAGAATTCCATTATGCACCCTTCTGGATTGAAGTACATCACTTACCTTTGAGCAAACACTGTGTTTCTATGGCTGTGTTAATCGGAAACGGGATTGGTAAATTCATTAATTCTGATACTTCAGATCCTCTAAACTTATGTGCTATTATGCAAATAAGGGTTTTGCTTGATATCCGTAAACCGTTGATTCGAGGACTTAAAATTGCTACCGGGATTGATTCATGGAACTGGGTTGATATAAAATATTTAAGACTCCCATCCTTATGCTTTGTTTGTGGACGATTAGGACATTTAGAGAAAAAGTGTCTCCATAAAGGGTCCTCTACATCGACTATTTCAACTCTACCTTTTGGTCCTTGGTTAAGGGCATCTCCTAGAAGAAATTCTCTCCGGATTGATCAAGTTGAAAAGGATATGGAGCGAATATGGATGGAGAATTTTACACAAAGAGTAGATTATGTGCCTCTTGATACTTGCAAGGGTAATCTGATTATTGATGATTCTATCAGTCAGGGAATTGCTACTCTTGCTCAACCTTTGGTGAGAGATGTTTCTCATTCTGCTCATGTCCCAATTACTAGTATTGAGGAAACTATTCAACCAGTTACTGAAAATGTTCAGAGTGCTACAAGTGTGGATAGTTTCTCTTTAGCGACTAATTCTACTGAACAGAATATTCCTCTTTCTTCTAGTTTGGTGCTACAATCTCCTGTTATTTTTGATGACAAGTGATTACAAAGAACCTGAAAAGAGATTTCAACCTAATCTGGGTAAACGAAATATTACTGATTTTGTGATGTCAGAGGATAATCATGTTGTGAGAAATGCCAATTCAATAAAGAAAAAAAATTATTTTCTGATACGGAGGAGCCCGATACTCAAGTAGCGGGTCTTGGCGAAGTCCAGACCCGCGAACAACCATGAAAATATTTTGTTGGAACTGTAGAGGCCTGGGCAATCCTTCTACAGTTGCTGCGCTCCGGGATTGGTCCTGGAGAGATCGCCCAAACATAGTCTTCATTATGGAGACTATGATTTCAAAACGAGAACAAGAAATAGCTATGAAGCGTTGTGGTTTTGTTAATGGTATTTGTCTCTCAAGCCAGGGACGATCAGGAGGTCTTGGGCTATGGTGGAGAGATGTGGATGTTACTGTGTTTTCATATTCCAATCGTCATATTATGGCTGAAATTGTTGAACATCAACAAGGTTTGAGATGGGTTTTTTTGGGGATTTATGGTTGGCCTGAGATGGAAAACAAGCATAAGACATGGAGTTTGATCAGTCAGTTGTCTCAAGGATGTTCTTTACCTTTGTTGTTGGGGGGTGATTTCAATGAAATTATAGATCAATCTGAGAAGGCTGGTGGGAATTTGAGAGACCCAAAAATGATTGCTGCTTTTCGTGATATGGCTGATTCATGCTCTCTTCGTGATCTTGGATGGACAGGTAACAAATATACTTGGCAACGAGGAAAATCCCCTAGGGATGTTATTCGAGAAAGACTTGATAGATATATGGCTAACCCAGATTGGTGCGCTGCTTTCTCCCATCACAAAGTTATTAATTGTTCAAGATATTGCTCTGATCATTCACTTATTTCTCTGGAGACTAACAATATTTTTGGTAGACGTGGCCGTAAAAGGTTTCAGTTTGAATCTTTGTGGCTGGAAAAAGAGGAGTGCAGATTGGTGGTTCAACAATGTTGGAACTCTTCCTCAGGATTGCCACAAGATAAGGTCAAAGCTTGTGTTGCTGGTCTTTCTTCTTGGTCTAAGGATGTTTTTAGTCATCGAAAAAAGAAAATTCATATTCTAGAAAGAGAACTAGCTGAAATTCAAAATCAGTTTCCTGATGGTATTACTTTACAAAGAGGGTGTGATATTACAATGGAACTTGATCAACTTCACAAGGAAGAGGAATCATATTGGCATATGAGAGCTCGTACAGCTGAACTTCGAGATGAGGATAAAAATACTCCTTATTTTCATCACAAGGCAAGTAATCGTCGAAGTAGGAATTATATCACATCTCTTGAAACCGGTGATGGGGTCCTTTGTCATAACAAAGATCAAATTCAGGAAATTATTGTGGATTATTTCCAAGTGTTGTTGACAGCTGAAGTAGGAATTAGAGGGGTGTGTTACAAGGACAATGAATGAATCTCTACAAAGTTTGCCTTCTTTTGTTGAAATTCGTCAAGCACTCTTCCAAATGCATCCACGCAAAGCGCCGGGACCTGATGGTATGCATGCTTTATTTTATCAGACTTTCTGGAATATTAAAGGAGCTGACATTGTTACCTTTGTGCAAAACTGGTGGAGAGGAAATGCTTCTCTTGATGGAATTAATGATACGGTGATTGTGTTAATTCCTAAAGTCAATGCTCCAAAGTCTGTTGTGGATTTTCGTCCAATCAGTTTATGCAATGTGTTATACAAGATTGTGTCCAAAACTCTTGCTAATCGGTTGAAAGTAATTCTGCCTTCAATTATCTCTGCAACACAAAGTGCTTTTGTGCCTGATAGAGTAATTTCTGATAATGCTCTTCTTGCCATGGAGGCTTTTCACTTTATGAAGTGCAAAAAGAAAGGAAAAAATGGCGTCATGGCTCTGAAATTAGATATGCGGAAGGCGTATGATCATATGGAGTGGTCATTTCTTGAAAAGGTTATGCAGACCATGGGTTTTGATTCTCCTTGGGTGAATATGATCATGAGATGCTTGCAAACTGTGTCCTTCTCATTCAAAATTAATGGACACATATGTGGTCATGTGGAACCAACTCGTGGTCTACGTCAAGGAGATCCAATCTCCCCTTTTCTTTTTATTATTGGGGCTGAAGTGTTTTCTTCCTTATTGTTTAGAGTTGTTCAACAAAAGCGCATCCATGGGCTGTCTATTTGTAGAGGAGCCCCTTTGATCTCACATCTCTTCTTCGCCGACGACAGTTTGTTATTTGCAAGAGCGACACCACATGAATGCTCGATGATAACTGATATTCTCAGTTTGTATGAACGAGTATCTGGTCAGAAAATTAATCTTCAAAAATCAGAGGTGTCGTTTAGCAGAAATATTTCTGTAGTCAAAGGAAGAGAAATTTCTTCTTTGCTTGGTGTGAAATCTGTTGACAAACATGATAAATATTTGGGCTTTCCAACCTCTATTGGAGGATCAAAGACAGTGGTTTTTGAGTTTATTAAGGATCGTATTTGGAAGAAAACTCAAGGGTGGAATGAGAGATTGTTATCTCAAGCTGGAAAGGAAATGCTTATCAAAGCAGTGGTGCAGAGTATTCCCCTCTATGTTTTGAGCATATACCGATTGCCTGATGGTTTGTTAAATGAAATTCATTCGCTGCTTTCAAAATTTTGGTGGGGGTCTACTGATGATAAGAGGAAATTACATTGGAAGTCTTGGGACTACCTTTGTTTACCAAAGCATAAAGGTGGCATGGGCTTTCGCGATTTGAAAATTTTTAATCAAGCAATGCTTGCTAAGCAAGGGTGGCGTATTTTGCAAACTCCATCCAGTCTCACTGCTAGAATCCTTCAAGCTAAGTATTTTCGTCATTCAAACTTCCTTGAAGCCTTTTTAGGAGGATATTCAAGCTACTCTTGGAGAAGCATATGGGGAGCTAAATCACTTCTTCAGGAAGGTTTAGGTTGGCGAGTTGGTGATGGATGTCAAATTTATGCTTGGAATGAACCTTGGATTCCTAATGGTACTGCAGGTCTTATACCTTCCCCACCCGCAAGGTATGATCTCTCTTTAAGGGTTTCAGATTTGATTGATGGAGATAATAGATGTTGGAAGACTGATTTGGTGAATGAGCTGTTTCAGCCTTTAGATGTGCACCAAATTCTTAGGCTTCCAATTTGTGCAAGGAAAATTTCAGATTGTAGAATTTGGTACCCATGTAAAGATGGGATATTTTCGGTCAAATCAGCTTATTGGTTAGGAAGATGTGGTCATGACACAAATCTGTTAGCTCGTTTTGGAAGCAGCATGGAAAGCTCGTGGAGTTTGTTATGACGAATTCCTGGTCCTCCTAAACTCAAAAACTTTGCTTGGCGCCTTTGCTCGGGTACGTTGGCTGTTAAAACTCATCTCTTTAATAGACATGTTCTTGATTCTCCTATTTGTGATCGTTATCATTTGGAGGATGAGTCAATTTTCCATGCTTTATATGGATGCAACTTTGCTAAAGTGGCTTGGGAGCACTCTACTGTTGCAAGTTTTTTCTCCTCCTCTGCAAATTTTGATATATGGGATATTGTTGATGAAGTTCACCGGAGATCTGGGATTGTGGGTCTAACTGAATTTTTGACTAATGCTTGGATTGCTTGGGTTTTGAGAAACAAGTTCTTATTTTCTAATGAATTTGTCAACGTTCCGATCTTACGTGATGGCTTTCGTAGGCTGGTTTTTTATTACAAGCAAGTTCTTAATTTCCATCCTTCTCCCTTGTTAGCCTCTAACTCTATTTCACTATCATCAAGAGGTTGGCATGCTCCTCAACAGAACTTTGTAAAGATGAATTCGAATGCTGCTGTCTTTCCTGATGGTTGGGTTGGCCTGGGAGTTGTTTTTCGTGATTCGATGGGTGTTTTGATTGCTGTAGCTTCCACAGGTACGCAATCTCATTGGGATGTGGCTTGGGCTGAGGCTAAGGCAGTTCTTTTTGGTTTGGGAATTGCCTCTGATCTGGGTATTTCATGTCTACATATTGAATCAGATGATCTCTCTCTGATTTCACACCTTCAAGATCAAAATTTCAAGCTTTCTTATTCTGATGCTCTCTATGAAGATATTGTCTCCTTTTTTCCTTCTTTTTCTTCTATTTCCTTGTCTCATGTTAATCGTAATGCTAATTCTGTAGCTCACTTATCAGCTAGGTTGGCTTCTCAAAGTGAACCTTTTGTAACCTTTGTGGACAATTTTCCTCGAGCTATTTCTGAGCTTGTGGAATTTGATTTGCTGTAATATATATATTTCTCTTTCCTAAAAAAAAAAACTAATTAGCATGTAAACGTAATTCATTTTTCTTGTTCTTTTCTTCCTCCATTTTATACATCTAAACATACCATCAAAATCTATAAATTATAAAAATAGTAATAACTAAAAGAAAAAAATTCTAGAAAACACAAAAGCAAAAAGAGTGGAGGGAAAGGGGGATCGACCGAACGGATTCGGGTCAAACTAATCGAGAGCATTGGGACCCGTACAGGCCTTCAAAACGGGGCTCCAAATCCACTGAACAAGAAACTTCCTCCCATTCCTCCCGTACATATTGAACGTCTTCCCTTCCCGATCCCTTAAGACCTGCCCCATGAACCCGCCGCCCGCACCCGACCCGTAATACCCCTCGCACAGATCCCCGATCTCCGTCGGAGCGATCGGATCCTCGCCCGCGTACCAGGCGTTGATGAGCGGGTTAGTGGAGAGCTCGGCCAGCTCGTGGCCGATCACGCTGATCATGGCGTCGACGCCCGGGTCCGAATTCGGGGGCTTGAGGGGCCCGGGTCCGCCTCCCGCCATGTACCCGGGCGTGGCGAACGGGTAGGCGCAGAGCTCGGGGCACAGTTTGCCCGAGTTGCCCACCCAGGCGTACGGTAGCGTGTAGCCCACCAGAGATGGGAAGGTGAAGTAGTGGAACCCACAGGCTGCCCGGCAGTAATCCTCCATGGTTACCTCCACGGACGTTAGGATGAGGTACATCCCGTTCTTGTGATCCACTGGGAACGGCGCCCATCGGACGGCGTTCGCTATCACTTTCTGCACCGATAGTCGCGTCAGGTGGGCCCCCTGTCGATCGTAACAAACAATTTTTAGATTTCAAATTCTCACTCTCGGAGAAACCAAATAAAAAATTTGATCATTTACAATTTGATAAGAAATTGCGGACATGCAAATTCAGTCCGTCTAATTAACATTTTTCTTCACAAATTGAAATACAAGATCGAGCATGCAAGCAATTTTAATTTGACCTGAGAATAGCGGTGGTCGGAGTACTCGCCGGCGATGACGAGATTCCGGGAGACATTGGCGCCGGTCTGATCAGTGTACAGAGAAGCGGTCTTCCACCAATCGGAGACGGAGGGCAAGGCGGGCCCACGTCGGGGGGACTCGGCGGCGGCCGGAGATGGGGAGAAGGAGAGGAGGAAATCTTTGATAGTGAGCTGGTGTTGGAGGGCCCATCGGCCGTACCAGACGATGTAGACGTTGATCGGAGACGAGGAGAGAACCGGGCCCATGTGGTATTTAAGGTCCACCAGGTCGGACGAGCCCTCGTACCGCTTGGACCCGGCCAGGGCCCGAGGCGGTAGTTTCGGGTTCACCCATTCGGCGGAGTTGGGTTCTAGGGTTTGGGAGGTGGCGGTGGCGGATGCGATGTGAAAGAGGAGAGGGAGGAGAAAGATGGGGTTTACCATTTTCTTTCGGTGGTTGGGGCGACGGCGGCGGGGACGGTGGTTAGTGGGATTTGAATGAGTGCGTTGAGAGTGTGAATTGAAGAAGGAGAGAGGGTATAACACTATAACTTATAAAGAGGGAGGAGATGGAGTGAAGTCCTGGTGACAGCTGCACAATGTGGCACTCGGTTCCTTGATTTATTTTATGAATTTTATTTGTTTTGAGTTTTCTCTTTTGTTGTTTTCTAGTAAGGGGTGGAATAAATAGGCAATTCAGAGTATTTGGTTTACTTTACAGACATCTTCAGTTTCCACTAGTGAATGTTGGTAAATGACTGATGTGCCCCTCAACTTTTTTAACATTCACCCTCCTTTGATTGAGGCTCATCTTATCGTACTGATTGATTCCTTTTTGGCGGGACTCCAAAAAAACAATCCTAATAAAACCCGATGTTTTTTGTATGATTTTTCTTTTTCCTCAGCATATTTTTTTTTTCAACGAGGGGCCCACTTTTGATACGGAGTAGTGAATATCGGGTCCGTCAACTAGCTGACAAAGTATGTGGACCAATTAAACGGGATTGCGTAGAGCGGCTCAACCTAGTTGTAGAAAGAATGGTAAGACTTAGTTTTTGAAACAAGTGAAGGAGCGCAGACAAGAATCGAACATAGGATCTTCTAACATCCTCCACATCTCTTACCACTAGGTCACCTCATGTGGGGTGCCTCAACATAATTATTTTGAACCACTTATGAATTACGATTTGCTAACAAAAAATGATCTAATAATCTAGAAATAAAAATGATTATGTCGTGAACAAAAAATGACATTTAGAATTGCCTTGATATTGAAAAATCTGTTCATTTTTTGGTGAAATATAGGATAGAAGATAAAGAAAATCAAGCCTTATTATCTGAACATTTGTTTGTCCAAACTTCAATGAATTTAGGGTTTCCCTCCTCTCAGCTTTCAAGTTTCACTTGATGCTCGGTTAATGTTTGCGGTTCGAGATGATGTTTTGGTGTTGTCCAAGTGGTGTGTTTCCTGCTTCTCGAGCGTCTTGTTACACTTCTTCAAGTCGGCTTCTTGTTGACTTGCTCTCTAACGGCTAATCATCATGTGTTAGCCCCTTTCTAACCCGTGGAATTACCTTTCTCCTACCATGTACCATGTCTCCGACCGACTTGGTGTTCGATACTTGTACCTATGTATGTGTTGCAGTGTCGGATTCATTGTCTTGGGTTCGTTCTGGGTCCTTATTGATTTTTAGTCGGTTTCGACTACCATTTTTTGGTGGCATCTCGGCTTGTCATGCTTGTTTGATAAACTAAATTCTGACCTTATCAAACAAAAATTACAATTCGCTAACTTTGCATGATGTTTATGGCTTATGGACTATCGAAATTAAAACAATTAATTCAAATTGCTTCATGCAATTTTAGGCTCATATTGCTTACTATAGAGTATAGTATATATTAGTTAATAGCAATAACTTGAACCGATTCAAACAAGTGTGGTAATATTAAAACTGGCTTGGATCTCTCGTTTGTTGTCCGATTTAGTATATAAGGCTTCGCCTCTTGTTTGTGCTGAAAAAAATCTTTGTAATTCTAGTAAAAAGCTAGCTAAGAAGCTTCTCTGACCTTCTATGGAGTTTGTAATCGAATTTCTACTTATTGTTACATGATTCAGTTCCTTGTTATCTTGAGTGAGGTTTTACTGCTTTTTCAGTTCTTAAAATGGTATCAAAGTGTGTAGTTATTGATTGATCTGTCAGAGTTTGAAAGCTAGGTCAAGATCGACGATCGCGAAGGTTTGAGATTGAAACTTGGAATTGAAGGAATCTGGAAGTTTTCTATTTTGTTCTTTCTTCTGCTTGTTTGATTGGTTGGCTTGGATAATTCTTGAGTTGGAATGGTTGAGGATCCACAGTCAGTGACAAGAGGAAATAAAGATCACATGGGGAGAGTTACAAATGATCAAATTGGGGGAAATGTAAGTCTAAAACTCGGATAATCCTGGTATGTAACTTGTCTCTTCACACTTTGATGGCAAGAATTTTAGTAGTTGGAGTAGACAAGTTAAATTCGCCCTAGGTGTGAAGATGAAACTATGTTTCATCAATGGTGGACGCGTGAAACCATGCCGAATAGGGAATCTATTGACTATAAATTGCGAGAGAGATATGATTTTATGGTCATGAGTTGGATATTGAACTCTATGATGAGTGAAATTTCACATTATTTCATATATGTTCGGTCTGCAAGGGAGTTGTGGGATGAGTTGAAAAAAAGGTTTATTGAGTCAAATGCACCGTTGATCTTTCAATTACAAAGAGAAATCAGTAATGTGAAGTAGGAGAATATGTCTATTGCAATGTATTATAGCAAACTCAAGAAGGATTGGGACGAACTTCAAGCAATAGAAGGGTCTATATGCATATGTGGTGCTTTCATTCAATGTGTGTGTTCTTTGCATAAGAGGATTGTTGATAAAGACTCAACCATGAAATTAATGCAGTTCTTTATGGGTTTAAATTATGCATATGATGGCATTAGGAGCATAATCTTGTCAAAGGAGCCATTACCAATTTTGAATTGAGCATTCCACATGCTAATACAATTGAAAGACAAAAGGAAATCACCAATGGAGTTTCATAGTCACATGATGCCTTGGTAGTAAACAGAGGTGGTTATTAAGGTCAATAAAGATCGGGTTTTAATGGCAGTATTAATGGTGGAAATGGTTATAGGAATTCAAGTTATTCAAGTAAAAATGGGCAACAAAACAACTACAACAATGGTGGAAATGGTTCTGGAGGGATAAATTTTGGAAGAGACTTTAAAAAGGCTAAGTATGACAAGAAGTGTGACTTTTGCAAGGAGACGGGACATGTAAAAGAGACCTATTTTAACCTAGTAGGATATCTTGACTAGTGGAAAGGACTTAAGGTTTAGAATTCTGGAAAAGTTGATGGCTAATATGGAAGACTTGAATAATCTTGACAATCCTCTAGATGTAGAAGAATAGGGTGGTTCAAGGACAGATAACACATTTGTTAATGTTGTTGTTCAAGAGGTCTCAAAAGTGATGAAAGGTAAAGGCATGGAAAATGAGGGAACAAGCTATAGAGGCGATGGAAACATTGGGAACTTTGTAAATTTTTTCAAGTAATCTCAATGCTTTTCCTATTACTCATAGTTATAATCTTGATAAGAATATCTGGATTGTTGATTCTGGTGCTACATATCATGTTTGTTATGATAAGTAACTTGTTTTCTTAGTTAAAAGGTTAGGCAATCCCATCAAAATAGGATTTGCATATGGTAGTTTGCAGTTGATTGAACAACATGGATTAGTTTTCTTATATTTAGAATTGATCTTGAAGAATGTTTTGTATATACCTTCATTCAAGCATAATATGTTATCAATGTCAATTTTGTTGACAAATGAAGCACGCATGTTTGTTTTTGGATCCCATGGATGTGAATTGCACGACCTTTTGAGTAAGAAGGTCTTCGTGACTTGGAAAAGAGAAGGTAGTCTTTACAAATTCAAAACTTGTGAGATTGGATGATCTTATGTATCAAATTAGTTTCAATATAGCTAGTGGAGATGTGTTGTCATCCAGCTTGATGAATAATACATGTAACACAGATAATATAGACCTTTTGCACGCTAGAATGGGATATGTATCAGTCTCTAAGTTGAAATATTTTGAGAGATGTCATGAGAATGATTTGAAGAGTTTTAAATTTGATGTTTGCACTTCAGCTAAGATTCATAAATTGCCCTTTCCTAGAAGTTTTTCTCTGGCTGCTAAGAATTTTGAGATTCTTCACATGGATCTTTGGGGTCCATATATGACACCAACTTATTGTGGATCAAAATATTTCCTTGCTATAGTAGGTGATCATTCTAGAGGAACTTAGGCTTACTTGTTGAGTCATAAAGATCAAGTTTATAGGTAAATTGATCATTTTCTGAAGATGATTGATAATTAGTGATGCCAAGGGTAAGGTGGTAAGGACTAATAATGTCACCGAGTTTGTTCAAAAGATTGTGTTGATTTGTTTGCTAATAAAGGGATTGTACAACATAAGTGAGCACCTGGGGTTCTTGAACAAAATAGTATGGTGGAAAGGAAACATAGATATTTGTTAGAGATAGCACGAGCCATCAGATTACATACTGGACTACCAATGTGACTTTAAGGGGATTATATCTTAGGCGATGCATATTTGATTATCATGATGCCTTCTGATGTGTTAGAGTGGAAAACACCTTTATGAGATTCTGTTTGATAAAGTTCCAAATTATGAGAAGCTTAGGGTCATCAGTTGCTTATGTTATTCCTTAATTTCAAAAGATAAAAGGGGCATATTTGAGGCTATAGCAAGTAAGTGTGTGTTCCTTGGATATCCACAAGGACAAAAGGTTATAAGCATTATGATTTGAAATCTAAGAGAATTTTTTTAGCAAACATGTGATTTTTCAAGAGGATTGTTTTCCTTTCAAGGATCAACATGAAGTAACTTTGTCTTTACCAGCAAGTCATATGCCTTTATTCTCTCACCTATGACAGATGCTTCAGATGTGGTTTATTATCCATAACAATAAAGAGTGGAAGCTTCTGAACATCAGAGTTTACAACCAGTTTTAGATGGTGAGTTGGTGGTTTCTGATTCTCTTAATGATTTAAGCTCAACATCTCATGATAATACAAATGTCATGATTCTTGTTCATCATCAAGCAAGGAGGTCTACTAGAGAAATCAGAGTGCCATCTAAACTAAATGATTATGCTTGTAAGCATTTACCAGTGCAAGTTTTGGGTCATGATAAAGAGCTTGTTGGTGTTCATTCTTTTTCACAAGCTTTCCATGTAGTATCTTTGTCAAATTTTCATGGATATTCTAGTGATTATATACAGTCACTGTTGAACCTGTTTTATCTATGCAAGAACCTAGTTCTTAGTCAAAGCTACTGCAAATCAAGGATGGGTTGAAGCCATGAACAAATATATTCAAGATTTAGAAGATAATCACACTTGAAAAATAACCACATTGCCACTTGGAAAGAAGGCAATTGGTTTCAAGTGGGTCTAACATATGATTCCTCCTCAAGGATATGCAAAAGTAAAGCCAAGGCAAGTGTGTAATCTTAATATATCATTGTATGCTCTTAAGAAAGTAAGTCGTAAGTGGAATGTGGAATTAACAAAGCATCTTCTTCATCTTGGTTTTATTAATGTATGATTATTCTACGTTCATTAAACAATCAAGAAGTTCCATGACAATAGCTCTCGTTTATGTTGATGATATGCTACTTACTGGAAATGATCTAGGCTCCATCAAGCCTACAAAAGCATCACTTCATCAAGCTTTCACTATTAAGGATATTGGTTTTACTAGATATGTTTTTTGGGCTAGAGATATCTAGAACTAGTGAAGGAATCAAATTAAATCAGAAGGAATATGTCATTAACTTGCTCACTAACACTGGATTACTTGATTATAAGGCCACAACTTTTCCAATGTAGAGAAATTTATATCTTCATCCTGATGTTTGTTATTTATTATTTGAACCAGAATCATACAAGAGGTTGATTGATTGGTCGATTACTTTATTTGACTCTATACAGACCTGATATATCATTCACAATACAACAACCAATTCAGTTTCTAGCCACACCAAGGTCTCCACATATGGATGCAACAATGTATCTTCTCAGATATATAAAAGGTACAATCAATACTATTTGTCATAGGATCATCATCAACTAAAAGTTCACATTTGATTGATTGTCACCATTGGTTGTAAGGTCACCATTGCCTAGACGGTCACATCATCGACTATTGTGGGGTTGTCATTGCTCTCTTGAGAGTTGCTCATGATGGGTTTTGTTTAGCGGCCCGACCTTGTGATGACATTTTCTTTTAGGAATCTTAGCTGAGTTTTGGTACTTATTGGACCTCTTTTGGGTTCTCGGGGGGCGGCAGGTGGTATGATATATATACTAGCAAGATTAGGGGAACTCATCATGATTTACGACTGATGCAGGGTTCGCAAGTGCATCGACTTGGGTGGTTTGCTGCTTGGGATTTGCCTAACAGTGATCATATTAATATGTTGTATCGGTTTTTTCACAACTTCCAAGTATTTTAACATTTTTGCGTCTTTGGTTGCATAGGTTCGAAATGTTTGATTGACAATAAGGAGTGAATTGCACTGACATTAAGATTCTGGTGTGATTTTTACCCCTCTATCTTGCGACACTTCGTTTGGGACCTATAATTTACTTTGCCTTTTTACTCAAAGTTTGCCGGCTCGGCTCGGAACGTCTCAGTTGGATTGACCCCAACCTCGGAGTGTATCTATTAGACGAGAAGATTGTTTGCCGGCATTTCGACTAGCCAATTGTTCTCTCCCGAGGAGCCGCTCCGAGCAAATCCCTATCTCTGTGGGAATGTTGTGCCAAGCTCACCTCCTCTCACAATCTCTTCCTCCTCCCTCTTCTCTTTCCGTTCGTCCCGCCATACCAATCCCTAACCCCTACTGCCTTAGCTTCTCCCCTCCCAACCGACTTTCTCTTCTCTTCCCTTCAACATTCAGAACCTCCGGAGTGCCGATGCCTTGCAATTCCAAGCTCAATCGCATCACGGACGAGTTAGCTGCTCAGCCGCCTCTCGATCCTCTCCAGATCGATCATTTCTCTGCCGTCGCGAATAAGCTCGCCGACGCCGCCGGCGAAGTCATTCGGAACTACTTCCGGAAGCCCTTCCAGATAATTGAGAAAGATGATATGAGTGAGTTTTTGCCTGTAAATGTTGTACTGCTTGCTGCTTTGATTGGGAAAACTTCAGTGGTTTCTGGTTTATTTTGTATTTGCTTTAGAAATTTGGTGTGTGTTAGGTTTGATAACATCGAATCTGACAAGACAAGGCAAAAAATTGCTGATAAGCCTGTGTTTACTAGTTCACTAGTGTGCAAAAAATTACTGAAACTGTCATCTAAATTGTTGAATTTGTTAGTATGTATCTTTGTCCAATGACCATCTACATATTTGACTCATTTCAGTGACAATAATTTTGCAAATGACAGAGTTTAGTTACTCTCATAAATTACAAGTGTTGGGAGAAAAAATAGTGATGTTTGAATTGTCTCTAATATCTAAATCAAATTTCACATTTGTCAAAGTTGGCATTATATTTTCACGTTCCTTTGGGCGTGAAGTAGGTACAAACAGCTTGTAGCAGGGACGCCATTTAATCAGTATCTGAAATGTGAAAAAAATGAAGTGGAGACCTTAAACTTGCTTCTATGTTAAAATTCTTGAATTCAGATGGTCAATCCTTTATTTATAGACTGCTTATTTTAGGTCCTGTGACAATTGCTGATAGATCTGCTGAGGAAGCAATGGTTTCAATCATTTTGGAAAACTTTCCTTCTCATGCCATGTAAGTTGAATAAAAGTTCTTTCACACCAGTCTGGTCCATTCAACTTATTTTCTCACTTTGTCTCCTATGAAGATTGAAGAGTAGGAACGACAATAGGATCAGATAGTCGTGATTATTGATGTCCCGGTGTTGCACTGGGATGGTTGTTCTTTCTTGTCCGTTAACTGCATCATGTATTCAGATTCAATGGAAAGTAATAGATGAAGTATAGAGTCAGTTTAATCGAGATTCAGGACAAGGTTTCCTTTTGAAAATATATTTAACTTAATGAAATGAGATACATCTATTTCCACAAATTTGTACAGAAATAACACATTTCATTTTTCCTTTTTATTACAAAGTGGAAGGGAATTGATTTTATGCGAGTTTAGTGATTGTTGTTGACTTCTCCTGGTACTCGTATGCAGATATGGAGAAGAAAATGGTTGGAGGTGTGAACAAGATTCAGCAGACTATGTGTGGGTTCTAGATCCTATAGATGGCACAAAGAGCTTTATTACTGGTACTTTATGCATCCATTTTTACCATTTGTTTCTGATAATTCTTCTTATCTGATCCTCATGGAATTCTTTAAGACAAGCACTCAGCTTACATTTTTGTTTTCTTCAGGTAAACCTTTGTTTGGTACTCTTATTGCCCTTTTGTACAAGGGTAAGCCGGTATGATTAACGCTCTAAAAGTATATTATGTTTTCAGTTTATATTGTTTTGCTTAGATTTTCTGTAATTAGCCAACTCATCCCATGAACAACTCCAATTCCCTTTTCATCTTCTATGCCTCATCCCTTCACAGATTAGCTGATTCTTGATCTTTCTTTTACTTCTTATTGCCATATCAAACTTTCAGATTCTTGGCATAATTGATCAACCTATTTTAAGGGAACGATGGCTAGGCATAACTGGAAGGAGGACTACGTTAAATGGAGAGGAAGTGTCCACTCGGCTTTGTGCAAGTCTATCACAAGCATATTTGTATGTTTTTCCTCCAATAATATCTTTGGAAATGGCCACAAATCACAATTTCATAAATTAATTACATGCCTATAGAGTGGTTGCTCCTTCTCCTGATATTTTTCTATAATAATGAAATCTGTTGCTCCTCAGGTATACAACTAGTCCCCATCTATTTAGTGGCGATGCTGAAGATGCGTTTATTCGTGTTCGGAAGAAGGTATAGGCAAGATATAAAATTTTAAACCCAAACTTTCAGCTACAATAAATATTACAACTAGTAGTTGCTATCTTGCAAATCAACTTCTAAGGATAGTGTAACTACTGGTCAGATTAGCTTCTAATGAAGCTGTAGTTGCAGTACTATCGTCTTTGTCATAGTTAAGATAATGTATCTCTTGGTATGTGGTATGACCTATCTTTTTTGTGCAGTTTTCATATGTTGCAAAAAGAACTTTTGGAAGAACAAAAATGCTTAAAAGGTTTTTTGCATTTGCACCAACTTAGAAATAAATAAATAATATTTCAAACCGTTTGGATTCTGGCTGAGTGATTGACTGCATTAGAAAATTTCATCAATCTACTTTAAAGTGCTTCATTTTTTTAGTTGTTTCTCATATTGATAGTAAATTATCTTAACATAGGTCAAAGTGCCATTATATGGCTGTGATTGCTATGCTTATGCCCTTTTGGCTTCCGGCTTTGTGGACTTGGTTGTTGAATCTGGCCTGAAGGTAATACTCTAGATGAAATCCTTTAATTCATTCAGTTCAGAATTCAATGTATTTGGTGATCGATTACATGCTTAAGATTGAATTCAACTGTTGGCTTTTTGACATTTGGTGTCTCATGAATGTCCATCAGCCATATGATTTTCTTGCTCTCATACCAGTCATAGAAGGTGCTGGAGGAGTGATAACTGATTGGAAAGGACAAGAGCTGCACTGGGAAGCCTCTCCACAATCACAGGCAACAAGTGTGATTCAGTTCTCTTATTTTTCAATGCCTTACATGCACAACATATTACATGTTTATCTCTGGCTCTTTTTATATTATTGGGAAACGAAAAATTAAAACATAAAAATAATTGAGATCCTCGTTAGAGTTCCTTTTGCCCCCTGCCATCATTATTTCTTTTCTTTGCATATATATCATCAGGCCATTGCAAATAAGCTTTTTGATTATTCGTACTGATATGGTTTTTGGGTTTATGCAAGGTTTCAATGTAGTTGCAGCTGGTGATAGAGAAGTTCACCAAGAAGCTCTGGGGTCATTAGAGTGGCCTTGAAATCTCTTGCCTGAAATAAGCAAAGAAAGCTCTCTGATGTGTCACTCGATTTCCTATTCATGGCCTTCTCTCAACACTTGGAAGAAAATTGTGAAAGCAGCAATTACTGTTGAGCTTAGAGTTGCAGGATCGCCATATTATTTAATGGAGTCATTTAGCTCTGGGGGCTGATGGATAATTACATTAAACGTGTTAAGATTTTTTGTGTGACGTTTTTACTATTGTAACCAGAGAGCCCAGACTTTGTACTTTCTACACTTCTCTTTTGCAGGCAACCGGTTTAATACAGAGAACCACCCCTTGAATACAGTATTTTGCATAGGCCAGCACTGATGGCTAGTTTTCATCAAGAATCTGTGAAGTTTATGTGAAAAGATAAAAAGATTCTCTATTATTTGTTCTTGTTAATGTTTATTTAGAAAGAGAAAATTGAAAAATAGATGAATTCAGTCTAGTAAAGGGCTACCACTTTTTATGTGTAAAAATTTCACTGCACATGGTGTAGTAGTGTGTTTAGATAAAATTTGGGGTGCAAAAATATTGGGTCCTATTAAAGTGGTTTCATTTTGGAGCAAAGTGTTTCACTCCTTTAATGGGATTCCGAATTGCCTTGCTTGCTGTTATTCTATTAGATTACTTTGTTTAGAATCGGAACTCTAAAAAGGATCTTGAGTTAATTTTGGAGTAAGAGGAGACTCTTTGGTTTGAAAAATCAAGAGAGCAATGACCCGATCACGAGGATTGTAACACCTCCCTCCCTTTTCCATACTTCTGTTGTGATCCGTAGGAAACGAAATTGGATTGAAGGTCTTAGAAACTCTGATGGTCAATGGGTTGAGAATAATGAGGCTATGAAGAGAATGGTTGTTGATTTAATGGAAATTCCGGTTGGTACCCTCAAGTTTTTGGCTTTTTCGGATGGTGTCCTGAAAAAATAAAGCTTATTTTGAGTGATACCCCTGAACTTTTGCAAAAGTTCGGTTGGTGCCCTTATGAATTTTCGTTAGTTTCAAACTAAATTAGTATGTTTTCTAATGGAAAAAATATTTTTTATTTAATTAAATTAAAACAAAATTTTAGTCTAATAAAAATTAAAATAAATCATACAAAATATTAAATTAAAAATATTTTATTATATATATATATATATTTGTCAAGTATATTATATACTGTATAATTTAAAATTTTTAAGATAAAACAAAAAATATTACAATATTTATATTAAAATAAATATATTACATAGAAAGGAAAAAAAGTAGAAAAAAAAGGAAACTGTTCAAGTTGTGATTTCTGATAATATACTTGCCAAGGAGTGTGATTCTCTGATAATATTTTTATTATCCAGGAAGTTGTCCATTCTATGAAAATGTAGAAAGGAAAAAAAGATGTATGCTTCTCAAATTAGATTTAAAAATATGCTTATGACATATTATATTGGGACTTCTGTTCAGGTTGCAGGCTTTCAGAATTAGTGGGTTAAGTGGATTAAATCTTGCATTTCCTTGTTGCAGATGTAGGTCCTTTGGAATGTTATGATGTCTGAACAATTTAGAACCACTTGTGGAGTTTGTCAAGGCGACCTTATCTCTCCTTCTTTATTCATTCTTTGCATTGAGCAGTTGAGTCATATTATTTACAAAGTGGTGGAGAGTGGAGTTAGAAGCCCATCAAACTTAGTCGTTATGGGCCTTGTCTTTCCCACATCTTCTTTGATGACGATGACATTCTGTTTGTTGAGGCGTCAGTTGATTAGTTTAAGATTATCAAAGACAGGTTGGATGATTTTTGTGCTATTTTTGTTTAGAAGGTGAACTTTTAGAAGTCAAAACTATTTGTGTAAAGAAACGTCTCGGAGGTTATTATGGAAAAGCTTCAGGATATTAGTGGGCTAGAGGTTACCAAGAATATGGGAAACTACTCAAGTATGTTGGTTCTTTATCAATGAGTTAACAAGGATACCTTCTTGAAGTTAGTAGAAAAATTTAATACGAAACTCTCCGGTTGGAAATGTAGTTGTCTTAGACTTGTGGGTTGGGTTACCTTAACTAAATCGGTTTTTATTGTCTTTACCTATCTACCTAATGTCTATGGTTCTTCTGCCTAGGAGTACTTGCAATAATATTGATAAAATCAATAAAGACTTCATATGAGGTAGTCAAGAAGAAAGATGAAAATTGCATAAGTTGATTGGTTTGAAATTACTAAGCACACTCAACTTCAAGGAGAACTTGGTGTCAAAACCATGAAAATACTAACTTAGCCATGGTTAGGAAGCTTCGATGAAGATTTATTATGGAAGAGGGAAAGTTGTGGACGAAGGTGTTAAGTTGGAAATATGTTTCTTGGGATCCTAGAGCCTCACCAAGTGCCTCCCATGCTTGGAAGAGTATAAATAAGGGCATGGTTGAAATTGTGATTAAAGGTAGTAGATGGTTGATAGGGAATGGGTTGTCGATCAAGTTTTGGTAGGATATTTTGCTCAGGGACCCCCCTATAAAAGGTATGAATGATGGTGTGATTTCGAGTTGCGTTGAGGACAATGCTAGGTCCTTTTGGATAGAAGATTAGGGTTGGGGATGGAATTATCTTGCTCCTTTATTGCCTATCAAATTCCACCTTTTGCTTGTGGTTTTTGGGATTGTCCAAAATGAGATCAACGAAGATGCTTTAAGTTGGTACCCTACTATGAATGTGGAATATATTGTGTTGATTAGTTCAAGATTGTTCAAGGAACTAGGGATTGGAAAGGGGTTGATGTTTAGGTCTTCAAGAGAGTATATTGAAGCTGGGGTGTGGGAAAGGATTAGACACTTCATTTGGATCTATTTGAAGGCTAAAATTCTAAGAAAGAAGACAATGACATCTAGAAACGGCAACCTCCAACCGCTACAATGCTTGCGAGAGACTTTTGAACATCTACGATGGCCGATCACCTGAGCTCGAGCCAAGGCCATCTACCACGCTACCTACTCTTTAGTCATGATGGCTAGCTTGGGATTTACGGAGCCCCATGAGCCATGCTATTCCATATCATTGCTCATCAACTTGGCGTTAGACACTGCGCCCGACGTTGTAGCCTAGGTGCGCTCGTGCCTTGGTGCACCTCGTCCTTGCATGGATGTTTATCCTAGCTTGTTGTATGTAATTGTCTTATTTTATTATTATGACATTACTAGTTTTTCGTATTTTGTATGTTGTTTTTATGCTACATGTGTGCACAAATTAGGCCGCCTTAGGTTTTGTTTGGCCTTCCTTAGGCTTTGTTTGGCCTTCCTTAGCTTGCCTTAGGCTTTGTTTGGCCTTCCTTAGCTTGCCTTTCATATAAGTATTATGTAAGACACTACCATTTCCATGTTTGGCATATTAAGTTGAGTTATTTCTTTTATGCCATGTGTCAAACTCTCTCTCTTGAGTATCCCTTACTTGATCGTCTTCTTCCCTTGCAACCACCGCTTCTAGTGCCTCCATCGCCGCCTCGTTGCACACCATTGCCCCAAAGTCGGTTCTTGACTTCACCAATCCAACCTTGGTGCCTCCACACCATATCTTCCAAATTACTTCTACAGCCAACCTACATTACCATTGTTGGAGCCTCAAAGTTCAAGATCTTGGCAAGGAAGTGATCACAAGATGGATCTCGGGCCTCAAAACTATAACTATTGTATTGATGGATCTCGTTCTTGGTGGGTAGATTTTAAGATCCTCCTCTAATAAGATCCTACTTAGGATCGTGGATCATTTTACCATTTATGAATCGTAAGATCGATTTAATCGTAGGATTGGATCGGAATTTTGATAACCTTAGATCATGGATTCATGGAGAAGAATTATGTTGCTGACAACCGCCATTGTTGAAAATTTGGTGTTGAGTCCGCGAATAGTTAGCAAGACTAGATTTTCATCTGAAACGGGATTCTGAAAATGCCAATGAGCCTTGAGTAAGACTGTGGAACTGAGACTCGAGATGGATTGCATGACTTTTCTTGTTGTAGCGAAACAAGTTCTTAATGGCAGACCAAATGATTTGTGCATGGGCATTAGAAGTCATTACAATTTCAAAGATGTCTATAGATACGAAGCTGTACAACCATGACAAGACAATGTAATCCAACATCAACCTATTTTCAATAGACGGTGGCTCAGGGAAAGAATCGTCAACTTTTCTTATTCTAGGAATATAAGCAATGAGATTTTCAACGAAATTGTCATTAATGATTGTAGTTGATCTTGGCACATCATTGATAATCTTTTGACCATTGTTGTCCGCAAGTTTAGAAGTTTATACTATTTATTTGAGAGTATATAGAAATCCCCAATTAGGACGCCATGTTTACTAATCGTATATACTCCTTGCATTTCATAATACTTGTCTTTTTAGCAATTTGCAAACTACTCCCTCCGTCCCATATTATATGGGGTTTTAGGACAAAATTCTTGTCCCATAATGCATGTCCTTATTAGTTTTTCAATGATATACATTTACTTTTTTATTTATGGTTTTCAAATTTCAAAGTCTTTCTTGGTAAAAGAAATTATCTAGTTACTCTTTATAGTCATTGGGTACACTAAAATAATTTTTTAAAAAATAATTAAAAACATTTATTAGATTGATAGAAAAAGAGGTAAAGTTATGGATAGATAGAAAATTTTAAAAATTTTCTTAATAAGTGTGCATAGAGCTAAAACCCCATATAATAAGGGACAAAGGGAGTATTTAAGAAAGATATAAAAAATACCAATATACCCTCATTTATTACTTTACTTTTCTACTTTATTGAAATCCGCAACTAATAACCTATTATTAATTACAAGGGCAAGTATGTAAAGTAGAGACTAAAACAAGGAGGGTGTCGAACTCCTCCAAAGTGAGAGTATATCGCTCGTTCCCAAGCCGGAACTTAACCTCTCCCTCTGAATTTGGATTATCAATCTTGAGCTTGAGAGTAGCCACAAATTCAGCAGTGAGGGCGGGGTAGCACGGGTCGTCGACACTTAGAAGATAGGCGGTGCCAATATGAGCAAATGCCCGCCTGATGTCCCTATATATACCCAATTGCTTTCCATGAGGTTTGGAGAACCACCTCGTCTTGTGAGGTCCGTTGATCACAAGATTGAACAATTCGACCTCCCTATCGGTCTGTAGAAACACCTCATCATGCTTAGGTGGAGATGGCTTCCTAGCCCTCTTGTTTGCTCGAATTGGTCCTGCATTTAGTCCTGCACATGCAAAAAATCCAAGATAATTTCTCCACACAAAACAAAGGCACCAAATGACCCCATACTTGAATCAAAAACAAGTGCCTAAAATCACTCAAAACTTCCTATTTGCATGCCGCATAAGTAGGGGAATATGGCTATCATGCATAATGAATCACAAATGAATCAATCAAGCATAAAGAACCGAGTTACATCCCAGAAATGAGATCAAAGTCATGCAAAAAATATGGCTATCATGCATAATGAATCATAAATGAATCAATCAAGCATAAAGAACCGAGTTACATCCCAGAAATGAGATCAAAGTCATGCAAAAAATAAAATTTCAAGCTTTCTACAGGGTCATTACCGAACTAGGGGGTCGGTAACGAGGGGCATGTGCGTTCTTGACAATCTAGTGAAAAACAGGGTGTCGGTACCAACCCACAAGGGTCGGTAACGAGGTGACAGTGCCTTGCCCGGATTCAATCCGAGTCGAAGGTTTGACTTCGAAACAACAAACACCCACAATCTCAGCATCTTTAGCAAGTTTTCAACACAATTAAGAGATAACAATCACCAAAAACCCCATACTTAATAAAAAAACCATCCCATAAACATGCCAAAATTGCCAAAACAAGGTGTAGATGTAGAAAACACAAGAACAAGCAAATTATGCTCATAAATTGAAACAAATTCAATCCTAAACATGGAAAAACATTTTCATCAATATACAACACCAATTGAGGCAAAGAGGCAAGCATTTAAGCACCAAAATTTTCAACCTAGATCTAGATATGCAAATTAACCAAAATCACCATATATGCTCAAGTAATTCGCAATAAAAGATTAAGGTTGAGATATCATACCATAAATCCGAGCTATGGAAAGAAAATAAGAAGGATTTGGGATTGGTAACGAGGGTTTTTGGATCGGTAACGAACAAGAATGAAATTGCTCGGTACTGGGGTATTTTGGGCTCGATTTTGCTGGTGTGTATAGTTCAGCAGTGTGCAGCAGCGGCTCGGTGGTGTGAGCATGGTACGCCGCTGAAGGGAGTGAGGTTAAGGGCTCGGGGGTTCGGTTTTGAGGGGAAGGAAAGAAGGGAAGGCGGGGTAGAAAAATAAAAGAAAAAGGGTTATAAGGGAGCTTAACTGATGCGGCCGAACTGATTTTCGAAAAATTCAGCAGGGGTTGTTACCGACCTTCCTATGTGTACGCCGATTTGCTCTGTTTTTTCGATTGTTGCCCATTTTTACCTGTATTACTTAGCAAAGAAATTCTATTCCGAATATTTTACATGTAATCCTAAACAATAAATCAAGAGAAAGCTAGCAAAAAGATCTAAGAAATAAAAACTAAAAGCGGGTTGCCTCTCGTAAACGCTATTTTTAACGTCGTTAGCCCAACGAACTTACCTTGGCTAAACTAGGGTGGCTTTCTTCCGGTTTTTTCGGGATCATGAGAAACCCCATACTTAGCCGGAAAAGTGTCAAAGCTCCCCTCCGTACCGCTCTGATACCACTTGATACGTGATTGCCCCGGAATCCTCCGTAGAAACCTCGTATATGAGCCACACGATCCCGATCTTGCCTTGTAATACCAATTTCTTTCCTACAACACTTTCAAAATCAGAAACTTGCTTCACAAGGAATTGAAGAACTCGAACTTGAATTAATAACAAACTGATTTCGAAACACTAATTTGACTCAAATAAGATAGTTCAACTTGGATGGCTCGAACGCTAATCCAAATTGATAAACTAGTTGATATAAATCGACTAGAACCAAACTTAATTGATCAATTCAATGAATCAAACACAAACACAATCGAATTAAGAGAGAGAGAATTCGGCGAGAGATGATGATCGAAGATGGTTGATGATGCTCGAACCACACAAGACACAATTGTATTTTTTTGGAGCCCAAGAGATAGATTAAAACAATTTGGGTTTAATCTCTCTCAAGCTGATTTTATTGAATGAAATAACAAGAGTATAAATAGAGAATACAAAAGCTATTACTTGGGGAGCAAGGAGAGAAGGTGGCCGACCCTAGGATGATAGAATTGGCCTCCTTTTCTTGCTTCCCAAGATATAATAAAATATCTAATTAAATCTATCTAGATTCCTCTTAAATAAAATAAATCATGGCTGATTTATTTATTTAAGGAAAATATCCTAACAACTATAAAATATCTCTAACAACCAAGAGAGAGAATATCAACCAACTAACATAAGCCTATTGATTGATTTCTCTACATTATTTAAAAGCAAACACGCCTATAATAAAATAATAGAAGATATTTTCTCTTACTTAGAATGGTCAAGTCAAAGGGTTGACTTTGACCCATGTACCAATTTATCTCACCCGGTCACTTACTAAATTCAGCCCTAAAGTGAGACAAACTAATACAAGTTTCTAAATAAGGAAATAGGTAATTTTCGGCCCCTTGAGTTAATCCATGGAATCCGGGCTCAATTGATGTCGAATGCACGAGACCCACTTTGTCTTGCTAGGCTCTTCAAGAACAGCTGCCAATCGAACCAAGATTGCTGTTGTGCCTTGAGCAATCTTCTTAGCTCGACTTCTTGTAATTGGTCCATCAGAAGGCACTCGAATCAGCTCATCGACGTCGGTTGGAGACATGGCAGGCTTCATTGCATCATTCTCCTCCACTTGAGCTCGAATCGTCTCTGATTCGACGTCGGAATCAAAATCTGGCACATAAAGAGATAGATCAGCCACATTAAAAGTCGGATGGACACCATACTCACCAGGCATGTCAACATGATATGCATTAGAGCCGATTCTTCTGATGACACGAAATGGTCCATCTCCTCTCTGATCTAACTTGTTCTTCCTTTGATTTGGGAACCTTTCCTTCCTTAGATGCACCCAAACAAGATCTCCTTCTTCAAAGATAACTTGTTTCCGACCCTTATCAGCATGGGCCTTGTACTTCATGGATTTCCTCTCCAAGTGCATCTTTGTCCTCTCATGTAGCTTCTTCACAAACTCAGCCCGCTTGTCAGCTTCAAAGCCCTCTTTTCCCTTGTATGGCTGAGGCGTCAAGTCCACCGGAGTCCTCGGATTCAGCCCATAAACGACCTCAAAAGGGGTCATCTTTGTAGCTGAATGGATTGACCTGTTATAAGCAAACTCCACAAAAGGCAAAACATCTTCCCAACGTTTGAGGTTAGCTTTAAGCATAGTTCTAAGTAAAACCCCTAACGTTCTATTAGTAACTTCAGTTTGCCCATCAGTTTGTGGATGACATGAGGTAGAAAATAGCAATTTAGTTCCCAATTTAGACCACAAACTTTTCCAAAAATAACTCAAAAACTTAGCATCACGATCTGAAACAATAGAACAAGGAATGCCATGCAATCTAACAACTTCCCTAAAAAACAAATCAGCAACATGCACAACATCATCAGTCGTGTGACAAGGAATAAAATGAGCCATTTTGGAAAAACGGTCTACCACTACAAAGATAGAATCTCTACCCTTCCTAGTTCTAGGCAATCCTACAATGAAGTCCATAGAAATGTCCTCCCAAGGTGAACTAGGAATAGGCAAAGGCTGGTACAAACCATGGGGATTAAGTCTAGACTTAGCTTTAGCACAAACAACACAACTCTTGACAAATCTAAGCACATAGTTACTCATTTTAGGCCAAAAGTATTGTTCTTTTAATCCTTCTAAAGTCTTTTCTAAACCCCTATGTCCTCTTGATTCATGAACCTCTTTAGTTAGAAGCCTACGTATACTAGATGAAGGAATGCACAATTTACCAGCTTTAAACAAGTATCCATCATCAATAAAGTAGGTATCTATTTCTCCCCTAGACATGCAATTCTTATAAATTTCAGCAAAGTGAGGATCACTAGCATACAATTCCTTAATCATTGCAAATCCAAGGATCTTAACATCACATTGGTTCAAGAGAACATACCTGCGAGAAAGGGCGTCAGCTACCACATTCTCTTTGCCTTTCTTATGCTTTACAACATAAGGGAAGGTCTCCATAAATTCAACCCATCTTGCATGTCACCTGCTGAGTCTGGATTGGCCTTTCAAATACTTCAAGGCCTCATGATCAGAATGGATTACAAACTCTTTAGGCCACAAATAATGAGACCAAGTTTTCAAAACCCTAATTAAAGCATACAACTCTTTATCATAAGTAGGGTAATTCAACTCAGCCCCACTAAGCTTCTCACTAAAATAAGCTATGGGTTTCTTGTCTTGCAAGAGCACGCCTCCTATGCCATGTCCAGATGCGTCCACCTCTATCTCAAATGCTTTGGAGAAGTCAGGAAGCTGGAGTACTGGGGCGTGGCATAATCTGTCCTTCAAAGTGTTGAAGGCGTTCTCTTGTTGCTCTCTCCATTTGAATGCTGAATCGTTCTTTGTAAGCTCATGGAGAGGGGCTGCAATTGTGCTAAAATCACGCACAAATCTCCTGTAGAAGCCAGCCAAGCCGAGAAAAGAGCGCACCATGGTTGGTGTAGTCGGCTGGGGCCACTCCCTGATTGCCTTGATCTTGTCTTCATCTACCTTCAATCCACCTTTAGACACAACAAAACCAAGAAAAATGGTAGACTCCGAGCAAAAAGAACACTTTTTCAAGTTAACATAAAGCTTTTCTAACCTTAAAGTGTCCAAAACAGCCCTAAGATGGTCTACATGTTCATGCAAGGTTTTGCTATAGACTAAGATATCATCAAAGTAGACTACAACAAATTTACCTAAGTATATTCTTAGAACATGGTTCATAAGCCTCATGAAAGTACTAGGTGCATTAGTTAATCCAAAAGGCATTACTAACTATTCATATAAACCATACTTAGTTTTAAAGGCAGTTTTCCATTCATCCCCTTCCCTCATCCTAATTTGATGGTACCCACTTCTTAAATCAATCTTAGAAAAGAAATTAGCACCATGCAATTCATCAAGCATATCATCTAATCTAGGAATGGGATGACGGTACTTAACTGTTATTTGGTTGATCGCCATGCAATCAACACACATTCTCCAAGTGCCATCCTTCTTTGGCACCAAAATCACCGGAACCGCGCATGGGATGAGGGATTCACGCACATAGCCTTTGTCCATGAGATCTTGCACTTGTCTTTGAAGCTCAGCGGTCTCCTCTGGACTTGCTCTATAGGTTGCACGGTTTGGTAAAGAAGCGTCGGACACCAAATCAATTTGATGCTCAATGCCTCTAATTGGTGGAAGGCCTTGTGGCAACTCTTCAGGCATCACATCTTCAAATTCCTGTAATAGAGCTTGAATACACTTTGGAAGATGTGAAATATCTTGACTAATAATAAGTATGTCTTTCCTCATAAGAAGTAAGCAAAAAGAGTTAGGGAAAGAAATACTAGACTGAGTAACTAGAGAGCGCTTTTCTACACTGCCTTTTAAGCCGATTTTTGGCTCTTTCTGTAGGCGTTCTTTTTCCAGATCTGTAGATCTCTGAGTCTCTGAATTGCTCCCAAAGTTTGAGGGAAAACGCCCGAGTGGTTTGGGAGATAGCCCCGTTTTCGTCTCAGATGCACTGCTGGAAGTGTAGCTCGGCACTTTTGACGATTTTGGGACTTTTTCTGGGCGTTTTTCGTCCCAATCAGTAGCTCCACTCGTGCTTGATGTTGTCCTAAAATTTGAGGCAGAAGTTCCGGGTGGAGACTGGAAAATGCCGCTAGTCTTTGTTGGTGCGTCGGGCGCCGAGCGCCAGGCCGTAACCTTGGCCGCCGATTCAGCCTCCTCTTTCTCTTCCTTGGCACGCCTAAGTGCCCTAGCTTGGTCTCTGCGTACCTGGTCCTGTAAAACTTGTTGGGGGGACAATGGTAGAAGAGAAACTCTCCTCCCTTCATAGTTAAACGAATAGGTATTAAGCATGCCATCATATATTACTCTCCTATCGAATAACCATGGTCTACCTAACAAGATATGAGTGCATTCCATGTTTACCACATCATACATGATATCATCCACATAATTGCCTATGGAAACACGGACTAAGCATTGATGAGTAACTAAGTTAGGACCATCAGAATCATTAATACCATTTAGACCATAACTAGTAGCCCTAGGTGGGGTTTTTAATTGCAAGTGATCAACTACCTTAGCATTAATAATGTTACAACAGCTACCACTATCAATTATCATGCATAACACTTGATTCTTTACTGTACACCTAGTATGAAAAATATTTTCCCTTTGATCTAGCCTAGGTGTTTCTTGTAAAGTAAGAGTACGCATGGTTACCAAAGTTAGAGGCTGTTCGGTGCAATCTGGTTCAATGGCCTCTACGTCCTCCTCCTCTTGTCCATTGCTCTCCTCCTCCACTTGATTTGGAGGTATATCTTCATCACTCACATATCCTCCATTGGTGGTGAGTAGAACTTGTTTCTGATTTGGACAATCCTTGGCATAATGACCTCTTCCTTGACATTTATAGCACACTAGATCTCATGCTCTTGGCTGATTTGGAGGTCCATTGTTGGGACGTCTTTGGCCTTGAAAACCTGCTGGTTTAGGTGAGCTAGAAGCTCCCTTTTGCTGCATAGAAGGGTTAGAAGAATAAGAATTGGAATTTGAACTAGAATTAGAAACATACCTTTTTGGTGCATTCCAAGCTTCCTTCTTCTTCCTTTGTTGTTGCTCATAAAGTAGTTGGGCTGAATGTACTAAGGCATTGAGATCCTTGATTCGTTGAATCTCCAATGTGTCTTTAATGCTTTGATTCAGTCCATCCATGAATTGGGTCCTTAGAGACCGTTGGGAATGATGAATTCCCGCTTTGAAGCTCAAATCCTCTAGCTCATTGAAGTACTTAGTTGGAGACTTGGTACCTTGTTTGCATGTGGCAACTTTCAATCTCATGTGCTCGGTATGCTGTTCAGGCACATATTTCTTCCTCATTACAAACTTCAGCTGGCCCCAAGTTTCAATTGGTGGTAAGGCCTTTCTAATTCGATCCTCCTTTATTCTGAACCACCAATTTCTAGTGGTCCCAACAAAGTGGATAACAACAACATCAACTTTCTCCCATTCTTCATAGCCCATGTGATCTAGAATGAAGTTTGTAGCTTGCTCCCACTCTAGATACTTCTCTGGATTGAGCTCTCCACTGAATGGCTCTATCTTGATCTTTATATCACGCTTACCAATCTGATTGACGGTTTGGTTAGCGGTGTTGTTGTTGTTCGGCCTTTGTACTCCATAAGCTGGTGGAATATCCTCTACAACCTCAGCTTGGTTGTAGAAATCATCAAGGGGAGGATGCCATGGGCGCCTTTCTTCCCCGGTGTAGCCATAAGTCACATCATCATAAGGATTGTTGTAATGTTGTTGTTGATGATGAGTGGCTTGAGGATACCGGTTTGCTGGCTGATTATAGAACTGTTGATGAGTAACCGGTGGAGTCCTCGTCCCAAAGCCTCGTCCTCTGCCTCGGCCTGCCGTGGGGGAATAATGAGCCGGGGGATCTTGATCTTTGTAGCTAGCAAGCACGTCATGCTCTTCATCAACTGCTTGTTGCTTGCCTTTGTCGCTACCTGAGGCTTGATTTGGGTCACTTGTAAGCTCTATTGCAGGGGCAATCTTATGACTTCCTTGAGACGACTCAATCAAAGTGGCAAGTTGCTCCTCTAGACGCCGCAATTGTGGAGTCAATGCAGCCGTGGCCAACTCTACAGCTCGAGCTTGACCATCTCGTACACTATCACTAATAGACAACCTGATGAAATCGATTGCCTCCTTAGAAAGGTTCAGTTCAGCCGGGTTAGGCTCATTCGGGATCACCATTGTTCCTAAAACAAGCAAGAAAGTAGAGAGAGTAGTGTGTTCTAAAGCAAATCACAACAAGCAATAACACACCTTAATCAAGCCAAAACTTGCCTCAAAGCAATCCAATCAATTTAATTCAGTTTTTGGGTTGAATTGAGGGAGTAAATGGATAGATATGGAATACTAATGATAAATAAAGGAAATATTCAGCTTAAGCAAATGGTAAGTATGCAATAAGACAAGCAATGCAAATAATCCCTCTATGAGCTTTAAAACACATGCAATCTCTCAATTGACTCTATGCAAGTTAATAAAGCCAAATTAAGCATGCAAGGACAGAAATATGGTGGGCTAAAAGTGACTTTTTTGTTTTGTCACTATTTTTCTTCAAAGTGATTTCTACTTAACTATTTTTAAGCAAGCAGTCACTAGGTTTGAAAGTGGCTTAAAACTAGTTGGGGTAGATCACTTTTGCTTTTCTGATTTTTTTTTTGAATTTATGCACAAACTACTCTTGTGCTAGAATTGAGAAACAAGCAAAGCAATGCAACAACTGGATGCAAGGGCAAAAACGAAAACAACTAGGCTGATTTTTTTTTTATCTAAGTGACTTTACACTACCAATGAAACCAACTAGAAGCCAAATTAACAAAGAAGAAAAGGGGTAAGGCCGAGTATATGGGATGCAATGACAAAAATCAGCAATTATCAACAATGCAATATGAATCTCTATTGATCATGCAACATGCCATAAAAACTCATAAAAATTGTAGGAAGACAAAAGCTAATCTATATTGCAACACAACTCAACCAATTCAACCAAAAGCATGCAACAAATCCCTTAAAATCTCCTAGATGGGTTATTACTTGGGGGGCAAGCAACAACAAGGAGGGTTAGGGTTTGGTGGAGGTTCTTCTCTAGGGTTTAGTGGCTGGTAGGGTTTCGAACTAGGGTTACCTAATTAGGGATAGGGTTGCGAATTTAGGGTTAGGGTTCGAATGGTCTAGCCGCGAATTAGGGTTAGGGTTACGAGGGTGGGGGAAGGCGAATTAGGGTTAGGGTGATCCGACTGGGGTGGGGTTGGTGGAGTTAGGTTCGAGTGGTGGTGGGGGGTGGTGCGGCTAGGATTAGCGACACCAGGTCGTAGTGGTTAGGTGGTGGCGGGGTGGTGGTGGTGGCGGAAGTATGTGGTGGTTGGGTGAAAAATTCAAATTATGGTCTTAAAAATTCTAGCTTTGGGTAAAGGTTCGAACTTTAGGATCACAAACTGAATTAAATCAACTAGAAAGCAAATTAAGGAAAGAAAATTTTACTTGGCGAGACGCTGGATTATGATACCACTTGATACGTGATTGCCCCGGAATCCTCCGTAGAAACCTCGTATATGACCCACACGATCCCGATCTTGCCTTGTAATACCAATTTCTTTCCTACAATACTTTCAAAATCAGAAACTTGCTTCACAAGGAATTGAAGAACTCGAACTTGAATTAATAACAAACTGATTTCGAAACACTAATTTGACTCAAATAAGATAGTTCAAGTTGGATGGCTCGAACGCTAATCCAAATTGATAAACTAGTTGATATAAATCGACTAGAACCAAACTTAATTGATCAATTCAATGAATCAAACACAAACACAATCGAATTAAGAGAGAGAGAATTCGGCGAGAGATGATGATCGAAGATGGTTGATGATGCTCGAACCACACAAGACACAATTGTATTTTTTTGGAGCCCAAGAGATAGATTAAAACAATTTGGGTTTAATCTCTCTCAAGCTGATTTTATTGAATGAAATAACAAGAGTATAAATAGAGAATACAAAAGCTGATTTTATCAACCAACTAACATAAGCCTATTGATTGATTTCTCTACATTATTTAAAAGCAAACACGCCTATAATAAAATAATAGAAGATATTTTCTCTTACTTAGAATGGTCAAGTCAAAGGGTTGACTTTGACCCATGTACCAATTTATCTCACCCGGTCACTTACTAAATTCAGCCCTAAAGTGAGACAAACTAATACAAGTTTCTAAATAAGGAAATAGGTAATTTTCGGCCCCTTGAGTTAATCCATGGAATCCGGGCTCAATTGATGTCGAATGCACGAGACCCACTTTGTCTTGCTAGGCTCTTCAAGAACAGCTGCCATTCGAACCAAGATTGCTGTTGTGCCTTGAGCAATCTTCTTAGCTCGACTTCTTGTAGTTGGTCCGTCAGAAGGCACTCGAATCAGCTCATCGACGTCGGTTGGAGACATGGCAGGCTTCACTGCATCACTTGTGGTCCCTTATTGTAAATAAGTATGTTTGGATGTCCTACACAAGGGTTAGTAAAATCTGCCGACCAAGAAGGCTTCGACCCTCTTATAGCATGAATGTAAGGAAAGGATGTAGAAGAAGGATGTAAGCAAGGATCTTTACTGGATTTTATCAAGTCGGAGTAAGAGGACTCATCGTTGCTTTTCAAAAAGGGCATAGTTACCGAGGGTATGGAGGTTGTTACCGACCCCACTGGGTCAGGGAATGCCTCGGTAAAGTGCCTGTCTAGCCTGGTGACGGATATGTGATCATCTTTCTTCATTGGATGAAGGTTTGTTATCCACCATGGGGGGTCGGTAGACTCCTCGGTGATGTACTCTGCAACCTTGTGCATCGTGAACTGCTCATCCGGGTGGAAATCATCGAACGGCTCAGCATTCCCGGGCTTCGTATAAGAATGAAACATCTTGATCTCTGCAGCCGCGGTCTCATCAATTGAGGAATTGAAGCGGAATTCAACCACCTCCTCCCCGATATCAAAGGTTAGGAGTCCCTTTCTAACATCAATTCGTGCTCCGATCGTAGCTAGGAATGGCCTACCAAGGATGATAGGCACCACATGATCCTCGGGCATCTCCATTACGATGAAGTCGTTGGGGAGAAAGAACTTGCCTACTTGGACAGGGACAACATCAACGACTCTAGTTGCTTGTACACATGATCCGTTCGTCATATAAAGGTTCATGTTGACAGGTTCCAACGGTCCTATATTGGCTTTTGACCAAATAGAGAGAGGTAGAAGACTCGTGCTGGCACCTAAATCACATAATGATCGGACCATCGGATGAAGAATCGCGGTAGAAGACTCGGTGGTTCTTGTATTTCAAGCCTATCCTATTAGTTCGGGCACGGATGATCGGACCATCGGAGCACACACACATGGCGTGCTCCTCGTCGTGGGCAGAAATTTCTGAGGGTAGGGTCATATCATCATCCACCCTTGAGTGCGAGCGTCCCCGCTTCACCCTCGTCAAAATCTTGTGCCATGTATGAGGAAATATTGGCGACATTGAAAGTGGCGTGCACGCCTTAGTAATCAAGGAGATCAAGCTGGTATGCGTTATTGTCAATGGTCTGAATGACTCAGAATGGGCCATCTCTTCTATCGGAAAGCTTCATCTTGCGACTAGCTAGGAAGTGCTCCTTGTATAGGTGAAACCGCACAAGATTGACAGGTGCAAACACAATGCGGTGGTGTCCGCGGTTGTGGTACGTTGCATACTAAGAAGGTTGGCGTTCTAGCTGCTCTCTAGTACTCTGGTGCATTTCTTTGATCTAGTTTGCATGGGTGGTCATAGGGCGTCAAGTCCAACGACATCAATGGGTTATGTTCGTTAACGACATTAAAAGTTGTTAGATGCGTTGCCAAAAGCATGGACTTGTTATAAGAGAACTCAACAAAATGTAGCAAGTCTCCCAATGCCCGGGGTTCAGCTTCAACATAGTGCGAAGAAGAGAACCTATTGTCATGTTGTTCACCTCAATTTGGCCATCTTTTTGGGGGTTATAGCTCGTAGAAAATAGAAGCTTAGTACCAAGCTTCCCCCATAGAGTGCACCAAAAATGACTAATAAATTTGGAGTCGCGGTCACTAACAATAGTTTGTGGAACTTCGTGAAGGCGTACACATACTTGTACAATAGATCGCTGACCTCAGCGATATTGTTTATGGTCTTACAAGCCACAAAATGAGCCATCTTGGAACATCGACCGATTATAAAGAATATGTAATCTTGCCTCTCTTGGTCGTAGGCAAGCCAACGATAAAATCCATGGATAAGTTTTCCCATGGTCCAATCAGAATGGGAAGCAAAATCGCCACAGCCATCATGTGCCTCCAAGATCACTAGAAGATGAACCGAAGAATAAAGAATGCATATGCATTCGGCCTTATACAAGTAATGCTCGGAGAGATAGTAGGTCTCATGCTCACGTCGAACATGACATTGCTCTACGATAGGACCAGAGAAAGGATAAGAGGAGTACAACTCCATGATCAGAGCGAAGCCAATGACCTTCATTTGGATGTAAGTCAGAAGGGAATAGTGGTGGGAAAGGTCATCGACTACTATATTATTAGTCCACAATGAGCATGGCGGCGACTAAGATGAGCTTGGCTCTTCAAAAAGTGCAACGTCGCATGGTCGCTATGTATGACAAACTCCCCTGATCACATGTTGCCACGTCTTAAGGACTCTAATCAGGGCATAAAGTTCCTTATCATAAGTTGAGTAATTCAGTTGAGGCTCGGATAGCATCTTGCTAAAGTATGAAACGAGACGCTTCTCTTGGTAGAGGACACCACCAATACCAATGTGTGAAGTGTCACACTCGATCTCGAAAGGTCTCTAGAAGTCGGGCAACTTTAGGAGAGGAGCATTGTATAAAGCCTTCTTCAGGGCTTGGAAGGTCGTCTTGCGTGGCTCCATCCACAAGATGATGGTGCTTTTATTCGTCAAAGAATGAAGAGGCGTGGACATTGTGCTGAAGTCATGCACAAAATGCTTGTAGAATCTAGAAAGTCCTAAAAAAGTGCGCACATTTATTGGAGTCTTAGGATTAGGCAACTCCTGGATATCTCGAACCTTGCTATCATCTAAGACCAACCTATCCTTGGAGATAACATACCCAAGAAACACCGTGGAGGGCCAAAAAAGGAGCATTTGGCAAGATTGCCCAATACGGTCTCGTGCCGGAGACGAGAAGGGACAAGATGAATATGGTCAACATGGTCTTCGAGAGTGCAAGAAAAAATGAGAATGTCATCAAAGTAAACGATAATAAATTTCCCTATAAACTCTATAAAGATGTGGGTCATGAGACACATGAACATGAACACATTAGTGATCGTAAAAGGCCTCATGAGCCACTCATGCAGATCATACTTTGTTTTGAAGGCGGTTTTCCATTTATGGCCTTCCTTCATACGGATCTGGTGATATCCACTCTCCAAGTCCACTTTTGAGAAGATAGTGGCACCATGAAGCTCATCCAACATATCATCGAGTCGAGGAACAATATGACGATACTTGATCATAATCTGGTTGATGGCTCGATAGTCAACATACATGCCCCAAGAACCATCCTTCTTGGGCACAAGTATAACATGAACGACATAGGGGCTCATGGGCTCTCGAACATAGCCATGCTCAAGGAGTTCCTAAACCTGTCGTTGAAGCTCCCTCATCTCCGCAAGGCCTACCTTATAAGCAGCACGGTTAGGCAAAGGTGTGTTGGGCACTAAGTCTATCTAGTGCTCAGTGCCACAAATAGGAGGGAGTCCAGAAGGAAGTTCATATGAGAAAACATCAGTGAAATCCCCTAGTAACATGGCTACGGGCATAGGCAAAGGTGTTGAACCTGGAGTCTTTGACTCAGAAGGCGTAGTCACTAGTAGAAAATAAGGTGCTTTGCCTTGTAGAGGGGCAGTAAGGTCATTGTGCCTAGGCAAAAGAATACGACACTCGATTCACCCTTTGTAGATCGGGCGGGGGCATGGAAGAGGGAGGCACACTCGGTGGCGAAATGTGCCATGAAGAATCCAAGGTGTCGCGGCTTGAGAAAGGAGATGCAATGGTGCTTTCTCCACAAGGGCCTTCTTAGGCTGAGTTCCTTCACCAGAAGATGGTGTGCCTAAGGAATCAGAGCGACAGCTAGAAACAATCGTGCGAGTAGAAGTGGTCGCCTTATTAGGTGTAGAGATGGCCTTGTGATGATTGCGCTTGACCTGGTCATGCGCGATCTCACTCAACCTCATATGAAGCAATTTGACGCGTTTCCTATGGTAATTGAACGTATAGGTGTTTAGAAAACTATCATGCTAAACATGTTTGTCATAATAACACGAGCGCCTCAATAGTAGGCATGTGGTATCCATGACAATGAAATCATATACAACTTCATTCAAATACTGGCCGATAGAGAATGGAATCCAACAATGTTTGGTGACCTAGTTCTCGTTCGTGGTTGATATCTAGTGAAGCGAATAAGGAGTTAGATGGGGAAAAGTAGGCAATCGTAAGTACTCAACTACCTTGTGGTTGATAATATTGCAACAACTGCCCCCATCGATGATAACGCTCGGAGCAGTTGTTTGAACTATAGCCCTGGTGTGGAACAGGTTCTCCCGCTGGTCACCATTACTCGACATCTGAAGAATGAGGGCTAGTCTAGAGATTAGACTAAGCATTGTGCCAACATTAATGGAAGGGATTGGCACGAATACTCATCTTCATCAGCATCCTAAAACTTTGGAGTGACCTCAATTGCCTCAAGTTGGCTCTCATCCTCATCCAGCGATGCATACGCTTCCACATGCTCAAAGAAAAGGACTCTCCAAGCATTGGTACAATCCTTCTTATAGTGGCCTCTGCCACCACACTTGAAGCACTCGATGTCCCTAGAGCGTTCAGTGGTACTAGGTATGACCGTGAGTGTGGGGCACATATTGCAGTTGTGGGTTCCATAGTCGGGGTTGCGCTTCCTTGGCTCGGTGCGCTAGTACCATACTAGAGGTAGATGAGCACATGCCAGAAGTGCTAATGCCAAGACGTGTGGAAGTAAGGAACCTCGACAGGTTAGACAGCCAAGAGAAGTAGGGGAGTTGGCACGCACTTGCTACTTATGCTATTTGCATAAGCAGTGTGCATTAACGAATTCAAGTCCTTCATGGGAAAAATCTCTAAATGGTCATAAAAAGGATGTTAATCCCACTAAGGAACTTGTTCCGGAGGGTAGAAGGCTCAACTAAGATGTTGGCCTTATAGTATATGTCCTCCAAGCGAGAGAAGTACTCTATAGGCGACTGGTTACCTTTGCGGGCCATGGAAATTTCCAAACGCGTATGGTTCATGTAGTCAATAGGAACATACTTCTAAGTCATGACAAACACCAATTGGTGCCAATCACGGACCACATGTAAGTTCCGTCGACATCAATCGTCAAAAAATGGTGCCACCAATTGTGGGACACTCATGAAGTGGCACGTGACAGTACTGGAGAGTATTTTGGGTTGCGCACACCCATTCAAGGAATGTTGTCGGATCATATTCTCCATGGAAGTGGTCAATCTTTACCCTGACATCTTGCCTCCGGAGGCGAGGTGAGTCTCAATGATCTCGGCCAAAACCCGTAGGCATGTGCATCGTCTGATCGTAGTCACAGTCGATGTGAAACCTCAGACCCTTTGCCTCGATGCCTCGATTGACACGGAAGATCACATCAGTCGATGTCTTAGTCTCGGTGTTTGTCATATTGAGTGTTGCGATGGGCGCGATCATTACCGACATGGTATAGGTCACCATCACCGACATTCAGCAAGGGTGGAATCCAATCCAAAGGTTGATCCTGAAGCTCAACCCGGTCACCCAACAGTAGAAAGGAGTGGGGTTAAGCATCCTTGATTTCCTCATCATTGAACACGAAAAATTCATCCTCTACTTGAGGGGTTGTAGATTAATACCCCTTGGACCCATAATATGGTATGCGAGCTCGGGTCCAACCTAAATCATGATTGCCTAGGAGTCGGCTCGGTGTCGTGAACATGTGTCGGGGGACTGTTGTCTTGTTGTCGAGAATTCCATTATTACCATCATTGTGTCCGCCTAGCAATTCAATGGACAACATTTTGAAGTAAACTAGGTCGTACAATGGTATGCAAAACACAATCAATGCACTAGAGCTCTAGTATACACAATGGGTAGGCTTAGATTTTGGGTGTCGAGAGGGAAGCTAATGGGAACACCCAAATGTGGTGATATGGGTGAAACACAACCAATAAATGAGTGGATACACCCCCACACAATTGAAATGCAACAAACAACAACTAGTACGATTACAACTAGAAGGAAAACGCAACAAGATATATGAGCTAGTAGAGGAATATAAGTACATGGGGTTACCTTTTTTTGGCACCCCCACACAATTGGAGAGTTAATAAATAAGGGTATTTTGGGAAGAATAATATTTGTCTTAATATGTGTGTATATTGCTCAAAAGCCAATTAGACTTAGACGGAGTGAGTATCTTTTTACAAAAATTAGAACTGTGAGCATAATACTACCTATGAATTTGGAAATAATAATATATAACATGAAAAGAAAATATTATTTATTCCTTCATATGGTTGAGAAAACATAACAAAAAAATTATGGGTGAAAGTATAAAAGAAAATCTATCATTGGACTAAAAACATATGAGGTTAATGAAAATCAACATATATAAGACTAAGATAGCACAAGATAAGAAAGAAACAAAATTTATTTCATACCTTGTAATATTACAAATGAAAATCAATAGTGATCAACTCACCTAACCAATTAATCATAGATATCTACTCTCTCATTTTCTTTTAGATAAGAATACAAATTTCATGGGTAGTATTATCATTTTTTCTCACCCCAAATTTAAGAGGAAGCAAGGAAATTGGTATTACCAAAAAGAACATTTCAATCTACAACAACACATGTTGATAAAGTTTTATAAATTAATCTAAATTATAGAAATAATAGATGAGAGAATTTGCACATAAATGAATCTCTTTTACTCTTCCTTTTCACCTATTATAAGCATATATATAAGTTATTACATGGAATATAATGAGTCAAATATACACATAAATATGGATGTAATTAGATGTGGTAAATGCGGATAATAATTACACATATGAGAATCAACATCCTAGGAGATTCTCTATGTGTACATGAAGAAAATTCGGCCCTTGTAGATCCATAGGATAATCAAGGCAAGTTGAGTAGATCCCAAAGGATAATCTCATTAGTATACCCCGACGGGTAATCTCATGGGTGTAGACCACAAAGGTAATCACCACCGAACGTTTAAAACATAATAACTTGGCCGGATAATGGCAAACAACTCACTCGAAGGTTTGAGCTTTCCTTCAACGATTATTGGCCCTATTCCATGCCAAGGGATATCCGCAATACCGTTGTAGGATAAAATGTTCCAACAAACAATGAAAAGGGTGGCAAATCCAATCCCTAAGTAAACACATTCCTTGTTCGAGATGTAGAAACCGTGCTTGATTTTCCTTTTAGAAAAACGCTCCACATTTGCTCCACACTTGTGTTTGATTTCTTGTGAGATTTTCTCCCAATTGTGTCCAAACAATTCCACCAAAACCGTGCCTAAATATCTGTAAGAATCCGTGTAAAATTTGTGAACTTTCCACGCCTTTTATAGCCTAAAGTGGTTGGTTGTTTTTGGTGGTTAAAAGTGGTTCCAAGAGGTTGGGGATGTTTAAGAGAAGTTGGGCAGTTTTCCATGTTTTTTTTCAACAAAGAACTGCACAACCTCTCTCCTTATCCATCATTATACACAACTGGAATGGCCCAAATAAGGCCCACTTGATTCGGCACAAAACTCTCCAATAAAGAGCCAAGCAAAGCCCAAAATTCCAGCCCATAAATGCCGGCCCAATTCAGCACATTCAAGGCCCAGTTAAAGCCCATATAATTGACCCAAGGAGGTCCCAACAAAGGCCCAAGGGGCCAGCCCATGGGGCCCATGTTAGGTGTCAAGCTAGCTTAGGTAGCTAGGTAACAAGCTAGCTAAGGTAGCTAGTTGCCAAGCTAGTGTAGTTGGCTTCCAGCTAGTGGAGCTGACTTTCATCTAGTTGAGCTAACTTCAAGCTAGTTTCTTGAGCTAGGAGCTAACTTTAGCTTATGGAGCTAACTTACAAGCTAGTTTCTAGCTTCCAAACTAATTTCTAGCTTCCATAGCTATGTGCCAAGCCATTCCCAAGCTTAGTTCTCATCACGGACATTCCACCAAGCTTAGCGTAGCTCCCATTCATTCAATCATTAATGCACAAAGCTTCATTTACACTTTCCTTGCTCAAAGCACAAACACCTAGCTTGGTTGAGTTTCGTGATGAGTACCCAACACCTTGTGCCAAGGCATATGTGCGCCAAAACCCGATCTCGCAACTGCCAAGACGTTTGCCAATTCTAGCACTAGGTGTGACATGGCCTAAGCATAGGCGTGCCATTACCAAGCTCTGTGCCCGTGCCACACCATGCAAGCACCCAACACTCAAGGTTTCTCGTGCCAAGGCATTGTCGCACACCTCAGAGTCATACTTACCTACCCTTCCATATGGTCACTTCTCTTCTTCGTCTTTCCTCTAAAACACTCCATGAGCTATCACATAGACCGAGCTTCCCAATCGATGCTCCTATGTGATTCTTTCTCACCACATGCACATAAAAGGGACCGATGACTTTAACATATCACCAACATTCCTCCCCCATTTGTGCAATGTCATCAAACTCGAACAAATTTGAAACTCTATGTTATAGAAGTAAATATCCATTGGATTTGAATTTACAACTTGTAGCAATTACCATCACACACTAAAGAATCGTGGTCTTCCGAAGAATTGAACCACATCAACTTGTCTAAGTGGACGTAGCAAAAGTACAACATGAGTTACATAATGTGTATACAATATACTCGATTTTTTGAAGCTTTACGTCCCATATCCTTTTCACACATGCTTTGAGACAATTAATCCTAAAACTCTCTTGGAAGAAGCCTTTTACTTCCGCATATGCTTAGTTGAACTTCTAACTTGCACCTACAAATGAAATTTCCAAAGTTCATTAATGAAACCATGTTTCAAAAATACCCTTTTATGTAGGCAAGATCATTTTACTTTGATGGCCTGTTATGCTCTCCAACTCTACGTTTTTGGCCTACCACATTGAATTCAACCCTACACCTTTCAGTAAGGGGGAATTGGGCGTCCAAATCATAGGTTGCTATTAGGACTTTAACCCCATCCCTTGAGTTGATTTGTACATGAACTCTTATGCCAATCTTTCAGATAAGATATTGCCAACCTCGTTGTGTTTCTCCACAAAATCAACTGAGATGACTCCAAGTGTAAATTATTTTTCAAAAGAATAATCCTTCACACCTAAATGTCAAATTTTGACTCCAAGGTCGAATTTATGCAAGATTGCCTCTTGGGACTTCCCAAGAAAGTGCACTCATCACCCAAATAGGAATTCTCGACCACTCGTCGACTAGCGGTCTTCCACATTTAGGTGATCCAACTTGCATCATAATCTTTCCAATGCGGAAAGCATTTTCACAAATCCAATGCCTTGAGCAATAAATCATCTAACCCACGAAAATGGCCATGTCAGGGCCGGTGTCGGCTTTTTATCACTTGAGAATACTCAAGTTGTGATACACATTCTAGGAGATGTGTTTCACTTGGATCCATAGGTGCCTTAAACATGTGTAGAAATTACAAATATTTCATTACCTTCCGATGTATTGTAAAATGGCCTCTTCATGATTTTATCAACGAAGAACTTCATAGACAAGATTCTCTTCATCTCGCCAACTTCCTTTGGTTTCTACTTTCTACCAAAGTAACCCTGTCATTTGCATATAGACTTATTAAAACTCCTTAACCAGAGTTATTAAACTTACGATATTGCCCATGCATTAAGCTCATAGTATTAGTCCATAGAGGGACTTTTCAAATGACATCTCTTACCTTTTGGCCATCTAACACAAAGCTTTTGCTTGCTTCATATAAACATGTTTATCCTATTCACTAATGCCTTGGAGAATAACAAAAGATATCATCGATACGAAGATATGAGATGATATTGACCTTCCCTTTCCTAGAATCTTTCATCAAGGAAACTTGAAGAATTGTGCTCACAGGACGTTCATCTTATCAGAAGTATAGATTACACTCGTTAAGATTTGCCCTCGCAAACAATCCATAATTAGTGCCCACAAGAATCGACTGCCTTGTCCTTGATACTACTCTTCAAGGCATCCATAGCATAGGGAACAACTCGGTTCAGAACTCAGCCGAGTCTTAGACAGTGTCACACCTCTAGATAAGAACTCGACCCACAACACGACCGAGTTGTGGACTGAGTCATGCTTCTAGCCAAGAACTCGGCCTACAACTCGACCGAGTTGTGGACCGATTCAATACTCCAAGCCATAACCGGTGCCCTTTCTCCATAGTGCCTTTAGCCATACAATGGCTTTCTTGACCATGCATCTAGGTTAGCAAGTGTGCCAACACTAGGCCTTCCCAACGCATCGACACTCATCATGGATGTAGCGTCAATAGGTTCAAAACCAATGTAGGATCCTCTTTTATTGCCTCAGATCCGAGGACGGATCAACATCCTCTCGGTCTATTTCTTTAAACCACAACTCGTAAGGAAATTAAGGCTTAATGATTAGCCATTTGCTTTCACAAACAAGTTCCTTTAATCCGGAGTAGTCCACAACCCAAGGATATAAGATGTTCCTCTTCGTATATATAGTACGGGAAGACTGCCCACGGAGTGGTGCATTATGCTTGCCTTACCCAAACGCTCATCTTATTGGAGCCAAGGCAGGACCAGCACTATGGCACATTACCACATCCTTTCACATGAGCCACCCCCAATGTTGTTTAGGGGTTATGTGAGGCTTTTATCTTGTAGACCAATCACAAGATTTGAACACCTTATGTCCAAGCATTTGCCACCATGATTTATTCGTAGTCCTCTGATATGCAATCATTGTGGAAACAAAGCGTTGGTCTTATACAATTTATCTTGTTCCCAACTTATATGATGCACCTAGAGCACAAGTAGGGTGGCACCAAGGCACAACCAATACCCATCGCTTTCTAACAAACGAAGGTGTGCCAAGGTTGGAAAATGGACAAGCCAATGCCTAGCCACACACACGTTACTACGTTAGCATCAATCAAAAGGAGTGCCCACAACCTGGCCTAGGTGTGCCCACATTTGGCATTACCTTATGCCTTGTTGACACTTCTCATAGTGATTCATCACCATAGTCCCTTCATACTCATTTGAAGTCATCAAAAGCCATTTAATACGACTCTCACTTGGGCATGTGCTTATCATGTGTCAATGTACACTTCAAGACCTTGTGAACGGTCATTTCATGAATGTCACAAATTAACACTCGTCTCACAAGAGAGAGTCTTTTCATTTATTCGGACAACTTGGTTCGACAACTCCAAAAGAGATTAACTCTCTCACGAATTCCTTCCACAACTAAAATCATATGCAAGATTCTCGACCTAATCAAGTCAAAAACAGTTAAATTTTCTTTCACATAAGAAGCATGCTTTTAATATGAACCACTAAGTGAGTATCCACATGCAACTCATCAAAGAGATTATAAACATCCCTTTTTCACACATTCATTAGTGTGTACATGGCCAACATATGTTCCACCCTCTCACGTGGGGGGTTTGCCAGTAGACCCTTACATTAGTAGACCCGAAGGTAGTCTAATTACTCTAGTAGACCCGAAGGTATTCTAGAGCATGAATCATCCCAATCAAAGAATGGTCGACTCGAGGGTAGTCTAAATAAGATCGTCCTTTAACCCATAAGGAGAACGAACCAATATCAACAATTTAATGTCGATCACAAGAATAAGAGATTTTCCCTTCTTGTACATATGTTGTTAAGATCAATCATATAGATCAAACCATTATTTATTTATTATTCATAATCAATCCATGATCGCATATAAATGATCAATTACACACACTAATATCCTTATATTAAAGTTACACACATGCATGAAATAAACACACTTATATGCTAATATTAATACATAAAGTAAGTGTAACTATAGATATTAACTTGCCACTATTATCAATGGCACCTAACGCCACATAGTGAGCAAAACATCGGCCTTCTTGGCCTTTGGTCCCCATAGACATTTGCCTAATTCGAGTGGGAATCCAATCCCATTCAGGATATGCATAGAGCCATCATCCTTGATTACATCCAATGGGCAAACGTTGTAGTTCGACCTTGTACTCTTCAATTCAATCATCGAAATCTTGAATCTCATGGTTGTCATCATCATGACTTCTCCAAATTGGGCTCGGCGGTTTGATCTTGACACTCTTTAATTTAGAGGTCACTTCCTCGATTGTTTCATCCCCTTTGTCTGCTATTTTCTCAACCTTGTTACAACACAAACAACAAAGCAATATAACAACAAAATAATTGTTGAAGATTGTTAAAATTAAGGATATGAAAAATTAAATTGAATTGTTGAAAATTTGAAGAAAGTCGGCCCTTAAAGATCCAGAGGATAATCAAGGCAAGTTGAGTAGATCCCAAAGGATAATCTCGTGAGTAGACCCAAAAGGGTAATCTCACGGGTGTAGACCATGAAGGTAATCACGACCAGTCGTTTAAAACAAAATAACTTGAGCGGATAATGGAAAACGATTCACTCGAAGGTTCGAGCTTTTCTTCAACGATTATTGCCCCTATTTCATGCCAAGGGGTATCAACAATATCGTTGTGGGATAAAACGTTCCAACAAATAATGGAAACGGTGGAAAATACAATCCATCAAGTAAAAACATACTTTGTTCGAGATGTATGAACCATGCTTGATTTTCCTTTGAGAAAAACGCTCCACATTTGCTCCAAACATGTGTTTGATTTCTTATGAAATTTCTCCCAATTGTGTCCAAACAATTCCACCAAAACCATGCCTAAATATCTACAAGAATCCGTGCAAATTTTGTGATCTTTCCACGCCTTTTATAGCCTAAAGAGGCCGGCTGTTTTTGGTGGTTTTTGGCGGTTAAAAGTGGTATTAAGTGGTTAGGGAAGTTTAAGAGAAGTTGGGTAGTTTTCCATGTTTTTTTCCACAAAAAACTGCACAAACTCTCTCCTTATCCATCATTATACACGGCTGGAATGGCCCAAATAAGGCCCACTTGATTCGGCCCAAAACTCTCCAATAAAGAGCCAAGCAAAGTCCAAAATTCCAGCCCAAAAGAAGCCCATAAATGTCGGTCCAATTCAGCCCATTCAAGGCCCAATTGAAGCCCATATAATCAGCCTATTGAGGGCCCAACCAAGGCCCAAGGGGCCAGCCCATGTTAGGTCCCAAGCTAGCTTAGGTAGCTAGATACCAAGCTAGCTAAGGTAGCTAGTTGCCAAGCTAGTGTAGCTCGCTTCCAGCTAGTGGAGCTGACTTCCAGCTAGTTGAGCTGAGTTCAAGCTAGTTTCTTGAGCTAGGAGCTAACTTTAGCTTATGGAGCTAACTTACAAGCTAGTTTATAGCTTCCAAACTGATATGCACAATTATATTGTGTATTTAGGAGGAGTTTTAGCATGGGTTTATGGTATTTTTAGGTGTTTTATATGCTATTTTCAGCTAGGAGAAGGAAGACCCGAAGATGCATTAATTTGGAGTTTTGAAGCTGGATTGAAGAAGACTGAAGATCGGCGTCCTAGTGCTGGCGGCGCCTGCCGCCTCTGAGAACGTGGAATCCGGAGTGTGGCCACATATTTTATTGTTATTGGTCCTTTTTATGTCAGCTTTAATTTCGAGATATTATATTTTTGGATAGACTTCTTTAGACCTAGTTCTATTATATTAGGGTTTGGAGAGTTGCATCTTTCATAGACTATTATCATATTTTTCTTTCAGAGTTTTTAGCTTTTCTATGGAGAACTAAGCCCTTTTGCTTAGTCAGACAGTTTGAAGCTTCGTTTTGACTTTCAGTTGTGAGATTTCTACTCTTTATCTATTGCATGGAATTATTTTTCTCTCTTGTTTGATTTGTTTATGTGATTGATTTCAACAATTTCTAGGGTTGTTGTTATTGAATCTCAATTGCTAGATCTAGAGAAATTACTGGTTGAGTTTCTCTATTTCATAGTAGCAAACTGCATTGTACTAGTATCTGGTTGTGCTAGTCTATTGCAGAAGTGAGTTAAATTGCATTCTAGTATAAAAGCTGGTTGTTTTATGCTAGAATTGTATCTTAATTATATTCTTATTCTTAATGCTGCTTTTGAATTGAATCTTGATAGTTTCAGGGTTATTCAATTAGTTAGGATTGATAGTATCTGGTTGTGCTATTAATTATCTTTGAAAAGGAATTGGAATTCCATATGCATGCGATATTGAGTGAATCTATGACCAACTTGTCATACGAATGTGGATCTCTGGTTGACTAAATGTTTTCCCTAAATTGATAAAAACTCCAACTTTAATTGCTTTATTAGTTTTTGCATGCTTGTTATTTAATTTACTTCATAAATCCCTTTTAATTGAATTGACATAAAATTTACATAGAAAGATAAACCAACCTCCCTGTGGATTCGACCCGGACTTCCTAAAGACTACGGTTCTTAGTTAGTTTGGATTCTTTTGCATAGCCGTGATTTGCACGACCATTTCACGCTTATCAAATTGAAGCCGTTGTTGGGGATAAATCTCCTCCCTGCGGATTTGACCCTTACTTCCCTAAGACTACAGTCTTTAGGTTTGTTAGGACTCTTTTGCATAGCCGTGATTTGCACGACCATTTCAAGCCTATCACAAACTAATTTTTAGCTTTCATAGCTATGTGCCAAGCTATTCTCAAGCTTAGTTTTCGTCAAGGACATTTCACCAAGCTTAGAGTAGCTCCCATTCATTCAATCATTAATGCATAAAGCTTCATTTATATTTTTCTTGCTTAAATCCCACACGTCGTGCTTGGTTGAGCTTCGTGACGAGTACCCGACGTCTTGTTTCAAGGCATAGGCGCGCCAAAACCCAATCTCGCAACTGCCAAGACAAATTTGTGCCATTGCTAGCACTAGGTGTGCCACGGCCTAAGAATAGGCGGCACTCGTGTTGCCCATGTCTAGGCGTAGGCGCACGCCTTAGACTCATACTTAGCTACCCTTTCATATGGTCACTTCTCTTCTTCTCTTTCCTCTAAAACACTTCATGATCCATCACAAAAGGGACCAACATGTAATAAGTATCATATAAGGATAAACATCCTATTAGAATCTCTATGTATAAGTGTACATGCATATTATATGTTAGTGCACAAAAATTCGCCTTTAATGCACTAATGGAATGCTCCTCTTGACTCGCCCTTTGATCTTCCGTTCCAAGGTCCTCTTTATCCTAGAACCTGCAAAACAATGGACACAGGCCGGGGTTTCCCTAATCCACCTCTGATGCTTGACTCAAAAGAGTAGTTTGTCCTTTGAACGTCGAGATAAGAGGTAAGACTTGCTAGCGAGCTCAATGAATATGAGTATGCTTACCGTACATGGCGAAGACATGAATTTATAGTGGAAGAAAGAGAGTGGGGGTCGAAAATCCACCCCTAGGGCTAGCCGAACTGCTCAAGGCCCAACAAGCAATTTCTTGTTCCCCAATCCACGAGGAAATTCTATCTTTCGACTAAGATAAAATCTTCCACTATGGTAATTTAATAACCATAATAAAGAATATAAAAGTTTACCAAAATAAATACCATATTCAAAGTAAAAGATAGCGTAATAAATAAAAACACCTTTTTAGCAGAAAATAGGTAATTATTAAATTTAATCCGCTCACAAATGCCCCACTTGAATGTTAGTTGTGTTCGATAGCGTTGCAACTAAGACTCAAGTACTCTAGGACCTATTCGAAGTGGCCATGCGGATTAGTCAACGAGTCCCCTTAGTGCATTCGTATATTCGTATATCTGTATATTCATATATACGTACATACATGAGCGAATATCATGGGATCCTTTTCTTCCCTACATTCGCACATATGTAGAAGTCTGTTAGTGCGATGAACTAACGTTGCGCTCTTTTTTTATGCAAGACTCAAAGTAATGCAAAAAACTGACTTTTATTAAAAGTAAACATGAATGTCATGATCTTTAGGATATAATTAATGAAAAATAAAAACCAAAGGGTCTCATCCAAACTACGTGGGAAAAAGAGCGTCCTATTTACATGCATTTCCTAATCCTAAGATCCCTGCGCAGGGGAGTACGGGTAACCGTGATCGCACCCGCGCGGGCCGCGGTCACGATTCTGCTCCAGAGAAGAGAAACGTCTTCTGCACTTGGGTCGTGGTCGATGGCCCCACGGTCGCGGTTTTGCCTCAGAGAAGGAGCAAAGCTCTCTGGGCCAGACTTGCGGTCGCGACTATCAAGCTCGCGATCGCGGTTTCGCTCCTGGCTCTTACTTCTCAACTCATCTTCAATCCTTTGTAGGAATTCCGTCTTGGGATGATTTCCCTTTGAGCACATGCGCGCTTCCAGTTGATTAGCCCACACCCAAACAGTGGCGTCTTCATCTCTGAACTGGATCATTTGATGGAGGTTCAATGGTACCGCTCCTATCCCATGAATCCATGGCCTACCTAAGATTAAGTTGAATGGAGCAGGCACGTCGACTATTATGAACTCGATAGTCAACTCCTTCTTTGCTAAATAGACCTTGGTCTTGTACCTCCCAAGTGGGAATGTCAGATATCCTCCAAATCCAGTGAGCTGCAATTTGACCAGTGTCAAGTCTTCATTCTTCTTTCCGAGGAGCCTGAAGAGATCATAATACATGATATCAACCGAGCTCCTTAGATCCACTAATGCCCGAAGCACCTTGAAGCCCTCAAGCTTAAAGGTGAGGACTAAGGGGTCATTGTGCGGGATTTGGACTGACGTAAGGTCCTTGCCCTGAAAGACCAACGACGGTCGCAGTTCAGTTTTGTTGAACCCACGTCACTTCTAGCCCGTGACATGATTTCCGGGAATTGCTCCTAGCTTCCGTGTCCATGTTTTTGTATGTCGCCGTGATTGTTTGGATGAACTCAATTTGCTTCTTTCTCGGCACTCCCTTGTCTTTTGGTTCCTTTTCCTCAATGTGCTCGCGCAAGTACCCTTCTTGAACCAACTCTTCGAGGTATTTCTTAAAGGATTCACAATCTTCGGTCAAGTGCCCCCGTACTCTATGGTACATGCAATATTTCAGACTTTGGACATCGTCTTCGGGGCACTCATCCTATGCAGGATAGCGGAAGTAGCTCTCATGCTTGATGCGCGGTAGAATCCTATAGATCGGGATGTTGAAGGTTGTGTAGACCGCTCTAGCTTGCTCTCCCGACGAGTGTGTTTTCCGCCCAAAGCTTCATTACGAAGATAGACAATGATACCTTTAGAATTGGTAGTAGTATCTTAGGGGCCCAAAATAACAAAAGGGTGGGACAAAATATACGTCAATGATGCCTTCATAATTGGCAGTGGGTGGGGCCCAGAATAACAAAAGGGAGAAAATAAAAAGGAAAGCTTAGAAGGGGCTGAGAAGCTTCGAACACCACACGTCTGTATGCGTGCATAATAGCCTTGCCATCTGAGCTATGTTATTTTAATTCAAAAATCACTACGATTAAATTATATTATGTAAGTGGGGGTGACCGCCCCCTCAAGCCCCTTGCCTAGATTTGTCACTAGTTGGTGGTGTGAATGGCCGAAAGTTGCTAAAGAAGGCTGGAGACAGAGGGGTGAAGGCGAGGGCTCCAGTGCTTAGGCTCCAAAGGGGGGCGCATCGCACAAGAGGTGAGGAGTAGGTGGTTGTTTGTTTGCAAGGGAGCAGAGAAGAGTAAAGAGAAGGAGTTTGTAGGGAGAGACGTAAGATGAAAGAGAAAAAGCTCTCACTCAATTATGTCAAACATGATCAACAAAGGAGTCTTACATGTTCTTAAATATGAAATAATGAAAGACAAGGCTTAATGGCTAGCAATGGCAACATACCATATGCACACGCCCTAGCCCAAATGTAACTAATAATAATAGCAATACTTCAAATACAAACACATTAATGTCATAAAATGAAATAACATGAAACAAGAACAAGATAGGCATCCTATGCAAGGACGGGGCACGCCGAATCACGGGCGCACCTAGGCTATGGAGTCAAGCGCGTTGTCCGGTGACAAGGTGACGAGAAAGAACAAAGAATGGCATGACTCTTGGGGCTAATGAATCCAAAGCTAGTTCTCATGACTAAGGACGAAGTGGCATGAACGACGGTCTTGGCTCGGACACGAGTGATCAGACCATCAGAGCGCACGCACATGGTGTGCTCCTCGTCGTGGGCGTGACGGCATGGTCACATCACTTCACAATTGCATTCCTGTATCTCACCACAAGTGCACACGGACATGCCCTGAAGTGCTTGTAGATTATCTCATACTTTCATTAGCTTCCTAATACCCAACAATTAAAGAGTCCCCTTGAGTTATGTTGCTCAACTTTCTTCTCAATTGGTAAATCAAAGGGGCACTGGATTGTTCACATCTTTCAATAATATCTTCCTATAATTGTCTAACCGAATCTACATCAACAAATCCCCTTGATATCTTTTTACTTTTTACTCATGGAGTTCAAAATCTAACATCTAATCATGTAATCGGCTTGAACCCACTTAGCATAATCAATAGCATTCACATTTTCAACTGGCTTAATGCATGTTCCTGTAATGAACCCTGGTTCATGCTTTTAGCTCCTAAGGCCATTTTTACTCCATGATAGAAAATTAGAATCATCAAATGTTGTAGAACCTAAGTTTCCCTGTAAAATGAGGTTTAAATCTGAACTCAAACCCCTAATTCCATAGGATGCATCAAGATGAGTCGGTTTTCCGATGATTTTCACAACTTAGACAGAAAAGAGGCACATAAGAGATGAGAAGAAGGCATATCACTAGGCAAGCAAGTTCAGCTATGAGCAAGACCAGTAAGAAGAATAGGAAGAGCAAGAAAAAAAACATCCTACAAAGCATAGAATACCTCATGATTAGTTGAAACTCGGATTCCTTGTGATGAGATTGATGCCGAAATAAAGGTAGAGATTAATCCAATAGCACAATAATCAATAGAATAGTGGAAATATTGTAAATGCCATACTTGGCGGTTGTTGACATTAAAGCCTGATGAGGCACACAATCCCATAACTCTAAAAGAGGAAACATTCCTATTCATACTACCTAGAAGGGAACAAAAACAAAATAATGAAAAAAGAGTAAACATCCTGATTACATAAACTAGAGTGTCACCCTTTCATTTGCACAAGAGACCCATAAACTAAGACTTCGGGTATTTGGTTCGACGGTTGAGCCTTTGGGGCAATACCCTGAAGTCACCGTTTCGAATCTCTCGGGCGGTAGCTTGCCCTTTCCTCTTTAGAATTGATTAGTAACGGTAACCCTAATCCTTAACTTATTAAATAAATAAGAGACCCATGAACTAAGATATTCCACAGACATTTACATTGGAGTAACTTATTATCATATACATTGGAGTAACTTATTATCATACAAATTCACCACCATTGGCAGAATATCATCTGAAACTAGATTCGGTGCACGGTGTACTGTAGTCTAAACATTGTAACATTTTACGTACTTCGGTCACCAAAAGTGGTGGCATCAGTTCGTGAAATAATTATTATTTCGCGAACTATTATTGACCTTGTTACATTATTGATTTTTTGGACTTTCAACTATTGGTTAAAATGTTGTTAAATTTTTTCTGTTTCTCTTATATTCAGATCAATTAAACATTCAACTATATAACTAAAATGAGCAACTAACAATCAAATACTATTAACTAACAAAATACTAGTACACAACATTTTATATGATAATTTATACGTAAAAGGATAAAACACAGCTATAAGCAAATCGCTTCGTTTTGGCAGACCAGCCTCCTCAGTCGCAGGCTTGAAGCGCCTCATTGCATTTTCAAAGCAGCCTTTAGAATTGGCATTGCATCCTCTAGCAAGCTACGGTGTTAAATTATAAGTCAGACAATTCATTTACGCTTACAAGTCAAAAAAATAAAAAGAAGAAATATACATTGAATCAGCAGAGAATGCAGATGCAGTATGGGTTAAAATTATAGTAAGTGAGAAAGAAATTGGTCACTAAAAATAAGCTACCATCATCAAAGCTGCAATGCCAACTCTGGCTGCATAGATTCCGCCCTCCCAGAAGGCGATCCTGGTGACTGAAATCCTACATTAAGGTCCGGTGGGCCCAAACCCGAACCCACCTTCTGAACCGGCAAGCAATCAACAGGCTTTTCCGGGTTCGAATTTCCTGACAATTTCGTTTCTCCAGGCTTTTCCTTGGCAGTGGTTTGGATCAAATTTCCCGTTTGGGTTGGAAATTTGAATCCGCAAGTACCATTTACACCGTTGACACAAGGCTGTAGCATGGATTTCTGGTGAACCTGGAATGAAGGTCCAGGTCTAAGTGCACTAGGCCCGGGACAAGATTCCGTGGCAGTAGAGATTGATTGGCTTGGAGATACCTTATTCTCAAGAGAATCACTGCCTTCTTGATTCTCTAATGATTTACCATCATTGCTTTCGGGAATGAGAGACGGGGTTGCAGAAGATGAACTTGGACGTACCGACTCCAATGAAGATATGTCATTTTCACCAACCCAACCAGGACCGAACTTGACGCCGGGTGGCAAACACCTCTGGATCTTTTTGGAGGCAACCTTCCAAGCTACAGGACCAAGCTTGGCTGCAAAACGAGCCAAACTCCTTGCATAGCCATATTCGGTTTGGAGTCCAACCTGATTCATGTTAAGGAATGAAAACTAACTTCAGTTGGGGGTATCATGTTGTATATAGAAGAACCCTATGCATTATCGGACATTAAAATTAAAACAACATCTACCCAGGTGGATCCCGGTACAAGCGAAACTGGGAGGGTGTCAGATAGGCCCAAAGCAAAGAAATAGTGAAAGGGGAAGCAAAGAAGATGAAAGTTTTTAAGTCGTGTTTAATATATGATGCATTATCTGAAAGTTTTAAGTACTATGCTGGGCCTATAATTTTGGTTTTTTGGGGTCATTCAAACACATTTAATACAGTAGGCTTTTAATGCAGAATTCATGTCTTGTACCACATGTTTTGTGCATCCAAACAGGAACTAATAGATGTGGATCCTGTAAAAAGTTTTACACTAGAGAACATATGGAAAATTCATACTCACGGGAACAAGATGCTTGTGCTGCCCATGAAAGATTGATGAAGCAGATGAAGAATCCAGCACACCAGCTGATGCACAATTGTATGTGTTACGCCTATTTTCATCAACTAAAATTGGTTTCTTTCCATGCTTCATGGAAATACCCTTTGTCATAGAACCTGTAAAAGAAGGCACGAATCAGCCAAGCCTCACTTGAACAGCAGGAGAGATAAATCCTTTCACTACAGTACGTACCAAATATGTCATCAGCTCTGTCATATTTTTCTGCTGACCAACTAATATAAACTTCACCTTGACGGGATCCATAGTTCATTCGTCCAGATGGATCTGGTGAAGCGTACTTTTCTAAACTACTAGCTTTTCTAAGATCATTGTTAGGCCGGTTAAAATTTTCTCCTCCAGTGGCAAGAGTTGCTCCAGGAGAATCAGAGACAGCACGTTCCAGTGGAGGCCTGCCTACAGGTTTCTTCAAGTTCTTGGTTGGTGGTCTACCTCTTCTAACAATCTTCATCTCTGGTTCATTACCATCACTATCTTGCCTTAAATTTTCAAAGTTTTTCATAGCTAGTTCTTGAATAGAACGTGCCTGGGTAAAAAGAAGCAAAAATTCAGACAGAAAAACATAAAAAAAGATCAGTGAGTAAAAAGGCGACGCCTAGGCGCTCGCCTAGCACCTAGGCGTTAGGGCGATGAGTAAAACGCCTTTTGATGGTCAAGGCGGGCGTTTTCCAAAAGGCGAGCGCCTTTGAGCGCCTAGGCGCCAAGGCGATAAGGCGAGCGCCTTTTGGCTTAAGGCGTTTTGGGTACATTTTTAGGGTAAAAAATTGGAAATAAAAAATTTAAAATAATATTGCTATGTTTTCTAGCTTTTACTTGATAGAGTTCTACTTTTTAGGCTATGATTTTCTCCCTCCCACGATGACTGTTGTGCTTCTAAAGGACTATTTTATACAAAGTTGAATATTTTTTCTGATTTTAGTTAGTTTTTTTACTTGCTCATTCCTTTTCTAATCTCACTCTTATCTCTGATTCTCGGTTTGTTTTTATTTGTCTATTTAATTAACATATTCACTAGTTTTCTATTGTGCAATACCACAATGTGAGTATGCTTGCTTAGTTAATTAATCTGATTTTATCCCTTTATTTCATCATGTAATGATTCTAATTCCTAAAAGACCCAACATTTTTCATTAGAAAACATCATGTCATCATTATATGTTTCTGCCTTATAGAAGATCATGTTGCAATTTAAGAAAATCATTAGAAAATATTCTAGGGTACCTAGCTTATAAAAATACACCATATAATAGAAATTCATGACTTCTATAGCATTGTTCTAATCTACAATGAAAGAATTGCAAGAAAGAGCGCCTTGATCCGAAAGGCGCTAGCCTTTCGCCTGACGCCTAGCGCCTAGGCAATAGGACCCCATATTTCAAATTCAGTACTTAGTAGTACCTGTCGGAAATAGATGGTATCTGGAGCATTGTATTGCATTGCATTTGAACAAAGCAAAAAGACATCTTTCTGCAAGATGATGGAGCATATGAATCAGCATGAGCAAAGTCAATTAAGACGAAAGCAACAGAGCAGCTGAATAAATTTGAATAAAACTGACATTATCTTTTCTCATCCTTGATGTTCTAGGGTGAGACGAGATAATGTAAAGAGATGCCACACAAGGGAACATTTTTCCACTGAAATTCTTCCCTTGAAGCTAAATTTGAACAAGAATTCCTGATCTGCCACATTGGAGGAAAGGCATTCTATTTCCCTTCTTGTAAATAAGCATAAGAACCCACCAACCTTCTCCAAGGTTGAGGAACTAAAATTAAGTCACATGACTAGAAAAGGCAGTGAGTCAGTGACTGCAGAGATGAGCGCAGTAGTTTGGGATCTATGTTTCTCTTTTTGCTTTCAACCAAACAAGAATTTTCACATAAAAAAAATAATAAAATGAATTTGAAACAGATATTGGTGTGGCTACAAGCACACCTTTTGAAACTTACCTGCATAAACTAACAGTATAACATTTCATAGTACCTCTATCAATAGCCAACTTTGTACACTATGATAGCTATGCATATCATTAAAGCTCAAAGGAGCTCCTGTCTGACTCCCTATCTTTAAAAATTACCCACTAATTAAAAAAAAATTGTTTCCTAATCTGTCACTTCAAAGTTATTCCTCACAAAAGCTACACCTTTATTCTCAAGCTTCAGTACATTCTGGTCTAGCCAATCAATATCTCCAGAAAAAAAAACACCCATAAATTGCCTGAATATCCTTTAAGAAATGTTTTCCATTGACATCTAGGCTGTTCACATTTTTCAACATCATATTATAATGTCAAGAGAGTTGCAAACACCGGTTTTAACTAGTATTCTACTATGGATAATGGATGGAACAGATCAAAAATTTCTCCAAAAGCAGGCAATAATCGAAAAGCATATCATGAGAGTTACAAATAGCAGTTCCCAAAAATGTATTGGTATCATTTGCATCAGAAAGTCAAAAGTAACTTCTAAGATAAGCTGATGCAATAAAGAACAATTGCACAGCTGAGGATAGAAAACCAGGCAGACTAAGAGTCGGTTAGGCATGTCATACTAATACGTTGCTCTCAATTCAGTAGCTGATAAAAAAAAATACACGCTTTTATGGGATGCTATTTTTTTTTTCCAAACAGAACCTGACAGTCAGAAATAATATTTCAATTTTCAGTTGATACCTTCTTTATAACTTTATAGCTCAAATATCACAACAGAAGATGTTAAGTCGTTAGGAGAAGCTAATCTAGTTGTGACAAATTTAGGCTCTGTTAGGAGAAGCTAATCTAGTCAATTAAGAATCAGATAAATAGGAATTCAAATATCATCCATAACAAAAAAATTAAATTTGTATAGCAATCATGGAAGATCTTGAACAGAGCGCCACACCAATCTATTACTACATAAATGCTGCTAACAGAAGCACATACAGCATGCCAAATGCCACGAGCCAGTATAAACCCTCAGATTTCACCACATATTCCCAGATTCTCATACTTGGTAGATTAGAATATCTTTTCTTATCCTAGTCATTCTGCAACCCAAATTACCACAATTACTCCAAACACTGAAATCAAGAAGCTAGATACTAAGTACTGCAGGTGACTTAACAAAGGGGTTAACATGCACATGCAAGAAGCAAACCTACATGAAGATGAACTATGTGAAGATTTAAGCCAAAAACCTACTCGGCAAAAGTTACTGCTCAGTCACGTGGATTAACAGAATAACATGTACTGAACAGACTGAATTGTATTGAGTTCATAAAATTCAAAAGTAGACACTAGAAAAAGCTCGGTAAAAGCATATACAATTATAAGAACGATTAAACCAACCTCAAACTGTTCTAAGTTGGTATAAGCCCCACTTCCAAGTTTTTCCCTTAAAGTACTGAAATCCATAGGGTACTTGATGACTTCATGGTAGTCCGGCAGCTGTGACCCAGAAAAATACAGGTTTAATATAATTGTTCTAGATGCAGAATAACAAAATGAACAATCTTTCAATTCCCCACCTCTTCGGGGTCCACCGGCTCGGCAAATACCCCATATGTGTCCTTCCTGAACACAAAAACCAACTGCTTAGAAACGAGGAAACAAAACCCATCACATAGAAAGACTAAAAGCTAAAAATCTGAAATTTCACTAGACAAGGCAAAATAAATAAAAAAGACAAAGATTCCTACTTTTGAAGTCTATCAAGGATGAAAAGCAACAACTTTTTATCTGGTAAAGGCGTTGATGGTCCATCATCATCCAACTTAGTATCTGCACACAAACTCAATTTGATAAATCTAGAAAATCAGCAAGCCCAATATGCATTGAACTGAAAATAAAAATTTAATCAGCAAACCTTGCTTATGACTTGTTGGATTTGTAGAGCCAGCACCCTGCTTCTCGCCCTGCACAACAGATCTAACTATCAGTCTATAAACCGGCAATTGGATATTATTGATATGTCATATGTGTATAGTAACCAATTTCACTAATATATAAAAATAAAGAAAAAAGGACAGATGAAGTAGTAGAAGACAAAATTCAACTTTTTCCTGTAAAATGACAACGTATCTGTGAAATAGACAAAAAAATCAGCGTTGATCAATAATGCAGAAGAGCTGAAAGGATAAAAGAGAGGAAAACTCATTTTAAGATTAAACAAAATTGAATACTAAAGGAAAACGCATTGCAGAAAAAGCAAGAAGAGGATACCCTCCTAGATTTTCTTTGAGAAAAACTAGTGAAGCGAAAATATCCTGAATCGGTGGCCGAGTCAAAGAGTCACATTCAGTAAAAACAAAAGTTCCAAATTAAATGCGCGAAATTCTAGAAAATTCGAAAAACCCCTTCAACCCTCGTCGTCATAATTTCCGACCAGGAAAAGAATTTCAACAAATTAATGCAAATTCGACACAGAAAAGTCGGTACTTTTCAAATTAAGAAACACTGATAGCTCAGAATTCAGCCAAAAACCCAACCCTTGAACAGAATTCCCTCCAAAAATAAAAACAATATATTTTTTCACACAAAATCAACAACCCACCACTTTATCATTCTTTCTCTGACCAGATCTGTCCTCAATCGCTTCAATTTTCCGCTTCTTATGGCTCGCAGTGACGTTATTATCTTCTTCCGGGTTCGAATCGGACCCTGAATTCAATGAACCAGAGTTCACCGACGAGTCTGGCAATTTCGAAACAAGCTTAAGCTTCTTCTCTTTCCGGCGCTTCCCAATTGATTGGTCCCCATCGTCATCCACGACGTCGGTTTCAGCTTCATCGTCTCCGGAGTCGTGATTAGAGTTCCGGCGGGTGGATCGGCGAACAGGCGTCGGGGTGTTATTAGGGTTAGGGTTTTGAAACTTGTGGGATCTTCGCAATTGTTGTTGTTCCAATTGCTGCCTCCGAAGCTCTTCCTCTTGCTGCTCCTTGAGCTTTCGCTTCTGAAGATCCAACAGAGAAGGTCGACCTTTCTTCTTCTTCTCCACTACCTTACCCATATTGTGTTCTTGTGCGCCCCTCTCTGTTTCTTTCCCTTTCTCTCTCTTCTCCCTCCAATTTTTTCGCTTTCCTTTTTCTCTCTCTCAAGTAAAGAACCGGAGTGGGTTTTTTTATTTTTTTTTTATTTTTTGGTTTTTTGGGATTTGTTGATATATTAGACCGGTCATGCGAAGGTAAATCATGCATTTCGCGGACAGCGAACTGACACGTGTCTATTCTAATTGTTGGAGGAATTGGCGAAGGTATAAAATAGCAAATATTTAATCTATTTTTTAAATGGATAAATTTGGAAAATAGCCTAAAAATGTAACCAAATAGACAAATACGGGGTAATAGTTTTTTAAAAATAAAGATAGTTTTTTAAAATATTGTATTCATGACAATATTTATGTAACGGTCAACTAGTTCATAAAAATCAAAGATAGAATAGAAGAATACTGCTCAATTTTTTTAAATGACAATTTTTATATGTTTGCAAAATTCTGCTATGTGATAATTGGTAGGATGCTTTGACTAGACAAATTCATATACTCCATCTTTTCAGCTCCAACTTTTATTGTCTCAAAAAAATAACCTTCAATTTTTATTTTCAATTTTCACGATCTTCTACGTCAAACTGGTTTTACTAAAATAAAAAAAATACAATATAAATAGGTAACTATAGCTAAAGTCGATTTAAAGGGGTATGGATCAGTCGGCTGTATGATGCGATATGATGTTGGTCGGGTCACGATTCGCCAGGATCCAGTCTCATAGTCGCAATAAAGATAGGCACTCACCATTGAGGTGTCGCGAGAGGGTAGGCGTTGGCTTGAGGCCACGATGCCAAGTTATGAACTTGACGGTGAAGGGGAGTAGATGATGGCTTTGGGCCAACGTCGACTACTAGGAGGCAAAAGCGAGGGGTAAACAACGACTTTGGGCCAATATTGATTACCAAGAGAAGGAGTTTAAGGGATAGAAGGATTTGACGCCCAAAACCAAGGAAGAAACCATGTTTAAAAAATGAGGATCATGCAACCCCGATTCGAACCAAACCGGATTGAACCGAAGAGGATGGTTTAATGTGACATTTTCTAGTCCATGATGTTTTGGTCCTTGTGACACCCTTATACCCTATGACGTAAGCTTAGTAACAACTTATTTCTTATATCAACAGATAATTCACATATAGCAATTATCCACATAAGCACAAAGTAGAAAGTAACAACCATAAAAGGTTGCACACACACACACAGGTAGTTACTTCTTATGCTAATACATCTATTACTCTAACTTCTATTACAACCCATATATGTCTAAGATGCAAAATGAGGAGGAGAAGGTTGCATTGAGCTTCAGCCGGCCGACCTGTATGAATGTGACCTCTAAACGGACACACGTCAGTAAGAACTAGCTGAACCTGAAAAATTATTTTGTGATTTACGTGAGTCGCATACTCAGTGAATATAAACCATCATCAATTATTTCACATAGAGTCAAACATTTAGTCCATGTACATATACATACATATTATACATATGTCATATAGGAATTTACTATGCAAATGCAAATGACGATGTATCCGATTCATTATTCTGTGAACTGTTCAAGCGTGAATCTGCCCCGGGTTTCCATTACCGACTCTTTTCCATTACCAACTTTTCTTTTTTTTTTTTTCCATTACCTCCATTACCGACTTTTAGGCATCTTAGGCCTCATTTGCTCATATACCATCTCTTAGGCATCTTAGGCCTCATGTATGACCCGTAGGTCCCTTTTGTATACAAATTCAGGGCAAGACAGTCACAGATCCTTTTAATCTCATGCAATATGCTATGCAATCAAGTGCATTCTGTAATCATATATCATATGTCATCTGCTAACATACTTTCTGTGCAAACAACTTTGGAAATTTCAGAGCTATCATATAAAACACATATACCCATATAATCCATATACCACATATATCCATATAGCTCATATAGCACATATATCCGTAAAGCACATATATCCGTATGGCACATATAGAACATAGGGTTGAATCTCCGGTCTATACTCACATGTTCAAGACAGATACTATATTTCTCCCTCTTGACTCTGTCCACGGTCTATTACTTGGGCTCCTATATGTAACCCAATGCAAATTAGGCTATTTACTCTTACAAACTCTAACCCCAAATGCAATGAAATGCCAGCATGCATTATAACTTCTTGTGCATAATTCCAAATCCTTTAAAACTTGACATCGATAAACTATATATATATATAAGAACATTTTTCTAGTTCAAACCTTTCTTAAAAACTTGATCAAAGGGCTCCCTAATATCATTACAAAGAAAAACCCTAAAAATACTCTGAAATCTTTTACTGAATATAAATCCGATATCGAAAACAACCTCTGAGAACTATAAATCGACTGATTTCTGAATCAAAAGCAACTGTAGATCTAGATCTGGAAAAATTAGGAAAATCCAGATAAACCATTAACTAATTAAAAACTTACCAAACTATGCTTGTACTTCAGGATTAAAACCCGATAGAAGAGATCTTGAACCAAATCCAGCAAAAACAACCAAAACCTTGAATTTTCCTTTTCTCTTCTCTCTTTTCCCTCTCTTTTCTCTCTACGTATTTTTTTTGTAGTTACTTAACATGGAAGATGTTAGATTGAACATATATATTGAATGAATCTCATAAGTCGGCAAAAGCGTAGAGAAGTCGGCATGACTTTTGCAAAATTCCATTTTCTACCCTCAAATCTCCTTTACTATAAACTTTACCCTAAGTTAATTAATAATTAAGTTTTAATTAAAAACTTTATAAAATATAATAAACTTAATTAGAAAATAAATATTACTTTTAAAAACTCACTATATATCATGCGAATATACTATGCATATGCTATTAATATGCTGTAAATGCACAATGACGTATGCACTTTGGTCGGAGATGTTACATTTCTCCCCCTCTATAAGAATTTTGTCCTCAAAATTCGCTATCTCTTCTATGACTTTCTCATATACTCAGTTTACTAAGTTGTTTCCTCTAAACCATGATTCTTCCAAATTACTTTTGGAATCTCCCTTTGTAACTGTCTGACTCTATAATCTGCTATCTTGATCAGTTCTTCTATGTAGCTCATATTTTCTACAAGCTGTACTTCTGAATCTTTTAACACATGTGATGGATCAGATCAATACTATATCAACATACTAACATGGAAACATTATGAATCTGGGCCAAACATCAAGATGTCATCCTGAATGTCAAACAACGTATCTCTACCTTGTCGAACATGTTCTATAATTTCTGTCAACTTTCCATCTCTTACTTCTGCATCTTTAATTTTCTGTCTCAATACTGGCCGAATCTCAGAAGTAGCAATCAATACTCTATCTGTGTCAAACTGCAGTCTAGCATTTAGATCTCACAATGCAATCAAATCTGATAAAGAAGTCATGTGCATATTTGTCATCATACCACTGAAATTTCGACTCAAAGCATCTGTTGCAACGTTGACCTTTCCCGGATGATACTCGATTGTACAATTATAATCTTTCAATAGTTCCATCCAGCGTCGTTGTCTCATGTTCAACTGCTGTTGGGTCATCAAATACATCAAACTCTTATTATATGTAAATATTTGAAATGTTTCTCCATATAGATAATGTTGCTAAATCTTTAGGGAAAATACTACTGTTGTCAGCTCTAAATCATGTACAAGATAAGAAACCTCATGTGGTCGTAATTGTCGTGATACATAAGCAATTACTTTTCCATTCAACATCAAAACACAACCAAGACCATGATATAAAGCATCAGTGTAAACAACAAATCCTCTTGTACCTGTAAGAATTCTCAGTATTGTTGTTGTAGTCTGACGGTGCTTTAACTCATCAAAGCTCTGTTCACGCAAAATTCCAATGGAATGGAGCATTCTTTCAAACAATTTAGTAAGTGGTGCAGCTATAATAGAGAATCCTTCAACGAATTGTCAATTGTATCCAGCTATACCAAGAAAGATACGAACTTTTGTAATTGTAGTTGATGCTTTCCAGTTTACCACTGCTTCAAACTTTTTAGAATGAATCCTCTATACCTCTTCCAGATACTATATGTCCTAAAATACCATATGATATTAATATGCTGTGAATGCACAATGACGTATGCACTTTGGTCGGGGATGTTACAGTCCTAATCCCGTGAAAGCCCAATACTTGATGGAGAGCCCAATCTGCTAAATTCGGCTACTCTCCAATATTGGAACGATGCGTTTTTTATCTCTTTCGTGAAGCTTCTTTTAGTGTGCCATATAAAATGTGTGCTATCTTCATTTGGGAGCTCAATCTAGAAAATCATACCCTAGCGGCATTGAGAGAGAAAGAGAGAAGAAGGGAGAAAAGGGAGGAGTGTGGATCTGCCGATGGAGCTACTCATTCGTGGTATTGTGATGGTCGAAGCTTCGACGATCTCACTATGCAACCTTGAAAGGGGGGCCAAAACCCCCTCACTTGATTCTCTTTCCTTGTTCTTCGTTTTTGTTCTTAGGTTTCTTTTGTTCTAGTTGTTTCTTGTTTTCGTTTCTTAGGTTTTTGTCACATTAGCCTCGTTTTGTACTTGACACCCCAAGTTTGTTCATTAGTGGATTCTTTAGGATGAGTCTTTCCGCTTGAGACTCGCGGAGTAGGGAAACTGAACTGTGTTACCAATTCTAATGTTTCTGCTATTTTTTGTTTCTCACTTTAAGTGTATTTATGATTCAAGCTTGAGAGATATCTGTCAGATTTGTTGTTTTGTTGGTCTTTGGGTTCAATTTTTGTTTTGAGTGGATCCTTGTATGTTTAGACTTGAGATAGTTGAAGCACTTTATATACGTTAAAAATATTACTCTCTTACACTCTTAACATGGGGATTTTCATATGTATATGGTTCATTAGCTTCTATTCATAATATGTTCTGATGCACCAAATTCCCTTTAACATTATGCATGGAAAAAGGAATATGAGAAGGGTAGTCGTATTCCACCTTGTATGGATTGACAAGGTCTTCGAAATTTAATTAAATATATCAAAGCTTGATCATTTATACATTTAAAGAAAAATCGTACAACAATTAATGGAACATAACAACAACTTCTACAATGGAAAGTCAATTCTATTTCTCAAGCTGGAAGGAATGTTTTGATCCAATCTAATTTAATGGGCTCGGTTAGCTACTTGATGCAAAGTTTTCTTCTCCCAATAGATATTTGTGATGAAATTGATAAGGTCAATAAATCGTTTTTCTAGAATAATTAAATATTCACCTAATCATCATCCTCTTATTAGCTAAGATAAGATTTGTTCACCAAAGGAAAATGGAGGTGTGGGTTTTCAAATTGCTCAAAATAATAATGTTGCCCTACTGATGAAACTCAATAGGAAGATTTTAACTGACATAAACATTTTGTGCGTAAAATTATAAATGAACAAATATTTACATTCTCAAAGCATATTTCAAAATCAGAAAAAATTAACTTCTTGGCAATTTGACCGCTTATTGAGTATTACGGATTCCTTCTCTAATGGAGTGAGATGGTTAGTTGAGAATGACAACAAACTAAATTTCTGGTATGATATTTTGGTTTTTTTATTAGGTGATAGGCGTGAAATGGTCGTGCAAATCACGGCTATGCAAGAGAATCCAAACTAACTAAGAACCGTAGTCTTTAGGAAGTCCGGGTCGAATCCACAGGGAGGTTGGTTTATCTTTTTGTATGAGTTTTATGACAATTAAAATAAAAGGGGATTTATGAATAAAAATTAAGTAACAAGCATGCAAAACTAATAAAGTAATTAAAGTTTGGATTTTTATCAATTTAGGAAAACACTTAGTCAACCAGAGATCCACATTCATATGACAAGTTGATTATAGATTTCACTCAATATAGCATGCATATGGAATTCCAATTCCTTTTCAAAGATAATTAATAGCACAACCAGATACTATCAATCCTAACTAATTGAATAACCCTGAAACTATCAAGATTCAATTCAAAAGCAACATTAAGAATAGGAATATAATTAGGATACAATTCTAGCATAAAACAACCAGCTTTTATACTAGAATGCAATTTAACTCTCTTCTGCAATAGACTAGCACAAGCAGATACTAGTACAATGCAGTTTGCTACTATGAAATAGAGAAACTCAACCAGTAATTTCTCTAGATCTAGAAATTGAGATTCAATAACAACAACCCTAGAAATTACTGAAATCAATCACATAAACAATTCAAACAAGAGAGAAAAATAATTCCATGCAATAGATAAAGAGTAGAAATCTCACAACTGAAAGTCAAACGATGCTTCAAACTGTCTGACTAAGCAAAAAGGTTTAGTTCTCCATAGAAAAACTAAAAACTCTGAAAGAAAAATATGATAATAGTCTATGAGATGCAACTCTCCAAACCCTAATATATATATATATAGAACTAGGTCTAAAAAGTCTATCCAAAAACACATAATCTCGGACTAAAGCTAACATAGAAGAACCAGTCATAACATGACACGTGGCAAATAAAGATCTCCGCTGACCGTCAGAGGCGGCGGGCGCCGCTGGGTTGGCGGCAGTCGCCGCCAGCACCTCGGTTTAGAATTCAGCTGACACTTTGGGGGTTTATTTTGACCTCGTTCGAGTTGGAATTTGGACTTGGAGTAAAAATATGAATTGTAGATCTTTGAATTAGCTTTCCAATGATATCAAACTCAACTTCATCAGATCACTATAGCTCCCAAACAAACCCTTACAAGATAGAGGTGTCGAACCAGCAACTTCAACGGATGGCCCGAATTCAAGCGTTCTTCTCCCTTTTCCATTCTTTTCACACTTGTTCACTTTAAGACGTGTAAAACAACATAGAACAAGTGCAAAGACCCAAAACTCCTAGACACTCTAAGACACTAAAGAAACTAACTAAAACTACCTAAAAACAACGCAAAAGAAACGTAAACATGCATTTTAAACACTATCGAAATGCAAGCTATCAATTCCCCCATGCTTAAACCTTGCTTGTCCTCAAGCAAGAAGTAGATCCAAGTCAGACCACAACATAGCAATCCATGCATTCATCTCATAATCCATAGAGCAAGTCAGCAAATAACTATAACTTGATCAAGACGTCATAGCATGCAATTGACTAAAGCAAAGAGCATAAACAATTCATCCATTCTAGACCTCACTAAGGTAATGTGTTTGCACACTCACTCAAGTGTTTAAAAAGGTATGTGTTTCACTCAAATCAACAATGAAAAACTAGACTACCATAGACTTGCATCAGCGTTCTAATTCTCCACCACTGTGGACCAAACACATAACAAAAATTATGAGGTCTTTTTAAGGCCAAAAACAATCTCACAAGGTTAATTGTCTAGAACTTCAAAATATATCTAAAACTCAAGCTCGTCTACATGCTCAATCCTATAATCAAAGTATATAACCAAAGATCATGCTATTTCATAAAAACTTCAGCACATCATACAAGTCATGGGTTACAATCCATACTTAAAGAAACACAAGAGGTCTTACACAATGGGGAAATAAGAACCTAAAATGCAATTTTTTTTTTGAATTTTCTCAATGCAAAACATAAAGTAAACATGCCTAATCTAATGCAACTACATGAATGCAAATCAAGTAATTCCCGCCTGTCACACGGTTCCGCAGGGAGGTTAGCTTATCTTTCTATGCAAATTTTATGACAATTAAAATAAAAGGGGATTTATGAATTAAAATTAAGTAACAAGTAGGCAAAACTAATAAAGCAATTAAAGTTTGGATTTTTATCAATTTAGGAAAACACTTAGTCAACCAGAGATCCACATTCGTATGACAAGTTGATCATAGATTTCACTCAATATCGCATGCATATGGAATTCCAATTCCTTTTCAAAGATAGTTAATAGCACAACCAGATACTATCAATCCTAACTAATAGAATAACCCTGAAACTATCAAGATTCAATTCAAAAGCAGCATTAAGAATAGGAATATAATTAGGATACAATTCTAGCATAAAACAACCAGCTTTTATACTAAAATGCAATTTAACTCTCTTCTGCAATAGACTAGCACAACCAGATACTAGTACAATGCAGTTCGCTACTATGAAATAGAGAAACTCAACCAATAATTTCTCTAGATCTAGCAATTGAGATTCAATAACAACAACCCTAGAAATGGCTATGAGATGCAACTCTCCAAACCCTAATATATATAGAACTAGATCTAAAAAGCCTATCCAAAAACACATAATCTCGGACTAAAGCTGACATAGAAGAACCAGTCATAACATGACACGTGGCAAATAAAGATCTCTGCTGACCATCAGAGGCGGCGGGCGCCGCTGGGTTGGCGGTGGTCGCCGCCAACACCTCGGTTCAGAATTCAGCTGACACTTCGGGGGCTGTTTTGACCTCCTTCGAGTTGGAATTTGGACTTGGAGTAAAAATATGAATTGTAGATCTTTGAAGTAACTTTCCAATGATATCAAACTCAACTTCATCAGATCACTATAGCTCCCAAACGAACCCTTACAGGATAGAGGTGTCGAACCAGCAACTCCAACGGATGGCCCGAATTCAAGCGTTCTTCTCCCTTTTCCATTCCTTTCACACTTGTTCACTATAAGACCTGTAAAACAACATAGAACAAGTGCAAAGACCCAAAACTCCTAGACACTCTAAGACACTAAAGAAACTAACTAAAACTACCTAAAAACAACGCAAAAGAAACATAAACATGCATTCTAAACACTACCTAAATGCAAGCTATCATTAGGTAAGGATTAGGGTGCTCTCCTTTACGAAGGGTGTCCTAGAGCATCCTTTCGGATGAGAACTAACAGTTCTGGGTGAGTCTTGATACATTCGACAGGGAGACTGTGGCTCAAATTAGCGATTTTGTCGGCCACAGCGTTACATTCCCTAAAGACATGGTTGATCACTAGGTCCTGGCTTCCATGAATGGAAACAAGAATGTCAGCGATAATGAGTTAGATCTCCCAAGTGCAATGGGCTTTCCCTAACAGCGTTAATGACCTGGAGATTATCCCCTTCAATTTCCACTTTTTCTATCGTTCTGTTTTTTTATTTGCCTAATTGCTTCCCGGAGAGCTAGAGCTTCAGCTTTCAATACCGATACTTTTCCAAAGCTAGTCGTCAAAATATCCATTACCTGATCAAGGTGGTTTCGGAGTACAATTCCCCCAGTAGTGTTTCCATTGGACAACTTTGAGGCATCGAAGTTTACTTTAATGTATCCCGGTTTGTTTGTTTTTTCATTTCCTTTGCGTTCCTATGTTTTTGTTTCTACTCTTCAATTGAGATGTTGGTATAGCTTCTTCATCCTCTGTCCATTTCGACGCTTTCTCCCAGTTTGCTATTATATTTCTTATATATGTTGTTAAGTCTGATATTCCTTCGCTTTGATCTTGTTGAAAAATCAATTTGTTGCGTTGATGCCAGATACTCCACCACACAACTACTAGACACATGAAATCTTTTTTCCCTAAGAATTGGTATATTTTCGTTTAGAATTATTCTAGGCGTTTTGTTTTGTGGGTCATATCCCTAGATGGAATTAGCAATGTTTGGGTTTACTTTGTTGGTTATGTAGATTGTATACGGACACTTTGTCAGTAAGTGATTTACGTCCTCATTATTGCAATCAACAAAAACACAGCCCTCCCGAAGTTATGATTTGCTTATCCCTAAGTCTAGCTTTCGTGGGGAGTCCATTATTATCAGCTTTCCAAAGGAAGTTTTTTTACCTTTGGGTATATATCCAATTTCCACAACTAGTTATTTATGTGCGGTGTCTTCTTTCCAAATTTGTGATTAAGTCTATTGTAGACGAGGTGCAGAACCAACCATTTTTGCTCGGGGCCCAATACAATCGGTCTTGGATATAGTTATCCGGGATTGGAGTATTTTGAATTTGTTCAACAATGTTATCGGGAAGAATGTGTCTTAATTCATGTATTTTCCATCTATGATCATTCGTAATCCACGCATCTACCGTTATTATTTCATCTACATTTGTTGGGTTCTTCGTTTGGGACTGATGGGGAAACTCCAGGTAGCCAGTTATATATCTTTCCAAAATTTGACCGCTTTCCCGTCTCCAATTTGCCAAATTAGACCTTTATATAATTTTTCTCTTAGATGCATTAGTTTTTTCCATTGCCATGAGGTGTTTGCTTTTATCTTATACGAAAATAGATTATCATTTCTAAGATATTTTTGTGAAATTATCTTTACCCACATATTATTTGGTTCTGCCAAAATTTTCCAGAGCAATTTCATTCGGAGCGCTTTGTTCATATGTTCTGTTTTCCTGATTCCTAGTTCTCCTACCTCTTTAGGTTTGCAAATCTTATCCCATCCCACTAGGGGTTTATAAGTTCTATCCTTGTTCTAAAAGAATCCCATATTTATCCTATCCATTTTTGAGTGGGCATATGCTAGAAGCATAAAGCTTTGCATAATATAATTCGACTTTGTGGCTAGGTTGGCTCTAATCAATGTCGTCCTTCCTTCTTGAGATAGCGAGTTTGCCTTCCATTTTGTGAGTTGTTTTTGTGCATTTCCAGTAGAGTCTTTAAATGTGTCTTTGTTGACTTTACCGTTTATAATTGGAAAACCTAAATACTTTTCTAGATTCGTCATTGTTGCAATCCCTAAGGCCTTTTGTGCAACATTTTTTGCTGGGACGTCATATTTTTAGAGGTTTGAAAAGCTGACTTGTTATAGTTAACTTTTTGACACGAAATTCTACAAAATTCATCAATGATGGTCTTTACTTTTTCACATTATTGCTGAGATGCTTTGGCAAATATTATGATGTCGTCTGCAAAGGCTAAGAAGGGGATTCGCGTCCCACCTCGGGCAATTGGAAATCCTATTGTTTTTTTTATCTAGTTCGTGATGAGGTATTTTCGTGGTCGTTAATACCTACCAAAGAATCCTGACTTAACCAAACTTAGTAGAATGGTAAGCAAGGGTGGATCCCACAGAGACTCGTGTATTTATGTTATTACTTAGATGCCAAGTAACCAAGAGGTTTTTTTAATGATTTATCTAAACTAAGATGCAAGCTAAAAAGTAAATATGAATGCAAAGTTGATTGTAATATATGAGAGGCAAGTGTTTTCAACTAGTTAAATCCATCATGACATTGCTTTGTTGATTATCGATTCTCTTGATTCTCTTCTCACTTGAATAATCTATTGTGGATTATGACCCTACTAAGGATTATGACCCGAACTTATGATTTAGTTTATAGAACTACCAGTCTAACAACCCTATATCATCTAACAACCTAAAAGAACTTCTAGATTCAATTAGACGATTTAAGTTATCAATAGAAACAAGCTCTTAGAGCAACCAGACATCTAAGTGACTTGTGAATTTATTCCCTTCTTTAACTAACTAGGCCAACCGGTCCTAAGTTGATTAAAGTCTACTCTTGATCAAATTAACTCCGACCGGTAATTAATAAGATGCAGTTATAACTAACAATTTAATTAGGTAGCTAATCTAACAAAATCCTAGTTTAGATTCAATTAAGCACAGGGAATAAACTCTATTCAAGTTCGTTTAGAATCAATCAAACCTCACAACTCATGCAAATCTTGACTTCAATTAATTAGCCAAACACAATGTAATTTAGCAACGCATACTTGAATTAAGAAAAACTTACAAAAAGGTTCAAAGGTTGCCTCTTGAGAGAAGAAACCCTAGCCTCCAAATTATGATCCAAGTTATGAAAAGGTAAAAACTAACAAGAGTTTTAACTACTAAAACTATTAAAGATAACAAAGAAACATATCCTCATAAGGCATACAAGATAACTCGTCAGAATCATAAAGCCAAACCCAAAACTAAGCCTAAATCTTGGCCCAAGACACCTCCGCGTGAAATTCCACATTGCGCGGCTTGACCCCCAAAAGCGCGGCCGCGCTTTTACCATGATACCCCGCGCTTTTATCCTCGGTTTAGCATTCAAGTGACACTTCAGAGGCTATTTTGACCCCCTTCGAGTTGGAATTTCTACTCAGAGTAAAAAGATGAATTGTAGCTCTTTGAATTAACTTTCCAATGATAATAAATTCAACTCCATCAGACAACTATAGCTCCCAAGCCAAGCATTGCAACATAGAGGTGTCAAAACAAGAACTTCAATCCATAGCCCAAAATCATTCTTTTCCCACAATCTCTTAGGCCTTGATTCTTCCAATCATCACTTGAACCTTTATAAGCTTCATGAAACTCCACCATAGTCCACTAATATCCATCCCTTCCATGCTTGTTTACCTAAAGATCTGCAAAACCGAACAAAACAAGCGCAAAAACGAAATTTCTTTAGAAAACCTAAAAACTAAGCTAAAATAATCTAAAACCATGCAATATAAACATAAATATGCATCCTAAACACTACCTAAATGCAAGCTATCATCCATGCTTGTAGTTTTCTTGCTAGAATTTCCAATGCAATAACAAATAAGAAAGACGATAGGGGGTCACCATGTCCGAGTCCTCGTTATGGGTTAAATGGTTCCTTGGGTCCATTATTTACAAGTATCGACAGTGACACGATGCATATGCATTCCCTTATCCAACCTATTACGTTTCTATCAAACCCGAATCTAATCATCACGTCAAATAGATATTCCCAATCTACTCGGTCGGTCATACGCCTTTTTCATATCCAGATTGATGGCAATTCATCCATCCTTATTTTTTGTGTTTCAAATGAGTGGAATATTTCATGGGCTATAAGGATATTATCTTGAATAGACCAATTTGCTATAAAGGCCCCTTGGAAAGGATGGACAATCTTGGCTATTACCTTTTTAATTCTATCCGTTATGATTTTATATATGATTTTATAGATAGTTGAGCAAAGACATATTTGCCAGTTGTGATTAGTTGATTTTGGGTTCTCTATCTTGGGTATGAGAGCTACAAACGTATGGTTAATTTGTCATAAGATCTTCCCTGAAGGGAAAAAACTTTTTACAACTTTGATTATTGTTGGTCCAACAATATCCCAGCATCTCTTGTAGAATTCTGCAGTCATACCATCCGGACCTAAAGATTTGTCGAAGCCTAGCTGCATTACCGTTGTTTTAATTTCTTTGATTAAGACTAATGTGACCCAAGCGACAATGCCATAGGTAGGCTTCACTCAAACTATTTGACTTTTGCCTTTTTGTGTTTATGTTAAAAGATTTTGATTTAAGATCAAATACAAAAAGTCCATTACTCATTGGAGCACGAACATAGAAAATATCATTCTTAAAACAGATATATTTCCATCTTTAATGCTAAAATCAAAACCTTCAGAATGTAATACTGCAACCGAAATAAGGTTCTTTGTAATGCAAGGAACAAAATAACAATTATTCAGTTCTAAGATTAAACTAGAAGGTAAAGATAAACTAAAATCTCCTACGGTAAGTGCATCAACACTTGCTCCATTTCCAACACGCAGGTCTATCTCCCCTTTCTTCACTTGTCTCTTATTTCTTAGTCCTTGCACATATGAAATAATGTGAGCACCACATGCAGTATCTAATACCCAAGTATGACCTTTATCTAATGTGAGAACATTGGTTGTCATATTTTCAATAACATAAATACCTAAAGTGTTGGAACTCAAAGTCTCATTCTTCTTGTCTTCTAGGTACTTAAGACAGTTTCTTTTCCAGTGTCCTTTGGACTTGTAGTAGAAACAATCATGGTCTGCGACCACCTTTGGCTTTCCACCTCCCTTAGGTTTTGCAACTTTCTTGCCTTTCCCTTGAAAATTGCTCTTATTCTTGGCCATCTTCTTGAACCCTTTCCCTTTGTTGACATTGAAAACTTCCTTCTTGTTGTCAGTAGGAGTATTCTGCTCAGCAACTTTGAGCATACCATGGAGTTCATTCAAGTTCTTCTTAATACCATGCATATGGTAGTTCATCCTAAATGAGGCAAAGCTATCATGTAAGGAGTGAAAGACGATATCTGTGGCCAACTCTTGGTCATATGGGGTGTCCAACGACTCCATACGGCTAAAAACCCCAATCATGTCAAAAACATGAGGGCCTACTAGTTTTTCTTTCACAAGCTTGCTATCTAGTACAGCCTTGTGAGTTTCATATCGTTCAATCCTAGCCTGTTCCTGAAACAACACTTTCAGGTTGGTGATGATAGTGTAGGCATCTTGGTGCTCATACCTCTTTTGAAGATCAGGTTCCGTGCCTGCTAGCATCAGACAAGTGACATGCAAGGAATTTCTCCTTAACTCCATTTCAGTTTTCTTCTCCTCATCTGATGAGGTGTCAGTAATAGTAGGGATATGGGTTGTTAGGATATCCTCACTCCCTTCGTACATGAGAACAATTCTCAAATTCTTTTCCCAATTGAGAAAGTTTGTTCCATTCAATTTGTTTTTCTCAACTATTGAGTGCAGAGTGAATTTCAAATTATCATTTGACATGATTTCTACAAAATGAAACAACATGGAAAAGTTTATGTTTGACATACACACAGACACACTCAATATTAAACATGTTTTAAAACAAGTAAATGCGCATTTTTATTAAAATAAACGATTTATGTTCATAATGAATAAAACGATTCCAAGATCCTATTCCAGACAAGACTCGGGTGCTTTTGCAGTGCCTTAAGTCTAGTGTGTTCAATGTAAGTAACAATTACTAATTATAACTCCTTATAATTCTTGGTTAATGGTCCACATCCAATGCCAGACTCATCACCATGCCTCAAGATCCAAAACTTTGTCTTTTGGTCTCTTGTTGGGTACAACCATATCAAAGTTTATGAATCCTTATATAGATCCACCCTCACTAGTTTAAGGTTTAAGGATTCCCTCGCTTTTGCGAAGCCCATCCAACCAAAACCAAACACGTCATGGGTTATGATATGGAAAGACATTGTCCCAATATTCTTTTAGGAACTTAAGCATGCAATGGTTATTCATTACTAGTGACAAAAACATAATAAATAACTTATGCAAAACTTAAACTTAAAACCAACTTAGACAATCTCATGCAAGAACTATAATCATATTATGAAACAAGCATGCAATCAATCAAATATATCATCTTATGAAAATTATCAAGATAATCTTAACTCAAAAAAATTTAATATATAGAATTAATCGTCAATCTACTATATATATAAAAGCAATAAGGTTTGGAGCCACCACATTACGTCACCTCAGCTTTTGACACATGGCATTCCATTATTAATCCACGTGGGATTTTGCCACATGGCATTTAATCCTTGCACCATAAAAATTATATATTAATTATTCTTTCCATTTCATATTCCACATGGAAAAAATTTTCCACTTAATTAAAATTTATTTTTATTTTCGGAATTTAGATAATATCTTAATTATTGGTAGGAGATAATATCTTAACTAAAAAATTTTAACTAAAGGTTAGATTTTTCCTTATAAGCCAATAAAATATATATGCTCAATATTTTTAACATTTTAGTTGTTTCTTTCTATCTCTTATATTAAAAGATAAATATATTCAATTAGATATATTTTATTTCAAAAATTAATAAATTTATGAACTAAAACTTAGCTTTTGATATAGGGCATCTCATTACTATTGTTGAATTGTTTAAATTTAAGCCAAGTTTTTAATAAGATTACCATTATAAAGGAAATCTAAAAGATTGTCGTTGAACTGTTTAAATTTAAACAAAAATGTAATATATTTTCCGCAAAATTAAAGATATGATTGAAATTAAGTTGAAGCATTTATTTTGAATAAATTATCCTTTTAATAGGGATTTGATTAGCTTTCTATAACAAATACAAGATATAATTTGATTTGGTTAGTAAGCATTCACCAAATTAGGGTAATTTGATATGTCCAACGATTTGAAAAAATTCATGATTTGATATTATTTTCACCAAGTCAAACAAACATTTGATATTCAAATAGTTCGATCTTCAATTTGGCAAAAAATATTGAGAATGTTTCAATTTGGCAAATTATGTAATAGTGGCTAATGGCTATAATTTTTTTTTTTTGCAATTTATGGTCAAATCAAGCCAATATGGATATTTTTTCCTATATTTAATTACGAATATTTTATATCATGATTCCATAATTCATCTAATTAAATTAATATATAATAAATTTTAAATTTAACAATTGGCATATCTTTGTGAATAAATGCTAGATCAGTTCTAAATTTACAGTTTTAGTAATAAAAGTATATGGTTGAACGTGAAATCTATAACTATATATTAAAGTTGAACTTTTTCGAGCCACCAGAATCGTTCTAGTCCTACCTTATATTTAAAAAAAATTATTCTTATTATTTCGACTTTTTCCTATTAAATTCCATTTATCTATTTAAATATATCTTTAACATAAAATCAATTCTTATTTAATATATTTTAACTTTTCGAAATATATCTTTTGACAAATTCATTATAAAAATAATTAAAAAATAAAGATAAATATTTTAAAAATAAGTATAAATATCCTTTATCTTTTAGCAAGATATCTTTTGATGAATTTATTTATAGATATATGTTGATTTTCTTTTACAATTAAAAATTAATGATAAATGTTTATAATGTTTAAAAATAATAAAAAATATAGATAATATAAAATTTAATATTACATATATATTGAAAGATTTGATAATATCAAAACTTACGTACATAAAAATTAATAAAAAATATAGATAATATAATAATTAATCTTATTTAATCGTTACTTTGCGGAGCCACTAGAACGATTTTGGTTCTATCATAAATTCAATTAGTTATATTTTAACTATTTACAATAAATAAATTATCATTATTTTTCTATTAAATTATATATTATTATTGAATTAATTATTATTTTTCAGAATCTCATCTCTTCGTATTTTCAAAATATATCTTTTTTGCTTTATTTTCTTCATATTTTATCTCCTTCTTTTAAATTAAACCTATTTATCAAACATTGTGAGGGAAAATGAGCATTGTAGATTATTTTATCTTAATAATCTACTAGCTGTCCCCGTCGTGCCCTGCACGACTATGACTCGATATTTTTTAGATATACTGTAAAAATATTAATAAATAAAAATATAATTTAAATTTTAATGTAAGTAATTATTTTTTTAAATCAAATAAAACAAATTAAATCTAGATTATTAAGTTTAAAATTGAGAATAAACATAGATTATTAAAATAAAAATAATCTGCATTGTTCATTTTCCTTGACAATATTTCATAAATAGGTTTGATTTAAAAGAAAGAGATAAAATATGAAGAAAATAAAGCATAAATGATATATTTTGAAATATGGAAGAGATGATATTTTGAAAAATGATAATTAATTTAATAATAATATATAATTTAATAAGAAAAATAAATATAATTTATTTATTGTAAATAGTTAAAATATGACTAATTTAATTTATGATAGGGTCAAAATCGTTCTAGTGGCTCGGTAAAATAATGATTAGATAAGATTAAAAAGCTAAGTTGGCTTAAATTTAAACAATTCAACAATAGTAATGGCATGCCTTGTATCAAAAAGATAAATTTAGTTAAAAATTTTATTAATTTTTGAAATAAAATATATATAATTGAGTATATTTATCTTTTAATGTAAAAGAGATAAAGAAACAACCAAAATGTTAAAAAGATTGAGCATATATATTTTATTGGCTTATAAGGAAAAAAATTCAACTATTATTTGAATTTTTTTTGTTAAGATATTATATTATCCCCTACCAAAAATTAAGATATTATCTAAATTTGGGAAATAAAAATAAATTTTAATTAAGTGGAAATAATTTGTCATATGGAACATGAAGTGGAAAGAATATTTAATATATAATTTTTATGGAGTAGGGATTAAATGCCATGTGGCAAAATCCTACTTGGATTAATAATGGGATGTCATGTGTCAAAAGTTGAGGTGGCGCAATGTGGTGGTTTCAAACCTTATTGCTTTCTACCCAATTTTAGTTTAATATTATCTTTTAGATTTTAATTTGATAACATCTTCTTCGATTTCATATTATACTTTCCTTTATTTTTAAGTGTACTATTGTATAAAAAAAACAGCCATCAAAAAATATGTTTAAATATGTTTTTTTTTTGTTTTTTTCCTTAGATATTAATCAAACTATATTTAACACGTTTAAATATTAGATCCTAACCATACCTTGTATATATGGATTGGAATATTATGTGAAATAGTGTTCAAAAATATCGTGGATATTATCATGTTTAACTTTTTTTTTTTAGCTTATATATTATATTCCATATTTTACCATACCTTGTGAACACTATTCGAACATTATGTAGAATAGTGTTAAAAAATGTCTTGGATATTATCAAACATGTTTAAATATTTTTTTATTTTTCCCTTAGATATTATATTCCATATTTTATATTTTTGTTTCCAATAGGTCATAAAATAATTAATTAAAAATGTAATATTCAAAATTATAGTTTGTTTGTTTTGATCGTATTATATACATAGTTAGTGTATTTATCTAGGAGAGACTTTTTTGGGTAGATTATCTAATATGGTTGTTATGATCAATTGAAAAGATATGCTTAAATATTTTTTTTTTTTATTTTTTTCCTTAGATATTATTTTCAATATTCTATATTTTTGTTTGATAATATTTTCTCCATTTTGGTATTATATTTTCTTTTATTTTTCAAGTGTATCATCAAATAAAAAGAAAAATTATCTTGTAGATTTTTTAGAATATTATCAAACCAAAAATTATAATTTAAAAATAAAATATATCGATTAGTATGGCAAAGACATATATTAAAGATCAAATATAATGAAAATTTATTTCCAAAAACTATGATTAAAGTCAAATATGAAAAATAATCATATCAAAACTATAGTTCGTAAAAATATAATGAATTGAAAGCTTATTATAAAAAAATTTATACAAAAAACGTTAATATTTCTTTTCAAAATTGAAAAAATTAAAGATTAAAGATTAATATAAATATGTTTAATTAATATTTCTTTTAAAACGTTAATATTTTGTTGAACAAAAACGTTAAATATTATGTTAATATTTCTTTTAAATATTTTGTTTATTATAAAATGTTATTGAACAAATTAAAGAGTAAAGATTAAATATAAATATGTTTAATTAATATTTCTTATAAAATGTTAATATTTTGTTGAGCAAAAAAGTTAAATATTTTGTTATATTTCTTTTAAATATTTTATATAAAACATTATTAGGTTGATTTTGTATGTATTTTTTTACAGGAAGATTTGTATGTAAATCTATTTAGGAAATTTAGTAAATAAAATTTTTTCATTAAGGAAAAGATTTTTGTATTAAAAAATTGTATAGTAGATTTTTTTTATAATTGTAGTTAAATATGGCAGGTAAGTGATAGGGTGAAAATAATATGACGTGGCATATGACGTGTCAAAAATTAAATGACATGGCTTAAGGAAAATACGACATGTGGTAAAATCCAATGTGGCGTATTATAGAAGCGACACGTGGAAAAAGCTGACGTGGCGCAACGTGGAGGCTCCAAACCTTATTGCTTTTCATATATATAGTAGATGTTTATTCTCAATTTTAAACTAAATAATCTAGATTTAATTTATTTTATTTGATTTTAAAAAACAAAATTAATTTTTATACATATTACGGGCAATAAATTACTTATTTTATATTATAATTTTATTTATTAATATCTTTTTATAGTATATCTAAAAAATATCAAGTCATAGTCGTGCAGGGCATGACGGGGACAACTAGTGTGCATCTAACCGGACAAAATTGTATGATCAAAATAAAATTTAATATTTTATCTTATTTTAGTGGAATTTCCTAAGGAATTAGGAAACTTTATATCGGATCATGACCTAGTCAAGATCCAAAATTAACATGAAATAAAAAAAATACCAATTGATTTCCTAATTGTACACATAATATCTAAATAACTTGCTTTCATATTAATTAAAACAAGACAACTCTCTCGGTGCCGAACGAAAATTATGCATAATAATAAAATTGAAATCCAATTTCAATCTCTGTATGCATGCTCCATGCATGTACGCATACTCTCCATAAAAAATTATGCTCTGAATCTATTTTCCATACGCATGTTCCCTAGGAAATTACGCTCAATATACTATTGAATCCAAATTTCCCTTTGTACATATTCTCAACCAAATCCAAATCCAAATCCATCCCCCTGTAATCCAATTACAATATTTGAAATCCAATTTCTCCTTGTAAACAAAACAAGGTGTGTCTATCAAGAGACATTTAGTAATCTCGACATAGAAGGAGAGGAAATTTTTTTATTTGATCATACAATTAACACAACACTTAACTAGTATCTAGTCCAATTATTTAAAAACTCTTTTTCAATCAAGAACAAAGATCTATATACCAAATTTATTAATTTAAATCCAAATTCGCATCAAAACAACTTATTGATCGATTGATTTTATCAAAAATATGCAAGATGCTCTGATACCAATTGAAGGTTTATTAGATGCGTTAAGCAGAATTTTATATCAAATCTAAACATCTAATCATAGGATCTTATTGCATAATTGATATGATGTTTATAAGTTATACCTTTGATGCATGAACCGGAACAAATCAAGGAGGAAACGAAAGAGAAATAAAGCCTCAAATGCGACTTCTCTACTTAGTCCACACGAGCTGACAAGAACTTTTATGTCGCTGTAAAAGCACTGTCAAAGAAATATCCTAACTTCCGAACCTAAGTATAGTGGAAGCAAGGGTCGAACCCACAGGGACTCAGATTACTTGTATTTAAATAATATTACTAAGTGAAATGGGGATTTTTATGATTTCAGGCTATCAATCTAAATAAATACAACTAAGCAACTAAAATAATTGAAGATTCAAATATAGAGAAAAGCGTCCAACTAGTTTCATATCCATTGCATACATGATTTTTGATCCTTGATTATTCTTATTTCGATTTCCCTTGACTAATCTATTGTGAATTTATGAAATTCAAGCTTAAGGTGGTTATTGATATACACCGTCTTTAACAACCTTTTAACCAATTAACCTAGAAAACCTTCTATGTCAAACTGATCATGCAATTAAGTTCAAAGCATTCAATAGAAACATAATTCATGAATTCCACCGTCTATTCATGAAGTTTTGTGATTAAATTCTCCTCCTTTGATTAACCTTATTCCACCGTCTATAAGTTTAATCAAAGGGTTCATCCATGAATAACCAAATTGCACCGTCTATTTAATTATTCTAGTTGTAATTCAACCTAGAAATAGAATAGGTGATCAAGCTATTATAATCCTAAGTGAATTTAATCAATTAAGCATGGAGAGATTCAATTTAGTCAAGGCAAATAGAAATAATATCAAATCTTACAAACAATCATACATAAAACTTCAACTAACTAGTTGGACATGGGAAAATTAGCTAGAATAAGACATTAAATAAGAATTAAACTTACAAGAGTTTGATTTCTCTTCAATGTTGAAAACTAGGGTTTGGTCTCCCACAATTCTCTCTAAATAGAAATTAATGTAAAACAAAAGCAATACATAGCATATCCTCCAAAAGAACCCTAAGAAAAATATTTATATGAAAACCAAAAACATCTAAAAATACAAATAAAGTCGGCCCAAAAGATAACACGGAGGCTCAAGTCAGCGTCGGATCAACGCGCCGAAGCGCGGTCAAAGGCACCCATAGCGCGGCCGCGCTCCATCTATCCTTGCCCGCGCTCCGCCCTCAGCAACTCTAGTGACACTTTAGAGGCTGTTTTGACCCCCTTGAGTTGGAATTTGGACTCGGAGTAAAAATATGAATTGTAGCTCTTCGAGTTAGCTTTCCAGTGATACCAAATTCAGCTTCATCCGACCACTGTAGCTCCCAAACCAAGCATTGGAAGATAGAGGTATCAAAACCAAACTCCAATGCATGACCCGGATTTAACCGTTCTTTTCACACAAGCTCTTGGGCCTTGGTTCTTCTAATCTTCACTTGTATCACTCTAAGCCTCATCTTAATCCTCCACAATCATCTAAGATCCATCCCGTCCATACTTGTTTACCTAAAGATCTGCAAAACCGAACAAAACAAGCGCAAAACCCGAATTTCCTAGAAAACCTAAAAACCTAAGAATTAGACTAAACTAGGCTAAAAGCATGCAATATAAACATAAATATGCATCCTAAACACTACATAAATGCAAGCTATCAAATTCCCCCATGCTTAACCCTTGCTTGTCCTCAAGCAAGATATAAATCCAAATCACACCACAAAATTACAATCATGCATCCATCTCATAATCAATAGAGCAATTCAACATATAATTAACACCTAACGTTAACCAAGACTTCATAGCATGCATTACATCAAGCATAGAGCAAAGATTATTCATTCATTCTAGACCTCACCAAGATAAATGTGTTTGCACTCAAACTCTCAAGTGTTTAAGGACGTGTTTCATTCAAAAATCAACAATGAAAACTAGACTACCATAAGCTTGCATCAGCGACCTAAATCTCCACCGTTGTAGATCAAATACATAACAAAAATCATGAGGTCTTTTAACGGATGTAATGGGCCCAAGGTAAAGAGAAATTTGGAAGGGATAAATTTGGTTTTGTGGTGCTAAATCCGGAATAAAGAACTAATCCTAAACCGAAATCCAACACACTTCACTTTTCATAATGCTTCCCAACTTCCTCCACCAACTCCATTTACACATCAAAGCTCTTTGTTTCTTATTTCTTCTTTTCCACTTTTTCCTCCTTTTCAACTCTTTTTTTTTCACTCATGAAGATTACTAACATTTAAACTCAACTTTTTTCTTTCCTTTGCAACATACTTTTCATCTTCATTTTTTTCACTTTACACACTAGAGTTGTATTTCCTCTTTTTCACATTTTCTTCAACTTTCCCCATACTTATACAAAACTCCCACAAAACAAAACCAACCTAAAGTCCTAAATCCCGGATGGTTCAAGCTTATTAGGCTAGGGAATATTTTGTGGAGCTCATAAAAACAGGCTTAAAGCTCAAAGAAATAGGGTGTCAAAACATGGATCTTGTAAGGTAGAAAGGAAATAATAGGCTAATAAGAAACATTGTCTTATTCATTTTAATGTCATGTATTCAATCATATAAAGCAGCCTTGAAAAAGAGTCGTAATGCAAGTTCTAGAGCTAGAAAATCATGGTGATACACTCAAGAATATAGAAAACAAATAATCATGAAAGGCCAAAAATCTCACAAGGCAAAATTTTGTCTAGAACTTTAGAATGAATCTAAAACTCAAGCTATATACATGCTCAGTTCTATAGTCAAAGTAATCAATCAACGATCATGCTCATATCATAGAAATTTCAACATATCATGAAAATCATGGGTTAGAACTCATACTTAGCATAGAAACACAAGAGGTATCAAACAATGAGGAAATAGGAACCTAAAATGCATTTTTTTTTATTTTTCAAGATTTTAATCAATGCAAGCAAAATTTTAAATATGCCTAATCTAATGCAACTACATGCAATGCAAAAGTAATTCCCTTCCCCCATGCTTAAAACATACTTTGTCCCAAAAGTAAAGTAAAAAGTAAAGGAAAGAGAAAAACTCACAAAGAATCTGGCAATCCGGGTAGTGCGATGGGAAATCCAACGGTGGTGATGGTTCTTCGGGTTATCAATCTTTGGACCTGAGATATCTAAACACACACAAAACTACCTAAAAAGCAAAAGATTAACTGAAAAAGAAATCTATCTAAGCATTGGGTTGCCTCCCAAGAAGCGCTTATTTAACGTCATTAGCTTGACGTTTAGCATGAGTTGACAAGATTAGACATCGTCAATGCCCTTAACAACCTGTCAAAAGCTTGTGAACACATCTCACAAGAAGATAAGTAGCACAAGGATAAATTCAAATTGAATAATAACCCATTTAAAAACCGATTCAACTTATCAAACTTTTGAGACCAATTTTCATGAGATGGCATATGCTCAAAAAAGTTCAACACAAGTGGTGATGTCAGAAAATACTGACAGTATGGGTCAAAGTACTTGTCACCATTACCATTTTCCTCAAAGATGAATTGTGAGTATTCTCTAGTACCAACCTTAAACTCACTTGGTTCTATAGGCTTCTCCATGTCAATAGGGATTGAACTTGGCTCCTTGGTGCTCTCTTCAAGTTGAATTATAGGAATAAAATCATATTGGACATTAAAGTCATCCTCATAACCCAACTCAACTCTAGTGGATTCCTCCTCAACTTGCACTTGGGTGTCTAACTCAAGGGCATTTGAGTCCAATGCAACCTCTCCCATCATTGGGTAGGGAATTGGTGGAGATAATTCGACTAGCATACATTGATGGCTCATGTACCAAAAGAAGTCCCAACACTCTTCTGGTCCCATACACCAAAGCCTATAATTGCTCATGTACTCCGCGAGCCCTCGAGTTTGAGAATTCAAACCGTCTAGGATGCATTCACATAATTCTCTCTCACATGGATAATAACCCAACAAAGTACCATATTTATGAATATGTTGTTGTAGTCTAGCAAAATACTCATGAAAAATATTCATCCTGTAGTTGTCTAGATGCAAACATAGCCATGGATCAGTAGCACGGGTGTTATGAACCGTAAGATAGGTTCACAACACCAAAAAAATAGTAATACTAAATAAACACAAAGAAATAGCCGAGTTCCCCGGCGACGGCGCCAAATTTGATGAGCACTTTTATGTCGTTGTAAAAGCACTGTCAAAGAAATATCCTAACTTCCGAACCTAAGTATAGTGGAAGCAAGGGTCGAACCTATAAGGACTCAGATTACTTGTATTTAAATAATATTACTAAGTGAAAGGGGGATTTTTATGATTTCAGGCTATCAATCTAAATAAATAAAACTAAGCAACTAAAATAATTGAAGATTCAAAATATAGAGAAAAGCGTCCAACTAGTTTCATATCCATTGCATACATGATTTTTGATCCTTGATTATTCTTATTTCGATTTCCCTTGACTAATCTATTGTGAATTTATGAAATTCAAGCTTAAGGTGGTTATTAATATACACCGTCTTTAACAACCTTTTAACCAATTAACCTAGAAAACCTTCTATGTCAAACTAATCGTGCAATTAAGTTCAAAGCATTCAATAGAAACATAATTCATGAATTCCACTGTCTATTCATGAAGTTTTGTGATTAAATTCTCCTCCTTTGATTAACCTTATTCCACCGTCTATAAGTTTAATCAAAGGGTTCATCCATGAATAACCAAATTCCACCGTCTATTTAATTATTCTAGTTGTAATTCAACCTAGAAATAGAATAGGTGATCAAGCTATTATAATCCTAAGTGAATTTAATCAATTAAGCATGGAGAGATTCAATTTAGTCAAGGCAAATAGAAATAATTCAAATCTCATAAACAATCATGCATACAACTTCAACTAACTAGTTGGACATGGAAAAATTAGCTAGAATAAGACATTAAATAAGAATTAAACTTACAAGAGTTTGATTTCTCTTCAATGTTGCAAACTAGGGTTTGGTCTCCCACAATTCTCTCTAAATTGAAATTAACGTAAAACAAAAGCAATAGATAGCATATCCTCCAAAAGAACCCTAAGAAAAGTATTTATATGAAAACCAATAACATCTAAAAATACAAATTTAGTCGGCCCAAAAGATAACACGGAGGCTCAAGTTAGCATCGGATCAACGCGCCAAAGCACGGTCAAAGGCACCCATAGCGCGGTCGCGCTCCACCTATCCTTGCCCGCGCTCCACCCTCAACAACTCTAGTGACACTTTAGAGGCTGTTTTGACCCCCTTCGAGTTGGAATTTGGACTTGGAGTAAATATATGAATTGTATCTCTTCGAGTTAGCTTTCCAGTGATACCAAATTCAGATTCATCCGACTATTGTAGCTCCCAAACCAAGCATTGCAAGATAGAGGTGTCAAAACTAGACTCCAATGCATGACTCGGATTTAACCGTTCTTTTCACACAAGCTCTTGGGCCTTGGTTCTTCTAATCTTCACTTGTATCACTCTAAGCCTCATCTTGATCCTCCACAATCCTCTAAGATCCATCCCGTCCATGCTTGTTTACCTAAAGATCTGCAAAACCGAACAAAACAAGCGCAAAACCGGAATTTCCTAGAAAACCTAAAAACCTAAGAACTAGACTAAACTAGGCTAAAACCATGCAATATAAACATAAATATGCATCCTAAACACTACCTAAATGCAAGCTATCACGAGCCTAGTCTAGATCGCCTTTGACTTTGACTGCTAGGACGAAGAACAATGGACAACACGAAAAATGGAGAGAATAAAGCAAGAAGGAATGAATTACTTATGAGGAGAGTCAATCCCATTTAAATATCACTCTCTTCCTCAATTGTAACCTCTCCTTTTAATTAAGGAATAATGAATTTTGGAGGAGAGTTACAAAACCCTTCAATTTGTAACCTTCATCCAAAATTAAACTCCTTTTCATTCATTTTACCCTACTAATGAATTTTGGAGGAGAGTTACAAAACCCTTTCATTTGTAACCTTCATCCAAAATGAAACTTCTTTAATTCATTATTTATTTATTTCACAAATAAATCTTATCTCATTATTATTAATATATATCTAATATATATTAATAAGAAAACCATCTTTTTTTTGATCTATTCCGTCAACTCTAAGTGTGTGACCACATAGGACCCGTTTATGATAGCCTTGAGTTTAACTCGTTTAACCTCATTAGTCGTAGTTGGCTTCTAGCAAAGCACTATGACTCCTAAAATAACCGGATTGAATATCTCTTATATGTCCTATTCCAAGTTTAGTCATTGCACATTAGATTAACGGACATAATTCCTTCATTGGGATCATGTTAGCCTAGGCATGGCAATGGGTCGGGTCGGGTGCGAGTGGACTACTTCCACCACAAGACCCACCTTTGTAAACCACCCACCCGACCCGGTATTTTCACCCGATGAGTTCCACCCGAAACCGACCCACCCGAAGCCCGTCGGTTTTCGTGTCGGGTCGGGTTTTCTTCGGGTGTTATAAAAAACTGCTGAAATTTTCAATTTCCAATCATAAATTAACCTTAAGTTCATTTGTTCAATGGGTCAACCCGATGACATGTAAACAAAATAAACTTAACCCGTGACCCGACCCATAACCCGTGTTTAGGGGTCAACCCTTTTAATCCATCTAACAAAACTTTAAAATTTAAACTAAAACTTAAACTTATTTATATAGGGCCTACACAATGAATTAGCCCAAAAAATAAATTTAATTAGAAAGCCTATCTCTATGGTTAGGCTTCAAACACCTAACCCTCTTCTCCTCTCCTTCCCTTTTTATAAGCTCCTCTTCTCCTCTCCTTCTACCAATTTTTCGATGTGGGAAAAAAACCAGGTGATCGGGTCGGGTCGGGTCGGGTGAGGCCATACTCGAAACCGTACATGCTCCATCACCCGATCACCCGAAACACGTTTTCACCCGGATTTAATCGGTATTTTATCGGTTTTGTTCGGGTCGGTTTTTCGGGTACCCATTGGGTGAGGGTGAAATTGCTAAGCCTAAGCCTATGTCTGTCCTCCAAGCTGAAGTTGTGGCTACGTTAGAAGGTCTTAAAGTTGTAGTAACAATGAATATTCAAAACCTTATTATAGAAGGTGACAACTTAGTTCTAATCAATTATTTGAAAAATATTTGAAAAGTTCTTTAGGAAATCGATTTAATTGTGAAGGATATTTGAAATTTGGTGTTGAGGTTTTCTAAAGTTGTTTTTCCTATTGTTTTAGGGAGTGCAATTCTGTTGTGGATTTTTTAGCAAGAAGACATGTCAATGTTCTACAGTTTCGTCAAGTTATTTCCTCTTCTCAGCATGCCTTCGTCTCATAAAATTCTCCTTTTAGTAGTTTAAGGGGTTTATTTTTTCATTTTTCTTTATTGTTGAATTTTTTAAAGATTAACTTTGTTTTTTGATCTAGTAGCTCGTTGTAAAAAAACACTTTAGCTTATGCATTCATGTAATATTGACACATTACGAAGTATTTCTAGTAGGACAGAGTAATGAAATGAAAAATCAGTAAATGTTGTGACACAAAACAAATCAGAGTTTCCCAAGTATGTCTTCTTTTGTTTGGTAGATCGATCATATAATGTTTATTTCTATACTCGGAATCGGGTTGGAATGAGGAAACAGGTTGGAATAGGTTTCACTCATACCCACCTCAAGGAGATAGTATGAGTTCATGTGTATTTTGAGGGAATGAGAATGAGCCATACCCAAACCTTGTTCCATACTGATGGCCGTATCGATGGAAGGGATGATGGTGCAAAGAGATCGCCACGAGAATCCAAGGAATTCCGACAACAAACACCACGCAACTGACCCGTCTTCAACTGGATGGATCCTCCTTGTCCGAATTCGGAATTGAGTGATTCCAAAACGAGAAGTTAGATCTATGAGTCTAGTTGAAGTCCTTAAAATATGAGAGCCAGATGATGAGTGGATTGAAAGTTATGTCGATTTTACTGAGGTGGTGCAGAAACCACCGAGATGGATAATGATGGTTCGAAATGGAGAGAACAAGGGGATATGGATGCTTGAAAACTTGGATATGACTCACCAAGCTCTCAAACAAACTAAGATGCCCGAATTGTCGGATATTACTCACCAACAACTTGAACAACGAGAATTGAACGAACGAAATACAAGAACAAGAACTTGAATTGAAATTGCAAGGGAAAAGTAAGCAACAAAGTTTCGTCCAATCTCTGTGGGAGAAAGGAGGCCAAAAATGGGTCTTATAACCCTAATGCCACGCCTCTCTCAACTCAGCCACCCTCACTTCTCTCTAATTACATAAAACACCCTTAAATTTCAAGAAATTCAACTAAAAACCCTTAACAAAACATAATTCAAGTTTTAGCACTAGTCGAACCAATAGTCACAAGAACACTCCAACCTTCACCGTCATTAGCCATCGGAAACTTATGAGCCATGAGCTCCTCCTTGATTTTGTCTAGTATAGACTTAGCTAGGGCTCGCGTGATGCGCCCAAGATAGGGCATGGCTCCTTGTCTCGGCTTCTTAGCTCCTCGAACATCGTCTTTGGTTGCTTGTCCAAGTATTGGCTCCCCTTTATCGTGCAGATTGGGCTTGTCTTTAGGGATGGAATCTTCACTCAAATCATGGGGTCATGACTCGGTAGATGGAATCACATCACATACCAAACACCAAAAAGGGATAGACCATACCTAACCTGGTTCCTTTTTTTTGATAAGGAAAGTAATTAGGGTGACCACTAACAGCCTAGTGGACGCCCTAGAGCATCCTGATGGATGAGGGTAAGTAATCCCGGATCAACTGCAAGTGGGAAGGAAGAGACACGTCTGAAAGGTCCAGTGATGAAGTCCGCCACAGAATTGCACTCCCGATAGACGTGAGTGATACTCCAATCTTGGAACCGGGCAAGCAAACAGTGGATGTCCGAACGCAGCAGTTCAATCTCCCTCGGGCAGCGCCAGTCACCGAGCATGCCTTGACCAGCTGCAAATTATTGTCTTCAATATGGATCCGGGGAATACCATGTCTGGTGGCCTCAAGAAGTCCCTGGCACAAGGCGATTGTCTCGAATATCAAAACAGACTGTCGACCAATCAGTCCTCTGTCTATGTGGATGGGGGAGCCTCCAAAGTTCCTAAGGATGAACCCGAACGAAGCCACGCCATTTGCATTCACAGTACTATCAAAATTCAATTTAATATAGTCCCTCTTGAGTTTTGCCCATTTCGTATGATTTCTTCTTGCTTCACCCCAACCGTGTGATTGCGGGGGCCAGGGGAGTCCGAAGCTCCAGCTAGTTTCCATTCTTTAATCTGGTTTCGGGTAAATTCAGCAATGTTATTAGCGTTAGTCAGGTTTGTTCCGTTGTTGTTATCAAAAACTCGCTTATTTCTGGTGAACCATAGGCTCCACCAAGTGGTTATAAGGATTTCCAATTCCTCTTTTGTTAGCTTTTCCTTAATTTCTTCGAGGACCTGATGTGGTTTTTTATTGGCTAGGGATACCTGGTTAGTAATCCTACGGATTTTTGGGTTTATAGAATTAATGGTTGCTTTTGTAAGGGGGCATGAAAATAGGATGTGATTTGTGTCTTCAACCTGGTTATTGCACGCTTCGTAGCCTTGTGGGACCGGGATATGGTTAGTCGCAAGCCTAGTTTTAGTCGGAAGGCCGTTACGATCCACTTTCCACAGGAAGTTTTTCATTTGGGAGAGATGTTTAGCTGGTTAATCCATTCTAGGTTAATCTTTGGTTCACCTTTGGATTGGTGGAGCCACTGCATTGTCGAGTGAGTGGAGTACCAACCATTTTTGCTTGGTTGTCAGTACAGTCTGTCCATTTATTTTATTGATGGGGTTAATAATTTTGGAGATTCTTTCGAGGTCATCTTGATTAACAACATGCCTCAACTTTTCAATGTTCCATGAGTTATCCTCATTGAGATACACCTCAATAATATCCTCCCAATTAATGAGGGTTTCCACCTCTGGATTTGGGATGATGGGACCATTGTCGGTCCAATTTTCCTTCCAAATTCGGATGGTTTTGTCGTCCCCCACTTGCCAGATGATTCCCTTAATGAACAGGTCTTGTAGGCCCACTAAGTTGGACCACTACCATGATGTGTTATGTTTTTTCTTATAGTTTAGCATACTTTCTGTTTTGAGGTATTTTTCAGTCACTATTTTGACCCAAAGATTGTTTGGTTCTGATAGGATTTTCCAAAGTAGTTTCATTTGGAGCGCTTGGTTCATTTCGACCGCCTTGGCGATTCCCAACCCTCCGTGAGCCGGGGGGGGGGGGAGGGACAGATGGAATTCCAGCTTATGAGTGGTTTGCAGTTTTTTTCCTTGTTCTAGAAGAAGTTTTTGTTAATATCATCTAGCTCTTTCAAGGTTGATTGCGGTAACAAAAACAATTGCATTATATAGTTTGGTTGTCCTGAGAGGTTTGCTTTGATTAAGGTTTTACGCCCCTCATGGGATAAGGCGTTAGCTTTCAGTTTTGTTAATTGGGATCTGGTGCGTAGTACTAGGGGTTTAAAAGTGTTTTGTGTTACTCTCCCGTTAATTATCGGGCATCCTAGATATTTATCCAAGGCAACTGTGTTTGCAAAATGGAGGATTTGTTTTATCTGCTCTTTTGTGTTGTTGTTTGTGTTTTTGGTAACTTGGAATGCTGATTTATGGAAGTTAACTTTCTGGCTAGATATTTGACAATAGTCGTCAATAATGTCTTTAATATTTTTGCAGGCATGGCTATTGGCTTTTGCGAAGATGATGATATCGTCCGCAAAGGCCAGGAAAGGGATTTTTGTTCCATTTCTCGAGATTTGGATCCCGATGCCACTTTTTGGGTTGGTACTCAAAAGGTGGAGCTCTCTTGCCAGAATCTCGGCGACAATAATGAACAAATATGGCGATAGGGGGTCCCCTTGCCTAAGGCCCCGTTGGGAGTAGAATTGTTCTGTTGGTCCATTGTTGACTAGTATAGAAATGGAGACTGTCGGTCAACTGATAGGCTATTTTCCTACACCGCAAGTATACGGTTCGGTTGTAGTAATCAAGGTGTCGAACACAGGGAACTTGTAGTATTGATTATAACACGATTCAGTAGACTAAGCCAAAAATAAGAAAAAGAAGTTGTAATTGTATTCAGAAATAATTAAAATCAAAATTAAGAAGTAACTATCAATGGAGAAAAGCATTCCAAGGTCAGGATTCCCACAATGATCATTCAGTAGATTACCGGTGATATTTATTTGGATTTCAATTCAAATGTTGTTTGAAGGACTAACTATCTCAAGTGTCAACATTAACTCTTTTCAGACGATTAATGCATGTACCTAGACTCGACTAGCAATCACTCTCGCACAAAGCAAGTCTTATTTAGGTCCTTTAAGTTCTTTAGAGATCAATGAATCAATAGAAATAACATCCGCTCTCGCGCTCAGTTAAGACTACTCAATCAATAATTTCTAGGATAAGTTAAGTTCCACAAGTGAATTAAGTCACTCTCGCACAAATAATTCAACAAGTTCAAACCTAGGGATCTAACATGAATTAACAATTTGTGAATTCAATTCAATCAATCTCTTGTTATTCTTATCTCCTCTCGGTCTCAAATTATAACAAGATTCCTAATTCAAGCAAATTATGTCATTAAGTATCCTAGGTTGAATCAAACAACAATTCAAATCTCAATTCAACCAATCATCACCATTAAATCTACCTATTAAACCATTGGGTTCACCCTTCCTTAGAACTAAGAAATTAGCTAGACATAATATGGAGCGATAAGAAATCTAAATCAAAGAGAAACATACCAATTGTCTTTTCAATAGATCTAAATTCAACTCCAATCAAGTCTTGCCAAAAATCCACAAATCTCCAATCTAGGGTTCTTCAAAGAGAGAGGCTAAGAAAATAATACGTAATCCTCATCCAAACTTAATCTCTAAGTATTTATATGAAACCCTAAAAACAAGATAGAAAAGGCCCGAAATTAATAAATAAAACACGCGGAGGAGAAATTTCGGAAAAAGACGCGACTCGGTCTGAAACTCGGTCGAGTTTCAGACCGAGTTTTGTAAAACTCGGTCCAGAACTCGGTCCTGACCTGGACCGAGTTTTGGCCTGGTGCACTGCTCCGTTTGAAATGTTAAATGAGCTTCCTCCCGTGCCTTCCACCGAGCTTTTGCCCATCTTCTCTTCAATTCCTTGCATCCGCTTAACTCCTAGACACTTCCTATCGGGTTGCTCCTCTTGCCCTTGTCCTTGTCGTTGCCAAAACTCCTTGAATCCACCTCCAAATGATCCTGAAATCGAACAAAGCAAGAGTAGAAACCGAAACTACAAAATCTACTAAAAAGACAATAAAACCAAGAGGAAAATAAAATAAAAACAACTAAACTAAGGAAATAAACATGCTTTATCCTAGACTAAAATGCATGCTATCATCAACAAAAAACCACATCAGGTCCTAGGCTTTTTCCATATCAAGTTTGTGGAGAATATCGGTCAGGAATTCCCAGCTGATTCGATCGTAGGTTTTTTCCATATCAAGTTTGATTGCAATCCATCCCTCTTGCCCACGTTTTTTGCGGAATGAGTGGAAAATTTCATGCGCTATGAGTGTATTATCGTGGATATTTCGATTCTGGACGAATGCCCCTTGCATCGAGTGGATTAGTTTTTTAAGGATGTTTTTAAGGCGGTTTGTTATAATCTTCGATATTACTTTGTAGATAGTATTGCATAGGCTAATTGGCCTATAATGGTTAGTTGAATTAGGGTTTTCACATTTGGGTAGCAGGGTTATAAATATGTGGTTGATTTGTTTCAAAATCTTCCTTGTGTGGAAGAAGCTTTTAACAGCTTTTGTCACGTCCGGTCCAACGATATGCCAGTATTTTTTGTAGAAGCTCGTCGGCATTCCATCCGGGTCGGGGGATTTGTCATCCCCAATGTCGAACATTGCATTCTTAATTTCACTATTTGACACTGGTTTTGTAAGATTTGTGTTGTCTGCGTCTGTTATTTCTCTTTTGATGGTTTGAGTCATGTCTTGGAGCTTGCTGCGGTTTATTTCCAAAGCCCGAAATCGATTTTGGAAGTCCCGTTTAATTTCTGTTTTGATGTTTTCTAGTCCGGATATTTGTGTACCCTCAGATGTATGGATTTCTTTAATAATGGTTCTGTTCCTTCTGCCACTAGCAATGCGGTGGAAATATTTGGTATTTTTGTCATTCAGTTTAATGTGCGAGTGTTTAGCCCTTTGTTTCCAATAAGAGTTATGGAAATTAATGAGGCACGATCGTTTCTTCACCAATCTCTCCTGCTTTTGAATTAGTTGCGTGTTTTGATGTTCAATGATATCTTTTTGGATTTGAAGAAGGTCCTCATCTAGTTTTTTGATTTGTTCGAAAATATTTCCAAAAGTATGTTTATTCCATGCTTTTGCTTTTGTTTTAAGTAGTTGTGTTTTTTTGGTGAGATTAAACATGTGTGATCCACCTGCATTGTAACGCCAGGCTTGTTTGATGACGTTTTGAAAGTCTTTTCTAGAAGTCCACATCATCTCAAATTTGAATGGTTGTGCTTTGAATGGTGCTCCTATTGGGAGATCGCACGAGATAGGGCAGTGATCAGAGGATGAGAAGGCATGATTTTTTGTCGCTATAGACGGATACCATTGGATAATCTGGTTGCTTACTAAGGTGTGGTCTAATTTCTCAAATGTAGTATTTTTGAGGTTTTTGGATCTTCTCCAAGTGAATTTGTTACCAGACGTCGGAATATCACAAACTTCACAATCGTTTTTAAAATTGATAAGCCGTTCAAATCTGAAGTGATTAGGATTGGCGCCCCCTTCTTTTTCGTTTGGGTGTTGGATTTCGTTGAGGTCTCCCATAATGATACAGGGAAGGTTACAGTTCTGGATAAACAGTTTAAGTTTAGTCTACAACTGGTCCTTATCTTGTGCCCTTGGTGGAGCGTAGGCAAATATTATGTCTCATGATTTTCTTTCCAAGCAACTTATTCCCATACACCAACACCCTTTATTCCCTTATTTCTCATACTCTTTTTTTTCTTTTTCCTTTGTTTTTTTTTCTTTTTCCAAGCATTTTCTGATTTTTTTTTTCTTCTTTTAAATTTTTTTTTTCAAAGATAAAAAGTACTAGCACATTACACAACCCAATCACCAAATACGTATAAGTCTCCCCCAAGCTTAGCTTGCAACCACAGAGACAATCGAGTAGTTATCCTAGTTCCCGGATGGGTCAGGCTTATAAAGGCTCGGATTAATTTTGTGGAGCTTCAAACGAATAAGGCTAATTTAGGCTCGAAAAGGGGCTTCAAAAAAAGATAATATGCAGGGTGGATAAGGAGTATAAAGGCTAAGAAAATAGTGCCTCAATCACTTCAAAGTCGCATGCAAGAGTCATAAGAGCGGTCTTGAAAAAGAGTCTAAAGCAAGTTCTAGAGGAAGCAATCAAAGTGAGCATCACACATAAAAAGAAAGGACATCATGACATTATTTAGTCCTAAGAAAGGCAAACAATAATCCTCACAAGGCTTTTTGTCTAGAACTTCAATATTAACTCAAGTTTCAAAGAATATGCAAGCTCATTCAATCATCAAACTAATTCATAACATAGTCAGTCATCATCAAAACTTCAAGCATTTCAAGCAAGTCAAAGGGGTAGAATTCCATAGAGAAAATTTTTGAGGACAAGGGGTGTTTCACTTGAAGAGAAATCCATAGCTCCTAGAATGCAAATTTTTTATATATATATATATATTTTTTTTTTGCAAGCAAAATTCAAACTAAATATGCGAACTAAACTATATGCAATGCAAAACATGAAAATGTTCCCACCCCCAAGCTTAAAACCTACATTGTCCCCAATGTAGAGAATAAAAGAGAGAGAGATAAGAAAACACTAACCTTGGGTTGCCTCCCAAGCAGCGCTTGTTTAAGGTCGTTAGCTCGACCTCCCATCTTCTTCAAGTTCTTGGGTCAGGAGGGTCTTTGGTACTCACCTTGACTGGATCAGGGTCTTCTACAAGCTTTAACCTATTTCTTTGCACTTTGAACTTCCCCGAGTTTTTATGCCAAAGCTCAGTTCCTCCTCCTTTTAAAACTCGAGTTACTATGTATGGCCCTGACCATCTTGTTCCTTTGCTCCCAGGAAACATATTGGATCTTTCATGAAATAACTTCACCTTGTCTCCTTTTTTAATCTCAGCTTTTGCTCGGGCCTTCTTCTTTTTCTTGTGATCCCTACCCTTTATATCCTCAACAATACCACCATCCATGAGGCTTTTAACTTCTAAGGTTTCTTGAGAAGGTTGAGCAATATCAGATTGAATCTCCTCATTAGCCAGCTTCGCTTCAATATTACAACAAGTTGCTTTGACAGTCTCTTGTGGAGGATTCTTTTGCACTTCAAGGAAGTTATCTTTGAAATATTCATACTCTATCTTCTCTTCCCCAATAGTGAGTGAGATCTTGTCATTCCTGAGATCAATGTTAGCTCCAGCAGTGGCTAAAAAGGGTCTCCCAAAGATGATAGGAGTCCTATCATTCATCACCTCCATATCAAGAATCACAAAATCTCCTGGTATAAAGAACTTGCCCACCTTCACTGGAAAGTTCTCAATAATGCCCACAGGATGAGTGACTGAATTATCAGCCATGATAAGACACATCTTGGTTGGAATAGGATCACCCAAATTCAGATTTTTGCAAATTGACAAGGGCATGATATTGACACTAGAACCAAGATCACAAAGGCAATCATATTGAAGAGAACCAAAACCAGCAGGGATAAAGAACTCACCTGGATCTTTTAGCTTTCTTGGCATCTTCTCAACTTGATCCATCACCAAGGCGACTGTCTCATAGTCTTCAATCCTCCTCTTTTTGCATAGAATCTCCTTTAAGAATTTTGCATATGTTGGCATTTGAGTGAGGACATCGATGAAAGGAATGTCAATGTGGAGCTTCTTTATCATACTCATGAATTTCCCAAATAGTTGCTCTTGCACCACTTGAATCTTCCGTTGTGGGAAAGGTAGAGGCGGTTTGTAAGGTGGGGGAGCAATATATTTAGGTTCTTCGTCATTAGATGGCTTCTCTATTGTCTTTTCTGCAACTCCTTCTTTCACCGGTGGGAGCTCTTCAAGCTCTTTTCCACTCCTTAGAGTGACAGCCCGACATTGCTCCTTAGGATTGACTTCAGGTTGCCCAGGCAATTGACCAGGCGGTCTAGGAACATTCAAAGCTTGTTGAGCCACTTGTTGTTCTATGATCTTCAAATTCTTCCCCTGAGCTCTCACTTCTTCTGTTAGTGTCTTCATGGAGGTGGCAAGGCTTTCAATAGCAATCTCCCATGCAGGCTTTTGGGAGGGTTGAGCATCTTGGTTTGGGTGCAGTGGATCCCTTGGTGGAAATCCAAGAGGTGCTTGTTGTTGTGGATGATTGTTCCCATAAGAGAGGTTAGGGTGATTTCTCCAACCAGGGTTGTAGGAATTAGAGTAGGGGTCATTCCTAGGCCCCCTGTCAAAGTTACTCATGTATCTCACCTCCTCCTCATGTGGTTCCTCCTTAGAAGCAAACAATTCACAAGATTTGATGGTATGATCACTAGCTCCACAAAACTGACAAACAACACTCGAACCAACTTGAGAAGGACTTCCACTAGTAGAAACGGGAGAACCATTCATCTTTAATTTCAACTGCTTGATCTCCTGAGTCATGGCATCAATCTGTGCCTGGTGCAAAGTCTCTGTATCAACCTCATAAAGCCCAGCTGATCTCTTAGAGCTTGGAATAGATCGAGCATCATTATAGTAGTGAGTATGCTGAGCAATATCCTCAATCTGATCCCAAGCATTATTAACATTCATCTTCATAATAGTACCTCCAGATGAGGCATCAATGAGCAGCCTGGTGGTGTTGTCAACAGCATTGTAAAAAGTGTGAAGAAGCACCCACTTGTCTATTCCATGGTGAGGACATAACAATAGAAGCTCCTTGAACCTCTCCCAACCTTCATAAAGAGATTCCCCATCCTTCATCTGAAATGAACTGATCTGATTCCTCATCTCTGCAGTCTTCTTAGGTGGGAAATACTTGGTCAGGAAAGCTTTGGCCAACTCATCCCATGTAGTGATAGTGCCACGAGGCAGGGCCTTGAACCATGCTTTAGCCCTGTCTCTTAGAGAGAATGAAAAGGTGCGCAAATAAAGCGCGTCATCAGAAACGTCATGAATCTTCACCGTATCCATAAGCTCCAGAAAAGTGTTGAGATGTTGGTGAGGATTCTCAGAAGGTAGACCTCCAAACTGATTCTGCTGAACCATATTAATCAGAGATGGCTTCAGCTCAAAATTCCTGGCCTGAATGGGGGGTCGGACCACACCAGCTGTGGGTCCTTGATGGCGTAGCAACACATAATCACCCAATGTCATAGGTGGTTGAGCATTCAGCTGTTGTTGCAACAATAATTGTTGTTGTGCATTTGCCTGATCGCCTTCCATAGCTTGTGTTTCAGCTTCCCTTTGCTCTCTTCTTCTTCTATGAAAAGCACGCTCGGGTTCAGAATTGTAGTTAAGTGCACTAGCGCTCAGAGTTCTTCTCATAAGAAGGAGAACAAACTGGAACCAAAACCAAAAAGAAACAAATTAAAAATAAAAACAAGACTTAATCTACCGGTTGTGGAACACAACCAATACTTGAAAAGTTCCCCGGCAACGGCGCCAAAAACTTGATAGGCTATTTTCCTACACCGCAAGTATACGGTTCGGTTGTAGTAATCAAGGTGTCGAACACAGGGAACTTGTAGTATTGATTATAACACGATTCAGTAGACTAAGCCAAAAATAAGAAAAAGAAGTTGTAATTGTATTCAGAAATAATTAAAATCAAAATTAAGAAGTAACTATCAATGGAGAAAAGCATTCCAAGGTCAGGATTCCCACAATGATCATTCAGTAGATTACCGGTGATATTTATTTGGATTTCAATTCAAATGTTGTTTGAAGGACTAACTATCTCAAGTGTCAACATTAACTCTTTTCAGACGATTAATGCATGTACCTAGACTCGACTAGCAATCACTCTCGCACAAAGCAAGTCTTATTTAGGTCCTTTAAGTTCTTTAGAGATCAATGAATCAATAGAAATAACATCAGCTCTCGCGCTCAGTTAAGACTACTCAATCAATAATTTCTAGGATAAGTTAAGTTCCACAAGTGAATTAAGTCACTCTCGCACAAATAATTCAACAAGTTCAAACCTAGGGATCTAACATGAATTAACAATTTGTGAATTCAATTCAATCAATCTCTTGTTATTCTTATCTCCTCTCGGTCTCAAATTATAACAAGATTCCTAATTCAAGCAAATTATGTCATTAAGTATCCTAGGTTGAATCAAACAACAATTCAAATCTCAATTCAACCAATCATCACCATTAAATCTACCTATTAAACCATTGGGTTCACCCTTCCTTAGAACTAAGAAATTAGCTAGACATAATATGGAGCGATAAGAAATCTAAATCAAAGAGAAACATACCAATTGTCTTTTCAATAGATCTAAATTCAACTCCAATCAAGTCTTGCCAAAAATCCACAAATCTCCAATCTAGGGTTCTTCAAAGAGAGAGGCTAAGAAAATAATACGTAATCCTCATCCAAACTTAATCTCTAAGTATTTATATGAAACCCTAAAAACAAGATAGAAAAGGCCCGAAATTAATAAATAAAACACGCGGAGGAGAAATTTCGGAAAAAGACGCGACTCGGTCTGAAACTCGGTCGAGTTTCAGACCGAGTTTTGTAAAACTCGGTCCAGAACTCGGTCCTGACCTGGACCGAGTTTTGGCCTGGTGCACTGCTCCGTTTGAAATGTTAAATGAGCTTCCTCCCGTGCCTTCCACCGAGCTTTTGCCCATCTTCTCTTCAATTCCTTGCATCCGCTTAACTCCTAGACACTTCCTATCGGGTTGCTCCTCTTGCCCTTGTCCTTGTCGTTGCCAAAACTCCTTGAATCCACCTCCAAATGATCCTGAAATCGAACAAAGCAAGAGTAGAAACCGAAACTACAAAATCTACTAAAAAGACAATAAAACCAAGAGGAAAATAAAATAAAAACAACTAAACTAAGGAAATAAACATGCTTTATCCTAGACTAAAATGCATGCTATCATCAACAAAAAACCACATCAGGTCCTAGGCTTTTTCCATATCAAGTTTGTGGAGAATATCGGTCAGGAATTCCCAGCTGATTCGATCGTAGGTTTTTTCCATATCAAGTTTGATTGCAATCCATCCCTCTTGCCCACGTTTTTTGCGGAATGAGTGGAAAATTTCATGCGCTATGAGTGTATTATCGTGGATATTTCGATTCTGGACGAATGCCCCTTGCATCGAGTGGATTAGTTTTTTAAGGATGTTTTTAAGGCGGTTTGTTATAATCTTCGATATTACTTTGTAGATAGTATTGCATAGGCTAATTGGCCTATAATGGTTAGTTGAATTAGGGTTTTCACATTTGGGTAGCAGGGTTATAAATATGTGGTTGATTTGTTTCAAAATCTTCCTTGTGTGGAAGAAGCTTTTAACAGCTTTTGTCACGTCCGGTCCAACGATATGCCAGTATTTTTTGTAGAAGCTCGTCGGCATTCCATCCGGGTCGGGGGATTTGTCATCCCCAATGTCGAACATTGCATTCTTAATTTCACTATTTGACACTGGTTTTGTAAGATTTGTGTTGTCTGCGTCTGTTATTTCTCTTTTGATGGTTTGAGTCATGTCTTGGAGCTTGCTGCGGTTTATTTCCAAAGCCCGAAATCGATTTTGGAAGTCCCGTTTAATTTCTGTTTTGATGTTTTCTAGTCCGGATATTTGTGTACCCTCAGATGTATGGATTTCTTTAATAATGGTTCTGTTCCTTCTGCCACTAGCAATGCGGTGGAAATATTTGGTATTTTTGTCATTCAGTTTAATGTGCGAGTGTTTAGCCCTTTGTTTCCAATAAGAGTTATGGAAATTAATGAGGCACGATCGTTTCTTCACCAATCTCTCCTGCTTTTGAATTAGTTGCGTGTTTTGATGTTCAATGATATCTTTTTGGATTTGAAGAAGGTCCTCATCTAGTTTTTTGATTTGTTCGAAAATATTTCCAAAAGTATGTTTATTCCATGCTTTTGCTTTTGTTTTAAGTAGTTGTGTTTTTTTGGTGAGATTAAACATGTGTGATCCACCTGCATTGTAACGCCAGGCTTGTTTGATGACGTTTTGAAAGTCTTTTCTAGAAGTCCACATCATCTCAAATTTGAATGGTTGTGCTTTGAATGGTGCTCCTATTGGGAGATCGCACGAGATAGGGCAGTGATCAGAGGATGAGAAGGCATGATTTTTTGTCGCTATAGACGGATACCATTGGATAATCTGGTTGCTTACTAAGGTGTGGTCTAATTTCTCAAATGTAGTATTTTTGAGGTTTTTGGATCTTCTCCAAGTGAATTTGTTACCAGACGTCGGAATATCACAAACTTCACAATCGTTTTTAAAATTGATAAGCCGTTCAAATCTGAAGTGATTAGGATTGGCGCCCCCTTCTTTTTCGTTTGGGTGTTGGATTTCGTTGAGGTCTCCCATAATGATACAGGGAAGGTTACAGTTCTGGATAAACAGTTTAAGTTTAGTCTACAACTGGTCCTTATCTTGTGCCCTTGGTGGAGCGTAGGCAAATATTATGCTCAATTCATTATTGGTTTCCAGATTTGTGTAATGGAACCCAATGAAGCGGTTGTCTTTGTGAATAGTTTGGATTCTTTCATTTGAGAGTTGTGACCCCTTCCAGAGAATACAGATCCCCCCAGTGAATCCATTTGCCGAAATAAACTCGATAGAGTCAAAACCAACTTTTTGCCATACTTTGCTTTCTGGCGGGTCTTGGGCTTTTGTTTCAACTAGAGATATTAGGTGAATATTTTCGAGGCGGCATAACGTGTTGACTTCGGTCCAAAAGGACCTACGCTTAATGCCCCTGCAGTTCCACATGCAAATCTTCATAAATAACCATCTAGTTTGTGGTTTTTGGCCATCGGAGGATGGGGAAACATCCTTGATAATGTTTTCAAGAATTTTGTAATATGCTTATTGGGTGATTTAGCAGGGGGTATAAGATTAATCAATTTAGTGGTCTTATATTTGTCATTTGGGAATTTTATCCCAAAGCTACGGGTTAACCCCTTTTTTTTGTTGATGCATTCCCTTATTTTCCTTTGTACATTATTGTACATAGGGTTTATTGGGTGCTCTTTTGCAAAAGCAATATGGTTCGCTTTATAACTATATTTTGTGGGTGAGATATTACAGTAGGAAGTTTCCTTTTTTTCATCATTCATCCTCATTTTTTCCGGTTTTTTTATTATTATATCGTTTTGGTTTGATTTTCTCGAGTTCACGCCGGTAATGGTATAAACACGAGTTTCATGGGATTTCTTGCTATTGTCTGTGCTCATAAGTCATAACGGTGGTACAGACACCAATACGGGATTTTGATTCACTTTGCCTAACATCTGTGATATCCCTTCAGTTGATTTGATTAGAAGGGAAGTTTGGGACATTGGAAACAATAGATCTCCGGGACCAGATGGGTTTGGTAGTCTCTTCTTCAAACATAGCTGGGACAGTGTTAAAGAAGATGTGGTAAAGGCTGTGTGTGAGTTTTTCAGAACAAGGGTCATGCTTAAACAGATAAACACAACTTTTGTTAGCCTTATTCCCAAAGTGGATAAACCCTTTCTTATCAAGGAGTTTAGGCCCATATCTTGTTGCAATTCCCTACTGAAAATCATTTCCAAAATCTTAGTTAGCAAAATCAGGCCTCTGTTGGATAATATTGTGGACATGGCTCAGGGAGCTTTTGTTCCAGGGAGAAATATTTCACAAAATGTGGCTGTAGCTCAGGAGTTGATAAGAGGCTACGACAGGAAGAAAATTTCACCTCGGTGTATGCTGCAGATTGATATACAAAAGGCGTATGATTGTGTTAGCTGGAGATACTTGGAAGAGGCTTTGAGATTCTTTCATTTTCCTGACAGAGTTGTGGACTGGATCATGCAATGTGTCTCTACCCCATATTATTCCATCATTATTAATGGGGAAGCTAGAGGATTTTTCCCAGGAAAGAGAGGCCTAAGACAGGGTGATCCACTATCTCCCTTTCTCTTTGTCTTAGTAATGGAGATGTTTGCAAGAAAGCTGAAACTGCTTAGCAAGAAGAAAGGTTTCAGTTTTCACCCAAAATGCAAACAATTGGGTCTGGTCAACCTTGCTTTTGCAGATGATTTGTTGATTTTTTGCAAACCAACCACAACTACTCTCAAGCTTGTCAAGGAATGTCTCTTAGAGTTTGGGAAGGAATCTGGACTTATAGCTAATGCCTCTAAAAGCAAGGTATTTTTTGGGGGAGTTAATGTACAGGAGAAGAATGATATGGCAGGCCTGCTGGGTATGGATGTTGGACAGTTCCCGATAAGATACTTGGGTACTCCTCTTCATTCTAAGAAGTTGAAAATCAATGATTATTCCTCTCTGTTTAGCAAAGTGGCTGCTGTTATTCAAAAGAAGAATATGAATAGACTGTCATATGCTGGTAGAGCCCAAGTTATCAGATCCATGATTGAAGGCATCATCTCTTTTTGGATGCAAGCTTTGATTCTGCCTAAAGGTGTTGTTAAAAAGATTATTAGTATGTGCAGGGCCTTCTTATGGTCTGGGGCAATTGAAGGGAAAAGGAACTTAGTTGCTTGGAACAAGGTCTGTTCACCATTTGAAGAAGAGGGACTAAATTTCAAAGAATTGCTATCTTGGAACAAGACTTTATTGTTCAAGTTAGCACATGATATTCATTATAGCATAGCAAATATGTGGTCTGTTTGGGCAAGGAAGCATCTTGTAAAAGACACTAATTTCTGGTTGATCAGACAGAAAAATACTGATTCATGGCTCTGGAAAGCAATTTTATATCTGAGAGGGCCTATCCTTAGAGCATTACAACTTTCCCCTAGTCAGATGAGCACCTCTGTGCAAAGTCTTGATGTGGTTACTAAAGGTAATATGAAGCTGGATTGCAATTATGTTTACACTATTTTCAGAGGGCAGTATCAGAGCAAAAACTGGTGCAGTATAGTATGGAAAGGCATTCACTCTAGAAAATGGAGTATCATTTGCTGGTTAGCAACATTGAAAAGACTACCAACAGCCTCTAAACTTTGCAAGTGGGGAATAATTGACAATGATATGTGCAAACTCTGCAATGCTGAACCTGAAGATGAAGATCATTTGTGGTTCAGATGTGCTTTTGTTAATAATGTGACTGATCAGATCATGCAATGGGTGGGTGTGTACACAAGGAAACAGAGTATTGAAGCTTGGTGGGATTGGCTATGTACTTGTAAAGCTAGGAGAAGTAATATCTTCCAATCAAAACTAGTTGCTCTCACTGGTATCATCTATTTCACTTGGGCAACAAGAAATGAATGTATTTTCAAAAATACTAGACCTATAGTGGATCATTGTGTAAAGAAAATTAAAGAAGATTGCAAACTCAGGATAATTACAAAGCTGAAGCTCACGGGCAGACGAGGTGAAGCTATGAGAAAGCGACTTCAACTTTGATCTCCTGAATTTCCTTTGCTGCAGGTTGCTGAAGATTGGGGGTTATGGGTTCCTTTTCAGGGTAGTTTGTATGAGAACTTTCTACACCTTGCTGGTGTATGGGAGGTTTTAGGTCCTGTTGTATTTTTGCGCCATTATCCTTTGTGATTTTGGAGGTTATGTACATGTTCTTGGTTTCAATATATTCTTTTACCACTCTCAAAAAAAAAAAAAACCCTTAGATATAGAACCAAACGGGCATAAGTGTCCATTTAAATACTGCCATTTTGAATTAGATTTATGAAGAAATACAGACCAGTGAGATTAACGAAGCAAAATCAATTAATACAATGTCAATTGATAGCACAGAACAGTCTCTCAAAGCATAGGGGAAACCAGTGGATTCTGTCTACTTTTGATGGGAAGTGGTCTGGGCAATAAATTCCACCATATTGCCCACCAGAGAAGATCCAAAATTACAAATTGACCAAGTTCTTAGTAGTGAATTAATTAACCGAAATTTGACTTGGGTGTGCCGAGTGTTAAATGCTAACTGAGCTGCTTGCTACTCAGACTTTAGAAAGAAGCAATTATGAGGGGGTTTGTTGGACAAAAGTAAATGCATACAAAAATACAGCTTTTTTTACTCAAGCGAAGCGATAGTAGTTGGCCATTTGCTTTATTTACTAATCCTACTTGTGAATGAAATCTCTTATTACAGTATTGAAAATGGGAAAATATCACCAAAAACTCTCTTCAAAGAGCTTGAATTTTTTCAGGGTCATTGTGAATGAAATCCTAGCACAAAGAACTCTTGTAAGCTTTTCCCTTCTTGTATTCATCATATTGGAACTAACTGTTGCTGCTCCTGTATCAGTTTTTTCAGGTGTTTCTTGCTTTGTGTGTGTGATTTTTTTTATCAGGAACTTCCAAGATACTTTGTCAAGGAGCATGGGAAACACTTGTCTAAGTATGTTCGTCTCAGAGTGCCAACTGGTGAAAAGTCAAAAATGGAGCTGAAATGGCGTAATGGCCGAGCTTGGCTACACAAAGGTTGGCAAGATTTCGTGGACAAGTATTCAATCCAATGTGGATATTTTTTAGTTTTCAAATACAAAGGAAAATCCCGTTTCAATGTCATAATATTGGAACTGAGTACTACGGAGATAAAGTATCCTCCTGTCAGCTCTTCAAAAACTAGTAACAAGAAGGCAGGGGAACGCGTACTCATCAAAGTCGAAGAGGAAGATGATCATGGTGACGAGATGTTAGGAAGATCAAGAAGTGGGCAGCAATTTTGTGTCATTAAAAACAAGTCAGTCAGTGGAGATGGAAAAAGCAAAGGAGTTGGTGCAAGGGAAAGAGCAAGGGCTTTTCAGAGCCCAAATCCTCATTTCATAGTCATGATGCACCCATCTTATGTTTCTATGTCTCAATTGGTAGATTACATTTAAGCTGAACTGAACAAGTACATTTACATTCTGATTCTGTAGAGTAATATATACTACTACTTGATACTTTGATAGTAGTATTGTTTTTCTTGTGCAGTTTATACCCAAGGGTCCCACAAGAGCTTATTTCTACGAAAAGGAAGACAAAGAAGGCGGCATGTGCCTCCTCACCCTCAAAGGAGATGATGGAAAAGCTTGGTCTGTCCAGTACAGAATCGAACCACCTCCACGGAGACGAGTGAGTTTCTGCGCGGGGTGGACTAAATTTGTGCAAGAAAATCAACTGCGAGTGGGCGATGTATGCGCCTTTGAGCTGGTCAGCACAAGGCCAATCACATTCATCGTCACCATCTTTGATGAAGAAGAAATTGAGAAAAGTCGTTGCCCTCTTCTACTCACTCATGTGGCTTCACCTGCGAAGAAGACTTTGACGTTTTCACGTCTTACTACTTGTAATGCCATGGAAAGAGTCCGAAAAAGAGCCGAGTCTTTCAAGTGCAAGAATCCGCATTTCATGATCCGGATGACTTGGTATTATATTTCTAGCAAATCCAAAGTGGTATGGGGATGCAAGCCAAGTAGTACTAGTGCTTTTTTTGTGCTTGGTTTAGATTTAACTTTAGGGATGTTCTGATTATTTGCAGCACATCCCTTCAGCTCACTCGAAGAGATACCTCAAGGAAGACGAGAAGGGACAAAATGTCGTAATCCTCCATGGATCAATGGGTGAAGCCTGGCCTGTGCACTATCGCCACTTGGTTAAAAGCCCAACGTATAAGAAAACAGAATTTGTCAAAGGCTGGAAGGATTTTGTATCTGACAACCGGCTACGAGCAGGAGATGTATGCGTCTTTGAGATGATGACTGGGAAGCCCAAGGCTTACAAGGTCACTATCTTCCGCATTGCGGATCATGCTTGACACAGGGTTCAGATTCGGATACTAACTAATCTCTATCTATCACCTCTGTTTGACATTTTGCGGATCATGCTCTGTTATGACTAAATCAGCTTCAAGGTATGTATGTGCACTATGGAGTGCTGCTTTTGGCTCTAAAGTACTTGAATTGTAAGATGAATTAGAGCACAACTTTACTAATAGCAGCTAATTGTATTAAAGCTTAGTTTTTAGCATAAAAGCAAACTTTATTACTCATCTCTACAAGTGATTAATATGAGCACTTTTTGAAGATAATTTTCTAGGGTATATAAGTTGTTGTTTCCATGCTATAATTTAGCTTAAGTTCGAAATAAAACCATCATTTAGCGTTTTAAATTGATCAACACTCCAATAGCTCTTTCTCAAAATGGTATTTCCAGCCCCCCAACCTAATTAATGTCATCGTTTTCAAAAGACACAAGATTAATGCAGGTTTGTTATGGAACGAAGTATGATCATTTGAAGACATTTGATTAAGGAAGCCGTGAGACCGGCGGAGTGCATCTAGAAACTGAGCCCCGTAGCATCCCAAGTCTTAGCGGTGACCAGATTCAAGCATTAATTGATTAACATGTCTCAAAAGGGCGTCCATGAATGAATGACATTGATAGGTAAGCAATTTACTGATATATGGATTATAGACAATGGCGCTACTAATCACATTATAGGAAAACGAGAGCACTTCAGTTCTCTCCGAGAAATTCCCAGTACTTCGGTTGGCATGCCTGATGGCCAACAAGCCTTGGCCACCATGGAAGGAACTGTTCAACTTGGCTTTGGCCACCATGGAAGGAACTGTTCAACTTGGCTCAAACTTTTTAGATCATGTCCTATTAGGAAATTAATCCTGTGAATAAACCATGATCAATTATACTAGGATATTAAAAATACTAATTACACACCTAAATTAAATTCATGGTAGCGATCAAACTTGTTGCGCCACAAGTATGTAGTCTTTATCGGCGCTTTGCTTTTCACTTTACAAGTTCCATTATTATTATGAAAGGAATCCTTTGTTGAGCCTGAGAAAAAGTCTCCTTAAAATCAATACCTTCATTTTATGCCATTATTATTATTATGAAAGGAATCCTTTGTTGAGCCTTAGAAAAGGTCTCCTTAAGATTAATACTTTCATTTTGAGTAAATCATTTTACAACTAAACGAGCCTTATATTTTTTATTTTTTATTGTTGCCTTTAAAATTTCTTTTAGTCTTAAATATTCATTTATCTTTTATGTTGCCTTTAGAATCTCTTTTGATCTTAAATGAAGACCAATGAATTTCACACCTTTTTAATAACTCGACAAGATCCAAGCATCATTGTCCTTATGAATTTCATCTCATCATTCCCGACATTAATCCAATTTATTATCTCCCTTTATTTGTTGAATATTAGCTAAAATGTGTTCAATTTTTCTTAGTGTGTTCACTTCAAAACTTTTCTCAGTTATTTCTTTCATTCGAATGTAAATATACTATATATATATATGCAAATTTACTTTTAATATAATTTTGACATGTAAAAAACATAGAAAAGAAATGGTGGTACAAATCCAAGCTATGCGCGGCTGGTTTATTCATCATATAATTTATGTAGCTAGTACGTACATACTCCCGGCCGGAGATATACACCTAGCTAGTAGTACGTATATATGCACGCATGTGGTGAACTGGCGTGCGACTGAGCAGCTAGGATGCGCAGGTGGTGCAGCTGCATGCTGGGCCGCATTTGCAGGCCGCCTCTCCGGCGCTCTTGGCGCAGCTGCACGGGTTGCAACCGCAGTGTTGCTCGCACCCTCCGCATGTCTTGTGCTCGAATGCCGCCTCGTCTCCCGCCATCGGTCCCACCCCGGTACACCTAATTCATCCATTAATTACTTACACAATTTCAATATTGTAATCTAATCAAATTAATTAATAGATTCCAGAAATTAATTAAGCCAGCCGACCTGCAAACGGCTCCGCCGGGGCAGGGAGATGGGCAGCCACACTTATCGTTGCATCCTACTCTTCCCGCCCTTACCTTTGTCGATGTCGTTTCTTCCATTTGAACACACTTGTGATCACTTTGTAAATTATACTCTACTTTTTTATTCTATGTTCCTATGTGCTCCGCATCGGTCTCTATATACATGTTTATAAGGGGTGACACGTAGTGTTGCTTCCACGTGTCATTACAGCTGATGTACTAGTGTGGTGTTCGATGTATGCTTATTAGTTCTGAGACTGTCTGTGTACAAGTACGTGTCTATTCACAATTACGGCACCTTGTACTTTCTGGATATATTCATGATGGATCACCTACGTATACAGAGCAGAACCGGATATAGTTCGCCGTTAATATAGGTTGAAATTTATGAGATAAGTGTGAATATTGTTTTTTTTTAGTAGATGAGATAAATATTATAATATGATAGTATATAAAGAGTCCTGATCAGATGAGAATGGACGTGTATGTGCGAAATAAGAAAGAATAAGAGCCGTTGGATGGAGAAAAATGAAAGATGCTGATCATTTCACTTAAAAAGGAGAAAGAACGGCACGAATGATTTTTTGACGAATTATTCGCGCAATTTTGAAAAAAAACGGAAATAACGCACGACTAGATTGTTCATCAAAAGTGTGATTTTGTTTATCAATACTGTGATTTTGTTCATCAAAACCAACTGTTTGTGCATCAGAATCGTGATCTTTTTCATCAAAATTGTGATTTTGTGCATAAAAAAAATATTTTTTGTGCATCAGAATCGTGATCTTTTTCATCAAAATTGTGATTTTGTGCATAAAAAAAATATTTTTTGTGCATCAAAACCTATTGTTTGTGCATAAAAAATGGCAGAATGTGTATCAAAATTGTATGGATTAATTTATATTTGTGCATCATAATTAATCGTATGTGACAAAACTAATTGTTTTGATGTTAGTCTTGGTATTGTCTTGCTTGCCTTGTTTGAATTTGTCATTGTTGTTGCTGTGAAACGTGTGGATGCTTCTTGGGCTTCGAACATAGTTAAGGCACAAACACTCCTCTCCGGTTTGCAGTTGGCTCGTTGTCTTAGCATACATCATATTATTGTAAAGTCAGATTCTTTATCTAATATCCTTTGCATTCAAGCTTGTACATCAAACTTATTTTATTAGTTACTATATTATATGATATACGTTTATTGGGTACATCAATTGTTTTTTTTTGTACTCATATAGGTAGATATGATAATTGTTTAGCTCACTTTATCACACTTTTGTATCTTAATCCGAACATGAATAAGTCTTTGTAACTAATATTCCACCATATATAATTGACTTAGCTGAATTGGATATTGAACATATTTACACTTTGCACTCAAAAAAAGATCTGTATAACAACTATAAAAACTAGATAAATATCTGTGTGCATTGAAGCTAATTATATGCACGAGTATGTGAGTCAAAATTAATTATATGAGTAAGGAAAAAAGATAGCCTTAAAGCACAAAATAAATGCAAAATGCACAAATAGATAGTCCTAAATGTAAAATGGATGATATTGACACACAAACATAAGTTCATTTCAAGATGTTTTTCTGTACAACCACCCGTTAAATGGTCAGCATTGCAAGATACCACCCGCCTTCACTATCAGGCGAAATTTGCTCATTCGAGCTTCAACAGGTTTCCTCTCAGCTTCGTTGCATCATTGGTTAGTTAGCTAAGAGAGAGACTGCCACTTCTGCTACTGATCCCACCTCCTCGGAACCATGATGTGGACCCTTCTCTTGTTACCCTGCTTGTCTACCCCCTCTCAAAAATTTAAGATGTTCTCTTGGATGTTTTGATTTTCATGTTTTTTTTGTTCTCTTATGTTGTGGTCAAGACAACTATCTACGAAATAATCATCTTTTTCTTATGAATGATTTTAAGTTTCAATTAAATTTGTTCATTTGTTTTGCGTTTTGCTTGATGTTGTTAACCTTTTGATGATGTCAAAAGGGGGAAGTTAGGAAAAATGCAGAGATGCGTTCTATCTAGGAAATATAGAGGGGACTTTGGCTAAGGGGGGAATAAGTTGTTAACTCTGATGAGTAGGAACAACTGTGCATCTGTTAAGGGGGAACCACCACATGAATTTCTTTTTCAAGTCTATAATTCTACTGGTTTCTATATGTGCATTTGTGTATAGGTTTGTCACCATCATAAAGGGGGAAATGGTTGGAACATTCATTGTTCCATGGTTTCTCTTAGTTTTGATGATAAAAAACATAGATGGTTTAACTTGCTTCTACATGTAAGTGTTTCAAGAAAACAGTTACATTGTCATAAGTGACGGAACATTGTGAGGAACAATGAAGGGAATGAGTGACAAATTTAGGAAGCGCTTCTCGAAAAGGACGCGACTTTCTATTTATAGCAAGTTATCAGATCTTCTGTGAGCGATCTTCTACGAAGATTTGACAGTTGTGTGCGGTTGCTTGAGAAGATCAAGGAAGGATAGGATCAAGCTTGCACGATCTTATCTAGGAAATCTGATATCATTCGGTTTTGGAAAAAATCGAATTTGGTTGGGGATACAAATCACAAACAATACTTTCTCTTATTAGTGCGGGATTTGCTAAGTGGAATATCTGCATAATTACGCAAGAATTATGTATGAGATCAGACTTGACATTTCTTATAAATAGCTAGGTTATAGCTAGAGTTAAACGGTGGTTGATTAATGGAGAACTTGAGAAGAGAGATTTTCGAGTGTTCGAGAGTGTGTGGCTTTTTCCGGTGAAGAATCCACAAGTTGAATGAGTACTCGGGTTAGTAGATTACTTCCATTTAGGTTTACATTTAGGGTTGTAGAAGTCTAGTTGGTTGAACTTTGGTTGGTGCCTTAGTTAGCAGGGAACTTGACTTGCCTTGTAATCGTTGAAAATTAATAAAAGTATTCTATTGAAAATCCTCTGAGAAGGAGTCTCAAGGGTAGAGGTTTTTTTTCTATGACTTGGTCGGGCAGAAAGTTTTCCTGACTAAAACTGTGTTCCTTATTGTTTATATCCGTTGCCCGGGGGAACATTGTTAGTTCCTTGCTTTGTTACTAACGCGTCACGATCCAACAAGGCTCGTTTTTGTTTTTTGTTAAATTATGATTCTAACAATATTAAACTAGAAAAAATGATAATCTTTATTACTAATAATATTAGATTGGCAAGGAAAATAGTACTTGATTCTTCTTTTGGGCGGGTTTTAAACCGGACCATATAGGGTGCTTATTTTTTGTGCGGGAGGAGAACCCGCCTATAAAGACCAATTTTTAACCGAACCGGATGTTAATTTTTATACGGGTTTAGAATCTGTTCATGGTTTTTCTAAAATCAAGTTTTTTGTGTGCAGGTTACGAATATGCCCATATCGGAGTACATAACACAAAATTGAGAGTGCGCAAACGAACAACCACATATGCTATTTGATATGCGCAGCTTGGTAGAATTTTCAAATATATGCAAACTGCATGGAAGAAAAAGATGGTTATGAAGGTGAATGGTATGAAGGGGCTGAATGGGTTGTCCAAGTTAGAGAAGTTCGGGGGAATAAGGGAGAAGAAGTACTTTGCATGAAGAAGTAAGAAGGAACTAGCCGGTTACATTTTAAAGGGAAACCTAGTAAATGTAGTAAATATAACAAAAATTAAGGGGTAATTTGGTAAGAGCGCTCAATTTAACAAGAAAGTTGAAGGAATAGACGGTTGAGTAGTTCTTCGTAAGAAAAATTACATTTAATGGGTTGTCAAAATAAATAGTGGTTTAACGGGTGGTATCTTGCAATGTCGACCATTTAGCAAATGGTCATATGTAGATCCCTCTTATTTCAATTCACAAACAAAAGGATATATTAAAGACAAAAGTACTAGTAGTGATGAACAAAATGCTGGTAATAATGCACAAAGTGATGATAGTAATGCAAACTTCATATTCATTGATACATAATTAAAAAAAGTTAATTTTTTGATGCACAAATAAGGGTATATCAGTGAACAATTGGTCAATATTGATGAACAATTGACTAGGTTTGATGAACAAACTGGCTGCGTCTAATAAAAACGTATTTTTCGAAAAATACGTGAATAATACCGGAAAAATTCGCCCGTGCCATTTTTATTGAAAAAATACGCGAATAATACGATTAAAATTCGCATGTGCCGTATTTTATCATTTAATAAATGTCTAATCAATCAGTGACGTTGATTTTTTAGAAGGGAGAAGCGAGATTTATTCTTATTTCTCACTTGAGCGCCTATTCTCACCTGACTCTTTCGTGTACATTAATATCTACATACTAGAAAATAGTATGTAAGTTTAGATTCAACTCGTTGATTTTACTAACTATTAGTTTATTTCTCGTATTATGTTTGATTTTTTCTTTTACATTAAATAAAACAATTAAATGAGTTTAAATGATATATAAAATCCGAGTATAATTATACATGGATAAATTGAAATTCTTCCAAATATATTTGGGTGAGAGAAAATTATTATGGGAGATAAATACTAATAAAATTTAAGTATTTAATATTTTACTAATTTATATATATTACTTACTATTTTAAAATATAAAATAAAGGATATTAATTAATGTCCTTTTAAAAAAACTTCATAAAAGCTACTAGGGTTGGTTCTGAAAGCTTATTTTTTAAATTATTATGATTATATATTGATGTGATCATGTCTATGCTCACATAAAGTCCGGACGATTCCAAATGAAGGGCTAGAACCTCTCCCTCCTCGGGTTTGGAAAGCAACAGGGGATTAGCGAAGCATTCTCTTAACAGCTGGAATGCTGCTTCATGTTTAGGCGTCCATCCGAACGTCTTGTTCTTTCGTAGAACGTCATAGGACATCCGACATCTATTTGAGGATTTGGAAATGAATTTGTTCAACATTGCTATTCTACATGTTAGCTTCTAGACGTCCTTCAGACATCTGGGCGATCCCAGATTAGCGATCGCCCGTACTTGGTCGGGACTTGCCTCGATCCCCCGCTGTGTTACCATGAAGCCCAAGAAACGACCTGATGTTACCCCGAAGGTGCACTTAGATGGGTTCAACTTCATGCGATAACTCTTGAGGATCTAGAAAGCCTCCTCTAGGTGTTGAATGTGGAGATTGGCCTATTTTGACTTGACGAACATATCGTCGATGTACACTTCCATGGTCCGACCTATTTGCTGTTGAAGCATGCGGTTCACCACTCGCTGGTAAGTAGCCCCAACGTTTTTTGAGGCAGAAAGGCATTACCTGATAGCAATAGGTCCCTTGGCTCATGATGAAGGCTGTCTTTTCTTGATCTTCAAGATGCATTCAGATCTGGTTGAACCCGCTGAAAGCATCCATGAAGGTGAGCATTTCGTGGCCTGTAGTGGCATCAACCATGACATCTATGCATGGCAACAGGAAGGAATCCTTGGGACATGATTTGTTGCGGTCTGTGAAGTCTATACAAAACTCCACTTGTCGTTTTTCTTGCTCAACACTACTACGTTGGCCAGCCACTTTGGATATTTTACCTCTCACCTTTTTTGTCTTAAGTAGTTTCTGCACTTCCTCATCTACGACCAAGTTCCTTTCTAGGACGAACTTCCACAATTTTATGTTTTATTGGTGGATGGCGAGGGTCAACGTTCAACTGGTGGGTGATGATCTCGGGATGAATCCCTAACATGTCCTCATGTGTCCACTCAAAGTAGTCACTATTTCTTTCAAAAAACTCATCAAACCGATCTTTATTTCCGGGCTGAGTTCTCGCGCTACTCTCACCGTCGGTTTTAGATCTGAAGCGTCGTGGGGTATCTCCTTGATCTTCTCTGCCTCGGGGTATGAAGATGGTACGACCCCATTATGCCTCCCATGATTGCTATCCGGGGTGGGAAACATTTGCTTTGAGAGTAGATTTGTAACACTCTCGGGACAACCGATGGTCGCCTTTGATCTCTTGAATTCCCCAAGGAGTGGGAAATTTGATTGTTTGATGCTAATTGGATAGGACTATTGTCATGTCATGTATCTAGGGCCTCCCCGTGATGATGTTGTAGCATGAGGGGCAATCTAGGACGAAGAACTTTACTTGTAGGTTGACCCCCTTGGCGTACGTGGGCAGATTGATTTCGCCCAGGGTGTGGGAAATTTCACCACTAAAGCCCACGAGCGCTATTGGCTTCTTGAGTATATCTTCTTCTCTCAAACCCATCTCTTTGAGAGCATCCAGAGTGAGCATATTGACGGAGCTTCCGGTGTCTATACGGATCTGCCTCATCAGCACATTCCCCACCGAAAGCAAAATGACCAGTACGTTGTAGTGAGGGCCTACAAGATTTTGTGCATCTAAATCGTCGAAGGTGAAGACATTTTCAAATCAGCCTCCTATGTTAAAAATGCTTGACACTGGCTGTCCAATGAGGCGTTCTCGTGCATGGCGCTTGGCTGTTGATTAGGATACTCCACATATCTCCGTTTCGCCAGTAATCACATTGACGACTTTGGCGTACTCTGGCAATGGAGGTATATCCATCGCGCTTCCCACATTCTTACATGTCGGAGCCCCAACGCTTGGCGCAATCACCGCTAACCACTCTTTTGAGTGGAGGAAAGCTAGTTCCTTCCGGAGAGCAAAACACTCATCTGTCTCGTGACCGTACTCCCTATGGAAGTCGTACCACCTCGTCATATCTCTTTTTGGGTTAGGGTTTTCCACCTTCTTGGCCCACCAGATCCCCCCCCCTCCCCGAATCTTTCGAGGCCTCTCATTACCTCAGCGGGTGCCATACCGAGGTTATACTCATGGATCCTGGGGTGTGGCAGACTATCTTTCTTCCCTCCTGATTGCTTTACACCTGCGGCGTGTACTCCAAGAGCTTTGAGGCCAGCTTTCGGATAGGGCTGCCCAAGGCGTTCTCGTCTATGGTCTGTGCAGATTTCCTCTCCACTCGGTCGAAGACTGACGTGGCCCGTGTCAGAGCCTCATCCTCTTCTAGCCTAATGTGCGCCAAAGCTTTCACTTAGACATCTTCGAAGCTAAGGCAAGGATATTTGGTGAGCTCTCGGCTTGCTGTCCGAGATCAATCCCCGTCGGAAAGCTTCAATTGACGTCCGGACGTCGCAAAGTAGGATTGCTACCTTCTCCCTATTGAACCGGTTGAGGTTTGCTCTCAGAGACTCTCTGGGCCTTTGTGCTACTCTATAGAGATCATTGGACTGCTTCATGCGCTTCATGTTGTGGGCAAATTGGACCCTGAAGGTGTCCACCAGCCCTGGGAAAGACCCGATGCTTCCACGAGGCAGATTGATGAACCAGGTCAAAGTCGCTCCGAACAACGTTGTACCGAATCCTTTGCATATAACTGCTTCTCTAGAGCCTTTTGGGATCGACCTTGTCATCATCTTCTGCTTGAAGATGGCTACTCATCGAGGTCTCCGGTCACGTCGTACGTGGGAATCGTTGGAACGGAGAACTTCTTAGGGATGTCGACACTAGCGTTCGAAGCTGAAAATGAAGACTCGTCAAAGCCGTCTAGGGCTTCCTTCTCAATAGGGTGTGGCACCCCAAGGATATGGGCAATCTTCTCTTCTATTATTCCCTTCAAACGTTCCCTCATGTACTTCTAAAATAGCGACTCCATGAAGGGGTCCGGGGGGTTCGCTTGGTTTTTTTATCGTCCGCCGTACACGGGGTGATAGACACCCGTGCCCGTGACCCCGTTCCCAGATGCTAGCGTAATTGGCACACCCGAGATGGTAGCAGGTGATGTGACCATATCTGCCTTCAAGGGTTGGCCACCGACTCCCGAAGATGACGTGTTAGTTGATCGCTCCATGTATAGGTAGGCAGTTACTTCTCGAATGGTGCCGACGGGCCTTGGCCCGACTTGTACCGTTGAAGCGGACTGTAGTTGGTTACGGAGTCGGGTGTTCTCCTCCGACAGTTGAGTGATACACTCGAGATGGCTTTCACTACGATCTCTCTGAGTTGACATATCTTGCTGCAAGGTTGCAATTTTGGCAGCGAACTCCCCCAGGATGTTATGGACATCTTTTGCATCTTCGGAACCGCCTCTCTTGGAGCTACTTGCCGTGTTGGCGACGCGCTCCTCATCGTGATCGTCCTTGGGGACGGGACTGGTTGTAGGCAGGTTTTACATCTTGTACGCGAACTGTTGGGTTTTGATTGAAGAAATCGGCTAGGGCCCCACAATGTGTGCCAAATTGTTTTGGTCAAGAATTTACCGAAGGCTAATTCTCGATCCTTGATGTTGAGTGGAGCTTAATCTAACCGATTATCGTACACAATGAAACCATAACACTCAACAATTACGATGAACACAATATCTTTCGATTGTATTACTTTTTGAAGAGTTTCGGTTTATAAGAGTTCACTCAATGCCCCAGATTACATGGTCTTCTCTACCAATGTCTATCACATTTTATCCTCCGTTTTCTCGTCCCCTAGCGGTTGTCATCCATGATCTACCCAATTGTTAGCCACATTCCTTCGTCACTCAGCCCACTCCCTCGTGATGTTGCCGTTGCCCTGATTAGTGGATCTCATTGTGATGTTGGATCGAATGGGATTTGTATCTCCACAACGCTCTTGGGCCATCAACGAAATGGCCCGCTGAAGTTTCAGGTTTAACAAATTCCTTACCAAAATTTCACAACACCATTCTGCAGATTTAACGACCACAAAATATGGTCGCTAATTAGCAACCATATAGACGCCAATGGTCGCAAATCTGGACGTCAAAACGGGGAAAAAAATAAAACCAAATTAGCGACCACGTGGTCACTACATGGGGCCTCCACGTGGTCACTGGAGCTTTATAGTCGCAATAAGTGTGCGTGAATATTTCCCGCCAGCATGTAGCGACCATATGCCATATGGTCGCCAAAGTTGGAACCATATCCGCGACCATATGGTCGCTAAACGTAGCGACCATATGGTCTCCAAAGGTCTAGCGACCACGTAGTCGCAACATGTAGCGACCAGTTGGTCGCTGATGTCGCACTTTTTAGTCGGGTTTTATGGGTAGTTTTCTAGCTAGGATTGAGTCTTTTTCTAAGTTTAGTGTTTTGTCTTGAGTCATTTGTGTAGGTTTTCATATTATCTTAAGATATGGAGTCTACATAAGTTTGTTTGATGTTTTGTAGGTATTTGAAGCGTTGAAGAGGAGATGTTTAGGTTTTTCAAGCTTTCTAGGAGGTGATGTTCAAGCGGTCTTGTGGTGATGTTGATAGAAGAGTGAGAGTCGGCGCAATTGAGGATTCCGAGTTGAAGATTTCAAGATCAAGGTGCTTATAAAGGAGCTAAAGGAAGTCTTAGAAGGCCAAGAGCGATTAAAGAAGAAACATTGAACAAGAACCAAGCTTTCGAGCAAGTTTCGGGCAAAGAAATGAAGAAACCAAGTGCTGCCAATGGTCGGTGACGACCTCCATATGGTCGGTGACGACCACCTCCGTGTGTTGCGGAATTGTTTCTTGCGCCTTAAGTTGGGTTTAGTAAATATTTTATTTATGGGCCTTTTTAAGATAGAATTTAGTTTCCTTATAGGTATATTTCCACTACCTATATAAGGATTTCTAGGGTTTTATTTTAAGGGGGGAGGATTGGTGGGAGACGCTTTTGGGGGACGGTTTTTAGAGGAGATTCTGGGGGACGTTGGAGACGTTATTTTGTGGAAGACGGAACGAGTTGCAAGTTTGATTTCTAGGTTATCTTATTCCAAGCTCTTGGACAATTTTAGAGAGACTTGGAGGTTTGCTTGAGATTGTAAGTTTTCTTTTAATTGAAGTTTGTTTGGATTCGAATCATGTCTTCTCTTTCGTATATGATTATTGATTGTGCCATGGATCGTGAGTAGTCTATTTTCTAGGGTTAGGGTGAAACCCGACGAGTTGTGCATGATTAAAGCATGAATCTTTGATTGATCAATCCTTTTGAATCTCTATCCTTGTCTACTTGTTTCCTATCAATTCCTTAATGAAAGTTGAGGCATGTTCAAGTTTATGATTGAATTGAAGGATTGAATTGTGAATTTGGATAATACTTGGTTGAAAACGAAAGTTGAAACTTTTAGAAACAAGTAGGGTTGCAAGTTTAGATCTTTATGAAAGTTTAGATTTTTACTTGATTGTTTGTGACGAAAGTCATTTATGAGATTATTATGGGATGATTTTGATTCATGTTTGCATGCATAGCTTGTTGTGGTGAATCCTTTGCTCTAGATCTCTTTTAATTTGGTTTTCAAAGTTTTCTAGTTACCCGGATAGGTCGGTTACGACCACTTTCAGGTCGGGGCCGAGCTCCTAGTTCCCTTAGTTTTTCTCCTGCGTTTGTGTTGAGTAGTTGGTCGGTTACGACCTGTTGTGGGTCGGTGCCGAGCGTTTGATTTTGTGTTTTGCTTTGCTTTGTTCTCTTTATTTAGGATTAGTAGCTAGACGTAGATTCTTCTAATTCCCGTGGACGAACCTGACCTCCCTGTACTCAGCGGGGTCTTGATCTATAAATTTATTTGCTTGTTAGGATCAAGGTAAAACCCTCTCAACAAATTGGCGCCGTTGCCGGCGAGTTAGTTTAGTTTCTTGTCTAGTTATTTTTCGGGTTTGGGAATAGCCCATACCCTTTTGTCTTTACTAATTCGTTTTCTCGTGATTGTGTGTGTAGGTGTATGCCCTCTAGTTCTCGAAGGGAAGTTGACTGTTTTCCTTTTGATTCCGAGCTTGAGAGAACTCTTCACCGCAGGCTAAGAGAACGAAGAGCAATGGCCAACGCCGAGGAACTTGCTCGCCAGATGGCTGATCTTCGCCTTCAGATGGAAGGCATTCAAAGAGAGCGTGATGCTCAAACTGCTGCTGCACAAAGAGAGAGAGATGCGGCTGCTCGTCTTCAGCAATAACTCGATGCTATTCCACGAAATGCAAAGCAGTATATGCATCCTGAATTCAAGGTTCCTGAATCTGCTATTGTGCTCCCTGCTATCGAGCACGCTTTTGAGATAAAGTCACACTTCATCACTCTTATCAAGAGGTCTCAATTTGAAGGCAAGCCCACCGAGTGCCCTATGGAGCACATCAAGAACTTCACTGACCTCTGTGACACAATAGCCGCTGATGATGTATCGCTTGAATATGTGCTTTTGAAAGCATTCAAATGGTCTTTGGCCGGAAAAGCTCTTACTTGGCTTGAAAGTTTACCCTCTAGATCTATTACTACATGGAAGACTCTGCATGATCAGTTTCTGACAAAGTTCTTTCCGCCGGCTAAGACTACAGAGTTAAGGAAGCGCATCACTTCTTATCATCAACTTCCCAATGAGACTTTTGTGGAAACTTGGGAGCGGTTTAAGGAACTTCTTCGGCAATGTCCAACTCATGGACAGCCTCCTTATGTACTTCAAGAAATATTCTTCCAGGGAATTAATGCTGCTACAAAAGATCGGATCAACCTCCACACCGACTGCGGGTTCATTGAGATGGATCCCGATCAAGCGTGGGCCTTGTTGGATAAACTCACCAATTATGATGCAATGTATGGCACCCAACAAGCCGTCAAGGTTCCACAGAAGAGACTTTATGATCCCAATGCTGAGCCAATTGATCCAGATGTGAGGTTTCAATTTATGCAAGATGAGATAAACCGGCTTAAGAAGCAAGTTGGCCACTACAAATCCACTGCTCAACCTTGTCAAGAATGTGGTTCCCATGCTCATCCTACTTCTTCTTGCACAAACGTGGAACAAGTCCGAGCCGCTGAGGCTTATGCGGAGGCAAATTATATGAGAGGGGCCTATCGTGGCCAAAACAATGCTTATCCGGCGAGGAACAACAACAATTTTTCTCAATGGAACAACAATGGCTACGGTCAAGGTTTTCAAGCACCACCACAAGAGCAAAGAGCCCCTCCCTATAGACCTCCCGGTTTCCAAGAGCCACCAACCTGGGCTCAAGGACTCCTTGAAGGAATGAATGGCATCCGAACCGATCTTAAAGGGGTGCAAAATCAACTAGGAGACTTTGAAGCTTGGAGGAAAAATGTGAATTCTCAACTCGGTGATTTAGCGGCCCAAATTCCACGACCTCAAGGGCGATTACCGGGCCAATCTGATGAGAATCCAAGGGGTCAAATTGCTGCAGTGCATCTGAGAAGCGGAAAGAAGTTGCCGGATCGAGAAACAGGCCAAATCCTCAGCAACGATCGGAATAGAGGTGGGCGCCGAGCTGGATGTGGTCGGTGCCAACCTAGATGTGGTCGGTGCCGACCTAGCAGTTTCCTCCTCGGTTTCAGCTACACGTGTATAAGCTCCAAACAAGCGCTCAATCGGATCTTCACAGTCAATGTAATCCGAGCGGGTGTACAACATCTTCACTTCCATAGCTTCACCGGTTTCCTTCATTGTTGGATTGAACCGGAACTCAACCACCTCATTGCCGATTTCAAAGGTAAGAAGGCCTTTCTTCACATCAATAATGGCCCCGGCGGTTGCAAGAAAAGGTCGCCCAAGAATAATCGGGACGACAGGATCCTCCGGCATCTCCATGACAATAAAATCATTAGGCACAAAGAACTTGCCAACTTGTATAGGGAAATCATCGACAACTCCAGTCGGTTACGACCTTGTCTGTAGTAGGGAGGGGGTCGGCCACGACCCTTGGTTGGTCGGTTACGACCTCCTCTGAGCTAGACCGGTCCTCATCGTCCGCCGCTTTTTATGCTTGCCTCTGGCTCGGTGATGACCCCCTTATGGTCGGAGCCGACCCTTCTGGAGGCGGATGATGATGCTTACTTTGAAGAGCTTTTCAAAATGGAGAAGGTTGAGGACATTGTTACACCACCACCACCTACTCCAGAGCTTAAGACTCTCCCCGAGTCTTTGAGGTATGAGTTTCTTGGCCCTAATTCCACTTTTCCTGTGATTATTAATTCTAACCTTAATGCGGAAGAAGTTGGAAAGTTGTTGAATGTTCTTAGGACTCATAGGAAGGCCATTGGATACTCACTTGAGGATTTGAGTGGCCTCTCACCGTCTTTGTGTATGCATCGTATTTTTCTTGAGGAAGGACACAGGCCAACCATAGAGCACCAACGGAGGCTTAACCCGAATATGAAGGAAGTGGTAAAAAAGGAGATCTTGAGAATGCTCGACGCAGGTATCATCTTTCCAATTTCAGATAGTAAGTGGGTAAGCCTCGTTCATGTTGTACCTAAAAAGAGTGGTCTTACTGTTGTTGAGAATGAAAAAGGCGAGTTAATTCCCACTAGGACTACCACTAGTTGGCGCATGTGTATTGACTATAGAAAGCTAAATAGCGCCACTAGAAAGGACCATTTTCCTTTGCCTTTTATTGACCAAGTGCTAGAGAGATTAGCTTTGCATGACTATTTTTGTTATCTCGATGGCTATAGTGGTTTTTGGCAGGTTCCGATACATCCCGATGATCAAGAAAAAACCACCTTCACGTGTCCTTATGGCACATTTGCCTATAGGAGGATGCCATTCGGGCTTTGCAATGCCCCGGCCACCTTTCAACGGTGTATGATGGCCATTTTCTCCGACATGATTGAGGACATTGTGGAGGTATTCATGGATGATTTTTCGGTTTACGGTACCACTTTTGACTCTTGCCTAGCCAATCTTGCTAGAGTACTTAGGAGATGTGAGGAGACTAATCTAGTGCTTAACTGGGAAAAGTGTCATTTTATGGTTCAAGAAGGAATTGTTCTAGGTCATGTTGTGTCAAAAAGGGGGATTGAGGTTGACAAAGCCAAAATTGAATTAATTGAAAAATTGTCACCCCCTTCCTCAGTGAAAGATGTTAGGAGCTTTTTGGGACATGCCGGGTTTTATAGGAGGTTTATTCAAGATTTCTCTAAGATTACCAAACCGTTAACTAACCTATTAATGAAGGATGTTGTGTTTGAGTTTTCTTTCGAGTGTCTTGAAGCTTTCCACAGGATCCGAGACGCACTTGTGTCGGCGCCTATCATTCAACCTCCGGATTGGACCATTAAATTCGAGATCATGTGTGACGCTAGTGACTACGCCGTGGGCGCGGTCCTTGGGCAACGAAGAGAGAAGAAGCTTCATGCTATCTATTATGCGAGCAAGACATTAGATGAGGTCCAAAGCAAATACACGACCACAGAGAAGGAATTCCTAGCCGTTGTGTTTGCTTTTGAGAAGTTTCGGTCGTACTTGGTGGGTTCCAAGGTAATCGTCTACACTGATCATGCAGCTATCCGTTATCTTATGGATAAGAAGGACGCCAAACCGAGATTGCTCCGATGGATGCTTCTATTGCAAGAATTTGACCTTGAAATAAGGGATAAGAAAGGAGCGGAAAATCTTGTGGCGGACCACCTTTCTCGGTTACCTATGGAGCACATTAAGGAGTCCGGCAATTCAATTCCCATCAACGACTCTCGCCCGGATGAAATTCTAATGAGTAATGAAGTTTTACGGATCGAGGTGAACAAGCCTGGGTCGGAGACGACCATTCTTGGGTCGGAGACGACCTCCCATATGCAGCCTTGGGCCGACACCGAGCTAGATAGCATGGCACCGACCCCCACCACGGCCGATCCAGGTCATTCTTCTAACTCTTCTTGTGTGTTTTCCACTATTCATTCTTCTCCTCCCCTTTTCTCTAGCCATTCTGTATATGCTATTCAAGGGGCGAAAACCCCTTGGTTTGCGGATTTTGCTAACTATGTTGTAGGAGGCATTATTCCGGATGGATTGACTTCCCAAGCCAGAAAGAAGTTCCTCCACGACGTCAAGCAATACTATTGGGACGACCCCTACCTTTTCAAGCAAGGGAGTGATCATATCTGTAGGCGTTGTGTGCTGGACAATGAGATAGAGGGAGTAATCCGACATTGTCATACTCTTCCAGCGGGAGGCCATGCGAAGGGATTCAAGACCACCGCAAAAATTCTTCAAAGCGGATTCTATTGGCCCACCCTTTTCAAGGATGTTCATGCCTATGTCACAGCTTGTGATGAGTGTCAGCGTACGGGAAATATCACATGGCGGAATGAGAACCCACTCACAGGAATTCTAGAAGTTGAGCTTTTCGACGTATGGGGAATTGATTTTATGGGACCCTTCCCCTCTTCGGGCCCCTACAAGTACATCCTCGTAGCGGTTGACTACGTATCTAAGTGGGTTGAGGTCATTGCCACGAGAACTAATGATGCACGAGTGGTGGCCAAGTTTATGAAGTCCAATATTTTCCCCCTCTTTGTTGTTCCCCGAGCCCTTATTAGTGATGGCGGTTCTCACTTTATTGAGCGGAGTTTTGAGGCACTTTTGACTAAGTATGGGGTCCTACACAGGGTGGCAACTCCTTACCATCCCCAAACTAGTGGTCAAGTGGAGATCTCCAACCGGCAAATTAAAAACATCTTGGAGAAAACGGTTTCCCGCTCAAGGAAGGATTGGGCTTCCAAGCTCGATGATGCACTTTGGGCGTACCGTACCGCCTACAAGACGCCACTCCGCACTACTCCCTACAATCTTGTGTATGGCAAGTCATGCCATTTGCCCGTCGAGCTCGAACATAAGGCTCTATGGGCTCTCAAGGAGCTCAACATGGATCTTGACGCGACCGGAGCAAAGAGATTTATGGACTTGCAAGAATTGGAGGAGTTAAGGCTCAAGACGTATGAAAATGCCAAAATTTACAAAGAAAGAACCAATAAATGGCATGATAAGAAGCTCATCCCGAAGACCTTCCACAATGGTGATCAAGTACTCCTGTTCAATTCTAGACTTCGACTCTTCCCCGGAAAATTACGATCTCGATGGAGTGGACCATTCATAGTTCACCACATCCACCCACATGGAGCGGTTGATCTCTTAGATGAGAATGGAGGGATTTTTAAGGTCAACGGGCATCGATTGAAGAAATACTATGCAAGAGCCGAACCCGATGAGGAAATCCGAGCCACATGGGCTCTCACATCTTCTGACTAAGCTGAGGTACTCCACGTCTAGCTAAAGACGTTAAATTAAGCGCTTACGGGAGGCAACCCGCTTTTTCTTTTTCTTTTGTTTCTTTTGGACTTTTTAGTTTGAATTTCTTTTGATTTTCTTAGTTTAGAATAGGTAGGATTTTTGTCTGGTTCTCCACTAACGTTTTGTAGGGATACGAGAACGGCTGAAGAGGACAAAAGGGGCTGCGATGCTCGAACAATAGGGAAAGGAAGGGTACTGGATGGTCGTCTCCGACCTATTTTGGGTCGTCACCGACCACTTCCATGCAAATATGGTAAAATTTTCAGAAAATTGGAAATTGCAGGTAAGTCCCTCAACTTTTACCTCTTTTAACCCTACCCCCTTCCCTCTCTTTTCCCCCACACGGCCGACCTCCCCTTCCCTCAAAACTCCATAGCCTCCTCCCACTTTCTTTGCCTCTCCAACCTCACAAATCCTCCATTCCCATCCCAAATCTACCAAAATTCTTCCTTGTGCTACACAAACCCTCCAAATCATCCAACAAAAACCAGAAATTTCACCCCTTCCAACAATTTTTCAATTTTTGGAACCGCTTTAGTGCTCGTCTACGACCCCCTTCTACTTTCATTCTTCTATTTTTACTCATCCTTGGTATGTTTCTCTACTCCTTTGATCTTATATTCAAGTTTACTTGATTTATGTTTGAGGGATTAGTTGAAAACTTAGGTTTTGGGTGTTCTTGAGTTTGAATATGGAAGATTGGGTTGTTTGCATGCTTAAGAGGGTAGATCTATATTATATAGTGATTAATTGCGGGTTGTATGTGGAATTTTTGATGCATACTTGGTTGTTTGGTTGATTGTGAGAGTGTTAGATTTTTCCGGAATTTTTGGTACCAATTCCATGGACATAGGGCCGAATTTGTGGGCATAATCATGCCCGAAGGGTCGGTGACGACCCACCAGTGTCCTTTTCCGGGTGTTTTGCTCGGCACCGAACCTCCAAGGGTCGGTTCCGACCCCGGTTACCTAGTATTTTGCCATGCTTTGGGTGTTTTTAGCATGATCTTTCCCCCTCCTTACCTACTTTTCATGAATTAAGCATGCTAGGTTGAGATTCTTTCTAAATTTAAGCATGTTTCTTTGAGTAAGTATGGGGTACTTCTTCGGGAGGTGACATGTGTGTTCTTTGATTTGGCATTGTCCTTAAAAATATGGAGATTATTTTGGAAAATTTGAATGTTTTGTAGGACTATTGCTTCTTCTTCTTCTCGTCACCCCGCTAAGAAGCACAAGAAAGACAAGCAAAAAGTGGATAGTGTGATCTTTGATGATGAGGAGCAAAAGGCAAGATTTCTTGAAATGTGGAATGGGGACGTTACCGTCCGAGCTTATCATAGGGAAGGGGCGATGAAGGTTGGTTTGCATAGGGAGGTGCTCACCGCTTTCTCTTGGATTGGAGCTCAACACCTAATCTTGCATCCAATTGAGGAACACTACATTGCGCTCACATGCGAGTTCATGTCCAACTTCCGCTTATACCGCAATGAAACCGACTTCAACAAGTCAAGGGTTACTTTTCAAATTGGCAACATGGACCACGCTGTGAGCATCAAAAGATTCAATCACCATCTTGGTTTCCGTGCCCCTTCCGGAGCATATACCTCAGTAAGCTTTCCCACCCAGGATTTGTGGCATTACCTCACTGGCCGGGCCGAATACCCCACCAACCACCTTCCCGGTCGATGCATTGCTAGCCCGGTTTTCCGGCTTATCCTACGCATCCTTGGCTCCACCATTTGGCCACGATACGAGCTCTCCCGCCCACACAAGCACGAAATTGCTTGCCTCTCCACCATGCTCTTCGAGCCAACAATTCACATGAATTTGGGATTTGAGTTTGCTAATGCCGTTGTGAGTCACCAAGGCCTCAAGAACCACACCACCACTTACTTTGGTTGGCTTGTGGCCATTCTTGCAAAGTCTTTGAAAGTCAATCTTTCCGCTTACTCTTCAAGAAAGATCCTTGCTATGGATGTGAAGTACTTCTTGAATACTAAAATGCTTGCGCAATCTTCCGATGGTTTCATCAAAAAGTTCTATGTTAGCCAACATGAGACTCATGATGTGGTCCTTACCCCCAAAAATCTTGAGCTTTTCTACCGCCCTAATTGGTATGATGTGTGGGCACCCGCTCCTTATCCCTTGTCGCCAAATGTCCGGCTTGATCGAAGAATTAGACACCAGGCAAGCAGGTTTCCAAGAGCCGAAATTGACCCACTAAGAGAAGCCTCCTCCGAGCCGGAATCACCACGGGCACATGCTGGGGTGGTCGGTGACGACCAACAGGGGGTCGGTGCCGACCCACCAGTGGGCAGCAACTTCCACAACCAGCCTGGTGTCGACCCGATGGACTTCACGATGGGACCTCAGATTGATATGGTCCCTTACTACTCTCACCCCTATGGCTTTGATGGGTTCGGTGGCTCTCACTTTCAAGGACAAGGAACATATCATACCGGTTCAAGTTCAGGTGGCGATTCCGATATCTCTCGTCTCTCGGCTAAGATGGATGCCCTCATGCTCCACCAACACCAACTTTATGGGGCACTTAATCATCACCACAACCAATTTGTTGAGCATCAAAAAGAGCTTAGGGACTTCCGCATTGAGTATTATGAAGATCACAAGCAAGATGTTGAGAGATGGAATGCTCAAGTGGACTATAACAATTGGTTGGCGCAACAACTTTTCCCACCGCCACCACCTCCTCATCCTCCTCAAGAATGATTCTCCTCCTTTACCAACGCTTCAAAATGTGTCCAAGTTAGTTTCTCTTTCCTTTCTCTTTACTTTCTTAATCAATGGGGACATTGATGTTTAAGTATGGGGTGGTTTGGGAGATTACTTGTTTGAGTCATGTGTTGTTTTGTGTTTTGATTGATGTGTGTGTTTAGCTTTGTTTTGAGTCTTTTTCTTTTTGATTTTAGATGGATAAATGTCCTATTGCTTAGATGTTCTAAGATGGAAATTGCTTGCATCATCATGTAAAACCTATGACATTCTTTAAAGAATTGCCTAAACCATGATCTTGCTTTTTGAATTTTGAGCTTATAATGGACATTGAGCATGCATATTTCTAAGTGAAAGCAATCCAACAAAAATTGAACCTAAGTGAGATATATTTTGGCCTATAAAGGATGTGCATTTTTTACTCCTTTCTCTTTCATGTGTGAATTACTCTTCCAAATGCAATATACCAATTGACAATGGCATGGTTATTTTAAACTTGAGACCAATGAAGATTTGCTCATTACTTGATTGAATCAAATGATTTTGAACTTATTTTATAAGCCTATTATATTCCTTTTCCTACCTAGACATGATCCCTCTGTTTGTAGCCCTTTGTTTTGAGCTTAAAGCCTATTTCTAGCTCCACAAAAAATTCCCTAGCCATGAAAAGCTTGACCCTTTGATCCGGGAATTAGGACTTAGAAGAAATTGTTGAAAAATTTATGGAATGATGGGGTGAAAACAAAGTGATTATGGAAAGTAGATAAAGTGTGTTGTCTTAGGAAAGTGCAAGTATAAGTGTTTTTTGGGCTTGAAGTGCGTGTATGTAGGTTGTAACCGACCCAAAGAGGGTCGGTGCCGACCACACAAAAAAAGAGAGAAGTAAACGGGGAAAATCAAATAATAAGTACTAGAGTCCAGAGCCTTCAAAGAAAAGAGGAAAGACAATGATAATAGGTGAAAGGGGTATTGCATTGTAAAGTTTTAAGTGTTTGGTGATTGAAGTAAGAGGAAAGAATGTTGGTTAAGTGATGTGTAGTCTAGGAGTCTTGATTCCCGGATATTATATAGCACCACAAGGCCAAATATTTCCACTCCCTTTTGTTATTACCAAGCCCCATTACAACCCGGCCGAATGGAGACTTCTTTGAAGTTTTCATTGAGCCACCCGAGTTCATTTGATGATTTGACTTGTTTTGACTTCTTCGGTGGAGAGTTTTCTTATATAAGTTCCATTGACGATGCGGTTTTGTGTTTGGAATTTGAGTCGAGTGATTATTGCTATAACTTAAACACTTTGAGAGTTGAGTGAAACACATTCCTTGGTGAGGTTGGATTGTGATTGCTTAGGATGTTCATGTGTGCTAGGATGTGGAAATTGTTTGCTCACTATTCTACTTGTGCTTCTTTTTCTATAAAGGTGATTCTTGAGTTTTGTTGATTGGTATTGATGCATGTTAAGTGATTGCTTGAGGACAAGCAAGTTTAAGTATGGGGTATTTTGATGTCGCACTTTTTAGTCGGGTTCTATGGGTAGTTTTCTAGCTAGGATTGAGTCTTTTTCTAAGTTTAGTGTTTTGTCTTGAGTCATTTGTGTAGGTTTTCATATTATCTTAAGATATGGAGTCTACATAAGTTTGTTTGATGTTTTGTAGGTATTTGAAGCGTTGAAGAGGAGATGTTTAGATTTTTCAAGCTTTCTAGGAGGTGATGTTCAAGCGGTCTTGTGGTGATGTTGATAGAAGAGTGAGAGTCGGCGCAATTGAGGATTCCGAGTTGAAGATTTCAAGATCAAGGTGCTTATAAAGGAGCTAAAGGAAGTCTTAGAAGGCCAAGAGCGATTAAAGAAGAAACATTGAACAAGAACCAAGCTTTGGAGCAAGTTTCGGGCAAAGAAATGAAGAAACCAAGTGCTGCCAATGGTCGGTGACGACCTCCATATGGTCGGTGACGACCACCTCCGTGTGTTGCGGAATTGTTTCTTGCGCCTTAAGTTGGGTTTAGTAAATGTTTTATTTATGGGCCTTTTTAAGATAGAATTTAGTTTCCTTATAGGTATATTTCCACTACCTATATAAGGATTTCTAGGGTTTTATTTTAAGGGGGGAGGATTGGTGGGAGACGCTTTTGGGGGACGGTTTTTAGAGGAGATTCTGGGGGACGTTGGAGACGTTATTTTGTGGAAGACGGAACGAGTTGCAAGTTTGATTTCTAGGTTATCTTATTCCAAGCTCTTGGACAATTTTAGAGAGACTTGGAGGTTTGCTTGAGATTGTAAGTTTTCTTTTAATTGAAGTTTGTTTGGATTCGAATCATGTCTTCTCTTTCGTATATGATTATTGATTGTGCCATGGATCGTGAGTAGTCTATTTTCTAGGGTTAGGGTGAAACCCGACGAGTTGTGCATGATTAAAGCATGAATCTTTGATTGATCAATCCTTTTGAATCTCTATCCTTGTCTACTTGTTTCCTATCAATTCCTTAATGAAAGTTGAGGCATGTTCAAGTTTATGATTGAATTGAAGGATTGAATTGTGAATTTGGATAATACTTGGTTGAAAACGAAAGTTGAAACTTTTAGAAACAAGTAGGGTTGCAAGTTTAGATCTTTATGAAAGTTTAGATTTTTACTTGATTGTTTGTGACGAAAGTCATTTATGAGATTATTATGGGATGATTTTGATTCATGTTTGCATGCATAGCTTGTTGTGGTGAATCCTTTGCTCTAGATCTCTTTTAATTTGGTTTTCGAAGTTTTCTAGTTACCCGGATAGGTCGGTTACGACCACTTTCAGGTCGGGGCCGAGCTCCTAGTTCCCTTAGTTTTTCTCCTGCGTTTGTGTTGAGTAGTTGGTCGGTTACGACCTGTTGTGGGTCGGTGCCGAGCGTTTGATTTTGTGTTTTGCTTTGCTTTGTTCTCTTTAATTAGGATTAGTAGCTAGACGTGGATTCTTCTAATTCCTGTGGACGAACCTGACCTCCCTGTACTCAGCGGGGTCTTGATCTATAAATTTATTTGCTTGTTAGGATCAAGGTAAAACCCTCTCAACAGTCGCTGACTTGGATCAGATGTTTTGGTGTGCCACATCAATTTTGGCGGGTAATATCCCGCGTTTTTTGCAACCACTTGGTCGCTAAAAACAGTAATTGGTAAAATTGCCGCCATTTCAGCATATACACCTAGGTTGTAGAAACTTCACTCTCATTCCGCTTCAACACAACTTCACTCTCATTCCGCTCTCTTCCAAAATATTCACAAAAGAAAGAAACAATCAACCACAACTCTGAATTGATTCTAGGAAGAAATTCCGTCAATTTTTACCGACAACCTCACTAAAGGTATGTATTTAAATCTTATTCCTAATATTTCATTCCGTCATTGTATTGTTTTAGACAAATATTGTCGGTAGAAAGCTTTCGTTTTTATATTCATAAGAGATTGTGTTACAGAATTTAACCACATATAGCATATAGCAATTGGTTATGTTAAAAATATGTGTTTTGATATACTGAATGTGGCGACCATATGGCCGCGAAATACCTATCAGCGACCATATGGTCGTAGAATTCAGCATAATATACACTTGAATTAATTTAATTATACTCTTTTATTGAAATGCAGGAAGGGAAAAATGCGTGAGTGGATGTATGTGCGTAATGTAGATGGTTTTTTGAACAACGAGTTTTTAGCTGGCGTAGAGCAATTTCTTGAATTCTACAAATCTATGTCGTCCTATAACCCATCCGAATTAAGGTGTCCGTGTCGGAGGTGCAAGAATAAGAAACTGAAATCTGTAGATGATGTGCATTATCACCTTGTTAAGGAAGGTTTTGTTCCTAACTATTACCATTGGGTTTCGCACGGGGAGACAGATGAAATGTTCGTTGCATTGTTGGCCGAGTCTAGACAGCATGAAGGCTGTAGCAGTTCTGATCCAGCACCACCATTAAATGGTGGGAATGATAATCGAATGGAACAAATGGTGTATGATGGTTTTAATTATGCCTGAAGTGATTACACTGCTGAGGATCCCGTGCAGAATGCGAATATAAGGCATGAGCAAGGGGAGCAATATTATAATGAAGTGCCCAATCCCGATGCACAACGTATGTACGACATGTTGTCGGCCGCAAATAGGCCTTTGTGGTCTGGATGTGATATGACGCAGTTGGAGGCTGCGACTGAGCTACTGAGCCTAAAGTCTAAGCTAAGGATGATGGAGCGCGGATATGACATGATCTCGGATTTTTGCGGACGCGTTTCTCACCCGGAAACGACATTACCAGCCACGTTTTAGGACACGAAAAAACTGGTTGAGGGTCTCGGTCTTCCTTACGAGATGATTGATTGTTGTCCAAACTCTTGCATGATATATCGACGTGCAGATGCAGAATACGCGACATGCAAGATATGTGACTATCCTAGATGGAAGCAAGGCAAGACAAAGCTCATTCCCTATTCTCGTATGTTTTACTTGCCAATAACTCCACGGTTGCAGAGGTTGTACGCATCTGTGGTGACTGCCGAACACATGAGATGGCATGCAGAGCACGTACAAGATGGGGTGATGAGATATCCTTCAGATGCAGAGGCATGGAGGAACTTCAATGCTGTGTGGCCAGATTTTGCATTAGAAACACGAAATGTGAGACTAGGCTTGTGCACGGACAGTTTCAATCCGTTCGGGGCGTTCGGGCGCCAGTACTCATGTTGGCCTGTGATTCTGACACCCTACAACCTTCCGTCGTCGATGTGTATGCGAGAAGAGGTTATGTTTTTGACGGTTATTGTACCTGGACCGAAGAGCCCAAAGCAGAAGTTGGATGTCTACTTGCAGTTGTTGATAGCCGAGCTGAAGGATCTGTGGCTTAATGGGGTGTGCACATACGATTCTTGGAGGAAGCAGAATTTTGTGTTGCGTGCAGCTGTAATATGGACTATTAGTGACTTCCCTGCATATTCGATGTTGTCAGGTATGTTGTTAATTTTACATATGCTAATCAATTTGAAACTATTATATATAATAATAATGCATATATATGATTTGTGAATTTTAATTAATGTGTGATACAAAATATATGTTTGTGTAGGCTGGAGCACTTATGGGAAATAAGCGTGTCCTTATTGCATGGAGGACACCGATGCATTTTATCTAACACATGGACACAAAATGTGCTAGTTCGATTGTCACGGGAGGTTTACAGAACCTGATCAATCGCTTCCGAAACAATAAGACTGATTTCAAGAAAGGTCAACGGGAGCGTCGTGGTCCCCCGGTACTTCATGACGGATACGAGATATTAGACCAGATAAACAATATGGGGTTGATGAAGATAACTGAAGTGGGAGTTGAGGAGCATAATGCCGCGGTCAGTAGAGGTTCAGGTTGGAAGAAGAAAAGCATTTTTTGGGACCTACCTTACTGGCCTAGTCTGCTGGTAAGACATAATTTAGATGTCATGCACATTGAAAAAAATGTCTTCGATAATGTTTTCTTCACCGTTCTCGATGTTCCGGGGAAGTTGAAAGACAAGTGGTCGGCCAGAAAGGATATAAAGGAATTGTGCAAGCGTCCGGAGTTGAACCTGATGAGGAGGACAATAGGTACCCAAAGGCTTGCTATGCACTAGATCGTCATGAAAAACAAGTGCTTCTAGATTGGTTGAGATCCGTAAAATTCCTGGATGGCTACGTGTCCAACTTGAGCCGCTGCATTGACTTGCACAAGCTTAGACTCGTTGGGATGAAGAGCCATGATTGTCATGTGTTCATGCATAGGTTGATGCATGTTGCTTTTCGTCCATTTCTTGATGACAAAGTGTGGGAGCCCATTGCTCAGCTAAGTGCGTTCTTCAAGGACCTGGCGTGTTACGAGTTGAAGCCTGAGGTGGTTATGAAATTGCACAAGGAAATACCAATAATTTTGTGTAAGCTGGAGCGCATCTTTCCCCCTGCGTTATTTGATTCAATGGAACACTTGCCTATTCATTTGCCATGGGAAGCTTCACTTTGTGGCCTTGTCAATTATAGATGGATGTATCCAGAAGAAAGGTACATACAGTTATATGCAGTTGTTCAATTTTGGATTTATATAATTAACTAGAATAAGTAATATTAGTGGTTTTCAATGTATATCATGTAGGCTCTCAAAAAGGCTGAAGGCCTCAGTTGGCAACAGAGCCCACGTCGAGGGGTCAATTTGTAGTGCCTATCTCGTTAAGGAGACGTCCACATTTTTCTCATATTATTTTAGCTCACATGTGGCGAGTACTCATATGGATATCTCCCACAACGTCAGTTGCACACTTCCAGTTGGGGTTGATCCGGGCGATTTGTCTATTTTCACAACAACTGGTCGAACCTTGGGTAGCAGATCAACTGGTCGTGTCCTCACAGATGATGAATTCCATGTGATCCAAACTTACATTCTCATAAACTGCGTCGAAGTGGAACCCTATATTGAGTACGTTTCAGTAATCTCAACTAATTAATATTATATATATGTTGATTTGAATAAAGTAGGGGTTCGATATATATAAAGTATGCATTTCATTCAATTACTCTGTCGTAGGTACTATTTGACAAACTTCGTGCGGTCGTCAAATCCAACAATAACCGATGCTGAAGAGCAAAACATTTTGGAAAGACACTTTCGCCTCTGGTTCTACTCCCATGTAAGGATTTCTTATATTAATTTCAATTTAATTTCAACTTGATATATATATGTTGATTTCAATTTAAACTTGCAGGCCGACAGTCCGACAGTTACAGATCCTAACATTGCAACACTTGCTCGTGGACCCTCTAAAAAAGTGAGGACATACCTGGTTATTTTGTGAATGGTTACCGATTCCACACGGGGGCACACGCATCAACCAGGCCACTGATAGTAGTGGAGTTTGTGTTCTAGGACAAAGCTTCGGCACCGATGAGGAGGACTTCTATGGTGTGCTAGAGGAAATCATTGAGCTGAATTACATATCTCCAACCGTAAAGCGGCCTATTGTCTTTAATTATTCATGGTTTGACACTAGAAGTCGTGGAGGAACATGCATTCACCCTCACCTAAAGCTTGTCGATGTTCATCGACATAAAATGTTGAGAACAAAAGATCGTTACATATTAGTACATCAAGCCACTCAAGTTTATTTCCTCGATTACCCAAAGATGAGGCGTGCAGATGCTGAATGGAGAGCGGTCTGTAAAGTGAAGTCACGTGTGTGGCCCGATGAAGGTACGTGCGTAGACCCTCATGAGAGTGGTTCCAGGGGCGTTGCCATTGAGGAGGCATTTCAACATGATTCTTCCCTTCCATGAGTTATCGACGACACACAAGATAATTATCCACTTGGTCCGCTAAATGACCCAAACGGAGAGGATCATGTCGTTGAGGATCAAGAAGAGACGTCTACTGAAACGTCTGAGGGTGAGTTTGAGAGTGAGACGGATACAGATGAGGAAGACATGTAATTTAGAATACTACTATTGTATTGCCATTCACTTTTCAGATAACACTATTGTATTGGCATTCACTTTTCTGATAACACTATTGTTTTGCCATTCACTTTTTTGATAACACTATTGTTTTGCCATTCACTTTTCTGATAACACTATTAACATTTACTTTTCTGATAACACTATTACCATGACAAGAGTCATGCATGCACATTTACTATTCTGATTCATCCTTTCCAACCATAAAAGGAGATCACCATCTCCAATTCCAACATACCTTCCCAGTGAAAGCTCCATCTTCACCTCAAATTCCAACAACATCAAATCCGACCTAAAACTTCCTTCCTCAAATGGCTCAGAGGAGAGCGTGTACCAGGCGAACGACCGCCTTAGCTCCTGAAGTCATCAACTTCTCCATTGTGCGTGTGCGTGGGGATAGGGAGACAAGAACCGAATGGAGCACCACACCAAATCTCCAATTAAGACTAGTCATCGCTGATTGGAAACTATCTCCCGGGGGAGCACCACCAGGTTTAGCTGTTTTTTCTTGAACGACGACGACATCACTGCTCGCATTGCGACTAGGGAAACGGTTGTGCAGCTTCACGTGCTCGAAGGTGCTGAGATCCGGGCAGTTGATATTCCACGTATAACATGAGAGTCCATTAATTGTAGTTGTTTGTTTATGTTTCCACTTAAAAGCTGCACTTTGTGTTGTTTGATTTAGTTGTTTGTCACTTCGTTTAATGTACTTAGGAAGCAAGTGTTTGTAACTTGGTTTCGTTTGGAACCAATGACGTTATTTGTAACTTGATTTCGTTTGGAATCAATATTGAAGTTGTTTGTAACTGGGTTTAGTTTCGAAACCATTGTCCGTTGTTTGTTTTGGTACAATTGAGTTTTTTGTCACATAAGTTAATTTTTCTGATAACATTATTATCATTTAATATATATTCTGATTTACTGAGACAGATTGTAGTTGTTGTCCCATTTGAACTCGTTCGTATTATCCCATTCGATTCTTCGAGCCAAATATTGCTGGTAGAAAGTGTTTGTTTAAATATAATGTCTCCACTATAGCAATATAGCGACCATATGGTCGCGACCTTTAAACTTTTAGCGACCATATGGTCGCTACCTTCAAAATTTTAGCTCGAAATTGGAATTTTTAGCGCGTATATCGAGTTTATTTCGTTTTATTGGCGATCATATGGTCGCTAATTAGCGACCATATGTTCGCTAAAACGAAATTTATGGCGCCACACCGAAATAATTGGGGGGAAATCTGAAATTTCGGTTCTTTCGCGAAATATTTGGATTTGCGACCATCTGGTCGCTAGGTACGGTTAGCAACTAGATGGTCGCTTAATGGCGGGCATGGCCCACTTCTGAATAACTTACATATGGTCGCTAACCCTGAATAAGAAGGAGAACGCGCGTTCTCCTTCCTTCTCCGCCGTCTCAATCCCTCACTTTCCTCTCTCTCTCTCTCTCTCTCTCTCTCTCTCTCTCTCTCTCTCTCTCTCCCGAGACCTCCTCCGCCTCCTCTCCGGCTTCTCTCTCTTAGCCCACCGTCGCCGGCGCCCTCTGCCCGCTCCGAGCCCGTCTCCGCCTCACCTTCACTCCGGCCGCCTCTGCCCGCTTGCCTGCGCCTCTGCTCGGCTCGGCTCGCCTGCGCCTTTGCCCGGCTCACCTGCGCCTCTGCTCGGCTCGCCAACGCTGCCTCGTCCTCTCCGTCCGACCGCCACCTCCTCCCCGCCATTTGCATGTAAGTGGTTGATTTTTGTTATTGATTTTTGTATTTGTTGTTGATTTTGGGGTTGATTTTGGGGTTGATTTTGGGGTTGATTTTGTTGTTGTTGATTGAGAAATTGTTTGTTGAATTTGATTGATTGAGAAATTGATTGAGAAAATTTGTATTGTTTAGTTGTTGTTTGAGAAATTGATTGAAAATTTTGATTGAGAAAATTTGATAAATTGAATGAGAAAATTTGAGAAATTGATTAGTTGTTGTTGTTTAGGGTTTAGGGTTTAGTTGTTGTTGTTATTCAATTGGAGAAATTTGAGAAAATTTGAAGGAGAAGTTGTTGTTGTTTTTGTTGTTTAGGGGTTAGGGTTTAGTTGTTATTGGTTAGTTGTTATTGTTTGAGAAATTGATTGAGAAAATTTGATTGATTGAGAAATATCCTAGTTGAATTTGTTGGTGTTGTTCTTGATGGTATTAATATTGTTTAATTGAATTTGTTGAAGGAGTTGGTCTTGTTGTTGTGTGTTTGTTCTTGTTGATTTTTTGTTGTTGTTTTTTGTTGTTTGTTGTTGTTCTTGATTTGTTGTTGTTGTTGTTGTTGTTGTTGTTGTTGTTTGTTGTTCTTGATTTGTTGTTGTTGTTGTTGTTTGTTGTTGATTTGTTGTTGTTGTTGTTGTTGTTGTTGTTGTTGTTGTTGTTGTTGTTGTTGTTGTTGTTGATTTTTGTTCTTGTTTGTTGTTGTTGTTGTTGTTGTTGTTTGTTGTTGTTGATTGTTGTTGTTGTTGTTGGCTTTTGTTGTTGTTGTTTTTAATTTGTTGTTGGTTTAGTTGTTGTTGTTATTGAATTTGAGAAATTTGAGAAAATTTGATTGATTGAGAAATATCCTAGTTGAATTTGTTGGTGTTGTTCTTGATGGTATTAATATTGTTTAATTGAATTTGTTGAAGGAGTTGGTCTTGTTGTGTGTTTGTCGTTGTCGTTGTCGTTGTCGTTGTCGTTGTCGTTGTCGTTGTCGTTGTCGTTGTCGTTGTCGTTGTCGTTGTCGTTGTTGCTGTTGCTGCTGCTGCTGTTGATGTTGCTGTTGTTGCTGTTGCTGTTGTTGCTGTTGCTGTTGCTGTTGCTGTTGTTGTTGTCGTTGTCGTTGTCGTTGTCGTTGTCGTTGTCGTTGTCGTTGTCGTTGTCGTTGTCGTTGTCGTTGTTGTGGTTGTTGTTGTTGTGGTTGTTGTTGTGGTTGTTGTTGTTGTTGTTGTTTTGGTTGTTGTTGTGGTTGTTGTTGTTGTGTTTGTTGTCGTCGTCGTTGTTGTTGCTGCAGTTGTTGTTGCTGTTGTTGTTGCTGTTGTTGTTGCTGCTGTTGGTGTTGTTGTTGTTGTTGTTGTTGGTGGTGGTGGTATTGCTGTTGTTGTTGTCGATTCATGTTGTTGTTGTTGTCGATTCTTGTTGTTTTTGTTGTTGTCGATTCTTGTTGTTTGTTGTTGTTGTTTTTAATTTGTTGTTGTTGTTTGTTGTTGTTCTTTTTAATTTGTTGTTGTTGTTGTTTTATTTATATTATTTGCGTTATTAGGCTCGGACCCAGGAGATCCTGACTCAGAGTTCCGCGGAAACGGGCACCCCGCCGTCCTTTTAGGACCAGTGTGATGCTTTTCTGACGGCCGCTGGGGGTGGGCCCGGGAGGTGCCGTCTTCGGCCTTGGCAATGCCGCCCACGAGTTTTACGACGACCGATGGACGCGCCATGTCGTCCAGCTCCTCAGGTGGCGGCACTCTCGCAGGAAAACGTCGGGCTTAGGCAAAATATCGAGGACCTACAGACTCTAGGATGCGCGAGGTCGAGGCGTGGATGCACCAGATGCGACGAATGAACCCGCATGAGGGTGGGTCCCGCCCGCCCGGTCCCGACGGCTCCGGCGACGCGGACGGCAACGACGAAGCCGGCTAGATTAGCGTAGTTTTATTGTATTATTAAATATTGTAAATTATTTAAATTTATGCAATTATTTAAATATTTTAAAATATTTAAATTTATGCAATTATTTATGCAACAACGACAGCTAAATTATTTAAATTATTTAAGGTTGAGATATTTAGTGCAATTTTTCCTTATTTAAATTTATGTAAATTAATGAATTTATGGTAATTAATAAATTATTAAATATTAATTATTTATATTAATTCGTAATTATTTTTTTATAAACAAATATATTTGCGACCAAGTGGTCGCTAATTTATAACATGAACGTGCACCAAAAAACGCACGATCGTGCGCTTTGAACCAGAGAAAGGCTGGGGCCGTGCTTTTTTTGTGCATTTAGCGACCATATGGTCGCCATTTTTGGCCACTGTTAGCGACCATATGGTCGCTAATAACAGCGACCACGTGGTCGCCAAGTTGGTCGCCACCAACGTGGCGACCACAGGCGACCATAGTCGCTAAATAGCGACCATATGGTCGCTAACTTCAACGACCATATGGTCGCTATTTTTAGCGACCATATGGTCGCCAAGTGGTTAGCAACGGGCCTTTTAGCGACCACGATATGGTCGCTAAATGCATTTAGCGACCAGATTTTGCATTTAGCGACTAGAAATATGGTCGCTAAATTCGCTTTTTTTGTAGTGAATTTAAAAAATAACAAAAGAGTTACTTTCGGTGTAATTTTCGTTTTATTCATTTAAAATTAACAATTCCTTCCTTATATAAATTCATCTACTTATAGACCCGTCAATCAGATCGGTCAGGTCGTATTCGGGTCGAGTCATTTTGTATTCGGATCGAGTCATTTCACGTTCGGGTTGTAACGGGTCACAGATCAAATTGGGTTGGATCATTGTGGGTTTTTGGTGGATCGGGTCGACCCAACTGAACAAGAAAATCGATTTTTTTACAATAATTAATTTTATTTAAATAATAATATTTTATTTTGATATATTTTAATAATAAATATATTATAATTTTAAAAAATATTATTCTGGAAATATAACAAATCGGCAGACGAGGAGCGGAGGGGGTCGAAGGGGGCGACTGCCCCCTCTCTCCTTTCCAGTTTTTATATATACTAATAAAGTTAATTTGAATAATACCACAATGATCTTGGTGAGTTGGTAAAGACTTTGAGACCCATTAGTCCCGTGTTCCTGATCCCAGGATAGCATTTTTTCTCTATTTCCGCCCCTATTCCACTATTTTTACGTTTGCCCCATACTTTGCCTTTATTCTCCCTTTTATCCCAACCTCCTAATTATCTTGTATTATTTCAGTTTTTTTTAGATTCAATTATTTAATGAATTATACTATATTTTAAATTTATATATCATTTTATTAATTTTGATCAATGTGGTTGATATAAGAGGTGTAAGTCATAAAAGAAGGTTAATATTAGGAATCTAAAAATTATCATTGGACATGTACAAATTATAAGAGATGGAGAGTATTTTATTAAATTGTTTAATTATTGTACATTTTTATGAATGACTTCATTAGTTTTTATTTTTATTATATATATTTTCTATGTATTTTATAACATTCCTTATAATTTTATACCTTACTTATACCGTTTTTAATTACTAATCAGTACAGTACTAAAATAATTTATTTTCATTTTTTGTCATAACCCACCGAACCCCCCTTTAAAGTTCTCGGGCTCGGCCACTGCAGGTAGAGTTGTCAAAAGCTGACTCGACCCGAAAAACCGACCCGAACCTCCCGAAAAATTTAGGGTCAAGACCCGAAAATTTAAACCTGAAACCCAAAATAAACCGAACCCGATAGACCCGAAACCCGTTGGGTTCAAACCCGAAAAACCCGTTGGGTTGACCCAATTTGTTATATTTTAAGAATATATAATATATTTTGAAAATTATAACATATTTTATTATTAAAATATATAAAAATAATAGATTTATTATTAAATATCATTTTTTAAATAAAAAATATTTTAATAATTGTAAAAAAATCAATTTTCTTGACCTGTTAGGTCGACCCGACCCGCCCGACAACCCGTAATTACCCGACCCGATTTGACCGGTGACCCGTTATGACCCGAACCCAAAATAACCGAACCCGAACCCGACCTGACCGACCCGTTTGACAACTCTAAGTGCAGGTCAACTCAACATAATTTCAAATTTCAACCCAATGATTTTCGGGTCTATTTGATTTGATTTATTATGGATTTTGGTAGAAAATTTTGAATTATGAGCGTAAAACATCCGGTCGGATTTGCAGATCCAATCAGGTTTTAATAACTCTACTTATATTCCTTCTTTGAATCTTCCTTTGCCAAGTCAACTTCTTCTTCTTTCATTAATAATTGTCTTTCTGAACCAAGGCTAAAGTTCGTACTTTAATTTTAAAAACTAATCAGTGAAGCCAATTATTGGTGTGTGAAACTGAAACGAAAATGGAAGCTCGGCCGACGATAATGGTAACTAACGATGACGGAATCAACGCGCCAGGGTTGCAAGAACTAGTTCGCGCCCTCGTCTCAACCAACCGTTATAACGTCCGTGTCTGCGCCCCTCATCAGTCCGTTTCTTGTCCTTAATTGTTGATAGTAGTTGTTCAGTTCCTGATTTGCGTTACTCAATTACTTGCACTGTTTTTTAATTAATCTTGGATTATCTTTCATTTTTTTTTATTTCTTCCATCTGATTGCTGATTTTGAACAAATTGACATTTAAAATTTTCTAAAGAGGAATTAAAAGTGACTTGGTTGAAACATTTGCAGGGAAAACTCAGCGGTTAGTCACAGTATCATTTGGCAGCGGCCTTTGGCGGTCAACGAAGTCAAGATCCAAGGGGCAGAAGCATATGCAATTACTGGTTTGGATTTATTCATACATATATATATTTTAGCTAAATTCAAGGGAAATATAACTAGTTTGCTTTAGTCTTATTATATCAGCTATATGGGATGTAATTTTTAGCGGTGATGTCAATAGTTGTAACTGATGCTTCAAAGTGTAGGATTTAGTTTGGAAATTTTTTAAGTTCAATTCAGTAGCTTGATTACTGTTTCCATATATCCATCCAAACATTTCATTCAAAATTTTCTGAGCATATTATTTTTGCAGGAACTCCAGCAGATTGTACTTCATTGGGGCTCTCAAAAGCTTTGTTTTCAACTCCACCTGATCTGGTAGTCTTTGTTCTTCACTTGTTCAGCTTAAATAATTTGGAGTTGATCTAACATCTAAGCTTGAAAAAAAATATTACACTTTCTCCAAATTATGTTCTTTGTTTTACATGTGGCTAGGCATCTATATTTTTCTATTATGCTGTGAGATCAAAACAAAATGGTGATTACGCTTACCTAGGGCGCCTCCACCGCACCCTGCCTGGGTCATCCTGGAGGAGATAATTCGTGGGATATGCCACACAGTGGCCAGGAATCGAACCCGAGACCTTACAGTCCCGTTGGGAGCATCTAAACCCTTTTCATTCCGACATGTGCCCGGGGGCATGTTGTGAGATCAATCGATCATATATCTATGATCACCCTTCATTACAAGCATTTGGACTTCCAATAACCATCATTTTTTTTATAAGATTATTTATTTCCTACTTTTAACATGATGTCATATCATGTATATGTTTTGATAACTTTGACTAATTAAGAATTGTGCTTTTGCTTTTCTTACAGGTATTAAGTGGGATAAATATGGGAAGCAATTCTGGCAACAGTTTGTAAGATATACACTCTTGTACTCTACTTTGACATTACTTTTGTTGAACTGAGTCAGATCAGGTCTATTTTTACAGCTACAATTTAATTCTGCTTCATACAAATGCTTACTTTTGGATTACAGTATATATTCTGGAACAATTGCTGGTGCTCGAGAAGGTTTTGTCAGTGGCGTACCTTCCATATCAATATCTTATGATTGGTAGGCTCATTACTTAGCTTTCATTCATGTAATTGCAGTGTGCCAAATTCCTTAATAATATATGTGCACATGATCTTGAGCTCTCTGAGTTGAGACATAAATTTCTTAAAATTCATGTAAACAACTTTTTTGTTTTCTAAACAAAAGGCTATTTCTTTATTGTACCCATCTTCACATCATCTCTCTTATTTTGGCCACGGAAATTCTAGGTTTGGAGGCGGACGTATAAGCACTGTGGACGACTACCCACCAGCTGCTGAGGCCTGTCTTCCTATCATAACTGCTATCCTTGCTGATATCAAAAATAAAACCCTTCCAACAACTTGTTTTTTGAATATAGATCTGCCATCAGATGTTCAAAAACACAAGGTAACACTTGCCTTGGGTGCTTCATATAAGCTTTTGATGCAAAATCATTTGTCCTCTATAGCAACTGAACTAGATGTTGTTAGTTGAGGTACCATATTCTGTTTAGGTTTTTCAATGTTTTCCTATAGGGTTTGTTTATCTTCTATTCTTTTTCCAAAACCGCACCATTAACTTACTCAAATTTTGAACCTTGGTTTTGACTAAGAAGCAGGGCTATAAGTTGACTAAGCAAAGCAAAGGTCTTCGTAAGACGGACTGGATAGACGTTACAAATGGTACAGAGGAAGAAACTATGGCATCAATAGCTTCCAAGTATGTTGACTTATCTATATTTCAAGAGAATGCACCTCCAGCTTTTCCAGGTCAACGATTGTTCAGCAGAAAGGTACAATTCTATTTATTAACTCATTTTGTTCATACTTAAATTTTGGACTACAACATCAATTGTTCAGCAGAAAGGTACAAGGTTACTTGTTTTATGACTCTTGTTATAACACTTGTTCTATAACTTGTGTAGCCTGGCCGGAATGAGTATGAAATTGATGCATCTGATGATGTCCAAGCTGTCAAACAAGGCTATGTAAGTAACAAAAGAAATTGGATTTATTTGAGTTTCCAATGCTTCTAACATCTCAAAAGTTGCTTTTTTAATCGTCTTTTTATAACATTCTTCTTCAGATAGCAGTGACCCCTCTTAATGCCCTCTCGATGGCGGATGCAGAATGCTATGGATTCTTCAAGGATTGGTTACCTGGTGTTCAACAGCTTTCTCTTGGTAAGTATATTTGGAAACATGATTTACTGAGAGTCTTAAGTTTGATCAAATACCTTTTGACATTTAACTGAAAGGTTAAAACTACTAGACCCTTAATGACCTAAACATTAATTAACTTGACCAATAAATGACATATCTCTTGAATTGGTAGAACTCACTGGCCTTGTAATTATTGTTTCGGATTAGATTAGCTCATGTTTTGATTTACTCAATGATAAGGATGTTTTTTTTTTTCCTGATTTGTGTTGGAGAAATCAAACTTTTCTCTTGCCAGGTGACTGAAATCAAACTTCCATACTTCACATCTGGGAACAGTGGAACAGAGATGTATGATCTATTCGCAGGTCAAAATCTTAGCCCCATTGCAAGTTCGAATTATTGATGTTGTAGACACCGATCGACACCAGTATTTCTGTACTTTTTGGTGAATTGATACGTATGATCTATTCGCAGGTCAAAATCTAACTTGAGGTTTTTTCGGGTATTTCAGTTCCTTCAGGGCTCAAATCAGAATTTTAAGATTTTTTGTTTTTTTTTGGCTGATGCCTTGTGCACACGAATTTTTATCCTGGCGCACAAGGAAAGTTGCGCTTCATGAAGCGCGTCGGCGAAACGGCAAATGGTCGGATTCCCGCAAACCCTGCGCGTCATGAAGGCGCTTCATGATGCGTAGGGTTTGCGGCGGTTACAACATCGCGATCATTTATTCAGTCGCACGCGGAGAACAAACCTAATTCATTGAACAACAATCACTCACGTACGGCGAAATTTTTTTCTCTCCACCAAACCTAATTTTTTTTATTGACAAACTCGATATTGAACAATGTCATCCGAAACGGAATTTTCGGATTCATCGTATGAATCAGAAGACGAATCGCACTCCTTGGAAGAAGAGTTAGAGTCATCAATGAGTGTTGAAGAAGAAGGGGAAGTTAAGTCTGAAAACGAGATGGTCGAATCAGAGGTAATTTACGATTTAGTTGAAGTAGTAATATATTTTTCAAGACAATACATGATTTCGATTGTTGTGTTAAATTTTTTTATTGAAATTTATAATGTGTTACTATTATTGCATAGTATACATGTTTGATGTATTAAGATAAGTTGTGATATTATATACGTAGGTACCTAGGAAGGATTTTTCTGTTGATTTTGAGAATGATACTGTGTGGGATAATAGAGAAGACATGCTAAATTGGGCTAGGCAGGTCGGTCGTGAAAGAATGATGATGTTGACAATAAAAACATCAAACCAAACAATGGTCAGGCTTGCATGTCATAGGCATGGCAAATATAGATCTGGAAAGAAGGGTGAAGTACTCCCAATTATTAGACCACCAAGTGTACGGACACTTCAGAGCAAGTGCAACTGTAAGTTTGAGTTGGTTGGGGTTCGAAGCAAGTCAACGGGAAAATGGGCATTAACTGTTGGGTGCGGAATTCACAACCATGACCTCCCAAGTAGTTTACTTGCTTATTCATTTATGGGACGAATGACGGAAGCTCAGAAGGAGTTGGTTAGGAATTTGAGCTACATATATGTGCCTCCAAGGAGAATAGTCGAGGAATTGGGGGCGCTATATCCTGGTAATGTGACATCGACGAAACAAGTTTCAAATATGAGGACAAAGTTTCTAATCGAGGATCGTGGAAATATGACGGTAACCCAATATGCGCTACATTTCTTGCAACGAAACGAATATCGTTTCTTTCCGAAGAGGATGGATAATTCAGATCATATAGAGATCTTGTTCTTCGTCCACCCGATCTCGTTGCATCTACTGAGATTGTTTCCATATGTTGTCATTATGGACAGCACATATAAGACAAATAGGTACACTTTTCTAAACTTTGAATATGTTATTTAATCCTTTTGTTTTGTTTTCACAATTGTATTAACATGTCATACTTGGACAGGTACGACATGACATTACTAGAGATGGTTGGATTCACGTGCACTAACAAATCATTCAACATCGGTTTTGCATTTATCTCTAAGGAAGACACCGAGAGTTATACATGGGTGTTGAAACAATTGAAGCGTTTGTTTGCAGAATTGGGGACAATGCCAAATGCGATTGTTACAGATCGAGAGAAGGCGATCATGAATGCAAAGGACGCTGTATTTGGGGACGAAGTAAAACATCTCCTATGTTGGGTGCACGTGAAGATGAACATTAAAGCGTATGCTCTTTGTATTCTAAAAGACCTCAAGGCTGCAGAAAGATTTGCCCATAGGTGTTGGGGCATATTTATGTCATCAACTGAGGCAAAATATGAGGAGAGGTTTCTCAAAGTGAAAGAGCATTGGCCAGGGCTCATGCCATATGTTGAGAAGTCATGGCTTGGGCCTTACAAGCAGTTGATAGTAAGAGCATGGACGGAGCATTGTCTTCACTTTCAGACGAGAACAACGAATCGGTAAGTTTAGGCCTATATATGTACCTTGATTTATTAATTTATATTTAAGAAAAATAAGTGAAATTATGTTTATTACAGGGTGGAGGGCATGCACCATGTGCTTAAAAAGATACTTGACAGTTCTCGAGGAGGCTTTAACACGGTGATTAGAAGGATTCACCATCAGATTGTGTCCCAAGTTGGTGGTTTGCGGGGAGATCTTGAGATGGCACGTACGAAGCTACCAACAGAGTTGGAGGGTGTCCCTAAGGAAGTGAGGGCGATATTTGTTCATCTATTTTATAGAGTGTCAACACACTGCATTAAGAAGTTGTTGAATATGTTCTACAGCCTGTACAAAAAGATGATTGAGGGAAAGATGGAGACTGAGTGTGATGATTATTGGTGCAGAGAGCGCATGGGTCTTCCTTGTCCTCATAGGATTGCTCATGTCATCGTCAACAAGCAGCCCATAATGCCAAGTGAGATACACTCGTTTTTGGCATCAAGTTGTATGGGACGGCATCGATCCACAACGCATGCCCATAAAAGACAATGTATCCCTCTCAATTGACCAAGTTAGAATGGAGTTGATGATTGAGATGTATAAGAGAGGAGAATTGTCAGAGGATCAGGTGCACGGTATATCTGAGTCATTTGTAGACATGGTCATACCCCAAGATTCTTCGTTGCTTGAGCCGATACATTCAATGTTTGTTTCATGGCGTAAGGGAAGGCCAAAGGGGTCTACAAAGTGCTCAACCAAGAGGAGTAGTACTCTGCTTGAGCATAGGATGAGTGAGTATGAGCAGGAGAAGAAAGACAATGATTTGAAGGAGAGAGAAGAGAAGGAAAAGGAGAGCAATAAAGAAATCCCGTCGACGGCAAAGAAGCGTGGGAGGCCAAAGGGCTCAACCAACAAGGCCAAAAAGAAAATTATGGTAGATACGAATCCACAAGTTCAAAATAAAGAAGTGGTGTGGTTGGGGGTGAACTTTGGTGTTGAAAATGTTAACCCTTTCATGTTTCCTTACATTTTGAGAGCTAGGGATGTAGCGGCGGATGGTCATTGTGGTTATAGATCCTTTGCAGAGGTATTGGGATATGGAGAGGGACAATACCATAGAGTTCGAAAGGATCTATCTGCTGAATTGAGGCGGAACAGAGTCATATATGAGCGTGTAGGGAACAGGCCAACTATCGATGAGCTTTTGTAGAGTATTTCGTATGTGGACAGCCCGTGCATGCGACCATATTGGCTCGAGATGCCCATTGGTGGTTTGATATTTGCCACATTACACCAGGTTGCTCTTGTGATGTTGTCGTGGAATGGATCACACACATGCTTACCTATGATGGGTGTAGGGGACAATCGGTGCCCTCTGACAAAGATTTATGCCATAGCTCTTGTGGGACAAAGAAACCACTTTATACCAGTAAGTATCATTAATGATGACTTAATTATGATTACTTGAAGTGTAATTGTTGTTATTTATGGTTAGATATTGTTTTTTGTAGGTGTGGTTGAAGGATGACGCGTCGCTTCCTCCTCCTCCGATAGATTGGACAAGGAATCATGACCCTTGTGTGAAGTGGTGGGACCATCCGTTTACACAACGGATGGAAACATGGCGCGAACTTCGTGTTTCTAATGGTTTAAGCCCAAATGTAGGATGTTAGAGTTATGAATGTTGGATACATATTGTTATGAATCTTTTGATGGTATGCATTGTACACATTTATTTTTACATGGAACTAAAGTTAAACAAGTTTCAATAACGTTTAGTGCCTGATCACAATAATCTTGAATTTCTGACATGTCTTGATAAAAATCAGCACAATAATATTGCTAAACTTCACAAAGTTTAGCATCCCTAGTTTTCCTTGTTTTTTCCCGTTATCAGACTAGTTTACCTGAAGTATGCAACGTATTATTGGTAATTTTTACATTTTCACCTTTTTCTAGAAATTTGATTCAATTGAATTTGATCCTTTTTTTCTGTTGCAATTCAGTTGTTTAGCATTGCCATAAATTCAGAAGTTTGATTCACAGTCAATGACAAAACGTATAATGTGTGACCCAATGTTATATTCAGTAACCAAATCTCTGCATTGTCATTTTCTCAAGCCTTAGGGGCATATGCCTAAATGCAGTAACATAGTAGTTTCACCTTTTTCTTCTCATCTTCAAGCTTTTGTCTTTCAAGTTCAGTAAGAGCCTCGCTTTTGTACCTGTGAGCAATTTTTTCTCTTATTAAAGGTTGAAATTTGTAGTAACTGGGTCTAATTGTATTTCAACTTCCAAGAATAAGAAATTTGAAGATCAATATTCCTTTGAAAATGCTACACAGTATTTTACAAACTTCATAACGGAAACCAAAGACCAGTTCTATAGAGCAATGTTTTGGCTTACCAGACTGGAACAACTTTCCCTACTGAGATCTCTTAAAAACCAAGCCCAAGTATCCTGTCAAACTTGGCTGCTACAAATGTAAGACTAGGCTCCCTTGTTGCCTCAATAAATTCCTGTACGATGATAGTATTAGGTTAGAACAATCAAGTTCTCCTTCAAAGACATAATGCATAACAACCCTTTACCACCCAAAAATCAGCTGACTTACCTGCACCACCCAAAAATCATGACATACACAGCCGCCATACACAAACAAGATGCAAAATCATTTTTCTGGTGATTATGGCGCTTCATGAGGCGCAAATGAACGCTTCATGATGCGCAAAGGTACGCATCATGATGCACAAAGGCACGCATCATGATGCGCAAAAATCCATGAGAAAAAAAAGGGTGGCCTTCGCTCGTCCCGGGTTTCGAACCGTAGACTAATTCATCAAACGCGTGTACCTGGACCAAGTGTGCCGCATTGGCTATCAATATATATAGACAAGGATTTTGATTTGAACTAATGCATTTTCGACTCGGTTTGGTCGGGAATTATAATAAACATTCCGGTTCACCTATTTTTAGGGTTCGAAAAATAAAATTATAACCGGTTCCTAACATATTGTAATTTAAATAATTTTCTGGGTATATAATATATGATTTTATGTATATTTGAATATGTGAACCCTTTGTATTCATATTAAACCTTTTATATAATCGAACCGGCCTCAAATTAAACTGGAAAAATAAAAAAGGTACCGGTTCTTGAAATTTCATTTTATATGGGTTAGTACCATAATTTTTGGTAAGGTTACGTTTAATGTTTAGGGTTTAGGGTTTAGGGTTTATGGTTAGGGTATAGTTATGGTAGGGTTAGGGTATAGTAAGGGTAAGGTTTAGGGTTAGGGTATAGTAATGGTAGGGTTTAGGGTTTAATAACCTTTTAAACACTAAATAGTCATCCTTACAAGTATTTTATTAGGTTTAGGGTTTAGGGTTTCTAGGGTTTTGGGATAGGATTAATGATATGGTACTTCATTCCATAACTACTAATCCCTAAACGTCTAAAGAATAACCCGACATCCTTTCAAGTACTTCATAATGTATGATAAGGTTATGTTTTATTGTTTGTTTAGGGTTTAGGGTCTAGGGTAGGGTTAGAGTAGGGTTAGGGTTTAGGGTATGGTTCAGGTCAATATATTTTGAGTGTAGGGTTTAGGATTTATATGATTGGTATAAACATGGTTTAGGGTTAATTGTTAAGTAATTTGGTCACATGATTTATTTTTATCATCAACCTTAAACAATAAACCCTAAACTCTACACACTAAAACTTAACCCATTAGAAAAGATCCTACATCACAAGCGTCATCCATTTAACATATTAATCCTCACATTTATACAACATATCCATACACCCAATAAATAACAAGTAAGCCTAATTCATACAGTAACTAATAATCGCTAATCTAATTTGCATGGAATGATCAAAACCTCAAAGTAACCATAACCATATCATATATACAACCAAAATAACTACCATCCTAAATATTGAACTTAACCCCACCAATTAACTAACAACAAAATGACAAAACCCTCAATTGAAGTGAAAAAACCCTAAAACCTATGCATTAAATGTAACATTCGTTAACCCTAACTAATAATCGCGATTGTAATTTGAAGTTAAAGATCAAAAGGTCACACTAACCCTACCATTTAAATAAGATCAAAATGGAAATAAAACATTATCATTTAACACTAATTTCCATGTAGAGACCCTAACCCTATACCCTAACCCTACCAATAAAATTTACCCTATTCCTACGCTTCGTGAAGCGCTATGCATCATTAAGCATAGCGCTTCATGAAGCGCTGAAATGTGCAAGCCAAAACCCCGGGGGGGGGGGGGGGGGGCAATCTGGGCCAATAAAAAAGGAACACTCCATGAAAAGTAACGCTTTATGAAGCGTAAATTTGCGCTTCATGAAGCGCAAAATCTAGAACAGAAATAACCGCCAACGCTGCCATATTTCCATCCATATCTTATTACGCAGGATATGAAAGTTGTGAGATTCGATCCACGATAAATTTCGGGAAACTAATTATATGGAGGGAAAATATAGCGTCAATGTTGAACTCCCTCTCTATTTATGCGCTCAACCAGATTAACTCTTCTTTCATTATCAACACATTCAAAGGCGTTAAAAAACAAAGCAGCCATGGTTTCAAGGGAGCATTCGAGGGATTTGCTAGAGGTTCGCCTATTTATGCGCGAACTCATGCAAAGCAATGAAATTGGGATCAAGAAGGTTGGCAGGCATCTTGGGCGCTTAGGTTATTTCAAGACGCTAGAGCGAATTTTTGCTGAGGAGATGAATGGAAATCCGACTCAACCTGATTTCCGCTTAGTCAGGAGGGAGCCTATGGAGAACGAAGATGAAGGTGCTAGCGAGACGAATCCAATTATAATTGAATAGATCCTTTGATGTTTTTAGTTTTAGGGTGTTTTTGTTCTTTTACAATAGTGTTTATGGTAGTTTAGCGTCCCTGGTTTTCCTTGTTTTTTCCCGTTATCAGACTAGTTTCCCTGAAGTATGCAACGTATTATTGGTAATTTTATCATTTTCACCTTTTTCTACATATTCATCAGAAAACCATCCACATAGTTATATACTTGTCATTCAGAAGCTAAACCAACACACTGCTTTTGATTAAAAGTAGCATCAGTGATACATAATGCTAATATGAAGTATGTATGAATGTTATAAAAGTAGCATCAGTCGAAAATTCGATTTCAGAAACTAAACATAATCATGTAAATATACTTTGGCTACGCATCCTGAAAACCACAACATAAGCATCATGAAGAATGATGTCTGGGTTTGGGATTTGAAGTAAGCAAAGATCTTGGTGTTGTAGAGCCTGTGGTTTGACCTCAACAATCTGATGGCCTCTCTTAACAACAACAGGCTCGTTTACCTTCTAAATGAACTAATTGTCTGCTCAATGATGTCCTCTCTTAACAACAACAAGCTTGTTTAGCTTCTGAATGAACTAATTGTCTGCTCAATCTGATGGCCTCTCTTAACAACTACGCATCTTGATGAACTAATTGTCTGCTCAATGGTCTTTGCCTCAGACTCGGAACCTACAGACAACTGATTTAATTAGGTTGCTATCACATCAAAGTTCAACTATAATAACCACTACCCAAAAGATTGAATGTTAAGTTATTGCAAGGGATATGGAAAATTACAAAGGTAAAACTGTCAAGTGATAACATATATGAGGTAGTCATGATTCATGAAAGCAGTCTCACCAGAAGTGGAATCATCTGTCAAGTACTTAAGATCAATTATGGCACCACAAGCTCCTTCAACATGCTTTCTTGTTTCATGAGTGCCCAACAAAATATATTGCCAGCTACCATCTTGGAAACCCTTTGTTTTGGAAAAGTTCCATGTGTCTTGCATCTAATACCTGCATGGTCCCTGAACAGAGAGGGCATCTTTTTAATTTAGATAAATTGAATGTTCTAGTTGATTAAACTGATTAGAGCTATCAAAAGTTTCAAGATGAGCACATTTAGATATATGCCTATCTATACTTAACTGATTCCCTTTTCACATGACTAAACCCATGATGTAGAATTATTACAGTTTGATAGCCATGATGTACAAGTGAAACTAGCTAGTCACTCTTTTAATCTCTCTGTCATAATTGGACAAGTAAAAGGAGCCTTCTGCTGTGGAGCATCCTTAGGGTAGATATCAGTGAAAAACAGTATTAGGCTCACTAGTATGAACTAAATTATTTGAAGATAGAAACAGTCTAGAAAAGGCTGCTTACCATCGCATGTGTTGAGATCACAGACTGGGCAACGAATGAGCTGCAGATGGCATCACTTGGTATTTAGCACACCAGAAACCTAAAAAATATCAACAATCTGAGCAATTGCAACATCAACCATAACTCGAAATTTGAGACTGCAACAGCCATGGCTTTAATTTGGCACTACAGCAGCACGAGTGCCATCAATGAAGAAATGCAAGAACCCTAAACTCACACAAAAGCAAAGAGAGGAAGCCCTACCGAGAAAGTCACAGCAAAAGAATCTAAAGATAACAGAAACAAAATTATAAATACACTAAATGAATCTGCCATTGCTAATTGTGCAGAATCAGGACGACCTTCAGAGCTATACATTGCTCAATCATGCCTACTTCTGTTTCAATTAAGCTCTAAAATATTTAGTCTTATGTTGTCCAGTCAAAAAGGCTAATTTCCAATGATAAATTCTTCAAAAATCACATAATTTTCCAACTCCCAGCATTTTCAATGAATCAAAGACATGTTTGGCACAAGATATGCATTTATCAGCAAAATTGACACAGGGAAAAGAAGTAATCAAAATATGTGTATGAACACTGCAACAGTGCCATCGATTCAGCACATACAAGAAGCACTTTCAGAATTATAATAAATCAATAAATTTAAGGCCCAGACCTGTGTCAGGTACTTGAATGCATCAACAACTGGAGCTATCATATCCTTGTATGACTCAATCTGCACAAAATGTCAATGTCACATGCGTTTAGACAAGATGCAACAACAACTACAAAGAATAATGGCATCATTAAAGGCATAAAAACTGATAAATGGCTGACTCATTTATCAATTTCAAAGCACAAGTATTATACAGAATAATGGCATCATTAAAGGCATAAAAACTGAAAAATGGCATCATACATATATAATGAATCTAGACTAAAGCACAATCATTATAAAAGGCATAAAAACTGATAAATGGCATCATACATAGCAGTACTAACTTGAAATGAGTCATTTCTTTTAGCTTCAAGTCAGAGACTTAGACCAATAATAGGAACAAAAGTTTAGCCCTTTCTTTCAGCTTCAAGTCAGATACTTAGACTAATAATGCAGTAAGACACTATGAGGGATTCAAATTAACTATGAAAAGTAGAAAATCCATTTACTTGATACTTGAAATGAGTCATTAATGGACAAAAACATGCAGATCACTGAAATTCAGAAGTTTGATAAGAACAAAATGATAAGAACTAATTGATGGTGAGGAACATAAAGATGACCTGTCATCATCAGAGTCATCAATCTCATCATCTGAATCACCAGATGTGATGGTTACATTAGATTTTAGTTGTGCTGAATGAAGCAGAGGCGGCATAACAACACTCATGTAAGGTAGGAAATCCTGCCCCAGACACTTGCAAAGTCTGGCGCATGCCTGAAATGGAGTTCAATATTACTCCTGAAGAAGTAGTGTTCAAATGAACAATATTCTAGCAGCATCTTAAAAACCAATAGAAAACATGCCTGCAACATGTAGCTGGTAATCGGGTCGTCAGCTTCCATTTGAGACCCTTGCAATGACATAAGCACTTCCATGACCTAAGATGAAATAAAACAAAAAAAAATGATTTAGCAGAACTAACAGGTTTCAACAACTAAGTGAAGACATCAAATGGATACAAGAAGAATGGACTGGCTAAATGACCACAAAACAGGGTCCAGACAAATGATACACAAGCATGAGCAATGCCAAATGCAACAAATAAAAGATGGTGTTGCTTGAAAGAGAAACTCAAAAACAATTACAATATCAAAATTGAGGAAGAAAACAAAATCCTTTCACATGAAAATCATAACAAACCTGCTTAGCGTCATCCCTGAACTTCTCCTTCCTGACAACCATTCCAACTAAACTGATGCACTCCATTGCTTTTGCACACAGCATACGGTTAGACTTATCAGTTGCATTTATCAAAATAGTCTTCAAGTAAGGCATGACAGCATCGTAATACTTTTGGAAATATTCCTGCAATCAAAAAGGATTAGAGAGAGACAATCACAACAGGCATTATGGTAAAAAATTACGTAGAAGAAAACCTACTTGAGATGAGTCAGCAACTGATAAAGGAGCCCTCATTTAATTATCAGAATGTCTTCAAAGGAAATTCAGCTCCAATTCCATAATAGAACAGAAATTCAGCTCACTTAATTATCAAAAAACCATAAAGGAGCCCTCATTAGTGAAACATAAACACTATAAACACCATGAAAAAGTCTTCAAAAGGATAGACTTGGTTTAAGCATGAAAATGAAGAGCCTCAAAAAATTGACACAAGAAACAAGAGAGAACCTGTTGAAACTAGCCTTGGTTTTTAAGACCAAAACCTGCAAAACATTAGTACAAGATATGCTTCATAATAATGCCATATATTACCAAATCATAATAATGCACTCGGCTTCCAAAACAGATATGCTTCATACAAAAACAACATCCAATTTCGCCAAATCATAATAATGCCATATATTACCACAATCTAATGCATACATGAGTACAAGAAGCATGAAGATAATGACATATGCAAAAAATACTTCAATCCTAACTAAACTACGACTCCCCATCCCCCGTGCCGTCACCTCCATCACCATCCCTAGCCCCGGTGACCTCAACTCCAGCATCATCCCTAGCCTCGGTGCCGTCACCTCCATCACCATCCCTAGCCCTGGTGCTTTCACCTCTAGCACCCCCTGTACTACTACCCTCCCCAGCACGATGAAGTCCGCTGCCTTCTCTGGGACAATATTGAGAATCCCTGAACGGCCTACTCACGGGTGGAGGTAGGGGCGGAACACCATCCGCTAAAATGCTCAACATCTCCTCCAAATACGCCCTAGCCACATGATCCGTGGGCATTCCCTGTAAAGCCTCTAGTGCGTATCCAACTGCCTGTTGCGCCCGCTGCACAATTTATTTTACTCATTAAATACAACACCAGTACAAACGAATATAATTGCATACAAAACTTTATATTACAAATTAACATACCACAGTAACGTCCACCATAGCCGCAGGATGGGCAACGGGGTCCCGAGGACGGTTCTGACGGTCTGATCTAGGATCTAGATATGGATGTGTCACCCCGTCGAACCAGTCAAGATACGCAGGGTCCGCCTGCCAAGCATACCGAGCCACGCAATGCTGCTCGAGGTCAATCAGGTGGTCATACCGCTCATTCCAATACAATTCTTGGTTCCGGAACACAAGACTGTAGGTGTTCATCTCCCTTGTAAGCGAGACTACACGCGGCTCAATCGGATCTGGGGGAGTCGTCTGCACACGATAGTACTGGCGCAGACACCTCTCGGGCTGGTATGGCTCATAAATATCGAAGCAATGCAGAACTCCTTGATACCTAGAAATCCGATATTCTGTCTCAAAATCCAGGTCTCGGTTCCAAGGCGTCCAACAAACCTGCAAGTCCACCGCCAAGATGATTTGCATTACAACTCAATAAGAATCAATATGTCAAACTATTAACACTTTTACATCATCAACAAGAATCTTGTCCATAAACCTTCGAATATCCTCCAAGCGCTTCGGCTTCTTCGGCCCTGATCGGTGGTCATTCCTATCTCGGGCACCCGCTCGGTCATCCATTAGAGCGTTTACATTCAACACTGAATGCCCACGAAAATGTCTAAAGTACTCCCATATCCAAGCCTATAAAATTAAATTAAAATGAGTACCGAAATAACGAAAATTGTTCATCAACAAAAAAAAATCAGAATACTATTATACCTTCAGAATGAGCATGCATCCTCCCAATCCCGCTGACCCCTGGCGAGATGCAATGCCCAAATGGCGGTATAAGCACGCCAATGCCGCATCACCCCATGCAAATCTACTAGTAACACTATGATCCATCAAACATTGTAAATATATCGTCCTCGCCTTGTTGGTGCTCTTGTCACAGAACAAAGTCTGGCTAAGCAACCACAACAAGTACGCAGACGCTATGTGCTGTGGGTCCCGCCTATCCGCAATCATCTGAAGTATGATAGCCTGGAGATCCTTACTCGATATGGAGGTCTTATATTTGCGGTACTGTTGAGGAGTGAGCCCTAATATCTCCATCACACGAGTCTAGAAATCCCCGGCCCTCTCAATTTGTCTCACCACAGCGTCTCCATCAATCTTTATCCCCAATATCCGATGGACATCGTGGAGGGTGATCGTGATCTCGCCCCATGGGAAGTGGAAGCTGTTGGTCTCCGGATGCCAACGCTCCACAAAAGCTGTAACGATCGCGTGATCCGATCCTCTGTATGTCAAGGTCTCTAGCCGTCCCAGTCCGGTCTGCTGTACAATACTCCACCACGTACCCGGCTCCTCAATCATATGCGGCTCAATAGCCGTCCACTCTACCGGTCGTAAGTGAGCCCTAATGACATTGCGCCACTGAAACAGAAAATTCAAATTCTCAATAACACTATTCAATCATATGAAATATTAACCTAAAATAAAACGGTATAAAAGACACTTACCAAACTATCCTCTATAACGACGCCCTCCCGGCCCTCCAACGACGCAAGTGTCCACCTCCATATCGACTCTGCTACATGAGTCGGGTACGACCGAAGGAGGTCTGGTACTCGTGGCCCTCCAGGCTACCACATCTCGTCATCCAGAGCAGGAGCGGCCGAAACCTCCTCTATTGGGGGCGGTATGTGCTGGACCACAGGAACGGGGTTCGTCCTCGGAACAGATGGCGGCGGCGGTGTCGGACTACCGATAGCGCGAGGAGGAGCTGCACTATCGGTAGCGCGAGGAGATGGCACAGTAAAATCAATGTCCCTCAATATGTCCTCATCATCGTGCATATCAGTATCTAAACCAAGCGGCTCTGTCAATGCAGGGTCGCTCTCAAGGACAGCGTCGTCGGTTTGAGCAACCATCTCAACCCGAGGGGTCGTATCAACATCCCTCGTAATATCCTCAATCGTGCCCAATGGAGACTGTGAAACACGCAGAGGGGTAAGCGTCTGCTCATCTAAAGGGTCAACAACATCGGTCGCCAGAATCTGATCTGTCTGCGGCGTCATATCGACATCCATAGGAGCGGATGGCCCTATATCCTGACATGTCTGCATATCCCCAATATGCTGCTCTGTCTCCTCGCGCTGCAGCTCTGAAATCAATGTATCTACTATTATCCCCGTTCTAGCCTTCTTTGGCCGAGGCTCGACCTGAGCACGCTGCTCCGCTAATATGCCCCGTGACCTCGCATGTCGTGTGCTCTTCTTTTTCGGCTGAGGAGGCGGCATAGAGACGGGCGTAGAAAAAGACGCGCATCTCTCCTGAAACGCCTGTTGAAATTGTTTCTTTCATTATATGCTCTTGATATTCAACTTTGCATTCCCATGATTTCATAAATATGGATCTAAATTTGTTCATAACATAATTTCATAAATATGTTTTCTCTTCAATACATGATTTTCAATTATCGATATTATGTTTTCAAATCACTTATAAAACTAAACTACATCCATATTCGGGACTAAAGTATATATTCAACCATAACATACATATATTATAATTCAATACAAGTGTATCTACATTCTGTGAATAGAACTAAATCTTATAAATCTCGGAATTAAATTACGTACCGATAGACCCGTCTTGCCCCACCAATCTTTTCCAAACTCCTTTCCCGTGTCAATCGGAGTGGATTTGCCGTTTGAATCACCGACCACAACATTAGGTGGTGGGATAGAGGGACCTACCGACGCTCCACCGCCATCCGGCACTACTCGTACATCCGGACCTCTACCACCCTCCAACTCCATACCCGATCCATGTACAGCCGGCTGTCCATCAACACCATCGCGACCTCCGACATCTCCCTCGTTACCACCGACGGCTCCACCTACACCACCACCATCTTCACCTACAAACACATATCAATATGTCAATCTTCTATTCCTTTTGTAGGATCAACATGATTATTCAATTCAAACTAAAACTTCAAAAAAAATAAAAAAAATATCAAGAACAGAATATATATCAACTAACTCATTATGAAACAATTAAACAATCTTAACAACAAAAATCTGTCTATATTCACAATGAAACAAGCTGCCAAATACAAATACATATTTTTATGCTTGATTATGGCAACAATATCTTCACAACTACTCCAGGAGACTGGATTCTCCCTTAGTCATGTGGTGAGCTGCCAAATACAAATGCATATTTCAAATGGTTCTTATTCTTGTGAGATGCTAACTGAAGGCCATGTGGTTGATCATTATGTGCTTTCTAGTATTCTTAGTGCTTGTGGAGCTGTGAAAGCTTATCAATTTGGAAAGGCTCTTCATTCAAATATTGTCTAATTAGGGTTTGAGAAGGAGACTTTTGTGGTCAATGAACTGACTGACATGTAATCGAAAGCAGGTGACATGGTGAGTCCTTCAAGAGTATTTGGAAAAGAATCCAGCTATATGAACATTGTGTCATATACTTCCTTCATTAATGGATTTGTGGAAACAGATCAAACCATAGCAGATTCACAACTCAGAGATTCACAACTACCATTGCTGTAAACTTAGTCTATGACATAGCAGATTAACAGATTCACAACTCATAGCAGATTCACAACCATAGCAGATTCACAACTCAGAGATTCATAACTACCATTGCTGTAAACTTAGTCTATGACATAGCAGATTAACAGATTCACAACCATTGCTGTAAACCACGGTGGCAGAAGTACAGATCAAACCATAGCAGATTCACAACTCAGACTATTACCATTGCCTAGTGGCCGGCTTCAAAAATGATGTGTCATCCTATAAGTAACCACTATATGACGTAAATGAACTTAGATCCATTGCAACTGCAGACCTCAAGCAACAATTTGATGTCAGATCAGTCATTTCCCGTATTGTTGATGGAAGCGAATTTGATGAATTCAAGAAATTGTATGGCACTGTGAGGACATTGAAAACTCAAAACATGCTAAATTATGGTCCTTTTAACATGTTATATGGTTGACTTTGTTTTATCTGTGCAGACTCTTGTAACAGGTTTTGCAAGGATCTTTGGACAGCCTGTTGGCATCATAGGAAATAATGGAATTTTACATAATGAGTCTGCTGTTAAGGGGGCTCATTTTATTGAACTATGCAGTCAACGCAACATTCCTCTAGTGTTTCTCCAGAATATCACTGGATTCATGGTACAAAACTTTAAACCTGTTCTCCAGAATATCACTGTAAACTTAGTCATGTTGCTTTAAACTCAGAGATTCAGAACTACTTCATTTTTAACAATTACATAGCAGATTTTATCAGGCTCGTTGGATGCATTTATACATCCTAGTTAATCTATACTTCCTGCTTTAGCCTTAATAAAGAAAACAGACCACATGAACAATTCAAAATACCACAGTGACAGAAAATATTCAACATCCAAATGGAAGGCTTCAAAGCAAGCACTGAGCCATTCTATAGACAATGGCAAAACTACATTCACTCCTACTACATTATATCACTCGAATTGGGTATGAAATCTATCAAGAATTCAATCGTGAAAGCCCCATTGTGATGTCTGCATACCCCCAAATCACACCAAAATACCAAGAAATACACAATCTGAATTCCATAATATGAGTCGGGGCAACCACAATCAACAAGAAAAATTCAACAATCCAAAGAGAGCATGCTACTTGCCAACAAGACTTTGAATTCAGCAAATCAAACAGCTCCTGTAATAGCAGCATTTGAAGCTTTCTAGATGCTAAACTATAATTTCAAGATGTGTATTAATAATCCTGGTTTATGAGATCTGAATGGCTAAACTCTAAAGTTGACTCTGGGAAATACACCACCAACTCAATGGAAGCACGCAAGGGACAATGTAAAGTTACAAAGTTACAAGCTTTTATTGTCATCAGAAGCAAGGAATTTGAATTCACAAAGGCATCAAATGGCAATATCAACAATGGCAATGAATTTCAGCAAAATCAAAGCATCTTATGGCGAAATCAAAGCAAAACCAGCACTTACTTGCTTGCCCTAAAGTGACAGGACCACCGCCACCAGCTTCGTCGGCCCTATGCTGCAACGCCAACGAACGCGAAGCCCCATTATCGTCGGGATTTATCGTCGAATCCACCGGCTTTGCACCGCCTTGATTATCACCACCTTCCTTCTCTATTTTTTACGAGTTTAGGGTTTAGGTAATCGGAAATTGGAGTATCGGCGGCGAATTTCCGTCGTCGGATTTCGTTATAGAAAGCAGGGAGGAAGGGGAAGAAGCGTATCGCGCCTTGTAACGAAAGATTACGCTTCATAAAGCGTTAATTTTTTGGATGAGCTACGCTTCATGAAGCGCAAAAAATAAACCGGATATTGGGGATCCTTTTAGGGTATCCGTTTGCGTAGCTCATCATGAAGAGCTACGCTTCATGATGCGCAAAAAGTCTTGTGCGCCAGGAAAAAAACTATGTGCATAAAGATTTGCCGTTTTTTTTGCAATCCGGTTTTCTAACTTGTGGTTTTATATCTTTATCTTTTATTTTCTTTATAGTTTTTTTACATATATACGCATAGGTTTTAATTAGATTTACCTTATTACTATACTTGGACATAACGTTTGTTATGTCCAAGTATTTTAAGTAAACTTCAGGTTAAACAGACTTCCCCTAAGAGAACTCAAGAGCTAACAAAGACAAGACTGAATGAAAGTGTAGGATCGTTAGTACTTAAACGAGTCGGCGACTCCTGCGAAGTCGTCGACTTTGAGTAGTAATGCAGTAGAATAAACAAACATGAAAAACAAACGTTACCAACTGTAAATGACAAGCGATGTATAGTGAAAACTCCTTGTAAACCAACTAGTTACTTAGAGAAAAATCACTCCCTTCCAAGCTTCTCACTTTTTTGGATTTCAAGAGTCCTTAGACTCGTTCTATTGATTTCTTGAGTGTTTACAAAGCTCTCCCGTGTACAAGAATGAATCCACATCCTTGAACCACGCTCTACCTTTGCGCTCACACTCTCAATCTCAAGCTATGCCTAAGAACACTCGACACACCACTTGCACGAGTCTCACGCACAAGTTCACTCTTTCTCTTTCACAAGAAATGCATTTAATGATCAAGGTCTTGCCTTATATCCTAAACACTGAGACATTTTAGCTAGGGCAAGAGAGATCTCTTGTATATCAAATCCCATTCGATTAGGAAAGTGACACACACTCAATCTTTACATATCTTTCCAAATATAACAAATATGCACAATATAAAATATTCTAGGAGAAACAAATCAGCTTCCTTTGATTTTAGCATTCTTTTATGATGATCTTCTCCTAAAATAAACTGCTCTAGTTGTCTGCAAATACACACACACACGATATGTGCGTTCCTTCCTTAAATAGATTTCTGGCCAGCTGGTTATGTCAGTGACTTTGTCGAGTCGCCGACTCGACTTGCTACTTCGAAGTCACTGACTTCCTGGAACCATCAAAACTCTAAATCTTCTAACAAATTCCCCCTTTTTGATGGTGACAAACAACTTGTCTTGATAAGATCTTTGCAGCATACACACAACATCATAGTATAAAGAGCAAAACGCAAAAGTCATAAAAAAAAGTCCCCCCTAAGCCTAATATATATCCATATGGTTTCAGTTTTTAGACCCCCCTTATAAATCTATTCCCCTAGTTAATTCCCCCTTTTGTCATCATCAAAAAGATTAATAAAACAAGAAAAGAAATCAGAGGCAAAATATGGAAACTTAAAACATAATATCAAAACAGTCATAGATAGTCATCCACCAAAGCATAGAAAAAGTACGATACCACACGCCAAATCGAACTAAGAAAAGAAGTCTTTAAATGAGAGGGATAATGTGGTAGGGGTAGAAGAGAGGGATAGAGAGAGTCATGAATGTGCAGTAGTCACGCTCCAAAGTCATTGAGCATGTCCTCTATTGCACTGATCTTTGTAAGCACATTACCACACGTGTTCTGAAGCCTCTCAATCAACCCTTTGAGAATCATATTCTACTCCTTTAGTTCTTTCAATTCACCGGCCACTTGAGCAGACTGGATTCCTTCTTCTTGTTGATCTAGCTGTCACTAACCTCAGAAGTCTTCAAAACCCACTTTCCATCAACAAAATTCCATCCAAATTTCCTGATCATTTTCTTGTTCAAGAACCTGGAGTTGATGACTTCACCACCATTCTCATAGACCTTGTGCTCAGACATCAGCATAGAAATCAACATACCATATGGAAGGTCATGCTTAGTTGTTTCAAGTACATGTTTCATGTAAAACATCATCAGCCTGGGCATGTTCACCTTCTTGCCCCTGAGAACCTTGTCCATAACAAGCAGATCTTGAATTGACGCGACATTTCTCTTAATTTCTCGTGGTAGCAGGTTGCTGATTAGGTAATTGAACATCACGTTCTTCTCAATTCCCATCTTATTAACCAGGTACGAACTGGTAAAATTATCATCACTGTTAGTGACAGTTTTGATGATCTCACAGTCATCGACTCCTTTTGGCCATGATCCTTTGTAGTACTCAGCAAAACCTTCATGGGGCAGCTCTAGAATGTCACTTACATCCTTGCTAGTAAAGGAGTACTTCTTCTTGCCAGCAGTTTATCGTCCTAGAGTCATGTTCGCAATATCTTTGATCTCTAGCGACTCATAGAACATCTTGATCATCTTGATCAAATTGTCCCATTTTTTCTTCTTGAGCCAGTCATTAACCTTAGTCATCTTGTACTCCTCTAAGAAGTTCTCTTCCCACAACAAGTCCTTGGTGAATTCCCTAGAGGTCATATCAACAACAATACAGTCTTCTTCTTTTTACTAGAGCCAACACTAGATTTAGGTGGCGATCTCCCTCTTTTCTTCTTTGTGACCTTCTCAGAACGAGAATTGTCACTGCCTTCAAACGCAGCATCAGAGGTTGCCACCCCCTTAGCCTTTTTAACCTTAAGAGCCATGGTCGTGACTCGAGCAATAGCAGATCTAGTCTTAGGGCGAGAAGAGGGAGGTATTTGAATTTCCTCCTCTTTCAGCAATTCAGAATCATCACCAAGCAACTCCTTTTCTAGATTTCTCTTAACAGACTCGTCCTTTTTAAACGACTTAGGAGAGTCACTGACCTCCTTAGCCTGGTTCCTTTGGAGAGGTATCCTTCTCGGAAGTCTTGTCATCGACAACCAAGGAACCCACCTTGTTAGTGACTACGAGAGAGTCACTGACCTCCTTAGCCTGATTTTTAGAAGATAGCCGTTGAACCTCTTCTTCTTCATTCTTATCTTGCATGTCCTCAGCCGTAGTCTCAGATCCTTTTTCCTCTTCTTTCTCTTCAAAAGACCCAACTATAGTTGCGGTCTCATCCAATTCCATAGACGCCAAATTGGAGTTCTCACTCTCTCTTCCTCAATCTCTTCCTCAATTGGTTTGGATGTGGTTGTGTCGCTGGTTTCTGGAACAACCACTAGTTGCGCCGTTTGGCGCAGAGTTCCAGATTTCGGTGAGAAGGTCAAGGTTTGGGTTTCTTGTGAGGGGGATTGAGGATTTTGGGGTTTTTCGGATGGAAGGGGAGCCGTGGGAATTGATTTCGGAGAAACGAGGTTTTGAGTGGAAGTTTCCATGGCGGTTTGAAGGGCGATTGAGAGAGATGGTTGGCCACACATAAGCAAGCGAAGAAAATCATCACCAAAGAGAGCAATGATTTTCTTCCTCACCGATTCAGGACTTTCAGTTGGAGGTTTGGGAGAAGCGGGGCGGTGGGAAGTGTTGTAAGGAGAAGCCATGGAAGAGGGTTGAAGGTTTGAGGGTTTGAGTTCGAGACAGAGCATGGAGAGAGAGAGAGAGAGAGAGAGAGAGAGAGAGAGAGAGAGAGAGAGAGATTTGAGAGCGTACCTTTTTGTTGACGGTTGAAGTATATTTAAGAAGGGAACTTCAAACATAAAGGAAGTTGTCAAATCACCTAGATCTTCTCTTTCTTCCTTTTTGAAAAACTCTCCAATTTCAAAAGATCCTATTAAGCCACAATCTGATTCACGCGCCAAAACACACAGTCACTGACCTTGAGCAAGTCAGCGACCCATAACACATAATCTGCTCTTCACATCTGTCCGCGACTTTTGCACAATTCATGACTTTCTCTAATGAAATTACTTGGTGTTCGGATTGCACAGGGAGTGCCAAAGAAAATCATGTATGAAACAAGACATATATGTGGATTTGTCGATCATGATGATAAGTCTCCGTTTAAAGAAGAATCAAAACAGGTTCATAGAGACTCTCAAAGTATGATAGGTCAGGGACAAGCATTAGAATCAACCATCATTTGGGCTTGTAATGAGGGTTAGGATCATCAGATTGATTCTTTTGGGCTAAAATAAAGAGCTAAAAAAGGTTGCACACATACAGAATTTTGTAAAAGTCATCGACAAGTCAAATACATGGAGTTTCTTAAACATGATGTCTATAAAGATTTATACCATATAAGCATGATTTCAGAACATATAAAACAATCAATTCTAGCCAATCATCGAGGGAATTCATTTAGGGAAATAGATCATTGAAGAGAGATCATACCTAGTTCCATGCGGAATTTTGTCTGCTCTTTGATCACTTGTTCTATAGAATTCCATAGTGACCATGCCTTTTTCCACACAATCTCAAAGAAAATGGTGCCTTATCTCGATTTGCTTTGTCTTTGAATGTTGCACCGGATTCTTTGAGATGTTTATTGCACTAGTGTTATCACATAGTATGGGTACTGACCCACACTTCACACCTTAGTCACTGAGTTTTTGCTTGATCCGAGTTGAGAACAACACGCTGCAGCCGCAATGTACTTTGCTTCCGCTGTTGATAGAGCAACATAATTTTGCTTCCTAGACCCTCCATGACACAAGGCAAGACCCAAGAAATTGAGCCATCCGGGATGTGCTCTTTCTATCCACACGATTTCCCGCAAAATCTGCATCCGTGTAACTGACAAGATCAAAATCAAATCCTCTTGGATACCATAAGCATAGATTGTCAGTCCCTTTAAGATATCGAATGATTCTCTTAACAGCTTTCAAGTGGGACTCTCTTGGGTCAACTTGAAATTTAGCACACAAGCAATGATCCGATCATACCCCTGTACATTGTAGCATTGACTTTTGGATCCTTGTCATGTTTTCCGAGTGAGGTAGTCGGCGACGTGGGAGTGTCAAAAGGTCTAGAACTCTCAAGACCGAATATCTTAACACATTCTCTGTGATATTTATGTTGATGAACTCGTGTCCCATCCTTACCTTGTACAACTTGAAGTCCTAACAAGAATTTGAGTTCACCGACCATACTCATTTCAAACTCACTGGACATAAGGTCAGCGAACTTCTTTACAAGCTTATCATACGTTGAACCAAAGATGATGTCATCCACATAAACCTGAACAACAAGTGTATGACCTCCTTCCTTCAATAAGAACGGAGTCTTGTCTACTTCTCCTCGAACATAACTATGTTGAATCAAGAACTGAGACCAACGATCATACCAAGCACGCGATACTTGCTTCAATCCATAAAGAGCCTTGTCCAGTTTGTAGACATAATCTAGGTGGGCGACATCTTCAAAACCCGGAGTCTGTTCGACATACACTTCTTCCTTTAAATATCCATTCAAGAATGCGGTCTTGACATTCATTTGTTGTAGTTTGAACGCATGATGAGCAGAATAGACATTGAGCAATCGAATAGCCTCAAGACGAGCCATTGGAGCAAACGTCTCATCATAGTCAATGCCCTCCTGCTGATTGTATCCTTTCACTACCAACATTGCTTTGTTTATGACCACGTTTCCTTCATCATCCAGATTAATTTTAAACACCCAACGTGTTCCGATCACAGTTCTTCCCTTTGGCATCAGGACCAAATGCCACACTTTGTTTCTTTCAAACTGATGGAGCTCTTGTTGCATGACACTGACCCAATCCGGGTCTTTCAATGCTAATTCTTGGGCTCCAACATAGAGAAGATCTGGTTTGTTAGTGACAGGATGAGCACTTTTCTGTTGATAATTCCTGATTTGTAGATCTGTCAAGTCGTCGACTTGTGTCTAGGAGTTCTCTCTGAATCTTCTTCCGAGTCTTTTGGACTTGAGCTTATTTCAGACGTTTTCTCATCATTTGTCTCATTGTCACTAGATCTTTGATCTTGATCACTTCCCCCTGTTCTGTTTAAGTCGGCGACACTAGCATTGTCACTGACTACTGTATCCTTTTCTGATGCAGCAAGTGGAAGTGGATCATCTTGAACTAGATATTATCCTTAATCACCATCATCATGATCCTCAATCATCGAACCTCCCATCGTGTTCTCATCAAACATGACATGAACACTTTATTCAATCTTCCTTGTTCTCTTGTTAAGCACTTTGTAGGCTTTGCTATGAGGGGAATAACCATAAAAGTGCCAACATCACTCCTTGGATCAAATTTTCCCAAACTGTCCTTGCCATTATTGTGAACATAACACTTGCATCCAAAAGTGCGTAAGTGTGCTTGACTCTTCAAGCAATTCATAAGGAGTTTTTCCAAGTAGTGGACGAAGCATGGCTCGATTCATCACATAGCAAGATGCATTAATGGCTTCACCCTAGAAATTTCTTGGAAGACCACTTGAGATGAGCATTGTTCGTGACATGGTCTCCAAGGCTCGATTCTTCCTCTCAACTACTCCATTTTGCTGAGGAGTTCTTGGCGTTGAGAAGTTGTGACTTATGCCATTTTTCTTGCAAAATACCAAAAACTCAGAGTTGTCGAATTCCGTTTAATGATCTGACCTGACAGATACAAGAGAAACTCCAAGATTTTTCTCAACAACCTTTACCCATGCTTCAAATTCTTCAAAGACCTGATATTTAGAAGACAGAAAAATAGTCCAAGTATACCGTGAAAAGTCATCAACAATGACAAAAATATAACTATTTCCTCCACGACTTTGGATTCTCATGGGACCACATAAATCTATATGAATCAGCTTTAAGGGTTTAGTGGTACTTACCTCCTTCTTGGATTTGAAGGATGACTTCACTTTCTTGCCTCTTACACAAGTCTCACAAACTTCATGCTTGTTTGGATCAATCTTGGGTAGTCCTCTAACCAGCTCTTGCTTATGAAGTTTGTCAAGGAGTTGAAAGCTCGCATGACCAAATCTTTTGTGCTAGAGGTCGGCGACATTTGTAAGTGTTCTAAGACACAGTTTTTCCTTGGGTTCAAAATAAGGGTCCACTTTGTAGAGATTATTTTTACACACCCCTTTCAGAAGAATCTTCCCCGAGTTAATTTCTTGCACCTGACAACCCTTCTTATCAAAGACAACTTGAAATTTTCCATTAGCACAGATTTGGGAAATACTTAACAACTTAAAAATGAGATTATCAACTAGATTCACATTATCTATGGTCAACTTATCAAAAAATCTTACTGTACGAATACCTGAAATACCACCTTTACTATTGTTGCTAATGGTAATCTTACCTCCCTTGTATTCTTGAAGTGAGATAAAATGTTCCCCGACATATGAGTTGAGCACGCACTATCAATAAACCAGGGCTCCTTGTCACCCACTTCAAGGTGCATTGAAAGAATTAGTTCTTACGAACCCAGAGTTGTCTAACTCCTTTGGGTTTAGCAACATAGTAATTTCTAGGACAGTACTTGTCACAACTCGCACACACAAATCCTAGACGACAGTCACCGACAACAGGTTTGTCAAAATTGTCATCCATTGTTCATGACCTGGCATTTCCCTCATCTCTTGCCTTTTTGTGACAATCATGTTGATAATGACCAGCCTTGCCGCAATACCAACATGTTCCGTGAGACTTTAGGCCAACATACTTACTATAGCCCGAATAGATGGGTTTGTTGTTGATGCGTGATTGAAAATCAATTTGTGAGGGAGCCGAGTTCTAGGTATGTTTTTGCCGCCTATTGTGCACCTTTTGATCAGGATACCACTGTCACTACCCATAAGGGGCTTCACCTTTAGACAGAAGGGGAGCGTGTTTGGTACCCTGATTGTTGGATGCACGAGCATATCCAATCCCAGACCTGTCAACCTCCTTCATAAATTTTTTATTATAGTCATTTCTGACCTCTTGAGCCTTCTCAACAACAAACTCATCCAGCCATTTTTTTCTCTTTAGTCTCATCATCAACTTTCAGATCTTCTAGCTCTTTGGATAGATTAGCATGACCGATCCTAAGCATAAGTCTTTCTCCTTCTAGGTTAGTGACTTGTTTTTCCAAGTCCTCAACTTGCTTTTGCAAGTCGACGACTTGGGTTTTCGAGTCAAAGAAAGATTCACAACTCACTGACTTAGGAGAAGAAAACTTTTCCCGTTCAATAGCTTTAGAGGACCATAGTTTCTTATCATCGAAAAGATTGGAGACTGTTTCTTCATTTTCTTCGACTTTTTCTCTTAACTCATCGACCTGAGTTCCAAGTTTTTCGATAATAGCAACCAACTGTTCTCTAGATTTTTTAGCAAGAAGAGAAGAGAGTTCAGAGTCATTTACCTCTTTGGATGATTTTTCTTCAATGGCCATACAACAGTTTCATCTTGCCGGCAACACCTCGTCATTATCGTCTGACATGTCCCAAGTTGCCATCATTCCTTTGCCAGCTTCTCTGTATTTTCTTTTTGGACATTGCTTGGCAAAGTGTCCTTTAGCTTGACACTAATAACATATCACTTCCTTCATGTCTTTTACTTCCTTGCTTGACTTTGGAGTCTTGACATGAGCTTTGTTGCGGTTCCATAGCCTCTTCATAGCCCTAGAGATCCTCATCTACTCCTTTAGTGTCAACTTCTCCCTGAGCCAAGTCGAAATCCCTTTCGACTTTTAAGGCAATGTTCTTGACCTTCTCCGAGTCAAGACGTTCTTCTCTCCTTTTTTGGATGCCTCCATACATGGTGAGTTGACCAACAACATCCTACAAGGTCAGCTCCTTGGTTTCTTTTTGAGTAAGCAGTGACGCTGCGATGATGTCCCAGCTTTTGTTCAAACTAAAGACCAGCTTATTGGTTTGCTTCCATTGAGGAAGCTTTTCTCCAAGGAATTCCAGTTGGTTGAAAATGGTTTGGAACCTCGAATGATAATCCCGGAGAGACTCACCCTTTCCTTGATAGAGATTCTCATATTCTCTTTCGAGACTTATGATCCTATCTTTCTTGACATCCTCATTTCCATGATGAAACCTTTTGAGAGCATCCCAGATGCCCTTAGCAATCTTGTATCCGATGACCTTTTTGAGGTCACCGTCCATGAGAGCATGATGAAGGACCTTCTTTGCCCTAGCATTCTTTTCAAGCTTCTTGAAGTCAACGTCATCGTACTCAACCGTGGTCTTTTCCGTCTACCCTTCTTTATCAAGAAATGTTTCCGGACCGATCTCTATCACCTTTCACAACCGATCATCCAGAGAGCAGATGTGGGTCTTCATCTGTTCAACCCACCAGTCGTACTCTCCAACCTTGAGAATTGAAGGCTTCCAGAAAGAGTCACTCACAACAGTGTTGGTGGACGACATTTTCCTGTAAGAAAAGTACTAAAAACACAATCTAGAGCATGCACTTTGATACCAATTGTAGGATCGTTAGTACTTAAACGAGTCGGCGACTCCCGCGAAGTCGTCGACTTTGAGTAGTAAAGCAGCGGAATAAACAAACAGGAAAAACAAAAGTTACCAACTGTAAATGAAAAACGATGTATAGTGGAAACTCCTTGTAAACCAACTAGTTTACTTAGAGAAAAACCACTCCCTTCCAAGCTTCTCACTTGGTTGGATTTCAAGAGTCATTAGACTCGCTCTATTGATTTCTTGAGTGTTTACAAAAATCTCCCGTGTACAAGAATGAACCCCACACCCTTGAACCACACTCTACCTTTGCGCTCACACTCTCAATTTCACTCTATGCCTAAGAACACTCGACACACCACTTGCACGAGTCTGACGCACAAGTTCACTCTTTCTCTATCACAAGAAATGCAATTAACGCTCAAGGTCTTGCCTTCTATCCTAAACACTGAGGTATTTTAGCTAGGGCAAGAGAGATCTTGTGTGTATCAAATCCCATTCGATTAGGGAAGTGACACACACTCAATCTTTACATATCTTTCCAAATATAACAAATACGCACACTATGAAATATTCTAGGAGAAACAAATCAACTTCCTTTGATTTTATCATTCTTTTATGATGATCTTCTCCTAAAATAAACTGCTCCAGTTGTCTACAAATATACGCATGCGATCTATGCGTTCCTTCCTTAAATAGATTTCCTGCCAGCTGGTTATGTCAGTGACTTTGTCGAGTCGCCGACTTGACTTGCTACTTCGAAGTCACTGACTTCCTGTAACCATCAAAACTCTAAATCTTCTAGCAGAAAGAAACGGTTCCAATCAAGAGAACTCATAAGAGACAAGTTCCCAAGACGTGGGAACTCACATGTGAAGACAAGACAACTCAGCGCAAAACACGGAAGCCTGTTCCAGAAAAAGAAGAGGCACAGTTTGTTCCTCATACTAAGTCGTTTCATCCAATGGTCCGATTAGCTTGAGGAGTTGAAAAATTAAAATAGAGTCACATGTGAAGAAAGTACACACTTGGCTAGCAAGACAAGGGTATTTCGGACTAATGCAAAATGAAGATTGAGCCCCAAGCGTCAAGAGTCTATATAAGCCAATGAATAGTTTACTTGCAAACACTTCTCGCAAAAACCTCAAGAAATAAATCCAGCGCAACCAAGAGAAGTCCCCGACGGTGAATCCAGCGCAACCAAGTGAAGAACAGAGCAACCAAGAGAAGTCCCCGACGACGAGTGTGTGATCTCAACGACGGTGAATCCAGCGCTCCCTGGTGAAAGGGAAGTGAGCAAAGATACAAACATAGATTGTAAGGTTTGACGAGTTCCTTGTTTTAGTTGATATGTTGTCCTAGTAGTTAGGTTGAGAAAGTTTGTTAGTGTTCCCAAAGTTCGGTGGTTGTTGGATGGGAACAGAGAAATTTGAGCTTTGCCTTATAGTAGCTTAGGAAACTATCAATAAAAGAAGGAAGTCGTTCACAATTCTCCAAGCGGAGGTAGAGGTTTACCCACACAACTATTTGATTGTAGTGGGGTTTCTCTATAAAGGGATTGTGTTCTGTCTTGCTTAATTACTTGCGAATTTCTGTTTTACTTCCACTACCTTGGGAACAGTCCAACATCTATTCCCAAATCTCTACTAACACTTACGATCCAACAATTGGTATCAGAGCAGGTGTTGCTCTAGATTTCTTTGTTAGTCTCGTAGGTATACAAAATGTCTTCGGAATTGACTCAAATTGGTCATGGGAACAACAAGCCTCCAAGGCTTATTATTGGAAGATTCGAAAACTAGCAAGTCAAGATGAAATACTGGATGCGCAGGCATGACTTCCTGGCCTGGTGTGTCATTGAGAGAGGGAACATCGAAGTTGACACAGCCATTCGCGACAATTTGTCCAAATGGGGACAAAACTAAAGGAAATGCATGGAGGCCAACTACAAGGCCAAGATGTATCTCAACTACAAGGCCCATCTTTTTTCCCTCCCGAGTACTTGACGCCGACAACATGAACTCCGGGAGCCTCAGGACGGGCTTTTGGATAAGGCTGACCGCGGCGCTCCCGACGGTGGTCGGGTGCGGTTTTTCTTTCTACTTGGTCGAAGACTGACGTGGTTCGCGTTGGGACCTCACCTTCCTACAACCTAATGTGTGCTAGAGCCTTCACCTAGAGGTCCTCGAAGTTGAGGCACAAGTACTTGGTCAATTCCCAATAAACCTCACTGTCGGGGATTAGTCCTCGCCGGAAAGCCTCTATCGACGTCGGGATGTTGTAGAGTGGGATAGCGACCTTCTCCCTGTTAAACATGTTGAGGTAAGCTCTTAGAAACTCTCTAGATCTTTAGGCCACCCTGTAGAGATCATTAGATTGCTTTGTGAGTGCTTCGTGAGTTTCCGATTGCTAGCGAATTGGACTCTAAAGGCATCAACAAGGGTCGCAAAGGATCCAATGCTCCTCGAGGCAGGTTAATGAACCAGGTTAGAGCTACACCGGACAACGTTGTCCCAACCCCTTGCACATCACTAATTCTCTAGAATTCCTTAGGATCGAGGTTGTCATCATGTTCTGTTTAAAAATGGCTACGTGGTTGTCAAGGTCCCCACTCCCGTCATATGCGGGATTCGTCGTAATGGCGAACTTTTTTGGAATATCAACACTAACGATTGCAGCCAAAAAGGGAGACTCATTGTAGCTATCTGGAACTTCTTTCTCAATAGGGTGTGGCACCCTAGAGATTTGGGAAATTTTTTCCTCTATTCCGCTCAGGCGCTCCCTCATATACTTCTAGAACAATGAATCCATGCAGGAATTCGGTGGAATGGCATGGTTTTCTAACCATCTAGTGTATACGCGAAGATAGACGTCGATCCCAAGAACCTCGCTTCCAAACACTAACGTGGTCGGCGCCCCTGGGATAGTGGCAGGCGATGTGACCATATTTGTCGTCAAGAGCTGGCCACCGAACCCCGAAGAAGACGGGTTAGTCACTCGTTCCATGTTGAGGCAAGTAGTTACCTCTCGAATGGTGCCAATATGCCTCGCTCCGGCTTAGACCATCGAAGCGGATTATAGTCGGTTGCGAATTCAGGTGTTTTCCTCTAACAGCTAAGCAATGCGCTGGAAATGGGTTTCGCTACAATCCCTCTAGTTCGACATATCTTGCTGCAAAGTAGAAATCTTGGCAGGGAACTCCCCCAAGATGTCATGGACATCCCGAGGATCTATAAAACCATCTCCTTTGGAACCGCTTGTTGCATTGGCGTCACAATCCTCGTTGTGGTCGCCTTTGATTATAGCAGGAGTGATTTCGAGTGGATTTATAATATCCGTGATTTTTTAGGATAAATTTGAATTTTTCTAGACATCTTTCTAAGACCCGTTTAGCGAAGTCGTTACCCGTTTTGACCGTAACTAGGATCTCAAGTCTAAGAATTTACAAGTGACAAAAAGTAATCATGTAAAATATTTTTCTTAGTTCACATAAATTATAATATCGTTCGAACATATTCCATTAAATGAATAAATTTCATTTCTCAATATTAAATTATTTATTAAATAAAAAATCTCATAAAATTTCTTTTTCATTCAAAATCTATTTCTAAAATAAATAGATTATAATATTCTTATGAAATAATTATTCGAGTAAATAAATTTATGAAAGACGGAATTTAATAAATTTGTAACTAACGGAAATTCTGTTCGTAAAACCCGATCGTCCCGACGCGCGTTTCAAACCGACTTTCGGTCCGTTTGCAAACGCGTCGGATCATTTAAAGGTAGAGATCTAACGAGATATGGGTAGAGATTTCCCACTCATTCTTTTTGGATTATGTCATTAAAATCCAATTCTTCTATCTCCCACCCACTTGACCTAAGTTAGTAAAATCTAATATCTTAGCCTTACACTCACCATGGGATTTATTATGAATCATCATTTGCAAGATTTGATTCTCTACAATCTCCACTATCAAAATCCTCTATTTAAAGGCCTAAGGGTTATGTGAGAGCACTCACCAAAATCACACCTCTCTAGCTCTCTTTCTTGTCTACTTTCTTCCACTTAACTCCACAAAAGCCTTACCTCGTGCCTTTCAACCACCACCACCACCATTGCCGGCTACCACCAGTTGTGCCGCAACCGGAGCCGCACGCCACCAGTGGCCACCAGACGCACCACCAGGCCCCCGACTCCTCCCCTTGCTCCCTTGTGTGTTCTTCCTCCAAGATCAAACACAAATTAAGGGTCGAAGTTTTCGAGCGTTGTAAAACTTCCATATTCCAAGTTCGTAGAATCCCTAAGGAATTTTCAAGGCAAATGGATATTCTCCTTGAAACTTATCGATATCTCGATTATGTTAAACTTCTCTATGTTGGGAATAAACTTAGGATATATCGATCGTTAGAAATAACGACATCTCATTATTGTCATTATTATTCGAACGCTAGAAATGAACTTAGGACCGATGATTGCGGCCTTGTTTGTTTAAACTGTCTTGTTTATAGACATTGCTTGGAGAGTATAGGAAACGGTGTTGGACATAAATCTTTGAACCACTTTTTATAACATCATATTATATGTAGGTCATGACTCTACTCTTACTTCGTTGACTGAAGTCTTAAGCAATGTCGAAATGGAAAGGTTTCATCTGAAGTCTAAAGCAATGTCATACGGAAAACAAATGTTGGTTGAAGTCTTATAGCAATGTCGAAATAAAAAAGGTTTCATCTAAAGTCTTAAGCAATGCCACATGAAATGGAAAAGACGACTAAAGTCTCATACTAACGTCTATGCCTATGCAGACATTCAAAATTTATAATAAGGCTAAAGGTTTGCCTTGTTCAATCCATTAAATAATCTTATGCTATGTTCTAGCTAAGTGTTGGAACTCCGTTCCCTTAAGTGGACTCGGTTCTTTCATAACCTCCACACCCTTAAAAGTCATTAATGCTATGCAAGTTTTTGACACGTAATAAAGAAAAGTGCTAGTGCACATTAAAAGACCTCAAAACCGGACCGGTTTTAGAAGACCGACCTGGCTCCCGGTCCGATAAGGGCGCGAGAGGTTTTCTAGAAACTTATGCGTAATTATAATGTTCCCAACATTACTCTACTCTAAGAAGTTCTACAATCTCGTAGTTCGTTCTTTTCGGTTTAGAGTTGTCGCACTTCGAGATTTACTCACTTCCATACTTAATCTCCACTTAAAATCTATACATCTCAAACACAGCTCGTGTATCTCTTCAGTCAATTGTTAAGTTACCAAATTACCCTTGAGAATTTCCATTCTCCCTTGCTTAGTCTCCTTAGACGAATTCCGTTGCTTTTCGCAGTTTTACATACTATTTCTCGCCCTTCGCGACAAATGCCAGACTTTATCTAGGAAACTTCACTCAAAGGTTTAAAGACGAAGAATCAAGAAAGTTGAAGGAAGGAAGGTCAAGTCTTCTTGGAGATATTTCTCTCGTATTTTGGATTCACTACGATGTGCAAAGAATAAGGTTTTATTAATTCCGCTACTTAACTCGACCATGTTGTTTTGAAACAGTTTAAGATGTAATGACAATATTTAAAGTCTCAAGATTGAGCACCTTTTTAATATCATGTATTATCATTGAATTTCCGCATTTTCTTTAAGTTTAATACTCCCTCCATTTCACAATGGATGACCATAGACAAATTTGCACATATATCAAGGGGGGAAAATTCTCCCAAAATTACCCCTATGACCCTATTAAATAGTACACATTGAGAAAAGTGTATAGGATTAATGTGGTGTAATTATTAGGGGTACAAATGGAAAGTAATGAACAAAATTCTTATATGGACATGTATTGTGAAACAAGAAAAAAATCCTTTATGAACATTTATTGTGAAACGGAGGGAGTACCTTATAAAGCCTTGGGTTACTTTGGACAGAAAAATCCGAGGTCACTGACGGTAATACCCATCATTGCAAAATAGGGTTGTTACAATTATGGACATCTTCACGATTCACTAAGGATATTTGATGGAGAAAACCGGATAGGGCCCCACGGTGGGCGCCAATATGTTTTTGATAAGAATTCAACGGCGGCTAACTCTAAACCCTAGATGTAATGTGGAGCTTAATCTAACCGATTCACACACTTTGAAATTGGAAGAACAATGAATCAAAAGGATTTCGATTGACAAATTGGGTTTCAAGACAAATGTTCGATGAGTTTACAGTCGCTCTCAGTTACCCCTGTTTAGCATACATGTCCTTCTTCCTAATCATTGTTACATTTTATTTCCCACCCCCTGTTCCTCGACATTTACCTTGCACGATCCCTCCAACTGTTCCCCCCAGTTCGCATGTTCTTGATCCACCTTCCTTCTAAATCTCCAATGGGCATCATCATTCGTTATCGATGACTCTAGGCTAGATGGATCTTCAGGCTTTTAATCTTCTTGGGCCTCCTTGAATGGGTTGGTGAAGTTTGGGCCAAAAATATCCATGGAATGAGACTCGACATATATGAGCGGCCGAATACATACATGGACCCCTGAACATAAAATTTTTGTTCGCTCAGACCCTTGTACTAAAAAACCTATTTTTTACACCCTCTAACTTGATAGTTTTGTTCCGTTGAGCCCCTTTTTTGCTGACTTGGTCTGTCGCGTACTCCTCACTCTCTTTTGGGCAAGTAGAATGATAAGCATTGCATGGGTTGGATTTTTCCGAAAAGAAATTAAATAAATTTTAATTAAATTACTAAATAATCCTTCTTCTTCCTCACTCGCCCTTATCTCCCAGATATGTACATTTGTTCAGATCCGAACAAAAAACACTATCGGGATGCAACCGAGACGAACATAAATCATTTGTTCGTTGAACTTGAAAGATCGAACAAAACTCGTATTTTTCACTCTCCCTTATTTGTCCAGCGATCCGAACAAAAATTTGGCTTGCTTTAGTTCCATCCTTGAGGCCTTTAATGGTGAAAATCAATTCGGGGCGAATTGAGACGGGAAGATAAGGGCTTTTGACAAATTTGGTACTAAGCAATTCAAATCTAGTTTCAATTTGAAGATTGGATTAAGGGATTGAGAGGGGAGAATAGATTCAATTTGACCCAATTTAAAATTTAGGGTTTTCTTTTATCTTCCGTTCATAATTAAGGGTGGTACGAAGGGGATTTGAGTGGAGCGGAGATAGAGCGCGGATCTGAAATTTGAGTCCATGTGCTGGTGGAGAAGAATCCGAGACCGCCGTACCGTCCTTCTCCCGTACGAAGGGATGTATCGTTCCGCCCTTCTCTTGTGAAAATGGGGATCAAGAGAGGCGTGACGACTGGGAGATGAGGTTGGTGTTCTGGGCGAGGGAGAGGAGGCGAGGGAAGATATGGTGGTGAAGAATTCTTTCTCTTCCTTGACGAGGCAGAGAAGATATGCTGGTGAGATATGCCCTCCGTTCTTTGACGAGGAAGAGAAGAAGATTTGCCTTTTTTATTGTGGTATATTATTACGTGGCACTTACTTGGCTAATGAGTAAAAAAAAAGAGCTTATGTGGCATATAGTCATCGAGTGTGTATATCACGTTAGGAAAAAAGGGCTCAATGGAACAAAAGTATCAAGTTGGGAGGTGTAAAAATACTTTTTTTAGTATAGGGGTCTGAGCGAACAAAAGTTTCAAGTTCGGGATTGTCCATGCATGTATTCGGCCTATAGGATCGGAGCTCCGTCCTCGGCAAGATTTCAACAAGGACATGCATAGGAAACGCATTCTTCATTTCATGGGGTGGTTCATATCACAGATGGGTGAATCGGGAGGCTAATTAGCTTATTGCATTGTCAAGTTGCATTATTTTTCTTTACATAAATCATTTATTGTTCTTGTACTAGGGAAATTTTCCGTCATATTGTAATTAAGTTGTTCCATCAAAAACATATCAATTTAATCGAAAAAACTTGTGATCAACAATCCCAGTGCAAGTACGTACACGTACCTATACAAAAACATATAAACGTATATATTTTATATATAATTACATTAGGCATGATCTAAAATATGAAGCCATACATCAGTAATCGAACGGGAGCTATATATATACATATCTCAAGTGCCATGTAGAAATTCATTAATAGTTTGGTTAACAATAAAGTGCATTGGAAGCTAAGACCAATTTGATGATAACAAATTTTAAGCCAAGAATTAAGATGTTGGTGATGGCATAGTGCGGCAAACCGGGCACATGGCCTTTGCACGTAGCCATTCATCTCTATACAATCAGAATGAAACTTATGGAGGCAGTCGGGTAGGGATTTAAGAATATCTCTTGGCTCGTAATCCGACAAGCATATTGGACATGTCTTGTCTTCCATCTTCATTAGTAGACGACCGCTATCTCCAACCAGAAAAATAGGTTAGGTGTCTAGAGTAGCTTGTTCAAGCCCAACTGGTCTAGCATTTGATCCTCGATTTGGCGATGAAGTGGGGTTGGCGTCGTGGTGGGTTTGGTTTACTGGTGCGTGGTTCGGAACACCTACCGGATGGCGGTTGCGGCTTTGTATTTGTATAAAACGGATATAACATGCGCACACACCGATTAATACTATTGGTAGGGTAAAACACAATTAACACAATTGTGGTGACACCTGTAGTAAACACAATTTATCACTTGTCATACCGTTAACTTTTCCAATTATATAAAAAAAATGAATAATATATAATTTTGTGTGTGCTTCTAAGAGAAAGTGCATACGGGTAGATTTGTGGTAATAATGTTAAATGATCCATATCGAATTTGAATACTAGGTAAACCTACAACGTGCTGAAGACAATATCGACAAGTAATCCAAGTGCGGCAATATAGACAATTTCTTAGTTTTTACTAGTGTTATATCCTTATAGAGACACATGCCCAATTACCAAGCCCAACAACGTTCTATTTAAAAACCACCTTATATACTAGATTTTTATATCCTAAATTTCCGATGTCGTATTCACGATTGAAGTCCAATAATTTTCCCTTACGTGTAAATCCCTCAACCCGAATGGCATACCCACCCAATCTCTATGTCGAACCATCGATTCTGTGACCCGAATTGACAGACCCACCTAATCCCTAAGTCGAACCATCGGATCTGATACCACTTGTTAGTTGTTACAACGGAGACAAGTCAACTAGCAAGCTCACATCATATATATAAGTCAATAAGCTAGAGTTACACGAAAACCAATTGACAATAAAAAAAGTAATCATAGCCTTATATACTACACTTTTATCTCGATCTTAAATCTCGGATGTGGGACCAACAACTAGCAAGGCAACATAAATATGTGGCCACCCTTCACCTCACAACCATAATGTTGCAATTAACATTTACTTTACGTATTTAAAGTCGTACTGAATTAAGGAGAGCATATTCGATGGTATGTATCAATATAATATATACATAATTCGCATGAATTAAGAAGAATGAAAACATATGTACCCGTGTTTGGTTTGTATGATGGTGAAGTATAAGTATACGGGTGGGGTGGTGGAAAGCATTTGACACCGGTGGAATTATCGAGGTCGCGCCTGCACTCACCAACGGACTGGCATTGGACACACTCGCTAGGCATGTCCCAAGTCAGGTACACTGAGCTTGCGTTTTTGAGACTATATATACGCCGAAGCCCAATCTCCGGCCACACTTACATTATATTCCCAATCAAGTTACATCCATACAACAGCCCCTCTATCATCACAACCCATCTCCCAGCACATGTAAGAAAGGAGCAAAGAATGCGGCAACTCAACCCTCGACGGGCATGAGTAAAGGGTAAATTCGGTGAAGCCATCCTTGGAGCGGAAGAGAGTACCCGAAGAGTTGAAGTCCATGAGTTTCTCCGCGAGGCAACCCTGGGGGTCGCTGATCGATCTCTATATCTCTTGAAAAGTTAAACATGGATTCGACCGCGTAAGATTGCCCCGATGGGAAAGAGAGGAGAGGTTTTCTGATGGAATCATTACAACCGAGTTCGAAACCGGGTAAACCGCAGCTCTGTGGTCCGGAAGGGAAAAAGGATCTGATCCCGGTCCCATCTTGTATAATAACCAAGATGAGAAGAAGAGTACATGTTGGTGGTGCAATTGGAATAGGAGCAATTATTGACGACTGCAAATGAGACCGAGTACATAAAGGTAGTGACGATTATGAAGATCGTATTGCATTGAAGAAAGCCCATCTCTGAACAAGGAGAATGATCGAAATCAGATTCAAATAAAGTTGTGGACGGGCTTACATTTATGCACGTAATTAAGCTAGGTAGATTTGTTTTCAAGCTGGCCGTGTTGACCTTTTACCTATCGACTACCTCTTCAAAAGGGAAAGTACTTGGGTATGTAATAAAATAATTTATTTTGACTACTAAATGATTATATAGTATTTCAGTTTTTCTATCCTATGCTCTTAATAGGATAATAAGAACCCGAATTTAGAAAATAAAACCCTATTTTGAAAATCATAAACCTCTTACAATTTTTAAAAAAAAAAACTAAATACAAAATTATTAATTTCATTCTATAATTAAATTTTTAACCTATGCCCTTAGAAAAAAAATAGTATTTAATATTACCCATGACCCTTAATCTCTGATATTTTGATCTTGTGGTTGTATAAAAGTCAGAGCTTTGAACTTGAATCAAGTTGTTGATCAAAGGAATGTATCAATTACGATATATTTCTAGGGTTGATTAATCGGTATAAAGTTGAAAGGGGGAATAGATTAATAATAAAACCTCATGTCATTTTAAAAATTAAGAATGGGCTTTAAGATATAGAAATTTATCTAGAAAATTAAATCAAATAATCCATCCTTCGTCCAAAGAAAAAGAATGAGTGTTCGCTGACTAGTCTAGTTATATTTTATTCTAGTCGATTCACTTTAGTCAAGGAGAGTTATAGGTTCGCTTTTTTTAGCTACTTTTGTGTACTCCTTTGCACTTGTTAGCTTCTCTACATAGCTTTCTACTGGCGTGAGTACCCGCGCGCATGCACGGATTTTGTTAAAGTTTTACTTGAATTTTATATCGAAAATGTATCATTTAATTTGCATATTGATTCAATGCATAATCATATTAATAGACTAAATATACAAAACAAAATGTCCTTATACGTATACTATACTAATATTGAATACAAAAATGAATTAAGTATGACCTACAAATTGAATATGATGATCAACCAACATTTAACAAAATTTGATAAAATATTTGAACGTAAATTTTATTTAATTAAAATAATTATTTTTTTATCAATTGTATAAGTATCGCAAGGTCCAATATTTTAAATGAGGTGGCTTACGGAGGAGCGATAGGAAAAATGAGATGACTTAATGTGGTGACCTTATTTCTTACCCGATACATGTGACAAAAAATGAGGTGAATTAACATGACAATGATACATGGCAAAAATGAGGCAACTTAATATGGTGTCCTCATCTCTTACCTGTGATATGTGACATAAATTATGTTGGTGATTTGTGTCAAGTCATCAACTCCCTATTAGAGCATGTTGAGGTTTTAGAGTCATATTGGGAATGTCGATGGGTATATTGACATATATGACTATTCCATGGTTTAATACTTGTCATTAGATCCAATAGATTCGTCGCACACCACCACCGAGACTAGGAACCTCGTGTGCACCGTTGCATTGCAAGGGCGCGCCTAGTGTGAGGCGACGCTTGGTGCAACGGCGTGGAGCAAGCGCGGGGCTCGGCTTGGATCTCGGTTTTGAGGTTCAAGGCTCGGCATTGGGTGTGGCGCGCCTAGGAGCGAATTTGAGGTTCATCTCAAGGTTGCAAGGGCGCGCCTAGGTGGTGCGATGGCACGGTAGGGCTAGGGACGCGGTTGCGAGGCTGCGGTGGAGCACTCGGCGCGCCTAGGGCTCTTGTCCAAGGCGTCGAGCATGAATTGTGAGGCTAAGGTATGGTTTTGAGCTTGATCATTGAGTCTTATAACTTTGTGCATATTCTAATGTGAATTAGGAAGCTTCTCTAAGCTTGGTAGTTGCTTTAAGCAAGAACCAAAGCTAGAGTTTAGCTTGGCACATAGTTAAATATGCTAGAAAGAAGTTTATAAGCTTCATACTAGCTTAGAGTGAACTCTAGGAGCTTAGACAAGCTCGAGACTCATTGTACATGCTTTATAAGAAGCTCATGTAGCTAGGAACTAGCTCTTGGAAGCTCAATGTAGCTCACACTAGCTCAAGTTAGCTTAACTAGCTAGAAATTCAGCTCAACCTAGCTCACACTAGCTCAAGCCAGCTCAATTCACTATAAGCTAGCTCATGGAGCTAAGGGGTAGTGACACTCCTAGGTGACCTAGCTTGGCACCTAGCTATGCTAGCTAGGTGGTGGGGCTGGTGGGCCGGCCCAAGGGGCGCGCCTTATGGGCTGGTGGGCCGCACATGCACACGCATGGCATGGGCTGTTGGCTTTGCCATTTGGGCCGTGTACATGGCTTATTGGATTGGGTTTTTGGACTTCTTATTGGGCCTATCATTTGCTGAAATGAAGAAGCATTTGGAGTCCAAGGGGGGATGCATTTGGACGCCCCTTTAATGATGACAAGGAGAGAGACAAGGAAGTTGTAACCAACTCCCTAAAATCACTCTCGGCCACACACATCTTCAACCGATTGTAACCGCCATTCATGGCAGTTTTTGGGCAAGTTTCTCACGCCTATTTAAGGGCAAGATGTCGGCTATTTTGGGTATGATTCACATGAGAAAAAATCAGACTTGATCCCAAAGAAATCGGTAGAGGAAAACGTGCAAGAATCTAGTGATCTTGTCGGATTTGAGTGAAAACACAAGAGTGTTCTCAAGTGTTGGTGTGGAGGCATGGATCGAAGTTCTTCTTCAAGAAAGGAACCTCAAGATGCATGGAGTGGGCAGTACGTTCAAGTCAAGGACGAACCCCAAGCATCCATGGAAGACGACTTCATAGAAGTGAAGATTGAAGAGGAATCGATAGACTCGAACAAGGTACGGTTGTCTTCAATGGTTGTGTCTTGCCAACACTTCCATTGGTTTGTTTAATTACGTTTTATCCCACAGAGGTATTGCACAACCCTTGGCATGGAATAGGGGCAATATACGTTGAAGGAAAGCGGGATCTCATCCCGTGACTCGTAGTCTTATATCCAAGTCGAATTACTTAACATGAATAAGGGTCGATGGTGATTGCCTTCATGGCCTACACCCACGAGACTATCCTTCGATGGATCTACTCGTAGTGCCTTGATTATCCTCATGGATCTACAAGGATCGACTTTCCTTCAACAAGATAAGCAAACATATTAAAATGATTGCATGCAAACCCTAATGCTAAGACAACCCTAAAAACCAACAATCTTCAACGTATATTTGTATTTAATTGTAGTCATATGCTTCGTTTTGTTCATGTCCTTGTTTTCTTTGTTGGTTTATGATTGTTAAGTTCGAGGATAAGACTAAACGAGGGGATAAGACGGTGCATGACATTACCTCACAATTGAGGGAAGTCAAGATAGAGCCTTCGAGTCCCATTCGACCCATCGAAGTGCAAGGCGGACTCATGGACTTTGATGAATGGCTAGAGGAGTACAACAAGAGTAATCTCTATTGGGATTGGGTCCTTGCTAACGTAAGGTGTGAACCTGATTTCAATGATGCCCTACAAGGTGAGGTTTTAAGGCCTCAACCCTCCACGGTGGTGGAGAATCATGGTCCAAGGCGTGATCATGAGGGAAGGCATATGTACTCGTCATTCAAGCGCCATGGCAAGTCTAGGGTGAAGCACTCGCGTGCTAAACCGAGAAGAAACGTCCATAGGGGCGTGGCCTTGGGAGATGGTGGGGCGTCGGTAGGAGGAAAGCATTGGCAAGTGGTTTATGGGAACCAAAGGCCAAAAAAGCCCGTTTATTGTTCTCTTTGTGGCGTGAGACGCCAAGGCTGAATTTTACTTGTATTTGTTTCCTTTGTGTACGTGTGTGTATGTATGTAGCATTATATGTGTGCTATGAACTATGTGTGTAGTATATGCCTTGACTAAAGGGCTTTTAGTGTGTGTATTGATCATGTTAAAAGATCATGTAAACGTTTATGGTTTGAAATAAACTATGGCTTGATTCAATGTTAATCTTAACAACTTGTGTGCAAGAAAAGGACTTAAGTCTAATTCTTGGAATCAACTTGGAAAGTTTGATTGTTGGTTTCGTTCATTAAGAATGATCCAATCCAGACTACCCTTGAGTCGACCATTCTTTGATTGGGACGACTTATGCTCTAGACTACCTTCGGGTCTACTAGAGTAATTAGATTTCCTTCGGGTCTACTAATAGGGTCTACTGGACCAGACTACCCTTGAGTCGACCATTCTTTGATTGGGACGACTCATGCTCTAGACTACCTTCGGGTCTACTAGAGTAATTAGACTACCTTCGGGTCTACTAATGTAAGGGTCTACTGGATTGCCCCCCACGTGAGAGGGCATGCACATGTTGGCCATGTATGCACTAAAGACACATAGAAGAGATGGTAAGAGTCTCTTGATGAGATGCATGTGGAATTCACTAAGTGATTTCATGGAATTCATGCTTCTTATGGAAAAGGGAAACAAGGAAGTCTTGATTGTTTTAGATTGAGACTTGTAGTATAATTGTAGAGAGCAATGGTTGTATGAGAGTGAGATCTCTCATGGCTAAGTCAAATAAGATTGACAAGGCATGAAAAGTGTCAAATGGAAGTTTTGATACTTAGACATGATGAAAGATGTTCATGTCTAGACCGTTTTATCATATGGTTGAATCCTAAATAAATATGACTTGTCTAAATTATAAATGTGGTTTGATGTTGACAAAATGAATGTTAGCATGTTAGTTTGCCTTAAGAAAGACATGGAAATGTCAAAAGAAATTGCTTTGCAATAGGTTTGGGATCGGCGCATAAGGTGGCTAGGGTTTGAACCTAGACACGCCTAGGCGAGGCCATAGGCGCGCCGAGCGGTGTCGTGACTCGACATCAATCCTCGAAGCGCTAAGCGCTCGTGGTGGGATCCCATGGAGCATCCTAGGCACGCCCTAGGAGGGGCCGTTGCCTAGAACTCCCTTGGTGCGTGGCACTAGACGAGGTTCATCGCATGGGGGAGGTGTTGCATCAATTGCAACACATGGGCATATGCCTTGGCACGATCTTCGGATCGAACGTGCCTAGGCGCGCCGAGTCTAAGCACTCGGCACATGGCAAGGCCAAGGATGCGAGGCAAGGCGTGGTTCGCACGAACCCGATGTGTCTCAAGCCAAGTGCGAAGCGCTCGGCACGCAGCGACACGGTGCGAGGTTTTGGACCTTGGCACGGCTGGCTGCGCAAGGGCGCGCCACGGTGGGTGATGCCGCTACCATGGCACAACCGGGTGTGCAAGGCGCGCCGAGGCTGGTTGAAACCTAGCCTTGGCTTCGAGGAAGCGCTCGATGCATGGCGTCGGTGTGCCCACGATTGGCACAATATGCGTGCCTACCACAAGGCAGTTGTTTGATTTATTTAAATCAATGAAACCATGTTTGAAGTCATATTTGGCTTTCTTATTTTAGGGTTTAATTTAATTTGTGATTGAAGTAGAGAAACTTGGTCTATCACATGTTCCATATGATTGCTTAGATTGCTCATGTTTTGTGTCATTGCTTGGATGGATAGAACTTGTGTGGAAATTTGAAAGGCTGGTTTTATGACTTTCAGATGGGCAAGTTATGGTCTAGAAAAGACTATGAGGAATACTTTGAATCCTCGGATCCAAGGAAAGTGTCTAAGAGTCACTAAGGCTTGAAATTGACAACTTTGGTTGATTAGTCTTATGGTTGAGAAATCATTGAAAGGATTAATGGAAATAATGACATGGTGGATAAAACAAAAGTCTTAGCATGTGTGTAAACACTTGTGGAAAAGATGATTGTCATATGAGCATAATTCTTCTAAGTTTTCTTTTATGAAAGATTTAAGAAAGAAGAATTGAATCATCTAAATGTATAGATGATGATCCTATGGGAACTTCCAATGATTTGGTAGTTAGGATGAAAGGAACATAAAGTGGACTACTTTGTGTTTGGAATGGCCAAAAGAAAAGTAATGTCATTAGGAAATCTTTAAAAGATTTTATATGCTTTTCATGATGAGATATAGAAAGTTTAGTCACTTGTGTTTGGTTAGTGTCTAATGAATCTATATTAGAATGACATGATCTACTTGGTAGAAACCAAGTTGTAAGGCGAAATGGATAAGACCTTGTTCTTCATATGATAACTTATGAAGATGTCAATGTATAGAGGTGAAGGTGGATTAGATGGTTCTAAATCTTCATCTTGGTTGAAATACATTGAGATGGAACAAGAATTCCATGGCTATACACATAGTTAAGAGACATCTTTGGATTGATGAACACATGGTTATAAAGTTGGATGTGTCATGACTTGGGGACGCTCAAGTGGATATTAAGATGTGGATATCTTGACATAGGCCATTTGTCAAAGATATGGTTGATGCTTAAGGCATTGGATGTGTATAGAAACTTCCTAGGTTGGAAAGTTTGAAAGCAAATTGGATCACTAAACTTTGGAAGACCTTTAAGTGCACAATTGGTCATAAATTCCAATCTTGAGTGATGGGACGGCGTTCTTGGAGTTTCCAAGAGGCAATTTGCGATACTCCAACTTCTAAAGTTGGAAAGTGACATCTAAGTATGAGGGAAACTTGTAATGAGGCACATGCCATAACTTAGTGTCAACTCGTTTGATTTTTGTTAAGCACATCGAGGTTGTTGATTTCTCTCCGAGAAGATTGACATAAGTGTTTGTGTTAATTTCAATCGAGGGATGGTGGTAACAATCCTTACAACTCTTAGATTTGGATACCCAATTCCCCTACATCGAAAGGTGTGGGCTGAATTCAATGTGGAAGGCCAAGTTGTAGAGTTGGAGAGCATTCATAATATTTTAGATATTATTATTACCCATCAAGGTTTATGCTCTAGGCCACATGAAACCTAGTCTTGAAACAAAGTTTTCATTAATGAGTTTTGGTTGCTTATGTGGAGCATGATAGGAAACTCAACTATGCATATGTGGAAGTATAAGGCTTCTTCCAAGTTAGAGTAATTAAGGATGACTCGACTAAAGCATATGTGAGAGGATATGGGACGAAAGAGCCTTGTTTATAAAAAAGCGTCAAAGGAAAAGGATAAGCGTAAGAGACTCATGTGTGAATGTTACTACTTGCACTTAGACAAGTTGATGTGGTTCAAACCTTAGGAGCACCACTAGATTTTAGTGCATGAATGTGACATTTACAAGGTGTAAATTCAAGTCTACGGACATTTACATTGATACATAGAGTTTGTTTAATAAACTTCGAGTTTTGATGACATGGCTCAAATGGGGGAGGAATGTTGGTGATTTGTGTCAAGTCATCAACTCCCTATTAGAGCATGTTGAGGTTTTAGAGTCATATTGGGAATGTCGATGGGTATATTGACATATATGACTATTCCATGGTTTAATACTTGTCATTAGATCCAATAGATTAGTCGCACACCACCACCGAGACTAGGAACCTCGTGTGCACCGTTGCATGGTAAGGGGGCGCCTAGTGTGAGGCGACGCTTGGTGCAACGGCGCGGAGCAAGCGCGAGGCTCGGCTTGGACCTCGGTTTTGAGGTTCAAGGCTCGGCATTGGGTGTGGCGCGCCTAGGAGCGAATTTGAGGTTCATCTCAAGGTTGCAAGGGCGCGCCTAGGTGGTGCGATGGCACGGTAGGGCTAGGGACGCGGTTGCGAGGCTGCGGTGGAGCACTCGGCGCGCCTAGGGCTCTTGTCCAAGGCGTCGAGCATGAATTGTGAGGCTAAGGTATGGTTTTGAGCTTGATCATTGAGTCTTATAACTTTGTGCATATTCTAATGTGAATTAGGAAGCTTCTCTAAGCTTGGTAGATGCTTTAAGCAAGAACCAAAGCTAGAGTTTAGCTTGGCACATAGTTAAATATGCTAGAAAGAAGTTTATAAGCTTCATACTAGCTTAGAGTGAACTCTAGGAGCTTAGACAAGCTCGAGACTCATTGTACATGCTTTATAAGAAGCTCATGTAGCTAGGAACTAGCTCATGGAAGCTCAATGTAGCTCACACTAGCTCAAGTTAGCTCAACTAGCTAGAAATTCAGCTCAACCTAGCTCACACTAGCTCAAGCTAGCTCAACTCACTATAAGCTAGCTCATGGAGCTAAGGGGTAGTGACACTCCTAGGTGACCTAGCTTGGCACCTAGCTATGCTAGCTAGGTGGTGGGGTTGGTGGGCTGGCCCAAGGGGCGCGCCTTATGGGCTGGTGGGCCGCACATGCACACGCATGGCATGGGCTGTTGGCTTTGCCATTTGGGCCGTGTACATGGCTTATTGGATTGGGTTTTTGGACTTCTTATTGGGCCTCTCATTTGCTGAAATGAAGAAGCATTTGGAGTCCAAGGGGGGATGCATTTGGACGCCCCTTTAATGATGACAAGGAGAGAGACAAGGAAGTTGTAACCAACTCCCTAAAATCACTCTCGGCCACACACATCTTCAACCGATTGTAACCACCATCCATGGCAGTTTTTGGGCAAGTTTCTCACGCCTATTTAAGGGCAAGATGTCGGCTATTTTGGGTATGATTCACATGAGAAAAAATCAGACTTGATCCCAAAGAAATCGGTAGAGGAAAACGTGCAAGAATCTAGTGATCTTGTCGGATTTGAGTGAAAACACAAGAGTGTTCTCAAGTGGTCGTGTGGAGGCATGGATCGAAGTTCTTCTTCAAGAAATGAACCTCAAGATGCATGGAGTGGGCAGTACGTTCAAGTCAAGGACGAACCCCAAGCATCCATGGAAGACGACTTCATAGAAGTGAAGATCGAAGAGGAATCGATAGACTCGAACAAGGTACGCTTGTCTTCAATGGTTGTGTCTTGCCAACACTTCCATTGGTTTGTTTAATTACGTTTTATCCCACAGCGGTATTGCACAACCCTTGGCATGGAATAGGGGCAATATACGTTGAAGGAAAGCGGGATCTCATCCCGTGACTCGTAGTCTTATATCCAAGTCGAATTACTTAACATGAATAAGGGTCGATGGTGATTGCCTTCATGGCCTACACCCACGAGACTATCCTTCGATGGATCTACTCGTAGTGCCTTGATTATCCTCATGGATCTACAAGGATCGACTTTCCTTCAACAAGATAAGCAAACATATTAAAATGATTGCATGCAAACCCTAATGCTAAGGCAACCCTAAAAACCAACAAATTAGGTGGATTAACGTGGGAACGACATGTGGTGAAAATGAGGCGACTTAATTTGACGGCTTTATTTCCTACCCAAAACATGTGATGAAGACACAGTGGCTTATTCATACATATATTTGAATATATTAAAAAGAAGTGTGATTTTAATGCAATATAATAATAAAAATTATATTTTTTATTTATACAACCAATCCACATCTAGCTTAATTGGATTACATATCTCTTATACATATAACAAAGGTTATATATGACATAAAATTCAACCATTAATTATGGGTCTCTATACGTGTAATATCTCTTATAGTAATAGTCACATTTATATATATATATATATATATATATATATATATATATATATAATATGTTGTTATTTGATTGCTATTTCTTACCCCTTAGTTATTGACATTTATGTTTGTCACATTTTTTTGTTGCAAATATCCAATAAAAAATCACACTTAAATAATACTCCGTATAATTTAAAAAATAGTTGAAAAAATAATAAAAGTATATTAATATAGCTAATTATCTTTTTCCAAATATTACACAGAGCAAATAGATATATATGTCTTGCGTAATAAATGGAAAATTATATAACATTTTCTTATTTTATAATTTTTTGTTCTAATATTTGATTTTAAATAAAATATCGCTAGATGACGTGACATGTTATAAATGAGGTGGAATGTGAATTCACCATGTGGCATAATATGTTACAACTTTAATATTATATATTCCATAATTGATTAAAATGAATCGACATTAATTGTTACAAAATATATTAACATGAACAAAGGCTAGTAAATTACAAAAAAATAATGTGAATTTTTTTGTATAACGGATTAATTAAAAAAATTAACGGTTGAGAACTTGGTACAAAATGAAATAAAGTATATATGAATGTGTGTAGGTTTGAAGAGAGAACTTGCAATTATAATCTCAAGCTTGATATTATAGATTATTTTAATTTTTACCGATTTGAACATAATTTTAAAACTTGTAATCAAAACAGTGGTAATTTAAAATAGTGGTAATTAATGATTTTATAAATTTCAAAAATAATTATAACTTATATATCATCTTTCATTTAAAATAAAATTAATTGTCAATATCATACTGGATGATTATACATTGTTTAAATATTAACCAAGAATCTCCATTATTTGTAACATGTTATAAAAAATTTATTTTCTATATTTTAGTTTGGTAATATCTTCTCCATTTTGGTATATCTTTTTTACATATTTTTGTTTTTGATTTTTTTATATTTAATACACGATTTTGTAGTTTGGAAATCCACGATTTTAGTTTGGTATTATCTTTTTTTAGTTTAATTTGGTATTATCTTCACCAAAATCTTTTACATATTTTAAATAAAAAATATGCTATTGAAGCTATCTATTTTATAACAAAAATTAAATTAATAGGAACCAAAATATCAAATCCTAATATTGGAAAACTCTAAGGAATGGATAATCTTTAAGGAATATATAAAGAATCAAAAAATTTGTATCTGATGTGTTTATCAAAAATTATATATAGCATCTTTAAGAAACATTTAAGGAATGAATAATCTTTAAATATAATCTTCTAAGAATATTTAAGGAATCTAGTTGGTTTTTATATAGTAGATTAAAACTAATCTAGTTGTAAAAAAAGCCACCATGATTTTTTTTATATTTTATAGAAATTAATGTTTAATTAAGTATGCTAGAAACTTCCAAAATTACAATTTGGATTCTTTCTAAAATATTGGATGATATTAAAACTTACAAATATAATATTTGAATTCATAAGATTTGTTTCCAAAACTATCATTTTTATTTGTATAATTTATATGAATTAATGAGGAGATGACATGTGTCAAAATTTGATGTGGCGCATTTTTGGAATGACATGTGACAAAAGATGATGTGGCGCAATGTGGTGGCTCCAAACCTTATTGCTTTTACATATATAGTAGATTTTCTCATTGTTAATTAGTTTTATCTTTCATGCTTTGAAGTTCCCTTGCACACTTTTCATAAAGCTCACCAAGATCAAACTCTTGATGTTAGCTATCCTTAGCACAATCTCATGTGAAGCCTATTCCAAATCGTTGAGGGACACACATGGGACCCCCTAGTAGTTCCCCCTCAGTGATATCCTTACCCCTTTCAAGTCCTTTTAAAAGATTATCTCTTTCAATTTTAAAGGCTAGCATATCGGACCTAATATCATTATTTATCTTTTTCAAAGAGTTAAGTTCCCTTTGTGCTTCATCGCATGTTCCATAGAGAACAGAGGCACTTTCAGCAATGTTTTTTAGGGTTGGTTTCAATTCATTGCATTGATCATCAACTTTAGTGAATTCAATTTGCACTTCTTCATTAGCTTTGTTTAGTTGTTTGATCAATTTAATAAAACAAGACTTTTCAAGAGATTTAAGAGATTTAATGAATTCATTATCTCTAAACTCTTCTGCTGGTGTCGAAATAACCATTCCACACATATTCTTTAGGCAACCTTCCAAGCTTCCCCACGTGAGGATGTATATATGCCTTTTTCCCTTTCCCATCATCATCACTTTTAAAACAGTTCCTAGCAAAGTGCCCCTTTTCTCAACACTTGTAGCAACTCACATCCTTCATGTCACATTTCTCCTCATTGTTACCACGAGAATTATTGTTGGAGTTGAAGGGTCTATTCCTGATTTGTAGAGCCTCCACATTGCTTTGGTGAGAAGAGTCGTCTTATTTCCGGGATCAACTTTGTCTTACTCACCTTCCTCCTTCAGGCACTACATGGCTTTCTCAATCTTCATCGCCATTCCCTTAGCATCAATTTCCATGACCTTATCACGAGATCTCTTCTTTTCGTAGTTGAGCAATTTTCTAAAGATCTCATGAAATTGGAGATTCCTATTAGCCAAATTCTCACAAAAGGTTGTACAGCTCTCATGGGACTATTCTCACAAAAGATCTCATGGGACTATTCTCTCGTTAAGCCTTCCAAGATAATCACTACCTTGGTCCTAAGAGATATGTGGTCCTCACCGATCCCCATACTGATTATGTGTGTATTGAGCGTTTCAAACCAAGACTCGTACGATGAGATTTTTTCCCCTTCTATCATGTTGAAGGCAATCACTCTTTTCCGCAATGATGAGAGTCTCCTTTAGATCAGTCTCCCATTGTGAATCTGACCTAAAGCCTTCCACATCTACATAGCAGTTGACAAGTTGGAAACTTTGCAATGATTCTCAGGACTAAGACCATTGTTGATATTGGTTTTTTCCAAGAAGTTGGCTTCTATAGCTTTGAACTCAGTTGGCCCCATCATCTTTGGATCCAACTTCTTGTCTTTAGCAACCACGAGATCTCCACACTGAATTACAATCCAAGATTAGAAATTTTTGCCCTTGATCTAGTCAGCCATCCATTTCTTCCATTGATCGTATTGACTAGGAAGAAGCAAGAGAGGTTTGTTGTTACTAGTGTCGACCTCGAAGTTAGAGGAACAAATCCTTGTTTACTTGTTTGACAAACACACAATCTAGAGAACCAAGGCTCTGATACCAATTGTTAGATCGTACGTGTGTTAGAATACAAACACTTGCTTCTTCCTAGTCAATACGAAACAATTAAAATAAGAACAAGAGTTTCCAAATCAAAGTTACTATCTTTATTAGTAGGAACGAACTTACAATGCAAACCTTAGATTTCTAGGTGTACACAACTACTAGGGACGAATCTAATGTTCCTAAGTGTCAAACGTCTTCTACCAACTTTGACTAGCTTCTTCAAATCATGAACCTGACTTCTTACTCAACTCCGTCCAAGCTATCCTTGTGTCCTATCTTCTCCTAACACTACTAGAAAACGTGCATATAGCTAGGAATATCAGGCGTGGGTAAGTTTGTGGGTAACTGCCACAACATCCCCCACAAATCTCAATTTTTCTGCTTGTTTACCCATGAAATTAATGGTTGGCGCTACATTTGGGGGAATATTGTCGCGAAATAAACACACAACTAAGTTCGATTCTAAGTTTGTGGCCATATAGCCATGAAAATAGGGGTTGTGGCTATAGTTGCGGTCATATTGATGCGAATATATTACGAAGCTAAATTCGATTCTAAATTTGTCGAAAAATTGTCGCGAAATAATCATGCAGCTAAGTTCGATTCTATGTTTGTGGCAATATAGCCAGGAAAATATGGATTGCGGCTATAGGTGCGTCCATATTGTCGCGAATACAATACACAGCTAAATTCGGTTCTAAATTTGTGGGCAAATTGTCGCGAAATAATCATGCAACTAAGTTCGATTCTAATTTTGTGGCCATATTGTCGTGAAAACATAGTTTGTGGGTATAGTTGTAGCCATATTGATGCGATTGCCTTATGTAGCGAGTGTCGGTAATAAGTTTGTGGCCAATATGAAGAACATGAGTAACGGGGCTAGCTAAATTCGGTTCTATGGGCCTAGCTAATTACCCATTATAGGTACCCAAATTGAAGCATTAATTGCACTTGTTAAGAATTGGGGCATATATATACATATATATATATAGTAAAGGTCTCTAGAGAAACACCTTCTTAGAGACAAACGGTGGAAAGAAGGAGGGCCCTTAGATTAGGTTTTTTCGATGGTTTAGATTAATTAAAAAAGGACCACATTAGTTGTATACACCATAAACTACAGGATCAAAACTATTTTCTCTCTCCAATCTCAAAAAAGCGGAAATTTGGGTTATTATTTTGGCCACTCTCTCTCTCTCTCCAAATCTCATTAAGCGTCCGTTCAGTTTCCAAAGAATCGAAAAGGGCGAAAAGCTCCAACCGCCATTATCGCACTCTTCTCCGAGGTGAGCAATCGTCATCGTCTTCTCCAAAATCTTCCATTGTCGTTCGAAATTGATCTCCAAGATGTGAGATTCTCCGTTTATATTTGCAGGTATCGATTTCGAAGAAGTGAACAAGGGTTGTTGCTTACTTTGATACGATACGGTTGTCTCTTTCACTCTCGAAATTAATAAGGTATGAATCCAAAACTGTAATTTTCGTTCATATTTCGTTAAGCATTGAAGTAGAACGAGTCTAATTTTAGGAGTAAAGTATTTGTTAGTTCATACAGTAATTGAGCAACGTTCAGACAAAATTAGGGTTTTTATTTTCGTTTGAAGCAAAGGATTTCGCTTGGAGTTGAAAAATAAATATCAATTATCTGCTCTGTTTATGCAATTATTCCGGAAGCTTGGTTCGATTATTCCGAGAGATTAGTTCCACTAGAGTTGAAAAATTGGGGGTTTTATTTGCTTTGTTTAGGTTTTTATGGTGATTTTAAACACACAATATTTAGTCTAGTTTACAAATAGAGCATCGAATTGAAACCCTAATTGAATAAATTTGTTATTCTGTAATGTTTTATAGGTATATAATGTCTCCGAAGATCAAGGTGGGAAAGAAGAGAAGGTTGGTGCAAGGTTAGTATGACAAAAAGAAGATATATTGTCACATAACATCAATTATGGAATATGTAGTTTTAATTTGTGAATGTGGTATGAACTGAATCGAATATATTATTTAATGTATATCATTGTGGATGTATGGAATATATAGACATGAATTATGAATATGTAGATGGTTTAACTGGATATGATAAGCATTGAGAATATTCATGCATATTTAGAATATTATGGTTGAGATTCTGAATATTATAATTACGTTTCTGAATATTCACATAATCATATGAAACTTTAACAACAACTAAAGTGTGCTGAATATAATTGAGCATATATTGAATATATAGTCATTGAATATGAATTGGTGGTTGGTTATGTTGAATATGATGTGGAGTCTGATATTGAGTTAGTATATGTTGCATAAAAGAGTACACACAATTGGAAATCATTTATGAATCAGTTTGTATTGATAGAATGATGTGATTAAATTGTCAATTATTTACACATGTAATAGCAGTGATACATGCTATTTATAATATATTTTAATTTGATTTATATGATTTTAGGCTTGAGTCCTTTATTAGATTCAACGAAGTCAAACCAAGGTAATGTTCATGATGGAGTTCATTTAGAGGATGTAGCTGAAGGTCATGATTCCATGTCTGAGAGGGCTAAAAGACTCAAAAAACCTGTTCTGTCAAAAGGTAATGATGTATATCATATGTGAATAATTTTCATGTATATCTAGAGTACTATGAGTGAACTTCTGATTATTAATTTTTATTGATTGAATGTGAGTTAGAGTACTTTGAATATTATAATTACATTTCTAAATAAATACATAATCATATGAAACTTTGACAACAACTAATTTGCTACCTGAATATCATTGAGTATATATTGAATATATACACATTGAATATGAATTATTTGCTGGTTATGTTGAATATGATGTGGAGTGGGATTTTGAGTTAGTACATGTTGCATATAAGATTACACACAATTGGAAATCATTTGTGAATGAGATTGTATCGATGGATTGTTGTGATTAAATTGTCAATTATTTACACATGTAATAAAAGTGATACATGCAATTTATAATATATTTTAAATGGATTCATATGATTTTATGGTTGAATCCTTTAATAGATTCAACAAAGTCAAAACAAGGAAATGTTCATGATGAAGTTCATCTCGAGGATGAAGCTGATGGTCAGGATTCTATGTCTGAGAGTGCTAAAAGACTCAAAAAACCTGTTCTGTCAAAAGGTAATGATGTATATCATATGTCATGAATGTTCATGCATATTTATAATACTATAGGTGAGATTCTGATTATTAATTTTTACTGATAGAATATTATGTATGTTACTTTGAATAGTATAACTAAAATTTTGAATATACATATAATAATCTGAAATTTTGATAACAACTAAAGTGTGTTGAATATCACTGAGCATATATTGAATATGTAGACATTGAATATGAATTGGTGGTTGTTTATGTTGAATATGGTGTATAATGTGATATTAAGGTATCAAATTTCACCACATAAGCCCTAAAAAATCTGTTATGTCTAAATGTAATGATGTTTACCATATGTGATGAGATTTTTTATGCAAATATACTAGTAGTGTATACTAAAATTTATGTAATGAGGTAAACTGATACTTAGATATGGTTTTGGTTAGATTGTTTGTTCCAAAAGGTTAATATATTGTATGTGATGTTAACGCAGTGAAGAAGCATGCATTGGTTGAGAAGCCAACTGATGATGATGACATTGTCATATTAAAGGGTCCAGCGGGCAGAAAAAAGAGAAAAATAGAATCAAAGCAGAAAATAGAATCAAAGGATCTTAGCCATGAAGACATAAGCGAAGTGTTAAAGAAGAAGGAAAAGAGGGTGAATGACAAAGCTAAGGATCCAGCACATGGCATGAAGGTTTCTAAGTTAAAAGGGGTTTATCCAACAATTCAACACAGGAGTAGAACAGACCATTTGTTCACCCTCATAAAGGAACTAAAATCTGAGGAGAAAAAGAAGGCTATCACGAAAAGTGGATTCGGAAACTTTCTTCGGCTTCCAGCTATTGATATCCCAAAGTAAGTTTTTGTGTTGTATCGTTATAACATGATAGTAGTATTTATGTTGAGTATGTAATTATATTTTGTATCGTATGAATAGGAATCTTGCACACTGGTTAGTGAGCAATTATGATCCTAGGAGGGGTGTGCTGAGGATGGACTATGGTGAAGTGTTTGAGGAAGATGTGGAAATATGCTTAGGGATTCCACGGGGTGAGAAAACAGTGGAGAAGAGAGTGCCCTTAGAGAACAAAGTATTGGCTGATGAGTGGAGGGCTCACATTAGTATGACGGAGGATGCTTTGTTCATAAGGCCTCACCATATATGCGAGGTGATGGTAAAGACAAATGACATAGATGAGTTCATGTGTGACTTCATCATACTTATCTACTCATGCATGATTGAACCACCCCAAAGTGGATGTGCTAATCAGAATGTGATAATGCCACTGTCTGAAATGAAGAGATTGTCAGACTACAACTGGTGCGGATTTGTGTTGAAGTGCTTAGATGAGTTCAAGGTTAAATGGGAATCGAATCCCACAACATCGTTTACTGGTCTGATAATATTCTTGTTGGTAAGGTTAATATGATTTATTTGTTATGCATATTGAAATAATATATCGGTCAAGTAATAATATATGTCTATAATTTTGGTAGTTCTTTTACTTGGACCGAGTTGTCAATTATCGCAAGCGTGATGTCCCAAGGAATGTCCCATCATATATTGGCTGGACAAGTGAGTTGATATCCAAAAGAGAATTGATGGAAATGGATCCTGGAGGATTTGGTAGGGGAAGGATGGAATCCAAGTTGGTCTTATCAACTGAAGATGGCACACCGAATATTGGCAGCAAAAACATCAGGAATGAACCGACACCTATTCATTCATCACAAGTATGAAAAATCATAGGTGACTATGTTTTTGATAAATTCATTTATGAAACCTGTGAAACATATATGTTAAGTTGTATATATTGCATATTCAATTTTGACAGATGCATATTCAGTGTATTTACGGAAATATATTACATATTCAGTTTTTATATATATTCAAAGAAAAGGTTGGTGTAAGGTGTAGAAATAGCATATTCAGTTTAAAATTATGCATATTCAGTTCATATATATTGTTTTATTACTTATTCAATATGTTTAAATATATATATTCATAGGATAACAACTGAACATTCGAATTAATATAAAGTATATTCAGATAAATAATTAGTAGTTGCATTATAATTGATATGCGATATATTCATAGTATGCATATGAATATTTGTATTGAATATTGATGATTGTTTATTGTTTTGTTACAACGCAATATATTTTCAGGATTTTAACAAATCCTTGGGAAGGGATTTATGTGATTTGGCTACACTTATGATACGTGTTGTTGAGAGCACCCAAAAGGTCCCAGTTGAATGCAAGACTGATGATGTATCCAAGGCACTTGTACAGACGACAAAAGCCCTTATTGGAACTAATATTGAATTAATGTCCCAGGTAAGGTTGATTTTACTAAATTAATAATATTTATGACCTTCCATATTGTATGTTTTGTTATACAGATAGAATATTTTTTGGTGAATAAAGGTGTGAATGTTGTCTTTTTTTCCTCTATCAGGATGACAATGCAGGTATCACTGGTGTAGGAAAGAGTGTGTCCCAGTGACAGTGTCCTTTATGGACTGATGAAGAGTTGAATATGGTAATGGATCGATTTGAGGAAGCAATGAAGAGACGTTCTATTTTACAAGAGACTGGTTGGGACACGTTTGAGAGCATGTTTGATGATGTTCCGGTTGTTGGAGATTTGACAAGAGAGCAATGTGGTGTTTGTTTTTCCCACATGTCTGGACCGTCTAGTTCAATTCAAAAGGACAGCCAACCGAATGTTGAGATGAATCAAGAAAATACGGTAATTTTTAATAAAATTTCATGGTTTATAATATAATTGTTTATTTAGCATTGAAAATTTTCATTTTATTGTAGATCATTGATGACATGCATGCTGATATCAACATAAATGATGCGGTGGAAAAAGTTGTGGTAAATTATCACATCCGTTCCATTTTTTATTACTATTCCTTATTAGTTGAAATTTTCATTAGAATATGTTTAAATACAGGTAATAGGATCTGATGGGACTAAGGGAAAGGACAAAGTTGATCACACTTCTAATACAGAGGTCACAAGTTTTATTTAATTGTTAAATACGGTATTTTAAATTTGTTTCCAAATGTATACAGTATTTAACTAGTTGATTAATACTAAGCAGGTTCCATATACAAGTCATGTTGTTAAAGATCTAGTTTATGCCCTACAATCAGTCAATGCTAAAGAAGTTGGGCAACCTTTAATGGACACCGAAGGACAGCTCATTGTTTATGAGGCTGGGGCTAGTGAGTTTAGTGAGGCTGCGCTAAAGCCTATATCATCTCCTCCAAAAAAGACTCGCAAGGCGAATAAGCGAGATGTGGTAAGCACTAGGAGGAGTAGTAGAATAGCTCACTCAAGAGCTGTGTAATAAATTTTACGATTTAGCCCTCTATTTTGTGCACCTCGGATATCTATGATGTTGTTTGTCAAATGGTGAACTAGATTTAGGTGATATGTCATGGTTGGAATAGACTATTTGGTCCGAATATATGTAATATTTAATATGTAATATGCAGATATTATGAAGTAGTTTGCACAAACTTAATCATCATATTCAATACATAGGAGCTAAATGCTTCAATTTTAAATGATATTATTGTATTGATGCATATAATTTAAAATTCCCATTTAATAGTTATTAGTACCAGCATTTTCATGTCTCATTACCTAAGTTGCACATAGATAAATAGTAATCTGTTCATCATGTTACCATATATATTCAGTAAAATAGTACAAATATTCATTTTTTTAATAAGCATATTCTTATGTTAAACAGTGATATTCAATATTTTTTAATCGTTACCCATATCAGGATTTTAACAATGTATATTTAGAAATATATACTAAATATTTAGTTTACTCTTACTAATATTCGTAATATATCATAGTTTGATATTCTATATGTTAAACAATTTATTTGTCTTCTTTTAATTGACATTTTATGCAAATATATATAACACATATTCAGTGTTTGAGTAAGCGAATTTTCGTATAGATCACGCATATTCAGAATTTTGTCATATATGTTTCGGTTATGGTATATTCATATTCAAAATTTCCTCAAGGCTATATACAACATTTCTATTTTAAATTAGATGTCTTCATTCTTTTATACGACATACAAACATATATAAACTATATTCAACGTAAGAGTAAGCCAATTTTCGTAGAGATCACGCATATTCAGAACATTTTTACGCATGTTCCGTTCATACTATATTCATATTCAAAATCATAGATTATATATTCAGCGATGTTATATTACAATATAACTTAGTGATTTTCATATTAATTTTACACAGGTCAATCATGGTGATGGTAGCTGTAACACCCCGTCTTTCCATAGGGCGCTACTTAGAAATAGACCTTACTAGATACTATTTAAGTAGGTTGACAACTACACTTTAGGATCTTGCAACGCGGGCACGACGAGAAAACATAATAAAAACATCCAACCTTTCCTTTAATGAAAGCATAGAAAACATAGTTATGCGTGTATTCCCGAAAACATAAATATTCAAACCCGCTAAAACACTTATAATACTGAATTATTCTAGAAATCATAATAAGCAAGACATAATACTAACTCCAGCAAAACAATAAATAAACCAGTATCCTAATCCGTCATAAAAAAAAACTAATCGTAAACCTAATCCACTATGACACGCGCTCTTCACCGCTCCGCCCCACCATCTGGCCTCGGTTCCTGCACGGTTCCCTGGTTCATACCTGGAACTGAAAAATATTCCCCGAAGGGTCAGCTACTAATCTATCAAGCTAGAGAGAATACGGAAATTGCAAGACGTTTTGAAAACACTTCTAAAGTCAGCATCCAAGTCCACAATCGCACTCATAACTCTAAAGGCCAATACCTAAATTAGTTATGATTAATCACGCATAGCCACATGCACATTCACAAATACGACCTCACAACAATGCAATTCCTCCGTCTCGCAATCCGACCACCAAGGCGCTCATCGCCGCGCCGAGTGTAGAGGCAGGCCCTCTCACTCCACTTCACAATCTCCCTTCTAACCCCGGTTAAGCCTCCACTGGAGCACTTTCCAAAACACATAGATAATAATTTTCGTTTTGAAGGGGCACGGTTTCCCTGTCACACGGGTCATACATAGCCAACTCTTCCTCAACTCCAGCTACGATGGGGTCGTGTCGAAAACGGTACCAACATAGAGAAAACGTTCCGAAAATCTCTTGCCGATAAAATGCATCCAAAACTATTTTACACACAACAATTCAAGAAGTTCAAAACAATTTAAAAAGGTAATCGGGACTAGTTCCCAAAACCCGCCCTACAATAACGGTATGCAATCTAACAGGATAGAGAAGAACCGAGCAAGTAAAAAACGACTTACCTCAAAACTAGGGTCCTTTGAAGGGAACAGAATTAAGAGCGTGAACAAAACGACTTCCTAAAAGAATTATAACATGACAAAAAGGGTTAGGTTCATCTCATACTTCCTCCAACAATATACGAAACAAACAACCCTTATCTTACGAACCCGACCTAGAACGCGATCTAACTATAACAGTTAAATTATAACACCCCACACTCCACTAGCTATCACACTCCAGTAACTATACCCATATATATATAAATAACCTAAACATAAATACTTGATATCTAAAAATATATACTTTCCCACACTAATTATCTAATGCCATTTACATTAGCACCAGCCTACTACGTACACAAAATTTAATTCAAAAAAAAAACGAACTCCCTAGCCAAAGAAATAGCCAATCCCGTAAACACTTTTATCCCCTTATCCAAATTGATTGGCCCAAGTTTAGTCCATATTCAATATTCCGCTTACAAAAAAAGACATTTCCTTTGACTTTTCAAAGCAAGACCCCACCTTTTCTTTCTTATTCAGCCAACACCTCCTTCTTCTTCCTCACGACGCTACATACACGTGAACCTCGACCTGCGCTCGCCCACCATTCTCGGCTTCAACCTCGACCTAAACCTCCTCACAAATCCTTGGCTAACCCGCCTTCTGCAACCCACTAGAACCCACCCGACTACTAACCGGAACAACGGAGGAACTAAAATAGGGAATGGTTCGGTCACTTACCGAAATGGCGATCGGAGCGACGAGACAACAGAACGACGATTCGTCGGCCTGAATCGGGGTCTTGAACGGAAATACGAGATCTGAGATACGAGATTCGGAAGTTACTACGACGGCAAGAGAACGACAAGGGCAAGGATCGAAACCAAACACGGCGTCACTTACCGGCGGTTGAATGGGCCGATGATGTATGGACGACCGGCGTATTTGCAGACTTTCCGGCGGCGACGAATCAAAACCGCTCCACGGAAGCTTGTTAAGATATCTGTAAGACGGATCGTGAAAACCCGCAACGAGGAATGAATTACGAAGGTATCGAACGGCGTGGCGGAAAAAATATACTTACCGATGATCGAAGTAATTGAAAACGGCGACTAACGGAATGAGAGCGAGTACGTGGTTAACGCCAGCGAGAGCGGCAAAGGCTTGGACGGAGTCGTTCGAAGGAGGCGTAGGGATATAGGTATCACTGGCGTGATTTAAGGTTGGAGTTGATTAGCAGATTCGGCTAATCTTAACTAGATAGGTGATAGATAATTAAATATTTAAATAATGGTTTAGATAAGGATATAATCAACTAGCAATTGATAGGGTGAGATACGGGTAGATATAATTACCCGATTGATATATTTTCTGTTACATAAATAGGATTATATTGTACTTGAATGGAATTTATCATATACGAGAACATATATATATATATGTGTGTGTGTGATTTGCCATACCGGATTAATAACTCGAGTCGCTTGGTGGTTAAGAAGACTTGATTTTTTTGTAGACCAAGAAACTCGTTTTTCCGACAGGATGGAAAACGAACCCGGATATTACATACTACCCCCCTTAAGAAAAGTTTTGTCCCGAAACTTCTATAACGAAGGAAATTATATTTCGAGGTTTCACAAACCTCTCCCCCTAAAGAAAAGGGTTCGTCCTCGAACCGAAATTTATTGATAGAGACAAACTTAACCAATACTAGCCATCAAAAATACAACACAACAATCAAATATTTAAACAATCAAACAGGCAAGTCAAAGTGAACAACAATCACGAAGCCATCATCAAATCTGAAAACAACTCACTAACTACTAACCCTCCCCTCAAATGCCTCTACTAAATTCGGGTAGATCTCTGGGTAACTCTTACTCATCCTGGACTCAGTCTCCCAAGTGTCCTCCTCGACTCCCCGTCGCGACCACTGAATCAACACCAAAGGAATCTCCTTGCTCCGCAGCTTTTTCATTCGTCGATCAAGAATCTTTCACGGTTGTTACCGGAAAGTGTGATCTGGTTCTACCTCTAACTCCTCATAATTAAGTCTGTGACTAGGATCCGGGACATATTGTCTCAACTGTGAAATGTGGAATACAAGATGAACTTCGTCCAAAGCGGGTGGCAATGTTACCTGCAGGCCACCTCGCCCACTCTCTCCAAGATCTCAAATGGACCGATATAGCGGAGACTCAGCTTTCCTTTCACCTCGAATGTCCTAACCCCGTGGGTAGGCGATATCCTCAACCAAACATGTACCCCTATCTCAACTCTAGCGCTCGACGCCTCTTGTCTGTATAGGATTTCTAGTGACACTGTGCGGCCATCGTTCTCTCTAGAATCAAGGTCACCTTCCCGTTCGTCTCCCCAATCATCTGTAGCTTCTAACCTACTACATCCGAGGGATCATATCAATACAACACTTTCCTTCACTTGCCCATATAAAGCTTCTTAAGGGTCATCTAAATCGATGAGTGCCAACTATTATTATAGGCAAACTCCACCAAAACAAGTGATTTGACAAGTGACCTCAGCTCCCAGTCTAGCACACAAAGTATGAATCGTCCTCCTTATTTGTTTCATGATCTGTTAGCCATGATTAGTCTCGTATCCTTGAAATTCTCATCCCTCTTGACTCTCATATAACGACGGTTTGATCTTAATACTCCATTTTATTCGTCGGGTGTGTTAAGTGAATGGCTGCGTTAAAGAATCTTCTCTATCTCCACACTGGTGTCGCTTCAATACGTTCTTCACCATGATATCCCTTTAATTCTATTCCTTCATTCAAGTCACATCGCTATACTTTGCCAGGATATTAGCAATCACAATCCCCGTACCAAAAGATAGCGAACTCCCAACTTATGTGATCCCACGCGCTTAAGCCATTCCGGCTACTTTAGCTTTTACTTACACTAACTAGAGATGTGTTTTTAACCCCCAAATGCAAGACGATTACCCATTCCCTTTCTATAACATACGACTTCGAGACATCATTAACACTTGTGTAAACCTTAGGGTCTTGTGACAATGGCGGTTTTGGTATACTAACCATCCCAGTTGCAACTCTCTTGATGCTCTAAATTTAAGCAACCTTCTTGTTTTCTTCAAGACTAGTTCATAATGGTTCATGCTAGGAAACTCATGTGCACCCCAATATGTGAGTCTCCTAAGTCCTCACACCAACACCCCGTTTGGCCTAGGCACAAATGTCTACCCAAACGGAGTTCCATTTTCAAACTTGACCTCAAAGTTTTCGAATGTCAATCCTAGGAAAACAATCCAATGGAGTTCCAACCCTGATTGATTAACCTCTAGACATCGTGGTCAGAGTCTTGCTTAAAACATTATTACTGCACCCTACTTTATCTCGATGGCTTTGGTACTATTCCAATTCTTTTTCGAGGGAATTAGACACCGCTAATATCTCTATCCATACTCTAATTGTTGTTTTTCACGGAATCCATAACCAAGTGTATGTCTATATAAAACCTTCTCAACAAGTTCCATGTCATTTTTCATTTTTTTATAGCTCTGAGCGGGTTTTCACTTCTATTGCAAATCTCCTTTACCATACAATTTCGTCATTGTGGTTCTCAAAACCACAAATGTGTCTTATCGCTAGTAATTTTCTCCGGCTGAGCAACTAATTCTCTCTTACATGACTTCCATAGTACCCTTGAACCACTTCTATGGTATTGTTCCTTCATTGAATTTTCCAATAAGTATGGATCATTTGAGTAAAACAACATCCGCTTCTAAGTCATATTCGACTAACATTATAGAATACTCAATACCTCTCATGATTAAATCTGGACAACACACTTCAATTATCATCCTGGTAATGCCTCCTTCATTAATCTCTTTTGTGGATGTCACGAATTTTCCAAGTCATGATCTTCCGTAGCTTGAGCCATCCTAGCATCTTATGCTTCACTTTTACTTATGATGAGGTTCGTTAGTTGGTGTTTGTCTATCCAAACTTAGCATATACCGAATTCGGTCGTGTCCAATCCCTTGGGATTGGTCACTCATTCCTTATGTTGTTTCTGTTCGCACGACTCTTATAACTTTATCTCTCCAGATACATAGGCGATTACTCAACCTTGTCCCTCGTGACACACCTCTTATGGCTTTGATGCGTTATTAAAATTTGCATATCTCTTGCGATATTGTGATATAGGCGGCTTGAGTATACAAGTTATCCTACCCTTCAACCAGTCACAACTCCTATGGTAACCTACCTTCCTTGTGATTTTCTTAATCGCAATTAATCTGGTCAATGGTGTTTAGACTTGAAGTCTTCCTTATTCCCTACCAAAAGTTCATTTTTTCCCCATATGTTTTGTGACACAATCCTGTTTCAGAAGGTACTTCTGACATGTTATAGCGGTGATTCTCTCTAGATTAAACCTTGATTTCTCGATTTGAGTCACTTGTTCACCACATGCTCCTCATTTATTCGAAAACATACTCCATGAGCCTTACACACCGCTGGTATTGTTTAAACATCAATGTAGTCTCCAAGATGAAAACTTGTTGATCTTCTAAGTCTGGTAGTAGACAAAGGATATCATTGATAAAGACCCCCTACATTCGGTCCAATTATTCAATAAAGGTCCTTGCCCAATAACTTTCCACCCTACTAGACATTAATTAACTTTACAACATTCTTTACACCATTCACAATGCTCATATCACATGTAGTTATATTTGGACATCCTCTTCTAAAGTCTTCAACTGAAACTAACTCGTCCTTTAACCAAGTCTAGAGAATTGAAAACTTTCACTATGGTCAATCCACCTGAGCAATGTTTCATGACAACCGATTCTTAATCCTAATGTCAAATTCAATTTCTACCAATCGATATATGATCCCCTTTTGAGAACTAAACGCTGTGAATTTCTCTTTCTATGAAAATACTCGTTAAGATTCGATGCACCCATAACAAAATAGCATCTACACCCATGTTCAGCTTAAACTAGATCCACACAAGGCCTTCTCTCTTTAGGAAGCTAACTCACCATTCTAGTCATCTCGAGCACTCAATGAAGGTGAGTTCCCAACTACATGTTTCCAATCATGGTCTTAACTCACTTGCATCTCCAATCATCAAATTGGGTTTAGTTGTCATGACTATTTTTGCCTTAAATCAGGCTTTCTTTACCATATAGTGCAATACTAAGGTTACAACTTTCTCGAGAATCATTCGTAATACTTCTGTATTGCCCGGCTCTAACTCCAGCGTCCATTAATAGCTAAAAAAAACTACGCATATTTTAATGTGGTACTTCCAAATCTTCCTCTTCTCAAGCAAGCATGGACCATGGTATTCCTTAGCCGAAGGGATTCATGAAGTAGTCTTGTCTCATTTCTGGACAATTATGCCAAAGGTGATTTCCATGAGAATTCATGTCCAAGACTCCTTCTTAGTCCTTCATATACTACTTACACTCTAATTAATCTCACAACCTCCAACGTGGTAGTTACCCTTCACTTTATCTCGCATATATTCTTCAAAGTGGTTCGCATGGATTCATAATGCTTGGACTTGCCTTATTAACAAGTTGATCTCGGCCTACCACTCACTTCTTGTATGATCAAGCTCCATGTAAAAGAGATTAATGGTGAATAACTACATTCCCTTACTGTCCTCTACTCCGAACTCCACGCTAATCTCTTTAAGTTAGGTGTTCAGCTCTTCCTAAAACAAGCAATATCCTTTCTTTAAGTTGGAGTTCGACCACTTCCAATCCGATAACTTAAATGCTTATGTTAAATTTGCTCCATCTTCCTGCATTTTCTTCTATGTCGACTATTTCGGCCTCCTCTTATACTAGTTTCAACTACTCGATAACCAGTATTACGAAGCTCTTGGAGACCATATAATCCAACACTTCATTCCGACTCTTGTTGCTTCTTCACACTTCCCTAATAATTCTAATACTACGAAAGAGGATTAGCTCTTGCCAAACTTATACTTAGAATTAGAAGGTTAAAAGTACTAAACTACCGGAAGTCCTTCAGCTGGCAGTGCGGAATCGCGACGTGTCACCTACCCCCAATATGCAGCATGCCTACCCAAGTTAAAAGATTTTGAAAACACCGACCAGTTTTGGTTTTAAGTTGGACCTCGGGTACACTCGTTGGTCAGTTCCTTGTGCCCTGTTGTCAACCTGGCTCTCACACCAATTTGTAACACCCCGTCTTTCCATAGGGCGCTACATAGAAATAGACTTTACTAGGTACTATTTAAGTAGGTTGACAACTACACTTTAGGATCTTGCAACGCGGGCACGACGAGAAAACATAATAAAAACATCCAACCTTTCCTTTAATGAAAGCATAGAAAACATAGTTATGCGTGTATTCCCGAAAACATAAATATTCAAACCCGCTAAAACACTTATAATACTGAATTATTCTAGAAATCATAATAAGCAGGACATAATACTAACTCCAGCAAAACAATAAATAAACCAGCATCCTAATCCGTCATAAAAAAAAACTAATCGTAAACCCAATCCACTATGACACGCGCTCTTCACCGCTCCGCCCCGTCATCTGGCCTGGGTTCCTGCACGGTTCCCTGGTTCATACCTGGAACTGAAAAATATTACCCGAAGGGTCAGCTACTAATCTATCAAGCTAGAGAGAATACGGAAATTGCAAGACGTTTTGAAAACACTTCTAAAGTCAGCATCCAAGTCCACAATCGCACTCATAACTCTAAAGGCCAATACCTAAATTAGTTATGATTAGTCACGCATAGCCACATGCACATTCACAAATACAACCTCACAACAATGCAATTCCTCCGTCTCGCAATCCGACCACCAAGGCGCTCATCGCCGCGCCGAGTGTAGAGGCAGGCCCTCTCACTCCACTTCACAATCTCCCTTCTAACCCCGACTAAGCCTCCACTGGAGCACTTGCCAAAACACATAGATAATAATTTTCGTTTTGAAGGGGCACGGTTTCCTTGTCACACGGGTCATACATAGCCAACTCTTCCTCAACGCCAGCTACGATGGGGTCGTGTCGAAAACGGTACCAACACAGAGAAAACATTCCGAAAATCTCTTGTCGATAAAATGCATCCAAAACTATTTTACACACAACAATTCAAGAAGTTCAAAACAATTTAAAAAGGTATTCGGGACTAGTTCCCAACACCCGCCCTACAATAACGGTATGCAATCTAACAAGATAGAGAAGAACCGAGCAAGTCGAAAACGACTTACCTCAAAACTAGGGTCCTTTGAAGGGAACAGAATTAAGAGCGTGAACAAAACGACTTCCTAAAAGAATTATAACATGACAAAAAGGGTTAGGTTCATCTCATACTTCCTCCAACAATATACGAAACAAACAACCCTTATCTTACGAACCCGACCTAGAACGCGATCTAACTATAACAATTAAATTATAACACCCCACACTCCACTAGCTATCACACTCCAGTAACTATACCCATATATATATATAAATAACCTAAACATAAATACTTGATTGCTAAAAAAATATACTTTCCCACACTAATTATCTAATGCCATTTACATTAGCACCAGCCTACTAAGTACACAACATTTAATTCAAAAAAAAAAAACGAACTCCCTAGCCCAAGAAATAGCCAATCCCGTAAACACTTTTATCCCCTTATCCAAATTGATCGGCCCAAGTTTAGCCCATATTCAATATTCCACTTACAAAACAAGACATTTCCTTTGACTTTTCAACGCAAGACCCCACCTTTTCTTTCTTATTCAGCCAACACCTCCTTCTTCTTCCTCACGACGCTAGATACACGCGAACCTCGACCTGCGCTCGCCCACCATTCCCGGCTTCAACCTCGACCTAAACCTCCTCACAAATCCTTGGCTAACCCGCCTTCTACAACCCACTAGAACCCACCCGACTACTAACCGGAACAAAGGAGGAACTAAAATAGGGAATGGTTCGGTCACTTACCGAAATGGCGATCGAAGCGACGAGACAACAGAACGACGATTCGTCGGCCTGAATCGGGGTCTTGAACGGAAATACGAGATCTGAGATAAGAGGTTCGGAAGTTACTAAGACGGAAAGAGAACGACAAGGGCAAGGATCGAAACCAAACACGGCATCACTTACCGGCGGTTGAATGGGCCGCTGATGTATGGACGACCGGCGTATTTGCAGACTTTCCGGCGGCGACGAATCAGAACCGCTCCACGGAAGCTTGTTGAAGAGATCTGTACGACGGATCGTGAAAACCCGCAACGATTAATAAATTACGAAGGTATCGAACGGCGTGGCGGAAAAAATATACTTACCGATGATCGAAGTAATTGAAAATGGCGACTAACGGAATGAGAGCGAGTACGTGGTTAACGCCAACGAGAGCGGCAAAGGCTTGGACGGAGTCGTTCGAAGGAGGCGTAGGGATATAGGTATCACTGGCGTGATTTAAGGTTGGAGTTGATTAGCAGATTCGGCTAATATTAACTAGATAGGTGATAGATAATTAAATATTTAAATAATGGTTTAGATAAGGATATAATCAACTAGCAATTGATAAGGTGAGATACGGGTAGATATAATTACCCGATTGATATATTTTCTGTTACATAAATAGGATTATATTGTACTTGAATGGAATTTATCATATACGAGAACATATATATATATATGTGTGTGTGCGTGTGATTTGCCATACCGGATTAATAACTCGAGTCGCTTGGTGGTTAAGAAGACTTGATTTTTTTGTAGACCAAGAAACTCGTTTTTCCGACAAGATGGAAAACGAACCCGGATATTACAGTAGCGATGATGATTTTGAGACCCCAATTCAATCTACAAGGATTTTGCCCAAGAGAGAGTCCAAAATTGTCGCGACAAACAAAAGTCCATATCTAGTTCGGGTCGTTGATCCTAATTCAAAACTACCACATGAAGAGCAAAGCTTGTACTGTTATGTTATGGATGAATTGACTAATAAGTAAGTATAATATTCATTCCCTATCATTTGAATATTTGTCACACATCTAATAATTATTCTTCGTTATACAGTGTTATTATATTCAATCACAAAGAAATAACACTATTAGCCAAGGATTTTAAAACACTTGAGGAAGGTACCTATGTAGCAATCAATATTGTTGATATATGGTGCCTTTATCTCAATGAACAAGAAGCTTTGCATGGTCCCGACACTCCAAAACGTTTATTTGTTAGTGCAAGCTCAATGGTAAGTAATTATAATTTATAGGGCATATTATTAAATATTATTAGTTTCTTTTGGTTGGTTTAAGACAACATACTACATTATACAGATGGCGCCATTATTCCATAATCAATCTCGACCATATGAGTTTCGATATACAAAGTTCAAGGAGGAAATGGACTTAGCTATATCATCTAACACCAACACATCCATATTAGATGCCGACCTGGTTAGTCACTTCTTCCTACAATATAATATTCAAGTATCGAACAATATCAATTTAAGTGCAAAATATGTTTTCTATTATGGAATATCAGATTGCATAGCATAATGTACACTTGTAATGTTTGCAGGTTGTTTTCTCAAATCTTTCAGAAGAACATTTTTATGTGATATGTTTCAATTTTATGAAGTCCACGGTCGAGGTTATTGATAATTCATCAGCTGGTGATGATGACATGGAAGGGAAATATGGGTGCGTGTTGCAATCACTGGTAATTAGATTTGATATACTTATAACTATGTGATGTGTAACTTTCAATGACATAATGATGTATTATGATTTATAATGCAGAGTAAGATGTTTATGGATTACATGGGATCGTTGCAAGGAAAAAACAAGTGTGATCGTTTTCTACACAAGAGCCCGGTTGTGCTAAACATGAAGTGGCATGACAATGAAAACAAGGTTGATTGTGGGTTGTATTTAATGCGATATCTAGAGACATATTTTGGCCCAGATGCAAGGACTTGGGATGCAGGCTTCAAACCGCTTTCAGATAAGAACATCATACCACTTCGCACCAAATATCTCCACATACTGTTGTTATCTAGATTTAACAAGAAGTGTGATGTGTTAAAGGACAAGGCCACAAGATACATGAATGCGTCGAATGCGAAGAAGCGTCTACCAGCAGTCAAAAAGAAGCGTTGAATCCTAAGAAGTAGTAGGAAGACATTTAAGTTTTAGTGTGTTCAATTTGGATAATATTTGGGTTTTATATGGATATTTTATTATTGTTTAAGTGTTTCTTGACATTAACCAAATGAATGCATCAGATTATATAGTTGGTTCATATACAAATTTTTATGCTTATGTTTGTACATTATGTGAAATCACATATGAGCTTACTATCTTTACGGATACAATTTGTTATTTATAATATATATTCAAACAGAACAAACCTATATTCTATATTTGCGATACAATATTTAAAAATAATAATGTGAAAACAACATGTTTTTAATTAATTGGATTTGTATTTCACTTAAAGAATTCAATATTCCAAACTAGGAAGTACTCATTAACTTATATGGAATAATAACAATTATATTCATGTTTTTATTACGCATATTCAAATTATTAACATACATATTCAGTCAAATACTCATCATGTTGTATTTACCAGTAATTAACATATTCAAATTCTAAGTTCACACTATTATCATTCATTTTTAGAATCGAAAAGTTTGCATTATAAATAACGCTATAAATAGTTATTAACATTCACAATATTATAATACATTTTCATATCCGCAAATCACGTAGCATTAAACAGGACATACATTTTTCTAGTTAAACAAAAGCAAATAACCATCAATTTCCAATATTCAAAATTAATAATTCAAAATTCAAAACACGTCATTACATATTCAAATTAAACAGCATAATATTCAACCTACTCCTTGTTAACCTTGTCACAATTCCTGCTATCATGGCCGGCATAAAGGCCGCATTTTTTGCATTTCCTCTTCCCTGTTTTTGAAGGTTTTTGTTGCCCTTCCATTGCTATTTTCTTTCCACCTCTCAACCTATTCGCAGTTCCACTCCCTTTGTTTTTGGCAACGGTTGGTGGTCTAACATTAATCTCTTCTGGAATAGGTATGCCTGCAAATGATTCGGTGTCATCTCTGATTGATCTACTTCTTCCTGTAGCAACATCATTCTGTTCGAACTCAATTTGAATGTTTTTCAAGTTTGTCAACAACACATCTAACCTTCTATCGTCGCCATCCGCGAGTCCTATGCATGCGTGTATGGTTGACCAGACTTCACTTAACTTTGAATTTGTATTCTCCATACGAACACTTTGATCATACACATCACTCATTACATCAGAATTTAATGCCCTGCTTGCACCTTTTCTCCTACGATCAAGACTCATGAATTTTGGAATCTTTGTGCAACCATATGCTTTCCAAGCTGCAAATGAGTGGCTACACGGGAGTCCGATTCGATTGTACATCATACAAGTGCAGGGTGTGAAGCCATCCCTCACCATAAAATGTACTTCATATTCGTCCATACCCTCTTTGATCATGTAATCTATGAATCCTTCTCCTACATTTTTTAAATCTCTCAACGTTAATATAGCACAATATCATATGCATCAAAGTTCTTAATACCTAAAAAACGTAAACATACCTTTCTCTTGGTTCATGATACAACAATAAAAGCAAGCATCACTTATTTCAGATTGCACTTCAGCAAATACACGGAGCGTGTATATTCCCGAAGCATGTTGCTCTATAGGTAATGGCGTCTTCATTTCAAGTGATCTTGTGTCCGAATCCACATCATTCTTAGTTTGGTGATATCTCTGTTTCTCAAGCGCAGTTTCAAAGTGCATGAATAACTCTACCAAGCTGAAATAGTGATTCGTATATTTTCCGAAGAAATTGTTTTGAGATTCAGAAATAGATGTTGTCCTCACCAAACCTCCTAGAACTATATCTCTGAAATATGCTGGAATCCAATACGATCGGAGATCGTACATATCTTTATACCACTTATTGCCTCTCTCATCATACTTGTCAAGAAAATCAGCCCAACCTTCTTCAAACTGATGTGTATCAATCTGATCACTCCACACAACATGTCCTAATGTTTTCCTATAACCAGGCATATTGAGTTTTTCAGCCTTAACCTTTGTTGAAACCTTCTCCATAATATGCCACATGCAGAATCTGTGCCTTGTTGTTTCGAAGACTCTCTCGATTGCGATCTTCATAGCTGGATCCTGGTCAGTTAATATAATGGTTGGTTCATTTTGCATTGCGCTCTTGAATTGTTCGAAAAGCCAACAAAATGATTCAACATCCTCTTTCATCAACAAGCCACATCCAAATGTAACACATCGTCTATGGTTGTCCAAACCTGTAAAGGGAGCAAATACCATGTTGTACCTACATGATTATAGGTAAAGCATTATTCATAAGATATATATATATATATATTAAATTTTAATGACGACGTATTCATTGAATAATTAATAACAACATAAGATGTATGAATATTAACAATATAATCCCATATTCAAGAGTACTACACGCATATTCGAGCTAATGAATGAGTATATTCAAAAATTACACTGTAATATTAAAGCGTACACATAAATGGAATATAAGAAACACATATTCAATAAATTGTAATAAATATTCAATTTCATTTACCTATTTGTTCCATATGTTGAGTCGAATGAGTCAACTTGTCCAAAAGCAACATAATTCCGTCGTGCAAGTGGATCACACCAAAATAGTTTGGTCAACTGTTGAGACTCGTTCACTATATACTCAAAGTAGAATGCAGTGTTCATCTCCTTGTTACTCTCAAACTTATTTATAATCATCTGAGCATCTGCATCTGTTATGTTTGCCATGAGATCCCTCTTATAATTTTTGAATTCCGTTGTAGTAGCGCGCATGTTTATATATCCACCGACTATCTGCTTCAATAAATTGTGAGAACTTACAAGACCCAAGTTCGCCCTTGCACAACTCATCATGAATTTTTTATGACCCAACTCCATCTTCCTATTTCTCTTGAGCAAATGTTTTGCATAATTCGGAATCATTTTATGCGTGTGTTCCTCAATAAATACACTGACCACATAAGTATCATGGCCACCATATTTTAGTACCATTCGTGCATTGCAGCCCACCCTATTTGCAGATGTAGTCCTTTGACCTGTGCTTTGCCCTATATTTTTTGATCCCTCCTTATTGCATCTGTAGTACTTTGAAGAAATAACTTCACTTCTTTCAAACTTGTGAGTAGTGCTTGCTTTTGTGCTGAAACCAACAATAGATGCATATTCTTTGTAAAATGCCTTACATGCCTCAACTAATTCAAACCTCTTTCCAACAATTGGTTTCTTTGAATCAGGGCAACGTGGAACCCATAATTTGAGATTTTCATCAAGTGTGTCTGGTATGCAATCAGATCCAAACACAAAATCTGAAAAATCCTCTTCCGGTTCAACAGTTGTAATTGGTTCGATTTCATCTTCTGAATTGTCCGACCCATTATTAAAAACAAAGTTACTCCATTTGCTTGGAACTGTAGATAGAAAAAATAACCTGAATATTAAAACATTATCACTATTATGTGTATGACATCATATTTAATTAATCATGGTATATGATCGAATACAAATAATGTTATATTCATATACATGTACGACATGTTCAAATTTAAGCATGCAATATTCCGACAATTTAGGGTTAAATGTTAGCTCAATGCATATTCAAGAAATTTAACCATCATATGCAGAATTTGTTATCACAAATTCAAATTAGGATTTCAGACATTGAACTACATAGTATTCGATTTTTTGTCAATCATATATAATTAATCATGGTATATGCTCGAATATAAATAATGTTATATTCATCTACATGTACTGTATGTTCAAATTAAAGCACACAGTATTCCAACAGTTTTCAACAAAATGTAAGCTCAATGCATATTCAAGAAATTTAACCATCATATGCAGAATTTGTTATGACATATTCAAATTAAGATGACAGACATTGAACTATATAGTATTCGATTTTTTGACAATCATATTCAATTTAAAACATGTTAAGTCCCTTCTTATATCTTCCATCAAATTGTATATTATAATTTTTAGCCGCTATATTCATTAACAACTTGACATTGAATATTATATTCTACTTTTAAGCCGGAAAATTCATTCACAAATTAATATCAGAATATATTCGAGTGTATAGAACGTATATTCAAAAGGAATATGTAATAGTATAAAACTTGAATGCTCGGTTTGAACAATTAGCATATTGCGAATTCATCTATGAACTTAAAAGTGTTCATGATTCGTACCCGCTAATTTAGATTTTAAACAGATAAGCATCTTATGTGGAATATAAAGTTTTAAAACAACGATTTTCTACATACCAAGTACACATTGTTATGCTGAATATTGAGTATAATGAATCGTAAAATTATGCAAAATTTCGTTAAACATGATGATAACGAACCTTTTTCCATTGATGAGATGGATCGATAGAAAGAAGACAGACCAATATGCAGTTTTCAATGGTTACTGGAAGAACGACGATTGTGGAATATGGAGTTTTTTTTACTGAATATTCCAAAATATATTTTTGGTAGTTTCTTGACGAGCACTTTTACGTCGCTATAAAAGCATTGTCAAAGAAAATTCCTAACTTCCTAACCTTAGTAAAGTGGAAGTAAGGGTCGAACCCACAGAGACTCGGAATATTTGTATTTAAGTAATATTACTAAATTAAATGGGGATTTTGTGATTGTAAACTAAAATCTAAATTAGTAAAACTAACTAAAACAAAGCAAGTAAATGTGATTTAAGATTCAAATATGGAGAAAAGCGTCCAACTAGTTTTGTATCCATTGCATACATGAGTTTTGATCCTTGATTATCCTTATTTCAATTTCCCTTGACTAATCTATTGTGAATTTATGAAATTCAAGCTTAAGGTGGTTATTAATATACACCGTCTTTAATAACCTTTTAATCAATTAACCTAGAAAACCTTCTATGTCAAGTTGATCATGCAATTAAGTTCAAAGCATTTAATAGAAACAATAATTCATGAATTCCACCGTCTATTCATGACGTCTTGCGACTAAATTCTCCGCCTTTGATTAACCTTATTCCACCGTCTATAAGTTTAATCAAAGGATTCATCCATGAATAATCAAATTCCACCGTCTATTTAATTATTCTCTAGTTGTAATTCAACCTAGAAGTAGAATAGGTGATCAAGATATTATAATCCTAAGTGAACTTAATCGATTAAGCACGGAGAGATTCAATCTAGTCAAGGCAAACTAGAAATAATTCAAATCTCACAAACAATCACGCATACAACTTCAACTAACTAGTTGGACATGATAAAATTAGGGTTTTTTGTCATTGCAGAAAAATAAAACTTACAAGAGTCAAGTTGATCTTCAATTGCAAAACTAGGGTTTTTTCTCTCCCACAAATCTCCAAACTCAATCAAACTTAGAACACAAGAACAATAGATAGCATCCAAAATCCAAATAAAACCTAGAGAAAGTATTTATATTATGTCTAAAAATATCCAAAAGAAATATTAGAGTCGGCCCACAAGATCTCGCGTAGCCCAAGTCAACGCCGCACCAACGCGCCGGAGCGCGGTTTGGTACCCATGAGAGGGCGACCGCGCTCTGTCGTCTTTGCCCGCGCTGACGCCGCAGAAATTCTACTCCTCCAGCGCGGTCTAGGCATTCAATCCGCGGTTTAGTCCCTTCACTCTTGTCTTGTAATTTTTGCCTCGGATCTTCTCTTCAACGCTTCCTATGCATCCCGAGGTCCGTCCTAAGCCTTTCATCCACCGTCTTCCGCTTTCCGACCTGCAATTATGCACAAAGACGCGTAGATTCCGAACTAAACGAAAATAAAACCTAAACTAAAACTTAGAACGAAATCCTAGCTAAAAATGCATAAAACGGAAATAAAAACATGCTCTAAGACCTATACCTATATGCTCTATCAAATTCCCCCATGCTTGAACCTTGCTTGTCCTCAAGCAAGACATAGAATCAATCACACCACAAACAAGCAAGCCATGACTTCAATTCATTTTCAAGAAGCACAAACTTAACCATGAAAACTTTACATACATTTATTGAAAGTTTCAAACCAAGCTATTAATCCATTCTAACCCTCACCAAGGTATATGTGTTTGCACTCAACACTCAAGTGTTTAAGGGTATGTGTTTCCGCTCAAAAATCATCTTTGAATGCTAACTACCATATGCTTGCATCAGTGCACTAAATCTCCACCACGAATGTTCAAATGCAAAACGTAAATCATGAGGTCCTTTCAAGGTTATAATGTGGCCAAGGTTTAGACAAGTAGGTAGGGATCATTATATGGCCATGTGGTGCTAAATCCGGGAACTAGAATCGACTAAAACCCAAATTACATTAACACTCACTCTCAACACTTTCCCCAACTTGTACTTCCTTTTCTTCCATTACTAACTTTTAAGCACTTCTTCCTTTTGCTCAACTTTTAATTTTCTTTCTTTCCACAAACCCAATTGAGATTCATTCTTTCTTTTTCATTCTTCTCTCATAAGAACACTTTGCAATTTACACACACAACTCATCTCAATCAACCTTTCAAGCCAACTTTACTCAAAATAATTTCAATAAACATTCCCAACATCCTTAAACTTTTTATTCTCAATTCACACCTTCCCTTCTATTACACCTTTTCAACTTTCATCACAAATCCCCCAAAGTACAACAAATAACCCACAAAATTCCCTAGTCAAATCCTAATTCCCGGATAAGGGTCAAGCTTATTCGGCTAGGAAAATTTTTGTAGAGCTTAATAATAAGGCTAAGGCTCAAAGCAATGGGGCTACAAAAAAAAACAAAGGTATAATGTAGGGTGGATAAGGATATAATTGAGCTAAAGAAATTTGCCTCAATCACTTTTACATCATGCATTCTAATCATATAATGTGGCCTCGAAAAAGAATCTAAACGCAAGTTCTAGAGTTGAAAAAATCAAAGAGATACACTCAAGAATTTCATGCAAAAATAGCATGTAAAGGCTCAAAAGAAATCTCACAAGGCAAATTTTTGGTTAGAACTTCATAACTAGTTCAAGTTCTCACTTTCATGTATACTCCTTCATAATTAAGCAATTATTTTTTAGAACTTTCATCAAAAACTAACAAGTCATGGGATATGAAATCATGCTCACTATTTAAACAAGTGGTTCCAAGGGGAAAATGAATCTTAAATGCAAACAAATCATTTTTTTTCAAATTTTCTGAATTTTTCAAATTTTTATTGGATTTTTAAACTTTTAATCAATGCATAACAATAAAAATAAACATGCCCATGCAACTACATGATCTAACTAAAACCAAGCTCTCATGGCAAAATAAATAATCCCCTTCCCCCATGCTTAAACATTACTTTGTCCCCAAAGTAAAAGAAAACATAAGTGAAAAAGAAAACTGACCTTATCACAAGAACTTGTCAAACTTGGGAATCTACTCCTCTGGCGGCGGCGGTTGTGGGTATCCCGGATATGGATACTCAGGAGCTGGATATCCGGGATAAGGCTGATAAGCAAAAGGCTGATAACCCTGCTCAGGCGTGTATGTATCCATCCTCTGATGCAAATACCGGGTCTGCTCATCAACATAATCAAAATGGCTCGTCGCATAACCCCGAAAGTGGTTGAAATCAGCCGTCATGCCATCCATACGAGTGTGCAACCCACTCACCTGAGTAGACAAGCCTCCCATCAACTCCACCAAATGGTTGTATTGGGCGGTAGACATGTTACCACCTTGGCCTTGTTGCTCAAAGTTGTGTTGAAAACCAGGAACCTCTTCTCTATCCTCATGACCACCCTCTTCTTCTTCTTCATACTCATCTTCATCAACTGCCTCAACATCCTCTGCAACAGCAATAAACTCATCATCCTCTTCTTCTTCATCCTCCACATCCATAGAAGCACTAGTCTCCTCAATCTGCCTCCTAGATTGCCTTCTCCTATATGTCCCTCCAACCACTTCTTAAACCGGTATATCACCATCTTGAGGGTGAATGAGCCATGTGTCAGCATTTTCCAGACCAGTATCCAACTTCACCCTTTCTGGATTAGGCAACTTCATAGCAAAAGAGCTATTGCCAATCACCCAATAGAACCGGTTGTTCTTCATATATAACACTTTCATCTTGTTGAAGAAAGACAAGTTCATCGGAAGGGGATCAATCCGACCCGCACACTGCTCCAAATCAATACCAAAGTGCTGGGCAAACCGGGTGATGATACCACCCACAGTGATCCGACCATTGCTTCTCCTAACCATGAGATCCATATTATGCATCATGGCTGCACCCATGTCAATCTTTTGCCCCTCTAGAATACCCCGAAGCAGGAAAATATCTTTCCTAGGGCAGTTGTTCTCGCCCTCTCCTCTGCCCGTGATAGAATGGGCAAAGAACCTCTGAACAATCCAAATTATTGGATGAGTAATACTCGATGCCTTTGTTCTAGAAGCCTGGTACACATCGGTCCCAAAAAGTCGGACCCACTGTTCGTTGTTCATCCAAGTGGTCCTAGACTCCCATCTATCAACATTCTCTTGGTGCCTGGTAAATCTGAAAAGCTTGTTGATATCGGTAAGAGTCATGCACCTCATCACCCCTCCTAACTGAAAAATGCACCGTCCTTCGTTAGCAAACCGCCCCTCTAAGATATGAGCCTCCAATGTGCTCAAGAACTCCAATACTAGGCCACAATACACCGGCAATCTCATACTCAACAACCCAAGCAAATTGTTACTGAACTCAAATTTCCTTAATTCAACCGCCAAAACCAAGTCCTCCATCAAATCCCAATCAATATACCTCGGAGCTTGGATTTCACGCTCCTTCAAATCATTAAACCGGTCTAGATGCTTCATGTCCCTGAATTGGATACCAAAAGTCGCCGGTGTAACCTCGTTGCTTGATGCAGAAGCTCTAGGTGGAGCTCGGGACCTAGATGAAGAAGGCGCTACAGTTTGAGCTCTAGATGATGCCGTTCGGGTTGCTCTTTGAGGACGACTCGAGCTCGAAGGAGCATTAGCCGGAGCTTTAGTACGACCCATGGTAGAAGTTACCTACACAATCAATCAAAAACACCACAAGCAAACACAATTCGATTGCCCCGGCAAGAGCAATCCACCAAACAAGTAATAATAGACAATAATAGCTCTCAAAACACTCTCTTCCCCCACTAACCTAGATTAATTAGCATGAAAATTAATTAATTTCGAAATTATGGAATTTTCAAATTCTAAACATGAAACTAACTCATAATAATATTGAAGAATCTAAACTCAAATTGAAGAAATTTGACCTAAAAATCCCTAAAATTGAGGTTTTTATGCAAAACCTAATTTAGATAATTTTAGGTTGAAATCTTCAAATTTTTGGTGGAAATTGAAGAAAAGAGTATGAAATCTTACTTGTTTGATGCTTAGGAGTGCAAATCCGACCTTGATTTGGAGTTTGGACTTGAATGGAGGCTTGAAGGTGGAGCTTCAATGGAGGAAGAAGAAGGAGAGTTGTTCGGCGCTTATGAGGAAGAAGAGGAGTGAATGGGAAAAGTTGGAATTTCGGGGTTTAATGCGCCGAAAAGGCCCAGAGCGCGGTTTGGCACCGCTAAGAGTGCGGTCACGCTCTCCGGGTTTTGGCCGCGTTCTCGCCGCAGAAACTCGGCCCTCCGGAGCGCGGTTTGGGCTTTATGGCGCGAGGGCGGCGCGGCGGGTTTAGCCGCAGTATGGCCGCAGAAAATCGGCCTTGACTTATTTGGCCCCGGCCATGAATGCAAGGGCGTCTTGGCTTCCTCGAACTGCGTGTACCTACTTTCCGACTTTACCTACAACTAAGAAAAACAAAAATAAACCGAAAACCACACCAAAAACAAAACTAAATCTAGAAACCAAATAAAAACTAAAAACAAAGCTTGGGTTGCCTCCCAAGAAGCGCTTGTTTAACGTCATTAGCTTGACGCATTACGCTCATGTGTTTGGCTCGTTCAAAACTGTTTCTTCAAGAATAGCATTGCTAAATTCTTCAAAATACGGCTTCAAACGTTGTCCGTTCACTTTCTGCACTGAATGAGTAGCTCCATCATAAATTTCCACTGCTCCATGAGGAAACGTCTTAGCTACTATGAACGGCCCCGTCCATATCGACCTTAGCTTTCCTGGAAAAAGTTTAAGTCTAGATTGATATACAAAACCTTATCACCTACCTTAAAAATTTTCCTCCATATTTTCTTGTCATGCCAAGCTTTGGTCTTCTCCTTGTATATGGTCGCGTTGTCATAAGCTTCTAACCGTAACTCCTCAGGCTCTTGCAATTGAAGCTTCCTCAACTCACCGGCCTCATCCATCTGAAGACTACAATTCTTCACAGCCCAATAAGCTCGGTTTTGGATCTCCACCAGAAGATGACAAGCTTTACCAAACACCAACCGAAAGGGTGACATTCCAATCGGTGTTTTGTAAGCCGTCCTGTATGCCCATAGAGCATCGTCTAAGCGAGTACTCCAATCCTTCCGGTTTGGCGACACCGTCTTCTCAAGAATAGCTTTGATCTCTCGGTTAGACACCTCCACTTGTTCATTCGTTTGTGGGTGATAGGCCGTAGAAATTCTGTGTGTGACATGATATTTCTTCAAGAGCGCACTGACCGTTTTGTTGCAAAAATGGGATCCCTTGTCACTAATTAAAGCTCTAGGAATCCCAAATCTTGAGAATATATGCACCTTCCACCCATTTGGCACAACTCGGGAATCATCAGTCCGGGTGGCCTTCCCTTCCACCCATTTGGAAACGTAGTCCACCGCTAATAAAATATAAATATTCCAATTAAAGCTAGGAAAGGGGCCCATGAAGTCTATACCCCAAACATCAAATACCTCACAAAAGATAATTGAAGTTTGAGGCATTTCATCCCTTCGGGATATATTCCCGACCCTTTGGCATCGGTCACAGGATTTGCTAAAAGCATACGCATTCCGAAAGATGGTAGGCCAAAAGAATCCTGCATCCAACACTTTCCTAGCGGTTTTCCTAGCACTAAAGTGCCCCCCACAAGCATAAGATTGACAAAATGACAAAACTGAAGTTACCTCATTATCCGGAAGACAACGCCGGTTTACCTGATCGGAACAATGTTTCCAAAGATATGGATCGTCCCACACATAGTACCGAGCTTCACTCTTGAGTTTATCTCTTTGGGCCTTGCTAAAGCTAGAAGGAAACACACTCGGAACGAGAAAGTTAACCAAATGATCATACCAAGGTTGAAGTACACGTACCGAAAACAAAGTATCATCTGGAAATTCTTCTCGAATAGGTGTGGCTTGTGCACATCGTTCCTCCTCATGGACCAAGCGACTAAGATGATCCGCTACCACGTTTTCCACCCCCTTTTTATCTTTGATCTCAATGTTGAATTCGCTCAACAACAAGATCCATCTAATTAACCTGGGCTTTGCCTCCTTCTTCGTTAACAAGTACCGAAGGGCTGCATGATCCGTGTAGACAATCACCTTTGTATCTAGCAAATAAGACCGAAACTTTTCCAAAGCAAACACCACCGCCAAGAGTTCCTTCTTGGTGGTGTAATAATTTTTCTGTGCTTCATTTAGAGTCATAGAAGCATAATGGATAACAAGAGAAGCCTTACCAATCTTTTGACCCAAAACTGCTCTTACCGCATAGTCACTTGCATCACACATCAACTCAAAAGGTAGGGACCAATCCGGGGGTTGAATTATTGGTGCAGTGGTGAGGCGAGCCTTCAACTCATCAAAAGCTCTTTTACAAGCTTCATTAAAGTCAAAGGTAACATCCTTCTTGAGTAACTCATAAAGGGGTGAAGCAATCTTGGAGAAGTCTTTAATGAACCTGCGGTAAAAACCTGCATGACCAAGAAAAGAGCGTACTTCTCGAACATTAGTAGGATAAGGCAAGGATTGAATTACTTCAACCTTTGCCTTGTCAACCTCAATCCCTTTAGATGACACTATATGACCTAACACTATGCCCTGCTCTACCATAAAATGGCATTTTTCAGAATTAAGACAAAGGTTAGTATCCTCACAACGCTTTAGCACAAGTGTCAAGTGAGTTAAACAAGAATCAAAGTCATTTCCATGAACGGTGAAATCATCCATAAAGACTTCAATGAAGTTATCTATGTATTCAGAGAATATACTGACCATACACCTTTGAAAAGTTGCGGGTGCATTACATAGACCAAATGGCATCCTTCGGTAAGCGAATGTGCCAAATGGGCAAGTAAATGTTGTCTTCTCTTGATCCTCGGGTGCAATTGCTATCTGAAAATAACCTGAATACCCATCCAAGAAATAATAGAAGGAACGACCCACAAGTCGCTCAAGCATTTGGTCAATAAATGATAAAGGAAAATGGTCTTTACGGGTTACCGTGTTGAGCTTTCGGTAATCGATGCATACACGCCACCCGGTTTGAATTCTTGTTGGAATGAGATCACCATCTTGATTCTCCTTCACCGTGATTCCACCTTTCTTGGGAACGACCTGAGTAGGACTTACCCATTTGCTATCGGATATTGGAAAAATCATACCTGCTTGGAGAAGTTTCAGGACCTCCTTTTTCACAACCTCCATCATAGGCGGGTTCAACCTTCTTTGTGGTTGTCTTGAGAGCTTTGCTTCATCTTCCAATAGGATTCTATGCATACATGTAGAGGGGCTTATTTCTCTAATGTCGGCAATAGTCCATCCTATAGCGGATTTATGCTCCCTTAAAACATCCAACAACCGGTTTTCTTGATCTTGAGTCAACTTGTTTGAGATTATCACTGGTAAGGTATCTCCATCACCTAGGAAAGCGTACTTGAGGTGGTCCGGTAGTTGCTTAAGCTCTACCTTAGGGGCCTGCACAATAGAAGGAACAAGCTTCTCACTTGACAATGTTAGTGGAATGGGCTTTGAGCCCGGGAGCAAGAGTGGTCGCTCATAGTGAGCGTTCAACTCGGCTACAATTTCTTGCATATCATCATTCAGCATAAATTCCACTTCATCTTTATTAACCACAGAGTTTTCAAGAGTAGATTGCAATTCATCATGATCATTAATGTCAAAGAAGTCTTGAACAAGAGTATCTAACACATCAATTGAACATAAAGAATGAACATCATAGGGAAATTTCATAGCATCATAGATATTGTATTCCACTGTTTCCCCATCAAACTCCATGGTTAATGAACCACTACACACATCAATTTTAGTTTTGGCTGTCTTTAAGAATGGTTTACCTAAGAGAATTGGAGTTGCATGCTTGTCATGTTCCATTTCAAGTACGTAAAAATTAGCAGGGAAAATCAACTTATCAACCATAACAAGCACATCTTCTATAATCCCCTTTGGGTAAACGTTAGACCTATCAGCCAATTGAATGACTACACTTGTTGCATGCAATGGACCCAGCCCAAGAGACTCATAAATTGAATAAGGCAAAACATTGATAGAAGCACCTAAGTCTAGCATAGCCTTTTCAAATTTTGTCTCACCTATGATACAAGGGATAGTAAACATACCTGGATCTTCGCATTTTTGTGGCAGTCGTCTTTGGAAGACTGCTGAGATTTGCTCACTAACCTTGATCTTTTGCTTCCCTTTTTGCTTTTGATTCCGCTTCACCGTGCATAACTCCTTCAAAAATTTAGCGTAGCGAGGAATGCTCTTGATAAGCTTGAGAAGTGGAATATTCACCTCGCACTTGCTAAATGTTTCGAAGATCTCTTTGTCGTTCTCGATCTTACGGGTCTCCTTTAAGGCTTCGGGAAAAGGTGGAAGAGGTTTTAGAGCCGAGGTCGAAGGAGTCGAGGAATCGTAGTTGATCACCGACGGCGCGGTTTGGGCGCCTTGGAGCGCGGTCGCGCTTTGGCCGGTTTTGGCCGCGCTCTCGCCGCAGAAACTTGGGGCCCGTCGGAGCGCAGTTTAAGGCTTGGTGGCGCGGGGGCGCTCTAGCTATTTTGCCCGTGGTCGGTCTGATATTCAAACTCCGAAATTTCGCCCTCTTCGGTTTTTTCCTCATGCAAGGTTGGTTGCTTGTCGGCTTTGGTTTCCAACACTTTACCACTACGGAGTGATATTGCATTCACATTCTGTTTAGGATTGAGTTTCGTCTGAGAGGGTAACCTGTTGGAATCTTTAGCTTCAAGTTTGCTCATTGCCTTTGCAAGTTGGCTCATCTGATTTTCCAAGTTGGTGATGCTTGACTTGGTATCTTGCTGAAATTGCCCCACAGATTGATGCATAATAGTCATGTTTTGGGTAAGAGCATGAATCATTTCATCTGTGGATAAGGATGATCCTTGATTCGGTGCTTGAGGCTGAGGTTGAGGTTGAAAGGGAGGTCGAAAACCTAGAGGCCCGTTTGGAGGTGCATACTGTTGATTTTGATTTCCATACCTCAAATTGTGATGATCCTTCCAGCCCGGATTGTACGTGGTTGAATAAGGATCATATGCTGGTCTTCTTGGCCCATAGCCTCCAAGTGCATTAACTTCCTCCTCTTGAGTATGAAGAGTAGGACAAGCATCCGTCTTGTGAGTAACATCGGAGCAGAAACCGCACGGCTTAACTTGTTGTTGTCCTTTCAACATGAATTGCCTGAACATTGACTTCAACTCATTCACCTCTTCATGTAAAGCCGTAGCATCGATAGAATTCGCAGCCTTCATTGTAGCTCTTTTGCTAAATTGACGAGAGCCTTCAGAAAGTTCATGAAATAGATCAAAAGCTTCATCGGGAGTCTTGTTCAGGAAGTTTCCTCCACAGGCGGCATTAACATGTCGGCGTTCTTCATCCAATAAGCCCTCATGAAGGTACATAGCAAGATCCATCCGAGAATAACCATGATAGGGGCAGCTTGAGATTAGCTTTTTGAACCTCTCATAATACTTGTAAAGCGATTTGTTCGGGAGCTGTTCAATGTTGCTAATGCTCTTTTTCAAACTCGAGAGCTTTGTACGTAGCTGGAAAATATTTCTCAAGAAAAGCCTTCTTCAATTGCTTCCAAGTCTCTATACTGCTAGGAGCCAAATAATAGAGCCAGTCACTAGCCCCATCCTTCAAAGAGAAAGGGAAAGCTCTCAGCTTGATTTGATCATCAATGATACCTTTTGGCTTCATGCTAGTGCAGACACCATGAAATTCCGCTAGATGTTTGTTGGGATATTCACCTGCCTTCCATAGAATTGAGGAAGGAGGTGAATTAACCCATTTCAGTTCAAATTGGACACCGTCAGGGAGCTCAGGTAGCCTCACCGCCAATGGTTGTTGGGCCAAATCAGGTGTAGTCAACTGTCTCAGTGTTTGTTGAGCCATCTCTGCTATTTCAGGAACGCTATCAGAATCAGAAGAAGAATCAGAAGAAGAAGCTAGTTTAAACGGTAATTCCCGAGAAATCGCACGATCTTGCCTGCGCAACCTAGAGATTGTCCTTCCGATTTCTAAATCAAACGCAACAAGAGATGGATTAGTAGCACGGGTCTGAACCATGCAAATGGTTCACACCCAAAAGAAATAAAAAGTAACACTAGATAAATACAAATAATTTGTCGAGTCCCCGACAACAGCGCCAAATTTGACGAGCACTTTTACGTCGCTATAAAAGCACTGTCAAAGAAAATTCCTAACTTCCTAACCTTAGTAAAGTGAAAGTAAGGGTCGAACCCACAGAGACTCGGAATATTTGTATTTAAGTAATATTACTAAATTAAAGGGGGATTTTGTGATTGTAAACTAAAATCTAAATTAGTAAAACTAACTAAAACAAAGCAAGTAAATGTGATTTAAGATTCAAATATGGAGAAAAGCGTCCAACTAGTTTTGTATCCATTGCATACATGAGTTTTGATCCTTGATTATCCTTATTTCAATTTCCCTTGACTAATCTATTGTGAATTTATGAAATTCAAGCTTAAGGTGGTTATTAATATACACCGTCTTTAATAACCTTTTAATGAATTAACCTAGAAAACCTTCTATGTCAAGTTGATCATGCAATTAAGTTCAAAGCATTCAATAGAAACAATAATTCATTAATTCCACCGTCTATTCATGACGTCTTGCGACTAAATTCTCCGCCTTTGATTAACCTTATTCCACCGTCTATAAGTTTAATCAAAGGATTCATCCATGAATAATCAAATTTCACCGTCTATTTAATTATTCTAGTTGTAATTCAACCTAGAAGTAGAATAGGTGATCAAGCTATTATAATCCTAAGTGAACTTAATCGATTAAGCACGGAGAGATTCAATCTAGTCAAGGCAAACTAAAATAATTCAAATCTCACAAACAATCACGCATACAACTTCAACTAACTAGTTGAACATGAGAAAATTAGCTAGAAATTGTCATTGAAGAAAAATAAAACTTACAAGAGTCAAGTTGATCTTCAATTGCAAAACTAGGGTTTTTATCTCCCACAAATCTCCAAACTCAATCAAACTTAGAACACAAGAACAATAGATAGCATCCAAAATCCAAATAAAACCTAGAGAAAGTATTTATATTATGTCTAAAAATATCCAAAAGAAATATTAGAGTCGGCCCACAAGATCTCGTGTAGCCCAAGTCAACGCCGCACCAACGCGCCGGAGCGCGGTTTGGTACCCTTGAGAGGGCGACCGCGCTCTGTCGACTTTGCCCGCGCTGACGCCGCAGAAATTCTACTCCTCCAGCGCGGTCTAGGCATTCAATCCGCGGTTTAGTCCCTTCACTCTTGTCTTGTAATTTTCGCCTCGGATCTTCTCTTCAACACTTCCTATGCATCCCGAGGTCCGTCCTAAGCCTTTCATCCACCGTCTTCCGCCTTCCGACCTGCAATTATGCACAAAGACGCGTAGATTCCGAACTAAACGAAAATAAAACCTAAACTAAAACTTAGAACGAAATCCTAGCTAAAAATGCATAAAACGGAAATAAAAACATGCTCTAAGACCTATACCTATATGCTCTATCATTTCTTCGGATTTGGTACTAGCACATTCCTAAAATCACGCTTACTGGTAATTTTAATTGATTTTTTTTATTTTGCAGGTTTTGGTAACCGGAAATCAGTGTACAATACTTACCATATTCCACAAATCCTAACCACTAATTACATCTAATCTAACGCATCTAAGGAGTTCCTCCGTTTCTCTATAACTCCCGTTTTTCTTGAACCCTCCCCTATATATATATATATATAACAACAAGACCATGCTTTGCACCAATCTAGCCAAATTAACCAAGATAGAAAATTAGTCTTATAATCTATCAAACTAGCCAACTCCATAACCTTTCAAAACCAATGCATCCATTATCCATAACTTGTCAAAACTAGTTAATTCCTCAAAAAATTGTCCCAAACCTGCTCAAATAATGCACATATAAAATTTGCCAAAACTGGGCCTAAAAATGCACATACAAACCTGCCCAAACCTTATAAAAATGCATAAAATGTCCCTAACATGCATCTAAATTCACATCAAACCGAAGTAAAGTCAAATAAGATGTTCCAACACAATCTCAATGTCTTTAGCACAATCCTCTAATGACACAAAAACCAACTAAAGTCGCATAAAATACAAGTCTAAGATTACATGAAACCTTAAATGTCATCTCACAAGCCTACTCGTTTATCTCGTTCAAAGCAATGCTCATTTAGTCCGTTCGCGAACAATTAAAACCAAAAAAAAATTACTAAAAAATTGCTCATTTTAACAATACCAAATACAAAATTCAGCCTACTCATTTACATACAGTTTGAGACCAAAAAAACCTACTCATTTTAACAATGCCAAATACGAATACAACCTGCTCATTTTTCCTTTTCTTCTTTTGAAAATGAACTTCCTCTATAGCATTGTCTTCCGTTGAGGTAGTATTGATAGGGATTGCATTTGCAACTTCAATAACTTCATTCTCTTCTAGTTCTAAAATTGGGGTAGGTGATGAATTCGCAACTAAAATGAATTACACTACTCTTTCCTATGCTTTTTACAAAAAGAGCTTACATTCATAGCTCCAACAATTGGGTTGGTGATGACAAGTGGAGCCAACTGTGAGACTCCTATCTGTTTGGATTAGTTTACAAGGACTTGGCCATGTGGCAGATCAAGTCAACAACATAGTTACTAAACATCAGACATACACAAAATTCAGCATTGAAACAAAAATAAAAGCTTGAAGTTGATGCAAGAAGGAGAAACACAAGGTAGGGAGACAAATTACCTGTAACACATTTCGTTGCCATACCACGCGACAAGCTTGACAAACATCATGTTAGATTAATACCAGCCTTGGCATCAAAGATGCATGATCTGCAACCATGAATCCAATTCAATGAAGCTAATGCAATCGAGAAACCCACTGAAAGTGTGGTCAAGAATAATGGTTTTAACTTTTTAAAGAAGTGAAAATCGAAACAAACCTATTGCCATTGATGAAGCCACTGATGAAGTCAGTCAGACGATTAATTCACCTTAGACCTCTACTCAAATAAAGGGAAAATTTTCTCTTGTTAGATAAGGCCCTGAATCCCACGCAAACAAAAGATTTGAGGAAATAAAAACAAGAGAATAGCAGCACATTACAGTGAATTGAGGCCCTTAAGATTCCCAATTGCAGGTGAGACAAGTGTCGTCAATAGAAGGTTTATCTACGGCGCGGGAAGACAGAAGGAGAAATGCACGGATGGCTTACCGACGACAAAGAGGGACGAGGGCTGGAAAACAACCTCTACTTGCGGTTTTGGACCGGCGTTCGGTGATTTGGCGGGTATGGCGAGCACGAAGAACAAGAAGCCACGGGGAGAAAACGAACCCAAGCAGCGGCGTTGAAGACCGCAGGCGAGCGCAAACACGACATGGAGGTCCTCAGCTTCCTCCAATAGCGCGCGAAGACGAGGTGAGGGGAGAATGCGGCGACCTCCCTTCCTCTCCAAAATCTGGCATGATTGACAACTAGCTAGGGTGGAGGATTGGGGAAATTGAAGGTTAAGGAAAACCGAGATGGAGAAGATGGGCCCAAGTATGGGCTTTTCGGCCCAGCCTCACAAATGAGGAAGTAAAGAGCTTATTGGGCTTTATTAGGCCTAATTATAAAAAATAAGAATAGCAAAAGGTTGGAACGGAATCAATTAGGCCCAGCCTTCTTGGGCTTTATTAGGCCCCTTATTGGGCCCCACAAAATGAGCGGACTGATGGGCTGTTTGGCCCAAAAGTCTAAAAGTGCCTACAAGCTTATTGAATCTAGGCCCAAACATGAAAGGAGGTCGCAAAAGTCGGAACGAGAATTAGTTATCGGTTTTTCAGAAGATCGAGTATTACATTTATAATCGTTCATTCTTATAAGAAATTGTTATATTTCTTTAGAATCATTCATTCTTATAAGAAATCGTTATATTCAGTTAGACTCATTCATTCTTATAAGAAAGCATTATATTCTTTTAGAATCATTCATTCTTATAAGAACTCATTATATTCATTTAGAATCGTTCATTCTTATAAAAACTCGTTATATTCAGTTAGAACCATTCATTCTTATAAGAAATCGTTATATTTCTTTAGAATCGTTTCTTCTTGTAAGAAATCATTATATTCATTTAAAATCGCCTATTCTTATCAGAAATCGTTATATTCCTTTAAAATCGTTCATTCTTATAAGTAATCATTATATTACTTTAGAATCGTTCATTCTTATAAGAAATCATTATATTCATTTAGAATCGTTCATTCTTATAAGAAAACGATATATTCCTCTAGAATCGTTCATTCTTATAAAAACTCGCTGGCCGGTCAACGAGTTGGGGGTCCAGGGGGCAACGCGCCCCTGGCGGGGTTGGGGGATCTGCCCAAAAAAATGGTATACAATGTTTTCTGTATTGAAAATTTATTTTATTATCATGTTAGATTGATATCGGTTTATATATAAAATTTTCAATTTCACACTTTTAATTATTGTACTTTCTAGATAGGAAAGTGTATATATAGGGAATTGTTTTAATTATTTAGATTATTTGTATACAGAAAAGTTTATTTGGTTTAGGAGGGAAAAAAGGAATATTTGATTAAAAAAAATTGGGCGGGCTGAAAATATTACAAGGAGAGGGAAATTGATTAAATGAAATTTTGGACGGCCTGAAAATTTTGGGCCTCTTCCTTACTGATTAAAAAGAGTCCTCGAACTCTCTAACCCTAATTCTTTGCGCCGATCACCAGATCCCTCCTCACTTTCTTCCTTCACGAGCCAAATCTGAACTCCTCCAATGGCTCCTCTCACCACCTCCCGCTACTTCCGCCGCTGCCGTCGTTCTCGGTCTCTCTCTCCTCCCTCTCCCGCAATCTCTCCACATCCACCGAACCTCGATCCCAGAAGCTCGAACGTATTGTCGACGACTCATATCCCTCAACAAGTCGAGTGCTACGACTATTCCATTCTCTTCCGTCTCCGACTAGGCCTCAAAAACATCACGCCCGCTCTCTCATGCCTCGATCCAACTAAGCCTCAGCACTTTGTCTCCGACTAGGCTTCACCACTACATATTCATTTCTTATTTATGAGAAAATGCAGGTTTATGTTTGCTGAGAAAATTCATTTCTTATTGTTTAGTATTTGTTTTTCCTGGATGTCTGCTATTTGTTGTTGATGATGCTGTCTGATTTACTTGGCAGAGATGGTCTAAGTGAAGGCCAGTTTGCACAGGTTCTGCTATAACGCAGGAAAATAGTAGAAGCAATTGCGGGATGTTGATAAAATCCAAAATCTTTGATTCCCTACACCTATAATGCATTCATTGCTAAATTACTTTTTTCCACCTCCACTTGCTTTCTCAGTGCATTCATAATGAAAACACTAAGTAGTTCGGATATCACTCCCCCACTTTTTACTTTTCTTGCATCCTAGGCCATCAAAATGCCTAGTTGCTCAAATAACCCACTAGAAAGTTATTGGCTGCTCAAAATGCCTAGTTGCTGATTTATAATCAAACAAGTTTTCAGCAATTAGTTATTTGGCAAGTCATATGCCAGACATGACATAGCTGAACTAGGATTGAATTAGCTATTGATTTTCAGCATGGACCTAAGTAGCTTTATCATTCTCATGTCTTTACATGACTGTTTGCATATCTTTTGTTCTTATTTTGATCTTGACTTTCATATCATCTTGCAGGATCTAATCAAGCTGGAAATAAACATTGATTGTAAGTTTTAAACATGTTCTTGTTGTTAATATAAGTGATGACTTAAATTAGCTATAGGCATTCACAATGTGCGGATATACAAGCTTTTTGATAAGGATATATTTTACCTTATACAACATTTCTTTTCTGTTAGGGATTGAATCTAATTTGACTTCAGCAGCAGAAGTCCATCATGACAGTCTAACCAGCCTTTTAATTAATATCAACTGCAGCAACAACTTTTGCTTCAAGTGCAGCAAAACTTGGCATCTCCATCAGCAACAATGGACTTGGATGCCAGAAAAATAAGAATGATTATGAATAACCGAAACATGGGGCTTGGTAAGGATGGCCAGTTAAATACGATGGGCGAGATGGTTCCAAATGTTGGATCATGTCCATGTATAGTTTACAGCATAACGGGGTTTTTTCTAGGCCTCCATTGTGCAGTTTTTTGAATTGTTTCGATAGTCAAGCTTGTTTTGTTTGTTGGGATAGTACTTGTGCATTTATGTACAAATCATTTAATTTGTTGGAACTTGGAAGTTACTGTAAGTTGGTTATTATTTACAACTTGTGATTCATATTGCATTGAAATGGTTTGTTATTATAGCACATATATGGTTTGGAAAAGTGTATTTATTATAATATATATTTAATATTGAAAATAAATAGGTGGATTATAATGATTTTTAATATTATGAATACATAATAATTAGAGCTGTCAAACAGGTCGGTCATGTCGGGTTCTGGTCCGGTTATTTCGGGTTCGGGTTGTGTCGGGTTCGGGTCATAACCTGTCATTAGTCAAATCGGGTCGGGTCATTTCGGGTTTTCAAGCGGGTCGGGTCGGCCCAACAGGTCAAGAAAATTGAATTTTTTACAATTATTGAAATATTATTTTATTTAAAAAATGATATTTAATAATAATCTATTATTTTTAAATATTTTAATAATAAAATATAATATAATTTTCAAAATATATTATATATATTAAAAAAATATAACAAATCGGGTCAACCCAACGGATTTCGGGTCTATCGGGTTCAGTTTATTTTGGGTTTCGGGTTCAAATTTTCGGGTCTTGACCCTAAAATTTTCGAGTGGTTCGGGTCGGTTTTTGGGGTCGGGTCAGCTTTTGACAGCTCTAATAATAATATAACCACAAATTTTGACACTAAATGCTTTCGAAGCCAATTTTCATGCTAAAGGGCCACGACATTGACCATTAAATGTATACTGCTAATTCGTCGCCGAATTTCATGCTAAAGGCCACAATTTTATCCACCAAATCTATTCAAGGCAAATTTTGAGACTAAATGGCCACAACATGTATGAACACGACTTATTTCTGCCGAATTTAGCCAGAAAAATACTTCGACGCTAACTTTGTGGTAAAATAGACTCAAACTTAGCCACGAAGTGTCTCTGGCTATACCATGTACACTGCTGGAAAACGCGTCTGTAGCCAGAAAATATTTAGCCACGAATTTTGGCGAGGGTAATTTGGGTGGCAACAACCATAAATTTAGCCACAAATATTTCAGTTTGCGGTAATGTGGCCATGAAATATAGAGTTGTGGCTAGTTTTGGGGCCAAATAGCCCCGAAAATTGAGCGCGGCTAGATTTGGTTGTAGATTTCTGGCCATATTGTCATGAAAACAAGCTCGTGGCTAACGTTAAGGCCCAATGGACGCGAATTTTTTGCGCAGCTAGATTCATTTCTAGAGTAGTAGCTAATTATCCACGAAAAAAGATTCGTGTGTATATTCAGGACAAAGTCTGGAGCTAAGTACCCACATACTAGTCGTGGCTAGGTTTGTGGATATTTGTGTGGGTAATTTGAATCATTGACTCATAAATAGTCCTTCATTTCGTTAGATTTTTTAGAAATAACCACAAAACTAGCCACGAGTTCTTATTTTCGTGTCTAACATAGTTTGTTTGGAAACATCTGCGATAACAGTCACAAGATTAGCCACGAGTTCTTTATTTCGTGAGAAATCTGCAGAAATAACCACGAGATTAGTCACGAGTTCTTCGTTTCGTGTCTAACTTTGTTTGTTTAGAAAAATTTGCAGAAACAGTCATGAGATTAGCCACGAGTTCTTCATTTCGTGAGAAATCTGCAGAAATAACCACGAGACTAGTCATGAGTTCTTCATTTCGTGTCTAACTTTGTTTGTTTGGAGAAATTTGCAGAAACAGTCACGAGATTAGCCACGAGTTCTTCATTTCGTGGTAAATCTTCAGAAATAACAAAAAGATTTCAACGAAGGAAGAGGAGAAGAGTACATTTGGATTGGGTTGCTCCTCCATATGGGCCGAGTACGGTGATCCAAAAACGGGCCCATTTCTTTTCACTCCCAAGCCCATCAGATTTTCTATTACCCTACAAGCCCATTCCTAATTAATTTTTATTATTTGTAAAATTATTTCCACTATAAATAACAACTATTTTAAAATTTTAATAAATATTACCCATAGGCCTTTATAAAAAATATTTATTAAAATAAAATATCAATCATGCTCACCTAGGAAATTAATAATTTTAATAAATTATAAATGACTTCCTAATAAATTAATAATTTTTAATTCTTATGAGAAATCGTTATATTCATTTCGAATCGTTCATTCTTATGAGAAATCGTTATATACATTTAGAATCGTTCATTCTTATGAGAAATCGTTATATTCATTTAGAATCGTTCATTCTTATGAGAAATAGTTATATTCATTTAGATTCGTTCAATCTTATGAGAAATCGTAATATTCATTTAGAATCGTTCATTCTTATGAGAAATCGTTATATTCATTTAGATTCGTTCATTCTTATGAAAAATTGTTATATTCATTTAGAATCGTTCATTCTTATGAGAAATCGTTATATACATTTAGAATCGTTCATTCTTATGAGAAATCGTTATATTCATTTAGAACCGTTCATTCTTATGAAAAATCGTTATATTCATTTAGAACCGTTCATTCTTGTGAGAAATCTTTATATTCAATTAGAATCGTTCATTCTTATGAGAAATAGTTATATTCATTTAGATTCGTTCATTCTTATGAGAAATCGTTATATTCATTTAGAATCGTTCATTCTTATAAGATATTGTTATATTACTTTAGAATCGTTTATTCTTATAACAAATCATTATATTCATTTAAAATCGTTCATTCCTGTAAGAAATCGTTATAGTCCTTTAGAGTCGTTCATTCTTATAAGAAATCGTATATTCCTTTAGAATCATTCATTCTTATAAGAAAATGTTATATTTCTTTAGAATCGATCATTCTTATAAGAAAGCGTTACTTCATTTAGAATCGATCATTCTTAAAAGAAAGCGTTATATTTCTTAGGGTTTAGGATTTAGGGTTTAGGATTTAGGGTTTAGGGTTTAGGGTTTAGGGTTTAGGGTTTAGGGTTTAGGGTTTAGGGTTTAGGGTTTAGGGTCGATCATGCTTATAAGAAATCATTATATTCCTTTATAATCATTCATTCATATAAGAAATCGTTATATTTCTTTAGAATCGTTCATTCTTATAAGAAAACATAATATTCACTTAGAGTTCATTCTTATAAGAAATTGTTATATTCATTCAGAATCGTTCATTCTTATAAGAAAACGTAGAAAATGTTATATTCACTTAGAATCATTCATTCTTATAAGAAAATATTGTATTCACTTAGAATCGTTTATTCTTATAAGAAAACGTTATATTCACTTAGAATTGTTGATTCTTATAAGAAATCATTATATTCCTTTATAATCATTCATTCTTATAAGAAATCGTTATATTTCTTTAGAATCGTTCATTCTCATAAGAAAACATAATATTCACTTAGAATCATTCATTGTTATAAAAAAATTGTTCTATTCATTTAGATCGTTCATTCTTGTAAGAAAACATTATATTCATTTAGAATCGTTCATGCTTATAAGAAAACGTAGAAAATGTTATATTCACTTAGAATCGTTCATTCTTATAAGAAAACATTATATTCACTTAGAATAGTTTATTCTTATAAGAAATCGTTATATTCCTTTAGAACAGTTCATTCTTATAAGAAATCGTTATATTCCTCTAGAATCGTTCATTCTTATTAGAAAACGTTATAGTCCCTTAGAATCGTTCATTCTTATAAGAAATCGTTATATTTATTTAAAATCGTTCATTCTAATAAGAAATAAGAAATCGTTATATTCCTTTATAGTCGTTCATTTTTATAAGAAAACGTTATATTTCTTTAGAGACGTTCATTCTTATAAGAAACCATTATATTCCTTTAGAATCGTTCATTCTACTAAGAAGTCGTTTATTTCTTTTGAACTGTTCATTCTTATAAGAAACCTAATTAGTTCACATGTTATGGTTAAAGTTTAACAATACCTAAACCTCTATGATGATCTTTATATGCTTGATGTTAACAAGTACACGACAGGGGTTCGGGGGCGGAGCCCCCTACAACACCAGGGGTTCTAGGGGGCGGAGCCCCCTAGTAGGGGGTTCGGGGGGCAACGCCCCTCGACGGTGGTCTCGCTGGCCCTGGCGGGGTCCAAGGGGCAACGCCCCCCAAAAAAAAAGGTATACAATATTTTCTATTTTTGAGTTTATCGTGATCTGTTTTAAAATACATGATCTTTTTATAATCGTAATTTTCACTATTTAACATCTTTAATTCAAATATATAAACTTGTTATAATTGTTAGTACTTATAAAGTTATAATAACGTTATGTATATGTGAATTATTTTTAAGCATTTTTTATATTATTTTTTTTAGAATATGTTAACTTATTTATATGTAGAAAGGTGTATTATATCAACTTTACAAAAATTTCGTTCAAAATTTGGACAAAAATAATGGCGGGCTTCATTGGAGGGAAAATTATTTTAGGAGGGAGAATAAAATTTTGGGTTGAATAAAAATGAGCCCAAAATCCAAAACCCTAGTTTCTATTCTATGAGTGCGGCGCTCTAAGTTCAGTCAACTGATAAACAGGTCTAGGAAGGAACCCGAGAGAGAATCAGGTTTGAGCTTGTCCGCCTCTCAAACCCTAGTTTCTTCACCGCCCTCTTGTCTTCTCCACCTCGTCAGAGCCTACAAATTCGTCTCCAAATTGATCGGTTTGAGGTTGTCCTTCTCAATTGAACATCAATAGGGAAAGCAAAAAGCCTGAGAGAGCCCAACTCAAAGAATTCAGAGTCTTCACCGTCGACATGTCTTCTCCATCACATCGAAGTCTACAAATTCGTCTCCAAATTGATGGGTTTGAACTTGTCCTTCTCAATTGAATTTTGTTTCCTAATTTTTGTCAACCGTAGTTCTTATTTCTCAATTGACAAAGAAATGCAGATGGAGGAAACTATGGCTCACTCAGGATGGGTTGGTGTTGATAAATCCTTTGGGCGTGACATTTCTGACGCTCACTACAAAACCTGCTTGTATGCTGGAATCAACACCAGTGGAACCAATGGAGAAGTTATGCCTAGCCAGGTTCGATATCTCTCAATTCATGAATGACAATGACTATGACTAAAAATGCAACTTTCCTTACTAATGATGAAACAATTTTCCTGCTATAAACTTTCAGTGGGAGTACCAAGTTGGTCCAAGTGTAGGCATTGAAGCTGGAGATTACATTTGGATTTCTCGATACATCCTGGAGGTAATCTATTCTTCTTAAATCTGTTCTTGCTTAAAAGGGATTAGATTGTATAAGTTTGATGAACATTGTACAACTATCTTGTATTTTCTCAGAGGATTACTGAGCAAGCTGGTGTAGTTCTCACTCTGGATCCTAAACCTATTGAGGTACAAAAATGTCTCAAACTTTATTTCAGTTGCTAGTTTTAGAGCCTACATTCTAAACCATTTCCTGGTAAAACAAGGAGACTGGAACGGAGCCGGGTGCCACACCAACTACAGGTAAACTTGGAACTTTCTTCCTAGTGTACAGAATATGTCAATTCAGAGAGTTTTTGTTTTGAAATTTGAATGAGTTGGTTGGTTCTGTTTTGTAGTACATTGAGCATGAGAGAAGAGGGAGGATTCGAAGTGATCAAGAAGGCGATTTTGAACCTTTCATTGCGCCACAAGGAACACATCAGTGCATATGGTGAAGGAATCGAGAGGAGGCTGACTGGAAAGCACGAGACTGCTAGCATTGCCACTTTCTCATGGGTAAGATCCTTGTACTACATACACATTCGTCTTGTGTTCATTTAAAAGATCCTACATTCTGCACAACTTTTATACTTAAAACTTTTTTTTGTTTTGGTTTCACAGGGAGTTGTCAACCGTGGTTGCTCACTTTGCCAATTTGCTGTTTCAGTCGTCTATCTACAAAAGCTAACTAGGTCAGCTTGCATCTTTTGACTCTCGAAGAAATTGCTCTCCTTTTGTATGCATTTACCATTGTTGATAGCATAATTCTTTATTGTGATAGCTTGCATCTTATTGATGATATCATAATTCTTGACTGTGATAGCTTGGCAGGAAGCTAATAAACCCTTGAGAACTGATTTGAGTTGAAGGTAAATACACTTGGCCTCTGTTAAAGGTTTGTGTCTCCCTTCAAGATGCTAAGTTCTTGATTCACATATTTCTTCTTTTGATGTTGTAAAGAACCTCTCCATATATAGTTAATTGTGTTGCTTTGGTTTTGATTAGAAATTTGTTAATGTGGAGGGCTTTTTGCTACAATTGAATACATAATTCTAGGTTTTTTAGGAGTTAGGCTTCTAGGCATGGTATTAGGTTTATCATCACCTTCACCTTCTCTCATGGGTTTTCATTCTTATATAGATTTTGTTGTCTGGTTTTAAGAATATAAAGCTAATATATCTTTGCTTGCTCTTTCAGGTTCTTGGAAATGCAAAGGGTGATGTTGCTTTTGTTATCTCAATTTTGTAGGCATAGATTTGTTTCCATAGGAATTTATGTTGGTTGGCTAGCATTAACATGTAGTAAGTATAGACTTTGCTTCACTTGCTAGGAATTTTTTTGTTTGTTTTGGGTTTTGATTAGCATGTGGAATTGTGGATAGACTGTGATTTATTGTGGGATGTTTCAACAAGTACTATAAATTATGTAATTAATTGCATTATTATGATGATGCAAATGTGCAATATTATGGTATAATATTTTTTTTAATTTTTTTTAAATTCATGATTATTTAACCACAAAATTTGACACAAAATAGATTCATTGCAAATTTCAAGGCTAAATGGCCACGAATTAGGTGCAATAATGCGTTCAAATTTGTCTCGAAATTAGATACAAAATACATTTGTAGCTAAAATTTGATGGTGATACACTCAAACCCAACCATGAAATTCAATTCTGGCTATATGGTTGAACGTGACTTTCGTGGCCAATAGCCATATATTTAGCAATGAACTAATTCGCGGCTATTATTTGCAGCTAAATAGCCACAAAACTAGAATTTTGTGGTTCTTTTTCAGAGTGATATTTAGCCTCGCGTGTTTTAGCCCCAGGGCACCTTTCGTAGGGCAATCCGTTGGGGATGTCGTGGCTAACGTGATTTCGTGGTTATTTTTGTGGCAGAAGTCATGTCTATTTTCCTGGCTACAGACGCGTTTTCCAGCAGTGGTATTTAGCAGAACATGATTTTCGTACCCAATATTGTGGTTAAATAGGCACGAATCTAAGGTTTGTGGCCAGTTTTCACGGTATGCTATACTCACGACCGTTTTAACCACAAACTTTTCGTCATGGGAACACTGGTGGCTATCTTTGTGGCGAAGCCTTTTTCCTGGCTAACTTTGTGGCTTATCGCGTGCCAACGCTCTTGGCTATAGACGCGTTTTCCGGCAGTGTAAATTCAATCCCACACACTTCTCGAATTCTCTATGATCAACTTGTAAAAACAATTCGTAAAAAACATGTAGTTTGACCTAGACAAATATCCTATACTCAGAGAACAACTTTTAATTTATCCCTAAATATAAGATAGAATATACATTTCACATTGATTTTATTTCTATCTATTACAAATATCCTTAAATAAAATTGATCTAAGACTTGCCATAAAATTGTTCGACGTGGAACAATTCTATCTTTAAGCTTCAACCGCCAAGCGCAACGCATAGTCCACACGCGCACTTCTGATGCCACCTTGCTTCCTCCGCTTTTGCATTTTTCTTCTGGAACTAACGAACACAAAACTTGCTTTCTTTAAATTCATTTGTTCCTTTGAGGCGCATCAATTGATCCTAACATCCTTCTCTTTATTATTTCATACATAAAACACATCAAGTTCAAAGCATAAAATTCATGAGGGTTTCATCAGAACTCTAGGGATCAGGGATTAGTTAATACCTTAATATCATCCCAATAATGTTCACACTAATGAATATTAATACATTGACTACTGAATATATATATATATATAGGGTTGAGATCAGGTGAGGAGGGCTCTTACCGTAGATAATTAGGAGACTTCTCACACTATGGATTTAAAAAAATTAATGGATAAGATTTTTTGGAATTAAAAGAAAAATAAATAAATCTATCCATATCTAATTTTCTCTCTTATAATCTCTCTCTAAATTTCTCTCTCCTATAATATCTTTCGTGTCTATATAAGCGTTGATGTTAAACTTTCTCTCATCTAATACATATTAAACAATTAAGAGCTAGATAGCAAATGAACAAGTAACGTATTTATCATGAACAAGTATTATTATATTATGGATGAACATTAATTTACGCATATAAAAAGTAGATGTGTACACCTAAAAATCTTTTACCCTCTAAATATCTCATTTTAATGAAATGCACCACAAAACGCAGTAAAAAGTAGATACTTTCTGCACCCATTATTAATAAATCGAAAGGAAAATTACATTTAACCACCTTTTTATATTTTTTTCTACATTTAACCACTCCTTATTTGTAAATATGTGCATTTAACCATCCATTTTAATAGAAAACGTTATTTTATCCGTTAAATAATAAATTACATTTCTTCATTAAAAGATGAAGAAGAAGAGTAATAATCAGACTCCTTCGACGAGCGCATAACCACTCGTGATTCTTCTTCACCATTAGAAGGAGAAAGTTGATTTGTATGGAAGAAATTAGGTCAAGATTTGAGAGAAGGAGCCAACACTAAAATCGGCGTGATGGACCTTGGAAATGTTAATTATAATTTTTCTTTTACTTTTTAAAATAAAATTTTTAAAAAAAGGTTCAAAAACACAATTTACTTTATTTTAAAAAAGTAACATTTTTATCATGGTTAAATATACATATTTACATACAAATAAGAGACGGTTAGATGTAGAAAAAAATGGTAATTAAATGCAATTTTCCCTAAATCTGAACCATCTAATGGCTACAATTCTCACTCATTTTACTCCTATTATTAATAAATTAAAACCATCTAAACAATCTAATCTAAAGGCCACAATTCTCACTCATTTTACTCCGATTTTCTACTAAAAGTCTAGAAGTATAAAAAAAAAATCCAATCCCAGCAATATTCAACCTTGTTTTCCGAATAAAAAGAAAAAAAATGATGCACACAAGTTGTAGGCATGCATACACCATAATGGAAGCAACTCTATAAAACAAACCACCAAAAAAAACAGCATATTAACCAACATCCAAATTCAAGCACACCCGCCTTGCTAAATTACAAACCAAAAAAACAGACGCAAATGAAAAAAAAAAAAATCCCGGAAGAACAAAAAAAAAAAAAAAACAGGCTGATTTGAACATATATATGAGAGACCACTCCGATAATCTTAGGGGTTGGAGTGGTGACCAGGGAGTTTGTCCATGATCTTCTCAAAGACGCCCTTCTTGGCCTGGTCACGGTGCTCGGTTGTGACGGTGGTGGTGGTGGTGTCGCTTGCCACAAACGTCCCTCCTTTCTCCTTCTCCACATGCTCCGTCGTCATCTTCTGGGTGGTCACGTCCGTCGTTGCAAGCTTGTGAGGGACGGAGGCGGTGGGAGAGGTTGTGACGGTGGTGGTTTGATTGCCACTTCTGGGGGATCCGGACAAGCTGAGCTTCTCCTTGATCTTTTGAGTGATTCCCTTCTTCTTCCTCCTCCGCCTCGTTCCCCTTTCTTCCCCTTCAACTAATTCCCCTTCTCCTACTTCTTCTTCTTCAGACTGTACCACGTACATAAACGTAAAAAACCTATTCATTGTGTTGTTACATATATACTCAGAAACCAAAGGAATAATTGAAAATTAGTAAGAAAAGACAAATGAAGTCGCTCACACAAGTAGAGCTAGAGGTGCTAGAGCGCCTAATATCGGCGGTTGTACCCCCCACCTCCTCCACTTGTCTCCGCGCGCCCATACCCATACCCTCCACGGGAGCCGGGCCACCACCTGCAGTTGATCCCAACGTCGGACCGCCACTCACAGTGGTGGTGGTTCCGGACGTGGCGTCGGTTGCATAGGCGACGCCGCTAAGATGCATGGGGTTGCCGTGCTCATCCGTCAGCCTCACCGGATTACCGAATTCGTCCGTCAGTTGGATCGGGTTCCCGCGCTCGTCCGTCAAGTGCGCCATTTCCTCTTCTCTGATTTTTCTTTGTACGTATAATTTTCAAGACTCGGAATTAGACTTCGTAGGAATATATGAGAATGGATTTTTTATTGTTTATCGCCATGCATGGTGGTGATACGTGTCAGGGTCGCGGGCAGATGGATTGTTCCGCGTAAGCACAAGGGTGGACACGTGTTTAAACCAGGAAGCCATGTGGTATTTGAGCCATCACACTCGCAGGGATCTGTAAGGGTTCTGCAGTGTAGTACTTATCTTTTCGCGGGGTACATACGCACAATTTTTTTTTAAAAGCGCACGGAAATATGCTCGCAACGCGGATTCGCGCGAAAAGGTAATGCGCGGAGGGCCAAAAGTGGAAAATGGAAAGAGACCGGAAGGGTCATGAGCTAGCTCGAAACGGGCCTGCGAGGCCGCTCGAAATAGGCCTGCGCGGCTTAATGTGCTAGCTCGAAACGCCATTGCGCGGATTAGTAGGGTAATATCCTTACGCGAAGCGCCGCACCAGTCGTCTTCTTCCTCCGTCCTCCCCTTTCCGCGAAACACCAGTTTGAGCAAATTCCGAGCAAAAAAATGGCGTGCCAACCCCCACAAAACCCCGATTCCCAAACCCCACCGGCAAATTCCGAGGCGCAATCGGCGTCACCTGTCGCCACCGCCTCCATGGCCCCCCCTCCCGCCGGCGTAGATCTGGGCGCAAACGCCCGTGTACCCGCCTCCATCGCGGCTGTTCCGGTGGTTCCACCATCCACCGCGTCGCCGCCGGCCACCGAGGGCGTTGCCAGCGCGTCGCCACCGGCCACCGAGCCCGTCGCTACCGAGGTCGTCGCCACCACTGTCCACCGAGCCGATCCGGTTCGTAGCCGGATCCGCACCCGAGCGACATTTACGGCTGAGGTACGTTTTAAATTTTGTAAAATTTCGTATTGAATTTTTAGGTATTAAATTTCGTTTATATAATTGAGTTAATCAATTTGAATATATTGAGTAAATTCCTAGTTATATTTAGTTTATATAATTTAGTAAGATATTTAATTTCATAATTTGTTTACTATTCAAATTCCTATTTATATTTAGTTTTTGTTGTTGTTATTAGTTGTTTTATTTAATTTATTTGTCTTAATTTTGAATTATATTTAGATTTTGAATTATTAGTTATGAACTTGTACTTAATATGAATTCATAGTCGTAGGTTGAATTCTTGCTTTTAAAAAAATAATTACAGTTATAATTAGAGTTTGAATTATTGTTTTATTCATTTTTCATTACAAACGTAATGAAAACTGAAATAAAATTAGTAATGATAAATGAGTTTTTGGTTCGGAATTTGAATTCCGACAGAAACGACGAATTCATTAGTTGAATGCATATTCATAGGGTGAATTTCTAAATAAAAGGAAAAAAAATTAATAGAAAACTTACTAATTTAATTTGAACTTGTCGCCTAAAGGACGTACACACTAGCTTGAGCGCCGTCCTCCTCGATAAGAGGAGGAAAAAGGAGGCGCCCAAGCTCGCGTGCGCCGAGATTGCACATGCGTTACTTGCCAGAGTGCCGCCTACCGAGCAGCAGTGGATAGCTAGTGATCCGAAGTTGCTGCATGCACCGGAGATAGATGTAGACCCCTCCGTCGAGGTGGAGGTGGATTTTACAGAGGAGATCCTGCAGGACGACTTGCCAGATGACGTCGCAGGGGACGACCTGCCCTTCACGAAGCAGGATGTACAGTTTGATGCTCCCGGGGGTACAGCGGAGGATTTGTCGGTTGACGATTACCACATATCCGAGGCCACCATCTCTATTTCACCTCCCACCACGACCCATGTCCCGCCACCGCCACCGGTCTTTTCCAGTCCTCCACCTACTTCTTCGACCGATCCTACTACATCCGTGGCGGGACTCTCAACTCCTCCGCTTACATCCGCATCCCCTCCTCCCGTTCCAGCAGCACCCATCCCTCCTCCCGTTCCATCATCCCACATACCTCCTCCCGTTCCAGCAGCACCCATCCCTCCTCCCGTTCCATCATTCCACATACCTCCTCCAGTTCCAACAGCACCCATCCCCCTCCCGTTGCAGCTGTGCTTGCCCCTCCTCCCGCTGCGGAGGTACCCCCGCCCCACCTGCACCAGCAACAGGGGCCGCTCATGAGGACCCTCCCGCTACGGAGGGCTTTCCGGGAGGTCCTATTGACGACAGCCTGTTGACGACGTATTCCACACATGTGGCGGGCAGGATTTGGATCGACCGTACCGTACGTAAACTTTTCCAAACTACGAGTATTTAATTTTTTTTCGAAAGCAATCCTTAGGTTTTCTAAGTCACGTTTTTTCCTCTGTTTAGTATCTTCAGGTTATTAGAGTCTGGTCTAGGAACTTGGATGCTTTACACTTGTTTCGAGAGTATATGCATGGAGGACCCGATTCTTGGTGGGGCCTCGCCCAGCGGAGCGGTCTCACCGGGCTGATCGGTTTGGAGTTTGGGGCGACGGACCACATTCTCATCTCTGTATTTCGGGAGCGTTGGTATCCAGAGACCAACTCCTTCCACTTCCCGTGGGGCGAGATGACCATCACCCTCCATGACATGCACCGCATTTTCGGGTTGCGTATGGATGGAGAGGCTATGGTACCCCAGATGGATATGTTGCAGCTCGAGGCTCGTTTAGGGGATTTGCTCGGCCTCGATCTACTGACAGCACACGCGTGGAGGACACGGGCCCCGAACAAGGCCATCGCAGATATTCTGTTGGACATGTTTAGGGGGACGCGACCCGCATCCCCAGAGACCATTGCCACTGTGTTTCTATGGTACTTTATCGGGATGATGTTATTCGTCGACAAGTTTGGGAACATGATCAAGACGTGGATATTGGGGTTTCTATTGGACCACGAGAGGACTGGTCGATATGCTTGGGGGGCGGGTTTATTGTCTTTACTATTTCGTGAGTTGGGCATGACGTCGCGCACCAAGACTAAGGGATGCTCGGGTTGCGCTCTTGTTTTGAGGGTACGTGCTTCGTCCTAAATATTTCATTCTTCGAATTTGGTTGGAATCAATATCTTATGAGTATTGTTTCAGACTTGGATCATGAGTTATTTCGAGCACACCCGGGGCCGGATCAAGTTGGCTATGGAGGTGCTAGCTGACCCTCTTGTAGCCGCACGACAGCCTGGTGAGCGGGGCCCCAGCCGAGACGTGAGTAGGATGGATGCGATGCGACAACTTCTAGACACGGTCCGTGCAGGGGAGGTTAGACTTCGAAATCAACCTGACGTACATTGTATAGTGTGAGTGCGACGATTGATGATTTGTATTCCGCTTTGCAGATTCACTGGATGTCGTGGGGCAACGAGCTGTATTTTGATGGCGCGTACCGGGTGTCTCGCTATAGGGGCGTCCTGGTCATTGGGATCATACAGGAGGTGTACCATCTAGAGAGGGCGTTGCGGTAGTTTAGTCGCATCCAGACTATCCCTCCTCCACCATTGCAGCCTAGGATTGTGGTCCGACATGACGCGATTCAGAACCGCCCATACATTGTTTCTTATGATCCGGCGGACCATCACTGGGCACAGCGTATGGAGCACCTGATTGAGTTGGATGTGCAGCGTGCCGAGTACGCATGGCAGGTGGAGGAGGGCTACTTGGCATGGTTTAGGGCTCGATCTCACGTGTACGTCGACCCCACTTCGCCGCACCAGGATGACCCCCGTCCTCCTGTGCCTCACCCGAGACCAGCAGTTTCTGACAGGATGGTAAGAACATATTTTTGTAATTGTATGTTTAAGTTGATATTTGAGTGTACAAACTAATATGAATTGATTTTATTTGCGCAGAGGGTACAACACGCATCGGGATATATCCGGAGCTAGCTACTACAGATGCCGCCTGATCATCCGGCTGCGCAGCATCTCATGCACGTGCTCAGTATCCTAGATTCCGACGCACCGCCTCCCCCACCGATGCCCACCCGGCACTTTCCGGATTCAGTGCACGAGCGCGGCAGTGGCAGCGGCACCTCACATGAGCGCCGACCTTAGATGCTTTGATATTACACATACATTAGTACATTATGTATCTATTTTTGGTGATTTTGGATTGTTGGTTTCATTTCACATTACTATTTTTGATTTTGGATGTTTTGGATGGTTCGGATGACATACATTAGTACTTTACGTATTTTTTTTTGTTGTTTTTGGATTATCTCCATTAGTAAATTAGGGTTTAGGGTTCAGGGTTCAGGGTTCATGGTCCAGGTTTTAGGGTTAGGGTTAGGGTTAGGGTTAAGGTTAGGGTTGGGGTTAGGGTTTAGGGTTTAGGGTTAGGGTTCGGGTTTAGGGTTCAGGGTCCAGGTTTTAGGGTTAGGGTTAGGGTTTAGGGTTAGGGTTTAGGGTTAGGGTTAGGGTTTAGGGTTTAGGGTTTAGGGTAAACAACGATTGAAATTTATAACACTTGGATCCACATTTCGACGACGCTTACAACCAACTTACCAAAAAAACCGTAAACAACCATAATGACTTATACCACTAAACAAGTGGCACTTCAAAAAACCATAAACATACACCCTACACCATAAACAACAACTTACTTAAAAAACACTTGGATCCATAATAAGTGACTTATAACAGTGAACCACATCATTAATTCTCCGGCGAAATATCATCAATCGCCCGAATCTCGTCACCTTCAGTCAGGCGAAGCTGCACTGTGGTTTCTTTGGCGTAGATACGATGTGTTATATCGTTGTCGTTCAAGAAGAAGCGACAATATCCTGGTGGTGCTCCATAGCCAGCTTCGCTCCAGTTCATGATGATGTTTTTTATTGATGCGCCTTGTATCACAGACCATTCCGTCTTTGTCTCCCTCACCCCACGGACGTGGACGATGGTGAAGTTTATGATGGGTGGAACAAAGGGGTAGGTTCGCAATGAACACACTTTCCTTTTAGCCATTGGTGCACCGATATGGAGTTTCGGTATGGAGTTTCGCGATGAACACGCTTTCCTTCTGGTTTCGGTATGGAGTTTAGGGTTGATAGAGAGTGGAGCAACAATGGAGAAGGTTTAGGTCTCATTTCATACTTGGAATTTGCTCGAAGGGAGAGATGTGCATGCATAATTCTTGTCACCAGAAAAGCTGCTGGTATACTGTTTTCAGAAGCATGCGCGGAACTGGTAAAAATGGAATTACCCAGTTGGGTGAAAGGGGTAACAAAAGGCGCGCAATGGGCCCTCGTGTCTGCGCGAAATGGGCCTTCGAGCCTTCGATCCTGCTTGAAGGCCCATTTCGCGCAGACACGAGGGCCCATTGCGCGCCTTCTGTTACCCGTGGTGGAAAACACAGACATTTCAGTCTCCACTTTGAGCCATTATTGTTTCTGCCTATTCAGACCCATCAACAAGATTCGCAAACGTAGTCTGAAATTCATCCCACTTCAACAAGATTCGTTCTTCTTAATAAAGTACATATCCCATAACAATCCATCGAAATACATGAAATATGAAAGTTCATAAATCCCCTAAACGGGGCACACAATACATGAAATAGTTTATAAATCCCCTAAACGGGGCACACAATACATGATATAGTTTATAAATCCCCTAAACGGAACATGAAATATGAAAACATGTTCTTCTTAATAAAGTACATATCCCATAACAATCCATCTTGCCACAAGACTGTTCTAAGCAAATGTCTCCGGATCCCGACCGATGTCCCTTCGGCAAGCCTTCCAATGGTCAATCCTCGGGGTAAGAGCCTCGAGCCAGTAGTCGGCGCTGGGGTCATGAAATCGACGCCATGCATGAGGAGGTGGGGGGATAGGCGCGTTCCCCGTAAGCCATACCTGAAAAGAAATGTTATGTCACATGCACGAAAGGAAAATGTACAAAAACAAAAAACGTAAAAAAAGTGATTACAAATGTCTCACCGGTATGAAGTGGTCCCGTTGACCAACGTGGGCGATAGAAACGACTAGTGGCGGTATCCCATGTCCTTGATTGTTACCAAAAATCCGCAATGGTAAACACGTGTGGGAGCCTCGATCCCTCGATAACATCACAAGTGGCACTTGATAAAAGGTAGAAAACACAAGGCCGTGTAGCGGCATATCTAGCCAGTATTCGTTCGAGCAAGGAGACTCCACATGGCCGGTATGCTTCAAGAACTCAGCAAATGGTGTAAGGCCCCTAGTGAACAAGACTTCATACATATCTCTATTCCGCATCAATTCTGCCTGAAGCTCCCATCGAATACTGTAATACTCATCCTCTTGCCTCCCCAATACGCAAGCAAGTGACCGAAAACCACAATGACCGTCTCCCATCACGTCTCTAGCATCATCAATGAACGGAAAGACAAAACTATCCACATTACTGATGCCAAATTAACCCCGCGCCATTTGACGCTCGTAGGGGAGCCACGGTGACTTCCAGCGGCGGGGGTAGCGGTGCTAGGAGGCGCGGTCGCAACCGGAGGCGTATCAACTCCAGCTCCGGTCCGTTTCTTATTCCTAGATCCTTTAGGTCGTCCGTGTGGTTGGGATGGCGCCGATGTATTTGCTTTGCTCCGACTGTCGTTGTCTTTCCGTCTTTGTTGCTCCCTCTCGTACTCTTCCATTACGTGCCCAAGGTGTGTTTTCTCCCGGGTGGTTGAATACTTGTCGGCTCCATCTGGTGACTCATAAGGTATCGGCTCAATAAGGTTTGTGGCTTCAGGATGCTCTGAATCTTTGAACGCTGATGTGATCTGCAAATACTGGTCTCTACGCATCTGACCGCTATTTCGCTTTGCCACCATTTCGTCCCACGTTGGGTCTTGAATGGTCAAGGGTACGCAGGCAAGGGCAAGATCGTTGTCAACACTAAGGTCATCCCATTCGATCTGTTTCCAAAAAGGATGTATCTCCTCCAGCTCGATGGGTACTTTAGTTATGATAGCGTGTACAACTCGATGCTTGCATGGAAGACCGTGACATTCCCTCCAAAAGTAGTCGTGGCACTCCATATCGAGTGTACCCTGCGTCAACTCAATTGCTATATCATAATACATGTCTAACAACTTACGGCAGAATACATCAACAGACCCCTGTACTTACACTTTTTTTCCTATTGGACCACTGTACTAAAAAATGTTCAAACAGACCCCTGTACTGCCCCCAATTTTGCCTATTGAACACTTTCAATCTTATTCTCCTTCCAGTGTACATCACGCACCTTATGTGTCATGTTATTTTGCCAAATAAGCCAAAATGGTCAAATACATACATGTTATTTTGGCAAAATACGTACATGTTACATAAGGCGCGTGAAGACTTGAAAGTGTTCAATAGGCAAAATAACATGTACGTATTTGACCATTTTGGCTTATTTGACAAAATAACATGACACATAAGGCGTGTGATGTACATTGGAAGGAGAATAAGATTGAAAGTGTTCAATAGACAAAATCGGGGGCAGTACAGGGGTCTGTTTGAACATTTTTTAGTACAGGGGTCCAATAGAAAAAAAAGTGTAAGTACAGGGGTCTGTTGATGTATTCTGCCAACAACTTACCTAGGCATTGCCTTGAAATGTGTCCGCGTATAGGACGAAACAGCGCTTTGAACTTATTCGCCAGTACTCTGTATTTTGTTGGGTTCTGTATTCTAGTTCTCTCAATGGCTGTCCTCAAAGTGTTGGTTTGAGATTGCATCTGGATGTGAATCCTTAGTATCACGGTGTTGAAGCCTCCTCGAGATGAATCCAATATCTTTTTCAGCACAGCGTGCATCCCTTCGACCTTGAAAAACACATGTCAAAGTTTAAGTATTGAACGAATACATTTTCTACAATTCAAACTGAATTCAAATGCTAAAAATGAAATTACCTATTGGTGGTTCTCGTCTGAAAGTGGAGTGTATGATCGGTCCAAGCACGCACTATATTCTTCTTTAATGGATTAAGCCACACCTTCTCCACGTATGCAATAAGCGTCGATCGCCATCTTCTCTTCAATTCTACATACCTTTCTTCAAATGTCGCCTCTGTGGTGGACGAAAAGAGCGCCCAACAAGCGTTTGCAAACCCGCGTGACAACTCATGTGGTTTTTCAGCGTTCGCAAACACCTTTAGGCCGTACACAATAATTTTGTGTCTGATGTGTACCCAACACAACAAATGTTGGACTTCGTCCCCGAAAACTTGACTTATCGCCTTGATTAGAGCCTGCTCGCGATCTGTCATGATTTCATTGACCTGGACTCCAAGCTCGTCGTACACGCCTTTCAATTGAGTTAACACCCACCTATAACTAGCGACATCTTCGTTTGAAATAAATGCAAACCCGATGCTGAATGTATTTCCGGTGCAAGTGAAGCCAACAATCTCCAATAAAGGCATGTCGTACCTAGCACAACAAGTTGTTTTAAACATTTATACTGGAAACATACTAATCAAGTCGATTACATATTAAAATAACATACCTATTGGTCTTATATGTGGAGTCCATAATGACAACATAGGGAAACATCTTCAGCATGCGCAGACTTGTGGGGTGCACAAAAAACAAGGCATTCATAACATTAGAACCCCTTACTCGTCTTGGATGGACAATGTGTCCTCGGTCTTTCAAGAACTTCAAAGACCATTGTGTCACCGTCAATTCTCCGCAATCCTCAAGAAGTAACTTATCCCTCATATTGTAGATTTGTCTAATTGAGGTCACATTTCCTAGGTACCTTGACCTCAACTCTTCAAGTATCATCTTCGGGGTGGCTAGATATAGTAACTTCCCTTTCACAAACTCCTTCTGCTCAGCTGTCAATCGGCCCGCATATGGATGAGCTAACAAACTAGTGGGGAGGCGATGATTGTGTTGTCCGCACTTTACTGTTAAGACCCATCCATTTTTTCCCTTGAGACGGACCCCATTCAATTCAAACGGACATCCACACTTCCTAGTCGCAGTATCGGTAAGTGGCTTATAAATACTCCTATTTTCCAGTCCGGGCAACACCCTCTTGCCACATCTATATCTACCAACTAGGTCACAAGTGAGTATGACCCTGTTTGGATTTGAGGTTTTTATGACTAGTACAAAATTCTTCGAATTGCAATTTGTCTAGCCCAATCAAGCATTTCTCTTCGATCACTCCACACCCCATCATAGTGGAAAGCAATAGAAAAATCTATTCCGACAACCTATGATTTCAAAATGTGAAAACAAAATATTATAAATTACACTATCCTAACTTTCAATATACTACGTTCGTAAATGACATAATATTATGGGTTCTTTGAAAAATACCTGTTCTGGCTCGCTTGATGCATCGGAGTCGGTTCCGTAATCTTCTCCCGATACACCTTCATCATCCTCAGCTATGAAACTATCGATTGACGATGAATCTTCCTCCTCGGGATGATAATCACTCGATGACGTATCTTCTTCTCCTGACGACATTTTTAAGCAATGATGTGGAATGAAGGTATACTCCAACTATAATGTGGAATCGAAATGGGTATTTATAGGGGACAATTCGACCGTTTTTTTTACCGTTGAGATCCGCACAACGAGGCCTCGCGCCATCCAATGACACTTTTTTTTACCGTTGGATTGCGCGCAACAACGTTTCGCGCGCAACCTCGTTGCGCGGGTCCCTTTCTGCCACGCTCCCGAAACCCTTTTTTAATATTCCGGAATTGCCCCGTTCCGCGCAACGCCATTTCGCGCGAAATGGCGTTGCGCGGATATCTGTGTGCGCTTACAAATTTTTCCGTGTGTATAAATCAACAGCCTATCTTTTTTACTTCGTAGAATATTTTGCAGGACATATCTATCAATACCATTGTCTAATTTTATTTTCTTCCTTAATGGATCGTGTATATAATTAATGTTCTACTATCATAAATTTATGCATACGATTTATTAATTGGTTGATCTAGGTCACGTAATCACGGTTGCCTGTGTCACATGGGCAATCCTGTTCGAACAATCGTTGTTCCATAATTTTTCTTAGTTTTGATGATAACAAATTTAGTTGTATAACTTGCTTCTACATGTAAGTATTTTAGGAAAACATGCAGATATATTGTCACGAGTGACGGAACATTGTGAGGAACGATGGTGGGAACGAGTGACAGATTTAGGAAGCGCGTCTCGAAAGGAACGTGGCTTCCTATTAATAGCAAGTTACCAGATCTTCTGCGAGCGATCTTCTACGAAGATACGACAGATGTGGTTGGTTGCTTGAGAAGATTTAAGAAGGATAAGATCAAAGCTCACACGATCTTATCTAGGAAATCCGAGATCATTCGGTTTTGGCAAGAACCGACATGGTTGAGGATCCAAATCACAAACAATACTTTCTCCTATTGGTGTGGGATTTGTTAAGTGGAAAATCTACGTAATTAGGCAAGAATTACGTATGAGATCAGACTTGACATTTCTTATAAATAGCTAGGTTATAGCTAGGGTTAAAGTGTGGTAGATTACGGCGAACTTGAAGAGAGAGCTTTTCGAGTGTACGAGTGTGTGGCTTTTTCGGTGAAGAATCCACAAGTAAGTGAGTACTCACGTCAGTAGTTTAATTCCACTTAGATTTACGTTTAGGGTTGTAGAAGTCTAGTTGGTTGAACTTTGGTTGGTGCCTTAGTTACCCAGGAACTTAACTTGTCTTGTAATCGTTGAAACTTAATAAAAGTATTCTATTGAAAATCTTCTGAGATGGAGTCTCTGGGGTAGAGGTTTTTTCTTTCTACGACTTGTTGGTCGAACAGAAAGTTTTCCTCTATAAATTTTGTGTTCTTATTGTTTATTCCCCATGCCCAAGGAACATTGCTAGTTCCCTTACTTGTTACTAACGTTTCACGATCTACCAATTGGTTTTGGGATGGAACCCTATGGACTTGTGTACGAGGCTTGGCAATTGGCCCGTCTCCCTCGTAACAAGTGGTACCAGAGCGGGTTTGCTCTAGATTGTGTGTCAGTGCAGGAATACAGAATGAGTACCAACAACACTTATAATGTCGAGATTGGAAACAACAAGCCTCCATTGCTTGTTGCTGGAGAGTATGACCACTGGAAGATCCTATTTGCTACTTGGCTCAAGAGAAATGACTACCAAGCTTGGTCAGTCATTGAGGATCGAGACTATGTCATTCCTGCGGACAAGAAGAACAAAAAGTCTGAGTGGGGTCCAAGTGAATGGACAGGAATGGAGAAGAACTAAAAGGCACAAATGCTGCTCAATAATGCCTTGGGTGTTGAAGATCTACTAAGGGTGGTCAATTGCAAAACCGCCAAAGATGCATGGGAAGCCATTGAGCAAATGCACATCGGCAGTGTAGATCTGAAGGAAAGCCACCAGAAGGAGGCCAAGATGGAGTTCTACAACTTCAAGATGAAGGATGGAGATTTGAGGCTTTGGTGAACCACATCAATCATCTTGGTATCGAAAAAGACATCACTCATTCGGAGAAAATTTCCATGATTGATGGTCTTGGTCCCAATTATGTTGTTACCAGAGGCTTGCTCAAAGAAAATCCAATCACGAAGACTTGCAAACTTCATGAGATCTTTGGAAAACTGACAGACTACGAGCGCTACGAGAATAACAACAGTGGTACCTCAAGTTCTAACAAGGGTATTGCTCCCAAAGTGGAGAAGACCATTGAAAACATCACTGTCGGAAGGGGAGTATATACGTTAGAGGAGGACTCTGATGTGGCTCTCATAACCAAAACAATGAGGGCATTCTACAATAGAGGCAAGAAGCAAGGGGCCTTGAAGGAAAAAGAAAAGGTCAACTCCGAGAAGAAGGAGATCAAGGACGTTACCTGCTTCAATTCAACTGCCAAGAAAATGGTCACTATGCTAAAAGTTGTCCCAAAGGTAACGAATCTGGAAACGAGAAGAAGAAGGCCTACATCACTGCATGGGATCTTGACTCAGATGATGAGTCTGAATCAAAGATATGCACCATGACTCTGAAGACAGAATATGTCGATCAAGAGGTAACTCTTGAACAATTTCTTGCTGGATTAGAAAATGCTAAACAATCTGATCTTGTCGTTCTAGTTAAAAAGCTTTTTGAAGATAATTTGAAAACGCAAGATGAAATAGAAGTTGTTGATGAGCAATGTCTTAATCTTGAAGAAAAATTATCAGAGTCAACTGTTCCTAGTGTTGTTTCTTGTACTAAGTGTAAAGAATTAAAAGATGATGTTAAGACTCTCACTGAAACCAATAATGAACTTAGAACCGTTTTTCTTGTTTTCAAACTAAAAAAGGAAGAATTCGAATCTGAACTCAACAAAAGAACTCGTGTTGTGTTTAACCCAGCTAAGTTTGGTATTGGTTATGGTAAAGATAAATCTGAATATCCTCCAGATGATCTTAGCTTTGAAGAAAAGATGGAAAGGAAAGCTATGGAACTTCAATCTACTAGAGATAAAGTTACTTATCTGGATGGTCGGGTTAAGATTTTTGAAAGTGGGCTAAATGAAAACTCAGAGTAGTATTCTGGTAAAACGGCTCATAAGATATATCTAAAACAGTCTCAAGGGAACCAGCACAAAGTTCCTTCCAAGGAACGTGCGAAGGAACGAACCCTCGAGAAACCACACCCTAAGCGCTATCTTGGCGAATATTATAGGATGTGCTATCACTGTGGTAAGGGAGGTCATGTCTAAAAGGATTGTAAGGTTAGATTAGAAGTATCTAACAAGAAGGTTAAAAAACAGAACACATGGAACAACACGAAACAGTGGTCTGGTAAGAAAAATCAAGGGTATGAGAAATCTCATCCGAATAAGAAGAAACCAACTCACCAACCACAAAAGAAGCAAGATTCTAAATCTGAAAAGGGAAAAACATTGTTGATGCCTCTAATATTGCTTCTAGTTCCAAGAGTCCACAGAAAGCTACTTTAGTTCAATCTCAAATATATCATTCTGTGTGTTCTACTAACCGACCCGAGAAGGCTAAGCATGCCTGGGTCGTTAAAACGTGATTTCTTTCTTGTTGGTTGAAGTGAGGGGGAACATCCGCTAGATCCTTGACAGCGGGTGTTCATGTCACATGACAGGAAACGAGAGTATTCTGTCCTCACTTTAGAGCAATGCTGGAGGAAACATTTCCTTTGGCAACAAGAATCAAGGAGAAATCATTGGAACAGGTGAAGTCAAGCTAAATGAAAAGACTAGCGTTAAAGACGTGAGCTTGGTGAAGGGTCTTGGTTACAATATGTTGAGTATTGCTCAGATTTGTGACCAAGGGGACAATGAGGTGTCATTTACCTCAGATAGTTGTACGATCAAGAACAAGAATTCAAGTCTTGTGGTCCTGAAGGGAAAGAGGCGCAACAATGTGTATTTTGTCGACTCAAGTTTCCAACCACAAGAAGAATTTTGCTTTGTTGCAGTTGTCGATGAGACTGATCTTTGGCACAGAAGATTTGGTCACGCAAATCATCGAGGAATTCACAAACTCTACTCACAAAACCAGGTGATAGGACTTCCCAAAGTTTTTGCAGAAAATGAAAGCTTGTGTGAAGAGTGCGTGAAAGGAAAACAAAGCAGATCATCTTTTCGGCCAAAGTTATCGATCAACACTTCTCATCCCCTTGAGATGGTACACATGGATTTATGTGGTCCCATGTGGGTGAAAAGTCATGGAGGTAGCAAGTATATTTTTTTATTGTTAATTATTTTACTAGATATACATGGACACTCTTTCTAGGTTCCAAAGATGAGACGTTCATGGCATTCAAAAGTTGGATCAAGAAGGTAGAAGCATCAACAAGATAGAAACTGAAGCCTATCAGATCGGATAACGGAACAAAGTTCAAGAATTCCATGTTTCATAGCTTTTGTGATGAACATGGAGTGTCTCAGAACTTCTCTGCGTCGAGGACTCCTTAATAAAACGGCGTAGGAGAAAGAAAGAATGGAACGCTGCAAAACATGGCTCGTACTATGATGTTGGCAAGTAACTTGCCTCGGTTCTTTTGGGTTGAGGCAGTCAGTACCGCTTGCTACATCATAAATCGAGCTACTATACGTTCCAATTTTTCTAAAACTCCATATGAACTAATCAGGGGACGAAAGCCAAATATATCCCACTTGAAAGTCTTTGGATGTTGTTGTTTTGTTCACAACAACGGAAAAGACGAGATCGGCAAGTTTGATCCAAGGAGTGACGAAGGCATCTTTCTGGGATATGCATCCAACATCAAGGCTTACAAGGTGTTCAATAAAAGGACAAAGAAGTTCGAAGAAAGCATTCATGTTGTCTTTGACGAGTCCAAAAATGGAGGGAACCTGTCAGGTAACGAGGAAGTATTGAAGGTTCTAAATCCAGACTCAGATGATGAAGTCGACCCAGATTCAAGTACACAAGCTCCAAATTAAGAAGTCACTCCTTCCAGTCCAGACGTGGATGGAGATGACACAGGAGGTACAACGAATCCTGAAGATGATACTCCACAAGATGAAGAACAAGTGGAATAAACATCCCCTGGAACGACAGATCAACAAGAGTAAGAGGAGTCAAGCATAGATCCTACTCAGATCGAAGTCAGAAACTATCATCAAAAGAGGGATCATCCTGTTGACAACATCATCACTCCATACGAACAAGGTGTGCTTACTCGTTCTTCTCTTAAGAATTTTTGTGCTTTCAATGCGTTTATCTCTCTTGTAGAGCCGAAAAATATGAAAGAAGCATTAAAAGATCCTGACTGGATAGTTGTTATGCAAGAGGAACTACACCAGTTTGAGAGAAACAAAGTATGGAGATTAGTTTCCAAGCCAAAGCACAAGATGGCTATAATAACAAAGTGGGTATTCAGGAACAAACTTGATAAGACCGGAGTTGTCACAAGGAACAAGGCGAGGATTGTAGCAAAAGGGTACAATCAACAAGAAAGGATCGATTACGATGAAACTGTAACACCCCCTTCCTACCTTGGAGGTATTACTGCCAGTAACCCTGATTAGAACTAAACCAGAATTACCCAAGGCTTTAACCTGACAGAACATACTAGAACAAGGTAAATGAAACCATTTAAAACCTAACAAAATTAAGTAAAACTTTGCAGCGGAAAGGAGAATAAAAGGTCTTATACAAGCCTTAACTTAAAAAGAATTAGTAAATAAATAGAACAACCATGATCTTCATCAAAATCTTCATCAAATCATGATCATCATCAAGTCTTCCTTAAGTTCTTATTTTTGATACTCAGCTTCGCTTTGAAGTAGTTCAACCATGATCTTTACTCAAGCATAGCCATTGGAAACCTTTCTTCAACTTCTGGAGCATCAAACCTCTAAATCCGCCTCTTGAATCAACTTCCAAGAAATACCTGATGTGTCGTATACAACGGTGGACACCAGCCGACCATATAAAAGAAAAGAAGATGGACGGGTTAGTCTAACGAAAGACTAAGCAAGCGGAGAAACTAACTTGGTTCTTATGGTTGTAACTAAACATATTGGCATCCAAATCCGATTATACTCGGATTATGATCCAACAGTTAGCGGTCTTATAGAGAATAAGAAGGAGACTCGCATAATCAAGAGAGAGAACACCACCGCTTGTGGTTTCTTTAAGAAGCATAAACAATTGTTGGGAACTCATATTAATCACATAACATTTTAAAAAGCCTCCATCGACTAATCGGATTCACTTAATCAAAGTTTGATTAAGAATCATTCATAACCGGGAGCAAGAATGGCTTTCCGACTGGACGAACCATTCAGGTATATTAATGTGCCTAACGCACTTATGTTATATTACTTTCAAAAACTTTTCACAAACAGGTTGGTGATTCATAATCGCCTCGAACCACTGCCGAAATATTTTGGTATTGTAGAGATCATCAGAGTATTTCATCCATTGTCGTCTACCCTGTACCAAGATCACAGGACTTAAGCTATCCTTGATCTTTCATTTGCATATGGTGAGGTAGAGATCAGAGAGGCCTATTACCCTGTCGTCTACACTACACCGCCAATTGCACTTAGCTAGAGTGCGCATCACCCCTCTCACACGAAGAGCAGGGGAAGAGTCATGACCCACCATTAGGATTAGGCCCCTCCTAATGTAATATTCTTTTAAAGAGAGGATATGGAACCACGTTTCCCTCCCTGAAACTACCTTAATCACAACAATGTCTCAGCGTGAGACAACATACAAGGTCACCCATAACGGGCCTAAATCCAGTTCTACCGCAAAACTGAATAAACAACATGGTCATTATTTCTAACAAATATAACAACCTCTCATATTTTAATAAGCACACAAGTTTTTCTCAACACAAATATTAAATGGGATTCAATTCCTCATTTAATAACCATAATGCAAGAGAGAACCGTCCACTTGCCTTAGAAGGCGTGCTCAACGTCCTTAGCAATTCCAACAGTAATCCTTTTCACCCTTCTGCCAAATATAACAAAAGTATTCCTCAACAATGAGCTCACGGAAACACTTCTTAGTTGTATACTCAAATTCTACAACTTCCTAATCGAAAAACGATTTAATTTTCGAATATCGACATATAATAAATCCTTAGTTATCATGCTTTAAGGAGCCATCTTGGCGGAATTATAACTAATTATCCGCTTCACTTTTGAAAAAACTTTCTAAACAAAAAGTGTTCCTCAGTAGCAGTTCTTAAAGGTGACAAAATCTCGGATCAAACGGATTAACAACGAATCCTGAGTAATTATCCGAAGTCCTTTACCTGCCAATCGACATCAAAACTTGTATTCGCTTTAACTGAAGATCCTGACGTCCGTTTCTCGAGCGGTTTGAACCTGTGGGACCATATCAACGTCAAGATTATAAAAACCATAAATTTAATTAGCAAAGCGGAACCGAAAGGCCCTTACGGTGGCTCCGCAACTAACCCGCTAATTAATTTCGATGGTATATACTTTCACCCGAGCCCATGGCTCGTTTGGCTCGATAGTGGCTTGATCCCCGAGCCCAAGGGTGGTAGAGTATCGCCCGGTGGTGGTCCTCTTGGTGGGTGGTGGTCGGAAAAGCTGACGGTCGCCGGCGACGTCGCACGCGAGGCAAGAAGTGACTGGCGGTGACGTATTCTTCTCCCGAGCCAGCGTTCCATCCAATTCTCTAGCTGGTTCCTTTCCCTCACTTGCAGCAGCAACACAGCAAGGAAAATATGAGATGAAGGTGAAGATGGAGGTGGAAGAACTGGTGGAGGAAGCCAGGGCGAGGAAGAGAAGGCGGGGAAGAAGTTCGCCGAGTCCGTCGTTGTTCCAATCCCCGTCTCAATCTCTCTTTCTCTGGTTCCTTACCAAAAGCCGAGCCCTCTCCCAATTCTATCTCTTAGTTCCTTCGTAATTAAGACAATGAAGAGTCGGTTTAAAACTAAATCCGTATCGGAACGGAACTCGCGTTAAGGCGGTATAATTATGTACCTCGGGTGGAAAAACTTACTAAATACAAAACGTCCCGTAAATTATGTAGACTAATAAAACCAATTTTCCATGATTTTATCTTGCTACCTTCAATTTTTAAGGCTTTCGTTTCGTATTTTAAACCCTTTACAGTACATAATTAAAAAGACGGCTTATCCAATAAATATTCTTTTTCCACTGAAAAATCCTAGAATTCATACCGATCCATAAAATCATTTCTTTGTGATTTTAGGATATCACCAAGAATTTTCTAGGATTTAATCTCCAACAAAAATATTGGATTAAGCGTTAAAACAGTCAAAGAGGTTAAAAGGATATCCGAGAAAAATTCAAAAAATATCCTCAAAAACCACAGTTATTACAGAAACGTACGCTCCTGTTGCAAGAATAGAAGCCATCCGTCTTTTAATCGCCTATGCTGCTCACAAAGGATTTAAACTCTATCAAATGGATGTGAAGATGACATTTCTGAATGGGTACCTACAAGAGGAGGTTTATGTGTTGCAGCCTCCAGAGTTTGAAGATGTTGATCACCCTGGCCATGTCTACGTGATGGATAAGGCTCTCTATGGTCTTAAACAGGCGCCTCGTTCTTGGTATGATAGATTCGCACAATTTCTATTATCAAATGGATACAAACGTGGTGTGATCGACAAGACATTGTTCCTAAAGGAACAAGACGGTGAGGTATTAGTACTTCAAGTATATGTTGATGATATTATATTTGGTTCTACCAACCTTGAACTTGTAGAAAGCTTCAAGAATATGATGAGCAATGAGTTTGAGATGAGCATGATCGGTGAACTCACTTTCTTTCTTGGTCTACAAGTGGTACAAAGTGATGAGGGAACGAAGGTACATCAACAAAAGTACATCAAGGAGCTATTGAAGAAGTATGGTATGGATTCTACGAAACCATTTGATACTCCTATTTCTCCTTATACTCGTCTTGATGCTGATCTTAATGGTGTTGATGTTGATCAAACGATGTACCGAGGAATGATTGGTTCCCTATTGTACCTAACGGCTAGTAGGCCAGATATTATGTTCATTGTGTGTCTTTATGCTAGATTCCAAGCTAATCCTGAAGAAACACATCTGAAAGAAGTGAAAAGAATTTTGCGCTACTTGAATGGGAATGATGGGTTGTGTCTATGGTATTCAAGACATAACTCGTTCAATCTTGTCAGATTCTCGGATGCAAATTTTGCAGGTCACTTGGTAGATAGGAAGAGAACATTAGGTATGGCCCAATTTCTTAGTCCTTGATTGGTGTCTTGGGGATTGAAGAAGCAAAATTCGGTTGCTCTTTCCACGGCTGAAGCGGAGTATGTCGCAGCAGCCGCCTATTGTTCCCAGGTTTTGTGGTTAAAACAACTAGTGGATTTCGGTATGTCTCTTGAAACTATCCTTATCTTGTGTGATAATACAAGTGCCATCAATATCTCTAAGAATCATGTGCATCATTATAGAACCAAACATATAGATATTCGACATCATTTCTTACGAGATAATGTTGAAAAAGGTTTCATTAAGATGGATCATTGTAGGACTGAAAAATCAAGTTGCGGATATTTTCACCAAGGCTTTAGAAAGAAAACCCTATGAGCATTTCAGGATGTTGCTAGGAATGATTTCTTTGTAGTAAACAAGTCCCGGTCCTCTAATCCCTCAGTGCCTGCCTAAAGAGGTAACTTCTCAGGGAACTACGTATTATTTGACATGTTTTATAATGGCTTATATATTTCCTCTATGCATTGATGTTATATAAATTATAAATTGTTAATTGATAAATGCTAAAAGGAACTGAAACTAAAATGATTAATATCCAAGATTTTCTTTTAGCCCAAAATAACCAACTTGATCTATTCCATCCCTCACTTTAAGCCGAAATGATGGTTGGTTGTGTCCTTTAGCCTGGTCCAAACAAAAGTTCCCTATGAACCCCTTTTGATTACCTTTTAATGGGGAATAATTGTTTGGGTGTCAAAAATATCCCAAGCCCTCAAAAGGTTGAATGGAACATCCCTTGTCCCTTGTCCGTTCAAACAGGCCTTTTTATCCACTCATGGTTACGAGGAATGGAACTAGTTGTTTGGAGATCTTGATTTTTGGAGAAAACATCCTTGAATTGTTTTTGAAGATTTTTCTCTGAAAAGGAACAGACGTCTACTCAGCTCAGAGAGGACACAGTGTAATAGCCGTTGTGATTGCGAGTTTGATTTTTCCAGCTGTTGTACAGTGCTTTTGCAGGAAAAGATAGGACGTTTTGCAGTATCATCTTAATGGCGGTGTAAAAATCATAATTAGGGGAAGTATTAGCCATTGAGATATGGATAGAAGATTTTGGGAAGATTGTGATCTTATTCAACAAGGAAAGAGATGTGCTTTATATACCCTTCTCTCTCGGTCATTATTTTTCACCGCACCTCCGTTTTTACCTTCTAGAACCCTAATCTTCTTCAAGCTTCAAGCTTCAAACTTCTCTCTCTCTCTCTCTCTCTCTCTCTCTCTCTCTCTCTCTCTCTCTCTCTCTCTTCAATGGAGTCTTATTCGAACACCCCTGTCCTAAACATCGAAGGCCTTGATGATTCCGAACTCAAGGTTCTTCAAGCCAAACTTGACGCTCTCAAAAAGGCCAAGCTTTCATCTCCCTCTCTCGTTACAAAGCTTCAATCACAATTTGATGTTGTTGCCGACCTTAGAGCCAATGTTGTTGATGGGGCTCCAAGTGAAAAGGAAGCTTTGCCCGAGGAATCAGAAAAGAGTCCTTCAATGGTCCCCTCGGAAAACCCCTCTGAAAAACCTGCTGAAACTGAGGAGGAAAAAGAAGGGCTCGGTGACAATGAAAAAGAAGAACTTAACTCACCTCCCAAGGAACCCGCTGAAGAACCGGAAAAGGTGAAAGCTTTACCGGTGCACTTGCGTCCTGGATGGGTCAAGTCAACGAGCCGAGGCAAGAGCAAGGCCAGGAAGCGAGTCCCTCCCCATCCGACTCAGATTCTTCACGTATCTGATTCGAAAAGGACTTCTTCCCCCGCCTCCAAGAATGCGAAGACGGCTCCAACAGGGAAAAAGCACAGCCTTTTATCTATCGGCACCACTTCAAAGAAAACGGTGGTCGAAGACTATTGAGGAAGAAGATCCAGAAGAACTCGAAGAAGAGACTGGTTCTAATCCTGAGGAGGTGGAGTCTGAGGAAAAGATGGAGTCTGGTGGTGAGGGTGAAGATGAGGAACTTGAGGAGGTGGTTGAAAAAGACTTCAAGTCTGCTAAGGCAAAAGGGAAATTGCCAATGGAACCAGAAGGCACTTCTAAGAAGAGTGCAAAGAAGTAGTCGCTCCTCTGGTGATCGATGATGAATTTATGCAAGACCGTGACTTGGAGGAGTTTTGGGAACTTCTCAAGTTCCAAAGCTGGGAAAAGATCTGTGCTTCGAAGGTCAAGGTAGATGTGTCTGTTCTTGTTGATTTCTTTTCTCTTTACCAACTAGTTGATCTCTCCACTGGTCCCTTGGGTTTCTCTACTATTGGAGAATCTGATATTTCTTTCTCTTTGGGGTCTGTTGCAAAAGTTATTAGGGTACCTTGTGAAGGATTTGGGGAGTTGCACACTTCAAACAACTGGCCAAAGAACAAGAATCAACTCATCAAGAGTGTTATGGGGAAGGTGTCTGGTGTTGGTCCTTACTCTACGAGCGATCTTGATTACACTGCAAGAATTGCACATCAGTTTCAGATCAAGGTCGCGGTTCCAAGGCTGGAGAAGAGGAACAATCTCACCATCAACGACATGATTATGCTGGATAAGTTTATGAGGAGGGAAAGAATCAGTCTTCTAGAGATTATGATGTGGCACATGGCCAAGAGCTCAGGGAAGAATCATGGTTTGCCTTACCCTTAGTTTGTAAAGGCAATTTTGAAGGAGAAGAATGTGTATGTTCCTTCACGAGAGGAGTTCTTTGGATTACCCCTGGATATGCGCAATATCTCGAGCATAATTTACCAGGGTGATTCAAAGGGAACAGCTGCAAAGAAGACTGCTCAGATGGACGTTGGGAGTTCTTCGATGAGTGGGAGTATTAATGCCAAGATGTTGATCGAGCTTCAAATGATTTCCTCTCAGTTAAGTACCATCATTGGGTACTTGGCTAAGAGAGACACTGCCAATGTTGTTGCTGATTCCACCTCCTCTGAACCATGATGTGGACCCTTCCATTGTTCTCTTGCCTATCTATCCCCACTTAAAATTTTGAGTTATTCTCTTGGATGTTAAGACTTTTATGTTCTTTTTTGTTTTCTGTGGCTGTGATTTCCGTGACAATTATCTATGATTTAACTATCTTTTGCTTATGAATGGTTTGAGTTTCAATTAAATTAGTTCATTTGCTCTACGTTTTGCTTGATGATTGTTGACCTTTTGATGATGTCAAAAGGGGAAAGTTAGGGAAAATGCAGAGATGCGTTCTATCCAAGAAATACAGAGGGAACTTTGGCTAAGGGGGAATATGTTGTTACCTCTTATGAGTAGGAACAACTATGCATCTGTTAAGGGGGAACCACCGGAAATTTTTCCTTTTCTATATCTATATCCTTACTGGTTTCTAGATGTGCATTTTTGTAGAGGCTTGTCGATCATCATCAAAAAGGGGGAAATTGTTGGAACAATGGTTGTTCTATTGTTTCTCTTAGTTTTGATGATAACAAACTTATTTGGTATAACTTACTTCTACATGTAAGAGAAAACATGTACATTGTCATGAGTGACGGAACATTGTGAGGAACACTGGTGGGAACGAGTGACAAATTTAGGAAGCGCGTCTCGAAAGGAACGTGGCTTTCTATTAATAGCAAGTTACCAGATCTTATGCGAGCGATCTTCTACGAAGATACGATAGTTGTGGGAGGTTTCTTGAGAAGATTAAAGAAGGATAAGATCAAAGCTCACACGATCTTATGTAGGAAATCCGAGATCATTCGGTTTTGGCAAGAATCGGCATGGTTGATGATCCAAATCACAAACAATACTTTCTCCTATTGGCGTGGGATTTGTTAAGTGGAAAATCTACGTAATTAGGCAAGAATTACGTATGAGAATAGACTTGACATTTCGTATAAATGGCTAGGTTATAGCTAGGGTTAAAGTGTGGTTGATTACGGCGAACTTGAAGTGAGAGCTTTTCGAGTGTACGAGTGTGTGGCTTTTTCGATGAAGAATCCACAAGTAAGTGAGTACTCAAGTCAGTAGTTTACTTCCACTTAGGTTTACGTTTAGGGTTGTAGAAGTCTAGTTGGTTGAACTTTGGTTGGTGCCTTAGTTACCAGGGAACTTGACTTGCCTTGTAATCGTTGAAACTTAATAAAAGTATTCTATTGAAAATCCTCTGAGAAGGAGTCTCAGGGGTAGAGGTTTTTTCTTTCTACGACTTGTTGGTCGGACAGAAAGTTTTCCTTTATAAATTTTGTGTTCTTATTGTTTATTTCCACTGCCTAGGGAACATTGCTAGTTCACTGACTTGTTACTAACGCTTCACGATCCACCAATTGGTTTTGGGATGGAACCTTATGGGCTTGTGTACTAGGCTTGGCAATTGGGCCCTTCTCCCTCGTAACAAGGCTTGGCAATTGGGCCTGTCTCCCTCGTAACAAATCCTATACAGAAATTTTTATTAAAGCCTAAAGAAGGTAGAAGAATATACGACAACTAACTCAAGCTGCAAGTTTTGATCACTCCAACAGAACAAAAGTTGAGTGAAGGACAAAAAAATGGCCATGGCAATAACAGAACTAGTCAAGCCTATGAATATAGTCAAGTCATCTTCTATGCCTAGTATTAGTTCACTAGTACAACATGCTAATTAATACCACTTTTTCGTCCGACGTTATCTTACCGTAATAAAATTCCGGATTTCGATTATTCAAAAACCGGTAGCAACAGTAGTATTTCTAACATGGCTCTTAATTTTCACAAAACATAGGTCAATTGAGGGCCTGATTTCGTTGAATACCACATCATTTCTTGCCATCCATACATAGTAGATTACATCCATGATCATTGATGTCGTTATAAGGACTTGAATGTTCTTCTTTCTTTTATTTTCTTTGTTGTATGTATGAGAGAAAAAAAACAGAGAAGATCAAAGAGCCAAGTTTTTGGTTTTATGGTGTGGAACTCTAAATAGTCACAATCACCTTTTTTTCTTTTATATAAGGATCAAAACGATAACTACAAACAAGGAACTGAATATGCACAAAATTAGAAAACTACCTCCTACAAGTGCACTACTTTCACTCCTTTATGACTAAGTCAAGAAATTAACTAACTTGTAACATTATAGATTTTCTTGAGAATTTTGGTTTACATAAATAAAATTAGAAAATAAACTTAGTCTAACAACAACAAGCTTAAAATATGACATTTCGTTTAAGCTTGTCTTGATCAATCCTGTTTGACACTACTCATGCCAATTCTTTCTCTCAGTTCCATGACCCTTTAATGTCCAAGGGGTTTGGCCAACAAGTCTACCAATTGAATTTCAATTTTGACATACTCTACATTGTTGTCTCCTTTCTGAACGCAATATCTGATAAAGTTATACTTGGTGTCAATGTGTTTATTTTTGTCATAGAGCACCGGGTTCTTGGCTAATGTTATAGTAGACTTGTTATCAATCCTTAACATTGCCTTCACTTAATGTTTTCCCCTTATCTTGATCAAAACTCTCCCAAGCCGCACTCCTTGGCAAGCCCATAATGTAGCAACTATATATTCAGCCTCACAACTTGACAGAGCAACATATACTTCTTCTTCAAGCTCTCCATTCAAGAAAGTTGTCTTTAGATCCATGTAATGTACTTCCTTGTCCCTTTGAGCTGCATAAGCTAGCAACATCCTGATTGTTTCTAATATTGCCACTAGTGCAAAACTTCATTGTAGTCTGTGCCATGTTTTTGCACATAACCTTTTGCACGAGTCTTTCTTTATGCTTGACGATTTCACCATTTTGATTTTTCTTCAGCTTAAATATCCATTTTAAGCCATTTTCCTTGTGATCTTTTGGCAAGTTCACAAGTTCCCATGTGTCATTGCTCCTTATAGAAGAGATTTCTTGTTCCATTGCTTGTCTCCAAATCTTATGTCTTGAGGCTTCTTCATAAGAATTGGGCTCCTCTATGGACAGGAAATAGAGGCCAACTTCTACTTCAGGTTCTCATGTGGCATCATAGGTGTCTTTGAGTGATCTGTACTTTAGGCGACCTCTTGAACTTGTTCTTGAGGCATTGGAACATTAAGGGTTGGTTGGTGTAGATGGGATTGCCTAATTTCCTAATTCTCCTCCAGAATGTGTAATAGAACTTGAGATGTCATCTAGACTTTCTGTTGCTTGTCTCCCCTCCTTGAAACATACATTGAAAATATTCTCTGAGTCATGTCCCACTTCATGTGCATTCTTTTCCCAACACCAACTCTTTCCTTCTTCAAACACCACATCTCGAATGATCACAACTGTAAGACCCCAATTTTAAATACCAGAATGTAACTTGGTTGTGGACCTCACATGGGTCCACTTAGGCTAAACTAAAAACAATCTCACAATGTAGGACCTTGCAACAAAGGCATGTCGATAAATATAAGAAAAAACACCCAACTTATAACTCTTGAAAAGTAATAACAAAGCCATGGCCTTCGGGCATCTATTCAAGCGGTTAAGACTTCATGGTAGTACCATGAGGTTTCCGTTTCAACTCCTACGGGAAGTACCCAAGACCAAAAAAAAAGTAATAATAAAGCCATGTATTCACTGTACCAGACAACCCAACACAATCCAAATTTTTGATCTTATAGATGTTAAAAACATCTAACTTGAAAAGATAACATTGTCTCCTAGGACCTTCAGTCACACAAAACGTTACCCGAATCCATTCTAAGACACTCCACGTCGATCCAACTCACCATCATTCTGGAGCAGATTCCTTGGAGTATTATTAAATCTAGAGTGATTACCTAAAAGATCAACAACACCTCAAAGGGCTATTTCACGGCTCTAATATAAACCAAATAGAAAACACGATATGCGGTAGCAAAACAATTTAACAAAATAGACGGTAAAGTAAGTAATAGTATATTGATGTTCGTATTTTTGGTATAGTTTTTAGTATGTTTTCTTAGTTTATTAGGATTAGTTTTGATAAGATTAGGGTTAGTTTTATGTGTTTTTGGATAGTTTTGCATATTTTGTGAAAAGTATGGAAGCTACTCCGTTTTGTGTATTTTTATAGGTTTTAGCAAGGAAAAGGTGTTGTTTGGAGCTAAATTTGGAGCGCTATGATGAAGGATGGAGGAATACAAGATGAAGAAGTTGAAGTCTAAATTTTTGAAGCTGAAGTATTGAAGAATCCAAGCCCAGGCTCGTTAACGAGGCTGTAAGGGCTCGTTAACGAGGTCACGAGATGAAGTTTTCGAGGGTGTGATCCTGTGCCTCACCGATCCTGTGCGGGAATTTATTTTCGTGTTGGTAGAGTGTCTTTTTATGATTTTAGGGTTATTATATTATGTATTTTAGGTCTTGTTATCTTTCTAGATTTTATTTCTATCTTTTAGGATTTTATTTCTATCTTTTTAGGAAAGTTTTTATCTTTTAGTCTTTTTGTTTTCTAGCCTTATTAGTATAAATAGCCCTCTTATTTAGCCTAGAAAAGGGGGGAGACGAAGTAGAAAGAAAGGAGTAGAGCCGAGATAGAGAGAGGATCGAAAGTCGAGATCGAGAGCTCGGTGGACGAGAGTTACCGAAGTCGTTAGTCAGTATTTCGGTTCGGTGCTTTGTTTTTTTTTTCGGTTTCTTCTGACCTTTTGTAAAACGATATTTCTTATTAATTTGAGTAGTGTTTTGTTTTCAATGATTTCTTTTGTTGAATTTATTTGTTTCTTAGTTATGAGTAGTGAGTAGTCTTCTTTTCTAGGGTCGGGGTTTAAACCCGGCATAGTTATGCATGTTTGAGGAGTAAGATTATGTGTTGAATGCCTTCTATCTATTTATGATTGTTTGTTGTGCTTAGACCTAGATGAAAGTCAAGGTGATTTGAGTTTTTAACTTGATTGAGAGAGAAAGTTATAGACTTGAAGGTTGATATTGTTTGATTACGAAAGTTTCAAGCTTTAGATCCAAAGCAAGCAATTGAGTGAATTGGTTTATGAAAATAGATTAATTTACTTATTAGTCAATGAAAGTTGATGAATTTATCTATTTGAAGGCATGATCTTTTCTTCTTACTAGATTATATGCATGACTATGTTGTGGTATCCCTTATCCTAGATCTTTGTTCTTATTTGAATTCTCTTTAGTGATATTCGTTGTCGAGTTCGTAGACTCGGTACCGAACTGGTTTAGGTCGTTAGTTTTAGTCTTTTGTTTACGGTGGTTCGTTAACGACCCTGACAACGTCGTTAACGAGGCTGCTTGTGAGTGTTTTGCTTGTTTTGTTTGATTGTTAGTAGTCGATAAACAAACAACCTTGCTTCTCGTGGAACGATCCTGACTCCCCTATACTCAGCGGGGTCTTGACTTATAAATTTATTTGTTGTCCCGAGTGAAGACCCGTCCAACAAATTAGCGCCGTTGCCGGGGAAGCAACGTGTTTGTTTGTTTATCTGTGGATCTGGGAATAGCCTAACCCCGTTTTTGTTTTTAATTTTTGTTTTCTTTGTCTGTTTTCTCAGCGCATGCCGGTAGGACGTCGAAGGCTCGAATTTGACAACGCTGGTTATTATTCAGAACCTGAACGTTCCCTACACCGTAGACGCCGAGAGAACCGAGCCATGGCCACACCTGAAGAGCTGGCTCGTCAGTTAGAAGTCCTCCAAACACAGATGGAGGCATTGAAAACCGAGAAGGAAGGCGTTGCCGCTGAGGCCGAGCGTCAACGAGCTAACAATGCTCGTCTACAGGAGGAGCTGAACGCCTATCCGAGGAATGCCAAACAGTACATGCATCCAGAACTGAGGGTGCCAGAGTCCCCAATCGTGCTTCCGGAGATAGAGAAACCCTTTGAGATCAAGTCTCAATTCATATCCTTAATTAAACGGGCTCAGTTTGAAGGGAAACCTACTGAGTGCCCTATGGAGCATATTAGAAATTTTCTTGATCTATGTGACACCATAGCTGCTGAAGGTGTCTCACTTGAATATGTTCTGTTAAAAGCTTTCAGGTGGTCTCTAGCTGGAAAGGCCCTGAGCTGGTTGGAGAGCCTACCTCCTAAGTCTATCAGGACTTGGAAGAACTTGTATGATCAATTTCTTACAAAATTCTTCCCTCCTGCCAAGACGACGGAGTTGAGGAAACGCATCACCTCCTATCACCAGCTGCCTAATGAGACTTTTGTTGAAACATGGGAAAGATTCAAAGAGATGCTTAGACAGTGCCCCACTCATGGGCAACCTTTATATGTTCTGCAAGAAATCTTTTTCCAGGGTATCAACGCAGAGACCAAGAATCGCATCAACACGCATACAGCGTGCGGTTTTATAGAGTTGGACCCTACGGCCGCATGGGAATTGCTTGATAAGCTGTCCAATTATGATGCCATGTATGGAACCCAGCAAGCTCCCCAGCCGCAGAAACGTCTCTACGTGCCTAACCGAGAAGAAGTTGACCCAGACGTTAAGAATCAATTTCTACAAGACGAGGTCAACCGCCTGAAGAAGTAGTTAAGTTTTCTGAAATCCTCTCAATCTTGTGCAGGTAAGAGCCGCTGAGACAATTGCTGAGATGAATTATATGAGAGGCCCATACAGGAACCAGCCTAGCAACTTTGACAAGTCGAACAACTATCAGACGTGGGGCAATCAAAATCCTAATCCAAGCTATGCAGCGCCTCCACCAAATAGACGATCGACGCCTTATCGACCTCCAGGCCATCAGGAGTCACCATCTTGGGTACAAGGGTTACAGGAAAGCATCAATGGAGTTCACAACAAGGTTAATGAAGTTCAAGCTAACCTTAACCACCAGAATAAAAGATGGGGAGAATTCGATGTATGGAAGAAGAATGTCGATTCCCAACTTGGGAACCTTGCTGCACAGATTCCAAGGCCACAAGGGCAACTTCCGAGCCGTCCCGAGGAAAACCCTAAAGGACAAATAGCAGCAGTACACCTTAGGAGCAGAATGACATTACCGGAGCGAGTCCAAGCTGAGGACAAGAAGGAAGAGGACGCCACGGTCCAGCTCGGTAACGAGCCAGTGAGGGCGATTACCGAACCAGCGTACCATGGTAACGAGGCTCCGAGAGTACCTAACGACCCTTGCCCAGGTAAGTTTTCTAATCCGAGCCTTCCTCTCAATCACAGGGCAGTTAACGACCCTATCAGGGTCGGTAACGACCCGCCGAGCATACCTAACGACCCTAGTGTCGACCCGGTAGCATCACCCCTCGAGCCTAACTTGGTTCCGAGGATGGTGAAGTCTCTTCCATTTCCCACTAAGAAATCCATGGACTCTACTGAGAGTAAGTTCAAGCGTTTCCTAAAGATTCTTCAGGGCATTAATATTTCCATTCCATTCGCTGAAGCCCTAAGCGAAATGCCGACTTACACAAAATTCTTGAAAGATATTCTTAGCAGGAAAAGATCCATTACAGAATTGCAGGATGAAGTCAGATCTATAGCTCTACCAGAAAAGTTGGGAGACCCAGGGAGATTCGCAATAACTATTGGTATAGGCGACCACAAGTTCAAAGCTTTATGTGATCTGTGAGCCAGTGCTAGTTTACTTCCTCTCTCAATTTGGTCTAAAGCCAACATGGGACCACTAAAGCCCATCAACATGCGGTTCTTGCATCAAACCTACAGGGGTTGTAGAAGACTTTCCAGTTCAAGTGGGCAAATTCTTTGTTCCAAACGACTTCATCGTCATGACAATGCCCGAAGATCCGGTAGTCCCCATTATTTTGGGACGACCGTTCCTCGCCACAGCTGGAGCCATAATTGATGTTAGGAGGGGACTCCTAACTTTCGAAATTGGGGATGAGGTAACGGAATTCCGATTCAAACAATCAATTAAGGAGACCGATAGAGCCGAAATCAAGATGCTCTACACCCACAAGAGATCATTGAATGTGGAGACCCTATTGGAAGATTGGCATCAGAAGATGAAATTTCAGGTCAAAGATGGGCGAAAATAGCTCTTGCAGTTTCGGTAACGAGTCCCCAGCCTCCGTACCGACTCTACTAGCAGAAGAAGCAGGCTCGTTAACGACTCCACCAGCATCATTAACGACCTTGGCCGAAGACAATGAAATTTCATCATTTGAATACCTCGAGGAGGTGTTGAAGACGGAGCCAGAAGAACCGATTCTAATCCCAGCTGATCCGTCCCCAACACTTAAACCCCTTCCAGACTCCCTCAGGTATGAATTCCTTGGTCCTAATTCTACTTTTCCGGTCGTCATTAATGCTAAATTAAAAGATGAGGAAGTAGGAAAACTACTGAATGTGCTTAGGATGCATAGGAAAGCCATAGGCTACTCCCTAGATGATATAACTGGCATATCTCCTTCCCTTTGCATGCATAGGATATACATGGAGGATAATCATAAACCCACAATAGAGCATCAACATAGGTTAAATCCTAACATGAAAGATGTGGTTAAAAAGGAAATCATTAAACTACTTGGAAGATTGGCGTCAGAAGATGAAATTTCAGGTCAAAGATGGGCGAAAATAGCTCCTGCAGTTTCGGTAACGAGTCCCCCAGCCTCCGTACCGACTCTACTAGCAGAAGAAGCAGGCTCGTTAACGACTCCACCAGCATCATTAACGACCTTGGCCGAAGACAATGAAATTTCATCATTTGAATACCTCGAGGAGGTGTTGAAGACGGAGCCAGAAGAACCGATTCTAACCCCAGCTGATCCGTCCCCAACACTTAAACCCCTTCCAGACTCCCTCAGGTATGAATTCCTTTGTCCTAATTCTACTTTTTCGGTCGTCATTAATGCTAAATTAAAAGATGAGGAAGTAGGAAAACTACTGAATGTGCTTAGGATGCATAGGAAAGCCATAGGCTACTCCCTAGATGATATAACTGGCATATCTCCTTCCCTTTGCATGCATAGGATATACATGGAGGATAATCATAAACCCACCATAGAGCATCAACGTAGGTTAAATCCTAACATGAAAGATGTGGTTAAAAAGGAAATCATTAAACTACTTGATGTTGGGATCATATTTCCTATATCGGATAGCCAATGGGTGAGTCCGGTCCATGTAGTCCCAAAGAAAGGGGGATGACTGTCATAGAAAACGAAAAGGGAAAGCTTATTCCAACTAGGACCACCACTAGTTGGAGGATGTGCATTGATTATAGGAATCTTAATAGTGCTACTAGAAAAGATCATTTTCCGCTTCCTTTCATTGATCAGGTGTTAGAACGCTTAGCCCAGCATGATTATTTCTGTTATTTAGATGGCTATAGCGGTTTTTGGCAAATTCCCATTCATCTTGATGACCAGGAGAAGACAACCTTTACATGTCCTTATGGAACCTTTACTTATAAAAGAATGCCATTTGGGCTTTGCAATGCCCCTGCCACCTTTCAAAGGTGTATGATGGCCATTTTTTCGGATATGATAGAGGAGATTGTAGAGGTTTTCATGGATGACTTTTCTGTTTATGGTTCTTCATTTGATTCTTGTCTTGCTAACCTTGCATGAGTGCTTAAAAGATGTGAAGAAATCAATCTTGTGTTAAATTGGGAAAAATGTCATTTCATGGTTCAAGAGGGGATAGTACTAGGGCATCTTGTCTCTAAGAGAGGAATAGAAGTAGATAAAGCAAAGATTGAGCTTATTGAAAAACTACCTCCCCCTTCCTCTGTAAGAGACATAAGGAGTTTCCTAGGGCATGCTGGCTTTTACAGACGATTTATTCAGGACTTTTCGAAGATAGCTAAACCCTTGACTAACCTACTAATGAAAGATGTAGTGTTTGAGCTGTCTCCAGAATGTCTTGAAGCATTTTACAGGTTAAGAGCTGCCCTCGTGTCCGCCCCCATTATGCAGTCCCCGGATTGGACATTACCCTTCGAGATTATGTGCGATGCCAGTGACTATGCAGTCGGTGCAGTCTTAGGACAACGAAAGGACAAGAAACTCCACGCCATCTACTACGCCAGTAAGACGCTGGATGAGGCGCAGAGTAAGTATACCACAACGGAGAAGGAGTTTCTTGCTGTGGTGTTTGCCTTTGAAAAATTCCGGTCCTACCTTGTTGGATCCAAAGTGATTGTTTATACTGACCATGAGGTTGTTAGATACCTAATGGCCAAAAAGGATGCCAAGCCTAGATTGCTTCGTTGGATGCTCTTACTGCAGGAATTTGACCATGAAATAAGAGACAAAAAGGGAGCAGAGAACTTAGTGGCAGATCACTTATCCAGATTGCCAGTTGAACACATCACTGAATCCAATAATGAGGTGCCAATAAACGATTCCAGACCTGACGAACACCTCCTGCTGAACGAGGTCGAACTCAACAAAACCCTCGTTACCGACCCCTTCAGGGTCGTTAACGAGGCACCGAGGCTGGAACGCATGGATCACAAAGGTAAAACTCCAGGATGGATCGACATATCAGTTGGGCAGGTCGTTACCAAGCCACGGGAGGTCGTTACCGAGGATAATACTGCATCCCCAAGCTCGTTAACGATCCACTCGAATCTTATGAGAACCAAGGTAGGTAAGATTTCTGAACCCGAACTTGCTCAATGCCATTCAATTCCATCTCCTCCTTCTACTTCTTCGATATCAATCCGTGCTGCTAGAGGGTCGAAAGCCCCTTGGTTTGCGGATTTCGCTAACTATTTTGTAGGAGGCGTAATTCCCGAGGGTTTATCCCCACAAAAGAAGAAGAAGTTCCTCCACGATGTAAAACAGTACTATTGGGATGATCCTTACTTGTTTAAACAAGGAAGTGACCACCTCTTTAGACGCTGTGTCCCAGAAGAGGAGATAGAGAACGTAATTCGTCAATGTCACACACTTCCTACTGGAGGTCATGCAAAAGGGTTCAAAACCACAGCGAAGATTCTTCAAAGTGGTCTCTATTGGCCAACCATGTTCAAGGATGTACAGGCTTATGTGACAGCATGTGATGGGTGCCAACGCTCAGGCAACATCACTTGGAGACATGAGAATCACTAACCGGGATATTAGAGGTCGAATTATTCGACGTATGGGGTATAGACTTCATGGGACCGTTTCCCGCATCAGGCCCCTACAAGTACATCCTAGTGGCGGTCGATTATGTCTCTAAGTGGGTAGAAGTCGTTGCTACAAGGACTAACGACGCTAAAACTGTGGCTAAGTTCATCAAGACCAACATTTTCCCCAGGTTCGGCATTCCAAGAGTCCTCATTAGTGATGGTGGTTCTCATTTCATTGAGCGGAGTTTTGAAGCACTTTTGGCTAAGTATGGGGTATCCCATCGGGTGGCAACACCATATCATCCCCAAACCAGTGGCCAGGTTGAAGTTTCAAACATGCAAATAAAGAGCATATTGGAGAAGACAGTGTCCCGTTCTAGGAAGGATTGGTCTTCCAAATTGGACGACGCTCTATGGGCATACAGGACAGCATACAAGACGCCTCTACACACCACTCCTTATAATCTAGTGTATGGCAAGGCATGTCATTTACCGGTTGAGATGGAGCATAAAGCATTATGGGCTCTCAAGGAGCTCAACATGAACCTCGACGCGGCAGGAGCAAAAAGATTCATGGACTTGCAAGCATTAGAAGAATTGAGGCTGAAGGCGTACGAAAATGCTGAAATTTACAAAGAGCGCACCAAGCGGTGGCATGATCGGAAATTAGTGCCCAAAACTTATGAAGTTGGCGATAAGGTACTTCTTTTCAACTCTAGACTCCGATTATTTCCAGGGAAGCTTAGGACACGATGGAGTGGGCCATTCGTGGTTCATCACATCTATCCTCACGGTGCGGTAGAGTTGATCTATAACCAAGGTGTAATCTTCAAAGTTAACGGCCACCGGCTGAAGAAGTTTTACAAGCAACCCGACCCGAATGAAGAGATCAGAGTCACTATGGCTCTTACAACGTCGGACTAGCCAAGGAGTACGTCGGGCTGATGACGTTAAAAATAGCGCTTACGGGAGGCAACCCGCTTTAGTATAGACTATATTTTTCTTTTCTTTGTAGATTCTTTTTCCTAGCTTTCTTTTGAAGTTATATTTAAAAAGTTTTTAGGATAGAAATTAGGAATAAATTTAGAGCTAACAAGATGCAGGAAAAGGGGCTCGAAAATCACTCAAGGAGGTTACGGTGGCTCGTTAACGACCCACCCAGGGTCGTTAACGACCTGGTTCGACGAACCGACTCGGGCAAGTAAATATTATTTCTAACCCTAATCTATCTTCTATCTTCTATCTTCTACCCTATTTCTTACCCTCCCCAGCCGCCACTACCTACCCTCTCTCCTATTTCTACCCCCTTTTATTTAACCCTTCTAAAACCCTCAAAAATCCTACCCACAATCTCACACTCCAAATCCCTCAAATCCTCCACCGAATACCTTCACCACCGATCGGAATCCTTCACTCCACCGACCGTCGGAGACGCCGTCGTTACCGAAGCCCGGAACCCCGTTTTTCCCACCGACGAGATCCAAGCTCGTTACTCACCAAATCCAATCTCTTGTTCTTCAATTTCGCGATTTTCCGGTATGATTTCTAAACCCTAACTCTTAATTGCATGATTCATGGTTTTTAGGGTAGAAATTTCATGTCTCTGATTATGTTTATAGAGAGGGTCGATTTGCATGTTTGGATTTTGCTCATGAAACTTTGATTGTGCCTAGTTGTTCTTGATCTTGGAAAGGATATTCATGTTAGATGTCTCCATTGTGAAAATTTGACTTGAAAAGCATGAATTTTTCTTGTTCTAGTATTAAGTTCAATCTTTGCTAAATCAATTTCGGGTAAATTAAAGCATGTTCGGGATGGGTAATTGAGCAAGTATGGGGTACATATACCCGATTGTGTGTCTAGTGAAGGAGTATAGAGGATGCATGCTTGATTTATGGCTTGATTTTTGAAGAAGATAAAACTCGGAATTCTGTGAACTGGCTCTCGGCAGCTCGTTAACGACCCACACAGGCTCGTTAACGACCCTGCGCAAACTCCAAATGCAATAACCAGTCCAGATTCGTAAACGACCCAATTGGGTAGTTAACGAATTAATCCGAGGATTATTTCGAGACCAAGTATGGGGTCTCTTGCCTATCTACTTGAGTGGATCTTATCTTGGAAAATCATGATTGTTTTGTAGATCACATGACAAGTTCAAGCAGACCCGCTACCCGAGCTTAGAAGAAGAGAAGAAACCAGAGGTCTCCATCTCCACCTCGCAGGGACAACATGATCTTGCGTACTCAAGGGCAAGCAGACCGATACAATGCCATCTTAAACAAAGATCACAACACTCGGTGGTTTTCAAGGACGAGTGCCAAGCAAATGGGGATTTATACGGATGTCAAGGAGGCCTTTGTTATTCTCAGTGTACCTCATTTGCTGAAGGAGAGTTTACCACATTTTCCGGCCCTCACATCCGAGTTCCTGGACACTTTAGAGACGAGTTTCCCGTCAAAGACTTCGGCGGGACGCATCCGGTTTAGGCTCGGTAATGTAAGCCGAGAATACACCATGGCGGAGTTCAACGCAATTCTGGAGCTCCCAAACCCTTCTAGATATTACAGCTTGAAAGATTACAAGGTGACAAGAACTTGGAGTTACATCACCGGGGAGGTTGAACCCTCCGCAGCGGCACTATCCGGGGCAAGCATCATCAACCCCATATTTAGGATCATTCTCTGAGTCCTAGCCGCTACATTCTGGCCAAAGAGAGAGCTAAACAGGCCAACAAGGACGGAAGTTGCTTGTCTTCGCACTATCCTTTTTTAGGAGACCGGCCCTTTGAATTTGGGGTATGAATGGCTCTACAAACCTGGGAGTCGACCTTACTCGCTACACACCGGCTCATGCTCAACTCCTCAACAAGAGCTATTGGTATAGCTCCAGTGTTTTCATCCAAGCCGAGGGAGGGTTCAAAGTGAAAGTGCAAGACCGAATCGTTGTACCAACCCTTGACATGTTGGAGCTACTCTATGTACCAAATTGGTACGAGGTATGGACGGGTCATGCTTACCCGTTGGAGACCAAGCCGGAGGATGAGCTATCACTTAGGCCTTGTGAGACAAGGTTCGAGCGAGAAGGTGAAGAGATGGATGAAGATGAAGAGGAGGATAACAAGGTAGATGGAGAAGACACTGAAGAGGATGACACAGAGGGAGGCACGGAAGAGCTTAACTTCGAGGATGAAGACCTCGACACAAAAGTTTTGGGCACCAACGTCCTCGTTGACGAGCCTACCAGGCTCGTTAACGACCATTTCCAGGCTTCTACATATGTTCCTAACGAGGCACCCAGCTTCGTTAACGAGGGCCCGAGGACAACTACCGACCCTCTGCCAGCTCCTACCGACCCTCATTCCTATGGTCTTATGCCATACAACCCGGTGTTGTACCAAGACCACTTCCAGCCTCATTACCCACCACCTCCTCATCCCGAGTACACTGGATCGAGTATGCCACCACCATGGGCCGAGGATCTTTCTGCTCAGATGCAACAGCTTCACCTCCAGCAGTATCACATTCATAGGAGGATGGATAGATGGGAGACCGTCTATTCCGCTCGCATGTCGATGGAGGATGAGAGGCATCGTCAGAGAGAGGTGGACGATGCAGAGCGTTGGAGGACGATGTACGACTTTATGGGGAACTTCGAGCACTACTTTCCTCCACCAAACCATTGATTCAGCTTGAAGAAGACGTTTTCCTTGTTTTCCACTTTTGAGAATTTGTAAGTTTTATGGTTTTTCTTTTTTCTATTTTGTTGTTTTCTATTTCTTTCCTTCTTCTTATTTTTTTCTTACAATGGGGACACTGTAATTTTAAGTATGGGGTGGGAGAAAGTAGAAAACTTGTTATCTTTTGTTGCCTTATGTGTTTTATTTTGTTTAGAGTAGTTTTGTTTCATAAACTATAAAAATCGAAAAAAAAAATCGAAAAATTTTGAAAAAATCTAAAAAAGAGTTTTAGAATTGATAGATATCCCTTTCTTAGGTTCTATGATGGTAATTGCTGGTATAATCATATAATTCCTTGCAAGCATGTCTTTGATAGTATAGCCGGATTCTTTTTATGAAATTGTTTTTAGGAAGGAATAGCATTGATGAAATTGAGCACATATACTTTATAGCATAAGTGATGCAATCCAACAATAATTTACCTAGTGAGTTATTTTTTGACCTTATAGGGAGAACATCAAAAATCCCTCTTCTTTTCTTGTGTGATTTTACTCTCTATATGCATATTATCTCTTGAAATTGTGATGGTTATCTATTTCTTGAGACATATATAAGATTTATTGTTCATTACTTGTGAAGATTAGATGATAGAGAACTTATTTTTTTTTATAAGCTCTATTATTCCTTATCCTACCTTATCATTATCCTTCTTTTGACAGCCAAGTTGAGCCTTAAGCCTTTTATTTTTAGCTCCACAAAATTATTCCCTAACCGAGATAAGCTTGACCCTATCCGGGGATTAGGACTTAGATTGGAGAGGTGTTCTTTGTTGAGTGAAAAAAGAAAGGAGAGTGAAATATTATGTTTGGTTTGAAATAAATGATTATTGGGAAGGGTAGATTGGAAGTCTCTTGATTTTTTTTTAAATCATGTAAAAAGAAAGATCTCTTGATAGCAAAAAGATGCACGAAATAAGGTTGAAAGAAAGTTGCTAAAGAAGAAGAGGAGCACACGGTGAAGCTCGTTAACGACCCTGAAGTGGTTCGTTAACGAGGCAGGGAAAAAAAAGAAAGAGGAAGTTTGAAGTGCATGTGTTTATAGGGATAATATCATAGATTCTTTTTATTATTTTTATGAGGCTTTCTAGGATATATAGGGTGAGTGAATGAGTTTGTGCATAAAGAAGAGAGTGAGTTTGGTAAAGTTGTTCTTATGAGAGTTTTGGTAAGATATGTGAGTTTTTAGGAGTCTTTGATTCCCGGATATTATTAGCACCACATAGCCAAAATATTTCCACGCCTTATTGTTTTTACCAAGCCCCATTACAACCCGGCCGAATGGAAGCTTCTATGAAGTTTTTCATTGAGCCTAAGTTCTCTTGATGATTTTTGCTTGTTTTGACAAATCTTGGGTGGAGAGTATTGGTGATATAAGTTCCAATTTCTATGAGTTTTTGTATATTGGATGAGTTGAGAGATTGAATTTATAAGCCCATACACTTGAGAGTTGAGTGAAACACATTATTATCCCTTGTAAGGTTGGATTGTATTTTCTTATGTCTATTTGGTGAATATATGTGTGATGACGTTAATAATCGTTTGTTATTTTTCTTCTATGTGTTGATGTTGTTTTTTTAGATGATGGCTATGTCTTGATGAGTATGTTGTTTGGTTTTGATTATTGTTTAGTGATTGCTTGAGGACAAGCAAGTCTAAGTATGGGGTATTTTGATGTTCGTATTTTTGGTATAGTTTTTAGTATGTTTTCTTAGTTTATTAGGATTAGTTTTGATAATTTTAGGGTTAGTTTTGTGTGTTTTTGGATAGTTTTGCATATTTTGTGAAAAGTATGGAAGCTACTCCGTTTTGTGTATTTTTGTAGGTTTTAGCAAGGAAAATGTGCTGTTTGGAGCTAAATTTGGAGCGCTATGATGAAGGATGGAGGAATACAAGATGAAGAAGTTGAAGTCTAAATTTTTGAAGCTGAAGTATTGAAGAAGCCAAGCCCAGGCTCGTTAACGAGGCTGTAAGGGCTCGTTAACGAGGTCACGACATGAAGTTTTCGAGGGTGTGATTCTGTGACTCACCGATCCTGTGCAGGAATTTATGTCCGTGTCGGTAGAGTGTCTTTTTATGATTTTAGGGTTATTATATTATGTATTTTAGGTCTTGTTATCTTTCTAGATTTTATTTCTATCTTTTAGGATTTTATTTCTATCTTTTTAGGAAAGTTTTTATCTTTTAGCCTTTTTGTTTTCTAGCCTTATTAGTATAAATAGCCCTCTTATTTAGCCTAGAAAAGGGGGGAGACGAAGTAGAAAGCAAGGAGTAGAGCCGAGATAGAGAGAGGATCGGAAGTCGAGATCGAGAGCTCGGTGGACGAGAGTTACCGAGGTCGTTAGTCAGTATTTCGGTTCGGTGCTTTGTTTTTTTCGGTTTCTTCTAACTTTCTGTAAAACGATATTTCTTGTTAATTTGAGTAGTGTTTTGTTTTCAATGATTTCTTTTGTTGAATTTATTTGTTTCTTAGTTATGAGTAGTGAGTAGTCTTCTTTTCTAGGGTCGGGGTTTAAACCCGGCATAGTTATGCATGTTTGAGGAGTAAGATTATGTGTTGAATGCCTTCTATCTATTTATGATTGTTTGTTGTGCTTAGACCTAGATGAAAGTCAAGGTGATTTGAGTTTTTAACTTGATTGAGAGAGAAAGTTATAGACTTGAAGGTTGATATTGTTTGATTACGAAAGTTTCAAGCTTTAGATCCAAAGCAAGCAATTGAGTGAATTGGTTTATGAAAATAGATTAATTTACTTATTAGTCAATGAAAGTTGATGAATTTATCTATTTGAAGGCATGATCTTATCTTCTTACTAGATTTTATGCATGACTATGTTGTGGTATCCCTTATCCTAGATCTTTGTTTTTATTTGAATTCTCTTTAGTGATATTCGTTGTCAAGTTCGTAGACTCGGTACCGAACTGATTTAGGTCGTTAGTTTTAGTCTTTTGTTTACGGTGGTTCGTTAACGACCCTGATAACGTCGTTAACGAGGCTGCTTGTGAGTGTTTTGCTTGTTTTATTTGATTGTTAGTAGTCGATAAACAAACAACCTTGCTTCTCGTGGAACGATCCTGACTCCCCTATACTCAGCGGGGTCTTGACTTATAAATTTATTTGTTGTCCCGAGTGAAGACCCATCCAACATATATCACAACATGTATTATTTTCATGAAACAACAATACACACTATAACACTTAAAATAATACAACACATAAGATAATATCAAACCAACCAAATTTCACAACAATTCATATCTACCAATACCAATTTACATAGTAATTGGGGCATTCTCTATCCGGAACGGGGTGTAGTGGTCGGCGGTCTCCACCGTTATTCCGAACCACTTAGCACCAAAGCAATTCACCTTCTTACTCCTTGTCAATCCTCCATTGGAGCACTTGCCAAAATATGTTATTATAGTTTGAAGGGGCTCTCCTTGTCATACAACTAAGCCAACGATGTCTCCCTCCTTACCGATCATCCCATATGCATCGTACTGGTAGATGACAAGTTTTGTAAATAAAATAACATACGAAGTATTAAGCATCTACTAGTTTATTTTCAAAATATCGATTTACTCACACATAGATGCATAATAAGATATGAGGACAAATCCCAAAATAAAGCTCTACACATCCAACACACATCAAAATTGATAACTAAGTAAGTCTAGGTGACTTACCTCAAACGCAAAATTTCAGCTGCACAAGTGGAACACGAACTTGACGACTAATTTCCTAAACAACAATATATTAATATTTTATAAGAGGAATGGCAACTTAGGATTAGAAAGCACAATAAAGGTTCAGACTCGAAATTATCACTTGAACCCAGAGGGTAACCTAACCCAACAATTGCCTGATTCTTATTAGAGTATACCCAAATTAGCTAATCCATACAATTCCTTGGTTAGCCAATTCGACCTTACAGAACTCCTTAACAAACAATTGACTTTCCTACCTAGTTAACCGCTTCACCTATCCGATTTTAACACAAAAACTCACATAAATACAAATTTTCTACAAAACAACTGAAAACCTCACCTAGTTTTGTTTATCTATCATTGAGGTTGAATTTGAACAAGAAATCCTCAACAAATCAAGTTCAAAATCATCCCTTTAATCAAATAACCATGATTTCACCCCCATGACTCCAAACTTTTACATAAAACCACAACTACCACAACATTGCCTCTTTCACCCATGTACCACCCACACCATCACCCATGACCACTTGAACACAAAAATCAGCCATAAAAACTTCCTCAAGAAGGTGGTGATGAAACAAGAACGCGACATGAAGGGAAGGATGCAAAATATAGAGGTGAAGGAGTGGCTTTATATAGGAGAAATGGAAGAAGCCAAATTGAATTCGGCTTTTATAAGAGATAAAGGTTATTTTTCGAATCTTATTCAATGCCTTTTTGTTTATGTGACAAATAGAAGGTTATTCATAAAGTGTACGAAAGGTTTTTTTTTGGTAGTAACGAAAGTTTAAGATAGCCGGACAACCGGCATGAAAATCATACAACAACCCCAAGCTAAAGCAGACGAAGCCAGGGAAGACACCACTCAAACAACATGAACCATAGGGTAAGCTTAAAACGAGATAGTATGACACATTCGTGGGTTAGAAACCAAGGCGTATAGTGTCGCCGGATAGCAAGTAGAGGTCCACACGACCAAAATCTAACCGGATCCACAACTCGACCCTAAGCAAACACCCATAAACTCATGAGCTTCAAACGAACCTGTCAGAAAAAACCACACACAAAAAGTAAACATGGGCTAAAGCCCAGAAGAAGGACTAAAAACAACCAAAAGAAAAGGCCTAAAAGCCAACAAAGCCCAATAACACAAACATAGGCCAAAGCCCATTAATATGAAAGCCCAAAAAAACCATGTACTCCAACCATAAATGAAGACAAAGCATACAAGGCCACATCTTTCAACAAAACACAATCGGAAATATATCAGGCAATCAAACAACCACGTAAACCACCCTCTCAAAATCAAAGCCAGCACCAAGACACGTACCAAATAGTACCGCATCAGCCGGCGGCGGCCTACCACCAAGAAGACCACAATAATGAAAAAATAGAATCCAGTGGACACGGGACAAGAAGACGGCACATCCGTGGTCGGAGCCTCGAAGACAAATAAGACCCGAACTTACTCAATCGCTTGATAACACCGGCAAGACGGAAATACCAAGACCACAATTGAAAGCAAATAATGCGATCGAAAACAAACACAAAATTGTATGAAAAGATCAACACATACTAATAATCAAAAGTCGGGAGACGAGAACAATCAACGGAAAACACTATCATGAGATCAATTATGTGTTTTAGAATTTAGAAAGTATTGTGCTTTGCCATCATAATTCTAAGCCTTCTCGGCAACAATCAAGCCTTCTCGACATAGTAAAGAGCTGAGCCTCATCAGCTAAGAACAAAGTCTCATCGACAAAAAACTGTATTGGACTTCTACAGAGAAGAGAGAGCCCTTCTCTCTAGAACTTCCCTTAACTAGTACTCCACAAATGGTTCCTTGAATGCACGGGGGTTATGTATTCGCTTTTAGATGTTAGATTCCACTAGTGTAATACTCGTGTCCTTCTGCACGAGATTAGTATAGATTTTTTATGTTCCTTTTTACATTCCTATCGTGTTTTATGTGTATTAACTTTAGTTCAACCTTAAAACATTACGGTGTGTGAAAATAATTTTTAGAGCAAATTTTTTATTTAGGTTAGATAAAAATATATATTGCTAGTTAGATCTTATATAATATTAGTTTTAAAAATCATATTTCACATATAAAAATTAAAAAAATCATAACAAACTTATATTGGTATTAACTTAACTAATTGAATCACATATAATATTATTTTAAAAAAAAATAAAGCAATAATTTCACATATAAAAATCATCAAAAATAGTAAAAATATAGATTCTTAGATAAAAACCTATTTAAATTGTATTGTTAAAAATAAAAACAATAACTTCACATATAAAAATTAATTAAAAAATATAGATTGTTAGATATAAGCAAATATTTCTTAGAAAAATACATATTATTATCTTGGTTGCAAAAATATTCCTATTTAAATCTTATAAGAAAAACTACAAATAGTTAGTTAAATCTTATCTATTATTAATCGTTACTAGTTATACCCGTCGTGCCATGTACGACTACATAAATTTAATGCTTAATTTATTTAATAAATAGGATTTTAAATTAATATAAAAAATAAAAATAACTGTAAAATGTTGGTTTTGTGGGAAATAAGACAATAAGGGGGCGGTGGCGGGAATTATAGTTTTGATAAAAACATTTGACACAAAATTCAATTTGACACGTAATAATATGACACAAAATTGATTTTTTTTATTAGGTAAGGATTAGGGTGCTCTCCTTTACGGAGGGCGCCCTAGAACATCCTTTCGGATGAGAACTAGAAGTTCTGGATGAGTCTTGATACACTCAACAGGGAGACTGTGACCCAAATTAGCGATTTTGTCAGCCACAGCGTTACATTCCCTAAAAACATGCTTGATCACTAGATCTTGGCTTCCGTGCATGGAAACAATGATGTCAGTGATAATGAGTTCGATCTCCCAAGGGAAATGGGTTTTCCCTTTAATAGCGTTAATAACCTGGAGATTATCCCCTTCAATTTTCACTTTCCCTATTGATCTGTTTTTTATTTGTCTTATCGTTTCCCGGAGAGCTAGGGCCTCAGCTTTCAATGCTGACACTTTTCCAAAGCTAGTCGTCAAAATATCCAATACCTGACCAAGGTGGTCTCGGAATACAATTCCCCTAGAAGTGTTGCCATTGGGTAACTTTGAGGCATCCACGTTTACTTTAATATATCCCGGTTTGGGTTTTTTCCATTTCCTTTGCATTCTTATGTTTTTCTTCCTATTCTTTAACTGAGATATTGGTATAGCTTCTTCATCCTCTTTCCATTTCGACGCTTTCTCCCAGTTTGCTATTTGATTTCTTATGTATGTTGTTAAGTCTGATATTCCTTTGTTTTGGTCTTGTTGAAAAATCAATTTGTTGCGTTGATGCCAAATACTCCACCACACCACTACTAAACACGTGAAGTCTTTTTTCCCTAGAAGTTGGTAGATTTCATTAAGAATTATTCTTGGTGGTTTGTTTTGTGGGTCATAACCCTGAATGGAGTTAGCAATATTTTGGTTTACTTTGTTAGTTATGTAAATTGTGTATGGACACTTTGTTAGTAGGTGGTTTATGTCTTCATTATTACAGTCACACAATACACATCCTCCTGGAGTTATGATTTGTTTATCCCTAAGTCTAGCTTTCGTGGGAAGTCGATTATTATTAACTTTCCAAAGAAAGTTTTTAACCTTTGGGTATGTATATAATTTCCACAACCAGTTATTTATATGAGGTGTCTATCTCTCTAAGTTTGTAATAAGGTCTACTGCAGATGAGGTGGAGAACCAACCATTCTTGCTCGGAGCCCAATATAATCGGTCTTGGATATAGTTATCCGGGATTGGAGTATTTTGGATTTGCTCAACAATGTTATCAGGAAGGATTTGTCTTAATTCATGTATTTTCCATTTATGATTAGTCATAATCCAAGCATTTACCATTATTGTTTCATCTACATGTGATGGGTTCTTTGCTTGGGGTCTAAGGGGACCTCCAGGCAGCCAGTTATCTTTCCAAAATTTGACCGTTTTCCCATCTCCAATTTGCCAGATTAGACCTTTGTAGAATTCTTCTCTTAGATGCATCAATTTCTTCCATTGCCATGAGGTGTTTGCTTTTATCTTGTATGTAAATAGACTATCATTTCTAAGATATTTTTGTGAAATTATCTTTACCCATATATTATTTGGTTCTGCCAAAATTTTCCAGAGCAATTTCATTTGAAGCGCTTTGTTCATATGTTTTATCTTCCTTATTCCTAATCCCCCTACCTCTTTAGGTTTACAAATCTTATCCCATCCCACTTGGGGTTTATAAGTTCTATCCTTGTTCCAGAAGAATCCCCTATTAATCCTATCCATTTCTGAGTGGGCATAAGAAGGAAGCATAAAACTTTGCATTACGTAATTCGGTTTTGTGGCTAGGTTGGCTCTAATCAGTGCCGTCCTTCCTTCTTGAGATAGCGAGTTTGCCTTCCATTTTGTGAGCTGTTTTTGTGCATTTCCAATAGAGTCTTTAAATGTGTCTTTGTTGACTTTACCGTTTATAATTGGACACCCTAAATACTTTTCTAGATTCGTCATTGTTGCAATCCCCAAGGCCTGTTGTGCTACATTTTTTTGCTGGGACGTCATATTTTTGGAGGTTTGAAAAGCTGACTTGTTATAGTTAACTTTTTATTCCGAAATTCTACAAAATTCATCAATGATGGTCTTTAATTTTTCGCATGATCGTTGGGAGGCTTTTGAAAATATTATAATGTTATCTGCAAAGGCTAAGAAGGGGATTCTTATCCCACCTCGGGCAATTGGAAATCCTATTGTCTTTTTGTCTAGTTCACTAGTTAATTGTAGTTTTCTTGCTAGAATTTCCGAAGTAAGAACAAATAAGAAAGGCGATAAGGGGTCACCTTGTCTGAGTCCTCGTTCCGGGCTAAATGGTTTCGTGGGTCCATTATTTACAAGTACTGACAGTGACACGGTACATATGCATTCCCTTATCCAACCTATAACTTTCTTATCAAACCCGAATCTAGTCATTACGTCTAATAGATATTCCCAATCTACTCGATCGTACGCTTTTTCCATATCAAGTTTGATGGAAATCCATCCATCCTTGTTTTTTGTGTTTCTAAATGAGTGGAATATTTCATGGGCTATAAGGATATTATCTTGAATAGACCAGTTTGCTATAAAAGCCCCTTGGAGGGGATGTATAATCCTAGTTATCACCTTTTTAATTCTCTCCGTTATGATTTTAGAGATGATTTTATAGATAGTGGAACAAAGACTTATTGGCCAGTAGTGATTAGTTGATTTTGGGTTCTCTATCTTGGGTATAAGAGTTATAAATGTATGGTTAATTTGTCGTAGGATCTTTCCTGAATGGAAAAAGCTTTTTACAGCTTTGATTACTGTTGGTCCTACAAAATCCCATTATCTCTTATAGAATTCTGCAGTCATACCATCCGGTCCTGGAGATTTGTCAAACCCTATCTGCATTACCGTTGCTTTAATTTCATCATCCGTGACAGCACTGGTTAACATGTTATTGTCTTGGTCTATGATTTATTTGGTTATCAGGTTAAGATATTCATTTGCATTATCTAGATAAGTTGGTTGCTTAGTATATCTTTTTTTGAAGTCATTTCGTATTTCTTCTCTAATGTTTTCTATACCTAGGATTTGTGTACCTTTAGACGTGGAAATTTCCTTGATTATTTTTCCGGTAGCATTTCCCACTCGCAATTTTGTGGAAGTATCCTGTATTAGCATACGAGAGTTTGATGTGTTTCGTTTTAGCTCTTTGTTTCCAATATGTTTTATGAAATTTTAGGATGCATTCTTTCTTGTTCAACAATCTTAGTTGTTTTTGGATGGTGCTTGGTTGTGGAGAAGTTAGGATATTCTTTTGGAGTTCAACCAATTGTTCCTCAATTTCTCTCAATTGTTCGAAAGTGTTGCCTAGTGTATGCTTATTCCATCTTTTAACATGTTGTTTAAAAAGTTGCGTTTTTTTTTTCACTAATTTAAACATATTCGAACCCTGGAATTGCACTCTCCAAGCTTGCTTAACCACATTTCGAAAGTCTTTTCTATACATCCACATTTTTTCTACTTTGAACGGTTGTGCTTTGATTGTTTCATCATTACTTAGTTCCACCGTTACTTTACAATGATCTGAACTAGTAAACGCATGGTTTTTGGCACTAATATTTGGGAATTTTTGTATGATGGTATTACTTACAAGGACTCTATCTAGTTTTTCATAGATGTTGTCAATTTCAGTCTTATTCTTTCTCCAAGTGAAAGTGTTACCTGAAGACGGAATGTCTTCTAGAAGACAGTCATTTTTGAAGTTTAACAATCTTTCAAACCGGCTGGACTCTAGGTACACCCCTCCTTTTTTTGTCATTCGGTTCTTGTATTTCGTTAAGATCCCCATTCACGAGAGTAGGGAGGTTTAAGTTTTGTATCGTTTGTGTTAATCGGTTCCAAAATTCCTCTTTATCCCGAGCATTGGGTGGGGCGTAGGTAAAACAGATGGCTATCATATCTTTAGTTACAAGATGGTGGTATTTTACAATCACATACCTTGGTTCTTGGACGAGAATCGTGATTTCCTCATTGATGAGCTGGTGTGACTTCCAAAATATAGCAATGCCTCCCGCCCAATCCGAGGCAGGAGACCAGACGACATTATCTAATCCTGCGCGTCTCCAAACCTGGTCACTTGGGAGTGTATCCGTTGTAGTTTCCGCTATTGCCATAATTTGTATTCTCTGAACTTTACAGAAGGAGTCGATCTCTGGCCAGAATGATTTTCTCCCTATACCCCTACAATTCCAGAATCCTATCTTCATAATAACTTATTTTTTGTATGAACCAATCCACCACTACTTTTAACCTTTGCCATATGGTTTCTATCTTGTTCCTCATTCTAGGGGGAAATCTCAAGCTAATCAGAATGGTGGGTTGATATTTAATTTCACCAAAATTGTCAGTATTGCTTAATTGATCCAAAAGTTCCTTAAATTGATCAACCTGATGAAGGTTAAGCCACTCATAATCCCAAACAATGGTCCCCACTATATTATTAAATCTCACTAGATAGAAGAGAATTTTTATAACACCTTTATGATAATTAACGAGCAATTTACAAACCTCCTTTCTTGCCACTTTAATACATTTGTCTACTATTTTCCATATTTTAATACACTTGTCTTTACTGAATATAAATTTGGAGTTGCTTTCATGAGCTCCAACCGTCTTTAATGTCTTTAATTGGTGTGCCATCCTTCTTTTTAGGTTTTCCAATTTGTACAGTTGATCCTTGAATCGTTCCTTTTTATTTTCCTTATTTCCGTTCCTTTGTCTGCAGGTCCTGCCTCTGTACCTAAACCATCAAATAATACACCAGTCATCATAGCCAAGGAATTTCATTATTTGGAAAAGGTTTCTAATTAGATATGACATACAACCCTGGTTTATATAAGAGATCAGGGTATCACAACAAACACCAAACCAATCATCATAACACGGAAATTTCATCTTTTGGTAAATACTTCTAATTATGTATGAAATATAGTTCAGGTTTTTATGAGAATTCAGAGTGCTACAGCAAATATGATTATGTTTATAAGTCCAATTTTCATCTCTGATTATATCAATATTTTGATTTCTATCAACAATGCAGTTCATAGAATCATGACAAAAATGGATCATGATTATCAAACAAATAAGCCACCAGTAATTTAGATCACTACAACAGTTTATGTTTTCCTTAATTTTCATGAAAATCATCTGCACATCACCCATCATTTCATAATTGGAATGGAATCTTGATTTTATTTTAGTTTGCAACAGAACCAAGATCTCATTATCACTACAGTTTACTTCCTGAACTGGTGTTATTTTTTTCCTGCATAAGTAATGTTCTCCATTTTTCTTAACTAGTAGATAATGAGAAACATAGCATTCATTAAACATAGCATTCATTTTTCTTAACATTCTTAGATAGAAGATCATAACCAAATCAACCCTGTACCAACCACTCATGGACCAAGTACACCAAAGAGTTATAGGTGGTTTTGTACCAGTTTGATGACATACAACGATCCTTTTCCAACCATGATTTGTCACATCATTCATAGAGAGTAAGTAGCCTTCATGAGACATAGTATTATCCAGCCCCAATGCATAGTTACTATCAAACTGCACAAAGATTCTATAATGATTCCAAACAATCATGACAACACCCCCTATTTGCCTCAACTTAGAAATCACAATTGGATCCCCAAGTACAGCAATAAACAAAGAGGATTCTTTCAAGTGGGGTATGTTTTCTATAACACCTGACATCATGTCAAAGAAGGTCGAAGGATCGATCATCCTTTTGCTTTTTTCTTTCTTGGACCCCAAGGATCCTGCCTCAAAAGGTTTGTTCTGTATACCACCCTTTAAGGTCTCATTGACCATGGTGGGCTTTGGATCATGATGAAAATGAGCAAGCTCATTCCCATCTTGTTCTTTAGAGAGACATGATTCAGAAGCTAAGTTCTTTTTGAGAGATTTTCTGTTTTTCTTGGTGTTGTCATCTTGTTTCCCCATTGTTGCAAACACCAACCCCAATATCCAAATCAAATTAGTATAATACTCAGAGAGATAAGAGTGTGTGAGGGTAGAGGACCCCCAACACCTCCTTATATTGATATGTAAGTCATAGCACAAAGTGATATTCACTATAACACTATAAAATCCAGTTTTAGGCAGAGAAAGATACAACCTGGAATGTAGCCTTGTCCTTAGATTTGCTATCAGTCTCCACTCCTCGAGAGGACGCCTCACCGAGAGCCTCTCTTTTCCGCCCAACATCCAGCAGAGACCAGTCCCGCACAGGAGAAATCGGTCGCCTTTTCCGCAGGAAATGGTCTCTCACTTCTTCGAGAAGACTCCATATGGCCATCCCTCCAGAAAAGCCACTCGCCAACCCCTCTATGCTGTATTTCCCTAGTTCCCCTTTTTTTCTATCGAGCACAATATCTCCCGACTCCAGATCTCGAACCATTCTTCGACAGTAGGCTCGTCTTGCCAAAGCCTATCCATCCTCTTCTTTGTTTCTTCAATTTCCGCTTAGATTTGTCGTAAGTGATCCACTTTTTGACTTTCTTCCAAGAGAACTTGGCCTTCACTGATTTATCTATCCACTCGCCATAGTCGAAATTTCGGGGCTTAATCGGTCGCCCAAGAGTAATAGCATGAGCAAAGGCACTTGTGTTGACTATTTGGTGAAGGAATATGCATATTAAGAGGAAAATTGGTGTTCGATTTGGGATTCTAGGGTTTTATGTTCGGTGTTGCGTTTGGGGAAAGGGGGCAAACGACAGAGAGTTCATGGTTTCGGTTCTATTCCACTTTCTTACACAAAATTGATTTATTTTGCGCTTTATATAAATAGGTTTTGCTATTTGTCGCCCCGGGGGCGACAAATAAGACTCCAAATATAGAAACTTATCTATTGAAATTTAAAAATTTATAATTCTATTTTTTCAAATATTAAAAAAGGAAACATAAAAATCTTTTCCTAACAAACAAATCACCATATCCAAAATTTCTATAGCTAACATTAATAAATTTCTTTTCTTGTATTAGTTCACTCCCGATTATAATTTCCATAACTAACATTAATAAACATAAAAACCTATTCTATAATCTTAAATCTCTAATTACTTTTTACAAATCTCAAAAATCTTTAAACAAAAAGGAAATCAAAACTGTAACAATAGAATTGACCAATCAAATTTAATAAAAACATTGCTTATTAATTCACTGTAAAAGTGAAAGCATGCAATACGTTAATAAAGTATTTAATTTTAAATTTTTAAAGTTTAGATTAATATGCTTAAGATTATTGTAAGTACTTTTACTGGGGAAAAAAATTAGTGAGCAGTACACCTACAAGAGATGAATTAACTATGTACATATAGACACCGAAAAAAGAATCACTTACATAAAGTGTATATATTTGCCTCAAATAATATATGGGAAGAAATTTGATTTATAATTAATGAAATAAATCTTAGAATGATTTGTTTGTTAGGAAAAGGTTTCCTTTTTAATAATTAACAAAAAAATTTATAAATTATAAATAAATAAAACTTCTATATTTGGGATCTTATTTATCGCCCCCGGGGCGACAAATAGCAAAACCCTATATAAATATACAAAAAAAACCGCAAAAGGAGGTATTATATCATAAAATGTTATATTTATTTCGCTAGTCGTTGATGTGGCCTGCATTGAATCTATACTATAAACAACTTAGATTTAGACTTGTACCAAAAAGTTTTATTTTCATTGCTAAAAATGTGGCGTCTTGTGTACCAAATTGTTTGGGTTCCTAAGGCTTCTACATAATGATTGATCAATTAACATAGGAAGTAAAGAAGAAATGTAGAATTAACATAAGCGGTAACAAATTTCGCGATTAATCGACAACTAACAATAAGATTAATAAACCGTGCCCACCCCTAAACGGCAAAACCCCATCCATCAAGCGCGGTAAAAATCTCATGAAACCTACATGCCATCAGGCTCCGCGGCTATGCATAAGTAGGGCTGTCAAAATTTGACCCGACCCGAGAAATCCGCCCAACCCGCCCGACTCCGAACTCGACCCGACCCGAGAAAAAGTCAAAAAGTTTTATACCCGAGACATGTTTGACTCGAACCGATTTGACTCGAATCCGAAAAAAGTCGAACCCGAGATTAACACAAAACCGATTATACCCGAATGGACTAAGCATGATGCAACCCGATATCTGATGCTACCCGACCCGAAGTCATCCGAAAATCTAAAGTTACACGACCCGAAACCATCCGAAAATCCAAAGTTACCCGACCCGAAACCATCCGAAAATTACATTATGTTTTAAAATATTAATAATAGTGAATATTTATTATAATTATGTTTTTAATTTAAATGTTACATTAATTATTTAGACCCTAGAGTAGTTAAACTACAAAAAATCATCATTCGATATATGGTCTGAATCAAAATCTGGCTTACTCGAAATTAGATTAACCGGAAATTCGGCCAAAGTCGAAATCCAATTCACCCAAAATCCGAAAAACCCGAAACCCGACTCACCCGAAATCCGACTAAATCCGAAACTAACTAAGCCCGAAACCGGACTTATCCGAAATCAAGTTGGACCGAAAACCGAATGACCCGCCCGAAATTGACCCGAAACCCGACTTTGCCCGATTAATTGAGCACCCGACCCCAAATTATCCAACCCAATTTGACCTGATTTTCAAAATATTTGAATTTGACCCGAATCCGAACTTACCCGAAACTGAATTGACCCGACCCGACCCGACCCGTCCGATTGACACCCCCAGCATAAGTGACGACAAGTAGAAGGGTAAATCATAAATGCGAAGCCGTAGACGAGAAAGCAATACAAAAGGACAAAAACAAGCTTTGGGGTTGTTAGCAGTATAGTTTTATAATGCTCCAACAACCCAATCTCAAATTATAATCTTTTGTCCGAAGGTGAAATCATCACCTATGGTCAACTCTGGTTCCGAGCAATCGGAAAACTAACTGAAATTCCCCTTCACAGAGAAGATCATGGATGCAGCAATTGGAAGATCAATTCTGGTTCCGAGCGTGCAAGAGCTGTCCAAGAATCCCCTGCCCGCCATTCCTTCCAGGTACCTTCACGATGATCTTGAACCCGGTTCAGCTGCTCCCCACCACCACCAGGTGCCCGTGATCTCCCTTTCTTCCCTGCTCCAAGATGATCCCTCTGAACTCCACAAGCTCCACCATGCTTGCCGACACTGGGGCTTCTTCCAGGTACTCCTTTTCCTTTTCTTTTCGATTACCTGATTGATTCGTCTGCTCGCCCTCATTTCAGTTGATTTCAGTCATTACGATTACATGATCGATCCAGCTCTCAGGGTTAGGGTTTTATGTTGGCTCAACTCAGGTGGTGAATCACGGGGTGAGTTCGTCGCTAATTGAGCGATTCAAGGTGGAGAGCAGGCAGATGTTTGAGATGCCGATGGAAGAGAAGATCAGGTACTGGCAGAGGCCTGACGATATGGAGGGCTTCGGCCAGAATTTCGTGGTGTCGGAGGAGCAGAAGCTCGACTGGGCTGACATGTTCTTCCTTACTCTCTTCCCTCTCCATCTCAGGAGGCCTCATTTGTTGCCCCTCTTGCCTCTCCCTTTCAGGTTCCAATCTTATATCCTATAATTTAGGTTTAGGAATTCATTGCTGCTTCAAATGTGCTCAATTTCAATGCATTTGTATTGAACTATACTGAAAAGTTGGGATCACCTGGTCTGATTCAAGACTCAACTAACGTCTGATTTTTATTTTACCCAAAATCTTACATAATCTAGCTATGAATTGAGTGATCTGATGTTGAAAGCAAGCTGACTTGCTCGATTGTTCCCTTGATTTACTGATATTTTTACCTTCAATTTCTAGTGAAAGCAATTTGCAACAAGAAGGCTGAGCATACTAAATTACTATCTCGTTATTTTGTATATATTCAGGGAAACCTTGGAGAGCTACGCAGTTGAGCTCAAACAACTGGCCATGAAAATCTTTGACTGCATAGCCAAAGATTTGAAGATGGATCCTGAATATCTAAGTGGGGTATTTGAACAAGGCAAGCAGTCCATGAGAATCAGTTACTATCCTCCATGTCCACATTCTGATAAAGTGATTGGGTTCAGCCCGCATTCAGACGCGAGTGGCCTCACCATCTTGCTTCAGCTCAACCAAGTTGAAGGACTGCAGATTAGGAAAGACGGAAAATGGGTCCCTGTCATTCCTCTTCCTGATGCTTTCATTGTCAACATTGGAGACATTATGGAGGTGCGTATCTTTAATACTATCAACTTAAATAACTTGGTAATTAATGCTCATACAAATAATAAGATAATTTATAATTTCACTAGTTCTTCACAAAAATAAAAAGGGATTACCTTCAATAATATTTAGTTATTTTAGTACCAACTTCTTAAAATTTTAGAAATTCTTGTGCGTATCTGCATCAAAAGCAAACAATAAACACTTGAAAATATAATAGTTGAATATTAAATAAAATCAAATAAAGATTGAAATAGAATGTGTACTCACATTTTAGCAATTTTAATAATTTTAAATTGAGGATCAAGAAATGGAGTTGATAAGATCAATATTTACCCATAAGTGTAGGATCATGAAAGTGGTTTGTGGTAGGTGAGTTTGAAGAGATGATGTGAGAAGAGGATTTGGACATAATTATATATCGTGCTTGATGGTTTCAAGGTTTTACATTGTATACCAAAGTTATTAATTTCACATTACTTTGGTTGATAGGTGATTTAGCCTTTAGGAAACAAAAGGTCTCAATAAAATATGTAACCTACGCCTAATTAATTAGATATTTAATATGTAACCTAGGCCTAATTAATTTTTGACCTTATTTTATCTTCATTACATGGATACTCATAAATTCTCTGAAATAAATAACATTGGATTACTAAGGTCATTTTCACATTGGATTCTTTTTTCTAAATTCAATTGTGACTCTCAAATGAATCACATTGAATTCTTCTTACTAAATTCAATTGTTTTTTTCATTATGTGATTTTCACATTGGATTCTTCTTACTAAATGCAATTATTTTTTCTTTTTTTTTTCTTCATTACATGGAGAGTCATAAATTGGGCAGATTTTTCTACTTTATATGTTTTATAGATAGATAGATTTTCACATTGGATTCTTCTTATTAAATGCAATTATTTTTTCTTTTTTTTTTATCTTCATTACATGGAGAGTCATAAATTGGACAGATTTTATAATATAAAAGGCTAAAATATCATAAATCTTAAATTTATTATAAATTACTAAAATATTTCTTAGACAAATCATGCATCTAAATTACATTAAGTTCTTGCTCGTACAAATTTCCTATTTTGGATGTTAGATCTTCTCGCTCTCGTATACAATGCACTTCAATACTTGAATTCCCTTTGAGTCTCTAATTATCAAACTCTAAGCTTGTTATCAATTTTTTTTTTTTGGATTATATCAATAAGAAGAGTATGAGCATAACATTATTAGTAAGTCATATTACCAAAAAAAAGGCATGATAGTATGTCGATTATCCCCTTCTAAAAACTTGAATAGGAAATGTATATATGATTAAAAAGTATTGGATATATCATGAAATAAGAAATTCTTCACAAAAATTAAAAGGGATTACCTTCAATAATATTTAGTTATTTTAGTACCAACTTCTTGAAATTTTAGAAATTCTTGTGCGTATCTGCATCAAAAGCAAACAATATACACTTGAAAATATAATAGTTGAATATTAAATAAAATCGAATAAAGATTGAAATAGAATGTGTACTCACATTTTAGCAATTTTAATAATTTTAAATTGAGGATCAAGAAATGGAGTTGATAAGATCAGTATTTACCCATAAGTGTAAGATCATGAAAGTGGTTTGTGGTAGGTGATTTTGAAGAGATGATGTGAGAAAAGGATTTGGACATGATTATATATCGTGCTTGATGGTTTCAAGGTTTTACATTGTATACCAAAGTGATTAATTTCACATTAATTTGGTTGACCAAATTTGGTTGATAGGTGTTTTAGGCTTTAGGAAACAAAGGGTCTCAATAAAATATGTAACCTACGCCTAATTAATTAGATATTTAATATGTAACCTACGCCTAATTAATTTTTGACCTTATGTTATCTTCATTACATGGATACTCATAAATTCTCTTAAATAAATCACATTGGATTACTAAGGTCATTTTCACATTGGATTCTTTTTTCTAAATTCAATTGTGACTCTCAAATGAATCACATTGGATTCTTCTTACTAAATTCAATTGTTTTTTTCATTATGTGATTTTCACATTGGATTCTTCTTACTAAATGCAATTATTTTTTCTTTTTTGTTTTTTATCTTCATTACATGGAGAGTCATAAATTGGGCAGATTTTTCTACTTTATATGTTTTATAGATAGATAGATAGATAGATAGATAGATTTTCACATCGGATTCTTCTTACTAAATACAATTATTTTTTCTTTTTTTTTTATCTTCATTACATGGAGAGTCATAAATTGAGCAGATTTTATAATATAAAAGGCTAAAATATCATAAATCTTAAATTTATTATAAATTACTAAAATATTTCTTAGACAAATCATGCATCTAAATTACATTAAGTTCTTGCTCGTACAAATTTCCTATTTTGGATGTTAGATCTTCTCGTTCTCTTATATAATGCACTTCAATACTTGAATTCCCTTTGAGTCTCTAATTATCAAACTCTAAGCTTGTTATCAAATTTTTTTTTGATTATAACAATAAGAAGAGTATGAGCATAACATTATTAGTAAGTCATATTACCAAAATAAAAGTCATGATAGTATGTCGATTATCTCCTTCTAAAAACATAAATAGGAAATGTATATATGATTAAAAAGTATTGGATATATCATGAAATAAGAAATTCTTCACAAAAATAAAAAGGGATTACCTTCAATAATATTTAGTTATTTTAGTACAAACTTCTTAAAATTTTAGAAATTCTTGTGCGTATCTGCATCAAAAGTAAACAATATACACTTGAAAATATAATAGTTGAATATTAAATAAAATCGAATAAAGATTGAAATAGAATTTGTACTCACATTTTAGTAATTTTAATAGTTTTAAATTGAGGATCAAGAAATGGAGTTGATAAGATCAGTATTTACCCATAAGTGTAGGATCAGGAAAGTGGTTTGTGGTAGGTAATTTTGAAAAGATGATGTGAGAAGAGGATTTGGACATGATTATATATCGTGCTTGATGGTTTCAAGGTTTTACATTGTATATCAGAGTGGTTAATTTCACATAATTTGGTTGACCAAATTTGGTTGATAGGTGTTTTAGCCTTTAGGAAACAAAAGGTCTCAATAAAATATGTAACCTACGCCTAATTAATTAGATATTTAATATGTAACCTACGCCTAATTAATTTTTGACCTTATTTTATCTTCATTACATGGATACTCATAAATTCTCTGAAATAAATCACATTGGATTACTAAGGTCATTTTCACATTGGACTCTTTTTTCTAAATTCAATTGTGACTCTCAAATGAATCACATTGAATTCTTCTTACTAAATTCAATTGTTTTTTTATTATGTGATTTTCACATTGGATTCTTCTTACTAAATGCAATTATTTTTTCTTTTTTTTTATCTTCATTACATGGAGAGTCATAAATTGGGCAGATTTTTCTACTTTATATGTTTTATAGATTGTAAGCGTATAATAAATCTATCTATCTTTCTATAATAGTACTATAAAACTAAATGTCTTTGACAATTAATGCTCATAAATCTAATATCATTTCATACAAATCATATTAATCATGTACTTAATATTGAAACCTATAGAATACCAAAAGTCAAAAAAATTAAAATTAAATTTTACCAAAATACTAAACCTCCCATATATCATCAATCTTACAATTAATTTCAATAAATCACAAATTAATTTCCAATTTTTTTCACCAAAAATATTACACAATCAATGATATAAAATATCAATTAAAATAGTAAATTTCTTCTTATCTATCTATCGATCTGTCTATTTATATGATAAAGAAAAAATTCGCCATTTATGACCAAATATTTAATTAAAATGAAAGAAAAAAGATAAAAAATTTAATTAAGTCATAGTTTATAAAAATAATAAGTAATGCACAAAAAATATTGTCAATTTAATTCCAATTTATGGCCAATTTAATTTTGATGACTAGCGTCTTCCAAGTCATTTTGAAAGTTTACGATAATTAATGCACAAAAAACTAAATGTTTAATTACAAGAGGTTATTTCTATTTAGGTGTCTTTTCAACTTTCTAAAATTCAATTCATTTTTAATAGGTTGGGTGTTTTAATTAAAATAGAGTGAATATAATATAATAAAGATGATTATTTTAAGGGTAAGTTTGTCACGTGTTTTAAAGCTGTTATATTTTTATATTAGTTTAATTCTTTTTTTATCATATTTCAATAAATTAAATTTTTCATTAATTTTAAAAATAAATGAATTATTCTTATTTCAAAAACCGTTATTCCATAACATATCAGGTTCGTATGATAAATGCATGAGCAAAAACTATACTTCAAAATTATTCTTATACTTATGCGAAAAAATATACTTCAAAATTTTATAAAGTGCACTTTAAATATTTATAAATATAGTAAGATAAATACACAATCATGAAAAAAATATATAATTTAAATATTTAAATACATAAATATATCTTTAGGAAAAAATTTGACCCGTGCGTATGCATGGGCATCACCACTAGTTTCACATAATATATAATCTTAATCAAAGTGCCCTTTGATATAAGATTTGGCTTTCAATATTATCTCCTATTTAAAGAAATATATGTATGAGTTCATCATTCAAGAGTTTGCCAGGATCAACTGAGGTGCTCTTTGAGGATGACAACAAATTTATTTGCCAAAATTTATATTGCAGCCACCTTGTATTCGAATCATCAACTGATGGGGCAAGTTTCAGTAGGGTTTAATTTCGGGTTCTATTGAGTCATTTATAGTTATGTCGAGGTCTTTTCTAGCTGGGTATTTTGGTTTAATTCCCGAATCCAATCTTGATTGAATAACGTCTTTAGAGTTCTGAATTGGCAGTTAAACTAGTAGAAGGTAATGGTTAAAAAAAAGTGAATAAATTTTGCAAAATTGTGCAATTCTCATTATATTTATACAGGTACATTTATATGCAGGGTCCTTGTTCTCAAGCATATGAGATTGCCACTTTCTACTGCTTTATTTATTTAATTAATTTTGTTAAGAAAAGTGATTTAACATAGAAAAACAAATAACAAAAGTCAAAACAAACTAATGGACAAGAACTTTGTACTGCTCAACTGGTACCTAATCGTAGTGGTGCCAAAGTAACTTTTGTAAATGGTGTATATCCAGATTTTGAGCAATGGAATTTACAGCAGTGTGGAGCACCGTGTGATAGTGAATCCAAAGATGGAGAGGCTATCAGCTGCCTCCTTCTTCAATCCCGGAATGGGGAGTGAAATTGGACCTGCCCCTAGCTTGGTGGCGCCGGATGCACCCGCAAGGTTTAGAAGGGTAAGCATGGCTGAGTATTTCCGTAATTTTTATGCTCGTCAATTGAAGGGTAAATCCTACTTGGATGTGATGAGGATAAATCCCAAGTAGTGCTTGTTTGATATATATAGAAAGTGAGGGCATCAATTGTATTGTGACGAAATGTAATTTATATATTTGCAAACATGATCGAACAAAATAAATCATGGAGTCGAATGTATGTTTTAAGAAGCTGTTGGCATTTGTGAATTAGCTAAGGAGAGGTCATAAGTATGCTCATGACATCAGCTATAGCAACTCATCTATGAATTCATTTTTGTGTGCATTCTTTCGGTATTTTTTGTTTGAGAGGCCCTTCCTTTCATCTGAATGTTCATGTGCATGAGATAATGGATTGCTTGATCATGAGAAGCATATTTGCATGCTATCATTGAGAAGTTGGGAATCCAAGTTTCCGAACTCAGTGAAAAACTTGAAGAAAAACAAGACACCATTTCTAACTTAATGGATGACAACAAAGGATGGTCTAAAAAAATGTATCAAGTTAGAAAAAGAATCTTCTGTTTTAAAGTCTGTTGTGTGCAAAACATGTGATGACTTTAAAATTGAAGTGGAGAACTTAGATAAGAAAGTCACCAACCTAGAAGGAGAAAATCTCACGTTTAAACTTGGTAAAGCTATGTTAGCTAATGATCTGAAAAATTTGAAGATAATTGATGAGATTAAAAAGAAGAAATGGATAGAAGAGTATGTTGTTAAGAAAGCTGCCGATGACTATGCAAAGACATTTTGTAAAGTCAAGACCTAGACTTGGATATTCCCACGTACTTAAAGGATCGATTGCCACTTGCTCTCCTAAGTCCAAAGATCACTCTCCCTTATGTAGATATAATGCAAATTATTTACTAATAAGTTGGGGAACATGGGCAAAGGTAAGCAACATTGGTATGAAGGCTAAAAGGTACATAAAATTTGGAAGACACAAGTTTAGAACTCAAAAATCTTCACAAATTGACTTTAAAGCTCGTCTTAACAACAAACCGGTCTATCTTGGCTATAGCAAGTATGTTGGTCTAAAGTCTCATAAAACTTGTTGGTATTGTGGAAAGGAAGGCCATTATCAACATGAGCGTAGGAAAAAGAAAAGAGATAGTAAATCCTATGGACCTTGGGATGCTCATCAACATGAGCCAACCATTGACCTTGAAAGAGTCTACAATGAAATGAATTCTGAAAGACACTACGTTACCCAACCCATAAGTTGTTAATCAACTCAGGGTTCATAAAAACTGACTTTTACCATGCAAAATGGAGTGAGAGAAAGCGATCCCTGGTTATTTGATAGTGCATGCTCAACACATATGACGGGAAGCTTTGAGTCATTCATCTCACTTCAACATCTTATTTCTCGCTTGGAGAATTTATATCTAGTATTTTGATCACTGGGTTCATAAAAACTGACATTTTGTTTCTCGCTTGGAGAATTTATCATTTTTCCTTTATGGTCTAGTTTCAATATAAAATATATTTATAGAAGAATTATATAAAAAATACTCTAACAAACATTGGATATTGGATTTGCATTTGACAATTACATACCTATACTTAACCCCTATTAATTCGGGTATAAATTCGGGTATGTGAATGTAATGAGTTATCTAATTGGACGACTATGGGATTGAAAATCCAAACTTGAAAAAGAATGTTTGGTATGAAGAATTTAGAAGTGAGAGAGAAAGATTAAATATGAAATAAAATGAACTAATATACATGTTTCAATTTTTAAAAATCACAAATCAAAATAATAGATATAAATTTTTATTCCTCAAACCTATATCTAATTTTTCATATCCACATATCAAAGGATCCTTTTGAACATGATCTACCAAATATTTTTGTAGTCCAAGAGGAGGGTTCCCATGTGCATATTTCTTAGGGTGAGAACTAAGAACAAATCATGAACGTTGGATGAGAATTATGGACGGATGAGATTAGACTAGGCAAATAAAAAATAAAGACTGATTCATTTATTAATGGCACGAAATGTAATTTTTAAAAAATACCATTGTACTGTCAAAAATACCCTTCATCCTCTCCCCAAAACCCTGCCCTTTCCCACAACCAAGAGAGAGAATCAGAGCCTGCGACGATTTGGGTGACGACTGGGTGATCCGTTCGTCCTTGCTCCTTTCGGCGATCGTTCCTCCTTGCTCCCTGCGGCTATTTCGTTCCGGTTTGCTTTCTCTCGTCTCCGACGATGCCTGCGAGCTCCGAAGACACCGCCCCCAGTTAGGGTTTTAATTTTCATTCCGCTTGAATTGGATTTGTGTTGAATAAACTTGAACTTGAACTGGATTTTCATTCCGGTTAGGGTTTTGCTTTCTGCTACTTTGTTTATGGATGAATGAACTTCCGGTTTGTGTGATTTGCATTTTCTATTCGCGTTGCTTATGGATGAATGAACTGGATTTTCTATTCGCATTTTCTATTCGCGTTGCTTATGGATTTTCATTCCTGTTTGTTTATGGATGAATGAACTGGATTTGTGTTGAGAAAATGCATTTTCTATTCGCGTTTTGTCATGACTGGTGAGATTTGCGTGATTTGCATTTTCTGTGCGGATAAACAAATATTGGTGTTCTATCTTCGTTTCCTCTGTTTTCTGCCCTTTCCTATCTCCATTTAGGACTTTATGGTTGCTGAGAAAATGCAAAAGAAAACTTAACACTACATAAAGACAAAAGAAAAGTTCTGGATGATTTTAACTTGTAAATTTTCACTTAAGAAGTACAACTATTGTTTTAATCCTATCAAGCACAATGTGAGCTCTATTGTGTAGCAGCAAAGCACCAGAAAGAGAGATCAAAAGAAATCTCTTCACCAAAAAAAGTGTATAATATAGTTCATGATATTGCTTAATAAGGTTCATGCTATTGTATAATATAGTTCATGCTATGGTATAATACAATTCATGCTATTGAATAATAAGGTATTATTAGACTTGCACCTTGTTATTTGGTCAAAAGAGCACTTGATGTTGATATTATTGTGTTTTTTCAGGTACACTACAAGGAAAAAAAAATGAAGAAGAAGTCCAACAGAGAGAAATTCGAAGCAAGAATGCTCAAGACAAAGGTTAATGAAGTAGTTTTTTGCAAGTTCATAGTATTATTAAGCTTGATGTGTGGTTCATAAAACATGTCGTCGTGGTTCATGTTTGTAAACAATATGGTTCATTTTTCAGTATTGCCATGTCTCATGTTCAAATATAGGCCAAAAAGGCTCACTCATTAAGGTGGATGTGCTTATTAGTTTATGGTTCATGTTCTTATGCTATTAGGTTCATAATTTTTGCCAATAAGGTTCATAAGATTTAGTAAAAAAAATACTTCTAATGTGTGTAGTAATTTGAAGTTTCATATTACAGTTTATGATCTTATATTCGTAGGTCCATGAAAATTCACACTTAGGTTCATGAAAATTCATTCAACATTACCTTTATATTATTTGTGTTATATTTTGTATTTTTACGAATGTATAAACTTGTAAATTATTCTATTTATGTATATGATATCGACAACTTCGAAAGGCTTGAAAAGAAGGAAACAAGTAAGCCCCACACGTAAAAGTCCGTGAGGAAAGAAAATGCTAAAGCTTTCAACTCCACTAACCGGTAGCTTGGAGTTTGAAGGCTGTGAAAGTGAAGAAGAAGCAGATGAAGTTCTGATGATACAGATTCCGATGATGCAGATTATGAGAAGACAAGCAGTGAAACCAGAGCTTGGTTCATGCTTGTTTAAGAATAGGTTAATACTATTGTGTAGTATATAGTCCACGCATTCCAATGTATTAAAGTTTGAATAGGTCATTCAAAGTTTGGTTCATGCAATTTAAGGCTCTGGTTCATGCTACTAAATAGTATGGTTCATAGTACATTTTAGTTTGGTTCATGCGTTGTTAAATGTACATTTTATTTTAATTTGTACTTGTAGGTTGATTGGATACTAACTATGATATTAAATTATATATATTTGTGTACGTGTTATTTTAATTTATTCTTGAGATTATAATATTATCAGTTGAGTCTGTACGAGAACCGTCATGTCGAATATCAAAACCACAAATAAAGGCATACTACGTGTAAAAGGAGATGCATTCATCCAATGTGATAAAATATTGGCCTTTGTGTTGTTTATATATACATGTGTGGACAATTGAGAATGAAATAAGAACAATCTTGTTATAAGTGAAGAGTAGGCATTACTAGCTTCATCAGGATCATCCAATGGAACCCCATCAACACTAACATCATTATCAAGACCCATCAATGAAACTCCATCAATACTAATATTATTATCCGAATGAGACAAGTTAGTGTGACCGGAACTTGATGAACAACCTACAATAAAAAAGGAAAAAATTAAGCTAATTTAGAAGTAACACAAAACACATAACTAGCAATAAAAAATGTAAGAAATACCGTTTTCTTTTGGTTCACAAATAATGCCATTATGGTTCATAATATTACACTATAAGGTTCATTGAAAAGCACAATGCGGTTCATGAAAAATAACAACAATATACGACAATGTAAGATTATACTCGTCTGCGTGTAAAACATCACCTAATCTTCAATTATGTTGAATAAAACAACATTACCAAATAGCCATTGAATTTTAGGTCCTCTTGTGCGTCGCTCTTAACAACATTGGATTTTGTCCAGCCAACATTGGATTCAATAACATATTCAGCCAATTAAGAGTGGTATTGTTTTGAGTTTACTGGTTTAGAAAGTTCTCTACTTATCTTGGACATATTCTATAAATTTGTGGCTGAGATAGAGGTAACGTAAGCCATCTCAACATAGTCAAATATTCATGTCCCCAAGATGAACAAAAAGACGCCATAGACATCAATTATACAACAACAAATTCCCTTATCACTTCTTTTTTCTTTTACTTTTAAATAATGACATAAGAGTGAAAGAGAGGTAAAACTAATAGTCATTGATTTAAGCAGCCTATGAATGTGCAACAAATAACTAATAGCCATCAAACATTCAAGCAATCAAACAAAATTTTAGGTTTTATGGGGAAAAAGGTTTAGGCATTTTATCAAACATTTGGTGGGCAATCAAACAATTTTGAATAAATCAAACACTTTTTCTACACAAATCCTTCAAATTGAAATGCAAAAAACATACACAAATCTTTATTTTGCAATCTCTATCAATTCTAATGTTAATAAAAGGGGGAAAAATAAGAGATCTAGTAAAAATGTGCAAAATACCGTTTTTCATTTGGTTCACAAATATTGTCATTGTGGTTTATAATATTAAATAAGAAGGTTCACTGAAAATAACAATGCAGATCATATAAAATAACAATACGTATTGTAAGTGGAAGCGACCTAGCAAAGGTCACACGGGTACTAATTGTTGATTCAAAACAATCTCCTACTAGTCAATATGGATAACTAGGCATAGACATATACATGAAAGCATCAGTGAAAATATTCCAAGACATTTTAGCAAAACATGCTCATTGAGGCATTTTATCAAACACTTTGTGGACAATCAAATAATCATACAAATTTTAATTCTAATTTCTATAAAATTTTGTTTCCAATCTCAAAACCAAGAGTACAACACATTTCTCCATGATCTCAAGCAACAAAAAAGCATAAACAACAACAATTTTAGGAATTATTTGAGAGCAAACAAATCATCCACAAAACTAAACTCTTCTTAAGTATTTTTCATAACCACTTACCTAAATTCATTGTGCCTTCAATTTGGAGTAAGAGTATGTATCGAATGAAGGGGAGATCGAGACCGAAAGGGAGATTGAGATCGAAAGAGGGATCGAGATTAATCTCGCACGAAGTCCTTGTTGTTCATCGCGTCGTTGTTCATCGCAAAGAGAGGGAAGAGCAATTTAGGTTGAAAGGTAAAATTAAAAATAAAAGAATAGTAAAATGACAAAAGTACCCTTTTAGCTTTAAAAAACAAAGGAGTGTGAGTGTTGATAGCAGCCCATCTAGACCCTTAATCTCACAAAATCAACGGATGAGACTTGTTTTCATTTCTCATGATAAGAATAATTCTCATTTGATCCCCAATCTGTAGTCCAATGCCCTAAAAAGGGAAAATATAATAAATACTACCTCCGTCCGATAAAAATTGATCAATATTCCTCTTTGAGTATGCAAAAACAATTGTCCATCTTTTTAACTTCTCTCTTATATGAAATTTTTCTTACAATAATATTTTTATTCAATCTCCCATTTTATCCACATTATCCAATAAAAAAATATCTCAATACTCTTTTTATTCATTTTTTTTTTCTTTTTCTTCTCGTTTTTTTCCATCTCTATCACAATCTCTATTCTTTTATTGGTTGTTTTTTCTACTATTTCATTTTTCTTAATTTGTACCAAATGTGTCTGTTTAGACAATTTTTATGGGATGGAGGTGTACATCCAAAAATCTCAGCCTGTCCGAAACGTGTCAACAAAAGGTGGTGCAAGGCGACATTTCATCACAGGCGGGTGAGATAATATGATACTCCAAGCCCCGGCTGATTACTCACAATTAACCACCGCCGGTGGCGCCGCCGCTGATGGGGATTTTATTGTTCTTGATAGATTCCCGAAACAAGAACGGACGATATTGATATTGTTATTGTTATTGTTATTGATCCCCAAAAACAAAAAGAAAAAGGAAAAAGGACGGACGGACGGACGGACGATAATACCGACAAACTCAACCTAGAAATGGGCCCCATTGGAAATACTCGGCAACGTTCCAATCAAACTTCATTCTCTTTCTCCTAACTGAGCTCTTACTGCTCCCTAAATAGTAATCTCATCTTTACAACTACAACAACAAATAGAAATATCCTCTCTTTCTCTTCTTTATTACTACTCTTCTCTTCCTTTTTTGTATCGCTCTTTCAACCCCGCAAATTTCCCCATCGCTACAAGTGGATATTTGTTAGTTTTCTCGGTAATTTGTATCTTGTTTTGAGCAATTCAACTGAAGAGGGCGGCGGATCTTTTCATTTCACAATTGTTAGGTTACAGCTTTCGGTGATTGCAATTGAACAAAGGAGAAAGAAAACCCAGATCTCCAACGCCCATTTCTTTTTGGGGTTTCGCGATCCACGCGGCCTGGATTTAAAGGTTGGTTAGGTTTTTTTTTTCCGGCAAACTGTGCAATTCGTGATTGCAGTGGAATTGGGAGCTTTGATCGTAATGTGGGCTTCTTGTAGGTGCTGATTTTCGGACGCTGATTCTTACTTGATCAGGATCGGAAAATATGTCTGGCCCGTTGGATCGATTTGCTAGGCCTTGTGAGTGTCCCCCTCTCTCCCTCTTTTTCTGTGTCTCGCTGGAACCTTTGGAACTTCTAATAAGCTTCACATTTGCTCTTTTTTGGTACGGGAAATTTTAGGGTTTATAATATTTGTTGCTTACTTCCCCCTTTTCCTTTGTTGGAAAATGGGGTTGTTATTCAGCTAAATTTGAGTGGTGCTTTGATTTGGGTCGGCATAATGTCTTACATTAACAACTAAATCAAGGTTTTCTAAGCTGTAGATGAAACTTCTTCACTCCCTTCATAAATTGGTTCGCTGATAGTGTTTCTCTTTCATTTTCCTAGGGCTATCTATGCTGGCGTTTAATACTTTGCTGTGCTATGTTTTTTATAGTCCAAGCAATTTTGGTTGTCTTTTTTCTCCTCTAAAGAGGAGTATGGGTTAGTGAATCTAGTGATAGAGAGGACAACCAAATAGCTTACAATGTTAGCTGCAAATAAAAATGGCTGAGTTTGTGCAATTTCATTTATTTTTTTCAACTCTCTTTTGTCTGGTTTTTTATGTATCTTTTGAAATGGTTGCATTAATCTTTCTGGCCATGTATTGTTGTGATGTATATTTATTGTAATGTTTATGTATATTTTCCAGGCTTTGAGGGGTCATCTGGTCATGAAGATAGACGAGAGAGGAGATCCGATTTTGAGAACTCTGAAGATGAGAGGAGGTCAAGAAACTGGTCTCTGAAAAAGAAAGCTTTGAATGCATCTACAAAGTTGAAGCACTCTCTTAGAAAGAAGAGCAGCAGAAGGAAGAGTGATGGCCGTGTCAGTTCAGTCTCAATAGAGGATGTTCGTGATGTAGAGGAGCTACGGGCTGTTGATGAGTTTCGACAAACTTTGCTTCTAGAGGAACTTCTACCGGTAAAGCTTGATGATTACCATGTGATGTTAAGGTGCCCTTTTTAATTCTTTTTCCTTTTTGTTTCTATGTCTACAGGATGAATCAATTAGCTTTCTGTATTAATTGTGAAGGAATGATTTTTACAGGTTCTTGAAAGCCAGAAAATTTGATCTCGAAAAAGCAAAGCACATGTGGACTGAAATGGTACAGTGGAGGAAGGACTTTGGTGCTGACACCATTACTGAGGTAATGCTGGACTGCTTTGTTAGACCCTGTTTGGTTGCAGAAAACATTATAAGACATGTTTTATGCAATATAATGCCTAAATTAAAAAATGGGTGTGTGTATGCCCCAAAAAATTAAGCATTTTGGCATTATATTTTTGGCTTTTAAGCAATACATCTCAAATTAAATACTACATTTTCCATTTTAAAATACCCAATAATGCAAGCTCTTTGTGCTGCATGCTATCCATACAAAGCACATTACCGATACTTGTGTTACATTGAAAAGTTTTTCTTTGCTGATGCATATTATATTATTATTATTGGTAATTCTGGAAATTTTTTGTAAGTCCTTTTTTTTTCCCTAAAACTTGATCTTCTTATTGTGGCATCAGGATTTTGAGTTCAAAGAGCTGAATGAAGTCCTAAAATACTACCCACATGGCTATCATGGCGTTGACAAGGATGGAAGGCCTATCTACATTGAGCGTCTGGGAAAAGTAGATCCTGTCAAACTTATGCAAGTGACTACCATGGATCGGTATATCAGATATCATGTTTGTGAATTCGAGAAAGCCTTTGCTATTAAGTTTCCAGCATGTACTATCGCTGCAAAGAAACATATAGATTCAAGTACAACAATCCTCGATGTTCAGGGTGTGGTATGTTCCCCATTTTCTTGATATTGTTCCTAAAAGTTTTTGTGAAGTTTGTGAAATGTCTTCACTCTGGTTATTTGAATTGCTACACTGCTGCCTTTTCATCTCTTAGGGTTTTAAGAATTTCACCAAGTCTGCTAGAGAGCTTATAATGCGGCTGCAGAAGATTGATAGTGATAACTACCCTGAGGTATATAAACTGATATTACTCTACTTATCACATAAGTGGATGACTAAGGCTATAACTAAACATGCCTTCTCTTGATGCAGACCCTTTATCAAATGTTTATAGTCAATGCTGGTCCTGGATTCAGGCTTTTGTGGAACACAGTGAAGTCCTTCCTGGACCCAAAAACCACATCAAAGATTCATGTATGTGTCGTTGATTCCAGAAGTAGAAGATTAAATCTCTTTCTTTTAATATGTTTGTTATCAATTGATATTTACTTGTTGACAATCTTTAATGTTGATGAGAATTGTATAGGTTCTTGGAAACAAATTCCAGAGTAAGCTGCTGGAGCTAATTGATGCCAGGTAATTAATATAGGATGGTTTTCTTTTCTTTTTTCTTTTTTATTGTCAGTCCTTGATATTCATTTCACCAGTTTTGAGAAACTTCTTGCTGTTGCAGTGAGTTGCCGGAGTTTCTCGGAGGCTCTTGTACTTGTGCAGATCAAGGAGGATGCCTTAGGTCAGATAAGGGGCCTTGGAAACATCCTGAAATATTAAAGGTTTCTTAATATTCCTCTTAAGAATCTAATCTAATTGCTTTATAATAATAACAACCCCCACTTGTATGTTTCTGCGGATACAACTTTGTTCTGTTGTTTGTAATACTCTCTTGTACATTTGTCCAGATGGTTCTCAATGGTGATGCACGACGTGCTAGACAAGTTGTAAAAGTTTTGAACAGTGATGGCAAAGTGGTTGCTTATGCAAAGCCACAATATCCAGTGGTAAGTTAATACTGTTTCTGACTCTTGTCACTTATTAAAACCTCCCCTGTCATATATATGGTTAAATAACTTTTGTTTTTGATATTTTCAACTCATAAAAGCAGCTTAAGGGAAGTGATACCTCAACTGCTGAGTCAGGGTCTGAAGCTGAAGATATATCTTCCCCCAAAGCTTCCTTGAGCTTCTCACATCTTAGGCTGACTCCAGTGCGAGAAGAGGTTGGTTTTTGATTTATCAGCGCAACTACTGTTCTTTGATGTGAAATTTTATGCTGATTTTAGGGAAGCTAATAAAATATAGAAAGGACAAGGCGAAACAGTATTTTTTTTAAAATGTGTTTTAATGCTCCACATTTGCATCTCCTGTATAGAGATGAGAATGCTTGGATAGTTGAATGCAAACTTTGGCTGTCATGCTATCATACTCCTTTTCATATTTCACTTTGCATTCCTTTCATTTTCTATATGACAATGAATATCTATACAAATTATGCTCATATGTGGTCCATGTTATTTTTCTTATCATTTCAATCAATTGGTTTGCCCCAAACAGCATGTTGCTTACATTGAGTTCAAATAATGACGAATTTACAGGCCAAGATTGCTGGAAAGACTAGCTATCCTGGTAATTTCCCAGGATATGATGAGTATGTTCCTATGGTTGACAAGGCAGTTGATGCTTGTTGGAAGAAGCAATCTTCTACTATTGTTCCTAAAGGTTAGAAAATGTATTATTCTGTAATTCATATCCCTTCATATAGAATTGTAACATTCATCGAATGCTAGTTAATGCAAAGTGAAGTGAAAATATGAAAGCTACCAAGCTTTAGCTCTGTATGAGTATATTCACCTGAAAATACAAACATTAATGATGCTATAAGGACCTTCTGAACTTGCAGGGTTGTTTATTGTGTGCTCTTCATTGGTGATTATAAAGCTAACACATTCTTGCTCTAGGAGATCTCATACCTTCTAAATGATATCGTTTGCCAGCTGAAAAATGTTCTCCAAGACACTATAATTTGATCATAATAGAGAAATTCATTTTCCAGGCTTATACATGTGGGCACATTATCTGTGCTACATAAGGGCCATCACAACTGCATTATACATGTGGGATAACGAAATCTAAATTTGTATGCAGGGCCACTCATGATGCCAAATGATAAAAAGACTCCAGAAGGCATCTGTGCTCGGGTTTCAATGATGCTGATGGCCTTCCTTACGATGCTATTTACAGCATTCCGTGCAGTGGCAGGACGTGTTATTGAAAAACTGCCATTTGACTCCTCAAATTGGCAGATAAATATGCCTAAACAGATCCAAGACAATATCACCAAGGATGAGATCCGGCCTCCATCACCTCCTCCAGCCTTTACTCAAACTGATGTCCTCTCAACCATGCTGAAGAGGCTGGGTGAACTTGAAGAGAAAGTTGACACACTTCAATCAAAGCCGAATTCAATGCCCTATGAGAAAGAGGAATTGCTAAATGCTGCTGTCTGCCGAGTAGATGCCCTAGAAGCTGAGCTAATTGCCACTAAAAAGGTAAAATTACTAAATTTGTCCAGTAAGTGAAACCAGTTAAATAATTTCCCTGCAGTCATTTCTTCTTGAGCTTACTATGTGAACAGGCTAATATTTTTCTTCACGTACATTTGATGTATATATATAACTTCTGTCTGTTATGCAGGCACTACACGAGGCTCTAATGAGGCAAGAGGAGTTGCTTGCTTACATTGATCGTCAAGAAGCAGCCAAGTTCCAGGTAATCAAAATTACAACCAGTTATTAGATAGCCTCAACAAATATGTCAGAAAAAGAAGTTTTCTGATATTATGATTAGATCTCAGTTTTCTAATGTTTGTTCCCAATTGCGTGATGCTACAGAAAAAGAAGTTTTGCTGGTAAAAGAGGGAAGAGATGCACTGTGCAACAAATCCTTGGGACTATCATCACCAGGTGGCCGTTTCTCATGTCTTGTCGGTTTACATGCCAAACACATCCTTAGATGCCATGGATATGAACTTACTGTTTATCCTAACAGCCCTTTGCCCCTCCCCATAAAGGGTGTACAAAGCAGTTGCTGTGTGTTTTTGTTGATGGTTTACCGTGTTGTGAGACTCTTAATTTCACTATGTACCAAAATGTGCTTACTAATTATTATAGGTGTTAAAAAGCATGAACTACATGATGAATAGACTTTGTTTGTTGTGTGCTAACCGATCCTGAAAGCCAGTCCCTAAAATCTCGACCCAAAGCCAAATTTCCCATGCAAACTGTTTATATGAATCAATACTGTAAATATTCAGTACCTGAACTTGAACACTTGGGTAAAAGAGCCTGCAAAAGCCAGAAGCAAAATGAATTACGTAAAGTTTGCATACCCAGCTGAGCTCAAATGAACAGAAGAAAGATTGAAGAAAATTGAACCATTTTCTGATTGTTGAGAGCGAAATTTAAGAGAGAATTTAATAACGACATGCAAACCACTTTGTCCAACGATAATTCAGGGCTTAGCTTTCAAGTTTGTTGCACGTCGTGTAATCTATACATAGATAAAATTAGGCCGGGCCGGGCCTTTGTTTTTTTTTATGCGGGCTCTCGGCCGTGCTGAGTTCAATAAACTCATCCAACACATGGGATATGATGAGATTGCGAAGTTTCTCCGCATTTTAAGCAGATGTCTTAGAACACACAAAATTAAGCAAGGGTTTTCATGTAAGAACATATCCAGGTAGTCAACATATTCAACATGCTAAGAAAATGCATGAAGCTAGGGCATATAAGCTGGGAGATTCATTTCGAACAAAAGCATTTCTCATGCTACAAAACAGAAACATTGGGATGGATAGTTTGATTAGTGCAGACTGCAAATGTCATCAACATACTACCAAAATACTACTAGAATTTACGGTTTTTCTAGTCTCAATAATCAAACAAAAAATGCATTCATATGCAGATATCAGTTTCAACTTGTTACTACTAGAATTTACGGTTTTAGCTTCTTCTGATCACGCAATCAGAGCTCACACACCACTCCACTGCCATTGCTCATATCACCCTCCTCTTTCGCCTCTCCAACAATCTCGGTACCTTCATCAGATTTCTTGGCCTTGAGAAACTCTAGAAGCCCTTCAAGTGCAGCCTCGGGATCCTCAGTCTTCAAGAGTTGCTCACCCACCTCAGCAGGGGTCACCTTGGCTTCAGGCACAAGCTCTACAACTTGGGCGAAAATCGGGTGATGGGTGAGTCCGAGGTAGTTGGAGGCTAGCATCTTGAACCCGCAAGGAGTGCAGTACGACATGTGGATGTGCACATCCATTCGACCAGGTCGGAGTAAGGCCGGGTCCAGACGCTCCTTGTGGTTTGTTGTGAAGATGATGATCCTTTCGTCCCCGCAAGTGGACCATAATCCATCAATGAAGTTGAGCAACCCAGACAAAGTTAACTAAAATTAACAAGAAGCACTTTAATTAGCCAATGCCATTGGATTCTGAAGTGGTTAAGAGTTTCAAGTATTTTCTCAAAACCACACATTAAACATGAAATTGCTAAAAACCACTCACTCTTAATTAGATGCGTTATGATACTCAAATTCAACTCAAGTCCATTAATTCCATTCCCATTAAAAGCGTGATTTACTATAATAACAATTTCTAGAGTAAGTTATCAGAAACTTGCCTGCTTTGATTTTTGATGAACCATGGATGGAGGCAGCTGGGCCACCATCGTCCTCTCAAGATCAATAGAACAGTCGATGTTCTCCACCACGAGAATGGATCTATTGGCAGTCCCGATGATGAGCTTTCGAAGCTCGGAATTGCTGCCCAGCGCAGTCAGCTCCAAATCATAGATATCGAAATTCAAATAGTTAGCCATGGCAGCAATCAAGCTAGATTTGCCAGTGCCAGGAGGGCCAAACAGCAGATAGCCTCTCTTCCAAGCCTTGCCAACCTTCCTATAAAAGTCCTTTCTCCTCAAAAACAGCTCTAAATCCGCCATGATCATCTTCTTCATATCGAGATCCATGGCCATAGTATTGAATGTGGACGGATGGTCCAGATTCACCGACACCCATCGGTGCCCTAAGTAGGAACTATCGTGCTTGAGAGTGTGGATCTTTAGAGTCTTCTTTTGTTGTTTGAACTTGCGTGCCTCGGAGACTATGTAAGGGAAGTAGGAGTTAAACACCATCTCTCGGTGTTTCCTGTGGAAGCTCAGCTCAAAGTGTGACACTTCGGTTTTGTAGGTGGAAATGTTTCTGGTTTCGTCATACCTTGAGAACCTTGCGTCGGTCTGTTGAGAATTTAGAGTTTGCAAGTCAAGAATCAAGAATTAATAGACCTATTCGATTACAATCGAGTCCAAAGCGTGCGTATTATCCAACCTAAGCTTAATTATTAAACCTAGTAGGTAGAAATCCGCCCATGTTGAAAAGTGATCAAGCTGTGCCAAGTGCCAAGTAGCCGTTGAAGATCAAATTAATTCAGTTGGTTTATTCAGCAATTTAAGAGTCTGTTTTAGTCCTAGATTGTTAGCTAGTTTCTAGGATTTCAGTTTGGTCAATTTCTGTTAGCAAGTTTAGCTAAGTGGTTAGTTTCTTGAGTTTTCAGCCACGTTTTTAGGCCTTGATAATGGCTATTTATAGCCTCTTTTATCTTTCAATGAGTTATGCAATTCAGTTCATGTTTTGATCCTTTCTTTCCAACAGCGACACTCAAATATGCATGGAAAACTGTGCGGGTAATTAAATCTACAAATAAAGCAGAATCAATTTTTGAACCCAAATAATCTGAAGGTTGAAATAGAGAGCGCGGAGTTTAAAAAGATGGGATCTTTTTCACTCATTTGAGGTAATTACCTGCTTGTTGAACTTGATCCACTTGAGGTGAACGCCATTGAAGACGTCAACGACCTCCTGGTTCTTGTCCACCGAGAAGACGACCTTGGTCTCCTTGGCGGGAATGGCGGCCCTGAACTTCTGGGAGGAGGGGGAGATTTTGGTGCCGAGGTAGACCTCCGCCGCCTGGAACAGCTGGTTGTCGTGGAGGCCTTCGACCTCGTCGATGGTGACGGTGATCTGAGGAGACATGGAGGAGAAAAGGAAGAAGATTTTCTGGCGGAAGAAGCGCTCCACTTCGTAGGGGAGCAGGTCTCTGGCGATGGAGCGGATGAACACCACCGTGGCCGCCGCCGAGGCTGCCGCCGAAAGCGCTGTCTGCACCTGAGGAAGCATGGATTTTGTTGGAGCTTTAATGTGGAGGAGGGTTTGGAGTGGGTGTGAGCGATGGTTCACAAGAACAACCCAGTATTTAAATAGAAGGGTGGAGTTTGATTTTTATTTCCGTACGGGACGAGGCGTAATGGAAAAGATTTCTTAAAGTGGTAGAAAAAGTTTGGGTTCATTGGATGGATCATCAGAAGATGGAGGGCTATGATTTCTTACAATGAGAGTAATTTGGGTTCATTGGATCATTACTCATTGAGTAGATAAAAGTTTTAGGATTAAAGTTACCCATATAAATGGATCGCAAATACCCATCCTTTACGACGATTGATCATACAATTTTTTTTTCCTTGTTGAATCATGTTCACAACCTTGAGCAATGTTTCATATTTACTATGCACATTATAAGTAAAAACAATTCAGTAATAATTATGAACTTTGTATGCATAATATATATGTATTTTTATATTTAGTACAAGCATTTTGAAGCCTAATTATGGAAATTTAGTGTTTTTACGTGTGTATGTTTACCAAAAGATAAATTATAACTAAATGACAATATTTATATACATTTGAGCAAGTATCATGTGAGAAGTGGTTAAAACCCTGGTCTACTTTGTTTTTTTTTTTTTTTTTGATAAATGAGCTACTAGCTCATTACAAGACCAACACTAGGTTACCCGTAAATTACAAGACTAACCTAAATCATCACGACGGATGATCTTTAGAAAATCAAATAACAAAGGATGATCACTAAACCAGGAACTACTAATCGAGATATCGACATGATCCAACAATGATCCCGGGAAAAAATTAGAAATAGCAAAACTAAGCTGAGGAAAACTAAAAAGCCTCTTGGCGAGAAAATCCGCCGCAGAATTGCATTCCCTGAAACAATGAAAAAACACCACACAAGGAACCAAAGCAACAAAATGACGGATGTCATTTATAATAGCTTGAATTTCCCAAGGAACTTTCCAAGTTCGTTTTAAATAATTAATAAGAATTAGATTATCCCCTTCAATGATAAGGCGGGAAATGTTTAGCGAAACCGCACTACGAATACCATCAAGCAGAGCAAGCGCTTCAGCCTGGAGAACCGAAATGGGAGGTTGTTCTTTACGATCAAAACTTAGAATCTTACTTTTGTGGTCTCGAATAAGAAAAATCGAAAAAGTAGAAGAATTCGTACGCTTGGAAGCATCAAAATTGAGCTTCGACCATAACAGAGGAGGTCTAATCCAATTTCGATTATTTTTCCTTTTCGGACGAGGCACGGTTTTGGGAGCTAAAATTGGCTGAGCAAAATTCCACTGTAAATACTGAGAGAAAGCTAAATCACATGGAAGCAAAGAAGAAATAAGTCTAGACGGATTAAAAATCTTTCCATTTCTATGTCCCCAAATAAACCACCAAAGGAAACAAAGAATATTACTATTTTTATTCGAATTTAGAGTAGAAACAAGATTATCAATAAAAGTACCTGAGGAGATAATTTGAAATTTTAGATTTATCTTATCCTCGAGTTTGGAAAGCATATATTTTGAAAACGGACAGTTAAAAAACAAATGATTCAGGTTTTCATCTTCATTTGAGCATAACGAGCACGTACTAAAAACATAATTGTAAAAGCGATTTAATCTATCTGTTGTTGGAAGACAATCAACACACGCCTTCCACAAGAAATTTTTAATTTTAGGAGGAAGAGAGGTCTTCCAAATCCAAGCAAACTCATAATTAAGATCAGGCCTATCTATAGAAATCATACACGAAGCTGAGGAGACTGAGAAAGCTCCGTCATTAGAAGGAAGCCAAACCAAACGATCCTCAGTGTTAGAGACAGGAATTCTAAGAGAAGTAATTGAATTCACAATTGATTCAGGAAGCAGCAAGCTCAAGTACTCAACATTCCAACACTGATCAGGAGTGATAAAAGCTGAAACTTTTAAATTAATATTATCATTATCATAAAACGACACTAAATCAGTATTTCTAATCCAAGGATCTTTCCAAAAATTTATAGAATAACCACTTCCAATAGTCCATAATAAACCTTTAGAGAATTTGTCTCTAAGATTGAGCAATCTACCAAACTGCCAAGAACAATTCTTTTTCTGCATCTCAAAAATTGAAGAGGAACCCAAGTATTTTTCAGAAATAATACGTACCCAATAATTATTTGGAGCAGTTAAAATTTTCCAAAGACGTTTCATTTGCAAAGCAATATTAGTAGTCTCAGCCGCCCGAAGTCCCATACCCCCAGAGTCTTTAGGAGAGCATACCTTATCCCAACTTATAAGAGGGTGATGATTAGGAGTAAACTTATTCCAAAAAAAAGATTTATTAATTTTATCAATTTCACAAAGAACACCTTTAGGAAGCAAAAAACTTTGCATTAGATAATTAACCTGCCCTAACAGATTCGACTGAATAAGCACAGCTCTACCTGCCTGTGAAATAGAGTTTGCTTTCCACTGATAAAGCTGTTTTTTCAAATTTGTAATTGAATCTGCAAAAACTGCATTTTGAACCCTACCTTTAAGAATAGGAATACCAAGATATTTCTCCATAGAAGTAGTAATTTGAATATTAAGAACACTTGCAAGAGAAGTTGCAGCTTGACGTGAAATATTTTCAGAGACTTGAAAGCTACTTTTATGATAATTAATCGAAAGGCCAGAAACCCTAGAGAAAGAATCCAAGAAACCTTTAATATAATTAAAATTAGCATGAGAAGCATTAGCAAAAATGATAGTGTCATCTGCAAAACTAAGGAAAGGCAAACAAACTCCATTTTTAACTAAATGAATACCCACAAATTTGGAATCTAAAGTAGATTGTAATTGAAGGGATCTTGCAAGATACTCCATACATATAATAAAGATAAAAGGGGCCATCGGATCACCCTGACGAATACCACATTGAGGGGAGAACTCAATCCCTGGTTCGTTATTAACCAACACCGAGGAAGAAGAGGTAGTAATGCAAGTCATAACAAGATTAACCCAATTGACATGAAATCCAAATTTAAGCAGAATTAATCTAATAAAATTCCAATCAAGTTTATCATAAGCCTTTTCCATATCAATTTTCAAAGCCATCCATCCTTGTTTGCCTTTTTTCTTTTTATGAAAAGAATGGAAGATTTCGTGAGCAATTAGGATGTTATCCTGAATAAGTCTCCCTTGAACAAACGCTCCCTGGAGAGGATGAATTATATTAGGTAAAATAGAAGCCATACGGTTAGCTAAATTTTTTGTAATAACTTTGTAAATCGTATTGCACAAACTAATAGGTCTAAAGTGATTTATTGTTAAGGGGGAATCAACTTTAGGAATAAGAGCTACAAAAGATTTATTAATCGATCTAAGCATATGACCTGAATGAAAAAAGGCCTGAACTGCTAAAACTACCGAGTTTCCAACAATATGCCAGTAATGTTGAAAGAAATCAGCAGGGAAACCATCCGGACCCGGAGATTTATTAGGAGCGAGATCAAAGACAGCAAATTTAATTTCCGCTAGAGAAGGCGCTTTACAAAGCATTAAATTATCCGAAGCTGAGACCAAATTAGGAATAATATCTAAATCTGAATTATTAACAGAACAAAGGGGATTCAAGTTAAACCGATGAGCAAGCTCTTCAGTTATTTTTTGTGAAATCAAGTCATGATCAAATAGAACAATCCCTTCAGTAGTCTGAAAAGAGAGAATTCTTTGTTTATAAAAACGAATTTTGGAAACAGATTGAAAGTATTTAGTATTTCGATCCACATTTTGCAAGTGAATAATTTTTGCTCTTTGTTTCCCAAAAATATGCTGAAAATCTAAAAGAGCATTATATTTATTAAGATGAGCCTGGAGTTTAGAAAGAATGGTAGAATTATGGGGATCAACTAATAAATCTGACTGGAGCGATAATAACTGATGTTCAGATATTTTGAGTTGTTCAAAATTATTATTAATATGATGTTTAGCCCAAACTTTAGAATATATTTTTAAAAGATTTAATTTCATAGAGAGACGGAACATAAAAGACCTAGTCATTTGGTCATTCCAAACTTTTGAAACTAAGGGGTTAAAAGATGGGATTGACATCCAAGCATTTTCAAACCTAAAAGGAATTTTACGATAAGATTTACAGGATCCTATCGAAAAAGATATCAGGCAATGGTCCGAGGTTGTAAAAGGATGATGTTGAATTAGAAGTGACTGGAAAATATGAGTTAGAGTTTGATGTATAAGAACTCTGTCCAGTTTTTCAAAAACATTATCCTGAGCCACCGAGCTTTTACGCCAAATAAAAGGGAAGCCAGAAGTTCTAGAATCCACAAGGCCAAATTGATTGGAAAAGTTTAAAAGACGATTAAATCTACTAGATAAAGGAGGGACACCTCCTAATTTATCATTAACTGAAGAAATTTCATTTAAGTCGCCTATTAAAAAGAATGGTAAATTAATCTGAGAAATTTGTAAAGCAAGGGAATTCCAAAAAGCATTCTTTTGCGCTTCCCTTGCCGGGGCGTAAACAAAAATTAAAAGGAAATCTTGATTAGGATAGGAATATTTCATAATGATTAGATTAGAAGATTGATGAAATAAACAACATTTTCGAGTTTTAGTATTTTCACAAATTAGGAGCCAAAGGCCACCTCTAGACCCCACTGAGGGACAAGAAATAGCAGATTGGAAACCTGATTTATGCAGAGTCGAATAGTTTGGATCATCTGCTGTTTTAGTTTCCGCTAGACAAAGAAAGTTTAATTTATTCAATTTTCTAATAAACCCAACTTCTTCCCAGAAATTAGGCCTGCGAATACCTCTAATATTCCAATAACCTATATTCATAAAAAACCTTGTTGATTAAAAACAAAAAAGGTTATAAGATTTAAAAACATTTCAACTTGGAAAAAGGTTTCACAAGTAACCAAATGCAATAGGAACTTATAACAAGAAAGAGATTTGAACGTCAAAACTTGAAGAAAGAAAGTTAAAACAAGAAGGGCAGCACAACTCAACTTGTAAATTTGAACAAGAAACAAGAAATTAAGATCAAACATAAGGGAAGAACTAACTAGATACAAATGAAGCATACAAACAAAGCAATCAAAACCATGATAAAGGATAAAGCATCGATTAATTTTAAGCGAGAAATTGATAATACACCAAATATAGAGGATTAAGACCAGAAAATCTAAGAAGGAACTAAGAATACAACATTGAAGATACATACAGTTATCACAGTTTACACTAATGGAAAACAAATGAAAATTGAAGACATAATGCTGCAGCCTGCTTATGACCAGGAAAGAGCCCAAAGAACCAGAGTGCATACGAACAAACCTGCTATGAAGAAGAGAAAAAGCCATGTTGTAAAAATAAATTAAATAGTAGATTAAGCATATAAGTATTAGAGAAGGAGAAAACCAACTAAAACATATTGTGCAATTTTTAATGAGATAGCTTAAGAGAGGTTCATAAGCATTGACAGAAAGATAATAAAAAATTGAATAACATATACTGAAACTTAATATTTCATCTGCATTTAGAAAGAAAGAAAAAGAAATACTACATATAAAGATTTTTATGAACAATAATTTTTCAATTTTGAAATCATGTTGGATTGAAAAATCAGAAATAATATGCATATCAGTTCTCAGGAGGTGTTCATCCAAAAGATGAAGCGCCCAATTATCTTCATAGAATTCTAGGGACCCCCCAGCATAGAAGGAGGTGCCAAGCTACAACTATACCAAAAAGATATAGGAGCCAAAGCCACCCAGCTTCCAGATGGGATAGAGGCTTACTATTAAAATGGTTCACAAGCATCCTGAGTAGTGAAGGTAACAACCCCTCAACCATAAGATAACAACAGTTCAACAATCTAAATGGGAGCACTAGCTGCCAATTCACTACCAAGAATGAACCAATAGCAAGCACACAGATTACCAAAAGGTTTTTGCAGAAAAAGAATGGATCATAAAGAAACCTGAAGCAGCAATAAGAAGAAAATATCACAAACAAAACATAGAAATTTAGGCATAAAAAAGCAAGAATCAATGAGACATTAATCCAAGCAGACAGTTCTAGGATTGTAAGGGCTACAATAAACAATAAACACGGTTTATGAAGATTTAAGAAGATCCAGGAACATTCAATAAGCACAAAAAGGGGAAAGCTTAGAAGGATATCACCTGAACCAATCATAAAGCTATTTTGTAACTGAAGATAGCCCCATTTGAAGAAAACTCTCAACCAAAGCAACAAAGAGGAATCAAAGAAGAGCCGAGAAAAAGGGAAAATCTGCAACCAACTCACAAAGGAATAATGTGTAAGGTCAGAAGAGCAATCAAATAAGCATAAATTTCCATAAATCAGAGAGAAGTTAATAGAAAATGAGTCACTTAGAGCAATATTCATATAACTTTGGAGATAAAGGTTCAATAAGGTTTCAACAGGATAAGTTTCATTCTCTGAAAGCCACAAGCTAGACAAATTCTCAATATTGAAAGACACAGAGGTCAATCTTGAGAGAAGAAGTTCGACACGAAGCAAACAGAGAAAAGTTTGAGACAGTAAACAAACATAATAGAAAAAAACAAGAAGAAGTGAAGAAAGATTTACATAACTTGAGCAATCCGAGAACCAACAACAAGAACAAAGGCAAGAAAAAATCTTGCCCTTCCACAGAAGCCCAAGAACAGCACTTGAATTAACCTTAGATCCCTCAAATAAAGAGGAATCCAAAGAAAAACAGCCTAAGATCCAGACCGAGAACTCCATTAGAGCAAAGCTAACATGGCTGCAGCCTTCAAAATTCACCAATTGGCCAAAAAAACCAACCAACCACAACAGATCCACACAAAGGGCAAAAGAGCCACACACCAAAAGAAAGCAATCTGAAAACTCGTGAACCAAAGGCCCCAAGGGAAGGAAGGAGAAAAAGCAAGAGAAAGGGATAAGGGTATTGAAGGGGTCAAAACGACACTGAAGCCGAATAAGGTTGAGAAGGCTAGAGGCGACCTCATATCCAAGATCCAAAATATCCAAGAACCCTAAAGATTCATCAAAGTGGGAAGAAGCAAAACAACTAACCAACCAAAGCGGAGAGGGAGGAACCCATAACAAGAGGATGAACAAGAAGTTGAAGACGGATTTACAGAATGAGAGGCCCTAGTCTACTCTGTTGATACTACCCAGATCGACCCCCTCTCCTAAAGTCTGTTGATGTTGACAATTTCTGTGTCTTACTCCCTCCTAATTGAGCTTCAAATTGCTTCGGTCTCAAAGTGGCCATCGCATGAGTCAAAGCAAACTCCTGAACCTCTTTTAAAGTCGTGAGTCGAATTCCAGCTATATAAGCACGCAGTTGCGGTTGCAATATCTCTCAAAGACTCTCGGGACTAACCAATCCTAAAGCAGGCCAAAGAAGGTAGCTCGAACAACGACATCCATTTCTGGAGGTAACTCGGCTCGTGGCGTCTCAGCCGGCCCATGAACCTCCTCCTCTGCCCCTAATTAACCCCATTAGCAGAGGGCTCCCTTCCATCAACAGAGGCATATCTAGCTTGATGAACATTCACATCAGGACCATCACTGTCAACAACTTCCTCATGATCAGAAACATTCTGCGGGTCCACTGGCTTAGCAACGACAAGCTAGAGCCTCTCCTCTTCTTGTACCTCGGCCCCTACAACGAGCAACAACTCCTTTGACTCTAGTTTGAGGGGCCATCTATAAGATGATAAGTTACCTAACATTAGTAGGGTGAATTCCTTCTACGGTCCCTAACCTATCACATAGAGTTCTTATTAATCCCTAACCTTTATAAATGCTTTTTTAAGTCCCTAATCTTTGAAAAGTGTTACTATTTAGTCCTTTTTTTCATTTTACTTTAAGTTTAATTACAACCAAGCACCCAAACTTTATATTTATTTTTGTCATAATACCAATATTTATTTATTTTCAAAAAAATATCACAATCTAAATATTTTAGGGAAAATAATAAATTATCCCTCCATATTTATCCCTTTTTCAAAAAAAAGTACTTTTTATAAAAAAACATAATTTTAGAAATAAAAGGTGAGTTATAAATATGCCCTCTTATTAATTTTAATAGTTATTAAAATATTTTATAAAATTAAAAAAACTTTTCACAAAAAAAATCTAATTCCTTTATTTACCCGTTATTTATAACTTTTTTATAAAGTGATTTTTTAATCCATCAATTTCTTGCAATTATTTTATAAAATTTATTAAAAAAAATCACCCCTTATTTACCATTTGTTAAAAAAAAACTAGTAATGCATGTTTTTCAGATCAAAAGTGATAGATTAATAAAATCTAAACTCGTATTTGTTTGTACAAATCATATAGTTAAGTGAAAAAAGGTGTAAATATGTAGTGATATTTTATTATTTTCTCTTAAAATGTTTAGATTGTGATATTTAAAAAAAAGATAAATATTAGTGTTATGATAAAAGTAAATATAAAGTTTAGGTGTTTGGTTTAATTAAACTTAAAGTCTAAAATAAAAAAGAACCAAATAGTAACACTTTTTAAAGGTTATGGACCTAAAAAAACACTTACCAAAGTTAGGAACTACTAGAAACTCTATGTAATAGGTTAGGGTAGACCTGGGTCCGGTTCCGGGAGAACCGGCGAACCGGCGGTCCCAGAACCGGCGGGAAACCGGCCGGAACTGGAACCGGCGGTCCCGGTTCCGGAACCGCCTGGTCCGGTTCCGGAACCGCCTGGTCCGGTTCCCGGGACGGTTCCGGTTCCGGTTCGTCCACCCCCGGAACTGGGGAACCGGCAGTTCCGGAACTGGGAACCGGCGGTTCCGGAACTGGGAACCGGCGGTTCCGGAACTGGGAACCGGCGGTTCCGGAACTGGGAACCAGCGGTTCCGGAACCAGAGGTTCCAAACCGGGTGGAACCGCCGGTTCCGCCCCAAAAAAAATAAAAAATAACCAAACCGCGACCGCGGTTTGGGTGACCGCGATCGCGGCCCATTGGACCGCGACCGCGGTTTTCTTCCAGAGGTCAAAATTTGTTTTTTTTATATTTTGTTTATTATTTCCTGTACCGAACCGGAACCGGAATCGGGAGGAACCGGCCTCGGAACCGCCCGGAACCGGAACCGGACCGGAATCGGGACCGGAACCGGGGAACCGGGCGAAGGCCGGTTCCGGTTCCATGGTTCCGAGGAACCGGAACCGCTGGGTCCGGAACCGCCGGTTCCGGACCCAGGTCTAGGTTAGGGACCATAAAAGGAATTCACCCAACATTAGTAGTGAACCTAAGTTTTAGAAATTTTAAAACTACTAAACTACAAGATGTCCTTCAGCTGATGGTGGCGGAGTCACGACGTGTCATCTACCCACTAAATGCAATATGCCTACCCCATTTAAAACATTTGAAAATATCGACCGATTTTGACTTGTTGGGCATGTCTGTGAACTTGGGCCTCCTCGCTTCTGATCCAATCTGACGAGCTCATTAATCCAAACACAACGTTTGAGTTAATGAGCCGCCTCTAGATGAAAACGACGTCACCTTGGCTTTAGGGTTCCTTTATAAGTTTAAGAAAGAAACCCTAGCGACTGGTCTTGCTCACTTCTCCTCGGTGCTCTGTTTTGCTAGGGTTTGATTCTCTCGAGCTTGAGCCCAACGATCTCACTATACTTCCCGAAGAAATGGTGAGATCATAGAAGAATGAAAGGGGAAAGAGAGAAAAGAGAGAGATGAGGGAGATCGGGGGAGCTCATCTGAGCTTACCTGTTCCACTATCCGTTCTTATTGCTTTGCGCTTGCCTCTTTTTCTTTCTCTTGTTTCTAGCGACTAGTTTTGTGTGTATGCTTGCTTATAACTATGTGTGTGCTTATGGCCTTTAGTTCCTAGTGGATTGGGTGAGTCTCCCCTCTTGAGGCTCCGCAGAGTAGGATTTCTATACGAACTGCTTCAACAAATCTTTTGTGTCCCTCTTGCGTTTTATTTCAAAGTATTTCAAAATCTTTTCGAACAATCGAAGTGGAATCATGTAGATCTAGTTCTCAACTTGTACCAATATTTTTTCTGGTTGCTAAACTACATAAATATAAATTTCTCGGTGATTTATCAATTAGACATATCTTAGAGCATTTTCCGGATGGAGACCAAGAGTTGGAATATTTTCAAATGAAGGTACATAGAGTTGTTAAAAGCTGACCTGACCTGCAAACCCGACCCGAATCACCCGAAAATTTTAGGGTCAAGGTCCGCAAATTTGAACCCAAAACCCGAAGTGAACCGAAACCCAATAGACCCGCAACCCGTTGGGTTGAAACCCGAAACCCGTTGGGTTTACCGATTTAGTATATTTATAAAATGTATAAAATTTATTTTAAAAAATACAATTTATTTTATTATTAAAATACATAAAACAATAATGTTTTATAATTAAATCTTACTATTTAATTAAAAATTTATTTTAATAATCATAAAAAATCGATGTTTTGACCCACTGGTCAACCCGACCGGCCCGAAAACCCGCAACGACCCGACCCGGTTTTACCCTGACCCGTAACAATGCGAACCCAACTCAACCCGAACCCGAAATGACCCGATTGACAAGTCTAAAGGTACATCTTGATTATTTTTTTTGGAGTATCATGTTTAAGCTTGAAAGTTAAATTATAATTGGAATTGTTTAAAAACTTGAACGTTGAATTATACTTGATTCTACTTTAGTTTTAGACTAGTAAAACCCGGTCGTGTCATGCACGACTATTACTTGAGAATTTTTTTTATATAGGAACCATATATTAAATCAATAATTTATTAAAAATTAAATAAGTGGTGGTATACCTCATATTTTTAAAAAAATATGAGGTGTACCTCCACTAATCTCATTATAAATTGATATTATACATATATTGATTTATACATATACTTTAATATTATAAAAGTGACACCTCACACATAAGGGACGACGAATAGTAAAACCTTATTAAAATTTATGTCCATAAAATTGAAATCATAGAGATCTCACTTATTCATAGTTTTATATTTACCATAGAAAAAATTACGCTACATATATCTCACGTACTAATATAATTATATAATATTTAAGTTTCTCACGTACTAATATAGTGTGTACACATTTCATATTGTTAAAGAATCAAAGATCATGTACTAATGTATTATGTACAATTATTATTTAATTATTGTAAAAACTTAAAAAATTATATAAGAATAAAATTTATGAATTTATGTCCATAACAATGGAATAGTAGAGATTACGTTCTAATATGACTATATAATATTAAAATTTTATTCATAAAGATAAATAGTAGAGATATCATGTACTAATTTAGTGTGTAAGGAATTAAGGATCACCTACTAATATATTTTGTACAATTATTAATAACATTAGCAATATTATTATATTATATATTTTTAAGGATTGTAAATACTAAAAATTATGAAGGTTAAATGAGTAAATTGAAAAATTAAGAATCTTATGTGGCATAGATAAGAGATTGACAAATAAGATAGAGGGAAGTATATAGATATTGTTGAGCCCAAAACTTTCAGTTAGGTTACACCAGATGGTCACCGGCTACCGGCTCCTGACTCCTGGCTACCGAGTGTCCTGCAACACCAACGAGATCCCTTGATTTTTGAGATTTGTTGTAACCTCTTTGACCAGATCGCATTCAGCATTCCTAATGCCTATTTTCAAGGGGTTGTTACTTAATAACCTCCCAACGTGGAAGACCCATTCAAAGCCTACTTTTTAGGGGAAAGTTACCCATTATCTTCCTTTATTTTTAGCTATATAAATGAGTTATTTCAGCCATGTAAAGGGAACACATGACTCACTATCATCCATACATTGTAATCATCTCTCAATCTCATGTGTAATCAGCCCTAACAACAGATATTACTCAAAAGTCCTCTAACATCCGAATGGCTTTCTGCGGGATCCTGGATCCTGGACGTCGGCTAGTTTCTAATCTCAAGTTTACTATTAATTAAAGGAGATAAGCAATTCTTCTTTATTTGCATTATGTTTACATTCAGTTTAACTTATATCTTCATTGCTTTCGTTCTTATTTGCATTCATTCATCTCACGACCGGCGACGATCATATATTTTTGGCTATCTATCCCCTCGACCCCCTCTCCAAGGACATAAGAGTGAAATTGTTCATTTTTTATCCAAAACAATTTGGCGCCCACCATGGGGCCGGTAGCCGAAGAAAACTGATCGATCTCCTACAAAAATCCGACCCTTCACCATGGAGAATCTGTTTGCACAACTCGATGCCCTCAATAAAGACCTAGATGAAATCAAAGCCCAAACAGCCAAATCTAACGCCCTAGTGGTGCAACTAACAAGTGAAAATGAGTTTTTGAGATCGTAGATACATACATAAGGGATCCTAGCTCCTGCGGTTGCTTCTCCCGGTGAGACGGTTACAATCCAGGATCCAGTATCCGGGAACCGTGCTCCTGCAGCAACTCCTTCTGAAGCGACAATCGCGATCCAAGAGCGACTAAAGGACATTTTCGAGCGAAAGATCCAAGAGGAACTGAAGGCTCTCGATGAGAAGATTGCAAGGATCCCTAGGATCCCGCGTCCTATAGAGAAGGAACCCGAAGTTGGCTACGAAGCTTCTCCCTTTGTGGAAGCCATTTCCGTTGTCGAGTTCCCAAAGGGGTTCATCGTCCCGGACATGTCAAGCTGCGATGGCACCGACGATCCTAACCATCATGTCTCGATCTTCAAGCAAAAGATGTTGAATTGTTGATGACACCCATCCCTAGGAAGGATCGTGAAGCCATCATGTGAAAAAACTTTGGGGCAATTCTAATGACTTGTACCAAATTGTGCAGGGGTATGATGAAACTCTCCGAGATTACATGAACCGATTCGTTCAAGAGAAAGTCAAAATCCTCACTTGCGATGTCTCAACTTCCATTGAAGCATTCCGTCAAGGTCTTCAAAGGAGCAATGAACTTTACAAAGAGTTGACAAAGTACCCATGTACAAACTTTGAAGAGGTCCATGCTAAAGCGATGGCCCACATCCGCCTTGAAGAAGACAAGGTAGATGACTTCAACATCCCAGACCGTGACTTTCAAATTCCTGAACCTGTCCTCCGAATCCCAGACGGTAAAGAATCTGATCAAGAGACCTCGGATGACAGCAACGAGGTTTGCTACAAGGCAATGACTCTTAATCGATGGAAACACAAGTTTCATCCGTATCATTTCTAAAGATCTTACGACTCTTTTGCTATTATACTTTTCGTTTTATAAATTGCTCATGAATACAATTACTAACTTGAGCGTCGAAGGGTCGTTGGGGAAACCCACGACCATCTCTCCTAGATATTCGATTTTACCTTACAGAAAATTTGAAGGACAAAAGCAATATCCATCTGCGAGAAATCGAGATAAGTGTATAGGCGCCACTCGCCAGAATCTAATGTACAAACAGATTAGGATTCTCGATTCCTGACGCTAGCCAGTGGGCATCTTTCGCCAGAAACACACCAACCAAAGGGCGTCTCCCGCCAGGGAATGCCAGCCAACGGGCATCTTTCGCATCCTCAAGAAGGCAGGGAAGTTATCTCTTAGACACTCGACACCCGTACAACAGGCAAACGCAAGCTATTCGACAACTATCGTCAGGGCTCTGCGGACACCCGGAAAAACTTCGTCAGATGCGTGTCTCCAAGATAGGTACGCTCGAGCGGGCAGGGGCTCGGGGTATCCCTCGAGTCACCCATAACACCAACTTGAATTTTCCTATTCCCTGAGCCATAGCTATGCACATCCACCGACTAGCGAAAAGCCTTCTGCAGGAGTTTCTTGCTCATTCAAGCCTCCAACTTCTAGAGCACAAGCCCTCGACTCTTGAGGCACAATCCTCCGGCTTCTGGAACACAAGTCCCTAGCTTCTGGGGTATGAACCCTCATCTTCTGAGGCACCATGTTCTCCACGTCATGCTTCACGACAAGACATTCGACGACTGCCGCTAACGGAAGCTTTTACGCATGTGTTGAAATTCATCTCGTCCATCTCGTCACGTCAATATCCAAGATGAATTTGGGGTATTGTTTAGCCCAAAACTTTCAGTTAGGTTACACCGGATGGTCACCGGCTACCGGCTCCTGACTCTTGGCTACCGAGTGTCCTGCAGCACCAACGAGATCCCTTGATTTTCGAGATTTGTTGTAACCTCTTTGACCAGATCGTATTCAACATTCCAAATGCCTATTTTCAAGGGGTTGTTACTTAATAACCTCCCAACGTGGAAGACCCATTCAAAGCCTACTTTAAAGGGGGAAGTTACCCATTATCTTCCATTTATTTTTAGCTATATAAAAGAGTTATTTCAGCCATGTAAAGGGAACACACGACTCACTATCATCCATACATTGTAATCCTCTCTCAATCTCATGTGCAATCAGCCCTAGCAACAGATATTACTCAAAAGTCCTCTAACATCCGAACGGCTTTCTGCGGGATCCTGAATCCTGGACTCCGGCTACTTTCTAATCTCAAGTTTACCATTAATTAAAGGAGATAAGCGATTCTTCTTTATTTGCATTGTGTTTACATTCAGTTTAACTTATATCTTCATTGCTCTCGTTCTTATTTGCATTCGTTCATCTCACGACCGGCGACGATCGTATATCTTTGGCTATCTATCCCCTCAACCCCCTCTCCAAGGACATAAGAGTGAAATTGTTCATTTTTTGTCCAAAACAGATATATAGATTTGGAATTGGAATTGTTCTTGTCTTCATCCTTCTTGTTTGATAAGAAAAAAAATTCTTGTTCTACTTTCTGTTGCCATTCTTTAGCTTATTCTTACGAAGATCCCAATGTGAGCTATGCCCATGTTGCCATTCTTTCAGTTGGTACCCGGACAACAAATTGTGGACAAGGACACAGGTTCGAGTCCGGGCAGCCGCAGTGTGGGATTTTCACTCCCCCTTTGTTGGGGGGTGGGTTCTTGTGGGCACCAAGCACTGTTCCTCCTGTCTAGGGGGCCGCTGAGTCACCATGATTTACTTCCTCCATGATGAGTGATGACCTTGGGCAAGGTGCGGTGGGGGCGCCCGGGGCGTGCGTAAAACACCTTCTATGGACAAGTAATTAACCCCTCTCTTCATACAATCAATGTTACTTTTCATTAACTAAAATTCTTTAAAAAAAATAATGATAACAAATTCACCATTTACTCAACCATTATGGCTAATACAAATTTTATAATAAAAAACATCACTACGCCGGTTTTTTTCCTAGTATTCTGAAAAGTTACACAATTAACTTTTTTTTATTATTGAAACACGCATATGCACTCAATTTGACATACAATTACAGAATTAACTATTTTAACCAAAGCACGGACACTTAGTAGAGATTATTTTCGCATGCTGTGTAGAAAAGCATAGAACTAACTCAACATGGAGACTTGTAGAGGCGCTCAAATAGTGTATAGGAGCAGACAGGGAAAAACAAGAGCCCAAAGAAGTGCGTTTACTAGAGGTGTTCATAATCGGATATCCGATCTGATCTGGCTAATCGGATCAGATATTCGCAATAAATTTTTCACTAAAACCATATCCGTATCCGATCCGGGTATACCCGGATATCCGATCCGTATATCTCGGATCGGATATCCGTAGCGGATGTCCGAATATTCATTTTTTATTTTTTTTGTTTGTATTTGAGTTCCAAATAACTTATTTAATTGGTAAATTTCACCTAAAAATCATGATCCAAATAATCATCCACATAAAAGAAAGATAAAGAATAATTTTAAAATAAAAAAGGGTGTTAAATATAGATTTAGGATTTATTTATCTTTAATTTTATTTGTGGGTGAAATATATTAAAAATATTTGAAAAAATAATTGAAAAGGGGTAGTACTAGCGAGTTGAAGCATATAAAACTACTTGGACTATTAATTTTTTTGTTATTTAACAAAATATATATGTATAGTATTATATCCAAGATATCCGGGGGGGTTTGACGACCCGATCCGTATCCGATCCAGCTAATTTTCTTGGATCGGATCGGATTCAGATAATTTTCCAACAAATTCGGATTTTTGCGGATCGGATCGTCGGATCACCGGACCGGATCAACCGGATCAGATAATTTTGAACACCCCTAGCGTTTACACTAGCTATGTAATATTAATTAAGCATTTTTGGGAGCCTTGAGAAATTAGTTCTTCTTAGACCGAACTTACAAACAAAAGCATCTGCACTCACCATCATCTATACTTTGTGGACTTGTCAGCTGCTTCTTGAAATGGCGCAAATGTATTATCATTATGTATGTAAGCAGCCTACCTGTTACAGAGTAATTGCATCATCAGACCATGAGGATCGGTGATTAATAGCAAAACAATCAAACAATCGAAATGTTATTCAATCACAGAAATTGCCTTAAAACTCAAATTGATGAATAGAACAACAACTCATACAACAGAATTATGCCTCATAGCACGCACATTCAGTGCACTGTTCTATCATACTTGAGCAACAAGAAACACAATGTTTATATAGATGGTTCAAAACAAGAGAACCGGATTAGGGAAATTGAAATAAAGCAGATAATAGACCGGACTAAACATGAACCAAACATCCCGCCATAAGTAGAAAGGCCCTCAATTTGCAAGCTGGCAATTCCCACACCTTCTTTTGTCTTGGCTCCGACTTGTCAGCTCTGTGAGTGGACTATCTCCAAACAAACTACAACAAGTTGTAAGCCAATTGGACCTATGTTCAGATGCTTAATAAGATATGCAGATACTAAAGAGTACTACAAATACAGTTTTAAAGAAGCATATAGTATGTGGGAAATAAACAAGTATAAACCTCGGATATAGGTCTATCTATAACTCATAGAGTGGGCAACCAGTAGAAAGAAACAATCTCCATACCTACAACAGTAAATTGTCAGCTCCACATTGAAGTAAGTATATATGCTAATCATACTTTGTCAATAAACAAAAAAAAAATCACTACAGAAAGCAGATTTAGCTTAGGTATGTAAAACACACACGTACCACTTAATTTAGATTATCTTGGCTCTCTTCAATATTTCAAAAGACACCACATTTTCAACCATTTGTTTACTGTCAGCTGTTTGTATAGTAGCTTTTGTAAAAACTTTCAGATCTGTACGCCTTTTCGCTCGCGAACACCCAACGTAAAACTGCCCATGCGCAAAGCAAGGCTGTCTCAAGTATATACCAACCCGCTCTAGTGTCTATCCCTGAGATTTGTTGATTGTCATTGCAAAACACAACTTAATGGGGAACTGCTTTCTTTGAAATTGAAACGGGTAGTTTGTTGATGCTGGTGGTCTGAGGTAGATCGTTGGCAAAAACACCTTTTCCCCTTTGTAATAGCCTGAGGAAATTTCACAAAGGATAACATTCTGATGGAATTGCCTACATATCAGCCTTGTGCCATTACATAGCCCGCTCGATGGATCCCAATTCCGCAACAACATAACTGGGCAATCTTTCTTCAACACCAAATCATGTAGACTCATTCCTGAAGGGCAGAGTGTGTTTACAAACTCGGTTGGATACAAATTGCAAGCATCATCTAGTACGGTATCAATGCTTTTATATGTAGCAAATCATCAAAAAATAAAAAGGAATTAGAAGAAGTAAAATACAATGCGTCAAATACTTATATAAAAGCATGCAACAAGATAAAGATGAAGAATCGTACTCACCAAAAGATTCAGTGCAAGTCATTTTTTTGGGTTTCTAATTGAAGAGAAATCAGGGAGGGATTTTATCCAACTCTCACAACTTTCATCCTTGTTGATACATTCTAATATAATGCACTTTATGTGTGAGTCAGGTAAGATCTTTTTGTCCAGCATTTTCTGAAGAAGCTCTTTAACTTTGGCACTTTCATTCTGACGAGCAAAGCCAGCGAGCAATGCATTAAAAGTAATGACATTTGGGGAGCAACCCTTGGCATCCATCACCGCAAGAAAATTGTATGCCTCCTCTAGCATTTTTACTCTGCAATACTCATCAATCAATGTGTTGAACGAGACAACATCAGGAGAACAATCCTTCAATTCCATTTCAAGAAGCAAATTGCTTTCCCCCTTAAACATCCCTGCTTTGCAGTACCCATTCAACAACGTGTTATATGTCACATCATCAATCTCGTAGCCGAAACTGCCCATCAAGGAGAACACATTTCGTGCATCATCAATTTTACCTTCTAAAGTCTAAACAGAGACCGTTGATCAAACTGCTGTAAGTAACTAAGTTAGGGAGCACACCTCTTTGGTTCATCAATTCTAGCAATTTCTTTGCTTGTTCCATATCTCCTCTCTTGCAAAGTTTATCCATTATCACATTGAACGTCACAACATCGGGAGAAATACCATCAGTAATCATTTTCTCCAAAAGTCTTTTAGCCTCCTCATCATCTCCATGATGATACAACCAATCAATTAAACAATTATAGACAATGACGTCGGGTGAAACACCACTGCTTTGCATTTTCGAGAAAAGTTTTTAGCCTTATCCATATACCCTTCTTGACACAGCTCATCAATTAGAGAACCATAAATAACGACATCTGGATCAATGCCGCTACTTTGCATTTCGAAGAAAAGCTCTTCAGCCTTGCCTACATACCCTTCTTTACATAATCCGTCAATTATAGTAGCATAAGCAACCCGATCTGGTCCACAACCTGCAAGATTACCTCCCTCTACATCCATCTTTTTCAGGTCGCTAAATAGGCTTAGAGCATCTTCGACTTTCTTCAAACGAAAAAGACCTTTCATCAAGCTATTTATAGTCACAATATTAGGAGGAATCCCCTTCCTACCCATATCCTCAAACAAACTCATAGGTTCTTCTATTTTCCCGACTCTACAATATCCGTCCACTATTGTGCTATATGTAAAAGTGTCAAGGGCCTCACCTCTCTAGATCATCATTTGCAAAAGCTCCATTCCTTGTTCTACTTTACCTTTCTTGCATAGCAAATTTATAAGGATGTTAAAAGTCACAGAATTGGGATGAACCCCATTATTTATCATCTCAACAAAGAGCAACCTAGCATCTTCTTCCATCCCCGAACGACAAAGCCCATCAATCAAGCAACTGTAAGAAACAACATTCGGGGAAATTCTAGCAACCTTTCTTTTATTACCACCACTTGTAGGCCACTCTATAGAGCGACCATCAATCACAACATAAGATACCGTGTTTGGCTTACAACTCTCTTGTGGGGAACCCATTTTATCATGCACCATTTCCCGATGCAATTGAAGAGCTATGACATCGTTTCCAGTCTTACACAAACCGTTCATCAGAGTGCTGTAAGTAACAATATTAGGGACACAGCCCAGCCGAAGCATCTTTGAAAACAAACCAACTGATACGTGATTGCCTCGGAATCCTCCTTGATAATCTCGTATATGACCCAACAAGTCCTGATCTTGCCTTGTAATGCCAACTTCGAACCTATAACACTTTCAAATCATAATTCTTCTTGCGCAAGTAATAACAAACTGAATTGAATTAATTAAGAAGAACACGACTTTGATAGATTGAAAGGCTCAACTTTGATAGTTCAATCAGATTGGCTCGAACGCTAAATCTGATTGATTAACTCAAAATGATCTTTAACAATCAATTCTAGAACAATCTCTATTGAACAAGTCAATGAATCAAATTTAAACAAACACAAAAGAGAGAGAGAGATCATGAGAATGGAGATCGCAGATGATGTTGATCGAACTAGCAATTGCAAGCACACAGAAGTATTCTTTTTTTTGGAGCCCAAGAGATAGACTAAACCAATTGGGTTTAATCTCTCTCAAGCTGATTTTTATTAAGCATAAAACAAAGTATAAATAGTAGAGTACAAGAGTCTTTCTTGGAGAGCAAGCAAAGAGCATGGCCGGCCCTAGAGGGGTAGAATTGGCCTTTACTTGCTTCCCAAGATATAATAAAATATCTATAACTATATCTATCTAGATCTCCTTTAAATAAAATAAATCATGGCTGATTTATTTATTTAAGGAAAATATCCTAACAAACATAAAATATCTAAAAGATAATGAAAACAAAGGAGATAGATTATCAACCACTAACATATGCCTATGGCCGAAAATCCTGTTAAACATATTACTAATTAAAGATAGAATTAAAGCTAAAGATAAGATTTCCGTAAGACTTGAACAACTCTCAGTAAAACCCATTTTTCGGCCCTTTGCTGTTGGATTCTGAATTTGATGTAAACTACAAAGTTGTAGAACTTTTAATTATCTTTCCAGAGGTTGATTCACATGGAAATGGGGCTTATCATGAAAACTAAGAACAAATGAGGACCCTTGGATTTGAGAAATGGATGGCTAAGATTAGAAGAGATAGGGGCAAAATGGTAATTTTGACAAAAAATAAAAAAAATAAAAAATAAAAAATAAAAAAATATATTTTTTTTAATTTTCTTAGTTTCTCTTGTTTTTGCCAAAAACACGAAATTTGATTTTTTACGTTACGTTCACGTATTTTATGCATATGTTCACACTATTATAAGACATGTTCACATATTATCTCATTTTTCGGTTAAGAGATTTTATAATACGTTCACATATATTACAAGTGTGTTAATATATTATTACTGTTTGTTCATATGTTTATGGTCATGTGTTCATGTTCGATTAAATCATAATACAGGCGTTAAACGGCTTAAAAAAATTTGAAAAAAAATAAAAAAATTAAAAAAATTAAAAAAATTAAAAAAAAATTAAAAAAATTAAAAAAATTAAAAAAATTAAAAAAATTAAAAAAATTAAAAAAATTAAAAAAATTAAAAAAATTAAAAAAATTAAAAAAATTAAAAAAATTAAAAAAATTAAAAAAATTAAAAAAATTAAAAAAATTAAAAAAATTAAAAAAATTAAAAAAATTAAAAAAATTAAAAAAATTAAAAAAATTAAAAAAATTAAAAAAATTAAAAAAATTAAAAAAATTAAAAAAATTAAAAAAATTAAAAAAATTAAAAAAATTAAAAAAATTAAAAAAAAAATTAAAAAAATTAATTTTTTTTTATTAATTTTTTCGCTTATTTTTGCCAAAAACACGACGGTTGACATTTTACGTTCTGTTCACATATTTTATACACATGTTCACATTTTTACAAGGGCTGTTCACATATAACCGCATTTTAACTTTAGAAAATTTAGTATACGTTCACATATAATATAGATACGTTCACATATTAGTATTGCATGTTCACATTTTATGGCCTTATGTTCATACTCGATTTACATCATTTTACATACGTAAAAAGACTTAAAAAAATAAAGTAAGAAAATAAAAAAAATTTAAAAAAAAAATTATTATTATTTTTTTTAATCGGATGGCCTAGATTCATTTCTAGTGTTTCAATGGGATGGTCCATATTTGTTCTTAGTTTTCATGATAAGCCCCATTTTCTTTTGATTCAATCTCTATCTTTCCAACGCATACTTAACGGACTTGAGATGAATTTTCTAGCCCAAGTTATGACCAGTTTACTGAGCACTGTTTTCCATTTGACGGACTTCTTATTTTCCGAACTTTTGTGACTTGATTCTCTTCCTTGCTGGCCTTGGACGCCATGGATGGATATTTTGAAGAGATAGTATCAAGTCGATGAAGTTATCCTTGTACTTGAATGCCCGAGACCTTGGAAAAGGTCTTGGTCTTGGCCTCCTAAACACCTTCCTTTCAACCTTCTTTTCCATGGTCCTTTGATCGCTATCACCAACAGCTTCAAAAGCTTTCTTCTCCAAACACAATCCTTTGATCAACGAAGTAAAAGCAAAGGTATTGGGACAATGACCATACTTTAAAATGAGGCCTAGAGCTGAAAATGCAGCATCCCCTAATTTCATGCTACAATAGCAGTTCAGCAGAACACTTAAGGTGATGACATTTGATCTTGACCCAAGAACACCCGAAAGATCCAACGTCTTGTAGAAGTCGATGGTGAGAGTGAAATGCTTACTCTTAACAAGACCAGCCAATAGTGTAGTGAAGCCTGAAAGCGGAGGATGAGGTTGCATAGAAAGCATGTGGTGGAAGAAGTAATGAGCGTCGCTAATGTCAACTTTGCCCGATTTACAGTCATTTTGCGGGAATTTGTCAAGTGCACTCATTCTACCCTTACGGGATATATATGAAGAAGATAGCTTTCTGATGCTACCTTGTGCCGACGACATCCTTGCCTGCTGTGCGCTGAAATTGGATCCCAAAGAAGTGGATAAGGGTGAAGGTTCTCAATCAGAGTCATATGAAGAGAATAAGGAGAGCACTCAAATTGTAAGTTGCATCAATTTCTATTACCACACACAACCACAAATTCCATCTTAAATTCATCGAATGGTGCCCAAAATCCAAAAAACTAGCAAGTCAAGATGAACCCTTTATTCAAACAATTGGATCCTCACAAAGAAGTGAATAAGGGCAAAGAAGGCTCCCAAATCACGTCAGATGAAGAGAGCACACTGCAAATGTCATTGTTGCTTACATAAATTAGATATAAGTTGACTCAATCAAAGAGAACAGGGAAAATAACATGAACATCAGAACTGATCCTATATTGGGTGGAAAAAAACCTTCCTCTTTTCCTCTAAAACCACCCATACAAAGTCAAAAATTTCAGCTTAACGACATCCTTTAGTGCCCAAAATCCAAACAAATGAGTAAGTTCGTCAACAATCAAGCTTTTTTCATCAAATTAGAAATTATCAAAGATGAGATGAAGGGGTTTCAGATAAAATTGAAGTATGGTCTCTGTTCTTTGAGCACAAAAGCAACACAAGAACTCTTTTCATCTCATCCCTTCAGATTTGAACACAGATGTTCCAATATATTAATAACAGTGTCGGGACTATAAGAGAGCTTACCATCACCGAGAAAGAGAATCAACCGGCGGTGTGAACAAGTGTCGGCGTGGTGATTTAAATCAGGCAAGAAATACACCTCTTTAGGACGATCGAGTTTTTGTCCAATAGGAATGAAATGGAGTTTTGAGTGAGAAACAGATTGACAAGGAAGAGAAGCTAGGTAGAGAGAAACCGGATGAGCGAGCGCGGTACAACAAGCCTACACTACAAGGTTCAATAAATTAAAATATTCCTAGTTGGAACACAAAGCATGAAAAATTACATTAAACTACCCAAATGTATTAAGATGGGTTGAATTTACTCAAATATGAAAGATGGTGATGATCGAGCTCTTTTAAATTGTAATTAAGGACGTCACCCTCCTCTGTCCAGGGAAGATTTTTTCTTATCTAATTTCACCTATTGGATTCGTACAAATCTTTCTTGTAATATTATGAATAGCAATGGCCTCGTTTGGTCCGATATTTTTTCTACAACTTTATGGTGGATTTGGAAGTGGCGTAACCATCATATTTTTGAGCAGGGACAACTACAGTCTTATGAGTGCAGGGTGGCGTTTGTTGAACAACGGGTTATGGAGTATTCGTTGATGCGCACGTCTTTGGTGGATCAGGTTGCCTGTTGTCGCAAAGAAGAATGTTATATAGCTTGGCAAAAACTGGCGATGGGCGTGGTCAAAATTAATACGCATGGTTCGGTCAAGGATGGTGGGCTTGCTACAGCGGCTGGTGTAATCCGGGATAGCGATGATCGATGGCAGGTAGGCTTTGTTCATAATATTGGCATGTGTACTGCTCCTATGGCAGAGCTATGGGGGTGTATTGCAGGGATTGAAGCTCGCTTGGAACAAGGGCTATATGAGGGTCATTTTAGAAGTTGATTCACAACTGGTGATTCTCCTTCTAAACCGATATGTGGAGCGTAGTCATCCTTTATCTAGTCTGGTGCATAAGTGCCAAGACTTTTTTCGTAGAGATTGTGTTATCCAGTTTCGTCATATTTATAGAGAGGCTAATTGTGTTGCAGATTATCTTGCGTCATTAGCTTTTTCTTTTAATTTAGGTTTCCATGTTTTGCTTGACCCGCCGGAGGGTGTTATTTCGTTGTTGTCTTATGATATTAGGGGTCGGGCTATCCCCCATTTGCTGACTATTTAGCCCTTTTTTTATTAATAAAATGTCCCTTTGAGGGGTCGGAGAGTGCTGCCTCTCCTTCAACAAAAAAAATTGTAATTAAGGACGTGTAATTTCACAAAGGATAACATTCCGATGGAATTGCCTACATATTAGCCTTGTGCCATTACATAGCCCGCTCGACGGATCCAAATTCCACAACAGCATAACAGGGCAATCTTTCTTCAACACCAAATCATGCAGACTCAGTCGGATACAACTTGCAGGCATCATCTAGTACGGTATCATTGCTTTTATACGTAGCAGGCTCTTCGGGAAATCTTTCAATCAGTTCTGCGTTTATTACATCGACATCTTCATTTGTAGGACTTAATATAGCTCTGTTGCAAAAGATGGTATGGCTCAATGAGCAGCCATCCATTTCTGGAAAGATGGAGCTGATTAGAAGCTCGTAGAAGTTGTCATCAATTTCGATGAAACAATCGATCATTTCAGTTGGTAGGTCTATATAAGCTGTTTCGGTCAGATTTCGACCGGCGACAATCACAAACGTATGATTGAGAATGCGAGGGGCTAAACTAACCGGAAAACACGAAAATGAACAGAGTAAAGCAACTACACTTAGGTTTTCGATGTATTTCAACTGCTTAGGATTACAATCGGGTGTTCTCCTGTGTCCTTTTACATCCAATTTTCCCTTTCTTTATACTACATCTAAGATTAACTTCCGTCACTTTGTAACCACGATCGTCGTCCTCGCCTCCCACGTTCGAAGATCCACTTTGAAGCAGTTATCCCTCGGCGCAACTAGTGATTTCCATCTTCTGAAGATTTCTGGGCCAAATGGGCTTCGGGGTCTTGCTTTGAGCTAGTGGGCTTAGCCGGAGAATGGGCTGGCGGATTCTGGGCCCAACAATAGCCTCAAAAGATTGAGTGGATTTTCGAATTCACAAGATCTTTTCTGACTGTTGGCGTCCGAGATCCTCGCCGTTGCGGATCTTCCACGTGTAAAGTCAGGATCGCGTAGCGCGTCCCCAGACTGCAGGTGAAGAGACGGGCAACCACTATATTTACAACGCTTGTCTGGGGTAAATCAGTATTCACTGCTTCTGAGTTGATCTCCCCCGAGGTACGAAAAAATCGCCTTTTCTTCTTCTTCCTATTTTCTTCCAGTTTCTTCTCCTTTCTTTAATGGCGAGGGAAAGGGCAGTCTCTCGACACGGCTTTGTGCCCTCTGGAATTCTTCAGGAATGTGACAGGGTCGTCAACACGATGATTCTGGACGAAATGAACGAACTCGTCCTAGAGGGGGGATTTCCCGGGGGGGGGGGGGGGGGTAGTTGCGTTGTGTCCTGATGTCGAGTACTCAGACTGGGTTCACCCTGGCTGGGTTTGCTTTTTCGAGTTCCCCTTTACTATTTTTTGTCATTTTCCATTTCCTCCACTAGTTCAGGAATTCCTGGCTCGGTTCAAGCTTTCTCCCGCACAGTTACTTCCCTCCACCTGGAAGATCCTCTTCTGGTTAAGTCGGATGGCCGAGGTCGCCGACGTGGATTTTACGGTTCCGGACCTGCTCCAAGCCTACCGTATCACCACGGTCAGGAAGGGACGTTTCATCTTACAATCCCGGACTGCTCGCTGGCCCCTCGTCCTGAACACTAAGGTTAATGGGAAGAACTAGGCCAACCGCTTTTTCTTTGTTGAGATTGCAACCTTGACCCCTGAGAGTTGCCTGTTTCTGAATGACTGTTGAAGGGTTTCTTGAACAAATAAATTTATATTCAAGACCCCACTGAGTATATCGGAGTCAGGTTCGTCCACGGGAATGAGAATAGTGCTAAAGATTAGTTGATAAACTACGAAAAGCAAGGAAATAACGAGCAAACAACGCCAGGACCGAACCGAAGTGGGTCGTGCACGACCCTATGAGGGTCGGTCTTGAGCACAAACACACACGAACGAACACAAATAAAAGCAAAGGATCAAGCACGACTTTATGGGGTCGAGATCGAATCAAAATCAAGCATTCTAATCAATATAAAAGTCGAATCCTAGAGCTAGGGCTACCACAACAACAATCATACATGCTTCCAACAAGAATTCACAACTATCATGCAATCTAGATCATAGAAGAGTCAACTTTCGCATACAATTCAAGTTATGCAATCAACTTTCGCAAATTAAACAACTTTCTATCTATACTTCAACCTAGGAATATCAACTTTCGCAAATAATCCTATTAGAACTAATCAAGCAATCAACTTTACACATTCGCTTTTAGGTTAACCACAAGATATGCCACAACTGTCGCAAAAGAATTTAGCACAAGATAGATAGATATGATCATCAAGCATTCAAATTATGAATTCATGTTTTTAGACATGCATGATCGTGTTGGGTTTTCACCCAACCATATAATTTAAGAAAACTACTCACTCATGGCATAGATAAACAAGAAAAAGGGAGAAGAAGACATGATCAAAACAAAACGAAATTCAAATTAAACTAAGAAGAAATCTTACAAAAAGTCTCAACCTTGTTCTCCAAGTCTCCCTTCAAATAACCAAAAAGCGGAATAAAAACCGAACTAAAAACCGGAACCTTGAACTAAAGGGTTTAACCTGCTTTTATAGAGGAAAAAGAGTCCTAAATAAACTAGGAAACAAGATAAAACAACCTTCCTAAAATAAAAAGATAGAATAAATCACAAGATCTCGGATTAAAGACAAAGTCGGCGCCACGCACGACCCAAAATGGGTCGTGCACGACTCTATTAGGGTCGGTCCTGGGGGGTTCACTTTCTGTTTTGGGTCGAGCACGACCCTGATCAGCACTTCGAACAACCCAAAGTAAACCTTGTGTAGAGGATTCGTTACAAACTCCGTTTGACTCGATTCTTTTTCCTATGTTCTTGTAACGAATTTCTCTACTCTTTTCAAGCTCAAACTTGATCTTCACTGACTTTACTTGAGCGCTTAATCTTAATCTTCTTTATTCTTGAGTGCTATCTTTCACCGGCTTTGCTCCTTTCTTCAAAAGTGCTCCAAATAGCTTCTAAAAACCTATAAAACACCACCAAAGCTTATGTAGACTCCATATCTCATGAAAATACGAAAACCTACACAAACGACTCAAAACAAAACACAAAACTAAAGAAAAAGACTCAAACACACTAAAAACACACCCTACAAACACGACTAAAAAGGAGGACATCAAAATACCCCATACTTAGACTTGCTTGTCCTCAAGCAATCAACAAGACATCAACCAAAACCATCAACACGTATATCAAGTCAATGCCTTTATCAAAAAGCAACATCAAAGCACAAGTAGAAATAGATAGACAAGTGAATCTAATGTCATCACACATATATAAGCAACCTCAAGCAAAAGCAACTACAAATCCAACCCCACAAGGGTAATGTGTTTCACTCAACTCTCATGTGTTTGGGCTTTGAATAACAACTCTCAACTCAATCCAATATACAAAAATCAACATAGTCATTGTTATTTATATCACCAAACTCTCCACCCGAGATGTCAAAACATATAAAAAACATCAAGAGAACTTAGGCTCAATGAAAAACTTCATAGAAGCTTCCATTCGGCCGAGTTGTAATGGGGCTTGGTAATGACAAATAAGGCGTGGAAATATTTGGCTATGTGGTGCTAATAATATCCGGGAATCAAAGACTCCTAAAAACTCACGCAACACAAAAACTCTCATAAAGACAATATACCAAACTCTCTCTTCTTTATGCACTTTTTCTTTCACTCACCCATTTATCCCAACTTAATCTTGCTTACAAACAACAAGGAATTTTGGCTCATGCACACTTTTCATTATTCAACTCTTTCTTCATTTTCTTTTCCTCCCTTATGATTTTCATTTTTTTTCTAAATGGGAGGTCAATATCGATTTTTTCTTTCTTTCATTCTTTTTCAACTCTTTTTGGAAATGCAATCAGGGAACCAAACTCCTTTTACATAACAAACTGCAAGATTCTCAAATACTCAACCCATATTTACCCCACACTTGAACCAACAACTCACTCAACAAAATCATCACAACAACCAACACTAAGTCCTAATCGCCGGATAGGGTCAAGCTTTCATTGGCTAGGAAATAATTTTGTGGAGCTAAAAATAAAAGGCTTAAGGCTCAACTTGGCTTCAAAAAGAAGGATAATGTTAAGGGTGGATAAGGATTAATAGGGCTTATGAAAAATAAGTTCTCTATCATCTGATTTCACATGCAATGAACTAATATCTCATATAGGTCTCAAGAAATAGATAACCATATCAATGACAAGTGATAATATGCATAAGGAGAGTAAATCACACAATAAAAGAAGATGGATTTTTTATGTTCTCCCTATAAGGCCAAAAACAACTCACAAGGTAGCAATTTTTGTTGGATTGCAACTACTTCTACTCACGACACATATGCTCAATTTCATCACAAGTCAATTTTCACAATCAAAAGCAATTTCTCAAGACTTAGGCTATACTATCCAAATATGCCAAAGGAATTATATGATAAGCATGAAAATTAGTTCTCATCATAGGACATCTAAGATGGAGCATTCTTCTATCCTAAAACAAAGAAACAAAGAAGCATATATTTTTTTTGGATTTTTCGACATTTTTCAATTTTTTTTTATTTTTTCAAGGCTTTTTCTTAACAAAACAAACCAACCAACAAACAAACAGAGCTAACACAAAGACTCAATTATATACAACAAGTGAGATTTCTTCTTCCCTTACCCCATACTTAAATCATGCAATGTCCCCATGCATAAAAATGATATGAAAAAGTAAAGAGATAAGAAGAAGAAAACTCACAAAGAACTCTTTGAAGCTTGAAATGAAGGTGGAGCTCATCATTGTGAACCTCAATGGAGAAGGGATATTTTCGGAATCTCCAGATAGGGTCGTGCACGACCCAAATATGGTCGATCTCGACCCCCTGCAAGAATCCCACAAAAAATTCCATTCTAAACAAATATATTCTATCCTAGTCTAAGGAAGGTTAGAGAAATCTAAACTAAAAAAACAAAAACATAATAAAAATTAAAAAAACTAATCTAAAGACTGGGTTGCCTCCCGTAAGCGCAATTTTTAACGTCATTAGCTTGACGACTTAACTTGGCTCATCAGGGCGGCTTCCATCCAGCTTTGTCGGGATCATGGGAAATCCCATACTTAGATGGAAAAGCTTCAAAGCTTCTCTCCAAGACATTCGGTCCTCTATCATCCACAAGTATTCTTGGAAGTCCTACATTAGGGTTAGAAAAATCCGAAAACCAAGGAGGCTTCGACTCTTTCACAGTATGCTCAATAGTAGGAGTTGTAAAAGAAGGATGAAAGAAACGATCATTACCAGAATCAATTAGATCATAGAAAGGAGATTTACCTTTGTTATTCTGAAGAGGGGTCGTTACCGAGGGTATGTGGGTCGTTACCGACCCCACTGGATCAAGGAATGCCTCGGTATCGTGCCTGTCTAGCCCATTAACGAGTTGGAATTCACCCACAGCGTTGTGATTCTTCAGAGAATGGTCGGTACCGACCCACCATGGGGGGTCGGTAGGCTCCTTGTTGATTCTTTTAACGACCTCATTCGCAACAGTATTGAAGCGAAACTCGACCTTCTCTTCCCCAATGTCAAATGTGAGTAGTCCCTTTCTAACATCAACTCTTGCCACTGCGGTGGCTAAGAATGGTCTTCCAAGAATGATTGGTACCACAAGGTCTTCTGGCATCTCCATCACTATGAAGTCGTTGGGAACAAAGAATTTGCCTATTTGTACAAGGACATCCTCTACGACTCCAGTGGCCTTGACGCAAGATCCATTTTCCATGTAGAGATTCATATTGATAGGTTCCAGCGGTCCCATATTGGCTTTGGACCAAATAGAGAGTGGTAGGAGACTTGCACTAGCACCTAGATCACACAAAGCTTCAAAACGGTGAGTTACAATACATATTAAAATTGCAAACTTACCTGGATCACCTAGCTTCTCGGGGAGCTCCAACGACCTCACCTCATCTGTTAGCTCGGACATGGATCGCTTCCTAGATAAAATCTCCTTCAAGAACTTAGTATAAGCAGGCATTTCATTCAAGGCCTCGGCGAAAGGAATGGAAAGATTCAAGCCTTGAAGCAACTTAACGAAGCGCTTAAATTTTCCTTCCGTCGAGTCCTTAGGTTACTTAGAAGGGAAAGGAAGTACCTTAGATGGAGATTGAATAGAAAGAGAAGGGTTAGAAGAATTACCTGGCGAAGGGTGGTCGAGCTCGACCATTGGAGGGTCAATCACCTCTTCTTCCTCGTTATTAGCGCCTTTAGGATCGACCCTTGACTGGGTCGTGCTCGACCCAGAGTGGGTCGTGCTCGACCCTAATGGAGTCATGGCAGGGTCGGTCGTGAGAGGTCCAACCTTTGTTGGGGTCGTGCTCGACCCTGACAGGGTCGGTCCTGAGGCTTGTTCCTCCTCTTTGTGCTTAGGTAGCTCGGGCAATGCCTTGCCACTCCTTAGGTGCATGGCTCGGACTTCACCATTGTTTGCTTGGACTCTAGGATTCTCGTCGGGGCGGCTCGTGAGTTGTCCATGAGGTCTCGGGATTTGAGTAGCTAGCTGGCCAAGTTGGGAATCGACATTCTTTCTCCATGGTCAAATTCGCCCAACCTTGCATGAACACCTTTCATTTGCGTTAAAATCTCGGTTTGGACTTCGTTGATCCCATTTTGGACTCCGTTGATCTCGGCTCGGATGCCATTAATTCCTTCTTGTAGCCCTTTCACCCATGATGGTGGCTCTTGATAGCCCGGAGGACGGTAGATAGGGAGACGTTGCTCTTGTTGAGGAGGTTGGCCTCCTTGCATAGGTCTGTAATTGGGATTGCCCCAAGATGGTTGAGCATTGTTCCTCCTTGCATAATTGTTTTGGTTCCTATAGGAACCTCTCATGTAGTTTGCCTCCTCATAAGCCTCGACGGCTCGCACTTGCTGCAAATTAGTGCAATTGGAAGTAGTATGGGCGGAAGACCGACATTCTTTGCAAGATTGAGTAGAGTTAAAGTAACTTACTTGCTATTTCAGACGGTTGATCTCATCTTGCATGCATTGGAACTTCACATCCCGATCACCCACATCGGATTGTGGTTCATACAGCTTCCTCTCCGTCGGCTTAGCTTATTGGGTGATGCGCTTCCTAAGCTCCATTGTTTTTGCCGGTGGAAAGAACTTGGTCATGAATAAATCATGAAATTCTTTCCACGATGTAATAGACCTCGGTGGCGGGCTTTCCAACCAACTTAAAGCTTTTTCTGTAAGAGACCACTTAAAAGCCTTCAAGAGAACATATTCAAGTGCGACATTGTCAACAACAATGGTGTCACATAAATCAAAAAGTTCTTAATATGCTCCATGGGACATTCAGTGGGTTTCCCTTCAAATTGAGAACGCTTGATTAAGGATATGAAGTGAGATTTAATCTCAAAAGTGCGGTCGATCTCCGGGAGCACTATCGCCGATTCGGGCACCCTCAGTTCTGGGTGCATGTATTGCTTGGCATTCCTTGGGATAGTGTTCAGTTGCTCCTGGAATCGCTGCGCTGCAGCAGCCGAAGCATCTCGTTCCACTCGTATGCGCTGCATCTCAGCGCGAAGTTCCTCCATTTGACGAGCGAGAGTCTCAGCGTCGGCCATTGCTCATTGTTCTCTCAAACGTCGATGGAAGGATCTCTCGGGTTCACTGTCGTAGTTAATCCCAAAGGTTCTCCGGGAAAAACGAGATGGCATACACTGCAACCAAAGACAAAGAAAACAAAATTATAAAAAAAACAAAAGGGTAAGGGCTAGTCCCAAACCCAAATATCAACTAAACTTAGGCACTATTGCTCACTCCCCGGCAATGGAGCCAATTTGTTGAAGGGTTTCTTGAACAAATAAATTTATATTCAAGACCCCGCTGAGTATAGAGGAGTCAGGTTCGTCCACGGGAATGAGAATAGTGCTAAAGATTAGTTGATAAACTACGAAACGCAAGGAAATAACGAGCAAACAAACGCCAGGACCGAACCGAAGTGGGTCGTGCACGACCTTATGAGGGTCGATCCTGAGCACAAACACACACGAACGAACACAAATAAAAGCAAAGGATCGAGCACGACTTTATGGGGTCGAGATCGAATCAAAATCAAGAATTCTAATCAATATAAAAGACGAATCCTAGGGCTAGGGCTACCACAACAACAATCATACATGCTTTTAACAAGAATTCACAACTATCATGCAATCTAGATCATAGAAGAGTCAACTTTCACAAACAATTCTAGTTATTCAATCAACTTTCACAAATTAAACAACTTTCTATCTATACTTCAACCTAGGAATATCAACTTTCGCAAATAATCCTATTAGAACTAATCAAGCAATCAACTTTACACTTTCGGTTTTAGGTTAACCACAAGATATGCCTCAACTGTCGCAAAGGAATTTAGCACAAGATAGATAGATATCATCATCAAGCATTCAAATTATGAATTCATGTTTTTAGACATGCATGATCGTGTTGGGTTTTCACCCAACCCTAGAATTTAAGAAAACTACTCACTCATGGCATAGAAAAACAAGAAAAAGGGAGAAGAAGACATGATCAAAAACAAACCGAAATTGAAATTAAACTAAGAAGAAATCTTACAAAAAGTCTCAACCTTGTTCTCCAAGTCTCCCTTCAAATAACCAAAAAGTGGAATAAAAACCGAACTAAAAACCGGAACCTTGAACTAAAGAGTTTAACCTCCTTTTATAGAGGAAAAGGAGTCCTAAATAAACTAGGAAACAAGATAAAACAACCTTCCTAAAATAAAAAGATAGAATAAATCACAAGATCTCGGATTAAAGACAAAGTCGGCGCCACGCACGACCCAAAATGGGTCGTGCACGACCCTATTAGGGTCGGTCCTGGGGGGTTCACTTTCTGTTTTGGGTCGAGCACGACCCTGATCAGCACTTCGAACAGCCCAAAGTAAAACTTGTGTAGAGGATTCGTTACAACTCCGTTTGACTCGATTCTTTTTCTTATGTTCTTGTAACGAATTTCTCTATCTCTTTCCAAGCTCAAACTTGATCTTAAATGACTTTACTTGAGCGCTTAATCTTCATCTTCTTTATTTTTGAGTGCTATCTTTCACCGACTTTGCTCCTTTCTTCAAAAGTGCTCCAAATAGCTTCTAAAAACCTATAAAACACCACCAAAGCTTATTTAGACTCCATATCTCATGAAAATACGAAAACCTACACAAACGACTCAAAACAAAACACAAAACTAAAGAAAAAGACTCAAACACACTAAAAACACATCCTACAAACACGACTAAAAAGGAAGACATCAATGACAGGTGGAACCCTGCTAGAAAGAATTTCTGTTCCTCTTTTGTGTTGATCTGCAGAGCGATTTAACGCCTATTTATCCCCTTTCTTTTTTGTTGTATAGGCATCCGGGAAAACGTCGAACCGCCAAGTCACTCGGAAAGGGTGTTGTCGAAGCTCTTCAAACTTACTTCCGCGCAGAGAACGTTCAGGGCGTCCCTTGCCAAGCCTTCGGACGAATCTTCAGAAGGCGAAGACAGCGCAACTCCGTCGGGCTCAGAAGGTACCGGCGAGAGAATCCATCTCACCATCGTCAAGATGTCTACGGTCCCAACTTCAACCAATGCCTCCGGTCCCTCCGTTGGTAAGCGCTCCTTCTGCCGTTGCCCTTATATGATGACCCTTATGGTTTTCTAACTGGCTCAGCCTTATTGATCCCAGAAACTCGGGCGCACAAGTCGGGCTCTGCTTTCTCTGCTTCAGACTTGATCCTCAGGAAGACTCGTTCCAGTGATTCGAAACCCCCTGCGGCCCCGATGGTCAAGAAGGAGCTATTTGATGCTCCCAGATCTTCTCGCAAGCGTCCGGCCCTGAGTGATGATGATTCTCTCGAACTCTAGGATGACGCGTCTTCCGATTGGCAATCTCTCCAGCGGTACCGCGATCCTAGCTTCAAGAAGCGCCATGCTTCCGCTACTGCTCACACGATGGCAACCTAGGTAGGATTTGGAGCCTGGAAGGTAATGAGCCTTTTACCATGGCTGGTTAGGTTTTGTTTCTCCTAATTCTGCAAGCTTTTTCATTGACTTTCAACTGTCGAATGCAGCTTTTCCAAGAGGTCGGCTTGTTCATTGACGAGATGGACAAAGAGCTGGCCGAACAGGAGCGGCGGAAGCAAGAGATCGCCAAGTATCGGGAGGACATAGCCAAGGCTCGAGAGCAATCTGCTGATCAAGACAAGGCTTTATCCGCCCCGGAGGAAGCTGCGAAGGTGCGGGTTGCGGAGCTGGAGCAGGTGATTACTGCCCTGGAAGCAAAGGTTGGGGAGCTAGAGGCGAAAGCTGCTGATATGGACCCAGTCGAGAAGGCGGATGCTGAGGAGATCGGGGCCTTTTTCAGTATGCTGGCACGGCTAGAGACTATCAGGGAATTTGAGGCTGGAAAGCTCACTGTAGGAGATGCGGACGAGTTTAACAAACAATTCCTGAGCTCTTTTCCTGGTGGCGTGCCCTTGGCTCGTATTGCTGCCCTGATGAGTTCCCCATCGACTCCAACGGAGTAGGCGAATCCGGAAGATGCTACGGGGGTACTGGATGGCGAGCAGACGGAGGGGAACGCTGCTTCGGGAGGCCCTGTATAATCTCTCTCTGGATGTTAAGGATTCTGGCGGCTCTGGCAGTTTGTAAAAAATTTCAAGTCTTTTGGTTTTTTCTGGGGATAATATATGAAGACAAGTAGTACCTCACGGGCGTGCTGTTTACCGGGCGTCTGTGAATCTTTTGGATTGTGGCGATGCCACAAATACAATGTTTTATCGTTTGCCCCCCGTCAAGGGGCGGGGGTTCTACTTGCTTTATGCCTTTGCTTATTCTATGCTTGGTTGTTGCTTCTCTTTTTGCCTTTGTTTTTGCTTTTGTTGGCGTTTTCGCAGGTGTCTTTCTGCTACGTGTCGACTGGTGTCCGAGCAGCCCCTGCAGAAGGCTGGTCGTCAAAAGAGGTGCATAGCCATGGTTCAGAGGGTGAGGGAAACTCCAACCGGCGTTATGGGTGACTCGAGGTTATCCCCAAGCCCCTACCGGTCAAGAAGATTACCTACCCGGGAGGCGCGCAAAGGACGATGTCCGTCGATATTCCATAGTGCCCTCACGCCGTCCGTCGAGAACCTGGCGCTTGTTGGTAGAACCGGCGACATGGGGAGCAGATCCGTGATGCCGAGTGGTGAGCTTCCGGGAAGCGACCTTCTGTTTGTACTCTAGAACTAGCGATTCTGCCGAATAGCGGGCATCGAGGAGATAGCTTCCTGTGCCATGTAATTGTTTGTAAACAATTCTCTTGAAGTAATTAAGAGATGTTCTTAGTATATTTTGACTTGTGGCTTTCGAACTTTCGTACCGTTTTATATTATTCTTTTTGCTATCCGGCGTATTGAAGTTTTTCCTTTCTGGCGATGTCTGCCGGGAATAACTCCTCCGGAGCGTCTTTTTTCTGAAGAAATTGTAACACAAATGTTCTGAACTGAGATGCTTATTTGAATTAACTTTTGAAAGAATTCATACCGGGGATCGGGTCTTACTGATGTTTATTCGGGCCGTTCCTAGCGACTCATGTGTCTCTTAGAAATGGTATCTCCGTAGGTGCGTAGCGTTCCAACTACGCGGCACGGATTATCCATCTCTAGATTCTAGTCGGTATGCTCCTTGTCCAGTGATGCCGACTATCTTGTAGGGTCCTTCCCAGGCGGGGGCAAGCTTCCATGCATTTATTTCGGCGGTGTTCTGGAACACCTTCCGGAGGACCCATTCGCCGGTAACAAAGGCCCTGACTCGCACGTTCTTGTTGTAACTGCGGGCCACCTATTGTTGGTGCTTGGCCAGACGCAACCGCACTCTCTCTCTCTCTCAATTCCTTTAGGGTGTCAAGATCAGCTGCTAACTCAACGGAGTTTTGGTCTGGTGTCTGCAACCCATATCGTGCGGTTAGCATGGTGATCTCAGCAGGGATTACCGCCTCACACCCATACACCAAGGAGAACGGCGACTGTCCGGTGGCAGCCTTTGGGGTGGTCCTGTCGGCCCACAAGACGTAGGGCAACTCGTCGGCCCAGCGTCCCTTAGCTTTGACCAGCCGTTTCTTCAAATTATTGATGATGACTTTATTGCTAGACTTTGCCTGCCCATTGGCTTGTGGATAGCGGGGAATGGAAGTCACCAAGTCAATGTTCCATTGACGGCAGTAGTCTCTGGTTTTCTTGCCGATGAATTGTGACCCATTATCACAGACAATCTCCGAGGGTATCCCAAAGCGGCAAATGATATGCTTTTTGATAAACGCCACTACTTGAGACTCCTTGATCTCCTTATATGCTTCCGCTTCGATCCATTTGGAAAAATAGTCGATGACTTCTAGGAAGAATACTCGTTGTCCAGAAGATGGCGGTAGTTTTCCCACGATATCCATCCCCCACCTCATGAACGTCCACAGGGTCAACGTTGGATGTAGCGGCTCCGATGGTTGGTGAGAGGTTGGGGCGTGTTTCTGGCAAGCTTCGCACTTTTGAGAATATTCCACCGCGTCTTAACGCATGGTTGACCAGTAATATCCCAAGTTGAGGGCTTTGTTAGAGAGACTGCGCCCCCTAGAATGATTCTCGCATTCGCCTTCGTGAAGTTCTCTGAGTATCCTGGGCACTTCTGCTTTTGTTACGCAGCGAAGCGAGGTTCCCATCGCAGATTGTTTGAATAGGATCCCGTCTTTCACACTGTAACGGGTGGCCCTCATCCAGAGTGCTCTCGCCTCAGATTTCTCTGCTGGTAGCTGTCCGCGATCGAGCCATCGCAGGTATGGTTGTGTCCAACACTCCTCTTCTGGGGGAGCGCTTGGCGCGTCAGCTACTGGATTTTCGTCATTAGGCGTCTCCATCCTTTCAGGATTCTCGTTGTCGAGCGTCTCCAACCTTTCAAGATTCTCGCTGTTGAGAATCTCCATGGGGGAGTATACTTCTTTTCCTTTGGCTAGCGATGGTATGCTCTGGGTTCCCTGCTCTGATGAATCAACTTCTCGTGCGATTGCTGGAGATAGTATATGCACTAGGGGAATTGTCGTGAACTCCTCGGGACTTAGAGCGGATGCTAGTAGGGCTGAGCATCGGTTCAAAACCGAACCGAACCGAAAACCGATTTTAGGATTTGGGTGAACCGAAACCTGAACCGAAAAAAAGTCGGTTCGGTTCGGTTTCGGTTTTCATCGGTTCGGTTTAGCATGAAACCGATAGAACAGAACCTGTTGGGCGTGTGTCTGTCTTACAACGTATAAAAAATTGCAAAGTGTAGTGGGTGCTTTGAGTTGTGCATAAATGATCTCTAGAATTCTTATACATGCAATTTCTAATACTACAAATTAACGTATAAACTAATAAACGTTTGCACTTCTGCACACCAGAAATTTTGGGGCAAAATAAAAAATTAATATCCAAATTAAAATCAAATTGGTGAAGGTGTCGAATGAAAGTTGCAACTGAATAGGAAATTTTGGGGGAAATCCGAACATATGTTACATACCAGAAATTTACACAGTAGATGGAAGTTAGATCTTTGACGATTTCAATGACTAACATGACCAGAGAAGTGGTTAACGAGTAGCTTCTAAATCAACCCGACTAGGTGGCGATGAGGTCCGACGAATAGGAATCGGGATTCGGCGAACATGCAGCGATGAGGTCGACAAACAAGAAACGGGATTCGGCAAAAAAGCGGCGATGAGATCTGATGAACAGGAAGCGGGATTTGGCAAGTCAAAGAGGTTCGACGGCGGCAAAGCGGTAAGTGCGAGACCGACGACGGCGACGAGTGAAGGCGCTCGGTGACAACTAGGGAGTTAGGGAGTGGAGGGAGGTCCGGTGGGTGACTGCGGTGAGTTGGCGACCGACGAGTGATCCGGAGTGGATGGATGTCTGATGGCGATGAGCAACGTGGGTGACTAGGGTTTGACAATTGAAAGGGAGGTCTCGGATCTGGGTAAATGAGTCGTATTCGGTTTCGGTGAAGAGAAGCTAATATTTGCAATTTGTTTTTTTAATATAGGTCGGTTTAACCGAACCGAACCGATATAAAACCGAACCGAACCGAAACCGAAATTCTGAAAATTCTTGAACCAAAAACCGAACCGAAAAACATAGGTTTCGGTTCGGTTCGGTTCGGTCGGTTCGGTCTAAAATTTCGATTCCGACCGACCCATGCTCAGCCCTAGATGCGAGGTTGGCTAGGGCGTCGGCTTGTGCATTCTCCTCTCTGGGGACCTATTGGATGGTGAAGGTCTCAAACTCGCGCATGATTCCCTTGACCTCTTCTACGTATGCCGCCATTCTGGCGTCCTTGGCGACGAAGGTCCCCAGCATCTGATTCACGACTAGTAGCGAGTCGCACTTCACTTCTATTTCCTTGATGGCCAGGTCTCGGGCGACCGTTAGCCCCAATATCAACGCCTCATACTCCGACTCGTTGTTGGTGGCTTCGAAAGCGCACCGTACTGCCTGTGCTATCCTGTCCCCCCTGGGCGATTTCAGCACTACCCCTATCCTTACTCCTCGGCTGTTAGAAGCTCCGTCAGTGTGCAGGGTCCAAACTCCAGAATTCTCAACTTCTGTTACGAAGGCCTCTTGTTGTCTGGCTTCTTCTTCCAGTGTAGGGCTGAAATCGGTGACAAAGTCTGCTAGCGCCTGGGCTCGGATTGCTGTTTTTGGCTCGTATGCAATATCGAACCCACTCAAATGTATTGCCCACTTGGCCATTCGCCCGGTGATCTCTGGCTTCCTCAATATGGCCTTTAATGGATAGTTCGTGCGGACGGTGATTGTATGAGACTCAAAATATGGCCTCAGCTTTGTGGAAGCCATGACCAGCGCGAGAACCAGCTTCTCCAAAGGTGAGTACCACGTCTCAGCTGCAAGCAAAGTACGGATGATGTAGTATACTGGCATTTGGTTACCCTCGTTTTCGCGTACCAGTACGCCGCTGATGGCTGCCTCAGTTACCCCCAGGTACAGGAAGAGATTCTCGCCTTCTTCGGGTTTGGACGATAGCACTGGGTTGGACAAATATTGTTTGAGCTGCTGGAAAGCTGTTTCATGGATTGGAGCCCACTTGAATTTCTTGTTTTTCCGTAGCACATAGTAGAACAGGCGGCATCTATCGGATGATTTGGAAATGAAGCGATTTAGCGCTGCCACTCTTCCCATCAACTTTTGCACATCGTTTACACATCTAGTGGATCGCAGGCCTGCTACGGTTCGAATCTGATCGGGACTGGCCTCGATCTCGCGTTGGGTAACCATAAATCCAAGGAAACGACCAGAGGTTACACCGAATGCACACTTTGTCGGGTTGAGCTTCATATGGTAGTTGTCCAAGATCCGGAAAGCTTCCTCTAGATGCTGGATATGGTGGATGGTCTGCTTTGACTTGACGAGCATGTCGTCGATGTACACCTCCATGGTCCTGCCTATCTGTTGCTGAAACATACGGTTGACCAGCCGATGGTAGGTAGCCCCGACATTTTTGAGTCCGAATGGCATTACTCGATAGCAGTACGTCCCTTGGCTGGTGATGAATGATGTCATTTCCTGGTCTTCTGGATGCATCTGGATCTGGTTGTAACCGCTGAAGGATTCCATGAAAGTAAGCATCTCGTGGCCAGCAGTGGCATCCACCATGGCATCTATATGTGGTAGAGGAAAAGAATCTTTCGGGCAGGCCTTGTTGAGGTCCGTGAAGTCAATGCAAACTCTCCATTTTCTGTTCTTCTTACTCACGACCACGACGTTTGCTAACCACTCCGGGTATTTTACCTCGTTGATCTTCCCTGTCCGGAGCAGAATCTGTACTTCCTCATCGACCATCAGATTCCTCTCAGGAGCGAACTTCCTCCTTTTCTGCTTTACTGCGGATGGCGGGGATACACATTTAACCGGTGTGTGATAACTGTGGGGTCGATCCGCACCATGTCTTCGTGTGACCATGCGAAACTACTGTTGTGTTTTCTGAGGAAACTGATCAATTCGGTTTTCCTTTCAAGAGCGAGGTCCTTTCCGACTCTTACAATATGCTGAGGTTTCTGGCTGTCGAGGACGACTTCCTCGATTTTATCGGCCTCGGGGTCCCGTACTGGCGTGGGCCCCTTGGCCCCCTGTAATTGCTATGTTGTGTGGGCGACGGTCGCCATGAGAGCGGATTTGTAACATTCCCTAGACAGCCGCTGGTCACCCTTGATTTCCCTGATCCCCCACAAAGTGGGGAACTGTATGGTCTGGTGGTAAGAGGAAGGGACCGCCTTCATATCATGGATCCAAGGTCGGCCCATAATGATGTTGTAGCAGGACGGGCAGTCGAGCACGGAGAATCTGACTTGCAGGTTGATCCCTTTAGCATAGGTGGGGAGGGTTATTTCCCCAAGGGTGTGAGAGATTTCTCCGCTGAAACCCACCAGTGCCATTGACTTCCTGAGGATATTCTCCTCCTTCAGCCCCATCTCCTTGAGGGTGTCAAGCGTTATCATATTGGTGGAACTCCCGGTGTCGATGAGGATCCTCCTCATCAACACATTCCATATTGACAGTGATATGACTAGTCCATCGTGGTGAGGACCTAGCAAGCCGGCCGAGTCTGAATCACTGAAGGTAATGGTACTCCCTGGCTGCCCCTCGGGACTGCGGATGCTTGCCATCAATCGTCCACCCAGGTGTCCCCGTGCGTGGCGTTTTGCTGCCGAATAGGTGACACCACAGATATCTGAGCCGCCGCTGATGACGTTGACGACTTTGGCATACTCGGGGGAGGATGGAATGTCCATAGGCTAGGACGTATTTTGACTGGCGGGCATACTTGGGTTTGCAGAGATCTCGGATAGCAAGCCTCTCGAATGAAGGTAAGTCAGTTCTTTCCTGAGGGCGAAGCATTCGTCTGTTTCGTGTCCATAATCTTCATGGAAATCGCACCATTTTGTCTTATCCTTCTTCGGGTTAGGGTTCTCTGCCTTCTTGGGCCATCTGATCCGTTCCCCGAACTTCTTCAAGCCCTTCATTATCTCAGCGTTCCCCAGGCCGAGGTTGTACTCATGGACTTTCGGCCGCTGGGCATCGTCTTTCTTCCCGTTTGACTGCTTGATGCCGGCAGTATGCACTCTTGGGGCTTCCGGCCGATTCTTCAGGCACGACTATCCCCGACGCTCTTTTCGCTGGTCAGAAGAAACTTTCCTCTCGACCCGATCGAAGACTGTTGCTGCCCGTGTGGGGATCTCGTCTTCCTCTAGCCGGATGTGCGCTAGAGCCTTCACCTGGACGTCTTCGAAGTTGTGGCACGGGTACTTCGTGAGTTCCCGGTAGAGCTCGCTATCCGGGAGCAGGCCTCTCCGGAAAGCTTCTATGGAGGTCAGCACATCGCAGAGTGGGATTGCCACCTTCTCCCGGTTGAATCGATTCAGGAAAGCCCGCATGGACTCCCCGGATCTTTGAGCCACTCGGTACAAGTCGTTAGATTGCTTCATTAGCTTCCTGCTGCTGGCGAATTGCGCTCTGAAGGCGTCCACCAGTCCCGCAAAGGACCCTATGCTCCCCCTGGGAAGGTGGATGAACCAAGTTAGGGCTGCACCGGACAGAGCGGTACCGAACCCTTTGCACATGATCGCCTCTCTGCACTCTCGCGGGATGGAGTTGGTCATCATCTTTTGCTTAAAGATGGCGACGTGCTCGTCGGGATCTCCTGTCCCGTCGTAGGTGGGGACCGTAGGAACGGTGAACCTCTTCGGGATGTCTACGCTGGCGATTGGAGCTGTAAAGGGAGACTCGTCATACCCGTCCGGGGCCTCCTTCTCGATGGGAGGGGGCACTCCGGGTATTTGTGCGATCTTGTCCTCCAATCCCTTGAGTCGATCCTGCATATATTTGTTAAAGAGCACTTCCAAGAAGGGTTCTACCTGGGATACCTGGTTTTCCGCTCTTCCATCGTACGTTGGACGGAAGACTCCTATGCCCGTGGTCCTGTCTCCGGGCGTCGAGGCGGCGGGCACTCCTGGAAGGGTAGCTGCCGGGGTGGCCATGTTCACTGTCGAGGGTGGACCCTTGGCTTGGGAGAAGGAATTGAAGGCTTCTCCCAGGTTAAGACGAGTAGCGACCTCCCTGGCGGTCCCGGTTGGGCGGGATCCGCTCTATGACGCTGAAGCCGCTTGCAACTGCTCGCGGAGACTGGCGTTTTCCGCAGTGAATTGTGTGATATAATCCATATGGGTCCGGTTGCGGTCCTTCTGGCTGGTCATATCTTGTTGGAGGGCCGCTATCTTAGTTGCGAATTCATCCAAGACGTTGCGGAGGTCCGGGACTTCTTCGCCTCCAACTCCTCGGGTGCCTTCCTCCATGTAACCACCTTGGCTTCCTCCGACCCCTCCGCCGGTCGGGAGTGGTGGCGCATGCGAGTTCGTCATCTTCGAGCGAAACGCTTCTAACTCCGATCAAAAAGCAAATGAAACCGGCTAGGGACCCACGGTGGGCGCCAAATTGTTTCGGTCAGACTTCGACTGGCGACAATCACAAACGTATGATCGAGAATGCGAGAGGCTAAACTAACCGGAAAACACGAAAATGAACAGAGCGAAGCAACTGCACTTAGGTTTTCGATGTATTTCGACTGCTTAGGATTACAATCGGGTGTTCTCCTGTGTCCTTTTACACCCAATTTTCCCTTTCTTTATACTACAACTAAGATTAACTTCCGTCACTTTGTAACCACGATCGTCGTCCTCGCCTCCCACGTTCGGAGATCCACCTTGAAGCAGTTATCCCTCGGCGCAACTGGTGATTTCCATCTTCTGAAGATTTCTGGGCCAAATGGGCTTCGGGGTCTTGCTTTGAGCTAGTGGGCTTAGCCAGAGAATGGGCTGGTGGATTCTGGGCCCAACATAAGCCTTTTCTTCTCTCTGTAGTGCTTCATTTCCGAGTTCCAGCAAAAATTGTGAAATAAAGGATCCTCGCTTGCTCTTATATTTTGGGACAGTTTGAATTTGGTTAGAAAAGGCCACAGAGAAGAGCTCACCAAGCTAGCATCAATCGCTTCATTCTGTGTTTTATGTGGCAACACTTGCCGGAAATCTCCTCCAAACACGACTACTTTCCCTCCGAAAAGAAGATCTTCGTTGTCACATATATCTTGTAAGAGCAAGTTTAGTGCTTCAATGTCTTCTTTCTTTGCCATCGATGCTTCATCCCATATAATAAGGGATGCTTCTCTAAGCAAATGTGCAAGGCTGCTCTGCTTTGAAACATTGTACGTCGAAGATCCAATCTTGTTGATCGGTATTTTAAACCGCGAATGTGCTGTTCTGCCGGTGGGAATATTAGATGTTGCGATCCCAGATGTGGCCGTGGAGAGCACAATCTTCCCAAGTGCTCGAGTCTCCGCGTACAAAGTACAATAAACAAAAGTCTTCCCTGTTCCCCCCGGACCATCGACGAAGAATGCATCCGGTTTGTTTTCTCTTACATGGCTCATTATGCAATCATATGCAGCCCGTTGCTCTGGCTCATTATGCAATCTTTTCTTCGGATCAAGCGTTCCAAAAGGACCATGGAGCATGTGCTGAATAACAAGCCTCTGTAGATATGGCTGTTCATTCGAAGGCAGTTCAGCACAAACATATTCATCAAAATCTTCGGGCTTCAAAATCTTTTTTTCAGCCAGAAATACTAAGATATGCGCATGTGGTAGACCTCGCTTTTGGAATTCAATAACCTCAACTCTTGCAGCAACACGGCCAAATATGTGTTTGTCCATTATTAGCTTCTTCAGTAGTACAAGTTTTGCTCGAAAAACTCTTGCAACAAGATCTGGTCGGTTATCTGTACTTTCTCCAGGTTGAAGTCGCTCCTTTATCTCTGGCCAATTTGGGTTACAAGTAATAGTGATAAACAAGTCTGGTTTCCCATACTTTTTAACGAGTGCCATTGCATTTAAGTATCTACGCCTCATGTCTCTTGGCCCGCCAATGAAAGATGGCGGTAGTATAGTCCTTCCCACTGATGCAGCACTTCTGACACCATAATTCACACTATCAACAACACCTTGATACAACTCACTCCTGATTCTTTTTTGGTTAGTGTGCAGAAAATCCAGACGGGTGTTCTCAATTTTGACATACATGTCAAGTATATATTGCAATAAAATTCGGCCTGAGTTGAGTAGAAAATTATTTGGACGGATTTGCAGCTTATAAGCATAATACTCCCTGCAAGAAACCTGTTTATCTTCCTTGGGGAGTCTCGTCCTTGAAGCTGAAATAAGTTAGGACTTCAGAATGTGGGTTTCTTCAATAGCATCAGTAAAAAAATGTTAAGTGAAATCAATAAATTATACTAACTAACCTTCTTCCTCTCTAGGCAAAAGACGAGATGCATTCGGAATTAAGGATGTTGATGTAGGAAAAGTGATGTTGGCATGTAGGTGGCCGCGCCTGCAGCCAACTCTCTTAAGACCTTGGTGCCAACCCGATTCTCCTTTGGGACACAGAAGAGGGTACTGCAATGGGTGATAGCAACCATAATAATGCTTAACTCTGTGTGCCTCGTTTGATCTACCATAGACTAAAATGTGGCGGCAGCTATGTACTTGTTGGCAATTTGCGTCCTCCACAAAAACCGTGGCAACCTCATCACTTGTCGGAGCATTATAAAGTCGCTGGTCTAAAACGGGGTTGCGATAAACGAGTATCTTCAGATCATCTGTAACAGGGACTTGTCGTAAGGATCGGAAGAATAAGGCATACGGATTCCGATTCATCACTGTCATCAGAGTTGCAAGGACGTCGGGTCTCAATTTTTCAAAGCATCCCATCCTTGTATCATGCTCAGATGCTGCGCTGTCGTAGAGACACCTCTGCAAGAATCTTGGACCGTCGGCACCATCAGGCAAAAGATGAGGAAGAAAGTGATAGATTTGGCCATGAAGTGACAGTGTGTAGATTCCCTTTGCCTTTACTTTTTTGAATCTACCACCAAGTGAGCTAAAAGCAAAGAAATTGTTGTATAGCCTGGCATATTTCTGGAAGTTTTGACTGTGATCGTCGTCCCCTGTGAAAAGAGCAACAAGCTCTTGAGGAGTTTCATTGGTGGCCACCTGAACTTGACCATTATGACAGCAGAATGTCGGGGGTTCATGCGCGAATTTCATTGCTCTGCAATGGTTACAGATTGTGGGGGCAGGCAAAACAGATGCAGCCGCCGGAATGTGATCCATACCGAGTGCTACATATGTGGGTTCAGCGGGTATTTGACTTCTCCTTCGTTTTTGTCCTGGTACTGGAATCAAGGCAGAGTTAGTGCTAGCCGCCATATTTGAGCGTAGACCTGATTCAGTAAGCAAGAAACAAATAAAGAGTCACCTGCCAGAGCAAAGTGAAAGTATATAATGCAACCACCTAACTGATCCAAAAAGCATAATCCAAAAAAGCAGGCAAATAACATTTAAACAGAACTGGGATAACTGATAGAATTGAAAGAAACAAAGTGATCCATCCACAAAGTTTGGCTTCAAAATTTATGCTATGATCAATATAAACGGGAACACTGAAGTTGTGACTACTCCAGTTCAAAGTATCCTCTACCTTGGTTTTGACATTATTAATTTTATGCACCTACCTACTACAAACCGCGTACACACATAAACTGCAACCTAAACTGATGTTTACCTTACACAATTTCTGTTTTGCCTTCTCCTATGTACCTACCTTCTACAACATGAATTGAAGTAGTTGCTAATTAAAGTGATGTTTTAATATGTATCTCCAATGGTGTCCTTATTAATTTTATACCTACAAAAATCCCATGCATGCTTCTCTGATAAATTAAAACTTATTGCTTAGTTTGCAGTCATCCACAATCCTTAGATACTAATGCCGTAATTAAAATCTCCTACATAAGAATTAACTTAATATAGTAGAAAAGAATATTCTTCAATCTGGATCAGTGTCAAACTGAGTAACTTGCCAGTATCTTGCATATCAGATAATCTATGATAATGATATCTAAGAAGAATAACTTCCAATCACTTGTCATCGACCAAAAATACAAACCTAGCTAGATGATCAATGACATATAATATGTGCATCCTTCTTTCCTTGAAGGAATTATAGATTGCTTGACTTGAACATAGAATGAAACATGTATCTAAGAAACCATAAACACAAACTCACTCATTTCTTTTCCGATTGAAACACAAACAGTATGACAACATTAAATACATGAAGAGTAAAACAGTAAACTGTTCCAAATTCCTGGCAGAATGCATTTATTGGACCTGTAAATTAACTGCAAACAGTTCGATCTATGAATTCAGTCGGTGTTTTCTTGTACGTACACGATCAAACAAGTAAAGTTGTTGACTGAGGGGATCCGATCAGGGTAAATTAAGCAGGCCCTAAAAAAACAGACTTAATTAACTAGTCTCCAACCAACATAAACAAGGAAAAACACCAACACAACAAAGAAACTTGTATCTTGAAAGAGAATACCTTTCCAAGATGCATCTGGAGGATGATTCTTCACATAGCGGTTCATATGTAGAATCTGTCATCAGATAACAAAACAGTGCACAAATAAAGGAACAAAACATGCAGTGAATATTCCTGCAATAGAAACCATGAAAATCCAGATAGCACTGATTACAAAAGGACAAGCGTCAACCGTATAGCTAGTATAACTTATACGGAGTACGTTAAAGTATTGCCAGATGCAAGCGAATCGATGATGATTAATATCCTCAGTTGCTAAATCTAGTAGAGGAATCATGCAGTGAATATATATGAGTTTTAGGTTTCATCATGACCGAGATTCGCGAGGCCCTAGAATCCTACATCTACAGAACCATATGTATGAATTAGATACAAGAGAAGAAGTAAAGAATATTGCTGCCTAAACTACTCTGTCGATATTTCAAATCATATCACAATATCACATCCTCCTCTCCAGCATGCAGATACGGGATACCCTACCCACAAGTCACAAGAGAACTTAAAGGGGTAAAAAGGCTGAAAATAGCCTTTTGAAAATTCTTCATATTTACACAAAACCATCCTTTAAACCAACTATAGCAAATCTATGTATATATATAAAAGACACAAAGGAATAAGGGCACCACGTTACGCCACCTAGGATTTTCCTACGTGTCGTTTCCACATTAAGTCACCTAGGATTTCGCCACGTAGGATTTTTTATTTTGAGAATTTATATATGCTTTAGGATAATATAGAAATAGGATAAATTAATCTGAGAAATATTCTATCTAAAATAAAGATGTTATCTAATGTTAAATCTTAAGTAGTAATGTTAAATATTTGATATGATAATTTATTTAACTTAAAAAGATTATATATCTAAAATAAAATAAAATATAAAAGCATTAAATATTTGGTAAAATATTATTGATGAATATTATTTATAATAATTTATTTAAGTTATTTTTTCTATCACAATATAAGCTATCTGCCACGCAGGAATTTACCATGTGCCACATAGGATTTTTCATACATGTCGTTCTCACAATTTATATATATTGAAAAGATTCTATCTAACGTAAAATAAACTATAGTATATATTAGAATATATTCTGAGTATATAATTGATTATCAGTTGTTACATTATATTTATCTATATATCTATTTCTATAAAAGTTTTATTAAATCAAATTATGATAAACAAAAATTAAAAGATGATAAAAATTACATTATCTATATCTTTTTACCTATTTATGATGTAAAAGATTTTTTAAAAATTAAATTTTGGTTAAAAAATCTGTCTATAACTATATATTACAGTTGTATCTTTTTGAGTCACCACGTTGATTTTGGCCCAAAATTATTTTTAAAATTTCAATTTTTATTTATATTACTTTATCTTTTTCAAATAATTTTTCTCTCTATATATTTATAAAAATTGTAAAAATTCGAAATTTATTTGATTCTAAAAATAAAAAACTATCGTATGCGAGTATAAATTTTTTATCTTTTATGTATCATTATATTCAAATAAATATGCTCATACATAATCCGAGTCGTAGTCGTGCATGGCACGACGGGTATAACTAGTTCCCGCTAAACTAAAGTTTATTTTAAAAAATACCCTTCAAAACTATTCAAATTATTTTAAAAAACTGTAAATAAGTAAATTTATAGTGGTATTATAATTGTTTAAATCAATAATGATTGGTTGAAATTTTATTGGATTACTTTTAATTAGTTGTATTTATATATTAAAAAATAATCAATATTTGTTTTTGGATAGGATAATTTTTTCCAAATAAAATACATATAGATTTTTAAAAATATCATTGCCTATATCAAATTTTAATAATTATCTTTGAAAATGATAAGTTTTTGTAAATAAGATATGTACTTGTATTTTTTTTAAATATCCTTTCTTCTATAATTTTATAATAATTATTTTAAGAAATGATTTTTTTTATAATAAGATATGTAATTATAGTTTTTAAAATATTTTTAATAAAATCAATTTAATAAAAATTTAACAAATACAAATAAATAATACAATCTACTATATATATAAAAGCAATAAGGTTTGAAGCCTTCTCATTACGCCACCTAGGATTTTGCCACATGTCAATCCTATATTAAGCCACCTTAGAATTTTTACACGTGTAATTTTCTTATAATTTAGACGTCTTTATAAATATTCTATGTCATAGTCCACATGTCAAATTTTTTCCATATCACTCATATGTTATGTACACATCATATTGCCACATAATCTACAAATCTCAATCAATTTTTTAATTTTTTTTATATTAGATTACAATAATGTTTTTTGGAAATTAGTTACATATTTCAAAAAATTTACATGTAAAAATATTTTTTACCATATCTTTATGATCTAACAACTCTCCAATATAATATACTAGAAAAACTCCTATAAATATATACCGAGATTTTATCCTATAATATTTTTAAATTAAAAAATTAATAATAGATTGTTAATGATCCATATATATGATATGATCATATATGTAAGTACATAACGAATATATTGAAACAACAAAATTAACAATTAACCTATTTTCTAGAAAAATAAAAACTGGTCCGTAAAAATTAATTTCCATGAAATTGACATAAAAAATATTTTTAATGTATTTTATAGGATAAGATTTTAATTTCAATTAAGATCTCGGTCTATCTTTTTGTTGCCAAATCTTTAAATTTTAATTATGATATATCTTTGAATTTTCAATTTTTGATTTTTTTTTTGATAATTTACATACAAATCTAGCCAATAAACAATTGTAATTTTCAATTATAATTTTCGAGTAATATTTTTTTGATAATATACGTGCATGTCAAGTCAATTTTATTTGCTAATCCATATTAAATGTCCCATTATTTTCATTTTTGCTATCAAAATCTTTAATTTAGAATTATGCTTTTTTTTACAATTTATATAAATCACCAATTCACAATTATTATTTATATTATATTTTTATTTATTAATATCTTTTTATAGTATATCTAAAAAATATCGAGTTATAGTCATGCAGGGCACGACGAGGACAACTAGTAATTTTATAAACCCCGTACAAGGTACAGGAATTAAGACTAGTTAACCTTTCTACATATGAATCTGATTTGTGAGATATAAAATTGCCTACTTAAATTTAAATACCCCAGAAATTAAAAAAATCTAAAATTTCCTCTAGTCTCTTAAATCGTTTTACTTTTCTATACCGCATTAATAGTTAAATCATGGGACAAGGGTCTGGAAATTAGGCAATTTTTTTTTGATAAGGTAAAAATTCGGAAAACCAAACAGACTTGGCAAACCGAAAGGCCGTAAGAAACGGCAGCCGTAAAAGGCTAAGAGAGTGAAAGTAAGCAGGAAAAGCTAATAACAGTACAAATTTCCGAAAATAAGAACTAAGAAGAGTCTGAGATCGGGTTGAGTAAAGTACTAAAAGCAAAGCGCCGTAGGCAGCAGGTCAATCCCTCCTGGGTGTGCGAATGAACAACTGACGTTCCCTCCACCGAGATGAAGGATCTTCAGAAGCCTTAGAGCACCTAGCGACTTGGCCTAATACAACTCGGTCTAATGTCAAACTCAGCTCCAACTCTTCGGAAAAAAAGTACATAAAATAAACCTCGAACTAACCTGCAAGAAAAGCAACCCAAACTTGCCTCACAAGTAAAACTTGTAATGCAAGTAGCCACAAAAAAACAAGTATAAAAATACTTGCCTTGCCTTGCCAAGCAAGGACTTAAATAAATTTAAATTAAAAAGATTACAAATTTTTTCTTGTGACCAAGAATTCTAGCTATATCTACTAATTGACCAATTACATTATTTCCCTTTATTTTAATTATTTTTTCTTTTTCAATTCCTCGCGGACCAAGGGAGATAGTCATGATTTTTTTCCTTATTTCTTATTTCTTTTTTCGGCTTTGCTTGCAAAGAAAAAAAAAACAGTGACACGCAGATGACGAAGCATCGAGCAAGCAAGTCGTTGAAGCCGACGGTGGAATGGAAGGCGAACTTCCAAACCCGGCTCACTCCGGCTACAAAAAAGACCCATAGCCTGCATAGAAGCCGATTCGTTTGACAAAGGATCGAAGAATCCAGACGACAACAGAAGATGGTGGGCGTGACGGAGGATCGAACAATCCAGATGACAACAGAGGAAGGTAAGCGTGACGGAGGAAAGAAGACGCTCCATCGGAGGGTCGGAAATTGATCGGAGAAGACACCGGTGAAGAAGAGGGTCGGAAATTAATCGGAAAAGACACCGGTGAAGAATTCTGATCTGATTGAAAATTAGCTTGAACGAACAAATAGCGGATCGCTGGTATTGAACGGGAGGCTATCCCGGCAGGGGTTCACAGTGTTGAAGATTATATAGATTTTCATGGTTTCAAAGTAAAAATTGATGGTTAACATCAATGGCTTCTCAACCAAAACATGTTAACATTAATGGCTTCTCAGCCTTGAAAACAAGATGGCTTCTCAGCCTTTCCAATCATAATATTTTCTTAAGGAATTGTGATTCTTCAAACCAGAGAACAAATCGATCAAAAACAACTTTCTAAGAGGAGAAAATCAAATTGGGGAAGATGCAAGTAGAGAACGTGGTGGTCGCATTTTGGTAAAAGGGAGCGTTTTAGGGCCGAGGGTTTCTCTGGAAATTAGGCAATTGTTTCGACTTAAGGCCCTTTAAAGATTCAATTAATTTTTAGCCAATTAGTGTTAGTAATAAACCAGAATTAAACAATGGAATTCGTTACCGGAATTTGAATGTTGGGCCTTTGAGGATCAAAAAACGTCTTGAAAAGGGAAAGTTGTGTCATGGTATGGAAGTCGCTGCCTTAGAAGCGATTTCGCCCTGATCGGTGGTGTAAGTCAGCAATGGCGTCGCCCCCCAAGGATCACACAGGAACTTCCGAAGGCGTGCACTCGCCTAAGGAAGCTTGGAATCCACTCGAGAATGCTTAGAACCAGAGAGTTTTTAAAGAGGAGAAGAACTGTATTTTCAGTGTGTCAAAACTATTGTTCACGTTCAGTTTTTATGGACGAAAACAATCACAGCATTTATGCTAACGTGGAGCAAAATCAGCAACAAATCAGACTCAGTCAAAGATATGAAAAATCGAATTTAAAACAAATAAAACCGAAGTCGGATTTTACGGACAAGCAATTAATTTGCGGATCCGTAACTCTGAGGCCCAAAAATTAATAGAGTCCGTTAATTGCTTGTCCGTAAAATCCGAGGCCCAAAAATTAATAGAGCCAGTAAAAAGCTGCCCCACCACACCGCGCACGTGCCACGAAGCCCGAGACCGAGCCGGCCGGACGGCGGCGGCGCGCGCGTGGGAGAGTTCCCCTCTCAACTCATCTAACCCATCATAAAACAAGAGCATATATAAATACCACTATCAAACCCCATAAATCCGATGTGGGAGAGCACCAAACCCAAAAATGAGCTTTCTTTTTCAAAACCGAATTTTGCATTTAAAATTCCAACAATCCCCCACAATGCGAAAAGTGGTTTTGAGCTTAAAGTATGAAAAATGACGTTCTGAGCATGGTTTTATAGAATTGTTGCTTAAGCATTGGTATCTTACGATTGAACCAACACATAGTGAAGCTAGGTAACCCTTTCTTCAAGAAGTGAACTAAGTCTTGAACTTCTTAAAGTTGGGGAAGTTCCTAACAACACACATCTATCCTATGTTCTCGGTGATTCCGCGATATATCTCACATTTAGCCAAATTGCCTTGGGATGCTAAAGAGTGCTCTAGAAAGATCACCCGAGGTCTTTCATAGAAGGAGGCTAGCCCTTCACACTCTTGTAGGTGACTTCATCAAGTCCGTCTCAAAGGACCACCCACAATAGGGCTATGAATTCATTAAGAGTTAATAACTCAACCTCTCAATTTCCAACGGTGAATTCATCAAGTCCATCTCAAAGGACCACCCAAATCTTGGGCTATGAACTCATTAAGAGCTTTTGCTCAACCTCTTTATGTACACTTGTCATAGAAATGGGAATTAGTGTACCATCATATGAGTCTTTCCATGGCTTCGTTTGACCCCAAAAAGGGGATCCACCATGAATTCCTCATCCCACGGGTTTAAGTCCCATTCCCCTCGACGAATCAAGGACTAACTTTCGGTTTAGTCCTTTAGTCAATGGATCTGCAATATTCCTCTCGGTTCTCACATACTCCAAACTGAGAACACCATTCGTAATTAGATGTCTCACAGTTTCATGCCTGATTCGAATGTGTCTCTTCTTGCCATTGTAGGCATTGCTATTAGCTACACAAATAGCAGATTGTGAGTCACAATGTAGAGAAATAGGAGGAGTTGGACGCCCCCACAATGGTAAATCAGCCAGTAGACTTCTTAACCACTCAGCCTCTTGACTAGCTAAGTCTAAAGCTATGAACTCTGATTCCATAGTAGATGTAGCAATACATGTCTGTTTAGAAGACTTCCAAGATATAGCAACACCACACAATGTAAAAACATATCCACTAGTGGAGCTAACTTCATCATTATCGGTTACCCAATTTGCATCACAATATCCCTCTAAAACTTGAGGAAATCCAACATAATGTAAACCCCAATCAATCGTGCCTTTAAGATATCTCAACAATCTATTTAGTGCACACCAATGATCCTTACTAGGGTTATGAGTATACCGACTAAGTCTACTAACAACATAAGCAATGTCAGGCCGAGTACAGTTCATCAAAAACATCAAACTCCCTATTACCTTAGCATATTCATTTTGTGATACACTATCATGCGTATTTTTCATCAATTTCATATTAGCATCATAAGGAGTTTGTACTGGCACAACATCAAAGTGGTTAAACCGCTTTAACACTTTCTCTACATAATGTGGTTGAGATAAGGTGAAACCATTTTCGGTTCTAGTGACTTTTACTCCTAAAATCACATCACCTTCACCTAAGTCTTTCATTTCAAAGTGAGAAGATAGAAATTGTTTGGTTGAATTTATCACATTTATGTGAGTCCCAAAAATTAACATGTCATCAACATATAGACATATAATCACACAATCAACACCAAACAATTTTGAATAAATACATGCATCTGATCCATTCACTTTAAATCCAAAGCTCAAGATAGTTTTATGAAATTTTTCATACCACTGCTTTGGCGCTTGTTTCAGACCATAAAGTGAATTCTTCAGTCTGCACACCTTGTTCTCCTGTCCTGGAACCACGCACCCTCTAGGTTGTTCCATATAAATTTCTTCATTAAGATCACCATTCAAAAATGCAGTTTTTACATCCATCTAATGTACTAACAACTTATAGCTAGAAGCTAAAGCAAATAAAGCACGAATGGTCGCTATCTTAGTAACAGGAGAATAAGTGTCAAAGAAGTCAATTCCATGTTTTTGTGTGAAACCTTTTATAACTAATCTTGCCTTATATCTCTCTACAGAGCCATCAGTTTTAAGTTTCTTCTTAAAGATCCATTTACAACCAATAGCTTTGTTACGCTTAGGCAAATCAACTAGTTCCCAAGTGTGATTAGACATGATAGAATCTATTTCACTTTTAATTGCATCCTTCCAAAAACTAGCATCTAAAGAACTCACAGCTTCTTCATATGTTTTGGGATCATCCTCTATCATATGAAGACTAATAAATGTCTCATTTAATTCATCATAATCATTGAGTTCTATTATAAATGCAGTTACAAAATCAGGGCCAAAACTAGTGCCCTTCTTTTGTCTTTTACTCCGTCTAGGTTCTATGTCATTTTCATGCATGGAAGATAAAGACATAGAAGAAGATGCAATAGCTGATGATGTAGTATCTTTATGCATGATATTTTTCTTCAAAGGAAATATATGCTCAAAAAATACAACATTATGAAATTCACACAAAGAACGATCACTCAAACACATGAATCGATAAGCTGCACTATTTTCTGCATAACCAATAAATACAGCATCAAAAGTCTTAGACCCAATTGTATCAACCTTAAAAGAAGGCAATCCCACTTTAGCTAAACACCCCCACACTTTCAGATATTTCAGGTTAGGAGCATTTCCTTTCCATAACTCATAAGGTGTTTTCTCTAGCTTTTTGTGAGGAACTTTGTTAAGAATATGGTTGGCCGTCAAGACAGCTTCCTCCCACATGTTATCAGATAATCCAGAACCAGCAAGCAAAGCATTCATCATATTTTTCAAGGTTCTGTTTTTTCTCTCTGCTATCCCATTTTGTTGTGGGCTATAGGGAGCTGTAAATTCATGAATAATACCATTATTCTCACAAAATTCTTGTAAAGAGTTTGTGACATACTCGCCACCTCTATCTGATCTAAGCCTTTTTATTTTTCGATTCAGTTGGTTTTCGACTTTAGCTTTATATACATAAAACATATGTTCAGCTTCATCTTTGGAACGTAACAAGTACAATTTGGTATACCTCGAAAAGTCATCTACAAACGTAATATATTATCGTTTGCATCCTCTACTTTCTGTGTTTCTAAAGTCAGCTAAGTCCGAGTGGACTAATTCTAGCAAAGAAGAAGTCCTTTCATTCACAGAATTAAAAGGTCGTTTTGTAAACTTAGCTTCAACACAGATTTCACATTTTTCTTAACTTTGTTTAACCAAATTCGGAATTAACACCATAGCATGCAAACGATTCACAAATTTCACATTCAAGTGTCCAGTTTTAGCATGCCATAAATCCAAAGACTCAACGATATAAGCAGAAGACGAAACATTCTCATTATCAATCATGGTCTGAAGAACATACAAACAACCAGATATATAGCCTTTTCCTACAAACATATGTTCAGCTTCATCTTTGGAACGTAACAAGTACAATTTGGTATACCTCGAAAAGTCATCTACAAACGTAATATATTATCGTTTGCATCCTCTACTTTCTGTGTTTCTAAAGTCAGCTAAGTCCGAGTGGACTAATTCTAGTAAAGAAGAAGTCCTTTCATTCACAGAATTAAAAGGTCATTTTGTAAACTTAGCTTCAACACAGATTTCACATTTTTCTTGACTTTGTTTAACCAAATTCGGAATTAATACCATAGCATGCAAATGATTCACAAATTTCACATTCAAGTGTCCAGTTTTAGCATGCCATAAATCCAAAGACTCAACGATATAAGCAGAAGACGAAACATTCTCATTATCCATCATGGTCTGAAGAACATACAAACAACCAGATATATAGCCTTTTCCTACAAATTCACCATTTTTAGTTAAGACTATTTTTCCAGCTTCAATCACTTGTTTTATGCCAGCAATTTCAAGCAAACCAGACGAAATAAAGTTTCTACACAGAGAAGGAACATATAAGACATTCTATAATAGAAGTGACTTCCCTGAAGTGAGCTTCAGAGACACTTTCCCTTTCCACAAGACTTGGGAAACGCTGGAATTTCCCATGTAGACTTGATCAATTTCAGCAGCTTCTTCAAAGTCAATAAACATCTCCCTGTCAGCACAAAAGTGCTTAGTTGCTCCAGTATCCAGTAGCCACTCAGTTTTCCTGCCCACCAAGTTGACTTCAGAAATCACTACAATCAGCTGCTGGTTCTCTTCAGTCAGATTCGCTTGTGGCTTAGGCTGATCGCCACCATTTGGCTTGGGAGTTGGCTTCTGATTGTCAGCCCTGCGGGTACAATGGACTGCACGGTGCCCTGGTTTTCCACAAACAAAGCAGCCGCTCAGCTTCTTATCTTGTGGTTTTCCCTGCTTCTTAAAATTCTTCTTATTTTGAATTTTGTCTTTCTTCTGTCCTGAAGTATAGTCACCTTTCTTAAACCTGTCAAATTTAGAAGAAGATTCCACCAGGTTAGCCTTAACCGAATTTTCAGAAGTTTTAGGTTTAGGCTTATCTTTGAGGCGGTTCGCCTCTTCGATCTTCATGTGACTGGCCAGCTCGAGGAGGGTCATGTCCTTCTTCTTATGCTTGAGATGGTTGCGGTAGTTGGCCCAAGACTCAGGCAGTTTCTCGATCAAGAAGTTGGCTTGGAGGACCTCGCACATCTTCATACCCTCAGCCAGTATATCAGCCACCAAATTCTCGTACTCATGAACTTGCTCCATAATCGGCTTGTCATCTACCATCTTGAACTGCAGAAACTTGCCACAACTGTATTTCTTTTTTCCAACATCATCAGTAGAGTATTTAGTCTCCAAGAGATCCCACATAACTTTTGCAGATTTTTGTTTAGCAAGCAAATCGAAAATAGGATTGGTTACATGACTCAGTAGATGACCGCTGACTGTTTTGTTATCTGGTTCATATTTTTTCAGATCCACGTCACCTACTGTAGCCGAGGTACCTTCCAGATGGCCTGCGTGAGATTGCTGAGTGGCAGGGGTGACTTGTTCCTGAGGAGCCGCAGGATCTGTAGTAGGGTTCTGAGGCGCTGGAGTTGAAGGCGTGGTTGGAGACGGTTGCAGGAGGACGTAGTCCATCTCCAACTGCTCAAAAAATATCAGCATCTTCTGAGACCAACGCTTGTAGTTCGTCCCATCAAGCGGTTCCAATTTGGACAGATACAACTAAGGCTTGAAGTAGGGTAACGCCGTCCCATCAAGCGATTTCGCCCTGACCGGTGGTGTAAGTCGGCAATGGCTTCGCCCCCCAAGGATCACACAGGAACTTCTGAAGGCGTGCACTCGCCTAAGGAAGCTTGGAATCCACTCGAGAATGCTCAGAACCAGAGAGTTTTTAGAGAGGAGAAGAACAGTATTTTCAGTTTGTCAAAACTATTGTTCACGTTCAGTTTTTATGGACGAAAACAATCACAGCAGTTACGCTAACGTGGAGCAAAATCAGACTCAGTCAAAGATATGAAATATCGAATTTAAAACAAATTAAACCGAAGTCGGATTTTACGGACAAGCAATTAATTTGTGGATCCGTAATTCCGAGGCCCAAAAATTAATAGAGCCCGTAAAAAGTTACCCAACCGCCACAAAGCCCGCTCCGAGGGCGGCACGCGCATGGGAGAGTTCCCCTCTCAACTCATCTAACCCATCATAAAACAAGAGCGTATATAAATACCACAATCAAACCCCATAAATCCGATGTGGGAGAGCACCAAACCCAAAAATGAGCTTTCTTTTTCAAAACCGAATTTTGCATTTAAAATTCCAACAATTAGAGTTCTGAATTTCTTGTTCTTATAGTAAATTTTACAGTAGCTTTTGCATATATCAGTGAATTGAACTCACATGGAGCGAGATGTGACTCTAAGCATCTTTAGAGCCTGTGAAAATATTTTGTCATGATAAGATGAGCTTCCCTACAAGTTATCTTTTGAATAGAACAGAAAGAAGTAGCGAAATGGCAATTATGTATCCATAATTGTCAAAAAGATACTCAAAATACAACTAGTATCAATAACATTTTTTTACCCTTATATTCAGAATGAGAATTACAGTATTCATCATCCTCCTCCTCCTCAAATATTATTTCCAATTTCAAGACATAAACTTCAGCATCTTCTAAACACACAATTAAAAGTCACATATCACCACACCATTGCTCCTAATCTTCTTGTTCATATTACTGTCATCCACCTCTTCAACAATCTCCCCTTCGTCCGAATCCTTTTCGGGGTTATTGGCTTTGAACTCATTCTCCTCAATCTTCGCCTTGAGGAATGCCACAAGCCCGTTGAATGCAGCCTCAGAATCCTCGGTCTTCATGAGCTGCTCACCCACCTCAGCAGGAGTCACCTTGGCTTCAGGCATAAGCTCTTCGATATCTACGAAAAGTGGGTGATCAGTGACTCCAAGGTAGTTGGAGGCCAGCATCTTGAACCCGCAAGGGGTGCAGTACGACATGTGGATGTGTACGTCCATTCGACCTGGTCGGAGTAAGGCCGGGTCCAGACGCTCCTTGTGGTTTGTGGTGAAGATTATGATCCTTTCGTCCCCACAACTTGACCATAACCCGTCTATGAAGTTGAGCAAGCCAGACAGAGTTATCTGAAATTAACAAGAAAATTTAATTTGGTTAGAAAGACTGAAAAGTTAATTGGTGAAAAACAACTTTTTCTTTTTAAGAGAACATCATGTTCTTCCAATTGCCATGAGCTTTTTTCTAAATAGTTGAAGAAAACTTGCCTCCTGTGTTTGATGAAACCGCGGTACCATTTGGTCGGCTTTTTGTTTCTTCTTCCTCTCCAGATCAATAGAGCAATCGATGTCCTCCACCACAAGAATCGACCTATTGGCAGTCCCAATCAGAAGCTTCCGGAGCTCGGAATTGTAGCTCAAATCAGTGAGCTCCAGGTCATAGATATCAAAATTCAAATAGTTAGCCATGGCAGCAATCAAGCTAGACTTGCCAGTGCCAGGAGGGCCAAACAACAAATAGCCTCTCTTCCAAGCCTTTCCCACCTTCCTGTAAAATTCCTTTCTCCTCACAAACATCTCCAGATCCTCCATGATCATCTTCTTCATATCAAGATCCATCGCCAGGGTGTCAAACGTGGCTGGATGGTCCAGATTCACCGACACCCATGGGTGCCCTGATCCTCTGTACATTCGGTCATACTTAAGAGTGTGGATCTTTAGTGTCTTCTTTTCTTCTTTGAACTTGAGTGCCTCAGAGAGTATGTAAGGGAAGTAGGAGTCGAACACCATATCCCGGTGTTTCTTGTGGAAGCTCAGCTCAAAGTGTGATATATCGGTTTTGCTGGTGGATCTGCTACCGCCTTCGTCATACATGGTGAACTTTGAGTCTACCTGTTGAGAATTCATATCACCGTGTTAGTTTCCATTGTCATTAATTAAGCTTAAGAAATTTAGAGTTTGCAAGTCAAGAATCAAGGTTAGACCTATCCAATTCCAATAAACTCTAATACCTGATTAACAACACCATCACCAAATTTTGACCAGATTACAAAATCAAGAGTCAAAAAATTCTCCCAGGTCAAATCTATTGAAACAAATGTAATTTCAACTGCGTGGAAGAAAAATCTGAATTCAAGTAAAAACATGATTTCGCTCAACATGATGACCAAAATAATTTTGCTATTTGTCGCATTTCTTTTAGTCAAAATGAAGTCTCTATCCTTCTAGGAGATTGAACAAAAATAAAATTAAATAATGTTTAGTCAAAAAGCTTCTTTTTTTTAAGAAAAAGGGGAATTTTGAGGAAGCTACCTGCTTGTTGACCTTGGTCCACTTCAACTGGACGCCATTGAAGACATCAATGACCTCCTGATTCTTGTCCATCGAGAGGATGATCTTGGTCTCCTTGGCGGGAATGGCGGCCCTGAATCTCTGGGAGGAGGGGGAGATTTTGGTGCCGAGGTAGACCTCCGCCGCCTGGAACAGCTGGTTCTCGTGGAGCCCTTCGATCTCGTCGATTGTGATGACGATCTGAGAAGACATGGAGGAGAAGAGGAAGAAGATTTTGTGGCGGAAGAAGTCGTGGACTTCGTAGGGGAGTAGGTCCCTGGCGATGGACCGGAGGAGCACCACCGAGGCCGCCGCCGAGGCAGCCGCTGATATCACTGTCTGCGCCGAGGGAATCTCCATCTTGTTCAGCATCAGCGGGATTTTGTTCCGGTTGGTTTTGATGGGGCTCAAAATCACAAGGCAGAAATGAAGGGCATTTGTGCAGGTATATATAGTGGAGAGGAAGGTAAAACTAAAGTCTTGTTTTGCTTGGAGTGCAATTTGGGTTTGAATTTTTTTTTTTTTTTTTTTTTTGTTGAAAATTTGGGTTTGAAATTTGGAGGTAGGTGGTAGGCACTACTAGGCAGCTTCCTCCATTGACTCTTGAGTTGACTGGGTGGCATACATTAGTCTCCTTCTCTAGGGTAATATACGTTTATATCTTCTCTCTTTCAAAGGTATGATAAAATATCATATACAATAGTGATATGATCGATATATGCTTGAATTGAAAGAACTTGATAAACTCAAAAGTGAACATAAGAATTATAAAACACTAGTTGATGACCCATGTCATGAATGGGCCTTTTCTTTTTATTAAATTTTACAATATATATAATCATTCAAAGGCGTTTCGTTTACTTCCAAATGGTTCCATTGATCGGTATAAAGCCCGTCGTGTTACTAAAAGGTTTCATCAACGCGAAGGAGGAGACTACACCTAGACTTTTAGCCTGGTGGTCAAACTAGTCATGGTTAATTCGTCTCATACTCACTGTGAGCGGGAAAAAAAACTTAGTTACCATATTATTATTTTTCTCTATCGCCATAAATGTACTTCTTAATTATTATGTGTTTATTCTTATCTTTCATTAAACATAGAATTAAAATTGGAGAAGGGGTGAAATATTCCTTGTTTGGGCTTTAAAGCAGTTGGACAGCCCTAGGAAGATAGAATTTTCGGCCCTAATAGATAGAATTGTGGCTCCCCTAACTCTCCTTCTTTCATTATAAATACACGTATTCGCCGTGTATGGAAAGAAAAATGTTGCATATCGATACATATTGAGAGCTTGAACAAGCTAATACTCGTTTAGCTCGACTGTTCAAGGGGATTCATATTCGCTTGATCTTTAGCTTTCTTGTTGTGCCTCGACGTTCGATTCGACAACTACTCTTTTGACATAGGCATCAGATGTGGATTAGGGGGGTCCCCACCCCCTGTCTCCATTGTTTTGCAGGTTACATGTTGAAAGAATCAGTTAGGAGCAGAAGAGGAAAGGAGCATTCAATTAGTACATTGAAGACAAAATTTTTGTGCACTAACAATTGGCGCCGTCTGTGGGAAAAGAGTACTCGATCCACGCAATTATGGTGTTGAAATCGATCCTTGAAAATCAAGAAGTCGTCTTTGGAGACACTGGGGTACCGTCGCAAAGCGAAATCGAGCGAAGTGCGTCAGCGGAGAAAACCGCGATCGCGGTGCCGAGGGCAGTGACCCTGAAGCAGTGAACCGCGGCCACGGATCAGTCCTCTGCGACCACGGATCGGCGAATGAAGGTGCGATCTCCGAGAATCGCTCGGAAAATCAAACCATAATGCAAGTTGATTAGCCTAATTCCGATATTCGCTCGAAAGATCATACCTTTATGCCCGGAAACGACTTGAACCGTGACCCGACCCCTCTCACTAATACGGTTGTTCATCGCACAGACCGCCAGGGGCCTGAGTCAAGCGACGGAATCGTCAACCATGGTACTTCCCGGTCTGAATCTACTGAATTTTATCAAGCTTGGGAGTCAGCAATGCGTGTTGCTGAAAACGAGAACAATCGAAGGGCTCAAGAGCGCAGCAAGACGGTCCAAGCGATCACAAGAGCCGAACAGAACCACGATCGCGACGAGTCAAACCGTGCCCACGGTTCAGAAAACCGCGAACGCGGGCTGCGTATTTCCGAGCCTGCGCCAACCATTCGCGAGCTAAACCCTAATTTGGTTAGCCCTTGCTTTGAGCAAGGCCAATCTAGTCGTGTCGGGTCTAATCCCGTTACAAGTGACAACCGCATTACTCTATCATCCGCTTCCTATGGAGGGAACGGGGCATCTACCACTGTTGGAGACGAAGAAGAAGACGAGATCACCCTTGCTTTCGCTACTACTCTAAGAGAGAATGATAAGTACCAAACTAGGTGTGAAGAGGCTGAATCCGACTAGCAGCATGCCTTAGAAGAAATCGTTAAGATGAAGCGTTCCTTGGACAAGGTTCAAGGCAAGGACCCTATTGATGAGTCAGAAAACGAAAGGACTACTCGACGGCTTGCTATTGCTACTGAATTCGTCAATAACCGTTGTAGTCCTCAATCAATCAGTTCTGAGGAATCAGATGAGATGCAAGTCGATTATGATAGCGACCGTAGGGCGCCAAGAAACCTGCGAAGGGACCGCCATCACAATTTGTCCCCGCGCAAGAGGTCTCGGGCCGCGGATGCCCCTTAGTCCAACGACCATCCTTAGACAACTCGAGTGATCCCAAAAACCGCGGAGATCGTCGCGGACGAAGCCACGACCACGGCAGAAGAGGTCGCGACCACGGTGACAGTGGCCCGACCGCAACCAGTCGAACCGCGAGCGTGACGATCCCTATGATCCTTCAGAAAATCTCGAGCCTAAGCGGGACCAGGGCAGGAAGAAGAAGAGACGACGGAGTCAACATCGGAGTGTTAGCATAGAGAGGCTTGAAGGGAAGGCCCAAGCTCTTAGGCGTACTCAAAGGAGGTTGATTGATCTTTTAAGAGCGCAAGGAGGGACCATGCAATCGGCTCAAGAACAAGCAGATCATAAGCTGGCCATGGTGACATCGACACCATTCCACATAGACATTCAACAAGCCCGGCCTCCATCAAAGTTTTCTCCCCCATCTATCACTATGATGGGCACTCAGATCCTGTAAACCATATAGCCTCTTACTCTCATAAGATGGCATTATGGGTGTTCGAGGAGGCTATTATGTGCAAGAAGTTTCCGAGTATTCTCTCTAAAGGGTCATTGAAGTGGTTCCAAAGCCTGAAACCAGGATCAATTCGGTCTTGGGATCAGTTGGCCACTAAGTTTGTGAGGCGCTACATAGACAATAGCCGGGATGGGCATCTCTTGATACACTCTTTGGCCTTAGACAAGAAAGAAACAAAAGCTTGCGCCGCTTTTCGAATCGTTTCATGGAGTGCTATGCAGAAGTTGAGGAATGTGATGACAAGACTGCTATTACTGCCTTTAAAAGGGCAATTCCCATAGAGAGCAAGCTGAGAGAAGAGTTGACACTTCGTCTTCCTTCCACAATAGTTGAGCTCCAAGAGCATGTTCACCAGTATGTGCGGTTAGAGGAGTCTAATTACAAAGTAAGAGGAAGGTCGTCCTCTCTTCCTCGTAAAACGCACCGCCTTTCTAAAAGCTTTAAGAGAAAAGGTCAAACTAGAGCGGTTTACACCACGTTCAGTGTGCCAATCTATAGGATCTTACCTCGTATTAAGCATGAGAGATTTTTTCGTTATCTTCCTAAGGGAGAGTGTCCCGAAGATGATCCCCGTAGTAGGAAGTATTGTATGTACCACAAAATTCGGGGACATATGACTGAAGAGTGCAAGCCATTTAAGTAGTTCCTTGAAAGCCTGGTTCAAAAAAGGGTACTTGCAGGAGTTCATCAAAGAATATAAGCCTAAAAACGAGGGAGAGCCGAGACAGAAGCAAATTGAAGTCATTCAAACGATCTTGGCTTCTTACAGGCATGAAGACGATGAAGCTAGAAGCAAGTTCAGGAAGTCCTGCCATGAACTAGAGGTGATGAGAGTTCAGCAGGCCGAGCCACGATGGCCACCTTCCCCCGTGCGCGCAGTGGATGGGCTGGTTTTTAGGGACAAGGACCTTGCGTTAGTCCAAGTTCCTCATAATGACCCCCTAGTCTTAGTAGTCGAGCTAGAAGGCTTTAAGGTGCATCGGGCTCTTATCGACCCAGGGAGTTCAATTGACATTATGTACTTTGAGGTCTTCAAACTCCTTGGGAAAAGCAATGAAGACTTGATCCTAGTCAAGATGCAATTGACAAGACTTGGTGGCTATCCAACATATCCGCTTGGAATGTTTAAAACCCAAGTTAGTTTGGCCAAAAAAGTGATGACTGATGAGTTCTTGGTTGTTGACGTGCCTTCACCATTCAATTTGATTTTGGGGAGGCCATGGATTCATGGGATACGAGTGGTACCATCGACCCTCTATCAAATGGTCCAATTCAGAGATGGAGATGCTATAGTCCGAGTCTGGGCTAATCAACTAGACACTCGTTTATGCTCTAAGGGAAAATCGCCCTAAGTCGGAGTTTATGCAAAAAATTGAGGACGAGTCGGAGATTGAAGACCAGCCGCGTAACCGTGACCACGGGCCCGAGGGCTGCGTCCGCGACACTAGGAGTGAGAGCCAGACATCAAGTATGGGGCAAGGCCCCGACTGCGGGTTGTCAGGCCATTACCGCGAGGCATCTTGCCGCGACAGCGGAACTGCATATGAGAGCCTGATTTTCGCGAGAGCTTGATCGCGATCACGATTACCCGTCTTCCCCTGCGCAGGGAACTCGGGATTAGGAATTTCATGTAAATAGGGCACTCTTTTTTCATGTGGTTTTGATGAGGCCCTTAGGTTTTTTGGTTTTGCATTCATTTGTTTTGTCTTGTAGGTTCATGACATTCATGTTTATTTTTAATAAAAGTCAGTTTTTGCATTAGTTTAAGTCTTGCATAAAAAAAATAAATGCAACATTAGTTAATCGCACTAATGGATTTTACATATGTGTGTATGTGAAATAAGATTTATGATATTTTCTCATAAATGTGAACTATGATATTCGCTCATAGGGTAAAAGGAATTTATGATACTTGCTCATAAATGTGAACTATGATATTCGCTCATAGGTTAAATGAACTATGATATTCGCTCATAGGTTAATAAATTATATGATATTTGCTCATATATAAGAGATTTATGATATTTGATCATAAATATTGAAGCCCGTGAAATTCGCTCATGTGTGTATGAATATACGAATATACAAACGCGTTAGGGGACTTGACATCGACCAATCCTCATGGCCACTTCGATTAGGACACCTTTATATCCTACGTCATTGTATATGAGAAAACGTATACAACGGCGTAGGTGGAGCAATAGTGAGCGAGTAGAAAAAACATAGCTACCATATTATTATTTTCTCTATCGCCATTAAGGCATTTCTTATTTATTAAGTATTTATTATTATTTTTATTTATTTTCCTATTATATTAAATACGGTGGTTATACAACTTAATGGGAGATTTTATCTTTCATTAAAGATAGAATTAAAATTGGGGAAGGGGTGGAATATTCCTTGCTTGGGCTTTAAGGCAGTTGGACAGCCCTAATAGATAGAATTGTGGCTCCCCTAACTCTCCTTCTTCCAGTATAAATACACGTATTCGCCGTGTAGGGAAAGACACATGTCGCATATCGGCACATATTGAGAGCTTGAACAGGCTAATAATACTCACTTAGCTCGACTGTTCAAGGGGATTCATATTCGCTAGATCTTTAGCTTTCTTGTTGTACCTCGACGTTCGATTCGACAACTGCTCTTTTGACTTAGGCATAAGAGGTGGATTAGGGGGACCCCACCCCCTGTATCCATTGTTTTGCAGGTTATTGGTTGAAAGAATCAGTTAGGAGTGGAAGAGGAAAGAAGCATTCATTTAGTGCATTGAAGACGGAATTTTTGTGCACTAACACTCACCATATATTGTTGTCTCTCAACATTGGCCCCTAAGACAACTTGACGTAAACAGTGCCTTTATTCTAGACCACTTACAAGAAGAGGTGTTTATGAGGCAACCACCTAGGCTCATTGACAAGAGCAAACCAGATTATGTTTGTCGCCTAAACAAGGCGATATATGGCCTCAAACAAGCACCAAGGGCGTGGTACAACGAATTAAAAGGCTACTTGCAATACATTGGCTTTTGCAACTGCATCTCGGATGCTTCATTATTCATGTATCACAAGCATGGAATCTTAGTTTTCTTGTTAATGTATGTGGATGATATCATCATTATGGGTAATAACTTGGCCTCCATCGACATCGTAATCAAATAACTTGCCTCCAAGTTTTCCATCAAAGATCTTGGATCCTTATCTTATTCTTGGGAGTTGGGGTTTTCCCACACAAGCCGGGTTGTTTTTATCACAAAAGAAGTATATTCTTGACACTCTCTTGAAGGCTGGAATGGAAGACACCAATCCAGTTTCAACACCTATGTCTACGACACACATGTCACGTCATTTTGGTGATGATCTTCCAAGTCCCACTGATTAGCGTGTTCTCATAGACAACCTACAGTATCTCTCCCTGACTCGTCCGGATATTGGTTTTGCAGTGAACAAATTATCACAGTTCATGTAACGTCCCATGTCTAATCATTGGGCTGCTTTGAAGCGTCTTCTCAAGTATCTTCAAGGCACAAATCATCTTGGGGTCACTATTTCGGTGACACCTTCTCCTTTCCTACACGCGTTCTCTAACGCGGATTGGCCTGGAGATCATGATGACTTCATTTCAACTACAGGGTATATATTATACTATGGCCGGGCTCCAATCTCATGGAGCTCTAAAAAGCAACGGTCCATTGCTCGGTCATCAACGGAGGCCGAATACAAGGCCCTTTCCGACACAGGTTCGAAGCTCTTATGGGTCATATATCTTCTTTGAACTTGGTATAACTGTTCCGACCAAACCAACGGTCTACTGTGACAATCAAGGGACATTCTTCTTAAGTTCCAATCCGATTTTTCACACTCAAATGAAGCATGTAGCCCTTACCTTCCACTTTGTCTGTGAGCATGTCCAAAAAGGCTCCATTCGGGTTCAACATGTTTCTACGAAGGAGCAATTAGCTGATGTGTTGACCAAGCCTCTACCCAAGCCCCGGTTTCAGGATAACGTTGCCAAGCTCGGACTTTCCCAACAAGGCCGTCCAACTTGAGGGGGGGATGATAACCTAATCCTATTCTAGAATATCTCCTTTCTTAAGTATAAGATATCTTTCCTTAGGTATTTTGTATAGTCACCTTGTGAGTTGTTAATTATCCTAGAATCATGAATTAGGTTTATGGAAATGTTAGCTTCACGTACTCTTGTATAAATCTCTATCCCTTGTCATTAATAAAGAAACAGAAAAAACGTTTATCAAACAATATCTCTTTATCCCTTTCCACATTCAAACTTTCTCCGACTTTCAAATATATCACATGTTTTGAGAAGCGAATCGTGTAGTTGGTTGGCTTATTATGTTGCTTTTTTTTCGTCCTCGACTCTAGAGTTGCTTAATGATCTAGAAATAAAAATTCGCATACACAAAGATACCCTAAGATGAAATGGTAACTGTCATCGATATCATCCTAATTTTTTGGTTATAGAAATATAAGGGGCTCCTTCTAATGGGGGCAATTCTCCGGAGTTTCAACACACTTTACCGGGAGAGATATTACGTGAACATTTGGACAGCGTTAGTTTGCACTCAACTCATTCTAGAGTTGGTATATCTTGTTTGGAGTCTTTAGGTCGATTGTACAGGGACGAGACCCTGCCCGACTTCACCCAAAAGCACAAGCACCCCGTCCAATACTTCCCCTTCTTTGGTGCAAAACACTACCTGAACCTTGAAACACACCTTGCCTTTTTTTCCCCCCTCAAAATAGTAATACCTACGAGTCCTTTTCTCGCTCATACGGCCAAATTTCACCCGTGATCACCCTACTTCTCTTTTCTCACAAGTTTATCAACACTTGGGAAATGGAAAGAAGGCTTTGTCCTTCCCGTGAAGAGAGAAAAGAAAGGGAAAGTATGAAGTAATAAATTGAGTGAGGCAGATGTACAATAAATCAATAATGATGATGATTTGCGTATTTTTTTTGGCTAATTATTTTTTAGTTGCAAGCATTTAAAATCTTGGATTAATTAGGCAGATGTTATTGACGTGATTATATTGGGTTGATTCCCTGTTGTTTTACACGGAGGTCAAAATTTAATATACTTGAGGATGTGGATCGTATCATAGTTGATGTAGAACCGAGGAGTTGATCGATCAATGGTACAGTGCAGAGTTAAGAACTTTGCTCGATGTTACAATTTGATGTGGTGATATTAGTTAGGTTTCCATCACTTGGTTTGGACTGAGGTCACACGAGTTTGAAATACTCGTGATTTATTCTCACCAATAGGAAAATCAGTTCACAATCATGGTCGCACCAACCTACATGACTACAGGAACAGGACATGAGAATCAAACTAGAGTGAAGAGATGGAGGTAACAACTTAGAGTAACCCCATGAAAAGAGTTAAATTAATTTAGGCTTTATTTTGCCCAGTTGAGCAACTACTTCATCTTACTATAGCAATCACAGAGCTGTATTTCTTGGCACGTACATATTAGCAGCAAATAACCCCAATCATCATGTTCTTCACTCAACTGTACTTCACCCTATAAGCAAAATAAGAGTTCTACGCACATATATAGGCATATAGCTACCACCTTGTTCTAGCAAGTATGTATATAAATTGGTGCATCTCTTTACTTCCCGGTCTTTTGGTCAATTTATTTAGCCTTCATAATCTCAAAAGCTCAATAAAAGTGGAAATTAAATGCTTATTATTTCCTGCTTTCTCTAGTCCTTGCATTCATGAGAGCTACAAAACCTATAATAGTTCAATTCTGCAACTCTCACAAATCAAACAGTTTCCTAAAGCAAATAGTTTCTTGACAATATGCAACCCAACACAACTCTTGTCAATATGTAATAATTTTGACAGGAATGTACTACAAGGCTGGAGACGAAGGCAAGTGTGGAGGTAGTTCAGAAGTCCTAACAAATTAATCAATGCCTTCTCGAGCATTTACTTAAAGATGAAATCGTAATAAACAAGTGTTTAGCATTATCACCACAGCACAATTACAGGAGATCCCCCAAGGGGGTAAATTGCAAAGAAAGATTGACCAAACAGTTTAGGAGCAAAAACATCAATCAGGATGGTCTTGTTTGTAATTTATTCAAATTCACTGTCAAAAGAATTTAACCCTTGATACCTGATCCTGCTTTTGCAAGGCTCTCCAGTGCCTGAGAGATCTGTGCTTCAGACATGCCATCCACAGGTATGCCCTTCTCAACACCCATATCTGTATGCAAACATCAGAACGTGAATTAAATAAAATATACCATATGCTTATAAATACCACAGAATAGTTTGGCTAACAATAGAGATTAAAAAAAAACAAAGCTACAGTCTAAAAGAAGGCAAATACCAGAAAACCTGAATTACAAGAAACTCATCTTCTTTCTTTCTTTTTTTTAAAGGGAGACAAAATAAATGTTTTATTCTCAGCTAACCAACCGATAAATTACAATATACCAAATATTAGTCTTTGAAAACATCTTAAGGTGGAGCAGGATTTATTTTGGGAGCGCATTTAATGAAGCAGTGACAGGGGTTACTACAACCTTTCCTCGTTACATTAGTCTTTGAAAACACCAAATTATGAAACTGTGAGCATAATTACAATGTGGAAAATGAAGGACAACTTACAGGTAGATATCTAAAGCATTGCTAGCTTAGCGATAAGCCATGCATGGATTCTAGCAGGGCAAATTGACAATAAATCGTGTACTCAATGGCAATTTGAGAAGAAACCAGCCAAAACCAACTCAGACAAGAGATCTATTGTCGATTTTTTTATTTCCATGTAAAGGCAATATCCTCTTACAACACATTATATAAGGTGATTTCAGATATCACTGCTAGTGCTAATTGAATCTTGAAAGTTGTTCCTCAGTTTGATGCATGAGAATCAATAGTACATGACAACATCAGGTGGACTATGACTTATGAGTCTTAAGATGGTAAATATAAGGACGAGGGCTGTTTATTGGTCATTATGGCAGACGCATCATATCTCTTGATGTATGGTTAAGGTCAACATTAGATTAGGAAGGCCCTTGTCAAAGTAGATTGGAAATTCCTTGGATGTTTTTTCTAGGAAATTGGAAACACTGGGTGTAATGTGCTATATCGCTAGTAACATGCAATTATTTAGCACATTTCGGCTAGTAACATGCAATTCTCAATCAGCACGGATTGCATTTATATGATTAGTCATAAGGCCAACAGGTTACATGATTAGTTATAGGGCCAAAGGGGTTTTAGATAAGGGCATCCCTTTATTAAAACTGAATTGCCAAAAGATGAATGAAATAAGCAAGTGAAATGCACGACTACCACAATATTCCCCTTACCATATCTTGCCCATAGCTGAGGTTCAACTCCACGGGCCTCCCGAATCAAAATGGGGAGTTTGGGGTTTAGAGTCTTCAGTTCCTTGTAATTCTTCTCAACAAAATTTCTGACATTCATAAGCACAAATCTCATAATACAATAGATATATAATCAATTCAATCAGCATCACAATCACACTATAACTTAGGTTTTTATTATTTCCAAAAAGTGTAGAGATTCGGACTGATAAAAATACCTAATCTGAGAGCTTTCAGGGGAAGTTTGGCAGAAAAGGATTCTCAGTTCCTTCAAATGCTTAAACAATTGACCTCTCCCAGCCATTGAATGCTAAAACTACAAATCGAAACCCTTTGAAAAAGTACAAGAAAATTAGGATCAAGTGATCAGCCACAAAAACTGCAACACCGGAGACATTACACAGATCGAGAATTTCCAAAGTGCGCAGAAGAATCAAATTAGGGATAAAAACTAAGAGAGCGGAGATTGAGGGAAAGATTGGTTCAGCGGAAGGGACAGATGAAAGGGTTAGAGAGAAACCTCTGGGAACGCCGCGTCGCCGCCTTCAGGAGATGGTGGTGACTGGTGAGCCCGCGTGAAAATGGAAGCCCGAGATGGCCAGGCTCACCGTTAAGTACCACACAACTCCTTTTGGTCTTCATTTTTTTTTTTTGGCAATCGAAGCGCCCATGTCAGAACTAAGGAGCGCCCCAGTCGGTCACCTCGACCGACTAAATGGGGCCTCAGAAAGTGGAATTTAGTCGGTCGAGGTGACCGACTAGTTGGTCCCGACTATCCACCCGTTGGAATTATTTACGAACGGGTGGATTTCGTTCTCTATATATACCCAAATACCCCAAAATATTTTCACATCCAAAAATACATTTCAATCTTCTCTAAAAAAATTCACTTTCAAAATTTTATGGAAATGGCAAATTGGTTGATTACAAAATTTAATGTAAGTTAATTACTTATTTTTAAGCAATTTATTAAGTTTTTTCCGTTAAATTCATACGATTCGATATTATTTTCTAAATATTTCGTAATTTTACGTAGTCGTTGATGGTAGGAGGGTCAAAACCACCGGCTCCATTTGATTTAAACGAGGAGTATGTTGATGACGACGATGGAGGATATGAGGTTTCAAATGAGCACAATTACGACGTCGTTTGTAATCTAGAATCAAATCAGGTATTTAAATGTAATTTTATGAAGTTTAGAAATTAAGATAAAAAATTCTAATTGATTTTTTTTATTATTATAGGTTATTCAGTTTCCACATTTTTCTAGTTATTTTGCAAGTAATTGTGAGTGGGAGGAACGAGATCCTATGATAGGGTGGGCCTGTAAGATAGGGAGTGGGTTAAACATTGTACTCACCATCAAAAACTCATGGCCGACAAAGATTAGTTTGGGATGTGTATTAGGCGGTGAGTACAAAGCGGGAAAAAAAGGCATACCGCGTAAAATGTTTAAGAATTTAGGTGTCGGTGATGAGCTTAAACCTCTTCCTCGTACTAGAAAGAAGGGTTGCCCATTCGAGTTGATAGGTTGGAGGGACAAAAAGACCCAGAAGTGGCACTTAAGGGTGGAATGTGGTAACCACAACCATGACCTTTCCACCAGTTTAGAGGGCTATCCGTTTGCGAGCCGACTGACTAAGGAGCAAAAGATTGATGCAAGAAAAATGGCTTTGGCAGATATAGAACCTAGGAAATCCATGACATTCATATTGGATAAGTATCCAGATATGACCACATCAATGAAGCAGTTGTATGATTTTCGATACGAAGTGTTTAAAAAGGAGATGAACGGAAGGGGGTGAGCGAATTTGCGATTCATTTCTTAGAGTCTAATCAATACTATGTCAACTATCAAACTGCGAAGGGTAGCCGTAAGGTACTAGACATCTTCTTTTCCCATCCGAAGTCGATCTAGTTGCTGAAGTTGTTCCCTTACGTCGTTGTGATGGACTCGACGTACAAAACAAACATGTAAGTCTTTTTATTACCTATGATGTAGTAGTAGATTGAAGTACACGCAATAAATCTCATTTAATTGACATTGTAGGTACGACATGCCTTTGTGCGAAATGGTTGGATTTACATGCACTGGGAAGACTTTCTGTATTGCTTCTGCGTTTATGACAAGGGAGATTCAAGACCACTACGAATGGGTGTTGTTGGGCCCTCCGAAATCTAGCCCAAAAGGGGATCAAGAAGCCCAGAATGATTGGCCCAATCTGGTGGTTAAAGAAGAAGGCCGAAGGAACGTTGAATACGAGGTGAGATTGAGTCATTGAACAAAGCAATAAAGACGTGACGGAAATCTCGGACCTCATGGCTAAAACACAAAAACGGCTAGTTTATGAACTCCACATGCGAAATCTCCGGGATACGTTGAGCCTCCCACCAACGGTCCGAATTAAGGAAATGGTTATGTATAACAGGACTGAAGCGGAAATGAGGACACACAAGCGCTCGAGAAAAAATCCATAAGCTTAAATTCACCTCTGTTCATTTGTTTTACTCTCATTCAAGTGTTCGTTTGTATTTGAGGAGATTCATCTCATACTACGATCATAATACATGCATTACAACTTACTTGCTATTGTCTTTTCTGTTCTTCGATCGGTTCTACATCTTGTCTTTGGTTTATAACGTGTTACATTTGATCTTTGACTAGGAATTCCCTTAATAAAGCAGGTAACGTGTTAGTACGATTATCCTGCCCAAAACAATTGGCGCCCACCGTGGGGCCCTAGCCGAAAAAGAAGTCACGCTAAAATAACAGCAAGATCCATCACATGGAGGGAATCCAAACTACCTACAGCCATGTAGGGGATCACGACAATCACGAGGTCAATGAGGAGACGAACAATCAAGGCACTGGAAATATGGACGGAACTGGGAACGTAGACGGTACAAGAAACGTAGATGGAGCAAGGAATATGGATGGAATCGAGCAAGGTTCTGGGGACACCAATGGCAATCCTGGCACTTCCGAGCAACGGGGAGTTGGAGGAGGCGACGCTGACGTCATTATAGAACTCCGATCAACAATGATTGCTCTCCGGAAAGACCTGGAAAGCCAGAAAGAGGCCAATGCCAAATTCACCGAGGTATATGAAAAACAAATTGAAACTTTAACTAATGAACGCAATTTGCTTCGATCACAGGTACAATCAGCTCCAACTCATCCCCGAGGAACTGATGTGGTGGAAGGAGTCGCTAGGCGATTAGACATGGACGATCCAAGTCTCATGACACCCGATGTCGTCAGACCAGTAACCGGGTATCAGGTAAATGGTAATTCTATAAGGGTGATACGGGAAGATACTGAGGTTTCCCAATTACGGGAACGCCTTCGAGCCTTGGAGGACCGAATCACTCAGGTTCCAGGAGCACCTCAACCGATAGCGTTGGAAAGGAGGGACGGTTACACCGATTCCCCCTTCGTGTCCGCTATCGCGAGAGTTGATATTTCCCGGAAGTGTCATGTCCCCGACGTACCTAAGTACGAAGGGGTAACAGATCCCGATCAACACATAGCCGCATTCAAACAGGCTATGAATATTAGTACAGTCCCTTTTGATATGAAGGAGATTGTCATGTGCCGTTGGTTCGGGAACACGTTATCCGGACCCGCTCTCAATTGGCACTCGCACTTACCTCTTGGAAGTATCTCATCTTTCGCCGAGTTAATTGACAAGTTCAGAGTTAGGTTCGCAAGCAGTCGACACGCCAAAAAACAATCAAGTGATTTATACCGCTTGGTCCAAAAACCGGGAGAATCTCTGAAAGCTTTCCTCAACCGCTACAATGAAGAACTGCTGACCATTGAAGGATGTGATGCCGCTACGGCTGTGGAGGCATTCCGAAGGGGTATATCAATATGAAATCCTGAGTTATACCGTGAACTAACTAAATATCCTTGCTCGAACTTTGATGAAGTACAGGTAAAAGCTTTAACCCATGTCCGATTAGAGGAAGACGACCTCTTCACCGAAAAAGCAGTGAGCCCTCATCGACCCGATCGGAGACAGGGAAGACGAGAAACAAGATACGTTCCGTACCCAACTGCACCTCATGTTAAGACTACCGCTAATACAACGATGTTTAGACAAGGTGAAAGATATGAGAATCCAAGGCTGCCTCCGAAACTCTCTCACTACAATTTCCGCGTGGATGCAACCGAAGTGGTTCGAACCCTCAACACCATGGGGGATACTGTTAAATGGCCTCGAAAGAGTAACGTGCCAGCACATCAGAAAAACAAGTCTAGATGGTGTGATTTTCACTTCGATCATGGGCACCGGACCGACGAGTGTATCGCATTACGAAAGGAAGTGAGCGAATTGTTGCGAAGGGGGCATCTTAGAGAATTGATATCGGAAAAGGCGAAGGAGCAGTTGGAACGCAACAAAGAAAGAGCCAGTCCACCACCCCCACCAAAACATACCGGAATAATCAATGTCATCATAGGGGGGTCGGAAATTTGTATAACCTACTCTACAGCCAAAAGGTTCGCAAGGGATACAAGGAGTGGGCTTCAGTGGAGAATCACGCAACACGCTAGGAGAAATGGCATTACCCACCGTCGCAGGAGGAGTTAACTACCAGGTGAAATTCCAAGTGCTTGATTGCCCTTCACCTTTTAATTTCATTTTGGGCAGGCCATGGATACACGGGATGAGGGCTATCCCCTCTACCTATCATCAATGCGTAAAGTTCCCGACACCATGGGGAATTCAAGAGATTAAAGGAGAACAGAAATTGGCAAGGGAATGTTATTCCATCACAATGAAAGCAACAACTTCCAAAAGCCTACAACTTGAAGCAGGAAAGAAGGCGTCGGATTAGCAATTAAAGGACTGTAGAACGACCACTTACTATGTGAAGCCGGAGACGCCCGAGCTCGAAGAAGTGGCTCTTGATCCACTAGAACCATCTAAGAAAATCAAAATAGGAGCAGATCTGGAACCGACTTTACGTGAGCAAATAGTGGAATTTCTACGGTCCTATAGTGATTGTTTCGCCTGGTCAAACGAGGACATGGTAGGCATTGATCCCGATGTAATCACCCACGCCTTAAATGTCAACAAAAAGGTGCCACCAGTGAAATAGAAAAGGCGTAAGTTCGCTCCCGAACGAAATCAGGTAATCAACGACGAGGTAAAACCCTTACTTGAGTCTGGAAAGATTAGGGAAGTAAAATATCCTGATTGGCTTGCGAATGTGGTTGTTGTTAAAAAGAAAAATGGTAAATGGCGTGTTTGCGTAGATTTTACCGATTTAAACAAAGCATGCCCCAAAGATTCGTTCCCCTTGCCTCATATTGACGCAATGGTAGACGCAACAGCACGACATGAACTCTTGACTTTCATGGATGCATTTAGAGGATATCATCAAATAATGATGCACCCTGACGATCAAGAAAAAACTGCATTCGTAACCAATCAAGGAACTTATTGTTACAAAGTTATGCCTTTTGGGTTAAAAAACACAAGTGCTACTTATCAGAGATTGGTTAATAAGATGTTTCAGGAAAAACTGGGGGATACGATGGAGGTATACATAGACGACATGTTGGTCAAATCATTGAAGGCGGAGGACCACATTACTCACCTGAAAGACGCGTTCGAGATCCTGCGGAGTTACAAGATGAAGTTGAACCCAACCAAGTTCTCTTTCGGAGTGACATCAGGAAAATTCCTCGGATACATAGTGACGCAAAGGGGAATCGAGGCGAGTCCAGAACAAGTCAAGGCCATAATGGAGTTACAATCACCAAAATGCGTCAAGGATGTCCAGAGGCTAACAGGACGAGTAGCTGCATTGAACCGGTTCATATCACGATCTTCAGATAGAAACAAGTTGTTCTACGACATTTTGAAGAAAAACAAGTCGTTCGAGTGGACAGAAGCACATGAAAAAGCCTTTGGGGAGTTGAAGAATTATTTGTCTAATCTGCAGGTATTATCCAAACCCAAGCCAGGCTAGAAGTTATATGTATACTTAGCCGTGACCGAAGTAGCAGTAAGTGCAGTCTTGATCCGAGAAGAGAATGGAGACCAGTTGCCCATTTATTACGTAAGTAAAACTTTGCTCGATGCGGAAACCAGGTATTCCCCCATGGAGAAATTAGTATTGTCTTTGGTAATGGCTTCAATAAAGTTACGTCCTTATTTTGAGAGTCATTCTATCATTGTGAGAACTAATTACCCAATGAAGAGTATTATGTCAAAGCCAGAATTGTCAGGTCGGCTAACAAGATGGTTGATCCACTTAAATGGCTACGACATAACTTACGAGCCTAGAACAGCAATGAAGTCTCAAGCGTTGGCCGATTTTGTGGTTGACTTCACTCCTACCACTTCAGAGCATGAAGACCAAGATGTGCTGCACGTAACAGGAAATGGCAAATGGTTGATGCATACAGACGGGGCGTCGAACCAGATTGGTGTAGGATTGGGGGTAGTCTTGAAGTCACCACAGGGGGATAGAATAGCCCAAGTTGTTCGATGTACATTCAAGGCTACTAACAATGAAGCAGAATATGAGGCGCTTATTGCAGGGTTACTCGTTGCTAAGGATTTGAATGTGCAAGAAATTAAGGTAATTTGCGATTCGTTACTTATTGTAAATCAAGTTACGAACTCATATGTTGCCAGGATTCAAAAATGAAGGCGTACTTGGAAAAAGTTCAAGAGATTGTAAAGCATTTCAAACATTTCGAGATAAAGCAAGTTCCTCGAGATGACAACACGCAAGCAGACACCTTAGCCAACCTCGGATCTGCGATCGACCCAAGGGAGTACAACAAAATACCTTTTGTGTACCTTGACGCACCATCTATAACCAAGGAGGTAGACATGTTGGAGATTCGGGGTTCTGATGAAGACAAGTCATGGGTAACCCCTTATCTAAAGTGGTTACGAGATGGAGTTTTTCCAGACGATAAGGAAGAAGCTCAACGACTTAAGGTAAAAGCTTCCACTTTCACTGTTGAGAATAACATCTTGTTTAAGTGGATGTCATCAGGAATATACGCCCGATGCGTAAAGGAAGAAGAGGTACAGAAGGTGTTACAAGACATACACGATGGAGAATGCGGAAATCATACAGGGGGTCGCAACTTGGCAAGGAAGGCGAGCAGGATGAGTTATTATTGGCCTACCATGAACAAAGATGTTGTAGAGTTCGCTCACAAGTGTGACGCATGCCAGCGTCATGGACCTATATCACATCAACCTTCAAAGCTGTTACATCCTATAACTTCCCCTTGGCCATTCATGAAATGGGGAATGGACATCGTGGGAAAGCTTCCTCCAGCCTCAGGACAACGTGTTTACATCTTGGCAATGACTGACTACTTTTCAAAGTGGATTGAAGTCGAAGCCTTCAAAGAAGTTAAAGACACCCAAGTCATCTCCTTCATAAGGAGAAACATCCTGAGCAGATTCGGGATACTGTCAACCATAGTGTGCGACAACGGATCCCAGTTCATCAGTGACAAGACAAGATCATTTTGCCAGCAATACAACATTCAATTAGTGATGTCAACACCTCGTTATCCTCAAGCTAATGGTCAAGCAGAAGCAAGTAACAAAGTAATCATTAACAACTTGAAAAAGCGACTCAAAGAGGCAAAGGGGAAATGGGCAGATGAGTTACCCCTTATCCTATGGTCAGATCGAACAACCCCTAAGACTGCCACGGGCCATACACCTTTCTCCTTAGTTTATGGATGTGAAGCCGTGTTACCGGTAGAAGTGACTTTGCCCACAGTTCGATATGGACTCACTACCGAGGAATCAAACCTACCTAACCTGTTACACCATCTAGACACGGTAGACGAGTTACGAGATGAGGCATCGATTCGTATGGCAGCATATAGACAGGGGGTAGCTCGGAGTTACAACAAACACGTTAATGCCAAGGTGTTCCAAGTGGGAGACTGGGTATTGAGAAAAGTCTTCCAGAATACGCAGGAATTAAATGCTGGCAAATTGGGGGCAAACTGGGAAGGACCATATCAGATCACGAAGATCGTGGGACAAGGAGCCTACGAGTTAATGTCACAAGATGGGAAAACGATCCCCAGAAGTTGGAACGCGATGAATTTGAAGTTGTATCAATTTTAAAAGACGCATGAGTCACGATGAGGTATACTTCATAAATTCTTGCTTTTCATATTATATTATTATATCTTTATACATACATAAGACAACAACGGTTTCGAGAAAACTAACAAGGGACGCCTTGTGACGTTACAGGCCAAAACATGGGCTCTCACCTTATGATCAGGCAACGCTGTGCACACAACTACTAGTCAAAAGATGCAAGAGACCAGAACATGTAACATGAATCTAGAGCAAGTGGATTTTTTCATTTGTAACAACGATTCATGAGTTTATTGCAAATGTTTACATTCAGACAAGTACATCATTCTCTCTCTCCCTTTGCATCTAACATAGAAAGCGCTATACAACGAAGAGTCTATTGCTAAATTACAAGTACGTGTTTGAAGCAAAATTGATTTCTCCACAAACGCGTTGATCTTCTTCTCCGGCGTTGAACCTGCCTTACCTGCAAAAAAGTCAAAACACAAATCCAAGGCCATAGCAACTACTAAAATATTATCAAAATAAAAATAACCCCAGAAACCAACACGGGGTGCAAAGTTGTCCACATCTAGGCCCTAATATAAGCGGCCAAACAAAACATAAAGTTCTTTAAAAAAGCCCCAACACATTGGGGTAGGATAAAAGTCCGAGAAGTAGAAAAAGCGAAAAGGAATCATTCTTTGTCTACATTTTCGGACGACTTCTGGTTATCCAACTCGACCTGGGCTACCTCTTTGGCAACTTGAGAAATGTCGTCAATAAGAGAAGACTTCTTGGACGCGTTGGCCTCCTTGGGGAACAAGTTCTCGAATTGCTCCCTCTCTTTCGCAGCATCCCAGGAAGAATGTTTCCCAGCAACGAATTCCTCAATCGTCTCGACACGGGCTCTAAGCGACCAGTAGTCGGCCGTATCTTCAACTTCCTGAGCAAGAGCGACACTCTTCTTTGATGCTTCCTTGAACTTATCCTCCCACGCCTTGGAGTCCTCCAGAGCTCTCTCGAGGGCATGTTGCAAATCAAGGGTCTTCTTCTCTAGAGCCTTCTTTTCCTGTCCAAAGATGACAGACCTATCCTTTTCCAGCTGCATGTTGGTCTTACTCTGAGCCAGTTACTCGGGGTAATCTTTGAAGGTGTCATAAGACGCAAGAGTAAGTTGGATCCCCTAGGTAACAACTACGGATTAGGTGAATATCCAGACAATTAGCAGTAAAAGAAAAAAGAACTGTAAAGTACCTGCCACTGGGCCGCCAGTATTTCGCCGAGAAATTCAGGAAAAAAAGATCGATGGCTTGAACCATGAAGGAAGTCCACTTGCAGAGGCATCAAAGATTTCAGGCATTTCTTAGCATCCATATCCAGGGACATCATGGTGCTGGGAAGATCCGTCATACGAGAAGATGTACTTTTCTTTGATAAGGAGGCTTGGGAGAGTCGCCTACCACTTTGGGAGGCAAAGACACCATCAAAGACATATCCGCAGTGGAGGCCGTGTCCGCTTTCCTCTTCTTCCTGGCCTCGACCCTCTCCAAAGTTGACAAAGCAGCGGTTGATCTGGTGGTCCTTGAGCCTGACAGCATGAGGAAAACAGAGTTAACAGGAAGCGAAAAGCGTTGAAACGAGGAATGAGAAGAAAGACAGACTTACTCGACATCTCGGTATCTTCAGGCTTTGTAAAACACGTTTTTACTAATTCGGGGTAGGATCTCTCCTCCAAAGGGAGGGCCTCGATATGGGAGATCACTTGAGATGATACTTTGCGGGGTTGAGGGGTGGCAAGACACTCTGCACAGAAAGCGTCCAGTGGTTATACTTGAATAAAGACCAACAAATACAAAAGGGAAACACTACCTGTTGATTGCCAACGACTTCTCAAGAAAGACGTATCGATCCCTAGAGAAGACAATCTCACAAAGAAAAACTTATCAGCCCAGCCCCGGTCAGATTTTGATATGTTGAAGACTAAGTCAGATTCGTTGGTGAAGGTTTTCAAAGTTAAACGCCCTGGACTGCCTTTGGAAAGGCGGTAATTTAAGAAAAAGTCGGCAGCTTTGAAGGGAAGACCTTGAGAGGAGCACAATTGATCAACAGAAAGTAGAAGTCTCCAAACTTGGGGAAGTAATTGCCCCGGAGAAACGTTGAGGGTGGACAAAAAATCGACGACTAGAGGAGAAAATGGAAAACGGTGGCCAATACGACTCATACAAGCACACCCAATCGTTGGCATAAAAATCCGCGTGAACGCCAGGGGGAGGAAGGAACACCTCTGCCTGCGAAGGAAAACCCACAGAAAAGGCGAAGATATGGGGGTCCTCTGAAGTACTATTCCTCCGATGATAGGAGGTGAGGAAACCAGAAGATGTCAGAGAAGGAGGAAGGGTGGATTCAAGGCAGTAAAGGGAAGGGGAGCTAGAAGTCGCCATAGTTGAGAGAAGAAGAGAAGTTGAAGACGAAGAAGCGAAAAGTAGGGGAAAACATACCTGGATACCGAGAAGCACGATTGAAGTCTCAGAAGCCATCATAACCGCCTTAAATAGGGGTTGATTAGACGTGTCATAACTTGCTACAACTTCCAAGGCACGAAATTAAAAACACTAGGAAAGTGGTGGTGGGAGTTTTCCCGGGTTTTTGATGGGGGTATTGTTGGGCCCTCCGAAATCTAGCCCAAAAGGGGATCAAGAAGCCCAGAATGATTGGCCTAGTCTGGTGGTTAAAGAAGAAGGCCGAAGGAACGTTGAAGACGTGGTGAGATTGAGTCATTGAAGAAGGCAATAAAGACGTGACGGAAATCTCGGAGCTCATGGCTAAAACGCAGAAACGGCTAGTTTATGAACTCCACAGGCGAAATCTCCGGGATACGTTGAGCCTCCCACCAACGGTCCGAATTAAGGAAAGGGTTATATATAACAGGACTGAAGCGAAAATGAGGACACACAAGCGCTCGAGAAAAAATCCATAAGCTTAAATTCACCTCTGTTCATTTGTTTTACTCTCATTCAAGTGTTCGTTTGTATTTGAGGAGATTCATCTCATACTACGATCATAATACACGCATTACAACTTACTTGCTATTTTCTTTTCTGTTCTTCGATCGGTTCTACATCTTGTCTTTGGTTTATAACGCGTTACATTTGATCTTTGGCTAGGAATCCCCTTAACAAAGCAAGTAACGTGTAAGTACGATTATCCTGCCCAAAACAGGTGTTATTCCAATTGATAGAGGTCTATAAGCTTGTTGGCCAGAAGCCATACTGACCGATCGGGATATGGTTGAGGTGAATGCTATCGATATCTTATTTCCCAAAGCCAAACATATGCTTTGTTGGGTGCACATCCAACGCAACTGTAGGGCATACGCGTTGGGACATGGGTTCTCGGATAAGTCGGCGGACTTTTTTGCGAACAAAGCGTGGGAGCTATTTTGTTCGACGACCATGTGGGAGTACGAGACACGACTCCAATTGGTGAAAGAAGCTGTGGAACCAATTTTATTTACATATCTCCAGAAAACCTGGCTCACCCCTTGGCGTGATTGGATTGTGAGGGCATTCACCGACCACCGCATCAACCTTTTTACGAGGACCACAAATGGGTAAAAATAAGTTACTTTTGCCACTCATTCCAATTTACAAAATTGAGTTTTAATTTCCAAATTTTTACAAAATTGGGTTTTAATTTCCAAATTTTTGTAAGGTCGAGTCACAACACTCCACACTGAAGGATTACTTAGGATCATCTATTATGGGGTTCAGTGCTATAGAGAGGAAGATACACAACGCGATCAGAATCCAGATTATGACCGTACATGGGCAGATGGAGATGGATCGCACCACTGTTCCACTTGCCATCTATCACATGGCCAAACCGTTCCAAACGGTATTCTCTCTCCTCCCAATGAAGGTATCCAACAGTTGCATAGGTCATTTGTACGATCATATTAATGCCCCTCTTAGTCCGGTATGCGACAATCAATGGTGGACAACTGCCCGTGGGCTCCCATGCCCTCACCAAGTCCATCAATGCATCGACCAATGTATGCATATTGAGCTTTCAATGATCCATCCTTTTTGGAAGCAATTGGTATGGGAAGGCCTTCCGACGACATCGCTTGAGGATGATTGCATAGAAGATGATGATGCTGAATAGGTGAAGATGATAGCAGACTACAATGCAGGCACGATGCCCAAACACGTGCAACGTGAGGTGATCCACGATTATCGTAAGCTCAAGGATACTAGCACATTGGAGGAACCCGATTGTGACAAGAAGAAGGGAAGACCTAGGAAGAAATCGAAGGTTCAGGCAAGAGGTTTGACTAGATTGGAGCATCTACAACAACAACCTCCCCAGCGCAAAAGGGTTGTAAAAGGCGCTCATTCTATGCCAGGGACAGCATTTACATCGATCCCAGCAATTGATGAACAAGAGGAAGATGTCGAGACTAAGGAAGATGCAGACCCGATTTTGCCTCCCACGCCGGGAATGGGGTTCATTCCACCCAAAGCCCCCCCTCTCACTTGCGACTTTGGAGGATTAGATCTCATACCTCATGTACCTCCTTTCATGATCACATACATCGCCACTGCGCATGATGTTCCAAGAGACGGTCATTGTGGATATAGGGCGCTCGCTTCTTAGATGGGGTGGAATGCGACTGATGGATGGCTGCGTATGCGACTGGAGCTTGTCCAAGAGTTGAGGACCCACCGCGAGATATATTCGAGGATGGAGCACTGGGGCTTCAGGCAGGTTGATGAGTTGATCTGTAAAGTCAACTGGTTGCACCCGAATTGTCCAATGGAGTACTGGATGGAGACACCTTCGATGGGCGTTGTATTTGCTACTAGATTTCAGTGTACACTGATCACATTTGGTCGGGGTAGTTCACACACATGTTTCCCGGTCACAGGAGATGGAGGCGTTTATAACTCTCTTTGGGACAAGGTTGCATGTATTGCTTTCCTTGGGAACCACTACGTTCCGGTAAGTCAATATCCTCATTATTGATAAATATTGTTTTTTGATTTAGGACACTTAATAATTGCGTGTTTTGTTTAATATTGTAGGTTACATTGCACGATGATTCTCCGATGCCCCCCCCCCCCCCGCTAAGAATGTGGAGGGAGTGTCATGATCCATTAGTGGGTGGATATCTAGACCGATATCATGATCGTTTATATAGGTTCGATCAGTATTAGATTGCAGAAAATTTGTCTCATCCTTATGGGCGGATATCTAGTCCTTATCAGGTTTAGTGTATGAATGTTTAGTGTAATATCATCGTTTATGTATGTTCGTATGAATGGGTTAGTGTAGGAATGTTTTCTGTAATATCATCGTTTATGTACGTTCGTATGAATGGATTCGGTTTAGTGTATAAATGGTTTAGTGTAATATTATCGTTTATGTATGTTCGTTTGAATGGTTTAGTTTGTATGGTTTAGTTTACGGAAAACCAACACAAATATAAGTAACAAAACCAACTCAAATATAAGTAACAAAACCAACACAAATATAAGTAACCATTACACATATACAAGTAACCATTACACAACTACAACTACAACAAATTAAACTATCTATAATGTCCTACATCGCTGTGGCGTGCGGGTTGTAAGGAGGGGGAGCGGCGACGGCGACCACCTACACGTGGCGGGATCGGTGGTGGAGGCCTCTCTCCAAACCATATGGCTTGTAATTGGCGAGCGACTTCGACCACTTCAGGATTGCTATGACCTTCTAGTTGTTTACTAAGCGCCTTCGTCAGTGTCATCCGCTGTCAAACCAACACAAATTTGTTATTTTACAATTTGAAGTTTTTACTAATACGAGAAAATCAATCAAGTGTCATCATACACGTACCGCATAAATATCCACCGCGGGTTGCGACATCGGAGGGTTGTTTGCCAATTCTACGAAGGACGTGTGCAACAAAAAAGGATGTGTTCGTCTCATATGCCATTGCACGTACTCGGCATCCATAGAGTACATGTGGGGTGCAATTTCCCCCATAGGCACTAACTAGTTCCATCGATCTTCCCAGCGATCATCATTTGCTGAGTATTGCACATCATACTTCACATGCACGTTCGTCAAGTTTTTTGGTCGGCATATACTGATTGGCTTAATAACGTCTAATTCAGGGATTGACTGGTGCCAACCAAATTGACGAGCGAGCCTCTCGGGATGATATGCCTCCTTGATGTGGAGACATGTCAAGGTACCCCTATACCTCGACAAACTAAGATCGCCACTGGAAAAGTCGATAAAATCCCGCCATGGCATCCAATTGACCTACACATAAACACAAATTTCTCATGTTATAGAATATATAAAAACACAAGTCGATAAAATTCTATGTTATATAATCTATAAAAATGTTAGTTAGATTTGATGTTACTTACCTCTTCAACTTTTATCTTGTCTAAGTAGCGACGATAGTAGAGCACTGATTCAGACTTTCTGTTTCGACCTTGATCTGCTTTGAAATTCTCCCCTGGAAATCGTGTGATATCGTGATTGATGTGACCTTGGAGTCCTGGAAAGTACCTCCAAATGAAGTTCTACAAAATAGAGAATATGTTAGATTCAAATAAAATCGGACTAGCAATTTAAACATAACAGGGTATCAACACTCACGTGTAACACATATGAGCACCCTGCGATCTGCACTCCTTCAGCTCAGGACGCCATTCCGAGCTACCCCATTAGCCATGCAAGTGTAGCGGCGCACCATGAATACTCCATCACCTGATCGTGGTTCAACACGAGTTGCAACAATCTGAGGGGTAACCCATCTCCTGACCTGTCCATTATCAAGGTGCTTCCCAACAGATCACACAAATATCATGACGCTATCAACTCTGGGTTTTCTTCATTTTCTATCATGCTAAATAGGATCTCCTTCCAACGTTTGATGTTTATGCTACCTCTGCTTACTAACGTGTTAATTTCAACATGACTAACGTTGTATGCATCACTGATAAAATGCTTTAATTCTTCTTCGGAGTACGTCGAAACAACTTTCATCCCGTTCAACGGTAGGCCCAAAATGTAGTGGACATCATGGAGGGTGATTGATATTTCTCCCCAAGGAAAATAAAAACTCTTTGTTTCAAGGTGCCATCTTTCGACAAAAGCCTGAACCAATGCTTCATCCGTTTGTTTGAACCTCCAATGTTGTAGGCGCAATAATCCGCTAAGCTGAGCACAGGTGACCCACACATCTCCAGCCGTCAACTTTTCGTTCCAATCCTTAAGCTTCCCTCACGTATGCACTCTCAAGGGTTTACCAGGATTATACTGAAACATTATTATCAAAATTATTAAGTATAATTATTTATGCATACATATAAGGTAAATTAATTAAACGTTCTTACCGTTTGATCTTCCCATAAGCGCTTCGCTATATGTGTCTCGTAGCTGACCAACAAACTAGTATCGATTGGCCCGCCGCCATATCCATCTTGGGTGTTGGGAGGGTCTGGTGGAGCTTGGGAAATAAGGTTGGTATGGTGGAGGTTGGGAATAAGAAGTCCCCTCAGCTTGAAAATAAGGTTGGGATGGTGGAGGTTGGGAATAAGAAGTCCCCGCCTGATTCTCAGCTTGGAAATAAGGACTCATGGGAGTGAAAAATTGTATCTTGAATCCACGTATCACCTTGTGGGCCAGTCTGTATGTCGGTCCGAGGAGTGAAAGCATTATCGAATTCAGTATACAAATTCCTAGTGGGGGGTAAGTTGGTGCTGTGTGGGGTGTGTTGGGAAGTGGATGACCCACACAAATTCTGATAGTCGGGGGTTGTATATTGGGTGGGCGGTTGGTTAGGTGGAAACGGTAATCTAGTAAAATCGTGTGGTGGTTGGGGGTTCGTACCCCCAGACGCATACCACTCCATATATCGGGGATCGTTCGTAAGCATCTCTACATAAATAATGAATGACCAGTATCATATATAATGTATTAAATACTCTAATTACTTATCAATTAAAAATACTATGAGATCAAATTAAGAAAATTCTAATATGAATAATAAATTAAATTAAAATACTAACAAATAAAATTAAGATAATTCTAAAGTATTATTATAAAATATGATCCGACTAAACTTGATGATTCAAAACGTAAATTATTAATTTACATACCTAAAAACCCCCCGCCAAGTGGCGTAGCTTCTTGATTTGTGAGGTCGAACTCGAACGCATTTGGAGCCGTTGGTTGGATCGGTACCTCCTCTTGCTGTACGTTAGCTTGTATATCCTCAACGTTCGCCCCTTCATTCAAATCTATTTGCGACGATTGCCCATGTGAAGTTTTTGAACAGCTTTTGCTCTTAGATTTTCCTAAACCGAAAGACCACCCTTTTCTCATTTTCACGCTTTTTTTTTATCTCGATTGCAATTTTTTTTTAACAAGTAGTGTAGTATGGTGGAGGATTGTAGAGGAGTTGAGGGCTTTATATAGCCCTCAACACAAGAGCCGAACGATTCTTTTACAACGGTCGGCCAACGTATTTTTTTTAAAAAAAAGGCCATGTAGTCGGTCGAGGTGACCGACTACAGAGGCCCACAAGCTATCTGCAATTGCAGATAGCGTGTGTTATTTTAAAAAAAAAATATACAGCCGGTCACCTCGACCGACTACAAGCACGTCGGTCGAGGTGACCGACTATTTCTGACATGGGCGCCTCGTATTGGCCTTTTTTTGTGAATGCTCCTTTTGGTCTTCTTCACAAAAGTACCCCCTTATTTACGTTTTTAGGTGATACAAGTATATGACAAGAAATAAATGCATAATATGTATGTGTTTGTAAGTATAACTTGTTTTATTTACCTTGTAACTACCTAACACTGTATTACATTCTTTTTATCTACCCATTCTTTCATGAGTTGACTCGGCGTTGATCGGCGAAGATTCAAAACTGTTATCTATCTGTCGTCAAACCATTATCAATTTGTCATAAAATATGTGTCATCAAACAAATGTCATCACGTACAATTTTTTATTGTCATCAATATATGTGACATCATCTATAACTTTCTTAATGTCATCAAATGTGTGTCATCACTCAAAGTGCCATTAATATGTGTCATCACGAATAATTTTCTTAGTGCCATCAAACATTTGTCATCAAAAAAGTGTCATCCCGTACAATTTTTTTAGTGTCGTCAATTATGTGTCATCACTCAAAGTGTCATCAAACAATTGTCATCACATACAATTTTTTAGTAACATCAAATATGTCTCATCACTCAAAGTGTCATCACATATATTTTTTTTGTTTTTAAAAAAAGTGACATCACTTTGTATAATCAAATATGTGTAACCACTCAAAGTATCATCAAATAAGTGTCATCACGTGTAAGTTTTTAGCATCATCAAATATGTGTCGTAAAAAAAGTGTCATCACATACAATGTTTTCTAGTATTATCAAATACGTCTCATCATTCAAAGTGTCATCAAACAAATGTCACGGTCATCAAACAAATGTTTTCTATGCTCATGGATGTAGGGTCATGGTTGACTTTGCTCCCTTGTTGTGTGCGGGTATCGTCAACCCGTTTGGTGTGGGTCTGTCGGATCCTCTTTCGAGACGGCTCTTCGTTTCAGGCAATTCTAGTGTCCCTTTCATCTTGATCATGACAATTTTTACGCTCCTTGGAGCCTTGCTATCACTATCGTAATCCAAGTACCTTTCTCCATGATTTGCTTTGTTCTCTAAATTGAAGGATTCCCGTTCGCTATAGTCATCTCCAACATCCTTAACACTGGCTAGTTGGCATCTATTGTTAATTGTTTCAATTTCGTTCATGGGACGCTTTCTTGGAGCTTTATTTGCTACATATTTGAGGTGATCAATCTCCTTGAGGGAATCTTCTAATTGTGCCGCTATAATTTCTTCATTGCAGACGACTTTCGCTGTTGTCGAGGTTCCTACATCGCCAACTCAATTGCAGTTTTTCGTGCCTTTTTCGCAGGTAACTGGCCGCCACTGCCCTTGTCACAGCTCCTCTCTCAGCTAGCGTTTCGCACATGACGTCATCGTTGATCACCACTAGAATTTAGTTGTCTCATTTGACTACCTTCCGGTGCAAGGCGGCCCAGTCAGCCCATATTTATAATGATAGTAAATTTTATTTTGATAAGGAAAAAAATTGGTGGAGCACTTAGTGGGAGGTGACCCGTCCTAAAACATCTTTACGAATTGGGTTTCAAACACCTGAATGACCTGCAAGTGAAACCTAGCAACCAATAAAGTCTGCCACGAAGTTTAGGCTATGAATTTTTTAAAAATTTATGTTTCTAAAGTTTGTTTATTATTTTTTCCCTTTCCTTCTTTCTCCGCTCTCTAGGGAAGGATAATGTGTGCGATAGTCAAGGGCATTTAAATCCATGTCCGTTTCTCTACACCAAAAGCTCGCATTTTCCCTCTCGTCTCTCCCTCCCTCTCTCTCTGCAACTTTCTGTCTTCGGTAAAGCGAAAATGGCCGATCAGTTGACGGACGATCAGATCTCCGAATTCAAGGAGGCCTTCAGCCTATTCGACAAGGATGGAGATGGTTTGTCTTTCTTTTGGCTTTTATCTTCCTTTTTATTTTCCATTGGATTTTCCACTTGATTTGGATTTCGTGCTCTGGAAATTTACAACGTGTTTGTAGCTTGCGTTGAGGCTTGTTAATTTTTCTCTCTTTTTGTTTGTTCGCTTTTGGTGTTGGGCGATCATGTTTGCAGATCTAGTTTTCCTGAATAACCAATAATACTTGCTTCTTTTTCCTTTCATTTTTCGATTGGGATGGTAGAAGGTTTCAGTTAGTTTGGAATCATTGATTTTCTTATTTCTTGGTGTGATATGAAGCACATATTGACTGTTGTGGTCGTCCGCTGATTCTAGAGCGTATGACTATGCGATCTATGCCTTTGATTTGATTTGTCGCACTGGATGATGTAATATGATTCGATAAATTCTATTCAATTGTTTAGGGATTATATATTGTCTTGTTGTTTGTTTGACATGCTAAGAATTTGTTGTACATTTTGCTTTTGTAAAATCTAATCCAGGTTGTCTCCTGGGCTATGAAATTCAATGCGGATTCTACATCTCGTTGAAGGATCCTGATTGCTTTGATGTTTGGTGCTTGTTGATTTTTTGATATTGGTAATGTGTCACAAATTCATAATGGGGTAGAACTTTGACAAATTAAACTACAAAAGAAAGAAACAAAAAGAACTATGCTCTACTTGTGGGAGTTTTTCTATCAAATAGCTATTTGGTACTGTTTTTTTATTGGTCACAAATCTATTGAAAATAAGCTCCTCTAGAGTACTAATATGCAGGGGTCCTTGTTTGTAATGTCAAAAATCAAAATCTTCCTTGGGTGTGCACTGCGCAGCTTGCCTTTCCTGTGTAGTTATTGCTTCGGTTTACTCATTTTAATGGATTTCTCCCTTATTCTATTCTACTCTTATTAGATTGACTTGCAGTAGTAATTACTTTCAGATGACCTAAGATAGCAATGCCATCACATAAGAGAGTAGAACATATAAATTGTTAGATGTTTTTCATACAAGTTCGGAGTTACATCATAAATGGATGATGAGTTACACTATAAATGACGGTTTAACATTGCAGGGAGGTTAATTTTGCAAATATCTCTTTGCCCATATTTGTCTATTAATGTAAGACGAAACTGAAGTCATCGGTTGTTATTTTGTATAACTGTTGACTCTATTTTGTTCCTGTGATGTCATTGTTCACTGCTTTATGGCTAATATTCTTGCTGCAGGATGTATCACCACAAAAGAACTCGGGACTGTGATGCGCTCCCTTGGACAGAACCCTACTGAAGCCGAACTTCAGGACATGATCAATGAAGTCGATGCTGATGGAAACGGGACCATTGATTTCCCAGAGTTTCTTAACTTGATGGCTCGCAAGATGAAGGACACCGACTCTGAGGAGGAGCTTAAGGAGGCTTTTCGTGTCTTTGACAAGGACCAAAATGGTTTCATCTCTGCAGCTGAACTCCGTCATGTCATGACCAACCTTGGTGAGAAACTAACAGATGAAGAGGTTGATGAGATGATCAGAGAGGCTGATGTAGATGGTGATGGTCAGATCAACTATGATGAGTTTGTGAAGGTCATGATGGCCAAGTGAGATTTTTCCCGCCCTCGTCAAGACCCTAAATTTTTCTCGAGGAAAAAGAAGATGATAGATAAGTTTGTTGTGATTTCAATTTCTCTCTTATGACAAATTTGACTCACCATTTATCTAGTTACATGTTGGTATTATCTACTTGTTTGCACTTGTATTTCTTCCATCTTCAGTTTTTAATGAACTTAGCAATCGGTGTTCTAAATTATTCAAATCATTTCACTTTGAAATACCCTGCTCCTTTTGATTTCTTGTCTGGGATGCATGCATTTGTCATGATATAAATCAATTTAAAGTGGTTTTCTTGCTGCATTAGCTAAGTTGTATTCCTTCATGTTACTAGAACTCTAGAACTCGCATTTTGCTTCGTACACTACTATACAATTCTTAGCTATTCAAGAAAAACAAAAATTAAAGAAACAACGATTTTTGAACTACAAACCAAATCCTTGGTGTTTTTCGCTAACGAGATTCCTTGAAAGTTAAAACATAAGAAGAAATTTTTTTGGTCTTGCCTTTTGGCTTGCCCGGTTCGATCGGTCGGACACCGCTCTACATCTCGAACTTCGAATTTTCTGAACAACACTTAAGAGTTTAGCACCACTTTAGCACTAGACCAACTGAGTATTGGTACAAAAGAAGAAATTTGATTCTTTGAACGTGAGACGGTTTCTAACACGTTAGACGATGTCATTACAATCATCAACACCAAACTTGTGTTTCGTTAAAAAAATCGCACATATTGTGAGTTCATAAAGAGGCTAGGAGGCACAAAGTACATGAGTTTGTTTATGAAAGTTTATTAAAAAAAACGTAAAAATATGCAAATGAAAAGGCATTATTAATTCACTCTATCTCCAACTCTCTTGGCCAGAGAAACAACAAGGGAAAAAGTTCCCATTGTATCGCTATGGACAGCAAGGGCATCGGTAAGAAAGCCTTGGGCCAAAGCAAAGACGTCGTCCATTATCTCTTCTCCAAACTCGCTTGCAAACAGGGATTCATAGACTGCTCTAAAGGTTTTGATGACAAATCTTGAAATCTTAGAAAGATCGACGTCTTTGTTGCCATTGCTCTGGGCATAATCCCCGCCGTGAGAAAGAGAAATCCACCGCAAGGCGAAGATGTCTAGCTTGTGGAGGGCGAAGGATCCCTCATCTTCTATCAATTGCTTCACGAGTTCCGCTGTGGGCCTGTAGTATGGCAAGTTGAAAGCGTCCAGCTTTTCCTTGTCAATCAGTCCCTTAGATGCTAACTCGCTGAATGCTTGACTAAATGCGTGCATGACGCCCAAGACTTCGGTTTCATGGGTGGCGGAGAGGGACAGGACCATTCGACCGCCATCAACCATTTCCTCGGAGCGGGATTTCAAGAAAAGAGTGAAGTCCTTGGAGAATTGCCGAGTGTAAGCTTGGAGAACCCCGTGTGGGCTTTCCTTGCAACCATATAGGCAGCCTTTGTTCAAAGCCTCTCCTTCCGGTCCGACAAGTCCCTCCGGTATCTATTTATACAATTAGCACATACAAATATGTAACGCCATTTTATAATTTGTTTGAAAAGAATTGAGCATAGGAAAGCAAGTGTACGTTGTCGATCACCTGAGAAAGCCAGTGTAAGCTGTAGGAAGAGTGCACGAAATGGAGGAGATTGCTAGGAAATAGCCTGCCATAGAAGGAGCCCGGAGTCCCGGATACAAAGCATGATATTTCAGTTCCTTTCTCTTCCTCAATCCTCTTGTAGAAACTCGGCAACGACTTGAAAACCGTGTTGAAGTCGTTTTGAGGAAGATCGTTCAAGAACACGTTCAACTCGGGGACTGGCCGGCCCGAGCCCTGGCAAGTCGAAACGGCCACATCGAGGACCGATTGCACCACGGAGAGCGTGTTAGGGCCCGATGAGCAGCCCAGGTCGGCCACGGTTATGCAGTCGAGGTTGGCGGCGCTACAAAGAGCTTTTATGCTCTCCTCCACTAGGGCACCCACTTTTCCGATCACCGTTTTCTGCACGTGTAACGGAATATTTAAGCTCAAAAACTGATATTATTATGTGTAGTAATGAGGAGTTGATTCAAACGAGGAGAATAGGAACTGCTAATCCAGAGTGGTACAAGGGACAAAAGGATAAGGAGAATAGGAATTGCTAATCAACACATGGAATAAGTTACTGGTGTTGGTAATTTGGATAAATTTTATTGTGAAAGGATGTCGTGTTGGCGGCTGGTTTGTCGTCGGAAGATCAACTTCACATTGTGGCAAAGTACGATCCAACATTTATTGGTGCAATGGGATCTTTATCACGCTTTACAAGAGAAGAAACCTATACATAAATGAGATAGAATGCGCAAAATCCAAAGGAAGATTGTATGTTAGAAAGTTTTCACCCGAAAAAATTAGGACTAAAATAATCTAATATATAATTCAATGAGTAATTTCACCGATTGCCATATAGTTTTGAGGTAAAACCTCAATGAATGCACCCCATGTAAAAGTCCGATGGACTGATAACTTGATTGACCCAAAATCAAAAAAGTTAGAATTGAAACCCGATCCGAAAATCAATGGGTCATAAAAAGACCGGAACCGGGTTGGGTTGAAACCCGAAACCTAATAGGCTGACCCGAAATATATTTTTGAAAAAATTATAACATTTATTTTATATATTATGATATATTTCATTATTAAAAATATAGAAAAAATTCATAATTAAAGAATATTATTTAAATAAAATATTATTTTAGTAATCATAAAAAAGTACTCTTAATCAGCTGGGTTGACTGAAACCCATACGATAACTTAGCAATACTCGGCTCGATTTAACATGTAACCTGTTTGAGCCGATCTTGTACTGAACCGAATCCAAAGGGCCGATATTACCAGTAGCGGAGCTAGAGAATTTCGAAAGGGGGTTGAAATTTTTCTAAAAATAGTTTACGATTAGTAAAGAATAAAGATAGTCAGAGACCCAAACTTAATAATTATAATTTAACACTAAACTAGTTGAAGTCCCGTGATATTCACGGGATAATTTTACTAAAAAACTATACAATTATAGGATATTAATTCAAAATATTAAATATATTTATATAATATCATAATAATTTATGCAATAGAAAAATTATTTTTTTTAGATTGTACTCCATATTTTGATTGAATATAGTTTTAAATATTCTTCCATTATTTGTGGAGATCTTGTCCAAATTTAGATTGAAATTATTAAAAAACTTATTTTACTTTTTATTGAATATTTTTAAATAATATTTTCTTATTTTTTTAGACACTAATATGTATAAAATACTTGATTTTTTTTATAAAGATAATAATAATTAGGATAGGTTATCTACAAAGCATAATATAATTTATTAAAATATTTTTTTAAGTTAATTTATTAAAATTATATATTAGGGTTCTTATCTTTTACTCTATAATAATAAGAATGTTTGTAAATATGAAATATACAATATAAAGATTAGTATAGAAGAGAACACTGTACTCGATTTAAGAGATAAAATATAGAGAAAATTATCTATGTATTATTTTGCAAAATTCAATCCATCTATAAAGTTGTTTTCCATACTATTTACATAACGAATAAATAAAATATAAAGGAAATTAATGTATATGAAAATTTACAAAATTCAATGTATTAATCAACCTATCATCCATATTAAATTACAAAAAAAACATAGAGATAAAAAAAAATTAAATGTAAGGTGGGGCTAGATAAAAAAAATATTCTATATTTACATAAATAAAATAAAAAGAAAATTAAGAAAAATGTAATGTAAATTTTTATCGAAATTCAATTTAAGCAAGTATTCATCAAGATTTTTAAATTTTTCTTTTTTTTTTATCAAACTTTGATCTAAGAAAAAATCTTTAATATAAATGCATAAAAGGATAAAGAAAATCTATTTTTATTAATTTAAATTAAAATTCGAATTTTTTTTGACATTTACATATAATCTTACCCATCAACATAACATTATATCTTTTTCTCAAAATAAAAATATATCAACATAACAAAATTTATTATTTAAAATTATATCATTATATAGATATAAATTTCATACTTGGAGCCCAAGCCTTGTTAAAAGATAAACAAATATATATTAAGACCCTAAATCTTGTTAAGAGATAAAAATATTAAATTAATATGGAAAATATCATCTCATAGGAATTTATGTATATAAAAATTATATAAATATGTTATCTATTGTAGTAAACTAATACATAATTCATAGATAGAAAATTATATACATTAAAAATTATATAAACATGTTATCTATCTAGTATATATAACAAGAATGCTATAAGTTGTTACAAAATTTATTAAAATATAATTTCACATTAATTTATTCAAAAATGCCACGTGGCGTAATTTTTACAACAGACTTTGGTTCTGCTTTATAATGTATTAGAGTAGATTTGTCCATATTTCTATTAGAAACAGTTCAATGCAAACAAGCTTATTTGATTTCTTTACAATGACAAAAAGTAGTTTTCTTAAAAAAAATTGACCATATTATTATTTAGCAAATTGCAATCCATGAACATATATTGATTAAATTTTAATTTGACTAAATGAAAGTATAAACTTATCAATTGAACTAGTAAGTATTAAAAGTTTTAATTTAACTAACTAGTTAAACTATAAATAAATTTAATTCAACTAATCATATAAAGAAGCCAATATAAAATTAACTAATTTAGATAATTTGTATTCAAAGTTAATTATTCATGAAATTAAAAAAATAGAATAGAAATCTTTGAAAATCATTGAGCCAAAAAGTAGGCTCATTTATAAAAAAAAATATTAAAATTATGCCCATTAAAAAAATTAAAACGTAATAGTGTGCTGAACTCACTTCCATACTAGTAAGTTAGCTTAACACTAGTTGTCCCCGTCGTGCCATGCACGACTATGACGCGATATTTTTTAGATATACTATAAAAAAGATATTAATAAATAAAAATATAATATAAAGTTTAATGTAAGTAATTTGTTACCCGTAATATGTATAAAAATTATTTTGTTTTTTAAAATCGAATAAAACAAATTACATTTAAATTATTAAGTTTAAAATTGAGAATAAACATAGATTATTAAGACAAAATAATCTACATTGCTCATTTTCCTTGACAATATTTCATAAATAGGTTTAATTTAAAAGAAGGAGATAAAATATGAAAAAAAATAAAACAAAAAAGATATATTTTGAAAATATGGAAGAGATGAGATTTTGAAAAATAATAATTAATTTAATAATAATATATGTAATTGATTATATTTTTCTTTTAATATAAGAGAGAGAAAGAAACAACTAAAATGTTAAAAAGATTGAGCATAATAAGGAAAAAATTCAACCATTAGTTAAATTTTTTTATTTAAGATATTATCTCCTACCAAAAATTAAGATATTATCTAAATTTGGGAAATAAAAATAAAATTTAATTAAGTGGAAAAAATTTGCCATGTGGAATATGAAGTGGAAAGAATAATTAATATATAATTTTTATGGAGCAAGGATTAAATGTCATGTGGCAAAATCCTATGTGGATTAATAATAATATGACATGTGTTAAAAGCTAAGGTGGCGCAATGTGGTGGGTCCAAACCTTATTGCTTTTATATATATAGTAGATTTTATTCTTTATTTTGACTTAATATATATTTAGGTTTATTTTGGAAGAGGAAGCAATAATAAAGGAAATAACTGCTTCTCCATTATAATTTATAGTTTTAGTTAGGAAGAAGGGACGACCGCCTTCCTTTGCCCCCTAGCTACACTTACTGAATACGTAAATGACTACACAAACCCGATTGAAGGCCCGTTTGGTTCCTAACCAAGAAAATTTAAACGGAAAAGAAACAGATCTAGCCAACTTATGTGTTACAATATATTGAGAAAACAATTATTTTGACTAGATATATGCTCTAATATTTGTGGGTCTAGAGAAGGGAGAAAGGAAATGTTTCACCATTTTGTTACCTAATTCTTATATTAAGGAAAGAGATAGAGGATCACAAGGCGGCAAGGGGACTTGTGGTAGATTTTTGTATGAAAATGAGGTGACTCAAGGCAAGAACAAATCTGTTATTGATGTATCATGACATTAATATAGATAAGATTTGTTCCTTTTCGTTTATGTTTTCATAATGAAAAATCAAAGAAGCCTTGAGATAGTGAAACTAAACAACGTGGAAATTAATAGGTTTCTAAAAATGCTTTCTATGAATTCAACTTCCAATCCTTCACCGCAGGTGACTCTGAACGATGCTAATGATACACAATTGGATGTCGTCAATCAGGGAAAGTCCCCTAGTGACCCCCCTGATCCACGGACATCTTGGAAAGAGATTGTTGTGTCCGAAAGTGCTACCCATTAGAAAACAACTTTAGATGAAGAATTTCTTGAAGGCAAGATCACCATAGCTTACCCTGATGGAGAGGATGTGGACCTACTATTTCCATTACTGAAGATGTTATGGAAGCCCTAGCCTCCGTTTGCAAATCTCAGTGGTGGTGTCGGGGCATCCGATCGCTTTCCCCATCACGGAGAAAAAAAATCAGAGGGATGTGGAAGACTAATTATCGCCTCCATATTCTCTATCTGGCTCATGGGTGTTTCTTGGTCCGTTTTGAATGGAAAGAAGACTATCTTGTCGCCCTTACAAGTGTTTCCTAATTTCCGTACCTCAGATCCTATTAAGATAACTCCGACATGAATTTGAATTTTCAGATCCTATTAAGATAACTCCATCTTGGGTAGACGGACATTCAAGGGAATAAGAATCAAGAGTTGGTAGTTGGAAAGTCAAATGTGGATACCACCCAGAACAAGGGGTCGAAAATTCAGTCGGGAGGCAACAAACAAGGGGGCCTAGAATGTTGAGGATGCCGAGCTAAACAATTCCAAGACCCAAGTTAAATTCCAACCAGGAGATCAGAATGAGCAGTCTCCTTCAAAAGCCCTCTACAATAGGAAAGGTGACAAAGAGCCAAGAAGGAGGAATATGGATCCATATTTGGACAAGGATAACCATGTGTTTTTGGGCCACTTAATGCAACAGACTCTTGGCAGAAACTCCAAGCAAAGCGGCAAATAAACGATGTTCTCGTGGCGTTTGAAGCTGGACATCCCGGTTCAGTGACAAACCCTTTGATGACAATAAGAAGTGCGATCAAGAGGGCTCGAATCTAGATACTCCCACTGCTTTTGGTATTCTACGAAGGGATTTTCTTGTGTGGAATAATAGGGTTTTTAGGCACATTAGTGAGCATAAACAAAAGTTGATTAAGCGCTTGGAAGGTATTCAAAATTCTCTAGTTCGGTATTATTATGATAGGCTTTTATGGCTTGAATCTTCTTTGCAAACTGAGCTTGAGATGGTCCTAAATCAAAAAGAAACTTTATGTTTCCAAAGATCTAGAGAGCAATGGTTGACCCTTGGTGATCGTAATACGTCTTTTTTCCACACTTTGGCATTTATTAGTCTAAATCGGAATCGTATTGAGGGTCTCAAGTATTAATATGATCTGTGGATTGAGGATAACAAGGCTATGGAGAAGCTGGAGGTTCAATATTTTAAAGATCTGTATCAAGCCGAAAATCAAGACGTTATGATGCATGGGCTTAATGAGTTTGGTTGCTCTAATATTGCTAATTCTCGATAGGAATCTTTGATTAAGCCTATCACTAATGAGGAAGTTTGCATGTTGTGAAGGGGATGGGAGTATACAAATCCCCGAGGGTGGATGGTCTTCAATTTTTCTTCTACCAAAAATGTTGGAAAGTGGTGAGAGCACCGGTCACAGATTTTATGAAGGAGTTTTTTTATTCATCTATTTTACCCGAAGGGGTGAATGACACTCTCATAGTGTTGATAACTAAGGTTGATAAGCCGCCTTTGATCAACCAGTTTAGGCCCATAAGCCTTTGCAATGTGATATATAGATAATTACTAAGTTGTTGACTAATAGGATGCAGACTCTTCTCCTGTATTTGATCGGACCCAATCAAGGTACTTTCCTCACAGTTTGGTTAATTTCGGATAATATTGTGGTTACACAGGAGGTCGCCCATTCTATGAAGAGAAAGAAAGGGAAGAAGGGATGGATGATCCTGAAATTAGACTTGGAGAAAGCCTATGACTATTTAAGGTGGGATTTTATTGAAAATACTTTACAAGCAGATGGTTTTCCGAATCAATGGATTAATTGGATTATGACTTGCATTTCCTCGCCACGTATGGAAATACTGTGGAACGGAATGATGATGGAGCAGTTTATGGCCTCAAGGGGGATCCGCCAACGGGATCCAATGTCGCCTTATCTTTTCATTCTCAGCATTGAAAGATTGGGTCACTTAATTGATCTGGCAGTCAATAATGGTGCTTGGAAACCTATAAATTTGACTCAGGGCGGTCTAAAGCTTTCTCAAATTTTCTTTGTGGATGATATAATTCTCATGGAGGAGGCGTCGATTGAGTAGTATAGAGTTGTGAAGGATTGCATGGATAGGTTTTTGTGCCTCTTCGGTGCAACGGATGAATCCGGGCAAGTCCAAGTTTTTTGTTTCGACGAATGTGAGTTATGAGTTAGTTAATAGATTGCAAGAGGAAAGTGAAATTGTTGCCACGAAAAATCTGGGAAATTATCTTAGCGTGCCCATTCTTCATAAGAGGGTTAGCAAGGAGACATTTTTTAAGCTTATTGACAGGTTCCATGCCAAACTCTCGGAGTGGAAAGTGAACTCTTTGAGCTTTGTCGGGAGGGTAACTTTGACCAAAACGGTGCTTTCTTTCCTGCTCGTTTATGCAATGTCCAAAGTCTTACTACCTAATAGTATTTGTAAGGAGATTGATCTGATTAATCGGAGCTTCATTTAGGGGCAGATGAAAATTCACAAAGTTGCTTGGAGTGAGATCATAAAACCGAAAAATGGGAGTCTTGGCATCAGATCCATGAGAATTTTAAATCTCGCTTTGATTGGAAAGTTAGGAGGGATAATTGTTATGGAAGAAGACAAACTTTGGGCTGATGTGCTCAAGAAAAAATATTTGGGAAAAGCGTTGGGTTCTTCTCCTAGGGCTTCAACTATTTGGAAGGGCATTAGGATCGACATTTCTGAAGTGGTTGTTGTTGGGTCTAAGTGGATTGTCGGCAATATTGGTCTTTCTATTGAACTTTTATGTGACAAATGGATCAGAGATTGTACTTTATCTGAGGTTGCTACTGCTGTGATTGTTCCCAACCGTCTTCATGACTCGGTTCGTAGTTACTCGATTGATGATATCGGTTAGGACTGGAATAATTTGAATTCATTGCTGCATGTTGAGATACGCCTTAAGATGAAAAAAATTGGCTTGAATCAGGATAATACTATCGGGACTCCATTTGTTGAGCTGGTGTATTGAACGGGGACTACACGGTGGCTGCTGGTTATGATTTGCTCCATGGGAATGCCAAGTTTCAGTTTATGGATGGTCGGTTGTACATGAGGGTGTAGAGTCTGGATGTCACTGAACGCGTTAAGCACTTTGTTTGGTTGTGCCTTAAAGGAGGGGTGATGACTAACTGGGAGCTTCGATGTCAGCATATCTCGGATTCATCGGCTTGTCCTTGCTATAGAAATGGAGACGAGACATACCTCTGCCTTTTAGAGATTGCTCTTACTCGGCTATAGTTTGGAATTTGCTGCCTAATATTGATAAGTTCTGTTCAGTTTTTCAGGATTCTTTTGCGGTGTGGCTTATGGAGAACCTGTAGGCCAATCACTTCATGCAAGGTAATGTTGAATGGGGAGCTTACTTTGCGAATGCACTGTGGTGAATGTGGAAGTGGCACAACGTGAATGTGTTTCAGGGTGAGTTGATTGTAATGGATCGAATATGGAAAAGCGAAGAAGAATCAGGTTAGTATTCCCACTTTGAGTAATAGGATTAGTAGGGGTATTTCTTGGAAGTTCCCTTTGCAGGATTGGGTCAAGCTCAATATGGACCGCTCGGATAGACAGGACGGTCTCGCTTCTTCGACTGGAGTTATCAAAGACCATTGAGGTAAGTGGATTCAGGGCTTTGCTCATAATTTGGGTTCTTGTTCGGTTCTGTTTGCAAAGCTGTGGGGTATTCTTCAAGGCCTTAAGCTCTCTTGGAATTAAGGCGACAAGAAAGTTGAGGTCGAGAAGGATTCCTAGTTGGTCATGAATCTTTTGAGCAAGTCTCTTAGGAACAACCATCCTCTTTTCAGCCTCGTTACTAATTGTCAAGGCTTACTTCGAAAGAACTGGCGGGTCTGGATTTCCATATTTATCATGAGGCGAACTATGTTTTGGATTTCCTTGCGAATTTTGCTTTTAGTTTACCTATCAGATTTCATGTTTTGGATGCCTCTTCTATGGATATATAGGGACGGACTCAAGATTTTATATTAGGGTGGACTAAATTTTATCAAATTTTTCTTGGTGGGCTAAATTAACTTAATTTAACTGATTTATTGCAAAATTTACTTTTTTCATTTTTATATTAAATTTACTTTTTTTTTCTTTTTTTTTAGGGTGAGGCTGGCCCCAACCCCACCCTAGGTCCTTCCCGGTCTTTAAGAATTTTTCTGTTATTACTTGATAATGTTAGGAGTCGGAATATCCCTGTGTGAAGTCTACTTAGTTCTTTTTTATTATTAATATTTTTTTTTGAGAAGTCAAAAAATACCAACTCTCTTTCTACTACCAAAAAAAGTGAAACTAAACAAAAACTAGCTAGTGTGGGCAGTTACAGAGTAACGTATAAAACTTGAACACGACCTTAAGAAGATTTTTTAGTGCGGGCAGGTTCATAATCCACATTATTAGCATTATTTTTTTTAGACAATCATATCAAATAAGGCCAAATATAGTAAATAATAATTCTTTTTAATGAGTTTACCTTTTATTAATATTGAATATTGATTAATATGATAAATTTGTTAAGTAAACATTACATTTTTTTATCCCAATCATACCAAATTAATGTCTACGTCATTATAACGGGTCTTTTAATGTTTGCTCATAATAAATAAAATTATATATTTAAACTATTATTTAAGTTGAAACGGGTGAACCTTAGAAAAAAATAATATATTTTATTTATTTTATTGTGTGCCCATGGACACACATTAGTTGGTAATTTTCAATGTGTGCCCATGGCACAAATTTATATTTTAAAATCTTTGTATTGCAATCTACCATGACATATTTAAAATAAAATTCAAATAGTTTATAATATTGAGGTGAAAAAAAACAATTATGAATTATCATTAATTTTATTAAATGTGGTCATATACATACATTTATACATGTATGTATTATAGAAGATATCTATTTTTCATTTATGTTCAATGGTGTTTATTTTGTTCATACAAGACACTCAGATCATTTTAACGAGAGAGAAAATCGAATTTACAATAATATTCATGAATATTATCCTCTATCAGATAGACAAGGGGAGACTTAGACTATTGAATGTTATTTATTATGACAACATGATTATGATGAAAAATGTACTACATAGTTAGACCGACCAACTGTCCATCACAGAATATCCTTATGAATCGAAATTTACAATTTTATGCTTCAAAGCTAGACCCTAAATCGGTGATTTATTGATCAAATGGTATTGAATATTGATTAAGAATATCACGTAAAATCAAATATATTTTTATTTAATTTTACATTAATATAATTTACCATAAAATCTAATTAAAATCATATTTATTTTATATTTCAGATTGATTTTATAAAAAATATTATATTCATTATTTCACATTATAAATTCTAACTAAAATCCTTAATAAATATATCCACATGAGTCATGACACTGGCCGGGTATATAAAATAGGATGATTCTTATTCTTTTATATTTGATATTTTGATTGATTCCCTGATTCGTTCAGGAACGACGCGATGAGCTAGTTAATTATAATTATAATTTTGAGATTTATAGGTTTGAAATTTCAAAATATTGGAAAAAGCATGTTGAGTTTTGAAGCATAGGTGAAAGAAGGGTTACTTGAAGCAATGAATTGTTGGCGTAACTGGTTTGGTCTGTTCCTCCCTTCATGCACAGTACCTCGTCCACCGCCAGTTTCTCACTCTCCATCGCTGAATTAAGAAGTGCAGTATAATTAATTACGGGGAATCGAGTACGTTTAATTTGTGGGTGGATACTTACAGTTCGATCTATATAGCCATGTCTATATATACTGTATATGTGTAAATATATATATTGAGACTGCTGGGGGTTGCTTGACTTGCTTCACATCATCACGGAATGCGTAATTCAATATTAATTCTTTATCCTTTTTTGGTATTGTACATAGTTATTCAATAAAGCTTTGTAATTATTCTAAATCAACGGTCAATCGTCAACTAAGAGGTGCTCTATATGCTGTCCTTTTTTCCTGATTGCCGGCGGAGTCGAGTTTGAATATAAATATTGCAATGCCTTAGGATAACAAGGTTCGAGACAGAGTTAGAATGTGTGAAAAATCAATTAGGTACTAAGTTAAGCATAAAATTCACATGGGTATCCAAGTTTGAATAATCGAGAATCGAGGTTGTCCCAAATGGATTGATCTAGTGGTAAGAGGTATTAGAAGATATTCAGAGGACCTAGGTTAGATCCTTATCTCCGCTTCTTTACTTGGGTGAAAAACCAAGTCTCACCATTTCTCTTGCCACAGGGTCGAGCCAGTCGGCATAAGCCGTTTACCTGATTCGTGATCCTTATTGGCTGGGCCACGCGCCCAGGATTTTCCACCGAATGTGGATTCCTCGTCATTAAAAAAAACCGGGCGTGTTGGATGTAATAATCGTCATCTTCTTAATGTGACTCGGGCTTTACGACTTCAGGCTTCAATACCCATTCATTTTTGGGGTGAGAGTGTACTTATGCTTGCTATTTAATTGACCGAACGCCTACTCCGGTGCTTCAAAATAAAGTGCCTTATCAACTTCTCATTGGATGCAATCCCTCTTATTCCTACTTTAAGACTTTTGGATGGTTGTGTTGGCGTCCCGTATACCTCAGTCCAAAGATAAGTTCGAATCTAGAAGCCATAAATGCATATTATTGCGATATCCCACTGGTAAATGAGGTTGGCGTGTGTTTGATTTGGAAAATAACAAAATTATTACCTCATGTGATGTCATTTTTTTGAGGATGTGTTTCCATTCCAAAATTCACCATCAGCTCATAATTCTTCAGCTCAGCTGACATCAAGCTTGCCTCGGAATCCTGTTGTGTACGATACCCGTGAATAACTGATGCTTGATAGGGGGAGTCTTGTTCTCAATCCGCTAGAAGAATCACCAAATCAGATTCCTCTGATTTAGTTCCTGTTACTAACAGGGGTAATTCTTCACCTCCAACAGCTCAGCGTTGTAGCTTTCGTGTCTGCCAGCCTTTGGTCTTGCTGCATGAATTTGTGTGCAGCACTTTGATTCGACCCGATCCCGCCCCCGCTACAATCTCTTCGCCCACTCTGTCGCTCTCTTCCGATAAACAATATCCTATTGCAGCTTAATTATGTCTCTAATTCACGGTTTTCTAACCAATATTGCAAGTTTCTTGCTGATGTCACCATATAACACAAGCCAACAAACTTTAATGAGGCGGTCCGTGATGCTTCTTGCGCTCATCCATGAAAAGTGAGCCCGACGCCCTTGATCGGAACCAGACTTGGGATCTTACAGAGTTGTTGCCTCTCAAGAAGAAAGCTATTGGTAGAGAATGGGTTTACCGAATTAAATGCAAGTCCAATGGCAATATTGAGCGGTATATAAAGCACGACTTGTAGTTCTTGGAAATGAACAAGTTCAAGGTGTTTATTTCAACCAAACTTTCACTCCAGTAGCTAAAATGGTCACAGTCTATATTTTTCTCTGTTCTCGCTATTAATGATGGACGTTCATAATGCGTTCTTAGATGGTGATCTTGATGAGGTTGTTTTTGTGAAGCCTCCTCTCAGATATTCTCGTGCTTTGCTTGGACAGGTCTATCATCTCAAGAAGTCCATGTATGGTCCTCGTCAAGCCCCCTTAATTGGTTTCATAAACTTTCGGAATGGTAATGTTCTTCATGTACTTATTTATGTTAACGATTTATTATCTTAGGCAACAATTTAGATGCTATTCTTGCTCTTAACAAGTACTTGGGCTCTTGCTTTCATATGAAAGACCCCAATCTTCTTAAGTATTTTCTCGGCCTTGAGGTTGATCGTAATTATAATGGTAGATTTCTTTGTCAACAAAAGTATTCTCTTGAAATCCTTACTAAGTCTCGTTTGCTTGGCTCTTGACCGTATGATTCACCTATGGATGCCAACCATTAGCTTGCTTCGACCATTGGACCTAATTTTGATCAGCCTTATCGCTATTGCCGACTTGTTGGTCGTTTGATTTATCTACCCATTACTAGACCTAAGCTGAATTTTATTATTCACACCCTCTCTCAGTTTATGCAACAGTTGAAAGAGGCTCATTGGACGGCTGTTTTCCGAGTTCTTCGATATTTGAAGAGCCACCTAAGATTTGGCCGCTTGCCCTATTTACATGTCGATCTGTTATAAGGTATTTTATCACTTTGGGTCGCTCCCCTATCTCTTGGAAAACCAAGAACAATCTATTGTCTCTTGATCATCTACCGAGGCCGAGTACCGCTCTATGGCTAGCGCATACTGTGAGGTCTTATGGATCATTTCTTTATTGCATTCGCTTGGGGTTTTGCATCCTTTGCATGTTCATCTCTTTTTTAATAGTTAAGATGCTCTTCATATTGTTGCAAATCTCATCTTTCATGAACACATTAGACACATCAAGACTGATTGCCATCTTGTTCACAATCTTGTTCTTCCTAGTTGGATTCTCACTGCTTATATTCCTAGTAATGATTAACCAGCTGACATGTTTACGAAGGCCCTTAGTCGTTAACCTTTCTCTCATTTGCTTTTCAAGTTGGGCATTTCGATCTTCATGCTCCAACTTGAGGGGGGAGTGTTAAGGCTATTGTAATATCCCTCATTTTTACAAGGGTAAAAATGTAACTTCCTTTTTATGTTATAAAATATTTGAATAATTATTTTTATAATGTAACTTTCTCTTATGATATATAAAATATTTGCATATTTTATTTCATAAGGTATTATCTTATAACATTTTAAATGTTATAAAGTTATTTTATAAGTTTAAGTAGATACTAAAACGTTACAAGAATTATTTTCTCATTGAACGGCGAAATACATAAATAGGTCCCTAAACTTTGACGATTTTGGCATCCATATCCTTGTATTTTGGGGGTTTCAAATAGGTCCTTGTACCATAGATATTTTTGTCATTTAAACACAAATCACATGAAATCCACATGCATGCAATCCACTCGCCCTGACTTGTACACATATGTTGCCACCTTAGTGCCACGTCAATGTCATGTAGGTGCCCCCTAAATAAATTTGTTAAATTTTAATTAAAAAACACACATTTTTTTAATTAAATATCAATTGTTTTTCTTTTTTTACTTTTTTTTTATCTTCCACTTTCTTCACTGCTTCAATCGAATTCTTCACCGCTTCTTCTCAAATCTGGTTCCGACAAACTCAGAGAAAGGGACAGAGTCGAATTCTTCACTGCCCGGCTTCACTGTCCCGAGTTCCGTCCCGCTTCTTCTCAGATCGTCCCGCTTCAATCGCTCCGTCCCGCTTCAGTCGTCTAGAGTTCTTCACCGCTTTCGATTGAAGCGGATTAAGTTTTCAATCCGAGTTTTCAATCGAACCAGATCTGAGAAATTTTCGATTGAAGCCGAGACGAACTAGATTTGGAGAAATTTTCAACTTCCCCTTTCGATTGGATTTAGTTTTCAATCGAATTCTTCACCGCTTCTTCTCAAATCTGGTTTGAGTCGAATTCTTCACTGCCCGACTTCACCTCTCCCAAGATCCAAGTCTGATTGCAAGGTTTTCAGAAATCTAGTCCAAGTAGCAATTGACTCAGCAGATTTCACCTCCCAAGCTATTGGGAACATTTGTCCATTGCCATCCTTTCCCACTGCAATAAACAGTTGTCCCTCCACAGCCCCATTCAGAAAACATGCATCCACCCCAATAATTCTCCTACAACCTTGCTTTCATCCTTCCTTTAAGGCATGAAAACACACATACAACCTCTTGAACAACTCTTTCCCTGACTAAGATTGGTTGTCCACAACCACAAAACATGTAGACCCTGGGTTACACTTGTTCACCTCATCTACATAATCATGTAAACTTGCATACTCTTCCTTGTAGTCACCCATATGCTTCCTTAGAATCAAATTTTTAGCTCTCCTACAAATTGTTTTCCCCACATAGAGCTTGAAGTACTTCCTACAAAGAGACTGGATTTCCCAGATTTTAATAGATGGTTGGGACACTATTCTACTCTCAAAGTGTCTTGCTAGGAATTGGGAGTTGTATAACTTATTGGTGTTGTACCTCCTACAAGTATGCTTGGGCATATATGTCTTCACTTGGAAATTTTGACTTCGACCATCATAGCTAGCATGTAATCTCCAAGAACACCCCTCATGTTGGCATTTAGCTGTCACCCTACGTGCCTCATTAGGCCTCAACTTCAATTTCACACCCTTATGAATAACATATTTGGCAACTGCCTCTCTAAACTGTGCAGCACTCTCAAACACCATGTAACACCCCTATTTTACAACATTGGGTATTACCGCCAGTGGCCTCGGACTTTACCGTCCAAAGTCACCCAAGCTTTTAGAATGATATTGAACTCATACAATGCGGAAATTAACATAATTTATACCATAAAAGGGTGCTCTCGAAAGAGACTTTGTTCGTACAACTTTCATTACAACACTTTAACAAAATAGAGTTTGATAACGGAAACATAAAACTTGTTCTTGCGACATGAATAGAAATAAACCAAAAGGTACGGAAAATACATCTTCACGAATCTTGCCCTTCCTTCTTGCTTCGACTTCACCTACGCCTTGCTCGGGTTCCTAGGTTCTGACATAATTCGCGAGGGGTGAGAAAATGCCAGGCAAACATGCGGAAAAGAAGAATTAGTCTAAGTGACTAAGCAAGCGGGAACGGAACTTCTCAAGGGTATTTCGGTAATTTCCAATATTCAAGAGAGATATTATCGGGATGTGTTTTGAGGTATAGATCTTTATGTGGGGCTTGTCGGGACGGAGAAGAGTGTATCTCAAGAGGAGATAGCTCGTTAATCGAGAGAAGAACTACGAGATTGTAGACTTCTTTAGAGTAGGAAGTATGTTGGGAACGTTATTAATTCATATAAGTTTTGAAAACCTCTCGCGCCCTTGCGGACCGAGAGTCGGATCGATCATTTGAGACCGGTCCGGTTTTGATTTCTTTTAAATGTGCTTGGGCACTTATCTTGTATCGTGATGAAAACTTTCACTTACGTTAACGTGTTTTAAGAGGGTGGGGGCCTTGCATCGGCCCGGACCACTGACAGGAACAAAGTTCCGGCACTTAGCTAGGGTGCATAATTCCTTTCGATGCGTAGGAGCGGATATGGATCATGATCGACAAGTAGTAATTTAGGCATGGTGGCAATACGACTTAGTTGGTTATATAGAGGTGTCGGGTTAGTCCCGCACCCCTCACTATTTCATTCAAACCGATCTCGAAAAGAGATCGTAAACAATCAAGGTCACAAACAAGACTAGCATAATATTCCTATCAAATATTTAAATAACGGAATAACGATAACCATGGGGTCATTATTTCTAGCAATCGATATTCCTAGGTTCGTTTATTATTAGCAAACAAGTTGTTCCCAACATCGAGAAATTTCACGAAACGAATTTATTAACGCTACAAGGAGAAATTACACTTGCCTTAGCTTGTAAGATTTGTATTAGCAATCGAGCGAAAAGCGATGTTCTCGTAACGGAACGGAGGCTCGACCTAAAGACACGAGATATTCCGATAACTTTATTAAGAATACTCGAATTCTTCTAAAGTTGTAAATATCTCTTTTATTCTTCTTAAGGGATGAATTTACTAAATTATTATATTAATAATTTAGTTGGATGTGAATAAAATAATAATATTCCTTATTATTTGATGAAATCCGAAATGAAAGGCTCACTAGAAGCCAAGAAACGAGATTATTATATTCGAAAGTGCAAACACTTGCTTCTTTATTTATGATTTTCTTTACATCGAGGTTTACAAGCCAACGAGGCTAACAGATTATTTGAGAATTACACCCTAGACCTCCTACGATTATCCGAGATCTCGACCTAACAATGTCCGAGATCTCCTAGTTGCTAGCTAGCTCTAAGTGTCACTTGCCGGTCCCTTTGAGCGAGGTTGAGTTGCGGAGTCTTTGATGTGAGGTAGAGCGAGGTGTAAGAGGCTTGCGAGGTGGTGTAGCGAGGTCTTTGATGTGAGCGGAAACTCTGTGAGACTTGAAGTCTTTTTGTGGACTTCACTTATCTATAGCGAGGCCTTTTAACGGTGTTTCGATCACGTCGATCTTCAACGAGCAAGAAAGTTCTTGAGTTCAAGATGTTTTTCGACCCCTTTTCCATACGAGAATCTCCTCTATTTATAGAGGATTGGGGAGTCGAGTTTTGGTCGTTGTCCGATGTGGGACGCCCGAGATCAAGGGCTCTGATTGGCCTAGAGGCGAGGCAGCCGGTGATTGGCTCGAAGAACGGCGTTCGCTGAGTGGTCATGGTGGGCGGGCGCAAGTAGAGTCGGTTACGAGGTCGAGACCTCGCTCCGAGGTCGAGGGGGGCCTCGTGGGGTAGGAATTTTGTTAAAATAAGAGGTGGCTATGGTTGTGGGCCCCAGGATCATCCTCGGGGGTCCCTTTGACCTGGTTTGACCCTCATACCTCGGGCCCACCTCTTACTTCGCTATTTTGAGCATCATCACAACCCCATGGCCTAGGGACCTCGCCCCGAGGGTCGCAGGGCATAAGTTCTCAAAGATTGCGGGGTGCGAGGCTCTGAGAGGTGGGTAGGCATTTTGCGAGGCTTCAAGGGTCTCCGAGGTTCCTGGGGAGCATCTTGCGAAGCCCTCCCTTTGCGAGGTTCTACACTTAGCTTTTCTTTGGTTGGCAAAGGTAAAGCTTTTCTGGGCTTGCTCTTCGTGTTTTGCTTAATGGGCCGCGCAGGAGGGACAAGCCCAATAAGCCTAACTGGGTAGGGGAGGCCCAAGCCTGCCCTTTATAAGTGCGTACTTCACACGCCTCCCCATTTATCTCTTCTTCCCAGATTTTCGCCTTCTCTCTTTCTGTCTTTTTGGCTTCCTGCGAACGGTTTCTCAAGACGGTTTCCGGCGAGCCTCAGCCATCTTCCGGTTGCACCACCGCCTCCTCCTTGTCGATTCTGAACAAGTAAGTCTTCGACTTTTCTTCTCCCGCTTTTTGTTTGCTTTTGATTTCTTCCTGCTTGTTTTTTGTGCCGTGTTTTGGAGAGGTGATGGAGTGTCGCCTGGTGTTTCGCGCCGGCATCACGGTGGCGAAACAGCGGTGGTGAGGTTGGCGTGAGTTTCCGCCTGCTTTTTCTCGCCGTTTTTCCTTTGCTCCTTTCTCTTCTTTTCTCTTTCGTTTCGCCTTGTGCCCTAGCGGGCAGTGGTTGCCCCTTGGCGTTTCGCACCGGCGACAAGGTGGCGGGACGGTGGGGTGAGGGTGGCGAACGCCATGCACTCGGATTCCTCGCCCTCCAACCGACGGTTGTCTCTTTTTATTTTTCGGCGGTTTTGAATTTTGAAGCTCATGGAAACCCAAACGTCCTGACGGCTGATTGATGGGACGTTAGGGTCTCCACCGCCGTTCTCCACCGCTGGCTTCCATTTCATCTTCTCTTTCCTCTTTCTGGCGCTTCGACTTTTTCCATTTTGGCGCTTCGACTTTTTCCTTTTTGGCGCTTCGACTTCTCCCTCGCCGTCCTATCTTGTCAGAGTAGCCCCTAGGGTGCCACGTGGCTCCTCGCCTCTTATGATCCGGAATTTCTCTTTCTCACGAGGTTATGACCTCGCATTGCTTTTCTTTCGAGGTTACGACCTCGCACTGCTTTTCTTCCGAGGTTGCGACCTCGCACTGCTTTTCTTCCGAGGTTGCGACCTCGCACTTCTTTTCTTCCGAGGTTGTGACCTCGCATTGTTTTTTCTTGGTTATAGTGCCCGACGTCTCAATGCTTCTTTCTTTTCTAGGTGCTAGCCTTCCGCGGCCTGGACATCGTTCTTTTCATGCCTAGGAGAGCCTCTGCTAGCCCTCCACCCGGCTTCGCTTTCAGAGTCCAAGAGGGTTTTTACGAGGAGGTTTCGGAGTCCGCGGGAAGCGTAGAACTCAGCGACTCGCAGAATCCGAGGTCCCCTTCGCTGGTTTTCAACGAGCCTTCTTCAAGCGACTCCGAGGTCTCTATTAATTTGCGCTTCTCCCATCTTCGAACGTCGTCGGGAGTTGAAATGGCTTCGTCTTCCACCCCAGACGAGGTTGTTACTGAGGTCAAAGCGCGGCCGGTTGTGGGAACGACCTCGGCACCGCCTCCTTACGTGCCTCCGAGCTTCCCTGCGGCGTATATTACCGACGTCGTGTCCCGCGTCCTGAGCGTCCTGGAGGAACGGATCCCCATGACCCCGGGTTCTGCCGAGGCTCGTTTATCCGAGGGGGTGGCCACCGAGCTCGAGCTGAAGTACCTTGCCGACATCGCCAAGGACTTTGCTTGGCCCGAGGGGGTTGAGCTGGCGCTTCCCGAGGAGGGGGGCCACTCCTTGGCATCTTAAGACAGGTGCGTGGTTATGCACCTCTTCAGCCTTCAGGCGGGCTTCAGGCTGCCCTTGGCCCAACATATCCTTGATTATCTGTGGGCCATGAAGATCTGCCCCGCACAGTTGTTTCCGAACGCTTGGCGGTTGCTGTGTGCCTACACGATTCGCAGTCGCGAACTTGGGGACGGACCGAGACATGACTTCCTGTCGGCTTTATTCCTAGCGAGGAGAGACACTCGGTCCCGAAGCCTTATCAACCTTAGCACGCCGCTTATCAAGATCACCACGGCCCCTTCGAACGTTGGGTCGTGGAAGCCGAATTGGTTCTTGGTTCGCGACCCCACCGGGAGATATCTCAATTTTCCGGTAACGCCGGGCGAATTCGTTCGGTGCGTAACCCCGCTGGAGGTTGATGAGCTCAAGGCGCTCAGGGTCCGATACGCCACAGCGAGTCAGGCACCGTTTCAGGTGTATCTTTCTCAGGACCAGCTTGAGCGGGCTGGTCTGAGCCTCAGCCTCCCTCCCAACGAGGGAAAAGAGGGTACTCAATCTCTTTCCTGACATTCCTTGATTCGATTTTTTTCTTTTTGAAGTTGAGGAGCGAGGTTTATAACCTCGTTGGCTTATTTTGTCTTATTACTGCCATTAACTTGTTTCTTGCTTTTCTTATCTAATTTTCTCGTCCTTTTTTTTTTGTTCTAAGAGTGAACCTACTCGGCGCTCTTACCTCGAAGTCACAGGGAAAAAGGCCTGTGACTTCTTCCTCCAACGCTCCGAGACTCCAGGGCCAACTTGGGGTCGTCATAAAGGATCCGACCTCGCAGGCGAGGCCACCCGCCCCGCAAAGCAAGACGACAGCCCCTACGCTGAAGGCGCCGGCGGTGAAGACGAGCGGGGGGTGGCGTCCAAGGGGGACGCTGCGAGGACGTCCTCGCATCACTCTCGAGGATCCGGGGATAAGGCCGGGTCCAAAAGGAAGGAAGAGGGTTCTCTCCGGGGGGAGAAAAGGAAGAAACGAAAGGAGGATGGGCAGGGGGAAACCCCAGGGGGCGTGATGGTCGAACGCCCTGGGCCCGCGAGCCGAGTCATCTCGGCCACCGGGCCTCCTGCCGAGAAGTTCCACTGCCCTAGTCCTTCCCGGGGCGTGTCCGAAGACTGGGACAGGTCGGCCTGGACCGACGAGGTTGCATGGGCCAACAACCTCTCGTAGGCAGCCCTCAACGATGAGATCCTCCGCTACTCCGCGATGGTATGTCTTGCTCTTTTTTGTTCATCATTTTTTATTGGCTTTACTATTCTTGTTCTTGTTTTAACGTGCTCTTTTATTGCTGTAGAATACCTTCTTCGCGAACTACAACTGCAGCCGCGTCATCCTCCTCCATAGGAATTTGGGTAGGATGGAGGCGAGGCTCCAAGAGCGGGACGCCGATATCGAGAAGAAGGGAAAGAGTCTCGCAGAGGCCGAGAAACGCGTTCGCGCCGCGGAGATCGCGGCAGCGAACAAGGCCAAGGCCGCCTCGAGGGTCAAGGAGGAGCTGAGGAAGGCGAGGGAGGAGAACAAGGATTTGAAGTACGAGAACGGGGATTTCAAGGACGAGGTCGCAAAGCTCAAAGGCCAGCTATCCGAGGAGCACCAATTCTTTAGAGAGAAGGAGGCGGAGCTTCGGAAAGCTGAGGAGGAGGTTACCAGGCTCCAAGGGCGTGTTGTTGAGCTCAGCAAGGAGCTGGATCTCGAGGGGCCCAGGTATGTGAAGTCCGAGGCCTTTCAGGCCGAGATGGTGGAGAGTGTGAGGAAGATGTTCCAGCAGTCCGTCAGGATGGGGGTTAAGCAGGCGGTCGCGAAGTATGGGCACATCGACCCCCGCATCAAGTTCTTCATCCCCAACTATCAGGAGACTATGGGGGAACTTGAAGGGGAAGAGCCTGAGGGAGAGTGCGAGTTCTTTCTTAAAGAGGATGGAACTGTGGCTAGCGAGGCGCCTACCGTGGCAGCCATCGCTCAGGAAGATGCGCCTAGCTCCCAGCCTTCTGCCATCGCCGCCCCTGCCCTGGAGACTCCCCAAGGACCTACTGCTCAAGCCCCTGAAGATCCTCCAAAGACCTCCGACCCTGCCACCGAAGCCTCGAAGATGTAAAGGATGTCGTTGTCTGCTTCTGTTTTTTTTTTTTTGTTGTTTTGCTGGTGGCCCTGCGGGGCCTGTAATTAAACATCTGGGCACACGTACCCCAGCTTTTTATGTTATTTTCCTTACCTTATGATTGCTTGTTTGTTCTAGCTTTCTCGTATATGCTCGCACATATTATCTACCCAACCCCATGGCCCGAGTGTCACAACTATTGTGGTATTCGGGCCACATCGGGTGTTTCTAATTATGTATCGAGATCTCGAGCTTTGCTCGGATTTTTACAACAATTCGCCGAGGTCCCGAGCCTTTTTCGGACTTCGCACAACGACTGTGCCGAGTCCACGAGCGGGAAGCGAGGGATGGATTTAATGAGATTCTCCAACACCTCGCGTGAAGCGAGGTTTGGACTTTTAACAAAAATCTCCATCCCCGAGCGGGAAGCGAGGGATGGACTTAACAAAAATCTCCATCCCCAAGCGGGAAGCGAGGGATGGATTTAACGAAATTCTCCAACACCTCGCGTGAAGCGAGGTTTGGACTTAACGAAAATCTCCAACCCCAAGCGGGAAGCGAGGGATGGACTTAACGAGATTCTCCAACACCTCGCGGGAAGCGAGGTTTGGACTTAACGAAAATCTCCAACCCCAAGCGGGAAGCGAGGGATGGATTTAACGAAATTCTCCAACACCACGCGGGAAGCGAGGTTTGGGTTCAACGAGATTCTCCAACACCTCGCGTGAAGCGAGGTTTGGACTTTTAACGAAAATCTCCAACCCCAAGCGGGAAGCGAGGGATGGACTTAACAAAAATCTCCAACCCCAAGCGGGAAGCGGGGGATGGATTTTTAACGAAAATCTCCAACCCCAAGCGGGAAGAGAGGGATGAACTTAACAAAAATCTCCATCCTCAAGCGGGAAGCGAGGGATGGATTTAACGAAATTCTCCAATACCTCGCGTGAAGCGAGGTTTGGACTTAACGAAAATCTCCAACCCCAAGCGGGAAGCGAGGGATGGACTTAACGAGATTTTCCAACACCTCGCGGGAAGCGAGGTTTGGACTTAACGAAAATCTCCAACCCCAAGCGGGAAGCGAGGGATGGACTTAACGAGATTCTCCAACACCTCGCGTGAAGCGAGGTTTGGACTTAACGAAAATCTCCAACCCCAAGCGGGAAGCGAGGGATGGACTTAACGAGATTCTCCAACACCTCGCAGGAAGCGAGGTTTGGACTTAACAAAAATCTCCAAACCCAAGCGGGAAGCGAGGGATGGATTTTTAACGAAAATCTCCAACCCCAAGCGGGAAGCGAGGTTTGGGTTCAACGAGATTCTCCAACACCTCGCGTGAAGCGAGGTTTGGACTTTTAACGAAAATCTCCAACCCCAAGCGGGGAGCGAGGGATGGACTTAACAAAAATCTCCAACCCCAAGCGGGAAGCGAGGGATGGATTTAACGAAATTCTCCAACACCACGCGGGAGGCGAGGTTTGGATTCAACGAGATTCTCCAACACCTCGCGTGAAGCGAGGTTTGGACTTCTAACCCGGAGTTTTTATTTTTGAGAGAGATTTTGAAAGTCCCACAACCCTTTATTCACAAAAAGCAGTAACGGAATTCAGAGAGTTTACACGAAATAATTTCTTTAACCGGCCGACGTTCCACCTCTTACTGAGGGTTCGCCCCTCGTTGTCTTTGAGCTTAAAGGCTCCGGGAGCGACCTCCTCCTCGAGGATGTATGGTCCCTCCCAGTTGGGGTCTAGTTTGCCACCTTCGGTTCTTCTCAAGACGAGATTGCCTGTGGCCAGGAACCGAGGTCTCACCTTCTTGTCGTGGTAAACTGCCACGCGGCGCTTGTATTCCCTGGAGCGAAGGTCGGCTACTTCGCGTAGCTCTTCGCGGAAGAGCAACTCGACCCTGAGATTGGCCTCGTTCTCCTTTTCATCAAAATCGAACACCCTCGCCGATGGGACCAGGGTTTCTACCGGGACTAGGGCCTCTGCCCCGTAGGTTAGGGCGAACGACGTTTCTCCGGTTGCGCGGCGCGCGGTGGTGCGGTACGTCCATAGGACGAGCAGGAGAAGCTCTGCCCAACGACCTTGTGCCATTCCCAGCCGCTTTTTTAGATTGAACAGGATGCGGGCGTTGACGTTCTCTACCTGGCTGTTGGACTGAGGATGGGCCACGGAGGAGAACTTGAGGGTTATGCCGAGTTCTGAGCAGAATGTCCGAGTCTCTTCACAATCAAATTGGGGGCCATGGTCGGTCATGATGGTCATGGGAACGCCGAAGCAGGAGACAAGGTTCTTCCACAGAAAGTCACAGACCTTAGTCCCCGTGATCTTCGCCATTGCTTATGCCTCAACCCACTTTGTGAAGTAGTCGACGATGACCAGGATATACCGCACCTGACCGGGGGCCTTGGGGAAGGGGTTGAGGATGTCCATCCCCCACATCGCGAAGGGGCACGGTGCGTGGATGGAGCGACGCTGCAAGGTCGGGGCGTGCAAGAGGTTACCGTGCTTCTGGCATCCATCACATCGCTGGACATAGTCCCTTGCGTCTTGCCGGAGGGTGGGCCAGAAGTACCCCAAGTGGGCGATCTTATGCAAAAGGGTTCGCCATCCGGGGTGGCCGCCACAGACCCCTTCATGGGCCTCATAGAGGATGTGCTCCGTAGACTCGGTCGGGACGCACAATAGATTGGGTTCGGCGTAGCCTCGGCGATAAAGGCAGCCACCTATGACGCAATACCGCGCTGCCTGCATTTTCAGCTTCCTGGCCTGCGCGGGGTCCTCTGGGAGGACTCCGCTCTCCACATACCGTGTTATCGGGATCCTCCAATCCCCCGCGGTGACAGATAGAACCTCGCTGTTTACACTCTGCGAGAGTTTTTGCTCTACCATCACGCGGTTCCCCACTTCAAGGGGAAGGGCGGATCCTAACCTCGCAAGCGCGTCTGCCTTGGTGTTCGAGGTTCGAGGGATGGACTCCACTGCGAAGGTTTCCAGGCATGATACCAAGGCTTTGACCTTTTCTCGGTACGCGGGTAGGAACCCCGTTTTGGTGTCGTACTGACCGTTGAGCTGGCGCGCTACCAGCTTGGAGTCGGTGTAGACCCTGATTTTCCGGGCCCCACTGAGGAGCGCCATCTCGATTCCCGCGATCATGACTTCATACTCGGCCTCGTTATTGGTGGCGTCGAAGGCGAAGTTAAGTGAGTACTCCGTCTCGATCGAGGGCCCAGCGAGGAATACGCCAGCCCCACCACCGGCGTCACATCGCGAGCCGTCGACGAACACCTTCCACTCTTCTGAGCTTGTTTCTGTCTCGGGGAAAGTGACCTCCACCATGAAGTCAGCGAGGGCTTGCCCCTTCATGGCAGTTCTTGGGAGGTAGCTGATGTCGAACTCGGAGAGCTCGACTTCCCACTTCGTCATCCGCCCGGAGAGGGCGGGCTGGTGGAGGATTTGTCGAAGTGGGAGGTCAGACAGGACCTGGATGGGGTGCGCATGGAAGTAAGGGCGCAGACGTCTTGCGGCGGTCACAACTGCCAGCGCCATCTTCTCTGCTGGGGAATATCGCTGCTCCGCGGGCTGGAGCACACGGCTCACGAAATAAACTGGGTGTGTGGCCTTTTTGGTGAGCACCGCGCTAACCGTCTCGGGGCTGACGGCCACATAAAGTTGCAAGTCTTCACCCGCCAGCGGGGGCGACAGTGTGGGGAGCTTTGTCAGGAAGGCCTTTAGCTCAGAGAAGGCGAGCTCCAGATTCTCGTCCCATACAAACTTGTCATTCTGCTTGAGAGCCGCGAAAAAGGGGAGGGACCTTTCCGCCAGGCGGGAGCAGAACCTCCCAAGGTAGTTGACAACACCGTTAAGCCGTTGCACCTCGGTGCGAGACCGTGGTGAACTCATGGAAAGGATCGACTCGACCTTGGCAGGGTTTACGTCGATGCCCCGTTCGCTAATCATAAAGCCCAAGAATTTTCCCGATGACACGCCGAAGACGCACTTCTCGGGGTTCAGGTTGAGACGGTTGTGACTGAGAGTTGCGAAGACCTCAGCGAGGCCGGCCAGATGCTCCTCAGGGGTCTTGCTCCGGACAACAATGTCGTCGACATACGCGGACACGTTCCTTCCGAGATGGCTCTTGAAAACGCGGTCGACGAGGCGTTGAAAGGTTGCCCCCGCATTCTTCAACCCAAACGGCATGACTTTGTAGCAATAAGTGCCTCGCTGGGTGATGAAGGATGTCTCCTCCTCTTCTCGCGGGTTCATCAGGACCTGATTGTACCCCGAGTACGCGTCGAGGAAGCTCAAAACCCCGTGACCTGCGGTTGAGTCAACGAGCTCGTTGATCAAGGGCAAGGGGTAGCTATCTTTGGGACAGGCTTTGTTGAGGTCCTTGAAATCGACGCACATTCTCCACTTCCCGCTGGCTTTTTTGACAAGCACGACGTTGGACAACCACCGGGGGTATTGGACCTCACGTATAAACCCCGCAGCCAGCAATTTTGCCACCTCGTCATTTGTGGCGCTTGCCCTTTCCTCGTTCATTTTTCTTCGTCGCTGCACCACAGGGCGAGTGGTGACGTCGACGTTCAGAGAGTGCTGGGCTACGGTCCGCGGGACACCTCGGAGGTCCTTCGCAGTCCAAGCGAACATGTCGCGGGACCCAACGAGCAAGGCTTCTAGTGACGTCGTCGATGCCCCCGAGAGGCATTCCCCGAGGTAGATCTTCTCGGACTCGCTCTCGAAAGGGGATATCACCCTTCTTTCCAGCTCTGGAGTGGGGACTGTGAAATCCCAGACTTCGAGGTCGGCCTCGCCGGGAGATTCCACCATGAACACTGGGCACTTTTTTTTTTTTGCAGAGGTTGCGTAGCAAACGCGACCCTCCTCCTGATTGCCCTTTACCTCTCCAACCCCGCCATCGACGGGGAACTTCATCTTCAGGTGATAGATAGAAACTACCGCGTGGAACTTCATCAAGGAGACCCTCCCAATGATTGCGTTCCACACCGAAGGCAGGCGCACCACTGTGAACTCCACCATTTCGGTCCTCCTGGTGGACCCGGTGCCGAGCGTCATCCAGAGGTCGATGAGTCCGGCCACGTCGACTTCGTCTCCCGAGAAGGAGGTGAGTTTCCCAGCGTAGGGCTTCAAGGAGGTCTCGGAGATGCCCAATTGCTCGAACGCGCCATAGTACATGATGTCCACGGAGGATCCCGTGTCCACCAGTACTCGCTTAACCATCTTTGAGCCCATCTGCGCGTGGACCACCAAGGGGTCGAAGTGTGGCATGTGAAGCCCCTCGGCATCTTCGGACGAGAAGGACAAACCTTCGTGGGCCCGCGAGGTTTGTGCGACGCTGAATAACGAGGGTTCATGATGGCTTTCCCTCGTGTATCTCTTCCGCTCTGCCTGGCTTGACCCAGCCGGTGATGGTCCGTCCGAGATGGTATGGATGTACCCATCGAGCGCCGTCGCCTGTCCCGACCGGGTCTGCTTCGCGGGTGCCTGTTGCTCGACGTTGTTGTTGTTGTTAGCCTGGGTCTGACTTGGGCCTTGCGGCTCGAGGTTGGCTCCTGATGCGGGGTTGGCACGGCCCTTTTCATTTGGGTCATACGCGGGACCTCCCTTGCCTCGGTAACCCCGCGGTCTCCTGCCAAAGCAGTTCCAGCCTCCGCCACCGCCTCCACGGTTGTTGTTCCGGTTATTGTTGTTGTTATTGTTCCGGCTATTGTTGTTGTTTCTGTTGTTGTTGTCGTTGTTGTTGTTGGGGTTATGTGCACGCGTCATATACGCATCGCGCGCGGCCGGCGCGGCCACCTTTGCCTTCCCCTTGGCCTCGGCGACGATCTCTTTGTCAATTCGTGGTCGCGAGCTCTGGTTGGCGGCATCCTCGGCGTATACTTGGGCCGTGATCCGGGCGCACAGGCTTTCGTACGTCTCCGGATTCTTATAAAAAATGCGGTTTTTGAATTCCCCGATGCGCAGGTTGCCCATGAGGGTGTCGCGCAGCGACGACTCGTCGACGTGCGCAATCTCCGCCACCGCGGTCGTGAACCTTGTGAAGAAAGCGCCTAAGGATTCGCTCTCCCCCTGCTCGATCCCGCGGAGGTCCCGCATGTTCTTCTTGCGCTTCCTGGAGCCGCTGAAGTGCGTGACAAAGGAATCACACAGCTAGGCGAATGAGGTCACGGAGCCGACCTTCTTGCTTGAGAACCACGTCAACGCGGCCTTTTCCAGGGTGGTGGGGAAAACCCTGCAGAATATCGCGTCATTGTAGGCATTGACGTTCATCTGGACCGCGAAGTGTTTTACGTGCTCCTCGGGGTCCGCTGAACCATCATAAAGCCCCATTTGCGGCCTCAAGAAGCCCTTGGGCATGGGCGCGTTCCGGATCGCGTCCATGAACGGGGAGGTGATCTTGGCTTCCTCCTGATTTTGGGGCGGTGGCCTCGAATTATGCGATCGAGACCTCGGGTAGTGCATCGTGCTCCCCGCTGTTTCGGACAACTCTGGCTCCTGCCGCCTCGATCGACGCGATCGAGACCGCGAGATCTGCATGGGATCTCGGGGAGGTCTCTCTGTTGACGAGCCGTTGGTGGAGGACTCGGGCTCATGCGCACGCCTAGGGACGTACGCGGGGACGTACTCGAAGTACGGCTCACCCTGGGGGGGATAGGGGACGTACGAAGGGGCGAAGCCCTGCTGGTATTGCCCATAAGTCGGGTAGGGATATGGGTTCGGGGGCGCGCCGCCCTGCTCGAGGCCTTGGAATGGGAATGGATTTTGCGGGGCGGCGTACGTCCATCCCGGAGGGACCACGAACGGGCAGCCCGGAGGTCCCGCGGCTGTCCATTGCGTAGTTTCTGGCATGTTGTCGGGGTGTTGAGGGAAGAAATTGTTTGGGCAAGCCATTTTGAGGGAATCGAAGCTAAGGTTTGCACGAATCGAGGAACTACTTAGGATGAAGAAGTTCCCACAAACGGCGCCAGTGATGAAATCCGAAATGAAAGGCTCACTAGAAGACAAGAAACGAGATTATTATATTCGAAAGTGCAAACACTTGCTTCTTTATTTATGATTTTCTTTACAGCGAGGTTTACAGGCCAACGAAGCTAACAGATTATTTGAGAATTACACCCTAGACCTCCTACGATTATCCGAGATCTCGACCTAACAATGTCCGAGATCTCCTAGTTGCTAGCTAGCTCTAAGTGTCACTTGCCGGTCCCTTTGAGCGAGGTTGAGTTGCGGAGTCTTTGATGTGAGGTAGAGCGAGGTGTAAGAGGCTTGCGAGGTGGTGTAGCGAGGTCTTTGATGTGAGCGGAAACTCTGTGAGACTTGAAGTCTTTTTGTGGACTTCACTTATCTATAGCGAGGCCTTTTAACGGTGTTTCGATCACGTCGATCTTCAACGAGCAAGAAAGTTCTTGAGTTCAAGATGTTTTTCGACCCCTTTTCCATACGAGAATCTCCTCTATTTATAGAGGATTGGGGAGTCGAATTTTGGTCGTTGTCCGATGTGGGACGCCCGAGATCAAGGGCTCTGATTGGCCTAGAGGCGAGGCAGCCGGTGATTGGCTCGAAGAGCGGCGTTCGCTGAGTGGTCATGGTGGGCGGGCGCAAGTAGAGTCGGTTACGAGGTCGAGACCTCGCTCCGAGGTCGAGGGGGGCCTCGTGGGGTAGGAATTTTGTTAAAATAAGAGGTGGGTATGGTTGTGGGCCCCAGGATCATCCTCGGGGGTCCCTTTGACCTGGTTTGACCCTCATACCTCGGGCCCACCTCTTGCTTCGCTATTTTGAGCATCATCATTATTATTTTAAATATTGTAATATCCTTTCACTCCTTAAAAACCCTTATTTTAATATTATTCATTATCATTCTTGAAAACCAAGTAATAACTTTATTTAATTTATTAAAGTATTCTTTTATAACTTAACTTGGTATTCTAATAGTATAAATAAGCAAGGAATATCTTTATAAAATCATATGATATAGTTTTCAATCATTATAAGGAATATTGTTATTATAAAGCCTTCTTAGGATTGTGAAAAGTCTAAAATGCCCTTGTTATTTAATATCTCTTATTCTTAGCATTATTATAATATTATCTTTTTATCAAACAATATCTTTTTATAACATGATCTTATTATAATATCTTCTCATTAAACCCTCAATTAAAAGCCATGTAATATTAAATGGAGATAAACAAATATTAATAGGTGTCCTTTTCTAGTACTTTCCATAAATAGGAATTTCTAGTCAAAATTTATATAATATGCTTTCCATAAATATGATATAATGACAAAATAATCTCCTTATCTTAAAATAATTTTCCCCATAACTCTTTAGTTTATAAAAATAGGATCATGTCTTATAATATTGTTTTATAACTTAAGAGCATGCAACCTATTTATTCTGAGATATTATTATTAATATATCTAGTATATCTCATGACCTTTATATAATAATTCTTTTAATGAAACTAGCATGCTCACCTCATATTACATTAATTATATATATAAAGTACTTTTAACATAGGTGCTATTTTTAATAAATCCATGTCTTGAGATTTATACTATTATTAAATTAATATGAAATATAAAAGCTCTATCTAAGTATTATATGATTTATTTGAAATTATCTTGTTCAACTAGCAAAATCCCTAGGTTATTAGTTTATAAAGAAAATAGACACATGCACTAGAATAACTTTAGTAATATTATTTCCTATCTAGTATTATTTTAATAATATTTTCTTGTTATTATAGCATGTCTTCTTAATATATCTTCTTCCAATAATAATTGTCATATATATCATAATATCTTTAACTAGTGTTCTTATCATAAAACTCATTAATATATGCATATAATATTGACAATAAGGATTTATTTTATTTATATCAAGTTCATGACACAAGATATAATTTACTAATATGTAAAGATAAATTCTTCTTTGATTTTATCTTGTTTGATTAACAAAATCTTGAACAATATCTATATTTTGTTAAATCCAATTTTTATTATACTACTATTTAATTTATTATCCAACAACTCAAACTAATTAAAAAAATTAGGTTAAGATATTAAACCTTTTACAGGAGGGTTTTTTGTAAAACAGAACAAGAGGAGGCAGGGGAGAAGTGGTCGGCGGTCAAGGCAGGGACGGCGGCTGCAGCGGGCGGCGGCTCCGGGACGGCAACGGTGGCGGCTTGCGCGGGAGGGGGCGGCAGCCTGGTGGTCCGGTGGTGGTGTGGGGGTGATTTGGTGGTGGCTCTAAGGTGTTTGAATGGTGTTTGGGTGAAAAAACAGCTTGTAAATTGAACTAATTTTGGGCTGAAAATTGACACTAGAGAGTAGTAGGATGCTAAGAAGAGAGAAGAGAGGATTTGTGTGTGAAATTGATGGGTAATTCAGCCCTTTATATAGGCAAGAGAGGCCAAAGTGGTGATCCATGGATATGGGGTTTCACCAATGGAGAGGAGGGAGATGGATGACCATTGGGCATTGGTGTGTTTGTTTGAAGATGATGTTGAATGATGCAATTAGGATGGTCTTACAAGCAAAGGTGAAGAGGGGGGAGAAGCCATTGCCATGTATTGGAACTGCGTCAAATCAATCAGACAAAGTCTGATGTGCTTTGGGGAAGAAGAAGATTAGGATAGTATAAAATTAAAAGGGTGGGTTTAAGTATTGATGAGTTATAATAGCCTAGCGGTTAGTGTCTGTGTGCGTGGGAAGGGAGACGCAAGAGGTCTCGGGTTCGAGTCCCGACTCTTGCCTCCTTTTTATTAATTTTGCATTGTACTATTTTTAGCTTGTTGTACTCTTTTATTTAATAAAATTTGGAATTAATAAAGCATTATTTTTATTTAAATGCTTTTATTCCTTCATAATCCCTTATAGTACACTCTTGACTTTATTTATTTAATTTATTTACATTCTCTTTTTAAAGAGAAAAAGGGATTATAAATTCTCCTTTTATGGAGAAAAGGGTTATAAAATTATATTATAATGGTTTTAAAAACCTTGGAATATTTCGGATATTACACACCATGCCCAACTCCCAAACTAGATACTCACAGTTTGGATTGTATATCACATGCCTACTCCTACTGCTTCTCACCATTTCTCCTTCAGATGTGTCACTGTCCATACTGTAATCAGAATTACTGGCAAAATATGGTTCTTCACCATCCACCTTCCCAGTATAGTCATGAGCATCTTCATTTCAATTTTCATAACCATCATCAGGCCCCACCTGACCTACATTAATCTCCACATTCACCAAGTTTTCCTTGTGCTCTTTCTTTTTTGCCCTGTTTTCCCTGTTTGCCTCTCTAAGCTCTTTTAACTCATCATCAACATCACTAGCAACACTTAAGTCAAATTCATAGCAGTCAGTGTCCTCCTCAGTGCTACAACTCTCAGTGTCCTCCCAAGTGCCCTCCTCAGTGCCCTTGTCACTTGAATCAGCCTCATGTTCTCCCTCAACCTCATCTTCTCCCTCAACCTTATGTTCTCCCTCAACCTCATCAAGAACATCAGGAACATATTTAGGATAACTTTGATTAAAAATAGTGAGGGCAAGGTCATCCCCAGGAACATCAGGAAGCTCAAGAACCTCATGTTTAACAGTTTGCTTAATGTAAAAATGGACCTCATCCCCATCCTTAAGTGTGCTGGCAAGTTGAACTAGTGACACATCATTCATTTTCTGAAACATGTCCTCATTCTCACCCTTGTAAAACACCCCACTAAACACAGGATAGCCAAACTTTTTGACATAACAACTCAATTCAAAGAAACTTAACACATCTGTATCAATTTCTCTACTGTATGCTTGTGCAACTTCATCAATGTAAGCCGGCTTTGGATTGTCCACAAATTTCCCCCAATATGCCATACTATGTTGACCTTTTCCATCTCAAATCTTATAACAAATATAAGGAAAAAATGCAAATGAGGTACAATCACGATAGTGTTGAAGCTGAATAGTGAACTCATAACAAATTAAAGCCCCAAAACTCCTAAAATTTGCAACCCTAATCCTTAAAACTCCTAAAATTTGCCCTAAAAATCACATTTGTAAAGCCATAACATTTGCACCATCCCTCAGCCAAAAACCCTAGACATTCGTATGTGTTAAGTTTGGAAAACCCCCCAAATCCCCAATTTTTGAAGAAATTCGGAAAAAAAACTAGCACGAAATGGTCACTAACCTGTTCAATCGTCTTCGTCTTTGTTCTTCGCCTCTTATAGTACGACTTTCCAAGCTTCCATCGTCTCCAATCTCTCGGGTTTTTGGTTTTAGGGTTTAGGGGAAAGTTTGGAAGTGAAATGTATCGAGAGAGAGAAAGGGGAAAGGTTTATGTATCTTGATTCTTGAATGAGCTTATGTGGCAATTATCCTAATTATGTGGCATAAATTTTTATTGACGTGGCTAAGATTTTAATCATGTCAGCACGCGTGTATTACACGCAGCGAGGACATTTGTGAAGAGGTGCTTAATAGGTCCAAAATATTAAGTACAAGTGATCAATCGGTCTAAACCAAAGGTGAGGTGTCCAAGGGACCAATTTGCACAAGTACAGGGGGCTGTATATGTTTTGAGCCTAATTATATTTTATAAAAAGTGTATAAATACTTTTGAGTAAAGTTTTAAGCAAATAAAATAGATTAAAGGACATATGATATTAATATGGTTATTTGAAGTACAAAGTTAAGGTAAATGGGGCATGTTTATCACTTTTGCAAAACTAGAGGGTTCTTTGTGTAATTTTTCGAAAATGGATTAAATCGATGATCTTCACCTTCAACCTTTGGCTTCAATTTTCAAATGGCCATAACTTCTTCGTCTCGTAACGGATTTTCGGTCCGAATGATGTTCCGGAAAGCCCATGACAAGATCTTTCAAACACCTCAATCAATTTTCTGAAAGAATACAATTTTATGGGGCATAATTTCTGTTAAAGAAACGTGACCTATAAGTGGTTGAATGCTCGAATTGGCCATGGGAAGATCGAAATGGATTGAGATAAGGACGTGGATGGATATGAGAGAGTAATGGAGATTAATGGGATGGTCGGCTTGACTTTAATTAGCCATTAATCAAGTGTAATTGGGTTTAAAACGGAAAACCATTCATGGTCGGAACTTTGAATGGGAGATTGATTGTGGGTATCCCAGGGGTCGATTTGAGCACTATAAATTCCCATTTCGTAGAGCAAATCATCACAAACATAATCCCATTCAGAAATCCCTCATAAAAACTTTCCAAGTTGTCCAAAACTGTGGTTGAAATCAGATTGTTCAGCTCGAAGAAAATAGAGTATAACTTCGGCTTTTGGACCTTTTCTCCTTCCACACATAACCAAAATTGTCCCATTTTATATCATTGAAAAGATCTCTCTCTTGCTCCAATGCTACCTCACACGCTAAAACCGATACCGCACCAGATCTGCAGCCTAACAACGCGACTCGCTCTTGATTCTTTGTTAACCCGCGTTTCCTGCGCACCAAACCTGCCTCCTTTCGGGACCACGTGCCTCTTTTCGGTCACTTCGACAGCTCCCCTTTTCTTGAATAAACCACTTGCGTCGGTCACCTTCTTTTGTGTGCTGGTTACCTCTTCTGGATCTATTCGTTGTCTCTTGCCCATGCTCAGCCTTGGGGCCACTTTTGCTGGTCTCGGTTTCAAGCTCTGCAGAGAATTTGGTCTTTGGTTCGAGGTTCGAGTTCTTCCGGTTGTTGTTTGGATGTGTATTCCTCCAAGCGTTCGTCACACTTCCTCAAGACTTCTTGTTGTTGTTGTCTTGCTCTCCGGCGGCGTAATACACATGTGTTAGGTTTCCTCTAACCCGCGGATTTGCCATGCTCGTTTCTCGTCTCATGTTTTTCCAACTTTTTTGTTTGGTGTTTGTTTCGGTTGGTTTGTGGTGCTTTTCGTTGGTTTGTCTTCTTGTAATAGCTGCGGTTTTTAAGGATATTTTCGAATTTTTCTCGGATATCTTTTTAACCTTTTTGTCCGTTTTAACGCTTAATCCAATATTTTTGTTGGAGATTAAATCCTAGAAAATTCTCGGTGATATCCTAAAATCACAAAGAAATGATTTTATGGATCGGTGTGAATTCTAGGATTTTTCAGTGGAAAAAGAATATTTATTGGATAAGCTGTCTTTTTCATTATGTACCGGAAGGAATGTAAAATACGAAACGGAAGCCTTAAAATTGAAGGTAGCAAGATAAAATCATGAAAAATTGGTTTTATTAGTCTACATAATTTTCGGGACGTTTTTCGTTTAGTGAGTTTTTCCACCCGAGGTACATAATTTTACCACTTTAACGCGAGTCCCGTTCCGGAACGGAAAAAAATTGCATTTGACGTCTTTGCTTAACACCGAAGGTTTGCTTGGGAGATAGAATTCATGTAAAATTCATCACTTTGACTTTTCAAAGTTATCTTCTCCCATCCAAATCCAGCCGAGAGAGAGAGTTAGAGAGCACGGCCGGAACGACGAGTTTGGGTTGATTTCAATCCTCCACCGTCGGCGATTTCATAGCCACCACCTTGCCATCCACCACCCTCATCTCCTCCTCCTCTTCTTTGTGTAAAGCCGAGCAGCTGGAAACCGAACCAGCAGGGAGACGAATTAGGACGACGTCGGACTCGGGGGAAGGAGTTGAGCGTCACCTTCGGCTTCCTTCTTCTGCCTCGCCGCCCCGCCGCCGGTGAACAGCAGCTCGCCGACCACCACCCACCACCAGGGGTTGCCACCGGACACCACACAGCCACCTCGGGTCCTTGGGTCGAACCACCATCGAGCCGAACAAGCTCGAAGTTCGAGTGAAGGTATTAACGCTCGAAATTAATTAGCGGGGTGGTTACGGAGCCACCGAAAGGACCTTTCGGGTCTGCTTTACTAAGTAAATTTATGGTTTTTATAATCTTGACGTTGATACGGTTCCACAGGTTCAAACCGCTCGAGAAACGGACATTTGGATTATTACTTATAGCGAAGACAAGTTTAGACATCGATTGTCAGGTAAAGGACTTCGGATAATTACTCAGGATTCGTGGTTAATCTGTTTGATCTGAAATTTGGTAATCTTGTAGAACTGCTACTAATGAACAATTTTTATTTAGAAAATTGTTTCAAAAGTGAAGTGGATAATTAGTTATAAATCCGCTAAGATGGCTCCTTGAAGCATGAAAACTAAGGATTTATATATATATATATATATATATATATCGATATTCGGAAATCAAATCGTTTATCGATTAGGAAATTGTAGAATTGGATTATACAACTAAGAATTGTATCCATGAGCTTGTGGTTGAAGAATCTGTTGTTATAATTGACAGAAGGCAGATAAAGATTTCTGTTGGAATCGCGGTGAGCGTAGAGCACGCCTTATAAGGCAAGTGGACGGTTCGCTCTTGCATTAATATTATTAAATGAGGAATTGAATCCCATTTAATATTTGTGTTGGGAACAACTTGTATGGTTAATAAAATATGATAGGTTGTTATATTGTTAGAAATAATGACCATTTTGTTTACTCAGTTTGCGCTAGAACTGGATTTAGGTCCGTTATATGCGACCTTGTATGTTGTCTCATGTTGAGGCATTGTTGTGAAGTAAATTAGTTTCAGGGGTAGGAGCCGAGTCTCCGATGACCTCTTTATAACACAGTTTATGTTGGGAGGTTTAGCTCGTTACTATCATATCCCAACATTCGGGTCATGACTCATACCTCGCTCAACGCCAAAAGAGGTGTTCGTGCACTCTAGCTTAGTGCAAATTAGTACTAGGTGTTCGTCAATGATCATGGAATTCATCCATCTCATCTTGACGTCTCCATGTACAGGTGGATTCTCTGCGGTTTTAGCCGCTTAAAAGTTACCAACTTGGTTGTGAAAAGTGTTGAAAGTAATACAAGATAAGTGCGTTAAGCACATTAATGTACCCGAATGGTTAGTCTATCTGACAACCATTCTTACTTCCGGTTATGAATGATTCTTAATCAAACTCTGATTAAGTCAATCTGATTAGTCGATGAAGGCTTCTAAAAATATTGTGTGATTAATATAAGTTCCCAACAATTGTTCATATTTCATAATGGAACCGCAAGTTGTGGTGTCCTATCTTTTGATTATGCATGCCTCATTTCTTATCCTCTATGGGACTGCTATCTGTTGGATCATCGACCGGTTGTCATTCGGATTTCGATGCCAATATGTTTAGTCACTACCATAGGAACCAGTCATTTTCTCCACTTGCTTAGTCTTTCATTAGACTAATCCGACCACCTTATTCAATTGCATGGCCGGCTGGTGCCCACCGTCTGTATACGACGCATCAGCTACTAAAGAAGTTAATCCGCGAAGAGAAGGCTAGCCAAGGAGTTTAGAATGTAAAAAGGTTTTGAAAGTGGTCGCTTGAAGAAGAATAAGTCTGTTGTAAATATTTTACTTTTGCCCAAGTTGTGGTTAGGATTTTGTGTATGGAAGGAAGTCATACTATGGTTTGTAATAAAGTGTTGTAATACTTGTTGTGATTATAAGTTTTAAAGCCTTGGGTAACCTTGGATTAGGACTAATTAGGGTTACTGGCTGTAACACCTTAAGTAAATAAGGGAGGGGGTGTTACAGAAGTGGTATCAGAGCCGAAATTTCTCTAAAAATAGATTACCAGTTGATATCTTTTAGACTTTGGAAATAGGTTTGAAGTTTTGATGAATAGAATTGTGGAGATTCTAAATTCTTTTGCTTGTTTTTTTTTTCCAAGGAAATGAAGAGGAACCAAGGGCAGCATAGTAATGATGAGCTCGGAAAAAGAGCGAAGAATGGAGCACCCACTGCTGATGAAGCAGAATCTTCTAGAGTAAGTTTAATCAAAGGGTTTCCCGCTTCACCAAAAATGGAAATTGAATATGTAGACATACCCAGCGATGAGGAATTGGGTATGGGAGTGAACCCTATAGTCATCTCGAGTGAAGAAGAAGACCCTGAGGAAGAAGAGGCTCCACAATCAGAGCAGATACGGTATTCGAATCCCAGTCAATCGTCGCTATCTTCGCATGAGTCTGGAGTGTATACTTCATCTCAACGGTTTTCCCCTTCTATGGATAACTATCCACAGCAGATAGTAGGATCGGCAGGTCCTAGTTCTTCTGGTAAAGATCAGGTTCAGGAAACTGAAGGTGGAAATCCTATGATAATACAATCTTGGGAGGATTGGATATCCTCTGGGAGAACTCAATTTGTGAAATTTGAGGTAAAGACAGAAAGGTTAATGAATGTCGTGCAAGCCTGGAAGCGAGAATTGGAACCTTATGAAGATCTTTTTATCTGGGGCATTGCGGGACTGCATTTAAGCCCTCCACGTAGAAACCTCTTCTATAGGAAACTGGAGCAAGGGGAATTACTCCTATACGATCAGAATGCCTTAAAAGATCCTTTGCAGTTTGATGCTGACTTTTTAGATAACTTCTGTCATCCTCCCGCAATGTAGTGAGGAATGGAAAAGGGCATGAACGAGTCGAGGTGGATAAGTTGGTTTTGTCGGTTTTCTTAGATGTAAATTAAGGGTTGCTGTAAGGTTTAAGAAGTTGTGGTTTCAAATGTGCTTTATAGAATGTAAATAATGGTTGATAGAATGGTTTGTGGAAGTACAAGTCCCTTTATGTAAATAAGTTGGTTTTAACTTTGTTTGCAGAACAGAGTTGTAAAATAGAATTGGTGTATGATGTGATATAAATAAATGGAAGTTTTGTGTATATATGCCTCTTTGATTTCTTATCTTTGCTGTGGAATAAAGTAAGTTTTGTCTTCTGTTGTTTCATTCAGATGGTAAACACAGGAAGATCTGAGCAAGGGGATGGTTCAGATAGGAATTCTAAGGAGAGAGGAGAGTCTCAAAATCCTGCGAATCAACCTGATCCGAAGGTTAGAAGGAATATAGTGTTCGATGAGGAAACTATGGAGACTTTGAAGAATTTAATGCTTCAAACTATTCAGTCTGTTCTCCCAGCTGCTCAAAATGTTGCACCTGAAGTTGAAGAGAGTGGACATGTGGGAAATATAGAAGTGGAATACCCTCAAGAGCTTCCACCTGTTCAAAGTATGAATTTTTCTCGGGCCTTGAAAACTTTCCTATCCATGAAGCCCGACAGCTATGATGGAACAGGTGAACCTGTTAAAATAGCATATTGGTTTTCCCACATCGAACAATTGATGGAAAATATCTCATGTACAGAGTCTGAGAAGGTACGTATCGCTGCTTTACAGCTTAAGGAAGGTGCAACTGAATGGTGGAAAAGTACTGGTTTGTCTAGGCACCCAAAACTGAGTTGGAGAATGTTTAAAGATAAGATGTTAGATAGGTTCTTTTCTGCTGCTATGAGGAAAGAAAAAGAAAGAGAATTTTCGTACCCGCAAGTTGAGGGTATGAAAATACCTGAGATGGCTGCCAAATTTAATCATCTTTTACAGTATGCTGGACCCGAAATCTCTGCTGAAGAGCAGAAAATTGAGAGATTCTATGAATGGCTAAACCCGAAGATGAAGCCACTAATGGTCCATGTAAAGTGTTCAACTTTGGAACAGTATGTTGATGCAGCCTACCGCTTAGAAGTTTCTTTGGAAAGGTCTGATCAGGAAACAAAGAAAGGGGAGCAAGTATCTCAACAACGTTCACAATTTAGTGGATTCAAAAGACCGGCACCCTTTCAGAAGTTTGAAAAGTCAAACCGGGCTAAAACTGAGTCTGGTTCAACTAAGTCTTTTCAATCCAAACAAAAGAGAGGTCCTATAGTTTGTTATAACTGTGGGGAGATAGGACATTTCAACAAGCAGTGTTCTAAATCAATCAGGAAGTGTTTTCAATGTGGAAAGGAAGGACACATGCGTGCATATTGTCCACAGAATAAAGATGGTTCAGCACAGTCGCGTCAAACCTCTGTTGCTCAGAATAGCCGTGTTCCGACTGAAGCTGCTAAATCAGCCTCTGTTCAGTCTACTGCTCAGAATAAGGGAAAATCGGCAATGACATCAACAAAGCAAGGTCAGCGTCTCTATGAGATGAGACGTAGTGATGAACCAGAAGCTCCTGTATGCCAAGGTATTTTATATGTTCAGTCAACTGCTGTTTTCTTGTTGTTTGATTCAGGAGCAACACATTCTTTCATATCTGAGAATTGTGTAGAGCAATTAGGACTAAAATGCACTAATTCATGTGAACCTTTTGTGGTGAACCTACCAAACAAAGAAAAGATCGTAGGAACCAAACAACTTAATAATTTTCCCATTAGCATTCAAGGTCGGAAGTTTAAAGTCAACCTTATATGCATTCCAATGGCTCCTTACGACATCATCGTAGGCATGGATTGGTTATTACAACATGGAGCTATAATAGACTTTAGTTCCCGAACAGTAACCATCCAGGAAGAAGGAAAATATGTGTGTCGTTTCAAAGGAAAAGCTGATGCAGAAAATGGGAAGCTGATCAGTTCTATGAAGGCTGCTAAACTGCTACGACAAGGATGTGTTGGCTATCTGTGTTTTCTTGAAGATTCTGATGAAAAGAAGGTAGATATTGAAGGAATTCTTGTGGTTAGAGAATTTATTGATATCTTTCCCGAGGAACTCCCAGGTTTACCTCCAAAGCGTATTGTTGAATTTACAATTACGTTGGAACCTGGAACGGCACCAATTTCTAAAGCACCTTATAGAATGGCTCCTATCGAAATGAAGGAATTGAAGAAACAACTCGATGAGTTGCTGGAAAAGGGATATATAAGACCGAGTGCTTCACCCTGGGGCGCTCCGGTACTTTTTGTAAAGAAGAAGGATGGAACCTTCCGGTTATGTATTGATTACCGTGAGCTGAATAAGGTCACCATTAAGAATAAGTATCCCTTACCAAGGATTGATGATTTGTTAGACCAGCTAAGGGGTGCAAAGATCTTCCCTAAGATTGATTTAAGGTCAGGATACCATCAGCTCAGAGTATGTGAAGAAGATATTCCAAAAACAGCTTTTCGAACTCGTTATGGTCATTATGAGTTCTTGGTAATGCCTTTTGGACTGACAAATGCACCTGCAGTTTTCATGGATTTAATGCATAGATGTTTTCATGAATATCTCGACAAGTTTGTAGTGGTATTCATTGATGACATTTTGATCTACTCAAGAGATAAAGTTGAGCATGAAGAGCATCTTCGGATAATTTTTGAAATACTTAGGTATCATGAACTTTATGCTAAGTTATCTAAGTGTGCTTTCTGGTTAAAGGAAGTGGCTTTCTTGGGACATATTATCAATCAAGATGGAGTAATGTTAGATCCTCAAAAGGTCAAGGCAGTCGCTGAATGGAAACAACCTCAGAATGTTAAGGAGGTAAGAAGTTTCTTAGGACTTGCCGGGTATTATCGACGTTTTGTAGAAGGATTCTCGAAAATATCTTTACCTATGACAGGATTACTTCGTAAGGTGAATAAAAAGTTTATGTGGGATGACAAATGTGAAGCAAGTTTTCAGGAACTCAAAAGACGACTTACCAGTGCCCCAATTTTGACTCTGCCAGATGGGAATGAAGGGTATGTAGTCTACAGTGATGCTTCTAAACAAGGGTTGGGTTGTGTGTTAATGCAGCATGGTAGGTTATTGCATATGCATCTCGACAACTTAAGGTTTATGAGGTGAATTATCCGACTCATGATTTAGAACTTGCAGCCGTGGTCTTTGCTTTGAAAATTTGGCGACATTATCTCTATGGTGTCAAGTGCCAAATCTTTACTGACCACAAGAGTTTAAAATATGTGTTTACTCAAAAGGAGTTGAATATGAGACAGAGAAGATGGTTGGAATTGTTGAAAGATTATGATATTGAGTTGCTATATCATCCAGGTAAAGCCAATGTGGTGGCAGATGCTTTAAGCAGAAAAACTGCGCAAGAAGCTATAGTAGCAATGTTGACAGTTCAACCAAGGCTACAACAGGAATTGATTCAAACAGAAACTGAAATTTGGTTTGAAAGGCAACAAGGTTGTTTGAGTACCTTAGAGATTCAAGCTACTCTGCTAGATCAAATCAGGGAGAAACAAGCAGAAGATGTTGTTTTGATTAAGATTAGAGGAGAAGTGCAAGAAGGCAAAGCACCGGGATTTATTATTCAGGATGATGGATCTCTGTGGTTTCGGGATAGGATCTGTGTACCTGCAATTGAAGACATAAGGAAGATGATTTTGAGGGAAGCTCATTCCTCTGCATATTCCATTCACCCAGGCTCTAGCAAGATGTTCAAAGATCTACGCCGGAATTTCTGGTGGCCCAACATGAAGAATGATGTGGCAGAATTTGTGGCTAGATGCATGGTATGCCAGAAAGTGAAGATTGAACATAGAAGACCAGGAGGAATATTACAACCACTTCCAGTACCTGAGTGGAAATGGGAAGACATTGCCATGGACTTCGTCGCAGGATTGCCTAAGACACAAGGGCAAAAAGATGCTATCTGGGTTATTATTGACCGACTCACAAAGAGTGCACATTTCATAGCAATCAAGATAGCATGGGAAATCCAAAAGTTGGACAAGGTCTTTATTCATGAAATTGTTCGTCTTCATGGTACTCCTAAAACTATAATCTCTGATCGAGATGGAAGGTATATGTCAAGATTCTGGAAGAATTTGCATAAGGCTTTGGGAACTGAATTGTGTTTCAGCACTGCTTTTCATCCTCAAACTGACGGGCAATCTGAGAGAACAATTCAAACTCTGGAGGATATGCTTCGTGCTTGTGTACTTGATCGAACAACCAGTTGGGATAACAGTTTAAGTTTGATAGAATTCACTTATAATAATAGCTAGCATTCTACGATTAAGATGGCACCGTTTGAGGCTCTTTATGGTCGTAAGTGTCGATCCCCGATATGTTGGGATGAAGGTGCTGATAAGATTCTTCTCGGACCCGAGTTGATTGAGAAGACTACAACCGATATAGCTTTGATCAGGCAGAGAATGTTAACAGCTCAAAGTCGTCAAAAGTCTTATGCTGACTTGAAAAGAAGAGATATTGAGTTTTCAGTTGGTGACAAAGTTTTTGTGAGAGTATCTCCATCTAAAGGAGTATTTCGTTTTGGTAAACGAGGTAAGCTCAATCCTCGATACGTTGGACCCTTTGAGATTTTAGAAAAAGTGGGTATGTTAGCTTATCGACTTGCCTTACCTCCGGCAACACACCCCGTGCATGATGTTTTTCATGTGTCCTTGTTAAGACAATATGTGCTGGATGAATCTCATGTCCTTAGTTATGATGATATTGAAGTTCAACCAAATGGTACTTATGAGGAGAAACCAATCAAAATTCTGGAACGTCGTGTGAAGATGCTTCGTAGTAAAGAAATACCTTTGGTAAGAATTTTATGGTCTAAGAATGGTGGAGAGGGGACAACTTGGGAAACATGGGAAACAGAGCAGAAAATGCTAAGTCGTTATCCTGAGTTGACATCCACCTAGTGTGAATCTTTAAGGGGGTACTACCAGCTTTGCAGTTTTGTTCATGTAACTGTGTACATCGGTATCTTTTGTTTCTTGTAACTTGACTTTTCTGGTTTCGTGGTCGAAACCAATTTTAAGGGGGTACTAATGTAATAGCTGCGGTTTTTAAGGATATTTTCGAATTTTTCTCGGATATCTTTTTAACCTTTTTGTCCGTTTTAACGCTTAATCCAATATTTTTGTTGGAGATTAAATCCTAGAAAATTCTTGGTGATATCCTAAAATCACAAAGAAATGATTTAATGGATCGGTGTGAATTCTAGGATTTTTCAGTGGAAAAAGAATATTTATTGGATAAGCCGTCTTTTTAATTATGTACCGGAAGGAATGTAAAATACGAAACGGAAGCCTTAAAAATTGAAGGTAGCAAGATAAAATCATGAAAAATTGGTTTTATTAGTCTACATAATTTTCGGGACGTTTTTCGTTTAGTGAGTTTTTCCACCCGAGGTACATAATTTTACCACTTTAACACGAGTCCCGTTCCGGGACGGAAAAAATTGCATTTGACGTGTTTTCTTAACACCGAAGGTTTGCTTGGGAGATAGAATTCATGTAAGATTCATCACTTTGACTTTTCAAAGTTATCTTCTCCCATCCAAATCCAGCCGAGAGAGAGAGTTAGAGAGCACGGCCGGAACGACGAGTTTGGGTTGATTTCAATCCTCCACCGTCGGCGATTTCATAGCCACCACCTTGCCATCCACCACCCTCATCTCCTCCTCCTCTTCTTTGTGTAAAGCCGAGCAGCTGGAAACCGAACCAGCAGGGAGACGAATTAGGACGACGTCGGACTCGGGGGAAGGAGTTGAGCGTCACCTTCGGCTTCCTTCTTCTGCCTCGCCGCCCCGCCGCCGGCGAACAGCAGCTCGCCGACCACCACCCACCACCAGGGGTTGCCACCGGACACCACACAGCCACCTCGGGTCCTTGGGTCGAACCACCATCGAGCCGAACAAGCTCGAAGTTCGAGTGAAGGTATTAACGCTCGAAATTAATTAGCGGGGTGGTTACGGAGCCACCGAAAGGACATTTCGGGTCCGCTTTACTAAGTAAATTTATGGTTTTTATAATCTTCACGTTGATACGGTTCCACAGGTTCAAACCGCTCGAGAAACGGACGTCTGGATTATTACTTATAGCGAAGACAAGTTTAGACATCGATTGTCAGGTAAAGGACTTCGGATAATTACTCAGGATTCGTGGTTAATCTGTTTGATCTGAAATTTGGTAATCTTGTAGAACTTCTACTAATGAACAATTTTTATTTAGAAAATTGTTTCAAAAGTGAAGCGGATAATTAGTTATAAATCCGCCAAGATGGCTCCTTGAAGCATGAAAACTAAGGATTTATATATATATATATATATATATATATATATATATATATATCGATATTCGGAAATCAAATCGTTTATCGATTAGGAAATTGTAGAATTGGATTATACAACTAAGAATTGTATCCATGAGCTTGTGGTTGAAGAATCTGTTGTTATAATTGACAGAAAGCAGATAAAGATTTCTGTTGGAATCGCGGTGAGCGTAGAGCACGCCTTATAAGGCAAGTGGACGGTTCGCTCTTGCATTAATATTATTAAATGAGGAATTGAATCCCATTTAATATTTGTGTTGGGAACAACTTGTATGTTTAATAAAATATGATAGGTTGTTATATTGTTAGAAATAATGACCATGTTGTTTACTCAGTTTGCGCTAGAACTGGATTTAGGTCCGTTATATGCGACCTTGTATGTTGTCTCATGCTGAGGCATTGTTGTGAAGTAAATTAGTTTCAGGGGTAGGAGCCGAGTCTCCGATGACCTCTTTATAACACAGTTTATGTTGGGAGGTTTAGCTCGTTACTATCATATCCCAACATTCGGGTCATGACTCATACCTCGCTCAACGCCAAAAGAGGTGTTCGTGCACTCTAGCTAAGTGCAAATTGGTACTAGGTGTTCGTCAATGATCATGGAATTCATCCCTCTCATCTTGACGTCTCCATGTACAGGTGGATTCTTTGCGGTTTTAGCCGCTTAAAAGTTACCAACTTGGTTGTGAAAAGTGTTGAAAGTAATACAAGATAAGTGCGTTAAGCACATTAATGTACCCGAATGGTTAGTCTATCCGACAACCATTCTTACTTCCGGTTATGAATGATTCTTAATCAAACTCTGATTAAGTCAATCTGATTAGTCGTTGAAGGCTTCTAAAAATATTGTGTGATTAATATAAGTTCCCAACAATTGTTCATATTTCATAATGGAACCGCAAGTTGTGGTGTCCTATCTTTTGATTATGCATGCCTCATTTCTTATCCTCTATGGGACTGCTAACTGTTGGATCATCGACCGGTTGTCATTCGGATTTCGATGCCAATATGTTTAGTCACTACCATAGGAACCAGTCATTTTCTCCACTTGCTTAGTCTTTCATTAGACTAATTCGACCACCTTATTCAATTGCATGGCCGGCTAGTGCCCATCGTCTGTATACGACGCATCAGCTACTAAAGAAGTTAATCCGCGAAGAGAAGGCTAGCCAAGGAGTTTAGAATGTAAAAAGGTTTTGAAAGTGGTCGCTTGAAGAAGAATAAGTCTGTTGTAAATATTTTACTTTTGCCCAAGTTGTGGTTAGGATTTTGTGTATGGAAGGAAGTCATACTATGGTTTGTAATACAGTGTTGTAATACTTGTTGTGATTATAAGTTTTAAAGCCTTGGGTAACCTTGGATTAGGACTAATTAGGGTTACTGGCGGTAACACCTTAAGTAAATAAGGGAGGGGGTGTTACACTTCTGTCGGCTTGTCCGGCTTCCGAGTTGCGTCTCGGTCTCTCGAATAACCATGCATGTCTAGTTTTTTCGAATTTCTTTTCCTCATAAAAAAAAAATTCTACAATTTACCATTTTATTCCGTATATACTTAATATCATATTTGACTTTAGCCTCTTGGTTTTCAATTCTAAAATGCGTAATGACCATTAACATAAAATGATAAAATAACACATTTAATGTTTTAATTTTGATCCTACAATTAACACTCTTACTGGTATAATTGGTATAATCTCTTCGACTTCCACAAAGCATATTTAATGTTTTATTTCCTACACACTTACCCTTATAATCTCAATGTATTCCATATTTAATGACATTCTCGCATTTTTGTTTCTTCTTAATTCAAATTTAAAAACATTAAACCATTTGATTGAGAATCCAAAGTGATGACATTCGTATGTTTTTTCTTCTTAATTAAAAGAGAAAAAAATACAAATTTAACTTGATCTTAGTCTCTTGGTTTTCCACTCCAGAATGTTTAGTGGCTATCGACATAAAATGGTAAAATAACACATTTAATGTTTTAGTTTCTCACACTCTTACCCATATAATGTCTTTATCTTTCACATTTAATGATATCCCTATATTTTTGCATCTTCCTAATTCAAATTTAAAAATATTAAAATATTTAACTAGGAATCCAAAATAACACCATCCCTTATTTTTTGCTTCTTCTTAATTTAAAGGAGAAAATATATAAATTCAAATTCAACTTCATGTATACACAAAATAATATTGGTGCTTTCATTGTTAATATTTAATGGTCATTGATTTATAATGTTTAATCAGTATTCACATAAAATATCACATTTACTCTAATAATCTCTTTCGCTTCCATTTTAATGGAATTCTTATATTGCACATTTACTCTTATAATCTCTTTCTCTTTCACATTTATTGATATTCCTATATTTTTGCATTAATAGCACCAACATAATTTAGATTTAAATAAATATATATTTTAATTGAGATACTACACCATATTATATTTATTTTTCATAGTTAATATCGTCCTTACATTTTTAAACAAATTATTTACCCGTGCAAACGTACTAGCATAGACTTGAAAATACTCAACCCTATAATCATTGTGAATTTCTATACTACGGTAGCATATAAACTATAAAACCTCAAAATAATTCTAATATTTAATTCTTTCCTAAGTTTTACGAAAATTTATTTAAGTGGGAGTAAATGTAATACCCGCATTTCTATTGTGTTAACTTTAGCAAATTTTGTCGATCTGACGTTTCCTTTTGGGAATCAATTTTATAAATAATATCCAAAATTTTCTTTTTTTTTCCCTTCCTTTTGCTCCTGATTTGGCCGAGCCTACCTAATTTTTTTCTTTCTCCACCCGGCCAAAAATCTCTTTTTTCTGTTATTTCTTTACTCCTTCTTCCTTCTTGCGCCGCCTTTCGTTTCATGTCTCCAACATACACAAACACAATTTTTTGTATGCATTACAAAAATTCCCCTTAATATTTCATGATGACCAAAAGATTCTTATAAGTTTAATATAACACATATGGATACTAATATTATTTTAATTGTTTAAACCAAATACGTAAATACATAACAAAAAATTTAAGTAAAAACTATTGACCCATGTGAAGCATAGGCATAGTCTTCTAGTATATATATACACCTCCCTGTAGATTTATTAATAAACGTACTCATAACATGCCTTATGCAATGGAAGTAATTAATAGCAATAAATAATATTGGTGACTAAACTCAACCTCTCTTGATCAACGAAACAACAAGGTTGACGGTACCTATCGTCTCACTGCAAGTGGACAGGGTATCGGTCAGGAAGCCCTCGGCCAAAGCAAAGACGTCGTCTATTATCTCTTCTCCAAACTCACTAGCAAAAATGGATTCATAGATTGCTCTCATTGTTTTCATGACGAATTTTGAAATCTTACAAAGATCGATGTCTTTGTTGCCACTATTCTGTCCAACGCCTTTAGGAATATCAATCCAAGGCAAGTTGAAGACCTCTAGCTTGTCGAGGGAGAAAGACCCCTCGTCCTTTATCAACTGCTTCACTTGTTCGATTGGGGGTCTACAATATGGCATGTTGAAGTGGTCTAATTTCTCTTGGTCGATCAAGCCCTGTTGATGATGGATGGATGGATCAATGGATCAATGGATGGATGGATGAGTACAAAATAAAAAAAATTAATCGAACCTGCGATGCCAACTTGTAGAACGCTTGGCTAAGTGCTTCCATGACGCCCATGACTTCGGTCTCATGGGAGATTGGAAGGGCCAAGACCATTCGACCCCCGTCCATGATTTCCTCGGAACGACATTGGAGGAAGAGGGAGAAGTCTCGAGCAAATTGTTGTCTATAAGCTTCGAGAACTTTGGACGGGCCCTCTTTACAAGCATGTATGTACCCTTTATTCAAAGCCTCTGTCTCCTCTCCCACAAGTCCCTTTGGTACCTATATTTACATAATTCACTACCATATTAAAGACCTAAAGCAATGATCAAATACCGCTGCATTATGCTATAAAACTACTTCATTAGATCTAATGCAACGGTTTTACCCACATCATTTGCTGGTGTAGCATTAGGTCTAATGCAGCAGTTTTTTGACAATAATGTAGCAGTACAAGCTAGCTAATTGGTGTTCCTAGGGAGTTTTTGTAAACAGTTCTACAAGTTAATTTATAAAAAAAATAAACCTCATGAAAAGAGATTAAATAGAGAAATTAAGATATATATGTATATGTTAAAATTAAAGAGAGGCCAATTCTAAAAAGATTTGTAAATCATTTAAATAGAGTTAGAGTTTAATTATAATATTTAGAATTTTAGTTTTCAATTCGGGTTTTTTTAATAATATGCACTTAGGGCATGCTTAATGAGAACTCAATAGTTCTGTAATATACGATAAAAAAAATATACGATAATTTAAAAATAAAAATATTATGAGTGAATATGAAGATAGAGTAAAATTAATCCAACTAGTAAATTATAATCGAGAGTCAGATTAAGAACACACAAAAATTTAAAAAAAAAAAATCAAATTGCGTACATAAAGCAGGGTGTTAATTATCACCTGAGAAAGCCAGTGTAAACTGTAGGAAGAGTGCATGAAATGGAGGAGGTTGGTAGGAAATAGCCTGCCGTAGAAAGAGCCCGGAGTCCCGGACACGAAGCACGAGATTTCTACTCCTTTCTCTTCCTCGATCTTCTTGTAGAATCCTGGCAACGACTTGAAAACGGTGTTGAAGTCGTTCTGGGGAAGATCGTTCAGGAACACGTTAAACTCGGGGACTGGTCGGCCCGAAGCCTGGCAAGTCGAAACGGCCACATCGAGCACCGATTGCACGACGGAGAGCGTGTTAGGCCCCGATGAGCAGCCCAGGTCGGCCACCGTTAAGCAGTCGAGGTTGGCGGTGGTGCAAAGAGCTTTTATGCTCTCTTCCACTAGCGCTCCCACTTTTCCTATCACTGTTCTCTGTACAAACGTACGTGTACACGAGATTTACATATATATATAAGCTGGAAATTAATTAATCGTCTCATTGTCCACACAATAACTGTATTAATATTTTTAAAAATTATTTCACAACTATTTCTTAAATTAAAATTAATCAGTCCTCTTAAAAAAATTAAAACCAACAACTAATAATCAAATTTATCAAAATTAGTATTTTTTTTATCCGACTTCAATTAATATTTTTATTGTATGTCATGGACACACGTTAAAAATTCCTATTAATTACTAATTATGTGAACATATAGAAGAGCTAAAGGACCAACCAACCGAAGTAGTCTATAATTTAGAAAGGTGAGGTATAATTGTAGAAATTGTATATCTAGGTCAGAAAAATGAAGCATAATTAATTGAGGAAAAAGACTTTTGATCGATTCAGTTCACATCCGAATTAATATTCAATTCAAATAAGACCGGCCTAACTTACCAATTACGTACGAAATTTACAAAGGAAAGATGCCTCTCAAAAGTTAGTCATCAACTTCAGCGGCATACGTCTTGTTATTAATTATTAAATAAATTGAACTCAAATTTGGTTAATGAATTTTTCTCTCATTCCATTTGCAGCGAAAATCAACTTACCCTAGCGTTCTCATTTTTGAGTTGAGGAGATTTAAGTTAAAAATTAATATCAAGATGACCAAAAATCAAATATTATTTTCGATCAACTTAAAGGAATTGAAGAAATTTTTTGCACTTAACTCAAATTTGTAGTACGTCGTGAATAAGGAGCTAGTGAGGGGCGCTTACTTGAAGCAATGAATTAGTTGCATAGCTGGTTTGGTCTGTTCCTCCCTTCATGCACAGTACATCGTCCACCGCCATTCTCGATCTCCTTCTTTTGATCTTAATAATTAAAGCAAAGTATCTATCTATATATAAATAAGAAGAATTGAGTATGTGGAGAGCGTATACTACTTATAGATCCATCTGTATAGCCATGTCTATTTATATTGAGAGTGGCTGCCTTATTATTAATTATGTTTACTACTTTTCTTTTTGTTTGTTATTGTAGCTAGTCAATTACCTATTTTCTTTATTCTAATTCAAGGGTCAAATGTCAATATCGGGGTGCTTCGGATTAATTAATTGCCAATAATGCCCCTGGCTTGCTGAGCTCACTAGTTGGTTTAATTTCAACGCCTGATGTGGTTAATTCAAGTCCTCTTGTGTGACAGACGTAGCGAGGGAGAATTTGTCTAAAATGAATGATATGGTTAATTCAACGCCTGATGACGTTAATTTGGTTAATGGACATTAAAGTTTGTTTGGGTTGACTAACTTGGGTCCGTTCGATATTTTAGAGTGAGAGCGGGAGAAATGTGTATCTAGAACTCGAACAGATTAAATTAAGTCTGAATCAGGTGCGAAAGGGTGCGGAGATCCGCCGTCCATTTCGCTTCAATTATTTGGACGTACCGATTAGGTGTGAAAGGGTGCGGAGGTCCGCCGTCCATTTCGCTTGAAATATTTAGACGCGCAACACGTCCAAATAATTCAAACGAAAAAAAAGAAATGCGTTGTGTCACAGCCTCTACCAGAAGCTACTTGTCACCCAAGCAAAACGCGAAAAAGGGACCTTTTGATCCCCTTTATTCTACCAAAACCAAACTTCTTTTTTCCTCGACAAAATATTATGATTCTAAGTTGAATTAAAATCACAGTTTTACGATTGTGGTATCTGTGTTCGAAAATTCCACTCTAATCTTGCTATATGAAATCACATTCTAGTTGGCATGTTCGTCTTCTAAATTAGAATAATTCGCTTTTTTAAGCTTCATTTATAGAGAAAAGAGACCTTATCGAATGAGCTTTTAGATCTACGATTTATTACAAATTTCAACGAAGATCTGACTCCTTGCCAGGTAATTAATGATTTCTTCCCTGATACAAGCTAATACAACTCGATTTTGAGGTTTTATTCCTATATATTTCACTTCAAAAATTGTTTGTTGTTACACATTAATACTCGATTTTATGATTTTGACGAGATTCCTATTAGTTATTGGAAGGACAAACATTGATATAAACAAATGTGTAATATTGATGAACAAATTAACTTTTTTTCTTAAAATATGTAATACATATGAACAAATGTGTAATATGTATGAACAAAGTCATAATACGTATGAACAAATTGAGATGAACAAATGTTTAATACGTATGAACAAATTGAATGAATAAATGTGTAATACCTATGAACAAATTGGTGATACGTATGAACAAAATGGACGTATAGTGCATCCTGATGTGTATTTACATGTTTTTTCCCTATAACGAAGGAAAAATAGAAGATAACAAGAAATTGAAGATCACGATTTCTCATGGCAACATACATTACTACATCCCATTTTGTGATGACAATTTAAGACCTAAAGAGGGGTGATCTTTAGAACTTGAGAACAAGGAGTAAATTTCTACAAGTGATATGCAAATGCATGTGGTTTCCAAGCACGTTCTGGTATCATTACAAAATCTTTAGAAGGGAATAACACTACAGTTTAGAAATACATGTTGTGTAACCGGGCAGGGTTTAAAAAAACTCAGCATACCAACAATGACTCAACGGGCAAAAGTGCACCAATAACATCTAAACCAAAATTGATTAGCAATGGTTCATCAAATCATAGTGAAGAAGAAGAAGAAGAAGAAGAAGAAGAAGAAGAAGAAGAAGATGATGATGATGATGATGATGATGATGATGATGATGATGATTAACAAGAAGATGATGAAGAAGAACAACAACCAAAAGTAAAGAAGCGAAGAAGAATAACCAACAAGTGTGGTTGTACTGCTGAAATGGTTATGAGACTTTCTAGAAGAAATGGGTATGTTGTTAAGAAATTCGAAGAGCATCACACCAATATTACGTTTGATGATGGACAAAAACACTTTGCAAAGAGTAATAGGAAACTGACTTCATTCCATGAAGATCTCATCATGAATTACATCCGAGCAAACATCAGTACAACTTACAAGCAAGTCATAAAAGGTCTATAAGGAGTTTATTGGTTCATATGCAAAAATTGGTGCAACTATCACTGATTTCAAGAATTTTAAAAGAGATTTGAACTCCATCATGATTAGGTCTGATGCTCAAACAGTTATTTACAACTTCTTCAAGCAAAAATAAAGATGTGATGCGTTTTTCTTTGAATATCATGTTGATGAACAACATCAATTAACCAAATTATTTTAGTCTAATCCTATTGCAATGAAGACCTTTTCATATTTTGATGATGTTGTCTTTGCTGATGCAACATACAAATCAAACATATATGAAAAAAGGTTTACTTTTGATGAACAAATTTTATATTTTAATGAACAATTACACATTATGGATGCGCATCATTCAGTATTACTTGTGATGAACAAAACGGTCTTTGTAATGAACAAATTTTGATATTGTTATACCTAACATGTTTTAAACCTCCACCTTCAGATATGAAATGATATTTGTACTATTTATTGGGATTGACAATAATAAGAAGACAATAAATTTTGCATTTGGGTTGCTTTTGAAAGAAGATGTCGAGTCTTATGTTTGGCTATTCAAAAACTTTAAAGCTGCAATGGGGCATGAACCATTTGTCATTCTGACTGATCAAAATCCTCCGGTAAAGGTTGCAATTGAAAAAGTATTTGACAAGGTTGTGCATTGTTTTTGCATGTGGCATATAATGTTCAAGGTATCGTCAAAGGTCACAAATGATGTGTATGACAATGGTCAATTCAGAAGCACGTTCAACAAGCTTATTTGGAGCAATGAAATTAGTTGGGAATAGTTTGAGGAGACGTGGCATACCATTATTGCTGAATTTGGACTTGAGTCAAACACTTGGTTGTCGGTGATGTTTGAGCTACGTCAATTATGGATCCTTGTGTTCTTCAATGATGTAAACATGGGTGGACTTCTTAGAACAACTTCAAGGTTTGAGAGCCAGAACTTCTTCTTCTCGCATTTCATTGGATCGACATCTTCTCTAGTTATTTACATGATGCAGTTTGAGAGTGCAATTGAGTCACAAAGACACAATCAATAGAGATTAGATTTTATATCATCAACAATCTTCCCAACTTTGATGACACCGTTCGATTTGGAAAAGCATTGTGCATCTATTTACACTATAAACGTCTTCTATGATGTCTAGACATAAATTGTTGCTTTCGTATTTGAATTGGTCTAACCAATTTGGTCAAGGAAGACAACATCCATACGTATCACATCAGCGGTGAGTTTGGGAGGATATATGTTGTGAAATATGAACTGTCAAAGGAAGAGTTCATTTGCTCATGCAATAAGTTTATGAATATTGGGATTCCATGTTGCCATATGTTTTTTGTCTTCAAAAACATTGGCTTGAAGAACGTGCCAACTAAATACATCAAACAGATGGACTAAGAAATCAACTCTGACCCCTACTTTTGAGATAGAAGGTTAACAGTTGAACAAAGTGATGTGATGGATGAGAAGAAATTGTTGATTACTAATTTATTGGGCGAGGTACATTCTTGCATTAATGACATAGGGGACAACACAAAACACCTCAAAGAGTTAATAAGTGTCTTGAAGGAAAAAAAAGGAATCCTATGTTAGCATATTGGGTGGGGAATCATCTACATCATCAAGGCAGAGTTCAATTCAAACATTCTTGGGAAACAGACCGAGTGTTATTGAAGTACACCCTCGTGAATGAGCAGTAACAAAGGGCGGGAAGAAAGAACAGTGTATTATGGGAGGTAAAGAGAAGGCAATGAATAAAGCAAAAAAGGAGCAAAGAGTTTGTGCAAAATGCATAAAGCTTGGACACAACAACAAGACATGCAACAATATTTCAAATTAGTTCTTTCATTATTATTTGATTTTTATGCATAATTGTTACACTATGGTGAAATGGATAGTACTCATATATCAATGAACAAAGTATTGGTATTGATGAACAACGTGTTGTTAGTAATGAACAAATTTACTATCTAATGTACACATCCTTTATTCTTCAATGAATATTTATTGATGCAAAAATTGATATTATCCATGAACAAATCATACATTATGATTAACAAAAACCTTTAAATAAATGAAACAAACTTAAAACTCTTGAACAAAAACACCAAAAAGTGTTGTATGGGGAGGGCTTAAAAATGTCGTATATCAATGAACGAAACAATCGTATTGATGAACAAAAACACCAAAAAATGAACAAATTTGTATGTGAATGAACAAATCCATGGTATTTGATCAACAAAACAACCGTATATATGAACAAATCAATCGTATTGATAAAAATATCATTCGTATTGATGAACAAATAAACCATATTGATGAACAAATTAACCTTATTGATGAACACAACGTATTTATGAACAAATTTTAAAGTAGAAAAAGACTTGATATACAAAAACACACAAAAAAAGATGTCAATGTGTCCCACCTTACAACATCAAATGTCTGCAGCATCAACAATAATACCATACACTACATAAATCGTATTCTAAAACCATACACAAATCAAACCAACTAGTTTATTCCTCTTTTAGATCGTTACAAGCATTACAGGGAACAACATTAGTTACAGACGATTTGAATAACTTTTTCTCAAGATTATAACATTTTTCATCAGAAATATTCAATTCATCTTGTAAATCTAGGTTTTCTTCAAAGAGATTTTTGACAAGAAATCAAATAAGATTTTTAAGGATTGTCAAGATCTGCAAGAAATTGATCAGGATTTACCTTTTGTTCTGAGTCATCGGTCTTTAGGGTCATGGAACACACCAAGGATTCTGGTTCATCATCAGAGTCAAGGTCCCATGCAGTGATGTAGGTCTTCTTCTTCTCGTTCTCAGACTCGTCGCCTTTGGGATAAGTCTAAGCATAGTGCCCTTTCTCTTGACATTTGAAGTATATGACATCCTTGACATCTCTTTTCTCGCAGTTTCCTCTTTTCTTAAGGGTGTCGTGCTTCTTGCCTTTCATAAATATGAGTTCTCATTTCCCTGGTGATGAGCGCAATATTTGATTCCTTTTCGACCTCATCTTCATCCTTCCTAATAATGATGTTCTCGATTGCCTTTTCAACTTTAAGAGCAATCCCTTTGTTTGAACTGGATCCACCATTCATGATGCCTTCATAATAGCTTATTGTCAGAAAGTTTGCCAAAGATCTTATGAAGAGTGCTTGTCTTTGTAACAGGGTTCTCTTTGAATAGTCCTCTAGTAACTATGTACGTGGGACATGCACGATCAATTATAGTGGAAATCTTTTCCGCCTGAGAGATGGCGTCATTAATACCAAGATGGTTGATACAATTCACCAGTGTCTCCAATCTGGATTGGTACGATGAAATTGTTTCACCTTCCTTCATTTCGAAGTTGAAGAAGTCCTTCTTGGTAGCCTTTTATTGACTCTCCTTCAGATCTGAGCTTCCAACATGTGTCTGTTCTATTCTAGCCCATGCTTTCTTAGTAGTCTTGCAGTTGACTACTTTGAGCAAATCCTTAACTCCCAAGGCATTGTTCAATTATATTTTTGCCTTGAAGTTCTTCTCTATGCTAGTCTACATAGTTGGACCCCATTCAGACTTCTTGTCTTTCTTGTTAATTGGAACAACATAGTCTCCATCTTCAATGATAGACCACACCCGGTAGTCATTACTCTTTATCCATGTAGCAAAGAGAATTTTCCAGTGGTCATACTCTCTTGTATTAAGCAATGGAGGTTTGTTGTTCCCAATACTAACATTATGGTTGTTGTTGGTATTCATATTGTATTCTTGCACTTAACACACAATCTAGAGAAAACATGCTTTGATACCAATTGTTGGATCTTAACTTGTTAGTAAGCAAATACGGAGCTAGAGATGTTCCCTAAGTAGCAAAAATAACAATAAAAAAAGAACATGATATTTAGAGAGAAAAACTTTCTACTTGATCAACAAGTCTTAGAAAGAAAGACCTCTACCTCTAAGACTCATTCTCGGAGGATTTCAATCGTTCACTTATGTATTAAGTTTCAACGACTACAAGGCAAGTCAAGTTCCCTGGTAACTAGGCACCAACTTAAGTTCAACCAACTAGACTTCTTAAACCCTAAATGTAAACCTAAACAATCAATGAACTACCAACCTAAGTAATTAAACTCATGTGGAATCTTCACCTGAAAATACGACAAACAACTCGAACAACTTGAAGCACTCACTCTCAATTGTTCTCCGTCTTCAACTACACTTTTAACCCTAGCTATCCTAGCCTATTTATAGAGAAACTTCCAAATCTAATCTCAATTACAACTTGTCTAAGTGTGATGATATTCCATTCAGAAGATCTCTTTAACAGATTAAAATAAAACTATTTTCTAACAAAATCTTCAACCACTTGGATAATTCCCAAAACCGATCAATCTCGATTTTATCTCACGCCCTTATCCAAATCTTCTATATTTCTTCATATCTTTTCGCTGTCGAATCTTCTCCGCAGTCGTTCGCTCAAGATCTGGTAACTTACTAAATATAGAAAGTTGTGTAGCTTCCCGCATAGGCTTTCCAAATCCTCACTCGTTCCCTCTGTCGTTCCCTAAAGACATTCCTTCACTTCTAACGATGTTCTTGTAACAATCATGAGATACTAATTTAAACAACACATTAAACCAACAAAGTTTGTTATCATCAAAACTAAGTAAAACCATGAAACAATGAATGTTCCAGTAGCATGATTTGAATATTTCTTGGTGGTATACATCACAATATATTTATATATAATAGTAGAAAATAAATACTAATGAGCACTATTTTTCCTTTCAGTGAGTTTATGTTTTGGATATATTATTGTTGAACAATTGAGTATAAATTACTAATCACCAATATTTTATTTCCGATTAACATACATACATATATGTATTTATTTTGGATGGTGTACATATTTAATATCATATTGTGTGTAAAATTAACGAAAAATAATGGATTTATACTATAAAAATGCATTCATTTACACATTTGTATTCATTTAACTAAAATATAGGTGCCAAATTTTGACACATTTATTCGTCAAGGAATCGCATGGTATTTGCACCAATTATTGTCGATTCTTTTTTACTTTAAGTAATACATGCGAGTTTTGACACCATTTGTTGCAATGTTGCATGGCGATTTTTATGTCGCAAAAGGCGGGTGTGGGTCATAAGTCTTAGCGCCAAGACCATACCTTGAAACTTGTGACTATTGAACAAACCTATGGAAAGTTGGGGGGTTTATTCTCGACGCTTTTGGTTATCTAAAAACTACATACAACACAACTTTTTTGCTAAGAAGCATTTGAAAAATAGCCTTGATTGTTAATAGCTTCGTTGTGCTCGAATCTAAAAAGTGTCAATAATAACCGACATTGAAATTATAGGCGTTGTTGGAATGCACCAAAGCAAATTAACATCGAAAAGTGCATGAAAATGTCAATTAATGCTCCTTTCTAGTAGTGTTTATTATATTATACTTATAGTAGCAAGTATATATTTTGAAATAATGATAATAGAATGTACATAGTATTCCTCCCGACATCTTATCATGTAGGTCTCCATTTCGAGCCTCGCAGGCATTGATTTTCTATTACTCCATACTAGATTTGTAAAAATAGTTCTTATCCTCAATGGATTTTTTAAGTTTGTCTCAAAATAGTACTTTGGATTGTCATTAAACTTACCCAATCAAAAAATGTGCAAAAAATAAAATAAAATGTACATAGTTTGAGTCTAAATGTTTCATGAGTTTTTAAGTCAATGAAGGTAGATAGATATATCACTACAATTATTCTCGTATTTGAAAATAAAAATGATTTGTATTAACTTATATTAGAAATATCATGAACACAAAAATAAAAAATACTACTCCAGTTAGCAAAAAAACCGGTTTAAAAAATTATGAGCTTCTAGCATTACCTTTGTAAAAACTAAACTCTTATTACTTCTGAAAATTAATAATATACACATACTTTGTTACAACTTACAAGTGGAATTTTTTGATTCAGACCTTAATTTTGTTCAATTTTTTAAATTTGTGTTGGATCGTGAACGAGTTAGCAAGAGCTTGGGAACTGGCTGTTAAGCTGTTCCCAAGGCAGCGGAAGGAATAATATCGCAAGTAATTAAAACGCTGAAAGAACACATTTCCTTATAGAGGAACCCCACGACAACCAACTAGTTGTGTGGGTAAACCTCTACCTCCGCTTGGAGGATTTTGAATGACTTTCTTATTTTATTGCTTGTTCCTTAGTTACAATCAGCCAGGTTCAAACTTCTCTGTTCCTAAGAGTTCTACCTAACTCTAGCAACACTAATGAACCTTCTCAACTGAGTTCCTAAGCGAACTACTCAATTAAAACAAGAGAGTCAAACCTTACACCTTACAATTCAGTTCCCTTGCTCTTGGGAACTTCACCTTCACCGTCGTCGAGATCTGACACTCGCCGCCGGGGACTTCTCTTCTTCTCTTCTTCTTTCTCTTTCTCTGTTATGGGTATTTGTGAGTTCTGGGAGAAGTGCTCAATCCGAGCACTATTCATTTGGCTTTATACTCGAGTGAACTTGGGCTTCAATCGCATCTTTCATTTGTGTCCGAAATGCCCTTTGCTTGATGCCCAAGTTGTACTTTCTTCACATGTGACTTCAATTTGAACTAGGTCAACTTCTTGAATTGATCGGACCGTTGGATCAATCGTGACGGTCTGCTCCTCAGACTGTGCCTTCATCCTGTCCAAGACAGGATCCCGTGATATGCGCTGATCGGTCCTTGTCCTCACATGTGAGTTCCCATGTCGTGGGAACTGTCCTCTTCTCAGTTCCTTTGAGAGAAACTCTTCATCGTGTAAGCCTTTGTTCTCTGGTCATTCCTGGGAGTTCTCATTTCATGGGAACTTTTCTCTTCAGAGTTCCCTTGATGGGAACTCTTCATTGTGTGCTCCTGTGATCTTTGGTCATTCGTGGAAGTTCTTTGCTAAACCTGTGTTCCTTAGAAATACTTTATCGAAGCACATTAGTTCCCTTATAGCGTTTGTCATTATCAAAACTCGGAGAACTGTATCGTTGTTCCGATGTTTAGAACCAGAGGTCCCAACATCGTTCCAACAATTTCCCCCTTTTTGATGATGACAAACCTATCATAAAAATCAACAAGTATTTCAAAGCATGATATGCAAATGAGTTCCTACGCGTGTTCCTAGGGAGCCACTTCTTGTGAATAACTGAGTTCGTACTTACCTTTTTATGCAATTGTTCCCCCTTAGCTATAGCGTATTCTTTGATATCTTTTCAACTTAACTCATCTCGCATTTTTTGTCTTTCCCCCTTTTGACATCATCGAAAACAAGTAAACGCATAGATAAGGAAGGAAAAGAACACGCAATCATACTAAAAACCATTCATTACTTAAGCAAAAGAAATGTACATAGGAACACAAGAGAATATTTGTGGGAACATTGAGGCTAGGAAAAAGAAGGAAAAGATCATGGGCTTGGTGGGAAGAGGGCATCACAAAGCCGTGTCAAGACTTTTACAAGCTTTTCCTGGCCTTGAGCAATTTGTTCTTGGTCCCTTGCCATCTTTTCTTGTTCCCTGGCTATCTTGTCGAGAGTGTTGGCAATGTGCACCAACACTTGAGTGTTCCCATCCTGAGTGCCTTCACCAGATGGCAGCCTTTCTTGTTCCTCCACTGGCTCAGAGTGCCGCATTTTATGGACCACAGAGATGTCCAGTTCCCTACCTATGGTGACCTCTTCCTTGGATGTGTTGTAGAGGCCCTCTCTGAGCAAGAGTTTCTTGATGAGGCCAGCATAAGGAAGGGAGTGGGATTTGGAAGCCATACACTTCTCCATGTGCCCCAGAATGATGCGAGGAAGATTTATGGGCTTTTTGAGGAGGAAGTGGTAGAGGATGATGGCATCAGGGATGTTGATGACAAGGCGCTTCTCCTGGCGAGGGATCACCATGTTGATGATGAATTGATGAGCCAACTTGGCTATGAGGGATAGGTGATGAGTAGAGGTGCCAGTGGTGGGAACACGGCCCTCGTAGATCATGTTATAGATCACCTCGCTATTGAAGTCGCCCCAGCTCTTGGTGGGCAGTTCCTGGAGTCCCTGGACAGGGACCTGTAGTTGAAGGCGGATTGTGGAGGTTGTGAAGATGAAGTCGTCGCCTTCGAGGGAGAGAGTTCCCTTGGTGCCGTTGTCTTGGATCACAAAGTTGTTGTAGAATCGGCGCACCTGAGAGGGATCGACACTCACGGCCTCACTACATATGTGTTCCCATCCTTGGGCCTTGATCAGGTCCCATAGTTGCCCTAGCCCTTCATCGGTGAGCTGTTTTTCTGAGAGGATGAGGGGGGGGGGGGGGAAGGAGCTTGCGATTCTCAAAGATGTAGACTTTCTTGGGCACAGTTCCTTTCCCTTTCTTCTTTGTGTTCCCTCTGGAGACCGAAGTCTTTCCTTTTTGCTGAGGGGGAGCAGCCGCTTCGAGCATCAGTGGACGGGTCCTTTCCTCTGGGACCTGTGCCGACACCACCATTTGGTGTTTAGGAGCTGGGATGCCGGCAGGCTCTTTGTCAGTGGTGGCCTCTTCGTCCTCTTCAGTGTCATCACTGGAGGTCCCTTCATCATTGGAGGAGGTCAGCCCTGTTTCCTCCTCGTCGTCTTCCTGACGACGACTGCTTGTCTCAGCACCGTCAGTTGGTGCTGGGTTCCCTTCTTCTTGGGCTGTGCCCCCTTGGTTTTCGGAAGGCCCTTTGAGTGCGCCTTCGAATTCTTCCTCGAGGGCCTTCAGTTGGGCTTCCTCTGCAGCAGTTCCCATGAAGATGGGTGGCAGTTCCTTGGCCTTTTTGCGAACGATGACTCCAATGGGGAGATCATCCTCGTCAGAGTCAAGGTCGATTGTTTTCTGGGCCGAAGAAGGTGGGGAAGGGAGTTTTAGTGTGGTGGGAGAAGAGGGAGGTAGAGGAGAATTTTGTGGAGTTGGGACCTTGGGAGTGGAAGGAGGAGGAGTAGGAGTGCGAGCCTTGGGACTTGAGGTCCCAGAGGCAGATTTTGAAGTGATGGGGGATTTGGGAATGGGTGAGGTGGGTGGGGGAACTCTGGGGGAGGAAGAGGATGGAGGAGGGTTGGTGGTTCCCTCAACCATGGGAACAGGGGAGGAGGAGATTATCGTGGAGTCCCTGGGACCAGAGGTCTCAGAGATTGGTTGGGGAAGAGGGCGAAAGAGCTTCTCAACCTCGGATGGGTGAACGACGGCATAGGCATCGGGTTTGGACAGATTAAGGACCTCCTCCATGTTGAGGAGGGATTTCTTCTTTGGCATGGGAAGAGAGGGGGATGAAGAAGTGGAGATTTGTGAGTGTTTGCGTTTGGAGGATTTGTGTTTGGATTTTGAGGAGTTGTGTTTGGATTTGGAGGGGTCTTTGGAAGAGTGTTTGTGTTTGGATTGTTTGGGTTTTTCGTATTTGGAAGGGGGTTCGGATCCGAAACTGTCGACGATGCGAATTTTGGAGGAAGAGGGAGGTGGAAGAGTGGAGGTCGGCGGTGCTAGAGGTTGCGCCGCCGAGGGAGGATCATATATTTTAGGCAAGTATTCTTACATAATTGTAAAGTCCCTCTATGAGGACGTCGCGAAGGGCTGGATCTTGCTCCTTTTCGACGTCGTTCATCATTGTGATGAAGAGAATTTTAGGGTTGTTGAGAATCCATTCCTTCATTTGTTCATAAGAGTGGGCTGGAGCCATTTTAGAGAAATTTTGGGAAAGAGAAGATTTTTGGAAGTTTTCTCGAAAGAGGGAGGAGGCAAAGTTGCAGAGGAAGAGAATGACAGGGAAGGATGTGGAGGAAGGAACCCAAAAGTGGTAAAGTAGGGTTTTTATGTGAGAGAGAAAGACGAGGGTAGAAAGGGAAGTTGAGAAAGACCTCGATAACCGTTGGCCAATGAATGTGGGGGAGTGTTTCAACTTCCGTATCACACTTATGACGCGTGTCGCTTTCTTCCAAGGGAAGTCACTTCGAGAGATTCAAATGCTTGGCTCATAATGCTTCGAATTCTGACACAATTTCCCGTTTCCCAAGTGACGTTTCATTTCTCAGATCCAGTGTTCCCTGCTTTTGCCCATCAGTTCCCATGATCTTTGGAAGGGTCATTTTGAGTGGAGAGGTTAAGGGAACTCACACTCAATTTTCTGTGAGGCTAGGGAACTTCAAAAGAAAACCAGACAATTGCAACTCGATTTTGTCTGGTCCTTAGCTTAGGGTAGGTTTCATGATCAACCGTCATAGTGGCTTGTAGAGAGGGTTAAAGGGAACTCTGGTTGATCATTTTGGGCCAAAAGAGATAATGTTCCTCTGTACATATCAAGCTCTAGACTAGTAATATGGCAAAATGAAAGCACTGAGTCCTACAGTTCCCTATCATGCATTTCTAGTTAGACTAATCAAGCATTGAGGGAGAGACAAACAGGGACTCGTTTAGTTTAGAGTTATCATCCCTAGAAGCATTCGAAAACGCTGGTAGGGACGTCTGTCTAAAGCTTTGGTGAGAATGTCCGCAACTTGCTCTTCCGTTCTACAGTGTTGCATAGAGATGTTCCCATTTTCAACATTGTCACGTAGAAAATGATGCCTAATGTCTATGTGCTTAGTCCTAGAATGATGCACAGGATTTTTGGAAATGTTAATGGAACTAGTATTATCACAGAGTATAGGAACTGGGCCAAATGACATACCGTAATCCTGAAGTTGGGACTTGAGCCATAGTACTTGGGAACAGCATGATGCGGCAACCACGTATTCTGCTTCAGCTGTGGAGAGTGCCACTGAATTTTGCTTCTTGGATCCCCATGAGACTAGGCATGACCCAAGGAACTGGGCCATTCCTGATGTGCTCTTTCGATCAACTAGGTGCCCAGCAAAATCTGCATCTGTATAAGCAATGAGCTCAAGGGAACTGTTCCTTGGATACCAGAGGCACAAGTTGTCGTTCCCTTGGAGGTACCTGAAAATCCTCTTCACCTCTTTCAAGTGTGATTCTTTGGGGTTAGCTTGAAAACGTGCACATAAGCACACTGAGAACATGATGTCAGGCCTACTAGCAGTTAAGTATAGGAGAGAGCCAATCATACCTCTGAAGTTCCGTTGATCGACACTTACCCCTGTTTCATCGGCATTTAGCCTGGAGTTTGGTGAGATGGGAGTGTCGATGGGCCTTGAGTGGTCCATCCCATACTTGACTAGCATTTCTCTGATGTATTTTTGTTGATGAATCTTTGTTCCCTCTTTTGTCTGAGATATCTAGAGTCTTAGGAAGAACGTGAGTTCCCCTATGAGACTCATCTCAAACTCACTTCTCATGAGGTCCTTAAACTTCTCTACAAGAGTTTCGTTAGTTGCTCCAAAAACAATGTCATCAACATAAACTTGAACAGTCAAGATATCCTTAGACTCTTTCTTAAGGAAAAGAGTTTTGTCTATGGAACCTCGAAGGTATCCATGAGACAGAAGGAACTGAGCAAACCTGTCATACCATGCTCGAGGAGCTTGTTTGAGTCCGTAGAGGGCCCTCTCCAGGAAGTAGACGTGGTTGGGTAGCTTCTCATCTTCGAATCCTGGGGGTTGAGCTACGTATACTTCTTCATTGAGGTGCCCATTTAGAAATGCCGTCTTCACATCCATCTGGTATAGCTTTAAACCTTTGTGGGCTGCATAGGCTATGAGAAGACGGATGGCCTCGATCCTTGCAACTGGTGCGAAGGTCTCGTCATAGTCGATTCCTTCTTCTTGTCTATAGCCTTGAGCAACCAAACGAGCCTTGTTCCTAGCTACGGCCCCAGTATCATCTAGCTTGTTCCGAAAGACCCATCGAGTTCCTATGATGTTCTTGTTTTTGGGCCTAGGAACCAGTTTCCACACTTTGTTCCTCTCGAATTGGTGTAGTTCCTCTTGCATGGCTTGGATCCAGTCTGGGTCTTTTAGGGCTTCCTTAATGTTCTTGGGTTCCACCAAAGAGACAAACGCATTAAAAGCACAAAAATTATTGAGAGAAGAGCGAGTTAGCACACCTTTGTCATAAGGAGTGATGATGTTCTCAATGGGATGGTCTTTCCTTTGTTGGTAATTTCTTGTACGAGTGGGTTCCCTTGGACTCGTTTCACCTCCGTTTGAGGCTTCTTCTTCATGGGGACACCCGTCTTCAGCTTCCTCGCTAAGTGTCTCTTCTGGTTGTGCTGTTGTGTTCTCTCTTTGTTCCCCCTGAACACTTGATTCTGGTACGTTTTCATTCTGGGGAACAAGAGAGTTCGAAGCATCTTGTGGTTCTTTTGTTGAGGAGGGAACTTCAAAGGAGCTTTGATCTGTGGAGTTTTGATCTCCTTCATTGTTCCCTGATTGTGGGGCATTGTTCCCACTTGGATAGTCTTCATCTCTCTTTCTTGGTTCATCCTCGTCGTCGTCTTCTTCTTGTCTGACGAGCTTGAACAGAGTTCCCTTTCCTTGGGCCTCTGTTCCCATTTTTACAGATTTCTCGTCGAAGATGACGTGGATGCTTTCCTCTATCTTCTTAGTCCTCTTGTTATAGACCATGTATGCCTTGCTATGGGAAGAGTATCCCAGGAATATCCCTTCATCGCTTCTAGGCTCAAATTTGCCGAGGTTGTCCTTCCCATTGTTGTGAACGAAACATTTGCATCCGAAGGTCCTTAGATGAGAGATATTGGGCTTTCTTCCTTTGATGAGCTCATAGGATGTCTTCTTGATCAAGGGTCTGATCATGGCTCGATTCAAGATGTAGGTAGCTGTGGAGATAGCTTCAGCCCAAAAGTACTCTGGAACTCCACTTTCAAATAACATAGTTCTAGCCATGTCTTCCAAGGTCCTGTTCTTCCTTTCGACAACTCCGTTTTGCTGAGGAGTGCGAGGGGTCGAGAAATTGTGAGAGATCCCATGTTCATCACAGTATCTTAGGAACTGTGAGTTTTTAAACTCGGTTCCATGATCAGATCTGAGAGCCTTGAGTTTGAGTCCCATGCTGACCTCCATTCTTGTGATTAGGACTTCGAATTCTTTGAAGGTATCTGATTTTGATCTCAAGAATAGCACCCATGTGAATCGTGAAAAATCATCGATTAAAACATATATGTACCTCTTTCCTCCATAGCTTTCGGTGTGCATGGGACCACAAAGATCCATATGAATTAGCTCTAAGGGCTTGGTCGTGCTCACCATCCTTTTGGGCTTGAAGGAGTTCCTTGTTTGCTTTCCTCGAACACAGGCTTCACACATCTTGACTCCTTCAAGGTTAATTCGTGGGAGACCGACGACGAGATCCTGGAGGTAGAGCTTCAAGATTTGGTTCATGCCTGCGTGTCCTAGCCTTCGATGCCAGAGTTCCGTTTCGTCATGGGAACTTGCAAGGCACAGTTTCCTTGGTGGTTCAAACTCTGTGTCAACCACGTACACGTTGTTGGTCCTTCTTCCTCTTAGAATGATCTTGTTGGTCTTTTTGTTGATGACTAGGCATTCATTTGAGTCAAATGTGACTATGTTGTTCCCTTGGTCACATATCTGGGACACACTCAACAGATTGTACCCCAGATCCTTTACCAGATTGACGTTGCTGATTTTGATTGACTTGTTGAGTAGTACTTCCCCTGTTCCTATGATTTCTCCCTTGTTCTTGTTTCCGAAGGACACATGACCTCCTTCGGCCTTCGTGTGGAGTGAGGTGAGGTTTTCTTTATTTCCGGTCATATGATTTGAACATCCACTGTCGATGACCCATGTGGTGTTCCCCCTCACTGCCACCTGGAAGAAAAGTTAGTTTTTGATGACCCAAGCAAGATGACTCTTGCCTGGTTCCTTACAAGGAAAGATATTCTCGAACAACATGTAATCAACAATATTAACGTCACAAGGATCCCTAGAGTTAAGGGCAGAGTTCCTATGTGTGTTTCTACGGGTGGGAACTCTAGCAGGGTTGGATCTGTGATTTTGCCTTTTCCAGTATTCGTTGTTCTTTTGAGTTTGGGCCCTAGCTTTGGGACAGCTTTCCTTGTAGTGCCCATGAGCACCACAGTTCCAGCAGGTCTTGTAGTATTCTCCTAGGTAGTACTTAGGATGTGGTCTCTGTATCCTGTTTCTATCCATAGTTTCTTTATTAACCACTCTAGACCCGTTCCCTTTGGCTATCTGGACATATAGCTTGTGTCCAGTGTTCCCAGTGTAGTATTCTACTTCTCCATTCACTCCACTTTCCAAAACACGTATTTTTTCTTCTAAGTGAGCATTTTTCCTTTTCTCGCACTGAAGTTCTAAGGCCCTACATTCATTAATCTCTTGTTCACTCAAGGGGGACTTCCCTTTATTAGGGCTCTCTGACTCATACCCTATGCTGTGTTTGGCTGGCACAAATTTGGTCTGGGAACAAGAAGCTTTAGGGCTTTCAACCTTTTCACTTAGTTTTTGCAGAAAGATATTCTTGTCACTTTCTAGGGTCCTAATCTCATCTTCTAACTTTACGATGTGGGACACACAAGATTGAACCTTGTCCAATAAGGGCACGCAGGTGGGACATGGCTCAAGACCAACTAACTCAGCATTAGTTTGTTCTGACTTTTCTAGCTTCCTTTGCAATTTAATGTTATCTTTGACAAGACTTGTGAGAATTTTAAGCAGTTCAGGTTTCTCATAATTTGACAAAGAAGCAAGAACGGATTCGGGGGTTACCTCACTGGGTTGTTCCCCAGTGGTTTCTCCTAAGGCCATGGCGCACATGTCAGGTTGAGCCCATGATTCAGGCTCCTCGTCTTCATCGTCACTCCATGTGGCTATGTAGGCCTTTTTCCCTTTTCCTCGGTTGTCCGTTCCCTGAGGGCACTCCTTGGCAAAGTGTCCCTTCTTGTAACACTTGTAGCACGTTACATCCGAGAGGTCCTTTTCAGCAGATTTTCTTTGGAAACTCTGTCCTTTTCCTGAGTTCCCATAATTCTTCTTGAACTTCCCTTTGTAGAAAGATCGAAGAGCTTTTGTTACAAGGACTAGCTCTTCATCCTCATCTTCTTCAGATTCTTCATGTTGCTCTTGTACTCCCTTGATCACCTTTTCGAGTTTGAGAGCTATCCCCTGATGTGCTCGCTTTTGCTCCCTGTCATCTATCTTTCTCTTCTCATATCCCACCAGTTTTCCAAAAACCTGGTGGAGCATAAGAGCTCTATTTTCGGGATTCTCTTTGAACATCGTTCTTTCATTTGTCCATTCTCCAGTCAACCCATTGAAGAGTTGTTGAACCTTCATTTTGTCGGTGACTTCCTCTTTAGTGATCCCAAGGCCAGTCATCTTGGTGCAAAGTCCCTCAAAACGGGATTGGTAGCTATCAACGGATTCTCCTATCTCCCCATTGAAGAGTTGTTGAACCTTCATTTTGTCGGTGACTTCCTCTTTAGTGATCCCAAGGCCAGTCATCTTGGTGCAAAGTCCCTCAAAACGGGATTGGTAGCTATCAACGGATTCTCCTATCTCCATCTGGAAGGTGAAGAACTCCCTCCTTGCGTTCATCTGAAGATCTTCTCGGAGGTCTGAGTTCCCAATGTGCATTTGCTGAATGGCTTCCCACACTTCCTTTGCCGTGTCTAGGTTTGCCACTCTGTCGCAGTCTTGCATCGACATGGCATTCTTGAGGTACTGGATGGCTTTGAAGTTGGCCTCCATGCACTTGTACTCATTAGGTCCCCATTTTGAAAGGTCATTCTCAATCGCTGGATCAATTTTGAAGTTCCCTTTCTCTATGACGCACCAAGCTTGGTAGTCCTGGCTGCGCATCCAGTTCTTCATGTCGCGTTGCCAGACTTCGAATCTACCAGTGATGAGCCTTGGTGGCTTGCTGTTGTTGTGACCGACTTGGGTGAGTTCGTGAGCCATGTTTGAAACCTGCGATGCTAACACAAATCTAGAGCAACCTGGCTCTAATACCAATTGTTGGATCGTGAACGACTTAGCAAGAGCTTGGGAACTGGTTGTTAAGCTGTTCCCAAGGCAGCGGAAGGAATAATATCGCAAGTAATTAAAACGCTGAAAGAACACATTTCCTTATAGAGGAACCCCACGACAACCAACTAGTTGTGTGGGTAAACCTCTACCTCCGCTTGGAGGATTTTGAATGACTTTCTTATTTTATTGCTTGTTCCTTAGTTACAATCAGCCAGGTTCAAACTTCTCTGTTCCTAAGAGTTCTACCTAACTCTAGCAACACTAATGAACCTTCTCAACTGAGTTCCTAAGCGAACTACTCAATTAAAACAAGAGAGTCAAACCTTACACCTTACAATTCAGTTCCCTTGCTCTTGGGAACTTCACCTTCACCGTCGTCAAGATCTGACACTCGCCGCCGGGGACTTCTCTTCTTCTCTTCTTCTTTCTCTTTCTCTGTTATAGGTATTTGTGAGTTCTGGGAGAAGTGCTCAATCCGAGCACTATTCATTTGGCTTTATACTCGAGTGAACTTGGGCTTCAATCGCATCTTTCATTTGTGTCCGAAATGCCCTTTGCTTGATGCCCAAGTTGTACTTTCTTCACATGTGACTTCAATTTGAACTAGGTCAACTTCTTGAATTGATCGGACCGTTGGATCAATCGTGACAGTCTGCTCCTCAGAATGTGCCTTCATCCTGTCCAAGACAGGATCCCGTGATATGCGTTGATCGGTCCTTGTCCTCACATGTGAGTTCCCATGTCGTGGGAACTGTCCTCTTCTGAGTTCCTTTGAGAGAAACTCTTCATCGTGTAAGTCTTTGTTCTCTGGTCATTCCTGGGAGTTCTCATTTCATGGGAACTTTTCTCTTCAGAGTTCCCTTGATGGGAACTCTTCATTGTGTTCTCCTGTGATCTTTGGTCATTCGTGGAAGTTCTTTGCTCAACCTGTGTTCCTTAGAAATACTTGATCGAAGCACATTAGTTCCCTTATAGCGTTTGTCATTATCAAAACTCGGAGAACTGTATCGTTGTTCCGATGTTTAGAACCAGAGGTCCCAACATCGTTCCAACAATTTGTCTTAATATTTTAAAAAAATAATTATATATTTATCTATATTTACTAAATAAAGATTTTATATTTTTTTGAGTTATGTAGAAGGTCTATAATTTGAAGAATTTACAACTTCCTTTAGATCGATAAATCCTTTGAAGCGTGAACTAATAACAAGAATGAATGACTCTTGAAAACTTTATGTGAATAATATTTTCTTAGGCTGATTTTTTTTTTGAAAAATTAATTATAACAATAATTAATTAATCAGGCAAAAATACAACTTTATTCCCAACTAAACAAATCCTCCAAGTAACGCACTAGTTATTTGATAGCACGTAGTTCCAAGGGAAACATCGATCACCTCCAATGCGTGAGTGAAGCAAGCATGGCCCGGACTGTTTGACAATCCACATGCAATTGCTCCCACAAAGTGCTGCATCTCTGACCTCCACATATATATCGAACCAATGCAACTCTCCATCAAACGTGAATCCACAAAAGTAGAGCGTCGACCCGAAAGGAGAAGGCTTGAATTGGAATTCGTAGATCTGGGAATATGGTATGTAGTGGACCCCTAGGTCGTGGTGTTTGTCCTTGCAATGGATCAACAATTTCTCATTCGACTCTAGCGTGTTGTTGATCTGCACCACTGCTTCTTGAAGATTTATAATGGCTTTTGCACTTTTGACGTTGCAAATTATGGCTAGGGATGCTATGAATAAGAAGAGTACAGTTTTCACCCGGATGAGGGTGAGAGGGTTTTGAGTTGTTGACATTGATAAAATTGTGCGGCTAATTAGATTTTGGTTTTTACTTTTTTAGCTAGAGTTGTTGTGATAGGAGAAAATGGTTGATTTATGTGCTTATATATAAATCAATTAACCATTTGTTTTTTTGGATGCAATGCAGTTGAATGATAAGTTCAAATTATCAATAGTAGGTTATCAATGGTCTATAATTAATGTAATACTATAATGCTATTATCTGGTTGAGGAAATGCAATAAATCTTAGTGGTATGCATATGCTGATATTTAGTGATAAACTATTAATATGAAGTATTTTTTTACAAATGCATTTATACATTTAATGTGTATCCATCTATAATTTGTTAATTTTATATAGCGTAACTGATTTGATTATTGAGAAATGTAATCAATGCTATGATAAAATTGAAACAAGACGTTATCAAAACTTGAAATGTAATTGCTAAAATTTTAATATATTGACTTTTATGTGTTTGTTAGATTCATTGATAGGGAGTATTTTTGTAAATGCATTTATACATTTAATGTGTGTCCATCTATGATTTGTTTATTTTATATACTGTAACTGATTTGATCATAAAAAATGTAATCAATGCTAGGACAAAACTGAAACAAGACGTTATCAAAAAACAAGTTTGGGTCGAACTAGAGTTATGTTTAGTGAGAAATGTCTGAGGGTGTTATTTTTTTACTTTTTAATGATATTAAATATGTCTTTTTAGACGATCTTTGGAGGACATAGAGAATATATGACTAGAGAAGTATGCTAGCATACTAAGTTAAGGTGCCTTACTTGTGAGCTCCGAGGTCTCGGGTTCGAATTTGACTTCTCACACTTCTTTCTTTTTACTACTTTCCCCTTTTGATTTCTCTTGAAACAATACCCACAAACCATCTTGTTACACTTCTTTAAAATTTAAAGTTTTCGCTAAATACATTTTAACACTCCAAATATATTTATATGAAATAAATTTCCTTTTTACAATTTCATTTATTTATAGAGAAATTAAACAAAGTGTAACACTTTACTTATAATTATTAACACAAAATAATTAAGGTACCACTTAAAAATAGTTTCATCTTTGAAACTAACAAGAACTAAGCAAATACTAGAATAAAAGAAAGTTTATAAGGTAACTATCATTACTATATACTAAAGTGGAATTTAAAATAATATATATATATATATGGTCCCACTTTGAAGCATATCATCTATCTATTCTAGATCAATCTGATTGGTTAATTTAATTGAATTATTTTTAATTAGTTGTATTTATATATTAAACAAAATAATTAATATATTAGTTTTATTTTTGGATAGAATAATTTTTTTAGATAAGAATAATTTTTTATTTCCTGATAGAATTATTTTTTTAGATAAGAAACATATAGTTTTTTTTAAATATCTTTGCTTATATTTATTTTAAGAATTATTTTAGAAATGAAAGTTTTTTATAGATAAGATATTTACTTATAGTTTTTTAAAAACACCCTTGCCTATATTAATTTGATAAAATTTTAAAAATACAATAAAATAATACAATAATTCTATAAAATTCCGTGCAAGGCACGGGAACTAAAACTAGTTCTTTTTTACAAACGAGGAGATATATTAATTTAAATTTAAATAGATTAAAAATCCTAAAATAATATTTTTAGGTGTTTTTGGCCCAAAACCATCTTGTAAAATAAGTGTTTTTTTCAGAAACCACCTTTAAAAAACATATACACTACGCAAAGCCCCGTAAAAATAATATGCAATACCTAAGTTTCTAAAAATTAAAAAAAATAACCTGTCAAAATTAAAATTTTCAAGACCAAAACAGTAGAACTACACGAACCCTGTCTTATCTTATCTGCAATACCTAGGGTTCTCTTTCATATGTGGGAGTTTGTAGAATTTAATCTTTCCTCTTCGAGGGATTTTAGATACTCTTTAGAATTCTTAGAAATTTTACAAATCTATATAATCCAAGTATGATTAATTGAATTAGGTAGGGTAAAAAGTTGTGAAGAGGGTAAGAAAACGCAACCGATCTCTAACATCCAATTAGCCTATTAAGTTTTCAATCCAAGTTTGATTAATTAAATATAGTAGTTTCTCATTCCAATTGGCAAACATGTGGCATCAAGAATGCACCCGGGTAGAAGACGGAGGGGCGAGAGGGAAGAGAGAGTAAGAAAATCGTGTGGGTCATATTTGTAATTTTTTTAAAATTAAAAAACTGTAAACTAATTTCAAAAAAAATTGCATAGCATAACCCTTAAAAAATTAAGCAAAAACACCTTTTATTACATAAATAATCAATTTCAACCACCTTAAGTTATTTTTCAGTGATATTTTATCCTAGTTGGACTGAAATAACCTTTCTATTTTATTTATATTTTTTATACTAGTGAAAAATAAATTTAAAAAGGTATTTTGGTCTAATTAGGGAAAAATATCACCAGAAAATATTTTAAGGTGGTTTAAATTGAGTTTTTGTACCATAAAAGGTGTTTTTGCTTATTTTATTACAAGGTGGTTTCTTAAAAAAATACTTATTTTAAATGGTGGTTTTTGGTAAAAAATTTAATTTTTCTTAATCTTGAATAATGGTTATTAATGTAAAGTGATAGTGTGGAGTTTAGTAATAGAGTGTGAAGAATAACATTTTCCATATTTATTACTTATTTAAGTAAATTGCGAGTTAAAACTTTAAGTATATCAACGCAATGACTTATTTATATTACATAATTTACTGAATTGAGTTGCGATCTCTCTTCATTGGTTACCACCTCCTCCGGGTACTTTCAAGCTCAATTCTAACGGATCTTTTAAAAGGAATCTGGTCAATTTAGGAGGTGGAGCTCTCATCCGATCTGCTTCTGGTGATTTATTCTGTGCTTATGTCTTTCAATGTGGTTTTTGCTCAGCCTTAACTTGTGAGTTATGGGCTATGTTGCATGGTTTCCTCCGATCCTCCATGATGGATACGGGATATTAGAACAGATTGATAGTATGAGTATGTTAAAAATAACTAAAGTCAGAGCTTAGGAGCACAATAATGCAGTGAGTAGAGGTTTAGGTTGGAAGAAGAAAAACATTTTGTGGGACCTACCTTACTAGGCAAGTTTGTGGGTAAGACATAATCTGGATGTCACACATATTGAAAAAAAATGTCTTCAATAATGTATTTTTCACCATTCTCTGCATTCTAGGAAAAAGGATCTAAAGGATTTGTGCAGGTGACCGGAGTTGGAACCCGACGAGGAGGACACTAGGTACCCAAAGGCTTGTTATGCGCTAGATCATCATGAAAAACAAGTGCTTCTTGAGTGGTTGAAATCCGTAAAATTTCCAGATGGTTATGTTTCCAACTTGAGTTGCTACATTGACTTGCATAAGTTTAGACTTTTTGGGATGAAGAGTCATGATTGTCACGTGTTCATTCAAAGGTTGTTGCATGTTTCTTTCTTTGCATTTCTTTAGGGCAAAGTTTGGGAGCCCGTTGCTTAACGAGTGCGTTCTTTTGGGACCTCACTTGTTATGAGCTTAAATGTCAAGTAGTTATGAATTAGCACAAGGAAATACCCAAAATATTATGCGAGCTGGAGCAAATCTTTCCCTCGGAATTCTTTTATTCAATGGAGCACTGGCCTATTCATCTGCCAAGGGAAGCTTCAATTTGTGACCTTATCCAATATAGATCGATTTATCCATTTGAAAGCTATGCTAAATTGAACGTACGTATTTTTGGTAACATATATTTGCTCTTAGTTTTATAAAAACAAGCTATTATTTTTTAATTTGCAGGTTCCTAAAAAGTCTGAAGAACACGATTGGTAATAAACCTCACGTTGATGGCTCAATATGAAATGTTTATCTCGTTCAAGAGACGTCCACCTTTTGCTCATATTATTGTAATTCGCACACCGCAAGTAATCAAGTGGATGTCACTCGCAATGTAAGTTGCACACTTCTTGTTTGGGCCGATCCAGGTTATTTGTTTATTTTCATATCAACTGATCGAACATTAGGTAAAGCAAGGGGTCATGTGCTCATAGATGTTGAATATCATTTGATCCAAACTTACATACTCGTGAATTGCAAAGAAGTAGAGCTCTTTATTGAATAAGTGTGCACAAATATATATATTGTACATTAAATTGCCAAATTAAATTAATATATGTTATTCAATAATTATTTGATAGATATTATTTGACAAACTTCGTGTGCTTGTCAAATTCAACAATAATTGAAGCTTAACAGCAAGTCATATTGGAAACTCACTTTCATCTTTGGTTCAACTCTCATGTAAGGGTTAATTAATTTATATAATGAAATACTTTGTCTAAATTTCAAATGTATAATGAAGTAATTGAAAACTTTTAATTCCTCCATATGTTGGCTGACAGTTTGACCATTTCAGATCCTTACATGACAACACTAGCTCGTGGACCCACTAGAGCCGTCAGGACATACCTTGGTTATGGTGTGAACAGTTATGGATTCCACATAAAGACACATGCATCAACCCGATCAACTGATGAGGAGGACTACTATGATGTCCCGAAAAGTTTGTCCAGTATTCCTTTTCGGGTGTCCCGAAAAGTTTGTCCACCTTTTTATCTTTCCTTTTATGTATATATCAATATTTTCTTACAATTTTACCTTCATTCAATCTCATTTTTCTCCACATTATCAAGTAAATTTTTTACCCTTTTAACACATTTTTAGTCATTTTCTTTATTTTTCTATTTCTTCTCACTTTTACACATCACCATCATAACCTCTCTCCTCTTCTCGCTGGTTACTTTTGATTCTCTCTCTTCTTCTTAATAAATGTTAAATACGTCCTTTTGGACAATCTTTTGGGGACAAAGAGAGTATATGACTAGAGAAGTATGCTTGCAGACTTAGTTGAGGTGCCTTATGTGTGAGCCCTGAGGTCTCGGGTTCGAATCTGACTTCTCACACTTCTTTCTTTATGCTACTTTCCCCTTTTGATTTTTCTTGAAACAATACCCACAAACCATCTTGTTACACTTCTTTAAAATTTAAAATTTTCGCTAAATACATTTTAACACTCCAAATTTATTTATATGAAATAAATTTCCTTTTTACAAGTTCATTTATTTATAGAAAAATTAAACAAGTGTAACTCTTTACTTATTATTAACACAAGATCATTAAGGTAATATCCTTCTATGGAAAGAACGGATATTACATTAGTACCGCTTAAAAATAATTTCATCCTCGAAACTAACAAGAACTAAGCAGATACTAGACATAAAATAAAGTTTATAACCTAACTATTATTTTTTACAAACGATGTGATATATTAATTTAAGTTTAAATAGATTAAAAATCCTAAATTAATATTTTTGGGGTGTTTTGGCCCAAAAACACCTTGTAAAATAAGTGTTTTTTAAGAAACCACCTATTAAAAAATCAAGCAAAAACACCTTTTATTATACAAACAATCAATTTCAACCACTTTAAGTTATTTTCCAGTGATATTTTATCCTAGTTGGACTGAAATAACCTTTCAATTTTGTTTTATTTATATTTTTATACTAGTAAAATAAATTTAAAAGGGAATTTTGGTCTAATAGGGAAACATATCACCAGAAAATATCTTAAGGTGGTTTAAAAGGTGTTTTTGCTTATTTTTTAAAAAGGTGGTTTCTTATTAAATACTTATTTTAAAAGGTGGTTTTTGGTTAAAATTTTAAAATTTTATTATTTTTAATCTTGAATAAGGGTTATTAATGTAATGTGATAGTGTGGAGTTTAATAATATAGTGTGAAGAATAACATTTCCCATATTTATCATTTAATTAAGCAAATTGCGAGTTAAAACTTTAAATATATTAGCATAATAACTTGTTTATATTACACAATTTACTGAATTGAGTTGTGATCTCTCTTCGTTGGTCACCACCTCCTCCGAGTACTTTCAAGCTCAATTCTAACAGATCTTTTAAAGGGAATCTGGTCAATTTAAGAGATGGAGGTCTCATTTGATCTTGATAGCTTGCATTTCAGAGCATCTTAGGACATGCATTTAGGACCTTAGTTTATATGTTTTTATGCATTAGTCTTGTGTTTTCTAGTACTTTTAGTTTAGTTTCCGTTATAGATGTCTACACGCATATTTGTATGCTTTTCAGGTACTTTGGAGAAGTTTGAGCTTCATTGGAACGCATTTGGATACTTAGCGGAATCAAGACTTCAATCTAGGAGGCAACGGGACCGGAAAAGAATGATTAAAGAGCCGAAAAGAAGGAAGCACACGAGCAAGGCCAAGGTCGTGCACTAAGGTGCACGGTCGTGCAGGCGGTGTCGATAAATCTTCGGATCGTGTGCCTTGGGCGCACGATCGTGCGTCTAATCTCAGAGAAAGGCGTCGCCCGTGCGTGCCAAACGCACGACCGTGCAGCACCACGACACGGGTCGTGCGTCCCCTAGGCCAATATCGTGCGCCAACATGGGTCGTGCGTCAAGTGCACGGTCGTGCGTGGTCAAGTGCACGGTCGTGCATCTCGTAGTCTAAGGTCGCGCGTCGTGGATCGTGCGCCCCTCTAGGTCGGGTTTTTGGGCCGCCTCTTCCACCCTATCCTTAGTATAAATACTTTACTTTGTTTTCTAGATTGGGGTTCGACTTTTAACCTAGTTTTTATTGCTTGAGAGACAAGTTTAGAGAGATTTGTTGGAGATTTGAAGACTTTGTTTTGATTTTGAATTGGGATTTGCTGGATATTAATCAAGTTTATTTGTTTCTTCAATTCAGTATGTTTCCTCTCGTTATTGAAATGATTTCTTCTCTTTCCATGTCTAGCTAAACCCCAAATTCTAAGATTGGGGTGAACCCAATGATGTGTAGGTAGACTTATTTATAAAATTGCACAATCTATTGTTTGAAGCTTTGTTTGATTCAATCCTAGATGCTTTATGCCCTAGTAATTTATTTGAATGGGAACTTGCCAAAGTTTGAGACTGAAAGGTGAAAACTTTGATAAGTAGTCAGACAGGGAATTGAGACTAAAAGGTACTTTTTCCTGTTGGCACTGTTCTAAAAATCCCTACTAGGCCCCGTCTAGGCCCCGCCTAGGCGCTGTAAGGTCCTAACCCGCCTAGCAGTCCAGACCGCCTAGGCATCCGTCTAGGACCGCCTAGGAAACCGTTCAGGCCGTCTAGGCGCTAGGCGGTCCCTTTCCGTCCAGGGTCCGCCTAGCGTTTTTTAGAACATTGCCTGTTGGAACCCTAGGATTTGAACCTGAGTTTTCTCTATTATGAAAATATTTTGAATTCTCTTGTGGAATAACAATTGTCATAGAAACCTTAAGGTTGGGTTGAGTTAGCAAGTCGCGAAAGCGGATGTTGATTCAATTTAATCTTAAATTCTAAGTGCTTAAAGGTCTAGATTTTAATTTGCAAGTCACGAAAGTGGATGTTTAATTGAGTCTAGATACGTTTGTTAACATTCGAAAGAATTTAGCGGATACATTAGACAATTGCCTTCAAACAAAGTCATAATTAAGATTGTGCAATCATCTTTTATAGTCTACCGAAGCATTATTGTGGTGATCCTTAATCTAAGAAGCCTTTCTCTCATTGATTTTCTCATATATTTACTTGTTTGCTTATCATAATTAGTTTCATAGCAAAATTCACACAACAATCTTTTCTTATTTTTTACAACTTAGTCTACTATTTTGAATATAATTAATACTACATAGTCCCAGAGTTCGACACCTTAGTATTACAACCGATCCCGTACACTTGCGGGGTAGGATTTGACCTATCAGATCTGCTTCTGGTGATTTATCCCGTGCTTATGTCTTTCAATGTGGTTTTTGCTCGGCCTTAACTTTTGAATTATGGGCTATGTTGCATGGTTTACTTGGTAAGTTGATTGCTAAAACTGATTCAATGGAAGTTTACACCCTCCTCATGTTATGTGCCTTGTGCACTCATACCGACTACTTAGTCAAACACTGTTAGGATATTATTGATAACAACAACTAGGATTTCACATTCAGCATATTCTTCAACATGCCAATCTGGCGGCTCATATCCTTGCTCAAAATCTCTTCTTTTTTTACTCTTACTTAGAATTCAACCTGTTACCTGTTTAGTTTATGTCTATTCTTTTAAATGATGTATCTTTGCTAGGAGTTGTAAGCCCATCTTAATGAAATAAAACCTTACATGCCTTGCATGCTTGATGATAAAAAAAAGTTACACTAAGAGACCGTAAATACTTGTAGGGTTGTGCAAACAATGACTAAACCGAGAGGCCGGACTAGATCGGGACCGAGACAGTCTATTCCACGATCCACTATATTTTAAAATTTCGGGTTACGGTCTGGACTGGATTAATAGGTATATTTTTAAAAATTACTAGCAATAAGGTCGCGCGTTGCGCGACGATTATAAGATGGAGACTTCATTTTAAGAGTCACTAAGAAGTGTAGAGATATAGAAATGACTGATGAAACCCGAAATGAAAGGCTCGCTGAAGACAAGAAACGAGATTATTATATTCGAAAGTGCAAACACTTGCTTCTTTATTTGACTTTCTTTACAGCGAGGTTTACAGGCCCACGAGGCCAACAAATTATTTGAGAATTACACCCTTCACCTCCTACGATTATCCGAGATCTCGACCTTCCGTTCCTCCAGGACCCTCGGGACGCGGGACACGGCGTCGGTGATATACGCCGCAGGGAAGCTCGAGGGCACGTAAGGAGGCGGCGCTGAGGTCGTCCCCACAACCGGTCGCGCCTCGACCTCAGTAACAACCTCGTCGGGGGTAGAAGACGAAGCCATTTCAACGCCCGACGACGTTCGAAGATGGGAGAAGCACGAATTAATAGAGACCTCGGAGTCGCTTGAAGAAGGCTCGCTGAAGACCAGCGAAGGGGACCTCGGATTCTGAGAGTCGCTGAGTTCTACGCTCCCCGCGGACTCCGAAACCTCCTCGTAAAAACCCTCTTGGACTCTGAAAGCGAAGCCGGGCGGAGGGCTAGCAGAGGCTCTCCTAGGCATGAAAAGAACGATGTCCAGGCCGCGGAAGGCTAGCACCTGGAAAAGAAAGAAGCATTGAGACGTCGGGCACTATAACCAAGAAAAAAGCGGTGCGAGGTCGTAACCTCGGAAGAAAAGCGGTGCGAGGTCGTAACCTCGGAAGAAAAGCAGTGCGAGGTCATAACCTCGTGAGAAAGAGAAATCCCGGATCATAAGAGGCGAGGAGCCACGTGGCACCCTAGGGGCTACTCTGACAAGATAGGACGGCGAGGGAGAAGTCGAAGCGCCAAAAAGGAAGAAGTCGAAGCGCCAAAAAGGAAGAAGTCGAAGCACCAGAAAGAGGAAAGAGAAGATGAAATGGAAGCCAGCGGTCGAGAGCGGCGGTGGAGACCCTAACGTCCCATCAATCAGTCGTCAGGACGTTTGGGTTTCCCAGAGCTTCAAAAATTCAAAACCGCCGAAAAATAAAAAGAGACAACCGTCGATTGGAGGGCGAGGAATCCAAGTGCATGGCGTTCGCCACCCTCACCCCACTGTCCCGCCACCTTGTCGCCGGTACGAAACACCAAGGGGAAACCACTGCCCTCTAGGGCGCGCGGCGAAACGGAAGAGAAAAGAAGAGAAAGGAGCAAAGGGAAAACGGCGAGAAAAAGCAGGCGGAAACTCACGCCGACCTCACCACCGCTGTTTCGCCACCATGATGCCGGCGCGAAACACCAGGCGACGCTCCATCGCCTCCCAAAACACGGCACAAAAAACAAGCAGGGAGAAATCAAAAGCAAACAAGAAGCGGGAGAAGAAAAGTCGAAGACTTACTTGTTCAGAATCGACGAGGAGGAGGCGGTGGTGCAACCGGAAGATGGCTGAGGCTCGCCGGAAACCGTCTGAAGAAACCATTCGCAGGAAGCCAAAAAGACAGAAAGAGAGAAGGCGGAAATCTGGGAAGAAGAAATAAATGGGGAGGCGTGTGAAGTACGCACTTATAAAGGGCAGGCTTGGGCCTCCCCTACCCAGTTAGGCTTATTGGGCCTGTCCCTCCTGCGCGGCCCATTAAGCAAAACACGAAGAGCAAGCCCAGAAAAGCTTTACCTTTGCCAACCAAAGAAAAGCTAAGTGTGGAACCTCGCAAAGGGAGGTCTTCGCAAGATGCTCCCCAGGAACCTCGGAAACCCTTGAAGCCTAGCAAAATGCCTACCCACCTCTCAGAGCCTCGCACCCCGCAAATCTTTGAGAACTTATGCGCTGCGACCCTCGGGGCGAGGTCCCCAGGCCATGGGGTTGTGATGATGCTCAAAATAGCGAAGCAAGAGGTGGGCCCGAGGTATGAGGGTCAAACCAGGTCAAAGGGACCCCCGAGGATGATCCTGGGGCCCACAACCATACCCTTTTGTTTTAACAAGATTCCTACCCCACGAGGTCCCCCTCGACCTCGGAGCGAGGTCTCGACCTCGTAACCGACTCTACTTGCGCCCGCCCACCATGACCACTCAGCGAACGCCGCTCTTCGAGCCAATCACCGGCTGCCTAGCCTCTAGGCCAATCAGAGCCCTTGATCTCGGGCGTCCCACATCGGACAACGACCAAAACTCGACTCCCCAATCCTCTATAAAAAGAGGAGATTCTCGAATGGAAAAGGGGTCGAAAAACATCTTGAACTCAAGAACTTTCTTGCTCGTTGAAGATCGACGTGATCGGAACACCGTTAAAAGGCCTCGCAATAGACAAGCGAAGTCCACAAAAAGACTTCAAGCCTCACAGAGTCTCCGCTCACATCAAAGACCTCGCTACACCACCTCGCCAGCCTCTTACACCTCGCTCTACCTCACATCAAAGACTCCGCAACTCAACCTCGCTCAAAGGGACCGGCAAGTAACGCTTAGAGCTAGCTGGCCACTGGGGGATCTCGGACATTGTTAGGTCGAGATCTCGGATAATCGTAGGAGGTGAAGGGTGTAATTCTCAAATAATCTGTTGGCCTCGTGGGCCTGTAAACCTCGCTGTAAAGAAAGTCATAAATAAAGAAGCAAGTGTTTGCACTTTCGAATATAATAATCTCGTTTCTTGTCTTCAGCGAGCCTTTCATTTCGGGTTTCATCAATGACATTTACGTAAATTTATTTAAAGGGGCATGGTTTTTTTGGAAAAGGAATACGGAAATGGCATTTTCGTAAATTTATTTAAAGGGGCATAGGTTTTTTGGAAAAGGAATATGAAAATGGCATTTCCGTAAATTTATTTAAGGGGCATGGTTTTTTTGGAAAAGGATATTAGAAAGGAGAAATAATGAATTAATAACAGCCGCACGATAGTAAATCAAGCGGCCGAAAAAAAACGGATTATTACACCCATACGATAGTGCAAAACAAATTTTATAAAATTGGATGGGTATGATCAAAACCTACGTACACTTTTATAATAGAATAGAAATATATATGTAGAAAATAATATAAAATATATTTGATATACAAACTAAATTTTTAATAGCTATATTTAACATAAAATCTTAAAATTTATTGTCCATTTACACTAGAATATTAGATTGGACTATAATTTAACCATTTTTTTACTTAAAAAATTAAAATTTTATTATAAATACGCAAACTCGGTCCTTATGATCCAAAACCGGACTGGTTGAACACACCTGAATACTTGTCTAAAAATTGTTAGTCGACTAGATAAAGTTGCTTCTAGAAGGATAAAAGGCCCAAAAGATATCTGATGCTGTTCCAAGCCCAAACCAAAACACAAGCTCAGGCTATTCCAGATATATCATACGACGTCGTTGTGGAATTAAGCACATGAAAAACCCTAGTACTGTCCGTCATCTCCCCATTCTGCTCTTTGTTGTAATCGAGGCAGAGATCCTTCTTCTTGCCGTCTCCGCTCGCACCTCCGCTTCACTCCCTGCTCATCTCGTCAGATGGTATGCTATCTCTCTTCCTTCTTCTTCTTCCTCCTCCTCTTCATGTATCATTTCAAATCTGGAAAATTGAAACAATTCTTTTTGTTGCTGTATTACGCAGGCTCCGAAGAAGGATAAGGCTCCACCTCCTTCCTCCAAGCCCGCCAAATCGGGCGGTGGAAAGCAGAAGAAGAAGGTCAGTTAGTTTCTCTCTCGCTCTCTGTTTGGGCTAGGCATAGGAGATGTGTCTCTTTCGATTTTGGTGTTTTTAATGGCGAATTGAATGTGGTTATACAGAAGTGGAGCAAGGGAAAGCAAAAGGAGAAGGTCAACAACATGGTGGTGCTTGACCAGGCCACTTACGACAAGATCATCGTTGAAGCCTCCAAGTACAAGCTCACCACCCCTTCTGTTCTCTCCGATCGTATGAGGGTAATTATCTTTCCCGCTTTTCTACTGCATTCGCATTTTTGTAGTGTTTTTAATCTTGCATTTGTCCTTCCTCTTTTTTCTTGTTCTGTAATTTCTAATGCCTAAAATTATAGTAGATCAACTGAAAGATAGAAAATTGTCCTCGAGTGTTGGTTTAGGCAGTAATTGTTGGTGTACATTTGGTAGATCTTATGCGTTGCTAATAAACAAATCTCAGTCTGCAATGCAGACTCTCATTCTTCCTAAAATTTGGTTTCATAGTGTTCTACTTTCTTCTTTGCAATTATCTTGCTTTCTTCTGTTCTCTTAGATGGCTGCATCCTTCTATATTAGACAATGGTAAATTGAAAGCTTCTTGTTTAGGGGGTTTGAGCAGTATAGTAATTTGCCAATCTTATCTACAAGTCTGTTCTACTAGATGGCTGCATCGTTCTATATTAGACAATGGTAAATTGAAAGCTTCTTGTTTAGGGGGTTTGAGCTGTATAGTAATTTGCCAATCTTTTCTACAAGTTTTGCTGATGTTAACTATTTGATAATGAAAAAGTCTTTTTTATTTAGTTTAAGTGCTTATTCTAGGTTTTGTTTATTAAAGTGTTTGGAGGTGATGGTTTTTCGTTGTCTAGGCAATGGGGGTAAACCGCCAATTACTAAAAGATGATGGGTGCCATCTACCTTGTGATAAAGACTGGTTATACTAGATTCATTTTCAAAACAGTGCATGTTACAACTTAATGATTGTTGGAAAGTTAAGAATTTATTAAATCCGTCATAGAGTGTAGTTTGCATGAATCTAACTGAAATATGATTTCTGCAATGCTAAAGTGTTTGGACTATTTGGTTCCAAGCCACTATATCTTCTCAAATCTCAACTCATATCTTGCTCTGATTAGTACTTACCAATGCGATATTTTGTGTATCTGACCTGGTTTTCCAGGTTAATGGATCTGTGGCGAGGAGAATGATTAAGGAACTGGTGGCAGGAGGTCATATCAGGATGGTGTCTCACCACTCAAGCCAGCAGATCTACACCAGGGCAACCCACACCAACTAGGAAGCAAATACTTGCCTATAATTTCGACTTTCTTACCTCTAATGAGCATGCCAAATTTTGCCATATTTTTGTTAGCTTTGTTTGTTGGATGGATGATTTCGGAAACAAATGGGGATTTAGTATTTTGGGAAATTGGTTCTTTCAAGGACTTTCTTTCTTGCATCTTCGTTTCACAACGGCCTTGCAACTCATGTTTGTTGATTTGTTAGGTGATTTACTAGTTGTCCCCGTCGTGCCATGCACGATTATGACTCGATATTTTTTAGATATACTATAAAAAATATATTAATATACAAAAATATAATATAAAATTTAATGTAAGTAATTTGTTGATCGTAATATGTATAAAAATTACTTTGTTTTTAAAATCAAATAAAACAAATTAAATTTAGATTATTAAGTGTTAATAATGAGAATAATATATACAATGCTCATAAAATGTTATGGTAAATTTTCAAATTGTGAGTTGCAATAAAAGGAAAGTATTTTGACCAAACTTCTCATAAGGAAGTATTTTAATTAAAAAAAGCATAGATTTATCAAAATATATAGGCCTATAATTATCTATTTATATAAAAAAAATTTTATAAGGAAAGCATTTTTTATCATTATAGTTAAATATGACATGTAAGTGATTGGGTGAAAATAATACGATGTGGCACATGACGTGTCAAAAATTACATGACATGGCTTAAGGAAAAGACGACATGTGGCAAAATCCGATGTGGCGTATTCTAGAAGAGTCCACAGCTGACGTGGCGCAATGTGGTGGCTCCAAAACCTTATTGCTTTTATATATATAGTAGATTAGGTTTTCATTTATTTTAAATAAAAAATATATTAATTATATTGTTTGAAAGATATGACTTTGTTAAGATATGTGATACAATTTTGAGTTTAAAATGATTTTAATAATAATGATGAGGTTATTTTAAATTAATTTATAGTGAAAGTAAGTAGGTTATGAAGAAAATGATAAGTAGGTAGATCTAATATTAACAAATTAGTAAAGGTTCACATTTTAATAAATCTAGATCTAAACGATGGAGAAATTAACATACTATCACTTTCTTATTTTATTAATATTGTATGGGAGAGGATAATTTGTTTTTTATTTTTGATGGAAACGAATTTTTTTTTTCTTATTTAGAGGATTTCAAAGATCACCTTCTTGTTTTAGGAGATCCGAAAGATTAGTGACATGGAAAAAATAGACACTTGGCATATGACATGGAAAAATTATAATGATGTGTAAATTATAAAAATTCGACATGTGGCAAAATCTATCGTGGCACAATCTCGAAACGACATGTGTACAAAGCTGATGTGGCGCAACGTAAAGGCTCCAAACCTTATTGTTTTCATATATATAGTAGATTTTTCAATTTGTGGGATAAATATTTAATTTTGATTGAGATTAAAATTAATTCATTTAAATTGGTAGATTTTATTAGAGTTAATTTGCTCTAGTACTTAACGTGCCTTTCATTGCAAACATTTTTTCGTGATCAGAATGTGAAATTTTAGAGATTAAGAAATTAATTACATATGACGTATCATATGTATGATTTGTATACAATTTGGTCAAGAAGTGCTTTGGTAATATTTTATAAGATTAGACCATTAACAAAATAAGATTATTAATAAATTTGCTGAACTTAATATTATTAAAATTCACAATAAAAAAGAAATTGGAAACAATCTGGTAGATATATTAGGTCAAACTTAGGATAATTTTATTTATTAGTTATAAATAAGGGAAATATTTTCCTTTCTAAAAAGTTAATAGTAATTACCCTAAATAATATGAAGTGGCATATGAGGTGTAAACAATGATATGACATGGCTTAATAAAAAGATGACACGTGGCAAAATCCAAGGTGGCACATTCTTGGGACGACACGTGGAAAATGATGAGGTGGCGCAATGTGGTGGCTCCAAACCTTATTGCTTATATATATATATATAGTAGATTAGCCTTTTTTATGTGAAAAGGCCGGCTCAAAAATGGATACAAAAATGTTTATCTTGCTCAAAATATTTAAAGAAAATTGCTCTAGATTTCTTGGCTCTTTTTTGTAAGAGGTTGTCTTGTCAAAGTTAATGCATGACATATTGACATGATCTTTATGTTCATCTTTCCTTGCATGCGTACTTTAAACATTTCTCGGTCCGTTAACCCCCCAACAATAATATTTAAACTAATGGTCATATGCCAATCTAGTAAAGGGACTTGTTGTATAAAACTATTCGCTATGTACCCCAATCTGTAGTGAATCGTTCGTTATATAACTAATTATTTTAAACCATCCGTTGAAGTCGTTCTCTTAGCAATCAAGCCGTTGTTGCCGACCAGTGCTCTTGAAATGCCTCGACACTTGTATCGCTTAACCCCAACTCTACCATTAAGAAAATTCCTCTCTGGTTTTTAGGAATTATTGGACGTGAGAAAAAGACTTCAATGATGTTGTCAAATAAGCTTGGAGCCCCCATGAATCGGGGCTTGCTCAATTCCGGGTCATGTCCAACCTTACCAAAGCCAAAACCGCCTTAAAGAATTGATAGCATGGGAGATTTTGCAAGCTTGAACTCTTTTAGTTGAAGGTGTTGAGAGGCACAAGATGACACATGAGAATTTGCAACAAGACTATGCCAATGAGAGCTTGCAAGAGGCAATGACTATTACCAATAATGAGCTCCAACTTTGAATATGGACCAACTATTTGAATTTGCGGCTCAACGAGCCAAGATGGAATGACTTAAAATGTGAAATGTTCTTTAATGGCATCCGGGCAAGATGAGCCGGGATGCTATCTTTGCTTTGAAAGACTCGGGTAGGAGTTTGCTTGATGACAAAATTGAAGTGTAGGCCGAAATTGTTAATTTCTACATTAATCTCCTTGCTATAGAACACTCTATGGGCCCAATTGACTTCCAATGCCTTGAAGGAGTTGTGCTCACCCAAGAAGACCACGACACTTTCAACCTTGTACCTTTTGAGGAGGCCATCAAGAAAATCTTCATTAGCATTGACAACAAATCCCCCAAATTGGATGGTTTTGGGAGCTTGTTCATCGATCATTGTTGGGACTTCATCTAGAACAACATTTGTGAGGCCGAAAGAGAATTCTTCACCTCGAGTAAGCTCCTCCGCCAAACAAACGCCACCTTCATTTGCTTGATACCTAAGGTGAGCAATCCCTTCTCGGTGAAACGAGTTCTACGCCATTTCTTGTTTCAACACCACAATGAAGGCACTCTCTAAAATCATGGTTGAATGGTTAAGACCATGCCTTGAGGAGATTGTCTCGTTGGAGCAAGAGGCCTTCGTGCTGGGAAGATCAATTGCCCACAACATTGCCATGACACAAGAGCTAGTGAACCGATGTAAGAGCAAGTGACCAAGAGATTCATGATCCAAGTCGACCTCCATAAAGCCTTTGATAGTGTGAGATGGGACTTCCTTGAAGTCGCTCTCAACTGCTTCAACCTCCCAGAAGCCATGGTAGCCATAATCATGAGGTGTGTCACTGCCCAACCTATTTCATCCTTGTCAATGTCGAACCTAAGGGATACTTTGAAGGCAAGAGGGGATTTTGCCAAGGGGACGACCTCTCATCCTTCCTCTTCATGGTTATAACGGAAGTCTTTTGTAATAACTAGTTTCGTTTTGTTGAGTTCATCGAGACGAAGAATCAAGATTTCTTGTTTTACATATAGTCTAGTTTCTAAGTAAAGTACACTTGAATAGATAAATAAAAACTTATCTACTTTTTTTCCTTTTATTGGATTAATTAATTAAGATTAATTTTACTTTCTCTGATCATGAGATTGTTTAAACAATATTAAATATATGTCAAGTTTATCCAAACTCACCTTTTGGATAGAAATCCGCTCATCGTTAACTAATTAACCTATTTTTTTTCTCCAAACTAAACATAATATCATATCAATTAACCGATATCATCGCCGCCACATCGTTCTTTTTCTTCTTCTTCCTTTCGCCAATGTTCACCAGTCACCCCCTCTGTACATCGAATTCTAGCTACCATTGTCACCTGGCTTTGTCGTCGTCACCTTGTGTTCCTTCTGTAATATTCGGGTTTCGTTTTTCCTTAATTAGAGCGAAAAATGCGAGTTTCTTAATTTGCAAGAAATTGAGATTTCTTGTCCCACAAGTAATATTGTGGGAAGTATTTATTATTAATTATAAGCTATTGGAAACATCTTTATCTATATATACCTATTAATTTAATTACACCTGTTAGCCAATTTTTCTATATATACCAAAAGCTTTAGATCTTATCTCTAAGTAGTTACGTAATATATATTCTAATTAACCCTAATTATATCTACACTAAACAAAAGCAACTGTGCCTAATTCTTCTACCCTCGAGAGACGGCGCCCACTCCTTCGCCCATTAACATCGCCATTCACCGACCCTCTTTTTCCCTTGCTTCTTCAATTCGTCGTCCCTCGTTGCAATCGTTGATCGGTCGTCACAGCGTAATCCACCACTGTCGTCGGAGTTAGTCGTTGCCCAATCGTACGCCTCCCAATCTTCGGTTGTTCCGCCTCATAGGTAGTCTCCGTTCAGAGTTCAAGGCCGACGTGGTCATCGTCCCGTTGGGCCTCACGTGCTGGATCGTAAGATGGCTTATACTCGTTTGGGAGGTCTGTTTCGGTGATCGTCGGAGTCGCGAGAGCTTTTCCATCGTCGTCTTTGTCGGTATTCTTTTTCCAGCCCTCCTTTTTTTTGTTCTCGTTACCGTGTTACGCTGTCTTGTTCACTGGTGTGGGAGGGGTGGTCAGGAAAGTCGGATGGTGATGGATGGTCCTATATATATATTAACATAGGAAGTTGTTTCTGGTTTATAATTTATACAAACCTTTACTAGTGTAACAATGGTATATATATATATACTTTTGTAAGCGGATCAAATGGACTGGGAAGTAGATCGAATTTGTATGTTAATAGATTAGTAAGATGGCTTAGCAAGTTAATGGACTGGTTTAGTGGCTTGATAGAAACGTGTATACACATTGTTTTTGGTAGAGCAATCTAATTCGGACATAGTGGGTTTTTATTTAGTTTAATATGCTTTTGGAAGGCTTATGCTTATACTTTGGTATGTATGTACGTAGTTTTTTTTTAGGTTAGGGTACTTTTAGTGGGACTAGATTAGTCTAGTGGGTGTTATTTTACTAGTTGATTAATTAGTGGTAATCGTTAACATGTCTAGGTTAATAGCTTTACTCAGGATCGTGAAAGTGAACAAAGGGGTCGTCTTTGAGGTAAGTCGTTTTTCGACTTGCTCGGTTCTTATCTCCCTTGTTAGATTGCGTATCGATATTGTAGGGCGGGTTTTGGGAACTAGTCCCGAATACCTTTTAAATTGTTTTGAGCTCCTTGTGTGTTGTGTGCGTTAATGATTTTAAATGTGTGTTTTTTCGGAAATTATTTTGGAACGTTTTCTCTGTGTTGGTGCCGTTTCCGACACGGCCCATCGTAGCTGGTGTTGAGGAAGAGTTGGCTACTTTGACCCGTGTGACTGGGAAAATCGTACCCCTTCAAAACGAAAATTATTATCTGTGTGTTTTTGGCAAGCGCTCCAGTGGAGGCTTAGCCAGGGGTTAGAAGGGAGATTGCGAAGTGGAGTGGGAGGGCCTGCCTCTGCACTCGGCGCGGCGATGAGCGCCTTGGAAGACGGATTGTGGACAAAGGAAGAATTGCATTGTTGTGTGATTGTGATTGTAAATGCGTATGTGACTTGTGTGACTGATATAACTAATTTAGGTATTGGCGTTTAGAGTTATGATTGCGGTTGTGGATTTGTATGCTGACTTTAGATAAATGATTTCAAAGCGTTCTACAGTTTCCGTATTCTTTCTAGCTTGGTAGATTAGACGCTGACCCTTCGGGGAATATTTTACAGTTCCGGGTATGAATCAGGGAGCCGTGCAGGAACCGAGGCAAGATGGCGGGCCGGAGCGGTAAAGAGCGCGTGTCATAGTGGGATTGGTTTATACTAGTTTATTTATAATAGTTAGAGTATTGATTTTAATATTTGTTAGACGGAGTTGGTATTTTGTTTCGGTTATTATCTCTTTGGTTCAGATAGTCCAGTTTCAGTAGGCGTTGTGACGTTCTTGAATATTTATAATTTTCGGGGATTCATGCATTATTACATTTTCTAAGTTTTATTAAATAAAGGTTGGATGTTTTATTATGTTTTCTCGTCGTGCCCGAGTTGTAAGGTCCTACAGTGTAGTTGTTAACCTAAATAATAGTACCTTGTAAGGTCTATTCCCTAGTAGCGCCTCGTCGAAAGACGGGGTGTTACAAATTGGTATCAGAGCCAGGTTGACAACATGGCACAAGGAACTGACCAACAAAGAGTACCCGAGGTCCAACTTAAAACAAAATCGGCCGGTGTTTTCAAAATGTTTTCATTGGGTAGACATGTTGCATATAGGGGGTAGGTGACACGTCGCGACTCCGCCCCATCAGCCGAAGAACCTCACGTAGAATAGTAAGAATTAGGTTGAAAAATAGAATGTTTAAGTATTGACCGTGGGACTTTCTATTATAGATGGCCCCACCAATCAGAGCTAGAGCTGTTGCAGCTAACGGAAGAGGTCGCGAAAGAGGCCGCGGTAGAGGCCGAGTAGGAGGTCGTGGCAGGGGTAGAGGAGAGATCCCTGTAGCTGCCGAGCCAGAGGTACAACAGGATAACCATCAGGAGGAGGTTGCTGAGAGTCAGGATGTGGCTGATGTTGTTCATCGAGAGGACAGTGCCTCTGTCGCTGGAGGAGGTCTCCCAGCAAACGGGACTCAGGTGGGAGGAGGAGTACCACCAGCAGGATTGGCCCCAGAGGTGACTGCTGCGATTCAGCTGTTATTGCAGACGTTGATGGGTGCGGGAGCTGCACCGAATCTGAACGCAGCTGCAGGGCAACAAGGAGCTGAGAGGAGGGCACCTGGACCAGATTCTATTTTGGCTGCCCAGCTGGGAGCAGCGCCAGCTTCTGGAGGACCAGTGATAGTTGATCAGGTGGTCGAACCGAGGAGACAGTATCGTGAGCCTCAGCCTGATAAGTGGCTCGCAGAGTTTAGGAAGACTGGAGTACCGAACTTTGCTGGAGCTCAGGATGCTGACGTAGAGCAGTGGTTGAGGAGGGTGAAATCCGCGTTGGACTCCATTAAGGCACCGGAGGAGCGGAAGATGTCCTTGGTACAGAGTCTGCTACAGGAGAGCGCTTTTGACTGGTGGGAATGGTGTAGGGACCACCGGAATGAGGTGACTTTCGAGGAGTTTGAGAGACGAATTCGAGATCAGTACTGTCCTCCGGTGGTGAGGGCGGCTCGGGAGGCTGCTTTTCGGGATGCTGGACCCGAAAATATCACAGTATCTGAGACTATTCTGAAGTTTCAGCAAGAGTTGGCAGCGGTGCCAAATGTTGCCCCTACTGAAGAGTTGAAGATTGCGACCTTCCTGAAAAGGTTGCAGCCGCATTTACGTGCCTATGTGTCTGGTCTCCGACTCGCGACGTTGGGAGAGGTTCAACAGTCTGCTTTGGCGTATGCTATGGCCACTCTGAGGCCGGAACAGGTGGATGCTCAGGTAGGAGGGGGTAAGAGACGGAAAATGGCAACTGCAGCGACTTCTAAGGGTGACGATCAGAGTAGACTAGAATTCCAGCCATCGGGACGCCAAGAACGATCACAGCAGAGTCGGGCTGCCGGGAATCAAAGACAGTGCTACAACTGTGGAAGCGTTGAGCACTTGAGAAACCAATGTCTAGTCCTTGGCAGGAGGTTTGGACTATTAACATAAACAACCGAGGAGCAAAAATCGAGTAGTATATAATTAGCTTTATGAGTGACTTGGAAAACAAAGGATAAAGGCCTTTTTGGGTATTGACAATAATACAAGGCAGATGGTAAGAATGAATCAACCCAAGGGGGGCTAAGGATACTACCTAGGACATGAGGAGAAGTTAGCTATGTGGTTGAACGCGGACTGTATTGTTTCATTCGAGCAAGTTCGTCGCAAGTAAAGTAGTGCATGTGATTTCTGGACATCTAAGTCATGTGAGCATTGGAAGATGCTTACAAAGTAAATGAGAAGTAGATCTTTTTAGCGACACTGAGTTGAGGATTAGACTAGTCAAGCGGGTTTCTTAGTGCTTGGACCAACTTGTGATGCTAGAATTGAATACTCAAGGAAAATATCTATTGGAGAAAGACTAGATACACCAACTCCACCTCCGTGAGAGGTTCTGTTTGGTTCACAAGGAAGAAGGTTGAGATAAGGAAATTATGTATAGAGTGGTAGAAGCTGAACCTGGGATTATGATGGGAGAATCGGTTGTTATGAAACATTGGTTGGGTGGATGACCATAATGAAGCGTGACAATTCTTCGGATTTGGTTAAAGGACAAGTTCTTTTTCAATTGAGGACTTAAGAAGAAGATGTCCAAAATATAATCGCATTAGATAAGAGAATTGCAAGTGTTGTAAGGAATGTTGTGAAGCTTAACTAATGTCGAGTGGGGTATGTGAAGTTTTGGGCAACAACCATTATCGACTAAGTGGACGATTGTAGGGGTGTTTAGCAACAATATCTCTATCGACTCTTGGACTTGGAAGAACAAGTTTCGCTCTTGGAGACTACATTCAAGATTAAACGATACCAGTGGTGTGTAGAGCTCATGGAGTATGATTTTGGATAACCAAGGAATCTGTTGCGAACAAGTGACCTATGTCGAGAAAATAAGGCTTGATCAAGATGGAATTGATGTGGTATCATGGTAGAAGTATCCTTAGAAATGAGAGTGTGTCTTCTAGGATTAAAATGTTATTACTGGATTGGCATAAGGAAGGCTTCTAGTCTAAACCACCATTGACCAATTAGATTGCAAATAACAAAATCGCTTGGATTGTTAGTTACTAGAAGAGTTGTGGCTAGTTGAAGGGTAGGTTGACTTGCCTATACAAACCACCTATATCAGAGAATTGTAGGAGTTATGCAAATTTTAACAACGCCTCAAAGCCATGAGAGGTGTGTTACGATGAAAATAATTTTGAGTAGTCGCCTATACATAGAATGAGATAAAGTCATAGGAGCCATGCGAGTAGAAACAAGATAAGGAATGAGTGATCAAACCCAAGGGATTGGATACGAACGAATTCAGTATATGCTAAGTTTGGATAGAGAAATATTGACTAAAGAACTCTTGGATAAGTAAAAGTTGAGGCATAAGACGCTAGGATGACTCGAGCGATTCGAAGATCATGACTTGGAAGTTTTAGGGATATCCAGAAAAGAGAGTGTTGAAGGAGGCATTACAAGGGTGACAATTGAATTTTGGTGTCTAAGATTTAATGACCAAAGGCATTGGGTATCTTCAAATATTAGTCGAATACGACTTAGAAGCGGATGTTGATTTACTCAAATGATCCGCACTTATAGGAAAACTGAATAAAGAAACAAAACCATAGAAGTAGTTCAATTGTACTATGGATAAGAGATAAAATCAATGTTCTAGGTGGAGAAAATTTACTAGCAATAAGACACATGTGGGGTTTTGAGAACAACAATGATGACCTCGAGTGCACAAAGGATGGTCACCATTCAAGAGAGGAGCTTCATGGTTAGATTTTGGGCAGTAAGGGCACGAGGCAATGGGTCGAGACTGCACTTCACGAATACTTACTACTCGCTGTCTGTGGGCCAATCTATAAGGACGATCCGGGCACTGGAGGGGATGTCGTTGTCTGCTTGTTTAGAAGGCAACTAGTTTATACAATTGGAATTAATGGAGTTTCTTATAGTAACAATTAGCACGTCTTGTTGTGAGAGCATATGTTAGCTACCGCAGAGTTGCCAAAAGTCCTACGCGGACAAGAAATGGTGGCCATTAGCGTTCGAGATATGTGCACATGTATAGTTGAGACTGTTGTAGACTTGTGGAGTCAAGAGGTTTAGAATGAAAGGGAAACTTAGTCCTCGGTACATCAGATCGGTTGTGTTTGAGATTCTTGAGAGAGTAGGCAAAGTAGCGCATAGGTTGGCGTTGCCACCAGCCTTCGATGGGATTTTCCCTGTTTTTCACGTGTCACAATTGAGGTAGTATGTGCTTGCCCTTGTCATAGGCTCAACTACGAGGAGTTGGAGGTTTAGCCAAATCATATTTTGCGAGCGCAATCGATGACGATTTTAGATAGATGAACGAAGATGTAGCAACATAAAAAGATACAACTCGTGCTGATATAATGGTCTCAGTGAGGAATCAAGGAGGCAACTTGGGAGACTGATGCCAGAATAAGTGAAAGCTACCTGGAGTTTTACATGAGCTTATTAGAGGCTTTTGGAGCTAGAGGGTAGTAGAAGGTCATAGTTGTACTAGTGGTTGAGTATATAGGGTTGTCTATTTATATTAGATTGCTATTTGTATTGGTTGCTTGAACTATGCCCTGAGCGCTTGTTTTATGTCATGTTATGTTAGTTTGTTGTGCGGTGTATGACTCATTTTATGTGCAGTCCCTTTATTCTATCGAATTAGGTTCGAGGACGAACCTCCTTAAGGAGGAGAGGTTGTAAAACCTCGGAAATTATTATGGATTTTCACGCATAGCAATGGAAGTTTCGGGACGAAACTTTTCTTAAGGGGAGTAGTATGTAATAACTAGTTTCGTTTTGTTGAGTTCATCGGGACGAAGAATCAAGATTTCTTGTTTTACATATAGTCTAGTTTCTAAGTAAAGTACACTTGAATAGATAAATAAAAACTTATCTACTTTTTTTTTCCTTTTATTGGATTAATTAATTAAGATTAATTTTACTTTCTCTGATCATGAGATTGTTTAAACAATATTAAATATATGTCAAGTTTATCCAAACTCACCTTTTGGATAGAAATCCGCTCATCGTTAACTAATTAACCTATTTTTTTGCTCCAAACTAAACATAATATCATATCAATTAACCGATATCATCGCCGCCACATCGTTCTTTTTCTTCTTCTTCCTTTCGCCAATGTTCACCAGTCACCCCCTCTGTACATCGAATTCTAGCTACCATTGTCACCTGGCTTTGTCGTCGTCACCTTGTGTTCCTTCTGTAATATTCGGGTTTCGTTTTTCCTTAATTAGAGCGAAAAATGCGAGTTTCTTAATTTGCAAGAAATTGAGATTTCTTGTCCCACAAGTAATATTGTGGGAAGTATTTATTATTAATTATAAGCTATTGGAAACATCTTTATCTATATATACCTATTAATTTAATTACACCTGTTAGCCAATTTTTCTATATATACCAAAAGCTTTAGATCTTATCTCTAAGTAGTTACGTAATATATATTCTAATTAACCCTAATTATATCTACACTAAACAAAAGCAACTGTGCCTAATTCTTCTACCCTCGAGAGACGGCGCCCACTCCTTCGCCCATTAACATCGCCATTCACCGACCCTCTTTTTCCCTTGCTTCTTCAATTCGTCGTCCCTCGTTGCAATCGTTGATCGGTCGTCACAGCGTAATCCACCACTGTCGTCGGAGTTAGTCGTTGCCCAATCGTACGCCTCCCAATCTTCGGTTGTTCCGCCTCATAGGTAGTCTCCGTTCAGAGTTCAAGGCCGACGTGGTCATCGTCCCGTTGGGCCTCACGTGCTGGATCGTAAGATGGCTTATACTCGTTTGGGAGGTCTGTTTCGGTGATCGTCGGAGTCGCGAGAGCTTTTCCATCGTCGTCTTTGTCGGTATTCTTTTTCCAGCCCTCCTTTTTTTTGTTCTCGTTACCGTGTTACGCTGTCTTGTTCACTGGTGTGGGAGGGGTGGTCAGGAAAGTCGGATGGTGATGGATGGTCCTATATATATATATTAACATAGGAAGTTGTTTCTGGTTTATAATTTATACAAACCTTTACTAGTGTAACAATGGAATATATATATATACTTTTGTAAGCGGATCAAATGGACTGGGAAGTAGATCGAATTTGTATGTTAATAGATTAGTAAGATGGCTTAGCAAGTTAATGGACTGGTTTAGTGGCTTGATAGAAACGTGTATACACATTGTTTTTGGTAGAGCAATCTAATTCGGACATAGTGGGTTTTTATTTAGTTTAATATGCTTTTGGAAGGCTTATGCTTATACTTTGGTATGTATGTACGTAGTTTTTTTTTAGGTTAGGGTACTTTTAGTGGGACTAGATTAGTCTAGTGGGTGTTATTTTACTAGTTGATTAATTAGTGGTAATCGTTAACATGTCTAGGTTAATAGCTTTACTCAGGATCGTGAAAGTGAACAAAGGGGTCGTCTTTGAGGTAAGTCGTTTTTCGACTTGCTCGGTTCTTATCTCCCTTGTTAGATTGCGTATCGATATTGTAGGGCGGGTTTTGGGAACTAGTCCCGAATACCTTTTAAATTGTTTTGAGCTCCTTGTGTGTTGTGTGCGTTAATGATTTTAAATGTGTGTTTTTTCGGAAATTATTTTGGAACGTTTTCTCTGTGTTGGTTCCGTTTCCGACACGGCCCATCGTAGCTGGTGTTGAGGAAGAGTTGGCTACTTTGACCCGTGTGACTGGGAAAATCGTACCCCTTCAAAACGAAAATTATTATCTGTGTGTTTTTGGCAAGCGCTCCAGTGGAGGCTTAGCCAGGGGTTAGAAGGGAGATTGCGAAGTGGAGTGGGAGGGCCTGCCTCTGCACTCGGCGCGGCGATGAGCGCCTTGGAAGACGGATTGTGGACAAAGGAAGAATTGCATTGTTGTGTGATTGTGATTGTAAATGCGTATGTGACTTGTGTGACTGATATAACTAATTTAGGTATTGGCCTTTAGAGTTATGATTGCGGTTGTGGATTTGTATGCTGACTTTAGATAAATGATTTCAAAGCGTTCTACAGTTTCCGTATTCTTTCTAGCTTGGTAGATTAGACGCTGACCCTTCGGGGAATATTTTACAGTTCCGGGTATGAATCAGGGAGCCGTGCAGGAACCGAGGCAAGATGGCGGGCCGGAGCGGTAAAGAGCGCGTGTCATAGTGGGATTGGTTTATACTAGTTTATTTATAATAGTTAGAGTATTGATTTTAATATTTGTTAGACGGAGTTGGTATTTTGTTTCGGTTATTATCTCTTTGGTTCAGATAGTCCAGTTTCAGTAGGCGTTGTGACGTTCTTGAATATTTATGATTTTCGGGGATTCATGCATTATTACATTTTCTAAGTTTTATTAAATAAAGGTTGGATGTTTTATTATGTTTTCTCGTCGTGCCCGAGTTGTAAGGTCCTACAGTGTAGTTGTTAACCTAAATAATAGTACCTTGTAAGGTCTATTCCCTAGTAGCGCCTCGTCGAAAGACGGGGTGTTACATCTTTAACCCAAGGGATACTTTGATCCATGATTCTTAGACATGTATTACGACCCTCCAATTTCACATCAGTAGGATTAGACCTTGTAATCATTGTTTCATTTCTATTTAGTTGATCATGTTGCTAAGTTGTTTAGTTTCCTCATACATCGATGTATTGTCTCTCCCTTCGTAAGAATCTATAGTGTGGCGCAAACCTTTTTTGAGGGTATTTCAATAAAGTATTGCCTTTTACTTTACATTATGTGCATACCATACCTTTATACAAATGTTAAATATATGGAAACACTTGCTGATATTTTATTCAGATGAGGAGCCTTTTGAGGATATTATGTGCATACCATGCCTTTACACACGAGGAACCAACAACAAGATCGCTTTAAATAGTGCCCCGAGACAAGACGGAAATGATGGGTCATAATCGCACGGTAAACTCGAGCCCTCCGATAACATTTGACGCTTCGACTATCCAGTCTCAAGGGTCTTAATTGGTGTCAAATGCTCCTTCATCCTTGATGCCTCTTTTCTCTTGGATTGGTTTTTCCGTGTTCTTATCCAATTGTCCTATGTTTGTCAACTTTACTAAAGGTTGGTTGCAAATGCTCCTCTTCTTTGCCTTTCGTAGGACATGTTCAGTTTAGGTTTTGCCCTTCCTTTTGTTTTGTTTGACCGCAAACTGGTATGATGAAACTGGGTTGACATGTGCTTATGAACAATTTACTGTGACAGTTTGCATTGCTCACTTTTCTTTAACTTCTATTCCCAACTTTCATGTTCTTAACTTTGCTAATGTTGTTGAACAACTTCAAGTTTTTACCCTTATCTATGTTAACTACTTGCTATTTTTTCCTTCATTATTATGTTCTGATATCATGACTCATTGCTACTTTCAAAGTTTTATATGGTCTCGTTTATTACCACTTTTTTGGAATATTTTACAATCTCTACTGAACTATATTGTAATTCCTTTTCATTTTTAGTACTTGCTTTTAAATGAATACCTTGGTCTTTATTGGTGGCTAATGATACCTTATCTTTGTGTTGTTTTATACTTTGGTGTGGTTGAGGTTTTGTTTCCTCAATTCCCTTGGTTTGCACAATCTAGGCTTTTCTTAGACCTTGCGGGAAGTTTCAATGACAATTTTATATCAACTTTACTTTTAAAGAGATTGAATCAAATGAAAATGGGGCTTATTATGAAAACTAAAAACAAATCTGAACTATCCCATTGAAACACTAGAAAATTTTTTAGGCCATTCGATTAAAAAAAAATAAAAAATAAAAAATAAATCAAATAAAAACAAAAACAAAAACAAAATTTAATTTTTTTTTCTTACTTTATTTTTTTAAAGTCTATTTATGTATGTAGAATGATATAAATCGAGTATGAACGTAAGACCATAAAACGTGAATATGCAATACTAATATGTGAACGTACCTATATTATATGTGAACGTATACTAAATTTTCTGAAGTTAAAACGCGGTTATATGTGAACAACCATTGTAATAATGTGAACATGTGTATAAAATATGTGAAAACAACATAAAATGTCAGCCGTCGTGTTTTTGGCAAAAATAAGTGGAAAAAAATAAATAAAAATTTATATATTTTTTTATCAAATTTTTTTAAGCCGTTTAACGCTTGTATTATGATTTAATCGAACCTGAACATAAGACCATAAAACATAAACAAACAATAATAATATGTGAACACACTTGTAATATATGTGAACATATTATAAAATCTCTGAACTGAAAAATGTGATAATATGTGAACATGTCTTATAATAGTGTGAACATATACTTAAAATATGTGAACGGAATGTAAAAAATCAAAATTCATGTTTTTGGGAAAAACAAGCGAAACTAAGAAAATTAAAAAAATTGTTTTTTTTTATTTTTTTTATTTTTTTGTCAAAATTACCATTTTGCCCCTATCTCTTCTAATCTTAGCCATCCATTTCTCAAATCCAAGGGTCCACATTTGTTCTTAGTTTTCATGATAAGCTCCATTTCCATGTGAATCAACCTCTACTTTTAAATAGTAATAGTGATTGATGGTGCGCGAAATAATCGCTAAATAATCAAGGGCAAATTAGTAAATATAAGAAAAGAGATAACAGACCGTGTTGCGTATACGAGTCTAAAATGATATATATACACTTGAACATAACAATATGTATAAATATATGTATAAATATATGTATGAGTACACTCTTTATGTGTAGGGGGGTCTCGTGCATGTACATTCAGCCAAATATCAGAGGCCCAAAAGCAAATCCACTTGAAAGCCTCATGTGAAAAGTCAACAAAATCGGTTGGCATTTGTTATGCCCATTCTCATTTTGAATTGCATCCCACATCGGGAAAATATATACAAGCTAGTAGTTGGCCAATCTTATATACAGCAAGGCTATGATGCAATCTTAAGGGTCGAAAAACCCCTCTGGCTCGAGAACTATCTCGCTTGCCGAAGCTCGATGTGTTTGATCTCCGAGTGAGATCGCACTAATTACGGTATAAAGTCCAAAAGCTTTATTTGCAAAGAGTACAAAAAAATCAGCTGGAGGGTGGGGAGGAGGAATAATCCACGTACGAAAACCGTTCGGTTGTACGAAACCCGAGAGTTAGTATTTATTAAAATCCCGTCTATAGCGCGTATTATATCGGGTTTCAACAGTGATATCATTTGTTTTTTATGGAACCTTTTATATTCCTTCTGTAATAACTGCGGTTTTTGAGGATATTTTTGAATTTTTCTCGGATATCCTTTTAACCTTTTTGTTCGTTTTTACGCTTAATCCAATATTTTTATTGGAATTTAAGTCCTAGAAAATTTTTGGTGATATCCTAAAATCATAAAGAATGATTTTATGGATCGGTGGGAAATCTAGGATTTTTCGGTGGAAAAAGAATATTTATTGGATAAGCCGTCTTTTTAATTATGTACCGGAAAGGATTTAAAATGCGAAACGGAAGCCTTAAAAATTAAGGTAGCAAGATAAAATCATGGAAAATTGGTTTTATTGGTCTACATAATTTACGGGACGTTTTTCGTTTAGTGAGTTTTTCCACCCGAGGTACATAATTCTACCGCTTTAACGCGAGTCCCGATCCGAGACGGGTTTGGTTTTGTAAGCCGCCTTTCACTAGCTTAATTGAGAAGGAATTGAAGGCATATCTTCTGCTTTGTCAAAGTCTACAATGACGGTTTTCAAAACAAAAGGAACCAGAGGAGAGATTGGACGGAACGACGTCCTTGGAGAATTCGTGAGCCTCTTCACCGCCACCATCTTCTTCCTCATCTCTTCCTCACCTCCATCTCCACCTTCCTCCACTTCTTCTTCTTCTTCATCTTTGAGCTTGCTGTTGCTTCCATGTTCATGGAAGGAGAAGAAGCAAGGACGGAACGACATGCTCGGGGAGGAAGGAAATTCACCGCCGGTCTCTTCTTCGCCTTTCTAAAGTGACGCCGCCGGCGACCACCAGGCCCTCCGACCACCAACCACCATGGGAGCCGCTCTCGGGCAACGCCTAGTCACCCTCGGGCTCGGGGATCGAGCCATGATCGAGCCAAACGAGCCATGGGTTCGAGTGAAGGTATATACGATCGAAATTAATTAGCGGGTTAGTTGCCGGAGCCACCGTAAGGGCTTTTCGGTTCCGCTTTGCTAATTAAATTTATGGTTTTTATAATCTTGACGTTGATATGGTTCTACAGGTTCAAACCGCTCGTGAAACGGACGTCCGGATCTTCCGTTATAGCGAAAACAAGTTTTGGTTACCGATTGGCAGGTAAAGGACTTCGGATAATTACTCAGGATTCGTTGTTAATCCGTTTGATCCGAGATTTGGTAATCTTTAAAAACTGTTGCTGATGAACAATTTTTATTTAGAAAATTATTTCAAAAGTGAAGCGGATAATTAGTTATAATTCCTCCAAGATGTCTCCTTGAAGCATGATAACTAAGGATTTATTATGTATCGATATTCGGAAATTAAATCGTTTATCGATTAGGAAGTTGTAGGATTTGAGAATACAACTAAGAAGTGTTTCTGTGAGCTCGTTGCTGAGAAATCCTTTTGTTATATTGTCAGAGGGATGATACAGATTACTGTTGGAATTGCTAAGGACGTCGAGCACGCCTTATAAGGCAAGTGGACGATTCTCCCTTGCGTTATTGTTATTAAATGGGATCCAATGAGGAATTGGATCCCATTTAATATTTGCGTTGGGAACAACTTGTATGATTAATAAAATATGATAGGTTGTTATATTTGTTAGAAATAATGACCATGTTGTTATTCAGTTTTGCGCTAGAACTGGATTTAGGTCCGTTATGGGTGACCTTGTATGTTGTCTCACGCTGAGACATTGTTGTGATTAAAATAGTTCAGGGAGTGGTTCTATACCCTCTCTTTATAACAATATTACATTAGGAGGGGCCTAATCCTAATGGTGAGTCATGACTCTCTTCCCCTACTCTTCGTGTGAGAGGGTTGATAGGCACTCTAGCTAAGTGCAGGTTCAGCATGGTGTAGTGTAGACGACCTGGTAATAGGCCTCTGGGATCTCTACCTCACCATATGCAAAATGAAAGATCAAGGATAACTTAAGTCTTATGATCTTGGTGTTGAGATGATTATGGATGAAACAGGCCCTCTAATCTCTACAACATCGGGACTCGTGCTATTCGGGTTGTTCAAGGATGAAATAAGCCCTCTAACCTCGGTAGCATTGTGTTCCTTCGGCAGTAGTTCGGGCCGATTAAAAGCCACCAACTTGTTGTGAAAAGTTTTGAAAGTAATATAAGATAAGTGCGTTAGGCACATTAATATACCTGAATGGTTCGTCCAGTCGGAAAGCCATTCTTGCACCCGGTTATGAATGATTCTTAATCAAACTTTGATTAAGTAAATCTGATTAGTCGACGGAGGCTTTTCAAAATGTGATGTGATTAATATGAGTTCCCAACAATTGTTTATGCTTCTTAAAGAAACCACAAGCGGTGGTGTTCTCTCTCTTGATTATGCGAGTCTCATTTTTATTCTCTATAAGACTGCTAACTGTTGGATCAAATCCGAGTCTATTCGGATTTGGAGGCCAATATGTTTAGTTACAACCATAAGAACCAAGTTAGATTCTTCGCTTGCTAGTCTATCATTAGACTAACCCGTCCATTTTCTTTTCTTTTATATGGTCGGCTGGTGTCCACCGTTGTATACGATATATCAGGTTCTTCTTGGAAGCTGATTCAAGAGGCGGATTCAGATGTTTGAAGCTCCAGAAGTTGAATAAAGGTTTTCAATGGTTATACTTGAATGAAGATCATGGTTGAACTACTTCGAAGAGAAGCTGAGTTTCAGAAGTAAGAAATCAAGGAAGACTTGATGAAGATTTTTGTTTAAATAGAAGGTTGTTCTATTTATTTACTAGTTCTCTTTGGGTTAAGGTTTGTATAAGACCAATTGTATTTATTCCGCTGTAATGTTTGTTTTAGTTTGTTCAGTCAGTTTAAAGCCTTGGGTAGCTTCGGTTTAGTCTTAATCGGGGTTACTGGCGGTAATACCTCCAGGGTAAGAAGGGGGTGTTACACCTTCTCTTATGTTCATCCATTATTTATGGAAAATAGGTGTTCTTTGAAAGGTGTATATAATAAATTGTATGAAAAATATTTTATAAAAGATTTTTTATATGAGTATAGCCTATTGGAATACGAGAGGTGCGTGTAGATCCAACTTTTGGAATACGAGAGGTGCGTGTAGATCCAACTTTTGGGAAGATATTGGTTTTATTAGAAAAATAAACAAGCCAAATATTATTTGTTTAGTGGAAACTAAAACAGATATAGAACCTTGTAATTCGATTATCGGTAAATTTGGGTTTCCAAATAACATTTTTTGCCCCAGTGAATTTGAAAGGTGTCCTTTGGCTACTTATTTGTCAAAACTCGTTTACACATTCATGTGATTTATATTATAAAACAACAAATCCTATAATTTAAAGATACTCTCATAAAAAACACAATTTTTAATCACATTTTTCTATGCTCCTTCTCGTGAAGAGGATAAAAAAAATTATTGGTCCGTGCTATCATATGTTTTAATTAATTCTCAACTCCCGTTTTTCTTACTAGGTAACCTAAATGAAATTTGTTCTATTTCAGATAAATTAGGTGGCGTTCGTCCTTCACCTTCAAGGTTTTGTCGTCTTCAAATTTTCAAAAATTCATTTGGGTTAATTGATGCTAAGAATTCGGGTTTCCCTTTTACTTGGCGAAAGAGTTATACGACTTTTGAAAATATCTTTGAGAAACTTGACAGACTTCTAATTCGTCAATCTTTAGCACTAGTTTATCCGTCTTTAATAGTACATCATCATCCATTCACAACCTCAAACCATTGCCTTATTACTTTTTCAATAGAAAATACGAGACCTTATCGAAAATTCCCTTTTCGCTTTGAAAATGCTTGGCTCGCTAAACCAGAATTTTCAAAACTAGTTCAAAAAGTGTGGAGTTATAATTTAGATGGTTCATATATGTTTCGTATTTTTATGAAACTTCAATCTTATAACCAAATATTTTTAATCAGTTACAAAATTTCAATCTTATAAACAAAGGATTTTAAGCTTTCAAACCCATCAAGGGACGATAGTATTTGATCATGAATCTATTTCTCACCAAATTACACATGAAATGGCAAAACATTTTCATTTAAATGCTTCATGTTTTATAGACCCAAATGATTTGGATATTATTCCTAATTTAGTTTCTCAAAATGATAACTTAATTTTATGTAAATCTCCAACCCCTTTCGAAATTAAAAAAGCAATGTTTGACCTTGCTTCAGATAAGACCCTTGTACATGATGTCCTTACTTTCGAATTTTTCCAATCCTCTGTTGTTTTGGCAGTTAATTCATTCATTCTTTCTTTCTGGTCATATGCTACATGCTATAAATAAATCTTTTATTACGCTTATTCGTAAAATTGAAAATCCACAAACTATTGGTGATTTTCGTCCAATAAGCCTTTGTAATACTACTATTTTTAAAGTGATACTTATGCTTTTAGCTAATCGAATATCTCATATTCTTCCCTGTATTTATAATCCCTTGCAAGGAGCTTTTGTTAAAGGACGATTTATACAAGATAATATTCTTATAGCTCATGAAAATTTTCATTCGTTTCATAAAAAGAAAACAGGAATTAAAGGTTGGTGGCTTTAAAATTAGACATAGAAAAGGCATATGATAAACTTGATTGGAATTTTATTAGGCATATTCTACTTAAATTTGGTTTTCATTCTCATTCGGTTAATTTAGCAATGACTTGTATTACAACATCTACTTCATCTGCGTTAGTTAGAGCTGTCAAAAACTGATATAACCCGCTAACCCGACCCGACCCGCCCGATAACTTTAGGGTCAAGACCAGAAAATTTGAACCTGAAACCCGAAACCCGAAACCCGTTGGGTTAACCGATTTATTATATTTATAGAATTTATTTATTTATTTGGAAACTTATAATATATATTATTATTAAAAAAATGAAAACAATATATTATAATTAAATATCATTATTTATTTAAAAATTTATTTTAATAATCATAAGAAAAAAGGAGATTTTAGACCTGTTGGTCAACCCGACCCGACCGAAAACCCACTATAACCCGACCCGTTTGACCCGTGACCCATAACGAACCGGAACCCGATTTACCCCGAACCCGAACCCACCCGACCCGACCCGATTGACAGGTCTAGTGTTAGTGAATAATGAACATCGACTTGAATTTACTCCTCTTTGTGGTATTAGACAAGGGGATCCTTTGTCATCTTTTATCTTTGTAATTACTAGGGAATATCTAGCAAGAACTTTACAAAGTGAATCTTATCAAGCTTCTCGACATGTAGGAATTCTGTTGGTAAAAAATGGGACTTGTATTCCCTTTTTACGCTTTGCGGACGATACTTTAATTTTTGCGAGTGCTACACATTCTAATATGATTATTAAACAATTTCTCGATAAATTCACTCGTCTTTCTGGACTCTCGATTAATTATCATAAAAGTTCATTCCATACTTTGGCAAACATTTCTAGACCCTTTGCTATGTCTTTGTTTTCATATTCAATTAGCAAATTAACAAATTAAAGAAACAACTTTACCAATGGAAAGCTAATTCAATTTCTCAAGCGGGAAGGACAGTTTTAATACAGTCAAATTTGCTTGGCCAAGTTAGTTATTTAATGCAAAGTTTCTTGCTTCCAAAAGGAGTGTGGGACGAAATTGAGAAGGTCAATTTCGATGCTCTTACTCTACTTGGGATATTATGATAATGAATCCTTTTTTTAAAGTATTTGCATTTATTACTATTCATAAAACTTTGGATATCGATGCTCTTACTCTACTCTTACTTCCTTGGTTGGTAAATTCAATATTATCTATCTGGATTCTTGTCACAAATTTTGAGGACCGACTTGTTTGGCTTCCATCTAAAGATGGATCTTTCTCTATAAAATTAGCTTCTTCTCTTATTAATGATTCAAGGTCTTTTCTTACATCTGATTTTTCTTGGATCTGGAAAAATAAACTACCTCCAAAAATTCAAATCTTTTTATGGAAACCTTGTGTTGGTTATTTACCTACTACAGAAAGATTAAATAAATGCTTCAATTGTGTGCCTCATTGTTGTTCTCTTTGTGAAATTGAGAATGAAAATTTAAACCATCTTTTTCCCATTATTCATTTACCCAAAAAATGATTTCAAAAATGGAAGAGAAATTACAATATTCTTTTTTTAGTAGGTAAGAATTCGGTTTACCGAACAGGCCCGATAAAACCGAGAGGCCGAGTAAATGGTAGTCGGAAAACCGACAAAGACGGACAAAACAAAAAAGACAGAAACACTAAACACAAAAGTAAAACTAACGAAAAAGCACTAGAACCAAATGAGTAGTGAGAGACGTGAGGGGCTAAAGATCAACGTCTTTAGCATTTGGTTCAAAAGCGGACCAATATGATGAAGTGGACTACTGACGTTGCCTCCACCCAGGTGAAGGATCTTCAGCAGCCTCGAGAACGTCCAACCGACCTCGCCAATCACATACAACCCACACCCAGTCCTAGAGCCAAGTCTCGAAATTGTACAAACCGTGCTCAGTTTAACCTGCCAAAACAAACACGAAGCAAGGAGGAAACAAGCACGAAGCCAAGCAACGAGAACAAGCAAAGACAACATGGGCTAGAGGCCCAAAACAGTAGCAAAAAGCCACAAAGGAGAGTATAGAAAAAACATGGGCCAAGGCCCAAAGCCACACAAACCACAAAAACACCACAAAGCCACAAATGGCAGAGAAGAGTCCACGTAAACAAAGACAATTACATAGAAAAGATGAGCGTTCAAGATTGCCACGTAGTCAAAGTCTACGATCGGGAAAACCACGAACAATATTCTACGAGAACAAGCGGCAACATAGCTAGCCTCATTACTGCCGACGATCGAAAAACCCAACACAAGAAACGAGCATACAAGCAGAATCCTAATCCAAACCTGATTCCACGGGGCGTTTGGAACAAGATCTGGCAAAGAGGATAGTTGGAACGAGATCGGCGAGATGTACATAAAGGACCTTAGATAAACTTCGAATGCATTTGTCAAAATCTAAATTAAATTGATGCCCAAAAGGATTGTTCTTTGTATAAATTACAATATTCTTTTGACTTTGTCACTTCATAAAGTTTCAATAACAATTTAATATCAACTTTAAATTCAAATAGTAATAGTGACATCATTTGTTTTCTATGGTGATTCATTTGGAATCATAGAAATGCTATCATTTTTAACCCGTCTAGAATAGACTCTAACCATTTATCTTGTGATTTAGCTTTTATTTTAACACATACATTGGGTCTCTGCCAATTCAAAAATATATACTCCTAAACTCAATAAGCGAAAACAAAAACCTAATGTTGCTTGGATAAAATCGCCTCATGACTGGTTAAAGCTCAATTTTGATGCTTCAAAGCAGAATAATTCTTCCACTTTTGCTAGTTTCATTATTCGTGACCATGCTAGTTTAATTAAAGGTTTTGATTGTAAATTGCTTGAACCTATGCCAGTATTAAAAGTTGAAGCATATGCTTTTTTTAGGGCCTCAAAGTTGCAACTACTATGAATCATCATCTATCTATCTATAACAACTTAAAAATTATCCTCAAAAGCCACATAAATGCTAAAGTATTTTGTATTACTATTTTACAATTTGTCTAAAAAATGCTAATGTATTTTGTATTAATGTTTTACAATTTGTCTAAAAAAATTCTTTAAAATAATTAATTTTTTTAACCTTTGGTATTACACATGGACTTAAACCAACTCAACTAAATAAATATAACCAACTGCTCAAATTTCCAACTCTTCGAAATTAAAATAAATATATCAAACTCTTCAAATTCTCAACGCTCTAAAATTAAAACATACATTATATTCTGTCTTAACTCTTCAAATTCTCAACGCTCCAAAATTAAAACATACATTACATTATGTCTTTTCATTTTATTTATAAAAATAAATTTTAATTACCCTACTTTTGGAATTCTTCTCATGTCACTATATATACTCAAGTCTTAATAGCCACATCCACCAACTTCTATTCTCTTTCTTCCACACCAAACAAAAAGATTAAGAGAGGATTCAACATTTTAATAAGTAAGGATTTCTCTTACATAATATATTCATTTCAAGCCTCCTATGTATTTTTTGTTGTCTTTTTCAAGATAAAATTCTCTTATTTTTCTATTCTTTTTTTTACCAATTCATTTTTCAATTTCTTTCTACCTAATTGGCATTATACAAGACTCTATTCGTCTATGCAAGTCTTACACCTTAAAAAATGTCAACAATACATAAAAAAATATTATAATATTTTCAACTAACAAATTTTAAATTTTAACTCGTGCAACGCACGAGGTTATCAACCTAGTAACAACTTAAAAGTTATCCTCAAAGGCCACATAAATGTCATAGTATTTATTACAAATTTATGTATAAATTTAGGTGATAAAAAATTAAAAAATTATCTATAGCATAGTGGTAATGGTGCTTCTTAATAACCCATAGTTCCTAAGTTCAAATCTTCTTTAGAGCATTTTTTTTTGCCAAATTATATTCTTACTTCAAGAAAATTTATTATATTATATACTACCTTTTTTCAAAATATTTATCATTTTAACCTTATAACAAAAGATATGATAAGGTGTTTATTGACAACCTTCTTTACAACATCTAAAGTTATCTAATTGTCAAAATAAATGCTCTAATATTAGACATCCAACGAAGGTTGTTGTTCTTAGATGCATTCGTGCTCTCCATGCACAAGACTTTTTGTTCACTATCCATATTGATGGCTTGGGACAGAGGATGAAACACCGTCAGTTTCGTTATATGTTGTGCTACAGACTTATGATAGCTTTGTTTTCTGATGGTAGTATTTGCCCGAGTTGCAACGCTCCTAGGATGGACAAATGGGGAGATCATACTGTCCATTGTTCTAGTGAGGTGGGTGTGAAGTTCAAACATAATTTGGTGCGTGATATTCTTATTGATATTTGCTCCAAAGTTGGGATCGTGGTGCGGAAGGAGACTCCCTTGGGTTTCCTCTCAGAGAATGGGCAAGATCTTAGGCCTGCAAACCTTTTACTCTTTAATTGGCACCAGGGTAAGGACGCTTGTGTGGATGTGACCAGGGTTTCTCCCTTTGCTGGTATGGGTGTGAGTTCTTGGGCGCTTGGGTTGGACTTGCACAACGCTGTTGAGAGGAAAAAGAAGTATCTGTCCAAATGTGAGGAGAACGGATACAAATTTATCCCTTTTGCTTTATCTATGTTAAGGGGAATTCGATAAGGAGGCTTTGGACACGCTTTCACCTATCAAGTTTCTAGTTGCCACTCTAACAATGCTAAGAGTGGTGCATTCGTTTTTCATAGATTGAGTTTTTGCATTCAAAAGGGTGTGGGAGCCCAGCTTGTTTCTAGGCTCCCATCCAACTTTATGTAATTTGTATGAACATTATGCTATCATAATAATAATAATAATAATAATAATAATAATAATAATAATAATAATAATAATTCTTAATCTTAAGCTATCGTAAAATTTTCTTAATCTATTATAAAGTTAGAAGGTTTTGCTCAATAATGATCAATCTTAATTTTGCAACTTTTTGTATTACACACAAAATATGACATCAACATTTGGTATTAATGTATTAGCACAAAGCATAATATCAACATTTGGCATTACACCATTAAATTAGCAACCATTGATATTAAACACAATGATAACATCAAACTTTTGGTATTACACAAATAATTTAAAATCATTAAATTATAACTTTTGAGATTACAAATAAAAGTAAAAAAAGATAAGACAACCATTGACATTAGAAATAAAAGATAAGTTCTAATTTAATGTATAATTTTTATGTTCTACTCTTTTCTCATTATAATTCTTTCACTTTTTGCATATGTATTTCATTCACTATCAAGCAAAAAAAAAAACCCCAATTTGCAAGAAAAGAATGAACAATACAAGATTTTGCTCGAGAGAGTATTGCGGAAAAATAGTAGAAGTTAAATATAAACATATTACATACCATACACAAGATAATATTATTTCGTTCAAGTTAAAATTTTCACGATTTATTTTTTTTAATCTTTTTATAGGATAATATTTAGATTTTAGTCAATATATTCGTACAACAGTTTCATAGAGAATATATATTACACAAGCACATTAATTTGCAAATTAGAAAGCAACTATAGAATCTGATAATCATGAACATAAATACACGAATCTTGATCTTTCGAAATGAAATTTTAAGGTTCAAATCCTAGAATTCTCAAGCTGATTTATTCAGATTAATCAGGCAAGGAAAACAAAAAAATGTATGAGCATGAACATAATCTTGGTATTTGAACATTTCAATCAGGCAAAATGATACCAACATCAGAATATATAAATCATGAATGTAAATCTAATATTCAAACATGGATTGTAGAGTTAAAAATACAAATGTCTAAAGCATGAAAGATATAAAAAAAACAGAAGTAAAAATCAAGTGAAACTTAACAAAGCTTCCAGACAACAAAAGTAAAAACCTGCTGGCTAGCTTTTGGGCAATCACCTTCACCAACTTCAAAGCCTTTGTATATGAGCCCGTTGTCACGCCTTATGTAGTTATCAGGTGTTACTAACTTAACCTGAAAGCCTGAATGAAATCCAACAAGAACGAGTTGTGTTAGAGATGTATCACCAGAAAACCTAATGAAATCAACAGTGTTCAAACTAAAAGGTGAATGTCACACCTTCCCTGATAAAAGTCGAAAAATCCTTAGGTGCATTGTTTTCCTTTTGTATCCATTTGTTTTGTTCTAGCAATCATCTTTCGTCATATGGGTTTTTAGATTTTGTCTTTCCAAAGGATGGCAGGCTCGGATACAAGCTTGATGCAACCAAACTGAAGATGATCATCCTTCTACACATTTTCTCCTCTAAGTGTAATGTAGATCCGTTCTGTTTTCTGCAATGAATAATATGATGTAAAAGATAGAAGATGCAAAAAATTGATGCACTTGTCCCGATATGTAACCAGATCTCACTGTTCATGATCACGTTTTTGATGATTTGAGCAGCAAAAAGAAATGTGTTTCCTCTTGAAAAAGGGCTTGACTTCCCGGTGATATAAACCAACTCCATATGAGATAAGATCAGTTTCAAATCATCATGGCAAGAAATATATGTTCATCGATCAGTTGATACTCAATTCGACCAAAAATTTGCATGATCAAAGACATTAGGAAACCAAATTCAATTGAGAATGACAAGTTCAAACCGATCTGTTTTGAGGACGAATTTGTAGACCTTGATGAGGCAGATATGCCGGCAGTGAAGAATTCTTTCTCCTGAGTGCGACGTTGTTCCGTCCTAATTCTCTGGTTTTGGTTCCCTTCATTAAGAAATGAGAACTACGGTTGACATAAAGGCATCAGGAAACAAAATTCAATTGAGAAGGAATAGTTCAAACCGATCAATTTTGGAGACGAATTTGTAGACTTTGACGAGGCAAAGAAGATATGTCGGCAGTGAAGAATTCAATTTCTTTCTTCTGAGCCTGTCCTTCCGCCTTGATTATCTCTCTTGTTCTGGTTTCCTTCATATGGGTGTTTATCAATTGAATTGGCAAGATGGAGGCAAAAAATTACCCAAAAAATTGTCCCGTCCAACGGACGGTTTAAGCATTCTAGTATTAATAAACTTATTATTGAAGGCAATAATTTAATTCTCATTAATTCTTTAAAAATGTTTGGAAAGTCCCTTGGAAAATTTATTCAATTATAAAGGACATCTGAAATTTAGTTTCGGGTATTCCTAATGTTGTGTTCCCATTGTCTTAGGAATTGTAACTCTGCAGTTGATTTCTTAGCAAAAAGGTATATTAATATTCTGCAGCTTCTTCAAGCTATTCCAAGAACTTTAGCAACCTTTGGCTCAAATGCTAATTCTTTAGTTCAATTAAGACTTTTGTTTAGTCATCAGCCTTTATTATTTGATTTTTTTCCAGATCATCCGCTATGATAATTTAGGTTAGTATTGTAAGATTGGGATAACTTAATATTTGCTCTTTAAAATTAGCTTATAAAAAAATCTCAAGTGGAATCCAGTCGTGGAATTGAAGATAAAAATATCTTGGAAGAAATTCTTGTCACATCGCTCGGGCCACCTCTTGTATGCCAACAAAAAGTGCATAGCTCGTGCCCACCTCTTGTTTTCTTCACCTACAAGTGGACACGTGCAATAATTAATAAGGAGTAGTACTACGTACACGTATACAACAGGTCAGATTGTTGGCCACAAATGAATACTACAAGATGCTTTCAGATATACAGAAGCATAGAGACATTGTTATCTCTTTACCTCAGTTCATCCACATCCTGAGTGGTCCAAACTCTTTACTTTCAGAGGCGACCAAAAGCAAAGAAATTCGGTAAGTTCTTTACACTTGTATTTTTTTCGGTTTCGAGTTCTTTACACTTTGTAACCCAGAAAGCATTTCATATTTTCTGATCTGGATTTTCAAAAAAAAATGGATATGATTTTAACAAAATAAAGAAACCCGCTCTTGTGGGTTTTTGTAGGATGCCTATATATACACTCTCTTCTCTTTCTGAGTTACTTAAATTCTAGGAGGCAAGGCCGATATGAATGAAATTTTGGTCTTCATATATATATATATATATATATATATATATATAGCTTTATCTAGTCCATTTTGAAGATCTCAGGGTCTTTGAGATGTTTCGCGTTGCGTTTGTGGGACGAATTTGAACCGTTAGGCGAAATTCCAAGTAAAATTATGACAAGTGTTGATTTTGTGTGTCACATGCGTTTAGAAGTGATTGAGTAAGAGCTTTTTAGTTGCTTTGCTATGACTTTTGAGTAGGTTCTTGTTGTTCTCATGTATCTTCCTTTTTGTGCTACTTTCTTTTGCCAATGATATTCTTGTGGGTTATGGCTGTCCAATCCATGTCATCTTTGTCGAGTACATATATCAATTTTTCAGTGTGATTAAGCTTTCATTATCTTGAATTTTAAGTTCTTGAGAATTGGTATCCAGCATTGCCATGTCAAATTTGGAAATTAGCAAAATATAAGCCTTGGTTGTTTCAATATTGCAGATTTATAGAGCTTTGAACTCTACCCGAAGAGGGTAAAGCGCAGATTTTGCAATGTCTAACCATCTTTCGAAAGCTTATAATGATGATAGTGGAAGTTCCGGAAAACCATCATACTCGCACCAATCATGTTGGATATCTCCCTCAACACAATTGCCTCGTAAGCTGGGATCTCTTATTTCTCCTCATTCACAAACCTTTTGTAAGGAAGAAGGTTTACATCATAAGTAGAAACACTTGCATGCAAGCCTTAATACTACTTCTGATATTCCTGGCTGCATAAGAGCTCAGAACTTCATAAAAGAGACTTCAAATAATGAACTCTTTTGTAGTTATGATTCTCAAAACGCTAGAAAAAGGATCCGTTCGTCAATGCTTGTATTAGCTACTAACAAAACCATGAAGAGCTCTGAGGGTGACGCTAAGGATCCTAGTCATTCAACTCACTTGTCTAATAATGAATTCACAAGAAAGTACGAAAAGTATTCAACGGTTCTTGTTCATGAGAGGTACAGTTTCAGTGCTATTATTTCAAGAAACCAAAATCATTTTCCTTTGTTTTCTCAGACAGAAACCCGGAGTTTCTTGATTACTAAGCGAACGGGTGTTGATAACCTGTCCAAGGGAGATCAGATTGTGCAGGAATCAACCAAAAATGGAGGGGTAAAAATCCAACCTCTCTGGAGCTCTACTGATAGCGAGAAGGATAACCTTGGTGATCATGCGCCGACTCCCAAAGGTGACAGGAGTTGTGACTTGTCAGGTGAAACCAACACAATGGATGTGGTTGCTTACTTGAACAAGAATGATGTTTCAGGTGGTAAACACTTCATTTCATATTAGATTTTGCAGTTAGACTTGTGTTTTTATAAATCAAGAGGGTTCATTTATCATTTTTGATATCTTACACTGGTCGTCTGGCTTATTAACTAACTACGGTATTTTTTGCAGGTGTGCGTTCGTCTCCATCAGTAAAGGTATCTTTTTGTGATTAATCATTTTTCGTGGTGAAAACGTTACCTAGTTATGCATAAATCATATGCTTTTCAGCAGGTACCTAAATGAACATGTTATACCCCCTGATACATTTGTTTGCAACTGAGAGTAGTCAGTAAACCCTTTCCAGTTTTAAGAAAGAAACTACCTTGAGCTCAAAGGTTTTCATTGAAATGAAATGAAGATTTTGAGCCTACTTGTTTCAACTGATGAGAAGAAATAGAATTTGCAATAATGAAGATAGGGCTTCTTTCTAAATCCTAATTAGTACATTTATGATACTCTATATTCCATTAAAATTTAATCCCATGTAAGACAACTTCATTAAGAGAGAATCTTTATAATAAGCCAATGAGGCTTAAATTGGGTAGCTAGGTGTCTCTAGTATACACGATTGGGCTTGAATCATTCAATAAACAACCTGGATTAGTATATATGTCCTTTAAGAAACTAATTTGTTCTTTTTATTTCCAGCAACGTTGTTTAGAATGTCATTGCTAACTAACAGTAAAAATTGCAGCGCACCGTGAGAGACGATACCCTTCATACAGCTAGTGTTGATCCACATGAAGACAAGGCCAGAGGCAAATTTCTGGTCACAGAGATGCCTGATGCAGGCTCAATGGACAGTACGGAACCAAGCACCTCAAGAACCCAAAGCTTGGAGGCAGAACACCTACAAGAGCCAAGTAGCCGGTGTAACAAAGAGTGCACTTTAAGGGATCCAAGTAGTAGCTTATGGGTTAAGCATCTGAAACCGAGCTCTTCAGAAGTGGGAGAATCCTCATCACATGACAAAACACACATGTTAAACAAGTCTAGCCTAGATAAGGAACTATTAGCACCAGATCAAAGCAAGACGGCGCCCATGATTAGCAACGGTCAATCTCTGTCAAGAAAGAACAAGGATTCAATATTGAAGTGTTCTTGGATTCAAAGGTGGTGCCAAGATGACACTGTGACGAAGTACGGGAAGATTCGTAGCAAAGGTGGTGTGATATGTGAGTTGGACAGCTCAAAGTTTGTGTTTGATGAAGCGGAGGAGAAACCGTTCCCAAGCAATCCTGCCATGGCGCTGATGGGGAAATCAATGAACGGGTTTCATCCTTGCAAGCTCACTAAACGCGGGCCTCTTGTCGTTTGGAATACCGACGATAACTGATAGATGGGTAAAGAACCAATTGTCAATGTTCATTTGTTCTGATGAAGTATGAAAGAGGATGGCTTGGAGATGAAGCCTTAGCCTGAGCTCTTTGCTGGGTTATTATTGTATGATAGATTTTGTGATTTCAGAGAAACGTGTTCTTATAAGCTGCAGAAGGATTGATAATGTTCGGAATCTTGAATTGTATGGGTTTTGGTCATATTTACAGTGTAGTTTGACCTTTTGTTGGGAACTCAGATTTTAAAACATTGGAACAATGATCGAACTCTAATGTTTTGATAATAACAAACGTCATTAGGGAACTAATCTTTTATGTCCAAATATTTTAAGAGAAGTCCAGGTCAAACAGATATTCCCTCAAGGGAACTCAAGAGCATGACAATAATGAAAGCTAAAAGAAGAAGTTCCCATCAAGGGAACTCATGAGAGACAAGTTCCCAAGAGCAAGGAACTCACATGTGAAGACAAAGTTGTCTCAGCATGAAATGCGGAAGTTTGTTCCAGATAAAACAGAGGCGCAGTCTATTGCTCAGACTGAGCCAATTGATCCAAATATCCGGTTGGCTTCAAGAGCTGACAAAATTCAAAATGAATCTCATGAGAGGGCAGTACACATACTTAGAGAGCAAGACAAGGGCAATTCGGTTAAACGCATAAAGAAGATAAGATTGAACCCCAAGCATCACACACCTATATATACTCATGAATAGCTCTTGCAAACCACTTCTCACAAAGCCTCAAGCAAACCTAAAAAGACCCAAATCAGGAAAGAAGAAGAAATCCAGAGAAGTCCCAAGTGGCGAGTGTCTAATCTCGATGACGGTGAAGGCTTTGTTCCTTGGAGCTAGAGAACTGCGAAGAGTGTATGGTTTGGTTTTCTTATTTTAGTTGAGTTGTTGTCTTAGTACTTAGGTGGAGAAAGTTCATTAGTGTTCCTCTAGTTATAGAAGTTTGAACTTTGCCTTGTAGTAGCTAAGGGACCAATCAATAAAAGAAGGAGATCATTCAAAATCCTCCAAGCGGAGGTAAACACCCACACAATTAGTTAGTTGTAGTGGGGTTCCTCTATAATAAATTGTGTCTTATCTGTGTTTGTTATACTTGTGTTTATGTACTTCCACTGTCTTGGAAACAATCCAACTACTGTTCCCAACTCTCGACTAACACGTACGATCAAAAAATAGTATCAGAGCAAGGTTTTGCTCTAGATTTATGTGTTAGTTTCACAGGTATACAAGATGTCGTTTGAGCTGACTCAAATTGGTCATGGGAACAATAAGCCTCTAAGGCTTATTGCCGAAAGGTTCGAGAACTAGCAGCTCAAAATGAAGGATTGGATGAGAAGTTATGACTTCCAGGCTTAGTGCAGGGAACTTTGAGGTAGATCCAACTATTCGTGATGATTGTCCAAATGGGGACAAAATGAGTGGAAGTGCATGAAGGCCAAATACAAGGCCAAAATGTACCTCAACAACTCAATGTGAGAATAAGACAGTGACAGGGTGGCCATCAAATGAACGTCATGAGGGAGTTCTTTAACTTCCGAATGGAGATGGGAGAATCCGTGGATAGTTACCAATCTCGCCTTGAGTCACTGTGCACTAAGCTCGTTGGACTTGGGATCACCAAGCAAGAGATCTTTGACAAGATGAAGGTTCAACAACTATTCAATGGACTAACCGCTAAATGGGCCAATGAAAGAACGATGCTCAAGGAGAATCCACAGAACATGAGCCTCATTTTGCATCAAGTCTTTGGCAAGCTAATAATTCATGAGAAGCGTAAGCAAGACGTCAAGGAACATGACAAGTGTAACACCCCCTTACTTACCTTGGAGGTATTACCGCCAGTAACCCCGATTAGGACTAAACCGAAGCTACCCAAGGCTTTAACCTGACAGAATTTACTAGAACAAGGTAAATGAAACCATTTAAAACCTAACAAACTTAAGTTAAATATTACAGCGGAAAAACACTTAAAAGGTCTTATACAAACCTTAACTTAAAAGAATAAATAAATAGAACAATCTTCTATTTAAACAAAATCTTTATCAAGTCTTCCTTAAGTTCTTATTTCTGAAACTCAGCTTCGCTTTGAAGTAGTTCAACCATGATCTTCACTCAAGTATAGCCATTGGAAACCTTTCTTCAACTTCTGGAGCTTCAAACCTCTGAATTCGCCTCTAGAATCAACTTCCAAGAAGAATCTAAAGTATCGTAAACCAACGGTGGACACCAGCCAACCATATAAAAGAAAAGAAGATGGACGGGTTAGTCTAATGAAAGACTAAGCAAGTGGAGAATCTAACTTGGTTCTTATGGTTGTAACTAAACATATTGGCATCCAAATCCGATTAGACTCGGATTATGATCCAACAGTTAGCAGTCTTATAGAGAAAAAGAAGGAGACTTGCATAATCAAGAGAGAGAACACCACCGCTTGTGGTTTCTTTAAGAAGCATAAACAATTGTTGGGAACTCATGTTAATCACATAACATCTTGAAAAGTCTCCATCGACTAATCGGATTGACTTAATCAAAGTTTGATTAAGAATCATTCATAACCGGGAGCAAGAATGGCTTTCCGATTGGATGAACCATTCAGGTATATTAATGTGCCTAACACACTTATCTTATATTACTTTCAAAACTTTTCACAAACAGGTTGGTGATTCATAATCGGCTCGAACTACTGCCGAAATATTTTGGTATTGTAGAGATCATCGGAGTATTTCATCCATGGTCATCTACCTTGTACCAAGATCACAGGACTTAAGCTATCCTTGATATTTCATTTGCATATGGTGAGGTAGAGATCAGAGAGGCCTATTACCCTGTCGTCTACACTACACCGTGCCAATTGCACTTAGCTAGAGTGCGCATCACCCCTCTCACACGAAGAGTAGGGGAAGATTCATGACCCACCATTAGGATTAGGCCCCTCCTAATGTAATCTTTTTAAAGAGAGGATATGGAACCACGTTTCCCTCCCTGAAATTACCTTAATTCAATAACAATGTCTCAGCGTGAGACAGCATCCAAGGTCACCCATAACGGACCTAAATCCAGTTCTACCGCAAAACTGAATAAACAACATGGTCATTATTTCTAACAAATATAACAACCTATCATATTTTATTAAGCACACAAGTTGTTCCCAACACAAATATTAAATGGGATTCAATTCCTCATTTAATAACCATAATGCAAGAGAGAACCGTCCACTTGCCTTAGAAGGCGTGCTCAACGTCCTTAGCAATTCCAACAGTAATCTTTATCACCCTTCTGCCAAATATAACAAAAGGATTTCTCAACAACGAGCTCACGGAAACACTTCTTAGTTGTATACTCAAATTCTACAACTTCCTAATCGATAAACGATTTAATTTCCGAATATCGATATATAATAAATCCTTAGTTATCATGCCTTAAGGAGCCATCTTGGCGAAATTATAACTAATTATCCGCTTCACTTTTGAAATAATTTTCTAAATAAAAATTGTTCCTCAGTAACAGTTCTTAAAGGTTACCAAATCTCGGATCAAACGGATTAACAACGAATCCTGAGTAATTATCCGAAGTCCTTTACCTGCCAATCGGTATCAAAACTTGTATTCGCTATAACTGAAGATCCAGACGTCCGTTTCTCGAGCGGTTTGATCCGAGATGACCGTATTAACGTCAAGATTATAAAAACCATAAATTTAATTAGCAAAGCAGAACCTAAAGGCCCTTACGGTGGCTCCGCAACCAACCCGCTAATTAATTTCGATCGTATATACCTTCACTCGAGCCCATGGCTCGTTTGGCTCGATCCCCGAGTCCAAGGGTGGTCGAGTATTGCCCGGAGGTAGCTCTCGTAGTGGGTGGTGGTCGGAGGAGCTAGCGATCGCCGGCGACGTCGCTTGGCGAGGTAACAACATGACCGGCGGTGAAGAGTTCTCCTCTCCCGAGTCCATTGTCGTCCTGGTTCTTTCCTTGGCTCTGGTTTTCAGCAGCAACGCTCACTCATGGAAGAAGAGAAGGCGGAGGGGTGGGAGGTGTGGACGGCAGAGAAGATCGCCGGCGGTGTTGGCAACCGAGTCCATCGTTCTCGTCCTAACTAGCTCTCGGTTCCTTCCCCTTTGTTTTGAAACAATTTGATATACTTTGACAAGGCAGAAAAGATGTGCCATACATAGAATTTTATCTCTTTGATTCCTTCCTAACTAAGGCAAAGAAAGGATAGGTTTTAAAACAAAATCCGTCTCGGAACGGAACTCGCCTTAAAGCGGTAAAATTATGTACCTCGGATGGAAAAACTTACTAAATACAAAACGTCCCGTAAATTATGTAGACCAATAAAATCAATTTTCCATGATTTTATCACGCTACCTTCAATTTTTAAGGCTTCCGTTTCGTATTTTAAATCCTTTACAGTACATAATTAAAAAGACAGCTTATCCAATAAATATTCTTTTTCCACTGAAAAATCCTAGAATTCACACCGATCCATAAAATCATTTCTATATGATTTTTGGATATCACCATAATTTTCTAGGATTTAAATTCCAACAAAAATATTGGATTAAGCGTTAAAACGGACAAAGAGGTTAAAAGGATATCGGAGAAAAATTCAAAAATATCCTCAAAAACCACAGTTATTACATTAGTACCCCCTTAAAAATGGTTTCGTCCTCGAAACCAAGGAGAACTCGAATCACAAGGAAAGATAGCACAAACACATACACACAACCACTACAAACCTATACAGAAGTTTGTAGTACACCCTTAAAAAATGTTGTTACTTCTGCACCAGGCACAAAACAACCACTGCTTAGTTACCAAACTTCTTCTTTACAACGTTCATTAACTTTGGAAAATGACTCAGCATTTTCTGCCTAGTTTCTCAAGTCTTTCCTTCACCTCCATTTTTAGGCCACGGTAACCTAATCAAAGGTATGTTCTCATTCACGATTCAACCTGGCCTTTCTTCATAAGTGTCATTTGGTTGAATATCCACCTTATTATTGTTGAGTACATGAGATATATTGAACACATACTATCAAGGAAAACATTACAGATAGAATGCACTGAAGGTGGCAATGCCAACTGATAAACAAGCTTATCAGTTCTTTCCAGTATCTCGAAAGATCCAACATAGCGAGCATTTACATTGTCTTGCTTTCCCCAGCGGAATATGCCTTTCAAGGCGGATACTAGAACAAAAACATCGTTCTCTACAGTAAACTCAACATGCTCTCGCTTAAAACAACACACGACTGTTGTCGATTTTGAGCAGTTAGCACCCTTGAACATGTTAGTGCGATATCAGTTGTTGTTCTCTTGGCCAAGTCTAGCCCATGAAGAACCTTGTCAGCATTGTCATTCCAACAAATTGACAACCAACACTTCCAGCCTTATCAAGCCTCAAAAGATTCATGTTCTTTATCGTGTAATCAAAATTATTGTATGTGAATTCACTCAAACTCAAGCTAACATCCCAACTTGTGTGGAATTCAGAATACATATCCTCGGGAGTTTTATGAAGATGAAACACTTCCTACATGAACACCTCAACTAACTTATGTACTCTTTAAGTCATCATAAATGCATTAAAAAGAACACTCTAGATGAGTTTCTTAACAACCTCCATATTGCATCATTCTTTCATTAAGTCTTGAACACTCTAGATGAGCCTCGGCTCTCATCCGTTGCTCCCGTTCTCTTCTTGCCACCTCCTCTTGATTGTCCCTCTCAAGTTGCAATCTAGCCATTTCGGCCCTAAGTCGAGCCAACTCCTCATCAACATGAAGAGCTTGATTCTCCATCCTTTTCCTTCTTCGGGCTTCTTTGAGAATACTTTCCGGATCACTCACAAACTCAAGCTCAAGTGTTCCTCGGGAGGAACGAGCTAGCATACACCTATGAAACAAAAACACAAACCAAAACAAATCAAAAACAAACAAAGGGTTTGGGCTATTCCCTCACCCAAATCACTACCAAAACACAAGAAACTCACCAAATTGGCACTCAATGCACTTAGACTTCCCCGGCAACGGCGCCATTCTTTTGATCGCTCTCGGATGCGAGGGTCAAGAGATACAATTTATAACCCGACCCCGTTGTAGCACGTGGTGGGTGTCGAACACTCGGGAAGTCTACTCGATCGATGTGCCTAGACACTAGGAAGCTAGAAAGGAGAGCATAAAACGAAGGAAAACAAAGAAAACAGTCGGGACCGACACTGAGGTCACGTCGGGCCCGAGGTTGGCGACAAGAGGAAGTCGGGACCGACACTGTGTAAGTCGGGCCCGAGGTATCTGGGGATGTCGAACTCGAAGATTTTAAAAGTAGATCTTGGGCTTTTGGGTTCCTTCTCTAGTAGATTAAGGCCTATCCACCCCAATTCAAGCAATGAGTGATGATCGGACTAGGATCGAGTGCTTTCGCCCTCGTTCCAACCACTTCTACACATCGATCATTGGGGAAATCCCCTTCGAAGCAAGGTCTTGAGATTGACACATGTTCACTTTCGCTACCTTGCCAATCTCAAGCCTTGATTCCCGACTTTCGCAAGGAATTGTAGCTCTATGTAGAGTGGGTTCCTTAGATCAAACACTCAAGGCTATGGAATTGGGGTTTCTAGCCCAAACCTAGCTAGGGTTTTCCCCCATAACCCAAGATCAAGGAGATCTACTCCATGTGACAAGCAAAGAAAGCAAACAAAGCAAACAAATCAAAAGGGAAAGCAATCAACATCATCAATCTCAAAACAAAGCAAAGTTTCATTCAAATCCAAAGCAATCCACAAATTCCAATCAAGGGTTTCCAAATCCACAAGATCAAAACAAAGCAAAGCTAATCTATCAACAAAACCTACCAAATCTCCCTCTCCTTGGCCGATTCTCTCTCTCTTCCTTCTCCTCTCCTTCCTCCTTGCTCTCCAAGAATCCTCTTGGCTCCCTTGGAACCCACCTTTTTGGAACCAACTTTTGGAACCAACTTTTGGAACCCCTAAAATAGAAGACAAGAGGGCCTTTTATGGATTAGATGAGGGGCAAAAGTGGAAGTTCACAATTTCGTGCCTTGGAGCCCAAGTAGTTCGGTGACCGACTTGGACCGACACGGAGGACCTCGGGCCCGAGTTACTCTGCATCTCGGTCCGAGGTTGAAACTTCAAGTCGGGCCCGAGGTTGGTTGTAACTCGGTCCTGACCTCGTTCCACCTTCTTCTTTGTTGGCTTCTCTTGTTCTTCTTCATGGCTTGCTTCTCTCCTTCCCGCTTTAGCTCGGCCTTTGCTCCATGTCTCGACCCTCCTTCAAATCGATCCTCGATTCATGCCAAATTACCTACAAAACACATAAAATGTGTGTAGTCTCCGAATCTCATAGAAATACGGGAACTAAGCTAAAAAGGAACAAAAGGCACAAGAAAAGGGGAAAAAGAAACATATTTACAAAGGAAATCACATATGAAAACACCACCAAATAGAGAGACATCAAAATACCCCATACTTAAACTTGCTTGTCCTCAAGCAATAACAATGTAAGCAAGACCGAAACATAATCTTCAAGTAAAGCCTCATATGAAAATACATTTTAAGCACAAGTGATTGATATTCAAGCAAGATTACATCATCACACATGATTAAGTGTTCCAAGGAATAAAGTCAATGCAACTAAGTCTCACTTTAGGGATATGTGAATGTGTATCACTCATCATGTGTTTGGGTTTAGCAATGAACACTCAAGCTCAAAAATCATGCAAGTAAAGACTTTACTATTGAAGCTAATATCACCAATTCCTCCACCTAGAGATGCCTAATGCAAAGTACACAAAGAATTTCGAACTTGGCTCAATGGAGGTCCTCAAAGAGGTTCCATTCGGCCGGGTTGTAATGGGGCTTTTGGTATTTCTCAAGGTGGGAATTATTTGGTCTTGTGGTGCTTACAATGGGGATTGAACAACCTAAACTCTCACCAACTTCACCAAATTCCACAATTGCTTTCACACTCACCCAAAAGACTTAACATTTTCCTTTCAACCCAAAATTTCACTTAACATTTCACTTCATCTTTGCTCTTATGCTTTTTGTTGGATTTTCAACACTTTCTACATTTGGACCGACTTTCTTATGACATCGGGCCCGATGTTTCTTGTAACTCGGTCGGACCATTTTCTTCACTTAAGCTCCTTGCTTTATTCCACTTTACATTTCCAACATTTTCTTTCTTTCTTTCTTTGTCTCTTTTTCCATTTTTGTACAACAAAGATGCACTACCCATATGATTCATAACACCATTCTTTTGCCCTTAAACCCAAGAGAATCTCAACTCTTCAAATACAATCCAAACCTCTCTTCTAAAGTCCAATCCCATAAGGGTCAAGTCATATAAGGCTAGGAATAATATTTTTGAGGAGTTTCAAACAAAGGCTTAGGCTAGAACGGGGCTACAAACAAAGGATTATCTTCATGGTAGGATATGGAACATTTATGTGACTAAAAGAATAAAGTTCAAAATCAATGTGACAATGCTAGGACAAGTCTCATGACGGTCTTGGAAAATAGATAAACACCGCAATAGCAAGTTTTACTAAGCATGAATGAGCTAATCACACAAGAAAAGTGAGGGATATGCAAATATGAACAAGCATCCCTAAAATGGCCAAAAATCAATCTCACAAGGGTCACTCATACTTAGTTGCATAAGAACTCATCCTAGAACTCACATGTTCAATAAAACAAGCAAGATATCATGATCACATCAAAAGCAACATCATTTAAGAGGCTAAACTATCCAAAAATATGCAAAGGAATTTACATGCTCACATCATCATTAGCTTTTATTTTGGCAATCTAAGATGGGAATTTCTAGTCCAAAACCTACAAAACACAAAATCTTTTTGTTGTTTTCAACACAATTTTTTTCAATTTTTATGGATTTTTTTGCAAAAATTTCTCTAAAACCAAAAACTCATCCATTCAAGACCAAATTAATCATTCATGTTTTCCATCAAACCACAAACCAAGAAGCAAACATCCCAAACACAAACTAGAAACACAAACTAAATATCCTCAAAATAATAAACAAACATAAACAAGTGAAATCATGAACACACTTACCCCCACCCCATACTTAAAATTTTGATGTCCCCATCAAACAAGGAAATCAAAACTTAAAAGCAAGAGAGAAGAGTATGAAAAGCTCACAATTTCTTATTCTTCAATGGCATGTATAGGATCAATCGGCGAGGACGAGAGCCCATGAGGCTCTAACTTCTTCGTTTGGACCGTCCTTGTCATAGAACTTCTTCACTCGATGACCATTCACTTTGAAAATATGTCCTTGTTCATCAACCAAGTCCACCGCACCATGAGCATAGATACGGTGGACCACAAATGGTCCGCTCCACCTAGTCCTTAACTTTCCGGGGAAAAGTTTAAGCCTTGAATTGAAAAGGAGAACCTTGTCACCGGTTTGATAGGTCTTTGGAATTAACTTCCTATCATGCCACTTCTTGGTCTTCTCCTTGTATAGCTTGGAGTTCTCATAGGCTTTCAACCTCAATTCCCCCAACTCATGAAGTTCTAGAAACCTTTTCTCACCGGCCAAGTTGATATCCCAATTCATCTCTTTGAGTGCCCATTTTGCCTTGTGCTCAAGCTCTACCGGAAGATGACATGCCTTGCCATAAACTAGATTGAAGGGTGTAGTTCCCAGAGGTGTCTTAAAGGCGGTTCTATAAGCCCAAAGTGCATCATCGAGCTTAGAGGCCCAATCTTTCCTTGATCGAGATACGGTCTTCTCCAAGATAGCCTTGATTTGACGGTTTGACACCTCGACTTGCCCGCTTGTTTGAGGATGATAAGGAGTAGCAACTCGATGAGACACCCCATACTTGATCAACACATTCTCGAAACACCTCTCAATGAAATGAGGTCCGCCATCACTTATGAGAACCCTAGGCACTCCAAACCTTGCAAAAATGTTGCTTTTTAAGAACTTCATCACCACCCTAGCATCATTGGTTCTTGTTGGTATGGCCTCCACCCATTTTGAGACATAGTCCACGGCTACCAAGATGTACTTGTAAGGCCCCGATGTGGGAAATGGTCCCATGAAATCAATACCCCATACATCAAATAATTCAACTTCTAGAATGCCAGTTTGAGGAGTCTCATTCCTCCTTGATAGGTTCCCCTCTCTTTGGCACTCCTCACACTTCCTCACATAATCATGCACATCCTTGAACATGGTTGGCCAATAATAACCACATTGAAGAATTTTTGAGGTGGTTTTGGAACTCTTAGCGTGACCCCCCGTAGGCAAGGAATGGCAATGGTGAATTATGCTCCCAACCTCTTCACTTGACACACACCGTCTATAGATTTGATCACGCCCTTCCTTGTAGAGATATGGATCATCCCAAAAATATTGTCTAGCATCATGTAAGAATTTCTTCCTAGCTTGATAAGACAAATTTGGTGGGATCACTCCCCCTACGGCAAAGTTAGCAAAATCCGCAAACCAAGGGGAAACCCCTCGTCTTACGGCACTAATAGAAAGAAGGCCAGTGGGAGAGAAAGAATCAATCAATTGAGAACGCGAAGGAATGGAAATCGAGTTAGGAAACTTACTTTCTTCCACGGATCGACATTGAAGTGTACCGAGCCCGACATGGTTGGACGCCGGTCTAGCTTCGCAGACAGACAGGTCGCTCGGGCCCGATGTTGAAGACCTCGGTCCCGACTCACTCGTACTTGCCTTGCCTTCGGTCCGATGTTCTGGACCTCGGGCCCGACTTACTTGGTTCGTCGATCCACCTTTCCTTTCCTCCTTCCCGCTCATGAGAACTTCATCCGCTCTTGAATCATCTATAGTCAGACCATCCTCCATCTCCAACATGTATTCAATGGGCAAACGGGATAGATGATCAGCTACCACATTTTCCGCACCGGTTTTGTCCTTGATTTCATGGTCAAACTCTTGGAGGAGGAGCATCCACCTTAGAAGCCTCGGCTTTGCATCTTTCTTCTTCATGAGGTATTTGATTGCCGCATGGTCCGTGAAGACTACCACCTTTGATCCCACAAGATATGAACGGAATTTCTCAAATGCAAACACTATCGCAAGAAACTCTTTCTCCGTTGTTGTGTAATTGCACTGAGTTTCATCCAAAGTTTTGCTTGCGTAGTAGATGGCATGCAACTTTCCATCCTTCCTTTGCCCAAGGACGGCCCCTACGGCGAAATCACTAGCATCACACATCACCTCGAATGGAAGATTCCAATCGGGTGTCGCCATTATTGGAGCCGAAATCAAGGCATCTCTCAACCTACAAAAAGAACTCATGCAATCCTCGGAAAATTCAAAGGGCACATCCTTCATCAAGAGGTTAGACAATGGTTTTGCAATTTTAGAAAAATCCTTGATGAATCGTCTATAAAATCCCGCATGACCTAAGAAACTCCTAACATCACGAACACAAGAGGGAGGAGGTAGTTTTTCAATTATTTCAACTTTAGCTTTATCTACTTCTATCCCCCTACTAGAAACTAGGTGTCCTAGTACTATGCCCTCCTTCACCATGAAGTGGCATTTTTCCCAATTAAGCACCAAGCTAGTCTCCTCACATCTAGTCAAAACCTTGTCTAAGTTAGCTAAGCAAACATCAAATGAGGAACCATAGACGGAGAAATCATCCATAAACACTTCTACTATATCCTCAACCATATCGGAGAAGATGGACATCATGCATCTTTGAAATGTTGCCGGCGCATTACATAAACCAAAAGGCATGCGTCTATAGGCAAAAGTCCCATAAGGACATGTGAATGTCGTCTTCTCTTGATCATCGGGATGAATAGGGATTTGCCAAAACCCGCTATACCCGTCTAGGTAGCAAAAATATTCATGTTGTGCTAATCTTTCTAGGACTTGGTCTATGAAAGGAAGAGGAAAATGGTCTTTGCGAGTGCCACTATTAAGCTTACGGTAATCAATACACATACGCCATTTTGTTGTGGTTCTCATAGGTATCATTTCTCCCTTTTCATTTTGCACAACGGTGAGACCTCCTTTCTTAGGAACTACATGCACGGGACTCACATACTTGCTATCGGAAATTGGGAAGATAATTCCCGCATCCAACATCCTAAGTATTTCACTCTTTACCACTTCTTTCATGTTAGGATTTAATCTTCTTTGGGGTTCAATAGTGGGTTTATGGTTATCCTCCATATAAATCCTATGCATGCAAATTGAGGGAGAGATTCCCTTTAGTTCCTCTAGTGAATACCCTAAAGCTCCTCTATGTTTTCTTAGAACCTCTAACAACTTAGACTCTTCCTCATCATTCAAGTTGGCATTTATGATTACGGGTAAAGAAGAGTTGGGACCAAGAAATGCGTACCTCAAATCTTTTGGAAGCTCCTTGAGTTCTTGAGATGGTTCCGGTGGTGCTTGAACTTCTTCTTTCTCGGCCTTGAACACCTCCAAATAAGACATCCTTTCCTCCAATTGTTCATGCTCAATCATATTGAGGGCTAGACCTTGGCGCTCTATCTCAATTTCTCTAGGTGGTGGGGTGGCTTTCAACCTAAGCTCCCTTGGCCTTGACTTCTTAGAAACGGCTTCCCATTGCAATCCAAGAGGAACTTGGATCATCTTAGCTTCCTTATGTACGGTCCCTTTTGAAGTTGGCCTAAAGAAAAACTCAATCTCTCTTCCTCCAATGTCAAGAGACAAGTGGCCCTTTTTTACATCAATGATTGCCCCAACCGTAGCAAGGAAAGGTCTCCCTAGTATAATCGGTTCACCCGGCACTTCTATCATGTCCACCACAACAAAGTCAATTGGGACATAATGGCCTTCAATGCAAACGGGATAATCCTCGACGATACCAATTGGCTCGATGGACGACCCATCCGCTATCGTTAACCTCATGTTGACCGGAGCTATGAGACCCATGGATGTGGATTTCCATATGGTGTAAGGAATGATGCTCGTGCTTGCTCCAAGATCACACAAGGCTTGGAAGTTTTGGGACCCCACACCAATGGTTATAGCAAAACGACCGGGATCTCCTAGCTTTTGTGGTAACTCTAAGGTCTTGACTTCATCTTGCATTTCAACTATGGACCTCTTCTTGCTCAAAATCTCCTTTAAAAACTTGGCATAAGATGGCATCTCACTCAATGCATTGGTGAACGGGATAGAGATGTTCAAGCCTTGCAAGAGTTTGAGAAACCTCTTGAACTTGTTCTCAACAACATCTTTCGGCTTCTTTGTGGGATATGGAAGAATCGTTGCACCTTGAATCTTACTTGGATCAACCTCCTTGGACTTCCCTACTTCACTTGCAACATTTCCTGGTTGGACCGACTTGGGCACCATATCGGGCCCGATGTTGTGAATCTCGGTCCTGGGCAGAGGAGTTGGATCGAGGTCTGTGTACGTCGGTCCCGAGTTGCTCTCGACCTCGGTCCGTGGTGAAGGAATCGATCTTCTTGCTGGGTCGACTTCGGGGAATGTCGGACCCGACTTGCTGGGTAAATCGGTCCGACTCTCTTCATTCTTCTTAGGCACGTGTGGCTCGGGTAGGTTTCGGCCACTTCTCAATCCAATTGCCCGGACTTCATTTTGATTGTTTTGAGCTCGAGGATTCTCCTCGGGTCGGCCCGGAAGTCTTCCATTCTCTCTCGGGGCTTGAGTTGCAATTTGGGCAAATTGATTGTCGACTTGCCTCCTCCATGCACCAAACTCATTGAATTGGGTCCTCATCTCCTTGAACCCATCTCTCATCTCTTGAGCAAATGTTTGTAACTCATTGAATCCCGGTGGTCTATACGGTGGTGGTGGCACCCTTGGCTCGTTTTGGTTGAAGTTGTTGTTGTAGCCTTGAGCTTGACCATTGTTCCACCGGCCATTGCCACCATTGTTGAAATTGCCTCTTCCACCGAAATTTCCTCCAACATAGTTTGCCTCCTCAATTCGCTCGGCCAAGCGCACTTGGCTCTCATTCGGACAAACTTGTGTAGCATGTGCAAAGGATCCACACTCCTCACAAGCTCTAGCATTTTGCTTGTAGTAGTGGACTTGCCTCTTAAGCTTGCTCACTTCACCTTCAAGGAATTGGAGCTTCACATCTCTATCAATGTCTTCTCCCTTTGGATCATATAACTTCCTTGCACCTTCACCTTGAACTTTCACCTCCTTGCTAGCTTGACTCACCCCATACATGGCCTCATAATCGGATAGCTTGTCAAGTAGCTCCCAAGCTTGATCCGGTGTCAAGTCTATGAACCCACAATCGGTATGGAGATTGAGCTTGTCCTTCGTTACCGGATTGATGCCTTGGAAAAAGATATCTTGAAGTACATATGGTTGTTGGCCATGAGTAGGACATTGGCGCAACATCTCCTTGAAACGATCCCATGCTTCGAAGAGGGGCTCATTCGGACCTTGTTGAAAGCTTGCAATCTTCCTTCTTAACTCGGTTGTCTTTGAGGGCGGGAAGAACTTCATCAAGAAAGCGTCATAGAGTGTCTTCCAAGTTGTGATTGACCTAGGAGCTTGGCTCTCGAGCCAATGTGTGGCCTTGCCCCCAAGTGACCATTTGAACGCCTTTAGAAGCACATACTCCAATGTCTCCTCATCGGTGGAGATCGTCTCACACATATCCACAAATCGTTTAACATGCTCTATGGGACACTCATGTGGACGGCCCTCGAATTGATCACGCTTGATGAGGGAGATGAATTGCGTCTTGATCTCAAAATTCTTGGCAACCTCGGGAAGCACAATAGCCGGCTCGGGTACCCTCAACTCCGGATGCATGTATTGACGTGCATTCCGGGGTAGAGCGTTGAGTTGAGCCTCGGCTCTCATCCGTTGCTCCCGTTCTCTTCTTGCCACCTCCTCTTGATTGTCCCTCTCAAGTTGCAATCTAGCCATTTCGGCCCTAAGTCGAGCCAACTCCTCATCAACATGAAGAGCTTGATTCTCCATCCTTTTCCTTCTTCGGGCTTCTTTGAGAATACTTTCCGGATCACTCACAAACTCAAGCTCAAGTGTTCCTCGGGAGGAACGAGCTAGCATACACCTATGAAACAAAAACACAAACCAAAACAAATCAAAAACAAACAAAGGGTTTGGGCTATTCCCTCACCCAAATCACTACCAAAACACAAGAAACTCACCAAATTGGCACTCAATGCACTTAGACTTCCCCGGCAACGGCGCCATTCTTTTGATCGCTCTCGGATGCGAGGGTCAAGAGATACAATTTATAACCCGACCCCGTTGTAGCACGTGGTGGGTGTCGAACACTCGGGAAGTCTACTCGATCGATGTGCCTAGACACTAGGAAGCTAGAAAGGAGAGCATAAAACGAAGGAAAACAAAGAAAACAGTCGGGACCGACACTGAGGTCACGTCGGGCCCGAGGTTGGCGACAAGAGGAAGTCGGGACCGACACTGTGTAAGTCGGGCCCGAGGTATCTGGGGATGTCGAACTCGAAGATTTTAAAAGTAGATCTTGGGCTTTTGGGTTCCTTCTCTAGTAGATTAAGGCCTATCCATCCCAATTCAAGCAATGAGTGATGATCGGACTAGGATCGAGTGCTTTCGCCCTCGTTCCAACCACTTCTACACATCGATCATTGGGGAAATCCCCTTCGAAGCAAGGTCTTGAGATTGACACATGTTCACTTTCGCTACCTTGCCAATCTCAAGCCTTGATTCCCGACTTTCGCAAGGAATTGTAGCTCTATGTAGAGTGGGTTCCTTAGATCAAACACTCAAGGCTATGGAATTGGGGTTTCTAGCCCAAACCTAGCTAGGGTTTTCCCCCATAACCCAAGATCAAGGAGATCTACTCCATGTGACAAGCAAAGAAAGCAAACAAAGCAAACAAATCAAAAGGGAAAGCAATCAACATCATCAATCTCAAAACAAAGCAAAGTTTCATTCAAATCCAAAGCAATCCACAAATTCCAATCAAGGGTTTCCAAATCCACAAGATCAAAACAAAGCAAAGCTAATCTATCAACAAAACCTACCAAATCTCCCTCTCCTTGGCCGATTCTCTCTCTCTTCCTTCTCCTCTCCTTCCTCCTTGCTCTCCAAGAATCCTCTTGGCTCCCTTGGAACCCACCTTTTTGGAACCAACTTTTGGAACCAACTTTTGGAACCCCTAAAATAGAAGACAAGAGGGCCTTTTATGGATTAGATGAGGGGCAAAAGTGGAAGTTCACAATTTCGTGCCTTGGAGCCCAAGTAGTTCGGTGACCGACTTGGACCGACACGGAGGACCTCGGGCCCGAGTTACTCTGCATCTCGGTCCGAGGTTGAAACTTCAAGTCGGGCCCGAGGTTGGTTGTAACTCGGTCCTGACCTCGTTCCACCTTCTTCTTTGTTGGCTTCTCTTGTTCTTCTTCATGGCTTGCTTCTCTCCTTCCCGCTTTAGCTCGGCCTTTGCTCCATGTCTCGACCCTCCTTCAAATCGATCCTCGATTCATGCCAAATTACCTACAAAACACATAAAATGTGTGTAGTCTCCGAATCTCATAGAAATACGGGAACTAAGCTAAAAAGGAACAAAAGGCACAAGAAAAGGGGAAAAAGAAACATATTTACAAAGGAAATCACATATGAAAACACCACCAAATAGAGAGACATCAAGATACACATGAACAGTTTCAAAACCAAGCAATCCATAAGCTTTCAAAGCTAATCAACAGATTTTGAATAAAATCCTAGGGTATTCACACAACCTTGTTGTCATCCAAACTAAATCTTTAGTCCTTCTCAAATCAGTTTCTTTACAAGAATTACTTGAAATCCTTACTCAATTTCCTTATTGAGATAAAATCTCAGTATTACTTTAACCAAGAATATGAGATTTATCCAACACATGACAAGATAATAACCTATCTTGTCAATCCTTTACATCCTTTTCTCAACCAAAACTCAGCTTGGGCATACTGACATTCAAAAGTAGTTATCTCTCTCAACTACTTCAAACTACATTCTTATGCATTACTATACCAACATATTGGACAATAATACCTTTAATACAATAATTTTCAACAAAATTGTCTCCATTGACAATTTTCAGTCTTTTTTATCAAAGAACTGTTTAGACTTCACTTAACATTCTGACTTGTTGAGCAACCTAACTCTTAGGATTAAAAACATATCCTCACGTGTCCACTCTCTATATCCAACAACTTATCAGGCTGAGATTGAAAATCAATACTAATTTACATATTCAAACTCCAGACCCATTGGAGTTCTGCTTAAAGTCCTCACTTGACTATCTTATCTCAAAGAGATTTAAGTTTTCAAGACAACCTGAAAACAAATAACAACTAATGGAGAAATTACTAGTACATCCTTTATTCCAAAGAAAGGATTACTACAATATCATTCCATAGAAAGGGTTCCATCCCAGGAGTCCATATCAACTTACTTTCAAGGACAATTCCGCTAAAAAGGCAATGACTTTCTTAGGTCATGACGTCAACCAAGATGAAATACTAGCAAACTGCTTAGAGAATTCCAATAATCGTTGACTAAAAAAATCCCAAACTTTTAGAGAAGTACGGAGTTACTCCATGGTCTTTAGAGAACAATACAGATTTGTAAAGAATCTTACCAAATTTCTTTACTTATAATCGAACTGTTTTGGGAAGTTTGACCATACTCATATCCTTAAATGGTATAGGATACAAGATACTAGATATAGAAATTGCTATAATGCAAAAGAAAGCTTGCATCTTTTCATCTCAACCAACTACACTCGCAAAACTCATATAATTGCAAAACATATATGATTGCCAAATCATACTAGAAACCATTCTTTAAAACCCAAGGAATTATGTGATTTTATTCCACCATGTGATTAGGATGGGGAGATAAAATAAACATAATCCTTTACTGCATTCTCATAGGAATAAGACATGTAATCTTGCCTTACCATGTGATCAAGATGGAAGACAAATCACATTCTTACTCACCACTATGAAAACCGTAGAAAATTTTATTCATGAATTCCGTATACCAAATCAACATTTTTTAAAAATTCATACCAAAATTCTACAAAGTCATAAGATTTTTCTCAAAAGAGAAAATCACAAAACAATTTCAAATATCCCTTAAATCATAACAGCTTGACAGGAACTCGACATAGTCTACAAGCATACAGGCTTTAACTTTGAATGTCGCTGAAACAAAGATTAGCTACTTTATGAAGAAATGGGCGCGTCAAGCCAATGCATCAAATAAAATTGCTGACCTTAATTTCATGATGCTACTGACGCTTTGCCCTAGTTCTGTGCTGACATTTGCACATTAGCTGGCCTTACCAACTTGACCAAAGTTTCAAATCAAAATTGAGTCTCAAAGGAGCTAATATACTCCGATTTACTTATGAGCCTCACATTTCTCTTCGAATGTGACACTTTATTCCTTCCTCAAGGTAGAACATGATTACATTCCTCGACTTTTTCTTACTTAGAACATACTGTCAGACTTTTCTATAATCCATAGTATTGAGTAATCTCGGCCTGATTTAACTCAATCTTAGCCCAACTTAACTTCACAAGTTCAATAAAAGAGTTGATCGCTCAAATCCACTTACTTGCAAACCTTAGGGAAAATGTGATTCCAACATCTTCTTACTCATAACAAATTCTTCCAAGGTCGATCTCAACTTGTATGTCTCCTTGACATCCCACTTTAAAGTGATGTAACAATGATATATTACCAAAATTCAATGCTTGAGATCATCCATTTGCAGAACAATATCCCTTCTGCAACTTAATTGTCATTTAAATTCCGATATCCAAGAGTGACTATCAAACTCTTTTGACGATTTTAAGGACTTTCAATCCTCCTATAACTTAATCTTCTCGATATAAAAAGTGAACTTTCAAACTATGCATCTAGTTCAAAACATTCAATCCATATACCTCTGTATATATAATGAAGGACCTTTAATTTCCAATTTCTTTTAATAGGAGAATGAATGCACATGGCCAAACAAGATATTCTTGAACCTATCCTAATTCAACATTGGTAAACAAACTAGACTTCTCCATCATTCTTGTCTTCTTACTTAACCATAAGGAGAAGACATATACCTTTTTATTAGCTCAAGTTCAAACCACATTGCAAAGGAAGAACTTGTGGTTAGGAGACTTGCCGACAACTTAATAGTTTCACCAGTACCACCTTAGACATTAGGTTTGACTGATATAAAATCTTCAAAACTCAAACACAACTGAAATTATTTTTCAACGATAAGGTCTAAGCCTTATTGACCAAAGATGATTGATATTTTTCTCCCAACCGTTTAAAATATCAAAGGCGAACCTGCCATAATCATTCCTTGAATGATCTTCTCAAAATTGAATTTTATCATTCCCATCCTTGAAGAAACATAAGCCAATACCATTGGCAATTTAGAACATCTTATTGTTGATTACATTATGGGTCAATTATAAACCTCAAGTCTCTTCTCATTATCTCAAGTTGGGTATCATACAACGAAATTCCCATAACGTTGTCACATAAGTTAATCCTCTAGATATACAATTCAATGTAATCCATTAACACTTGCACTAGTAGTTAATTGGACATAAATACATCATCGATGAACTTCTTTTTGTTCAATCCTTTTTAACCAATCTACCTTATTCACAACAACCTTAATGATTAACCACTTGTTCACAACTTAAAGTGAACCAACATTCTTCCTTTCTTTCTTACTATAATCATAAGAAATTCCCATTCCATTTAGGATTCTCAATCCTCTTAACTCAAAGGATAACAACATATATGAAAATCCGAGTTTGAACACTATCAGGTTAAAAATTGAATTGCATTTTCCAATAGGTTAACAATTCAATCGATCCAACACTTGAGCACTTCAAAGCTCTTTAACTTCCAACTAAGCAAAGAAAAGTACAGAATATCCAGGATTCTATACTATAGAGTCACAAACATAATTGTTGAAGAAAGTTTCCAAAGACAATCCTTTTCTTTTCAGGATTCTTCTACATCCCTTCATGATCCATACCGATCTTTTTAGAATCACTCAAGGCTCATAAGATTCTCCAAATCTTAACATTGAGATGTAGAGGTTCCAACTCATTCCTTCTATTGAAAATCGAATTTCAACAAAATTCAGAAATTCCTATAAAAATATTCTCATGAAAACTCTTACTCTTATGACTTCGATGTCAAAGAAACTCACTTTAAAATTTTCTTTTTTAAAGACAACACTTGAACTTTCATATCTCAAGAAAAGGAATTAACAATTTCTTTCACATAACTTTGAATCATGAACTTTCTAACAAAAATTCTTAACTTGAAATCTTCCATCATACGAGCTTAAAATAGGAAATCTTCAAACTAGAAAATCTTTATGAAGTACAATACTTAACTTCAAAATCTCACAAGAAGTTTCCTAATATGGAAGAAACGACGAGGGTATACCCAATTCAGACTCTCAACAGAGAATAAGATTTTATTGAGAACTTGATCTAGAACCGAGTCAACTTTAGGAATCTTCACCTAATCTTACCTTGGATCCTTCTCGGAATCCATTCCCATCTCCAGGGAATCAAATGTCCACTATAGGACCTTTTTCCACATAAACCATTACAAACTTGTTACCTCGTGTTCTCCAATTCCCTTTTCTCTTTCTATCTCTTCACGAGTCTGGCTTTCAATCTTAACCACTTTCCATAAATGGTTCTAAGATAACACCCATATAGAATTCTCCATAATTCTATATAGAAGATGAAAGTCTTAAGCAAGACTTAGGAACTTTTAGCTCTGATACCACTTTTGTAACACCCCCTTACTTACCTTGGAGATATTTGTTGGATCGGGACCGGTTAGCTTAGAGCTTGGGAACTGGCTATTAAGCTGTTCCCAAGGCAGCGGAAGAAACTATCGCAAGTATTAAAAAGACGGAATGAACACAGTTCCCTTATAGAGGAACCCCACTACAACCAACTAGTTGCATGGGTAAACCTCTACCTCCGCTTGGAGGATTTTGAATGACTTACTTATATTATTGATTTGTTCCTTAGTTACAAACAGCCAGATTCAAACTTCTCTGTTCCTACGAGTTCTACCTAACTCTAGCAACACTAATGAATCTTCTCAACTGAGTTCCTAAGCGAACAACAATCACTAAATAAGTAACTCAAACCTTACACCGAATCGCAGTTCCCTTGCTCCTGGGAACTTGGATTCACCGTCGTCGAGATCAGACACTCGCCGCCGGGGACTTCTCTTCTTCTTTCTCTTTCTCTGTTGTGGGTATTTGTGAGTTCTGGGAGAAGTACTCAATCCGAGTACTATTCATTTGGCTTTATACTCGAGTGAACTTGGGCTCCAATCGCATCTTTCATTTGTGTCCGAAATGCCCTTTGCTTGATGCCCAAGTTGTACTTTCTTCACATGTGACTTCAATTTGAACTAGGTCAACTTCTTAAAATGATCGGACCGTTGGATCAATCGTGACAGTCTGCTCCTCAGACTGTGCCTTCATCCTGTCCAAGACAGGATCCCGTGATATGCGTTGATCGGTCCTTGTCTTCACATGTGAGTTCCCATGTCATGGGAACTGTCCTCTTCAGAGTTCCTTTGAGAGAAACTCTTCATCGTGTAAACCTGTGATCTCTGGTCATTCCTGGGAGTTCCTATCTTCTTGGGAACTTTCATCTTCAGAGTTCCTTTGATAGGAACTCTTCATTCTGTGCTCCTGTGATCTTTAGTCATTCATGGAGGTTCCTTGCTCAACCTGCATTCCTTGGAAATACTTGATCGAAGCACATTAGTTCCCTTATGGTGTTTGTCATTATCAAAACTCGGAGAACTGTATCGTTGTTCCGATGTTTAGAACCAGAGGTCCCAACATCGTTCCAACAATTTCCCCCTTTTTGATGATGACAAACCTATCACAAAAATCAGCAAGTATTTCAAAGCATGATATGCAGATGAGTTCCTACGCGTATTCCTAGGGAGCCACTTCTTGTGAATCACTGAGTTCGTACTTAGCTTTTTATGCAATTGTTCCCCCTTAGCTATAGCGTATTCTGTGATATCTTTTCAACTTAACTCATCTCGCATTTTTTGTCTTTCCCCCTTATGACATCATCGAAAACAAGTGAACACATAAATAAGGAAAGAAAGGAACACGCAATCATACTAAAAACCATTCATTACTTAAGCAAAATATGTACATAGGAACACAAGAAACAATATTTGTGGGAACATGGAGGCTAGGAAAAAGAAGGAAAAAGATCATGGTTTTGGTGGGAACAGGGCATCACAAAGCCGTGTCAAGAGTTGTACAAGCTTTTCCTGGCCTTTAGCAATTTGTTCTTGGTCCCTTGCCATCTTTTCTTGTTCCCTGGCCATCTTGTCGAGAGTGTTGGCAATGTGCACCAACATTTGAGTGTTCCCATCCTGGGTGCCTTCACCAGATGGCAGCCTTTCTTGTTCTTCTACTGGCTCAGAGTGGCGCATTTTGTGGACCACAGAGATGTCCAGTTCCCTTCCGATGGTGACCTCTTCTTTGGTGGTGTCGTAGAGGCCCTCTCTGAGCAAGAGTTTCTTGATGAGGCCAGCATAAGGAAGGGAGTGGGATTTGGAAGCCATACACTTCTCCATGTGCCCGAGTATAATGCGAGGAAGATTGATGGGCTTTTTGAGGAGGAAGTGGTAGAGGATGATGGCATTAGGAATATTGATAACAAGGCGCTTCTCCTGGCGAGGGATCACCATGTTGATAATGAATTGATGGGCCAGCTTGGCGATGAGGGACAGGTGATGAGTAGAGGTGCCAGTGGTGGGAACACGGCCCTCATAGATCGTGTTATAGATCACCTCGCTGTTGAAGTCGCCCCAGCTCTTGGTGGGCAGTTCTTGGAGTCCCTGTACGGGGACCTGTAGTTGAAGGCGGATTGTGGATGTGGTGAAGATGAAGTCATCGCCTTCGAGGGAGAGAGTTCCCTTGGTGCCGTCGTCATGGACCACGAAATGGTTGTAGAATCGGCGCACCTGAGAGGGATCGACACTCACGGCTTCACTACACATGTGGTCCCATCCTTGGGCCATGATCAGGTCCCATAGTTGCCCTAGCCCTTCATCGGTGAGCTGTTTTTCAGAGAGGATGAGTGGGGGAAGGAGCTTGCGATTCTCAGAGATATGAATTTTCTTGGGCACAGTTCCTTTCCCTTTCTTCTTGGAGTTCCCCTAGAGACCGTAGTCTTTCCTTTTTGCTGAGGGGGGGTCAGCCGCTTCGAGCAGCAGAGGCCGGTTCCTTTCTTATGGGGCCTCTGCGGACACCACCATTTGGTGTCCGGGAGTTGGGATGCCAGCAGGCTCAGTGACAGTGGTGGCCTCCTCATGGTCCTCAGCGTCATCGTTGGAGGTCCCTTCATCGTCGGAGGAGGTCAGCCCGGTTTCCTCCTCGTCATCGTCTTGGTGACGAGAGCTTAGCCCAGCTTTAGACGGCAAGGCTGGGACCTCCTGTTCTTGGGTCTCTAATTCTGGGGCCACAGTGTCTTGGGCCTCGATCCCTTGCTCAGACGGAGGCACAGGTAGAACGCCTCGGAATTCTTCCTCGAGGGCTCGGAGTTGGGCTTCCTCTTCCTCAGTTCCCATCACAATGGGTGCTTGGGCCTTCTGGCGAGCAAGGACTCCGATGGGGAGATTATCCTCGTCGGAGTCGAGATCTATGGTTTTCTGGGCCGAAGGAGGTGGGGAAGGGAGTTGTATTGTGGTGGGAGAAGAGGGAGGGAGAGGAGAATGTTGTGGAGTTGGGACCTTGGGAGTGGAAGGAGGAGGAGTAGGAGTGCGAGCCTTGGGACTTGAGGTCCCAGAGGCAGATTTTGAAGTGATGGGGGATTTGGGAATGGGTGAAGTGGGTGGGGGAACTCTGGGAGAGGATGATGGAGGAATCGTCTTTGGAGAAGATAGAGGAGGGTTAGCAGTTCCCTCAACTATGGGAACAGGAGAGGAAGAGATTATTGTGGAGTCCCTGGGACCAGAGGTCTTAGAGAGTGGTTTGGGAGGAGGGCAAAAGAGCTTCTCGACCTCGGATGGGTCAACGACGGCATAGGCGTCGGGTTTGGACAGATTTAGGACCTCCTCCATGTTGAGAGGGGATTTCTTCTTTGGCATGGGAAGAGAGGGGGATGAAGAAGTGGAGATTTGTGAGTGTTTGCGTTTGGAGGAATGGTGTTTGGATTTTGATGAGTGGTGTTTGGATTTGGAGGGATCTTTGGAATAGTGTTTGTTTTTGGATTGTTTGGGTCTCTCATGTTTGGAAGGGGGTTCGGATCCGAAACTGTCGACGATGACAATCGCGGAGGAAGAGGGAGGTGGAAGAGTGGTGGTCGGTGGCGCTGGAGGTTGCGCCGCCGAAGGAGGAGGAAGAAAGGGACTTACATAATTGTAAAGTCCCTCGATGAGCACATCGCGAAGAGCTTCATCTTGCTCATTCTCGATGTCGTTCATCATAGAGAGGAAAAGGGCTTTAGGATGTTCTTGAATCCATGCCTTCATCTCGATATAAGAATGGGCTGGAGCCATTTGAGAAAGGTTTGGGAAAGAGAAGATTTTTGGAAGTTTTCTCGAAAGAGGGAGGAGGCAAAGTTGCAGAGGAAGAGAATGATAGGGAAGGATGAGGAGGAAGAAACCCAAAAGTGGTAAAGTAGGGTTTTATGTGAGAGAGAGAGACGAGGGTAGAAAGGGAACTTGGTATCCTCGATAACCATTGGCCAATGAAATCGGAGGGGCGTTTCAACTTCCTTAGCACGCCTCTGACACGCGTCGTTCTCTTCCTTGGGAAGTCTTTTGATTTTTGAATGTTTGGCCCAAAACGCTTCAGAGTCTGACACAATTTTCCGTTTCCCTAGTGAAGTTTCATCTTTTCAGATCCAGTGTTCCCTTGCTTTTTCCTATCAGTTCCCATGATCTTTGGAAAGGTCATATTGAGTGGAGAGGTTAAGGGAACTCACACTCAAATTTCTTTGTGAGGCTGGGGAACTCAAAAGAGATAGACAATTGCAACTCGATAAAGGTGCAAAGAGTTGGGCTCATGAGAAGCGTTTGTCTGGCCCTTGGCTTAAGGTGGGTTTTATGATCAACCGTCATAGTGGCTTGTAAAGTGGGTTAAAGGGAACTCTGGTTGATCATTTTGGGCCAAAAGAAGTAAAGTTCCTTTAGACATATTAAGCTCTAGACTAGTAATATGGCAAAATGAAAGCATTAAGTCCTACGGTTCCCTATCATGCATTTCTAGTTAGACTAGTCAAGCATTGAGGGAGAGACAAACATGGACTTGTTTAGTTTAGAGTTATCATCCCTAGAAGCATTCGAAAACGCTGGTAGGGACGTCTGTCTAAAGCTTTGGTGAGAATGTCCGCAATTTGCTCTTCCGTTCTACAGTGTTGCATGGAAATGTTCCCAGTTTCAACATTGTCACGTAGAAAATGATGCCTAATGTCTATGTGCTTAGTCCTAGAGTGATGCACAGGATTTTTGGAAATGTTAATGGCACTAGTGTTATCACAGAGTATGGGAACTGGGCCAAAAGACATACCATAATCCTGAAGTTGGGACTTGAGCCATAATACTTGGGAACAGCATGATGCGGCAGCCACGTATTCTGCTTCAGATGTGGAGAGTGCCACTGAATTTTGCTTCTTGGATCCCCACGAGACTAAGCATGACCCAAGGAACTGGGCCATTCCTGATGTGCTCTTTCTATCAACGAGGTGTCCAGCAAAATCTGCATCTGTATAAGCAATGAGCTCAAGGGAATTGTTCCTTGGATACCAGAGGCACAAGTTGTCGTTCCCTTTGAGGTACCTGAAAATCCTCTTCACCTCTTTCAGGTGTGATTCTTTGGGGTTAGCTTGAAAACGTGCACATAAGCACACTGAGAACATGATGTCAGGCCTACTAGCAGTTAAGTATAGGAGAGAGCCAATCATACCTCTGAAGTTCCTTTGATCGACACTTACCCCTGTTTCATCGGCATTTAACCTGGAGTTTGGTGAGATGGGAGTGTCGATGGGCCTTGAGTGATCCATCCCATACTTGACTAGCATTTCTCTGATGTATTTCTGTTGATGAATCCTTGTTCCCTCCTTTGTTTGAGAGATCTGGAGTCCTAGGAAGAATGTGAGTTCCCCTATGAGACTCATCTCAAACTCACTGCTCATGAGGTCCTTAAATTTCTCTACAAGAGTTTCGTTAGTTGCTCCAAAAACAATGTCATCAACATAAACTGGAACAATCAAGATATCCTTAGACTCTTTCTTAAGGAAAAGGGTTTTGTCTATGGAACCTCGAAGGTATCCGTGAGACAGAAGGAACTGAGCAAACCTGTCATACCATGCTCGAGGAGCTTGTTTAAGTCCGTAGAGGGCCCTCTCCAGGAAGTAGACGTGGTTAGGTAGCTTCTCATCTTCGAATCCTGGGGGTTGAGCTACGTACACTTCTTCTTTGAGGTGCCCATTTAGAAAGGCCGTCTTCACATCCATCTGGTATAGCTTGAATCCTTTGTGGGCTGCATAGGCTATGAGAAGACGAATGGCCTCGATCCTTGCAACTGGTGCGAAGGTCTCGTCATAGTCGATCCCCTCTTCTTGTCTGTAGCCTTGAGCAACCAAACGAGCCTTGTTTCTAGCTACGGCCCCAGTATCGTCGAGTTTGTTTCGAAAGACCCATTGAGTTCCTATGATATTCTTGTTTTTGGGCCTGGGGACTAGTTTCCACACCTTGTTCCTCTCAAATTGGTGTAGTTCTTCTTGCATGGCTTGGATCCAGTCTGGATCCTTTAGGGCTTCTTTGATGCTTTTTGGTTCCACCATCGAGACAAACGCATTAAAAGCACAAAAATTATTGAGAGAGGAGCGAGTCAGAACACCTTTGTCATATGGAGTGATGATGTTCTCAATGGGATGGTCTTTCCTTTGTTGGAAATTTCTTGTACGAGTGGGTTCCCTTGGACTCGTTTCACCTCCGTTCGAGGCTTCTTCTTCATGGGGACACCCGTCTTCAGCTTCCTCGCTAAGTGTCTCTTCTGGTTGTGCTGTTGTGTTCTCTCTTTGTTCCCCCTGAACACTTGATTCTGGTACGTTTTCATTCTGGGGAACAAGAGAGTTCGAAGCATCTTGTGGTTCTTCTGTTGAGGAGGGAGCTTCAAAGGAGCTTTGATCTATGGAGTTTTGATCTCCTTCATTGTTCCCTGATTGTGGTGCATTGTTCCCACTTGGATAGTCTTCATCTCTCTTTCTTGGTTCATCCTCGTCGTCGTCTTCTTCTTGTATGACCAGTTTGAACAGAGTTCCCTTTTCTTGAACCTCTGTTCCTATCTTTACAGATTTCTCGTCGAAGATGACGTGGATGCTTTGCTCTATCTTCTTGGTCCTCTTGTTATAGACCCTGTACGCCTTGCTGTGGGAAGAGTATCCCAGGAATATCCCTTCATCACTCTTGGGATCAAATTTGCCAAGGTTGTCTTTCCCATTGTTGTGGACGAAGCATTTGCATCCGAAGGTCCTTAGATGAGAGATATTGGGCTTTCTTCCTTTGATGAGCTCATAGGATGTCTTCTTGATCAAGGGTCTGATCATGGCTCGATTCAAGATGTAGGTAGCTGTGGAGATAGCATCAGCCCAAAAGTACTCTGGAACTCCACTTTCAAACAACATAGTTCAAGCCATGTCTTCCAAGGTCCTGTTCTTCCTTTAACTCCGTTTTGCTGAGGAGTGCGAGGGGCCGAGAAGTTGTGAGAGATCCCATGTTCGTCACAGTATCTTAGAAACTGTGAGTTTTCAAACTCGGTTCCATGATCAGATCTGAGAGCCTTGAGTTTGAGTCCTATGCTGACCTCCATTCTTGTGATTAGGACTTCGAATTCTTTGAAGGTATCTGATTTTGATCTCAAGAATAGCACCCATGTGAATCGTGAAAAATCATCGATTAAAACATACATGTACCTCTTTCCTCCATAGCTTTCGGTGTGCATGGGACCGCAAAGATCCATATGAATTAGCTCTAAGGGCCTGGTCGTGCTCACCATCCTTTTGGGCTTGAAGGAGTTCCTTGTTTGCTTTCCTCGAACACAGGCTTCACACATGTTGAATCCTTCAAGGTTAATTCGTGGGAGACCGACGACGAGATCCTGGAGGTAGAGCTTCAAGATTTGGTTCATGCCTGCGTGTCCTAGCCTTCGATGCCAGAGTTCCGTTTCGTCATGGGAACTTGCAAGGCACAATTTCCTTGGTGGTTCAAACTCTGTGTCAACCACGTACACGTTGTTGGTCCTTCTTCCTCTTAGAATGATCTTGTTGGTCTTTTTGTTGATGACTAGGCATTCATTTGAGTCAAATGTGACTATGTTGTTCCCTTGGTCACATATCTGGGACACACTCAACAGATTGTACCCCAGATCCTTTACCAGATTGACGTTGCTGATTTTGATTGACTTGTTGAGTAGTAATTCCCCTGTTCCTATGATTTCTCCCTTGTTCTTGTTTCCGAAGGACACATGACCTCCTTCGGCCTTCGTGTGGAGTGAGGTGAGGTTTTCTTTATTTCCGGTCATATGATTTGAACATCCACTGTCGATGACCCATGTGGTGTTCTCCCTCACTGCCACCTGCAAGAAAAGTTAGTTTTTGATGACCCAGGCAAGATGACTCTTACCTGGTTCCTTACAAGGAAAGATATTCTCGAACAACATGTAATCAACAATATTAACGTCACAAGGATCCCTAGAGTTAAGGGCAGAGTTCCTATGTGTGTTTCTACGGGTGGGAACTCTAGCAGGGTTGGATATGTGATTTTGCCTTTTCCAGTATTCGTTGTTCTTTTGAGTTTGGGCCCTAGCTTTGGGACAACTTTCCTTGTAGTGCCCATGAGCACCACAGTTCCAGCAGGTCTTGTAGTATTCTCCTAGGTAGTACTTAGGATGCGGTCTCTGTATCCTGTTCCTATCCATAGTTTCTTTGTTAACCACTCTAGACCCGTTCCCTTTGGCTATCTGGACATATAGCTTTAGTCCAGTGTTCCCAGTGTAGTATTCTACTTCTCCATTCACTCCACTTTCCAGAACACGTATCTTTTCTTCTAAGTGAGCATTTTTCCTTTTCTCGCACTGAAGTTCTAAGGCCCTACATTCATTAATCTCTTGTTCACTCAAGGGGGACTTCCCTTTATTAGGGCTCTCTGACTCATACCCTATGCCGTGTTTGGCTGGCACAAATTTGGTCTGGGAACAAGAAGCTTTAGGGCTTTCAACCTTTTCACTTAGTTTTTGCAGAAAGATATTCTTGTCACTTTCTAGGGTCCTAATCTCATCCTCTAACTTTACGATGTGGGACACATAAAATTGAACCTTGTCCAATAAGGGCACACAGGTGGGACATGGCTCAAGACCGACTAACTCAGCATTAGTTTGTTCTGATTTTTCTAGCTTCCTTTGCAATTTAATGTTATCTTTGACCAAACTTGAGAGAATTTTAAGCAGTTCAGGTTTCTCATAATTTGACAAAGAAGAAAGAACGGATTCGGGGGTTACCTCACTGGGTTGTTCCCCAGTGGTTTCTCCTAAGGCCATGGCGCACATGTCAGGTTGAGCCCATGATTCAGGCTCCTCGTCTTCATCATCACTCCATGTGGCTATGTAGGCCTTTTTCCCTTTTCCTCGGTTGTTCGTTCCCTGAGGGCACTCCTTGGCAAAGTGTCCCTTCTTGTAACACTTGTAACATGTCACATCCGAGAGGTCCTTTTCAGCAGATTTTCTTTGGGAACTCTGTCCTTTTCCTGAGTTCCCATAGTTCTTCTTGAACTTCCCTTTGTAGAAAGATCGAAGAGCTTTTGTTACAAGGACTAGCTCTTCGTCCTCATCTTCTTCAAATTCTTCATGTTGCTCTTGTACTGCCTTGATCACCTTTTCAAGTTTGAGAGCTATCCCCTGATGTGCTCGCTTTTGCTCCTTGTCGTTTATCTTTCTCTTCTCATATCCCACCACTTTCCCAAAGACTTGGTGGAGCATAAGAGCTCTGTTTTCGGGATTCTCTTTGAACATCGTTCTTTCATTTGTCCATTCTCCAGTCAACCCATTGAAGAGTTGTTGAACCTTCATTTTGTCGGTGACTTCCTCTTTAGTGATTCCAAGGCCAGTCATCTTGGTGCAAAGTCCCTCGAAACAGGATTGGTAGCTATCAACGGATTCTCCTATCTCCATTTGGAAGGTGAAGAACTCCCTCCTTGCGTTCATCTGAAGATCTTCTCGGAGGTCTGAGTTCCCAATGTGCATTTGTTGAATGGCTTCCCACACTTCCTTTGCCGTGTCTAGGTTTGCCACTCTGTCGCAGTCTTGCACCGACATGGCATTCTTGAGGAACTGGATGGTTTTGAAGTTGGCCTCCATGAACTTGTACTCATTGGGTCCCCATTTTGAAAGGTCATTCTCAATCGTTGGATCAATTTTAAAGTTCCCTTTCTCTATGACGCACCAAGCTTGGTAGTCCTGGTTGCGCATCCAGTTCTTCATGTCGCGTTGCCAGACTTCGAATCTACCAGTGATGAGCCTTGGTGGCTTGCTGTTGTTGTGACCGACTTGGGTGAGTTCGTGAGCCATGTTTGATACCTGCGATGCTAACACAAATCTAGAGCAGCCTCGCTCTGATACCAATTGTTGGATCGGGACCGGTTAGCTTAGAGCTTGGGAACTGGCTATTAAGTTGTTCCCAAGGCAGCGGAAGAAACTATCGCAAGTATTAAAAAGACGGAATGAACACAGTTCCCTTATAGAGGAACCCCACTACAACCAACTAGTTGTATGGGTAAACCTCTACCTCCGCTTGGAGGATTTTGAATGACTTACTTATATTATTGATTTGTTCCTTAGTTACAAACAGCCAGATTCAAACTTCTCTGTTCCTACGAGTTCTACCTAACTCTAGCAACACTAATGAATCTTCTCAACTGAGTTCCTAAGCGAACAACAATCACTAAATAAGTAACTCAAACCTTACACCGAATCGTAGTTCCCTTGCTCCTGGGAACTTGGCTTCACCGTCGTCGAGATCAGACACTCGCCGCCGGGGACTTCTTTTCTTCTTTCTCTTTCTCTGTTGTGGGTATTTGTGAGTTCTGGGAGAAGTACTCAATCCGAGTACTATTCATTTGGCTTTATACTCGAGTGAACTTGGGCTCCAATCGCATCTTTCATTTGTGTCCGAAATGCCCTTTGCTTGATGCCCAAGTTGTACTTTCTTCACATGTGACTTCAATTTGAACTAGGTCAACTTCTTGAAATGATCGGACCGTTGGATCAATCGTGACAGTCTGCTCCTCAGACTGTGCCTTCATCCTGTCCAAGACAGGATCCCGTGATATGCGCTGATCGGTCCTTGTCTTCACATGTGAGTTCCCATGTCGTGGGAACTGTCCTCTTCAGAGTTCCTTTGAGAGAAACTCTTCATCGTGTAAACCTGTGATCTCTGGTCATTCCTGGGAGTTCCTATCTTCTTGGGAACTTTCATCTTCAGAGTTCCTTTGATGGGAACTCTTCATTCTGTGCTCCTGTGATCTTTAGTCATTCATGGAGGTTCCTTGCTCAACCTGTATTCCTTGGAGATACTTGATCGAAGCACATTAGTTCCCTTATGGTGTTTGTCATTATCAAAACTCGAAGAACTGTATCGTTGTTCCGATGTTTAGAACCAGAGGTCCCAACATCGTTCCAACAATATTACCGCCAGTAACCCCGATTACGACTAAACCGAAGCTACCCAAGGCTTTGACCTGACAGAACTTACTAGAACAAGGTAAATGAAACCATTTAAAACCTAACAAACTTAAGTTAAATATTACAGCGAAAACACAACTAAAAGGTCTTATACAAACCTTAACTTAAAAGAATAAATAAATAGAACAATCTTCTGTTTAAACAAAATCTTTATCAAGTCTTCCTTAAGTTCTTATTTCGGAAACTCAGCTTCGCTTTGAAGTAGTTCAACCATGATCTTCACTCAAGTATAGCCATTGGAAACCTTTCTTCAACTTCTGGAGCTTCAAACCTCTGAATTCGCCTCTAGAATCAACTTCCAAGAAGAATCTGAAGTATCGTAAACCAACGGTGGACAGCAGCCAACTATATAAAAGAAAAGAAGATGGACGAGTTAGTCTAATGAAAGACTAAGCAAGAGGAGAATCTAACTTGGTTCTTATGGTTGTAACTAAACATATTGGAATCTAAATTTGATTAGACTCGGATTATGATCCAACAGTTAGCAGTCTTATAGAGAAAAAGAAGGAGACTTGCATAATCAAGAGAGAAAACACCACCGCTTGTGGTTTCTTTAAGAAGCATAAACAATTTTTGGGAACTCATATTAATCACATAACATCTTGAAAAGTCTCCATCGACTAATCAGATTGACTTAATCAAAGTTTGATTAACAATCATTCATAACCGGGAGCAAGAATGGCTTTCCGACTGGATGAACCATTCAGGTATATTAATGTGCCTAACGCACTTATCTTATATTACTTTCAAAACTTTTTACAAACAAGTTGGTGATTCATAATCGGCTCGAACTACTACCGAAATATTTTGGTATTGTAGAGATCATCGGAGTATTTCATCCATGGTCATCTACCCTGTACCAAGATCACAGGACTTAAGCTATCCTTGATCTTTCATTTGCATATGGTGAGGTAGAGATCAGAGAGGCCTATTACCCTGTCGTCTACACTACACCGTGCCAATTGCACTCAGCTAGAGTGCGCATCACCTCTCTCACACGAAGAGCAGGGGAAGATTCATGACCCACCATTAGGATTAGGCCCCTCCTAATGTAATCTTTTTAAAGAGAGGATATGGAACCACGTCCTGAAACTACCTTAAAATCAATTTTCCATGATTTTATCACGCTACCTTCAATTTTTAAGGCTTCCGTTTCGTATTTTAAATCCTTTACAATACATAATTAAAAAGACATCTTATCCAATAAATATTCTTTTTCCACTGAAAAATCCTAGAATTCACACCGATCCATAAAATCATTTCTATATGATTTTTGGATATCACCATAATTTTCTAGGATTTAAATTCCAACAAAAATATTGGATTAAGCGTTAAAACGGACAAAGAGGTTAAAAGGATATCCGAGAAAAATTCAAAAATATCCTAAAAAACCACAGTTATTACAACAAGGCAAACAAGAGAATTGGCATGAATCTTGAGAAGATGTTGAAATTCGTACAGGTACAATACGGGTAATAAGATAAAGATGACGAACTCGTACTTGTTAAGAAAGCCTTGCGCTCCTTCTACAAGAAGGGAAAGTTCAAGAGAAACAACCGAGCCAACAAAGGAACTGGAGTTCCCAAGGCAAGCCCCATGGAGAAGGACCTTAGAGACATGACATGCTATAAATGCTACAAAAAGGGACATTTCGCCAAAAGTTGTCCACAAGGAACTGATGATAGGAAGCCCAACAAAAAGGCTTACATTGCCACTTGGAGTGACTTTGAGGAGTGAGGATGAAGATCTTGAAGCCTGGGCAATACCCGACACGTGCGCAATGACCATGGGAGAAACCACTAGGGAACAACCCGGTGAGATAACCACCAAATCTATTCTTGACTCTTTTATCTAGTTATGATAAAGTTGAACTCCTTAAGTTAATGGCTAAGCTTGTGAAAGATAACATTAAATTACAAAAGAAGCTAGATGAATCGAAACACTTTGTTGCTGAATGCGTTGGTCTTGAAACTTGTTTCGACTATGTAACACTTGTTTATAAGCTTCATTCCACTCTTGTTGACTACCATGCCCTTAAGGAAGAAATGGATGACTTGGAAAAGGAAAAGAATGAGTTTCTACGAAAACTGAGTGAAAACAACCTAAATCTGGAAAACGCTTGTTTCCAAACCTATTTTGTCCCTACTAGACATGAGATTGGATATGAGCCTGAGTGCCCAAAGAATGGGAAGTCTCCCTTAATCGAATGGGAGATAAATGAGTATAGGGCTTTAGAACTCCAGTGTGAAAAACAGAACAATGCCCATCTGGTCATCTAGAAGACCCCATCGACGCGAGGAAGCTCAGGTTGAACATCGCGCGCTATTGCATAGTTGGCGGCCGGCTGTACCACAGCGGCTTCGTAGAACCTGCTCTTTTGTGTATAGACGCGGAGGCCCATGGGCAAATTATGCATGAAACTCCATGAGGGAATTTACAACGGGCCCCTGTCTTGCAAAATTGTGCGGCTTAGGTATGTACTAGCCTACCCTCAATTTCCCCTTCTATTTTTTGTCAAAATTTTGCCTGCTTTCTTTTGTCAAAATATTTGATAATCGTATATAACCCGGCCCGATAAGTACAAGGCCCATTTACCCAAAGCTGTCTTTCGTTCTCCATAATTAATAGACTCCCCGCTTAAACCCTAACTGCTGCATCTCCTTCAAACTCTCTCTAGCAGACGCCATGGGTAAGGTGAAGGGAAAGCATAGGTTGGACAAGTTTTACCATCTTGCTAAGGAACAAGGCTACCGTTCCCGTGCCGCATTCAAACTCACCCAGCTCGATGCCAAGTACTCCTTCCTCCCCGGCGCTCATGCCGTGCTCGATCTCTGCGCCGCCCCCGGAGGTTGGATGCAGGTCGCCGTCCAGCGCATGCCCGTCGGCTCCCTCGTCATCGGCGTCGACCTTTTCCCTATCCGCCCCGTCCGCGGCGCCATCGCCATCCAGGAGGACATCACGCAGTCCAAGTGCCGCTCCACCGTCAAGAAGCTCCTCGCCGATAACCATGTCGCCGCCTTCGACGTCGTCTTGCACGATGGTTCTCCTAATGTCGGTGGTGCTTGGGCTCAGGAGGCTACCAGCCAGAATGCTCTCGTTATCGATTCGTTGAAGCTTGCTACTGAATTCCTGGCTCCTAAGGGTACTTTTATTACCAAGGTATCTCCTTTCTCTCCCCGTGGTTTGGCTTGCGGTGTGATTATTGGGCTTTGCTTTGAAAGAAAAAGAAATTGAGTTTTTTAGGGTTGGGCTTTGCTTGAGTTTAGACAGGAATTGAATTGAATGCTTCTGTGTCTAAATGATTATCACCCATCAGAAAACTAATTCCGTTGAAGTTCGCTTGCAAGAGTCATCATCAAACCAGCTCCACCAATATGCCTCAGAAACTGAGTGCTTGTTCTGTTTTTCTAGATTTTCAGGTCACAAGACTACAACAAAGTGCTTTTCTGCCTCAGACAGGTGGTCTATTTACCCTCCTCTGCTGTTTGTATAACTTCTAAATTTCCAAGATGTACCCTCTAACTTGAGTTTCAAATTTTCAGTTATTTGAGAAGGTTGAAGTTACTAAGCCAGCTGCTAGTCGTTCCACATCAGCTGAAATTTTTATTGTTTGCCGAAAGTACAAGGCACCTGCAAAGATTGACCCTCGTCTTCTCGATGTTAAGCATTTGTTTCAGGAAGCTATAGAGCCTGAAAAGGTATAGTAGCTAACTTAAGTTTCTAAGCTGCCCTCCCATGTTATAATAATTTTATGTAGTTTCTTATTTTGGGTCTTCTGCACTTATTTGAAAATTCATCCTTGATTTGTTTTAGGTAACCGATGTACTGGGGGATAGCAAGCAAAAGAGAAACCGTGGCGGGTATGATGCAAAAGAATTACTAGTTGTTTATTGTTTTATGATAATTGGTGCATATGTATAAATAATTGTGAAGGAAAAAACTTAGTAAAGTGAGCTGGCTAATTGCCACGATCAGTGTGCATTTATACTTTGAACATAAAGGGCTCTCTTTTATAATTTGTTTGAGATTCTAAATTTCTAATAAGCTCTGTTAGATTGTATCCATAATATTTTGTTACTACGCACTATCATGGCTGCAGTAGTTTAAGGAAAGCTATCTGATTGTCTCCAACAGAGTCTTTTTGAGACTTTTGTGTTCTTCTACTTTAGCAGCTAATACATTTCCTTCATTCTTGTATATATGTTCTTGCATAAAACTCAGTTTTATTGCTGAAATCTTGATGTTACAGGTATAAAGATGATATTTCCCTTGTGAGGAAGGACTGTTCTGCTGCTGATTTTGTTTGGTCAGAGAACCCCCTTGAACTCCTGGGTACAGCAACAATCATAAGTTTTAAAGATCCTGATAGTATGCGTGTAAAGGACCACGAGTTAACAACAGAAGAGGTGAAGTTTAAAAACTAGTTTTTGCAACATATATCAGTTGCCAAATGTACTAAAGTTCTTTCCTTCATTATCATTTTAGATCGAAGCTCTCTGTGATGACCTGGGTGTTCTGGGAAAGAAAGACTTCAAACAACTTTTGAAGTAAGTACATCCTGCTCTCCTTGGCCTTTTTTTATGATTATTGTTGATCTTGTTATATTTGCATTTAATCTTTGATATACTCGTGCTATGTGTGCGTTGTAAATAGTTTGCTGAGGAGTGAGCATTGTTCAACTTCTTATGCATATCTGCTCTATCTAAAGACTGGAAGCACCTTGTATATATTGGTCATGGTGATAAACTATGAAAACATTCTATTTTTTTAACACTATCTTATGCATAGGTGGAGGATGAACATTCGAAAGGCTCTCCCCTCTACAAATGAACCTACTCCCACTTCTCTGAAGAGTGAGAATGAAACCAAAGACGATGAAGAAGAAGTGGATGAGGATGAGAAGATTCTTAATGAAATGGAGGAGTTGACTCATGCTATGGACAAAAAGAAGAAACGTGAGAAGAAACTTCTTGCCAAACGGCGTACTAAGGTATTCCAGCTGTGGTAATTTTTGTACGGATGGTTTTATCTTGTGCCTAAATTTTGTATATTCTTGAGCTACTTATAAAAGAACTATATTCAATTATAGCAGTTCTTATCAAATATGTTGAATGCACTGACTAATTTATTGAAAGAACACACTTTTACCTATCACCTGTTTGATTCACTGTCATAGATGAAGTCATTTGCTTATTAGCTAGTTTTCAGTGTGTACTGAAAAATGTCAGTATAAGCATCAATTTGGTTTTGTCTTGAGTAATAGTTTAATAGATGGTATTATTAGTACAATCAAATGTTCTCTATATCCCTTTTTGAAGTTCTGAGATTGCAGATATAACAGTGCTTTTCTAGTATTTTATATTGCATTTTGACTAACAATTTTTTTTTTCTTATGGGAATGTTTAGGATAAAGCACGGAAGGCATTGGGCAAACAAATAGATGCTACTGAGGATGGTTATGTTGATGAAGAATTATTTTCTCTTGTTTCAATCAAGGTTTGTTCATGTTTAAAGCACATATGAAATAGTGTACTCCAATGTAAATGATATTGTATTTGTTGAAGTTTCAAAGCTACTATCCTGAGATTTCCACATCATTATGTCAATATATGAGCATATGGTAAAAATAAGCTGATAATGCAAAATAGTGAGTTTGACTTTCTAAGCACACGTCTTCTCTTCAGGCTTTGTTGGGCAAAATGAACTTTTGTACAGTCTTTGCAGTGGAATAGAGATTTCACTTGATAAATAATATAAATATTGATGTTCTTGTTTAAGGTAATTTATGTTCATTCTTGCTGTATGGAGATTGTTTTTGACATTAAAATATTCTGTATTGCCAACCAGGGGAAGAAAGATCTTGCAACTGTTGATGATGTTACTGAAGATGCTGATGATGAAGTGGATTTCAGCAAAAACGAAAAAGATAGCAAGGGAAGTGATGACGATGATCTATCTAGTGACTTAGATTCTGATAATGAACGAATGAGGTAGATTCTATTGATCAAGCATGTTGCATAATGCACATAGTTAATTTGTTATTGTTGTCTGTATTTTGTTAAAGATGTATGTTCTCCATTCGTACACCAGGTATGATACTAAGCTGGAAAAGTTGCTTGATGAAGCTTATGAAAGGGTTGTAGCTAAAAGGGAAGGAAGTACAAGACAGCGGAAACGTGCAAGACAAGCATACGAGGATACACAACTCTCTGATGTATGTATAGGCTTTTCATACATCAATACGTTATAATCATCCTCTAATCAGTCTTTCATGTGGTTCTGTTTTGCACAAACCTTCTCAATAGTTTGTGCACATGCCATTTTAGACAACAAATATATTAAATAGGCTTTTCATACCACAGTTCTCTGATTTGAATACATTGTTCGTGTATAGCTTTGCTCATTCATTCTTGATTTAATTGTGGTCACGACTAAAAGTATCTTCATTCCCATTAATAGGTTGAGGATGATATGAACCTGGATGACTCTGACAAGGACGAAGACGATATTGAAGCGAATCCTCTTGTAATCCCTATGAATGATCAACCTCCAACTGAGGAAGAGATCACAGCAACCTGGTTTGGTCAGGATATTTTTGCTGGAGTTGTTGAGGACGAAGATCTCCTCGGTCTGAAACTTAAGCCCCGGAAAGATGATGAAATGGAGATAGATTATGAACAACAAGATCAAAAAGATAAATCTCCTCTCCAGAAGAAGCCCAAGGAAAAATTTTTGCTAAAACAATCTCATGACGTGAAACATCCCAAAAAGGCATCCAAGAAAACAGAAGCAGAAGATGATTTTGAGATTGTTCCTGCTCCAATGACAGACTCCAGTGATGATTCGTCTTCATCAGATTATGACGATGATACAAAAGCCGAGATCTTGGCTTATGCCAAGAAGATGCTGAGGAAGAAGCAGAGGGAAATGATACGGGATGATGCGTACAACAGATACATGTTTCATGACGACCACGGCTTACCCAAATGGTTTGTGGAGGAGGAAAAGAAGCACAACGTTCCAATGAAGCCCGTGACGAAGGAAGAAGTAGACGCAATAAAAGCACAGTTCAGGGAAATCAATGCTCGTCCTGTGAAGAAGGTGGCTGAAGCCAAAGCTAGGAAGAAGAGGGTTGCAATGAGGCAGATGGAGAAGATAAGGAAGAAGGCAAATACTATCTCTGACCAAAGTGATATACCTGACAGGTCAAAGAGGAGGATGATTGAGTCGCTTTATAAGAAGGCGACACCCAAGGCGCCTAAGAAGGAGTATGTGGTGGCTAAGAAAGGAGTGCAGGTTAGAGCTGGAAAGGGTAAACTGCTGGTTGATAGGAGGATGAAGTCTGATGCAAGGCAGCAAGGTAAGAATAGTAGCAAAGGGAAGAAGGGAGCTAAAGGTAGTAAGGGTAAAGGGCCAGTTAAATCTTCTGGTAGAAAGGCCAAACCAGGAGGCAAGCAAAGGTGATGTGTCTTGGATGAGTATTTGCTAGAACATCACACAACCCGTGGCTACTGCAATTTTGGGGCAAATATTTATGTTGTAATCTTGAGTTTTTCCTTTCCATTAAAGAACATGCATATTTGAGTTGGATCTTGTTGAAGTGATGCACATATAGGCTAAATCTTATATGAATTTTTTTCCTGTATTGCAAGATTATTAGAATCGGGATTCTAAGTGGGATCGTTGAGGGTCTTTTGGATCGATCGTAAGATCGGATCGCTGAATCGTAAGATTCTACATTATAACTAAAAGTATGCAAGGATAACCTAATAGATTGTATATTTTGTTATATATAAAGTAAGAAAATGATAAACATTATTAATTTGATCATTAAAAATATTGTACGATGGAATAGTTAACTATTTTAATGCAAATGAGACGTTAACCTTGAAATTATTAATAATATATAGTCATAATTATCATTTTTTTATAAGATCGTAAGAATCGCTTGTAGGATCGTTAAAATCGTTTATAGAATCGTTAAAATCGTATGTAAAATTGGGATCGAGTCGAGATTGTATTATAAATATATTTAAGATCCTACTCCAATAAGATCCTACTTAGGATCGTGGATCGTTTTGCGTGTTATTGATCGTAGGATCGTAGAATCGGATCGGGATTCTGATAACCAGGTATTGTTTTTCTTTGTTTTTTTTTGCCGAAGACCTTTGAGAATTACCTTCAGAGACTTGACCGTTGATTAAATTTTTGAAGGCTTTTTCTTTGGTTTTCTTACCTGAATGTGGTGATACATTAGAAATGCAAAGAAATACTGGTAAATTGCAGAAATAACCAACTTTTGAGGTGGTCGTGGAAAATACAAGTTATGGCAAATAGAACCAAACTTCCAAATGTTGTCAGGATTCTTGGATCGGATTGTAAAGAGGTAGTAGGATCGAATCGTTGGATCGAATCGGATTGTAAAGGGGTAGTAGGAACGAATCGTAGAATCGAATCATAAGATCTTACTGCATTAATAAAGTAATGAAAAAATAATATTATTATGTTATATATCATTTGAATATGAAAGTTTATCATAAAAAAACATAAACATTATTTATCAAACATAGACCTGTCAATCGGGTCGGGTTGGGCGGGTTCGGTCATTTCGGGTTCGGGCTAAATCGGGTTCCGGGTCGTTATGGGTCACGGGTCAATCGGGTCGGGTTGTAGCGGGTTTTCAGTCGGGTCGGGTTGACCAGCGAGTCTAAAATATCCTTTTTTCTTATGATTATTAAAATTAATTTTTAATTAAATAATAATATTTAATTATAATATATTATTTTCATTTATTTTAATAATAAAATATATTATAAGTTTCGAAATAAATTTAATTTTTTTTTATAAATATGCTAAATCGGTCAACCCAACGGGTTCGGGTACTATCGGGTTCGGTTTATTTCGGGTTTCGGGTTCAAATTTTCGGGTCTTAACCCTAAAATTTTCGGACGGGTCGGGTCAGGTTAGCGGGTTAGGTCAGTTTTTGACAGGTCTAAACACCAATACTATAGGCAACAAATCCATATATAAGATGAATTATTTTTTCAATGATCCGAAATCTTTCTTTTCACAAGAGATAAAAATAATGCAATTTTCATATTTTGACTTTTTATTTAAATTTTAAGTAAAAATGGGTTATTTATGAATAATTTAATGTATAAATTAAATGGGTTTAATAGCTAAAGTAGGTAAAAATATCCAAAATGATGATTTGTAATTTAATTTATGTGAATTAGTAGGATCTTACGATCCCACTTACGATCCTACGATCTTATACGATCCTACTTCGATCCTACTTCTTACGATTCATAACATGCGATTCGAATCGTTTTGTAAAATTCGGATCGTAGGATCATACGATCCGAATCGCGATTTTGATAACATTACTTCCAAACTATAAGATAATAAGATGGGTTCTATCGCTAATTTAAATATTATTTAGAATGATATATTTATAAGATATAAATGAATAAAGCATAATTGTTGTTTATAAAAAATCTCATATTTAACAAAGATGAGCAGCTTTGAAATTTCATTTTGAATTATATTCGGCAATTTTTCATGAAATAAAGAAAATGTTTTACTTTATTTTTTTGATGGAATAAAGATAATGTTTTATATATAGTGATTACTTCATGGAATAATACAAGAAGGATAAACTTATTTGAGGCAACTAAGAATCAACAACGTATTAAAAACCAAATGTTTAAAAATTACAAAGGCAAGACTTGAACCTCTTTTGAAACCTAAGAGGCAGTTTAATGTGAAAAGAATAAATTCAATAAACACACGTCACATTATAAGCAAAGGCAACAATCCATAAAAAGTGTAATGACATCGCGAGCGAATCCGTTTGGTCAGTTCCTAGCATCCTTGGAGAAGGCTTTCTTGAAGTGGGCCGGGGCGGGCCTGAGCCAGCCATTCCCACCAATGATGTCTTTGGTGAGAAAGGGTTCAGCCTCCTCAGTCGTGAGAGCACGTGACCAAGCCTCCCTCTTCGATCTGTTTGCCCCTGGCCCGTAGCACTTGTACTCACCATAGTACACCGTCCTGCGCGCATCATAATATACACAAATAATATAGTTATATATAGGCCGGATCACAAGCTAAGTGATTGATTAATCAATTAGTTTGAGAAGTGATAATTAAGAGATTTATTTATTTAATTACTTTTGGGTAGTGGGGTTGTTCCAGTCATCCCATCCCTGTGGCATAATAGCAGCGGGCATGTACGTAAGGGCAAAGATAACCCTAGAGTAGGCACCCCATGGCCTCCCAAGGTACACTTTTCCTGCGCCTGTTCCCGTGATCTTGCAACCGAGAAATGTGAATCCAGTGTTCTCCGACGGCGACTCTCTTCTGTGGGCCGTGATGGCTCCTGCTGTGGCCTCTGACGAATAATGCAGATGGCACTTCTGCAGGGTTCCATTGACAATACACGCAGTATATATTATATATTGAGAGCACATACACATATATACATGTCACAAATATATATATATATATATATATATATATATATATATATATATATATATATATATATATATATATATATAGAACAAGAAGCAAAACAAAAAGAAAAACATTATCTTGCTATACATAAGTAAAATAACCGTACCTCATACAAAGAGGCAGCGTCTCCAAAAATGAAGTCGATGGCTCCTTCAATGTAGCAGTTGCTATAGTAATGGCGTCCCATATCATCGAGGAGGGTGTCCTGGTAACCCATTATCTTGCAAGCGTAGAACGCAGCTTTGTCTCCTGAAACTCTTAGCGCCACAGCCTTCTCCTTGTGCCCATAGTTATTCTGACGTTGGTTAAACATACATCCACATTAATTCAAGCCTATTCATTCAATCATTCGTGTACGTGTGTGTGCGGGCCGGTGTACCCTACTATAGTACTATATATAATATATATGTATGTTAGCTTAATTACCTGTATTGTTAGGTAGCGTCCAACGAAGTCGGAAGCTAGGATGGAGACAGCTGGTGACTCGTAGATCTCGCCGGTTTCATTCCACGCGATTATAGTGTTCTCAGCTGCCGTTCCACTTATCGTTATGTATGGCTTGTTTGCGGGCACAACTATTTTTTCCCTGTTCAAAATTTAAGGATCGATTCATTGTACGTACCAAGAAAGCTCAAATCATCAATCACCATTGAAAGACAATACAATTATGAAAAACTAAGCATGCCTATCGATCGATCGATCTACGTACACACCTATAAGTTCCGGGCTTGACCCAGATGAACACAAACTCAGAATTGTTATCGGGGACGGCATCAATAGCATCTTGTATCCTAGTGTAGTCTCCATGGCCAGACTGGTCGACCCGAATAAGGATGGCGGTCGACGTGTCCATGGAAGCGAATGAGCCGACTTTGGAAGAGGAAGCCATAGAGGAGGATAGAGGGCACACAAGAGTAATAGCAACAAGAAGAAGAATGAAATGTTTATGTCTGAAGAATTCCACAAAGCCATGTCGTTGTTTATAGGGCTTGTTGAGCATAATTGCATTAGCCCCCATGTGCATCATGTGATGGATTGAGGGATTCGTGGGACCTCGATGGAAGTGCAAGAGAGAGAGAGAGAGAGAATGTGGAACTTGAACGAGGTTTAAGGTCCAAGTAAAGATGCAAAGTATGGAATTTAATGTGATCAAATTATTTGAGGTAGCTAGCTATTATCTATATGCCTGTGAGTCTATATATATGGACAATAACTTTTCTAGCTAGATGTCTTTTATAATAATGTGTTTTGAGGGTTTGAAGGTCAAGGGATTGATAGCCGATATCTTACCAATAAAGATCAGAAGTTTTCAATAAGCCTCGTTGTAAGGATGTTGTACTTGTGACACAAGCTTCTACGTACTTACGTAGCTAGACACCATTTTTTTAAGGGGATGATGCAATTAAGTGCTTCACACAAGCTAGCTTGTTGATCTTCTTACATATATATGTATAAAAAATAAGGATTGAGTTATAATATTAATGATATAGCACGGAGATATCATTTCTTTAACCGCCTAATTAATAACTTGATGCTTGCGTTTAGGAGGTTTATTGAAGATCATGATTCATGATCTAGCAATGATTAAGAAGCTAGCTATATATGTGTTGTGTAAACACTCTCTCTCTCTCTCTCTCTCTCTCTATATATATATATATTAATATATTACTACTTCTTTTTCTACCAAAAAAATAAGTATATTACTTCTTTCTCAAAATTACTTTTTACTCAAAAACTATTTTTAATACTCTTGAAAATCTTTCTACTTTTATATTTTTCAAAATATACAAATTAATTTTTCACCAAAAAATTACTATTCATTAACAAGTGAAACAATCGATCAATATATATGTAAGCTTAGTATATTAAGCTAAGAGAAAGGATACGCAGTAGAAAGTATTGTTTTACCAAGCTATGATCATGTTCTTATAACTAATTAAATCTAGGGTTTCCTATAGGTTCGGTTGATAAATTTGAAATATATATATGACACAAATCAATATGATCATTCATCAATACTAATGAGAGATATTACCCCCAAAAAAAAATCAATACTAATGAGAGATGGTATTGTTGAATGTAGAGAGTATTAATCAAGGACTAATTCGGATTGATACAATTTGTTTTTTTTTTAAAATATATTATAATACATTTTTATTTATCCTAGAGCATTTCTATTCTTTTTCTATCCATGATTCATTACTAAAAAATCTCTTATAATAAATAATCATTGCATACCGAAATGACCCTAAGGAGTTAGTTTAGCTAAAAATTCGAATTCATAATGTATTATCGACCAGTATTAATTTTAACTTTATTACTAGTACCTTTTATATGAAACAAATAAGTTAAAAAGAAAATACCATCACATTAACACTCATGCGGCTAGACCTGTCAATCGGGTCGGATCGGGCAGGTTCGGGTTCGGTCATTTCGGTTTCGGGTTGAGTCGGGTTCGGGTCGTTACGGGTCATGGGTTGAACCGGGTCGGGTCGATGCGGGTTTTCGGGCGGGTCGAGTTGACCAGCAGGTCAAAAACATAGAACTTTTTATGATTATATTAAAATAGATTTTTAATCAAATAATAATATTTAATTATAATATATTGCTTTTTATGTATCTTAATAATAAAATATATTATTATTTTTTAAAATAAATTTTATAAATATACTAAATCGGTCAACCCAACGGGTTTCGGGTTTTAACCCAACGGGTTGCGGGTCTATCGGGTTTCGGTTCACTTCGGGTTCGGGTTCAAATTTTCTGGTCTTGACCCTAAAATTTTCGGACGATTCAGGTCGGGTCAGCTTTTGACAACTCTACACATGCATGATCAACATAGTACTTCATTCTTATTAAATTTTTGTTGGCAGAATTGCAGAAGGAATAGGGATCATGTGTATATAAGTCTTGTAAAGATCAATCCTAAAATCAATTAGTAATAGAAGTAACTTTGGATTATATACTAATTATGTTTAGATTCAATTTTCAGATCTGGAAAAATTATATGCTTAACAATTCTTGATCACGCACATAGGGCACTTGACCAAAGTTTAATTTCTGATACAAGCCTATGGTTTAATCTGGAAAACTTTCTCCAATATATTATAATTATTTTTAAGCCATTAGTCTTCTTGATTGGTAAGATAATTAAGCATTAATTACCTTTGACGAGAAGGAATGTATGGGAGGGTCAATGAAAAGGATATTGTACGTTCCTTTGATTTGGTGGGGCCGGTTTGAATTAAATCCTAAGATTTTAGGGTTTGACATTCAAGGTTTTCTTGGTTGGTAGCTACTTGTACGTAATCTAATATGTTGAATAAATTCATGGAACATGGCAGTTAATAAGGTCCAGCTGGACACTTGGATTGATATATGGAGTAATAATTTGGTATATATCTTAGCTTATTGTATAATTTAACATATAATATAGTTTAAAGCTTAACACACGCGGGCTGGAAAGAGGGCTTACAACCAATATACCACACGCACGCACGCCCACCATTATCCACATACGTGTGTATCTTAAGCTTGGAGCAATATAGTTCAACATCTATTATTGCAAATATTCGACAAGTGATGCCGGATCTCCAAGATCCAAGATGCCCGATCATCTTACTTTCGTCGGAAGAGAAAAAACGAATTCATAAGCCATGGCAAAATGCGATAATAATCAAAGTGCTAGACAAAAGTGTGGGCTATATCTATTTGGAGAATAGCCTGATGCAGAAATGGAGACCTAAAGGGGACATTTTCATGATTGACACGGGGAATGACTTCTACATCATACGATTCCGGGATGATGATGATCTAAATCATGTCTTATCGGATGGACCTTGGATGATCGGGGACATGTACTTAACGATATGTGTTGGCGACCAAACTTCATTGCCGCAGAGAAAACCATCCAAAAAGTGGCCGCTTGGATTAGAATCCTTGATTTGTCTATGGAATATTTTGATAGACATGTGCTGAACTTGATCGGAACCCAGCTGGGCAAAGTGTTAAAGGTTGACAAAACTACAAGTGTAGCCGAATGAGGAAAGTACACACGATTATGTGTGGAACTTGACATCTCGAAGCCCTTGCGTCCGAAGTTCTGGATGAATGACAGAATTTGGAAGGTACAATATGAAGGCTTGAGAATGATATGCTTCGAATGTGGGAGGATAGGGCATGTTCGGGAGCAATGCCCATCGCTACAACCTGAATGTTTGGAAGCTAAGGCCACAAGTAAGAATGATAAGACGTCAAAATCGACCCCAGAGATTCTTGAGAACTTTGAGGAATGGATGGTAGCGAAAAAAACAACTAGTCGGAGAGGGAACAAGGATGGACAAGGTGCAAAACAAGGAGGTGGAAATGGAATGGACAAGCCATCGAAGATAGAGGACGACAAGGAGATGAGGAAGAAGAATGAGGGTTCCGGTTCAGGAAACCCGAAGATAAATTTCTCCCGAATTGGGTCTAGCTCTAGAGGAAATTATCGAACCAAAAATTTGAAAAAAATTGGGTCTCGTTTTCAAATTTTATCGGAAGGAGATAGTGTAACCGGGGAACTGAATGCAGCAAGGCAAGAATCACTACCGGAGCAATCACAAGAACCACAAGAGGATAACTTGCAAATCAAATCAAATAAAAAAAGAAAGTATCAAAACAGAGGGGAAATGATCCCAAAGAGAAAAAGAAAGACGCTGCATAAGGAAACAAAATTGTCGAGAATTTAAAAGCAAAAATATTAGGCAAGAAAAAGCAAGGAGCTTTGACGATTAATCTGGAGAATAAACTAGGAGAGAAATCAGGGAAGGAAATAATAAGCTCACAAAAGGAAAGTGCCAAGAAAGATGAATCAAAGGGTGATTTGAGGAGGAAGACCAAGGACATGATTGAATCAGGATTTGGAAAGGACATTAGAAAGGAGATTTCATTACGACCGACTTGGCAAGCCACGGGGACGCAGAAAGAGGTATTTAAACAACAATCAACAGTGGAATTAGAACACAAGCAATTAACTACTGCACTCTTTAAACACACAAAAGATCCACCTAGTGACCATGGAGGGACAATGGAGATGGATGAGCCCAATGACAGAACCAAGGGTTGGGATGATCCGACTTTGGTCCCCGGAAAGGAAAATGACAATCAGGAATATCTTAGCTATGTTAGTGTTGAGAGGGATTTACTTAACAACAAATAAATTTGTAGTCAAGACCCTGGTGTGTATAAGGAGGTCAGGATCGTCCATGGGAGAAAGTCATGTACCAAATTTTGTTACTTAGAGTGCAAGCAATCAACAAAAGCTAAGGTTTTTAGCAAGGAAAGAGAAAATCTAAAGGTAAAGGTATCCCCACAACTATAATCATGCATACAAACGCTATTTAGATCATGCTTTTATCACATAAAGGCGTCAACTTTCATCAACTAAGCAAGTAAATCAACTAACTTTCGTTCAATCAATAAAATTACTATCTATCTCTTCTACTTCAATTAGGATTAATCCGCTTTCGCTTCAAAAACCTAATTTGACTATTCTGATTCAAGGTTTCCGCTTTCGCTTCAATTATGAATGAGAAATTCCTATCTACTTTTGTTTCAAGGATTAAGAACAAGAGAATAGATTCATGCAATAAAAACAATCAAGACATGAACATAAATAAGCATGCACAACCATTGTTGGGTTTAACCCCAACCTTAGAGATAGAAAATACTCACAAATCATGATTGAAAAGAACATCTAAATTGAAGAAAGGAAAACTTACAAAATTGAATTCAAAGCAAACTTGTCTTCCAAGCAATCCTCAAAACTCGTCCTCTCTCTCCTCACACCTTCTCTCTCTCCTTCTACCCTAAACTAGGTTAATTGTGGGATAAGAAACCTAAAGGGGGAACAAGAGTATTTATAGAGAAACTAATCTATCTAAAAAACTATCTATAAGGAAATAAATCTTCTAATAAGATATATTCCTTAAAACTATCTAAAGACATAAAAGATAAAAGATAGAAAGTATTTTATGCGCCAACTCGGCTGTTCGCTAACGACCTTGAGTGCCTCGGTACCGACCCTATGCACCTCCGTATCGACCCCTCCTGCCACTGTATCGACCCTAACAGGGTCGTTATCGACCCTCTTTAGCACAGCAAAGTGCAAACAGCCGAGAGTAAAACATTAGTAGCGGGTTTGTTACACCTCGGTTTGACTCGATTCTTTTTCCTATGTCTTTGTAACAAGTTTCTCTACTTCTTTCTTATATTGAACTTGATTCTTCACCTCTTTACTTGAGTGCTATATTTAATTACTTTCCTCCTTTCTTCAAAAGTTGCTCCAAAACCTATAAAAACACCACCAAAGCTTATGTAGACTCCATATCTTAAGGAAATACGAAAACCTACACAAACGAATCAAAACAAAACACAAAACTAAAAGAAAAAAAAACTCAAACACACAAAAACACACCCTAAAAAACGACTAAAAAGGCGGATATCAAAATACCCCATACTTAGACTTGCTTTTCCTCAAGCAATCAACAAGACATCAATCAAAACCATCAACACATATATCAAGTCAATGCCCTTATCAAAAAGCAACATCTTAAACACAAGCAAAAATAGATAGACAAGTGAATCTAATATCATCACACATATATAAGCAACCTCAAGCAAAAGCAACTAAAAAACCAACCTCACAAGGGTAATGTGTTTCTCTCAACTCTCAAGTGTTTAGGCTTAGAATAACAACTCTCAACTCAATCCAATATACAAAAACCAACATAGCCATTGTTACTTATATCACCAAACTCTCCACCAGAGATGTCAAAACACATAAAAAATCATCAAGAGAACTTAGGCTCAATGAAAAACTTCATAGAAGCTTCCATTCGGCCGGGTTGTAATGGGGCTTGGTAATATCAATAAGGCGTTGAAATATTTTCGTTTTGTGGTGCTAATAATATTCGGGAATAAAGACTCCTAAAAACTCACTTTTCACCAAAACTTCTCAAAAGAACATACCAAACTCACTCAAACATATGAACAAAAACTCTCATTCTCTTCAACCCCTTTAATATCCCAACTAATCTTGCTTAAAACAACAAGGAAAATTTCGCTCACGCACTTTTTCACTACTAAACATCTCTTTCTTTTCTTTCTCCCCTTTCTCATTGCTGATTTTTTTCTATGTGGGAGGTTCGGTACCGACCCTACTAGGGTCGGTAACGAGTTCTGCTCATCTTTTTTCTTTTCTTCTCTTACTCTTCTTTCTCAACTCTGTTGTAAGTGCATTCAGGGAACCAAACTCCTTTTACATAACAAACTGCAAGATTTTTACTTTGCCCAACCCATATTATCCCACACTTGAACCAATACATCTCACTCAACAAAAATTATAACCAACACTAAGTCCTAATCCCCGGATAGGGTCAAGCTAACATCGACTAGGGAATATTTTTTGGAGCTATAAATAAAAGGCTTAAAGGCTCACATTGGCTTCAAAAAGAGGATAATGTAAGGGTGGATAAGGATTAATAAGGCTCATGAAAAAAAAGAAGTTCTCCATCATATGATTTCACATGCAATGAACTAATATCTCATAAGGGTCTCAAGAAATAGATAACCATATCAATGTCAAGAGATAATATGCATAAGGAGAGTAAATCACACAAGAAAAGAAGAGGGATTTTTTATGTTCTCCCTATAAGGCCAAAAATAACTCACAAGGTAGCAATTTTTGTTGGATTTAAGTCACTTCTACCTAAGATCATATGTGCTCAATTTCATCACATGCTAAATATCCACATAAAAACAAATTTTCACATGATTCAGGCAAAGCTATTCAAACATGCTATGGAATTATATGATTAAGCAAGTTAAAGCATATCATAGGACATCTAAGTGGAACATTATCAATCCTAAAACACAAACAAAGACACAAACTGAGTTTCCTTTTCCCCCACCCCATACTTAAACCAAACAGTGTCCTCACTGTTTAAAGCAAAGACATAAAAATAAAGAGGATAAAGAAAAGGGAACTCATAAAATAAAGTTGAAGCTGCTTAAAGTAGATAGTTGATCATGGAGGATGTATTCAAATTTTCTTGGTTCTATAGAGGTCAGTACTGAACCTGTGAAGGTCGGTAACGAACCGGCTTGTATAATGATTTCTCATTGTTGCTCTTGTACCAAGTATGTTGCTTCTCTGTTAAGCACTTCGTCTTCTTCTCGTAGTACCTGAGTCACTTTAGAAAAACATATATCCCTACTATACTAATCTATCCTAAAAACAAGTCAAAAGAAAGCTAGCAAAAAGATCTAAGAAAGCAAAAACTAAAACAAAAACAAAAAGCGGGTTGCCTCCTGTAAGTGCTATGTTTAATGTCATTATCCCTACGAACTTACCTCGGTGGATCAGGGTGGCTTCCATCTAGCTATGCCGGGTTCAAGAAAAACCCCATACTTAGATGAAAAAGCTTCAAAGCTTCTTTCTAGGACATTCCGTCCTCTATCATCAACAAGAATGCTTGGTAATCCTACAACAGGGTTAGAAAAATCTGAAACCCAAGGAGGTTTCGACTCCTTCATAGTATGCATAGTAGGATATGATGTAGAAAAAGAATGAGGGAAAGGATCATGGTCAGAATTAAGTGGATCAAAATAAGAAGACTCACCTGGATTGCTCAGAGAAGGGCTCGTTAATGAGGCAGATGGGGTCGTTACCGACTCAACTAGGTCAGGAAGTGGCTCGATGTCATACAGACAGACTCAGTTGCGGTGCTGGATTTGCTACCGACCTATGGTGGGTCGGTAGGACCTTCGGTATGGGTTTTTTCCTTACATTTGCTCGTTTTTGTACTCAGAGAGGGGTCGATACCGAGCCATGGTGGGTCGATATGCTCTTCAATACTGCAACTAGCAACCTCGTTTACGGCTTGATTGAAGTGAAACTCGACTTTTTCTTCTCCTATATCAAACGTGAGAAGTCTTTTCCTGACATCTACACGTGCCCCTAAGGTGGCTAAGAATGGTCGACTAAGAATGATTGGCACCACATGGTCTTTTGGAATATCTAGAACAATGAAGTCGTTGGGAACAAAAATTTTTCCAACTTGGATAGGAACGTCGTCCACGACTCCCGTTGCTTTTATACAAGATCCGTCCGCCATGTAGCGATTCATATTTATAGGCTCCATTGGTCCTGATGAAACCCGCAATAAACCGTTCGCTAAAAGACAAGAAACGTGATTATTATATTCGATTAGGCAAACACTTGCTTCTTTATTGATTGTTTCCTTACAACGAGGTTACAAGCCAACGAGGCCTACAAACAATTCAGATTTACACCTTAGACCTCCTACGACTATCCGAGATCTCGATCTAACAATATTCGAGATCTCCTATTTGCTAAACAATTCTACCACCTAAGTGTCACTTGGTTGATCTTGATGCGAGGTTGACCTGGGAGCGTGGTGCAAATAGACCTGGGTCTGGTTTCGGAACCGGCGGCTCCGGTTCCTCGGAACCATGGAACCGGAACCGGCCTTGTCCCGGTTCCGGTTCCGGGCGGTTCCGAGGCCGGTTCCTCCCGGTTCCGGTTCCGGTTCGGAACCGGAAATAATAAAAAAAATTAAAAAAAATAAATTTGACATCTGGAAGAAAACCGCGGTCGCGGTCCAATGGACCGCGATCGCGGTTAACCAAACCGCGGTCGCGGTCACCCAAACCGCAGTCGCGGTCGCGGTCACCCAAACTGCGGTCGCGGTCACCCAAACCGCGGTCGCGGTTTGGTTATTTTTTATTTTTTTTGGGGCGGAACCGGCGGTTCTACCCGGTTTGGAACCTCCGGTTCCCCGGTTCCGGGGGTGGACGAACCGGAACCGTCCCGGGAACCGGACCCGGCGGTTCCGGTTCCGGTCGGTTTCCCACCGGTTCCGGGACCGCCGGTTCGCCGGTTCCCCCGTAACCGGACCCAGGTCTAGGTGCAGAGACTCTTGTGAGATTGTGTAGCGAGGTCTTTGATGCGGGAGAGATCTTTGTGTGACTTGAAGTCTTTTTGTGGACTTCACTTGTCTATAGCGAGGTCTTTTGACGATGTTTCAATCACGTCGATCTTCAACGAGCAAGATAGTTCTTGAGTTCAATATGTTTTTCGACCCCCTTTTCCATGCGAGGTTCTCCTATATTTATAGAGGATTGGGGAGTCAAGTTTTGATCATGGTCCGATGTGGGACGCCCGAGATCAAGGCCTCTGATTGGTCTACAAGCGAGGCAGCTGGTGATTGGCTCGGGGGAGCGGCGTTAGCTGAGTGGTTCTGGTGGGCGGGTGTGTCAGTAAAGTCGGTTACGAGGTTTAGACCTCGTTCCGAGGTTTCGGAGGACCTCGTGGGAATAGGAACTTTGTTAAAATAAAAGGTGGGTGCGGTTGTGGGCCCCAGGATCATCCTTGGGAAGCCCGTCGAGTTTGTTTGTTCCTCGTACCCCGGGCCCACTGCTTACTTTACTATTTTGGACATCATCACAACCCCATGGCCTGGGGATCACGCCCCGAGGGCCGCAGGGCATAAGTTCCTTGGGGTCGCGGGTACGAGGTTTTAGAGGTTGGGAGGACATTTTGCGAGGTGTGAGGTTCTAGAGGTTGGGAGGGCGCTTTGCGAGGTGTGAGGTTTCGGAGGTTGAGAGAGCGCTTTGCGAGGCTTTCTCCTTGTGAGGCTCTGTACTTAGGTTTTTTTTCTTTTGTTCGCATGTGCGAAGCTTCCTGGGCCCGCTCTTCATATCTTGCTTAATGGGCCGTCCAGGTGGGATAGGCCCAATAAGCCTTTCGGGAGCGAGGGGAGGCCCAAGCCTGCTCTTTATAAGGGCGTATCTCACACGCCTCCTCTTCATCTTCTCTTCCTACATTTTCGCTCTCTCTCTTCGACCTTTCAGCTTCTAGTAAGCGGTTTTCGAGACGGTTTCCGACGAACCTCCGCCACTTTCCGGTTGCACCACCGCCCCTTCCACGCCGATTCTGCGCAAGTAAGTACTCGACCCTCTTCTTCTCGTCTTTTGGTGTTCTTTGCTTTTGATTTTTCCCGTTTGTTTTTCTTCGTTTCGTGTTTCGGAGGGGCGACGGTGTGTCGCCTGGTGTTCCGCGCCGGTGCTGCGGCGGCGGGACGGTGGTGGTGAGGGTGGCTCCCGTCTTTGCGCGGTGCCCTCGCCATTTTCTTCGCTCCTTTTTGCTTTATCTTGTTTTGGTTTGGGTTTTGGTGGGCAACGGCGGTCTCTTGGTGTTTTCCGTTAGTGCCGTGGTGGCGAGACGGTGGGGCAAGGGTGGCGACCGCCACGCCCTCAAACCCTTCGTCCGCCAATTGACGGTTGGATGTTTGCTTTTTTCGCCATTTTGAATTTTGAGATCCTCGGAAGCCCAAACGTCATGATGGATGACTGACGCGATGTTTGGGTTTCAGCCGTTGCTTTCCACCGCTGGCCTCCATTTCGCCTTCTCTCTCCTCCTTTTGGTGTTTCAACTTCTCCATCGCCGTCCTATCTTGTCAAAGTAGCCCTAGGGTGCCACGTGGCCTTCCCCCCTTATGACCTCGCGTTCTCTTTCTTCGGTTACTTTGCTCGATGTCTCAACCCCCTTTTTCTTTTTTCTTTTCCAGGTGTTCGCCTCTCGTGGCCTGGACATCGCTCTTTCATGCCTAGGGAAGCTTCTTTGGACCCCCCGCCAGGCTTCGCGTCCAAAGCTCAGAAGGGATCCTACGAAGAGGTTAAGAGCCTGCCGCCAGGCCGTGTGTTCAAAGCTCAAGAAAGATTTTACGAGGAGGTTTCCGAGTCCGTAGGGAGTGTAGAGACTAGCGATTCCCAGAACCCGAGGTCTCCCTCGTTGGTTTTCAGCGACCCCTCTTCTAGCGACTCCGCTGTTTCCATTACCTCGCGCTTCCCCCGACTTCGCATATATTCTGGTGTTGAAATGGCCTCGTCTTCCATCTCCGATGAGGTCGTTGTCGAGATTGCGGTGAGGTCGTCTGACTCCTACGAGCCCGCGAGTTTTGCTGCGGCGTACATCACCGACGCCGTGTCCTGCGTCCCACCTGTTCTTGAGGAGCGGATTCCCATGTCCTCGGATTCGAACGAGGCTTTTCGGTTTGAGGGAGTACCTACCGAACTAAAGCCTAAGGACCTCGTGGATATCGCCAAGAACTTCGCTTGGCCTGAGGGAGTCGAGCTAGCGCTCCCTGAAGAGGGTGGCTCCTCCTTGGCCAACTATGAGAGGTGCGTGGTGGTGCACCTGTTTAGTCTCCAGGCGGGCTTTAGGTTACCTCTGGACCAACACTTCGTCGACTTCATGTGGGCCATGCAGGTCTGCCCTATTGGTTTTTAGGGTTTGCATGCAATCATTTTAATATGTTTGCTATGTCTTGTTGAAGGAAAGTCGATCCTTGTAGATCCTTAGGATAATCAAGGCATGACGAGTAGACCCATTGAAGGGTAGTCTCGTGGGTGTAGGCCATGAAGGCAATCACCATCGACCCCTTTATATCTTTGTTAATCGACTTGGATAAAGGCTACGAGTCACGGGATGAGATCCCGCTTTCCTTCAACGTATATTGCCCTTATTAATATGCCAAGGGATGATCCAATATCGTTGTGGGATAAAACGCAACAAAATAAAACAATAGACGTGTTGGCAAGACACGACTATTAGAACAAGCGTACCTTATTCGAGTCAAAAGATTCCTCTTCAACTTTGACATGAACGAACTCCTCGTCCCATGATGTGCGTGGTTCTTCCTTCACTTGGATGAACGCTCCATGCACTTCAACTTGAGGTTTCTTCCTTGATGATGAACATCGATCCATGATGCCACTCTCACACTTGAGAACACTCATGTGTTTGCACTCACAACACGACTAGATTTAGTCGACTTTTTGTGTGCTCTCTTCACCGATTTCTTGTGGACAAGTTTCTGGTTTTCTCACGTGTTTCATCCCTCAAAATAGCCGTCATTTTCCCTTTAAATAGGCGTGAGAAACTTGCCCTAAAACTGCCATGGGTAGCGGTTACAATCGGTTGCATGCGTGTGTGGTTGAGAGTGAATTTAGGGAGTTGGTTACAACTTCCTTCCCTCTCTCCTTGTCATCAAATGGGGCGTCCAAATACATCCCCCCTTGGACTCCAAATCATCTTTAAATCCAGCCTATAAAGGCCCAAGATGAAGCCCAAAGATCCAATCCAAAAGCCCATGGCAATCGGCCCAAATGGCAAGGCACAAGGCCCATGCCATGCGCATGTGTCCACGGCCCAACAACCCATGTGGCGCGCCCCTTGGGCCGGCCCACCAGCCCCACCACCTAGCTAGCATAGCTAGGTACCTAGCTAGGTCACCTAGGTAGTGTCACTACCCCTTATCTCCATGAGCTAGCATATAGCTAGTTGAGTTGGCTTGAGCTAGTGTGAGCTAGGTTGAGTTGAATTTTTAGCTAGTTGAGCTAACTTTAGCTAGTGTGAGCTAACTTGAGCTTCCATGAGCTAGTCCCTAGCCACATGAGCTTCTTATAAAGCATGTACAATGAGTCTTGAGCTTGTCTAAGCTCCTAGAGTTCACTCTAAGCTAGTATGAAGCTTATAAACTTCTTTCTAGCATATTTAACTATGTGCCAAGCTAAACTCTAGCTTTGGTTCTTGCTTAAAGCATCTACCAAGCTTAGAGAAGCTTCCTAATTTACATTAGAGTATGCACAAAGTTACAAGACTCAATCACAAAGCTCAAATACTTACCTTAGCCTCACAACTAGTGCTCGACGCCTTGGACAAGTACCCTAGGCGCGCCGAGAGCTTCACCGCAGCCTTGCAACCGCGTCACTAGCCACACCGTGCCATCGCACTATCCTAGGCGCGCCCTTTCAACCTTGTCTTGAACCTCAAGTTCACATACAAGGCGCACCCCAACCAAGCCGAGCCTTGAACCTCAAAACCGAGGTCCAAGCCGAGCCCCGCGCTTGCACCGCGCCGTTGCACCGAGCGACGCCTATGACAAGGCGCGCCTTTGGCATGCAACGGTGTACACGAGGTTGCTTCGTCTCGGTGGTGGTGTGCGACTAACCTTTGGATCTTATGACAATTATTAACCATCATGAAAAGTCATATATGTCAATATATCAATTGACATTACCAATACGACTTGATAACCTCAACATGCTCTAATAGGGATTTGTTGACTTGACACAAATCACCAACATGCCCTACACAGTTGTTTCCCAATGCCTGGAGGCTGTTGTGTGCCTACACGCTCCGCAACCGCGAGCTTGGGGACGGGCCGAGTCTCGAGAATATGTCGACCCTATTTCTAGCTAGGAGGGAGCAAAAGTCCTGCCTCATCAACCTCATCTTGCCGGGTATCAAGCTCACCACGGCCCCTTCGAACGTCGGGCCGTGGAAACCGAAGTGGTTCTTGGTTCGAGACCGTTCTGGGAGGTATCTCAATTTTCCCATGGCGCCAGGCAACTTTGTCCGGTCTGTTGGTCCGCATACGGTGGCTGAACTTAAAGCACTCAAGGCCCGATATGCTCCGACAGAACAGGCATCGTACTTGAAGTACCTGGCACAGGACCGGCCTGAGTCTCACCCTTCCCCCCCGCGAGGGCAAAGAGGGTACTTTTCTCTTGCTTGCCTTTGCTACTTGCTCTTTGTTGTGATGTAGCAAGGTTAGAAACCTCGCTAGCTTTTTTGTTTAACGTCGTCTTTAGGCCGCGAGGTTGAAAACCTCGCTAATTTGTATTGTTTCTTTCTTATCTAACTTACTTTCATGTTCTTCCTTTTTTTTCTTTTTGACAGTGATTGACCTATTTGACTCTCTCACCTCGAAGTCGCAAGGCAAGAGGCCTGTGACTTCTTCTTCCAATGCTCCGAAACCCCGAAGCCAACAGGGGGTTGTTATAAATGAGCCTAGTTCGCTGGCGAGGCCACCCACTTCGCAGCCAAAGGCCGCACCCCCGGCACCGAAGGTGCCCGGGGAGAAGACTCATGAGGGGGCCCCTTCAAAGGGGGACGTCGCGAAGACGTCGTCCATGGCTTCCCGAGGATCCGGCGAAGGAGCCGGGTCTAAGAGAAAAGCTACAGAGTCCCCCCGCGGGGACAAAAAGAAGCAGAGGGGGGATGGTAAGAGGGGAACCTCGATGGGGGGGGGGAGGTGGCCCAACGCCCCGACCCCGTGAGCCGGGTTGTGTCCGCCACCGGGCCCTCAGCCGATAAATTTCACTGTCCTGGGCCCTGATACATGATTGCCTCGGAATCCTCCTTAGAAACCTCGTATATGACCCACACGATCCCGATCTTGCCTTGTAATGACTATTCCAACCTGAATTTGCAATCAATGTAAGAAACTTGCGGCGCAAGCAATAGTAATCTCGAGAATTGAATGGACGAAACTGAATTGATAGGTTGAAGAAATCAACTTGATAGTTCAATTGGATTGGCTCTAACGCTAAATCCAATTGATTAACTAGTTTGATCTTTAACAATGACAACTAGAACAATCTAATTGAGTAAATCAACAAACCAATCTTAAGCAAACACAAATCAGAAATCGAAGGGAGAGAAAGAGTTCGAATGATGATGATGAGCGATCCAATGCTAACATACACACGAGTTGGTTGAGCCCAAGGATGAGATAAACCTTTCTTAGGGTTTATCTCATCTCAAGCTGATTTTTATTAATGAAAAAACAAGAGTATTTATAGTAGAATACAAAGCTATGACTTGGGGAACAAGGAGAGGGAGTGGCCGGCCCTAGAGAGGGTATTTTGGTCTCCTTAGCTTGCTTCCCAAGATATAATAAAATATCTAAAATAATATCTATCTCGATCCCCTTAAATAAAATAAATCATGGCTGATTTATTTGTTTAAGGAAATAACCTAACAAACTCAAAATATCTCTAACAAACTAAAAATATCTCTAACAACTAGGAGAGAGAAGATCAACCACTAACATAAGCCTGTTGGCTGATTTCCCTTCATTATTTAAATAAAACGCATGCCTATAATTAAATAAATAATAGATATTTTCTTAATTTAGAATGGTCAAGTCAAAGGGTTGACTTTGACCCATATACCAATTTATCTCACCCGGTCACTTACTAAATTCAGCCCTAAAGTGAGACAAACTAATACATGTTTCTAAATAAAGAAATGATGCTTTTCAGCCCTCATATATCAATCCATGGAATCCGGGCTCAATTGATGTCGAATACACGAGACCCACTTCGGCTTGGTTGGTTCTTCAAGAACTGCTGCCAATCGAACCAAGATTGTTGTTGTGCCTTGAGCAATCTTTTTAGCTCGACTTCTTGTAATTGATCCGTCAGAAGGCACTCGAATCAACTCATCGACGTCGGTTGGAGACATGGCAGGCTTCACTGCATCATTCTCCTCCACTTGAGCTCGAATCGTCTCTGATTCGACGTCGGAATCAAAATCTGGCACATAAAGAGATAGATCAGCCACATTAAAAGTTGGATGGACACCATACTCACCATGCATGTCAACATGATATGCATTAGGGCCGATTCTCCTGATGACACGAAATGGTCCATCTCCTCTCTGATCTAGCTTATTCTTCCTTTGATTTGGGAGCCTCTCCTTCCTTAGATGCACCCAAACAAGATCTCCTTTTTAAAGATAACCTGTTTTCGACCCTTATCAGCATGGGCCTTGTACTTCATGGATTTCCTCTCCAAGTGCATCTTTGTCCTCTCATGTAGCTTCTTCACAAACTCAGCCCGTTTGTCAGCTTCAAAGCTCTCTTTTCCCTTGTATGGCTGAGGCGTCAAATCCACCGGAGTCCTCGGATTCAGCCCATAAACGACCTCAAAAGGGGTCATTTTTGTAGCTGAATGGATTGACCTGTTATAAGCAAACTCCACAAAAGGCAAAACATCTTCCCAACGTTTGAGGTTAGCTTTAAGCATAGTTCTAAGTAAAACCCCTAACGTTCTATTAGTAACTTCAATTTGCCCATCAGTTTGTGGGTGACATGAGGTAGAAAACAGCAATTTAGTTCCCAACTTAGACCACAGACTTTTCCAAAAATAACTCAAAAATTTAGCATCACGATCTGAAACAATAGAACAAGGAATGCCATGCAATCTAACAACTTCCCTAAAGAACAAATCAGCAACATGCACAACATCATCAGTCGTGTGACATGGAATAAAATGAGCCATCTTGGAAAAATGGTCTACTACTACAAAGATAGAATCTCTACCTTTCCTAGTTCTAGACAATCCAACAATGAAGTCCATAAAAATGTCCTCCCAAGGTGAACTAGGAATAGGTAGGGGCTGGTACAAACCATGGGGTTAAGTCTAGACTTAGCTTTAGCACAAACAACACAACTCTTGACAAATCTAAGCACATAATTACTCATCTTAGGCCAATAGTAGTGTTCTTTTAAACCTTCTAAAGTCTTTTCTAAACCCCTATGTCCTCTTGATTCATGAACCTCTTTAGTTAGAAGCCTACGTATACTAGATGAAGGAATGCACAATTTACCAGCTTTAAACAAGTATCCATCATCAATAAAGTAGGAATCTATTTCTCCCCTAGACATGCAATTCTTATCGATTTCAGCAAAGTGAGGATCACTAGCATACAATTCCTTAATCATTGCAAATCCAAGGATCTTAACATCACATTGGTTCAAGAGAACATACCTGCGAGAAAGGGCGTCAGCTACCACATTCTCTTTGCCTTTCTTATGTTTTACAACATAAGAAAAAGTCTCCATAAATTCAACCCATCTTGCATGTCGCCTGCTGAGTTTGGATTGGCCTTTCAAATACTTCAAGGCCTCATGGTCAGAATGAATTACAAACTCTTTAGGCCACAAATAATGAGACCAAGTTTTCAAAACCCTAATTAAAGCATACAACTCTTTATCATAAGTAGGGTAATTCAACTCAGCCCCACTAAGCTTTTCACTGAAATAAGCGATGGGTTTCTTGTCTTGCAAGAGCACGCCTCCTATGCCATGGCCAGATGCGTCCACCTCTATCTCAAAGGCTTTGGAGAAGTCAGGGAGTTGGAGCACCGGGGCGTTGCATAACCTGTCCTTCAAAGTGTTGAAGGCGTTCTCTTGTTGCTCTCTCCATTTGAATGATGTATCCTTCTTTGTAAGCTCATGGAGAGGGGCTGCAATTGTGCTAAAATCACGCACAAATCTCCTGTAGAAGCCAGCCAAGCCGAGAAAAGAGCGCACCATGGTTGGTGTTGTAATATCCGCTAAATTCTAAATAAAATACAAATGGCTATTTATTCCAATAAAAAATTTTCTCTTTAAAATAGAGAATTTAATAATCTTTATAAGTTCATAATATATTATGAAAGGTTATAAAGTTACTGCAATGGCAATTAAGAATTTAATTAAATATATTAAGCAAGTCGGGTAGTTATTTGAATATTTTTCTCTTAAAAGAGAGTTTAAATATTTTTATAATTTTCTTGATAATATATTAAAAATTTATAAAGACATAGTATAATGTCAAGTAAAATTTAATTAATTGAGATTAAATAGAAATTTCGAAATTTAATTAAATTTATAATAAAAAAAAATAAAAACAAAGGGAGAGGACCAAAAATAAAAATGCAAGAGGTGGGACTCAAACTCGAGACCTCCTGCATTTTCCAAACAAACCCAACACTCCTTCAATTCCGCTATGCTATAAAGTACTTCTAGTCACTAAAGGAAATCTTTTAATTTTATTTCTTCTTTTACAAAAGCTTTCAATTTCCACCTCCTTTCTCCACCAATCACTCTTCCTCTCCACCTCCTTTCTCACCAATCTCTTCATTGCAAACAAACACACATCCATCCAATGGAGCAAGACCTTCTCCTCCATGAATGGTCAATTCCCATGAAGGAGGATTGAAGAAGCCCCTTCTTCCACTATAAAAAGGGGTAGAGGCAAGAGGAAGATCACACCAACAATTAGCTCTCTTTCCCCTCTTCAATATTTCGTCCATTTTAAGTCCCAAAAATCCAGATTTTAGTTTTGCCCAAAGCTGAAATTTTTTTTCCCATTAAAATCTGATTTTTTTCACCCAAAATTCCATTTAAAGCATTTTGGGAGCCACCTTGACCTCCGACCACCAGCTGCACCGCCGGCCACCACCACCACCAGCTCCCGCCGGCCACCACCGTCGACGTCCACCACCAGTCACCGGCGAAGGGGCTGCTACAAGTTGTTGGTCGTCCATCATAGCCCCCACCAAGGAAGACAAGTCTATTTTATTAGGTATTGGGCTTAATCTTTAATTGTAGTTGTGGGCTTTAGTTAAAAATTAGGCCCAATATGCATATTAAAGGCCCATCAGAATAAAATCAATAGTATTTGGAATATGCTAGATGTTTAATTTCGTCCCTATAAGAAATCTTGCCCAAAACCGAGCCCAATCCATAACAATCTAAGTTCTCAACCCTTATTTTAATTTATATCTATTTATAAAATAATTTTTACCTATGTATAATATTTATTTAAATTAATCGAATAAACATTACAAATGGGTTATTAAAGAGGAATTTATGAGATTAAATTAATTTGCATGCCCATCTAGTAATAATATAATTTTAATAATCATATATGAATTCCTAGAATATTAATACTCATAAGAATAATATTTTAAGCATATTTGGTTTAAATATTGGAAAAGTATTAACTTAGGCATATTTTCCTTTATTATAAAAGATGTAACTTAAAATAAAAGAAATAGATAAACAAGGTTCTATTAATAAGAAATGTCTTTGCATGTCAACTTAGACTTATCATAATGTTGAAATAAATTACATATGACCTTGTTAACTAAAGTAAACTTCTAAAGAATATAATATTTACTTAAGTAAATTGAATAAGTGTTGCATGTGGACTTTGCATGCACTTATAGTTAAATAAAATCATGGGATTTAAAATATGAGCTTATATACTTGAAAAGTATAATATATATAATAGGTTTACTTTACTTGGGGCATAATTTAATGAATAATAGGATTTGAGCAAGATGATAGAAATTGTCATCTTAATACATTTTATAATATATAAAGTGATTACATGTCTTTAAAAAGACTTGGTGATAAGAGAAAAATATAATAATAAGAACTCATGTAAAAGTATTTTTACATAAAGTTAGTAGTTTAAAGTTTGTAGCTTTTTATTATTAAAATGCCTAGTTAGAAGATTATAAGCTAAAGGGCTATTATTTTATAATAATATCTCTAAGTGTAGAGAATTTATAGACTTATGAACTACTTTATAATGATGATGAATATGATAATAAATTTATTATATAATAAAATATTAGTATGACATATCTCTAGGTGTAGAGATTCTAAAAGATATAAACTTTATGAAATAACTATGGTAGTTGTGAGAATAAGTTCATATATAATGTAATATTAATAGTGCTAAGTTATAATAGTTGCCTTGTATGAAAAGATAATTAAAAATAGAAAAGGTAATATATCTTGTTCTAGTGATCCTAATTATATACTTATTGTTTATAAGATAAGTTTTAAGACATGATCATATTTTTATATAAACTATAGATATGGGAAGATATATGTGAATAAAGTAAGTAAGATTATTTTAATATTATGCTAAGTTATGGAAAGCTTACTTTATAAAGTATATAGAAAGTTCTAATTATGGAAATACTAAGAAGGAATGCCTATTAATATTTTATCTCTATTTAATATGGTTTATGTATCTAAATAAGGTTTTACTAAGATAATGTTACTAATAAAATATTCTTTGATGAGAAAAAAATATTTTAAGTATTATTATGGATATTATTGATAAAAAGGTGATATTATAATAACACTAAGTCGAGATATTTTAATAAGGATATAATGGACTTTTATAATCCTAAGAATATTATAAATTTCAATATACCTTTTTAGGTTGAATATTATATCATATGCCTTTATAAGGTTGTCCTTGTTTAATTATATTAAGAAGTTAGCAAGTGAAATTAAAAGAATATTTTAATAAACTAAATAAGGAAATTATTGGTTTCCAAGAATGAAAATGTTTAAATATTAAGAATAAGAATTTATAAGAAATACAAGGATATTACCAATATAAAATAATAATAAAGAATATTATTATTTTATTCATCTCCACCTAAATTATTATTATAATAATTTAGTAATTAATTCTCTTATAAAAAGAATATAAGAGATATTTAAAACTTTAGAAAAATTAAAGAAATTCTTATTAAAGTTCGTTCGTACCTCTCGTGTCGATAGGTCGAGTCTCCGTTCCGAGTAAAGTCAACGATTTCCGTTCGTTCGTTCGTGCACAATCGTAAAAGCTAAGGCAAGTGGAATTTCCCCTTGTGACCTTTATAATTCGTTTCCGTGAAATTCTCGATGTTGGGAACAAATTGTGTGCCAAGTAACGAATGAACCTAGGAAATATCGATTGTTAGATATAACGACCTTGGTTAGTATAGTTCGCTATTATCATCTCATAGGACTAATTATGCTAGTGTGATTGTGACCTTGGTTGTTTATGGTCTCGTTCAGAGATCAACGTCGAACGAACTAGTAAGGGGCGCGGAATAGCCGACGCCTCTATATAATCTTACTAAGTCGTAAGTGCCTACGTGTTTGAAGTACAACTTTCGGGATCATGATCCCATCCGCTCCGATTGCAAGGAGGGATGAGCGCACTCTAGCTAAGTGCCGAGAAACTGGGTTTCCCCTTGGTGGATCGGGCCATCCGAGCCCCCACCCCTTTAAAAAAATCATTAATGAAATCAAATACGTTTCGTCACTATATAAGATAAGTGCCCAATGCACATTTGAGATACCAAAACCGAACCGATCTCAAATGATCGATCCGGCACTCGGTCCGCTCAGGGCGCGAGAGGTCTTCAACTTATATGAATTAATAACGTTCCCAACATACTTTCAATTCTAAAAGAAGTCTACAATCTAGTAGCTCTTCTCTCGATTATCGAGCTATCTTCGCTTGAGATACGCTCTCCTTCGTACCGATTAAATCTCACATAAATAAGCCTTATCTTAAACACAACCCGAATAGCTCCTTCGATAATACTTGAAATGACCAAAATACCCTCGGGAAGTTCCGTTCCCGCTTTCTTAGTCTCCTTAGACTAATTCCCCACTTCTGCATTTTTGCTTGGTATTTCTCGCCCTTTGCGACAAATGCCAGACTGCAGGAATGTACACCAAAGTTTTGAAGACGAAGTCTAGAAGGTTCAAGAAACGTTAGGTGAGGATTGAAGGTCAAGGCAAGACGACATCGAAGGAAGGAAGGAAGGAATTCTCATAAGAGCAAGGCATCCAGAAGATAGTACACCAAACTCTCCTATTTTAACCCAGCAAATCATCATCATATGATTTGTCTTGGAGAAATATACATGTATTTCTAAATACGTCTTTTTAACCCTTTTTAATACGGGTTTCATTTTCCGCTGCTACATCATTTGTAAAACGACTCTCAATGTAATGGACGAAAGTTCTTATCAATAAATAAAATTCCGCTTTTGGTCAATTTCATCTTCAATTAAAGAATCAAGTCTCATTTGTGAGCATCGGTTTGTTTATGTAACATTTATGTTAATTTTCCGCATTTGTATGAGTTCAATATCATTCTAAAAGCCTTAGGTGACTTTAGACGGGACAGTCCGAGGTCACTGGCGGTAATACCCAATGTTGTAAAAATAGGGGTGTTACAGGTGTAGTCGGCTGAGGCCACTCCTTGATTGCCTTGATCTTGTCTTCATCTACCTTCAATCCACCTTTAGACACAACAAAACCAAGAAAAATGGTAGACTCTGAGCAAAAAGAACACTTTTTCAAATTAACATAAAGCTTTTCTAACCTTAAAGTGTCCAAAACAGCCCTAAGATAGTCTACATGTTCATGCAAGGTTTTGCTATAGACTAAGATATCATCAAAGTAGACTACACCAAATTTACCTAAGTATCTTCTTAAAACATGGTTCATAAGCCTCATGAAAGTACTAGGTGCATTAGTTAATCCAAAAGGCATTACTAACCATTCATATAAACCATACTTAGTTTTAAAGGCAGTTTTCCATTTATCCCCTTCCCTCATCCTAATTTGATGGTACCCACTTCTTAAATCAATCTTAGAAAAGAAATTAGCACCATGCAATTCATCAAGCATATCATCTAATCTAGGGATGGGATGACGGTACTTAACTGTTATTTGGTTGATCGCCCTGCAATCAACACACATTCTCCAAGTGCCATCCTTCTTTGGCACTAAAATCACCGGAACCGCGCATGGGCTGAGGGATTCACGCACATAGCCTTTGTCCATGACATCTTGCACTTGTGTTTGAAGCTCAGCGGTCTCCTCTGGACTTGCTCTATAGGCTGCACGGTTTGGTAAAGAAGCGTCGGGCACCAAATCAATTTGATGCTCAATGCCTCTAATTGGTGGAAGGCCTTGTGGCAACTCTTCAGGCATCACATCTTCAAACTCCTGTAATAAGTCCTGAATACACTTTGGAAGATGTGAAATATCTTGACTAATGATTAGTATCTCTTTCCTCACAAGAAGTAAACAAAAAGAGTTAGGGAAAGAAACACTAGACTGAGTAACTAGAGAGCGCTTTTCTACACTGCCTTTTAAGCCGATTTTTGGCTCCTTTTTTAGGCGTTCTTTTTCCATATTTGTAGCTCTCTGAGTCTCTGAATTGCTCCCAAAATTTGAGCCAAAACGCTCGAGTGGTTTAGGAGAGAGCCCCATTTTTGTCTCAGGTGCACTACTGGAAGTGTTGCTCGGCACTTTTGACGATTTAGGTACATTTCCTAGGCGTTTTTTGTCCCATTCAGTAGCTCCACTCGTGCTTGATGTTTTCCTATAATTTGATCCAGAACGCCCGGGTGGAGACTGGAAAACTCTGCTTGTCTTTGTGGGTGCGTCGGGCGCCGAGCGCCGTGCCGCAGCTTGTGCCGCCGATTCAGCCTCTTCTTTCTCTTCCTTGGCACGCCTAAGTGCCCTAGCTTGGTCTCTGCGTACCTAGTCCTGTAAAACTTGTTGGGGCGACAATGGTAGAAGAGAAATTCTCCTCCCGTCATAGTTAAGCGAATAGGTATTAAGCATGCCATCATATATAACTCTCCTATCGAATAACCATGGTCTACCTAGCAAGATATGAGTGCATTCCATGTTTACCACATCACACATGATATCATCAACATAATTGCCTATGGAAACACGGACTAAATATTGATGAGTAACAAGATTAGGACCATGTGAATCATTAATGCCATTAAGATTAGGACTAAATACTGATGAGAAACACGGACACTATCAATTATCATGCATAGCACTTGATTCTTCACAGTACACCTAGTATGAAAAATATTTTCCCTTTGATCTATCCTAGGTGTTTCTTGTAAAGTAAGAGTACGCATTGTTACCAAAGTTAGAGGCTGTTCGGTGCAATCCGGTTCAATGGCCTCCACGTCCTCCTCTTCTTGTCCATTGCTCTCCTCTTCCACTTGATTTGGAGGTATATCTTCATCACTCACATATCCTCCATTGGTGGTGAGTAGCACTTGTTTCTGATTTGGACAATCCTTAGCATAATGACGTCTTCCTTGACATTTATAGCACACTAAATCTCGTGCCCTTGGCTGGTTTGGAGGTGCATTGTTTGGACGTCTTTGGCCTTGAAAACCTGTGGGTTTAGGTGAGCTAGAAGCTCCCTTTTGCTTCATAGAAGGGTTAGAAGAATAAGAATTGGAATTAGCACTAGAATTAGGAACATACCTTTTTGGAGCATTCCAAGCTTCCTTCTTCTTCCTTTGTTGCTGCTCATAAAGTAGTTGGGCTGAGTGTACTAATGCATTGAGATCCTTGATTTGTTGAATCTCTAATGTATCTATGATGCTTTGATTCAGTCCAGCCATGAATTGGGTCCTTAGAGACCGTTGGGAATGATAAATTCCCGCTTTGAAGCTCAAATCCTCTAGCTCATTGAAGTACTCAGTTGGAGACTTGGTGCCTTGTTTGCATGTAACCACTTTCAGCCTCATGTGCTCAGTATGCTCTTCAGGCACATATTTCTTTCTCATTTCAAACTTCAGCTGGCCCCAAGTTTCAATTGGTGGTAAGGCCATTCTAATCATATCCTCCTTCATTCTGAACCACCAATTTCTAGCGGTCCAACAAAGTGGATAACAACAACAACAACTTTCTCCCATTCTTCATAGCCCATGTGATCTAGAATGAAGTTTGTAGCTTGTTCCCACTCTAGATATTTCTCTGGATTGAGCTCTCCACTGAATGGCTCTATCTTGATCTTAATATCACGCTTACCAATCTGATTGACGGTTTGGTTAGCGGTGTTGTTGTTGTTCGGCCTCTATACTCCATAAGCTGGTGGAATATCTTCTACAACCTCAGCTTGGTTATAGAAATCATCAAGGGGGGGATGCCATGGGCGCCTTTCTTCCTCGGGATAGCCATAAGTCACATCATTAAAAGGATTGTTGTATTGTTGTTGTTGTTGATGAGTGGCTTGAGGATACCGGTTTGTTGGCCGATTATAGAACTGTTGATGAGTAACCGGTGTAGTTCTCGCCCCAAAACCTCTTCCTCTACCTTGGCCTGCTGTGGGGGAATAGTGAGCCGGGAGATCATGTTCTTTGTTGTAGCTAGCAAGCACATCATGCTCTTCCTCAATTGCTTGTTGCTTGCCTTTCTCGCTACCTGAGGCTTGATTTGGGTCACTTGTAAGCTCTATCGGAGGGGCACTTTTATGACTTGATTGAGATGATTCAATTAATGTGGCAAGTTGCTCCTCTAGACGCCGCAATTGTGGATTCAATGCAGCCGTGGCCAACTCTACAGCTCGAGCCTGTCCATCTCGTACGCTATCACTAATGGACAACCTAATGAAATCGATTGCCTCCTTAGTAAGATTCAATTCAGCCGGGTTAGGCTCAGATGGGATCACCATTGTTCCTGAAACAAGCAAGAAAGTAGAGAGAGTAGTGTGTTCTAAAGCAAATCACAACAAGCAATACCACACCTTAATCAAGCCAAAACTTGCCTCAAAGCAATCCAATCAACTTAATTCAGTTTTTGGGTTGAATTGAGGGAGTAAATGGGTAGATATGATATACTAATGATAAATAAAGGAAATATGCAGCTTAAGCAAATGGCAAGTATGCAATAAGACAAGCAATGCAAATAATCCCTCTATGAGCTTTAAAACACATGCAATCTCTCAATTGACTCTTTGCAAGTTAATAAAGCCAAATTTAAGCATGCAAGGACAGAAATATGGTAGGCTAAAGTGACTTTTATTTCGCCACTCTTTTTCTTCAAAGTGATTTCTACTTAGCTATTTTTAAGCAAGCAGTCACTAGGGTTGAAAGTGGCTTAAAACTAGCTGGGGTAGATCACTTTTCTTTTCTGATTTTTTTTTTGACTTTATGCACAAACTACTCTTGTGCTAGAATGAAGTAACAACAAAACAATGCAATAAGGAATGCAATAGGGCAGAAACGAAACTAGACTGATTTTTTTTTTATCTAAGTGACTTTAACTACCAATGAAACCAAATAGAAGCCAAATTAACAAAAGAAGATAGGGCTAGGTCGAAATTGATGGATGCAATAGCAAAAATCAGAAAATATCAACAAGTAATATGAATCTCTATTGATCATGCAACATGCAATAAAAACTCATAAAAATTGTAGGAAGACAATTGCTAATCTATATTGCAACACAACTCAACCAATTCAGCCAATAAACATACACAAATCCCTTAAAAATCTCCTAGATGGTTAATTGCTTGGAGGGCAAGGAACAACAAGAGATTAGGGTTTGGGAATGGTTCGGCTGGGATTAGGGTTTGGGTAGGGTATGGATCGGTTTGGCTCTAGGGTTTGGTAAAGGGTTAGGGTTTCGGATTAGGGTTACCGAAATTTAGGGTTAGGGTTTGGGAATTCTCGTATGAGAACTAGGGTTAGGGTTAGGGTTTGCGTAAGGGTGGGGTGGGCGATTAGGGTTTAGGGTTGTACGAATGGGGTGGGGTTGGTGGTGGGGTGATAAGACCGAGATGGGGGTTGGTGCGGTCCTAGGGAGCGACACCAATTAGGTGGTTAGGTGGTGGTGCGTGGTGGTGGAGTGGCGGAGATGTGGTGGAGGTGGGTTATAAAATTCAGATTATGGTCTAAAAATTCTAGCTTTGGGTAAAGGTTCGAACTTTAGGATCAAAAACTGAATTAAAATTGACTAGAAAGCAAATTAAGGAAAGAAAATTTTACTTGGCGAGACGCTGGATTATGATACCACTTGATACGTGATTGCCTCGGAATCCTCCTTAGAAACCTCGTATATGACCCACACGATCCCGATCTTGCCTTGTAATGACTATTCCAACCTGAATTTGCAATCAATGTAAGAAACTTGCGGCGCAAGCAATAGTAATCTCGAGAATTGAATGGACGAAACTGAATTGATAGGTTGAAGAAATCAACTTGATAGTTCAATTGGATTGGCTTTAACGCTAAATCCAATTGATTAACTAGTTTGATCTTTAACAATCACAACTAGAACAATCTAATTGAGTAAATCAACAAACCAATCTTAAGCAAACACAAATCAGAAATCGAAGGGAGAGAAAGAGTTCGAATGATGATGATGATCGATCCAATGCTAGCATACACACGAGTTGGTTGAGCCCAAGGACGAGATAAACCTTTCTTAGGGTTTATCTCATCTCAAGCTGATTTTTATTAATGAAAAAAAAGAGTATTTATAGTAGAATACAAAGCTATGACTTGGGGAGCAAGGAGAGGGAGTGGCCGGCCCTAGAGAGGGTATTTTGGTCACCTTAGCTTGCTTCCCAAGATATAATAAAATATCTAAAATAATATTTATCTAGATCCCCTTAATTAAAATAAATCATGGCTGATTTATTTGTTTAAGGAAATAACCTAACAAACTCAAAATATCTCTAACAAACTAAAAATATCTCTAACAACCAGGAGAGAGAAGATCAACCAACTAACATAAGCCTGTTGGCTGATTTCCCTTCATTATTTAAATAAAACGCACGCCTATAATTAAATAAATAATAGATATTTTCTTAATTTAGAATGGTCAAGTCAAAGGGTTGACTTTGACCCATATACCAATTTATCTCACCCGGTCACTTACTAAATTCAGCCCTAAAGTGAGACAAACTAATACATGTTTCTAAATAAAGAAATGATGATTTTCGGCCCTCATATATCAATCCATGGAATCCGGGCTCAATTGATGTCGAATGCACGAGACCCACTTCGGCTTGGTTGGTTCTTCAAGAACTGCTGCCAATCGAACCAAGATTGTTGTTGTGCCTTGAGCAATCTTTTTAGCTCGACTTCTTGTAATTGGTCCGTCAGAAGGCACTCGAATCAACTCATCGACATCGGTTGGAGACATGGCAGGCTTCACTGCATCAGGCCCGCCCGGGGCATTCCCAAGGAATGGGACAGGGCGGATTGGAAGGAGGAGGTCGCGTGGGCGAACAACCTCTCGGAGGCCGCTCTCAACGATGAGATCCTCCGTTACTCGGCGATGGTATGCCTTCCTTCGAGGTTATCCTTCTCGCTGGTTCTATTGTCACTATCTTTGCTCTTAACACATTTGTTTTTGTCTTTGGTTTTTTAGCATCACTTCTTTGATAATTACAACTGCAGCCGCGTCAACCTCCTCCACAAAAAGATGGATAGAATGGAGGAGAGGCTCAAGGCCCGCGATACCGAGGTCTAGAAAAAGACCAAGGAGCTCGCAGAGGCTGAGAGGCGGGCTCAAGCCGCGGAGGCTGCGGAGACGGATGAGGTCGCCAGGGCCAAGGAGGAGGTGAAAAGGGTCACGGAGGAGGGGGCGAAGGCCATCAAGGGTCTTGAGACCGAGGTTGGGGACCTCAGAGCTGATAACAAGGAGCTCTGGGGTAAGCTGTCCGCGGAGCACAAATTCTTCAGGGAAAAGGAGGCGGAGCTTCAGAAAGTTGAGGAGGAGATCACCAACCTTCGACGGCGCATTGTTGAGCTCAACGAGGAGGTGGAGGCTGCGGGCCCCAAGTACGTGGACTCCGCGGCCTATAAGGAGGAGTTGGTAGAGAGTGTGCGAAAGATGTTTCGCCAGGCCGTCCGAATGGGGGTCAAGCAGGCGGTCGCGAAGTATAGGCACATCGACCCTCGCATCTCCTTTTTCAACCCCAACTACGAAGAGTCCATGGGGGAGGAAGCCGGGGAGGAACCTGAGGGAGAATGCGAGTTCTTTCTCAATGAAGATGGGACTGTGGCTACCGAGGCACCTCCCGGGGCGGACCTCGTTCAGGGAGGTCCGGAAGACGTCGTTATGGGCCCTCAGCCCGCGTCCGACACCCCGAGCTCCCAGCCCGACGCCGTCCCCTCTTTGCCCGTCCTCAACGCTCCCACGGAACCCGCTGCTGATGCCCAAAAAGATGCCGAGGCCTTGAAGAATTGAAGGAGTGTTTCTGGTTTTTGATTTCTTTTTATTTTGTTATGTTGGTGGCCTCGCGGGGTCTTTAATTAAACACTTAGGCCCTCGTGCCCTTTTTATGCAATTTCTTTCTTTTTGTCTTATGGTTGTGTGTTTCTCTTGTTTCAATTTTCATGCATACATATTCTGTATCCCGATCCAACCCCATGGTCCAAGTGCCACAAGGTTTGTAGCACACTTGGGCCACATCGGGTGCTTGCTTTTATGCCGAGGTTTCGAGCTTCGCTCGGATCTCGCATGATGGAATGAGATTCTTCTACCCCCAGACTAAGTGCTGGTGTAGAAATGATAACTTTTTACACATCTCGATTGAAAACTCGTTTCGTTTTAAAACCTCATTACCTTGAGAGTTAGCGGATCTTGTTTACTTAGAGAGTCATCGAACTTCGTTTGCTAAGAGAGTTAGGACCCCGTCCCTTTTAGAGAATTAGCGACCCTCGCTTACTTAGAGAGTCAGCAAGGGGTGGGCTTAACTTTACAAACGAGATTCTCCAACCCCAAGCGGGAAGCGAGGGGTGGACTTTCAAACACGAGATTCTCCAACCCCAAGCGGGAAGCGAGGGATGGACTTTAACATGAGATTCTCCAACCCCAAGCGGGAAGCGAGGGGTGGAATTAAACACGAGATTCTCCAACCCCAAGCGGGAAGCGAAGGGTGGAATTAAACACGAAGTTCTCCAACCCCAAGTGGGAAGCGAGGGGTGGACTTTTAAACACGAGATTCTCCAACCCCAAGCGGGAAGCGAGGGGTGGAATTAAACACGAGGTTCTCCAACCCCAAGTGGGAAGCGAGGGGTGGAATTAAACACGAAGTTCTCCAACCCCAAGCGGGAAGCGAGGGGTGGACTTTTAAACACGAGATTTTCCAACCCCAAGCGGGAAGCGAGGGGTGGAATTAAACACGAGGTTCTCCAACCCCAAGTGGGAAGCGAGGGGTGGAATTAAACACGAAGTTCTCCAACCCCAAGCGGGAAGCGAGGGGTGGACTTTTAAACACGAGATTCTCCAACCCCAAGCGGGAAGCGAGGGGTGGAATTAAACACAAGGTTCTCCAACCCCAAGGGGGAAGCGAGGGGTGGAATTAAACACGAAGTTCTCCAACCCCCAGCGGGAAGCGAGGGGTGGACATTTACACACGAGATTCTCCAACCCCAAGCGGGAAGCGAGGGGTGGAATTAAACACGAGGTTCTCCAACCCCAAGCGGGAAGCGAGGGGTGGATTTTAAACACGAGATTCTCCAACCCCAAGCGGGAAGCGAGGGATGGATTTAAACACGAGATTCGCCAACCACAAGCGGGAAGCGAGGGGTGGGACCGAACATATAGAGATTTTCGTTTTTGAGAGAGATTTTGAAAATTCCACAACCCTTTATTCATAAAACTTGCGAGAAGTAACGGAGTTTAGAGAGTTTACACAAAATACTTTTTGAGTCGATCGACGTTCCATGTTTTGCTCAGGGTACGCCTCTCGTTGTCTTTGAGCTTGAAAGCTCCAGGCGCGACCTGCTCGCCGAGGAGGTATGACCCCTCCCAGTTGGGATCCAGTTTGCCACCTTCGGTACGCCTCAAGACGAGGTTACATGTGACTAGGAATCGAGGTCTTACCTTCTTGTCGTGGTATACAGCCACGCGGCGCTTGTATTCCTTGGAGCGCAGGTCGGCTACCTCGCGCAGCTCGTCACGGAAGAGCAACTCGACCCTGAGATTGGCCTCGTTCTCTTTTTCATTGAAATCAAAAACTCTCGCCGAAGGGACCAGGGTCTCTACTAGGACTAGTGCTTCCGCGCCGTAGGTTAGAGCGAAAGGCGTTTCTCCGGTTGCGCGGCGCGCGGTGGTGCGATATGTCCATAGGACGAGTGGGAGAAGCTCCGCCCAACGACCTTGGGCCATGCCCAGCCGCTTCTATAGATCGGACAGGATGCGGGCATTGACGTTCTCTACCTGGCCGTTGGACTAAGGGTGGGCCACAGAGGAAAACTTGAGGGTTATGCCCAGGTCGGAGCAGAAGGTCCGGGTTTCTTCGCAATCGAATTGGGGGCCATGGTCGGTCATGATGGTCATGGGGACGCCAAAGTGACAGACGAGGTTCTTCCATAGGAAGTCGTAGACCTTAGTCCCCGTGATCTTTGCCATTGCTTGCGCCTCAACCCACTTCGTGAAATAGTCGACAATGACTAGGATATACCGCACCTGGCCAGCAGCCTTGGGGAAGGGGCCGAGGATGTCCATCCCCTACATCGCGAAGGGGCATGGCGCGTGTATGGAGCAAAGTTGCGATGTCGAGGCGTGCTGGAGGTTACTGTGCTTCTGACACCCGTCACATTGCTAGACATAGGCCCTCGTGTCCTGCCGGAGAGTGGGCCAAAAGTACCCCAAGTGAGCGATTTTATGTGATAGGGTTCGCCACCCTGGGTGGCCGCCACAAACCCCCTCATGGGCCTCATAGAGGATGTGCTCCGTAGCCTCGGTCGGTACGCACAGCAGGTTGGGTTCAGCATAGCCTCGGCGATAAAGGTAGCCGCCTATGACGCAATACCGCGCCGCCTGCATTTTCAGCTTCCCGGCCTGTGCGGGGTCCTCTGGGAGGACATCGCTCTCCACATACCGCGTTATCAAGATCCTCCAATTCCCCGCAGTAACTGATAGAACCTCGCTGGTCAAACTCCGCGAGAGTTTTCTTTCCACCATCACGCGATTCCCTACTTCCAGGGGTAGGGCGGATCCTAACCTCGCAAGAGCATCTGCTTTTGTGTTCGAGGTTCATGGGATGGATTCAACCGCGAAGGTTTCCAGGCACGACACCAAGGCTTTGACTTTCTCTCGGTACGCGGGCAGGAACCCCGTTCTGGTGTCGTACTGCCCGTTGAGCTGGCGCGCAACCAGCTCGGAGTCGGTGTAGACCCTGATTTACCGGGCCCCACTGAGGAGCGCCATCTCAATCCCGGCGATGGCCTCATACTCGGCCTTGTTATTGGTGGCTTCGAAGGCGAAGTTAAGGGAATACTCCATCTCGATCGAGGGTCCAGCGAGGAACACGCTAGCCCCGCCACCGGCATCACATCGTGAGCCGTCAACGAATACCTTCCACTCCTCCGAGCTTGCGTCTGTCTCAGGGAAGGTGACCTCCACCATGAAGTCATCGAGGGCTTGCCCTTTCATGGCGGTCCTCGGGAGGTAGCTGATGTCAAACTCGGAGAACTTGACTGCCCACTTCGTCATTTGCCCGGAGAGGGCGGGCTGGTGGAGGATATACGCCTTGCGGCGGTCACGACCGCCAGTGCCATCTTCTCCGCCGGGGAGTACCGCTGCTCCGCGGGTTGGAGCACGCGACTCACGAAGTAGACTGGGAGTGTGGCCTTTCTGGTTAGCACCGCGCTGACCGTCTCGGGGCTGACTGCCACATACAGTTGCAAGTCTTCGCCCGCCATTGGGGGCGACAATGTGGGGAGCTTCAGCAAGAAGGCCTTTAACTCGGAGAAAGCAAGCTCAAGCCCCTCATCCCACACGAACTTGTCGTTCTTCTTGAGAGCCGCGAAAAAGGGGAGAGACTTTCCGCCAAGCGGGAGCAAAATCTCCCTAGATAGTTGACGGCGCCGTTGAGCCGCTGCACCTTAGTGCGAGATCGTGGTGACCTCATTGAGAGGATCGACTCGACCTTGGCGGGGTTGACGTCGATGCCGCGCTCGCAGATCATGAAGCCTAAGAATTTTCCCGACGACACGCCGAAGACGCACTTCTCGGGGTTCAGGCTGAGACGGTTGTGCCTGAGAGTGTCGAAGACCTCAGCGAGGTCGACCAGATGCTCTTCAGGGGTCTTGCTCCGGACAACAATATCGTCGACGTAGGCCGACACGTTCCTTCCTAGATGATTCTTAAAGACGCGGTCGACGAGGCGTTGAAAGGTGGCCCCCGCATTCTTTAGACCAAACGGCATGACCTTGTAGCAATATGTGCCTCGCTGGGTGATGAAGGATGTTTCCTCTTCTTCCCGCGGGTTCATCAGGACTTGTTTGTATCCTGAGTACGCGTCGAGGAAGCTTAATACTCCGTGACATGCGGTTGAGTCAACGAGCTCGTCGATCAAGGGCAAGGGGTAATTGTCTTTGGGACATGCTTTGTTGAGATCCTTGAAATCGACGCACATCCTCCACTTCCCGCTGGCTTTTTTGACCAGCACGGCGTTGGACAACCACCGGGGGTACTGAACCTCGCGAATGAACCCCGCGGCCAGCACCTTTGCTACCTCGTCGTTTGCGGCGTTTGCCCTTTCTTCATTCATTTTTCTTCGTCGCTGCACCACGGGGCGAGTGGTGACATTGATGTTTAAAGAGTGCTAGGCCACGGTCTGCGGGACGCCTCGGAAGTCCTTTGCGGTCCAAGCGAACACGTCGCGGGACCCAGCAAGCAGGGCTTCTAGCGATGTGGTTGACGCCCCTGAGAGACATTCTCCTAGGTAGATCTTCTCGGACTCGCTCTCGAAGGGGGATATCACCCTTCTTTCTAGCTCAGGGGTGGGGACCGTGAAGTCCCGGACTTCGAGGTCAGCCTCGCCGGGGGACTCCACCATGAACACCGGGCATTTTTGTTTTGCAGAGGTCGCGTAGCAAACGCGACCTTCCTCCTGATTGCCTTTTACCTCTCCGACACCGCCGTCAACGGGGAACTTCATCTTCATGTGATAGATGGAAACTACCGCCTGGAACTTCATCAGGGAAACCCTCCCAATGATTGCATTCCGCACCGAAGGCAGGCGTACCACCGTGAACTCCATCATCTCGGTCCTCCTTGTGGAGCCGGTGCCCAGCGTCATCCAGAGTTCTATGAGACCTGCCACGTCGACCTCGTCCCCCGAGAAGGAGGTGAGCTTCCCAGCGTAGGGCTTCAAGGATGTCTCGGAGATGCCCAACTACTCAAATGCGCCGTAGTACATGATGTCCACGGAGGAACCCATGTCTACCAGCACTCGCTTTACCATTTTCGAGCCCATTTGAGCGTGTACCACCAAGGGGTCGGAGTGTGGCATGTGGAGCCCCTCGGCATCTTCGGACGAGAAGGCCAAGCCTACGTGAGACCGCGAGGTTTGGGCGACGCTGAATACCGAGGGCTCATGATGGCTTGCCCTCGCATACCTCTTCCTTTCTGCCTGGCTTGATCCAGCCAGTGATGGTCCGCCCGAGATGGTATGGATATACCCATCGGGCGTTGTTGCTTGCCCAGACCGGGCCTGCTTCACGGGGGCCTGCTGCTCGACGTTGTTGTTATTGTTGTTATTGTTGGCCTGAGCCTGACTCGGGCCTCGTGGCACGGTGTTGGCACCCGACGCGGGGTTGGCGCGAAACTTTTCATTTGGGTTGTACGCAGGGCCGCCCTTGCCTCTGTAACCCCGTGGTTTCCCACCGAAACAATTCCTACCTCCGCCGCCGCCTCCACGGTTGTTACCGTGGTTCTTATTCCTGTTGTCGTTGTTGTTGTTGTTCCGGTTATTATTGTTGTTTATGTTGTTGTTGTTATTGTTGTTGTTGTTGGCGGGGTTATGGGTCTGCGTCACATACGCATCCCTCGCAGCCACTTTTGCCTTCCCCTTAGCCTCGGCGATAATTTCCTTGTCGGTTCTCGGTCGCGAGCTCTGGTTGGCGGCATCCTCGGCGTATATTTGCACCGTGATCCGGGCGCACAGGCTGTCGTATGTTGCCGGGTTCTTCAAGAAAATGAAATTCTTGAAACCCCCGATGCTTAAGTTGCCCATGAGGGTGTCGCGTACCGACGACTCGTCGACATGCGCAATTTCTGCCACCGCGGTCGTGAACCTCGTGAAGAAGGCGCCCAAAGACTCACCCTCCCCCTGTTCAATTCCGCGGAGATCTCGCATGTTCTTCTTGCGCTTCCTAGAGCCGCTGAAATATGTGACGAAGGACTCACACAATTGGGCGAACGAGGCCACAGACCCGATCTTAATGCTGGAGAACCATGTCATCGCGGCCTTTTCCAGGGTGGTTGGGAAGACTCGGCAGAATATGGCGTTGTTATAGGCGTTTACGTTCATCTGGACCGCGAAGTGCTTCACATGCTCCTCCGGGTCCGCCGAGCCGTCATAAAGCCCCATTTGTGGCCTTAGGAAGCCCTTGGGCATTGGGGCGTTCCGGATCTCGTCTATGAACGGAGAGGTGCTCCTGGCCTCCACCTGAGGTTGGGGTGGTGGTCGCGACTTGTGTGAACACGACCTTGGGTAGGGCACCGCGCTCCCCGCCGTTTCGGACAACTCTGGGTCCTACAGCCTTGAACATCGCGATCGGGACCGCGAGATCTGCATGGGATCCCGGGGAGGCCTCTCCGTTGATGAGCCGTTGGTGGAGGACTCGTGCTCCGGCACATGCCCAGGGACGTATGCAGGTACGTACTCGGAGTGAGGCTCACCCGGGGGGGGGAACAGGGACGTACGAATGGGCGAAGCCCTGCTGGTATTGCCCATAAGCCGGGTAGGGGTATGGGTTCGGGGGTGCACCGCCCTGCTCGTATCCTTGGAATGGGAATGGGTTTTGCGGGGCGGCGTACGTCCAACCCGGGGGGACCACGAACGGGCAGCCCGGAGGCCCCGAGCTCGTCCACTGCGCAGTTTCGGGCATGTTATCGGGGTGTTGATGGAAGAAATTGTTTGGGCAAGCCATTTTGAGGGGATCGAAGCCAAGGTTTGCACAAATCGAGAAACTGCTTAGGATGAAGAGGTTCCCACAGACGACGCCAGTGATGAAACCCGAAATAAACCGTTCGCTAAAAGACAAGAAACGGGATTATTATATTCGATTAGGCAAACACTTGCTTCTTTATTGATTGTTACCTTACAGCGAGGTTACAAGCCAACGAGGCCTACAAACAATTGAGATTTACACCTTAGACCTCCTACGACTATCCGAGATCTCGATCTAACAATGTTCGAGATCTCCTATTTGCTAAATGATTCTACCACCTAAGTGTCACTTGGTTGATCTTGATGCGAGGTTGACCTGGGAGCGTGGTGCAGAGAGTCTTGTGATATTTGTATCGAGGTCTTTGATGCGGGAGAGATCTTTGTGTGACTTGAAGTCTTTTTGTGGACTTCACTTGTCTATAGCGAGGTCTTTTGACGATGTTTCAATATCGTCGATCTTCAACGAGCAAGATAGTTCTTGAGTTCAAGATGTTTTTCGACCCCCTTTTCCATGCGAGGTTCTCCTCTATTTATAGAGGATTGGGGAGTTAAGTTTTGATCATGGTCCGATGTGGGATGCCCGAGATCAGGGCCTCTGATTGGTCTAGAAGCGAGGCAGCTGGTGATTGGCTCGGGGGAGCGGCGTTAGCTGAGTGGTTCTGGTGGGCGGGTGTGTCAATAGAGTCGGTTACGAGGTTTAGACCTCGTTCCGAGGTTTCGGAGGACCTCGTGGGAATAGGAACTTTGTTAAAATAAAAGGTGGGTGCGTTTGTGGGCCCAAGGATCATCTTTGGGAAGCCCGTCGAGTTTGTTTGTTCCTCGTACCCCGGGCCCACTACTTACTTTACTATTTTGGACATCATCAGGTCCCATGTTAGCCTTGGTCCAGATAGACAATGTTAATAAACTGGCACTGGCACCTAGATCACATAGAGCTTTAAAACGGTGAATTTCAATACCTATTGAAATTGTGAACTTACCCGGATCACCGAGTTTTTCAGAGAGCTTTATAGATCGGACTTCACTTGACATCTCTGAGATAGATCTTTTCCTGCTCAAAACCTCTTTTAAAAATTTATTGTAGGCAGGCATTTCATTAAGGGCTTCAGTAAATGGAATAGAAATATTTAACCCTTGAAGAATTTTGACAAAACGTCTAAACTTTCCTTCCGTGATATCATTAGATTTCTTAATCGGGAAAGGAAGAGTTGTAGACGGACTCGGGATAGAGAGAGACCCGAATCGAGGCCCTACCGAATAGACGAGAGGGTCGATTGGTGCAGATGGGTCGGTACTGACCCTATGAAGGTCGGTAACGACTTTAGAACTCAGAGTGAGGCTTGGTTTAGAAGACTTACCTGGCTTGGAGGGCTCGGTATCGACCTGGGGAGCCTCGATATCGAGTGGTTGAGCCTCGATATCGACCCTGCTGGGATCGGTAACGGGCTTGACAAGGGCATCATCTTCGTTGCCATGCTTTGTATCTTCTGGATGGGCTCGATCTGGCAACTCCTTCTTGCTCCTAAGGTGTTTTGCTGCAATTTGTCCTCTCGGGCTCTCCTCAGGATGGCCTGGGAGTTGACCTTGAGGTCTTGGAATCCGTGCAACAAGGTTACCTAATTGGGAATTTACACTTTTTCTCCATGTTTCGATCTCTCCCAATTGTACTTGTACACCTTTTAGGTCAGAACGGCCTCCGTCAATCTTGTTGTGGACTCCATTAATACCCTCTTGTATCCCTTGGACCCATGATTGTGGCTCTTGATGGTCCGTTGGTCTGTAAGGTGGAACCCTCTGTTCTTGCTCAGGGGTTGGCTCCCTTGGTCATAGTTGCCCCAGGTGGGCTGATTGTTATTCCTCCCTGCATAAAAAGTTTTAACTTGGTTCCTATATGGACCTCTCATGTAATTAGCTTCTTCATATGCCTCAACAGCACGAACCTGTTGCAAGTTAATGCAAGCGGAAGTAGCATGGGCTTGACCCGCATTCTTGACAAGATGGAGATGATTTAAGATAACTTACCTGATTTTTCAAGCGGTTGATCTCGTCTTGCAAGAATTGGTTCTTCACTTCGGGGTCGACCTCATCCTTGTTTGGATTATAGAGCTGCCTTTGGGGTTGCTGGGCCTGCTGTATTCCATATGTTGCATCCTAGTTGGTCAACTTGTCAAGCAATGCCCACGCCTCATCGGGATCCATCTCTATGAAATCGCATGCAATGTGCAGGTTGATGTGGTTCTTCATTTCAACGTCGATCCCTTGGAAGAAGATTTCTTGGAGTACATATTGTGGTTGCCCATGGGTAGGGCACTGTCTAAGCATGTCCTTGAATCTCTCACATGTCTCCACAAATGTCTCATTAGGCAGCTGGTGGTAGGAGGTGATACGTTTCCTTAACTCCGTAGTCTTGGCTGGAGGGAAGAACTTTGTCAAAAACAAGTCATGCAAAGCTTTCCACGTCCTAACCGACCTAGGAGGTAGGCTCTCTAACCAGCTCAGGAAAGGCCTTTCCTGCAAGAGACCACTTGAAAGCTTTCAACAGAACATATTCTAAAGAGACACCATCAGCAGCAATAGTGTCACGTAAATCAAGAAATTTTTTAATATGTTCCATAGGACACTCAGTGGGTTTCCCTTCAAACTAAGCCCTTTTTATCAAGGATATGAATTGAGACTTAATCTCAAAGTTCCTATCTCAGGAAGCATGATTGTTGATTCTGGCACCCTCAGTTCTGGATGCATATACTGCTTAGCATTCCTTGGATATGCATTCAACTACTCCTACAAACGAGCATTGTCCTCTCGTTGACGTTCAGCTGTAGCAACAACAGTGTCTCGGTCAGCTTGCATGGCCTCCATCTGCCTACGGAGAGCGGCCATTTGTTGAGCCATCTCTTCAAGTGTTACAACCATGGCTTTGTGTTCACTTAATCGCCGGTGGAAGGATCGCTCGGGTTTAGAGTCTACTCCTAGAATAGAGACAACACGACATCCTTTAGCTGACATACACTGTAAGCAAAAACAAAAACGAAATCAAAAGCAAAATGGGCTCTCATAGGAGGGTCGGTACCGAGGCCAGAGGGTCGGTATCGAGCCTGCAGTGATCCCGAAAAAACAAAACTGAAAAGAAAAGAATTGAGATTTGTCGACAGGGTCGGTACCGACCTGGGTAGGGTCGTTACCGACTCGACAATGAACCTTAAAACAAACAAAAGAAAGAAGAAAAACTGGGTTTGCCGACAGGGTCGGTACCGACCCTTGGGGGGTCGTTACCGACTCGACAAAGTCCCAAAAAGTGCAAAAAGAACAAAACTTGACACTATTGACATCTCCCCGATAACGGCGCCAATTTGTTGAGAGGGATTTACTTAACAACAAATAAATTTGTAGTCAAGACCCCGCTGTGTATAGGGAGGTCAAGATCGTCCACGGGAGAAAGTCATGTACCAAAATTTGATACTTAGAGCGCAAGCAATCAACACAAGCTAGGGTTTTTAGCAAGGAAAGAGAAAATCTAAGGTAAAGGTATCCCCACAACAACAATTATGCATACAAACGCTATTGAAACATAAAGATAATGCTTTTATCACATAAAGGCGTCAACTTTCATCAACTAAACAATTAAATCAACTAACTTTCTTTCAATCAATAAACTTACTATCTATCTCTTTTACTTCAACTAGGATTGATCCGCTTTCGCTTCAAATCCCTAATTTGACTATTCTGATTCAAGGTTTCCGCTTTCGCTTCAATCATGAATGAGAAATTCCTATCTACTTTCGTTTCAAGGATTAAGAACAAGAGAATAGATTCATGCAATAAAAACAATCAAGACATGATCACAAACAAGCAAGCACAACCATTGTTGGGTTTAACCCCAACCTTAGAGATAGAAAATACTCACAAATCATGATTGAAAAGAACATCTAAATTAAAGAAAGGAAAACTTACAAAATTGAATTCAAAGTAAACTTGTCTTCCAACCAATCCTCAAAACTAGTCCTCTCTCTCCTCACGCCTCCTCTCTCTCCTTCTACCCTAAACTATGTTAATTGTGGGATAAGAAAACTAAAGGTGCAACAAGAGTATTTATAGAGAAACTTATCTATCTAAAAAGCTATCTATAAGGAAATAAATCTTCTACTAAGATATATCCCTTAAAACTATCTAAAGACATACAAGATAGAAGATAGAAAGTATTTTATGCGCTGACTCGGCTGTTCTCTAACGACCTTGAGTGCCTCGGTACCGACCCTATGCACCTCGGTATCGACCCCTCCAGCCTCGGTATTGACCCTAACAGGGTCGTTATCGATCCCCTTCAGCACTGCAAACAGCTGAGAGTAAAACTTCAGTAGTGGGTTCGTTACACCTCGGTTTGACTCGATTATTTTTCCTATGTCTTTGTAACGAGTTTCTCTACTTCTTTCTTAGCTTGAACTTGATTCTTCACCTCTTTAATTGAGTGCTATATTTAATTACTTTCCTCCTTTCTTCAAAAGTTGCTCCAAACTGCTCCAAAACCTATAAAAACACCACCTAAGCTTATGTAGACTCCATATCTTAAGGAAATATGAAAACCTACACAAACGACTCAAAACAAAACACAAAACTAAAAGAAAACGACTCAAACACACAAAAACACACCCTAAAAACACGACTAAAAAGGCGGATATTAGTTAGCAGAAGGCTCGATTGCTTACAAGATTGAGACCCCAGCATGGTCGATGCATTTGGCCAATGATCTCATGTGTTGGTTCAAGGAAGACCCTCACCTCTACAACTTATTTATTATGATAATTCCAAATATGAAAATCATTACGTGGAATGTGCAAGGAGATGGAAGTAGAGATTTCATGCATGCTTTGAAGGACCTCATTAGAATTCATGATCCATCTATGTTGGTTCTCTTGGAGACCAAGATCATTGGCCCGCAAGGGGATAAAGTCTGTGAATGGATTGGATTTGATGGTATGATCCGGTATGAGGCGATTGATTTCCGGGGAGGAATTTTGGTGCTCTGGAGGAAGGACCGAGTTCATATTGATTCGGTTGAAACACATAGACAAGTGGTTTCGCTGAGAGTGCGTAGGGCAGGTGAAGCCGAGTGGTTATTCTCTGCGATTTACGCGGATCCCATTCCAACAAACATAATTGTCCTTTGGGAGAAACTAAAAGTGTTTAAAGAGTCAATTAATCTCCCTTGGCTCATGATGGGAGACTTTAATGAAACTAGGCTCATGGAGGAACGTACTGGTGACTCTAATAAGATGAGGAGGAGGACCAACAGGTTCAAGAACTGGATTGAGGAAGACATGGAAATGATCGACATGGGGTTCTTTGGCCCTCGGTTCACTTGGAATCGGGGAAGAGATCCAAATACAAGATCAAGCGGGAGACTGGATAGAGGGCTATGCAATGTTGAGTGGCGGGAAAATTTTGAAAATGGATCAATTAGACATTTGGCGATTGTGCAATCGGACCATACACCACTCCTTTTGGCTTGTTCAGGATTTGATGGCTTCTCTCCTTTCCAAAGGCCCTTTCGCTTTCAAGCGGCTTGGCTCATGTATAATGAATTTCAGCACTTACTTGTTAGCCACTGGGAGAAGGGAGCCCCTCTTTGCCCGACGCTTTCGAATTTGGCTATTCAACTTGATGATTGGAACAAAAATGTGTTCGGGAATTTGTTTCGGAAAAGGGATAGAATTTGGAGAAGGATTGAAGGTGTTCAAAGAGCCCTTGGACACCGAGTTTCTAGAGGTTTAGTTGACTTGGATAGTCGGCTTCGATGAAAGTTGGCGGTTGTGCTGGAACTGATTAACACCTTTTGGATCCAAAAAGATTGATCCGATGCACTGCTTGATGGTGACAGGAATACAAGATTTTTCCATGCCAGTGCGGTGTTGAGGAGACGTCAAGATAGAGTGGATGGTCTGGTAAACCCAGATGGTGAATGGATCAGGGATTAGGAAGAGCTACAAAATCTAGAGACGGAACATCTTAAAAGGCTTTACAAAGAAGAAGTTGATGACGAGGGACCCTTTTATATACCCGTGGTCAATTTTTGGTGATTTTGGAAGAGGAGATGAATATGCTGAACAAGAGGAATAGTGCTCATGAGATCAAGGATTCGGTTGACAGTATGGGATCGTTAAAAGCTCCGGGTCCGGATGGCTTCACGCTATATTCTACCAGCGGAATTGGGCTCATATTGGAGAAGATGTGGAAAGTGCTATTATTGATATTCTAGAAGGAAAAGAGATGACGACTGCTGTGAATAAAATACTTTTAGTTCTCATACCGAAAGTGGAAAATCCTGAATCTGTTAACCAACTACGTCCCATCAACTTAAGTAATGTGGCGATGAAAATCGCAACTAAAGCATTGGTGGTGCGGTTGAAGCCTATTATGAGAAGATTTGTTGCTCCATCCCAATAAAGCTTTCTTCCCGGGAGACAAATCACTGATAATATACTCATAAAGTAGGAGGCAATGCATTTGATGAAGAATACTAGAGGAAAGTCGTTCATGGCGGTGAAAATCGATCTCGAAAAGGCTTATGACAGGATCCATTGGGTATTTTTATGTGAAACACGGGTTGAAGCCTCTTATGTCTTCACTTGCTGCTCCATCCCAATCAAGCTTTGTTCCCGGGCGACAGATCACTGATAATATAGCCATAAAGCAGGAGGTAATGCACTTGATGAAGAACACTAGAGGAAAGCCATTCATGGCGGTGAAATCGATCTCGAAAAGGCTTATGACAGGATCCGTTTGGCATTCTTACGTGAAACACTTTGTGAAACACAAAATCCTAGCTAGCAATATGGTGAAGGTGATTATGAATTGCGTTTCAATAAGAACAATGAAGGTTCTTTGAAATGGGAGTATGGGGGAGATCTTTAGGCTAAGTCGAGGAGTCCGCCAGGGAGACCCGATCTCTCCGAACTTATTTGTGTTATGTATGGAACGCCTTGGCCATATAATTGACGATGTAGTGGTTGCGGGTGCTTGGAAGCCAATTCAACTTTCTAACGGAGGCCTTGAGATATAACACTTATTCTTTGCCGATGATCTCATTTTGTTTGCGGAAGCTCGAAAAGAACAAATGCAAATCATGACCTATTGCCTTCAAAATTTTTGTGAGGCATCGAGAGCAAAGATAAATTTCCACAAATCGAAGATATGCTTTTCTAATAACATTGCTCAAGAAGATGCGACTCAGATTAGTAGACAAGGGGAATTCCGCTCACTGAGGATCTAGGCATGTACTTGGGCATGCCCATGTCAAAGAAAAAGCCGACAAAAGAAACATACAACCATATCATTGAACGAGTGAAGAGTAAGCTAGCAGGATGGAAGATGAAGACACTCTCCATGGCCGACCGAGTAACTTTGACTAAATCTGTTGATCCTAGTTTGCCATATTATTCCATGCAAACTGTGAACCTTCCTCTCCACATTTGTGATGAAATCGAGAAGAAGACTCGCGGTTTCGTGTGGGGCTCTTCGGAAGAAAAGCGGAAAATTTACTTACTCAATTAGGAAACACTGAAGAAGACTAAAGAAGAAGGAGGTCTAGGAATGCGGAGTATGAGGAAAGAAAAATCTAACTTTATGGCTAAAATGGGATGGAGACTCTTGACTGACTCGAATTCTCTTTGGGCTCGAGTAGTAAGAGGGAAATATTGTAATTGCATGAAGGATAGGGATATGTTCATGAAAAGGACATGGGCATCACCACTTTGGGATGGGGTTGTCAAAGCAAAGATGCATTTGTTAAGAGGAGTGAAAACAAGGATTGGAGATGGAACGAAGAGGCTTTTTTGGGACCACGTGTGGGCAATTGATCAACCCCTCATTGAGTTAGCAACTAGGGACATAAGAGAGGAAGATCTCAGCAAAACTGTTGTTGAATACTAGGCGTCGGATAATTGGAAATGGGAGGAGTTTTCTCATATGCTGCCTACTACTGCTTTGGAGGAGATTGGCCATCACATGATTGCGGTGGAAGGAGTTGGAGACAATTTATTTTGGGGGCCATTGGCGTCGGGGCAGTTTTCCTAAGATCAGTTATGGAAATTATAAGGAATGAGAATGATGAGAACAAGAATGGGCTTTGTGAGTGTATTTGGGGGACTAGGGCGGCTGAATGTGTCTTGAATTTTCCATGGCTTGCAGCACATGATTAGATTATGAGCAATGTTAATAGGCGAAGACGGGGGGGTTTGCCAAGAGGATAGTTGTTCTATTTGTCTTGGGATTCCCGAATCTACGCTGCATATTCTCTGTGATTGCATAAGGGCTAAAGAAATCTGGATTGAATTTATGATTTATTAGTAGGAAAAAGTCTTTCTTTGAGGGAGATATTCACGCTTGGTTGCATCAGAACTTGAACGTCGACAGGAATTGGCCAACGACCTTTGCTTATGGAGTCTGGTAGATTTGGAAATGGAGGAATGCGAGGGTGTTTGATCTATCCACAAGGGTACAAGGGCCAATAAATGAGTACATTCTGATGAGGGCTAGGGAATACTTGGATATGCTAAATGAAAGGAAGAAATCAGGTATGATGGAGGAGATGTCATGCTCGAAATGGCCATCTGCAGGGAGATACAAACTGAATTCAGACGACACTTTTAGGGAAGGAAGCAATCAGATCGGGGCTGGAGGGCTAATCATCAATGATGCTGGGCAATTTATGAAATGGTTTATGATGAAAATGCCAAGAAAATCGGCTCTGGTGGCTAAATTATGTGGGATGCTCCAAGGTTTGTTGTTAGCTTCTTAGATGGGGATCACACAGCTAGATGTGGAGTTGGACGCACTCAAGGTTGTTTAGGCAGTTATTGATCCAGAGGCTAGGCCGACGTTTCATGGGATCTCATATCTAGGTATATAAGGTTGATCAATACGGGAAATTGGGATATCAACGTTGGATTTGTTCCTTGTCAAGCTAATTAAGCAGCGGACTGCCTCCCTAGGATTAATGAGGGGTACTCGGAAGATTTTGTGGTGTTTAATGAACCGCCTAATGGCTTAATGTCTTACTTAGAGTTATATATTTGGATAAGTGATAATATGTAACCTAAGTACTTTTATTATTAAATAAAACGGGTTAATCCCTCCTTTGGATCAAAAGAAAAAGAGTCATGTCTAAAGTTTTTACCTTTTAAAGATCTAGATTTTAAAATGTAAAAATTGTAAACGAGATTTTTTACTTTGTTTTTTGGTAAATTAGATAAGAAGGGATATCTAATATCTTAGAAATATTTCTTTGTAAACCTTACTCTATATCTCAATTTAAGAGGACTAGATAAATAATGAAAAGGATGAACTATTCTCTAGAGGAAACCTTAACTCTCTCTCTTTTGTCTTATTTTTTCTAATAATCGATCTCTTTTTGGGACTATTTTGTAATGAAACAAATGATGTCGTTGACAGCTTACATATAGGTAGTATTTAGGATGCATGTTTACGTTTCTTTTGCGTTGCTTTTAGGTAGTTTTAGTTAGTTTCTTTAGTGTCTTAGAGTGTCTAGGAGTTTTGGGTTTTTGCACTTGTTCTATCTTGTTTTACAGGTCTTAAAGTGAACAAGTGTGAAAGGAATGGAAACCGGGGAAAGAGCGCTTGAATTCGAGCCATCCGTTGAAGTTGCTGGTTTGACACCTCTGTCTTGTAAGGGTTCGTTCGGGAGCTATAGTAGTCCGATGAAGTTGAGTTCTAGAAAAAAAAAAAAAGAAAAAAAAAATATTACATTTAGGTTTTTATTTCCCCATTGTTTGATTCCTCTTGTGTTTCTAAGTTAAGTATAAGTTCTAACCCATGATTTGCATGATATACTGAAGTTGATATGATATGAGCATGATCATTGATTGATTACCTTGATTATAGGATAGATCATGTATTTAGCTTGAGTATTTGATTCATTCTGAAGTTCTAGACAACAATTAGCCTTGTGAGATATTTTTGGCCTTTCATGATTATGTTTGTTCTCTATATTTCTTGAGTGTATCACCATGATTATCTAGCTCTAGAACTTGCGTTAATACTCTTTGTCAAGGCTGCTTATATGATTGAATGCATGACATTAAAATGATTGAGGCAATGTTTCTTATAGCCTATTATTTCCTTTCCTACCTGACAAGATCCATGTTCTTGACACCCCTATTTTTTTGAGCTTTAAGCCTATGTTTGATAGCTCCACAAAATGATTCCTAGCCTAATAAGCTTGACCCATAATCCGGGATTTAGGACTTTAGGTTGTGGTTGTATTTTGTGTGAGTTTGATGTAAGTATGGGGGAGTTGGAAGAAAAGGAAGAAAAAGAGGAAATACAACTCTTGGTTTTAAAGTGAAAAAAGTTGAAGATGAAAAGTTTGATTGCAAAAGAAAAGCAAAAGAAAGAAAATGGAGCTTAATTGTTAGTAGTCTTCCTTAATAAAGCGAGAAAAGAGTTGAAGAGGAAAGAAAAAAAATAAAGAGAGAAGCAAAGTGCTTAAGTGTTAATGTAAGGAGTTGGTAGAGTGAAGTTGGAAGTGTTATGAAAAAGTGTGTTGAATTTTGGGTTAGGATTAGTTCTTTATCCCGGATTTAGCACCACAGGCCAAATGTTATCCCTTCCAAATTTCTCTTTACCTTGGCCCCATTACAAGCCTTAAAAAGACCTCTTGATTTTTGTTATGTATTTGATCCCCAGCGGTGGAGATTTAGAAGTCTGATGCAAGCATATGGTAGTCTAGTTTTCATGGTTGATTTTGAGTGAAACACATACCTTTAAACACTTAAGAGTTTTAGTGCAAACACATTTACCTTGGTGAGGTCTAGAATGAATGAATGCTCTTTGCTCTTTGCTTGTTATAATGCATGCTAGGAAGTCTTGGTCGGGTTTTTGATTATATGTGAAATGCTTGTTTGACTTCAGATGGATGTATGATTGCATTTCTGTGGTGTGACTTGGATTTATGTCTTGCTTGAGGACAAGCAAGGGTTAAGCATGGGGGAATTTGATAGCGTACATATAGGTAGTATTTAGGATGCATGTTTACGTTTCTTTTGCGTTGCTTTTAGGTAGCTTTAGTTAGTTTCTTTAGTGTCTTAGAGTGTCTAGGAGTTTTGGGTTTTCGCACTTGTTCTATGTTGTTTTACAAGTCTTAAAGTGAACAAGTGTGAAAGGAATGGAAAACGGGGAAAGAGCGCTTGAACTCGGGCCATCCGTTGAAGTTGCTGGTTTGACACCTCTGTCTTGTAAGGGTTCGTTCAGGAGCTATAGTAGTCCGATGAAGTTGAGTTTGGCATCATTGGAAAGCTAATCCAAAGATCTACAATTAATGTTTTTACTCCGAGTCCAAATTCCAACTCGAAGTGAGTCAAAACAGCCCCCAAAGTGTGACCTGATTTCTGAATCGAGGTGCTGGCGGCACCCGCCGCCAACCCAGCGGCGCCCGCCGCCCCTGACCGCCGCGGAGACCTTTACTTGCCACGTTTTTTGTTTATATTGGTCCTTTTCTATCATTATTATTCCGAGATATATGTATTTTTGGATAGACTTTTTAGACCTAGTTTGATATATTAGGTTTTAGAGAGTTGCATCTCTCATTCATACACTATTATCATTCATATTTTTCTTTCAGAGTTTTTAACTTTTCTATGGAGAACTAAGCACCTTTGCTTAGTCAGACAATTGAAGCATCGTTTGAATAAAAGTTGTGAGATTTCTAATTCCTTATCTATTACTTGGGTTTAATCTTATCTCTTGCTTGAATGTTTATGATTTATTTCAACAGTTTATAGCCTGATCAACTAGGGTTTGTTGTTATTGAATCTATTGCTAGATCTAGAGTGTTACTGGTTGAGCATCTCTAGTTCATAGTAGCAACTGCATCGTACTAGTATCTGGTTGTGCTAGTCTTATGCAGAAGAGATTTGATTTGCATTCTAGGGTAAAAGCTGGTTGTTTTATGCTAGAATTGTATCCTATTATATTCCTATCCTTACTGCTGCTATTAAACTGAATCATTGATGGTTTCATGGTTGTTTAATTAGTTAGATCTAATAGTATCTGGTTGTGCTGTTAGTTAGAATTGAAAAGGAATTGGAAAATCCATTGCATGTGATATTGAGGTGAGGTCAATGATCAACTTGTCATACGATTGTGGATATTTGTTTGCCTAAGCTATCTTCCTAATTATTGTTATTCATAATCTTTAATTGCTTTGTTAGTTTTGCATTCTTAGTCTTAGATTTAGTTACAAATTCAAAAAACCCCTTGTTACTTGTTTGACACAAAATTCATTACAAAAGATAAAATCTGTCTCCCTGTGGATTCGACCCGGACTTCCTAAAGACTACGGTTTTAAGTTAGTTTGGATTTTTTTTGCATAGCCGTGATTTGCACGACCATTTCACGCCTATCAGTCGTTGGTGACAACCGAACAAGATCCATGAAATTCCCATGTGAAGATTCAATCGAGCTGGACTGGAGGGCGCCTCCAAAAATCTACGACTGGAGGACGCCTTCGGAAATCTGTGACCGGAGGGCACATTCGAAATTCCGCGATCAGAGTCGTGAAGAGAAAGGTGCGACCAGAGCCATGAACTGCGAGTCGCATCCGATCCGTGAAAGTCATGCCCGATCCGGAGATGCATCCGATCCATGGATATCGAGCTCGATTCGGAGATGCGTCTGACCCAAGGAGCGTTTGTAGGAAGCCCCAACGCTGCTTCCTAGCCGTTCGCAATCTGAGTCGTCCGCAACTGGAGTTGTGAAGAGCATGGCGCGATCGTATCTGTGAAGAGCAAGATGCGTCCGATCAATGGAAGTCGAGCCCAATCCGGAGATGTGTCCAACACGAGGAGCCGTTCGACCAAAGCCTCAATGCCGCGTCTGAGCCGTTCGCACGTGATCCCTATCCGAGGTACCCGCAAAGTCATCGCGATCCAAGACCGGAGTCATTTTCCTGAAGCCCTCGCGATCTGAACCATGTAGAGCCAACAACAAAAGGGGCACAACAACACAATCAACAGACCTTGTAGGGGAACAAACCGAACCTTAAACAAAGACGCGCTCGACACACTGGGGTAGATTCGTGAAGCTAAATAAGCTAAGCCTAGCCGAGAGTGGTTTGTGGATCGAGATACCGTGCGAGAACACGAGAATGTCCGGGGCAACGAAGCCTGGATCCGAAAAAGCAAGCAACTTGGTCATCCTAGGCATCGATGCGTGATCTAGGGATCTTACGACATCTCATTTGAGAGCCATAGCTATCAAATTGAGATGATTCAAAAAGCATCGAAAAGAAGATCGAGTTCACTTCACCTCTTGTTTACCAACCATGTCTAGAAAGTCGTCCTAAGTGGATCGAAATCGCATTTCAAAGGGATGTTGTGCGTTTCTCTTGAAGAGTTTCTAAGCAGAATTTCAACCAACTTTTTGAAAGTTACGATTGTCGGAATAAGACGATCCAAATGTTGTTGGAAAGATGACGATATGAAATATAAATCATCTTCATACACCACACTCAGGAATCATCAAGAAAGAGGGAAAAAGGCGCCCTAAATATACTGCACAGAAGAGGGTGATTCATACAGGAGTTGGCTTTTGGCGCATCGTCAGGTAGCTAAAGAAGTCGGAAAATTATGAGCCTTATATGGATGGAAAGTTGAGAAAATCCTTTACACTTCATCTTTTGGTGTCAAATCAGAAATGTGCTTGAGTAAACCAGAATCCCAAATTAAAGTCGAGCAGCTACATTCCTTGACAACATTGCGTTGCTATCTTGCAAGAGCTCATTCAGAGGCTACGGTTGCCCAATCAAGATGATTCAGGAAGTGTTGGAAAGATAAAAGAACGAACTCCATCTCGTCTTCAGGAATGAAATCCAGAATCCTGCTTAATATCGATCAAAACTGAACATGAACACGATGGAAGGAAAAGAATAAGGTTTTACGAAGGGATTACGGTGTCGCTAAGGATGCGACTGATAAGAAGTTGGAAGCAAGTTGAGATGGGAATCCTCGTACACTTGGAACATTGCTCATTTAAGGGAGTTTTTATATTCTTTACATTTTTATTTTTTGCAAATATTTTATGAATAATGAATTTCTTTGCAGGAACGTCATGGATGTAATCGAATGAACAAGGAAGCCTTGTTCATATACGAATGTATGAACGAGAGACCCCGCTCTTATACGAGCATAAGAGCGGGGACTTTTTCTGATACACGAATGTATGGAGCAAGCGGTATTGTCTCATATCCGAAGGAACGAGCAGTTTCGATAACTTATACGAACGTTAGGCCATTTACAAATAAATGAATGAGCAGCCCTGCAAATCTTTACGAAAGTCGGACTATTTACGAATAAATGAACAAGCGACTTCACAAATTTTTATGAAGCAAATCGTTTTATAAAGTGAGCCAAATCTTATACACGAGGAAAAATCACGTGTGTATATAGCTTCCCCGAACAGACTAAAAAAGGGGGATATGGTCCTGCGTAAACCCGAATTTGATCGGGTCTAGATCAGTCGTCCAAATTAGCCCATCCAACAGAGCTTGAATGTAAGTCAAAATGTGTTGGGCTTCGACTCAAAATAATTGCAAGCCGACAGAAGTTGGGCCCAATAAACCCACTAACAGTCCATATTAGGTCTTTTGCTTCTTCTACTTACATTGAAAAGGCCTATAAATAGTCGTCGTTTCGAGACGTAACCCTAGCAGTCACAGCAACACAAAGATCGCTTGCTAAGAATCTCGTTTCATGGCGGAGCCGTCATCGTATGTTCTTTCTTTTTGTTTTGTTTGCAGTTATGAGGTTGAAGGTGCGATGATGATCTGAAATTATAATCTCGTTAATCTGATGATTGAACTGAGGAAAATTTTCATATCCATTCTTAAGTTCTGAGCACCTTCTCATGCCAATAAAACGTATTGGTTTCTATATTCCGTTTGATTTCCTTCACTGTGACTTTAGATCGATCCAATAGTTCTGCACTTTGCATTTTGATTACATCGTTTCTGGTTTTCTTTTTGAAGCTCTGTAGATCTTTCTTTGAAAATTTTGTTGGTATGTATATAACTATTTTTAGCCTGGTCATTATCTACTTTCAAATGGCATATGACATCTGCCTGTGCTCCAATATGTCACTCCCATAGTCCCATTGTTTGCGTGATTAAAAAAACAAACAAACCATTGTGTACAAGTGAATTGAAACAGGCATTTCGCCTTCCCATTTCGTATCGATATCAGATATTGGTAGGTATTGGTATCAATCAATATTATATATGAATATGAAAATTGATATTAAAAATTGATATCCATCTATATTATTGAGATTAGTATGAGAGTTGATATAATATATATCAATATAAATTATTTGCTGTTGGTTATGTTTTAGAAATTAATATATTGTATTGGTAACGGCAAATTTAATATAGGCTATCAAATTTTTTAACATTTCGACCAAAACAATAAAAACAAGACCACCAAAAAATAAAAAAAGATGCATACAACTCCATCCAAGCTACCATTTAAACTATTCCCTGCTAATAGAATTTCCACCATAGCCACCTTAAAAACCCATCCTTTAAAAAAAAAAAAGTCTAAAGTTCAGTGTTAAAAATATTGTCTATTCCACATTTGAAATATAATGAGAAACAATATAACACCTGTCTCTCCACAGGATGCTACTTATTAGTAGACTTTACCAGATACTACTAAAACATCTAACCTAAAACACTACAAAGAATTATACGACTCAGGCAAAATTCCATTTAGAGAATTTGCAAATAAATTGAACAATTCCAACAATTTGAGTTATCTACTTAAAAAGTAGGCACACCCTAGAAATGTTGTTAGCAGAAAGATCAAGAATTTAAGAGTTTCAAGGGCCACCAATATATTGGAAGTTCACCTGTAAGCATATTCTTGCTCAAATTCAGATAACTACGTAGGAAAACTTAAGTTCAACATTGGGCTTGGAAGATTCTCAAAAACAAATTCTCACTAAGATCAACTGACTTCGATCAACAAAGTGCAGTCTCCCATTGCTCCCCGCCAGAATCTGGCTAGTAAACTGATTGCTGCTTAAAACAATAACTTTTAAATTGAACAACCCTTCAATCCCAGTTGGCATTTCTCCTTCCAAAGAGTTTCCAAACAGATCAAGCGACTTAAGCCCATGTATAGACCAAATCCCAGAAGGCAATGCAACTGAGGTTCAAAGACAACTTAGACACAATAAGAGAATAACAAACACTCGATAAAGCTTCTCGGGATGGCCTAGAAAACACGTTCATTGCAAGAGAAATATAATAGATCTTAGAGGCTCACATCTGAGATCGAAACACATACCTAAATTGTCGACACACCAACAAAATTTCCAGCCACCTCCAACGACATCGGCGTCGAGGTTTCGTCCTTTGTCCACGACAGAAACATCAGCAATGGAAACAACCAAAGGTGGGATTCGGAGGATGGAAACACCAACAGCAGATGTTCTCGGTGAGAAGGGTACTTAATCGCCATCGTCGACTTTGCTCACCCCCAACCAATTCGTAGGTGTCTGGTGTGTCACATTTGGGGCTTCTCTCCATTGTGGCCAGGGGCGGAGGGAGAGGGGTGCGAGTGGGGGCAGCCCCCACTCAATTTTTAATTTTTTTTTTTGAAAATATATAAAAAATACTAGATTATTATTAATAAAAACTAGTTTATTTGCCCAAAAAAACTAGTTTGATTATATATTTTTATGAAAAATATAAAATAAGAATTTTCAATACAATATTTTTTATACAGAAAAATAAAAAAAAATGTAAATTGTTCTAAAAATCGCTATTTCCCGCTTAGTCTTCCAGCCCGGTTATAACTTATAAGACCACCAAGTTCATCTAGGCGCCTGTTTAGGCCGCCTAGGCGGTCCCTCTCCGCCTAGGGACCACTTAATATTTTTTAGAACACTATCTGTGTAAGAAAATTTATACAAAAAAAATCTGTTTTTATTTCAATTTTTTTTAATGTAGCCAAGAATTTGACCCAGAAAAATTTAGCCCCCACTGAGTCGAATTCCTGGCTACGCCACTGATTGTGGCTATGGATCAGAACCCAATATTTTACTGGCTTGGAAACTTATCTTGCTTTTATTTGTTAAGATTTAAATTTCCTTTTTTTTTTATAAAATTTAAGTTCACGGTGAACGCCTGAAGGGTTAGTTTTAACATTTTAGGTATATGGTAAAATTTATATTAATCACAGGTTACTACACGAATTATGTAAAATATTTGTACACCTCATAAATAATGTCAAACCTTAGAATTTCCGAAATTAATTTTAGTGAAATTTGGGGTGTTGTACTCTTAATTACTCCCAGTTACTCCCTTTGTCCTACTTTATTTTCTAGCTTTTATTTTAGGACGTCTCAAAATAATCTTCACTTTTATATCTCTCCATTTTTCGGTTGTATGAAAATTATCCATATGCCTTTACTTTTTACCCAAATTACCCTAAAACTTACCCCTTTTACAACTTTTTAATTCCTTTCTTCACACTTTCCAATACACTTTTTTAATTCATGTGTATAAAATGAAGTGGGAAGGAAAAATTAGGACGGATGAAGTAGTATTTTATAATCTCTCCGTTTTACAATAGATGTCTATAGAGGCTTTTTTCTTTTTTCATAATAGATGTTCATGTAAGAATTTTTTTCCATTTTTTCCATTTTTTTCATATATAACATTAATCCTATATACTTCTCCCAAAATCAACTTTTAGGAGTATGAAGTACATTTTAATAGGGGTAATTTTGGGAAAAAATTTCCTTAATATATGTGCAAATTTGTACATGGATATCTATTGGGAAATGGATGGAGTATTAAATTGTCCGTTTGTGTTAACTCTCTCCCACCTCACTTTTCTAACCTTTGCAAATTCAAATTTTGGGACATGTGAAACTTGATTGCCCCGTCTAGTTCTATTCCTCCAACATTATTGAACACGTCAAAGTCCTCAAAATCGTCTTAATTATCGACATGCGTAACTTGTCCCAAACTGGTCACTCTTTAAAATATCTCTTCTTTATCAGGAAGGTTCTTAATGGCGTCAGATCTGGATGGGTGGGTTCAAGTTGAGCAAGGGAGAAGTTGGAACCTGGTCCAAGATGGGCCGATCTCTTTAAAGGCGAGGATTCACCTCAAGATCGAAGTTGAAATCGCCACCGCTTCCATGCACTTGAGCATCGAGTTCTTGATTTTTAATTCTTCTTGAACGGGCGAGGTTGAAGACGAGGAGGTAGAAAATGATTGATTTGAAGTGGAGAGAATCAATGGAGATTTTGAACAAAGGCTAGAACCCTTTCTATCCAAAGATTAGAAAGTTGTCGCTAATGGACGAAGCAAGAACACCAATTTGTATGAACCTCTCTCATGTTTGTTGACCAGATTGGAAAATTGTGGATAGATTTACATCTTGAGTCAGTCTATAGATCTCCCAAAATCTAGATTTGCAGAGGTTAGTCAGAAGGGTGGGAGCATTTTAACAAACGAAAAATTTAATGTAAAATACTAATTAAGGTAAACTTCGAGATAAGTCAAGAGTTTCAAGGTATTTTTCAGAATACTTTTTTTCTTCATGCCACCATTCAGAAAAACTAAAAATTGAGGGGTACTATTCGGAATTTTCCCGAATTTTATAATCTTTAAAATTAAATAGTTAATTAAGATATTATTTTTGAAAGTAATTAAAATACGAAGTTATTTAAACTTAAAAAAATTAACATAACTACAATAAAAATATCTACTAAATTGTAATTTTATCAAGCATACAAATGGAGGAGAGTAGAGCAGTGGGGAATACGAGCTCTAGAGTGAAGTCTGCCCTCGATGGCCGACGAGAGTAGAGCAATGGAGGCTTTTGCTTCCCGACATTTGGGTTTGGGAGTAAAAACCCAATTGTGGTTGCCATGGGAGAGAAAGAAGCACGAAAGAGATGGAGGAAGAAAGAGATGAAAAGAAGGGGGAGACAAAATAGATATGGGTAATATAACTTGGGATGTCAAAACTTGACCCGGTCCGTGAAACCCACCCGACCCATCCGACTCTGACCTGACACTCGAAAAGAATAAAAAAATTGTATATTCGAGAGTTGTTTGACCCGAACTTATTTGGCCCAAATATGAAAAAAAGAAACTGAAACCGAGATTATCATGAAATCGATTATGCCCGAATGGACTGACCCGATGCAACCGGATATGCGATGCTACTCGACCAGAAGTCATCCGAAAATCCGAAGTTATCCGACCCGAAACCATCCGAAAATCCGAAGATATCCGACCCGAAATCATCTGAAAATTACACTATGTTTTAAAATAATAATAATAATAATAATAATAATAGTGAATATTTATTATAATTATATATTTTAATTTAAATGTTACATTAATATTTAGACCCTAGAGTAGTTAAACTACAAAAATCATCATTCGATATATGATCTCAATCAAAGTCCGTCTCACTCGAAATCCGGCCAAACTCGAAATCTGACTCACCCAAAATCGGACAAACCTGAAACTCGACTAAATTCGAAATCCGACTTATGCGAAATCTAGTTGGACTGAAAATTGAATAACTCGACTAAAATTGACCCGAAAACCCGACGTTGCCCGATTAATTGAGCACCCGACCTGAAATGATCCAACTCAATTTGTCCCAATTATCAAAATATCTGAATTTGACCCGATCCAAACTTACCTGAAGCTGTATTGATCCGACCCGAACCCACCCGACCCACCCGATTGACACCCCTAAATATACTCCAATAAATCACTATATCAACTCTTGTAAAAACTGATATCTTGATATAAAAAATATACTAATTGATATCCATATACTAATATGTCAAACACTAGGTATGAGCCCATATCCATACATGATATGAGGATATGGGTACCAAATGGGCCCTTATCTTGATATCAGGCACCAAATGGGTACTTAGGGCCCATTTAGTATCAATATCCTATATTTGATTCCAAGTATGAGTATGGTGTATAAATATGAGATTGATATCTAATATCCTTCTTTAGTATGCCGTTGATATCAATTGATATCTTATATTTGTTGTTTGTAGATGTTATTTGTTTTTTTTAAACAGTACGAATTAGGAGATACTCCTTCACGAAAGACGATCTAGAGCATCCTTGCAAATGTGAACTAAATGTTCTAGATGACTCAAGATGTATGAATAAGGGAGCGAGTGACCCAGTTTGGCAATTTTATCGGCCATTGCATTACAAACCCTATTCCGATGGGAATTATGAACACCTTTGAACCATTGTAGTCCCTAATCACAAATCTTGTTGCTACAACATTCTCCATATACTTGGATCCATAAAAATTGTTTTTTTTTTAAATCCTTGTTGTGGCTTTTTTCAATTCCTTTGTTTTAGGTTCCTTCGAATCTTCGGTCTCATATTGTTGTTCCCATCCTCTTCTTCCTCTTCCCACTGTTTTATTTTTTCTGAATTCATTACATTTTGTTAGATATATTGTGCAAGGTTCAAAATGAACTCATTTGGAGCCTGCTGCTAGGTGAAAGACTAGTTTATTTCTTTGGTGCCAAATACTCCACCATTCAACAAAGATATGACCCGAGTCTTCAATCGTACAAGTACACATAATGCAACCTGAGGGTGTAGGCACTTGTTTTTCTCTTAGTCTTAGCTTGGTGGGGAAGCCATTAGTGTCCCTTTTCTATAGACATTTTTTTACTTTTGGGTATGTGTCCAACCTCCATATCCAATTGTTTGTATTTGAATTTTGGTTGTTTGTTTTGGTTATGAGCTCAATGACTCATGTTGTTGAAAACCATCCATTTTTTCTAGGAGCCAATTATAATCGGTCTTTAATAAAAATTTCTGGTAATTGAACTGTTGTTATTTTATCTACAATTTTCGCAAGTAGTACTTGCTTGAGTTCGTTTATACGCTATTTCTTATCGATAGTAATGAAGTCACTGACTTTAGTTGTTTCGTTTATATATACATTATCATTCGCATGCCCTTGTAATGGCGTTTGAAAGACCCATTTGTCTTCCCAAAATTTATTGTTTGGCCATCTTCAATTGCTAAATAAGCCCATTTTTAAATTCATTTATGAGGTTCATCAATTTTCTCCTTTGGGAGGAGGTGTTCGATTGTTTTTTGTACGTTAACAAATTTTCATTTTTCACATATTTCTTATTTGCAATTTTAACACGTATATTGTTTGGTTCTGAAAGTATTTTTCACGATAATTTCATTTGAAGTGCTTTATTCATCATGTGATTTGTTTTCCTTATACCTAGTCCTCCGTATGTTTTTGGTATATAAATTTTGCCCCATCCAAACAATGGTTTATAATTCTAGTCTTTATTTCATATAAATGCTCGATTAATCTGGTCTGATTCATTATGAATGCTTGTAGGAAGCATAAAGCTTTGCATTAGAATTTTCGGTTTTGTTTCCAGGTTGGATCTTATAAGAATCATGCGCCCTTCTTGGGATAATGAGTTAGCTTTCCATTTACTTAGTTGTGATTTGGATAGTTCCTCTAAAGGTTTCCTTATTAACTCGTCCACTAATAATTAGGCATCTAATATACTGTTCTAAGTCTGTCATCATTGTTATATTAAGGAGTTGTTGAATTCTTTCTTTTTGTTAATTGGTCACTTGTCTTCAAAACTCTTGCTTGTCATGCAAATTCAGCAAAATTGAACCAAAATATCTAACTAAGAAAATAATCCGCGACAACATAATTAGTTAGCATGTCTTAAAACAATCATATTTTACACCAATTGTCTTAAAAAGTCAATATTAGTTCACCTTAAGTCTTTGGCTTGTCATCAAGATAACTTGTTTCTGTGACTTAGCCAAAGATTTCTTCTTGGTTTCTCTAACTGGAACAAGCTTAGATGCACCAGATTTCTCACCACCTAAAAGGCCTTCCATCATAGTTGATTGCATCTAGGACATATCTTCACGTGGTGCACTTGAGCCAAATTGAAGTAAACTTAACAAACACACATGATGAAAAACTATGGACATGATTCATTGGAAGAGAAAATTAACAAACTTCACTTGAGAAAATGCTTAGATCAACAATGATGCATTAACTTAGAAATGATAAAATTGACTCAGATCAACAATAAAAGAACGAGATAAAGAGAGGATAGAAGGATATATAATTAAAACAATGAAGAGAACCTTGACCGGAAATCGTTTCAAGACCCAAAATGAATGATCAATCAACCAACCTTTATACAATCTCACACAACCAAGGTCGATGCTAAGGAAGCAGAAGAAGGAGACTCACGGTCTACTATGAACACAAAACCTATAACGTGGTTGACATAATGCAAGAAAAACCAAGCAAATCAAAACCAATATGAATAAACTCTCTCAAGAGCTCTCTTTTCATTAATAGGAAATATCCATCTTACAATAATCAGCCTTCTCTCTAAATGGTTAACGGGCTTTTATATGTCCATCTAAAAAAAAACTAAAAACTAAAAATAAATAAAATTAATAATGTTATGAAAAGATTATAAAAACAAGACCACTTAATCGTTTGGAAAGAACACTTAAACAAACTTTATGAGAACTTTTAGATCATTAGAAGAGAGGGAGGGAGAATAAGAACTTTAGAGAGTGTATTTCTTACTCTACTTTGGTGCAAATTTTACAATGGATGATGGCCATATTTATAGGCCAAAACTTTGGTAAATCTCCATGATTTATGCATGGAAATAAGGAGGTGAAGAAGGTGAATAATTCACCTTGTACAATTTACCTCCAATCATACATTATATAATTGTTCATACATGATATGTGTGATACATGTGTGTGTAGATAGATAACTTGTAGTATGAAAATTTTGACTTCATAACACTCCCCCTTGAATATTCACCTTCTTTTCATGTCGTCGGATATGGGTAGACGTCGCCTCGTTAAAAACCTTGTCAGGAAAAACCCAGTGGGATAAAAAACCTGAACGAAGGGAAAAAGAGTGCAACCATTGATCCCATTGTACGCCTTGATGCTGCCTCATTAAAAACCTTGTCAAGAAAAACCCAGTGGGATAAGAAAACTTGATCGAAGGGAAAAAGAGTGCAACGCGTATAATACTCCCCCTGACTTCAACCTATGTCTCGAAACCTGCACATTCCAATTCTGGATACCAGTTCTCCAAATTTCTTGGGGGATTAAAGACTTTGTGAACAAGTCAGCCAAATTGTCATTTGATCGAATTTGTTGGATGTCCACTTCACCAACTTCTTCCAATTCACGAGTGGAGAAGAATTTTGAAGATATGTGCTTTGTGCGGTCACCTTTGATGTAGCCCTTCTTCATTTGAGCAACGCATGCTGAGTTATCCTCATATAATATTGTTGGATCATCAGTGATGGGCTTCATTCCGCTTTCTTTCTGAATGAATTGAATCATTGCTCGAAGGGACACACATTCTCTTCCTGCCTCATATAAAGCAATCAATTCTGCTTGATTTGATGATGTGGCAGTCACAGTTTGCTTTGTTGATCTCCAAGAGATGGCAGTGCCCCCATATGTGAACACATAACCATTTTACGATTTGGCTTTGTGTGGGTCAGACAAGTATCCCGCATCTGCATATCCAGTTAAGGTCGAATCCCTTTGGTTACGATAATATAAACCAAGATCATGTGTTCCTCGGAGATAGCGGAATACATGTTTGATCTCGTTCCAATGCCTCCTTGTGGGTGCAGTGCTATACCTGGACAAAAAATTTACTGCAAAAGTAATATCTGGCCTTGTATTGTTAGTTAAGTACATTAAAGCACCAATTGCACTTAAATATGGTACCTCAGGACCAAGAACATCTTCATCCTCTTCTCGGGGATGAAATTGATCCTTTTCTACATTGAGGGATCGAACTTCCATTGGAGAGCTCAAAGGGTGTGCTTTGTCCATGTAAAATATTTTAAGAACTTTCTCAGTGTAATTAGAGTAATGGATAAAGATTCCATCCCTTAAGTGCTCAATTTGTAAGGCAAGACAAAGCTTTGTTTGTCCGAGATCTTTCATCTCGAATTCTTCCATCAAATATTTCGTAGTATCTTGAAGTTCATTTGCAGTTCCGACGATGTTTAAATCGTCAACATAAACTACGATAATAGCGAATCCCTTTTTGGAACGCTTGATGAAAACACATGGACAAACGATGCCGTTCTTGTATCCCTCTTTCATGAGGTATTCACTGAGGCGGTTGTACCACATTCGCACAGATTGTTTTAGTCCATACAATGACCTCCTCCATTTTATGGAGAACATTTCTCGAGGTCCACATTTATTGGCCTCAGACAGCTTGAGTCCTTCTGGGACTCTCATGTAGATGTCTGTATCAAGTGATCCATATAAATATGCTGTAACGACATCCATGAGGCACATTTGTAACCTTTCAAAGACAGTCAGACCAATTAGGAATCTCAATGTAGTTGCATCAACTACCGGAGAGTATATTTCTTCATAATCAATTCCATGGATCTGAGAAAAACCTTGTGCTACAAGCCTTGCTTTATATCTTACAATATCGTTTTTTCTCATTTTGTTTGCGTACAAAGACCCATTTATAGCCGACTAGTTTCATACCATTTGTTGTACAACTAGTGGTCCAAAGACCTCTCGCTTTTCAAGCGATTTTAGTTCTGCTTGAATAGCCTCTTTCCATTTTGTCCAATCGTTTCTTCGTTGACATTCATCGATCGATTTTGGCTCAAAATCATCATCTTCAATTACAATATTACTAGCCACTGAGTAGGCAAATACATCATCGATAATTACATCTTTTCGATTCCATTGTGTGCATGTGGACACATAGTTTATTGAAATCTCAAAATTGTCGATATCATTATTCTTGTCTAGAATATCACCCTCTGTTGAGGTATTCTCATTTTCAATATCTTTGCCTTTATCATTGTTCTCATGATCCATTGTGGCTTCTTCTGCTATACCCTTTTGGCTCCTTGCCTTTCTTGGTTTTAAATCTTTTGAACCTAACGGTCTACCACGCTTTCGGCGTGTTGCAGACTCGCTTGCGATGGATGCATCTGGCAATCCATTGGGTATTTCAATTCTTGTTGGAGCATTTGCTGTAGGTATATGTGATTTAGTTACCTTCTTTGTATCAGTAAATGCATCTGGTAATTGATTTGCAACATTTTGCAAATGAATGATCCATTGTACTTCTTGTTCACACAATTTCGTTCTTGGATCAAGATGGGATAATGCAGTTGCATTCCATGTGATTTCTTTCACATGTGGGTCCCCATTTTCCTTTTCTCCCCCTAAGGCTGGGAATGTATTTTCATCAAAATGGCAATCAAAAAATCTGGCTGTAAATAAAACACCAGTTGTTGGTTCAAGATATTTGATTATCGAGGGAGACTCAAAACCAGCATAAATTCACAATCTCCTTTGGGGTCCCATCTTTGTGCGTTGAGGTGGAGCAATAAGGACATAAACTGCACATCTAAATATTTTTAGATGTGAAATATTTGGCTCCTTAACAGACACAAGTTGCATAGGGGAATGTTCATGGTTTGCACTTGACCTTAATCGAATTAAGGTTGTTGTGTGTAATATTACATGTCCCCATACCGATGGTGGTAATTTTGATTTCATCAATAATGACCTGGCAATTAATTGCAATCTCTTTATCAATGATTCAGCGAGACCATTTTGTGTGTGAACATGAGCCACTGGATGCTCTATATCAAGCCCAATTGACATACAATAGTCATTGAATGTTTGAGATGTAAATTCTCCTGCATTATCGAGCCAGATTTTCTTTATTGTATAATCCGAAAATTGGGCCCTCAATCGGATTATTTGGGCAAGGAGTTTAGCAAATGCAACATTTCTTGTTGATAGCAGGCTTACATATGACCAACGTGTAGATGCATCAATTAGCACCATAAAGTATCAGATTGGTCCACATGGTGGAGCAATTGGCCCAGATATATCTCCTTGGATTCTTTCTAAGAATGCAGGATTCTCACTTGCAATCTTTTTTTTAGAAGGCTTGATAATTAGCTTTCCAAGTGAGCAAGCAGTGCAATTAAAATCACTGGACGGAAGAACCTTAATGTTCTTTAATTTATGTCCAAGTTAGCTCTTTATGATTTTGTGCATCATTACTGCTCTTGGATGACCCAATCGGTCATGCCATAATGTGAATGCAGCTTGGTCATATGACCTTTTGTTAAACATTTCATTGACCTCAAACGGATAAATGTATGTATGATATAATCCAAAGGTTTGCGTTGGCATCCTTTCGAGAATCTGTTTATAGCCAGATTCATGTTTTATGATGCACAAGTACTCTTTCCGATTTTCATTCATGGTTTCCATATGAAACCCATTTAGACGCACATCTTTAAAGCTCAGTAAATTTCTTCGAGATTTACTCGAATATAGTGCGTCATTTATTACTAGCTTTGTTCCCTTTGGGAGTAGAATGACAGTTCTTCCAGAGCCTTCGATGAGTTTTGACACACCGGATATTGTAGTGACATTGCCTTCAAAGGCTCTTAATTGGGTAAAATATTCTTTACTCTTCAAGATGGTGTGTGTTGTTGCACTGTCCAAAAGACATTGCTCCTTCCCATCGGTTTTCACTTTAGGTGAGTCCATGTTTTTCTTGGTGATTAGTGAAGCTCAATTGGTAATTAGAGACTCGTGCTGATAACGTGTTATGAAAAGATTATAAAAACAAGACCACTTAATCTTTTGGAAAGAACACTTAAACAAACTTTATGAGAACTTTTAGATCATTAGAAGAGAGGGAGGGAGAGTAAGAACTTTAGAGAGTGTATTTCTTACTCTACTTTGGTGCAAATTTTACAATGTATTATGGCCATATTTATAGGCCAAAACTTTGGTAAATCTCCATGATTTATGCATGGAAATAAGGAGGTGAAGAAGGTGAATAATTCACCTTGTACAATTTACCTCCAATCATACATTATACAATTGTTCATACATGATATGTGTGATACATGTGTGTGTAGATAGATAACTTGTAGTATGAAAATTTTGACTTCATAACAAATAACAATTAATTACTAAAATGTCAAAATGTCTTAAAAATACACTTAGTGAGCAATGTCTTCATCCAATGCAAGCTCTTCACGCCTCGTCGCGCTCATGTGCCACCTCGACACACCCATGTAAGGCCTCGGCACGCAAAACGCTGCAGCTCGGTGCTTCGTCGCCTTGCACCAACACGTTGATGCTCCTGTTGAACTCCTTGGATGACCCTTTATCATGTTAGTGATGCATTATATGCAAAAAACTAAAAATGCATCTCAATTGTAACCCAGGCTTCATGAACATGGTTACTCGCCACTTCAGGTTCAAAATAACTCTGAGCTTGGCGAATGTTTCCTTTGTTCTGGGTATAAGCAACACAAATTGATTAGTGTAGTATCACATTGCTTAAGTAATGGACAAAATGTTAGGAACATACCCTCCATGTGTATTTCCTCTTCTTGGTCGGTATTTATGGAGTGTCACCCTTTGGTGGTCTACCTCCTTTCTTAGGAATTCGTGGTGGCTCAGGTTCCATTGCATGATTAGTGCATTTGTTCTTGTAATGACTCTCTACCATAGTTGCCACATTTTTCTTCCCTTGCCTTAATCTTGTGCTCTTTCCTTCTGTTGGTTCCTTTCTTTTACTCTTCCTAGGCCTTCCAGGTTGGACTATGAAATGTGGTAGGAGTGGTTGGATATAGTTTGTTGCCTCTCATTGGTCGTCCCCATGCATTGGACTAACCCCTTGGCCATAAGCCATCAAGTATCTCTCTCTTATGAAGAATGGATCCACAAAATGTTCTAGATCCCATCTCCTCTTAAGAATGCAACACATAGCATGGGGGCAAAAGATACTAGTAAGGTTCCACTAGTTGACCCACAAGTTCTCTCACTCAAATTAACCACATATATCTTGGTGTCATGATCAACCTCATACATGTCATCTGCACCATTGCATTTGTATCTCCTTATAGCCTCTTGTTTAGCAGCTTCCATCTGGGCAATGATTCTAGGGTTAAAAGGGTATCACCTTCCCTCATCTTTTGTCTTTTATTTATGAACATCTTCATCAACTTCTTTCTAATCTATTCACACGTTGAAAGAATATGCATCTCCCTTGCCTCCTTAACACAAGTATTGAAAGACTCACATCCATTGTTTAAGAGCATATCTAACTTATAGTGGTGACTAAATAAATGAAAGGACCATGTTAATGGATTAGCATCGATTGTGTACTTCCAGGCTTCTTCATCTATGTTCTTAATATCCTCCATCCGCAGAGGAAACTCATGTGTAGTCAGTGCATTAGCATCAACCCAAACATTGTCCTTGTATGCCTTGCTTAGCCACTTCACCTTGAAATTGTTATGTAGGTGATAACATGTGTTTATAACACCTCTTGACTTGATTAACCCTCACTTTTGTGCATAAAACATACAATTTCATGATCATTTTAGCATGGTTATGGTTGTTTGTTCGGAAATTTGCTCTTGTTTGCTTTTGGTTTTGTAGGTGCAAAATTTGGATTCTTCTAAGGTCAAATGGGCTCAAATCGACTTCCATTCAAGCAAAGAAGAACCTAAGGATTCAACTTGAAGATTTAATGGAGAAGAAGGAGTTACATAAGCCATAAAAGTTAAGGAGGCACTCATATCCAATTAAAAATGTTAAGACGTCTTCCTGTGACATTGTATGAGGTGCTCGTGCTACTCGGCATGCCCATGCCAAGAGCCAAATTCCCAATTTCTACATGATTTTTTTGCCATGGCATGCTTGTGCCAAACGACATGGGAATGTAGCTTTCAACATATCTCCTAATCTAGGGTTGTATCTCTCCTACATTTTGGGGGCACATATAAATACAAAAGCAAGAAACTTTTGAGAGCTCATGCCTCATTTTGGCCTCTCTTTCTAGGGTTTTAGCTCCCTTTCTCTCCTTCCTTCTTTCTTCAAATTTGTCTTAGATTTACATTTCTACTTAGATTTTAGCTAGTTTGTTAGTAGATCTAGATTCAAAATCCCATTTTGGGGTCGTTTGAGCTCTCTTGTACTGTAGATTTAGAAGAGAAACCCAATTCCAACTTGTTTCCCATGGATGAATGAGGAATCAAGACTTGATTTGAATGCTAAGTTTCTCTTATCTATTTATCTTATTTCTTGTTTTGCCTTTCATTATTTTCATCTATGTGATGATTGGATTGATTTCTTATGCCATGATTTTGCCAATTATGAGTGATTAGTTTCTTGTGTTGGGATTTGGGGTAGCCCAATGGTGATTATGTGTTATTTTTTCTTGAAGATTTCTCTTTGGTTAAATGAGTTTTGGTTTACTACTCAATTCTTGCACACCAAGTATTTGTAAAAATGTCTAGCTAGTATTTTCTCATATTTTGAATGTTGAGTATGCATTGAATGATGATATTTGACATTGGACCTTAAAGAATGGAACTAGGAATTTTAGGACCACGAATGTAGGCCTAATTTCCTAGTGTTTATTTATAATTGTCTATGTGTTTAATGCATCTAATCTAGGATTAATTACCACAGAAGTAGGAATTAAGTTAGATTAGAGTAGTTTCCTTTGCCTTGAAAGAGGATTGGAGATATTTTAGGATAATTGACCATGTTAGACAATTTCTTGCAAACCTTAGAGATATTTTTGCTTGACATTGTATAATTCCATTGTGGTGTACCCAATCCTAGCCTCCCAATCATTCAAAGAACCAAAAACCCTTTTCTTGTCATTTGTTTAGACTTGCTTTTGTGTTTTTCTTTAATTATAAAAAGTCCAAATTCCAATCAATTAATTGTGTGGTCTAGCTCATTAGTTTTTGTGAGATTCTTGATCAACGAGTTCTTCCTAGGATTCGATATCTTTTAGTTTACTTCGATAATACCATTCACTTGTGGGTCTATAAATAGGTGCCTCAAGCATACCCTAGTATCACACATAGACACCACTAGGTTTAAGGCCTTAATTAAACCCTGCATCCAGTGAACATAACAAGAAATGGTCCCTTAAAATCTTAGTAAAACGTCATGGACAAGGGAAATAATGCAACTCTAACACCTTTTGCATGTCTGAAATAAAAGTCAAGCTTTTTGTTCCTACATCTTGTACTAAAATTTCCCAAAAGAATCACCATGTCTCCTTCCTCTCAGCCCCCACCATTGCAAATGTCATTTGGAAGATATTGTCATTACCATTCACCGCCACAACACATAGTACATGGCCAGTGTAAGCTCCACTTAAGAGACTTCCATCAAGGCGAATAATCGATCTACCCAAACCTTTCTTGCATGTAGATAGACAAATGTAGAATCTTTGAAACTGTAGAAAGGAAAATTAGTCTTTTATTTATCTTAATTGATAAGGAGAGTTAGGTTAGATGCTTTTTAATATTTATTATAAGATATTAGAGGTAAGGAAAATGACTAAGTGACCCTTATTAGGGTTGGCCTTATGTCATCTTTCTTTCCTTTTGGGATCTAAGTATCCTAGTTAGATTAGAATTGTTCTCTATAAATAGTTTGCATTATCATCCAATAAAACTTTAACTTGATAATAGATAAATTCTAGAATTGGACTTTATCTATTCCTTTGGCATAAATTAACCGAAATTTTGAGAATTACAATTCAATTTCATCATTCATCATTATCTCTTTTCTTCAATTCAGGTTTCGAATTAATAACATCAATAACTTTTTTATTCTAGTCCTAATTCAAAAGGATTGACAAGTTGATCAATTGGGAAAAGTGTTAGTGCCCCCCAATAGAACATTCAAGTTAGACAATTCTATTGGATCGAAATCCACATTGTTCTTCACAAAATAAGTTCAGAAATTCAATTACTTGCACAACAAGCAATTGTGTTCTAAGGCCAAATAGGTTGATTCAACTTTCTAGGAAAGATTGGGATCCTTGTGAGCTACATACTCGATTCCTTGGAGAGTTGTCGGGCTATCACATATCAAGTGGTATCATAAGCCAACGTCAAGCCAAGTAAAGTTCTTACTTTTTTCACTTTCTAGTTCAATTAAATTTAGTTTTTTTTATCCCAAATACCTTACCTTTATACAAAAGGGACCTTTGAGATCAAAACATGAATTTTCTCCACAAAACCGACCCGACACCACTAACGTTGCCGCAGACCACCACCTAGTTGGTGTCCCTCTCCACCACCACACCCTTTCCGCCACCAATCTGAACCGTCCACCACTAGTCCCACCACCATTTGACCACCACAATAAAAAATTGCCACCCCTCCACGAAACCCTAAGTGTGAAACCCTAACCCTTCTCTTTGTTTTTTACATGCCCCTAAGTCACTAATCAATTAGGAGATGTTCAAGGGATTTTTGAATGTTTCTAGGCTGATTTGGTTAAGTCTGTTGCAATTAATTAGTAGATAATTAAATTCCTACACTTTTGTGAGTTTTCAATTGGTTTTAGCATGATTGATTGAGATCTCTTTGCTTGGAATATTATATGTTGATTTTTGTTTTCAATTCCTATGCACTTGCCTATACCATTGTTATTTTTCTTATTTTGGCTTCTAGATATTTTTATTGGTCGTATAAATCACTTAGTTAAAAAATCGACTTGTGTTTGTTTGAGTAATTCAAGCAGTTGCTACCAAAAACAAGTCCTTTACTTCATTCCTTTGCTTATTGTTGCTAATCAGATTGTGTGCTTTTGCATAAAAGTGATCTACATGACATGCTGAAAGTCGTTGTGCCTTATCAAAAATAAATCTCTATTACTAAACTATGTATATCGGTAAGTTGGGGTCGAACCCAAAGGAGTAGTGTATTCCCAAGTTATTACTTTTATTAACTAAGAATGTAAAAGAAGGGATTTTGATTGGATTTCTAATTCTAAAAGGCAAAGCAAATAATCAAAACCAGTAAAAAGTCGGGATGAATCAAGTAGGGAAAGCAATTTCATTCACAATATCCACTTTTGGGTTAAGCTAATTGATTATAGATTCTTCAAGTATTTCACATCCAAAGATTCTTCCTATCATGATCTTATGTAATTAACAAGTCAACGAGTCTTGCAAATACTTATATCAAACAATCATGAAATGATCATAAATCAATTCAATATTAGAATTAAGAATAAGGATAAATGAGGATACACGCAAACACAAAACAATTAGTTAATCATTCACATGCAATCAATTCTTTTTCTCAATTGTTTTAATCCAATGAGTCCTAAAAGAATGAGTTTGCTACCAAAGATAAAAGTTTTTCAATCAGAAAGCCTAAATCCGAGCAATAAGATATAATAAAGCTCAACAAGTTGGCCAAACAAGAAGAAATCAATAACATTCAATATCAATTAAGCACAAGGAAAATTGAAATAATCAAAGGAATAATAATTTATAATAGAATCTCACAACTTACTTGATCCAAAAGCTTCAACTAGTGACTGAAACAAAGGTTTTAGTTCTCCATAACAATAGTAAAAGCTCTCAAGGGTTCTTCTCTACTTGGAGAAAGAAAGATAATAGAATGCTGAAATTAAAATCTAAAAGGCCTTTTGAAAAAAAAACACAAAACACTAAAGATAAGAAAAGGAAACAAATAAGATAAACTCGGAAAGCTTTCTCAAGCGTGCAATCCGACACAACCATGGTCGTGGTAGGAGAAGACAAGATCGTAATTTTGGAACCGTTGTCGCAGTTCTTCAGTCAATGTCTACTATCTTCTCAAGAATGGAACCGCGGGTGCTGCTCATATCACCACGGGCGGTCACGATTTTTCTATCGACATCATTCTGACAGTACTTTCAAAGGTTGTTTTGACCCCTTAGAGTGGGAGTTTTTACTCGGAGTAAAACATGAATCATAGATCTTTGAGTTAGCTTTCCAATGATACCAAATTTAGCTCCAAATGACCAGCTTAACTCCTAAATTAAGCATCGTAAGAAAGAGGTGTTGAAACAACAACTCCAAATCAACACTTCAAGTCTAGTCTTGTGTTAAATCATCCGTATAACTCTTGATTTCTTCCATTAAACTCTTGGCTTCGACTTTCACAGCATACTTATGATGTTCTAAAACACTAATAAATAATGTTAAAAAGTCCTAGTTGCACTGTAAAAGCTACAATGTATCACTACCCTATCTAGTTATTAGCCATAAAGACTCATAATGATCTCTTTCTAAATACTTGTATTGTTGATCACTTTGTACTGTTTTGTGACATCTCTACCATAAGTCACACGCCCACCTGATTTCTTTCACCACCTATGCATGCTTAAATTTGGCTATAATTTACGTGCTACTATTAATTGAGAGAGTGCTTGAATCCATTGAACTTATAAGGGAAACACTGAATTGCTTATCATTGTGCATACTTGCGGAATTGCTTAAGTTTCATTGTTCCTTATTTATCATTAGTTTGTCATACCTACCCAAAATTTCCTTACTTTTTACCCCAAGCATTGAATTCACTGTTCTAAAAATCCCTTCTAGGCCCTGCCTAGGCGCCAGAAGGTCCTAGCCCGCCTAGGCACCCGTCTAGGACCGCATAGGCCACCGTTCAAGCCGTCTAGGCGCTAGGCGGTCGCTCTCCGCCCAACGTCCGCCTAGCGTTTTTTATAACATTGATTGAATTTATTGAAGTGTGATTGCATTAAGGAAGTTTTGGCTTGATTAAGGTGTGATATTGCTATTATTGTTGCATTAACGGAATAGACTACTCTCGAGTTGTTTGGTGCCATTCAGGTTAAGAACTATGTCTACACTAGGGAATCTCAACCTCGATGACTACAATGTCTCTAAGGAGACGACTGATTTTGTTAAATTAGCAATTGCAGATGGCATCCATGATGACACACCCAAATTGCTAGAAATTCTGGTAGCTTCTCTTAAGCCACAATTTGAGAGCTTAGAGTCCTTGATTATAACCTCCAAAGAAGCTTCTTCTTCGGTCTAAAAAGAAGACAACGAATTTGATCATGAAAAGGAGTTGGACCCAAATCTGGCTTCTACAAGTTACAAGGGTAAGAAAAGGATAGAAGAAAAAGAATCTTATGATATTCTTGCCAATTATCTAAGGTCGAGGGCCACCCATAACCTCCCTAGTTACTACACCCCTCGTGGTGGTCGTGGTCGAGGTCAGGGGTGTGAGCTAAGGCCGTTGATCCATCTCTATCAGCCACCGCCTAGGAAAGGCGCGTCGCCCCTTCCAAGGTCGCACCAACAACATTGCCAACATGACACCTATGATGATGTGTTAGAGGACTATGTTGATGATGAAAACCTCCATGGTACCCTGCTTTTGATGAATTCTATGAGAAAACCGAGTATGCGGAAGAAACGCCACCACCTTATGGAAGGAGGAGGCTAGATTAGAAGAATAACCAGCATAATCCCCAAGTTGGAAGAAGAGACATCAAAGTGAAAATTGAGCCTTTCAATTGAGAGCTCAATCCCCAAAAAATATCTAGAGTGGGAGTAATCCACTAGCTACATTCTAGACCACTTGGGATATGAGGAGTGGTTAAAGGTTGCAATAGTCACCATTCATTTTTATGGGATCTGCTAGATCGTGGTGGTTCTGTTTGAAGGCTAATAGAAAAAGAAAAGGCTTTACACCAAGTGAGACTTAGAACCAGTTGAAGCTTCTAATGAAAAATAAATATGTGCCTAAGGAGCATACAAAGTACATGAGGCTAAAAGTGGCCACTTGCAAACAAGGATTCAAGTCCTTAACGGAATTCCTCAATGAGGTTGGAGATTTGAGCTACAAGGCTGGAATACATCACTCTCAAAGGTCCCTAAGGACCTAATTTATGGCTGGGTTGAATCAAGCTATTATAGATGTCCTAGGAGTGCAATAAATTAAGGATATCTACACTTTATTTCACTCATCCCATCTCTCTTGTAATCAACTACAAAGGAAGAAAAAGGATGCTTGGAACACAAACAAGAGGTACACTTCTAATTCTAGCTCCAATTCCAATTCCTTTTCTTCTAACTCATCTATACAACAAAAGGGAGCTCAAATCTCACCTAAAATAGGTACAATAGCCCCAAGGTATCCCACAAATGGTCCTCAAAAGCGGGAAAAGGCATGAGATATTAAGTGCTTTAAGTGCCAAGGAAGAGGGCACTTAGCCAAGGACTTCCCAAACATTAAACAAGTGTTGCTAACTAGAAAAGATGGATATGTTTGTGATGAAGATATACCTTCAAATCAAGTGGATGAGGAGACTTAAGGTTGTGAAGAGGACGACATAGAGGCAATAGAACCTGAAATTCTAAGCTTTCTTTGTGTCTAGTTAATATGAGAGTTTTAGCTTTGCAATAAACACCTAGGTTGGATCAAAGGAAAAATATCTTTCATACTAGGTGTACTATTAGAAATCAAGTGTAGTTCATGATAATTGATAGTGGTAGTTGTTGTAACATAATCGATACTACAGTAGTTGATCACTTACAACTTAAAGCAACACCTAGAGCTACTAGTTATGACCTTAATGGCATTAATGATTTTGAAGGGTCTAATCTAGTAACTCACCAATGCTTAGTTTGTGTTGTCATAGGAACTTACATAGATGAAATAATATGTGACGTGGTTAACATGGAATGTACTCATATTCTGCTTGGTAGACCATGGTTATTTCATAAAAAGGTCATATATGATGGCATGCTTAATACAGACCCATTTAACCATGACGGGAGAAGAGTTACTCTCCTACCAATCATCCCAAAAAGGGTTGCATGATCACATATGTAGGGACCAAGCAAGAACTATGAGACAAGCCAAGGGGGCTGAGAGGGCCATCGATGGTGCCGCAACAGCGCCACGCTTGGGTGCGCCCCTACCATGCGCCGAAACAAAGGGCAACGGACTTCCCAGGTTCTGCTCGGCCATTCTCCCTAAAATTTGGAAACGACATTTTAATTAAGGGGACCTACTGATCTAGAAAAAAATCCCATGCAATACCCCTAGAAATTATAAAATGTCACAGCATAGTGCAACTCGTAGCTCTAGTGCCAACGTCGGGAATGAAACAACCATATCTCCTGACTTAGAAGGGAGTTTCATGCCCAATTTTGGGAGCAATTCAAAATCTCAAGGAGCTATAATTTCAGAAGAAAAACGCCTGAAAAAAGAGACCAAAAACAGTTTAAAGGGCGGAGTTGAAAATTTGTCCTTAATAGCACAATCTAGTACTTCTTTCCCTAGTTCTCATTCTTTTTTCTTAATTTTGGTGAGGAAAGAAATATTATATTGTTAATTAAGATATTTATCATCTTTCTAAGTATATTTTTGACGTCTTATAGGAATTTGAGGATATTATGCTTGAAGAGTTGCCAACAGGCTTGAGCATCAAATTGACAAATTGATTTGGTGCCTAATGCTTTCTTACCAAACCGTGCAACCTATAGAGCTAGTCCAAAGGAGATCAATGAGTTGCAAGGAAAAGTGCAAGATCTCATGGGCAAAGGCTATTTACGTGAATCACTCAGCCCCTACACGGTTTCGGTCATTCTTGAAGGATGTGTGTTGATTGTAGAGCGATCAACCAAATAACAGTCAAGTACCATCACCCATCCCTAGATTAGATGAAATGCTAGATGAATTACATGGTGCTACTTTCTTTTCAAAAATTGATTTAAGAAGTGAGTACCATCAGATTAGGATGAAAGAGGGGGACGAATGGAAAACTGCCTTTAAAATTAAGTGTGGTTTTTATGTTTGGTTAGTAATGCCATGTGGTTTATCTAATGCACCTAGTACTTTTATGAGGCTTATGAATCATATCTTAAGGAAATACTTAGGAAAGTTTGTTGTAGTCTATTTTGATGACATTCTAGTCTACAACAAAACATTGCATGAATACATGAACATCTTAGGAAAGTTTTGGACACTTTAAGGTTAAAAAATCTCTATGTTAATTTGAAAAAGTGTTCTTTCTGTTAAATCTACGTTTTTCTTGATTTTGTTGTATCTAGAAATGGATTGCAAGTGGTTGAAGATAAGATTAAGGCAATTAAGTAATGGCCCCAACAGACTACACTAATATTGGTTCGGTCATTTCTCGACTTGGTGGGCTTTTATAGGATATTTGTGCAATATTTTAGCATAATTGCAGCTCCTCTCCATGAGCTAACTAAGAATGACACCCAATTTAAATGGAGAGATCCACAAGAACACACCTTCACCACCATGAAAGGCATGCTTTGCAATGCCCCTCTGCTTCAAATTCCAGACTTCACCAAGGCCTTTGAAATTCAATTTCATGCTTCAGACCATGGCATAGGAGGTGTGCTCTTGCAGGATAGGAAACCCGTTTCATACTTCAGCAAGAAGCTAGGTGGAGTTGAGTTGAACTACCCAACATATGACAAGGAGTTGTATGCATTGATTCGGGTGTTGAAGACTTGGCAACACTATTTGTGGCAAAAAGAGTTCATGATCCAATTTGACCATGGGGCTTTAAAGTACCTAAAAGGCCAATCACGACTTAGCAGAAGGCATGCAAGATGGGTGGAATTCATGGAGACATTTCCTTATGTTGCAAAAGGCAAAGAGAATTTGGTAGATGATGCCCCTTCTTGCATGTACGTTCTCTTGGCTCAATGTGATGTCGAAATACTTGGATTCACAATGATTAAAGAGTTATATGCTAATGATCCACATTTTTATGAAATCTATATGAATTGCATGTCTAAGGGTGAAATTAAAACTTGCTTTATAGATGATGAATATTTGTTTAAAGCTACAAAATTGTGTATTCCTTCATATAGTATATGTAAGTTGTTAACTAAGGAAGTTCATGAGTTTAGAGGACATAGAGGGTTAGATAAAACACTTGAAGGCTTGAAAAAACACCACTATTGGCCGAAAATGTCAAATTTGCTTAGATTTGTCAAAAGTTGTGTTGTTTATGCTAAAGCCAAATATGGATTAAACTCTCATGGCTTGTATCATCCCTTACATATCCTAATGATCCTTGGGAGGACATTTCAATGGACTTTATTGCCTAGAACTAGGAAAGGTAGAGATTCTATATTTATTATAGTGAATTGCTTTTCTAAATGGCTCATTTCATTCCATGTCACACGAATGATGATGCACAACATGTAACTGACTTGTTCTTTAGGGAAATAGTTAGATTGCATGGCATTCCTTGTACTATTATTTCAGATCATGATGCAAACTTTTTGAGTTATTTTTGGAAGAGTTTGTGGTCTAAATTGGGAACCAAATTGTTGTTTTCTACCACATGTCACCCACAAACTGATGGGCAAACCGATGTGACTAATGGAATATTAGGTGTACTATTGCTTGTTATGCTTAAAGATAACCTAAAACATTAGGAAGATATTTTTTCATTGTGGAGTTTGCTTATAACATGTCCATCCATTCAGCCACTCAAATTCCGCCTTTAAGGTTGTTTATGGGTTAAATCCAAACACTCCTATCGATATGACGCCCCATCCATACAAGGAGAAGGAGAATTTTGAGGCAAACAAGATGGATGAGTTTGTCAAAAACATACATGTGAAGACTTGAGAGAAAAGTTGAGAGATACAAAGGCCACGCTAATAAGAGCATGAAAAAAGTCATTTTTGAAAAAGGTAACTTAGTTTGGGTGCATCTAAGGAAATAAAGGCTTCCTTAAAAGAGAACGAATAAGTTAGATCAAAGAGGTGATGGTCCATTTAAAGTGTTGAAAAGAATTGGACCAAACGCCTTCCATCTCGAGTTGCCTGGTGAGTATAATGTCCATCCTATATTTAATGTGGCTGGTCTTTCACTTTATGTGTCATACATAATTCAACGTTGAATCAGAGATGATTTGAGACCAAGTGGAGGAGAATGATGCAGTCAAGACAACCATGACTCCTACCGACGTCGAAAACTTGATTCCAGTTTCACTTGATGGGCCAATATGCAAAACTAGAGCAAAGAAGATTAATGAAGGAACAAGAGCGCTCCTAGTTTATTTGGCAGCAATGATCTACAAGCCCAATAAGAAGAGATGGGTCACTATGGTTCAACATCAAACAAGCCTAGAATCTATCACTTGAAGACATATGGGACAAGTTTGGGACAAGGTTTGGATGTATTTTGGGGCCTTGTCCTCTTATTTCCTTAACTTAGAAACATGAAATAGTCTATCTTATTTTAGGGCCAAGTTTAATAAGTGATCGGGTAAGATAGAATACGACATGTGACATTGGTCAACTCTTTGACTTTGACTTATCTAAGAAAGGAATTTCTATCTTTTATAATTAGATATTTTCGAGCATAATGAACAAATATATCTATAGAATTTCGGCCATAGGCTTGTTAGTTGGATGAAATTATATATTTTATTTTTATTATATATATATATATATATATATATATATATCTTTAGGATTCATTTTAGGGTTTTCTTATATATCTTGAAGCCAACTAATCATTTATTTGACTAAATTGATAAAGAGACTTAGGGTAGATGCTTTTTAATATTATTATGAGATATTAGAGGCAAGAAAATGACTAGATATCCTTATTAGGGCTAGCTTCATGTCATCTTTCCTTGATCTCTAAGTGTCCTAGTTAGATTACGATTATGCTCTATAAGTATTTTGCATTTTCATTTGATAAAACTTTAGCTTGAGAATAGATAAATCTTAGAATTGGACTTTATCTATCCCACGGGCCAAAATTAACCAAAATTTCAAGTGTTTCAATTCAATTTGATCGATCATCTTCATCTCTTTTCTTCAATTTAGGTTTCGAATTAATAATATCAATAATTTGTTTGTTTTAGTTCCAATTCGAAAGGATTGACTGGTTAATCAATTGGGCAAAGTGTTAGTGTCTCCCAAATTTAATATTCAAGTTAGACAATTCAATTGGATCGAAATCGATCTTGTTCATCATAAAATAAGTTTGAAAATTCCTTTACTTATGCAACAAGTAATCGTGTTCTAAGGTGAAATTGGTTTGATTTAACTTTCTAAGCAAGATTGGGATCCTTGTGGGCTACATACTCCATTCCTTGGAGAGCTTCCACGCAATCACATATCATCTTTCTTTATAGATTGTAATCTCAAAAATAGTGAAAATGATTTGGCATTGGCCAAAGAAATTACGCTAGTTTGAAAGGGCAAGAGGGAAAGAAAGAGATGAGTGCTAGAGAGAAAATGAGCATGAAAAGAATTTAGAGGTTGTACATAAGGGTAAATTCGGATTGTCTCAACTTTTTAATCAAAATTACAATTCTTGCCATCATAAATAATCCGCCTATTTTTTTTTGAATTTTTACATGAACCAATATTTATGTCTAACCTAGTTGATCTAATGCCTCATTTAGCATTGTACTCCATGCGATCAGAAATAACCACGTTTTAGCTTTTGACACTAGTTTTAAGTAAAGCATTAATTAAACTTAAAGTCCTAAAATTTTTCCCTCAATTTTATCACTTTTTACATTCATTACCTAAAGGTAATGGCTAATTAATGAATAGTTTTAGTCAATAAACAAAAATTTCAAATAACAAATCTTATAACTCATTCCTAATTAATTAACTAAAAATTAAAAATGACAAAGAATTGATAAAAAAATTAAGTACTTCAACGTCACTTATTTTTTATAGGAGGAATGAGGGAGTAATATAATCTAACACCCGAGCCTAACTCTGAATTTCATACCAAAAATTAGAAATTTACAAACAAAACATGCAAAAGGAGTCACAATGTTTTCAAAATCGCAAACCGGATTGTACGATCCAGATTTCACAAACGATTTGAATTGTTTATAATGAATTGTAACAAGTGGGATCTTGGTAGATAGGATCATATGGGATCATAGTAGGCTCGTATATGATCGTATAAGATCGTAGGATCTTACGTAAATGATCGTATAATAGGATCATAAAATCACAAAAATTAAGTTACAAATCATCATTTTGGATATTTTTGCCCACTTTAGTTATTAAATACATTTAATTTATAAATTAAATTATTAATAAATGACGTTTTTTTACTTAAAATTTAAATAAAAAGATAAAATATGAAAATGACATTCTTTTGGTCTCGTGCTAAAAAAGCGTATCGGACCATTGAAGAAATACTTCATTTTACATATGGATATATATGTTGTCTATGGAGTGTACAATGAATAATGGAATGTGTATTTTTATGATTTAGTTTCGTATTGAGTGATGTACAATATACTAATATTAATTTTTAATCATTTTATTAATACAGTAGGCTCAAACGATTCTATCCAATTCGATCTTATTGCCTCTTTTTTTTTTGGTAGGAAATCTTATTGCCTCTTTAATCCGACCCAAGAAACGGCGTTTTGACCGGGGATCGCCTGCTTGCTGCGTCAGAGTAGACAAAACAGAATATATTTTTAGTCAAAACAAAATAAGAGAAAAAATAATTCGTTTGAAATAGAAACCCCGTTCATTCGGTCCATCGGGACAAGCCCACGTGGCGGTCATGTCAGATGGGGTCCACGGCCCACCTCTAGTTATGGTCCTCTCTGGATACATTCGATGGCTCAATGCTTCTCCCTCTCATCTATCCACTTCACTCTTCATTTCTGTTGAATATACTTGACACCATTATTTTTGATGTTTAATAGCTACAATGCAATAAATACATACACCTTCTTCTCCAATATATATATATATATTTTTGATGTTTAATAGCTACAATGCAATAAATACATACACCTTCTTCTCCAATATATATATATATATATATATATATATATATATATATATAAATATAAATAGAGCAAAAAACCATGCCATGATTATTGATTATCAAATATCATCGCCCCATCCTTCGTAACTCTTCACACACTGAAAAAAAAAAACAATAACAAAGACTTGATTTTCGATCGAATAAAAAATTCAAAAATGAACAATCTCCATGTACCCTACTAATCTAATATCCCATGATTTCATATAAATATTTTAATTCAAACTACTACTCCAATAAATTACAAAATAAGTTTCTCTCTACTTCCTCCAATAATTTGAGTTTAGTTTGGTTGCGGCCTTGCGGGCTTCCCGCTCTCTTTAAATTTTTAGAATATTTTTTTATCTATAATTTCAGACGCATGAGATTAAGAATTTGAATATATAATATAAATCGAAAAAAATAATTCACTTTTTAAATTTTTATGAAACAATGACTTATAATAATACTAATGTCTTGTTATACTTACTAACGAAAAGCAATTTTTTGACCAAAAACAAACAAATTTTTTACATAATTCAATGTAAAAAGCATTTTTTAATTAAATAAAAATTGTTTTTTATTTAGCAGCTATACCAAGACTGAGTATATGCACTCTAAAATAGAAAAAGTGTACTATAAACTAGAACAAGTACATTCGTTTCAAGATAAGAGTTTGTTTCATTTGAACCAAACTCTAAATTACTATATATAACATTTTAAATTAATTATTTTTATACAATAAAACTAAAATAAAAAAAACTCCAAAGTTGAAAATTGGATACTCAAACCTTAAACCCTAACATTTATTTACTCCAGCTTTAAATATTACAATAATTATTTTGAAATACGGCCGGTATGATATACTCCATCATAGTAGTCCTCGAAACTATTCACTTAATATTAAATACATAAGAATATTTGAAATTATAAACAAAACAAAAAAAACTAAACCAACAAAACTTCCCTAATCACTTGATAAGTGATAAGCTAAGTTAGTAATGCATGATGAATTTCTACTTTATTTTATATAAGCCCCCAACTCTTCTTCCCCTCCTCCCACCTATTCTCATAAGCAGCAGCAGAACACAAAGGGGAAAACCCCGTGCATGTGTGTCACACGTCACATAAGTTCAAAAGTTGCCACTTTCCTAATCCACACACTTTGGTATAAAGAATACTCCCTTTTTCATTCTTCTCACCCTCTAAAAATCACCCCCATCTTCTCTCTTCTGCTAACAACAATCAGAAGAAAGTGGGTTTAATAGAGAGTTACAGTATGATGATCAATGGAACTCATTCTTGCGGCAGTGGGATGGAGATGAGCGTCCTCGAGAAGCAGAGAGCTGTCTTGAAATGGCACCAAGATCACCTCCAGTTCCCCCAACAGCAACAACAGCAAACCTATTTCAGTGAATTCCAGGGAGGATTACTGAATGAGCTACTGACAACCCGGCCCGTCAAACCCGACCCAGGCTTGGAATCCGGGTCGGGTTTGGATGAAATGTTGAATTATGGAATCTCAAGAACAGCCAGTTGCCCTCCTGCAGCTGCTGCTACAAAGGAAACCTTCAGCAAGAAGAGGAAAGCTGATCACAGCACACTCCTCCCACCAAAGGTGTGTGCTTCCTTTCCGTTTTCAAGTTTTTTTTTTTTTTTTTAAAGGTAAGAGTGAAAAACAAAGATTTCATGATTTTTGTTTGGATTGTGTAGCAGGCAGAGGATGAAAGCAGAGCAAAGAAGACCACGCGGAGTTGTGAAGAAGAGGAATTAATACCCAACAAGGCTGATCAGAATCACAATAATAACAGCAACAGCAGCAATACCGACAGCAAAAATGGCAGCAAAGAAAGCAAAAGCAGGGAAGGTGGTTCTGAGGGTGAAAAGCAGGATTACATTCACGTCAGAGCACGGCGAGGACAAGCCACTGATAGTCACAGCTTAGCTGAAAGAGTGAGCAAAAAGCTAGGATATTTTGGTAATTCAATTTGTGTACTTTGGGATTTTAATGTTGGAAACTTGATTTTCAGGTGAGAAGGGAGAAAATAAGTGAAAGAATGAAGTACCTGCAAGATCTTGTTCCAGGTTGCAATAAGATCACTGGCAAGGCTGGGATGCTGGATGAAATAATCAACTATGTCCAGTCACTTCAACGACAAGTAGAGGTAATCTTATCTTAAAACCTTTGATTCAATGCTAAAAGCTCACATTTTAATGCCTTTGATGATGTCCTTTGAATTAACACCTTTCCTTCTCAAACAAACAGTTCCTATCCATGAAGTTGGCAGCTGTCAATCCAACGCTCGATTTCAACATGGAAGATTTATTTGCCAAAGAGGTACACAAAACACAAAACACCACAACAGAACTCAGTTTGATTTTGTTAAGTCTTAACAGTGTATTTTTTTCACAAACAGGTTTTCCAGGCGTGTTCATCCAACTTTCCTGGAAGTGGGATCACATCAGAGATGGCAAATTTAGCCTACCTTCAATACAACCAAGGACAGCAAATGGGTCCCATTTCTGCATCTGATTTGGGAATGAGTGAAGTCGAAATGGGGCTCCGGCGAACAATCAGTGCTCCAGTTTCAATCCCACAAACACTTCTTGATTCATCCTGTCTAACTGTAATAATCTAATCCCAATCCTTCATGTTCTGTTATGCTTTTTTTATTTATTTTGTCTGCCTACCGAGATTTTGATTTTCTTGCTACTCTTTCATTTCAACATTTGAATCAACAACAACAAATTCAGACCTATTTGCCTTGGGATCAATCTGATGTACAAAGCATCTATAACACGGATTTTCAACAAGCAAGACAACAGTCATTTCAATCACAAACATATACAGGTATACATACAGTCCTTAACCATGCTATCACAAATATGTTTTCGATGTGCACAAACTAGAAAGAAATATTAAAGTTTAAAAAGAACTGCTTTCAATTATATATTCTAATTAGCACATATAATTCCCCAGTCTATGTAGATAAGTAGCATCCTCATTGAAAATGAATTTTTTTTCCCATACAACCAAGGTGACAACATTGAAGAAAAAGATGCCTCAATCAACAACAGTGACAACAGAGAAATTTGAAAACTGCACTAATGAGTTCCAATTAAGAGTTTGCTGATAATCACAATACTAATGTTCTTGCAGGTCCCAATTGAAGCAAGCAATCTAAACTAAACCTGGACAAATGAATTCACATTTTGTACACTTGGCAGTTTCCAGCCCATTTGAGCAACAGAAACAACATACAGTATTACTCGAGATCAATCCACCCAAAACCCCCAAAGATTGTACCATTTTTAAGCAAAACTATATATCATCAGCATGTGTAAGGATATGTAGTTGTATGTATGTATATAATGCAAATTTGTTAGTGCAAAGAAGCAATAATAGTTTCATTAGAGTATTGAGGCACAATCATTCTCTTCTCTTCAACCCGATGAATTATGTTTTCTTTAGAGTATTTAAGCAAAACTTCTCTTCAACTGCCCAAATCAGATGAATTAAGTTTGGATTTGGAGGTGAATTATGTTTTCACTCTTTTGAATTATGACAAGTTTGAACATGGTAAGACTGGTTTCAATTCCCACAATGATACAATACAAAAAGCAGAGTTAATAGGGACTTGAATGAATGAAAGCAAAAGGGCAAGACTAGCAATTTGGTGAAATTAAACCTAGTCTACTTGTAGTTCATTATTATGAAAGCAACCAAAAGAACCTAGTCAATTTGACTTAACTCTTGAGCCTAGATGAGTTGGTATTTATACGTTTAGATTTAGTTTAGAGCCTTAAATATCAAGGGTCACATTTCAAGAAAGAGTCAGTGTATTCAAACCAATTTAAGTATTTCCCTCCATCAGTACAGTTATGAATTGTGATATGCAATTCTGTTATTATTCAAAGACTATGCCCGACCAGATCTACAACCTTAACCAATCAGATATTAGTACACGCAAGTTGAAGCGAACACAACTTTCAGTTGATGGAAACATAAAGGTGGGTAAATTGGCAATTAGCAGAAACTGTATCAGTATGTAACATATGACTAATCAAGTGGCACAAGTTGGTAAATTTTGATGGATTGAGTACAAAGGCAACTCTAAGTGCACCTAAAGGGCATCAAACAAGTAGGACCCCCATGACTTTTCCTTCAAACCCACAATAATATGCCTATGGTGTATACATTGCACAATTACAGTACTGTACTATGAATAGGAGAGGATACACCTTTTACATATCTTATATCATAATCCAAGAGAAAAGTGAAGAGGAACAGAGGGTGCTCAATAAGATGTGTATTCTTAAGTGCATGTGTACGGATTTTATTACATTTTGTGGGCTCGTCATGTGTCTTGGTAAAGTTCCTAAGTCCTAATGCAAACAAAGTGTAGTATTACTCTCTACAAAACAATCATTAGTAGCCATTAGGCTATCAGTGGTTGCCATAACCTTATCCTTCAAGTCAGTCAAGGGGAATCTAGACACAGTATTGATAGTTTTTTTTTTTTTTAAATTTTATTTTCCAGTTTTAATTCTACTAGAAGTGTAAAAGTCAAGTCTGCATCAAGAAGAGACCACCTAATGCTGTAAAAAACACAATTCTCTGTGCAAGTATTTTGATGCTTAGAGAGAAAGATGCCATTCAAAGCATTCACAGTTGGCCTTTGCTGTCTTTTGGATGTGTTTGTGTGGGTTAAAGGGGTCCACCAACTAAAACTATCTTATCCTCCAATAGGCCTCTATGAATGTGACCTTATCCGACCTAAAAGGCCAACTCAAACCGGTTACGAGTATTTTAGCAAGAAATTTCCAACCCAGAATCTAAAATAATTGCTTTTTAAATAACTAGAACTAGATATAACCCGGATCTACCAGTGTGAAATAATTTAAAAATATCCAACCTAGAATGATCGAACACAATGCTAATTGATCCAATGAACTTACCCACCTTAAAAAATGAAGAATCTTCACCCCCCCCTTTTTTTTTCTCTCCTAAAAACAATTACTTTTGCAATGATAATAAAAGGATAAACATTTTTAAGAGTAAAAGGTGAGGCTGCCCTCATCCATTGGAAGGTCTCCCTCGATCCTTCTGTTGCATGTGCAGTGAAATGATCGCTCCACCCAACCCAACTATGTTCATATCAAAAATAATGCCAGTGTAAGAGATGATAACTAGAATTTCCAGTTTTAGGTATAAGATTGAACTCAAGAATTGTCCTATGTACAAAACACCTACCACTGAGTGAGCAACACAGCTCACTTTCTGTGGAAGAAAGAATTCCCACATTGAAAAAATAAAGAAAAATTAGCCTAAATATATACATATGTGTTACTCTTCCTATCACCAATTGATTTTAGCATGGAACCCCATGGGCTTATGTGATGGGCTTGTCGCGCATGTGCGCTGGGACGGTCTCACCCTCCGTCCATTTTATTATGTGAAAACAAAACAATGGCAATGCAAGTCTCTTTCCTCGATAAATCATCACCGAAGATTGAAGATTGTCTTTCTTATCTTCAGAGGAACAATAAAATTCTGAACACCATCATCTTTTCATGTAGTGGTGTTAGGAAATATGTAAGTCACATATATAAGTATAAGTGACATAGAGATTGGTATAGCAATACATACATAGTTAAATGGTAGAGAATGTATAGATTCAGGAACCGGGTTCAGATTCATGGTTCAAGGCTGATTTATTAGTGAACCAGATCAAACAAGTCACCCCGGTTTACCGGTCTGGAGACTAAACCAATCGAGGCTCATTAATGGACCATTGTACTTGGGCCGAATTCCTACCCGAATATTGAAGAGGCCCAAATGAGATGTCAGTGGCCCAACAAACTCGAGCTCGCTCCAGCTTAATTGAAACGCAGCGTTTCGAGTATGAGCTTCTATATAAAAGCTTGCTAGCTCGCCTTGCGAGCTCATTCCGAACCCTAGTTGCTCAGCGACGCTTCGAGAGAGTTCTAAGAAAGCGAGAGAGAAAGAAAGAGAGAGAGAGAGCGAAGTCGGAGTGAGAGATTCTCCGGTGAAGCCAGGCGGTGGAGTTCGAGATCGGAGTTGAAGGCTTCAATCCTAGCTCGTTGAGATCTGCAGTGGCGTTCTTCTAAAGCTTCATCCAGAAGCTTGTGTAGCCTTTCAGGGGGCCGAAACTCTAGATCTTTCTTCTTTTCTAGATCTCGTTGTTGTTTCTTAGTTTCTAAATCTGTTCTTTGCCGTACTGTGTGTGTGATTGTAACCTCTCTTGAACTTGATCTCTAGATAGTGGATTTGAGACGAGTCTCCTCACTGAGGCTCCGCGGATGTAGAGCATTGCTCGAACTGCGTAAACAGATCTTTGTGTCTTTACTGTTTTCTACTATTCTTGATTGTTTAATTTCGTTCTTGAGTAGTTCTAGGGTTAGAATCGTATCAAGTGGTCTATGCTAGAGAATTTGATCTTCTTACGTAAAAATCGAGCTGTTTATCTAGTAATAATGATGGTTTATTTTAGGAAAAATTGCTCCAAATATCCTAACCTTTCATTCGGTTGCGCACTCTATCCCGACCTTTCTAAATTTTACAAAATATCCTATACTTTGGAGATAGTTGCACACTCTACCCTCAAAGTGTCCACACTTTGAGTAAAATTATGAATTAGTTCCTTACTTTTTCGTTTTGTAACAAAAATGTCCAATCCATGTACAAACAAATTTTTTCATTTATAACATAGCCTTATAAATTTAATTTTCTCATTTATAAAAAAATAATATAATTAATTTTATTATTTCCTAATATAATTCTCACCTTTATAATAACTACATAAATCATTAAACCATAACTTTTACTTTACAAAGTAGTTCATCTTAATAATCTTTTCATTATTACATTTTAAAAAATGTGACACAAGTAAAAAAAGATTTCATAACCTTTTTATAAAACTTATGTTATAGCTTCTCACCTTTATAATTAACAACATAAATAATTAGTCCATAACTTTTACTTTACAAAGTAGCTCATTTTAATACTTTTTTCCATTATTATTTTTGAAATAAATTTAGACACAAGAAAAAAACCATAACCAATTTTTTTTATAAAAGTTTAAAAACTTGTTTTCTACCTTGTCCAACTTAACCAACAAGATAGTGTAAAACTTATATTCTAACTTGTTTATTTAAACACAGTGACACAAACTAACTAATTAAATAAAAAATATTAAGTTAAACATAAAGTCCAAATTTCCTTTTTAGTAAATGGAAAACTAAAAACTCAATTATTTAAAAAAAAGAAACCCAAAAAAGGCATTAAAAATATTCGTAACTATTTTTTTTTTATTTTTGAAAAACAAAAGTTGGAGTCGATGATTATGTAATAACTCAAAATTTTCAAACTTTTAAAAAATAAGTTTATGAAAATTCTCATTAATTTTTTTCTAAAATTATTTAAAAAATGATATTATTTTCAATTTAAAGTGGAGAATTATGAAGTGGAGAATTTATATTAGCTAAATAAAAGTAATGACATTATTTTCATGTAAATGATAAAAGTAAATCTATAAAGCTATGTTATTACTTTGGACCTTACCCAAAATGTTATTAACATTAACCAAATATATTTTTATATAAAGAAAATTGATTATTTTAAATTAATTTCAACTAAAATTGATTTAGAACAAAAAGTGATCTAAAATGATTATTTTTTAATGTTTTAATCCTTAAAAGGACAAGATTTATAATTTTAAAAATGATTTGTACATAATTTGGGTATTTTTGTCGCAAAATGAAAATGTGAGAATTCAATCCACAAATTTACCCAAAATGTGGACACTTCGAGGGTAGAGTGCACAACTATCCCCAAAGTATAGGATATTTTGTGAAATTCGAAAAGGTCGGGGTAGAGTGTGCAACTGAATGAATGAAAGGTTGGGATATTTAGAGCATTTTTTCCATTATTTTAACAGCTTCCAAGACGAGATGATACAAGGGAAGAGAACCCTTTCTTAGTTTCAATTAGCATTCTACCATCTGATCAGGGTTAGTCTAGAGCCATCTTGATCAGTTCCATACCTACTTACACTTCCATTGACATTAAGTTCAAAACATCGAGACCTACACTAAATGTGCCAAATCATCTAAAGAGCAATCTTAGACGAGTCAATAACGTATCATCCCTAAGCAAAGATTTATCACATAGAATAGAATTTGGAGAGGAGGATTGACACTCGACGTGTTGTGTATGTTTCATTGATGGTAATATCTTTCAGGCTACAAGATATTGTCTTTGTGACTCTAAAAATAACAATATAACTACATATATTCCTCAGATATCTTCTGCCTGTTTGTATCCATCTTACAAGATAATCGGACAAAATTATTTCTAGTAAGACAAGGGTCAAGGAAGCAAGTTCTGAAAAATTCAAATCTGAGCAAAGAAACCATATGAAAATGGCTTTCAAGCATATCATAATACAAACGTACAATGCAACAGAGACGCATAAACATGAAATGCAGGATTGATTCTATTCTCCAACAAGAACACTACTGACTAGTCTGAAATGCAAATCTATACTATCATCTTAGCTATTATATTGACAACATCAGGCATCAGCAATTGACAGCATGGAAATATAATCATATTTTACATCTTTTCATGGGACTAGGGATCTCCAAATTCAGAGTCGATGGCTTGTTCAAATGACTGATCTTTCTCCAGCTTCTGTAAATGAAAATGCAAAACAGGTTCCACTTACTCTCAATTATTGTCAAGCTTAGATTCGCTGTAACTAGATTAAGCTGTTTAAAATGGAATACCTTTTCCAGGAACGATGATGAGCGGTGCTATTTTGCAGTTGTGGAGGCAGTACTCCCCTACACTTCCTTGCAAGACACTGGAAAGATGAACTAGAATGAGTGAGTGAGTTTCTAAGAGGGGGAAGAAGTGGTGAATTGAATTGATAAGAGAGTTGTGAAACCTCTGGATCAAGCCTCTGCCTCTGCTACCCATGATTATAGCTGCTGGTCTCAATCTTTCTGCTTCCTTGCAAATCACCTTCCCTGGGTCACCTTCGACAATTCTAGCCACAGTCCTTGTCACCTAGTTTCACAAGGAGTTAAAAACTTCAGCAAGACCAAACCAAGTTAATGAGGATCTCAGCTTCTTTACAAACAAATCAAGGTAATAGGTAAGAAAGCATTTTCATAGAAATAAAAAATTACAAAAAAAGAAAAAAGTATAAATCATCTGTTAGTGTTTGTTTGGACATCATAACAAGTAGCGAAGAGTATCATTTCTAAGGGCAGAAGCAGAAGTTTGTTTCAAACAACATCTGTTACTTTTAAATGGCAGAATCCAGAGAACATTCCTATCAACACCCTCCAAACCCTAAACAAAATTGAACAATAAGAACATGATCAACCCACCCCCACACTCAATCACTCATAAGGCAGAAACACGATAATTTCCAGTTATAGGTCCTTTACAATTGAAAGCGACTCACCATGGAGACCTGCAAAGCCTCAACAGCAAGATTTTCCATCAGAGTCTGAGTAGTTTGGTAAACCACATCGTTGTTCACATCTGATCAGTTTTCAAACAGTCCCACTCAGAAAACCAAAGAAGTTATCAAGTAGAGCAATTCATCAAATTTCAAGGACTAGGAGAAGCAGAAGATTCATACCAGAGACGGCATGAAGGAGGTGAATGTTATCAGCGAGTCTACAGAAGTGAAGGAGAGCCCAATCGAAGGCGTGCTTGCTGTTGGGACCATGATCAATGGCTACTAAGATGTCTCTGCCCCTTCTTCTCTCCCCTGTTTCTCGCTCCAGCTCCGGCTCCGGAACTTTAGGTATCAAAGAGGGAAGATTCACCTCTCTCCAGGTGTAATCCTCTTCTTCCTTCAATGTCTCCATTCTCTCTATGTTTCCTGTTTCGGCTCTCGAATAACTTGGCTAAAGGAACCAATGGATCCAATACGAACCTACGCAAGCAAGCATACCATTTTTTATTTTCCATTCCCGTGGGCGGATACTCACAGGAAAACCGACATTCTCACCCAATTCTTTTTTTAAGGGAAATTCCGAATGATACCACTCAAGTTTTTGCTTTTCTTAATGGTGTTTAAGAAAAAAAATATTCCACATGATACCCCTAAATTTTCATATTAGTTTGCCCTGTACTCTTTCACGGATTTTCCTTCCATTCTTCTATTAAGTTCCGTCAGATTAATTAATAAAAGAATGAATTTAAGAAATAAGAAAAAAGAAAAAAAATTGAACTCTAAAGTAAAGATTTTGATCGTAAAAACATCTCACAATATCCGATTGCGTTAAAATTATGAACTTGCAAAATTTTATCTCCCAGCTCTCATGCTACTCAGTCCTCTCACAATCCGACCCCCATCACAGCACCTACAAGCATATGCATCGCGGAGATTGGAAGACCCAATTTGGAGGCAAACAAAACCACCGACGCCCCACAAACTAGGTTGCAAAACCCCTTGTCGGAGTAAGCTCCGAGATCTTCTTCCCTATGTTAGCAATCAACCTGTAGACCCACATTGTGAGCCATGCAAAGATCCAGAATCCGCCCCACGCTAAAACGTCGATCGGTATAACATGTCGACCCTCAACCAAAAAACCCCAATTATAAGTTCAAGCTTTTCAAATCAAAATCAAATATATCTCACGCCAATTTAAGCATAAAAACGTGTAATGGATGAGAAATCAATTAATCATATTCTCAATCACCCTAAATTCAATCTTAATTAACCCCCAATTGCAAAAAAGCTCTAAATTACATTAAAAAGTTCAGCCCGATCACTGTCCCGTCCGTCAGCCAGCCACCGTCCGTCCGTCAGCCCGCCACCGTCCCTCAGCCCTCCTCCGTACGCCTGACCGTCGGTCGTCCGCCGGTCGTGGAGTTCGCTCACATTTCGCTCGTCTATCTAGTAAAATACCCAAATCTATTTCCTTTTTTTTACTTTGAATTAAACCTTTACTTTAGAGTTCAAAACTTTTTTTTCTTTTTTCTTAAATTCGTTCTTTCATTAATTAAATCTAACGGAACTTAAAATGAATGGAAGGAAAATTCATGAAAGGGTACGGGGCAAACTATTATCAAAACTCGGGGGTACCATGTGGAATAAATTTTTTTCTTAGGCACCATTCTGAAAAGCGAAAACTTGAGGGGTATCATTCAGGATTTCCCTTTTATATATATATATATAATGTATAAGGGTAACGAGTGTTTATTCGTGCCTGTTACGGATGATGTTAGAGCTTTTCGGTGCTGATGATGAAAATAAATGTTGAAAACCACATGTATAATATATGATATTTCATTTAACCACCTGTATTTTGAATAATTATTGAGAACCACTCATATTATATGCTCCGTTAATGATTCACCACTCAAATCCATTCGCTTCCATCAAAAAATGGTGACATGACACTCACATTTTAATTTGTCTTTTTTTAACCTTGTCAGATCGACCTATTTTTACCCACATCATCTTTTTATTGTATAGTGACATGACATTACACCATTCTCACTCGCTCAACCTTCCCATTCATCGCTCAACCTCGATTTGAAGATAGAGAGGACCACCGACATTCACTCAACCTCCCTTCCCCTTCATCGGTTTAGATCTTCCTCGCAATTGGAAGTTTGCTTGATCTCTTTGATTCCTCTATTGTTTTGAATTTAGGTTTCATGCTCTAATATGAAATTTAGGGTTAGAAATTGATTTAGGGCTTCATTCATCTCCTTCAAGCGATTTGGCTAATTTCAAATTTAGGGTTTGCAATTCACTATGGATTCTAAATGTTTATGAAGTAAAATCGGATTTCATTGTAATCATTTTTGATTTAGGCTTAACATAAATGAAATTGAATTTTTTTGTTCGAATTGCAGCTGGTGCAGGGGTACCATGTCAAGCACAAGCTTTACATCACCAAATCCAGAACAAAGAGTTTGTTATTGTGGTCTTCGAGTAAAAGAATCTACTACTTATACAATGTTCAATTATGGTAGAATGTTTTATGGACGTCATCTATATGGCTTGCCTAACAAATAAAACTTCTTTATGTGGAGAGATGAAGAACATAATACTAAAGCAATGTATGTGATCCAGAAGTTGGTAAAGGAGAAGGAAAGATTGGAAGCAGATAAGAGAAAACTAGAGGATTTAGCTATAGTCCATGAAAGTGAGATTATGAAGTTAACAAATGAGCTTGTAATGACTGTTTTGGGCAGATTCACCACGTAAACGTGTTACCTGCTACAATGAGGGATGCCTAGCCAAAAAGCTGTTGTAACGCGTTGTACTATTTAAGCAAGATGAAACAAATAGTAAAGGACAAGAAAGAAAGTAAGATCAAGATCCCAATTTGTTTATCAATTGATGATAATAGCTTTATTGCCACCTCTGTTCAATTACAAGAGAATAGATGGATTAGCGAGATGTGATTTCTAACACAATGAAAGTAAAGATGCCCAGGAGCTTGTGAGTATGATTGTGTATAGGACGGTGAGTCATTATTCTTCCATTTGTGAGATCTTATATTCTTTCCTTTCTCTTGACTGTTGTAGGTGTTTATGAGGTGGATCCCCCTCCCGTTGACGTCGCTAGTGTCGTTTATTAGTGTTGCCGTTACTCGGTGATTCACTAAGGCCATGATTTTTTCCATTACTCCACCGCTGGCCATGATCTCCGCAATTACCCTTATGCCCGTTAATACTTGTTGTCATGGGCCTAGCGTCTCTAACACAGCGGTTTTGGGCTTGATTTTTGGGGCCCCAACAATACCCCCTCAAAAACCCGGGAAAGTTCCCTTCAAAATTTTTAGGGTTTTTGATTTATGCCTTGGAAGTTGTAGCGCGCAGAGTACGTCCCATCGCTTCTTATTTAAAGCCCTTCAGATTATCATTACGACTTCGTCTACTCTTTTCGGTTCCCATTTATGTCTCTTTAGCTCTCCAATTCTTCTCTTTCCTTTCCATTTTCCATGGCTAATTCTACTTCATCTTTCGAATCTCTCCCTCAATGTTTTGAGCCAATCGATCCTCCTTTGTTCGCTTCTTCCAATATCCTTATTACGTCTTACCATCAAAAAGATAGTACCTCCTTTGAACCGTTTGCTTTTGCCTATTCTGTCGGATTTCCCTCTTCCGTGGAGATCTTTCTTCCTCCTTCAGGTGTTTGGGCCGACTCGTTTCATGAAGACTGGGTATGTCTGTATGAGTACCCTTTCCGCATCGGCCACCGTTTTCCGTTTTCCCCTTTAGTAGTCGACTTTCTCAACACTCTTAACCTATCTCCCGACCAAATACTCCCTCAAGTCTGGAGGCTTTTGCTAGCTATTGATCTTCTCTGTTCTTCTCATGAAATCCCTTTCAAAACCGTTGATTTCCTCTGCAACTACAATTTCTCCAAAGGTGGCCCCAACGGTTTTACTTTGAAAACCCTAAAGGGCAAGTCTGACCTGGTTTTTGATCTATCAAAGTCGGATTGTGGTTGGGCTGATAAGTTCTTCTGTGTAAGATTGTCTTCTCTAGGGGTTGATACCTCCTTTCTAAAACCTCATTGGCTGGCAACATGTAGTATCTCCTCTGCTTTGTTCTTCTGACTTCTTCTTGATAGTGTTAACTTTTGATTGCGTTTGTTTTTGGATGTAGTAAATTTCGCCTCTTTGCAACCTCGGAAGGTGTCGTCCCAAATTGTCTCTCGCATTGAAGCCCTTCCGGATGAGGAGATATCTTATACAAAACTCGTGAAGGAATATCTCGCTGGTTCCGAAGATTCAGAAATGTCAAGTGAGTTCTGACGCTTTTCTTCTTTTACTGTTGCTAACACGTTATGCTCGTGTGGCTCTTTTGACCTGTATGTTCCCAGGCTCAAGGACCACTCGATCTACTGCTTCCCTGTCGACTATGGAGAGAGTCGAGGCTCAGAAGAAGAGAAAAGCCGAGACAACTTCTACAACAGATACATCTCTAGCGGTTACCCTTCCTCCGAAAGTTGCTGATACCACTCCTAAGACTTCCTCTTCAAAGCAGAATGCCAATTCGTGCCTGACTGATCTCCCTGGTACCATGATGTCGCTGGACATGGCGACGGAGAAGTGCTTAAGTCCCTTGATACCTCTCCACGTGAACTATTCCCGAGATGCAAAAAGTCGATCTTCCATGCCGGAGTTCTTTGGAGAAATGTTGGATGCCCAATGGCAGGTATAATTACCGACTTTTAGCAACTTGTTGTACTTTGATTTACGCATTCCGCCCCTTGATCATGATGTAATGCGTTAACTTTTTCCAGGGCTTTCAACTTACGCTTTCGGCTTTTGAGGCCTTCAATAACCAACCTGGTCAACTGGCTCAGAGCAAAATTAGCATGCAGCTTGAGAAGGACAGGAGCACTATCCTCGGGCAAGAGAAAAGTGCTCTGGAGAAGAAAGATGCTCTTGAGAAGGTCTCCAAGAGTTCCAAGGAATGGGACGAAAGATTCATAGCTGCATCAAGGAAGAAAGCTGCTCTCACAAAGGAGATCGAGGATACTGTTGATTATTGGTCGTGTACGGCTCGTGTGGAGACAATAGAGTAATTTGTCGCAGGAAAACATACTTCATGGGATGTCGTGCACGAGACAGAGCAATTTGAGAGTTTGTTCTCTGATGAAGTGATCGCAACTAAGAAATCCTCGCTGGTGGATGATATTGCTCACGTTGCCAAGGAGGTGGCTCAGGTGGAGCTTGCAGAGAATCTGAAGGCTTCTGAGGATGTTTCTAAGGAATAACTTCATTACTTCTGTTTATGAACTTCTAAGTTTTTGGTACCCCCGACATGTCGGGGTTTAAAACATTGACTTTTTCTGGGGCCGCTTGTTATACGAGCGTTTATGTGAAGAATCTTTCTAACCCTTAGTATTATGCTTTTAGGGGTTTTTCGTGAATGTTGTTTCGTGTTTGTATGGCATGTTGTTTGTTTATCTATGTTGCAGGTGATACAGGTTTTGAAGGCCGTGTTCGTTGGATGGAGATCAACGCATTCGGAGAGAGGATTGTTACTCATGTTTGACTAAGTTATGTTGTAATAGCGCTTTTGTAGAAGATGCTAAGAGAGAGTGATATGTGTAATAGGATAGAACTTAAAGATGTAAAGTACTCATGTTTTATTAATAGAATCTGAGCTGATTACACAAGTATCTATGTTGTGTTAGACTCCTCTTGCTCTAGAGTCATAACATGTGTTCTCGTCTCTTGCATCTCGTGACTAGTCGTTGTGTGCACATCATAGCCTGATTGTAAGGCGAGGGCCTATGTTTTGGCCTATAACGTCACAACGCATCCCTTGTTAGTTATATAGTGTTGTTGTTGTTTTGTGTGCATGAAATATCATAAGTGAATTTGATAAGCAACATTGAGTAATGAATCAATACCTTGTCGCGACTTATTTTCCTTAGAAATGGTGGAGTTTCAGATTTGTCGCGTTCCAGCTTCTTGGGACCACTTTCCCATCATGGGAGATCAATTTGTAAGCTCCTTGCCCGACGACTTTTGTGACTTGATAAGGTCCTTCTTAATTAGCTTCGAGTTTGCCAACATTCAACTCTTGGGTATTTTGGAAAACCTTTCTTAGTACCCAATCGCCTACTTGAAACACCTTTGCTCTAACGTGTTTGTTGTAACTCCAAGCTACCCCCTGCCTGTATGCCGCCATACAGATTGATGCTTCATCTCGTAACTCGTCAACTGTATCTAGATTATGGAACAAGTTGGCTAGATTTGACTCTTCAGTAATAAGACCATATCGGCATGTGGGCAATGTTATCTCGACTGGTAACACATCTTCACATCTGTACACTAGTGAGAAAGGTGTATGCCCAGTAGCGGTCTTAGGAGTCGTCCGATCCGACCAAAGAATAAGGGGTAACTCGTCGGCCCATCTTCCTTTAGTTTCATTAAGGCGTTTCTTCAAGTTGTTCATGATCACTTTGTTGCTTGCTTCCGCTTGACCATTAGCCTGAGGGTAACGCGGAGTAGACATCACTAACTGAATATTGTACACTTGTACTGCTGGCAAAAAGATCTTGTTCTTTCGTTGATGAATTGAGATCCGTTGTCACACACTATGGTTGATGGTACCCCGAATCTGCTGAGGATGTTTTTCTTAATGAAGGAGATGACCTGTGTATCCTTTACTCTTTGAAGGCTTCAACTTCGATCCACTTAGAGATGTAGTCGATCATGGCTAATATGTAAACACGTTGTCCCGAAGCTGGAGGGAGTTTTCCTACGATGTCCATTCCGCACTTCATGAATGGCCAAGGGGAAGTTATAGGGTGTAACAACTCCGGTGGTTGATGTGGAATTGGTCTGTGACGCTGGCACGCGTCACACTTTTGAGCGAACTCAACTGCATCCTTGTTCATGGTGGGCCAATAGTAGCTCATCATGCTCGCCTTTTTTGCCAAATTGCGAACCCCAGTGTGGTTTCCACGTTTCCCGTCATGTATATCCTGTAAGACCTTATGTACTTCTTCTTCTTTCACGCATCTTGCGTATAATCCTGAAGACATCCACTTGAACAAGATGTTATCCTTAATAGCGAAAGTAGAAGCTTTTACCTTGAGTCGTCGAGCTTCTCTTTGTCATCTGGTAGAATTCCATCTCGTAACCATCTTAGGTAAGGTGTTACCCATGAAAGAGTTGCATCCGAATCCCGAACCTCGAACATGTATGCTTCTTTTGTTATAGAAGGTGCATCTAAGTGTACAAATGGTATCCTGTTATACTCCTTGGGTCAATCGCAGATCCAAGATTTGCTATGGCGTCGGCTTGCGCGTTAGCATTTTGAGGTACTTGCTTTATCTCAAAGTGCTTAACGCCCTTGATAATTACTTGAACTTTCTCCAAGTATGCCTTCATTTTTGAATCCCTGGCAACATACGAATTTGTGACTTGATTGACAATAAGTAACGAATCACATATTACCTCGATTTCATGCACGTTCAATTCCTTGGCGATAATTAATCCTGCGATGAGTGCCTCATATTCTGCTTTATTTTTGGTAGCCTTGAACGTGCATCGAATATCCTGAGCTATTCTATCCCCCTGTGGCGACTTCAAGACTACCCCCCATCCCTATGCCTACTTGATTCGACGCTCCATAGATGTGCATCAACCATTTGCCGTTGCTTAGCGATCTTTCCACCTGTAATATTTCTTGGTTTTTTCCTTCTGGTAGGGTAGGAGTGAAGTCAGCCACAAAATCCTCCAAAGCTTGAGACTTAATTGCTGTTCGTGGCTCGTAAGTGATGTCATGCCCGTTGAGGTGAATTAACCACCTCGTCAAGAGACGTGATAGTTCCGGTTTCGACATAACACTCTTCATTGGAAAGTTAGTTCTCACAGTAATAGAGTGACTTTCAAAATAAGGACGTAACTTAATACAAGCCAGTACCAAAGATAGTACGAGTTTTTCAACGTGTGAGTACCTGGTCTCCGCATCAAGTAGAGTTTTACTTACATAATAGATAGGTAATTGGTTTCCATCTTCTTCTCGAATCAAGATGGCACTTACGGCTGCCTTTGTGACCGCCAGGTAGACGTACATCATTTCTCCTTGCTTGGGTTTGGATAGTACTTGTGGTTGAGATAGATATTCCTTCAATTCCCTGAAAGCTTCTTCATGTGCCTCTGTCCACTCAAACGACTTGTTTTTCTTCAAGACGTCGTAAAATAACTTGTTTCCGTCCGATGACCTGGATATGAACCTGTTGAGCGCTTCTACTCGTCCTGTCAACTTCTGGACGTCTTTGACGCATCTTGGCGATTGTAACTCCATTATCACCTTGATCTGGTCCGGACTTGCTTCGATTCCTCTCTGCGTCACTATGTAACCCAGAAATTTGCCCGACGTAACTCCAAAGGAGCACTTGGTTGGGTTTAACTTCATCCGATAACTCCGTAGAATCTGGAATGCATCTTCCAAATGCCGTATGTGATCTTTCGCCTTCAAGGATTTGACTAACATGTCGTCGATGTATACTTCCATTGTATCCCCCAGTTTTCCTGAAACATCTTATTAACCAATCTCTGATAAGTAGCACCTGCGTTTTTTAATCCAAAAGGCATAACTTTATAACAATAGATCCCTTGATTTGTTACAAATGCGGTTTTATCTTGGTCGTCGGGATGCATCTTGATCTGATGATATCCACTAAACGCGTCCATGAAAGTTAAAAGCTCACGCCCTGCCGTGGCATCCACCATTGCGTCAATATGAGGCAACGAGAATGAATCTTTGGGACATGCTTTATTTAAATCGGTGAAGTCGACGCAAACGCGCCACTTCCCGTTTTTCTTTTTGACGACAACCACATTTGCTAATCAATCGGGATATTTTACCTCCCTAATTTTTTCAGACTCGAGTAGGGATTTTACCTCATCATTTATTACCTGATTTCATTCGGGTGCGAACTTACGCCTTTTCTATTTATATGGTGGGACTTTTTGATTAACGTTGAGTGTTGTGATGGTTTCTCACACACTCACAAGAATACGAAATCTATTGTAGTAGTACATCAGGATCGAATCACAGGGATTATATCTGCTTTAGCTAATTCTAGAACTAATTTCTAAGTCAAAATATAATGATTGTAGTGTAATTCTAACTATGAAAGCAAGTAAAACAAGTAAATTAGGATAATGAAAAATATATGAGAAAGCAAAGTTCTAAGGCAAGGAATCCCCACAACTTTGATCCACGGAGTTCGAATCCCACTCTTACCTAAACTGAGTTTGGTATTTTTGTTATGAAGGCTATTGTCTAATGTCGTAAATTATCTTTTCTCAAAGTATAACCCAATGTACTTTTATCAAATTAAGAACGCACTCTCGTGACGAAACAAAACCGATAGAAACCCTTTAAGTACTTAGAAATCTAGATGGTAAACCGAAATTGCCCCACTCTTGTGATGCTTCAAACTTGACTCAAACACCTAGAAGTTCTATGACAATCAACCAAATGAGAAACTAATCTTAAGTTCAATTCTAGTTTTTCCAAATAGATAGAACCACCTCTCGATGTGTTCTATCTATTTTGTTTAAAGTCCCACTTCTTTCCTTTGCTCCATAAGATCTACCATCATTCTCTTGATCTCAAATTCTTCTTTAAAGTCCAAAAACACCATCAAAATACCTATAAAAAGAAAACACACTTGTGTAGACTCCATATCTCAAATAATATGAAAATCCCACAAAACCACTAGAAACTAACCCTAAAAAGAAAGAAAACTATATCTAAAATGCACATGCAAACCATGCAAATTAAGATGACATCAAAATACCCCATACTTAGACTTTGCTTGTCCTTAAGCAAAAATCAAATTTCAGCCACAAGTGCAAGAAAGAAATAATTGCCTCAACTTGTTCAAAACCTCATGGTTCATGCTAATTGAAAGATCAAAGACAGGTGCCATCATTGCATATCATTGTCATTAAACAAGAAAGCCCTTCTTAGTCCCTAAACATCACAAGGATAATGTATTTCACTCACTCTCAATGTGTTTAGGGGTAATCAATAACACTCAAGTCTTAACTTTAAAAACCATATACCATATGCTTGCATCAGAGTCCTAAATCTCCACCACTTGGGACAATGCACATGACATAAATCAAGAATACTTTTATTAGGTTGTAATGAGGCCAAGGTAAGGAAAAAAGGGTAGGGAATTATTTAGTCTTGTGGTGCTAAATCCGGGAAAGAGGAAACTAACCAAATCAAACAACACACCAAACTTAACTTTTCTTTCAATTTCTTCTTGTTCACTACTTTTCCAGAACCAAACTTCAACTCCATTAACAACTTTATTATTTCAAACTTGTTTTTCTTTTTCATTGTTTTTCTCTTCTTTTTTTTTTTAACTAACTACTTGCTTTATTTCCAACAATCACCTTCAACACCAAAAACATACAACTTCTTCAAGCTTGGCTCACACTTGGCAAACTTTTTAAAAATATCCTAATTCCCGGATGGGTAGAAGGCTAAAAATAGGCTCGGGATGCTTTGTGGAGCTTCAAAAATAAGGTTATAAAAGGCTAGAACATGGCTTGAAACACATGAAATTATATGTAAAGGTAGTCAAGGGATTATGGCTAACAAAACAAACGCCTCTAACATTTCTATGTCATGAACAAAAGTCATATATGTGGTCTTGAAAAAGGTTATAACGCAAGTTCTAGAGATTAAGTAATCAAAGCAAGAATCACATACAGAAAATAAATGGACAGATAAATGAAGTGCATTAAGCCAGAAATCTCACAAGGCTTTCATCTAGGGACCTATCCAAGCTATAATCTCATCAATAACTCCATGCTAGGCAATTCATCCAAGAACAATCAAATCAATGCATTTTTAGAGAAATTGAAAGCTTAGCATCATAGGCAATCATTCAATCATAGTGGTATCATTCTTAAGCAAGGATATTCATCAAATCATCTTAAGACTCTTTTTTTTTTATTTTTTTAGACTCAACAAAAATAAACATGCAAGAAAAATAAATATGCAATGCAAGACTAACTAAAGGGAATACGCCCTACCCCATACTTAAAACCTATATTGTCCCCAATATAGAAATTAAAGAAGAGGAAGAATGAAACTGACAAATTATATTGCTCGGGTTGCCTCCCGAGAAGCTTCTTTAAGGTCAATAGCTTGACCTTTCACCAATGTCAAGTCTTCGGATCGGAAGGGTCGGTGATAGCCAACTCAATCGGATCAGGTTCTTTGTAAGGCTTATGTCAAAATTTTCGAACCTTGAAATGCCCCGAGTTCTTGTGCCAAAGCTCAACAAAATCATCTTTAAGAACTCGGTAGGTATAGTCTCGACCTTCTTGTACTCTTGCTTCTAGGGATCATATTTGACTTATGACGAGTAAGGAGCACTTGATCCCCTGGCTTGAATTCAAATTGTGCTCGATCTTTAGAAAATATGGCCTTCATACACCTCAAAGTAGAGGGTAACAGATTCAACTCTGGCATATGGACTTCTAGCTCGGCCAACAAGACCTTATATGCAACTTTTCAACGTACAGGAGATTCCATTGACACCTCTAAATATGGATCTTGAAGCTTTGGTGGTGGAACATATGGAACTACTTTCTCCATGGTGGGATAAGAAGGTGTCCCGTCTTCTTCAACAAGGCAATTAGGTTTTGTGGTCTCTTTAGCTTTCATTGGCTCCACCTCTTTAGATTGAAGTTCCTTGCCATTCTTCAAATTCACAGCTAGAATTTGACCTTTTAAATTCTCCTCATGGTGGCCTGGTAGAGCACCCAAAGGCCTATGAGCATTGCCTGCGTTTTGATCCACTTAAGTCTTCATCATCTTTTGTTCTTTTGCAAGTGCTTGCACCTTATTAGCCAACTCTTGCATCTCAACCATCATATTTTCCATAGCAATCAACTCATGAGATTTCTTAGGAGACATTGGTGGAATCGGGGAAGCTCGAGCTTGATAGCCTGATTTCAACTCAAAGCGATGAGTTGTAACATGAGGAAACACGACCCCTGAGATTGGGTCACGACTAGTGAGCAACATATACTCGCGAAGAGTATTGGGTTGTGGTGGAAGAGGTGCCCTTGTAGCTTCAACTTTTGATAGCTCAACCTCAAGTTGTTCAAATCCTTGCAAGCGGGCATTCATATAAATCAGTCAACTTTTCGCCTTCCTAACCGCCAGCCTCCCTTGCATTATATATATAGTCCCGACCTCCAAAGCATGTACCTTTCATCTATTCTTAGAAGTCAACAGGCAGCCAACAACTAGTTGGCATTTCATCTTGAGAGCCAGCTTGCACACACATTTGAAGAAATAATATAGGTAACATTTTGCTCCCATATTAACACCTCTTGCTTCCATTTTTCTTTCATACTAACAATCTTGCAAATATTACAAAAAAGTAACAACCAGTACGTTTTGCATTTCACAAGTGCAAGGGAAAAATGGAGGTATATTATGAAGTTATAGTATCCAAAATTAAACCAGCTTAATTATATTATTGCACATATACTTTAGATTCTAACTTAAATTAATCTACTCATATAAATTCATGTACACTTACAAATTCACCAAACATAAAAAAATGACCCTGTCCAACGGACGGGCATATCTTAGGTAAATGGATATATACAAACTATGATGATGAACTATGGTGGCTAATAAAAAATAATAATCTAGTTTTGAAAGTTTGTATTAATAAATTCTCGTACCTTGTACTGGTCTAATTCAAAATAATTTTATAAGCATTATTTTAACTTCTTCTTAGAACCTTATTCCCCGAGAAACTTTCACATCAGAATCATATTTTCTTCGACAATAAAAATTACAAAGTGTTGATTTGATTAGGAGAGAAGAGTGGGCAATGATTTTTGAGATGGTGAAGAAAGTGATAAGTTGAAAGTGTTTTAGAAAAAGTTTGAGAAACAAAAAGTAGTAAACACTGTGTCATGTCTTCAATCAATTATTTTCTCATTTTTTGAGCATTTAATAAAATTTTCAATAATAGATAAAAGAAGAAAGAAAATAGTGGAGTTGAATCAATTAATGACAAAAGATAAATTAAACAACAGATGATAACCTCATCCAAACCAATTCACTCTAATCGAGTTTATACATGAACTTAACCTCAATCAATGCAATTGGCGTTTGTAAAAGCTAAATTCGTCCAATCAAACCTAATAATGAATGAACCAAACATCTTGGTTACGTATGATTAAAGATAGACACATAATAGTTTTTAGCGTATTAGTGGTGAGGGGTGGTTTATTTTTGTGGTAAGTGGGAGAAGAAGTGTTTTGTTGTTAATGTATTAGTGGGGAGGGGTAGTTTCTAATTAGATGCCAAAACAAATGCAAATTTTATTAATTAATTTTTTTTTCCTAAATACATTGTTGTGATCATGGCCTAATTAAAAAATTATTAATTACTATATTTTTTCAACAATTGTCACATGTCACAGTTTTTAACACTAACTAGTTATGACCCGGGCTTTGCCCGGAGACTTTTTCAAATAAAAATTTTAATATATTAATTTATATATAATATAGGTATTATAATTTAAATAGTTAAAACATTAATAAAAATAATGAAACTAATAATTGCATATGTATAAAAATATTATTTACTTGTAATATCATTTCCATAAACATAAATAAGTCAACGATCTTGACCCGTTGGGTCAACCAAAACCCGTAAGAAAACCTCAAAAAATTGATCAGTTCAAACCGTAAATTTTAATGATATGAACCATACTTGATCCTAACCAAAATGACCGAACCAACTTGATTAACATTAAGGGATCATTATTTTCAATTTATTTATTTAGAAATTCGTAATATAAAAAAATCAACATACTTATGAATAGAAATTTCAAAAGATGTCATAATTTTAAATAGAAAAATAATATAAGAAAAAAATCAATATAACAATATGTAATTAAAAATCTAATAAATATTAATTAAAAACAAATCCATAATTCAAGATATAGATCATATTACTATAAAGTTGTCATACCATTATGGATTTATGGATAAAAAATCAATATAAAAAATAAATCCCATATTAATATCATTTCCATAAACATAAATAAGTCAACGATCTTGGGTCAACCAAAACCCGCAAGAAAACCTCAAAGAATTGATCAGTTCAACCCGTAAATTTTAATGATATGAACCATATTTGATCCTAACCGAAATGACCGAACCAACCTGATTAACATTAAGGGATCATTATTTTCAACTTATTTATTTAGATATTCGTAATATAAAAAAACATACTTATTTATAGAAAATTTTAAATGATGTCATAATTTTAAATAGAAAAATAATATAAGAAAAAAAATTAATATAACAATATGTACTTAAAAATCTGGTACATATTAATTAAAAAAATTCATCATATAAGGATAGAAAGTCAATATAAAAAAATCTAAAAATAAATATAAAATTTTAGTACCATATAAAAAGAAACATTTTAATACTTATATAAAAATTTAATATAAAGAATAAAAAAATATTAAAAATCCATAAATAAAATATGGTCCATAATTATCATACGAACACAAAACTACATTAAGGCAAAATTTCAAAAACGTTTATGTGGCTAAATAATATAGTATGTATATAAATTATATGTACAATATATATGGATAGAGAAAAATCATATGAATAGAAAACTAATGTGTATCTAGAGTAGTATATATAGATAGAGTAGTATTATAATATTAAAAATTTATTATTATAAATAGAGTGACCAAATTACATGTATATAATTTACATAAAAATTTATCCATTCTCATAATAAATTGAAAAAAAATAATTAAATAAGCTGAGTGCATAAAATTGAAAATTACATAAGGTGATTGAATTACATAATATATAATTAATTAAAAAAATCATTATTAAAAATAGGGTGGCTATATCATAAATTCTAAATGACGAATCTGCCCAAAAGTGCTTCAGGTTTAGAAGATATATATTGATATATGAGTTTAGTTTTAGTATTGTACTATATTAGATATCCCACCCACTACTTTTGACTTCATCGGTTTCTTCTTCTCCATAATCGACAAGTTGACCTTTATCGGTTTGGTGAAGTTTAAAGTGGCCCATATTGACAATATTATTTATATATTATTTTATCTCCTCTTATATGGTTAGGTTATTGTTAGGATATCTTCTTGTTACATAAACCTATTTAGTAGCTCCTATTAGTTAGAGCAATATTTCTCTATAGCCCATAAAAAAACAATATTTCTATATAAAAACCCTTCACTAATTAACGAAAGTACTGATGTTTTACAAAACAATATTTCTCTATAGCCCATACGTTGAATCAAAGATCAAGATGAAGATAGAACAAAAACCTTACAACTACAAGGCCGGGCTCTTACTAATACTAGCCTTTTTCATAGCCTCATCCACGACGAATCCTCAAAGCGGTGGCCAACACGACGGCGGATCAACTCCGGACGGAAGCTCGGTTTCTTCCAAGGCAGAAACCCTAAGTCACGTCCTAGGCCTCGTGGAGGCCTTCCGGTCCTTCGACTCTGACAACGATGGGCTCATAACCATGGAGGAGCTCGGTGGAATCATTGGCTCGCATGGTTACAACGTGACTGACCAAGAGGCTCGATCCATCATACAACAAAACGAAAAGAACAAGGACGGACTCTTGACTCTAACCGAGTTTCTTGAGTTCAACACCAAGGACATGGACCTTGGAAACTTGGCGACGTTCCTTAGGGTTGCGGTTCAAGATTTGGATATGGATGCAAACGATTTCGTGACGGGTGCAGAGCTTTGCGAGGTGATTGAGGAGAACGAGATGGTGTTGCCCATGGCGGTTTGCCAACAGATCATTGGATCCATGGATAGGGACGGGGATGGCACGGTGAGCCTTGAGGATTTCCGGCTTATTGTGAACGCCCTTCTCTAGAAGTCAACTTGATCATCTAGTATGCGTGTCATGAATCAATAGAAATGGTGATAATATAAGGATTGCATATCTTGTCTTGTGTATGACGGTAAGATCGAGTTACCTTTCTATTATAACAACATACATAGATACATAACGTGGCTAAGTACGTTTAGGATTAGTGTTATAGTTTGATTATGAGTCATGAAGGTTTATAAGGCTTACTTCTATTTGGTGGCATGTAGACATGTCAATCGGGTCAGATCGGTCGAGTTCGGGTTCGATTTAAAACGGATTCGGTTCATTACAGGTCATGGGTCAATCGGATCGGGTTGTTGCGGGTTTTTGGTCGGATCGCGTTGACCAGCAGGTCTAAAATATCATTTTTCTTATGATTATTAAAATCAAATTCTAATTAAATGATAGTTTCTAATTATAATATATTATTTATATGTATTTTAATAATAAAATATATTATAAATTTCAAAAAAAAATTATAAGTTCTATAAATATCCTAAATCGGTCAACCCAACAGGTTTCAGGTTCAATTTATTTCGGGTTTTGGGTTCAAAATATCGGGTCTTGATCCTAAAATTATCGGACGGTTCGGGTTTGCGGGTTAGTTCAGGTTTTAACAGCTCTGTAACACCCCTATTTTACAACATTGGGTATTACCGCCAGTGACCTCGGACTTTACCGTCCAAAGTCACCCAAGGCTTTTAGAATGATATAGAACAATAATAATGCGGAAATAAACATAATCCATTAAAATAGGAAAGGTGCTCCCGAAGGAGACTTAGTTCGTACAGAACATCTTACATTGTCTTCAAACTTAAAGTTACTCGGAATCGAAAGGCAAAACCAGCTTGTTCTTGAAACACAGCGAAACTAAAACCAAAACGAAATGATAAATACATCTTAAAAGTTCTTGTTCTTCCTTTGTCTTCACTTCACGCCTTCGTGGGGTTCCTAGATTCTGGCATAATTCGCGAGGGGCGAGAGAATGCCAGGCAACATGCGGAAAAGAAGAATTAGTCTAAGAGACTAAGCAAGCGGGAATGGAACTTCCCGAGGGTATTTCGGTACTTTCAAATTTTATCGAAGGAGATATTAGGGTTGTGTTTACGATGAGGCTTATTTATGTGGGGTTTTAATGGTATGAAAGATAGCGTATCTCGAGCGGAGATAGCTCGATAATTTGAGAGAAGAGCTACTAGATTGTAGCCTTCTTTTAGAATCGATGTTATCTTGGGAACGTTATTAATTCATACAAGTTAAAAACCTCTCGCGCCGTGAGCGGACTGAGAGCCGGATCGATCATTTGAGACCGGTCCAGTTTTGGTATCTTAAATGTGCATTGGGCACTTATCTTTTATAGTGACGAAAGGTAGTCGATTTCATTAATGATTTTTAAAGGGGGTGGGGGCTCGGATGGCCCGATCCACCAAGGGGAAACCCAGTTTCCCGACACTTAGCTAGAGTGCGCTCATCCCTCCTTGCAATCGGAGCGGATAGGACCATGATCCTGAAAGTCGTACTTCAAACACGTAGGCATTTACGACTTAGTAAGATTATATAGAGGCGTCGGCTATTCCGCGCCCTCACTAGTTCGTTCGACGTTGATCTCTGCACGAGACCTTAAACAACCAAGGCCACAACCATACTAGCATAAATAGTCCTATCAAATAATAATAGCGAACTATACTAACAATGGTCGTTATAACTAACAATCGATATTTCCTAGGTTCATTCGTTACTTAGCACACAAGTTGTTCCCAACATTGAGAATTTCAAGGAAATAGATATAAAAGGTCACAAGGGGGAATTCCACTTGCCTTAGCTTTCACGCGTCTACTATCGAGCTTGACGGAAATATTTGATTCGCGATTTCGAGCGAGAATCCCGACCTATCGACACGGAATTTACGAGCGAACTTTAAATACGGATTCCTCCTAACGCTCGGATTCTCTTTTATATATTTATATAAGAGAAAAAGAATTCTAAATTATTAGGATAATAATTTAGGTGGTCATTTAAAATAATAATATTCCTTTATTATTATTTTAATTTTTTTGTAATATCCCTTTTTATTCCATATAATAAAATCCTTATTTAATATTATTAAAATAATTTTCTTTAATTTCACTTGCTACATTCTTGATATAATTAAGCAAGTTTTAACATTTCATAAAAATAATATACTTCAGTTAAAGGGTATTTTTCATTTAAATATATAAACTCTCATTAAAATTATAAGGAGTTCTACTTAACCTTTTTACAACCTTATCTTAATTAAAATATTACTTGTAAATTTCCAAAAGTTCCTTAAGGAACTTAAAGTATTATTTTCTCATTAAGAATATTTTATTAATAATATTCCCTTAATAGAATCTTATTTGATTATATAATTCATATTAAATAAAGCTAATAGACTTATTATCTATTTTCTTAGAAATTTCCATAATTAGGACTTTCTATTTTCTTTATAAAGTAACTTCCTAAAATTAACATATATTAAATTAATCTTATTTATTTTATTCTCATATTTCTTTTCATATTATATGACTTATAAAATATATGATCATGGCTTATAAATATATTACTTTACTTATGGATATAATATCCTAGGTTATAAAATAGTATCTTTTCCATATCTTAATTATTTCTTTTCATGCAAGTAATCCACTTAACTATGTAATATCATAAGATCAATATAAGGTCATAATTCTTATATTTAACTTAGAACTTATGTCTTGTATTAAATCTCTACAATTCATTTAGAATAATTATCATTATACTATGTCATAAGTATTTTATCATCACTACCATATGGTATAACTAAGACCATATAATAACCTATATTGTATATTAATTTATTGTCACATTTATCATATTATAATAAAAGCTTATAACTTGTATTAACCCTTACACTTAGAGATATGTTAAACTTTATGTTTTATTAAGTAATGACTTTATTTAACATATCTATCATTATTATAATTAAATTCATATAACATGATATTCTCTACACTTTTATGGACATGGCAACTTTAAATAATATGTTTATTATTATTAGCAATAGTTTCATATATCTTTAAATTTCTCTATATCTAAAGACATGCAACATTATCTTACATAAATCATATTTCATTATAAAGGAGATATCCTTATTATTAAGAACTATATTTCATATGCTAGTAATTTTATAAAATAACTTTTTGTAAGAATCTTTTAATATTATAAATATCACATGTCTAGCATAATATTATAATCATGGTATGATTTAAATAATATAATGGAATTATATTTACCATAGTAACTAATATCTTTTCCTATCTAATTTATTTTGTCTCTACAACTAACAAGATCTACTTAATATATTTACTTGATTTAATCTAACTTATTTATTTTACTTATTTAAAATACATAGCTAAATCAATTTAATAAAAGTAGGGATTTTAGAATTATACTGATGTTCTGTATTACAGAATGCAGGGAAGAGGCAGGGGAGAGGACCGGCGGACAGGGGCGGCGCGACTCGGGCTCCGGCGAGGCAGGCGGCGGCGCGAGGAGGGAGGCGGCGGTCGACGGTGGTGCTCCGGTGGGGGGCTGGGCAGCGGCCGGCTGCTCCAAGGAGAAAAGAGGGGATTTTGGTGGTGTTTTGAATGGGAAACTAAAGCTTGAATGGGCTGATTTTTAGAACTATGGAGAGTAATTTGCAAGAAGGAGGAGAAAGAGTTGAAGATGTGAGTGCTAAAGGTTGATAGAAGGCCCTTTATATAGGCGATTTGGAAGAGCTTGGCAATCCATGCCAATGGTGGAAGAGCAATGGAGGAGGAGGAGGTGTTCTAGCATTGGCCAAAGGTGTGTTTGTTGGTGGTGATGGGAGGATGATGCAAGAAGGAAGGTCTTGCAAGGCATGGAAGTGAAAGAAGAGCATGCAATGGCTCAATTTGAAACTACGTCAATCAATCAAACATCATTCTGATGTCTCTAAAAAGAAGAAGAAGAAATAGTTGATATAAAATAAAAAAGGTGGGGTGATTGAGTAAGAATTTCACTTGATCTAGCGAAATAGAGAGGGGGGCGTGTGGAGTGAGTTGCAAGAGGTCTCGGGTTCAAGTCCCGGCTCTTGCATTCTTTTTACAAGACTTTTAATTGGATTTTAATGCCTTAGTGTTATTCATTTTATTTAATAAAAATTCAAGCTTCAATAAGGCATTATTTTTATTTGAATGCCTTTTTATTTATTCTTGACCCTTATAATATATTATTGGATTTTACTTAATTTAATTTACTTGATAATCTCTTTTTAAAGAGAAAATAAGGGTTATTGTAATATATTAGAGATTCTCTTTTTATTTAGAGAAAAGAATTTATAACTTTGGAATATCGCGGATATTACAAGCTCTAGTGGCACGTCCATTATACATATTACGCACACTCTGTGATGGCTAGTTAGGAAAAAAATATTTTCTTTTAAGTTAAACATTAGATTGACCGCTGATAAATTGAACGTCAACCTAGAGCAAGCTAACGAATGAAAACTACAAGTTTTAGATGATTCGAAACGGAGTCCGAAAGGAAAGGTAGCTTATTTGTAGTCACATAATTTTCTTATCTACAAATATGTGAAATTTAAACCGCCCTAAATAATGTCGTGAAACGGTCCTAATAGACATAAGTTCGGATTTCAAGCTTGATAAGCATTAAACAAAACCAGAATCTCAGGCTCCGTTCCGCATTGCTTATTTGGTTGCTTACCAGCACCTAGAAAAAATCCAAGAAGTATTTTGAAACATAATTCATAATTATATAAGTTGTCATTATAAACTCTTGTTTTCTTTAATTGTATCATGAAATATTTTAGTCCCTGGTCAAAAATTTGTTGGCCCCTACAATAAGAAGTTCTTGGTTATGTCCCTAAATATGATGATATTTTATGATGAAAACTATGTAATGCTTTATGATCTAATGATTATACAAAACTATATATGCATTAAAATTCAAGCTATCTAGTGTTTCTGGAACAAAGGAAGGAAAACCCTTAGTTATTTTATGCTTATGATAAGTATATGTGATGAAAACACCATCTTTTTGTTGTAGTGTATCTGTGTATGTGATGAAAATCAGAATATGTGTTAATGATAAGTATATTGTGGCATTGTTTCCTTGGTAATTAATTAGGGACATTGGATCCATTCTCTTAGTATTTGATAATGGAATTTGTGAGATCTTTTTTTGACATTTGAATGAATGTACTCAAAACACACGTTTTAAAGAAAACCTCTATATACATTGTACAAATTAATGTCATGTGAATCTACTATTAATGTGGGATATATGTTTCTTTCCTACATTGGCATGTTACATGCACAATATTTATTAACAACGAATTAAAACCTCCAAAACGTTACACTATTAGACAATATAAATAGAATGGGTACAAGTCCTTATTCTTATGCACATGCTAGCTAGTTCTTAACATCAATCCCTTGCTATATCCTTCTTACACTAAATCCCTCGCTAAAAAATTTTCATGGCCAAAGTTTTTTCATGCCAGCCTTGTTCTTATGTTTGTTCTTGTTCTCACAGGTAATATGGAAATCAAATCTCATATATATATATATTCCATAATTTTTGCTTTTGATGAAATCAAGTCTGTTATGGGCATCATCATTAAAAAATAAATCCTAAAAATTTCCATAAATTTTATTTTTCTTTCAATTAATCTCATTGTTGAGTATTATATGCAGTTACAGAACAGTTTGAGCAAACGAATGCACAAGCACCACCGGTCTGTGTGGTGGATCCGAATGATTGTGATTTAGCAAGTTGTAGAGCAGCATGCTTTAAGAAACATGGATTTGGACAATGCGCCGAACGGGAAGGAGGGCTCAATCCTAAATATAAATGCATTTGCACTGGAATCACATGTTAATTTTATTTTATTTATTATGAAAAATAAGTTTAATGAGAGACTTATATACGGTAATTAGTTTTAAATAGCATATATATGTACCTCGATTATCAATAATTAAAAATTCAAAAAGTATTGATAGATATTTATATGAGTTGCTTACAATTGTGTATTTATTGATCGAGTTGTGCATATGCCGAAGGTTTCAGAAAAAAGAAAGTCACAAATTAATTTTTTTGAATTGCACAAAAAAAAATGGAACCGTTGCGCACTCTACCATCGAAGTGTCCATTCTTCGAGAAAAATTGTAGATTGACACCCCTCAGCTTTTCATTTTGTGACAAAAATTACCTAATCCGTGTACAAATATTTTTTTAAATTATATTTCTTCTTTTTAAAGGTTTTAAATATTAAAAAATAATAATTTATATATCTTTTAGTTCTATAAGATTCTTAGTGCAATTTTTTTTTTAAATTTTTTTTTGTATTAAAATATATTGGATAAGATGAGTAATATGCTAAAGTCTAAAGCAATATCATAAAATTATAGATTTCATTTTATCATTTATAAGAAAATAATGTCATTACTTTTATTATTTGATTAATATAATTTTTTAGTAAGATTGTAGAAGGCAAGAAAGGCACTTCGACATTACAACATAAAAGACGGGATTCAAACTAGTGACCTAGTAGTATAATGTTGTCGCCGTCAACTACCTGTCATGATAATAAAGCTTGGTTGATCTAAGAGAAATCCCAACATAATCCCTATACTTTTCTTCAAAATGAAGAACCAACTCCCATATTCTCCAAAAAAAATTCAGTCTAATTCCAACTGATTCTCTATTTTGGAGAACATCACATTTAATACTTTTATTCTTACAATATAAATTACAATACTTAATTATATACTAAATTAGAGTTTACTGAATTACATTATGAAATACTATAACTAATCATACAATTAAAACAAAATAAAATGTTGCAAATCATACATAAATAAACTATTTGATTATTTAATCAGTGTACACTACATAGCAATTCAAGATATAATAGATTTATTTTCCATCTAAATTTGGTTGGAAGTTTAAGTATTATTTTGATTTTATTTGCTCAATCTACCACCATCAATTTTTTGGGTTTATTTTTTATAGTTATTTTTTTTTCAAATTCAAATTAATGTGGTTCTCGTAGATATAAAATTGTGAATACAAATAGCCAACAATAATATTTTGTCTTTTTTAAGAAAAATGATATTATGTCTTCCTATGTTTTTATATCATACATATTATTTATTAAATTTTTTTTTCTAAAAGAAGAATCTCAAGTTTTTGAAAGGAGATAAATAGTCAATTTTTAAATATAGTCTTTCAAATAAAATTTTTAAATACTTATTATATTTTAATATTGAGAAAAATCAACATAAATGTGAAGCATTTATTTGACTTGATATGGATAACTTTATAAGTTGTATAGATAGATTCTTACAATTTAGTTTTTGCGTTGTGCTTGGATTAACCCTAAATCTTATAATTTCATTTCATACTTGTTTTGTTTCCTCATTTTCTATCTATTATATGATCCAACTATTAGGTTTGACTTTGTTGTTTCAAATTCATATCTTGGGGAGTTCAAATTATTAAATTTTTTTGATGACACGTCGTGATAATAATCTCTTACAATTGCTATTTTCTAAAGGTTATTTCTGCATGTTCTTGGTTGTATTGGAATGCCTCTTTGGTTGCCACATAATCACCTCTATTTATATTACAATTCTGGTTAGTCGTCCTTTTAGATTTTCCTATTTATTATATCAAATCTCTTCTATTAAGTGATCATTTAATGGTAATGTTACTTTTTTGATAGTAATCATTGTGGTGCTATTTCCTATTTCAAATTGGATTTATTTTTATGATAGGGATCTCTTTTTTCTAAATCTGATTATATTTAATGCACTATAAATATTTGTCTGCATTTATCACTGTTAATCATTTACTTCTACTTACATTAATGATTTTCACTACTTAAATAACATACTACAATCCATCTCTATTTCCTAGTGGAGAAATACCATTTATTACCCTATGTCATCTTGTATTTATTCTTTTTGCATGCCTCTTCATATCTAGGTCATACCTTCTCTAGTTCTTTTCTATTTAAGTACTACTCGAAGGGCTTATTGTTCTATGTCCTGTCCTTTACAAAATTAATTGAGTTGTGAAAATACCTTGCTTCTCTTGTGCCTTCAGCCATGTTTGAGTCCTTTACATATTAGGATGCTCTTGTGAACTTCCCTGAGCTACCTTCTTTTCATACCTTTATGGAAATCGAGTCTGTCCCAATAGTTGCTATTTTCTCACAAAATCAACCCTTACATGCTGAGATCATGTCTGATCACCTCAGCCCTAATGGACCTCTTTCTTGTCATGAAGTCCTATCCTACCAATCTGATGAAAATATTTCTCCACCATCTGATGTTGTGTTTGTTCCTTCTTCTTCCATTCTACAACCAAATACTTCCACTTCTGCTCTTCCTCTTCCAAAACCAATTGTTATTCCATCTGTTCAAAAGTACTTGCACGCGCTCATGCACTTTACTCTTTTCCTCAAAATGGTGAAAGAACCAGGTTCTACCACCCTTATAAATGGAAAAATGAAAGAAGCTTGGAAAGACTTGGATATGGGAGAGTTTCAGTTCAAATAGTTCTCAAATTTCTAGATCATGTTCAAGTTTGCTAATAGGGAGTCAAGAGATCTGGTTTTCAGCAAAATGCCATATCATGTTCAAGGAAAGTTAGTAGCTCTTTACGCTTTTTATCTTAAGTTCAGTCCTACTAATGATGAGGTGTGAGAGCTGATATTTGGGCAAGAATCCCTTCCTTATACTATTATCTTTTCACACCCTCGACTCTTGATTTAATCCTTAGGGATAATCTTATTGGTTATTTCATTAGACACCATGACCTTTCAAATTCTAGGAACAAGATGAAGTTTTGTAAAGTTCTCATTAAGCACTAATGTCTCTATGCCCCTCAAAGGTTGTGTTAAAATCCTTGCCCATGATAATTTTGAGATAACCCTTAAGGTTTGGTATGAAGCCATATCTCTTGGTTGTGGTTATTGTGGTGAGCCTGATCATTTCTTTGATGAATGCCCTCTTAACAATATTCAACCAAGGAAATTTAAAGTTGAGTGTTGATTCCAATACTACTGATGTTGATCTTATTAAACAAACTCGACAAAAGTTGCATGGTGATTTCGTGGGAAGATCTGTTAACCTAAAAACTTCTACTGCCTTAACCTTTGTGAAGTCTAATTTTGTTAATCCTTTGTATGGAGCCAGTTTGATGCCCTCTATGTCTAATGTGTCCTCTAATCACGTGCTTGTTGGTGGTGCTAGTGTTGGTATTCATTTGCCAATTGTGAATCCTAATGTGAACTATGAAATGATGTCCTCTATGGATCTTGTTGTCTTTGCTGATCCTATCATAGCTATGCATGCTCGTGAGCAGATGGCTTATGTCTTCTTTGTAATTAATGTCCCTTTTCCATAGACCATGATGATCCCATCCTATGTTCGGGCCTCTCCCATGGCTCTTCTTGTTGGTTTAGGAGCTGCCATGGGCCCTATCACTCCTATTCTTCATATTGCCTATATGGGGTTGACTGGTATGAACAATGAAAATGAGACTGAGTCTTCAAATAGCCAACTAAGGAACCATCTTAATGTTGCTAAAATTAAGTCTGCATGTGAAAGTTCTTCAGATTCCCAAAGAGAAAGGTTGAGCATGAGGTTAATGACAAGGCCAATGTTGTTCCCATTTCCTCCAAGAAATCTAAAAGGACAAGGGCAAACGAATCTCCAACTATGTAATGATTAGCGTTCATGTGCTAGATGGTGGTTTGTTTTGTGAAATTTTAGTCTTCCTTTGGTTAGCTTGTTGTTGGGTTTGTCTATCTAAAACTCTCTAGATCATGTTGTTGTTGGGTTTGTCTATCTAAAACTCTCTAGATCATGTTGTTGCTCAATTGTCAGTTGATTTGTTTAAGCTTCTGTTTGTTTTCATCTAATTCTCGGACTAAGTTTGTTAGATTGTGGTGGTTTGGATGTAATACCTTTGGATGGTATGTTTCATTGAAAGATCTAGTATTTTGCTTTAATTTCTATCAGATTGTGTAAATTGTGGTTTTTGCTTTCACTCAACTAAATACTTCTTATTCCAATCATGTGTAGTTCAAGAAATTAATTTAATTTTTAGTTGTTATTCGTGTTTAATTTTGTTTCAAAATTAGTTTTTTATTTATACTTCGTAAATACAAGTTACTGTTTATTCTAGTTTTTTTATGAGTATTGCCTATTGGGGTGTTCGTAGATCCAACTCCTGGGAGGAAGTTGGATTTATTAGAAAAAGAAATAAGCTACATATTTTCTGCTTAGCAGAAACTAAAATAGATACTAACTTTTTATTCATTCTTGGCAAAAATGTGGGTTCCAAAAAATAATATTCAGTCCTAGTATTGAAACAAAAGGTGGGATGTGGGTACTTATGACCAAAAGTTCTTTTACCTAAAATTGTAATTTGTATCATAATTCTACCAATTTAATTATTATAAAATATTCTTTTCAAGAAACCAAAATCTTAATAGCTTTTGTTTATACTCCTTCTCGGGAAGAAGATAAGAGTGCTTATTGGGGGGTTTTAGAAACAATCTTATTATCTTCTACTTTACCTTTCTTAATTGTTGGAGACTTAAATGAAATAAATTTGGCCGAAATGCGAGATGGGTGTAAAAAAGGAGGGTGTTTGGACATATGGGTATTAATAAAAACTATGTTGACATTTGGGTACTAAAAAAGATGACGCTGGTCAATTAGGTAGTTTTTCTCATCGGAATTCCAGTTTGTGAGCTTAAACCCGGTTTGATTCAAAAAATACACCTGGCCTTTATGACATTGGGATATTACAAGAAGCCATTTTTTTCATCTCCTTTCTCCTCCCTCGCCCGAATTCCTAACCACGCCAGCCTTCATGACCACTAGTACCTCACCTAGTTCCGACTACTGCATAGACATAACTGCCAACTTTCTTCTTTCAACTCAGTCCACCTCAAATCCTAATTTATTTTCTTTGAAAAATGGGTTTAAAGGAAAAACTAATTGCTAAATATGAGTCAAGGTCATTCGGGATTTCGGGTACCTCTTCCATGAACTCATTGCAAGCAAGCCTCATCACAACTCCAAGATGATTATTAATTTAGGGTCTAAAATCTTCTGAAATTAGCCAACTCACTATATATATACTACTTCACTATAATAGCAAAATAAGCATTGTTATTGTAATAATTTCCAAACTTGCTTATGTAGGATCGTTAGTACTTAAACGAGTCGGAGACTCCTGCGAAGTCGTTGACTTTGAGTAATAAAGTAGCGGAATAATTAGACAGTAAAACAAACGTTACCAACAGTCAATGACAAGCGATGTATAGTGGAAACTCCTTGTAAACCAACTAGTTTACTTGGAGAAAAACCACTCCCTTCCAAGTTCCTCACTTGGTCGGATTTCAAGAGTCCTTAGACTCGCTCTATTGATTTCTTGAGTGTTTACAAAGCTCTCCCGTGTACAAGAATGAATCCCACACCCTCGAACCACGCTCTACCATTGCACTTACACTCTCAATCTCACGCTATGCCTAAGATCTCTCGACACACTACTTGTACGAATCTCACGCACAAGTTCGCTCTTTCTTTCTTACACACGATATTGAAATGACGCTCAAAAGTCTTACCACTAACCTAAACTTTAGGGTATTTAAGCTAAGGTAAGAGAGATCTCGTGTGTATTATCTCCCATTCGGTTAGGGAAACAATATACACTTAATCTCTTACAAAACTTTCCAAAAATACATTTACGCACACCAAGAAATATTCTAGGAGAATCAAATTATCTTTATCTTGATTTTAGCACTCTTTTGTGATGATCTTCTCCTAAAATAGAACGACGCAACTGTCTTCAAATATACGCACATAAGCTATGCGTTCCTTCCTTAAATAGATCACTTCGCCGGCTGGTCATGTCAGTGACTTTGGCAAGTCGCCGACTCGACTTGCAAACTCAGAGTCACTGACTCTGGAACCATCAAAACTCTATCTTCTATCTTCTAACAAATTCCCCCTTTTTGATGGTGACAAACAACCTGTTCTGATATAAACTATGCAACATACAACACATAATCACAATAAAAAGAGAAAAGCACACAAACCATAAAAAGTTCCCCCCAAACTTAGTAACCACATGATTTCAATATTTTGATCCTCCTAATAAATCTATTCCCCCTGGTTAATTCCCCTTTTGGCATCATCAAAAAGATTGCTAAAACAAGAGAAGAACTCAGAGGCAAATATAGAAACTTAAAACAAAATGTCAAAACAAGCATATATAGTCATCCACCATAACAAATGATAATGTAAGATGCAAAAACAAAACAATCCACAAATATAGTACAACCAAATCGAACTAAACAAAAAAGTCTTTTAAACGGGAAAGATAATGTGGAAAGGTTAAAAAAGAGAGGGGTAGAGAAGGCCATGAGTGTGCGACAGTCACTGACATCAGGCTCCAAAGTCATTGAGCCGATCCTCTATTGCATTAAGCTTTGAAAGCGCATTGCCGGCCCTGCTCTGAAGTTTCTCGATCATCCCCTTCAGAATCATTTTTTGCTCCCTGATATCTTTCAATTCATCGTTCGCTTGAGCAGATTTCATTCCCTCTTCCTAGTGATCCTTGTCACTGACCTTAGAAGTCTTTGACACCCATTGTCCATCAACCTAGTTCCAGCCAAACTTCCTGATCATTTCCTTGTTGAGAACCCTGGTGTTGAGGACGTCACCACCATCCACATAAACCTTATGCTCAGTCATCATCAAAGCAATCAACATGCCATAAGGAAGTGCATGCTTAGCAGTTTCGAGCACATGCTTCATGTGAAACATCATCAGGCGTGGCATGTTAACCTTCTTTCCCTTGATAATTTTGTCCATGACCAGCAGATCTTGAATGGAGGCAGCATTCCTTTTGAGTTCTCTTGGGAGCAAGTTGCTGATGAGTTAATTAAACATCACCTTCTTCTCAATTCCCATCTTATTGACCAGGTAGGGACTGGTGAAATTGTCATCACTATCAGTGACAGTTCTGATAATCTCACGGTCATCGACCCCTTCAGGCCAAGCTCCTTTGAAGTACTCAACAAAACCTTCATGAGGTATCCCCAAGATGTCACTGACATCCTTGCTAGTGAAGGAGTATATCTTCTTATCAACCATGTACCTCTCTATAGTCATGTTCCCTATATTCTCAATCACTAGAGACTCATAAAACATCTTAACCATCTGCGGGTTGTACTCATGCTCCCCTTGCACTAATCTATCCCATGTTTGCTTTTTCAGCCAGTCAGTAACCTTAGTCAGTTTGAACTCTTTTAAAAAGTTTTCCTCGCACAACAAATCCTTAGTAAACTCCCTAGTAGTCATGTCAACAATCACACTAGACTTCCTTATCTTTTTGCTAGACCCAACATCAGATTTTGGAGATCTCCCCCTTTTCTTTCTAGTGACCTTCTCAGAGAAAGAGGATTCACCTCCCTCTGATGCAGCCTCAGGGGTTTCCAACCCCTTGCCCTTTTTGGCTTTAAGAGCCACAACCATGGCTTTAGCACTTGCAGATCTGGTTTTAGGGCGAAAAGGAGGAGGCATTTCAATTTCATCCTCCTTGAGCAAATCAGAATCATCTCCAAACAGATCTTTCTCTAAATTCCTCTTGACAAAATCACCATACTTAGATTTCTTAGAGACCAAGATGGGATCAGAACGTGTACCTTCTTCATAAGTTTCTATTGGTTCCATTTGGGAGACTTCCTTGTCAGAAACCTTGTCGACATTCTCCATACCAGTGTCTGTGTCAATGACTTTTGGAGAGTCATTGACAGTCTTTGCTTGATCATGAGGAGATAGCCGTTGGTTCTCCTTTGTTCTGGCATGCTCTTGTGTGCCATCCAAAGCCTCTTCTTCGCCTTTTTCTTCGAACGACCCGACAACCCTGTCTGTTTCCTCAAAATCCATCGACTCCAAATTTGGAGTCTTCATTCTCTCTTCCTCTAGAATCTCTCACCGGTTTGGGTGTAGGGGTGTCACCAGTTTCTGGAATAACCACTAGTTGCGCCGTTTGGCGCGGTATTCCAGACTCCGGTGAAAGGGTTAGGGTTTCAGTTACAATTTGTGGTGATGGAGCGTTTTGAGATTTTCAGTGGGAATAGGAGATGAGGGAGTTGATTTTGGAGGAGAGGGGTTTGGATTTTGGTTTTGTGGAGAAGTGGGGTTCAGAGATGGTGTTTCAATGGCGGTTGGGTGAACGGTTGAAGAGGATGATTGCCCAGACAGAAGAGCTCGAAGAAAATCGTCACCAAAAAGGGCGAGAATCTTCTTCTTCGCGGATTCTGGACTTTTGGTTTGGGTTTTGGGAGAAGTGGGGAGGTTTGAGTTGTTGGAGGGAGACGCCATTGAAGGAGTTTGAAGGTTCGAGGGTTTGATTTTGAGAGAGAGAGCGTAGAAGTCGAGAGAAAGAAAGGAAGATTTTGAGAAAGTGTACCTTTTGTCTTGACGGTTGTGGCATAATAAAGAAGTGCACTTTCATCATTAAGGAAGTTGTCAAATCACAAGATCTTCTCTTTCCTCCTTTTTGAAAACTTTCCAAGTTCAAAAGATATTGATAAGCCATGATCTTTTTCTCGCGCCAAAACACACAGTCACTGACCATGATCAAGTCGGCGACTTCTATCATAAAATTGCTCCTTTTATATGTCCATGACTCTTACACATTTCATGACTTTCTTTTTAAGGAACTTACTTGGCGTTGGGGTTGCATAGGGAGTGCCAAAGCAAACAAAGTAAAAGCTTTAATTTTGAGGATTTGTCGATCATGATGATAAGTCTCCGTTTTATAATGAAAGATCAAGTAAGGCTCATAGAGACTCTAAAAACATGATAGGTCAGGGACAAGCATTAGAATCAACCATCATTTAGGCTTGTAATGAGGGTTAGGATTATCAGGTTGATTCTTTTGGGCTAAAATAAAGAGCTCAAAAAGGTTTCACATATACTGAATGTAGTAAGTGTCATCGACAAGTCAAATGTATGGGGTTTCCTAAACATGATGTCTATCAAAAAATGCAAAGATTTATACCATAAAAGCATGACTTCAAAACATATGTAAAGAAATCAATTCTAGCCAATCATTGAGGTAATTCATGTAGGGAAATAGATCATTGAAGAGAGATCATACCTAATTCCATGCGGAGTTGTTCAAAGGGTTCACGATTCAATGCCTTTGTGAAGATGTCTGCTCTTTGATCACTTGTTCTACAAAATTCCATAGTGTCTATGCCTTTTTCCACACAATCTCGAAGAAACTGGTGCCTTATCTCAATGTGTTTTGTCTTTGAATGTTGCATTGGATTCTTTGAGATGTTGATTGCACTAGTTGTAATAACTGCAGTTTTTAAGGATATTTTTGAATTTTTCTCGGATATCCTTTTAACCTCTTTGTTCGTTTTAACGCTTAATCCAATATTTTTGTTGGATATTAAATCCTAGAAAATTTATGGTGATATCCAAAAATCATAAAGAAATGATTTTATGGATCGGTGTGAATTCTAGGATTTTTCAGTGGAAAAAGAATATTTATTGGATAAGCCGTCTTTTTAATTATGTACTGTAAAGGTGTTAAAATACTAATCGGAAGCCTTAAAAATTGAAGGTAGCGTGATAAAATCATGGAAAATTGATTTTATTGGTCTACATAATTTACGGGACGTTTTGTATTTAGTAAGTTTTTCCATCCGAGGTACATAATTTTACCGCTTTAATGCGAATCCCGTTCCGAAATGGGAAATCCCTTTTATAGCCTACTTTTGTTTGCTTAATGAGAGAGGAAAGCTGATTTCTTTCACCTATTATATGCGTATTGGATGAGGATTGAATTCAACCAGAGGAGAGGGTTCGAGAAAGGAAAAGGAAGAGGAAGGACGACGAACTCGGGAAGAATTCGAATTCAGTTCATCCCCGCCGGCGCTAATCTTCTTTGCCCCTGCCACCTCTCCATCTTCACCTTCATCTCATCTTCTTCCACGAGTGAGCGTTGCTGCTGCTGAAAACCAGAGCCAAGGAAAGAACCAGGACGACAACGGACTCGAGAGAGGAGAACTCTTCACCGCCGGTCATGTTGTTGCCTCGCCAAGCGACGTCGCCGGCGATCGCTAGCTCCTCCGACCACCACCCACCACGAGAGCCACCACCGGGCAACACCCAGCCACCCTCGAGCTCAGGGATCGAGCCACTATCGAGCTGAACGAGCCATAGGCTCAAGTGAAGGTATATACGATCGAAATTAATTAGCGGGTTGATTGCGGAGCCACCGTAAGGACCTTTCGGTTCCGCTTTGCTAATTATATTTATGTTTTTTATAATCTTTACGTTGATACGGTCTCACAGGTTTAAACCGCTCGTGAAACGGACGTCAGGATCTTCAGTTATTGCGAATACAAGTTTTGACACCGATTGGCTGGTAAAGGACTTCGGATAATTACTCGGGATTCGTTGTTAATCCGTTTGATCCGAGATTTGGTCACCTTTAAGAATTGTTACTGAGGAACACTTTTTGTTTAGAAAGTTGTTTCAAAAGTGAAGCGGATAATTAATTATAATTCTGCCAAGATGGCTCCTTAAAGCATAATAACTAAGGATTTATTATATATCGATATTCGGAAATTAAATCGTTTATCGATTAGGAAGTTGTAGAATTTGAGTATACAACTAAGAAATGTTTTCCGTGAGCTCGTTGTTGAGAAATCCTTTTGTTATATTTGGCAGACGGGTGATAAAGATTACTGTTGGAATTGCTAAGGATGTTGAGCACGCCTTATAAGGAAAGTGGACGGTTCTCTCTTGCATTATGGTTATTAAATGAGGAATTAAATCCTATTTAATATTTGTGTTGGGAACAACTTATGTGCTTAATAAAATATGATAGGTCGTTATATTTGTTAGAAATAATGACCATGTTATTTATTCAGTTTCGCGATAGAACTGGATTTAGGTCCGTTATGTGTGACCTTGTATGTGGTCTCATGCTGAGACATTGTTGTGAAGTAAGTTAGTTTTCAGGGGTAGTAGCCGAGTCTGCGATGACCTCTTTATAACACAGTCTATATTGGGAGGTTTAGTTCGCTATCATATCCCAATATTCAGGTCATGACTCATACCTCACTCAACGCTGGAGGAGGTGTTTATGCACTCTAGCTAAGTGCAATTAGTACTAGTTGTTCGTCAATGATCATGGATGATATAATCCATCTCATCTTGACGTCACATGTACATGTGGATTCTCGGCGGTTTCAATCGATTCAAAGTTACCAACATGTTTGAAAAAAGTTTTGAAAGTTATATAAGATAAGTGTGTTAGGCAAATTAATGTACCCGGATGGTTAGTCTATTCGATAACCATTCTTACTCCCGATTATGAATGATTCTTAATCAAACTTTGATTAAGTCAATCTGATTAGTCGATGGAGACTTTTCAAGATGTTATGTGATGAATATGAGTTCTCAACAATTGTTTATGCTTCTTAAAGGAACCACAAGTTGTGGTGTTCTCTCTCTTGTTTATGCAAGTCTCCTTCTTATTCTCTATAAGACTGCTAACTGTTGGATCATAATCTGAGTCTATTCGGATTTTGATGCCAATATGTTTAGTTACAACCATAAGAACCAAGTTAGTTTCTCCGCTTGCTTAGTCTTTCTTTAGACTAACCCGTCCATCTTCTTTTCTTTTATATGGTCGGCTGGTGTCCACCGTTGGTTTACGACACATCAGGTTCTTCTTGAAAGTTGATTCAAGAGGCGGATTCAGAAGTTTGAAGCTCCAAACGTTGAAGAAAGGTTTCCAATGGCTATACTTGAGTGAAGAACATGGTTGAACTACTTCAAAGTGAAGCTGAGTTTCAGAAATAAGAACTTAAGGAAGACTGGATGAAGATTTTGTTTAAATAGAATGGTTGTTCTATTTATTTACTAATTCTTTTTGAGTTAAGGCTTGTATAAGACCTTTTATTCTCTTTTCCGCTGTAAAGTTTTACTTAATTTTGTTAGGTTTTAAATGGTTTCATTTACCTTGTTCTAGTAAGTTCTGTCAGGTTAAAGCCTTGGGTAGCTTCGGTTTAGTCCAAATCGGGGTTACTGGCGGTAATACCTCCAGGGTAGGAAGGGGGTGTTACAGAAGTGGTATCAGAGCGAAAAGTTCCTAAGTCTTGCTTAAGACTTTCATCTTTTATATAGAATTACAGAGAATTCTATATGGGTGTTATCTTAGAACCATTTATGGAAAGTGGTTAAGGTTGGAAGCTAGACTCGTGAAGAGATAGAAGGAGAAAAAGGGAATTGGAGAACACGAGGTAACAAGTTTGCAATGGTTTATGTGAAAAAGGTCCTATAGTGGACATTTGATTCCCTGGAGATGGGAATGGATTCCGAGAAGGATCTAAAGTAAGATTAGGTGAAAATTCCTAAAGTTGACCCGGTTCTAGACCAAGTTCTCAATGAATTCCTATTCTCTCTTGAGAGTCTGAATTGGGAGTACCCTTGTCATTTCTTCCACATTACTAGGAAACTTCTTGTGAGATTTTGAAGTTAAGTATTTTACTTCATAAAGATTTTCTAGTTTGAAGGTTTCCTATTTTAAGCTCGTATGATGGAAGATTTCAAGTTAAGAATTTTTGTTAGAAAGTTCATGATTTAAAGTTATGTGAAAGAAATTGTTAATTCCTTTTCTTGAGATATGAAAGTTCAAGTGTTGTCTTTAAAAAAAGAAAATTTTAAAGTGAGTTTCTTTGACATAGAAGTCATAAGAGTAAGAGTTTTCATGAGAATATTTTTATAGGAATTTCTGAATTTTGTTGAAATTCGATTTTCAATAGAAGGAATGAGTTGGAACCTCTACATCTCAAAGGTAAGATTTGGAAAATCTTATAAGTCTTGGATGATTCTAAGAGATCAGTATGGATCATGAAGCGATGTAAAAGAATCTTGAAAAGAAAAGGATTGTCTTTGGAAACTTTCTTCAACAACTATGTACTTTTCTTTGTCCAATGGGAAGTTAAAGAGCTTTGAAGTGCTCAAGTGTTGGATCGATTGAATTGTTAATCTATTGGAAAATGCAATTCAATATTTAACCTGGTAGTTTTCAAACTCGGATTTTCATATATGTTGTTATCCTTTGAGTTAAGAGGATTGAGAATCCTAAATGGAATGGGAATTTCTTATGATTATAGTAAGAAAGAAAGGAAGAATGTTGGTTCAGCTTAAGTTGTGAACAAGTGGTTAATCATCAAGGTTGTTGTGAATAAGGTTGATTGGTCAAAATGGATTGAACATGTAAAAGTTCATCAGTAATGTGTTTATGTTCAATTAACTACTTAGCACAAGTGTTAATTGATGACATGAGTTGTTGATATCTAGATGACTAACCTATGTGACAACGTTATTGGAGTTTCGTTGTATGATACCCAACATTGAGATGTTCTAATTTGCCAATGGTATTGACTTATGTTTCTTTAAGGATGGAAATGATAAAGTTCAGTTTTGAGAAGATCATGCAAGGAAGAATTTTGGCATGTTTGGCTCTGATATTTTAATCGGTTGGGAGAAAAATATCAATCATTCAATATTGTGGTAAAAAAGGCTTAGACCTTATCGATGAAAAATAATTTCAGTTGTGTTTGAGTTTTGAAGATTTTATATCAGTCAAACCTAATGTCTAAGGTGGTACTGGTGAAACTATTAAGTTGTCGGCAAGTCTCCTAACCACAAGTTCTTCCTTTGCTATGTGGTTTGAACTTAAGATAATAAAAAGGTATATATCTTCTCCTTATGGTTAAGTAATAAGACAAGAATGATGGAGAAGTCTAGTTTGTTTACCAATGTTGAATTGGGATAGGTTCAAGAATATTTTGTTTGGCCATGTGCCTTCATTCTTCTGTTAAAAGAAATTGAAAATTAAAGGTCCTTCATTATATATAGAGAGGTATATGGATTGAATGTTTTGAACTAGATGCAAAGTTTGAAAGTTCACTTCTTATATTGAGAAGATTAAGTTGTAAAAGGATTGAAAGTCCTTAAAATCGTCAGAAGAGTTTGATAGTTCACTCTTGGATATCGGAATTTAAATGACTATTAACTTGTAGAAGGCTTGTTGTTTTGTGAATGGATGAACTCAAGTATTAAATTTTTACCAATGGATCATATTTGCGTAACTTTAAAGTAGTATGTCAAGGAAACATACAAGTTGAGAACGTTCTTCGAACAATCTTCCATGGGTAAGAAGTGGTTGAAACCACATCTTTACTAAGGATTGCAAGTAAGTGGATTTGAGCGATCAACTCTATTATTGAACTTGCGAAATTAAGTTGGGTGGAGATTGAGTTAACTCAGGAAGAGATTACTCAATACTATGAATTATAGAAATGTCTAGCAATATGTCTAATTAAGAAAAGTCAAGGTATGTCATCAGGTTCTACCTTGAGGAAGGAATGAAGTGTTACATTCGAAAGGAAATGTTGGACTCAAAAGTAAAATGGGTTATTTTAGCTTCTTTGAGGATCAGTTTTGATTTAGAACTTTGGCTAAGTTGGTAAGGTCAGCTAAAGTGCAATTGTCAGCACAGAATTAGAGCAAAGCATTAGTAACATCATTAAGATAAGGTCATCAATTTTATATGATGCATTGGCTAACGCGCCCAATTCTTCAAGAGGGTAGCTAATATTTGTTTCCACAGTATTCAAAGTTAAAGCAAGTATGTTAGTAACCTATGTCGAGTTCCTGTCAAGCTGTTATGATTTAAGGGATATTTAAAATTATTTTGTGATTTTCTCTTTTGAGAAAAATCTTATGACTTTGTAGAATTCTGGTATGAATTTTTAAAGAAATGTTGATTTGATATACGGAATTCATGAATAAATTTTTACGGTTTTCATGGTGGTGAGTAAGAATGTATTTTGTCTTCCATCTTGATCACATGGTAAGGCAAGATAACATGTCTTATTCCTATGAGAATGCAGTAAAGGATTATGTTTATTTTATCTCCCCATCCTGATCACATGGTGGAATAAGATCACATAATTCCTTGGGTTTTAAAGAATGGTTTCTAGTATGATTTACCAATCATATAAGTTTTGCAATTATATGAGTTTTGCAAGTCTAGTTGTTTGAGATGAAAAGATGCAAGCTTTCTTTTGCATTATAGCAATTTCTATATTTATTATCTTGTAAAAATTCTTTGAGTTAGTATATCCTTGGTATCCTATACCATTTAAGAAGTATGGTCAAACTTCCCAAAATAGTTCGATTATAAGTAAAGAAATTTGGTAAGATTCTTTAGAAATATGTATTGGTCTCTGAAGAGCATAGAGTAACTCTGTACTTCTCTAAAAGTTTGGGATTGTTTTCAGTCAACGATTATTGGAATTCTCTAAGCAGTTTGCTAGTAGTTCATCTTGGTTGACGTCATGACCTAAGAAAGTCATTGCCTTTTTAGCGGAATTGTCCTTGAAAGTAAGTTGATATGGACTCCTGGAAGGGAACCCTTTCTAAGGAATGATATTGTAGTAATCCTTTCTTTGGAGTAAAGGATGTACTAGTAATTTCTCCATTAGTTGTTATTTGTTTTCAGGTTGTCTTGAAAACTTAAATCTCTTTAAGATAAGATAGTCAAGTGAGGACTTTAAGCAGAACTCCAATGGGTCTGGAGTTTGGATATGTAAATTAGTAATGATATTCAATCTCAGCCTGATAAGTTGTTGGATATAGTGAGTGGACACGTGAGGATATGTTTTTTATCCTAAGAGTTAGGTTGCTCAACAAGTCAGAATGTTAAGTGAAGTCTAAACAGTTCTTTGATAAAAAAGACTAAAAATTGTCAATGGAGACAATTTTGTTGGAAATTATTGGACTAAAGGTATTATTGTCCAATATGTTGGTATAGTAATGCGTAAGAGTGTAGTTTGAAGTAGTTGAGAGAGATAACTACTTTTGAATGTCAGTATCCCAAGCTGAGTTTTGGTTGAGAAAAGGATGTAAAGGATTGACAAGATAGGTTATTATCTTGTCATGTGTTGGATAAATCTCATATTCCTGGTTAAGGTAATATTGAGATTTTATCCCAAGAAAGGAAATTGAGTAAGGATTCTAAGTAATCCTTGTAAAGGAAATAATTTGAGAAGGACTAAAGGTTTAGTTTGGATGACAACAAGGTTGCGTGAATACCCTAGGATGTTATTCAAAATCTGTTGACCAGATCAAGGAAAAGTAGTATGGGAAAGTAATATTATTTAAGATCAATGGAGAAGATCAAGAAGGTAAGACACCGGGATTTGTTATTCAAGATTATGGATTGATTGGTTTCAAGACTGTTCATGTGTATCTGTTATTGATGAGCTTTGAAAGCTTATTTCAAAGGAGGCATAGTTGTTTGCTTAATTAGTTCATCCTGGAACAAGTAAATGTATAAGGATTAAGATAAAACTTTTGATGGCCTGACATGAAGCGAAATGTCACCGAGTTCGTTTTGATATGTTTGGTTTGTGTGGAAGTCCTGATTGAGCATAAAAGACCAGATAGAATGTTATAGTCCCTTCCTGTTTCAGAATGGAAGTGGGGAGATGTTACAATGGATTCTTGTCATTAGTCGTTCAAGACTTAATGAAAGAAGGATGCATAGGAAGATTGTTAATAAACTCACCTAGAGTGTTCTCTTTAATGCATTTAAGATGACTTAAAGAGTATAGAAGTTAGCTAAGGTGTTCATGTATGAAGTATTTCATCTTCATAAAACTCCAAAGACTATTATCTCTGATTGAGATGGATGGTTCATGCCAAAGTTTTGAAAGAAGTAACATCAAGCTTTATGGAGTGAATTGATTTTTAGCGCTAACTTCCCTCATCAAAGTGATGAACAATGTAAAGAAACACATTCAAACTCCCGAGGACATATATTCTGGATTCCACACAAGTTGGAATGGTAGTTTTAGGTTGAGTGAATTCATATACAAAAATTTTGATCACACGATAAAGAAATGACTCTTTTAAGGCTTTGTAAAGTCGGAAGTGTTGGTTGTCAATTTGTTGGAATGACAATACTGACAAGGTTCTTCATGGGCCAAATTTGGCCAAGAGAACACCAACTGATATTGCACTAACATGTTCAAGGGTGTTAACTGATAAAATGCAACAACAGCCGTGTGTTGTTTTAAAGCGAGAGCATGTTAAGTTCATTGTAAAGAACAATGTTTTTTGTTCTAGTATCCGCTTTGAAAGTCGTATTCCGCTGGGGAATGCGAGACAACGTAAATGCTCGCTATGTTGGATCTTTTGAGATACTAGAAAGAACTGGTAAGCTTGTTTATTGTTGGCATTGCCACCATTAGTGCATTCTATCCGTAATGTCTTCCTTGATAGTATGTGTTCAATATATCTCATGTACTCAACAATAATGAGATGGATATTCAACCAAATGACACCTATGAAGAAAGGCCAGGTTGAATCGTGAATAAGAATGATACCTTTGGTTAGGTTAACTTAGTCTAAAAATGGAGATGAAGGAAAGACTTGAGAAACTAGACAGGAAATGCTGAGCCATTTCCCAAAGTTAGTGAACGTTGTAAAGAAGAAGTTTTGTAACTAAGCAGTGGTTGTTTTGTGCTTAGTGCAGGAGTAACATCATGTTTTTAAGGGGGTACTACAAACTTCTGTATAGGTTTGTAGTGGTTGTGTGTGTGTGCTGGTGCTATCCTTCCTTGTGATCCGAGTTCTCCTTGGTTTCGAGGACGAAACCATTTTTAAGGGGGTACTAATGTAATAACTGCACTTTTTAAGGATATTTTTGAATTTTTCTCGGATATCCTTTTAACCTCTTTGTTCGTTTTAACGCTTAATCCAATATTTTTGTTGGAGATTAAATCCTAGAAAATTTATGGTGATATCCAAAAATCATAAAGAAATGATTTTATGGATCGGTGTGAATTCTAGGATTTTTCAGTGGAAAAAGAATATTTATTGGATAAGCCGTCTTTTTAATTATGTACTGTAAAGGTTTTAAAATACTAAACGGAAGCCTTAAAAATTGAAAGTAGCGTGATAAAATCATGGAAAATTGATTTTATTGGTCTACATAATTTATGGGACGTTTTGTATTTAGTAAGTTTTTCCATCCGAGGTACATAATTTTACCGCTTTAACGCAAATCCCGTTCCAAAATGGGAAATCCCTTTTATAGCCTACTTTTGTTTGCTTAATGAGAGAGGAAAGCTGATTTCTTTCTCCTATTATATGCGTATTGGATGAGGATTGAATTCAAACAGAGGAGAGGGTTCGAGAAAGGAAAAGGAAGAGGAAGGACGACGGACTCGGGAAGAATTCGAATTCAGTTCATCCCCGCCGACGCTAATCTTCTTTGCCCCTTCCACCTCTCCATCTTCACCTTCATCTCATCTTCTTCCATGAGTGAGCGTTGCTGCTGCTGAAAACCAGAGCCAAGGAAAGAACCAGGACGACAACGGACTCGGGAGAGGAGAACTCTTCACCGCAGGTCATGTTGTTGCCTCGCCAAGCGACGTCGTCGGCGATCTCTAGCTCCTCCGACCACCACCCACCACGAGAGCCACCACCGGGCAACACCCAGCCACCCTCGAGCTCGGGGATCGATCCACTATCGAGTTGAACGAGCCATAGGCTCAAGTGAAGGTATATATGATCGAAATTAATTAGCGGGTTGATTGCGGAGCCACCGTAAGGACCTTTCGGTTCCGCTTTGCTAATTAAATTTATGGTTTTTATAATCTTGACGTTGATACGGTCTCACAGGTTCAAACCGCTCGTGAAACGGGCGTCAAGATCTTCAGTTATAGCGAATACAAGTTTTGACACCGATTGGCAGGTAAAGGACTTCGGATAATTATTCGGGATTCGTTGTTAATCCGTTTGATCCGAGATTTGGTCAACTTTAAGAACTATTACCGAGATACACTTTTTGTTTAGAAAGTTGTTACAAAAGTGAAGCGGATAATTAGTTATAATTCCGCCAAGATGGCTCCTTAAAGCATAATAACTAAGGATTTATTATATATCGATATTCGGAAATTAAATCGTTTATCGATTAGGAAGTTGTAGAATTTGAGTATAAAACTAAGAAGTGTTTTCTGTGAGCTCGTTGTTGAGAAATCCTTTTGTTATATTTGGCAGAAGGGTGATAAAGATTACTGTTGGAATTGCTAAGGACGTTGAGCACGCCTTATAAGGCAAGTGGACGGTTCTCTCTTGCATTATGGTTATTAAATGAGGAATTAAATCCCATTTAATATTTTTGTTGGGAACAACTTGTGTGCTTAATAAAATATGATAGGTCGTTATATTTGTTAGAAATAATGACCATGTTATTTATTCAGTTTCGCGATAGAACTGGATTTAGGTCTGTTATGTGTGATCTTGTATGTGGTCTCATGCTGAGACATTGTTGTGAAGTAAGTTAGTTTTCAGGGGTAGGAGCCGAGTCTGCGATGACCTCTTTATAACATAGTCGATATTGGGAGGTTTAGTTCGCTATCATATCCCAATATTCGGGTCATGACTCATACCTCACTCAACACTGGAGGAGGTGTTTATGCACTCTAGCTAAGTGCAATTAGTACTAGTTGTTCGTCAATGATCATGGATGATATAATCCCTCTCATCTTGACGTCACATGTACATGTGGATTCTCGGCGGTTTCAGTCGATTAAAAGTTACCAACATGTTTGAAAAAAGTTTTGAAAGTAATATAAGATAAGTGCGTTAAGGCACATTAATGTACCCGGATGGTTAGTCTATTCGATAACCATTCTTACTCCCGGTTATGAATGATTCTTAATCAAACTTTGATTAAGTCAATCTGATTAGTCTATGGAGACTTTTCAAGATGTTATGTGATTAATATGAGTTCCCAACAATTGTTTATGCTTCTTAAAGGAACCACAAGCTGTGGTGTTCTCTCTCTTGTTTATGCAAGTCTCCTTCTTATTCTCTATAATACTGCTAACTGTTGGATCATAATCTGAGTCTATTCGGATTTTGATGCTAATATGTTTAGTTACAACCATAAGACATACTCCAAACACAATATCTGGTCTGCTTGTAGTGAGATAGAGCAATGATCCAATCATACCCCGATACATAGTAGCATTGACTTCTGGATCTTTGTCATCTTTTCCAAGTGAGGTATTCGACGACATAGGAGTATCAAAAGGTTTAGCATTTTCGAGACCAAATTTTTTAACACATTCTCTGAGATACTTTTGTTGATGAACTCGTGTCCCATCCTCACTTTGCACAACTTGAAGTCCTAAAAAGAACTTGAGCTCACCGACCATACTCATTTCAAACTCACTAGACATCACCAGCTTATCATCTGTTGAACCAAAGATGATGTCATCGACATAGACTTGAACAACCAGCGTATGACTTCCTTCCTTCAACAAGAACAAGGTCTTGTCAATCTCTCCTCGAACATAACCATGTTGAATCAAGAACTGTGACAAACGATCATACGAAGCACACGAGGCTTGCTTCATTCCATAAAGGGCTTTGTCCAGTTTATAAACATGATCCGGGTGGGCGACGTCCTCAAAACCCGGAGTTTGTTCAACATACACTTCTTCTTTTAGATATCCATTCAATAATGCAGTCTTAACATCTATTTGTTGTAGCTTGAATCCATGATGAGCAGAATAGGCAATGAGCAATCTAATAGCTTCAAGTTGAGCCACTAGAGCAAATGTCTCATCATAGTCAATGCCCTCCTGCTGATTGTATCCCTTAACTACCAATCTAGCTTTATTTCTGACCACATTTCCTTCATCATCCAGCTTATTTCTTAACACCCATCGTGTTCCAATCACAGATCTTCCTTTTGGCCTTGGGACCAAATGCCAAACCTTATTTCTTTCAAATTGATGAAGCTCTTCTTGCATGGCACTGACCCAGTCCGAATCTTTCAATGCTTGTTCAACATTCTTGGGCTCCAACATAGAGATGAAAGCATTGAAAGCAAAGAAGTTGTTTAGAGAAGATCTAGTTTGCACACCCTTTGAGAAATCAGTGAGGATGTTAGTGAAAGGATGAGCACTTTTCTGTTGATAGTTCCTCACCTGTAGATCTGTCAAGTCACCGACTTGAGTTTGAGGAATTCTATCCGAGTCATCTTCAGAGTTTTCTGGATTTGGGCTTCTCTCAGGTGTTTTCTCATCATCGGACTCACTATCATTTGAACTTTGATTTTGACTCCTTCCCCCTGTTTTGTCTGAGTCGGTGACATCAGCATTGTCACTAACTACCAGTTCTTTTGGAGTTGTGGCAACTGGAAGAGAGTCATCTTGAACCAAATTATACCCTTGATCACCACATCAAAATCTTCAATCATCGAGCCTCCCATCGTGTTCTCATCGAACACAACATGCACACTTTCCTCAATTTTCCTCGTCCTTTTTGTTGAACACTTTGTAGGCTTTACTGTGAGGGGAATAACCCACAAAAGTGCCAACGTCACTCCTTGGATCGAATTTTCCCAGACTATCCTTGCCATTATTGTGAACATAGCGCTTGCATCCAAAAGTGCGTAAGTGGGCGACACTGGGCTTAACTCCTCTAAGCAGTTCATAAGGAGTTTTTCCAAGAAGTGGACGAAGCATGGCTCGATTCATCACATAGAAAGATGCTTTAATGGCTTCACCCCAGAAATTTCTTGGAAGACCACTTGAAATTAGCATTGTTCGTGACATGGTCTCCAAGGCTCGATTCTTCCTTTCAACTATGCCATTTTGTTGAGGAGTTCTAGGCGCTGAAAAGTTGCGACTTATGCCATTCTTCTGGAAAAAGACCAGAAACTCAGAGTTGTCGAATTCCGTTCCACGATCTGATCTGATAGACACAAGAGTAACTCCAAGCTTTTTCTCAACAACCTTCACCCATGCTTCAAATTCTTTAAAAACCTGATCTTTAGAAGATAGAAAAATTGTCCAAGTATACCGTGAAAAGTCATCAACAACGACAAAAATATAGTTATTTCCTCCACGACTTTGGACTCGCATGGGACCACATAAATCAATATGAATAAGCTCTAAGGGTCTGGTGGTACTTACCTCCTTCTTGGATTGAAAGGATGACTTCACTTGCTTACCTCTTACACATGTTTCACAAACTTCATGCTTGCTTGGATCTATTTTGGGTAGCCCTCTAACCAGCTCTTGCCTATGTAGTTTATTAAGGATTTGAAAACTTGCATGACCAAATCTTTTGTGCCAGAGGTCGGCGACATCTGCAACTGTTCTAAGACACAAATTTTCTTCAGGTTCAAAACAGGGGTCCACTTTGTATAGATTGTTTTCACACACCCCTTTCAGAAGAATCTTTCCTGAGTTAATTTCTTGTACATGACAACCTTTCCTATAAAAAACAACTTGATATTTTCCATTAGCACAGATTTGGGAAACACTTAGAAGCTTAAAACTGAGGTTGTCCGCTAAATTCACATTGTCTATTGTTAGCTTATCTGAAAATCTTACCGTACCAATACCAAAAATACCACATTTACTATTGTTGCCGAAGGTAATCTTACCTCCCTTGTATTCTTGAAGTGAGACGAAATCCCTGGGCTTTCCCGACATATGAGTTGAGCACGCACTATCAATAAACCAGGGCTCCTTGTCACCCACTTCAAGCTACATTAAGAGAATTAGTTCTTACGAACCCAAAGTTGTTTAACTCCTCTGGGTTTGGCAACAAAGTAATTTCTAGAACAACATTTGTCACAATTAGCACACACAGATCCTGGAGGACAGTCAGTGACAGTGGTTCTGCCATAACTGTCATTCAGAGTCTGTGACCTTGCATTTTCATCATCTCTTGCCTTTTTATGACAATCATGTTAGTAGTGACCAGGCTTGCCGCAATACCAACATGTTCTTTGAGACTTCAGGGCCACATACTTGCTATAACCCGGATAGATGGGTTTGTTGTTGATGCGAGATTGAAAATCAATTTGTGACGGAGCCGAGTTTTGGACTTGTTTTTACCATATGTTGTGCACCTTTTGATCAGGATACCACTGTTGCTTCCCTTTGTCAGGCTTAGCCACCACATGTGTAGAACAACTTGCATTGTCACTACACATAGGGGTTTTACCTTTAGACACAAGGAGAGCAGCTTTGGTACCCTGAGTATTGGGTGCACGAACAAAGCCAATTCCAGACCTATCTACCTCCTTCACAAACTTCTTTTTGTAGTGAATTCTGACCTCTTGAGCCTTTTTAGCAACAAACTCATCCAACCATTTCTTTCTTTTAGTCTTATCCTCAACTTTAAGAGTTTCTAACTTAGTGGGCAACTTAGCATTTCCAAGCTTAAGCATAAGTCTTTCACCTTCTAGGTCAGTGACTTGTTTTTCCAAATGATTAACTTGTTTTTGCAAGTCAGTGACTTGGTTCTTTGAATCTGAGCAGGACTCACAAGTCATTGACTTAGGATATGAATTCTTTTCTAATTCAATAGCCTTAGAGGACCAGAGTTTGTTTTCATCGAAGAGATTGGAGATTGTTTCTTCATTATCTTCCACTTTTTCTCTTAACTCAGTGACCTGAGTTCCAAGCTTTTTGATGATAGCAATCAATTGTTTTCTATACTTTTTAGCCAAAAGAAAAGAGAGTTCAGAATCATTTCCTCTTGGGACGATTTATGTTCAATGGCCATGCAACAGTTTCCTCTTGCTGGCGCTACTTCATCATCATCATCAGACATGTCCCAAGTTGCCATCATTCCTTTTCCAGCTTCTCCATTTCTTCTTTTTAGACATTGCTTGGCAAAGTGTCCTTTAGCTTGACATTGATAGCATATGACATCCTTCATATCCTTCCCTTCCTTGCTTGATTCAGAAGCTTTGACTGGAGCTTTGTTGCGATTTCACAGTCTCTTCATAGCCTTAGAAATGAGAGCAACTGTAACACCCCATTCTGGCATGAACCTAGGGTCACAAGGTGGTAGGCCTCACAATGGGCTTACCAGAACAAGCTGACAACAATAGACTGTATTGGACCTTGCAACAAAAGCACTGCGAGTAAATCCAAATAAACCGTCCAATCTAGAAGTCCAAAATTTTATGTTATAAAATCATGCAAGCAAGAGCCTAAAATCTGTAAAACATGACAACAAGATGTCAAGGCTAGTCTAAGGTCCAAACCCTCAACATATACTCCCAAAAAGACTCATAGTCCAAGCATCACTCACAATCTAAGAAAAACCAAAAGACTAAAATACTAAAGTCAATCTTCTAAGACTCAACACATCAAGACCGAGCTCCACCATCCGGTATGCAACCTCCTGGCACATTTTCCATGTCGGATTCCTTACCTAAAAACGCCACAAGTTGATCACATTAGCCTACGGTCCCGGTATGGGCCAAACAAGTAAATCAAATATGTAACAAAACATTTTTAGCAAACTAAAGTTGTATATATCCATACACTTAAAGATACACACATTTACAGTCATAATAGAAGTATGATAGTAGCCAAACCAATATAGTCAAATGTGAGATCATCCAAAGTAATGTCAAAAGGATATTAGCAACAAGTAAAAATATATTACCAAAGCACACATAATCACAACATACATTCTCTGAGGTCATCACTCAAGCATTTTAGACATTTCAAACAAAATCTATCGAATATAATAGCAATTCAACGCCATCCTCCATATATGGCGCCCTCCGGCCTCTCATCGATGGCGCACGGTCAGGGCGCGTCCTATACAGGTGCCCATTTTCCCCATTCACCCTTCTTTCCCCGGCTAAACCTCTACTAGAGCGTTTGCCAAAACAATCTATTTATTCTTTTAGAAGGGGGTTCCTTCCAGCCGCATGACCATGCCCGGGGGCCACTTCTTCGTCAGCTTATCCCGTGCTCCATGATCATGCCGGTGGAACCCAGTGCACGCATAATGAAAACATTTAAAAGCGGTTTCCATGATTTCAAATATATATAAGCATGTAATATGGAATCATTCCAAAATAAGGGCTACACATTCAATTTACTCGTTTAACGCATAACAAGTCGTAAGCTAAGTAAGTCGGCAAGCGACTTACCTCGAAGGCGAGACACAAAACGCAACGGAGGAAAGGAAGCTCGAACAAGTCACACACGAACGTTATCGAATCCTAACCATTCAATAACCAAAACTATAACACCCGAAGAGAAGTGAAATACAAAACTTAACGCCCAACGCTAAAAACTCTATCTAAGCGGTAATAGTCGACATTATCGGATTTAGGTGATCATTTACGATTACCTTATTTTTAATCAACTAATTAAAAAGATAGATAGAATAAGGATAGATTAAGAAGAATGGAACAAGCAGTATATTGATCTACTAATCCGTTCCCAGCCCAAACAAATAAACCAATTCACCACTTCTCCATTTAAGGCAAACCAAACTTGACCCCGAAGTCCTAGTTCTAGGCTGGAATAAAGCCTTATTAATTTAATAATCAACATAGTGTCTCAGTTGGAAAGAAAAAGGTCAGGCTACCAATTGAAGTTCAACTTAGTAAACACATTATAGACATGCCTTCGGATTCCACGATTGATCTCTCAATCACAACCCACAATATTTAGATCACAAGTGCAGGAATACTAGTCACGTCTTCAAGAATAAACATTCAAGCCGAGCACTAAATTGACAACAACAGATCAGAGAAACAGCCCAATCAAACTTAATTGTTCCACTTCAACTAACAAGGCCCTAATCTGAAATGAACGTTCGGATTTCTCAGGCAAACAACCCAACAACTTGACCCACCCCTTTATTGTAAAAACTAACAATAATCCTAGTCTAACAACATCGATCGATTTCAATAAACAACAACAATTGCATAACGATTTGAACGGAACGAATAGGGACAAGAGCACAACCTCTTGCACCTTGACGGATTGTTAAACGGGAGCGCGGGTCTGAGTCTTGTTAGAAACCAACCTCTCGATCGAGCCACTCCTGAACTAGACACTCTTGAGCCGCTTCCTAACGGCGACAACGACGGCGAACGACGACGGTGAACAACGAGTGGCGAACGGCGAACTCGAACAGAGGAGGAATTGCCGCCGCCGCCGAAGACTTGCTTCGGGCTCGCGACGACGATTGGATTCTCCGAGGCTGACGACGTTCAGAGGGGGAGCGGCTGGTGTTCCGAGGAGCGCTTGAGAGAATATCAACGGGAAGGACTCGCGGCAGCCAATGGTCTTCCCTGGAGTCGATGATAGCGGCAACCTCGAACAGAGGCAAAAACGGAATGAGAATTGGAGGGTGAAGGCGAGGGTGTTGGTGAGGCGGAAGAGAAGGGACCAGAGAGTTTGGAGGAGCGGTCAAAGAAATTGAACAGAGGATGACCAATCAATTGCGAGCGGCGGCCAACAAGAGAACGAAGATGGAGATGAAATAGGGTTCTTCAAATGTTGGTATGGAAAAGGTGGAAAGAAAGTGACGGCCAGTGTAGAAAGTTACGGGCTTCGGCCCACTTGAATCTCAGGCCCAAAACTACAAAAGGTAGCTTATACGATATCAAGCCCGGTATTACAGCAACATCCTCATCTATTCCTTCAGTGTCATCGTCTCCCTGAGCGAAGTCAAAAGCTCTTTCAACTTTAAGAGCAATGTTCTTAACCTTTTCTGAGTCAAGTCTCTCAACTCTTCTTTGCTGAATGCCTCCATACATGGTAAGTTGTCCAACAAGATCTTCCAAGGTCAGCGACTTGGTTTCCTTTTGAGTGAGAAGAGATGAAGCAATGTTGTCCCAACTCTTGTTCAATCCCGAGATCAGCTTGTTGGTTAGTTTCCATTGAGGAACTTCTTCACCAAGAAACTCTAATTGATTCATGATTGTTTGAAATCTGGAATGATAATCACGAAGAGATTCCCCTTTTCCTTGAAAGATGTTGTCATATTCTGCTTCGAGACTTATGATCCTGACCTTCTTTACATCATCATTGACTTGATGTAGTCTTTTGAGAGCATCCCAGATATCTTTTTCCGTTTTGTATCCGATCACCTTCTTGAGGTCACCGTCAGTGAGAGCATGATGGAGCACTTTCTTTGCTCTAGCATTTTTCTCAAGCTTCTTGAAATCGACATCATCATACTCAGTTGTGGTCTTTTCAGTCTTTCCATCCTTTCCAAGAAAGGTTTCTAGACCCAGTTCAATCACTTTCCATAGATGACCATCAAGTGAGCAGATGTGGGTCTTCATATGTTCAACCCACCAGTTATACTCTCCGACCTTGAGGATTGGAGGTTTCTAGAAAGAGTCGCTAACAGAAGTGTTGGTGGACGTCATTTTCCTGCAAGAAAAGTACTAAAAACACAATCTAGAGCCTAAGCTCTGATACCAATTGTAGGACCGTTAGTACTTAAACGAGTCGGCGACTCCTGCGAAGTCGTCGACTTTGAGTAATAAAGCAGCTGAATAATTAGACAGTAAAACAAACGTTACCAACAGTCATTGACAAGCGATGTATAGTGGAAACTCCTTGTAAACCAACTAGTTTACTTGGAGAAAAACCAGTCCGTTCCAAGTTTTTCACTTGGTCGAATTTCAAGAGTCCTTAGACTCGCTCTATTGATTTCTTGAGTGTTTACAAAGCTCTCCCGTGTACAAGAATGAATCCCACACCCTTGAACCACGCTCTACCGTTGCACTTACACTCTCAATATCACACTGTCTAAGATCTCTCGACACACTGCTTGTACGAATCTCACGCATAAGTTCGCTCTTTCTTTCTTACACACGATATTGAAATGACGCTCAAAAATCTTACCACTAACCTAAACTTTAGGGTATTTAAGCTAAGGTAAGAGAGATCTCGTATGTATTATCTCCCATTCGGTTAGGAAAACAATACGCATTAATCTTTTACAAATCTTTCCAAAAATACATTTACACACACTAAGAAATATTCTAGGAGAATCAAATTATCTTTATCTTGATTTTAGCACTCTTTTGTAATGATCTTGTCCTAAAATAGAACGACGCAGCTGTCTTCAAATATATGCACATAAGCTATTCGTTCCTTCCTTAAATAGATCACTTCGCCAGCTGGTCATGTCAGTGACTTTGGCAAGTCGCCGACTCGACTTGCAAACTCGGAGTCATTGACTCTGGAACCATCAAAACTCTATCTTCTATCTTCTAACATCTTAGTTAATTATCTCATATTTCTTCTCAAATCTTCATATTCGTTATTTGTTAATTATGACCTTCTATCACCTTTATTATATTGCAAATATTTCTTATACTCCACTACAGATTTAATTTAACCTTGAAACGGTCAACTCCAAATTCTCGATGCAAATTTGAGCTGGTCGGACTGATTTGCAAGAAAAAAGGGGCGATATGGTTGTGCGGTGGTCGAAATAAGAGATGATACTAGTGGTGGACTGGTGTAAGTGGCGATCGTGAAGGTGGACATGCAGGGCCGCATGGTAGCAGTGGCGGAGACAAAACATTTGAAAAGGGGGGCGATAATTATAAAAATGATTTTTTTTACAAACAAAGTATTTTATTACTAATTTTAATAATATTATAGGTCAAGATATAAAATTATAGGTGACTAGTTAATAACAAACTAAATATGTATACCAACTTACCAAGTAAAAAATATAAATAATAATTAGTAGAGTTGCTCAAGAAAATATAAATTAATTAAGATATTTAGTATGATACTCTATGTATTATATAATTTTGATAGGTCAAATACAATTATTTGTAATTTTCTAATCTTAAGCCTGTTTTCTTTCTTATGCATCTCTCATACATACTATCCATACTAATTAATTTTAATAAAATAGTAATTCTGATAATATATCCTAGCTATTTTTTGGTGAAGATATATCCTAGCTACCTATATACTAGCTATTATTACCTTATTATCTCAAAAAAAGAAAATTGGGAAGGCGGGCAAAAAAAATAAAAATGGAAAGAAGTGGGGGCAAGAAGAGGAAATAGAGGTTCGGAGTGGGTAAAAAAGGGAATAAATAGCACTATAGCAGTAGAGGCAAAAGGCGGAAAAAAGGACTGGGCTGTGTGGAATCGAACATGGACCTATGGTCATATTGTTTGGTAGAATACCACTGCACTGACATTCTTTGTATTACATATTCTATATGTTTATCTATATTTTGAATCAAATGAGAGAGGGAGCGGCCGCCCCCCTTCGCCCCCTCCGCTCCGCCACTGCATGGTAGGACTCCAGCAAGGGAGATCTGAAGAGAGAAAGAAGGTATAAGAGATCAAAACGGGTTTCTGGTAATAATGGTTTTCAACCGGTTTAGTTTTATTAGTTTTATCCAAACCGGGTTTATGGTCACAAACCGATGTTCTCACAAGAAAAATACCTAATTGGACATCATTATCTTTTTAAATACCCAAATGTCAACATAATTTTCATTAATACCCATATGTCCAAACGCCCCCTTTTTTAATACTTATCTGGCATTTCGGCCAAATAAATTTTGTACATGACAAACAAGGTGGAGTATTCCCTTAAATTCTAGATTTTCTAGGCTAATTAGTATTACAAATAGATTAGGATTATTAAATGTGCCTACCTTTGGGTTTCCATATACTTGGAGAAAAACTCATCGCCAATAGATAATACGTTTGAAAAATTAGATAGAATTTTAATTCATCATTCTGTAGTATCTTAATATCCTTCCCTTAAAGTTCATCATCATCCTTTTACAACGTCAGATCATTGTATTATATCCTTCAAATTAAATGGTTTTCATTCATTTAAAAAATTCTCATTCCGGTTTAAAAATGATTGGCTTTCAAAACTGGAATTTGAAAAGTTAGTATCTCAAACGATTGGGCAAGCCATAAATGTAATATCCGCTAAATTCTAAATAAAATAAAATGGGTAAATATCCCAATAATTTTTTTCTCTAAAATAGAGAATTTAATAAACTTTATAATTTCATATTATATTATGAAAGGTTACAAAAGTTTACTACGATAACCATGAAGAATTTAATTAAAAGTATTATGCAAGTTGGATGTCTATGTTCTCTTGAAAATAGAGTTTAAGTATGTTTATAATTTCCTTGATAAAATTATAAAATGTTATTGAGGTAATAACCGCAATATTCCAAGGTTTTTAAAACTAATACAATATAATTTTTATAATCCTTTTCTCCATATAAAAGAGAATTCATAATATAATATTATAACCCTTTTTCTCTTTAAAAAGTGATTCCTAAGTAAATTAATTAAATAAGTTCAAAAATGTATTTACAAGGGTTATAAATGAATAAAAGCATTTAAATAAAAATGATGCATTATAAATCTCGATTTTTATTAAATGTAAAGAGGTCAACAAGGCATTAAAAATACATTGAGAGTTTAGTAAAAAGAATGCAAGAGCTGGGACTTGAACCCGAGACCTTTTGCAACTCATCTCACACCCCCATCCCCCTCAATCCGCTAGACCATTTGCAATTTCTTACTCAACCCCACCCTTTTTATTTTATATCAACTATTTCTTCTTCTTCTTCCTAGAGACCTTAGAATGATGTCTGATTGATTGACGTAAGTTCAATTTGAGCCATTGCAAGCTCTTCTTCCCCCAACTTTGCTTGCAAGACCAACCCTAGTGACATCCCTCCTTACATCATCATCAAACAAACACAAATCTCACAAATCCCCTTCAATCTTCTTCTTCCTCAATGGTCAAAACAAGTTCCCATGGATCACTAGAGCTCACCAATTTGCCTATTTAAAGGCTGAGAATTCCATGGTTTCACTCACACAAACATCCACTCTTCCTTCTCTTACAAATTCACACCAATTCTAGTTGATTTTCAGCCCAAGAAACCATTAATTTGCTTGCTGATTTTTTTTACAAAAATCCCCAAAAACCCTAGTTTGCCTTGCCTTGCCCCACCGGAGCACACCACCCACGTCGGACCACCACCCGAGCCACGCGCGGGCCACCTCCGGCCACCAAGGGCGCCGCCTTTCCCCGCCTCGCTCGCCTGAAGTCCTTCGTCATTCGTCCTGAGGGCTCTCTGGTTCCTACGTAGAAGAAGAAGGAAGACAAGAGGAGATTTGGGCCTTTTTATTATTTTGGGCTGAAATTAAAAGGAAGGCCCATTTGCATTTTATTAAGCCCATCAGCTTTCATTTTAAGAAGGAATTGATGAGGAATCTCGACCCAAGCCTTTCCATCTCGATTTGTGTGCCCATTCCGCTCTCTTCTTCGCTCGGTATAACTTCCCGACTTATATTCTAATTATAAATATTTATAAAATATTTTTTTTCACATTTATATGATCATTACTTAATTAAATTGAATAAAAATAGCTTGCATGTTAGTTTATAAAATAATATCCCTAGACCATGAAAATCCTTTTAAATAAAATAATGTATTTCATCATTAAATCAATTACATGGAAAGTGTAATATAAATCATATGTATATTATATTGGAAGTTATTATAAATATAAAAAGATCTAAGTTGTTAGAGAAGATAAACCAATTTTATTAATTCCCTTGTGCATAAAAATAATTAATACTATACATGATTATTCCATATAAAATAAATCTTATAGACAAGGAAACTTTTTGTAAATAAATTTATGGGACTAAAATATGAGTTTATGCTTGTCAAAATATAACATAAATAATATTACATCATTTAGAGTTTATGTTAATAAATAAAGAAACAAGAATAAGTTGATGGTAAAATATTATTCTTAAGACCATTTTATTAAAGTAGAGAGTTTGTAGGTCATTTAAAGTTAATAATAGATTTTATATAATAATAACCTAGTTTAAATAAAGATATGAGAACTTGTTAGTTAGACATGATAAGAACAAATAATAAAAAGGTCAATTATAAATAAGGCAATAATAATATGTTACTCTTAATATAAGATTTTTCTTTTACCTTTTGTCATAAATTTGGTTATAAGTAAAATATGGGGAATTGTCAATGTTATATACTTAGATTAGGGATCAAATGAGAACATTTCTTAGGATAAGAAATGAGAACAAATATGGACCTTTGATTGTGTGAGATCAATGGTCCAGATATGCTAATCAGAGGAAGGCGCGCTTCATTAATTTTTCATATTTTGGGGGTATTTTCGTCATTTGATCCCCACAATCTCAACATACTGAAAATTCGTTCGTAGGATCGTCTCCTTCGGTCTGCTTTGATCGGCTTCTCCTCCCTCCGTTCTTCGGCTTCTCCTCCGTTCTTCTACTGTATCGTTCAATTGATCGGCTTCTCCTCCGTCCTTCAATTGTTCTATTGGATTTTGCGAAATTGAGACATTGGAGGTTGAAGGCGACGGTGGATCGTTCGAGGATAAGATCGTTGTTCAATTGTTCTCACTGCTAGGGATTTGAAAGATCGTTCTTCTCCCCAGTTTTATTTGGAAGCTCTGTCATCTCCTTCTTCATATTGATGGATTTAGGTTATGAAGCATATATATATTTTTAGTGCAAATTATGGAGGTTTTCTCTCTGATAGGTTGGCAAAGGTGATACATCACACGGGAGTACAACTCCTAATGATCACTACTGCTGGACACGGCCTGAGGACATAGATTATGCTCGACCTGTGACAGAGTGTCACAGTTGCTCTGATCTTGCTGCAGAGATGGCTGCAGCATTGGCATCTGCTTCTATTGTTTTCAAGGAAAACAAGGCTTATTCTCAGAAACTTGTTCATGTGGCAACAACTCTATGGAAATTTGCTAGAGATCAAAGAGGAAGATATTGTGATGCTGGATCTGAGGCTGCCATGTTCTACAATTCCAACATGTACTGGGATGAATTTGTATGGGGTGCTTCCTGGATGTATTATGCCACTGGAAATAATACGTATCTTTAGCTTGCAACTAATCGAAATCTTGTGAAGCATGCGGGTGCTTTCTGGGGAGGTCCAGATTATGGTGTGTTCAGCTAGGACAACAAGCTAGCTGGAGCGCAAGTAAGTTTACATTTGTTTCCAGGATGCTCTTTGTATATCCACATGTTGATTGCACTATTGAGCTTGATTATGCACCTGCTGTCCTCATAAACGAGCCTTATGTATGAGATTTCAATTTAATAGATATTGCACAATAAATATGATTTTTTCTTTCCAATTTGAAGGATTTGATTGAAAATATAGTTTGATTTCTTATGTTTATTTGATTGCCCACCAAGTGTTTGATCAAATGCCTAAATCGTTTTTCAATGAACTAGTCAGGAATTCGTGAACCGAATTGTCATTTTCAATGAACTTTAATGCCTATTGTTATGAACCGCATTGTCTATTGTTATGAACCAAAAGAACACTGTTATTTTGCACCTTTTTACTAGATCTCTTCTTTATCTCCCTTTTTTATTGTAGGTTGTTCATCAAGCTCCGGCCAACCTAGTTTGTCTAATTCAGATAAAGATCATAGTATTGATGGGGTTCAATTGACGGGTCTTGATAATGATGTTAGTGCTGATGGGGTTCCATTGGATGATGCTGATGAAGCTAGTGATGCCTACATTGTTCAAATATCACATGATTGTTCTTATTACATTCCCAATTGTCCAAACGAGTGTAAACCACACGAAGGTCAATATTTTATCACATTGGATGAAGGCATCTCCTTTACAATCAGTATGCTTCTATTTGTGGTTTTGTTGTTCGACATGGCTGTTCTCGTATAGACTCAACTGATAATACTATAATTCACAAGTATTTATACTGTAACAGTCATGCGTTCAAAGATGGGAAACACAACACTGGCAAACGTAAAAGACCGTCAACTCGAGTTGGTTGTGAAGTGCAAATTAAGTTCAAATTTGTCGGCATGCTCGATTATGTGGTCCAGATTTTTGTTGAGCGTCATAGTCACACGCTTGTAACTAGCAATTACAAACAATTTCTAAAGTCCAATAGAAAGCTTGATATTGGCCATAAGAACTTCATGTTGAGCTGTGAGAAATCTAATATCGGTCCAACGATGAGTCATAAGTTGTACAACCACCTTGTTGGAGGATATGCAAATGTGGGTGCTTCAGCTGTTGATTTTAAGAACTACAAACGAGATTTGATGGCTCACATTGAGGGTTCCGATTCTCAAATGGTTATTAATAGATTCTTGAAAAAAAGGAGGTGTGTAGTGCATTTTATTATGCATACGATGTTGATTCTTCTGATCGTTTGACAAGGCTATTCTGGGATGATCCCATTTCTCGCAAGAATTTCTCATATTTTGGTGAGGTGGTGTCTTTTGATTCTACATACAGGACCAACAGGTAATTTTTTTGATATCTTAGATTCCATGAACCTTTGACTTATCATTTTTTGCTCTATGAACTTCTTTGTTAAAATATGTGAACTTCTGTGTTTAAATGCATGAACTGTTATCTTAGTATCTATGAACCATCAACTTTAAACTTTGGTACACTAATATTGTGTTCCATATTTTTTCATATTTTTTTTTATAATTATATTTGCTCAATTCATAGGTATTGTATGGTATTTGCTCCCTTTACTGGCCTTGATCATCATAAGAAATGTGTTACATTTGGTGCTGGACTTTTGCTCAAGGAAGATATAGATTCTTTTGTTTGGTTGTTTGAACATTTTAAGAAAGCAATGGGGCACGATCCAAGAATTCTTGTGACTGATCAGGATGCCGCCATGAAAGTTGCTATTTAGAGAGTGTTTCCTCAGACCCGCCACCGGCTTTGCATGTGGCACATTATGACAAAAGTGCCTGGAAAGATAAAGACTGAATCTGGTGATGTGGATGAGTTTAGGCAGCAACTCAACATTATAGTGTGGAGTCATAAGATTGTACCAGCTGAGTTTGAGTCTAGGTGGTTGGAGTTGGTTAGTCGTATCTCCTCGAAGAATAGACTATGGTTTGATGACATGTTTGCCATTCGTCATTTCTGGATTCCATCTTATTTCAGAGACGAAATGTTTGGTGGATTAGTTAGGACTACTTCCATTTCAGAGGTTCAAAATAGCTTTTTCGGCCATTTTACCGACCGATATTTTAGGCTTTGTGAGTTGGTGATGCACTTTGAGACTGCCATGGAATCCCAAAGACACACTCAAGCCAAGTTAAACCATGATTCTACTCATATGGTTCCAGATTTGTGTTTGAGAAATTACTTTTCTACATTGTAATTGCTTTTAAAGTTGTCTTAGACTTTGAAATTTGCCTTTTGATGCTTCTTTTATGTTTTAAGTTTTGTTTTAACACTATGAACCTTCGCGTTCATACAATGAACCTTCATGTTAAACACTATGAACCTTCGCGTTGAAGACAATGAACCTTCCTGTTAAACACATTGAACCTTCGCGTTGCATACAATGAACCTTCATGTTAATGAACAAAAATGCTCAACATATAAATTCATTGCAAAAGCTTTAATGTTTTCACTTGCACATCCTTCAAACTCCAAGCTACCGGTTAGTGGAGTTGAAAGCTTTAATGTTTTCTTTCCTCGCGGACTTTGACGTGTGGAGCTAACTTGTGTCTTTCTTTTCAAGCCTTTTGAAGTTGCCACTGTCATATGCATAAAACAGAATATAACACAAATGAGAGCATGAATTGTAATATGAAACTTCAAAATACAACACACATTAGAAGTATTTGTGTACTAAATAAAATGAACCTTATTGGCAAAAATGATGAACCTAATAGCATAAGAAAATGAACCATAAACTAATAAGCACATCCAGCTTAATGAGTGAGCCTTTTTGGCCTATATTTGAACATGAGACATGGCAATACTGAAAAATGAACCATATTGTTTGCAATCTTGAACCACGATGACATGTTTTATGAACCACACATCAATCTTAATGATAAATACTATGAACTTGCAAAAAAAACTACTTCATTAACCTTTGTCTTGAGCGAATTTTCTTCGAATTTCTCTCTGCTGGACTTCTTCTTCATTTTGTTTTCCTATACCTAAACAAACACAATAATATCAACATCCAGTGCTCTTTTAACCAAATAACAAGGTGCAAGTCTAATAATACCTTATTATTCAATATCATGAACTTATTATACTATTGCATGAACTATATTATACAATAGCATGAACCTTATTGAGCAATAGCATGAACCTTATTATTCATAGCATGAACCAGAATTTTTCACTTCCTTCAAACAATCCATACGCAAAGTCTAATTTTAGCAGCTCTGGCCACAATGTCAAAAAAACTATCACAAGGCAACAATTTCAAGGAGTTCCAATAAAAAACTGGAAGTTCATTCAACCATAAACGAAGTAGCGGAAAGCAAAATTCAGCCTATAAAAACCCTCACATAAAGTAGCAGCCATAAACAACTTAAAATAAGTTCATTCAACACAAATCCAGTTCAAGTGGAATGAAAATCAAGTTCATTCAGCACATTTCATTCACTTGCACAGAAAATGAAGACCGATCACCAGAGGAAACGAAGACAGAGAAAATGCTAGGAATCAGAATGAAGTTCATTCAGTGCATAAATTTTGGATATACACAATAGGAATCAGAATCAAGTTCATTCAGTGCATAAATCAAGTTCATTCAATTGCTAGATTGTTAAAACCTTAACCGGAGGAGGAGCTCGTTGGAGCGGTGGGGGCGCTGTCTACCGATCTCGCAGGAGGCATCCTCGGCCGGACGAGAGAAAGGAAACTGGAATGAAATCGCCGCACGCGGAGCAAGGACGAACGATCGAAGGACGAACAAAATGTTCTCACACAATCAAAGGACGAACGGAGTCGCCCAAATCGCCGCAGGGAGGAGAAGAACTTGTCGGTTTAACTTTCACGAGATGAACAAATCGTCTCTTGAACCTTGTGGGTGAGGGCAATTTCATCTTCCACCATTAAAATTAGAAAATTTATACAATTTGCCACCGCCTATATATTTTTCTGATTTAATCTACGCCCTTGATTTATACAATCGGATGGCTATTAATTGTTCTCGTTTCTCACCCTAAGTATTATTATCACCCGAGCTGTTCTCTATATAATTATACTAATGAGTTTTATGATAAGAATACTAGTTAAAGATATTATGATATAAAAGACATTTGTTATTGGAAAAAGATAAATTAAGAAGATATTCTATAATAATAAGAAAATATTATTAAAATAATACTAGATGGGAAATAATAATACTAATTTATTTTAGTACATGTTTCTATTTTATAAACTTGGAAATAAAATGGATAAGCTATTCTTATCAAAATATAATATGATTTAGTTGAAGACTAAAAAGATATAAAGAATATTTTGTACATGTATATATAATTTATGGCTATAAAATATGGGACTGTTTGTAGATTAGAAAGCAACTTATATAGAGGAATATAATAGAAATATTATATGATATTATATCTCCAAGTATAGAAATTATAAAAGGAAAATATTATAATACTATGGTCAAGGTGTAGTTTTTAACAAGGAAGTTAGAATAATAATAATATTGTTTTAGATTATTAAGATTGAGATGTCTTGCATAAGAAGATATTCAAAATATAAAAAGATAATCTAGCTTGATCTAAGCTATCATCAAAGCAAAGCATATGTTTTAATTATAAAGTAATATTCTAAGACATGTTTTCATATCATGAACTAATAATGTTTGAGGGATATTATTTAAATGAATTGGTAAGATTATTTTTATCATCACACCATGAATATGGAAAGCACACTATATAAGCTTGACTAGAATTTTCTATTTTTGGAAAGGTACTAGAAAAAAAAAGGACACCTACTAATATATTTATAAACATTACTTGTCTTAAGTGTAGAATATAATGAGAATATATTATATTAAGAGCTTATTATAAAAAGATATTGTAAGATATAGAAAAGATATTATTTTGTGACCTAAGATATCATAATAGTATACTATAATTATAAAGTAAGATATTGGTAAGCCATGATCATGTATTGTACAAAATATAAGATATGAAAGGAAATATGGGAATAAAATAAATAAGATTAATTTAATGTATGTTAGTTTTTAGGAAGCTTACCTTATAAAGTAAGTATAAAGTCCTAATTATGGAAATGTCCAAGAAAGTAGATTATAATTATTCTATCTTTATTTAATATGGTTTATGTAATTAAATAAGATTCTATTAAGATAATATTATTGATAAAATATTCTTGGTGGAAAAATAATACTTTAAGCTCTTAAATGAACCTTTTGGAAATATTAAAAGTAACATTTTAATTAAGATAAGTTTTGTAAAAAGATTAAAATAGATTCTTTATAATTTTAAGGAGAGTATGTATATTTAAAAATACCTTTTTAGGTAAAGTATGTTATCATATATCTTTATGAAAATTATACTTGCTTAATTATATTAAGAAGTTAACAAGTGAAATTAAAGGAAATTATTTTAATAAATTGAATAAGGATTTTTAAGGAATAAAAAAGGATATTACAAGATTAAAATAATAATAATAAAGGAATATTATTATTTTAAATTAATCACCTAAATTATTATTATAATAATTTAGAATTCCATTTCTCTTATATAAAGTATACAAGAGAAAATCCAAGCTTTAAAGGAAATTCGTAAATTAAGATCGTTCGTAAATTCCGTGTCGTTAGGTCGGGATTCTCGCTCGAAGTCGCGAATCACACTTTCCGTCTTATCGCAATCCGACCCGTGAGAACAAGGCAAGTGGAATTTCCCCTTGTGACCCTTTATACTCATCTTCGTGAAATTCTCGATGTTGGGAACAACTTGTGTGCTAAGTAACGAATGAACATAGGAAATATCGATTGTTAGATATAATGACCATTGTTAGTATAGTTCGCTATTATTATTTGATAGGACTATTTATGCTAGTATGGTTGTGGCCTTGGTTGTTATGGTCTCGTTCAGAGATCAACGTCGAACGAACTAGTAAGGGGCGCGGAATAACCGACGCCTCTATATAATCTTACTAAGTCGTAAATGCCTACGTGTTTGAAGTACGAATTTCAGGATCATGATCCTCTCCGCTCCGATTGCAAGGAGGGATGAGCGCACTCTAGCTAAGTGACGGAAAACTGGGTTTCCCCTTGGTGGATCGGGCCATCCGAGCCCCCACCCCCTTTTAAAAAAATCATTAATGAAATCAAATACTTTTTCGTCACTAAATAAGATAAGTGCCCAATGCACATTTAAGATACGAAAACCGGACCGGTCTCAAATGATCGATCCGGCTCTCGGTCCGCTCAGGGCGCCAGAGGTTTTTAACTTGTATGAATTAATAACGTTCCCAACATAATCCCGATTCTAAAAGAAGACTTCAATCTAGTAGCACTTCTCTCGATTATCGAGCTATCTCCGCTCGAGATACGCTCCTCCTCGTATTACTAAAACCCCACATAAATAAACCCTATCTAAAACATAACCCGAATATCTCTTTCGACATTATTTGCATTACCGAATTACCCTCGGGAAGTTCGTTCCCGCTTGCTTAGTCTCTTAGACTAATTCTTCTTTTCCGCATGTTTGCCTGACATTCTATCGCCCCTCGCGAATTATGTCAGATCCTAGGAATCCCAGCAAGACGTGAAGTGAAGGCGAAGGAAGAACAAGGATTTTCAAGAAGTACCTTTCATGTCATTTTGCTTTAGTTTCATTATGTTTCAAGGACAAGTGGTTTCGCATTTCAATTCCGAACAACTTTATGTTTGAAAAACAATGTAAGATGTTTTGTACAAACCAAGTCTCCTTCGAGAGCACCTTTTCTATTTTATGAATTCCGTTTATTTCCGCATTATTACTGTTCTATATCATTCTAAAAGACTTGGGTGACTTTGGACGGTAAAATCTGAGGTCACTAGCGGTAATACCCAATGTTGTAAAATATGGGTGTTACAATAAACTCGCAGGCTAGTAAGGGTGGATCCGAGACAGTCGCATTACTGTCGCGGTGCTATCGTGCCAAAATTCGAATCTATCAAGAGAAGGCTGCGTTGATGCGCAAGTCTTGCGCAGGCTGGAAACTGACTCTAATACTAGTTGATGTGTTCCAAGGTTGCTCGGTTCACACGGGTGCCCGATCTAGGCTCGAAAGGCCCTCGGATATTCTCCAATGGGACGGAGTCGGGATAAGCATGAACCACAAGGTGGCTTGTGAGGTAAAACTCGATGGATCGAGTTTGGGTGTCCTAGGGCCGGGTCAAGGGGGCTCAGGGATAAGGTTTAGAAAGGGAGCCGTTCAAAATTAGGGTGACGTCGGAACTAAGATAAAGGAGGAACTCGACTTTACTAACTCAGGATTAATCCATAATTGACGTAATTGAAACAGAGTACATCAAATACTTTAAATAGAAAATGCAAGGTCTAGCTAATGGGCCTCATGGGCCTTATTCTAGCTATCGGGCCAGTCTCTTAAGCATAAGATGTCACACATCCAAAATAGTAATACTATAAATAGAAACTAGATATAAATAGAAACATGCCAAAATAGGAACTATAATAAATAGTAATAAATATAATAATAACGAGATAGGTCGGAATCCAAGGAGAATGCCAAGGTATCGGTAGACTTAGGCTCGTCATAATCGATCGAGGTCTAAGACCGGATACCATCAGCATGGAGTGGCTCGAGGTTGGTGTGCTCGGAGATCAAAAGAGTGGCATAGTTGACACTTGGAACGATGTTGCCACTTTCTTGGACAAGCTCATCAAACCTCGACAACAGTCTCTCTATGGCATCAAATCGGGTGAAAAAGATTGGAGGGTTTGTTGCACCGATTGGATCATAACTTCCATGGAAGTTGCTTCACGTGGATCCTCTTCTTTGACTGTTTCTGACATCTTGCACACACTAAACCAAAAAGATTAAATCGGAAAAAGGGTACTTCGAACCACTCAATACCAAACTCAACCTTGAAATGAAAGTTGCTCAAATTGCAAGGACTAGGGTTCGGGTTTGCAAAGGCAAAGTATGGTTCGGCAAGAAGGCACACAAGCACAATAATTTCACAATCAAGCAAGTTTGTTTGAACATTTTGAATTAGGAAGCTACTAGGTACCAAAAATTTCCAAACAACATACTTATTTGTGCCTAGCTCGGATACTCTTTCTTACCGGGATTTGAATTTTTTATGCCAGACCTCTCTTTCACTTTCGTCGGGTCCGTGTTTTTCTAAGTCCCATTTGTTTTCCTTTAGGAGTCCTAATTTTCATTTAGGCACTTTCTTGATCTTATAATGTTAGAACAAATAGAACTTTAAAGCTTCACACAAACAAACAAAATAAGTTTTCTAATCCGGTTTTGGTACTTCTCCTGTATCCTAACCCGAAAAGCCAACCAATATTGCAAGCTTGTCTTTTACTCTTCATGTAAGTGAAACCATATTTCATTTTTGGTATCAATATGGCCGAAAATAATGGAGGCAAAGGGTTGTAAAAAAATCACTGAACAAAAGTCAAATAAAGGCAATGAATGAAGAGTCACTTCATTGAATTTTTTTGTAGACTCTTGCACTCCAAACACTAGTTCATTCAAGGGCGACTTTAATTGGAATCTTTTTTCAACCTTTTGGACGTCCAACCTCAGATTATACAGCCCATACACAACAATAGTGGTGGCAAGGTAAAGCTAGGGCGCCAAGACAACAACAAACTCAAATAAGGCCAAACATCATGGATCGGCCAAGGGATATGCAAGATCGTGTCAAGGAAAAAAATCACTTGCAAACTCAAGAGAATTCAGATCTATAAGATTTTTTAAGTGGTATACCTTGTGTGGCTCTGATACCACATGATACGGATCATCGGACTAGAAGCGGTGTAAGGTAGACCGTGTCTTGATTCTTGCGCCAAGAGGGAGGCTTTGTGGTGCCTTGGCTGAGCCTTGATGGAAAAGTGGATGATGAGATGAGGGTGATCTGAATGTGAACGTGTGAGTGAAGGGGATATGGATGCACTTGATCGGATATAACCCACCTCTCAAGTACAAGCTAAGAAACAACCACAAAGATATGACTCACTTTGGATTGGATCTTGGAAAGGGATTCGATGCGACTCATGAATCTAATTTGGAGCATAAATAAGATGTGTTATTGAATACTAAACATGGCAATACAAAACATAAGACAACAAGATGCTCAACTTGGTTTTTGACGTGCTAAAACAAGGAGAACACAACTCCTTTTTGAAGAGAAAACTCGGCCAACATGAAGACCCTTCAAGTCCTTATTAAATATGATTTAGAAGCCCAAACATACCATGAAAAATTGGAATTTAAGATGTGCCATAAAGTCTAGGCTAGACAAGGACCGACATAGGCGCTCGGCCCGTCGTCGGCGCGCTCAGTGGCCACCAAGAAGCACACTAAGCCACCGTTATCCTTGACTGGAGCTCCTTAGGTCATGAGGCCAGATTTTAGCTCCTCTCGTAAGGCACAAGCCCATGCCCGAGTGATCCAACCGAAAAGAGGTGAAGTGCCTGACACTTTCTTGGCCGCGACGGTGGCATCGACGCCTTCAAAGGGTGACCGCCGCTCATCTCTTTTTGATGCATTTTGAGCGGAACTTCTAAGGCCATCTTGTTCCATGGGATCGACCAAGTCTCCGCCCAAAATATGGCTCGGGTAAAAGTGTGAAGATTCGGTGGTGGCCTCGTCCAAAGTTGAGGCGTGGGCGCGCCCCTCAACGACGGTGTCGGCGGCTTGCACACTTGTTGCCTCGGGAAGGCTTGTGTCTTGGCCTTGAAGTGGCATGGTTACATCAATGAGAGACACCAAGCCAACGTCGACCATTTCTCAAATAAGAATAGTGACTTATGGGCACATCTCCAGTCACTGACCTCTGTTAGGTGTCACACTATAACGAGGGTCACTGGCGGTCTTGTCACCAGGCTAATCCACGTTGGGGGTGAGGGGACATCGAGAAACCCGGTAGGTCATGATGCTCTTACCACAATCGAATACGTCACTCCCTATGCCAATATTCTTGGAGCTCGACGACCCTACCTTCACATACTTGGGGCGCCGAGGAAACGTGACGCCCTCATCCCCTCCGGTCGGCTAGAGATCTCCACCCCCCACTCCATCCCAAGGATGTTTGGATGGCTGATGATGATGACCTAGATTGGAGACGGCCTCGCGACCTTGATGAACTCATTTGGAAGAATGTCCATGAGCACATCAAGGTGTTCACAAATTGGATGGCCAAAATCTCGGGGGTACCTCGCACTATGGAGAGGGAGGCCATAGATGGCTATGATGACTCCTTCGTTGATCTCTCAATAGCAAGTGTAGAGATACCAAAGAAATTTCCAGTCCCATCCATGATTGCTTACGATGGTACGAGTGATCCTAACGAGCATATTGCGATCTTTAAATGGAATATGATGACTAGCGAGATCCCTTACCATTCCCGAGAAGTGTTATTGTGCAAGGGATTTAGGGCGACACTATTGGGCCCCGCTCTCAAGTGGTTCGTGAACCCCCTCCAAGGGTAGTATTGGTTTCTTCACCGACTTGACAGACTTTTTCCAGGTTAAGTTAAAAAATAGTCAAAATTTTGAAAATCAATCTAGAGATATGTTCTAGATTGTACAAAAACTTGACGAGTTCACTCGGGATTATCTAGACCGGTTCAGTCGAGAGAAGGTCTCCATCCCGCATTGTGATGTGCCGACATCATGAAAGGCTTCCGACAGATATAAATCCAAGAAGGAGATCTATACAAAGAGATGACTAAGCACCCTTGTGCGATTTTTGAAGATGATAAGACAAAGGCGCTCGCCTAAGTCCATCCTTTATTATCTAGATGGACCCTTCACTTCCATGAGAAAAGATGAATTCCACACAAGCTCCCATTCTGCGACGTTAAGTCACATGCAAAGAAAAAATTAGTTGATCCAAATCTTGCACTATTCTGATTATTCATATTCTATGGAAGCTTACAACTTTTAAGTGGTACTATTTAATCTCTAGATTAAGTCATATGATAACATATAGATCTTTTAGGTGGTTGCTTTATTGATTGAGATTCAGTTAGTTAGAATCACATGGGTTCATGTTAGAGGAGTTTCTTAGAGTGGTTTGGGTATTAAATGCTCCATTTTTTTGTAAATTGGAAGATAATATAATTTCACTTATATTAGAACTACAAGGTGGACATTATAAGTGATGTTTATGAGTAATTGATATTGAAGAAATGTGGAATTTATAACTGATGTTTATGAGTTGTTGAATTCCATCTTTACATCCTATTTTCTTATGTCATATGTGTAAGTGTGATTTTTACAAATTCATTTGATCAAAATTCTCTCCTGGTAACGAAGGCAGAACATGTAATTCCTAGGAGCTCTACTCTTCTTCATTGGCCTAAATATATTAATTATCAGGAGACATGCAAAGAAGAAGAGAACGAGGACAAACACCATGTAAGAAGGTTCTCAAACCAAAACGTGATACACTCTTGGCATTATTGTTCTAATTTTTCGTAGTTAAGAGATGCATATAGTCAGGGCTGTCCAATGAATTTTGGAGGCTCTGTACTAAATCTAGAATAATTCGATACTATACATATTTTTTTTAAATGTATGGTCTATTTTTTATATCCAATAGCTATTTAATTAGAATGGACATTCACAACATAATATATTTAATATAGCATGTATAGTAATAAACATATATGAGCTATATACAATCACTCGTTAAGTATAACTTGTTATATTTGTAAAAATCAATGCTATTTAATGATTATTCCATAGTCATCCATGATCCATATTTTAAGAATTAACAAAAATATATATTATATTAATTTAGAAGCTCTTAATCGAATCAAAACTGTCTATTTAATAACGAAGATGACTTTTTTGTTAAATACCTTGTGTGTATTATTATTTAACTTACTATACATTAAAATTAAGGATGATTTTGTGAAAAATAATTAATTTAGGGTGATTAGTGTAAATAAAAACAAATAAAAGTGGAGGTCCTAGTCTCATGGAAAGTCCCTGTGTTAAAGCACTGGTTGCACATGCCGTTGGCTAGCACTGCATATAGTTTTATGTTTATAGAGTCAAGGTGCATTTATTTTGGTATTGAATGTTAGTAGCTTAAGAGATGTATGAACCTTTAGCAGTTAAGAGATGCATAGTTTTTATGCTTAAGGAGACAAGGTTGAAGAATGATCTTACATTGATGTCACATTGGCAATTGAAATGAAGGAGACTTTTCCACAAAATACTCAAGTGTACGTTTTTAGTTAGTCCCTTTTAGGATCAATGACTAACATATTTTATTTAACTATATCCTATTATATATGTACTCAAAGCAAAGATTCACTTGATATTAGGAGTTATAGATATAATTAATATGAATGTTTCCTAAAGCAAGCTATTTCCTAGAATATTAATTAGCCTTTATGTATAAATTTTATAAAATTTATATGCTTCTTCCAACTAAATGGTTCTTTTTATTAACAACTTATTCATATCTCCTTGACACTCTAGTTTGAAAATTGGCTCAATAGACTTTGTGAAGAGTTGAATGAATTTCTTATTGCAGACCTTGACCAGAACAAGAGGGTTGCTCACACCCTCATTGTTTATGCCAGAGGTTAAAAGGTAAAACTCTTCTTCATGGCTACTGGTTTCACTACTTCTCCTCATCAACTTGCACTTAAAGAAGACTTTCAATAGTCACATTACACAAATTTTCAGAAGAAATTTTCTTCCAAATCATGCCCAATGTGTGATATGGATTGCAAAGATTCAAGAAGATGCAAGTACTTTATTTCATTCTGGTATATGTGAATTTATGGGCCTAATATGGCCTTAATGTTGGTGTAACACCCCGACTTCCGATGGGGCGCTACTAAGGAATAGACCTTACTAGGTACTATTAAATAGATTGACAACTACACTTTAGGATCTTGCAACGCGGGCACGACGAGAAATCAAAATAAAACATCCAACCTTTCTTTTAAATAAGAATGCAGAAACCGTAGTTATGCATGAATTCCCGAAAACCTACATATTCAAATCCGACGAATCACTGCTAACGATAAATCATTCGAGCAAACAAAGACAAACAATAGTACTAACTTCAGCATAATATAAAAACCAACATCCTAAAAGTCATAAATAAACTAGCGTAAAAACCCATCCCACTATGACACGCGCTCTTTACCGCTCCGCCCCGCCATTTGGCCTCGGTTCCTGCACGGCTACCTGGTTTATACCTGGAACTGAAAAATATTCCCCGAAGGGTCAGCTTCTAATCTATCAAGTTAGAGAGAATACGGAAATTGCAGAATGTTTGAAAACATTTCTAAAGTCAGCATACAAGTCCACAATCGCAATCATATCTCTACAGGCCAATACCTAAATTATTTATAATCAGTCACACGTAGCCACATACACATTTACAATCACAACCTCATAACAATGCAATTCCTCCATCTCACAATCCGACTTCCAAGGCGCTCATCACCGCGCCGAGTGCAGAGGCAGGCCCTCTCACTCCACTTCACAATCTCCCTTCTAACCCCGGCTAAGCCTCCACTGGAGCACTTGCCAAAAACACACAGATAATAATTTTCGTTTTCAAGGGGCACGGTTTCTCTGTCACACGGGTCAACGTAACCAACTCTTCCTCAACGCCAACTACGATGGGCCGTGTCAGAAACGGTACCAACACAGAGAAAACGTTCCAAAAATATCCTTCCGATAAAAATACATTCAACACCATTTTACACACACAACAATATGAGAAGTTCAAAACAGTTTAAAAAGGTATTCGGGGCTAGTTCCCAAAACCCGCCCTACAATAACGGTATGCAATCTAACAGGATAGAAAAGAACCGAGCAAGTCGAAAACGACTTACCTCGAACTAGGGATCCTTTGATGATCAAAAATTAAGAACGCGAGCGGGAACGATTTCCTAAAGAATTTATAAAGTGAGGGGTTAGACAAAACTCGAACCGAACCAAAACAACCCGATTAAGGATTCATCTTTAATTTACTTGAACAACCGAACTTATAGAATAAATATTAAATAGCTAACCTACCCCGTACCAATTCGCACTATCTTGCCCATTAATTAGTCCTAGATCCATTTACTAAAACCAATCCATTAAATCTACTCTCACACTTAACCAATTGATTGGCCCGGTTATAGTTAACAAGAAAAGGCCTAACCACAATTTTGGCCCAACAACTAATCCGATTGAATTCAATCGGTTCCCCTCTACTCAAACCCAAAACACCACCATTTACCCAAACCTCTCTTTGGACTATCAAACTAGCTGGCCCCACCCCCTATCCTTTTGACCGTTTTCTTTTTGCTTTCGGTCAACCTCTTCTTCAACCTCTCGCTGGCACACGACCTGACTCTACTCGCCGGCGTTTCTGCGAACCGCGAACCGGATTCCCACCCTTCCATCTTCGACTGGCAACGCACCAGCCTGACCTCCCTTCGCCCCGCAAGGACACCGGCGGTTTCGCCCACCCACCGTGGGCGCAAAGGCGGCTTCCCCTAGTCGACGCTGCTAACTACGGTCCGCCCAGATCCGAATATGCGGGGTCGCCTAAAGCCCCCTTACCCCGGACTCTACCCTCCGACGACTCACTAACCAAACCGAAGAAGAAACAAGGAAGGAGAACTCACCAGTGGTCGTTCGAGCGACACCGGCGGCGGAATCCGACAATCTTGTCAGCCTCTCCTCCTAGCGTCTAATCCTACAGGCGAATTGACAAGATTGATTCGGAGAACAAAAGGAGATCAATGAATTAAAATCGAACCTTAAAGTTGTCGTTTGAAGGTGAACAGGGGAACGAAGGATTCAATTCTCACCGGAAAAAAAAAAGATGAGTTGGCGAGTCCCCGGAAGTGCGAAAATTGCTTGAACCTAATCGATGGAGTGGCTTAAAGAAGTCGAGTAAGGGAGTCGGTTTCCGGCGTGAGCACTATGGCTATTGAACGCAAAGAACCAGAATTGGTTTGCTGTGATCCTCGAACGAGAAGGAAAACAAGAAGGAGAGGGTCTTGGGTTATAATTCGTTCGGTACGGAGGCCCGATAGTCGTGAAAGATAGAAGATTATGTGGGTAGAAGATATGGATTTGTTGAAATAGGGGTTAATCAAGTGGTCAGGATTTGGATATATCTTAATCGGTTTATGATGGATTTTCCGGAACCAATTTGGGTTCCCGAGTGTTTTGGTTAATTTGGCCAAAATTTAGATAGGGAGAAATAAATAAATATATGGATAGATTTTAATTAGATAGAATTAGGATTAGATATAGCAAATCTAATTAGTTATCATATAGATAAACTAATTATTAGCTAGGCGTTCAAACGGATTATTAAATCGGTTTTAACTAATAAAAGACCCTTTTCCGAGGGTTACTTTGCGGATCAAGAACTTAATTGCTTGTAAGCGAGGGAAACCCGTTTTCCGACTTACGAGACCTAAAACGAATACGGATCTTACAGTTGGAAACCAAACAGACCCTTAATATTTTTTGCGTTATGTATGGGGAATAATGATCGAAACCCGCCCGATTCGCCCCGATTGACAATTCTAGTACCCAATAAACACAACCTTAATGTTTAAGTTAAAACACTCTCTCACACTTTCATAGAAGCAGACATGGCATATTGGTGTCCTGTTAATAACAATTGCGTTAAGGTTTCGCATGTTCAACCCCCGTAGGCTCAAATTTCTATAATTTTTTAGTTTCAACTTTAGTTGGTTATGATTTTAAATTAAGAAAATATTTTTTTAAAAGATAAAAGTAAAGTAAAAGATATTGTAAAAAAAACTAGTTGGTTATGATTTTCGTTGAAGTCTACCAAGGCTAACATGGGTAAATTGTATACTACTATTGACTTGTTTTGATCATTCTTCCTTGCTTCTAATTAATTACGATTTGTGTATTTTCAAGTCGAAGCATCTAATTACCCATATTTAATTACTAATGGTGACTCTTTAATTATAAAAAATTAAATCATTAATGAATTTTCTAAATGAATTTTTAAATTAAAATCAAAAAAATAAAAAAATGAATAAAAGAAAAATACACGATATTGTATGATTTTAAATTACGAAAACGAAAAAAACATAAAAGTAAAGTAAAAAATATTGTATAATTTTAATGTTTAGGATTAAGATTTAGCATTTGGGTTTAAATAGTGTGTAGGGGATCAAGGCTTATACTTTAAGGGTTGAAGTTTATGTGTTGTAGATGTACTTATGCTTTAGGGTTTTTGGGTTCAATGATGACACTTAGGATTTAATATTTGGGGTTTGGTGTTTAGGGTTCAAGGATTATACTTTAGGGTTTAGGGTTTAATGATCGCATTTAAGGTTTAGCATACGGGACCAGTGATTTTTAGGATTTAAGATTTTTACTTTGAGTTTTAGGGTTTAATGAAGGTTAAGATTTAAGGACATTTATGGTTTACATTTAATATTTAGTATTTGGGGTTTGGTAGTGTTTAGAGTTCAATGATTATACTTTATAGTTTAGGATTTAGAGTTTAATGATCATGTTTAATGTATAGTATATGAGATTCAATGATATTTAGAGTTTAAATTTATTCAATCATAATAATAATGATAATATTACTCATTCCTTTCTCCTCTGTAATTGGAAATCACACAAATGAACAACAATTGGGAATCGAATTGGAATTTGAATTTGAATTTGAATTATTGTAACACCCCCAAATTATCTCGGGAATGTCACACGCCAGTGACCTCAGATTTTAATGTCCGAAGCCATCCAAGGCTTGCATCAGTTTGAATTTTGTAAAGATATGTATGAAATCATTTAAATAACCAATAGAGGAAGACACTTTCATAGCAAACTCAATTTGTATTCAAACTTTCCTTTACAAATAACGATTTTCTTAACAATATGACGAATTCAGCGGATTATTAACTAGAACTTTATTGTATAAAAATCAAACTCCTTTAATGGAAATGAAACAAAAATACTTATAAAACTTTCATGTATAGTATCATGGGCTCCATTTATCATCACCTTGAGTGCTCTCGAATTGACCCTAGTTGCTTGCTAATATCTGGTACCACAAGTGGTCAGCCCTCAATGAGGGCAGCTAAATCGACTCCATGTTTATTAGGTCAAAGTATATAATTAAATCAAAATTATTATTATAGTGAATGCACATTTTAAAATCTCTAATGCACTTTACCTTACGTCGAATCTTTCCCAGAAAACATCACATAAACAAACACGCAAAACATTAATCCTCATAATAACTAGGGACTCAAATGATGACCCGTAAAGGGTGCTTTATTCGAGAGATTCAATTTAATGTGTCGCGTGCACCTATCTTATATGATTATCAAACATGGGTAACTTTTACTTGATCTCGGATTTCCGAGTTAACTTAACTTTAACGACGACGTGCCACTCGACTCGTACCCCATGACACTATCTAGGTGCTTAACGACTCTTCCCTTACGGTGGGAGGTGAGCCATGGATCATGATCTAATAACATCATTAATGGTGTAGTAACCATTAATGTTGTTATAAAGAATTATTTACGATGACGTGCCTACAAATACTCCTACCCTACCACTTCTATATAATCATCAATGGTGTAGCAACCATCAATGTTGTTATGAAGAAATATTTATGATGACATTGCTCATAAATACTCCTATCCTACCACTACTTATGCATTATTTAATTTATTTTATAATTTAAAACATCATGCACATATTCACATAAGTTCACCATATTCCTAAGTTATATTATCTAGTGTAACCTAGAATCAAAAAGTCCTATATTATCATACCATAGCATAAATAACCTAAGATTATCTATTTAAACAAACTTATTTTGTTTTGAAAGATCTCCTTTGACTAATTTGGTCTCAACCAACCTCATCATACTCGGAGCTCTAGGAAAGGGGAGGATAGTCACACAATGGACACCAGCCCTCCTTGCCATTTTTACAAGCGCATTTGACAAGCTCGAGTATGCATTCAGATTGGTAGGAAGACTTGTTCAGTCAGAGTCAATTCACAACCTAATTATTATTATCATTATTATTATTATTATTAATATCATAATGATGATTACCATTATTAACATTAATTCAAGTATAAGATAATTAACTTTCCAATGTATTTATTATAGCAATTCATGCAATCTATAAAATCTAAAATGCTTCACACAAATCACACAAGATACACAACCAATGTTATTAAGACTCAACACATAAAGCAAGCAATTGATTTAGCCGAGCAAGTATGGGAACTTGCCTTATTGACAACCTCAGAAACTCGGAAAGGTTATAGTCGAGATCGTATAACCTTGGATTGCAAACCTATAATAAGATATGACACAACATGAGTATAAGTTTTAATACCGAAATCCATTAGATTTATGTTATGTTATAATCATGGATTAAGAATTCCTAAAGCGAAGCGCTTTTAGAACTTCACAACTGTACAACAACAACAACAACAACAACATCTACCCAGATGGATCCCTGTATGAAATTTATTTAATCTTAAAACCATTGAATGAAAAGTAGATTAATCCTTTATAAAAATCATACTTTATATTATAAAATATCTATAATTTTTATAAAATTGTAAAAATACCTAAGAAATCCATATTTATATTAATTTCAATTAGGAACAATTTATTTAATCTTAAATCGAATTTTAAACAATAAAAATGAAATTAAAAACAATAAATATAGGACTGTACAAAATCAAAAACACGGGTGGAAAAGTGGACGAACAACAGTGTTTGGAGGCTCGGTGGTGGCGTCTCAGGCGGCGGCTGGGAACGAGGGTGGCAAAAGTTGGAAGACCGCGACACCACCTTTCTACTATCGGCAAAGGAGGAGGCGGGGGTGGTCAGAAGGCGGCGAACAGTGGAACACGAGCAGCGAATGCTCTGTTTTCGCTGCGTAGGTTCGCGACTTTCAATCGGGATTTTGGAAGGATTAGGTCACGAGAAAATTAATGGGTGCATAGTGTTTTCGAAGGATTTTTCATGAGGATTCTGAATATGGCTTCAATTTTTGGTTTCGAATCATGCTTTTGGAGAAAACAGAGTTTGAACAAGAAAGACGCATTCTAGGATTTCGGTTGAATGTGTGCAAAATTCGTTGGGATCAATCAAAGGAAGATCTCTAACTTCCTTTTAGATGGCCACAATCGTGGCTTAGTTGGATCTCAAAAATCCGATTTGAATGAGAAAGGAAAAACAGATGAAAATGGAAAGATTTTGAATATCCTTTACCAATGAAAATATTATACACAATCTTATTTACTAATTTAAGATTTTTATTTTTTCCTTACTCATACTTTTCTCCATAAGAATATTCAATTCATTTTATTATCATTAAAATTGTTTCTCCTTAAAATATGATATATAAAAGAGATGAGAATTTTATAACATCAACAAAACATTATGTTTCTTATTCTTTTGAAATATAGAAATCATTGAAATTACTAATTATTTATTGTATAATGATACTTTGTAATTTCGTTATCATATTATAAAGAAATTAAATGATTATCCATTTATTCATTTTATAACACTTATAAATTATAACCACGACCTTTTGGGTAAGGTCCACTTATCCAAATAACTTATATAAGCTATTTGCTAATAGAATAATACAATTATCAATTTTAATAATGTCCTGTGTATTAATTTTAATAATGTCACACACACACACATATATATATATATAATAATTAAGAGAAATTACTTAATTATTCTGATAAAAAATAAGGTTATTACAGTAGTACCCACTTAAAAAGAGTTTCGTCCTCGAAATTGGAAGAAGATATGATTTAAAACGTACTAAAGCACCTTTCTTTAAAACTGAAAGTTATTATATTAGTACGCACTTAAAAAGTGTTTTGACCTCGAAATCAGAAAGACACAAGATAGGAAAAAGTACTAATGTACTCTTCTTTAAAAGAGAGGGTTATTGCAATTATAACTATTCCAATTCTGCCCCGGACCTACCTTGTAATTACACAGTCGTCCACTGATTTCCCTAAACTTAGAGAAGAACGGGTGGAGGTCGACGGGCGTTGGAGATAGAGGAGGGTTGACGAAGTTAGTGCGGGCCTTGAGGCGGCGCAAGTGGCACAATCGTAGGCGGCTTCCTCGGCGGTGTCGAGCCACCAACACTCCTTGTAGAGAGGGTTGAGTATCTCGACGGCGTAGCGACGCCAAGGGCGACGTCGTTTCCTTCGTGTCGTGTTGGCCATGGCCTTGTGCGACCGCTTGGTAGGGGCGGCACTAGAAGAGGTGGGCTTCCGGGGTAGGAGGTTGGGCAACAGAAGAGATGGAACGTCTTTTCCACTCATGACCCACCACCAGACGTCCTACCCCGAAAGCCCACCTCTTTCGCCACCGCCGCTACCAAGCGGTCGTTTAAGGCCACAACCAATGCTGGGACAAACGAAACGATGAGGTACAAGGGCATGCGACGTCGCCCTTGGGGCCGCTACACCGCCGAGATACGTGACCCTCTCCAAGGAGCGTCGGTGGCTCGACACTGCTGAGGAAGCCACCTACGATTGCACCGCCCGCGCCACGCGCCATGCCTCTACCCTCCTCCGTCTCTGACGCCCATCGACCTCCACCCGTTCTTCTCAAAGTTTAGGGAAATCAATGGGTGGTCATGTAATTACAAGGTGGATCCAAGGTAGAATTGAGATATCTCTAATTCCAATTCGATTCCCATTGTTGTGATTCGAAGTTTGTTGTGTGATTCCCAATTACAGAGGAGAAAGGGATGGGTTATGTGAGTTCATGAGAGATTGTAAAAATAAAACAAAAAATTAATACGCTTTTGATAGAAAAAAGGAGAAAAAAAAAAGTGGGCCCAAAGGATGTGCGAGATGCATTTCTCGCTAATACAACGAGATGTCTAGCATTTCTATATTTGCTTTTTGTCTAGAAAAGGTATCAAGTCATCACAGTGGAGAAAGGGTTCACCAAATGCAACCTCAAACTTCAAGAATGTAATAGTAAAACTTAGAAACTCGTATACTTCCGTCCATATTTATACATTACAATTTATTCGGGTGTGTGGAAACTTTTGGAGATTTTCAAAGTCAAATTCTAATGGGTTCTAACTAGACTGGTCAAAGCTCGTTCCGAGTCGACAATCTGTTCTGAACTATTTGAAATTTTTATGGTTCAAATCCGACCAAAATATGTATGGGTCAAAGAGTAATTCGAACCCGTATGAAACCCGTTGGATTGGCTTGACTTGTTGTTTTAGTAAAAGTTATAACATTTAATTTCAAATATTACTTCAATAATCATAGACTATGTTGGCGCTCTTAACTTGTTGAGTCATCCTGAACCCACACAAAACCCACAACAGTCCGACTTGGTTGGCTTGTAAATTTGAACGACCTGAATTCATAATCCACCCAAACCCAATCGCAACTGAACCGACCCGCATGACAAGTCTAGTTCTACCCATTATCATACTCATTTGATTCTCTTACATGGGCTGGACTTGATGAGCCAGCCCAATTCTCCACGATGACAGTTAACTGACCAGTTTTTCCTTTTCCTTTTTTTCATTGGTTGAAAATTTGCACAGATAAAATTGATCCATATGTTGTGATACATTACAAAGGCCAGGAAAGGAAAAGCAGTGTTGCCCGAGGTATTACATTGCTCTACTTCGTATCAAATATTATGTTTTCATTAATGATTATTTTGTTCCTTATTCAGATTTTGTTTTAATTAAAAATTTACATGGCAAGGAAGCAATCCAAGATGGAACGAGAAATTCACATTCAGAGCATAGTACCCTAGTTCCGGATCCAACTTCAACCTCCTCCTCAAACTTATGGACAAGAACACTTTCTCTGCTGATGATTTTCTTGGCCAAGCTACGTATATGTTCATTCTTTCTTCTTATACCATAAATATTCGGATATTGCTGATTAAGGTTCTTATAGTAAATATTTTAATATTTTAGCTTAAATAAGATCATCCGAAAAGCATGAAATAAACCAATTTAGGGTTATTTCTAAAAGATGTTGTTTTTTTCTAATAAGGTAAGAATTCGATTTACTAGAAACATATCGTAAATCGAGAGGAGAAAACGATGGTGTTGATTATGAAAAGAATTGTTAATGTGACTTGAATCTTTTGTTGATCAGTACCCGTCACGGATTTGGGGGCAGAGCCCCTAGTAGAGGGTCCGGGCACCCCGACCAAAATAGTATACACTGCTTTTTGTTTTTGAATCTATTGTGATCTGTTTGGGCAATCTGAATTAGGCTTTCATTCTATATATAAAATCTTGAAAATGCCTTATAATTGTAATTGGTATTTCGGTCTCATAATATGAATTTTGTTTCTCTGCCCGAGATGTAACGCTTTATTGGTGAATAATGTATATTAAATCTTTATGTCTTTCTTCGTATTTATCATTCTCGTTACAACAATAATATGCAGGATATATGTGAAGGATTTGCTGGAAACAGGAGCAGAAAATGGGAGTGCAGAGATGCATCCTACCAAATATAGTATTGGTCAAGCTGACGAGTCTTACTGTGGCGAGATTAAAGTTAAACTTTCTTTCAAATCAACGGTAATCACATGATTAATTTAAGCTAGCAATTTTTGTACCTTACTATTTAATAAAATCCTCACGCATATATATCATACAATTAGTCACTTGATTTTGATAGGGTGGAGGTCAAATTCGGGAAGACGAAGAGGTTGGGGGATGGAAACAGAGGGACAACTACTGATCGAAGAGAAGATAAGACAACTTATAGATTGATTAATGTTAAAAATTTCTAAACCCACATTAATAGTTCTAAAGTGACACAACAATTGGATGGCACTTTCACAATAGGTCAATGGTCAAAGAGCAAGAGAGAACCGGGTTTAGAACCAAAACCGGGGTAAAAGAATTGCTTGTGGCCTCCCCGGTTCCTTCCGGTTTGCTGAGGTAGCTTGCTAATACGAGCCTTGTGTTATTGGGCCTATTCTCGAGGAAAGACGAAGAAGCCCAATCTTGAAGCCCAATCCAAAAGTATGAAGCTTGCCCGCGTCTTAATTGAAACGACGTGTTTGGTTGGAGCATCACTTGACCTAGCTATTTATACTAGCTTTCTCCTCCTTCGAGCTCATTCAAAAGAAGAACCCTAATGTCGCTCCAAGAAAGAAAAAAGAGAAAAGAGAGGAAAGAGAGAGAGAGAGAGAGAGAGAGAGAGAGAGAGAAAGGTGTTGCGACGGTGGAGAAGCTTGGCGATGACTATTCCGGCGAGCTCTTCTCAGCGAGATCCGACGACATCCTTTTCGAAGCTTCATCTCAAAGCTGCGACAGCCTTCATAGGGGGCCGAAACCCTATTAGATTTCTCCCTTCTCTATACTTCTTTGTAGCCTTCTATTTTTCGTCTCTTTGCGCTTTAAGATCTTGAGATCTGTTGGTTTGTGTAACCTTGCTATTGTACTCTCTTGAAAACTTAGTGGATCTTGGGTTGGTCTCTCCGGAATGAAACTCCCAAACGTAGGCTTTATATCTGAACCGGGTCACCATCTCTTGTGGTCCTCTACTTCTACGTTTTCTTGTTTGTACTTCGTTGTTCTCTCCGTTTCCCTTGCATATCTAGTTTCTAGGGCTTGTTTTGCGACATTGTATCAGAGTGAGGTTTTGATATTGTTTGATTCCTTGTTTGATTCCGCTGTTGTTAGCCCTAGTATCTTTGTTTAGGTTGTTTCCTGTTTGATTTCTTTATGTGTAAGCCTTAAGCTGGATTTCTTGTCAACCAGGGTAACGGACTCTTCCGGTACAACCCTTGACAGGTCCTACAATAGCTATACTTGGCTCTACTGTGTTTCTTGATTTCTAGTTCGCTATTTCCTACGCCTTTGTGTCTTTACGTTTCATAACGAAAAGATCTAATTAGGTGTTCTTTTAATAGGTACTAAAGGATGACAGACCTATACCCGGTAAAACCTGATACGGAAGTATCGGCCCGATGGCTCGATAATGACAATTCGGTCTTGTTTTGGCCCGATCTTGACAAGTAATTCTCTTTCCAACCTAAATTGCTCAAACTCCATTACTTGTGCCGCAAGCAATTCGACTCTCACTAAATTCAACGAAGAACGACTGAATTCGAATGGATAGTACTTCACAAACTGAATTGTAAATTGAGAGGCTCTAACGCTATCTCAATTGATTAACTAGTTAAGATCTTTAATAATCTAACTAGACAAACCAATTTGATTATACTAAACTCTCAAAATCTGAATTGTGTTTGAAGAACTTGAATGAACGATGAATGGAATGTAAAAGCATGAACACAAGTTGTTTTTGGGGCCCAAAAACAAGACTAAACCAAACGGGTTTAATCTTAGTTCAAGCTGATTTTATTGAATGATAAATGCAAAGTATTTAAAGGAGATTACAAAGTGACTCCTTGGAGAGCAAGTCAGCCATGGCCGACCTTAGTAAGGGTGATTTCGTCCATTGGCTTGTCTTTCCAGATAACTTATTATAATTGAAAGCATCTATCTAAGTCTCCTTATATTAAATAAATCAAATAAAGATTTACTTGACTTATTTAAAATAAGAAAACTACCTAACAAACTAGAAAAAGGATAACAAATATAATAAAGCAAGACAATTCAGCCATCTAACAAACTCCTATGGCCGAAATTATTCATAGATATAATATCTAATTAAAGATAGAATCAAAACTAAAGATGAGATTCTCGTAAGACTTGAACAGCTCTCAGTATATTGCATTTTTCTCCCCTTTGCTATTGGATTCTGGATTGGATGTAAACTACAAAGTCTTCTCTGTTGGATTCTCATAATGTATGATGATAAGATTAGAGTAATACAAAATGTCAGGTGGGTACCCGACCTGAGAAGAAATCTTCTCTCAAAGTCTGTTTTTGATGATTTAAGGTGCCAGATTATCACTTCTAATGGAATTAGGGATTTTGTTAGAAATAACAATGTTCTTATTAGAAGTATTAAGAAAGGATGACTCTATCACCTTGTAGGTACTCCTCAACTTAATATTTCTAAAGAAGCTGAAAATCATGACAACCTAAATTATACAAAACTCCTGCATGCTAGACTAGGTCATATAGGTAACACAAGTACACTTCACTTGTTTAAAAATGGCATAATTGATAAGAGACCCTGTGACCTTACTTTTTGTGAGACTTGTGTCCTACGGAAGAAAACTTCCCATCCATTTAACAAATCTAATTACACTGCAGGCAGACCCCTTGAGTATGTTCATGAAGATCTCTAGGGGCCTACACAAGTAGAGACAATTGGGGGAAGAAGATACTTTCTTTCTCTAATTGATCACAACTCTAGAAAAGTGTGGGTGTGTTTGTTAAAAACAAAAGATGAAACTTTTGATTAGTTTAAAAACTGGAAATCAATGGTTGAAAGCCAATCAGGACACAAGTTAAAATGCTTACAAACTGACAATGGCCTAGAGTTTTGTAATAGCGTGTTTAATGAATTCTGCATACATCATGGCATTAAAAGAAACCTTATAGTACCTGGTACCCCTCAACAGAATGGCACTTCTGAGAGGATGAACATGACCTTGCTTGAAAAGGCAAGGTGTATGCTCATAAGTGCTGGTTTAAAAAACTCCTTATGAGGTGAGGCTGTTATAACAACCACATACCTCATAAATAGATCCCCCTCTTCTGTTATAGGGTTCAAAACCCCACAAGAAATGTGGACTGGGAAAAAACCCAACTTATCCTATTTAAATTGTTTTGGATGTACTGCATATGCACAAATATCCCAAGGCAAGTTACAACCAAGAGCTCAAAAATGCATTATGTTGGGTTATCCTGAAGGAGTCAAACGGTACAAACTTTTACTTATACAACCAAGACGTTATAAAGTAATGGTTTCAAGGTCGGTTGCTTTCAATGAACATGATTTTCATTTTAATAATAGACTAATGTCCATGCATGAGAATTCAAGTACCCATGACAACTCATCTCACTACAATGAAAGTGATAGGCCAGTTCTACGAAGATGATGGCATAAATCAAGACGAAGAACCAAAGTTTAACATTGGACACTTCCATGTCACAAATTCCACCACTACTGACACCCCTTAAAGTAGTGAAGAGCCACAAGAGGTTGATTCCTCAAACTCTCCAATTCTGCATACCCACCAATTAGGTGGGGGAGTAAGTAATTCTAACTGTACAAATACAAATGCTCATGTTGATATTAGTCATTCTAGTGAGTCTTCTACTTTTGTCTCTACCTCTGAGTCTGGTCATGATTATACTCCTCATCCTCTGGTTGACTATCAATTAACTAGGGATATAGAACCTAGACTTAGGATACCAAACACTAGGTTCATAAACTATGTCAACTTGCATGAGATTAATGAAAAATACTTGCATGAGAATTACAATAGCATTGTTGAGTATGCTTTGACTGTGGCTGAGGTTATTAGGAACTACACTCCTGACACCTATGAGCACGCAATAAAATGTAAGGATTCAAATGAATGATTAAAGGCTATGCATGAAGAAATACAGTCCATGTATGTCAACAACACCTAGACCCTTGTTCCTAAACCTGCAAATGTTAGGTTAATAGGATGTAAATGGATCTTTAAGCTAAAAGAGGGAGCTAGTCCCTCTGACCCACCTAGATATAAAGCTAGGTTAGTAGCTAAGGGTTTTACCCAAAAGGAAGGTGTTGATTATAATGACATTTTTCCCCCTGTTGTAAAATACAAAACCATGCGTCTATTGATTACTATGGCTATTGTTTATGACTGGGAGCTTGAACAAATGGATGTTAAAATTGCTTTTTTGCATGGAAAACTAATTGAAACCATTTATATACAACAACCAAAAGGATTTTTTGATAAGAAAAAATCATGATCATGCTTGTCTCTTAAAAAGATCCATCTATGGGCTGAAACAATCCCCTAGACAATGGAACAAAAAAATTTGATTCATGCATGCATTCTCTTGGCTTTAAAAGGAGCAGCTATGATACATGTCTTTACTTCAAAATTGCTAAGTCTAGTTCTTTGCTTTATGTTTTACTTTATGTGGATGACATTTTGTTAATAAGCAATTCTAAGGTTGTTACCACAGGAGTAAAGGTAGACTTGAAGAAACATTTAGACATGAAAGATCTAAGACCTGATCAAAAAATACTTGGGGTAAAAATCATAAGTGATAGAGCCAAGAGAAGAACATACATGTCTCAAACTGGTTACATGTTCAAGGTTTTAGATAGGTTCTCCATGCTTGAAGCCAAGCTTGCTCCCATTCCTATTGGGGGGCACTTTGAGCTTACCAAGAAGGACTTCCCTACAACTACATAAGACAAGAGGAGAATGGAACACATTCCCTATATATGATGTAGCAGTAGGCAGTATTATGTATGCCATGTTGTGTACTCGTCCTGATTTAGCTTGTGAAATTTCTGACTTAGTAGGTTCATGTCTAATCCAGGTGAAAAACACTAGGTAGCCATGAAATATCTGTTGAAATATGTAAAAGGCATAGAGAATGTAGGACTTATATACACTTAGCATAGTCCGAGGTCACACTTACATGGATATGTGGACTCAGATTATGCCAGCAACAGGGACAGTAGAAAATCTACCACTACATAATTTTTTTACTGGACATGGAATTGCATTTCTTGGAAGTGCCATCAACAATCTATAGTTTCACTCTTCTCTATTGAGGCAGAGTACATAGTAGCTTTTGAGACCTCAAAAGAGGCTACCTGGCTTCGTGGCATTTTATAGGAGATAGAGGGCAAAACTTACCTGCCCATTCTTTACATGGATAGCCAGAGTGCTTTGTACTTATGCAAAGACCATGTGCACCATGAGAGATCACAACACATTGATGTGACAAACCACTATATAAGACAACAAGTGGAAAACCAAGAGATATCTGTGAAGAAAATACCTGGAGATGTGAATCCTGCTGACTTTGGGACTAAAATAGTCCCTACAAACAAGTTTGTCTTCTGCGACAACCAACTCCACATCAATAATGTAACTTGAGATGTGGTACCCTGGTCAATGATGTTGGATAAACCTTCTCAACATCCCTAAAACTGTTTTTCGAGATCAATACTTCTTTAGAACCATAAATCTAGTTTAGGAGGGCAATTGTTAAAAACTTCTAAACCCACATTAATAGTTCTAAAGTAACACTACAATTGGATGGCACTTTCACAATAGGTCAATGGTCAAAGAGCAAGAGAGAACCGGGTTTAGAACCAAAACCGGGCTAAAAGAATTGCTTGTGGCCTCCTCGGTTCATTCCGGTTTGCTGAGGTAGCTTGCTAATACAAGCCTTGTGTTATTGGGCCTATTCTCGTTGAAAGAGGAAGAAGCCCAATCCAAAAGTCTGAAGCTTGTCTGCATCTTAATTGAAACGACGCGTTTGGTTGGAGCGTCACTTGACCTAGCTATTTATACTAGCTTTCTCCTCCTTCGAGCTCATTTAGAAGAAGAACCCTAACGACTCTCCAAGAAAGAAAAAAGAGAAAAGAGAGGGAAGAGAGAGTGAAAGGTGGTGCGACGGTGGAGAAGCTTGGCGACGACTATTCCGGTGAGCTCTTCTCAGTGAGATCCGACGACATCCTCTTCGAAGTTTCATCTCAAAGCTTCGACAACCTTCATAGGTGGCAGAAACCCTATTAGATTTCTCCCTTCTCTATACTTCTTTGTAGCCTTCTATTTTTCATCTCTTTGAGCTTCAAGATATTGAGATTTGTTGGTTTGTCTAACCTTGTTGTTGTACTCTCTTGAAAACTTAGTGGATCTTGGGTTGGTCTCTCCGGACTGAGACCCCCGGACGTATGATTTATATCCGAACTGGGTCACCATCTATTGTGTTCCTCTGCTTCTACGTTTTTCTTGTTTGTACTTCATTGTTCTCTTCGTTTCCCTTGCATATCTAGTTTCTAGGGATTGTTTTGCGACAATTAATCAATCCAACTTCTGGTCAAGATATTGTTAATATCATGTTTTAAATAAATCTCTTAATCAAATCAATGATGTGGTTTGGAGAATGTTTTTATCTATCTATGTATGTACTCGCACTTCTAGTTTCTATTTTGTATGATTTTTAGTGTTTCTTCAATCTCAATCTCCCCATTAATCATCATATATTAATTACAGATTCATACTGAAATTTATAATATTACATCCAATCATCCATTGTGATATATCATAATCCACATTAAGTTCTACACATGAAGTTCCCAACAACTCTGTCAGTGAAGTTTGTTCCCGATTCGGCGCTTTCTTCTTCTGAAAATGACATGTTATAATAAACTAACTCTATATGCTCAATGAAGCCAGGTTCACAAAGTATATATACATCACTTTATATGGCTACAAGAAGATCAATTAAGATGAGTGTCATTAATAATCAATACCTTTTTATTTCACTATCAAATGTTGAGTTGTACGAAAGGCGATAGAAGGAATCTCGAAAGCAATTTCGAGCACTCTCGGGCAACTGCGATTCAAACAGGCAAATTAGTTATAAGATCATTATTGATTTTAAGGTCTTTATTACTTATAATGCCTTAATAACTCATTATTATTTAAAAGGCACTTAATAGTCTCACCCGAACCATTACCATACTAAGTTCGTAGAGCAGGCACTCTTCTAGTAACAGACTACTTACATTGTCTTCATAACAATGTTCATTTGAGACTCCACATGAAGAGTATTGATGAAAGAACTTTAGAAAAAATTAATGAATAATTAAGCAAGCTATTCTAGTTGTAACTTATAAAGCAAAACGCTTTATATAAAGGCATAAATATTCACCTTTGATATAGGGTTGTAACTTAGGTCAATACATGTGTTGTTGCTACTCTGCAAATCCAAGTTCATGTCTGTTGTAGAATCATCAACAACCGGTTCAAAGGAAAGATGATTCGATGTATCGTTGTTGGATTCTGTTTCGATCGTACCTGGCTCAAGGATAGAATCCCTGCACAAATTCAAATTAGAAAGAGATTACAAGAAAAATACTCCCACATATGTTTAAGATGATCATTGAACTGGTTGCTTTTATCATCATCATCTTGATTTATGCTCATTTTACTGTGAAACCTTTCGTGATTGGAACATTCCCAGCAAATCTTCATTTGTTACAACCACAAATTTTTTGTTCTCGACACTTTCGGAAATCCAATCCATAGTGGATATATGTATCTGATGAACAAAGAGATTATTACAGTTTTACAGCTAGCATCAAAATAAAGTTCACTAAACAAGACATTAATCAAGAAATGAAAAGGGGAACTGAGAAAGAAACCGAAGTAAAGAAGACGCCTCTTAAGTGTATTGTGCCTAAGAAAAAAGGGGCGGACATTTATGTAGGATCGTTAGTACTTAAATGACTCGGCGACTCGTGCGAAGTCGTCGACTTTGAGTTATAAAGTAGCATAATAAACTTAACAGGAAAGATGTTACCAAACAGTAAATGACAAGCGATGTATAGTGGAAACTCCTTGTAAACCAACTAGTTTACTTAGAGAAAAACCACTCCCTTCCAAGCTTCTCACTTGGTCGGATTTCAAGAGTCCTTAGACTCACTCTATTGATATCTCGAGTGTTACAAAGCTCTCATGTGTACAAGAATGAATCCCACACCCTTGAACCACGCTCTACCTTTGCACTCAAACTCTCAATCTCACGCTATGCCTAAGAACGCTCGACCACACCACTTGCACGAATCTCTCGCACAAGTTCAATCTTCTTCTTTTTTCACAAGAATACAAGTTATGCTCAAATGTCTTACCTTCTATCCTAAACACTGAGGTATATAAGCTAGGGTAAGAGAGATTTCGTGTGTATCAATTCCCATTCGATTAGGGAAGTGACACACACCCAATCTTTACAAATCTTTCCTAATATAACATGCACGCACACACAAAATATTCTAGGAGAATCAGATCATCTTCTTCTAATTTTAGCATTCTTTTGTGATGACCTTCTCCATAAATAAACGCCCCAGCTGTCTGCAAATACACGCACACGATTTGTGCGTTCCTTCCTTAAATAGATTTCCTACCAGCTGGTCATGTCAGTGACTTTGCCGAGTCACCGACTCGACTAATTGCAACTTCGAAGTCACTGACATCTTGGAACCATCAAAACTCAAATCTTCTAACAAATTCCCCCTTTTCATGGTGACAAACAACCTGTCCTGATATGATCCTTAAAGCATAAAAGAAACATCATAGCATAAAGAGCGAATGCAAAAATCATAAAAAGTTCCCCCCTAAGCTTAATATCCACATGGTTTCAATTTTAGATCACTCCCTTTAAATCTATTCCCCCGGTTAATTCCCCTTTTTGGCATCATCAAAAATATTGCTAAAACAAGAAAAGAAATCAGAGGCAATATATGGAAACTTAAAACATAATATCAAAACAGTCATAGATAGTCATCCACCACAGCATAGAAAAGTACAATGCAAACACAACACAATCCAGAAAATGCAATACAACCAAATCGAACTAAGCAAAGAAGTCTTTTAAATGAGGAGGATAATGTGGTAAGGATAGAAGAGAGGGGTAGAGAGAGTCATGAATGTGCAACAGTCACTGACATCAGGCGCTAAAGTCATTGAGCATGTCCTCGATTGTACTGATCTTTGTAAGCACAATGTCGCACGTGTTCTGAATCCTCTCAATCAGCCCATTGAGGATCATATTCTGCTCCTTAATTTCTTTCAATTCACCGACCACTTGAGCAGATTGAGATCCCTCTTCCTGTGGATCTTTGTCCCTAACCTCAGAAGTCTTCGATACCCACCTGCCATCGACTAGACTCTAGCCAATTTCTTGAGCATCTCCTTGTTCAAAAACCTTGAGTTTATGAATTCACCATCATTCTCGTAGACCTTGTGCTCAGACATCATCTTGTAAATGAGATTTCCATAAGGAAGGGCATGCTTTGAAGTCTCAATCATGTGCTTCATATGGAGCATCATAATCATGGGCATATTCACCTTCTTACCCTTGAGAATCTTATCCATGACAAGCAAATTTTGAATGGATGCAGCATTCCTTTTAAGCTCTCGTGGCAGCAAGTTACTGATTAGGTAATTGAACAATACCTTCTTCTCAATATCCATTTTGTTGACAAGGTATGGACTAGTGAAATTATTATCACTGTTAGTAAGTGTCTTGATGATCTCACAATCATTGACTCCCTCAGGCCATGAACCTTTGTATTACTGAGCAAAACCAACATGAGGAAGCTCCAAAAGGTCACTGACATCTTTTCTGGTAAATGAGTACTTCTTCTTGCCAACAATATATCTTCCCGAGGTCATGTTCCCAGTATCCTATATCTCCAAGGACTCATAAAACATCTTAATTAACTTAGGGTTATAGTCAATTTCTCCATGCATCAGGTTGTCCCACCCTTGTTGTTTTAGCCAATCATTGACCTTGGTGAGCTTGTACTCATCCAAGAAATTCTCTTCCCACAACAAATCCTTGGTGAAATCCCTAGAGGACATATCCACCACAACCACATTCTTTTTCTCTTTACCCATGCTTGCACCAGACTTCGGTGGTGACCTTCCTCTTTTCTTTCTTGTGACCTTCTCGGAAAGAGAAGAGTCGCCGCCTTCAGATGCAGCATCAGGGGTTGCCAACCCCTTAACCTTTTTAGCCTTAAGTGCCATAGCCGTAGCTCTAGCAAGGGCTTGTCTTGTCTTTGGGCGAGAAGAAGAGGGAAGCACTACAATTTCCCTTTCAGCAACTCAGATTCATCACCAAACAATTCCTTTTCTAAGTTTCTCTTAATAGACTCTGCCTTTTTAGACACATCAAAGAGAATACGGGGATTGGAATGAGTACCTTCTTCAGAGATTTCCACTGGTTCCTTTGGAGAGGTCTCCTTCTCAGAGATTCTATCAGCGACATCAGAGATAGTCACCTTGTCAGTGACTATGGAAGCGTCACCGACCTCCTTAGGCTGTTCTCCAAGAGATAGCCGTTGTGCCTCTTCTTCTTTGTTTTTCCCTTGCATGTTTTCAGGAGCGACCTCAGATCCTTTTTCCTCTTCCTCCTCTTCTAAAGATCCCACTACAGTTGCAGTCTCGTCTAACTTCTTAGACTCCAAAGTCGGAGTTTTCACTCTCTCTTCCTCAATCTCTCTCTCCTTAGGTTTGGGTATGGCGGTTTCACCGGCTTCTGGAACAACCGCCACTAGCAGTGTTTGGCGCGGAGTTCTAGATTCCGGTGAGAGGGTTAGGGTTTGGGTTTCTTTTGATGGGGATTGAGGAATTTTGGTATTTTCAGATAAAATGGGAGATGTAGGGGTTGATTTCGGATGAGAGGGGTTTTGTGAGGGGGTTTCCATGGCGGTTTGAAGGGAGATTGAAGGGGATGGTTGTCCTGCCATTTTCGAGCGAAGGAAATCATCTCCAAAAACGGCGACGATTTTTCTCCTTGCCGACTCTGGGCTTTCATTCGGACTTGGGGGAGAAACAAGGCGGTTGGAAGTGTTTGAGGGAGACGTCGTTGAAGGGAATGAAGGTTTTGAAGGTTTTGGGTGAGAGAGAGAGAGAGAGAAGTTCGAGAGCGTACCTTTTGTTCTAACCGTTGAAGTATTTATGAAACGGGACTTCAATCTCAAAGGAAGTTGTCAAATCACCCAGATTTTCTCTTTCTTCCTTTTTGAAAAACTTTCCAATTTCAAAAGATCATGTTAAGCCATGATCTCATTCACGCGCCTTTATCTCCAAACCTGCTCTTCTCATCTATCCGCATCTTTTGCACAATCCATGACTTTCTCTAAAAGGACTTACTTGGTGTTAAGGCTGCACAAGGAGTGCCAACGCAAACCAAGAATGAAATAAAATATATATGTGGATTTGTCGATCATGATCATAAGTCTCTGATTAAAGGAAAAATCAAAGAGGGTTCATAGAGACTCTCAAACATGATAGGTTAAGGACAAGCATTAGAATCAACCATCATTTGGGCTTGTAATGAGGTAGAATTGTCCAAATGCGGGTCGGCCCGCCCAACCCGCCTGCAAATAATAATGGGCTTGGACAGGAATTTAGTCCCGTTAGGACCGACCCGTCCATATTTAAAATGGGTTGGGCTTGGACTGACTATTTGGCCCATGCGGGCCGGTTGGCCCGGCCCGACCCGTATATTTTCTATTGTATTAAAAAAATAGAGTTAGATAAATATATATATAATTTTGTTTAAGTATCGATTGATTTATTTTAAGTATTATAATTTTATTAGTGATTGTCGCGTGTTAGTATGTGGAGTTTGATTTCTTGATTAATTTACTCTTGTTCTATATTTATTGATTTTTCTAATTCAAAACGTTTTGTGTATATAATTAAATTACTAGTCTTCCACATTCATTTTGACTAAAATTGTGAATTCTATACACTAATTTAATGTTTTGTTCATTAACTGCATATTCTTTTCTTTTTTGAACTTTGTAGCCAATTTAGTGATAAAATAATGAAAGAAAGAAAATAGGTCACGGGCTGGCCCGTTGGACAGCCTGGCCCGCAAACTTGGGCGGGTATGAACAACATTCTTGGCCCACATGTGCGGGTCGGGCCTAGGCCCGACCCTCTTATATGGACAAAAATTAGAATTTAGCCCGGCCCAAGCCCGCATTTGGACATGTCTATAATGAGGGTTAGGATCATCAGGTTGATTCTTTTGGGCTAAAAACAACGAGCTCAAAAAGGTTGCACACATACTGAATGTAGTAGAAGTCACCAACAAGTCAAATGCATGGGGTTTCCTAAACATGATGTCTATCAAGAATGCAAAGATTTATACCATAAATGCATGACTTAAAAACATATGAAAAGCAATCAATTTCAACCAATCATCGAGGGAATTCATGTAGGGAAATAGATCATTCAAGAGAGATCATACCTAGTTCCATGCGGAGTTGTTCGAAGGGTTCACGATTTAAGGCCTTTGTGAAGATGTTTGCTCTTTGATCACTTGTTCTACAAAATTCCATAGTGACGATGCCTTTTTCCACACAATCTCGAAGAAAGTGATGCCTTATCTCGATATGTTTTGTCTTTGAATGTTGCACCGGATTCTTTGAGATGTTGATTGCGCTAGTGTTGTCAAATAGTATGAACACTGACCCACACTTCGCACCATAGTCACTAAGTTGTTGCTTCATCCATATACTCTGCTTCCGCTATTGATAGAGAAACGAAATTTTGCTTTCTAGACCCCCATGACACAAGGCAGGGTCTAAGAAATTGAGCTATCCTAGATGTGCTCTTTCTACCAACAAAATCTACATCCGTGTAGTCGACAAGTTCAAAGTCAAAACCTCTTGGATACCATAATCACATATTGTCAGTCCCCTTAAGATATCAAATGATTTTCTTCACAGCTTTCAAGTGGGACTCTATCGGATCAGCTTAAAATCTAGCACACAAGCATACTCCAAACACAATATCAAGTCTACTCGCAGTAAGATAGAGAAAAGATCTAATCATACCCCTACACATTGTAGCATTGACTTCAGGATCTTTTTCATGTGTTTTCATGTTTTTCAAGAATTGAGACAAACGATCATACCAAGCACGCGATGCTTGCTTCAATCCATAAAGAGCTTTCTCCAGTTTGTAGACATGATGCGGGTGGGCGGCTTCTTCCTTTAAATATCCATTCAAGAATGCAGTCTTGACATCCATTTGCTTTAGTTTGAACCCATGATGAGAAGAATAGGCAATGAGAAATCGAATACCCTCAAGATGATCCACTGGAGCAAACGTCTCATCATAGTCAATGCCCTACTGCTGATTGTATCCCTTAACTACCAGCCTTGCTTTGTTTCTGACCACATTTCTTTCATCATACAGCATATTCCTGGACACCCAACATGTTCCAATCACAGTTCTTCCCTTTGGCCTCGGGACCAAGTGCTAAACTTTATTTCATTCAAATTGATGAAGCTCTTCTTGCATGGCACTGACCCAGACCGAATCTTTCAACGCTTGATCAACATTTTTAGGCTCCAACATAGAGATGAAAGCATTGAAAGCAAAGAAATTGTTCAGAGATGACCTTGTTTGCACACCCTTTGAGAAATCAGTGAGGATGTTAGTGGAAGGATGAGCACTTTTTTGTTGATAATTCCGGACCTGTAGATCTGTCAAGTCGTCGACTTGTGTATGAGACGTTCTTTTTGAATCTTCTTTAGAGTCTTCTGGACTTGAGCTTCTCTTAGGATTTTTCTCATCATATGAATCATTGTCACTTGATCTTTGATCTTGATTACTTCCCCATGTTCTGTTTGAGTCGGTGACACCGGCATTGTCACTGACTATTGATTCTTTTAATGTTGTAGTTGTTGGAAGTTGATCATCTTGAACCGGATAGTATCCTTTAGCATCATCATGATCTACAATCATCGAGCCTCCCATCGTGCTCTCATCAAATACGACATGAACACTTTGTTCAATCTTCATCGTCCTTTTGTTGAACACTTTGTAGGCTTAGCTATGAGGGTAATAGCCAACAAATGTGCCAACATCACTTCTTGGATCGAATTTTCCCAAATTATCCTTGCCATTATTATGAACATAGAATTTGCACCCAAAAGTGCGTAAGTGGGGGACACTAGGCTTAACTCCTCTAAGCAGTTCATAAGGAGTTTTTCCAAGAAGTGGACGAAGCATGGCTCGATTCATCACATAGCAAGATGCATTAATGGCTTCACCCCAGAAATTTCTTGGAAGACCACTTGAGATAAGCATGGTCCGCGACATGGTCTCCAAGGCTCGATTCTTTCTCTCAACCACACCATTTTGTTGAGGAGTTATTGGCACTGAGAAGTTGTGACTTATGCCATTTTTCTTGCAGAAAGCCAGAAACTCAGAGTTGTCAAACTCTGTTCCATGATCTGACCTGACAGACATAAGAGCAACTCCAAGCTTTTTCTCAAAAGCCTTCACCCATGCTTCAAATTCTTCAAAGACCTGATCTTTAGAAGACAAAAAAATTGTCCAAGTATACCGTGAAAAGTCATCAACAATGACAAAGATATAGCAATTTCCTCCACGACTTTGGACTCGCATGGGACCACATAAATCAATATGAATAAGCTCTAAGGGTCTAGTGGTACTTACCTCCTTCTTGGATTTGAAGGAAGACTTAACTTGCTTACCTCTTAACACATGTCTCACAAACTTCATACTTGTTTGGATCAATTTTGGGCAGTCCTCTGACTAGTTCTTCCTTATGAAGTTTGTCGATGAGTTGAAAGCTCGCATGACCAAACCTTTTAAGCCAGAGGTTGGCGACATCTGCAACTGTCTTGAGATAGTTTTTCCTCGGGTTCAAAATAGGGGTCCACTTTATAGAACACACCCCTTTCAGAAGAATCTTCCCCGACTCAATTTCTTGCACCTAACAACCTTTCGTATCAAAGACAACTTGAATTTTTCCATTAGCACACATTTGAGAAACAGTTAACAATTTGAAACTAAGATTATCAACCAAGTTCACATAATCTATAGTCACTTTCTCATAAAATCTTACCATACCTATACCAGAAATACCACCTTTACTATTGTTGCCGAAGCTAATCTTAGCTCCCTTGTATTCTTGAAGTGAGACGAAATCCCTGGGGTTCTCCGACATATATATGAGTTGAGCACGCACTATCAACAAACCAGGGGTCCTTGTCACCCACTTCAAGCTGCATTGAAAGAATTAGTTCTTACTAACCCAGAGTTGTTTAACTCCTATGGGTTTGGCAACAAAGTAATTTCTAGGACATCATTTGTTACAACTGGCAAAAACAGATCTTGGAGGACAGTCGGCGACAACAGGTTTGTCAGAACTGTCACCTAGAGTCTGCAACCTGGCATTTTTCTCATCTCTGTCCTTTTTGTGACAATCATGTTGGTAATGACCAGCCTTGCCGCAATACCAACATGTCCTATGAGACTTTAGGCCAATATACTTGATGTAGCCCGGATAGATGGGTTTGTTGTTGATGCGTGATTTAAAATCAATTTGTGAGTGAGCCGAGTTCTGGACTTGTTTTTGCCACATATTGCGCAACTTTTGATCAGGATACCACTGTTGCTTCCCTTTGTCTTGTTTGCCCACCACATGAGTAGAACAACTTGCATTGTCATTACCCATAGGGGCTTTACCTTTAGACAAAAAGGGAGCATGTTTGGTACCCTGATTATTAGATGCACGAGCATATCCAATCCCAGACCTGTCAACCTCCTTCACAAATTTCTTTTTATAGTCATTTCTGACCTCTTGAGCGTTTTCAGCAACAAACTCATCTAACCATTTATTTCTTTTAGTCTCATCATCAACTTTTAGATCTTCTAGTTCTTTGGATAGCTTAGCATGACCGAGCCTAAGCATAATTCTTTCTCCTTCTAGGTTAGTGACTTGTTTTTCCAAGTCCTCAACTTGTTTTTGCAAGTCGACGACCTGGGATTTTGAGTCAGAAAAAGACTCACAAGTCACTGACTTAGGAGAAGAAATCTTTTCCAGTTCAATAGCTTTAGAAGACCATAATTTGTTATCATCGAAGAGATTGGAAATGGTTCTTCATTTTCTTCCACTTTTTCTCTCAACTCAGTGACCTGAGTTCTAAGCTTTTCGATGATAGCAACCAACTGTTCTCTAGACTTTTTAGCAAGAAGAGAAGAGAGTTTAGAGTCATTTACCTCTTGAGATGATTTGTCCTCAATGGCCATCCAACAGCTCCCTTTTGGCGGTGACACCTCGTCATCGTCGTTTGACATATCCCAAGTTGCCATCATCCATTTTCCAGCTTCTCTAATTTTTCTCTTCGGACATTGCTTGGCAAAATGTCCCTTCGCTTGACATTGATAGGAAATCACTTCCTTCATGTCCTTTCCTTCTTTTATTGACTTAGGAGCCTTGACAGGAGCTTTGTTGTCGTTTCACATCCTCTTCATAGCCTTTGACTCCTTCAGTGTCATCGTCTCCTTGAGCTAAGTCGAAAGCTCTTTCGACTTTGAGAGCAATGTTCTTGACCTTCTCCGAGTCTTAGAGTTCTTTCTTCTCTGTTGAATGCCTCCATACATGGTGAGTGGACAAACAAGATCTTCCAATGTCAGCTCCTTGGTTTCCTTTTGTGTAAGCAGGAACGCCACAACGGTATGCCAGCTTTTGTTCAAACTAGAGATTAGATTGTTGGTTTGCTTCCACTAGGGAAGCTTCTCTCCCAGAAACTCCAATTGATTGACAATGGTCTAAAACCTTGAGAGACAGTCCTTGATAGATTCACCTTTTCCTTGAAAAATATTCTCATATTTTCTTTCAAGGCTTATGATCCTATCTTTCTTGACGTCCTCATTCCCATGATGAAGTCTTTTAAGAGAATCCCAAATGTCCTTAGCAGTCTTGTACCCGAAAACCTTTTTAAGGTCACCGTCTGTGAGAGCATGATGAAGGACCTCCTTCGTCGGCCCAACATCTCCGCGTGAAAGTTGATGGTGCGGGCTCCTCCTTGGGTTGCGCGGTCGCGCACCTTCATCCTCTAGCCAGCGTCATGTCTCGTTGAGCCATCATATTCATTTGCATTGATCCTTTCGGACTTGGTTCTTGAAATCTTTACTTGCACTTCTTTAAATCTTCATCCATGTCCTCCAATTCACCACCATAGACAGCTCGGATCACATCCCATCTTGCTCCATCACCTAATAACCTGCAAAAACCAAGCAAAACAAGCGCAACTACCCGAAAACACTATAACCTAGAAACTAAGCTAAAACCTATACAAGAAAAACATAAAGATGCATCCTAATCTATACCTAAATGCAAACTATCATCTCCAGATCAACGACTTCAGTAGCGTTCGGCGACGATCTCTTATAGGGGTTAACTTGGTGACAGTTTCAGTCTTTACCTTCATATCCAACGGATGCCTTTTATTGCTTGATCGGAGCTTACGCTGGATCATAGCCGTAGCAGAAAAGTTTCGGCTTACGGAAGGAGAGGCTTTGGCTGAAAGAGAAAAACCTATGAAGAAGATCAAAGGAAGAGAGTAAAGCCATTAACAATTTAACATGCTTGAAGAAGATCTCAAAAGGGCGATGGAGTCGGAAAGAGAGGTTGTAACACCCCGTCTTTCGACAGGGTGCTACGTGGTAGTAGACCTTACCAGGTACTACTTAGGTGGGTTGACAACAACACTTCCGAATCTTACAACGCGGGCACGACGAGAAAACAAGTAAAACATCCAACTTTCAGATTGATAAAACTGAATATAAAACCTGTTTGAATGCCCGAATGCATAAACAAAATTTACCAAGTAACTCTTCCCGAATTTTTCCTCAAAATATTCCAAACAACACTTAAAAGTTACAATTAAAATAATTCAACAGAACTAATAATAATAATAAATCCTCCTGAAGTACACCCGGAAAACCCAAACTAATGACACATGCATCAACGATCCACTCCACCATCCTGCTAAGGCTCCTGCACAGTTTCCTGTGACATACCTATAACTGGAAAAAAATAATCCCTGAAGGCTCCTGCTAAGTCTGAAAACATTTCAAAAAGATATTCGGGACTAGTTCCCAAAACCAATCTTACAATAACGGCACAAGATCTAACAAGACAGAAAAGAACCGAGCAAGTCGAAAACGACTTACCTCAATTGAAGGAGTCCCGGCGAGAACAAAAGACTAGGAACCTAGGTGGTAGCGATCTCCTAAACGTATTAACGATAATACCTATTACTCCGACGGTCACGAACAAAAATAAACTCGGTAAGTGTAACTATTCCCAACTAACTATAATATGAGCATATAAACAACCAACTAACTACACCAACTAGCTAACCCAAACTAACCTTTTCAACTATAAAACAAACTTAATTTAAATCTTAACTAGGCTAATCATAATTGCTATATAACCTGTACGCTCACTTAAATTAACTAATCTAATTGAACACTCACGAATCTATTTACACCTATATATACTAACTATAGATTATCAAGGGTGTAATTATATAAAATCACAACCATTATTTTTATCTTAACTTAACATGTTCCTAATAAATATTTACATATAACCCGTATAGGATCACGACAACTCTCTGCAAATCAATCGAAACACTACATACACCCACTTAAGGCTCATCCAAACATAATTAACCAGTATACAAAAAAATAATAATCTTACTCCTAACTTCCTCTAAAGCTTACGATCATTAGAGAAACCCATCTAGCCAACCCACTGAGAGAAAACCAAAAGGGACGAACCCCAACCCACTGAACAACGAATAATGGCCTTCAATCCCCACCCTAAATAGAACTTTAGTCTCAAAAGGAAACTAATCCAGTGAACGACGGAACTTCTGACCTAAGACTCGACTTTAATTTAAAAAGAAAAATGGGAACGGAATGATCACTCACCAGACGGTGATCGTATTGTCGACGATCGGAACGAAAGATGAAGCCTCAGATGCGATCGTCAACTCCGCTTGAACAACCCGGCCGAAGGGAGGAGACGTCGTAGGCAGTGACGATCCGAGTACAGAGGACCGAACTCAACGATGGAGTGTCGGCGGCAACAAGGAGGCCACCTTCGTCGGAGCGATCAAAATGAGAGGAAGTGGTGCTTTGATGGAGGCGAGAATAGGTAGGTGGTTGTCCGGCGTTAGGCGAGTACGAAGAATGATTGTGAGAGATTGGGGTGCGAGCGGCGTTTGAGGGTTGAGCGAAATAGAGTTGAGTGACGTTTTGACCACGAAGAAGAAAAATTAGACAGTTGGGCCACACCCAAAACGAAGAAAGATATGGCTCAAAAGACCAAGCTAGGTAAACGAGCCCATAGAGTTGGAGTGCTCACTAGATTTTAACCAGGTTTTTAAGTGACTTCTAACATATCAGAATGGAACGAAATTATAACGGAAAACTACCAAAATACGGATATTACATACTACTCCCCTTAAAGAAAGTTTCATCCCGAAGCTTCCATAGCTATTCCTATAACGAAAGTCAAGGTTTCAAAACTCTCCCTCTTGAAGAGGTTCGTCCTCGAACCAATATTGCAAAATAGGGAACTAACAAGTCAAACCACGACACGTAGCACACAAATGTAAACACAAGTAACACACGAAGCATAACTCCAACAACCAACTCAAGAAAAAGAGTCAAACAAAAAAAACAGAAGGACTCACAAAGTCAACTAATAACGGAAGCACGGTTCCTTGCCACTATATTTTGTCAATCAATTAGCTAACACTGTCACCGTACCAAAAGATAATGAACTTTCAACTTATGTGACCCACGCAGTTAAGCCATCCTGGCTACCTTATCTTTAACTCACACTACTAGCGATGTGTTTTTTTTATTCCACCAGATACAAGACAATCCTCATTCTCTTTCCGTAACATACAACTTTCGGGCATCATTCGTACTTGTGTTAACCTCCAGGTCTTGTGAGAAGGGAGGTTTGGTACACCAATCACCCCAGTTACAACTCACTTAGTAATCATAATTCTTGCAACCTGCTTATTTTCTTCAAAATGGTTCATAATGATTCAGGCTAGGAAAGTCCAATACACCCCATCAGTGGTATCTTATTAATTTCAAAAAGCTTCACACTCCCTTTAAAGCTCTACTAATCTACCTATCTTGTGAACACCTTAGTTTTCCTTGGGGTCAACCATTACTTCCTCGACCAAGATTACTCATTCCCCAAAGAGGCCCTAATCAATTTTCTTGAGCATGTTACATAATGGGCATCACTAAACTCCCAATGTAGTCTTCAAATAAGAAGCTTGTTCCTCCGTCCAAAAGTAACTGAAATATCGTCGGTACAAGTCTCTACATTAGGTCTGGATACTTAATAAAGCTCTTATTCAAAACATCACCCACCCTAATGGGCATTAGTTAAATTTAATGGTATCCAACATTTCGGTATGGTCGATCCACCTAGTCACTACTTTGCAACAACAAGTTCTAAGTCTTAACTTCCATGAAGAGTATAGTTTATTAGCCAGACTTCACTAGACTTAATGTCCTAATCCTCTTCTTGATGCCTTAACAAAGTGGTCCCGTGGATAAATTGCGCACATGGCCCCTACCGAGCTTTCCATCTCCTATTCCTTCTCTACTCGGTCTCACAACCTCCTTGTGGAAGGTAACCCTACACATTGCCTCGAACTCGTTCTACTCTGAAGCCTTCCTTGATCCTCACTGCGTAGTTTAGCCTCATCATCTCCTTGGCCTTACTCACGTCCATATGATTGCTCCAAGTAAGTGAGATCATTGTGAATAACTACATCCCCTTTATTCTCTACTACGTACTCCAAGGTAATCTTAAGTCGGGTTTCAGCTATTCCTAAAGCGAGTGACATCCTATCTTCAACCCACATTCCTAGCTGGAGTTCAACCATTTTCAATCTTACAACTTGAACGCTTAGGTAAGGTTCGCTCATGTTTGCTCCATTCTCTTCTATGTCAACTACACCTTCTCTTGTACTAGGTTCAACTACTCGGACGTTGAACAGCCATTACTATGCAACTCTTGGAAGCCATTTAGCCCAACACTTCAATCCTACTCTTGTTGCTTCCTCACACTTCCCTACTAGTTATAACGCTAAGAATGAGTTTAGCTTCACTCAAACCTTACACTTGGAATTAGAAGTTAAAACTAAACTACCGAAAGTCCTTCAGCTGGCGGTGGCGGAGTTGCGACGTGTCACCTACCCCCTATATGCAACATGCCTACCCCAGTTAAAATATTTTGAATACACCGGCCAATTTTAGTTTTAAGTTGGACCTCGAGTACAATCGTTGGTCAGTTCCATGTGCCCTATTGTCAACCTCGCTCTGATACCAATTTGCAACACCCCGTCTTTCTACACGGCGCTACGTGGTAGTAGACCTTACCAGGTACTACTTAGGTGGGTTGACAACAACACTTTAGGATCTTACAACGCGGGCACAACGAGAAAACAAGTAAAACATCCAACTTTCAGATTTATAAAACTGAATATAAAACCTGTTTGAATGCCCGAATGCATAAACAAAATTTACCAAGTAACGCTTCCTAAATTTTTCCTCAAAATATTCCAAACAACACTTAAAAGTTACAATTAAAATAATTCAACAGAACTAATAATAATAATAAATCCTCCCGAAGTACAGCCGAAAAACCCAAACTAATGACACATGCATCAATGATCCACTCCACCATCCTGCTAAGTCTCCTGCACGGTTTCCTGTGACATACCTATAATTAGAAAAAAATAATCCCCGAAGGGTCAGCTACTAATCTACCAAGCTAGATAATATGCGAAAATTATAAGACGTTTAAAAAACAGTTTTCTATAGTCAGCAACCAGAATCCACAATCGCAACCATAACTCTAAAGGCCAATACCTAAATTAGACAGTTAGTCACACACAAGCAAAACACACATACACACAATCGCGTAATTAAATCAACATAAATCATTCTCCATCTCGTCTTCCAATCCACAGTGCAGAGGCAGGCCCTCCCACTCCTCGATCACATCACTTCTTTCTTCCAACCCCGGCTAAGCTTCCACTAGAGCACTTGCCAAAACACATAGATAGCATTTTCTTTTGAAGGGGCATGGTTTCTCTGTCACACGGACCATACATAGGCAACCCTTCCTCTCCGCCAGCTACGATGGCCGTGCCGGAAACGGTACCAACACAGAGAAAAACATTTGAAAACTTCTTTTCGATAAAACCCATTTAAAATAAATTTGCAGACAACAACACAAGAAAGTCCGAAAACATTTCAAAAAGATATTCGGGATTAGTTCCCAAAACCAATCCTACAATAACGACACAAGATCTAACAAGACAGAAAAGAACCGAGCAAGTCAAAAACGACTTACCTCAATTGAAGGAGTCCCGACAAGAACAAAAGACTAGGAACCTAGGTGGTAGCGATCTCCTAAACGTATTAACGATAATACCTATTACTCCGATGGTCACGGACAAAAATAAACTCGGTAAGTGTAACTATTCCCAACTAACTATAATATGAGCATATAAACAACCAACTAACTACACCAACTAGCTAACCCAAACTCACCTTTTCAACTATAAAACAAACTTATTTTAAATCTTAACTAGGGTAATCATAATTGCTATATAACCTGCATGCTCACTTAAATTAACTAATCTAATTGAACACTCACGAATCTATTTACACCTATATATACTAACTATAGATTATCAAGTGTGTAATTATATAAAATCACAACCATTATTTTTATCTTAACTTAACATGTTCCTAATAAATATTTACATATAACCCATATAGGATCACGACAACTCTCTGCAAATCAATCGAAACACTACATACACCCTCTTAAGGCTCATCCAAACATAATTAACCAGTATACAAAACATAATTAACCCCACCCGTTATATGTGGGTCAGGGAACCTGACCCGTTGAGCACCCCTAGTTTTTTTTTGACAATGTATTTTTAGGCGTTGATTTGAAAATAGGGGTAGAAGAGAATTTTTCCTAAAAACAAGGGTTTTCTTTCATGTATTATGTTAGGTTTCTCAGAACTTAAAATGTTTCATTATTTTCAAGCAAGCATGTTCTTCATGAATTTCTTTTAGGATCCTATAATGCTTTATTAAGTTCAAAATTGTTCTTTGTTTTCTTCTCGTGTATGAAGATTAATATTTACTCTCTCCAATGGTTTATGATCATTACTAATTATTGTTCCATGTTTACTGAATTCAAAATTCTTCTCATAACCATGATAGTGTTTCCATATACTTTTGTTAAATAAACTTAAGATGTAAGTGAATGGTTCCCTTAGAGAAGAACTTTATAACCGTGGTATGTCCCTCAACCATCATTGAATGTGCTCAATATAGCCCTAAGATATTCAAAATTGCTCTTCTCTTTTCTTGTGCTTTTTATGTTAGTGTTTCAATTTATCCCTAAGAACGATCATTTAATTTCTGATTTTATCATCTTATCCCATCCCTTGTTTTTCTTAAGTGAATTATTTTGTAGAATATTTTCTTCTTCCATTTTACAACAATATCTTTTTACAAAATATCATGGTTTGATAATTTGATGTCTCAAAAGTGTAGATAAAGATGTTGCATTTGAAACTGAAAATTCCATTCATATAAAGGGACTAAAATTACTTCAACCATATTTTATAACCCTCCTTAAAGGATTTTAAGGCTTTGCTTCAAAACTCATTTGATCCCAGGAAGTGATCAAATGGGTTTTGGTTAATTTCTCCAACAATTACACTATAGTTTTTTTTTGTATGAATTAAAGTTATTATGCATATATTTGACAAGTTTACAATTACCAAATGATGTATGCAAATAAGTTCTTGTATTTTCCCATGCCCACTAAATTAAAAAATCAAATTAGAAATAAAAGGCCAATAGGTTAGGCATAATGGGCTATATGCAGATAATGAAGTCTTGGGAATGTGTTCTTACCCTCCTTAAAGAGTCTTTAGAGCTCCTGGTATGATAAGAGTTTTTACATGTTAAGAACCCTCTTGTTGATGCTACATTTATCTTTATGTTTTGAAGATGTGATATAAATATAATAATGAAGATTCATTTTATGGTCGAATTAACATTAATTTGAGGCAAGGTTTTCCCCTAGTGTTGAAACAAACTCACCAATGGCCAAGTAGTTGGAAAATGGGGTGAGAAATCATTAAGTTTTAGTCATGTCAATAATTTGAAACAAACAAGTGAGGGTAAGTTAGCATATTTAAGTTTGTTCTTACTGCATACCTTATTGGCATTCAATACTCTATCTTCTTGGCAGTTGGCATTGCGGGCTCCTGAATTTCAGGCCCTTACTGGATACCTTATTGGCATTCAATACTCTATCATATTATTATTCCATCAAAGCTAAAATCTAAATGATAGTACATATATAGTCCTGGTTCTTTGACAATTTAGTGGTTTATTTTAGCAGATGGCAAAGAAGACCAAATTAACTTCTCAAGGTGAAACTCTATGTGAATATGAACAACAAAGGATGAAAATACTAGCGGAAAATAAAGCAATTATGCAAGCTAGAGGATTGTCACACTTTATGAATAAGACTTTGCAAGAAAAGTACGAGCGAGTTTCAAGGTTTGTTGTTGAAGAGATAGATTGTCAATCTGAGGTATAATAATATACTAAATATACTTCTCACTAATTACAAGCTATTAGATTGAATGGAGAACATGTATTTTATGATTTCTCTTCTGGATAGTCCAATTCAACCCAATAAAACTCAGGTTCCAGTTGTTGCCAATAAAATTCAGATTTTTTTGATCTCTTGGTTAACATCAATTTTACTCTTATTTTGAAATTCATCCCTAAAAAACTTTCGTACATGTTTTGTAGAGTGGCTCTAGTGGTAAAAGTCTCAAGCAACCTCTTACACAGAATTTACCCATGGTTGAATTTTTTGAGCTGAAGCATCAAGGCTGGAAACAAAAAAAGTGGAAAGGCCAAGAATCGGATCCAAGAGAAGGAAATGAACCAAAAAAAGCTATAGTTCAACCACAAGAGATTTAGGAGAAGGAAAATTTAGTTCAACTAAATCAATCTCAGCAAAAGAAAGTTTCATTTCAACTACAAACTGATCAGCTGAAGCATAATATAAGCAAGAAACCAAACAAAATTCAGAAGTTGTTTTATGCTCCAGGTACCTTGTCAAAATATAACATGTTGCGGAAAAAACAAGAATCAAGAGGTCATCAACCCAATGTTTCAAATCTGAATAATTCAAACGAACTCTCACCTTTGTATGGTGGAGATTTGAGATCACAACTGATACGTGATTGCCTCGGAATCCTCCTTAGAAACCTCGTATATGACCCACACAAGTCCCGATCTTGCCAGCAAATAACTTCAATCCTACAAAAGCTTTCAACTTTAGAATTCCTTGTGACACAAGTAACACAAACTGAATTGAAGAGAACTCGATTTTGACAAATTGAAAGATTCAATTTTGATAGTTCAATCAGATTGGCTCGATTTCTAAATCTGATTGATTAACTAGAATGATCTTTAACAATCAATTCTAGAACAGTCTCTATTGAACAAGTCAATGAATCAAATCACACAAACAAAGAGACGAGATTGAGAATGAAATCGGTTGATGATGATGATTTCGAAATCTCCAATTGCCAGAACACAAGTCGTTATTTTTGAGCTCAAGAGATAGATTAAACCAATTTGGGTTTAATCTCTCTCAAGGTGATTTTATTGAATGAAATAACAAGAGTATAAATAGAGAATACAAAGCTATTCCTTGGGGAGCAAGCAAGGGAGCATGGCCGACCCTAGTAGGGGTAGATGTGTCTCTTTCTTGCTGCCCAAGATATAATAAAATATATAACATAATATCTATCTAAATCCCCTTAAATAAAATAAATCATGGCTGATTTATTTATTTAAGGAAATATCCTAACAAACTCAAAATATCTCTAACAAACTAAAAATATTTCTAACAACCAAGAGAGAGAAGATCAACCAACTAACATAAGCCTATTGGCTGATTTCGCTACATTATTTAATTAAGTTCACACGCCTATAATAAAATAAATAGATAGATATTTTCTACATTTAGAATGGTTAAGTCAAAGGGTTGACTTTGACCCATATACCAATTTATCTCACCCGGTCACTTACTAAATTCAGCCCTAAAGTGAGACAAACTAATACATGTTTCTAAATAAAGAAATGATGATTTTCGGCCCTCTTGAGTCAGTCCATGGAATCCGGGCTCAATTGATGTCGAATGCACGAGACCCACTTTGTCTTGCTAGGCTCTTCAAGAACAGCTGTCAATCGAACCAAGATTGTTGTTGTGCCTTGAGCAATCTTCTTAGCTCGACTTCTTGTAATTGGTCCGTCAGAAGGCACTCGAATCAACTCATCGACGTCGGTTGGAGACATGGCAGGCTTCACTGCATCATTCTCCTCCACTTGAGCTCGAATCGTCTCTGATTCGACGTCGGAATCAAAATCTGGCACATAAAGAGATAGATCAGCCACATTAAAAGTCGGATGGACACCATACTCACCAGGCATGTCAACATGATGTTGAGCAAAAATGTACCCAAAATTGCAAAACACATTAAAATTATTTTTATTTTAGTTCGACCCTCTCTTTTGACTCTTTTGATAAAAGCAATACCGATACAAAATATTAAATGGTTTTTATGATTTGGGCTGCACCCAGTTTTGATGGGTTGTCTACGTATCTCTTTAAAGAGAATCAAGCCTTACGTAGTTCAGAGTGTTTTAATTTTGGTGTTTGGTTTGACTTTCACGCATCAGTGGAACGAACCCGAACCCACCTTGTAGGAAGGGTTGCTCGGACTCAAACCAACTATCATCTACGCGACGTGAATACGATTAAACCCACCTTCTAGGAAGGGTTGTCTAATCTCTTCACTATCAAACATGTGTTTAAAGATTTATATATTTGTAATTTAATTTATGACTGAATATGACATATTTAAATGTTATGTCAAACATCCTACGTATTCATTTATATGATATGGAATCAAGTCAAACGTAGTTCTAGGAATCAAATAATATGGGTTCAATTTTGACTTTATATTTATATTTAAAAGTCAACTTATAGTTTAAAATTGGATTCAACATTATATATGTCGAATCCCATACATGACTCTTTTAAAAGAGATTGAGTCAAATGTAGGTTTCAAAGAACCAAAGGTTCTATTAAAATATGATTTTTGTTTTTGATCGTGATTGAACTCAATGAGCTTTTTGCTTTATATTGAGCTTCCTACGTATCTGACGAATCAGAATCAAGTCATCGTAGTTCAAAACTTAAGATTTTGGTATTAAGTTTGTTTATTTTTATTCCATGCATCATAGGATTGAATTTAGACCCACCTTCTAGGAAGGGTTGCCTAAACTCTTTCCAACTATCATTTGCATGTATATTATTTTTCTTTTAATCTTGCCTTCAGTGCATCAAAGGATAGAAATAAACCCACCTTCTAGGAAGGGTTGTCTAAATCCTCCATATTATCATACGCAAAACAAAAGACAAGTTCATTTCATATTTTGATTTTATTTTAAAATAATTGTTAAACCCAATATGCATATATTTTATATTGGGCGCCCTACATACTCTTTTAAAGAAGATTAAGTCGGGCGTAGTTCTTAAAAAGAACTATTTGATTTTATTGTCGACTTTATCTTATGTTTGAAAGTCAACTTAAATTTTGTGTGTCAACTCGATATTATAAGTTAATCAAGCTTTTCACATTGCCCATAAAGGACATCAAATCATACATAGTTCTAAAAATAGAACAAGTATTTTAAATTTTAACTTTAAGGTTGTGATTGAACTCGACGAGGATTTGCTTTATGTCAAGTTTCCTCTGTACCCTTTTGAAAGGGATCAAATCGTACATAGTTCTACATAAGAACATAAAGTTCATTTTATTTTATTTAATATTTGCGACTGAACTTGATTTGATTAATTTGTATCAAGTTTCCTACGTAGTTCATGAAAGAACATCAAGTCCTCACGTAGTTCTTCAAAAGGACAATTTTAAAATGGTTGTAATCTTGAATATGCATGTCATTTCCATATTATCCAAATGTGAAAATTAATCCACGCATACTTAATGCCAACATAGCAATATGTGGTTTAGAATTTTTATTTGATGGTGCATGGGCACTTTATATATGTACCATAGGTGAGATTGCTCAACTAATTTAGGTACGTAAAGTGGAGGTGCTTCAATTTTGTTAAAGTTGGTAAGGAATTTAGTCAAAATACCCTTTAATGAGTCAACCTCCTCCCATCCTAAAGTCCATATCATAGACATTTTTATTATTATATATGGTGAATCGGATTTATATGGTTTGATTGAATCACCATAGGTAATTATGACCCAACATTTCCTTTTGATTCAAACTTTGGCATTAACCTTCCCTGCACTAGGATCCTTATATATGGAACCTACACATAATTATTTTTTCTTCTGCCCATGTATTATATGTCATATCCAACAACCATGTATTAAATTCATTTAGCTGGGTTAATCGATCATGACCAATCACAAATACATGTCAAGGGGAATATTGTTCTTAATATTGGGTACGGTGCCATTGAAGAATTAAATTAATTAACAAAATTTTTAATTTAAATTCCTGTTCAAAAGCATACCCAAATTTCGGACATGTCTATTATGTCGAACACATCCGATTAGTCAAGGCAATATTCACAACTCGGGTGACCAAAATACCGATCGCCACAATACTGAATATAATTACATGGCTCAATCTTAATCACCCAAATTATGCCTTTCATGAAGGAATTATTATGTGTGATCAATTCCTTAATTATATTATGCAGGAGGCCATGATCGTCTTCTCCAAATCTTGTCCAACATACCACAATATATCTTGCCCCATTGTAAATTTGAGAAATCAATTGGACATTATAACGGCATGAAAATGCCTTTCCCGATTTAACGGATGTGATGGTTCGAGAGTAATTACTCGCAAATCCTTCACCATTTTGCTTAATGTGGAGACCCGAAAGTAATTACTTTCAAATCAACCACGATCCGGGATATGGCATAGAAACCCGAAAGTAATTACTTTCGAATCAACTATGTGACTTGATGTGATGTTCGGGTCCAATCGGATCATTTCCTCGTCGGGATGTCGGGACGAACCGTAATTAACTGGTGGGAATAGGCAGCGGTCTGTCACTACTCGCCTTCATTTCACCAGCAGCGGCCTTGTCGAGCGTCTTCAATGCAGACGACACATCACAGGCTTGGAAACGGTCATTGATGGAGGAGTTGGGGAGAGATCGGGGAGATGGAAGAAGCCGATCAAAAGGAAACTGATTTTTTGGCTTTCTGTTCTCTAACTTCCCTTGATTCTGATAGATTTTGATCACTGCCCTCTGTTAATCGACTTTGATTTGATTTTTGCAGGCGGAAACCAACATGACTGCAGAGATCAAATACACCACTAGATCCGCGCCCGTGACCGCCCGAAGATCTGAATTCTCGGCAAACATGGAGTCGGCGCGCTAACACCCTGTTGATGGGGAAAGGTCGTCCACAAGCCCCTCGCTGCCTCTTCGCATGGACCCAGATCCGTTTCTGGCACATCTCTACCGGATCCGGCTGATGACTGATGTATGCAGGCATGCCCTCCTCCGTGATATGGATATTTTTTTGTAGATGAAGAAGAAGATCATCCACTTGGTTTCCATTTATTGTGGGTTTGGAGTTTTTTTTAACTGCTCTCTATCTTTGTTTGCAGACAAACGAAAGAGGAGCCATTTTTGCCCCCCCCCCCCCCCCCCGTTTTTTTTACCGGGATGGCTTTTATAAGGAAGATAATTAAGGGGAAGTAGTTACCAAAGAAACCACCCACCACATTAATTTTTAATTAATTTCTTTTATTTTTCTGATTTCTGCGTGGATTTGGAAGTTACACAATTCTGATTTGAATTTCCAAATTCACGTACACACTTAATTAATTATTATATATTTTTTTAATTGTCATTTGGACTAGATTTAACCCTTACAATTAAACTTAATTTGGGCCCAAAATAAACAACTTAAAAGCCCAATATTTAAATAAGAGCTTTTTGTAAAAACCCAAAAGTAATAAATTGATAAAATTAACTATTTCAATTAAATTTTTATTGACCATAAAATCATGAATAATATAAAATCATGAATTTTTTTCGTCAACACATGATATGCATTTGGGCCGATTCTCCTGATGATACGAAATGTTCCATCTCCTCTCTGATCTAGCTTATTCTTCCTTTGATTTGGGAACCTCTCCTTCCTTAGATGCACCCAAACAAGATCTCCTTCTTCAAACATAACCTGTTTTCGACCCTTATCAGCATGGGTGTTGTACTTCATGGATTTCCTCTCCAAGTGCATCTTTGTCCTCTCATGTAGCTTCTTCACAAACTCAGCCCGCTTGTCAGCTTCAAAGCTCTCTTTTCCCTTGTATGGCTGAGGCGTCAAGTCCACCGGTGTCCTCGGATTCAGCCCATAAACAACCTCAAAAGGGGTCATTTTTGTAGCTGAATGGATTGACCTGTTATAAGCAAACTCCACAAAAGGCAAAACATCTTCCCAACGTTTGAGGTTAGCTTTAAGCATAGTTCTAAGTAAAACCCCTAACGTTCTATTAGTAACTTCAGTTTGCCCATCAGTTTGTGGATGACATGAGGTAGAAAACAGCAATTTAGTTCCCAACTTAGACCATAGACTTTTCCAAAAATAACTCAAAAACTTAGCATCACGATCTGAAATAATAGAACAAGGAATGCCATGCAATCTAACAACTTCCCTAGAGAACAAATCAGCAACATGCACAACATCATCAGTCGTGTGACATGGAATAAAATGAGCCATCTTGGAAAATCGGTCTACCACTACAAAGATAGAATCTCTACCCTTCCTAGTTCTAGGCAATCCAACAATGAAGTCCATAGAAATGTCCTCCCAAGGTGAACTAGGAATAGGTAAGGGCTGGTACAAGCCATGGGGTGAAGTCTAGACTTAGCTTTAGCACATACAACACAACTCTTGACAAATCTAAGCACATAATTACTCATCTTATGCCAATAGTAGTGTTCTTTTAAACCTTCTAAAGTCTTTTCTAAACCCCTATGTCCTCTTGATTCATGAACCTCTTTAGTTAGAAGCCTACGTATACTAGATGAAGGAATGCACAATTTACCAGCTTTAAACAAGTATCCATCATCAATAAAGTAGGAATCTATTTCTCCCCTAGACATGCAATTCTTATAAATTTCAGCAAAGTGAGGATCACTAGCATACAATTCCCTAATCATTGCAAATCCAAGGATCTTAACATCACATTGGTTCAAGAGAACATACTTGCGAGAAAGGGCGTCAGCTACCACATTCTCTTTGCCTTTCTTATGCTTTACAACATAAGGAAAGGTCTCCATAAATTCAACCCATCTTTCATGTCGCCTGCTGAGTCTGGATTGGCCTTTCAAGTACTTCAAGGCCTCATGATCAGAATGGATTACAAACTCCTTAGGCCACAAATAATGAGACCAAGTTTTCAAAACCCTAATTAAAGCATACAATTCTTTATCATAAGTAGGGTAATTCAACTCAGCCCCACTAAGCTTCTCACTAAAATAAGCTATGGGTTTCTTGTCTTGCAAGAGCACGCCTCCTATGCCATGTCCAGATGCGTCCACCTCTATCTCAAATGCTTTGGAGAAGTCAGGAAGCTGGAGTACTGGGGCGTGGCATAATCTGTCCTTCAAAGTGTTGAAGGCGTTCTCTTGTTGCTCTCTCCATTTGAATGTTGAATCCTTCTTTGTAAGCTCATGGAGAGGGGCTGCAATTATGCTAAAATCACGCATAAATCAGCAAAGCCGAGAAAAGAGCGCACCATGGTTGGTGTAGTCGGCTGAGGCCACTCCTTGATTGCCTTGATCTTGTCTTCATCTACCTTCAATCCACCTTTAGACACAACAAAACCAAGAAAAATGGTAGACTCCGAGCAAAAAGAACACTTTTTCAAATTAACATAAAGCTTTTCTAACCTTAAAGTGTCCAAAATAGCCCTAAGATGGTCTACATGTTCATGCAAGGTTTTGCTATAGACTAAGATATCATCAAAGTAGACTACAACAAATTTACCTAAGTATCTTCTTAGAACATGGTTCATAAGCCTCATGAAAGTACTAGGTGCATTAGTTAATCCAAAAGGCATTACTAACCATTCATATAAACCATACTTAGTTTTAAAGGCAGTTTTCCATTCATCCCCTTCCCTCATCCTAATTTGATGGTACCCACTTCTTAAATCAATCTTAGAAAAGAAATTAGCACCATGCAATTCATCAAGCATATCATCTAATCTAGGAATGGGATGACGGTACTTAACTGTTATTTGGTTGATCGCCCTGCAATCAACACACATTCTCCAAGTGACATCCTTCTTTGGCACCAAAATCACCGGAACTGCGCATGGGCTGAGGGATTCACGCACATAGCCTTTGTCCATGAGATCTTGCACTTGTCTTTGAAGCTCAGCGGTCTCCTCTGGACTTGCTCTATAGGCTGCACGGTTTGGTAAAGAAGCAACGGGCACCAAATCAATTTGATGCTCAATGTCTCTAATTGGTGGAAGGCCTTGTGGCAACTCTTCAGGCATCACATCTTCAAATTCCTGTAATAGAATCTGAATACACTTTGGAAGATGTGAAATATCTTGACTAATAATAAGTATCTCTTTCCTTATAAGAAGTAAACAAAAAGAGTTAGGGAAAGAAACACTAGACTGAGTAACTAGAGAGCGCTTTTCTACACTGCCCTTTAAACCTATTTTTGGCTCTTTCTGTAGGCGTTCTTTTTCTGGATTTGTAGCTCTCTGAGTCTCTGAATTGCTCCCAAAATTTGAACCAGAACGCTCGAGTGGTTTGGAAGATAGCCCCGTTTTCGTCTCAGCTGCACTGCTAGAAGTGTTGCTCGGCACTTTGGACGATTTAGGGACATTCTCTGGGCGTTTTTCGTCCCAAACAGTAGCTCCATCTGTGCTTGATGTTGTCCTAAAATTTGATCCAGAACTCCCGGGTGGAGACTGGAAAACGCTGCTTGTCTTTGTAGGTGCGTCGGACGCCGAGCGCCGTACCGCTGCCTTGGCCGCCGATTCAGCCTCCTCTTTCTCTTCCTTGGCACGCCTAAGTGCCCTAGCTTGGTCTCTGCGTACCTGATCCTGTAAAACTTGTTGGGGCGACAATGGTAGAAGAGAAACTCTCCTCCCGTCATAGTTAAACGAATAGGTATTAAGCATGCCATCATATATAACTCTCCTATCGAATAACCATGGTCTACCTAACAAGATATGAGTGCATTCCATGTTCACCACATCACACATGATATCATCAACATAATTGCCTATGGAAACACGGACTAAACACTGATGAGTAACAAGATTAGGACCATCTGAATCATTAATGCCATTAAGACCATAACTAGTAGCCCTAGGTTGGGTTTTTAATTGCAAGTGATCAACTACATTAGCATTAATAATGTTACAGCAGCTACCACTATCGATTATCATGCATAACACTTGATTCTTTATTGTACACCTAGTATGAAAAATATTTTCCCTTTGATCTAGCCTAGGTGTTTCTTGTAAAGTAAGAGTACGCATGGTTACCAAAGTTAGAGGCTGTTCGGTGCAATCCGGTTCAATGGCCTCCACGTCCTCCTCTTCTTGTCCATTGCCCTCCTCCTCCACTTGATTTGGAGGTATATCTTCATCACTCACATAGCCTCCATTGGTGGTGAGTAGCACTTGTTTCTAATTTGGACAATCCTTGGCATAATGACCTCTTCCTTGACATTTATAGCACACTAGATCTCGTGCTCTTGGCTGATTTGGAGGTGCATTAGTGGGACGCCTTTGGCCTTGAAAACCTGTGGGTTTAGGTGAGCTAGAAGCTCCCTTTTGCTGCAAAGAAGGGTTAGAAGAATAAGAATTGGAATTAGCACTAGAATTAGGAACATACCTTTTTGGAGCATTCCAAGCTTCCTTCTTCTTCCTTTGTTGCTGCTCATAAAGTAGTTGGGCTGAAAGTACTAAGGCATTGAGATCCTTGATTTGTTGAATCTCCAATGTGTCTTTGATGCTTTGATTCAGTCCAGCCATGAATTGGGTCCTTAGAGACCGTTGGGAATGATGAATTCCTGCTTTGAAGCTCAAATCCTCTAGCTCATTGAAGTACTCAGTTGGAGACTTGGTGCCTTGTTTGCATGTGGCGACTTTCAATCTCATGTGCTCGGTATGCTCTTCAGGCACATATTTCTTCCTCATTACAAACTTCAGCTGGCCCCAAGTTTCAATTGGTGGTAAGGCCTTTCTAATTCGATCCTCCTTCATTTTGAACCACCAATTTCTAGCGGTCCCAACAAAGTGGATAACAACAACAGCAACTTTCTCCCATTCTTCATAGCCCATGTGATCTAGAATGAAGTTTGTAGCTTGTTCCCACTCTAGATATTTCTCTGGATTGAGCTCTCCACTGAATGGCTCTATCTTGATCTTTATATCACGTTTACCAATCTGATTGACGGTTTGGTTAGCGGTGTTGTTGTTGTTCGGCCTTTGTACTCCATAAGCTGGTGGAATATCCTCTACAACCTCAGCTTGGTTGTAGAAATCATCAAGGGGAGGGTGCCATGGGCGCCTTTCTTCCCCGGTATAGCCATAAGTCACATCATCATAAGGATTGTTGTATTGTTGTTGTTGATGATGAGTGGCTTGAGGATACCGGTTTGCTGGCTGATTATAGAATTGTTGATGAGTAACCGGTGGAGTCCTCGATCCTATGCCTCTTCCTCTACCTCGGCCTGCTGTGGGGAAGTATTGAGCCGGGGGATCGTTTTCTTTGTAGCTAGCAAGCACATCATGCTCTTCATCAACTACTTGTTGCTTGCCTTTGTCGCTACCTGAGGCTTGATTTGGATCACTTGTAAGCTCTATTGGAGGGGCACTTTTATGACTTGCTTGAGATGATTCAATTAGTGTGGCAAGTTGCTCCTCTAGACACCGCATTTGTGGAGCCAATGCAGCCGTGGCCAACTCTACAACTCGAGCCTGGCCATCTCGTACACTATCACTAATGGACAACCTAATGAAATCGATTGCCTCCTTAGTAAGATTCAGTTCAGCCGAGTTAGGCTCAGTAGGGGATCATCATTGTTCCTGAAACAAGCAAGAAAGTAGAGAGAGTAGTGTGTTCTAAAGCAAATCACAACAAGCAATACCACACCTTAATCAAGCCAAAAGTTGCCTCAAAGCAATCCAATCAACTTAATTCAGTTTTTGGGTTGAATTGAGGGAGTAAATGGGTAGATATGGTATACTAATGATAAATAAAGGAAATATGCAGCTTAAGCAAATGGCAAGTATGCAATAAGACAAGCAATGCAAATAATCCCTCTATGAGCTTCAAAACACATGCAATCTCTCAATTGACTCTATGCAAGTTAATAAAGCCAAATTTAAGCATGCAAGGACAAAAATATGGTAGGCTAAAGTGACTTTTGTTTCGTCACTCTTTTTCTTCAAAGTGATTTCTACTTAACTATTTTTAAGCAAGCAGTCACTAGGGTTGAAAGTGGCTTAAAACTAGCTAGGGTAGATCACTTTTCTTTTCTGATTTTTTTTTTGACTTTATGCACAAACTACTCTTGTGCTAGAATGAAATCACAACAAAGCAATGCAATAAGGAATGCAATCGGGCAGAAACGAAACAACTAGACTGATTGATTTTTTTTTAACTAAGTGACTTTAAACTACCAATGAAACCAACTAGAACCCAAATTAACAAAGAAGCAAAGGGTAAGGCCGAGTATATGGAATGCAATGACAAAAATCAACAAATATCAACAATGCAATATGAATCTCTATTGATCATGCAACATGCAATAAAAACTCATAAAAATTGTAGGAATACAATTGCTAATCTATATTGCAACACAACTCAACCAATTCAGCCAATAAACATGCACAAATCCCTTAAAAATCTCCTAATTGAGTAATTGCTTGGGGGCAAGTAACAAAAAGGAAAGGTTAGGGTTTGGTGTTCTCGGCTGAGATCTAGGGTTCGGGGGGGTTAGGGTTTGGTTCTAGGGTTGGCAAGAAGGAAGGCTAGGGTTTCGGTTTAGGGTTTCACCGAATTAGGGTTAGGGTTTGGTAGGGTATGCCGCGGGTTAGGGTTTGCGTGAGAGTGGGGTGGCGATTCTAGGGTTAGGGTGGTCCGAATTGGTTAGGGTTTGTGGGGTTGGGTTTGGACGGTGGTGAGGGGTGGTGCGGTGCCCTAGAGCGACACCAGATCGTGGTGTAGAGTGGTGGTGCGAGGTGGTGGTTGGCGGAATTAGGTGGTGGTTGTGGGAAAAATTCAGCCTTTTGGATCTCAAAAATTGTAACTTGGTTAAAGGTTCAACCTTTGGGATCAAAAACTGAATCAAATCAATTAGAAAGCAAATTAAGGAAAGAAACAATTACTTGGCGAGACGCTGGATTATGATACCACTTGATACGTGATTGCCTCGGAATCCTCCTTAGAAACCTCGTATATGACCCACACAAGTCCCGATCTTGCCAGCAAATAACTTCAATCCTACAAAAGCTTTCAACTTTAGAATTCCTTGTGACACAAGTAACACAAACTGAATTGAATGAATTGAAGAGAACTCGATTTTGACAAATTGAAAGATTCAATTTTGATAGTTCAATTAGATTGGCTCGATTACTAAATCTGATTGATTAACTAGAATGATCTTTAACAATCAATTCTAGAACAGTCTCTATTGAACAAGTCAATGAATCAAATCACACAAACAAAGAGACGAGATTGAGAATGAATTCGGTTGATGATGATGATTTCGAAATCTCCAATTGCAAGAACACAAGTCGTTATTTTTTAGCCCAAGATATAGATTAAACCAATTTGGGTTTAATCTCTCTCAAGCTGATTTTATTGAATGAAATAACAAGAGTATAAATAGAGAATACAAAGCTATTCCTTGGGGAGCAAGCAAGGGAGCATGGTCGGCCCTAGTAGGGGTTGATGTGTCTCTTTCTTGCTGCCCAAGATATAATAAAATATCTAACATAATATCTATCTAAATCCCCTTAAATAAAATAAATCAGGACTGATTTATTTATTTAAGGAAATATCCTAACAAACTCAAAATATCTCTAACAAACTAAAAATATCTCTAACAACCAAGAGAGAGAAGATCAACCAACTAACATAAGCCTATTGGCTGATTTCTCTACATTATTTAATTAAGTTCACACGCCTATAATAAAATAAATAGATAGATATTTTCTCCATTTAGAATGGTCAAGTCAAAGGGTTGACTTTGACCCATATACCAATTTATCTCACCCGGTCACTTACTAAATTCAGCCCTAAAGTGAGACAAACTAATACATGTTTCTAAATAAAGAAATGATGATTTTCGGCCCTCTTGAGTCAGTCCATGGAATCCGGGCTCAATTGATGTCGAATGCACGAGACCCACTTTGTCTTGCTAGGCTCTTCAAGAACAGTTGCCAATCGAACCAAGATTGTTGTTGTGCCTTGAGAAATCTTCTTAGCTCGACTTCTTGTAATTGGTCCGTTAGAAGGCACTCGAATCAACTCATCGACGTCGGTTGAAGACATGGCAGGCTTCACTGCATCAACAACAACCAACAAATAATAAGAATCTGAATGGTTCTAAAGTGGTTTCACCTTTGGTTGGTGAAGATACAAGTGATTTTGTAGAAGATGCTACAAGTGATCAAAATGAAGTTTCAAATGCCCTTGACTTGTCTTTACATACTGTAAATCAAAATCCAAGTGACTTTTCTTTCATTTGTTGCAAACTTTGTTATAAAGTTTTCTTAATATTCATGATACCCTTAAACTTTGTACTTTGTAGAAAAGAAGAAGCATCGAGGCAAAACCATTTTGTCAAGGGTCCAAGCTCGAACTATGGAACACCGTGAGGTTGTCATCTTAAATGGTTTACACCAACCAGTCGGGCCTGCACAAGTACTTTCCGATTTTTCTCGTTTGCTTGGAGTTTATGCTAAAGATTCAGCCACAGTTCCTTTGAATATTATAAGCTGGAAGTATGTGCCTCAAGCTACAACGGATAATATTTGGTAGAATGTCAAGGTAACATATGTATTTTTTATAGAATTGTTTGAGCAATATCTTTGCAAAAACTAATTATAATGTTGTGCATATGGATGGTTTAGAAAAAGTTTATTGTTCCTGAGGAGGCAAGAGAATGGACCCTAAATAATGTTAGTACTAAATGGAGAGGGTGCAAAGCAAAAATAAAGCAAGATCACTACACAAAATATCAAACTAATGAACAAAGGTTGGCCCATCGACCAAAAGACATACCATTAGATGATTTTAAAGATCTTATACATATGTAGGACTCTGTTGCATCTAAGGTACTTTATGCAATTTTATAATTGGCATGTATGTTATTTTATTCACTTACTATTCACTTTCTCTAGATTACAATGATAAGTTTACTTTTTACAATATGATATACATAGGAAATAAGTGATATTAACAAAGAGAACCAAAAGAAACAACGTGACATGCACACCATGGGGCCAAGATCGATTGCTGCATTGCGTCATAAATTGGTAATTTCTTTTTATTTTCTCTATTAGTTGTATATCATATTGATGTTCTAAGAAATAGTATAATTAAGGCTCTAGGATTCTAGCATTGTGTTTAGAAAGTATATGTAAAGGCATAGGAATTTTAGGTCATTACATGTAATGAATTTTAGGTTGGGATGGAGCTTGGTACCTTACAATACATAGTTCTTTCTTGCACATTATAAGCTATTCAGAATACATTGATAATCCAAGCACTATTCTAAATATGAAATACAAGGTTATGTAGAAAAGATCCCTTGAGATGATCAAAGTTGCATGAAAGAAAATAATAAGTTAATGCATCTAACTAATTATCTTGAATATGATGGATTTGTTTGAATTTTTAGCAAGAAAATGACCCGAACAAATAGCCACCTGACTCGGCTAAAATCGTTGTTGCCAAGATCAAAGATAAATAACCCTAAACTACTAACTAGTATAGCAAGTAAGCAAGGGGTCGAACCCAAGAGAATCGGGATTCTGATCAATCAGCAGAAAGTAAAGACAGGGGTTTTGGAGTTCAGGCAAGCAAACAAATAAGCAAATATTATTGAGATTAAATCAAGTGAAGGAAAGCAGAGTTCATTCAATCAATTCCACCTTTTTAATCATTCGATCATCAATTCATCCACTTTTCTATTAATTCCCTAGTTAATTCCAATCCTTATAAAAGATATCCGCTTGTCCACGGTCCAAGCGAAACGATGATATGAACAAGAACGCTTAATTCAAATCATACAAAATATTAAGGATAGAAGGATATTAATTCATGCAATCAAGCTACGAGTCTCATGCATAAAATAACAATCAAATACTCTTTCTCAATTCTAGTCCACGGTCCTAGAAAAGAGTTGTTTCAAGGATAAATAAGATTGCACAGACAACAATCAAACTAATCCAAACAGTAGAATATCAATCAAATTCAACAAGTTGCACACCAAGAGAAATCAATTGATAATCATGAAATTAAGCACAAGAGTTGTGATATTAACCAAGGGATAAAAAAGTTACCAGAATCTCATGAAATACATAAAAAGGCTTCCTTGATTAAACAAACTCCAATGGGAAATTAGTTCTCCATAAAACTGAAATAAAAACCTAAAAGTAAAAGTATGCTAGAAATTGTGTCTCTAAATTGTATCACCCTAAACTGAAAACGAAACTAAGCTTAAATAGTAGAAAAATATCCGAGACCCTAAGATAGAAAAATACTAAAAAGATAGAATAAAAGAAACGAAGGCGGCGCTGAAAAGCCAAAATCCGCGAGCACGGAAATAATCCGCGGGCGCGGATCAATCCTCTACCCTCGGCCGCGGATGCTCAACGATCCGCGAGCGCGGAAATTTTCCGCGGGCGCAGATCTTTTGACAGCTTACTGTGTCAACTTCGGAGGTAGTTTTGACCCACTTAGAGTTGGAATTTTAACTCGCCGTACAAAGATGAATTGTAGCTCTTCGAGTTAGCTTTCCAATGATACCAATTTAAGCTTCATTCGATCACCGTAGCTCCCGGAATAAGCGTTACAAGAAAGTGGTGTCGAAACAACTCCAAATCAACACTTGTCTTCAAAACTCTTGCAATTCTTCAAATCGTGTCTTCGGTCTTCATATGACAATTATGATCAAAACTAACCTAAACACACTCAAATCATACCTAAAATACAAGAGTTAACCTATACTAAATAGAGCGTATCAAATTCCCCCATACTTAAACCTTGCTCGTCCTCGAGTAAGCTCAAAATAAATCTAACAAGAAATCTTATCAAGGTTTACAGCATAGTACAAGGGAAGACAAAAATCACTCACCTCACCATCCCGAACCCAAAATAGAGAAATAATGAGCAACAACATGATAGCTCAAGCACACACCTCACATAATACAGAATATAACACTCAAGCTCCAAAAAGTATAGAGCAACCTAGGATCTACCCAACATCTAAAGTGTAATCCCCAGACCCCAAAGTAGAATTTGATCCTAAACACTCTGATTTTACCACTCATTCTACTTAGGCGCCCTTTCGGGTTTTCACCTAATCACTCTTTTCATTTTTCTTAGGTGTGCTCACAAATACTCACATCTCTCATTAACCTCATATTACCCCAGCCTAATGCTGGTCCGGGTTACCTGCTTATTACCTGAGTCGCCCTTTCGGGTTTTCAACTCATCCTAGGATTTTATATGCCTTTTTCTCTCTTTTTTTATGGCTTTTTCATTTTTTTATTTTTTTATTTTTTTTATTTTTTTTATTTTTATTTTTTTCAAAAATTTCTCTATACAAAACATGGAACAAAAATCCCATAAAAATAACGAAAAATAAACTGAAAAGCAACTAACTATGATAGACGTAGTGAGTACTTCCTCCCCCATACTTAAATCCTTCATTGTCCTCAATGAAATAAAAAGAAAGGAATTAAGCATAGAAGAGGAAAATTAGAAGACTCACATACGAAAGAAGAGATGGAATGAACTCCCGGAATTATAACCACCAAACTCAGGAACAAACTGATTCGTCTGGGAACAAACCACGAACGTCATCTTCACAACTCAGCAACCAAACCACACCATAGGACGTCTCCAATGAGAATGAACTAGATTCCTCAAAATAATAAAACTCTGACGACGGTAGCACCCCCATACTTGAACAATTCCAAGGAACTAGACATGGAAAGATATAGAAAAATGGATTGATGGGTGATGGTAGAATATGGAAGAACACTCTCTTTTTTTTCTAACTTATCTCGGGGGTTTCACCCGAAAACCTTTTATTTCAGGGGTTACACCTGAAAGCTTTTTATTTCGGGGGTTTCACCCGAAAACCTTTTATTTTTTAATTTTTTTTTTAATAAAATTTTAATTCCGCCAGGCCGATCCGCGACCGCAGAAAAATTCCGAGGGCGCGGAAAAATTCCGAGGTCGCGGAAAAATTCCGAGGGCGCGGATTTTTCCACTCGCGTTCTGCTTTCTTCGAAAATTGGATAAATTATTCCTGCAAGTTAGCCCGACAAAACCAAAACGAATACTAAAACTAAAACGAAGCTAAAAATAAAATAAAAAAGAAAAAGAAAAGAAAAGAAAAAACTTACCTCGGGTTGCCTCCCGAGCAGCGCCTTTGTTTAACGTCGTATGGCCCGACGTCACGCTATTATCTCAAGACTCGGACATTGTCAAAGTCCTAAGCAATCTGTCAAAATCCTGCGAACAACTCTCATGTAGGCATATATAGCACAATGATAACTTGAAACTAAATAATATAGCATTCAGACACCGTTTCAGTATATCAAACCCACTAGAGAAATCAGGATTAGTCGGTTTAGGATAGAACCAGTTGAAAGGACGAGGTAGTTTTTCAAAATATAAATCAAGATTAATGATTTTCATGTTAGCACTACCACCCTTAAAATTTGAGAAATCACTAGGTAAACTATCATGCTCAAGACCTTTTGCAGAAATATCAGGCAAACAGATATCAAGAGAAAGTAAGGGAGAAGAGGGAAGGATACATGGATCATGATCGATCACAACAAAGGGCTCCACGGCAGGAGACATAGACATCTCCTCAGGTGGAATGGCAATCTCCATATCATCATCTAGCTCCTTATTCGAATCATTAGGCTCATCGTTATCACTCCTAGAGCTATCAAACTTAAGGAAATATTCCTCCTCCGTCATTACATTACTATGATCATCCATCTCTTCATCCAATGAAGGGTCTCTAAGTGCCTCTAGAGAAGATGGAACTGGCTCTTCAGGGAGATCTGTTGGTTCTTCAAGAATTTCCGTCTTGATGGCCAACACCTCCTCTAATTTTCTTTGTTCAGCAATTTGGTTCTCCAATTTCTGCATCTCGATCTCTTTGGCTCGGATATAACAAAAGAAATCCCATCGGTCAATGGGTTTCCAAAGGACGTATTTTGCATCGCTCTCGCGGTACATCCTTAGTTGGGACTCAAGAGTCATCCCCATAAAGATGTGATAGCAAGCATCATCAAGCCCTATGTGTAACCCCCAAACAGAGAGATCATACAAGATTCCCTGGCACCTAGTGAAGTACTCATGAAAGGGTTCATCCTGCAACTGAACAAGACTAAACGCAGACATTAGTATATACAAGTGTAGACCGTAAGATAGGTCTACACAGATTCGGGGATTCTGGACGAACCGATCCGCGGGCACAGAAAAATTCCGAGGTCGCGGTTTCGTCAGAAACGCCGATTAAATAGAAAATTAAAAACCGATTCCCCGGCAACGGCGCCAAAATTTGACTCGGCTAAAATCGTTGTTGCCAAGATCAAAGATAAATAACCCTAAACTACTAACTAGTATAGCAAGTAAGCAAGGGGTCGAACCCAAGAGAATCGGGATTCTGATCAATCAGCAGAGAGTAAAGACAGGGGTTTTGGAGTTCAGGCAAGCAAACAAATAAGCAAATATTATTGAGATTAAATCAAGTGAAGGAAAGCAGAGTTCATTCAATCAATTCCACCTTTTTAATCATTCGATCATCAATTTATCCACTTTTCTATTAATAGAAGGATATTAATTCATGCAATCAAGCTACGAGTCTCATGCATAAAATAACAATCAAATACTCTTTCTCAATTCTAGTCCACGGTCCTAGAAAAGAGTTGTTTCAAGGATAAATAAGATTGCACAGACAACAATCAAACTAATCCAAACAGTAGAATATCAATCAAATTCAACAAGTTGCGCACCAAGAGAAATCAATTGATAATCATGAAATTAAGCACAAGAGTTTTGATATTAACCAAGGGATAGAAAAGTTACCAGAATCTCACGAAATACATAAAAAGGCTTCCTTGATTAAACAAACTCCAATGGGAAATTAGTTCTCCATAATACTGAAATAAAAACCTAAAAGTAAAAGTATGCTAGAAATTGTGTCTCTAAATTGTATCACCCTAAACTGAAAACGAAACTAAGCTTAAATAGTAGAAAAATATCCGAGACCCTAAGATAGAAAAATACTAAAAAGATAGAATAAAAGAAACGAAGGCGGAGCTGAAAAGCCAAAATCCGCGAGCGCGGAAATAATCCGCGGGCGCGGATCAATCCTCTACCCTCGGCCGCGGATGCTCAACGATCCGCGAGCGCGAAAATTTTCCGCGGGCGCGGATCTTCTGACAGCTTACTATGTCAACTTCGGAGGTAGTTTTGACCCACTTAGAGTTGGAATTTGAACTTGCCGTAAAAAGATGAATTGTAGCTCTTCGAGTTAGCTTTCCAATGATACCAAATTCAGCTTCATCCGATCACCGTAGCTCCTGGAATAAGCGTTACAAGAAAGTGGTGTTGAAACAACTCCAAATCAACACTTGTCTTCAAAACTCTTGCAATTCTTCAAATCGTGTCTTCGGTCTTCATATGACAATTATGATCAAAACTAACCTAAACACACTCAAATCATACCTAAAATACAAGAGTTAACCTATACTAAATAGAGCGTATCACCACCATCACAAGCCGATGTGTATATAGAATCAAGGAAGAGAACTCCTGGACACACATACTTGACAACAAATGAGGAGAGTGCAAAATATTGTGAGCTAAAATCTTATATGAAATTATTTTTATCAATAAATATAGTAATTTAGTTTAAAATATACTAACTTCTTTCATTTTTGTAATGTTCTATGCATGTCTTTACTTGAAAAGGAGAAAATGAAAGAACTTAAATCCATGAATGATGGAAGTAGTGAAAAAGATCCAAATTTTGATCCATATTATAAGGTCATTACAAAGAATGAGCATAGTGGCATGGGAGATTGCGTATTTATGGAGGAGGTTTTACAAAGTCTAAACTTAAGAGCAAGGACCCTAAGACCCCATATATCGTTCCCCCAAAGTTCTTGAAGACCATGACTAAGCAAATGCAGAAAAGTATCGCTGAGGAAGTTCAAAATAACATTGCTCAACTGATGGACCAACAAATTTCTGCTCTTCTATAAAAAAAATCAGAGAAGCCAATCCTGGAATTAATCTAGTTATACCTGACTTCACAACCAGCAAAGAAGATGTGTCAAGCTCTCATGACAATGTAGATGGGTGAGTGCATAAAACATGAAACCTTTCAATTAATGCTTTGGACATTTTTTTTTATTGATTTGTGTTGATTTCAAGGATCAGGTTGATGACATTTGAGAAGGATTTTTGGTTGTTGTGATGTTGTTTTTTGTTGGCTATTTTGCTGTTTTGGTTGCTTTTTTCTGGTTTGATGCCTAGTTGTTTATTGTTGTTGGTTGTTGGTTGCTGGTTGAAGCTATTATTGATAATGTTGTTGTTGGTATATGGAGCTGCTCCTCGATCTTAAGTGCTTTTTGGTTGCTGCTTTGCTATTGTCACATTGGGTTTTGGTTGTCTTGTTGCTGGTGCATGGTGCTTTGCAGTTTTGCTAATTTGTTGTTTTGATGCTTTGTTGATGGTGCTTTGCTGCTGTTATATATGGTCTTCTAGCTGGTGCAAAGTGATGCTGTTGTTTTTGACATTATGGTTGTCGTTTTTGCTGATGCATTTGGCTTTGTTGATGCTGCCATGCATGTTGGTGCAAGCTGACGTTGCCATGCGTGATATTAGTTGGTTTAATATAGGCCTAAGGGTGATAGTTTAGCTAATGTATATAGTTTGCTAGTCTTGATGTTGGTTTTTGAACGTAGATGTTGTTGGTACGTTGTCATCAGTCTTGATGTTGGTTTTTGCCTGTCTATAGCTTGCTAGTCTAACTAATGCATGTGTATTAAAGTATATATTATCTATTAAATAGACAATTATTTTGTAAACCAATTACACTATATATTTATTAATCATTGCAATTCTCTACTATTTAATGTTATATCTTTGCTTTGTAGTTATCATATATATTTCAAAATCAAATATATAATAATTGAACAGGTCCATTAGCATATTTACATTAAATATGACTATATTAGAAACAAAAACCGCAACATTAGAAATAAAATATTGGTTCATAATTAAATAAAACCGCTTCAAATGAGTGTTAAAACCGCTACAAAAGAAGTGAAAACCGCTGCTTTATCCTAAAAAACCGCTGCAAAAGAGCTGGAATGCTTGCCAAAAGAATGATAAAGCCGCTTAATTAGAAGCATAAACCATTGCATTACCTCTTGGTAAAAACCGCTGAATTAGAAAACCAAAGCTGCGGTTTTTGCACCTAATCAAGCGGTTTTTAATGATACTACCACCGCATTAGAGTTAAAAAAACCGCTCGAATAGACCTAATGCCGCGCTGACAAATTAGGCGGTGAAAAACCGTGGCTTTAGGTCTATTGTAGCAGTTTTTTGAATTAATGCTGCGGTATTCAACCTCTATCTTAGGCCTTTAATTTAGTAGTGAGTAAAAAGTGACGAGGACAATAAAACCAATTAAATAGAGAATATCTTTAAATAATTTAGTCAAACAGTTAAGACTATAATACTCGTAAAAAAAATGGAGAGAATTTGATTCTATTTTGTGTGACAATAAATTCTAGGACTTCTCCAATCAAGGGGAATATTAAACCCACAAGGAAAAACAAAATCAAATCCCCCTAAAACCCTACTTGAAAGGGATATCCGAATTCCCATAGAGAGCCAATAATCTAGCTTTGATTTCCGGCCAACCCCACCACCCCCCTCTCATAATATTTTTCGTCCTTCTCAAATAACAAATCATGTGGCTCCTAATCAAACGAGTCACCCTTGTTCAAATAAATTGTATAAAGCCATCACCTTTATTATTAGCCTAGCCGCTCCGAACGTACACATTCTTTTTCTCCATTTAAATAGCCATACAAACAACCATTTCTTCTCGCCTGCTCTTCCAATTAAATTTTCCCGGCCTAGCTAGCTAGTACATTTTCTTAGTTCGTTTAAACATACATATATATGGCAGCGAATTCAACATGGAGTCCAAAGCAGAACAAGCTGTTTGAGAAGGCCTTGGCCGTGTACGACAAGGACACACCGGACCGATGGCTCAACGTGGCCAAGGCGGTTGGAGGAAAGTCGGCTGAAGAAGTCAAGAGACACTACGAAGTCCTCATTGAGGATCTCAAGCATATCGAGTCGGGTCGAATCCCCATTCCTCACTACAAAGCCACTCCTACTCCTAGAAGAATCATCACTCTTGATGAACAGCAAAGGTAATATATACATGCACGATACGATACATATGTACAATATTAGTGCCTTTAATTTGATCAATACGAACTAATTAATTAATTGAGACATATGTATGAATTAATATGTATATATGCGCGTAATGGTCCAACTTGAATCATGTCCATTTCTCAAGGCACTTGTGAAGCTTGGTAATATATAGGATAAGGTGGTCCATCCATTGTTGGATTGGATGCTTGATATGGTAAACAAAAGATCAATCTTCTTAATTTCAATATTTTTATATCACCATTTTGTACTTTGTTAGCTTAAAGCTAGGGGAAAAGAAAAGAAAAAGAATCTAGCTACGTACGTACGTATTCCTCCTGAATTGAGCTTCTTATCCTGTCTCTGATCCTAAGATAAAAGTCACATGAGATCTCATCTCCATCTTGATTCGGGATCCCCCACCTCAACTTGATTTATCCTTGCCTCTCCTCTCCCTCTCCCTCTCCCTCTCTTTTTAATTATTTAACTAATAATTTTTCTTTTGTATTTGTTTACTCACAAAATCTGTTTCCCAACAAATAAATAATATAAATAAATAGTTTGTGGCAAAAGACAACGTATGCTGTCCTTTTTAAGTTCACAAACTTTTCTAAGAAAATGATTTGAGTTGAACGCCAACCTCCTCTCCCTATCTAAAAAAATAAATAATCAACCATTATTATTATTATTTTTATTATTTTGGGCCCCCAGACTTATATTATTCACATAAAGGCCCCAAAACCAGTTTCCTTTACTTGCATACATCTTTACTGGTGAAAAAGGGAAAAGAACTTGGTAGTTTCTGGTCACCCACGGCCCCTCTCTAAGAAAACATCACAATATTTTTTCGTTAATTAGAATCGAACCGGAGACCTATAAATACTAGTTTTAGAGACTCAACTATTTGACTAGATGTCCGAGGACACAATATATTAATTAATTGTTAAACTGTATGCTGCTTCAAAGATCATATGATTTGTCAAAATGGGGAAATAAAAAAACAAATAAAGAAGGGATTGATCATCTAGCCTTCTTTTCTTCTTTACTCACCCAAACATTCAGATTTATTATGTTTTAATTTCCGATAATTTGCATCCCTTTTAGTTTTAACGGCTTTTTGTTGTGGTTTCTCGTGTCACATATTTGTCGATATTTTAGGTTTTAAATCACTTCTTTTAAATTTCCCTGTATCAAAACAAAAAATAAGAATACTATATGTCAATCAAATTATGCTTGTAGTTATAATATATAGGATCTGGGCATCTAATCAAATTTAGACTTCATTTACAGGCTTCTGAGGTGTATCAAACTGCAGTGAGTTGTCTCCAAACTACAAAGATCACACTAGATTTTAGTCTCAACTGTACAATGAAGGAGGCCGGAGATATATTACTACTTCATCAACTTCCATTCCCTTTTAATTTATATATAGTCGTCTCAACTATATATATATTGTGTGTGTCTGTGCCTGATCAATCTGATCTCTCTTAGAATATATGTAATATTGTAATGCAATATCAATTCTAGAACTAGATGAAAATTGGTACATGAATTACGTACGAAGCATGCTAATCAATCAGAAAACAAATTTCATCAAGTGAATGAAATCAATGACATGCATGGCGTATCTGGAATGAAAGTGATATGTATTTTTTTTTTTTTTGGTTTAGATTCTGATTTAATATGTTCTTCTTTCTTCTTTTGACTTCTTGGGATTTGCTGAGTAAGAGGGTCGTGTAAAGAGTTTGAAATGCAACCCTTGTGAGTTGTGACATCGATCATGAGTTGGTGGAGATAGAGATATGTTATCGATCCTTAATTGATTGTTTGGTAACCACGCTAGCTGGCCCACTTTATCCTCTACAAATAAAATTAAATCCCTAGCTAGCTTTGCTTAATATACGTGGTTTTCTTTAATTTCAAACAACCAACCCAAGATAATGTGGTCCGAAACTAGCAATAAATCTGACGTTGCAATAAGTGTGGCGACAATTTGGTGACTTGAAGATTTGGAGATAATCAACATCATTTAATCCGGTGCTGTTCCGATGAAGTTATTAAATAACTCAATGGTGAAGTTACTAAAACCCTATACCAAATTAATGAATCCGTCAGAAAAGAAATTAAAAAAAAATTTATAAGTTAATCTTAGACGTTGAATTGTTATCTAACGATCAGGATCTTCTCAACTCTATCGATAGAGATTTTTAACGACTCCAAACTAGCTTTCATTTCGATGTTTATACTATAAATAGGTGTGACGACTTAATTCACCGAAATCGTATTACTATTTATATAACAAGTTTTCAATTGAAGGCATTTAATTACTCCTACCAATTGAAATAACTGATGTTTTACCTTTCAACACAAATTTTAAGATAAACATTAATTAAATTAAATATTTTAATATTTTAATATTTTTTTAATTTTAGTAATTTTTTAAATATCTAACCTCTTTTTAAACTTTATGAATTTTTTATTCTATCAAAACATATTTTAATAATAACTCTCATATCTCACTCCTAATTAATTATTCAAACATTTTAAATTGAGATGATCAAAATTTAAATATTAAAACATCACTTATTTCTTCTCATCGGAAGCTTCTCTCCAAATTTAATAACTAAATTCAGAATTTATGGATATTAAAGGCGATCAATTTTTATTTTGTTTTTCCATTTTGGGTTTCCTACCCAAGTAGGGTGTTTTGGAGAATATTCTACAAATTCATTCAGTTTGTTTGAGCTTCTTATCCTGTCTCTGATCCTAAGATAGATGTCACGTGAGATTTCATCTTGAACTCGATGTAGGATCCACACATTAATTGTAGTCTGTCAATGCTAAATTAATTTATCTCATTCGCACCAAAAAGAATACTCCAATTATTTAACGATATCTCTCATCTGTTTAAATTTTGCGGGTCACAAAGATCTTACATACTATATATCCAGTTATCCATGATTCTCATTTCCCAACAAAGTATGTGCAACCCGCTACAAGACGACATGCGTTGTTGCTTTTTTTAGTTCACAAACTTTCCCTTGGAAAATGCCTATTTTCACTTAATACCGACAAAGACATCAAAACATTATCATAAAATTTGACTTTTTAGTAAGAAGATATTTCAACGTTCCTTTATTTTTTTAATCTGTTTCTTGCTTCAAGTTAAGAATTATTTGTGTACTTTTCATTTTTCTTGTCAATAACCTTTATTGTTGGACTTAATTTCTTAAGATTATGTGATGATTTAGGTTTGCCTTATTTTACATAGGTTACCTAATGTTTGTCTTGCTTAGATTAAAAAATAGTTTAGGTGGCAAAGTATTTTTTTATACAAAGTTGTATATAAATTAGAAAGTCAAGACAACTCTTTTTTGACTTATTATTAATATTAGTACTCTATGGTTAAAATCCAATAGAATAGTCATACCTTTTTATTTAAACCCAAAGTTAAAACAATATTCTTAATATATTGTAAAATCTTTATTAATGACATGTAAGGTGATAAAGTTTAATAAAGTCCACCAATAAGATACTTTCTATATTATTTAATCTCATAATTTAATCCCATGATTTACTTAACAATTTTTCCATGTTTATTATAATGTATTTCTTTATATAAAAACACATGCAAATTATTTAATATATCTTTTTAGTCTTCAACTTAATCATATAAAATTATCTTATGATAAGAATACCTTATCCATATTATATATAAGTTTATAATATGATTTTGACAAAACATGCAAGTATTTTTCTATTAATAAAGTCTTAAAGTAATAAATCCCTTCATCTAGTTCTATTTTTTTCTTTAATTCATTATAATTGAAATCCAAGAAAGGTAAAAATATTATTATATCATACTTTTTATGCTTAGAAATCACATATAATAATCTTATAATTTATTTAAAATTATTTCATGTCTGCCATATTTTATTTCCTTTTATTAAAGTTCACACGCATTTTGATTTTATCCCATTTAAGCAATAAGAAAATAATAAAATAAAAAATCTGATTTTCCTAACAACCCAAATCTTGTACTGATATTAAAAGATGCTAAAATTAATAATGGTCTACTTATTAAAATAAAAGGGTTAAAAAGAATAAAAAAATTAGAAATAAACCTTTCTGATGTACAAGTTCTACGCTTGTTGAAACAGAGGAGAAGACCAGAGAGGGGCAAGGGGCGACAACCAGCAGGGGGTGGCGCACCAAGTCCGGTAGTGGTCCGGCGCTCCTCCGGGGGCGGCGCACGACAAGGGAGAGGCGGCCCCAAGGGTGGTCCGGCGGTCCGGGGAAAGAATCTAGGGTTTTTGGTGGTGTTTTGTAAAAAAATCAACAAGCAAAATAATGGCTTTTTGGCTGAAAATTTTGATTTAAAAGAAGCAATTTCATTAGAGGAAGAGAGGAGAAGCAAGGTGTGATTGAAACAATGGAAATTAAACCCTTTAAATAGAAAATTTTGAGTCTCTCATGGATCCACCACACCTTGGATTGACCATTGATGGAGGAGAAGCTCAATGGTAATTGGGTGGAGGTGTGCTTCTTGAAGGATGACATCAAGTGATGGGATTTGATGAGAAGAATAAGCAATCTATGGCAATTGATGGGAATGGAAGACATGCATTTGTTGAACGTTCAATCAGTTAGTCAAGCTAATGATCAATTTGGGGAAGAAGAAGAAAGGAGAGTTTAAAATTAAAAACATTCCTTAGTAGGTAGTCAAGTTACAATAGCCTAGCGGATTTAAGTGTGTGTGACTATATGAAGGGTGCAAGAGGTTTCGGGTTTGAGTCCCCCTCTTGACCCTTTTTATTTTGTCCCTCCTTTTATTTTTGCTTGCTTTGTAATATGACATTAAATAAAATCCGAAAATATTATGATTTATATTTGTTTGAAGTTTTATTTGTCACTTTGATAATCCTTTATAAACTTTTTATAATTTTTTAAGAAAATTATAAAAATATTTAAACTTTCTTTTTAAGAGAAAAATATTTAAATAAATACCTGACTTACTTAATATATTTAATTAAATTCTTAGTTGCCATTGTAGTAAACTTTTATAACCTTTTATAATATAATATAATATGAGATTATAAATATTATTAAATTCTCTATTTTAGAGAAAAAATTATTGAAATAAATACCCGTTTTATTATATTTAGAATTTAGCGGATATTACAAGTCGGTCAACCGACTCTAGGAGATCCCATTAGGAGACGTTGAACTCGGTAAGGTATTTTTCGTAGGAGCAGTTATTGAAAGGGAGGAACTTGAAGCCCTTACAAGATTGTTGTGAGCTAATCATATCGTATTTTCCTGGAACCCAATACGAGATGCTTGTGATCAATCTAGTACTAACATGTCACTAATTGAATGTCTACTCTAATGCAAAGCCTGTGGTTCAGAAAACCCAATGATCCTTTCTACAACATATAGAGGCTATGATTGCTGAATTGGAGAAGCTTTTGGAAGTCAACGTCGTCAAAAAGAAGACAAATTTCTTAACACCGAAAGGGATATTTGGCTATAACGTGATACATTTTGGGTTAAAAAATATTGAGGCATCATTTCAAATATTGGTGAAAGGGGACTCATTGGAAATGCCATGGAAGTCTATGTTGACGATATGGTGGTCAAGAGTCGAAAGTTAGTGTCCTGTCTAGATGATTTGCAGCACATTCTAGCTAGGCATAATCTGCGAGTCAAAGCAACGATTGAATGCTGCAAAGTGCACATTTGTGGTTGACTCAAAGACGTTATTAGGACACCTTGACACACGCCGAGGGATCGAAGAAAGTCCTAATCAGATACAAGCATTGAATGTTGTACAGAGCACAAAAACGATGAAGGACGTTCAAAGATTGACAATAATACAAGCAGCCTGGATCCGGTCCATCAGTCATTCTTTGGATAAGAAACATGCATTATACAAGATCGTTAAAGTAAATTTATGGTGCTTGGATGTAAGCCGCAACGAAATCCTTACCTTTGAATTAAATGAAGGCTATTGGACTTGATTTATAAGCGAACAATACACTGAGGTAAGACTCAATTTTGCAAAAACAATGCGTGTCAAGTGGGACGGATGAAGAGCACCGCTAGGATGAACCCTAGACGGTAGCAAGAATATAATATACGACGAAGCCCAATGTTTAAAGTGTAATCTAAGTACTAGCCTCTATTTTGATAAAGCCAATTGAGCATGCGTTCAAAATGAGATTTGAGGGTCAAATGAAGTTAATCTAAGAGGATTAATGATGAAACAAGACTAGGGGATGATATGATCAAAGGTCAAAAATTAGCGTAGTAAATGAGGCTAACCCTAGTCTGGAGATGAATTAGGATGAAACCCGAATAAGAAATCGAGCCACGCCTAGAGTAACTATTTGACCTAGTTGTCTTTTAACACTTCATTCAGAAGCTATAGATATCGAATTAAAGCGATTCAAGAGGCATTGGAAATTTGATTCTATAAGTATCATCTTTGTACACTAACTCCTTGAACCCACTCAAAGTGGGCGAAATCATGCTTGGAAGTCTTTACACGAAGAAAGTACAAAGTTGATATTGCAATGTCACTAACTTGCAATGCTTCGTTAAGAAACCAAGATTATCACTTAGAGACGATTCAAAAACCATGGGGAAGATAGCTTGATGAACTACATTTCGTCTTCTTACACCAGTTTTAGAAATTGATTTAAGTATTTTTTACAATCGTTAATACCTACCAGAGAACCTAACTAACCAAACTTAGTAAAGTTTGTAAGAAAGGGCCGATCCCACAAGGACTTTTGTATTTATGCGATTACTTGTTTTCCAAGTAAGATAATGAAGGGTTTTTTTAATGATGTGGGATGATAGTCTACAACTATAATGCTAATTAAAACTAATGTATGAATGAAAGTATAAGTATGAAAGAGAAGGAAGAGAAGAATACGTTTAACTAGTTAATATCCATTTTGAATATGATTATCGATCATTGATTCTCTTTTCTTTTGAATAATCTACCGTGGAAATTCTATTTCAAATTACAATTCTAGTTATTAGAACTACCATTTTAAAAACCGTAATCATTAAACAACCTAAAAACCATCTAGATTCAATTTAACAACAACATTGAGATCCAAGTATCGATAGAAACAAAGACTCAGAGCAACTAGACATCCATGTAATTCGTGAATTTAACTCTTCTATACTTAATCAGGCCAACCGATCCTAATCAAGTATAGTTACTACTGTAATGTAACCAATTCCAACTGGCAATTAATTAAATCTAGTTATAAATTAACCTAAAACTTTATTAGGTGATCAATTTAACAAAACTCAGGGAAACCTTTATTCAATTAAGCAAAGAGAAAAATCATATTCAAGATATTTGAGAATCAATCAAATCTCACAATAATATGCAATCCAAAACTTAAAATCAACTAATTAAACAAAGGATGTGAACTTCAAAACATTTCTAAAACTACAAGTTTATATACACGTTGAATCCTATAATCAAAGTCAATAGCCAAAGATCATGCCCATTTCAAAGAAATTTCAACAATTCAAGCATAGTCATGGGTTAGAATCTGGACTCAACTTAGAATACAAGAGGTCCTTCACCTTGGGGAAATATGAATCCAAAATGAAATTTTTATTCTTTTCTTTAAAATTTTCTATATTTTCCCTTTGTTGGTTTTTAAACAATGCAAAAGAAAGATTAAACATGCCTAAAACTAATGCAACTACATGAATGCAAAAACAAGTAAGAAATTTCTTCCCCATGTTTAAATTTTACATTGTTCCCAATGTAAGGGAAAAGTAAAAGAGAAGAGAAATAACTCACAAGTCCATCTAACAGTCTGGTGGTGGAAAGTCAGGGTACGTTGGTAGTGGAAATCCTTGATGTGGGTAATACGTATGTGGAGGATAACCGGTGGAAGTCCAATCGTCTAATCGAGCATTAAGCAACCGAAATTGCTCATCATGACGTGCCTGGAATGTAGTGAACATGTCGTCCACATAACCTCTCAAACCTGGTAGCTCTTTTCGATGTGAGATGTGAGATCGTTGTACCTCTAATCATTATCAAACCGCATCTTCTCCATCATCTCCATTATTTGAGTAAACTGGGGCTCAAAGTAAGAATAGCCTCCACTCGATGTACCAACCCCATGAGTTGGTTGGTCATCCTCCTCATCATCATCTTGGACTTCATCCTCAGCTTGGAAGTCCTCATCATCACTACCATCAGCACATCATACTCAACCATCACTTTTTCTTCTCTTGGGAATCGTGCTTTGACCTACCTGACTCCTCTCCTTTGTCCCATGACCATCTGAATATCCAAATCATAATCTTGAACATGCACTCTCCATGTATAGGCATTTTGACACCAAATCCTCAACTCAAGTCTCTCAGGCGCCGGAAGTCTCTTTACCTTCCTTGTGTCTCCTAGAACCCAATAGAAGGCATTCCGCTCAAAAACAATACTCTCATGCTATGGAACATAGAAAAAATTATTGGGCTTCACTAGTATATCAACTTTGTACCGCTCTAGGTCAACTCCAAGATGAAGAGCAATATGGGTAACAATGCCCCCAATAACAATGGCCTCACCTCTTGAGTTGTTGACCTGAGATATGTGGCTCATCAACATACCACCCAAGTTCACATCCTTTCGGCGCAAAGTAGCACATAGGATCACCAAATCCTTCCTTGGGACATTTTTCTCACCATCCCCTCTTCTACAAATGGTATGAGCCAAGAAACCCTGGATGATGCGGATGGCGGGATGAGAAATCACAAAAGCCTTTACCCTTGTAGCTTGGTATTCTGGTTGCCTTGTGATATCATTCCAAAAATCACCCCCTAGCCAATTATCCCTACTCACACAACATGGAATATAAACTTGACCATAAGGAGGAAATCCAAAGAGAGACTTGATGTCATTTAAGTTCATTTTTATACTCTCTCCTCACAGGTTGAAACTACACTTGCCCTCTTGGCTCCTAGGGCCTTCTAGCAACTTAGGTACCAAAGAGCTTAGGAACTCCAAAGTGAGCCCTTATATGTTTGTTCCAGGAGGTTCAATAAATGTAGGAACTACAAGGGCTCAGTCATCTTTGGCAACTCTCCGATCAAACCTCATTCCTCTATCAATCCCTAGTCAAGAAATCGAGTTGCCTTCCATGCCCTCTTCTTTAGATAATTAAATCTGTTAATATGAGTTGAATCTCTCAAACTAATGCAATAAGTTTCCGGTGTTCCGACAAGGTCAATCCATCAACAATGTAATAGGAAATCAAACAAAAATCTCTCAAACACTCTTTTCCCCCACAACCTAGGGTTAGTCTCAAACAATCAAACTAACTTAATTAAAACATGAAACTACCATAGAATCATTCAATAACTAAGGAACCATTAAGACCAATTGCAAAATTCAACCTTAATCATGCAAATCTAAGTTCTTGTATGAAAACCTAGATCTAGAAATTTGAGAAAATTTGCAATTAAAGCATGAAGTTAGAGAAAGAGTACAAAACCTTACTTGAATTCGGGTGATTTGTTGTCTTGAAGCTTGAATTTGAGTGAGAAGGATTTTTAAGTGGATAACAATGGAGGATGAGAGGAAAGAAGAAGAAGGACTTAGGCTTGTGTGGAAGAAGAAGAAGGGGAAAAGAAAGACATGGTCGAGTTGGTCACGAATCCCTTGCAACCTTAGCACTTGTATCATGCAAAGAGGAATCAAGAATATATATTCGCAAGGCAGATATCCTCAGGAAAATGGTCAAGAGGAAGCGATAAATGAAGTCATACGGGAGGGGATGAACAAAAAGAGGTTAGAGCAAGTTAAGAGTAATGGATTGAGAAGTTGACATGCGATTCTATGAGTATACCAAACCAGCCAACAAAGGTCAACTGGGGAATGTGATTCCCCTAGATGACGGCTTGCTGCAAGATCTGAAATCGTCAAATCTGAGCCAGATCTGAGCAAGATCCCCAATATTGAAGCTTTTTCTCCTCTAAATCGTCAAATTGGGGCCAAATCTGAGCAAGATCCCCAAATCGAAATTTTTTACTCTAAATCGAAGGTTTTCTCCTATTTGACTTGCACACACATCGCCACATTAGCAACCAGATGTGTTTTTTTATAAGAAAAGGGATTAGGATGGCCACTAACAAACTAGTGGTCGCCCTAGAGCATCTTGACGGATGAGGGTAAGTAAACCCAAGTCGATGCGAGCGGACTTGAAGAGACACGTTTGAAGGATCCAGCGATAAAGACCGCCACGAAATTGCACTTATGATAGACATGGGTGATACTCCAATTTTGAAAGCGGGCAAACAAGCAGTGGATGTCCGAACGAAGCAGCTCAATTTCCCACGGGCAGCGCCAGTCACCAAGAATGGCCTTGATCAGCTGCAAGTTATCGCCTTCAATCTAGAGCCGGGGAATACCACGACGAATGGCCTCGAGAAGTCCCTGGCACAAGGCGATGGTCTCGGAGATCAGAACAAACTACCGACCAATCAGTCCTTCGTGGAAATGGATCGGGGAGCCACCAGAGTCCTTGAGGATGAAGCCGAAAGTAGCCATGTCGTCCGCACACACTACACCATCAAAATTTAACTTAACATATTCGCTCTTGGGTTTTGCCCACCTATTGAGCTTTTTCTTCGTTTCAGCTCTCGCATCATAAATATGAGAACTGGGGGACTCAGAATCTCTTGCAAGTTTTCATTCTTTAATCTAGTGCCAAATAAACTCGCTAATAAAAGAAAGCAGAATGGAAAAAAACACGGAAGACTAAGCAAGTAAACTAAGCAAGTAACACAACGCAAACAAATCGGTACCGACCTTGTTCAGGGTCGGCATCGATGTTATTTCTTTAACTAGAACGAAGCAGATCAAAACACAGAGAAGCAGCTTCGGTACCGATGCTATGGCCTCGGTATCGACTTTGAACAGAATGCAATGGAGGATTTCAAACAAGAGGGAAAGATCTAGGACAAGGGTTTACCACGACATAATCATGCAATTAGGATAGTGTGAATCATAAATAACACGCCTTGAACATAAAGTCACAAACTTCCTTGATTAAAGCAAGTAAATCAATCAATCAACTTTCTACTTATTTTTTATCCAAAGTTTGTAACTTTCGTTATCAAACAATATCAACATTTAAGTTCACAACTTTCTCTTTCGATTAAGAAACAAACTCGAATTACTTTGACTTTCGCCAAAGCATAAGCACAAAACAAGTAGAGAAAAGATAAAAGGCATTCATTCATTCAACACACATCATTCATGCACAATCATGTCGGTTTTCCAACCCCGATCTTAGAAAAGAGAACTACTCACACATGATCGAAGAAAAACAAACAAAAAGATTGAAAGAGAACATAATTCGAATTAAACTAAAGACTTACTTGAATTAAAAGTCAAAACTTGTCTTAGAACACAACTCGAACTCACAAACTTCTTCTCCGATTAACTTGAAAAACAACCAAATCAGCCAAAAAAAGAGAAAAGGTGTGTGTTTTGAAGTTTCTCACGTTTCTCTCTCTTGCCCCCCCCCCACTAACCTCGTCAAACTTAAGTTAAGACAAGGTATTTATACTAGAAAAGCTATCTAAAAAGTTTCCAAAAAGATAGAACTTCCTAAACTAAAAAGATTACGGAATAAAATCTGTAAAAACTCGAAGTCGGTGCGTCTACCGAACAGGGCACCCTCGGTGTCGACCATGTCAGAGTCGGTAGACTCCTGCTGAACTCCTGTTGACTTCGTCTTCACTTCAAGCCTCGGTACCGAACCCACAGGGTCGGTATCGTGCCTGTTTTGCCTTGTTCTTTGTACTTTTTCAAAGCCTCTTTTGGATTTTCTGGGATCTTCTCAAGTGTCTTTGTTTCTTCCTTCTCTTGCCAAGCTCCTCTGACTCCTCTCTATCTTGATGTCTTCAAAATGCTCCAATCTTGCTCCAAAAACCTACAGAAAACACAAAAATAAAATAGCTTCCATACTTTTCTCAAAATATGCAAACTCATCCAAAAACACACGAAACAAAGACAAAAGCACAACCAAACAAAGCTAAACAACTAAGAAAAACACTTAAAAACTAAGCTAAAAACACGAACATCAAAATACCCCATACTTATGCTTGCTTGTCCTTAAGCAATCACTAAAACATAGACCAAAACCAATCAACACATTCATCAAGTAATAGCCTTCATCAAAAAGCAACTTCAAAGCATTAGTGAAAATCAGCAAGTGACTCTTAACGTCATCATACATATATGAACAACAAATAGACATAAGAAATCACAATCCAACCTCACTAGGGAAAATGTGTTTCACTCAACTCTCATGTGTTTAGGCTTATAAGTTCATCTCACAACTCAATCAAATATGCAAAAACTCATAGAAATTGGAACTTATATCACCAAACCCTCCACCAAAGATTTGTCAAAACAAGCAAAAATCATCAAGAGAACTTAGGCTCAATGAAAAAAACTTCATAGAAGTTTCCATTCAGCCGGGTTGTAATGGGGCTTGGTAATAACAATAAGGCATGGAAATATTTTGGCTATGTGGTGTTGATAATATCCGGGAATAAAGACTCCTAAAAACTCACACATCACCAAAACTCTCATAAAACAGAACATACCGAACTCACTTTTCTTCTTTATGCACACTCATCCTTTCACTCACCAATTAAAATCCTAGAAAGTCTCATAAACATATAAAGAAACTCTTGGCTTTGAACTTTAACACACTTGCACACTTTCTTTTCTTCCCATTTTTTCTTCTCTTTCATTTTTCTGGGAAAGGGTCGGTACCGAACCTGTAAAGGTCAGTATTGAGTTGCAACTTCCTTTTTTTCTCTTTTTTTTCTTCTCTGGCTACTATAATAACCTCGGTACCAAACCTTCATAGATCGGTATCGAGTCTGTGAATTCACTTCTTTTTCTCTTTCTTTCTTTTGCACTTTTTACCAAGAGATCTTTTTACAATTTTGAAACAAGAGACTTCCAATCTACCCCAACCAATCCCCCTTGTTTGAACCAACATATATCTTTCACTCAACAAAAACAACTCTAACCAACTAAGTCCTAATCCCCGGATAGGGTCAAGCTTATATCGGCTAAGGAAATTATTTTGTGGAGCTACAAATAAAAGGCTTAAGGCTCAAAGTGGCTTAAAAAACAAGGGATAATGTAAGGGTGGATAAGGATTAATAAGGCTCATAAAAAATAAGTTCCTTATCATATGATTTCACAAGTAATGAACTAAAAAACTTATAGAGGTTTTGAGAAATAGATAATCATCACAATTTCAAGAGATAATATACATATAGAGAGTAAATCACACATGAAAAATCAAGGCTAAATAAGCTCACAAGGAAACTTTTGTTGGATTGCAACTTCTCATGCTAAAAGTTATATGTACTCAGTTTCATTACATGCTAATTCACAATTAAAAACATTTCATCATGAGATTCAGGCTATACTATCAAAAACATGCTAAAAGGAATTACATGGTCATGCAAGTAAAAGAAATCATAGAACCATAAAATCAAGGGTACTCATCCGTTCTAAAATCTTTTTGTGATTTTTTTTTCAATTTTTTTATATTTTGTTTTATGAAAAGGAAAGCAACTAAAGCAAACAAACAAAACACAAACCTAAAAACAAAACACAAAAGCACTAGAGAACACTTTCTCCCCACCCCATACTTAAACTATACTGTGTCCCCACTGTAGAAACAAAGTAGAGAAAAAGAAAAGAGAGGGAAAAGAAAAGAACTCACAAAATGGTTATTGAAGCATATGGAAACATCCTTGAAACATCCTTGAGAAAGAGAAGGAATCAGCGCCGCATTGGTGGAAAGTAGACCTCCATGCTCTCCATGAACTCGGCGGTGGTTCGCCAACGTTCTTCCTGGTGCCCCCAACGGTCCTCACCGGTCATCCAGCGACACTCAGTCATATGGTGGCGGCCCTCCATCGTCCTCCACCGAGCCTCAGCAATCTGGTGACGCTCATCCTCAATTGCCACACGAGTTGTATAAGCCTCCTGCCACTGGTTCATATGCTCGTGTAAATGGTAATTGTGCATACACAACTGCTGGGATGACAAATCTTTTGCCCACTGTGGTGGAGCATCGGAGTTGGAAGGATCGATATTAGGCTGGTGCTGGGGGTGCTCGGTACCGAAGTTGCGGTGTTGGAAACGGGGGTCGGTAGGTCGGTATCGGGGTTGTATATTACGACACCATACCCCGGTGGCACGGTAACATTTCCATCAGCGCTTGTCATCCCCTCGGTAAAGGTCTGATAGGCCTCGGTACCGACCTTTGTGGCAAAGCTTGGTGCCTCGGTACCGACCTGGTGATGCTCGGTACCGAGCTCCTCCGCAGGTATTGGTGCATCTTCTTGCATGTCTTCCTCCTCTCGCTCGTACCGGGACTCAGATATCCTCAATGAAGGCTCATACTGGGGCTTCTTGGCTAAAGGAAAGGGGGTGGAAGTCCAAGTCTTGTACCAATTCGGAAGGTGCAAGAGCTCCATCTTATCCCGTGTGACGAACACTTGGCGACCTTGAATCGGAGTGGTGAGCCCTTCTTGGCACCTCTGAAAAATCCCTGAAGAGATCCAGTAGCTCGTGCCCAACCTTTGTGCACGGAGTGCACTGTAGTGTGTAAGATCAATCTTAAGGGCCAAAGCTAAGAGGCTTACTAACCCGCCAAAATAGACACCTTGCAGATGTGCCCCATGTTGCTCCACATACGTCACCCATTCATACCCCAAGTTCATTGGAGCGGGGTCTTCAAAAAGTATAGTGCGGAGACATCCAACCTCCATCCTTGTGGGCCGAGAAAGCTCCTTTTTTGGCCAAATAGTGGAGCCCAAAATTCGGAGGATAATGCGGAAGATCGGGTTGATGATGTGAGAACCCGGGAGAGCAGGTGTTGTAGGACTAATTTCCCTTGTGATATATCCCCAAGTCTCTGCAACCTTGAAGTCATATGGTGCTGTGTATTCTCGGGACGGGTTAGGAAGGTGGAGGATCTTGTTGAACTCGGCCATGGTAAACTCATAATCCTCATTCCCGAGCCTAAATTTGATCCTCCCCTGGGATGTTTTACTCTTGAATTGGGTGAAAAGAGTGGCCACGAACTCAGAGGTGAGGGCCGGATAGTGAGGAATCTCCTCCCATTTGAGGAGGTGGGGTACCCCGAGGATGGAGAAGGCATGCTTAAGATCTTCATAAATTCCTAATTGCCTTCCGTTAGTCTTTGAAAACCACCTCGTGAGATGAGTTAATTTGTTGAAGACGGAGTTTTAAATTGCTCTTTGTCGATCGGTCTTTAACACCACGTCATCCATGCGTGGTGGAGATGGAGATGGCGATGGAGATGCTCTCTTTATTCTCTTGCCTGCCCTCTGGTTAGATCGACTTGAATTTGCCATTTAAAAAACCTGTAGAAGCACAAACAAACCAAGATAAGATCCACTCATGACAAAAACACACCAAAGAACCCCATACTTGAATCGAAACAAGACATAAGCAAGTGATTGCATCATTCTGGTCGGGGTCGGTACCAAGCCTAAAGGGTCGGTATCCAGGTCCCTAGAACTTAGGCTGGTCTTTGGTGAATGACAAGGTCGGTACGGATCCTGAAGGGTCGGTATCGACCTTGTATTTGGGACTTTTGAGTCCTAAAATCGAGTGTTTCGCCTCGGGTTCAAGCCATTCATATCTCACAAAAGTCTCATTCAAGCATGAATTCAGTCAATTTCACACAACCAAGCAACATTAACCTCATACTTGCTCAAAAACCCTATCTAATTATGCAAAACTTGCCAAAATAAGGTGTAAATTATGCCAAATCAAGAACAAGTGACGTCATGCTTCTATAATCAAGAATTTATGTTCTAAACATGAGGAAACTAAGTTCATCAAAGCAAATCACCAATATTAAAGCAAAAGGGCACACAATAAGCATGAAAGCAATTTCGAACTAGCTCTAGATCTAGGTATGAAAATCAATCCAAAAATCATCATGAATACTTCAAGAATTTCTAGTAAAGAGGTAGGGTTGAGGAAACATACCAAAGATCCGAGAAATAAGATCGAAAATCAAAAGGTTTTGGGGGTAACGAGGGTTTGTAAATCGGTAACGAACAAAAATTGGGTTTTGCTCTGTACCGGGGGGCGGTTGCGGACTGGTGTTCGCGTGGTTCAGATGGGTGTGCGACAACAAGGGCTCGGTGGTGTGTGGTGTGAGAATCCGAGGTGCGATTGATGGCAAGGGCATTTTGAGAGATTGAGAGCAAAGGGTGCGATTTATTTGGCGAAGAAGGCGCAGTGAGGGAAAAACAAGAAAATTTTAGGTTTAAATACTTACATGGGGTCCGAAAGCGGGCGTTTTTGGTGTTTCAGCGTGGGTCGGTACCGACCCTGTGGGGTTCAGTACCAAGCCTGTCTAGGCAACGCTTCGCTTGCCTCGTCATCGACCCAACTTCCTGTGACATGTTAGCCAAAACATTCTATTCCGCAAACTTCTACTCTACTCTAAAAAGAAAAACAAAAGAAAGCTAACAAAAAGATCTAAGAAAGGAAAAACTAAACCGGGTTGCCTCCCGTAAGCACTATTTTTAACGTCGTTAGCCCGACGAACTTACCTTGGTTAGTCCGACGATGTAAGAGCCCAAGTGGCTCGAATTTCTTCCTCCGAGTCGGCTAGTTCAAAGAATTTCTTCAGCCTATGTCCATTAACCTTGAAGATGGCTCCTTTGTTATCTACTAGATTCACCGCTCCGTGGGGGTATATGTGGTGGACCAAGAATGGCCCACTCCAACTTGATCTCAGCTTCCCTGGAAAAAGGCTGAGTCTAGAGTTAAAGAGGAGTACCTTGTCACCGACTTCATATGTTTTTGACACTAATTTCTAGTGATGCCATCGCTTGGTACGCTCATTGTAGATCTCAGCATTCTCATATGCCTTTAGCCTCAACTCCTCTAGTGCTTGCAAGTCCATGAATCTTTTTGCTCCGGCCTTGTCGAGGTCCATATTGAGCTCCTTGAGAGCCCATAATGCCTTGTGCTCCAACTCGACTGGCAAATGGCACGCCTTGCCATATACTAGGTTGTAAGGAGTGGTGCGTAGAGGTGTCTTGTATGTTGTTCTATAAGCCCATAAAGCGTTATCAAGCTTGGATGACCAATCCTTCCTAGAGCGGGAGACCATCTTCTCCAAGATGCTCTTGATTTGCCTGTTTGAAACTTCAACCTGGCCGCTAGTTTGGGGATGGTAGGGTGTTGCCACCCGATGTGATACCTCATACTTAGCCAAGAGAGCTTCAAAGCTCCTCTCTATGAAATGTGAACCTCCATCGCTAATGAGGACTCATGGCACTCCAAACCCGGGGAAAATGTTAGTCTTAATAAACTTGGCCACAATTTTGGCGTCATTGGTCCTTGTAGCAACGACCTCCACCCACTTAGAGACATAATCAACCGCGACAAGGATATACTTATAGGGGCCTGATGAGGGGAAGGGTCCCATAAAGTCTATGCCCCAAACGTCGAAAAGTTCGACCTCTAGTATCCCTATTAGCAGGTTCTCATGCCTCCAAGTGATGTTTCCTAAGTGTTGGCATTCATCACATGAAGTCACATAATCATGTACGTCCCTGAAAATAGTTGGCCAATAGAGACCACTTTGAAGAATCTTCGTTGTGGTTTTGAATCCTTTTTGGATGGCCTCCTGTGGGGAGAGTGTGACATTGACGGATCACACTTTCTATCTCTTCTTCTGGAATACAGCACCTAAAAAGGTGATCACTTCCTTCCTTGAACAAGTAAGGATCATCCCAATAGTACTATTTGATATCATGTAAAAACTTCTTCTTCTTTTGTGGAGTCAAGCCCTCGGGAATCACGCCTCCTACAATGTAGTTAGCAAAATCCGCAAACCAAGGGGCCTTTGACCCTCTAATAGCATGAATAGAATGAAGAGAAGTAGTCGAAAGAGATGATGAAGGGTCTAAATTGGGAGGTATTGAAATAAGGTGAGAAGACGTAGTTGGATGGGTCGTTATCGACCCTTTGCCTTTAGTAATTTCCTCGGTAACGACCTCTTTTGGCTCGGTAACGAGTTGGCCTACCACAATATCGATGATTTCTAGCTCGGTATCGGTGTGCGCAGTGTTCTCCAACCTCGGTGATGGCTCGTTACCGACCCATGTAGGGTCGGTACTGAGCTTTCTGCAGTTTTTGACCTCGTTCAGCATGAGGTGTTCGTCCGGTCTGGAATCATTGATCGATACAACATTGTCGGATTCCGTGATATGTTCAACCGGCAACCTAGATAGGTGATCTTCCACCAAGTTTTCTGCTCCCTTCTTATCTCGGATTTCGTGGTCGAATTCCTGCAATAGGAGCATCCAACGAAGTAGCCTAGGTTTGCATCCTTTTTAGCCATTAAATATCTAACGGCTTCATGGTCAGTGTAAACAATCACTTTAGAACCAACAAGATAAGAGTGGAATTTTTCAAATGCAAATACCACGGCAAGGAATTCCTTCTCCGTCGTGGTATACGTACTCTACGCCTCATCAAGCATCTTACTTGCATAGTAAATGGCGTGGCGCTTTTTTTCTTCCCATTGTCCTAATACTGCGACGACTGCATAGTCACCGGTGTCACACATAATCTCAAATTACAGGGTCCAATCTAGGGATTGTATAATAGGAGTAGAGACAAGTGCTTCTCTCAACCTGTGAAAAGCCTCAAGACATTCTGTAGGCAGCTCAAACACTACATCTTTCATTACTAGGTTAGTCAAAGGTTGAGCTATCCTAGAAAAATCCTGAATAAAACGTCTATAGAAGCCAGCATGTCCCAAGAAACTCCTAACGTCTTTTACAGAAGAGGGAGGAGGTAGCTTTTCAATGAGCTCAATTTTGGCTTTGTCTACTTCAATCCCTCTCTTAGAGACGAGGTGTCCTAGCACTATCCCCTCTTGGACCATGAAATGCCAATTTTCCCAATTAAGCACAAGATTGATTTCTTCACATCTTTTAAGCACCCTAGTCAAATTAATTAGACAAGAATCAAAGGAAGAACCATAAACAGAAAAGTCATCCATAAACACCTCCACTATGTCCTCTATTAAATCTGAGAAGATAACCATCATGCACCTTTGAAAGGTTGCAGGGGCATTACAAAACCCAAATGGCATTCTCCTGTAAGCAAAGGTCCTATAGGGACAATTAAAGGTTATTTTCTCCTGATCATCAGGATGAATGGGAATCTGCCAGAATCCGCTATAGCCATCTAAGTAATAAAAATAATTATGTTGGGCTAAGCGTTCTAATACTTGATCAATGAAAGGAAGCGGAAAATGATCTTTTCTTGTAGCACTATTAAGCTTCCTATAATCTATGCACATCCTCCAACTAGTTGTGGTCCTAGTGGGGATTAGTTCACCTTTCTCATTTTCTATGATGGTCATTCCCCCTTTTTTAGGGACTACATGGACCGGACTAACCCATTGGCTGTCCGATATAGGAAAAATTATCCCAGCATCAAGTAGTTTTAAAATTTCCTTTTTCACTACATCTTTCATATTAGGATTTAGCCTGCGTTGATGCTCTATTGAGGGTTTATGATTATCCTCCATGTAGATCCTATGCATGCATAATGAAGGAGATATGCCAGTTATGTCATCCAAAGAGTAGCCAATGGCTTTTCTATGGGTCCTAAGTATAGAAATCAACTTCTCTACTTCCTCATCTTTTAATTGAGCATTGATGATGACGGGGAAGGTAGAGTTAGGACTGAGAAATTCATACCTGTGTGAGTCTGGAAGGGGCTTGAGTGTTGGAGTAGGCTCAGATGGGATAAGAATTGGTTCTTCATGCTCTGTCTTCAGAACTTCCTCGAGGTAATCAATCGCCAAAAGCTCTTCATCTTCTATCACAGGGGTCGGTATCAACTCAGAGGGGGTCGGTACCGACTCGATTTTGCCTTCCAGGAGCCTCGGTACCGAGATAGTGGTGCTTGGTATCGATGTTGCAGAACTTTCCTGTACACCTTTTCCTTCCAGGAGCGTCGGTAATGACCCATGTAGGGTCGATATCGATGCTGCAGGATCAATCTCCTCCCACCTTCTGCCCGAGAATGCATCAAAAGCCAAGATCCTCTCGATTGGGTCCCCACATTCAATGTAGTTAGTGCGGGTGTAGAGCATCTTGACCTCGGCTTCATTGGTCTCTTTCATGGTGGGGTTAAAACGGAATTCCACCACCTCATCTCCAATCTCAAAAGTTAGGAGTCCCCTCCTAACATCAATTATGGCTCCAACTGTGGCTAGGAATGGCCTCCCTAAAATGATAGGCACCACCGGGTCTTTGGGCATCTCCATGACTATGAAATCATTTGGGACAAAGAACTTGCCCACTTAAACTAGAAAATCGTCCACAACTCCCGTAGGCTTGACAAAAGATCCGTCTGCCATGTTCAACTTCATGTTTATAGGCTCCAGTGGTCCCATGTTGGCTTTGGACCAAATTGATAATGGTAGTAGACTTGCACTGGCTCCTAGGTCACATAAAGTTTTAAACCGGTAAGCTCCAATACTAATAGTAATACCAAACTTACCTGGGTCGCCTAATTTTTCTGGGAGCTCCAAAGATCGGACTTCGTCAGTTAGCTTAGACATAGACCTCTTCCTTCTAAGAATATCTTTCAAGAATTTTGTATAAGCCGACATTTCGCTTAGGGCCTCAGCGAATGGAATGGAAATATTTAAGCCCTGGAGGATCTTAACAAAACGCTGAAACTTCCCTTATGTTGAGTCTTTAGACTTTCTAGAAGGAAATAGAAGAGTCTTTACCGGTCTCGGAACCAAAACGGGCGCGAGAGGAGGCACTACCGAGTCGACATAGGGGTCGATGGTGCTGCAGAAGGATCGGTATCGACCCCGATGGGGTCAATATCGAGCCTGGGACTAAGGGAGTGGTCTGGAGTTGAAGACTTACCTGGATTGGGGTCGTTAACAACCCATGGAGCCTTGGTACCGAGGGTATGAGGGTCGGTATCGACCTTGGCGAGAGCGGTTTCCTCATTACCGGACTCTTTTTCCTTGGTTTCAGCACAGTCCGCTAGTGTCTTTCCGCTCCGGACGTGTACAACTGCTATGTGTCCTCTCGGGTTCTCCTCGGGGTGGCCCGGGAGTTGCCCTTGAGGTCTCATAACTTGTGCAGCAAGGTTACCAAGTTGGGAGTTGACGTTTTTTCTCCATGTATCGAACTCTCCCAATTGGGCCTGTACACCCTTCATTTGATTATTTAGGTCGGCTCGGACTCCATTGATTGATCCCTTCATGGAGTCCATTCACCCATGATGGCGTCTCTTGATAGCCTGGGGGCCTATAAGGGGCATCCTTCCTTTCTTGTGGTGGGGGTGCTTGATTTTGACCTTAATTGTAACCTCCCCAAGTGGGATAGTTATTGCTCCTTTCATAGTTGCCAGTGGGTTTCTGTATTGTCCTCTCATGTAATTCACCTCAGCATAAGTCTCAATGGCTCTAACCTGCTCAATGTTAGTGCAGGCGGAAGTACTATGGGCATGAGACGCACACTCAAGACATTGTTGAGAGGTTTTCAAAAAACTTACCTGTTTCTTCAGCCAGTTGATCTTATCTTGTAAGAATTGATTTTTGACATCTGGATCAACCTCCTCTTTATTTGGAGTGTAGAGTCTCCTTTGAGGCTGGGGCGCCTGCTGGGTCCCATATATGGCATCGTAGTTGGTCAACTTGTCTAGTAATGCACATGCCTCATCGGGCTCCATCTCTATGAAACCACAGGCGGTGTGCAGGTTAACTCTGTTCTTCGTCTCAGCATTGATCCCCTGAAAGAAAATCTCTTGAAGAACATATTGTGGTTGTCCATGGGTGGGGCATTACCTCAGCATCTCCTTGAATCGCTCCCATGTTTCCACAAAGGTCTCATTAGGCAGCTGGTGATAAGAGGTGAGACGTTTCCTTAGCTCCGTAGTTTTGGCTGGAGGGAAAAACTTAGTCATGAATAAATCATGCAAAGCTTTCCATGTCCTAACCGACCTAGGAGGTAGGCTCTCTAACCAGTTCAGGGCCTTTCCTGCAAGAGACCATTTAAAGGCCTTTAATTGGACATACTCAAGAGAAACATCGTCAGCTGCAATGGTATCACATAAATCAACAAAGTTTCGAATATGCTCCATAGGGCACTCAGTGGGTTTCCCCTCAAATTGAGCCCTTTTTATTAAGGATATAAATGAGATTTGATCTCAAAGGCCTTCTCTATATCGGGAAGCACAATAGCTGACTATGACACCCTCAATTCTGGGTGCATGTACTACTTGGCATTCTTCGGAATAGTATTCAACTAATCAAATGTTCCTGCAATTGATCCCTATCAACTTTCAATGCTTCCATCTGTCTACGCAGGGCAGTCATCTTTTGAGCCATCTCTTCAGGTGTGACGGCCATGGTGCGGTTTTCTCATCTCCTGCGATGAAGAACACGTTCAGGCTCAGAATAGTAATCAGATTGATCAAACTCAAGCCGACGTCTTCCCGTTTGCATAAGCTGAGAAAACAAACAAAAAGAAAACAAATTAGAAATAAAAACGAGGTCGGGCTATTCCCAAACCCACAAGTAATCAAACACAACGTTGTTGCTTCCCCGGCAATGGCGCCAATTTGTTGATAGGGATTTACTTAACAACAAATAAATTTGTAGTCAAGACCCCACTGTGTATAGGGAAGTCAGGATCGTCCACGGGAAGCAAGGTTATGTTTAATTACTAATCTAAAAAATAAAAGAACGCGGAACGGAAACAAAACACGGAAGACTAACCAAGTAACACAACGCAAACAAATCGGTACCGACCTTGTTCAGGGTCGGTATCGATGTTGTTTCTTTAACTAGAACGAAGCAGATCAAAACACAAAGAAGCAGCTTCGGTACCGGTGTTGTGGCCTCGGTATCGACTCTGAACAAAATGTAATGGAGGATTTCAAACAAGAGGGAAAGATCTAGGACAAGGGTTTACCACGACATAATTATGCAATTGGGATAGTGTGAATCATAAATAACATGCCTTGAACATAAAGTCACCAACTTTCGTTGATTAAAGCAAGTAAATCAATCAATTCTCATCAATCAATCAACTTTCTACTTATTTTTGATCCAAAGTTTGTAACTTTCGTTATCAAACAATATCAACATTCAAGGTCACAACTTTCTCTTTCGATTAAGAAACAAACTCGAATTACTTTGACTTTCGCCAAAGCGTAAGCACAAAACAAGTAGAGAAAAGATAAAAGGCATTCATTCATTCAACACACATCATTCATGCACAATCATGTCGGGTTTCCAACCCTGATACTAGAAAAGAGAGCTACTCACACATGATCGAAGAAAAACAAACAAAAAGATTGAAAGAGAACATAATTCGAATTAAACTAAAGACTTACTTGAATTAAAAGTCAAAACTTGTCTTAGAACACAACTCGAACTCACAAACTTCTTCTCCAAGTAACTTGAAAAACAACCAAATCAGCCAAAACAAGAGAAAAGGTGCGTGTTTTGAAGTTTCTCACGTTTCTCTCTCTTCCCCCCAACTAACCTCGTCAAACTAAAGCAAAGACAAGGTATTTATATTAGAAAAGCTATCTAAAAAGTTTCCAAAAAGATAGAACTTCCTAAACTAAAAAGATTACAGAATAAAATCTTTAAAAACTCGAAGTCGGTGCGTCTACCGACATAGGGCACCCTCGGTGTCGACCTTGACAGAGTCGGTAGACTCCTGCTGAACTCTTGTTGACTTCGTCTTCACTGCAAGCCTCGGTACCGAACCCACAGGGTCGTTATCGAGCCTGTTTTGCCTTGTTCTTTGTACTTTTTCCGGGATCTTCTCAAGTGTCTTTGTTTCTTCCTTCTCTTGCCAAGCTCCTCTGACTCCTCTCTATCTTGATGTCTTCAAAATGCTCCAATCTTGCTCCAAAAACCTACAGAAAATACAAAAACAGAGTAGCTTCCATACTTTTCTCAAAATATGCAAACTCATCCAAAAACACACGAAACAAACACAAAAGCACAACCAAACAAAGCTAAACAACTAAGAAAAACACTCAAAAAACTAAGCTAAAAACACGAACATCATTACATGCTTCACCGCCTTGAGTAACCCCGATATGGTTGGCAGCAAACAGGTGTTTAATAGACCTGAATTATTAAGTTTAAGTGCTCCATAGGTCTAAATCAAAAGTGGGGGTGCCTATTTGACGAATTTGCATAAGTTCGAAAGGCCTGATATATTTTAAGCCTTTTATTTTCTCATCATTTCCCTTCTCCCAATTCCTCACATTTGACCTCGTTTTCCTTTTTTTTTGTCAATTACCAATTACCAATTTACCAAAAATCCTTACTACTATAAAAGCAAACACAGCTTTAAAATCCGACCGTTGATTTTTATAAAATCCCCTTGTTACTATCATGCGGGTGTTATTAATTCATTATTCATTATTTCTCAGTAATAATTTTGATATTTTAATGTTCCTTAAATCCGTGTCGTATTACTTAGCTCTTAAGTAATCTCGGGATATATATTCTTGGAAAAGCGTGATCGACTTAGGTGATATTTGGATGTGAACGGGTAATTTTGACATGTCTCGAAAAACGTGTCCAAGTTACTTCGCTCGTAAGCAAGCTCGAATAAGTTTGTTTCTTAGTTATGAAGAAAGCTCGTATACTTAATAAAACAAGTTTTAAGACATTGGATGGCGTGAAGTCAATTAAATTAATACCAAAAGGTTTTGCTTAACTCTTAAGTAATCTCGGGATATATATTTTTGGAAAAACGTGATCGACTTATGTGATATTTGGATGTGAACGGATAATTTAGACACGGCTCGAAAAACGTGTTGACGTAACTTCGCTTGTAAGCAAGCTCGGATAAGTTTGTTTCTTAGTTGTGAAGAAAGCTCGTATACGTAATAAAACAAGTTTTAAGACATTGGATGGCGTGAAGTCAAGTAAATTAATACCAAAAAAATCATGCCCCTTTTAAATAAATTTACGAAAATGCCATTTCCATATTCCTTTTTCAAAAAAACCATGCCCCTTTAAATAAATTTACGGAAATGCCATTGTCATATTACTTTTCCAAAAAAATCTTGTCTCTTTAAATAAATTTACGAAAATGTCATTTCCATATCTTTACACTTATGCAGTCTCTCTCCGTCTTATAATCGCCGCGCAAAGCTCGGCCTAATTGCTAGTACAATAAAAACTAGGGTCAATTTCATATAACCACCCCTTATTTGCTTATTTTTTCACTTAACCACCCCTTATATCCCTCTTTTCAATTAACCACCCACTATCTTAAAATCATAACAAGTAGCCACCCAATTCTATTTTCACGTTAAACCACTCCAAACCTCAATCGTTTCTTCTCTTTTCCTTCCCAAACCCCAAACTTACGTACTATAAATTATACAACAAGATGTATAATTTATTATGGGACCACTTCTCACCATATTAAAATCACATAACACAAAAACAGTAAAAATTATACATGAATATAGTACAAAATAGTACAACACATATATAAAAGATGACAAATCCTCAATAATTTTATTCCCCTAGAGCATACAAGGCATCAAATAAACCCAACGTGATGTATTGCTAAAGATAATTAAACCCAATGTACCTTAAATTTACTCATGACATATTTTGAATCAAATCCTAAAGCAATTCACTGTAAAATAGTCATAAACTAATCCTAATCTTTCAATGGGTGTCCCGTGAAATTTTCCACTTCCATAAACAATCAAATAGAAGAACTGCACAATTTGAACTCGTGTGTTGATTAATTAATTAAGTTAACCACTACAAATGATCACGCACAGTATCAAAATTTCTCCCTAACAACAACGGAATTTCAAAACCCTAAATTTTAATTACCTTTGGTATGTTTGGATTTATGCAGTAAAATCAGTACCACCTATGGCGGAGATCGCCGCCACTAAATAACTGTTCATGTTGATTCCCTTCGTACTTCTCGATCCTCTTCAATTTCTTCAGCTTACTTCTAATTGTTTAAGGGATATAATACGTTTTATGTTTTAACAGTGTTTAATAGAAGGTGAATAAACTAACAGGGATTTAACGTGAAAATAAAATTAGATGGCTACTTGTTATGATTTTAAGATAGTGGGTGGTTAATTGAAAAGAGAGATATAAGGGGTGGTTAAGTGAAAAAGTAAGCAAATAAGGGGTGGTTATATGAAATTGACCCTAAAAACTAACCCAGTGCTACTAGGGCGATTCGCTTTCCGTGGACTCCTCTCTACTTCAATCTCCGATTCAATTCGGAGACTTGCTTCTCGTTCTTCTCATTCCAATTGCAGGTGCGTTCGACCCTCTTCTTTTTGTAGAATTTTGTATTGTTTTCCGCTTCTGCTTTGCTCGTTATTTTACATTGTTTATGAGCTTTGTTTGATGCTCTTATCGATGTATTTAGGGTTCTATACTTACAGTTAAGTAGATAACCGAAATAATTCTGATTTTTTTTTGAATTTAAATTCTGATTTTTTTTTTGAGAAATTATGCGGATAGACGGTTATTCATTTAGTTTGATTCGATTATGAGTAAACCTTAAAACCAAATTTCAGGTCAAACGTTCAAGAAGAAGAATTGAAGAGAATTCTCATGAAAAGGGCAAGGTACCCATCTGCGGGGGAGGATGATAATGATGAAGAAGTTGAAGTTGCTGTGGCTATGTCGACCGGAAACAATAGCTCATCGGATGGAGTAATTAGAAGCAGGAGTAGTGAGTATGTTACTGATGCACTTGTGAAGTTCTTGGTAAGTATAGACGCTTCGGTTAATGCTTTCAAGAACCCACATTTTAGGACCTTATTGACAAGGGTAGCTCAACATGGTGTTCCATCTTGCTTGTTCCAAAATGATTCCATCCGTATTCAGAAGTCAGTGTGGAATCTTGAACATGAGGTAAACGAATTTATTATGATGGTTAAGGAATCTTGGAAGACAACTGGTTGCACAATGATGTTGTTCAAGCTGAATGAAAGGCAAGGAAATCTTTCCTCTTTCCACAAAGACAATCTTGTTTTTGGTTTCTATAGTCCAAACGGATTCTTCTTTGTTGAAGGACGAACGTTAGCTTATTCTGATGGCATTCGTGGTGGTTTGCAAAACCATGTGCTCAACTTGCCCATAGATGACATAACACAGGTTATTTATCATTCTTCTGATAGAGATAACGGTGACTATCAACCATGTGAGCTATCCTATGAGGATCCTCATTACGATTGGTGTTTTGATCTAAGGGAGGATTGCAATGTTCCCCGTATGCCATGTCTCCAACAAACAATTTATCAGTTATGCAAGAAGATTTGTAAGACATCAGAGTGGGTACAGAACCAGATAAGAAAATCCCAAATAATACACGAGTATGTACTCGATACACATTTGTACTTGGATTGGGAGCAAGAAAAGGTTAAAATGGTTGTAGATGGTCAAGCTTGTTCATATAGATGCCTCAGATCAATTATGGAGCTCGAACATGAACTCAAAACGTGGTTATTACGTCTTCCACTGGATAAAATGTCTAGCTTGGAGTGTGAAACTGGTATACCAACAATCATTAACAGCAGTGAGTTTTGGAATGAAGGGAGACGAGTAATAGCAGCTCTAAATCCTCTTTTTGAGATTCCTGATCTTCTGGACACATTAGTTCCAACTGCTGGCTACATGCAATTGGCACTAGATGGAGCAAAATGTCACCGTGAGTTTGCAAAGGATCAAATAGTAAGTGAATGTTTTGACAAATTGTTGAAAGGATATTACTCATCTGAAACACAACAAGTTGCTACATATTTTAGGCCTACTCATTATTTGAGCCAAGTAGATGAAAACTTTGGCCTGGATACTACTAGATTGAAGCACCGCTTGGAAAGCATTGTTGGAAAAGAAGAAAAAGAAGCACTGTATGCAGAATTGGAGGATTACAATATCAGATGCAGCAACCCATTTGCAAACCTTGATGAAGATGAATGTTGGGATAATCATCCAGGTAAATGTGCCAACTAATTGTTTTGCACTAATGTTGGGGGTATATTCTAGATTTATATTGTCATTTAGTTACAATTTTCATCTTAACATGCAAGTGATTTTGGAAGTTATAAATGATGTTGCAGTTAAACTATGGAGCCAGTACGGTGGTGAGTTTCCTGTACTGAAGAAGTGTGCCATTAAGGTCCTAAGCCAACCAGTAACTTGCTTGTGTAAACAAGTTAAAAAGCACATGTCCCAGATAAAAGAAAAAGACAACTTCATTTTGAGATTGAACTTCAAGATGATGGAAGAATACTGCAAGTTGGGAGATGGGATTTACAAGATCCCTGAAATTTAGATGCCATTCTCAACCAAGGTATTTTGTTGATGCAATTGGAAATCTCTTTGTCTGAGCGGGAGTAGGGAAGACCCAGAGGGAGTGCCCTGCTCTTTGTCTCCGTTGCTTAGTTTTTCTTTTATCGCTCGCTGGGATTCTTTTTACCTACCGCTTTCGTTTTCGTTTTGTTTATACTCCAGTTTGCTTCTCCCCTCAGTTTTCAGTCTTGTTTTTTTAGCTTTGGTGTTTTCGTTTTGTTTTGGGCCCGCCAGAAACTTCCACTTAGGGCAAGGGTGCCTACATCTTCGACCTCCCAGATCCCGCTCATACCGGGATACACCTGGGTTGATGTTGTTGTTGTTGAAGTTGGAAATCTCTGTGATTGTGACAAAGGGACACTTCATTAGCCTTAAAACTTATGAATTGAACTTGAACTTCATGCAGGAATTGGCCATTATGTGAATGGATGCATGTACTTTATCGCTACGAGAATCCACAAATCTAGCTTCGTAATGGATACTGTTATTATGCCCCTTTACCTTTCTTTTTCATTCACGGACCCATTTCTCTCACTGTAGGTGCAATATATGTGTTGGGCCCGAAGAATCACCCGTCAATCCATCGGCCCAGCCCATCAACGATTAAGCCCAAGAGCGAGATTCGGATCGCAGAGATCATCTTCCAAAGCGGGGAATTCGGCGGTTGGAGCTTAGTAGCAACCACCCAGAAAGTGGAGCTTGAGACGTGAAGGGATGGAGCCACGATCGAAAAAGCCGGGAGGCGGAAGTTGAGGCCGGAAGCAGTACTTAAATAGGGGGATTAGCCCAGAAAAAGGATTCCTGGAAAAAATATTGTAATCGTTCTACTGTAATCCACAATTTCTCGAGTACAAACACTTGGTTTGATAATTGAAGTTGTGTTTATCGGTTAGTTTGCTCCTACAAATCCAAAGTTCGTCTTTGATCACCACCGGTCGGAAATTGACCAAAACAATTTGGCGCCCACCGTGGGGCCCTAGCCGGTTTCGCTCGTTCTTTCGATCAAAGCAGGAACATTCTCGCTCGGGAAGATGACGAACTCGGAGCCATCCCCCCCCACCAACGGAGGAGAAGGGGGAAGTCGGGGCACCCACCTCGAAAGGAACGCCGACGACGGCACCCCCGAGGAGGTCCAAGACCTGCGCAGCGTTCTGAACGAGTTCGCAACCAAGATATCCGCCCTTCAGCAGGATATGGTCACCCAGAAGGATCGCAGCCAGACCCACATGGACCATATCACACAGCTCACTACGAAAAATGCAAGCCTCCGCGAACAACTGCAAGCGGCCTCGGCGTCGCACAGCGGATCCCGCCCGACCGGAACTGTCCGAGAGGCCACCGTCCGTCTCAACCTAGGAGAAACTTTCAACTCGCAAATCGGGGGGCCATCCCCCACAGTGAACATGGCCACACTGGCGGCCACCCTTCCTGGAGTGCCCAGCACCCAGACACTGGGGAACCAAACTGCAGGGACGGGAGTCTTCCACCCCCAGTACAGCGAAGGATCCGGGAGACAGGTACCCCCCACTGAACCTTTCCTAGAAGTACTCTTCAATAAGTATATGCAGGATCGGCTCAAGGGGCTCGAAGAGAAGATCGCTCAGATACCCGGAGTACCACCGCCCCTTGAGAAAGAAGCTTTAGATGGCTACGATGAATCCCCCTTTGCAACCCCGATTGCCAGTGTAGACATCCCAAAGAGATTCACGGTCCCAGCAGTCCCCACCTATGACGGGACGGGAGATCCCGACGAGCACGTGGTCTTCTTCAAGCAGAAAATGATGACCAGCTCGATACCGCGAGAGTCCCGAGAGGCGATCATGTGCAAGGGGTTCGGCGCCACTCTGTCCGGCGCTGCCCTGACCTGGTTCATCAACCTCCCCAGAGGGGGAATCTCGTCCTTCGCAGGACTGGTGGATACCTTTCGGATGCAGTTTGCCAGTAGCAGGAAACTCATGAAGCAGTCTAATGACCTGTACCGTGTGGCCCAAAGACCGGGGGAATCTCTGCGTGCCTTTTTGAACAGGTTCAACCGGGAGAAGGTAGCGATACCGCTCTGCGACGTGCCCACGTCAATAGAAGCCTTCCGGAGAGGCCTGCTGCCTGACAGCGAACTCTACAAGGAACTCACTAAATACTCGTGCCATAGCTTCGAGGACGTCCAAGTGAAGGCTCTGGCACACATCCGGCTCGAGGAGGACGAAATACTCGTGCGAGCCGCTTCAGTCTTCGACAGAGTCGAAAGGAAAGCCTCCTCCGACCAGCGAAGGGAGCGCCGAGGGCAACCATATCCAAAAAGTAGGCTCGAAGCACCTGGAGTCCACACAGCAGGAATCAAACAGCCGGAGCGGGAAGAAAGACGCACCCAATCGGCCGAAGGTCCATGAGTATAACCTGGGTTTGGGAAACGCTGAGATCGTTAAGGGCCTGGAGAAATTCGGAGATCGCATCAGGTGGCCGAAGAAGGCGGAAAACCCGAACCCCAAGAAGGACAAAACTAAATGGTGTGACTTCCACGAAGACTACGGGCACGAGACAAACGAATGCTTCACTCTCAGGAAAGAGTTAGCATACTTACACTCAAGAGGTTTGCTGTCAGAGATCTCTGCTAACCCCGGTCTACCCGCCAGCCAGAATCTGACCGAGCCCATGGATATTCCGTCATCCCCAGAATATGCCCAAAGTAGTCAACGTCATCAGCGACGGATCTGATATCTGTGGTGTCACATATTCGGCAGCCAAGCGCCACGCTCGGGGACACCTAGAAGGACCATTGATAGCAAACATCCGCCAATCCGATGGGCGTCCGGGAGATACCATCACCTTCAGCGACTTGGATTCGGCTGGCTTGGTGGAACCTCATCATGACGGTCTAGTCATATCTTTGTCAGTGGGATACGTACTAATGAGGAGGATCCTCATCGACACCGGAAGCTCCACCAACATGATCACACTAGACGCCCTCAAAGACATGGGGTTGAAGGAAGAAAGCATCCTCAGAAAGTCGGTGGCACTGGTGGGATTCAGCGGGGAGATTGCTCATACCTTGGGGGAAATAACCCTCCCCACTTACGCCAAAGGAATCAACCTACAAGTCAGATTCTCCGTGCTCGATTGCCCGTCCTGCTACAACATCATCATGGGGCGGCCCTGGATCCACGACATGAAAGCGGTCCCCTCCTCCTATCACCAGACCATAAAATTCCCTACACCGTGGGGGGTAAGGGAGATCAGGGGAGACCAAAGGCTAGCGAGAGAATGTTACAAGTCCGCCTTGAAGGCGACCGTCGCCCACACCGCATAGCAATTACAGGAAGCCAAAGGGCCTGCGCCAAAGGTGGACTCCGAGGCCGACAAGATCGAGGAGATCATCCTCGACAAACAGAAGCCCGAGCAAACCGTGCAGATCGGGAAGGACTTGTCTCTAGAGAAAAAAGTCGAATTGGTCAGTTTCCTCAAAGAACACAGCAGCAGCTTTGCTTGGTCGCACGGAGATATGGTCGGGATCGACCCCTCCGTCATCACGCACCGATTGAATGTGGATCCTCGCCACCCCCCAGTCAAACAGAAGAGAAGAAAGTTCGCGCCCGAACGGAACCTGATCGTAGATGAAGAGGTACAAAACCTACTCCGGACAGGGAAAATCAAAGAAGTAAAATACCCAGAATGGCTGGCTAACGTCGTGGTGGTGAGCAAGAAAAATGGTAAGTGGAGAGTCTGCATCGACTTCACGGACCTTAACAAGGCTTGCCCGAAGGACTCGTTCCCCCTACCGCACATCGATGCCATGGTAGACGCCACGGCCGGCCACGAGATGCTCACCTTCATGGATGCCTTCAGCGGCTACAATCAGATTCAAATGCATCAAGAAGATTAGGAGAAAACTTCGTTCATCACCAGCCAGGGTACCTACTGCTACAGGGTAATGCCCTTCGGACTCAAAAATGCCGGAGCTACTTATCAGCGATTGGTCAACCGTATGTTCCAGAGGTACATCGGCAGGACAATGGAGGTCTACATCGACGATATGCTCGTAAAATCCAAACAGGCTATGCACCATGTCCAACACCTAGAAGAGGCCTTCGAGCTCCTGGACAGCTACCGTATGAAGCTGAACCCAGCCAAGTGCACGTTTGGGGTAACTTCAGGCCGCTTCCTCGGGTTCATGGTCACCCAGCGCGGGATCGAGGCTAGTCCTGATCAGATTCGAGCCATAGCAGCCTTGCGGTCGCCCAAGTGTGTGAAAGATGTGCAGAAACTGACGGGGATAGTGGCGGCCCTAAACCGCTTCATCTCCAAGTCATCCGACAGGTGCCGTTTGTTTTACGATGTACTACGGAAGAACAAGAGGTTCGAGTGGACTCCAGCCCATGAGACAGCCTTCCAGCAGCTCAAACACTATCTGTCCAACCCAACGCTGCTGTCCAAACCTGAGGAAGGCGAGAATCTTCTCTTATATCTGGCAGTGACTGAGACTGCTATTAGCGGTGTATTGGTGCGCGAAGATCAGGGCAGCCAACTTCCCGTCTACTACGTCAGCCGCACCTTGGTCGCGGCAGAGACGCGCTACTCACCCTTGGAGAAGCTGGTTCTTGCCCTGGTCATGACTTCCACAAAGTTGACACCGTATTTCGAATCCCATCCTATAACGGTCCGCACCAATTACCCACTGAAAACCATATTAAGGAAGCCAGAGATCACCGGCAGAATGGCCAAATGGGCAATACACCTGAGCGATTTTGATATCGCTTACGAGCCAAAGGCGGCAATCCGGGCCCAGGCGCTGGCGGATTTCGTGGCCGATTTCAGCCCTACATTAGACGAAGAAGCCAGACAGCAAGAAGCCTTCGTGACAGAGGAAGAATATTCCGGAATCTGGACTCTGCATACAGACGGGGCTTCCAATACCCGAGGAGTAGGGATTGGGGTAGTGCTGAAATCACCCAAGGGGGACAAGATAGCTCAAGCTGTACGATGCGCTTTCGAAGCCACCAACAATGAGTCAGAATACGAAGCACTTATACTGGGGCTAACGATCGCCAGAGATCTGTCTGTCAAAGAAATAGAAGTGAGGTGCGATTCGTTGCTGGTCGTGAACCAGATTCTGGGAATCTTCACCACGAGAGACGCTAGGATGGCAGCGTACGCGGAGAAAGTCAAGGAAATCGTGCGCGAGTTTGAGAGCTTCGCTATCCAGCAAGTCCCCAGAGAAGAGAATGCACAGGCTGACGCCCTGGCCAACTTGGCCTCCGCCCTAGATCCCGAAGAATTCACGTCAGTTCCCCTGGTCCACGTGCTAGTTCCAGCAATCAAACGGGAAGACGATCTATCAAAACAAGAATTTCGAGACAGATTGTCGACGGCCGGAGACAAAGTAGAGAGGATCTTGGGAAACAACCGTCTCCCGAGGATACTCGCCAGCGACGATCTCGAGCAGCCAGAGATGCCCAACAGGGAATATCCCGAGGGATTAGGAAATGAGGACTCCCAAGAGGCAAGGATACCCGGCGACATCAGTCCAACAGCCGGCACTTCGAGCACCTCCCAGGATCCAGAGTGCTGGACGAAACCTTATCTGTAGTGGCTCGATCATGGACAATTGCCGGCAGAAAAATCCGAGGCAAGAGCACTCCGAATGAGAGCCACCCGATACAGTACAAACAACGGCGTCTTGTTCAAGCAATCCGCCGTGGGGACTTCTCTCTGCTGCGTCACGAAAACAGAGGTACCCAGGATACTCAAAGAATTACACGAAGGCGAGTGCGGAAACCACTCAGGGGGACGGAGCCTCTCGAACAAAGCTCTCAACCTGGGTTACTACTAGCCTACCATGCGCCAAGACGCCGCGGAGTACTCTCAGAAATGCGAGGCTTGCTAGAAGCACGCTCCCACTCCTCACCAGCCGCCAGAGCCCCTGCACCCGACGCTGACCCCGTGGCCCTTCATGAGATGGGGGATGGATATCCTCGGGAAGTTGCCGCCATCTTCTGGACAGCGAGTATTCTTCTTAGCAGTAACAGATTATTTCTCCAAATGGATTGAGGCAGAAGCGTACAAGGAGATTAAGGAATCCCACGTGGTGGCGTTCATCAAGAAGCATGTTATTTGCCGCTTCGGGATCCTTCAGAGATCGTCTGCGACAACAGGTCGCAGTTCATCGGAAGGAAAACTCGTGACTACTGCCGATAGTGGAACATCGATCTAGTAACTTCCACCCCCCGCTATCCACAGGCCAACGGACAAGCAGAATCCAGCAACAAGGTTATCATTAACAACCTCAAAAAGCGACTGATGAAGGCCAAGGGACGCTGGGCCGACGAGCTGCCCTACGTCCTATGGGACGACAGGACCACCCCAAAAGCCGCCACAGGGCAGTCACCCTTCTTCTTGGTGTATGGATGCGAGGCGGTGATTCCTGCCGAGATCACCGTGCCGATTGCGCGGTATGGGCTACAAACGCCCGATCAGAACGCCGCCGAGCTGGCAGCCGACCTCGATACCTTGAAAGAACTGAGAGAAAGAGCACGACTACGCCTAGCTAGACATCAATAGCAGGTAGCCCGCAGCTACAACAAGAACGTGCGGATCAGAGCCTTCACCATTGGCGAATGGGTCCTCCGAAAGGTATTCCAGAACACTGCTGAAATAAACGCCGGGAAGCTCGCCCCCGCGTGGGAAGGACCCTACAAGATAGTCGGCATCACCGGACAGGGAGCCTACCGACTAGAATCTAAAGATGGGAAATCCGTCCCGCGTAGCTGGAACGCCACGCACCTGCGGAGGTACCACTTCTAGAAGAGCAATCGAGTCGCCAGAAACGGCCAAATAAACCCAAGTAAGATCTAAACTATGGTGCGAATTCTCTCGAAAAGATTCAATCGAATAAAACGTTTTTAATTCCAAACATGCGTGTTACATATCTCCAGAAAAAGAAAACAAGGGCAGAAAATAACCGAAAAAAGGAAAAAAAAACCCCGAAGGAGTTACTCTCGGCAGCCATCGCCAGGAAAGAGAAACCCTGAAGAGCGGGAAAGAAACCAGAAATAAAATGATAAAGCGGTAACAAAGCCTTCCAAAATTCTAAATACTTTGCTTGTATTCAAAACGACATTTTTTACAAGCTTATTTACATGGCACAGGAAGTAATCTTCTAGACGCCCGCTATCCGGCAGATTCGCCAGCCATAAATATCATTGAGAGGCCGCTTCGCCAAAGCTCGCCAGTCGGCAGTATGGAATAAGCTCCCGCGTCGCCAGCTCCACCAGCAATCGCCAGACCATCGACAGTGATCGTCAGGGCACTGCGGAAAACGACGGATCCTGTCCTTCGCGCGCCTTCAGGTAGGTGATCCCTTTCTACCAGCAGGGGCTTGGGAATAAAACCCAAGTCACCCGTAACCCTGGTTAAGGTTCTCCTCGCCCTTTAAGCCATAGCTATGCATTTCCTAAACATTCAGCCTTCTGCAGGGGCTGCTTGGACACCAGTCGGCACGTAGCAGACAAGCACCTGCACAAAACGCCAGCACAAAGCACAAGCAAAATACGATAAAACAAAGAGCACAACAGTAAATAAAAACCCCCGCCCCTTGACGGGGGGCAAAACATAAACATAATATCCGTGGCCACGCCACCATAACATGAAACCCTCACCAGACACCCGATGAACGGCACGCCGATGAGGTACTACTTGTCTTTTACCAGATTATCCCCGGAAAAACAAAAGATAATTTTTACAGACGGCCTGAGCCGCCAGACTTCTTCACAATCACAAGACCATCATGTAGGGTTTCCAGAAACTCCCGTCTCCTCCATCTGCTCGCCGCCTTCCATGTTCAGTTGCTCTGCTGCAGTTAACGGGGGGCTCAGCAGGGACGCGATGCGGGCCGAAGGCACTCCGCCGGGGAAAGAATCCAAGAACTGCTCATTAAATTTGTCCGCATCATCGACCGAAAGCTTCCCTGCCTCAAACTCCCTGATGGTCTCGAGTCGGGCCAGCATACTGAAAAATGCCCCGATATCTTCCGCGTCAGCCTTCCCCACAGAGGGCACCTTGGCAGCTCTCGCCTCAAGATCCTTCATCTTGGCCTCCTGAGCAGCAATCATCTGTTCCAGCTCTGCGACCCGCGCCCTCGCGGCCTCCTCCTGAGCAGCTAAGGCCTTGGCCCGAGCGGCATATTGCGCTCGAGCCTTGTCAATCTCCTCACGGTGCTTGGCGACCTCCTGCCTCCTCCGCTCGTGTTCAACAAACTCCTTGTCCATCTCATCAATGAATAAGCCGACTTCCTGAAAAAGCTGCATGCAATGAGAAGCAAGAGTCAGGGCCTAACCCCAGAAGAACCGCTAGTCACGACCATCAAGCAAAGAAAAGTAAGAGGCCAGTTACCTTCCAGGCACCCACGCCTACCTCAGTTGCCATAGCATGTGCAGAGACAGGGGCTGGGCACTTCCTGAAGTTGGGATCCCGATAACGCTGGAGGGATTGCCAGTCGGAAAAAGCGTCATCCTGGAGATCCAGCGGATCATCGTTGCTACGAGCAGAACGCTTGCGCGAGGTTCCAGGGGCGTCCGACGATTCTTTCTTGACTACAGGAGCAGCTGGTGGCTTTGAGTCGCCAGAACGAGTCTTTTTGAGGATCAAGTCCAAAGCAGAAAAGGAAGAACCTGACCTGCGCGCCCGAGTCTCTGGAAAGAAGAAAGCAAGTCAAGCAACATCGAAGCAACTGTGTAAAAATAAGCCAAGTAAAAAGACTCACCCACGGAAGGGCCAAAAGCGTTAGTCGAAGTCGGCATAGTGGACATCTTGACAATGGGAAGGCAAACCTTTTCGCTCTTTTCTCCAGAATCTGATGAAGTAGCGCTACCCTCGTTCCCCGAGGACTCGTCTGATGGCTCGGAAAGAGACGTTCCAAACGTCCTTTGCGCGGAGGTAAGCTTGAAAAGCCTCGACAAAACTCTCTCTGAACCACTTAGTGGCTCGACGTTGTCCGGGATACCTGCAGAGTCAAGGGAGCAAAGGATAAATAAGCGTTAAGAGAAGGTCATCGCCCAACACGGAAGAAGAACAGAAAAATCTTACTAGCGGGATTCCACTTGTCATGCAAAAACAGAAGGCTTTCAGGGGTCAGAGACGCGATCTCGACAAAGAAAAAACGGCTTGCCCAACCCTTCCCGTTGACCTTAGTGTTTAAAACAAGAGGCTGGCGAGCAGTTCGAGATTGCAGAATAAATCGCCCCTTCCTTACCGTGGTGATACGATAGGCTTGGAGCAAATCAGAAACGGTAAAGTCTACACCCGCAACCTTTGCCATTCGACTCACCCAGAAAAGGATTTTCCAGGCAGAAGGGAGGAGCTGTGCAAGGGAAAGTTTGAACCGCGCCAGAAACTCTTGAACAATGGGAGGAAAAGGGAATCGACAGGAGATAGTGAAAGGAAACTCAAAGAAACAGACCCAACCGGGACGAACCCAGTCCGAGTGCTCGGCCTCAGGGCACAAAGCGACTACACCCCCAGGGAATCCCCCCTCTAAGAGAGTTTGGTTTATCTCCTCTAAAGTCATCGTGTTCGGGACCCTGTCACACTCTTGGAGAATACCAGAAGGCGAGAAGCCATGCCTGGAAGATGCCCTATCTCTAGCCATGGGAAACAGAAGAAAAAAAACTGGGGAAACGAAGAAGAAGGAAAGAAGGGTAAGAGATTCGTACCTCGGGAGAGATCGACAGAGTAGTGAAGTAATGAGTAATCCTCGCGAGGCGCAGTAAATAAAGAGGGCCAACGTCTTTTCATCTGCAAAACAAAACGCGTAGAGAGATCCGAGCCTTACACGTGGGAGACTCGAGATAGCCAAGATCCCGGAGGCCAACAGACGAAAAGATCTGGTGAATTCAAATTCATCCAAATCTTTTGGGGCTATTGTTGGGCCCGAAGAATCACCCGTCAATCCATTGGCCCAGCCCATCAACGATTAGGCCCAAGAGCGAGATTCGGATCGCAGAGATCATCTTCCAGAGCGGGGAATTCGGCGGTTGAAGCTCGGTAGCAACCACCCAGAAAGTTGAGCTTGAGACGTGAAGGGATGGAGCCACGATCGAAAAAGCCGGGAGGCGGAAGTTGTGGCCGGAAGCAGTACTTAAATAGGGGGATTAGCCCAGAAAAAGGATTCATGGAAAAAATATTGTAATCGTTCTACTGTAATCCACAATTTCTTGAGTACAAACACTTACTTTGATAATTGAAGTTGTGTTTATCGGTTAGTTTGCTCCTACAAATCTAAAGTTCGTCTTTGATCACCACCGGTCGGAAATTGACCAAAACAATATGCCTATGATATTCAAGAACTCAAGAAGCCTCTTTTTCCAATCTGAAACTTTATGTTTGACTAAGATTAAAAAATTCAGAGTTCTAGGTGCTTTTCCAAGTTCTTCTTGCTTATTATACTAGAAGAGGTATAGTCAACATAAAAATATTAAATATATATAATTTTTTTGTAAAGAACCCCTGAGAGTCGAATCGGGTACTACCCTTGAAGTTTAACCGCTTGACTAGGTGTCTCAAGACAAAATATATATAGTATGTATATATTATTTACACATAATGAATTTAGAATAGATAAAGAGAAATATTTTTATGTGGTTTATACCTCTTTAGAACGGTAAGTTATTTACATGAACTAAAATAATGATTAAATATTAGTTATAATTTATAAAAAAAAATATTTAAATACTATTGTTTTAACTTAATAAAATATAAAAAATTCTGTTTTCCTTTATTACAAAACTAATGGCCATATGTAAAGGATAATCACAAGAAAGGATATGAGGGGAACAATTTCAAGAATTCAGGAATTCCAATTGGAAGCGTTTTTTTTTTCAAGACACTATCTAAAAAACTCAAAAGTAACAAAACGGAATTTTCTAAGAAATATGTTAACGGCTATGTGCGTCTCCCAATGCTTATATTTGCAGGAAGTGTGTATATTTGATAGGGGTCATATGTTGAGTTTGGATTGTATTAGATTGCATTATATATATTTTTTTTTATGAAACCCAAACTATATTAACCAGATCGTCTTCTAAAAATCCATACAACTCAACTGGTAAAGAAAAGAAATCAACAGAAAAGAAAAAAGGAAGCAAATTCCAACGACATAACCAGTTTACTACTTAATTTGCCTCCCTTCTGATGTATCTCCAAACACACAACAGAAAATTATGGCTTTCTTCGATGATAATCGCCAACAAACTCCCTAGAATATTGTGTTGAATCTCGCCCCCTGCAACAACTTGACAATCGAAAGACAATCAGATTCCGCAACAATCCGAGCCAATCCCTGCTCTTTAGCAGTTTGAACCCCCCAGTGTACAGTTTCAGCCTCATCCACAACAATTTCTGTTCCGTCCTGTACGCTTTTCGAGCCAGGAAAAACCATCTCTCCCGAGGAGGATCTTCCAACAATGCCAATTCTTGCCTTACCCTCTTTAACTGATGCATCACAACATATTGAAAACCAATCTTCTCTCGATCTCTGCCATCTCTGAACCCCTCTAGAGGTAGCCCCTTTTTGTTCTGGCGTCGACTTGCATGCTTGCATGAACTCCTCCCAGCTATAAATTGCTCTTCCAACTGTCTCAGCACGATAAATAAAATAATGTTCAAAAATACGTTTGTTTCTTGTTTTCCAAATATGCCAAACCAAAGTAGTCCATAAGCCATATATGCAACTCTGTTCGGACACACATTCGAATTTTGCTTGCCCAGTCAATAAAAGAAACAGAGCGCTCGTCCTCCAGATCAACTTGTGGGACTGAATTCCAGATCATACGTGCCTCGACACACTCGTAGAGCACATGCATTACTGACTCTCTCCTTCCGCACATAGTACAACATTCATCTCCAATTCCTTTGGCAAATAAGTTCTTCTTACAAGGGAGAATCTCTTTTGAGGCTCTCCAAAGGAACTTCCTTACATTAGGAATGGACGATATCGACCATAAGTAGTGCCAAAATAGTTTAACATTCCCGTCCTCCGCATGTTCTCCTTTGCCCAACAAAGCCAACTTTTTTGCCTCCAACATCTTGTATGCCGACTTGACTATAAAGTCACCACTCTTAGTATAGAACCATGATAGTTGGTCCTCCACACAAGCATCAACAAGATGGATAAAGTCGCAAGGGAACAACACTTCCTGCACCACATCAACTTTAATTTGCATCCTCCACTTGTCCAGTCAATAAGGTCACATTCTTTTAAGTCATCTGATGCACCTTTAAAATTATCTATTGGAAGGAATGAAGAAGGTCTCGGAATCCATTTGTCACGCCAAACATATAAAGAGGTCTCGTTCCCTACATTCCAGCATAAACCGTCCTCGACCACTTTCCTAGCCTCCCACACACTTTTCCAACAGTAATTGGGGTTATGACCTAGAGATGCATCCAAAAAAGTTCTCTGGGGAAAGTATCTCGCCTTATAAAGCTGTGCTAGTAAGGAATTCAGATCTTGAATCAGCCTCCATGCCTGCTTTGCTAGAAGCGCATAGTTAAAATCTTTCAAATTTCGGAACTACATACCTTTATATTTCGGCAAACACATGCGGTCCCAATTCATCCAATGAAGGCTTTTCCTATCAGTCTTATCTCCCCATAGAAATCCACCCATAATCTGGTGAATCTCCTTACAAAGACCCTTGGGAAGTAAGAAGCAAGATATAGTATAAGTCGGAATCGCCTAAAGAACCGACTTGATTAAAACTTCTTTACATGCATGAGATAAATGTCTCGACCTCCGACCCTTTAATTTCCGCCAGACTCTCTCCTTAATATAGCTGAAAATAACCTTTTTTGGATCGACCTACCATAGTAGGGAGACCTAAATATCGATCATACATTTCGACCTCATTAACTCCTAGGATCTCTTCTAATGCCTCCCATTGAGACTCCCCTACATTCTTACTGAAAGATAGTTCAGATTTAGCAAAGTTAACCTGTTCACCAGAAGCTGCACCATAATCATGGAGAATTTTAACAATATCGGACGCTTGTGGATAGGTAGCTCTTGCAAATAAGATACTATCATCAGCAAAAAAAATAGATGTGAAATATAAGGGCCTGATCGTTCAATTCTTATGCCTTTGAATCTCCCTTCAGCTTCACTTCGACGGATCATAGCAGAAAAGCCCTCAGCACACAGCAGAAAGAGATAAGGATAATTCAGTCTCCCTGTTTCAAACCTCTAGACGGTACAAAAACATGGGAAGGCTCCCCATCCATCAACACAGAGAAAGTCATACTGGTTACGCACCTCATAATAAGCTTAATCCATCTTTCTTGAAAACCCAACAGTCTCATACTCCTCTCCAGAAAACACCACTCAACTCTATCTTAAACTTTTGCCATGTCAAGCTTCACAGCCATATACCACAACTGCAAAGCTCACGGGATCAGGCTAGAGAAGACATCGCCAAAGATACCACAGCTGAACGGGCTTGTTCAGAGGATGAACCGAACAATTGAAGAAAGAGTTCGATGCATGCTCTCCTAGGCCAAACTACCCAAAATATTCTGGAGAGAAGTTGTGATGACAGCGGTCGACGTCATCAATCTCACACCATTTGTTCCTTTGGAAGGAGATGTCTTAGAGGAGGTCTGGTTAGAAAAGAAGGTCTCCTATAACCACTTGAAGGTGTTCGGGTGCAGGGCGTTCGTTCACATTCCCAAGGACGAACGAGCCAAGTTAGATGCTAAGACCAAGGAACGCATCCTTTTTGGTTCACCTAGAGATGAGTTTGGCTACCGACTATAAGATCCAGTCAACAAGAAGATCGTTATAAGTCGAGACGTCATGTTCTTCGAGGACTAGACAATCGAATACATCAAGAGGTTGGAGAAGCCAAGTTTAAGAGTTAGTAGGAACGAAGATGTCATCCCCTCTCATAAACAAAGCGGCAGTTCAAAAGAAGCAATCGAGAACGATGATGCTAGTGCAGAAGATGGTGCCTAGAAGAATGATCAAGAGTAGATGGAGGAGCTAGAAGAAACATTAAGCACCCCGCTAAGGCATGAGCCAAGACGATCCTCTAGAGATAAGATACCGTCTACACAATATAACCAGGAAGAGTATGTGACCCTCACGGATCGGGGGGCTCAAAGTTATAAAGAGGCCATCAATGACACACACAAGGAGGAGTGGAAACGAGCCATGAAAGAAGAGATGCAAGCCTTACATGAGAATCTAAATTATCAGCCAAAAAGATCCATGCAAGAGGAGATGAAACCCTTGTGTGAAGACCGCACTTACAAGCAATCAAAAGGGAAGCTTGTGATAGAGGGTACAGAGGTAGAACCAGCCGGAGATAATGATTCAAAGGTCAATGTCAGGCTATACGGATGCCTCTATAGGGAGAGTTGATTCCTGACAATCAAAAATTAAGGTGTGTCACCTTGTCAAGGCAGAGTATATCGTATCCAAAGAGGGATACATAGAGAGTAGGTAACACACGATGACGAACTTGATACCGACCACGAAGTTCGAGACTACATAATTAGACTTCCAAATTAAGTCGGGAAGGGGGAGATTGTTGGGATCCTTCCTTAATTGGAAGTAGATTGATTAAAATAATATCATCTAGGCTTCTCTAGAGAGATCTGGAAGATTACGAAAATTTTTAGAAGGCTACGGAAGCTTCTAGAAGAATCAAGAAGGTTATGGAAGAATCTAGAAGATGACGGAAGGTTATGGAAGTTTCTAGAAGACGTCGAAACCTTATAGAAGATTCTAGAAGACATTGGAACATTATGGAACCTTCTAGATAAGGCTAGGTGATTAGAGAATTGTCTAGACATGTGGAGAGAGTTGTAAATATGTCTAGAATGCCTTAGATTGTTCTAGAATTGTAAGAAGACATCTAAATAGGAAGGATCTAGATTAGTTTCGATGAAACTTAGTCTAGGATTCTCCATAAGCCATGTAAAGGGTGTCTCTTGCGTATAAATAGCCACTACCCCCTCATTTGCATCCAACCAAGTGATCAAGCAACAAGTGAGTTGTAAGTAAGAGAGTGTGCCCACAAAACTATTTAGTCTTGTAAAATTTCTTTCCACACAAATATAAAAATTAACTTATAAAATTATTTGTCCCACTTACCAATCTTAACCTGACGAAGCAGGAAAAGTCGAGTTTTCCCAATAGTTAGCTAGTATATGAAGTGATCCCAAGACCTTGCTTTTAACCATGCAAGTCAATCTCAATCTACTCCCTCCGATTCAAATTAATTGTCGTTTTAGCACTTCAAATTTGATCCATTTTATATGTCATTTTAGGTTTCCGAGGCAATTGATTAGGAGTGAGTTATAAGAATTGTTATTGGAATGTGTTTTTATTAATTAATGCTATTCATTTATTGGTTGAAAAAAGGTGATGGGTGGTAAAATTTATAAAATAATTACCTTTTTGAGTTTAGTTAATGCTTTTCTTAATTCTTGTGTCAAAAGCTAAAACGACAATTATTTTGGATCGGAGGGAGTATTATTCTTTGATAATATTCATGGAATTTAAAAAAGAGAACACAAAGGTTTTCCTAAAATATGTCTTAAAAGCTAGGGATTTTAATAAATAGACCAGATTACTTCGATACTTGAAATTTGTACCAACACTTGGTTGAATGAAGGAAAAACATGCTCGCGTGATATTATTTCTAGCCTCTATATAGTCTCAAGAGAAATAGCGGGAATTCCTCCTTGATTTATACTTAGTTCCCGTAGAATTAAGACTACACAAGTAAAACACACAAATTAACAAAATAAAATATGATTAAAAGGTGTTAAGAAACAAATTAAGTAAAAACATCTTAAATAAGTTCAGAACTTTCTAACTGCGTTACATATAAGTGAACCATTGAAACTCTTCTTTGACAATAATGCAAGAAGTAACCTACTTAACCAAACATAGGTCATATCACTAAGGGAACACATTCCTCCTAACAATTTGAAACTAAATCTTGATCGTTTTATTCCCATTCCATTGAAGCCCATTTCTCCCTCAATTAGACAAGTCCACCGGATACTTGTCAATACAATCCAACCACGGACTCTTATGCGAAGCCTTGACATTCCTCAGTGCGACCCAAACCGCACTATTACACTTGAACCCACTCCCAAAAGCAATCTGCCACACACGATTCCCCTTCCTCATCCTCCCTTTCGCCTCTATATAGCCCAACTCATACCAAATAGAACTCGAAGACGTATTCCCAAACCGATAAAGTGTCATCCTCGACGGCTCCACATGCTCTTTAGACAACTCCAAGTTCTTCTCAAGCTCATCAATCACACCCCTCCCTCCGGCATGAATACAGAAATGCTCGAACGCCAGCTTGAAATCTGGAATATAAGGCTTAATCTTGGGATTGAACAACTTCTTACCCATAAGAGTCACAAAGAACAACAATTGCTCACTAAATGGCAGGACTAAGGGGCCTAGAGTTGTAATGTTGGTCTTTAGGGCATCCCCTGCAACGGACATGAGGTCCTTGGAGAGGGCTACTCCAGTGTTGAGATTTTCGTCCTGTTCTTGGTACACGCAGCGATACGCGTCGTCGTGGGCCCCACGGTGCGTGCGCACCACGTGAAGGAGCTTGTATTTGGCGCGCCTTTTGTCGGCGGCACGATTGGAGAGGAGGATGGCAGCGCCACCGACGCGGAAGAGGCAATTGGTCACTAGCATTGGCTTGCAATTGCCGATGTAGCCGTTTAGACTTAGGATCTCCGTGCTCACCACCACCGCGTAAGTGTTCCGATGCACCTGCATTGCCAATTTAAAACAAGCATATAATATATTATTTCTAGTAATTTTTTTAAACTTCTAAGCTTTTCTCTACTATCATTTTATAGTAGATTTTACCTTTTGCGCCTTTCATAATAAAAATCATATGTATCTTGTGTACGTCACTAGTGTCCGGTTCATAACTTGTTCAACGAGGAGAAGCCGGTTAAGGATCAAAATTTGATTTGCATATATACTAATGTTCAATAATACATGTATATATTTTTCTATTAAGTTAACAAAAACGTGTTAGCTCTCTCTACTATAAAATCCCTTTTATTTAATTTATTTTGGCGCAATTCATATTGAAGGTAGATTGTGTACGTTAATGTCTGTTTCAAAAGTTGTTCGTCAGTGAAGTGAACAAAATATTAACGCTTCATCAAATCATACATTACTGTAGGTAAATAAATAAAACATTCACATATTTTATATTTCATGGATTTCATTCCAGTCGGAATGAAAAACTTTGTAGGCTGGATCTAGAGGTGAAGCTAGAACAACTTAATTGGGAGTAGGATCATGGTGAATTGCAATTACATGGAGTGGCGAACGGTGTAAGGGTGATATTCTGGATATTATTGTTATAAGAATATAATTTACAAAATCAAAAAATAAATTATAATTATTGTCAAATATATCTTTATTATTTTTTTGGATAAGGAAAGAGATTAGAGCATCCTAACGGATGAGGGTAAGTAAACCTAAATCAACTGCAAGTGGGATAGAGGAGACACGTCTAAAGGATCCAGCGATGAAGTCCGCCACAGAATTGCACTCTTGGAAGACCTGAGAGATACTCCAATCCAGGAACCGGGCAAGCAAGCAGTGGATGTCCGAACACAACATCTCAATCTCCCATGGGCAGCGTCAGTCACCAAGCACCCTTGACCAGCTGCAAACTATCGCCTTCAATCTGGATCCGGGGAATGCCACGTCTGATGGCCTCGAGAAGTCCCTGGCGCATAGCGATGGTCTCGAAGATCAGAATAGACTACCAACCAATCAGTCCTCCATCAAAATGGATGGGGGAGCAACCAGAGTCCCTGAGGATGAACCCGAAAGAAGTCACGCCATTTGCACTCATTGCACCACCAAAATTCAATTGAATATAGTCCCTCTTAGGTTTTACCGACTTCGTATGCTTTCTTCCTTCTCCATCTCTCACACTATGAGTGCGGGCACTGGGGAGTCAGAGGCTCCTGCAAGTTTCCATTCTTTAACCTGGTTTCGAATAAATTTGGTAATGTCATCGGCATTTGTCAAGTTTGTTTCGTTGTTGCTGTCAAATAATCTCTTGTTTCTAGAGAACCATAGGCTCCGATGAGGAGTTCCATTTCGTCGTTTGTTGTCATTATCCTAATTTTCTCCAGGACCTGATGTGATTTTTTGTTTTCCGAGGATACCTGGTCGGTAATCCAACGTAGTTTTGAGTTTTCGGAATTAAGGGTTGCCCTAGTAAGGGGGCATGCGAGTAAGACGTGGTTTGTGTCTTCAACCTGGTTGTTACACGCTTCACATCCTTGTGGTATGGGGATATGGTTGGCCGCAAGCCTTGTTTTAGTTGGTAGGCCGTTTCGAGCCCCTTTTCATAGGAAGTTCTTCATTTTGGGAGGGATGTTTAGCCGGTTAATCCATTCTAAGTTAATTTTGGGTTCACCTTTGGATTGGTGGAGCCACTTCATGGTCGAGTGGGTGGAGTACCAGCCATTTTTACTTGGTTACCAGTACAATCTATACGGGATTTTATTAATGGAATTGATAATTTTGGAAAAAAATTTCGAGGTCATCATGATTAACGAACTCACTCAATTTTCAATGTTCCATGAATTATCCTCTCAATCAATGAGGGTTTCGACCTCCGTTTTTGGGTTAAGAGGACCATTGCCGGTCCATTTATCTTTCCAAAATCGAATGGTTTTCCCGTCCCCCACTTGCCAGATGAGCCCCTTCACGAACAGGTCTATTAGGCCTAATTGTTTAGACCACTACCATGATGTGTTTTGTTTTTTCTTGTAGTTTAGGATACTTTTTGTTTTGAGGTATTTTTCCGTCACTATTTTAACCCATAAATTGTTTGGTTCCGCTAGGATTTTCCATAGTATTTTTATTTGGAGTGCTTGGTTAATTTCGGCCGCCTTGGCGATTCCATCCCCCCGTGAGCGGGAGGCCACAAATGGAATTCCATCTTATGAGTGATTTGTAGTTGTTTTCCTTATTCCAAAAGAAATTCTGGTTAATTTGGTCTAGTTCTTTCAAAGTTGTCTGTGGTAGCGAAAACGATTGCATAATATAGTTTGGTTATGCTGAGAGGTTTGGTTTGATTAGGGTTTTACGCCCCGCCTGAGACAGGGCGTTAGCTTTCCATTTTGATAATTGGGATCTAGTTCGCATTTTTAGGGGTTTAAAAGTGTATTGTGTTACTCTCCCGTTGATAATCAGGCATCTTAGATATTTGTCAACAACAAATGTGTTTGCTATTTGGAGAATCTGTTTTATTTAATCCTTTGTGTTGTTTTGGTAACTTGGAAAGCGGATTTGTGGAAGTTGACTTTCTGGCCAGAAATTTGACAATAGTCGTCGATAATTTCCTTAATATTTTTGTATGCTTGGCCATTAACTTTAGCACAGATGATGATATCATCTACAAAGGCCAGAAAAGAGATTTTTGTTCCACTTCTTGAGATTTGGATCCCGATGCCACTTTTTGGGTTGGTGCTCAAATGGTGGAGCTGTCTTGCCAGAATCTCGGTGGCAAGAATAAATAAATATGATAATAGGGGCCCCCTTGCTTGAGACCCCGCTGGGGGTAAAATTGTTTTGTTGGTCCGTTGTTGAGTAGGACAGAGAAGGAGACTGTTTCAACACATTCTCGGATCCAACCCAAAAATTTATCGTGAAAGCAGAATTTGTGAAGGATATCGGCCAAAAATTCCCAGCTGATCCAATCATATGTTTTTTCCATATTAAGTTTAATTGTGATCCAACCTTCTCGCCCACGTTTGTTGCGGAAGGAGTGGAAAATCTCATGCACAACGAGTGTGTTATCGTGGATACTCCGGTCCTGGACGAACGCCCCTTGCATCTGATGAATGAGTTTTTTCAAGACATTTTTTAGGCGGTTTGTAAGAATCTTTAATATTACTGTATTGATGGTGTTGCATAGGCTAATTGGCTGGTAATAGTTGGTTGAATTGGAATTTTCACATTTGGATAATAGGGTTATTAAGGTGTGGTTAATTTGTTTCAAAATAATAATTTAATACAACATAAGTTAATATATATATATATATATATATATATATATATATAGGATTATAATGCACTAAGTATAGATAATTAATTTGCGTTAAAGGCTTGAATAATTTTTACTAATTAATTTATATTTACGAAATTATATTCACTTAGCGAAATAAAAAATGAGAAAGAAGTGAATTAGTGAAATAAAATTCAGCCAGCTGCTGCTTGTTAATGAAATGAATTAGTGAAATAAAAAATCTAGAAACAAAAATACGGAGGCAGTCTATTGCTGTTGAGACTAAAACTTTCTTCATAGTATGAGAGAATGGTGGTCATGACTCATGGGTCCATTATTTATCTTGGATTTGGCTTAGCTCCACTCATTGTCTACCTTACCTAACTTACAAAAATGTTCAAGGTCAACTAGCCATTCTAGTTACACTTGATAGAACACTGTTATAACCAATTAGTTTAACATGTATGTATATAGAGCTCAAAAAAAATAAAATATATGTTCATATAAACACATCTTAATCTACCTACGTACTTACCCAGATACTTTTCCTCAGCTGCTTGGTTACCACCAAATTAGAATATTTGGACGTACTTCATTCCAAACTGAATTAATATATTTTTACTATTTTTTTTTGGAATGGGCTATTGTAAACCCTAACCCATATCTTATTCTAGATCTAAATTATATAAGGGTCCGTTAATGTCCACATATTAATAATTTAGTTTTGAAAAAAAAAATTCAAAATATTTCCTAGAAAGGATTGGTAAACTCTTTTTAAAAATATAAAAATATAAAAATATCAAATAAATATCATACTAATTAGATTTGGGCATATTAATTTGTATCTATAGGTACATATTAAAAATGGATTTTCTAATGTGTGCCTATGGGTACACAATAAGAATTTTAATCTTGATAAATTTGGATATTGTTTATTAATTATAATTTTTTAAAAGGGTTATTTAACTCTAATTTATGGAATAGTTTTGAAATAATCTCCAAAACTAGTATTGTTATTGTGTGCCCAAACCCTATTAAAAACCCCAATTATATACTTCCTCCATTTTGTTCTACTTGCCTTTTTAAGCTCCAAATTATGTCTATAAAAACTTATTCTCTTATATATTTTGAACATAATTTTTCCACTTAAATTTTTTATATATAATGAAAAAGTGGATTAAATTTATCTTATTTTCATTTTCAATGCAAAAATAAAAAATTTAACTAAAATTATTTTAATATAATTTAAAATTATTTTATTATATGTGTCTAAATGAGGGTTGCGAGTCAGTGGAGATTAGGCAGGCAATGGAGAGTCAAGACAATCTTTTCTTCTACAGATGTGTCTCCTTGGTGGAAGTAAAGGAAGTGGTTAGAAAAATGGGTAACAGAAGAGCAATAGGGCTAGATGAGATCCCGATAGAAGTTTGGAAGTACTTGGGAGAGAGGGGCCTAAAGTGGCTACAATCACTTTTTAATGTCATTTTGAAGACAACTAAGATGCTAGAGGAGTGGAGGCTTAGTAGACTAATTCCAGTGTACAAAAACTGAGGAGATGTGCAGCAGTGCAATAGTTATAGGGGCATTAAACTTATCCGTCATGCAATAAAGGTGTGGGAGAAAGTTATCGAGTTGAGACTAAGACGGATGGTCGACGTGTTAGAAAATCAATTTGGTTTTATGCCGTGGAGGTCGTCCATGGAAGCTATCCATCTTTTGAGGAGGTTGACAGAGGCGTACAGAGAGAGGAGGAATGATCTGCACATGGTGTTTATAGACCTAAAGAAAGTGTACGACAAGGTACCACGAGAGTTGATCAGGCAGTGTTTGGAAGCCAAAGAAGTGTCAGGCACGTTTATTAGAATAGTTAGAGACATGTATGAGGGTTCAAGGACCAATGTCCGCACCCTAGGCAGAGATACATAGTACTTTAAGGTGGGAGTTGGCCTACATCAAGGTTCAACCCTAAGTCCCTTCCTTTTTCACTCTAGTGTTTGACGTTGTGACGAGAGAGATCCAGGAAGAGGTCTCGTGGTGCATGCTGTTTGCAGACGACATCGTCTTGGTGGATGAGTCCAGAATGGGCGTCAGTGAAAAACTTGAAGCGTGGAGAGAGAAGTTGGAATCCAAGGGCTTTAGACTAAGCAGGTCCAAGACAGAATACGTAGAGTTTAAGTTCAGGCAAGGTCGTAGTAACAATGTTGAAGTGCGGCTAGGAGGGGAAGCAGTCACGAAAAAGGAGAACTTTAAGTATTTGGGGTCAGTCATATATGCAGAGCAACGGCGATATAGACGAGGATATCACGTCTCGAATTCAGAGAACATCTTCAGGGGTACTGTGCGAAGGTACCTCTCAAACTCAAGGGCAAGTTCTACAGAACAATTGTTAGGCCGGCTATCCTCTACGGTGCAGAATGTTGGCCGACTACAAGAGTGCAACAGTAGAGATTTATGGTAGCAGAAATGCGGATGCTCAATTGGATGTGTTGGCACACAAGATTGGATAAGATTAGAAATGATGTCATCAGAAGCAAGGTAGGGGTGGCCAGCTTAGGGGACAAGCTAAGAAAGGCACGACTCCACTGGTTTGCACACGTGTAGAGAAGGGGCCTTGGAGAGCCGGTCAGAAGGTGCGAAATTTAGGTTCTAGAGGACTTCCACAAAGGTAGAGGACGACCGAAGAAGTGCTGGAAGGACAACATAAAGCAGGATATAGAAGTTCTGGGATTTCAGTTGATTTGGCAGAGCACAGGGACGACTGGAGAGAGAGGATAAGAGTGGTAGATAGCTAGCCGACATGACAGAGGGCATGAGCCCTGATGAGGCGTGTTTGTTTGTTGTTTTTGTTTGTTACTTACGTCTCTTTCGCGCTTTGTCTGTTATTTTCTACTTTGTATGTTCCTATGTTTCGTACTAACATTCTGAGTTGTGCAGCGAGTTGTGCAGTTTGGACTCCACGCGGATCTCTCGGGCATACCACCTTCCCTTGGACAGGGGTACCTCCATCTTGCCCCCAGATTTCATTGTAGCGAAACCTCACTGGGTCAATATTATTGTTGTTGTTATTGTTGTATATGTGTCTAAATATAAATAGAACTAAAAATAAAGAGTATTAGGTTTCACTCGAGCACTAGTATATGAGTAATTTTTTTATAAGGCAAAAATTCAGTATATTGGCCGGACATACTCGATAATCGAGAGGCCGTGAAAACGGCAGCCAACACATATATGAGTAAATTATTTAATCACCGGTCGGCGGGGCCCAACAACTTTCCCTTGAAAAACTAATCAATTAGTTAATGAGGAAATGGGAAAAAAAATAGACCCCACGCAACAAATAAATCAAGTATAATAAATACGAATATTGAATAATAACTTTTTATACATAACGTTTTGGAACTATACACAGCCCACGTTATAATGTTTTTTTTGAACGGTAACAATCAAATTAATTATAGGTTTTGTTCGTATTTCCAATGCAAAAAGATCTAAACTTTGAAGTTCCCAAAACGAGTATCCATCCAAATGTCTACTACTTTGAGGCATCTTTTGTATATTGTACGTTTAGACAAAATATTCAAGAGAAAAAGAAAAAGAAAAAGATTTGTCATGATTCGATTTACCATACCTGAAGCATGTCCTTGGCGAGGTCGAGGGCGATAACACCGGCAGAGCAGCCCATCCCGCCGAGGTTGAAGCTCCTAATATTCCCCCTCAGCTTATACTTATTCACAATCATAGCCGACAACGACGGCGTCGGGTTGAACAAGGAACAATTAACCACCAGCACACCAATCTCTCTCGGGTTGACCCGTGTTGCTTCAAACAGGCCATCAAGCGCACCGAATATCACCTCCTCCGCCTCCGCCCTAGCGTCCGCCATGGACGGCTCATACGGGACGACATGGAAGGCCGGAGCAAACGCCGTCTCGTCGCCCAATCCTGATCGCTCCAGAATCTTCCGTTGGAACTCGACACACGACTCGTCGAAGACCCCGACCGCCCTCGTGTGCTCGATAAAGGCGCACGACTTCATTTGCCGGGCGGAGTGCGGGCGGTGGCAGGAGTAGTCCACCAGGTAAACGGGTCGGGCTCGGGTCAAGTAATAGAAGGTGGATCCGAAGACCAAGAGCATGGAACAAGATGTGAGGGTTATGAGGTGGTATTGGAGTTGGAGTATGAGGTGGTAAACGTCGTCGTATTGTATGTGGGAGGCTTGGAAGAGAATGAATGGAACAAGAGGGAGTAAGGAGAGAGTGAAGAGGTGGGTTATTAGATAGTGATACCCAAGCTTTACGTATTTTAGCTTTACGCTTTGGCGGAAGTCCGGCAGCCACCGAGCCTGGTGGATGTCGAGTCTGCCGCTAGCGCCACCATTGCCCAAGGTGGGAGGGGAGGGTTCAGGACTCTTGGACAACATTATTTGGTGTTTTAAGCGGCTTGTTCAACCTACACTTGCCTAACTGTGTATATATATGGGTGCTCAGATAAATAAAGCTAGTACAACGTTATATGTAAGTTGTGTCCTAAAAATAAAGCTATTTCTATAATAAACTAAAATCTAAAAGAATTAATATAAATTAAAATTTCTAATTAAATAAAGCTAGTAAATTTTTATACAAACAAGGTTTTTTGTCTTATATTTTCAGGCACAGAATAAAAAAATCCATAATTGAAACGGAGATATGGTATAGGAAAAATTGCTTGAAATACCCTAATCTTTGAAGTGGTTGCGCTTTCTACCCCAACCTTTTCGAATTGTATAAAATATTCTATATTTTGTAGTTTGTTCGCACTCTACCCTCAAAATATCCACTCTTTGGATAAAATTAAAGACTGACCCATCATCTTTTTATTTTGGGACAAAAATGCCCAATTTGTGTACATACAAGTTTATGAAAGTTGTAAATTTTGTTCTTAGAAGATTAAAACATTCAAAAGTAATAATTTTCTAATCTTCTTTAGGTTCTAAAACATTTTTACCAAAAATCAATTTCTTATGCATAAAAATATTTTGTTAAGATAGCCTTTTGAGTAATGTTCAAAGTAATAATATAATCTTATATGTTTAATTTACTCATGTATAATAAATAATATCTTTCCCTTTATTATTTGTCTAATATGAATTCTCAAATTCATATTTAACCAAATTAATCATTAAGTCATAAGTGTACAAGTAGTTTATTTTCATAATTTTACCTATTGTTATGTTTAAAATAATTTTACAAAAAAATTAATAATAATTTTCATATCCCTATTTATAAAAGTTCAAAAAAAATCGTTTTATGATCAAGGAAACTGTATCAACACTATAAAATGGGATACAAAAATTCTTATTAGTTTTTGTCTAAAATAATTTTAAAAATAATAATAATAGAGAAAAGTATTAAGACTGAATAATTTCTAAACTCGAAGTTATGAATTATAAAATTAATTTGGTTGATTGTGAAGTTGAAAATTTATATTATCCAAATAACAAAGTTAATGGCGTTGTTTTAATATAAATGAGAAAATTAAACATATAAGTTTGTGTTAGTATTTTGAACATTAACCAAAAGATTATTAGTCTTATACATATATAAAAAAAATTCTTTTTTTGAATTAGTACTTGTTAAGATTCTTTAGGAGTTAAAAGAAGATAAAAAAAATTATTACTTTTAAATGTTTTAACCCTTAAGGACAAAATTTATAATTTTGTAAAATTTCTTTCGTACACAAATTGGACATTTTTGTCCCAAAATGAAAAGATGATAGATCTATTCCTCAATTTTACTCTATGTGTGGACATTTTGTGGGTAGAATGTGCAACGAACCCCAAAGTGTAAGGTATTATATGAAATTCGGAAAAATCGGGGTAAAGGGCGCAATCACCTAAAAGGTTGGAGTATTTAGAGCTATTTTTCCTATGATATAATATACGAAGTTTTTTTTGGTAGAAGCATATACTCTGAAGTTTAACCACTAGTCATTTAACTTCTTATGAGTACAGTTTATCGTGGGTGCGTGGATTATTATTGTTAATTTGTTTTTTTTTTTGTTCTGAATATTACTGTTAGTATGTTATTTAATTATTTCAGTTTTAATAATGTACAGTTTTGTGATGGATTTCAGAGCAGAATCTTGAAACTCGTTCTGACCATGTGATGGTGATGGCCTCGTAGGATATTATATAACGTTTCGGAACTATACACAGCTCAGATATATATTATATCTAAAATGTTTAAAATCTCTAAAATGTCTTAAATATCTTCATATCTGTAGGTAACAATATCGCAATCTTCAACTTTTATCTAAATATACCCTCTCCTATACAACACGTGAAAAAAATTATCCTCCAACTCACATGTGATTTGGTTTTTAAAATGAAAATGTATGATTTGGCTCCAACTCACGTATGATTATGGAAATATTATGAAACTATATGATTTATGTTGGAATGATGACAATTAGTGAATATGGACAATGAACCAAAAGAGGTCTCTTGGTTTGAACTTGGCGTTTGAACAATGAACCAAACTAGATATATATAAATACGCAAGTATTCGGCCAATAATAATACATGGAGGGACTTGAGTGGGCTAAGCTTGGGCTTGAGAAATAAGGCCCAACTAGAAATGGTCACGCCTCCATGCGACTAGAGCGGCCACGATCACATGGACAAGGACGTTACTCGTTGGGTATTATTAGCATGGGTGTACACGGGCATTGACCTTTATCACGAAAAACGAATATTTGATTTTGATGGTTCAAAACACAAGTGACGTGTTTAACTTCGAAACTACGAAATAGGTCGCCAACGTGTTCGATGCCCCCGACATGAAGTGATGACAAGCTGAGAAGATCTTTAAGGCGCGTGAGATATAGCGAATTGAATCAAGATATTCTGTTTATAGATATGATCTTCTCAAATATGATAGGGCTCCAAAGTTGCCTTATTCCCAAAGCATTATCTTATAAGGATTTTTTTTTACTTGCTCAGGATGATTTTGTGAGATTAGATTTATGTTATGTTTTCATAACCGAATTGGAAGATAATGTATCTCTCATTAACCTAGTTTCGTTCTATTTAAGCCTAGTGATTAGGTAACACACTTCGAACTCTATACTCTACACTTGTGAAAGAAAAATTAATTGTTCGAGAGTTCGAAAGAGAAAGAAGAAGAAAGCATAGGCTAGGCGAGTTGATTGAGAGTAGGGTTTTACTCGGTTCAAACGAGTGTTAGTATATTAAGAAAGTAGGGTAGCTCCTGATTGTTCTTGTAAACATACTCAAGATATTAATAAAGCAAGCTACGATTTTTTATCCTTCCAAGCGAGAACTTAGAAGGGAGTGGTTTTTTCACTTGGTTAACAAAGCCCGTTAACTAAGTGTTTCCACTATAAAAAGATTTGTGTCAAGTAAATTTTTTTTATTTTATAATTTTTTGTTGTGTATACAATAAGGTCATCGACTTAGTAGAAATCAACGACTTAGACATACTAACGATCCTATAGTTGGTATCAGATCCTTGACTCTAGATTTGTTTTAGTACTCTATCTCTACAAGAAAGATGACTTCGATGAACACAACAATTAATGAATCGTTTTGGAAGCCACCGGTCCTCGAGGCTGGTGATTATGACAGGTGAGTTGAGCAAATGGAAACTCACAAATGTTCTCTCGATGGACAACTTTGGAAAGTGATTGAGATGAATTATGAAACCTTCCTTACTATTGATGGGAAAGAGGTGAAGAAGAAGGATGAATAGAATGACGCCGACTTCAAGAAGTTGGAGATGAATGCACGTGCAAAGAAGGTTGTCCGGCATGCTTTATCTTTTTCCTGGAGACTTGAAGAAAGTCATTTAATACAAGACAACCAAAGAAATTTGGGACGCTCTCAAATGACTTCATCAAGGAAACGATGATGTGAAGAAGGATCACATCATAAGTCAGGAATGTTAATATGAGGGAATGAGTCAAGCAAAGAATGAAGCTTTAAGTGACTATCACTCAATATTTTAGCCAAGTCATGTTTCTTGGAGAAAAAATTCCTCAATGGAAGGAAGTTAGAAAACTGATCCAAGGGCTCAACTCTAAATGGAACGGAGTTGCTGCTGCGTTGCTACCAAATAGTGAGACCAAGACTCTCACTTTGGAGGATGTAGTTGGAAAGTTGACAATGTATGGCAGAATCAAACTACATCGGGATGATCGTCTTGAAACTGATAAGGTCAAGAACATTGCCTTGAAAGTTGAAAGGGTTTCTTTATCTTGCACAAACTAAAGAAAATCAAGTGGATGTTGATGATGAGGTAGCACTCATAAATAAGGCTATGAAGAGACTTTGGAATCGAAACAAAGTTCCTTCAAGAGTTTCTGAACCAACCAAAGATAAAAGAGATGTTGTGTTCTATCATTATCAATGGAAGAGACCCTTTGCAAGAAATTGTCTCAAAAAGAAGACAAAAGTTGGCAAAAGTGCTATGTTGGCCACGTGAGATGATTCCGATATTAAGGAAGATTTAAGTCAATAAGGAGAAGTATATCTCATGGTTGTTGACTCTCCCAAAGAGGTACAAGATTCTAAAATTTTCTCTCTTTTGTCTGGTAAGTCCAAAGAACAATTGAACTAAACCATTGAGAAGTTGGGAACTCAGTGAAAAAACAGAAGAAAAAAAAGGATACTATTTCAAACTTAATGGATGATAATAAGGGATGTTTTGAAAAGGTTATTAAGTTAGCAAAAGAGTCATCTATTTCTATGTTTGTTGTTTGCAAAACATGTGATGAGCTTAAAAAAGAAATTGAGAACATAGATAAGAAAGTCACCAACCTGGAAGGTGAAAATATCATGTTAAAACTTGCAAATGCTAAGTTAGCTAATGGTATTGAGAATATCAAACTAAGTGATGAGGTTAAAAAAAAAATGGACATAAGAGTCCATTGCTAAGCAAGCTACAGATGACTACGCAAAGATGTTTGTAAGGCTTGACCTTAGCTTGGATATTCCTATGTACCAAAAGGCTAGATTGCCACATGCTTTGCTAAGTCTAAAGATCACGCTCCCTTGTATAGATATAATGAAAATTGTTCTATTGTTAAGGTGGGGCACGTAGATGAAGGTAGGTAACCTTGGTATATGGATCAAAAGGTACAAAAAATATGGAAAAGACAAGCTTAGCATTCTCAACCTTCATGAATCGACTTTCAAGATCATCTTAACAACAAGCTGATCTATCATGGCTATAGTAAGTATGTGGGTATGAAATCCCACAAAACTTGTTGGTGTTGTGGAAAAGAGGTCATTACCAACATGAGTGTAGGAAAAATAAAGAGATAGTGAAGTTTTTGGGATGCTCATGAACGTGAGTCAAACATAGATCCCGAAAGACTCTACCTTGAAAGAAATATTGAAATACACTATGTTCCCTAACCGAGAGGAGTTGTTAAGCAACTTTGGGTTTGTAAAAAATGACTTTTACCTTGCGGAATAAATTGAGAGAAAGTTGTCCCTTGTTCTTCGATAGTGCTTGCTCAACTCATATGACAGGAAACTTCAAGTCATTTTTCTCACTTGAACAACACGAAGGTAGCAACATCAACTTTGGTAACAACAACGAAGGGCAAATCATGGGCATAGGAATGATAAGTATTTCTCAAAACTTTAGTGTCAATAATCTTAGTTTTGTGAATGGACTTGGATACAATCTTTTGAACGTTTCCCAACTATGTTCTAACAATCAACATCAAGTTGTCTTTAATTTAAATGGATTTCAAGTTATTGAAAACGACTCAGGTAGGATTCTCTTGAATGGAATATGTGAGAATAATCTTTACAAAGTTGATCCCTATTTCATACCTAAAGAAAGCTTATGTTTCCAAGTAATCGAACATGTGCCCAACCTCTAGCATAACAGATTTGGCCATGCGAGTTTGTAAATTATTAATAAAGGTCCACACAAGACTAGATTAGGTAAGGGGATTAGCAAAAAATTGACCCACACAAGTATGACATTTGTGAAGCATGTGTCAAAGGGAAACATGTTAGATATTCATTCAAATCCAAGAACGAGGTAAGTTCATCTAAACCCTTGGAGTTAATTCATTTGGACTTGTGTGGAACTTTGTGAGTAAGAAGTCGCGAAGGTAATCGATATTTTTTTGTTATTGTTAATGACTTTTCACGATACACTTGGACAAATTTCTTGTCTTCTAAGGACCAGGTATTCGAAGAATTTTGTGCATGGGTAAAGCTTACGGAAAAGATACTTAGAGTACCTTTGGTTTCAATCAGATTATACCATGGAACAAAATTTGAAAATACTCAATTCTTGGACTTTTGCAAGTAGAATGTTATGGGTTACAATTTTTCAGCTCCAAGGACTCCCCAACAAAACGGCATTGTAGAGAGAAAGAATCAAACTTTGGAGGACATGTCAAGGAATTTTCTTATCTCGAGTGTCCTACCAAAGAATTTCAATGGAGAAGCTATTAATGTTGCATATTATGTGCTGAATAGAGCTATGGTACGCTCACTCCTTGGAAAAATACCATATGAGTTAAAAGGAAGAAAACCGAACGTCGCCCACCAGGACGTTTTATTGCAAAGGCTTCGTGCACAACAGTGGAAATGATAATCTTGGAAAACTTGATCTTAGAAGTTACGAAGGAACATTAGTTGGCTACTCTCAATATAGTCAAGCTTATAAATTCATCAATAAGAGAACAAGGAAAGTGGAGGAAAGTGTTCATGTTGTGTTTGATGAGAACACAATGGATGGTAGCTCTATTGAAGACAACAATGAAGATGATCGTGATTTCTATCTTGTTGAGGATGAAGAGGTTCCTTTTGCGGAACAAAGGGAAAACACTAATGTCGGCAACTTAGAGCAAGTGGACAACACAAATGATTTAGATTTGCCATCTTTGGAAGAAGTAGGAAACGATAAGGATGAGAATGGTGAAGAAATAACCTCTGATGAAAGTAAAGAACATCAAAATGTTGGTAACTCTAAATTTGAAGAGCATTGTGAAAGTGAGGTGGGCAACCTCATACGGCTTCAACTGTACTATCAACAGAAAGATATGTTCACCCCGTTACCAACATCATATAAGATTTCTCAAAAGGTTTTCAAACTTGCTCTTCCATATAGAAATTTTGTGCATTCAATGCATTTCTTTCTATGACGGAATAAAAAACAATAGATAAGGCCTTGAAGGATCTAGATTGGGTGTGTGCTATGTAACACCCCTATTTTATCCAAAGGGATATTACCGCAAGTGATCCCAGATTAACCTACTCAGAACCACCCAAGGCTTTAAAAAACATAAATTTAATGAAAATGAGTTAAAGTCGAAATTTTTTATTCATTAAAAGGAACCATATTTCATTACAAGATTCCTTGTTTTATATTTGATGTAGCAAAGGGGAGTAAGACTCATATTTTAAATGATTTACTGAAAAAATACAAGAATGCTTCAAGGATACTCATATGGTGATGAGTTCCTTGGTTTAAGATGGGAAAGCCGTTACACTACTTTTCGAATGCTTTGCTCTTGGTGAAAATTCTTCCTTCCTTCAACCTTGTCTTGCCTTGATCTTCAAGTCTTGAAACTACTCCTTTGAACGCGTACTTCCTCTTGAATACTTCAACTTAGGGATTCGATCCTTCCTTGATATGTCCCTTACTGCGTCTATCGTTGAATCCTCAGTTCTCGAGAAATGCGCCTTGGCATCCTGATGTCTGAAAGACTAGCAAGTGAATGGAGGTGAATGGAGGCTAATGAAAGACTAGCAAGTGAATGGAGGCTATGGTATTAATTGAGCAGGTTTGCATCGATCTCCAAATGATGCTCATTGGTCGATAATCCAACGGTTAATACTTCCATTGAAAGAGAGAAGAAATATGAGATTTCTTTAGAGATAGGAACCGCAAGAGTGGGGTTCCATGAAAAGAAATAATGTTTGTGAGAACTTTGTTGTCTCACAACATTAATTCGAGAAGTCTTTATTGATTAGTCTACAACTACTTGTCCTAGTTGGTGACTCGTAGTTAGGGCAACTCCAAGGAGACTAGGTCAACAGAAAAAAGGAACTTGAATTCCTAAATTCCTATCTTATGCTGTACTATTCCACAACGGTATGTTTTCACTAGTTCATAGCTAGTGTGCATTAGGCACTTATCTTTCTTAGGTTATAAATCATCGCACTTCAAGTGGATGTTTTTAATGTTGGCGGCTCCAAGGGATTGGCCAGCGCAATTAGCGGCCCCAAAGAGACTAGCCAATGAATTTGTTGGCTCCGAGGAGATTGGCCAACAGAATTTACGGCTGTAGAGAGACTGGCCAACAGAGTGGGCGGTTCTAATGACACTGGCCAACATAGGATAAAATCCCAAACACTTAGCTAGAGTGTTATTAGTCCTCAATAAGGTATAGGTTATACAGAGATGTATAGGGTCCAACCTGCATCTCTATTCCTATACTAATCCACAACAAACTCTCGAAAAGAGATTTGAAACAATCAATGTCGCAAACAATCGATCCTATGTTCAGTACTAGCGTAGGACGAAATAGTAATAAGAATAATGAGGTTGTTATTTCTAAGTAATAAATAAACCTAAGTTTATTTATTGAAAAAACAAGTCGTTCTCAAACAAGCATGAATATTAAACGGAGCATGAATTCGCGTTTAATAAGAAGGGCAAGAGGTCCATCCACTTGCCTGAAGATTAGGGTTGAACTCCTATAAAGGCGTAAAGGCACGGATGAAAAGCTTCTTGAGAGCTTGACCTAATCCGAGATCGGATACCATAGGATAAAAAAATGAAATATATTATGATCTATTATTTTATTTTTTATCCATTATTCGAAAAGAATCTCTTTTATTATAAGAGGAAAATTAGTGTAAATTATTATCCTTAAATAATTTAGTATAAAACATGCTTAGTAATTGTTGGGCCATATCGATTTGGGCTTGATTAAGCTTTCATAGAGGCCGTTCCAATTGGGGTTGAAGGCCCAAACGCTCGCCAGGATCCGGAAAGAGAACCTAACAACTTGAAGAGAAATCTCCCACAACAGCTAGGCCATTAATGACGTTCGTGATATTCACGAGATTACTAGCCAGTGAAGAACAACGGTCCATTGATAGGAGTCAAGTATAAAAGATGAAGAGAATGAAGAAGAGGACACACAATATCCAAGCTTCAGACTACTAATCGCATAATCTCATTCCTTAAAATCGATTATTGAAATACGAAGGGCTATTGTTCAACCGATTCTTCTGTGTAAAATCGGTCGATATAGTCATTTCTTGATTCCTTTAATCTAAATTCTAATTTCTTTTCCTATCCTTATTTATAATCGTTTCTTATATTTTTGCCTAATTACACTTTATCTGTGAGTTTAACGGGTTTAGACCTATTCTTGGTTAAGTTTCCCTCTTTATAGCAGGTAACGTGTTAACGTGTTAATTCTGTCCAAAACAATTGGCGGTCACCGTGGGGCTTTGCCAAGAAGATTTGTTGAAAACCGTAAACTCCAATCTCATGAAGAATGGACGGCATCAACAACAACTGTAGTCACGTCGATGACCCAGAGAATAATGAGATCACCCAAGAGATTGGCGACCAGCAGACCGTAAATAGGTCGTGAATATTAGCATAATTCCTTTTGATATGAATGAAATTGTTATTTGTCGTTGGTTTGGTAACACGTTATTTGTACTAGTATTAAACTGGCACTCTTATTTACCACTTGGAAGTATATCCTCTTTTACTGAGTTGGTTGACAAGTTTAGGGTCAGGTTTTCAAGAAACCGACATGCTAAAAAGGGCTCCAGTGATCTGTATCGTCTAGTCCAAAGGACTGGCGAATTCCTTAAAGCTTTTTTGAACAGGTACAACGAAGAGCTAGTGACCATAGAAGGATGTGACACAACCACTGTTGGGCCCACTGTAACCGAGCCCGAATTAGATGACTAATGTACCCAGACCCAGATCCACGAAGGAGAAGCGGAGGATTAGCACGGTCCACGAATTGATGAGGCAAGGGCACGATCGATCATGAAGGGAAAATTGTCGAGCGAGATCCTCGAAGGTAAACGACTACAACATTAATGGAAGAAGGCGACATTTGCGGGATTGGAAGGAGAGCGGATAATTGATCAACGGTCAAAAGGGGGAAGGTGGCTATAAAAGCATGGATCGATGAGGAAGAGAGGACATCCGAACACTCAGAGAGAATAGCCTTGCATTCATTGTCTACCACCGATATGACTAATCATAGTTTATATTATCAATTTTCCGGACTATTTGCCCAAATTGTATTCTTGTATCGCTGCTGTTTTAATACATTCGAGCTACTTCTTACTCTCCTACTTCACTGTTTACCAATCACATCTTTACTTGTGATTCATCTTGTAATAAGAGATTAACACATTTTGACTTCTTGTTGGTTAAGATCCCCTCATTTTAGCAGATAACGTGTTACGTGTTATTCTGCCCAAAACAATTGGCTCCCACCAAAGGGCCTTAGCCAAAGAAAAGTCACCAAGAACGGCAAGCTCTATCCATGCAAGATGGAAGGCATTCATACTACTTACAACCAAGTCGATGACATCGAGAACAACGAGATCAATCAAGGGATCGACGGTTAGCAGACTGGGAATGAGACAGAAGGGGGTGAGCACAATTCTGGAGATGGAAATGGCAATCCTACCACTTCCGCAGCAGTAGAGGAAGGAGGAACAGTCGATTCCGACACCATCGCTGAACTCCGTGCAACTATGCTCACCCTACGAAGGGATTTGGAAAATCAAAAGCGCAATCAACAACAAATCGGTAATGCGTTAACGAAGCAATGGATGGCGTCGCTCGACGATTGGACATGGACGATCCAAATCTTACAACCCTAGACGACTCTAGGCCAGTAGCTGGCTATCAAGTAAATGGTAATTCTTTGAGGGTCGTTAGAGAGGATGTAGAGGTTACCCAATTACGGGAACGCCTTAAAGCTTTGGAGGACCGAATTACACAGGTCCTTGGGGCACCACAACCGATAGCAGTGGAAAGATGGGATGGATACACTGATTCTCCCTTCGTACCCGCTATCGCAAGGGTAGACATCTCTCGGAAATATCACGTCCCCGATGTGCCCAAGTACGAAGAGGTTATGGATCCGGACCAACACATAGCCGTGTTTAAACAAGCTATGAATATTAGTACAGGTCCCTTCGATATGAAGGAAATGCTCATGTGCTTATGGTTCGGAAACACATTATTTGTGCCCGCACTTAATTGGAATTCTCATTTACCTCTTGGAAGTATTTCATCTTTTGTTGAGTTAGTTGACAAGTTCAGGATAAGATTCTCAAGTAGTCGACACGCTAAAAAGCGCTCTAGCGACTTATATCGCATGGTGTAAAAGACCGATGAATCCTTGAAAGCTTTTCTAAACAGGTACAATGAGGAGTTGGTTACCATAGAAGGATGCGATGTCGCTAGAGCCGTGGAAGTATTCCGAAGAGGTATTTCCATTGGTAACCCTGATCTCTATCATGAATTGACTAAATATCCCTGCTCGAATTTCGATGAGGTGTATGTAAAGGAGTTGGCACACATGCGACTAGAAGAAGATGACCTCTTCGCCATCAAAACTGCGAGTCCTCACCGACCAGAACGTCGACAAGGGCGACGGGAAACCAGATATGTTCTATACCCTAATCCCTCCCCTGTCAAACCAACGGTGAACACGGCGTTCGCTATGTCAAACGAGCGATATGAAGACCCAAGGCTGCCTCCAAAGTTATCTCACTACAACTTTTGGGTAGACGCGACAGAGGTTGTACGGACTCTCAATGATATGGGGGATATTGTCAAGTGGCAGGAAAGAGAAACACACCCTTACACCAAAAAGATAAATCCAGATGGTGTGATTTCCATTTCGATCACGACCATAGGACGAACGAATGCATCACGCAAAGGAAAGAGGTAAGTGAGTTATTACGCAGGGGTTACCTCAAGGATCTAATATCGGAAAGAGTGAGGGAGCAACTAGAACGCAATAAGGGGAAATCGAGTCCACCAGCACCTCCCAAGCATACGGGAGTGATCAATGTCATCACTGGGGGTTCCGAGATCTGTGGCGTAACCTATTCTGCAGCAAAGAGGATCGCAAGGAGTACCCGGAGAGAAGAACCCAGAATCCCTGTTCGAAGGGATCACGACGTGATGCCCATTACCTTCGATGACATCGAAGAAGAGGAAGTTCATCATGATTGTCTAATCATTTCCTTAACAATAGCAAACTTTCTTGTTAAACGAATTTTGATTGATAATGGAAGTTCTACTAAATTGCTTATGCTGGATGCCTTGTACAGCTTAGGCCTGGGTTTGGACAACATCGTCAAGAAGTCTACGACTTTGGCGGGCTTCAGCGGCGAGTCGCGTAAGTCATTGGGAGAAATATCGTTACCCACCATCGCGTGTGGGGTAAATTATCAGGTAAAATTTCATGTACTTGATTGTCCATCACCTTTTAATGTTATCTTAGGCAGGCCCTGGATCCATGGGATGAAGGCCATTCCTTCGACCTATCATCAATGTGTGAAGTTCCCGTCACCATGGGGAATACAAGAAATCAAGGGAGAACAAAAGATAGCGAGGGAGTGTTATTCCGTAACCATGAGGGCAACAACTTCGAAAACTCCGCAGATTGAGGCAGAAAAGAAATCGTCGGAATAGCAATTAAAGGACTGTAAGGTTCCAACTTATTACGTGAAGCCGAAGACATCAGAACTCGAAGAGGTAGCCCTTGATCCACTTGATCCGTCTAGGAAAATCAAGATAGGGGCAGATTCGGAGCCAAATTTACAAGAGCAATTAGTTGAGTTCTTACGGTCCTACAATCATTGCTTTGCCTGGTCGAATGAAGATATGGTGGGAACTGATCCCAACGTGATCACACAAGCCCTCAACATTAACCAAAAAGTCCCACCAGTAAAACAGAAAAGACGTAAGTTCGCACCCGAACGAAATCAGGTAATAAATGATGAGGTAAAATCCCTACTCGATTCTGGAAAAATTAGGGAAGTAAAATATCCCAATTGGTTAGCAAATGTGGTTGTTGTCAAAAAGAAAAATTGGAAGTGGCGCGTTTGCGTCGACTTCACCGATTTAAATAAAGCATGTCCCAAAGATTCATTCCCGTTGCCTCATATTGACGCAATGGTGGATGCAATGGTGGGACATGAGCTTTTAACTTTCATGGACGCATTTAGTGGATATCATCAGATAATGATGCACCCCGACAACCAAGAAAAAATCACATTTATAACAAATAAGGGGACCTATTGTTATAAGGTTAAGCCTTTTGGATTAGAAACGCAGGTGCTACTTATCAGAGATTGGTTAATAAGATGTTTCAGGAAAAACTGGGGGATACAATGGAATTATACATTGACGACATGTTAGTCAAATCCTTGAAGGCGAAAGATCACATCCGACATTTGGAGGATGCATTCCAGATTCTACGGAGTTATCAGATGAAGTTAAACCGAACCAAGTGCTCCTTTGGAGTTACGTCGGGAAAATTCTTGGGTTACATATGGATGCAGAGAGGAATCGAAGCAAGTGCGGACCAAATCAACGCGATAATGGAGTTACAATCTCCAAGATGCGTGAAAGACGTCCAGAAGTTGACAGGACGAGTAGCAGCACTCAACAGGTTCATATCAAGATCATCGGACAGAAACAAGTTATTTTACGACATCCTGAAGAAAAACAAGTCGTTCGAGTGGACAGAGGCACATGAAGAAGCTTTCAAAGAATTGAAGGAGTATCTATCTTAACCACAAATACTATCCAAGCCCAAGCAAGGAGAAATGTTGTACGTCTACCTATTAGTCACAGAGGCAACCGTAACTGCCGTCTTGATTAGAGAAGAAGATGGAAACCGGTTACCCATCTACTATGTAAGTAAAACTCTACTTGATGCGGAGACTAGGTACTCACCCATTGAAAAACTTGTACTATCTTTGGTAATGGCTTCTATCAATTTACGTCCTTATTTCGAAAGTCATTCTATTACTGTGAGGACTAAATTTCCAATGAAGAGTGTTATGTCCAAACCAGAACTATCAGGTCGCTTGATGAGGTGGTTAATTCACCTCAACGGGTATGATATCACTTACAAGCCACGAACAACAATGAAGTGTCAAGCTTTGGCGGATTTTGTGGCTGACTTCACTCCTAACTTGCCAGAAGGAGAAAATCAAGAAATATTACAGGTGGAAAAATCATTGAGCAACGACAAATGGTTGATGCACAATGATGGAGCATCGAATCAAGTACGCGTAAGGCTGGGGGTAGTCCTGAAGTCGCCACAGGGGGATAGGATAGCCCAGGCTATTTGATGTACGTTCAAGGCTACTAATAATGAAGCAGAATATGAGGCACTCATCGCATGACTAATTGTCGCCAAGGATTTGAACGTGCAAGAAATCGAGGTAATATGTGAGTCGTTGCTTATTGTCAATCAAGTCACAAATTCGTATGTTGCCAGGGATTCAAAAATGAAGGCGTACTTGGAAAAAGTTCAAGAAATTATCAAGGGCTTTAGGCATTTCAAGATAAACCAAGTGCGTCGAGACAATAACGCGCAAGCCGACGCCTTAGCAAATCTGGGATATGCGATTGACCCGAGAGAGTACGACAGGATACCATTTGTACACCTAGACGCACCTTCCATAACAAAAGAGACAGACATGTTCGAGGTTTGAGATTCTGATATAACCACTTCATGGGTGACGCCTTATTTAAGATGGTTGCGAGATGGAATTCTACCAGATGATAAAGAGGAAGCTCAATGGCTTAAGGTAAAAGCTTCTACTTTCGCTATTAAGGATAACATCTTGTTCAAGTGGGTGTCCTCAGGATTTTATGCACGATGCGTGAAAGAAGAAGAAGTACAGAAGGTGTTACAAGATATACATGACGGGGAATGCGGAAATCACACAGGGGGTCGCAATTTGGCAAAAGAGGCGAGCAGTTGAGTTTGCCCGAAAGTGTGACGCGTGCCAGTGTCACGGACCTATTCCTCATCAACCACCGGAGTTGTTACACTGTATAACTTCCCCTTGGCCATTCATGAAGTGGGGAATGGACATCGTGGGAAAACTACCTCCAGCCTCGGGACAACGTGTTTACATATTAGCCATGACCAACTAGTTCTCTAAGTGGATCGAAGCCGAAGCTTTTAAGGAAGTGAAGGACACACATGTCATTTCCTTCATCAAAAGAAACAATCTCAACAGATTCGAGGTACCATCAACCATAGTGTGTGAAAACGGGTCCCAATTCATCAGCGAAAAAACAAGATCTTTTTGCCAACAATACAACATTCAGTTGGTGATGTCTACTTCGCGTTACCCTCAGGCTAATGGTCAAGCGGAAGAAAGCAATAAGGTGATCATAAACAACTTGAAGAAACGCCTTAAAGAAGCCAAGGGAAGATGGGCCGACGAGTTACCCCTTATTCTTTGGTCAGACCGGACGACTCCTAAGACTGTCACTGGGCATACGCCTTTCTCATTAGTGTACGGGTACGAAGCCGTGTTACTAGTCGAGATAACTGATGTTCGTTTTTTTATTATAGTTTTAGGTGTTTTTCTTAGGTCGTTTAGTTTAGTTTTAGTGAGTTTTAGTATTAGTTTTGTGTGTTTTTGGACAAGTTTGCATATTTTGTGAAAAGTATGGAAGCTACTCCGTTTTGTGTCTTTTTGTAGGTTTTTGGAGCAGAAAGGAGCATTTTTGAGCAAGCTGAAGTCAAATGGTTGATGGTGGAGTGCATAGAGAAGAAGAGAAGAATGAATATGTCTTGAAGATCCCGTTGAAGTCCAAGAGAAGCTGTGAAAAGCGTACAAAAACCCAAAACAGAGAGCTCGTTACCGACCTGTGAGGGTCGGTACCGAGCTGTGCAGTAGAGTTTTATTGGGGGAATTCAGCAAGAGTCTACCGACCCTGTGCAGGTCGTTACCGATGTAACCTGTGTCGGTAGGCGGCGCCGACTTTAAGAAAATCTATCTTTTATCTTGTAATCTTTTTAGTTAGGAAAGTTTTTATCTTCGAGGATCTTTGTTAGATAGTTTCTCTTAGTATAAATACCCTTGTTCTAGCCTAGTTTTAGAGGTTCACAAGTTTTTGAAGGAGAGAAGACGTTAGTTGGGATGATTTTGGTTCTACCGATCGAGATCGAGTTCCTTGTTCTTGTTCTTCATTGTTTTGAGTTCGAACGTTGTTGTTTGTAAGACAAGATTTCTATAATTTCAAGTAAGTTGTTATTGCAATGTTTTTTTCAATCTAATTGTTTGTTTAGTTTCAATCATGAGTGAGTAGTTTACTTTTCTAGGATCGGGGTTGAAACCCGACATAGTTATGCATGATTGAATGAATGAGTTGAATGTTTGATTGCCTTTTATCCTTTTATCTACTTGTTTATGCTTATACCTAGACGAAAGTCGTAGTAATTTGAGTTTATCGCTTAATCGAAAAAGAAAGTTGTAATCTTGAATGTTGATATTGTTATATAACGAAAGTTTCGAGCTTTGGATTCAAAATAAGTAGAAAAGTGAATTGATTTATGAAAATTGATTGATTTTCTTGTTTAGGTCAACGAAAGTTGATAGATTTATCTTAAAGGCATGATAATTATCCTTCACATTAGTTCGTTTGCATGTTTATGTTGTGGTAGCCCTTATCCTAGTTGTTTTTATCATTTGAATTTTCTTTGTTTTTACTCACGAACATACTCGTTACCGAGGCACACAGGTCGGTACCGAGCCTGCAGTTGGTTTGTCTTGTTTGCGTAGTTTTAGTTGAAACCCAGCGTCGTTACCGACCCTGACAAGGTCGGTACCGAGGGTTGTCGTAGCTTTGTTTTGCTTTGTTTTATTTCTTTTGTAGTTTGGTAATCAAATAACCTTGCTTCCCGTGGATGATCCTGACCTCCCTATACTCTGCAGGGTCTTGACTAAAAATTTATTTGTTGTCGAGTTAAATCTTGCCCTTGAACAAATTGGCTCCGTTGCCGGGGAAGCAACAGTGTCTGTTTGATTACTCGTGGGTCTGGGAATGGCGCGACCCCATTTTTGTTTTTAATTTTGTTTTCTTTTGTTTGTTTTCTCAGCTTATGCCAGCAGGACGTCGAAGGCTCGAGTTTGATAACACTGATTATTATTCTGAACCTGAACGTACCCTTCACCGCAAAAGAAGAGAAAACCAGGCCATGGCGATGACTCCTGAAGAGATGGCTCAACAGATGACTGAGCTCCAAAGGCAGCTCGAAGCCACAAAACTTGAGAAGACCGCTCTTCAGGAAAGACACAATGCATATTCGAGGAATGCCAAACAATATATGCATCCAGAACTGAGGGTGCCAGAGTCTGCAATCATGCTTCCGGAGATAGAGAAAACTTTTGAGATCAATCTCAATTCATATCCTTAATTAAACGGGCTCAATTTGAAGAGAAACCTACTGAGTGCCCTATGGAACATATTAAATTTTTTCTTGATTTATGTGACACTATTGCTGCTGAAGGTGTCTCATTAGAATATGTTCTATTAAAAGATTTCAGGTGGTCTCTTACAGGAAAGGCCCTGAGCTGGTTGGAGAGCTTACCTCCCAAGTCTATCAGGACTTGGAAGGCTTTGTATGATTAGTTTCTAACAAAGTTTTTCCCTCCTGCTAAGACGACGGAGTTGAGAAAGCGCATCACCTTCTATCACCAACTGCCTAACGAGACCTTTGTGGAGACATGGGAGAGATTTAAGGAGATGCTCAGATAGTGCCCCACTCATGGACAACCACCATATGTGCTCCAAGAAATCTTCTTCCAGGGGATTAATGCTGACATGAAGAACCGCATCAACATGCACACTGCCTGCGGTTTTATTAAGATGGATCCCACCGCTGCATGGGAGTTGTTGGACAAACTAACCAATTACGATGCTATGTATGGAGCCCAGCATCCACCGCAGTCACAAAAGCGTCTCTACATGCCAAATAAAGACGAAGTTGATCGTGATGTGAAAAATCAATTTCTACAGGATGAGATCAACCGTTTGAAGAAATAGGTAAGTTTTCTGAAAACCTCTCAACCTTGTCAAGAGTGTGGCTCTTCTTCCCATAGTACTTCTGCTTGCACTAACATTGAGCAGGTTAGAGCCGCTGAGACATATGCTGAGATGAACTATATGAGAGGACAATACAAGAACCCACCTAATAATTTTGACAGGCCAAACAATTATCCGGCTTGGGGAAATCAGAATCAAAATCAGAATTATACAGTCCCCTCTCCGGATAGACGACCCGCTCCGTATCGACCTCCAGGCTATCAGGAGCCACCATCTTGGATTCAAGGACTTTATGAAGGGATTAGTGGAGTAAAAATGAAATCAATTGAGTCTAAGCCAACCTCAATAATCAGATGAAAAGATGGGGAGAGTTCGATATATGGAAAAAGAGTGTTGACTCACAACTAGGGAACCTAGCTACATAGATTCCGAGGCCGCAAGGGCAACTCCCGGGCCGCCCCGACGAGAACCCTAGAGGACAGATAGCGGTCGTACACCTCAGGAGCGGAAAGACGCTGCCAGATCGTGCCAAAGCCAAGGAAAAGGACCTCGGTGCTGAAGAAGACGCCTCGGCCCAGGTCGACAACGTGCCGAAGAGGGTCGTTACCGAGCTTGAACCACTCGGTACCGATGCTCCCAAGCTCGTCACCGACCCCAATTCAGGTAAGTTCTCTACACCGAGCCACTCCCTTAGTCCCAAGCTCGATACCGACCCCACTAGGGTCGGTACCGACCCTTCTACGGCACCGATCGACCCGATTGTCGACCCGGTAGCACCACCTCTCGAGCCCACTTTTGCTCCAAGATTGGTGAAGTCTCTCCCCTTTCCTACTAAGAAGTCTAAGGATTCAACATAAGGCAAGTTTAAGCGTTTCGTTAAGATTCTTCAAGGCTTAAATATTTCTATACCATTCGCTGAGGCCCTAAGCGAAATGTCGGCTTACACAATATTTTTGAAGGACATTCTTAGCAGGAAAAGGTCAATAACAGAGCTGACAGATGAGGTCCGATCCATAACCCTTCGGAAAAGCTAGGTGACCCAAGGAGATTTGCTATCACTATTGGGATTGGCGACCACCGATTCAAATCACTATGTGATTTGGGAGCTAGTGCCAGTTTACTTCCCTTATCAATCTGGTCAAAAGCTAACATGGGACCTCTAGAACTGTGGATATGAGGCTGTACATGGAAGATGGATCAAGTGTAAAGGCTATTGGAGTCGTTGATGATTTTCCCATTCAAGTGGGGAAATTCTTCATACCAAACGATTTCATTGTCCTCGATATGCCTGAAGATCCGCTAGTGCCCATCATTCTAGGCAGGTCATTCCTTGCTACAACAGGTGCTCAAGTCGATGTTCGGAAAGGACTCCTCACCTTTGATATAGGAGAAGAGCGGGTCGAGTTCAGCCTTAATCAATATGCCAATGACACGGCCGCGACCGCACAGATCGAGACGCCTCAAACTGAACTCGAAATTGCTAAACCCATTGTTTCCCTTCCAATCAATAAGGACTACGAGAGCGCTACTAATGAAGTTACCGACCCCCCTAGGGTCGGTACCGAGCCCTTTGTACAACAATATGACGAAAGCGGCACATTTTGGCACGATACCGAGAGAGGCCTGCTCCAGATGGGTCGATAACAACCTCAACTACCTCGGTGCCAACGCCCCCACTGACGGATCAAGGTGAGTACTCTAACTCTGGATTCACTATCACTGGTCATGATCATTCCTTATATCATACTCCTACACCATACCCTACTATTTATGCTATAGAGGAGTCGAAACCCCCTTGGTTTTCGGACATCACTAACCCTTGTGTAGGAATACCGAGTATACTATTAGAGGACGAGGGACCGAATTTAGTGAGAAGAAATAACAATGCCTTTAACGCTAAGTATGGGGTCACTCACGACCCCGACAAAGCTGAGAAGGAACCACCTTGATTAGCCAGGTACGTTCGTCGGGCTAACGACGTTAAAAAATAGCACTTACGGGAGGCAACCCGGTTTTAGTTTTAAGTTTTAGTTAAGTTTTCCTTTCATTTTTTATAATTCTTTTTTCCTAACTTTCTTTTGAGTTTTTCAGTAGTGTAGAAGTTTACGAGATAGGATACTTTTGAGCTAACATGTCACAGAAGTCGGACTCGAAAAAGCGCTGGAAATTGAGTCACCCAGGCTCGGTGTGAAACCTCAGGAATCATTATGGGTATATAAGTATACTTATGGAAGTTTCGGGACGAAACTTTCTTAAGTGGGGTAATATGTAATACCCGAATTATAATTTCCGGTAATCTTAATCTTGTTATACAAAAAAAAAATATATTCTCGCTCAACAATCTATTTTTTTTTCTTTTCCTTAATTAAAAGCTTAATCTATCCTAAAGCCTCGTCTAACCTACTCCTCGCACCAACCAAATCTTTTTAACCTAAAACTATTTAACCCTAGTGGAGCCCGACACTTTCTTTCAATTGCTATCGCCACCGTCGTCTTTATCAAGTTTAGGGAGAGCGATGTTCTTTCGTTCCCTCCGCTGGCATTTCTTCAACATGGTCGTTCCGTGCTAGCGTGCGTTACAAGCACTGACAAGCTGCGCTGCGGAGATCGTCGTTGCAAGGCGCTGCTGCATCCTCCGGCAAGGATGAGCCGCCTCTTTGTGTTCACGGTCTATCGCCGACGTTCCACTTCTTTACTTATCCATCAATGTTTCTTCGTGGGCCTTCGTCCCACGTGATTCGTCGTTCTCCGGTGAGTAGTCTTCAAATCCAATCTCTGTTTTTGGTTGAATCATTGTCCGTCGTCGTAGGCCAGTTGTTCTCAATGTTCGGGTTTGGAGTTGAGTTCGTGAAGGTTTGGGATGGGATAATTAGTTGAGTAGGATTAATTTGAGATATACGTAGTAGGTGAGTTCAATTTTTAGTAGATGGTTAGTAGTTAGTCAAATCAAGGGTATTTCGGTGGAATTACGTTATAATGGGTTAAGTTCAATGGCCTGATTAGCTTAGGTAGTTGGCCAATTAATTATGTGAGATAGATTAGGTTTAAGTTCGAGGTTGGTTCGGATTTTGTAGTTGATGGATTCTGTGTATTTTTTATTTGGGTGTGCTTTAGTTAATCGGTTCTTGGGTTAACTAGTTAATTAGACTAGAGGTGTAATTTCATTTGCAAAGTTTCTCGTTCGTTTAATTCTCATGTGGTGTGAGAATTTGTAATTAATTGGGTAGGTTAATTAATTTAATATAGGTTACTTGGAAGCTATATATATATATAAGTGGTGATCAGTAGCCTATGATACGTATGTTCGGGGCTAGATTAGTTTCAGAAGTATCGGTTCCCGTTTAGTTCGGTTGCTAATTGCTATTTAGTAGGTCTTTTTACTAGTCAACTAATTGGTAATGGTCGTTAATGTTTCTTAGGTTTCTAGCGTTACTCGTGTTCGTTAAATCACATCAAGAGTCGTCTTTGAGGTAAGTCGTTTTTTCGACTTGCTCGGTTCTTGTCTCCCTTGTTAGATTGCGTATCGATATTGTAGGGCGGGTTTTGGGAACTAGTCCCGAATACCTTTTAAATTGTTTTGAACTCCTTGAGTGTTGTGTGCGAAAATGATTTTAAATGTGTTTTATCGGAAAATATTTTGGAACGTTTTCTCTGTGTTGGTACCGTTTCCGACACGGCCCATTGTAGCTGGTGTTGAGGAAGAGTTGGCTACTTTGACCCGTGTGACTGGGAAAAACCGTACCCCTTCAAACGAAAATTATTATCTGTGTGTTTTTGGCAAGCGCTCCAGTGGAGGCTTAGCCCGGAGTTAGAAGGGAGATTGGGAAGTGGAGTGAGAGGGCCTGCCTCTGCACTCGGCGCGGTGATGAGCGCCTTGGAAGTCGGATCGTGGACAAAGGAAGAATTGCATTGCTGTGTGATTGTGATTGTGATTGTGAATGCGTATGTGACTTGTGTGAATGATATAACTAATTTAGGTATTGGCCTCTAGAGTTATGATTGCGATTGTGGATTTGTATGCTGACTTTAGATAACTGATTTCAAAACGTTCTACAGTTTCCATATTCTTTCTAGCTTGGTAGATTAGACGCTGACCCTTCGGGGAACATTTTTCAGTTCCAGGTATGAATCAGGGAACCGTGAAGGAACCGAGGCAAGATGGCGGGCCGGAGCGGTAAGAAGCGCGTGTCATAGTGGGATCGGTTTTTATTAGTTATTTATAATAGTTAGGATGTTGATTTTGATATTTGTTAGACGGAGTTGGTATTGTGTTTTGTTTATTATAACTTTGTTCGAGTAGTTCAGTCAGTATGCGTTGTGACGTATTTGATTATTTGTAATTTTCGGGGATTCATGCATAACTATATTTTTAATGTTTTCGTTAAAGGAAAGGTTGGATGTTTTATTATGTTTTCTCGTCGTGCCCGAGTTGTAAGGTCCTACAGTGTAGTTGTCAACCTAAATAATAGTACCTGGTAAGGTCTATTCCCCAGTAGCGCCTCGACGGAAGTCGGGGTGTTACACTCGGTACCGAGTTGAGAGGGTCGGTACCGACCTGAGAGACACCCAGATTCTGAAGACGCGCGGGTAGGTAAGTTTTCTAAACCTAAATCTATCTTCTACCTCGCCTCACCCCTCACGCCGCCTCTTGCCCAACTTCTTTAAAACACTCTCAAGCCTCCAAATCCACCCTAATCTCAACCAAACTCTCAAAATCCCACCGATCTCCACTCAGATTCTCTCAATGCTATCAACCGCGCACCCAAGCCCTCAATTCGCACCCACTCGATAACGAACACACCTCTTGTGATTCGTTACCGAAGCCTCAATCCCCCGTTATCCTTGCTAACTCGATTTTCGTTCTTCAATTTCTCAAGTCTATGGTATGATTTATATACCCTAACTCTTTTCTTGAAGATTCATAGTAAATTGGGTAGTTTTCACATCTAGATCTTGTGTGAAAATCGGATTGCATATCTACATTGCCATCGTTCTTTCTTGTTCTATGATTGGTGATTAATCTTGATCGATTTTCGGTTCTTTTTGCTTGGTTTGCACTGAATTTTGATAATAGAAAAGCATGAAGTAACTTGTTCTTGATTTGCATTATTTTTACCATGAGTTTTGGCAATTGTTGGCATGATTAGATAGGGTTTCGAGCAAGTATGGGGTTGCATGTTCTTGATTGTGTGTTTTTGTGTGGAATCTTGCGTGAAATTAGCTAAATTGTCGAAAGAATTGGGAATTGAGATTCGGAATTTCTTGAGCAACGTTCTCGCCCTGGCTCGTTACCGACCAGGTCGGTAACGACCTCAGAATTGCCCAGCACCAGAGACAAACCCAGAGACCTGGATACCAACCCTCTTGGCTCGGACCGAGGTGGGTCGAGGCCATTTCCGAATGCAAGTATGGGGTTTTCTTATTGTTTTGGATGGATCTTACCTTGGATTTTTATGGTGTTTTCAGGTACCAAATGGCAAGCACAAGCCGAGCAAACTCCAGGGCTGGAAAGAAGAGGAGGACGCAAAGATCTCCATCTCCTCCAAGAATGGACAAGGTTATTTTGTCAACTAGGGAGCAACTGGCGGTCTTTGATTCCGTCCTTCAAAAGGACCATTTCACTAGATGGTTCTCAAGATCAAGTGCCAAGAGCAACAAAGAAGAAATTCATGGCAATTCAGCAAGCTCGATAACGACCCCCACAGGGTCGGTACCGACCTCACTACAAGAACAGAGAATTTTTAAACTCCTCAAGTGATCAATGGTTTCAGACAGCTTCAGTTTTATTTTGTGAGTTCCCTTTTCTTATCCTCTTTATTCTTTTTATGTTTTAAACAATGAGGACACTGTTTGGTTTAAGTATGGGGTATGTGAAAAGGTAACTCAGTTTTTGTGTCTTTGTTTGTGTTCTTAGGATGGATAATATTCCACTTAGATGTTCTATGATATGCTTTAACTAGCATGACCATGTAATTTCCTTTCAGCATGTTTTTGATGGTATAGCCTGAGTTTTATGTTGAAATTGTTTTTATAGCCGAATATCATATGATGAAATTGAGCATGTATAACTTTTAGCATGAGTAGTTGCAATCCAACAAAATTTACCTTGTGAGTTATTATTTTTAGCCTTAATTTTTCATGTGTGATTTTGCTCTCTTTATGCATATTATCTCTTGGAATTGTGATGGTTATCTATTTCTCAAGACCTGTATAAGATTTTAATTCATTACTTGTGAAAGTCATATGATAGAGAACTTATTTTTCATAAGCCTTATTAATCCATATCCACCCTTACATTATCCTCTTTTTGATAGCCAATTTGAGCTTTAGCCTTTTATTTGTTGCTCCACACAAAATATTCCCTAGCCAAGATAAGCTCGACCCTATCCGGGTATTAGGACTTAGTTGGAGAGGTATGATTTTTGTAGAGTGCAAAAGTTATGTATTGGTTCAAAATTAGGGTTTGGGTGGGGTAGATTGGAAGTCTCTTGTTTAATTATGTAAAAAGATCTCTTGGTTAAAAAGATGCACAAAGGGAAGAAAAGGAATATTTGGATCGATACCAGCCTATGTGGGCTCAGTACTGATGGTTTGAGAAGAGAAAAAAACAAGAAAGGATGAAAAGTTCAGCTCGTTACCAACCCTCTCAGGTCGGTACCGAGGCAAGTTTAGAAGAAAAAAATACAAAAAAAATGTAGAAAAAAAGAGAAAGAATGAGGAAGAAGTGCAATGTTTAAAGTTTAAACCAAAGATTCTTTATGTTTTATGAGACTTTCTAGGATTAAATGGTGAGTGAAAGGAAGTGCATATGTTTGAGTGAGTTTGGTATATTTGTTGTGAGAGTTTTGGTAAGTATGTGTGAGTTTTTAGGAGTCTTTATTCCCGGATATTATTAGCACCACATAGCCAAAATATTTTCCATGCCTTATTGTTTTTACCAAGCCCCATTATAACTCGGCCGAATGGAAACTTCTATGAAGTTTTTCATCGAGCCTAAGTTCTCCTGATGATTTTTGCTTGTTTTGACAAATCGTTGGTGGAGGGTTTGGTGATATAAGTTCCAATTTCTATGAGTTTTTGCATTTAAGATTGAGTTGAGAGATGAATTTATTGCCCAAACACATGAGAGTTGAGTGAAACACATTATCCTTGGTGAGGTTGGATTGTAGTTGCTTATGTCTATTAGTACTTACATATGTGTGATGACGTTAATATTCGTTTTCTATTTTTACTATGTTTTGTAATTGGTTCTTAGATGAAGGTTATTACTTGATAAGCATAATTTTTGGTTTTGGTTATTGTTTAGTGATTGATTGAGGACAAGCAAGTCTAAGTATAGGGTATTTTGATGTTCGTGTTTTTAGTATAGTTTTAGGTATTTTTCTTAGGTTGTTTAGTTTAGTTTTAGTGAGTTTTAGTATTAGTTTTGTGTGTTTTTGGATAAGTTTGCATATTTTGTGAAAAGTATGGAAGCTACTCCGTTTTGTGTCTTTTTGTAGGTTTTTGGAGCGGAAAGGAGCATTTTTGAGCAAGCTGAAGTCAAGTGGTTGATGGTGGAGTGCATAGAGAAGAAGAGAAGAACGAATATGTCTTGAAGATCTCGTTGAAGTCCAAGAGAAGCTGTGAAAAGCGTACAAAAACCCAAAACAGAGAGCTCGTTACCGACCTGTGAGGGTCGGTACCGAGCTGTGCAGCAGAGTTTTATTGGGGAAATTCAACAAGAGTCTACCGACCCTGTGTAGGTCGTTACCGACATGACATGTGTCGGTAGGCGGCGCCGACTTTAAGAAAATCTATCTTTTATCTTGTAATCTTTTTAGTTAGGAAAGTTTTTATCTTCTAGGATCTTTGTTAGATAGTTTCTCTTAGTATAAATACCCTTGTTCTAGCCTAGTTTTAGAGGTTCAAAAGTTTTTGAAGGAGAGAAGACGTTAGTTGGGAGGATTTCGGTTCTACAGATCGAGATTGAGTTCTTTGTTCTTGTTCTTCATTGTTTTGAGTTCGAACGTGGTTGTTTGTAAGACAAGATTTCTATAATTTCAAGTAAGTTTTTATTGCAATGTTTTTTTAATCTAGTTGTTTGTTTAGTTTCAATCATGAGTGAGTAGTTTACTTTTCTAGGATCGGGGTTGAAACCCGACATAGTTATACATGATTGAATGAATGATTTGAATGTTTGATTGCCTTTCCTTTTATCTACTTGTGTATGCTTATACCTAGACGAAAGTCGAAGTAATTTGAGTTTATTGCTTAATCGAAAGAGAAAGTTGTAATCTTGGATGTTGATATTGTTCGATAACAAAAGTTTCGAGCTTTGGATTCAAAACAAGTAGAAAAGTGAATTGATTTATGAAAATTGATTGATTTTCTTGTTTAGGTCAACGAAAGTTGATAGATTTATCTTAAAGGCATGATAATTATCCTTCACATTAGTTCGTTTGCATGATTATGTCGTGGTAGCCCTTATCCTAGTTGTTTTTATCATTTGAATTTCCTTCGTTTTTACTCAAGAACATACTCGTTACCGAGGCACACAGGTCGGTACCGAGCCTGCAGTTGGTTTGTCTTGTTTGCGTAGTTTTAGTTGAAACCAGCGTCGTTACCGACCCTGACAAGGTCGGTACCGAGGGCTGTTGTAGCTTTGTTTTGCTTAGTTTTATTGCTTTTGTAGTTTGGTAATCAAACAACCTTGCTTCCCGTGGACGATCCTGACCTCCCTATACTCAGCAGGGTCTTGACTACAAATTTATTTGTTGTCGAGTTAAATCTTGCCCTTCAACAATAACTCTTCCCACATCCCAATATGGTCTCACTACTGAAGAGTCAAACCTAGCCAATTTGTTCCATCATCTAGATACAGTTGACGAGTTACGAGATGAAGCATCAGTTCATATGACGGCTTACAAGCAAGGGGTAGCTCGGAGTTTCAACAAACACGTCAGAGCGAAGGTGTTTCAAGTAGGTGATTGGGTACTAAGAAAGGTTTTCCAAAATACCCAAGAGCTGAATGCTGGCAAGCTTGGAGCTAATTGGGAGGGACCCTATCAGATCACGAAAGTCGTCGGGTAGGGAGCTTACGAGTTGATCTCCCACGACGGGAAAGTGGTCCCAAGGAGCTGGAATGCGACAAATCTGAAACTCTACCATTTATGAGGAAAACAAGTCGTGACAAGGTATTGTTTCATTACTCGACCTTGCTTATAAAATTCGTTTATGACATTTCATACACACGAAACAACAACACTATACAACTAACAAGGGACGCCTTGTGACGTTACAAGCCAAAACATAGGCCCTCGCCTTACAATCACGCTACGATGTGCACAAAACGACTAGTCACGAGATGCAAGAGACGAGAATACATGTTACCAACTCTAGAGCAAGAGGAGTTTAACACAACAGAGATATTTGTGTAATCAGCTTAGACTTTATTAAATAAAACATGAGTATCTTACATTTATACGTTCTAATTCTATTACACATATCACTCTCTCTTAGCATCTTTTACAAAAGCGCTATCACAACATAACTTGGTCAAACATGACTAACCATCTTCTCTCCAAACGCGTTGGTCTTCGCCCAATAAACGCGACCTTCAAAAACCTGTATCACCTGCAAATTAGACAGACAAAATAACATTCACGGAAAGCCCCTAAAAGCAAAATGCTGAGGGTTAGAAAGATCGATCATACAAACGGCCCTAAAACAAGCGGCCCTAGAAAAAAGTCAATGTTTTAAACCCCGACACGCCGAGGGTACCAAAAAAATTAAAAATTCATAAACAGGAGCGATAAGGTTACTCCTTAGAAACATCTTCAGAAGCCTTCAGGTTCTCCGCGAGTTCCACCTGGGCCACCTCCTTTGCAACCTAAGCAATGTTGTCTACCAGCGAAGATTTCTTGGTTGCGACCACTTCATCAAAGAACAAACTCTCGAATAGCTCTCTTTCTTTCACGACATCCCATGAGGTGTGCTTTCTTGTGGCAAATTCCTCTATCGTCTCCACACGAGCCCTACACAACCAGTAATCAGCAGTATCTTCGATCTCCTTTGCGAGAGCAGCGTCCTTCCTTGATGCAGCTATGAATCTCTCTTCCCAATCTTTTGAGCTTATGAAAGCCCTTTCAAGAGCATCCGTCAACTCCTTAACCTTTTGCTCTAAAACCTTCTTCTCTTGCCCAAGAAGAGTGCTTCGGTCTTTCTCAAGCTGAACGACAATATTGCTCTGAGCAAGTTGACCTGGCTGGTCCTTGAAAGCCTGAAAAGCTGAGAGCGTAATTTGGAAGCTCTGGAAGAAAGTTGTTAACGCGTTAGAATACAAGATGAAAATATAACACATGAGTAATTCGAGAATCAATAGTCATACCTGCCATTGGGCGACCAACATTTCTCCGAAGAACTCCGGCTTAGAGTATCGACTTCCTACACCTCGAGGACAGCTCACATGGAGGGGCATCAGGGAGCTCAAACATTTTCTGCCGCCATATCCAACGACATCATGGTCCTGGGAAGATCAGTCGAACAGGGGGTGGCATTCTTTTTTGAAGAAGATGTCTTGGGGGTAGTATCAGCGACCTTCGAGGGAAGAGGCATCGCTAAAGACGTATCCGCAGTGGAGGCTGTCTTGACTTTCTTCTTCTTCCGCGCTTCAACTCTCTCCATGGTGGTAAGGGCAGCGGTGGAGCGAGTAGTCCTTGAGCCTAACAACATGCAAAAATGCGGAGTTACAAAAGTTGAGAGCATCAGTGTTCGATAAGTAAGAGGGATATCTATACATACTTGACATTTTAGTGTCCTCGGAGTCGGTAGAGCACACTTTTACCAATTTCAGGTAAGATCTTTCTTCCAACGATAAAGCTTCTATGTGAGAAACGATTTGAGCCGACACCTTACGGGGATGAAGTGAGGCAAGGTTCACTGCAGAAAAAATAAGCATACTCATAGGTTAATGTTGCCAAGAAGAAGTAAGAAGAGAAAACAGAGCACTACCTGATGATCGCCAACGGGATTTCAGAAAAGAAGTATCAATTTCCAAAGAAGACAATTTTACAAAGAAGAATTTGTCTGCCCAGCCTCGATTTGACTTCGACATGTTGTAAATCAGGTCAGATTTGTTCTTTAGGGTTTTTAAAGTGAAATGGCCAGGACCACTTTTTGAGAGATGATAGTTGCAAAGAAAGTCGACAGCTTTGAACGGGGTGTCATGAGAGGAGCACAATTGATCAACAGACAAGAGAAGCCTCCAAACTTGGGGAAGGATTTTCCCGGGGGACACATTAAGAGTGGCGAGAAAATCAATCACGAGAGGAGAAAAGGGGAAACAATGTCCAATACAAAAGGGGTACTCATACAAGCATACCCAATCGTCATTATAGGAGTCAGCCCAAACACCAGGGGGAGGCAGGAAAACCTCCGCCGAGGTTGGAAATCCAACCGAAAAAGCAAAAGAGCTCGGCTCCTCAAAGGTACTGTTTCTCTGATGGTATGGAGTAAGAATTTTGGAAGAAACAAGGCAAGGAGGATCGACAAGTTCGTAACAATGGGAAAGAGACTCTGAGGAAGAACCAGAGTTCGCCATGGAGAAGGAAGAAAGAAAAACAGAAGACAAAGAATCGGAGAAAAGGATACGTACCTGATAGCCAAGAAGCACAGTCGGGGTTGTAATAATGCCTTAGACCAGCCTTAAATAATAGTCGATGGGACGTGCCACGATGCGCTACAAATTTTGAGACAAGATCAAAAAACCCTAGTGAAAATTGGGAGGGAAATTTTCCCGGGTTTTTTGGGGGGTATTGTTGGGCCCACCGTAACCAAGCCGAAATTAGATGACTAATGTACCCAGGCCCAGATCCACGAAGGAGAAGCGGAGGATTACCAAGGTCCACGAATTGATGAGGAAAGGGCACGATCGATCATGAAGGGAAAACGCTCGAGCGAGATCCTCGGAGGTAAACGGCTACAACATTAATGGCAAAAGGCGACATTTGCGGGATTGGATGGAGAGCGTATAATTGATGAACGGTCAAAAGGGGGAGGGTGGCTATAAAAGAATGGATCGATGATGAAGAGAGGACATCCGAACACTCAGAGAGAATAGCCTTGCATTCCTTGTCTTCCACCGATCTGACTAATCATAGTTTATATTATCAATTTTCCGGTCTATTTGCCCAAATTGTATTCTTGTATCGCTGTTGTTTTAATACATTTGAACTACTTCTTACTCTCCTACTTCAATGTTTACCAGTCACATCCTTACTTGCGATTCATCTTGTAATAAGAGATTAACGCGTTTTGACTTCTTGTTGGTTAAGATCCCCTCATTTTAGCAGATAGCGCGTTACGTGTTATTCTGCCCAAAACATCCACAACCGTTGAAGCATTTCGAAGAGGGTTCTCCTCCAGTAACCCTGAACTTTGTCGTGAATTAATTAAGTATCCTTGCTCGAATTTTGATGAAGTACATGTCAAGGCGTTGGCATATGTGAGGCTAGAAGAGGATGACCTTTTCTCCAACAAGACCACCAGCTCGTAACGACCAAAATGCCGACAAGGTCGGTGAGAGACTAGATACGTTTCATATCCGAACTTGTCTCCTACCAAGCATACTGTAAACATGATGGCATCCAAATTGTACGAGCGATATGATGATCCAAAGTTACCTCCAAGGTTATCTAACTACAACTTCCGAGTGGACGCAACGGAGGTGGTCCGGATACTTAGTAAAATGGGACACACTGTTAAGTGGCCAAGAAAGAGTAACACCCCCTCGTATCAGAAAGACAAATCAAAGTGGTGTGATTTTCATTTTGACCATGGCCATAAAATAGACGAATGTATCTTGTTGCGTAAAGAGGTAAGTGAATTATTACGTAGGGGGTACCTTAAGGATCTAATATCGAAAAGAGCAAGGGAGCATATGGAACGCAACAAGGGGAAGTTAGTCTGCCACCGCCGCCAAAGAACACCGGAGTATTTAATGTTATCACAGGGAGATCTGAAGTATATGGAATAACTTATTCTGCAACTAAAAGGATCACTAGGAGCACTAGAAGATAGGAGCCCAAAATCTCTGTCCGAAGGGGTCAAGACGTGATGCCCATAAGTCCATTACCTTTGATGACATCGAGGAAGACGAGATCCATCAAGACTGCTTGATTATTTCATTAAAAATTGCAAACTTCCTTGTTAAACGTGTATTAATAGATAATGCAGGTTCTACTAACTTGCTCATGTTGGACGCTTTGTACAGTTTAGGTTTGGGGCTTGATGACATCACTATGAAGTCTACAATGTTAGTAGGCTTCAACGGTGAATCACGCAACACGTTGGGAGAAATTTCACTGACCACCATCGCGTGTGGAGTTAATTATGAGGTAAAGTTTTAAGTGCTCGATTGTCCGTTACCGTTTAACATTATTTTGGGCATACCCTAGATCCACAGAATGAAGGCTATTCCTTCAACATATCATCAATGCGTGAAGTTCCCATCACCATGGGGGGATACAAGAAATCAAAGGAGAACAAAAGATAGCACGAGAATGTTATTCGGTGACCATGAAGGCGACGACTTAAAGCACTCCACAAGTCGTCACAGAGAAGATGTCATCGGCATAGCAATTAAAGGACTATAAGACTCCAACTTACTACGTGAAACCCGAGACAGCAGAGCTATAGGAAGTCGCACTTGATCCAATCGACCCATCGAGGAAGATTCGAATCGGAGCAGACTTAGAACCGGAATTGCGAGAACGGTTAGTTGGTTTCTTACGGTCCTATAGTGATTGCTTCTCTTGGACAAATGAATAAATAGTTGGAAGTAGTCCAGACGTGATTACCCATACACTCAATGTCGACCAAAGAGTCCCTCCAATCAAGAAAAAACGGCGTAAGTTTGCCCAGAGTGTAACCAGGTAATTAATGAAGAGGTAAAATCTTTACTTGAATATGGAAAAAGAAGAGAAGTAAAATATCCTAACTGGTTAGCAAATGTGGTTGTCGTGAAAAAAAGAACAGGAAGTGGCCTGTCTACGTCGATTTTATCGATCTAAACAAGGCGTGTCCTAAAGATTCGTTCCCTTTGCCTCACATCGATGCAATGGTGGATGCAACAATGGGACACGAATTGTTAACCTTCATGGACGCGTTTAGAGGATACCACCAAATAATGATGCATCCTGACGATTAGGAAAAACCGCATTTGTAACAATTGAGGGGATTTATTGTTATAAGGTTATGCCTTTCGGATTAAAAAATGTAGGTGCTACTTCTTAGAGATTGGTAAATAGCATGTTTCAAGAAAAACTAGGGGATATCATGGAGGTTTACATCAATGACATGTTGGTCGAGTCCATGAAGGAAGAAGACCACATTCTCCACTTGGAAGATGCGTTCCAAATCTTGCGAAGCTACCAAATGAAGCTAAACCCGACCAAATGCTCCTTTGGAGTCACGTCGGGAAAGTTTCTCGGATATATAGTTATGCAAAGAGGAATTGAAGCCAGTACAAAACTGATGAAAGCTATCATGGAGCTCCAATCTCCACGATGTGTTAAAGATGTTTAACAGGCCGAGTAGCTGCCCTTAACAGGTTTATATCCAGGTCATCGGATAGGAACAAGTTATTTTACGACATTCTGAAGAAGAACAAGTCGTTCGAATGGACGAAAGAGTACGAAGATGCATTCCAAGAGTTAAAGAGTTACCTATTTCAACCACAGATACTTTCGAAGCCTAAACCGGGGGAAATGAAGTATCTCTACTTGGCGGTAACTGATGACACCACACCGACATCTATGTCAGCTGAGCAGGAGGAGGGGGCTAGCTATGAGTGTTCGCTCAGATGGCCCTATCACCCGTTCTCGGGCTAAGGCCATTGCTAGGGCTACTACTTCAGTCATTTTGAGAGCCCGACTATAGTTCACTCAGCATGTCGAGCCAAACATCGCCATATGCTCGGTAGCGACTTTATGTGACGGATCATTATTGGCCTAGCCGAGCCTTAATCGGTGCCTATGTATTTATTTATTTTATTGCATATTTTGACATTATTATGTTTATTTTTATTAGCGGGCGTGTGTCTCGGTTTGTATATCGGGACTAGTCCTTGTTTTTTTAGTAAGGAGCTTCTCTATATAAAGCCCTTTACTCTCTTGTAAAACCTAGTTTTAGTTAATTGGAAATTGAGATTACTCTTTCCATTGGCCTTTACTCTTTTTGAATCTCAAGCCTCTCCTTCTCTTCTCTCTTGCAAATCTCTCATACAAACACAATCAACGACCTTGTTCTCGGATTCTTGCTCGAACACAATAGAATCACACAAACGTCGTAGATCTTGTCCTAGAACGATCCAACATCGGCATCTAGGTTCGAGTCTATTGATCTTCTTCGGCGCTCGTTCGTGTGGATCTCGGGAAGGCTTACAAGGACGATCCTTCGGAGTTATCTGTAACAAAAGTTGTTGTAAGTACTGTCCTAATACGAGAAGAAGACGGAAACCAGTTGTCGATTTATTATGCAAGCAAAACTTTACTTGATGTAGAAACAAGGTATTCTCCCTTAGAAAAACTTGTGTTATCCTTGGTTATGGAATCGATTAAATTACGTCCTTATTTTGAAAGCCATTCTATTACTGTGAGGACTAATTTTCCGATGAAGAGTGTTATGTCAAAGCCAGAACTATGGGGTCGTTTTATAAGGTGGTTGATCCACCTCAACGGGTACGACATAATCTATGAACCACAGACAATAATGAAGTCTCAAGCTTTGGCGGATTTTGTGGATGACTTCACTCCTACCCTGTCAGATGGTGAGGATTATGAGGTGTTGTAGGTTGGAAAGTCGCTAAGTACTGGCAAGTGATTAATGCACACTGATCGAGCATCAAATCAAGTAGGTGTTGGGCTAGGGGTAGTACTGAAGTCGCCATAGGGGGATAGGATAGCCCAAGCTATTCGTTGCACGTTTAAATCCACAAACAATGAGGCAGAATATGAAGCACTCATTGCAGAATTAATCATCACCAAAGATCTGAATATCCAAGAAATTGAGGTAATATGTGATTCTTTGCTCATTGTCATTCAAGTAACAAACACTTAAGTTGCCAGGGATTCGAAAATGAAAGCTTACTTGGAAAATGTTCAAGATATCATCAAGAATTTCTAGCATTTTGAAATAAAACAAGTAGTACGAGACGCTAACACGCAAGCGGATGCTCTAGCAAATCTTGGCTCGGCAATTGATCCAAGAGAGTACGACAAGATACCCTTCGTACATTTGGATGCACCTTCCACAACGAGGGACATAGAAATGTTCGAGGTTCGGGACGATGATGTGGCTACTTCATGGGTAACACCTTACCTAAAGTGGTCGCGAAATGGGATCTTACATGATGAAAAGAAGAGGCTCAACGACTTACGGTAAAGGCTTCTACTTTTGCTATTAAAGACAACATCTTCTTTAAGTGAATGTCTTCAGGATTATACGCATGATGCGTGAGAGAAGACGAAATACAGAAGGTGTTACAAGACATTCACGATGGAGAATATGGAAACCACATCGGGGGTCGTAACCTGGCTAAAAAGGCAAGTAGGATGAGCTATTACTGGTCCACTATGAATAAAGATGCAACAGACTTTGCTCGAAGATGTGACGCGTGCCAGCATCATGGACCTCTTCCACACTAGCCACCAGAATTGCTCCATCCAATAGCATCCCCATGGCCATTTAGGAAATGGGGAATGGATATTGTCGGTAAACTCCCTCCAGCTTTTGGGCAACGTGTTTACATCTTAGATGTGACTAACTATTTCTCTAAGTGGATCGAAGTTGAAGCCTTCAAAGAAGTAAAAGATGTACATGTCATTTCCTTCATCAAAAGGAACATCTTGAGTAGATTTGGCGTACCATCGACCATAGTTTATGACAATGGCTCCCAATTCATCAATGAGAAGACAAGGTCCTTTTGGCAACAATACAACATCCAATTGGTAATGTCGACTCCACGTTATCCTCAAGCAAACGGTCAAGCGGAAGCCAGCAACAAAGTGATAATAAAAAATTTGAAGAAGCGCCTTAAGGAGGCTAAGAGAAGATGTGCAGATGAGTTACCCCTTATTTTATGGTCAGACCAGACGACTCCAAAGACGGACACCGAACATATGCCTTTCTCGTTAGTATATGGTTGCGAAGTTGTACTACCAGTTGAGATAACTCTTCCAACAACACGGGATGGTTTAACCACTAATGAATTTAATCGAGACAACATGTTCCATCACTTGGACACCGTTGATGAGTTACGAGATGAAGCTTCTATACGAATGGCAGCATATAGACAGGGGGTGGCCTGGAGTTATAATAAACACGTTATGGCCAAGGCGTTTAAATAAGGCGATTGGGTGTTGCGAAACGTATTCCAAAATACTCAAAGAGCCGAATGTTGGGAAACTTCGAGCAAACTGGGATGGAGCTTATCAAATTACAAAAAACGTTGGACAACGAGCCTATGAGCTAGTAGCACATGACGGGAGGACAATTTCGAGAAGTTGGAATGCGACGAATTTGAAACTTTATAACTTCTGAGAAATCAACAATATTCGCGATAAGGACAAGGTACTTTTTCATTTCATTTACATGTTTGATTCATTTAAAACATCAACTCTGCTTACTTACAACGACACCAAAAACTATGAAGGGATGCCTTGTGACGTTACATGCCAAAACATGAGCCCTTGCCTTCTAATCATTAATCAGGCTACAATGTGCACACAACGACTAGTCACAAGATGCTAAAGACAAGAGATACACCAATGACTCTAGAGCAAGAGGATTCTAACACGATGAGATAAACATGTATTTATTCTATTATATGATTAATAAAGGAGTGATTATGTTTTATTCTCAAACTACGTCTCATCATACACTTCTCTCTTAGCATCTTACAAAAGCACTATTACATAAAATCTCAAGAGCTCATCACTTCAACGTGTTAGCTTGACTACCAACAAGTTCACCACTTCGACACGTTAGTTCACATCAACAAGTCGCTTCATCATTCAGCTTTCCTGCATAACCTGCAAAGAGCAAACACATACAAACAAAAACACAAGCATATACAAGATAAAGCATTAGTAGTTAAGTCTCTTGGCTATAATGCCAAGAGGCAAGTGCTCACCAAAAACAAACATTTAAGGCCCTAAAAATAGTAGCGGCTTATAAATTTGTTAAAACCCGACACACCGGGCACATCAAAATATCTTGTCCACAAAAGAGAGAAAGTAATAAAACAACAACGTTACTCTTCGACACATCCCCAGACACCTTAGCGTTTTCAATAACCTCCTCTTTATCCAACTCCTTGACAACCTACACACCTTCAATCACTATAAAAGAGAATTTGGTCATGGAATCGGATTCAGTAGAAGGAAACAGAGTCTCAAATTGTTGTCTCTCCTTGACAATATCCTAAGAAACATGTTTTCCAGCAGTAAACTCCTCAATGGCTTCAACACGAACTCTAAAAGACCAATAATTTGTTGTATCTTCAACTTCTTTAGCCAAAGCTGATTCCCTTTCCAAAGCAGCGCGAAATTTACTCTCCCAGTTTTCAGCATTCTTCGACAGCTCATCAACATTCTTCGACAGCTCTTCAACCTTGTTCTCTAAAGCCTTTTTCTTGTGTTCCAGAAGAGCACTCCGTTTTTTCTTAAGTTGCAAACTGACCTTGCTTTGAGATAGTTGATTGGGCTGGTCCTTGAAGGTTTCAAAGGGTGACAGGGTGATTTGAAAACTCTACAAAAAATAAACGCGTTAACACAGGAAAAGTTAAAACATAAAAATATTGGCAAATATTTATGTCTTGACCTGCCACTGAGCGTCCACTATTTCGCCGAAGAAGTCTAACATGCAAGACCTGGTTGTTCCATCCCAGGCATAACTCACATGCAAAGAAATCAAGGATGTTAGACACTTTTTTGCTGCCAAATCAAGGGACATCATGGTACCCGGCAGGTCAGTTAAGCTGGGGGTGACAGGTTTCTTTGGAGACGAACCCTTAGGCGTGACAAAAGCGGACTTCGGAGGGAGCGAGACTACCAAAAGAGGTGTCTACGGTAGAAGCTATCTCGGCTTTTCTCTTCTTTCTTGCTTCCACACATTCCATAGTGGAGAGTAATACTGCAGAGCGAGTAGTCCTTGAGCCTGAAACGTGTAAGAATCTAACAGCTTGAGGAGAAATCGCCCATAACGGTTAGGCCATTAATGACGTTTGCGATATTCACAGGATTACTAGCCATTGAAGAACAACGATCTATTGATAGGATTCGATAAAAGATGAAGAGAATGAAGAAGAGGACACACAATATCCAAGCTTCAGACTACTAATCTCATAATCTCATTCTTTACTATCAATTATTGAAATACGAAGGGTTATTGTTCAACCGATTCTTCTGTGTAAACTCATAACGATATAGTCATTGCTTGATTCCTTTAATCTAAATTCTAATTTCTTTTGTTGTCCCTATTTATAATCATTTCTTATATTTTTGCCGAATTACACTTTATTTGTGAGTTTAACGCGTTTAGACCGATTCTTGGTTAAGTTTCCTCATTATAGCAGTTAACGCGTTAACATGTTAATTCCGCCTAAAATAGTAATATTCTCATGAATATTATTACTTAAGTAAGTCATTTATAATTTTATAAAAAAAATTCAAGGTGAGCATGCTTTGAGATTTTATTTTGAAAAAAAAATCTTTACATAAGCTCACTTGTAAAATTTATCAAAAATTTCTTAATAAGTATTCCGTATATAGGAAATTAATTTAAAATAAGGATAATTAAATATAATCCGAGAAATATATACCACACGAGACGGGAGCGGAAATAGGCGCGAAATGAGCTTGGAAGTTGGATTGGGCTCGAATTTGGGCCTATTACCCTCTTCTCTTTTTTTCCAACATCACTAATGGGTTCCTTTTAAGGCAAATGGGCCTATTCCAATGTCCAGCCCACTAGTTACAACAAGAGCCCATCCCGACACTTAGTTCTTCCTCTTCCTTCTACTTTGGGTCGACAACAACAACAGCTACCCAACAACGAACAAGCAGAAGCCTATCCCGTAGGGCAGCGACAAGGCAAGGAAGCGACGGGTGGTGGCTTGGCTCTGGTCTGCTGGTGGTGCGCAAGAATTTCGATGTCGTTCCTCTCTAGAAATGCACGAAGAAGGACCAAGAAAAAAAATGGAACTTGTCTTGGGAAAAATGTGAGGATGGGGGAAGATTTATCAAATTTGAAATTGAAACTTGTTTGTTTGGATTTGGTGGAACGAAAATTAATTTGAACAAGGAGAGGTCATTGGTGTTTTCCATCTTACATCAACCATCCATTTTTCTAGGGAGGGAGACTTTTGGGAAACCCAATTCATGATTATATCTATAGGTTAGGAAGATGGGTTGGAAGAAGAGGAAAAAAACGGATTTGACAAGAGAGGAAAGGACCGATCAGTTGATGGATTTTCAGGTCACGCAATAGGCCATGGGCGATGTTAGCCATAGCTGCTAGTTTCCGCCATTGTTCGGAGCTTCAAACTCTAGAAGGAGGTAAAATCAAATGGATGCCTTAAATTGACAAAAAAACACACCAGCAAAGTGGTGAGGGTGGGCAAGCGTTTCTAAGGAATTACATAGGGCGATTTTAGTAATTAGTCTAAAAGTGGGGACAAATTATGCGCGTGTCTATAGAAATGTTTTAATCAGCCTGACTAAGCAAAGGTGCTTAGTTTTCCATAGAAAATATGAAACTTAGAATGAAAAGTATCAGAATGAGAATTAGATTGATAGATGAGAGGTGCAACTCCCACAACCCTAATATATCAAACTAGATCTCCAAAAGTATAAAAGATATAAACCTAATATAAAAATACTATGATAATAAGTAACTTGCGGATTTGATTCTCGCGTTCAGGAAAGGCGGCGCCCGCTGCCCAATTGGTGGCGACCGCTGCCAGCAACAGTAAGCGCAGCTCGATTCAGCATTTAGGTCTCACTTCGGGGGCTGTTTTGTCTCCCTTCGATTTGGAATTTGGACTCGGAGTAAAAATACGAATTGTAGCTCTTTGAATTAGCTTTCGAATAATAACAAATTCAACTTTATCAGACGACTATAGCTCCCGAATGAGTCCTCGTAAGACAGAGGTGTCAAACCAACAACTTCAATGGATGGCCTGAATTCAAGCGTTCTTTCCGAGTTTCCATTCCTTTCACACTTATTCACTTTAAGACCTGTAAAACAACATAGAACAAGTGAAAAAACCCAAAACTCCTAGACACTCTAAGACACTAAAGAAACTAACTAAAACTACCTAAAAACAACGCAAAAGAAACGGAAACATGCATCCTAAACACTACCTATATGCAAGCTATCAAATTCCCCCATTCTTAAACCTTGCTTGTCCTCAAGAAAGAAGTAGATCCAAGTCACACCAAAACATAGAAATCCATGCATTCATCTCATAATCCACAAAACAAGTCAACATATAACTATAACTTGATCAGGACATCCTAGCATACAATTGACTAAAGCAAAGAGCATAAACAATTCATCAATTCTAGACATCACCAAGGTAATGTGTTTGCACTCTCACTCAAGTGTTTAAAGGTATGTGTTTTACTCAAATCAAAAATGAAAAACTAGACTACCATATGCTTGCATCAGCGCCCTAATTCTCCGCCGTTGTGGACCAAACACACAACAAAAATCATGAGGACTTTTTAAAGGTTGTAATGGGGCTAAGGTAAAGACAAATTTGGAAGAGATCATATTTGGTCATGTGGTGATAAATATGGGATAGAGAACTAACTAAACCCAAACCCAACACTTTTTTTTCTTCTTACTTCAACTTTCCTTCACCCACTCTATACATTCATTTAAACTCTTTTTGCTTCTTTTGTAACACTTTTGCCTTCTTTTTTTTTCAACTCACTATAACAATTATGAAGACTTATTCTTTGAAGCACACTTTTCACAACAAACTTTCATCTTCACTTTTTTCACTTTCACTCACGAGTTTTCTTTCCTTCTACCTTTTCATCACACTTCCCCCATTATTATTCACAACCACACAAAAAAATCCACCTAAAGTCCTAAATCCCGGATGGGTCAAGCTTATATAGGTTAGGAAATATTTTGTGGAGCTATCAAAATAGGCTTTAAGGCTCAAAAGAAATGGGTAGTCAAAACATGGATCTTGTAAGGTAGGAAAGGAACATATAGGCTAATAAAGAAACATGCCTCAATCATTTTAATGTCATGCATTATAGTCAAGTAAAGCACACTTGAAAAAGAGTCATAACGCAAGTTCTAGAGCTAGCAATACACAGTGATACACTCAAGAAAAAGAGAACAATATAATCAATAAAAGGCCAAAAACAATCTCACAAGGCTTTTTGTCTAGAACTTCAAAATAGATCTAAAATTCAAGCTTGTCTACATGCTCAATCCTATAATCAAAGATCATGCTCATTTCATAGAAACTTCAGCACATCATGCAAATCACGGGTTAAAATCCATACTTAACTTAGAAACACAAGAGGTCTTACACAATTGGGAAATAGAAACCTAAAATGCAATATTTTTTTGTTTTTTCTGAATTTTCTCAATGCAAAACATAAAGTAAACATACCTAATCTAATGCAACTACATGAATGCAAAGCAAGTCATCCACTTCCCCCATGCTTAAAACTTACTTTGTCCCCAAAGTAAAGTGAAAGTAGAGAGAAAGAGAAAAACTCACAAACCAACTACTAATTTGGGTAACGGAATGGTGGTGAGCAACATCAGAAGGGCATAAATCGACATCAGAGAGGCGGCGGGTAGGCGGCAGGCTGGCGGCGGGCGCCGTTGGCCGAGGACCTTCGAAATTAATTGGTGGCGGGCACCGCCGTGTTGGTGGCGGGCGCCTCCAGTTCCGTTGCGCTCCTTTTTTGCCTACCTGCAGGTTAGTCCAACAAAGAAACAAAGGAAAAACAGAAACAAAAACAACTAAGCTAGAAAAAGAAAAAAGAAAGGAAGTACCTAGGCCGGGTTGCCTCCCGACAAGAGCCTTATTTAACGTCATGGCTCGACATTTAGCATAAATTGACAAGATTAGACATTGTCAATGCCCTTAACAACCTGTCAAAAGCCTGTGAACACATCTCACAAGAAGATAAGTAACACAATGATAAATTGAAAGTGAATATTATACCATTCAAAAATTGTTTCAACTTATCAAACCTTTGTGCCCAGTTTTTTTGAGATGGCATATGCTCAAACAAATTCAACGCAAGTGGTGATGTCAGAAAATACTTACAATATGGGTCAAAGTATTTATCACCATTACCACTTTCTTTAAAAATGAACTCCATATATTTTTCATCTTCCACCTTGTGTTCTAGACTTGTTTCCTCATCTTGCAACTCCATAAGCTTTGGATGTGAAAACGTGGGGAAACTGAAACATGGGATTTCAAGGCCCAGCATAGGGCACAACATGATAGCGGGAGCCTTAACAGATATGTCTGGTTGATTTCCTCCCTCGTGGTTGTCAACTTCATCAGCAAGGAAGTCATCATGGTCAACAAAATACTCTTCTTCCAAAACCACAGAAGGCTCAAACTCATGACTCCACATGGGAGAAGATGATTTAGGCTCCCTAGGCTCTGAAAGTATCTCTTTGTCAGCACAGACTTCCCTTGGCTCTATGATGATCTGCTCAACTTGACTTATAGGTGAGAATACATATTGGGCATCAAATTCATCTTCATAACCCACATCAAGTGTCTTAGATTTCTCCTCAACTTGTATCTTGGTGTTTGACTAATGATTGTTTGATTCCAATGCGATCCCACCGTTCCTTTCACACAACTCAAAAGGACATGGGGTTGTGGAATGAAAACATGAAGAACATGACTCAAATTGCTCCTTGATCAAAGTATCCGTCAATGTAGAGTGATCCTTATTCAATGTATCGGTCAATGTAGAGAGATCCCTGATCATATCCTCAAGAGACGTATCAACCGGTTGTGGCCGTTGGGAAGATGACTCAACATGAAAGCTCTGATAGCTCATGAAACATAAGAAATCCCAACATTCCTCGCATCCCATATATAGCAGCCTCTCATTGCTCATGTAGTCAGCCAATCCCCTTGTCTCCAGATTCATACCATGAATAACTCCAATGTTGACCTACCCATCATTGTATCGAAATCCCCATGTACCAATTTTGAACACATGGTCTTGAAATCTTAGAAAATAATCATGGAAGTGTTCATCCTGCAACTGTCTACACTCGAACAAAGCCATATATTAGTAGCACAAGTGTTATGAACCGTAAGATAGGTTCACAACACCAAGATTGGCACACAAATCATACAAAAGACAATTATTGCCTCCCTGGCAACGACGCCAATTTGATAGCGGTGAAATGCTCGTGCAAATCACGATTATGCAAAAGAATCCAAACTAACTAAGAATCGTAGTCTTTAGGAAGTCCGGGTCGAATCCACAGGGAGACAGATATATCGTTTTATATGAGTTTTGTGTCAAACAAGTAACTGAGGGGGGTTTTGTATTTGTAACTAAATCTAAGAATGCAAAACTAACAAAATAATAAAGATTATGAAAAACAATAATTAAGAAGATAGCTTAGGCAAATAAATATCAACAATCGTACGACAAGTTGATCATTGATTTCACCTCAATATCACATGCAATGGATTTTCCAATTCCTTTTCAATTCTAACTAACAGCACAACCAGATACTATTAGTTCTAACTAATTAAACAACCATGTAACCATCAATGATTCAGTTTAATAGCAACAGTAAGGCTAAGAATATAATAGGATATAATTATAGCATAAAACAACCAGCTTTTACCCTAGAATACAAATCAAATCTCTTCTGCATAAGACTAGCACAACCATATACTATGACGATGCAGTTGCTACTCCGAAATAGAGACGCTCAACTAGTAACACTCTAGATCTAGCAATAGATCCAATAACAACAAACCCTATTTGATCAGGCTAGAAACTGTTGAAATAAATCATAGAAATTCAAGCAAGAGATAAGATTAAACCAAGCAATAGATAAGGAATTAGAAATCTCACAACTTTATTCAAAATGATGCTTCAATTGTTAATAGAAAATTAATATAAAAAATCTAAAAATTAATATAAAAATATGTAAATAAAAATATGTTTCATATTAATTCAAACGTTTTTGTATTTATGGATAGAAAATAAATATAAAAACCGTAACTGAGTCTATGGTGATTGAGATATTTAAATTTAGGAACAATACAACCTTTAATTGTCATATTTATATATAGAATATTAATATAAAAAATCAACGTAATTATGTATGAAAAGTTAAAAAATTATCATGTATAGAAAATTTATATAAAAAATTAATATAAAAAAATATATGATTAAAATATGTTTCATATTAATTAAGTTGTCATTCTTATAGAAAGAAAATTAATATAAAAATCCAAAAAAATATTTAAACTCCCGATTAAAAATACTACCCATGATAAATAAATAAACTTATCATAATTTTGGTTAGAACGTCAATATGAATAAATCCAAAAATTAATATAAAAATTTCGTAATTCAAAAAATGGATCATATTAATTACAAAGCTGTCATCCATATAAATAGAAAGTAATATAAAAATGAATCATAGTTCCGGATAGAAATTTATTTTACAAATTTTCATACAATTATGGATAAAAACTTAATATGAAAATTAAAAATTAATATAATTTTTTTTCATAATTATCTATAAAAATAATATAAAAAATTGAAAATGAATTTTAAAATCCATATAAAAAATATGGAACATAATAATTAAAAAATGTCATACTTATTGAAAAAATGATATAAAATAATTCTAGATTTAATATAAAAACTTATAATGTAAAATGTGATTCATATTATGTAAAGAAGTTTTCTTATTTATAGATTACAAATTAATACTTTTGAATAGAAAAATATTATTAAAAATATCAATAATTAATATAAAAATATATAATAAAAATATTATCCATATTAATTAAAAAATTCATAATTAAAGATAGAAAATTATGATAAGAAATTTTATAACTAAAAATATGGTGATATATCATTAAGATACTATCCTCATTTGTCATATATAAATAGAAAATTAAATAATTTAATATACATTATTATGGATAGAAATTTATAAAATTATCATTTCTTATATGTAGGAAGTTAATATTTAAAAATGCCAAAATTAATATAAAAATCCTTGATTAAATATATATTCCATATTATTAAAAAAATATTATCATAATTTCATATAGAAAATTAATATAAAAATCCAAAATGAAAATGAAAATTCATGATTAAAAATATGGTCTATATTATTTAAAAATATAATCATACTTATGGATAGAAAGCTAATATAAAATAATCCTAAAGTTAATATCAAATTTTTATTTAAATATATGGTCCATAATAATAAAAAATTTATCATACTTATATATAGAAAATAACATAAAAAATCATGCTTATAGGTAGGGCTGGGCAAGAAAAACTATAACCAAAAAACCGACAAACCGATCACTTTTTACGGTTAACTGAACCGAAACTATTTTTTTTATCGGTTATGGTTAATCAACCGATAGATTTAACCGTTCAACGGTTCAGATACGGTTATTAATATTTTCGCGGTCCGTTAACTGATGAACCGATAATATGTTACTTTTGAGGTTAATTTTTGACCCAAGCCTCCTATAGTATATTTAACTTATAATATAAAACTAAATAGATATAATGTGTACGATATAAAACTAAATAGATCAATGAACTAACCTTATAATATAATGTGTACGATATATATATATATATATGGTGTATATAATGCATAGAGAAAAATACATTAAGGCAAATTTAAAAAAAAATTACGTGTACGATAAAAAGTTATGTAGTATAAGGTTATGTAGCATAAAATTAGACTGATAAAAAAAATAAATAGAGAAAAATTACAATATTATATATAATAGATAGAGAAAAGCTACATTTAGGTAACTTTCGAAAAAAATTACGTGTAAGATAGATATATATATATATATATATATATATATATATATATATATATATATATATATATATATATATATGGATAATAAAAAATTATATGGATAGAGAATTAATGTGTATATATAATATAAAAGAATTCATTATTAAAAATAGGGTGATTGGGATATAAAATTTTAATGATAAAATTGTCCTTAACTGCTTCAGGTTAAAAATATTAATAAAATATTATTATTAATATATGGATAGAAGATAATTACATATTATAATATGATGAACATGAACAAAGATAAAAATAATGGGTAGTGATAAAAATTTATCCAATCTCATCGTAAATTGATAAAAAAAAATTATTAAATAAGATGAGTGTATGAAATTGGAAATTACATAATGTGATTGGATTAAATAATATATATATATATAATTAATTTAAAAAATTATTATTAGAAATATGGTGTATCTATCTTATATCGACATATTGAAATTGATAATCATACCATAATTAAATATTAGAATATAATGTAATAATGAGTAGAGATAAAAATTTATCCATAGAATATAATGCAATAATAAGTAGAGATAAAAATTATCCAAGTACATATAAAATTGATAAAAAAAATATTAAATAAGTTGAGGGTATAATTGAAAATTCCATAAGGTGATTGAATTACATAATATATAATTGATTAAAAAAGCATTATTAAAAATAGGTTGGCTGTAATATAAATTCATAATGACGAATCTGCCCAAAAGTGCTTCAGGTTTAGAAGATACTAGTTTATGACCCGGGCCTTGCTCGGGAACCTTAAAATTATCTTTATAATATATTAATTATATATGAATGTTTGATTGATGATTTAATTTTTGTATATGTATTGACAACATTTTATATTTCTTCTTTTGTTGCAATGTCATGATGGTTTGAAATGATTTTTTAATACTTTGGTAATATCATTCAATATTACTCCCTTAGCATGTTGACTTGTAGAGTTTTAGATCCATTATTTATGTATGTGATTTTAAAGTAAAATAATTTGAACATTGAAAGATTGTATGAAAGTAAAAAAAATATAAAAACGTTTTCCTTATTAAAGAATAACATAGTGTTAATTAAAGTACAAAATATAAATTTTTTTACTTATTAAAGAATCGCAGAGTGTTAATTAAAGTACAAAATATAAAAATATTTTACTTATTAAAGAACGACATAGTGTTAAGTAAGGCATAGAGGATTCATCATGGCATCTTGTATATGCTTATAAAACCTACAATAACGAACATCTTTGTCAAATATAACGAATGATGCAACGGTCGTTCCATCATTAACAACCAAAGTAACTTTAAACCTGTCATGAAATATAATAATCTAAATATATATGACATAAACATATTTAATGTATTTTATATACCTTGAAATCACATATTTGACAATACGCTCGCACAATGTTATCAGAATCCCGATCCGATTTTACGATTCTAGCGATCCTACGATCCATAATACACGGAACGATCCACGATCCCAACTAGGATCTTATTGGAGTAGGATCTTAAATGATTTAGAATACAATCTTGATCCGATCTCGATTTTACATACGATTTTAACGATCCTATAAGCGATTCTAACGATCCTACAAACGATTCTAACGATCCTATAAAATAGTAATTTTAACTATATAGTATTAATAGTTTTACGATAAACGTATCATCTCCATTAAAATAGTTGACTAGTTCATCCTACAACATTTTTAATAATCAAATTAATAAGGTTTATTATTTTCTTACTTCATATATAACAAAATATGCAATCTATTAGGTTATTCTTGCATACTTTTAGTTATAATTTAGGATCTTACGATTCTGCGATCCGATCTTACGATCCGATCCAAAAGACCCCTAACGATCCAACCTAGAATCCCGATTCTGATAACCTTGCGCTCGCAACCACTGCACCAAAATTCATCATCATATCGTTTTACCTTTTTTTTTGCATTGTTTACATGAATTATAGTACCATCCAAAAGAATCATCAATAACCTCTGCAATGCCAATAGTAACATATTGACCCTTCTGAAAAAAATATAAAAGGAGATTCATTTAGTTAATCATTCTTAATGATATTAAAAAATATTCAAACTAAGATGACTAAATTAAATTTGACAAATATATTAGTTTTGAAAAAATTAATAGATTATCAAGATATAATAAAGTATTAATGTAAATACCTTTTTTATGTCGAGTATCTCATCAATTGTCTTCCAGAATTTAATATCTAAGAACTGAATAGGAGATGATGCACTCAAAATAGGAGTTATCTTCTTTAGATTAGATGAATTAAAATAATGTTTAAAATAATATTTAAATTAAAACATCAATAAATTAATCATTAAAATTAATATCTTAATCAATGTTTTAATCAATAAATTTTTACCTATATTTGAATCCAACAATGTCTGAAATGAGAGGATCATCAATAAAAACTCTAGTAGGACCACGTGTTGTAACCAATTTCCCTTGCACTACATAAAGAAAGTAGTATATTATAGATTAAATAAAATAATAATACTTAAATAATAAATAATTGTTATATTGTACATAAAACTTACCTTTAAAATTTTTCACTCTTGCAAATTGTATGATTATAATGGCTGGATCATCGATAGTGCTACCAATATAAGGAGTAAATTGATCAACATATATAAGAGTCACACATAATACATATGATGACATCGTTCCTACATAAAATTTAAATTAAATTGTATGTATAAAATCATAACAAAATCAGTATAACCATATTTCAAAACAAAATCATATTTAAAAACAAAATTTGTTATCGTACCCATAGTTATACGATAATATAATAACAAACGTGTTGTAACTTACTAAGTATTTTTCATCAAGAGTTTTTTGTTGATCTTATCAAAATCAACAAAGTCAAAAGCATTATGTGGCATAGAATTGTGTTCTATTATTTTGACATTTGTTCTCTTGAAAAAAAAGGATTTTGTGGGGAAAATGTGTAGGACGAAAACCACCAACAATACTGATTAAAGAAAAGTTTGATAATAAGAATGTCATCTTCTCCAATATGTAAAAATCTGTTAGAAATTGATGTATACATAAAGGCGTTAATTTTATGTCTTGGAAAAACACAAAAAAATTCAATTAATATATAGTTATTATACATATTAGAAATTTAGAATAGACTAATTATATTGGAAGAAAACCATTTGTAAAATAATGAATTTAAGGGGAAAACATTCTCATCTACAAAGATCATCTCTTTTCCAATAATTTGAGTCTTATCATGAAAGTTGACAACATCCCACGTATGTATGCAACGAACACGTAACTTCCAATTTGTCTACTTTTTCAAATCCAGATCAGGAATAAAATTTATAGTAGTAGTCATTGTTCAGCTGGAAAAAAAGTAACAAATTTAAGTTAAAAAACTTACATATAGTTCAATACTATAATAATAACACTTGTAATACTAAGAATAAATATGAAGACTAAACTAAAAACAAATCAAGAGTAAAAATTCATGACAATATCAATTGAATAGGATAAAACATTAACAAAAAAATGAAACTTGACGGTGAAGATGCTTGAATGGATGGCAATTGCATAGAAAAAAGAAACGTGAGGATGAAAAAAATATGTTCCAATTAACGTGTATAGGGTTAGTGGAGTATAAATATAGATAGAAAATTTCAAAATAAAAAATAATATAATATAAAGAAGATATTTACATAAAAATCCAAAAAAAATTAGGGAAAATATAATATAATTTTTTTTATCAAAATTTAATTTATACAAGTAATTATATCGATATTTAAAATTTTTACCTTTTTATAAAAATTTGATTTAATATAAATATTTTTTTATAAATAGATAAAAAGATAAAGATAAAATAATTTTCGTTATTTTTAATTAAAATTCGAATTAATTTTTTCCACATGAATAAATAGAAAGGAATTTAATTGGAAAAAAATAGTATAAATAATTTTTTTTAATATAAGGTGGGGTCAAAATTAATGTGGTGGTTAGAAAAGTTACAACTGCGCGCGTGTGCGTGTGTGTGTGTGTGTGTGTGTGATCATGTGTGCATATTTTTTCTTATCTTTTATTTTTTAATGTATCTTTTATAAATATAATAAATGTAAAGTACTTTCTTATCTATTTTGGTCAAATCTACTAATATTATTTTATCTTTATGTTTAGTTGGAGATAACTTTTTTTGCATAATCAACTATTTAAAATTTTTATTTTAATAAAGGAGTGATGTGGCGCAACGTGGTGGCAGAAATTGCTCCGGCTTTAGTTATTAGTAATAGATATATTGATATATTGATATATTGATTAATTGTGGACAACAATTATTATTAATTATTGACAATAATTATTGTCAACGTCAACAATTATTAACCACTGTCAACAATTATCGCCAATGCAACAATTGTCAACGACCATTTTTTGTTGGCAACTTATTGTCAAATTGTCAACTAAAAGGGATCTTATTGACAAAAAATTGTCAACAAAAAGATCTTGTTAACAAAAAATTTGTCAACAAAAAAATCTTGTGGACAAAAAAAATGTCGAACAAAAGGATCTTGTTTACACAAAAATATCAACAAAAGGATCTTATTGACAAGAAAATTGTCAACAAAAGGATCTTGTTGATAAAAAATTTAACATAATTAATTAAAGGAAGACTAACCTATTGTCAACAAACGAGAATCTCTTTGGACCTATTGTCAACAACCTATTGTTAACAAGTTGTTGTCAACAACCTATTGTCAACAACTTATTGTCAACACTCGTAAACAAATGTCAACATCAATAATTATTGTCAAAAAATTGTCAACAAAAGGATTTTGTTGACAAAAAATTGTCAATAAATTCCTTGTTGATAAAATATTGTCAATAAATTTCTTGTTGATAAAAAATTGTACAAAGAGTGTTAATAAAAAGGATCTTGTTGACAAAAAGTTGTCAACAAACAAAAACACTGTTAACAAACAAAAAAACTTTCAGCAATTAACATTTATTGCCAACAAATGCATTGTTGACAAAAAAAAATTGTCAACAAACAAAATTGTCGCTACGGAGTATTGTTTATTATGGAAATTGTATTCTTTTCCATGAAGTCTATGGAGTATTATTTATTAAAATAAACAAAATTGTCAAAATAAAATTTTGTTGACAAAATATTGTCAATAAATTTTTGTTGAATAAGATCATCTTGTTGGTAAAAAAATTGTCAACAAAAGGATCTTTATTGACAAATCTGTTCTAAAGAAAAGGATCTTGTTGACTACAAATTTGTCGACAAAAGAATCTTGTTGACTAAAAATTTGTTACCAAAAGGATCTTGTTGACAAAAAATTGTCGAACAAAATTGTCAACAAAAGGATCTTTGTTGAATAAAAAATTGTCAACAAAAGGATCTTGCTAACAAAATTATTGTCAACGTCAACAAACAATTATTTTCAACAACCGTCAACAATTGTTGACAACAATTATTTTCAACGTCAACAAACAATTATTGTCAACGAACGTCAACAAAAAAAATTGTAATTAAAAATTATTGAGAAAAAAAAAGTCTTGTTGACAAAAAAATTGTTTACAAAAAACTGTCAAAAATAAAAATTATTGTCAACAAAATATCTTGTTGTTAAAAAAAATATTGGCAAAAAAATGCCTTATTGACAAAAAATTTGTCAACAACTAACAATTATTGTCAACAATGATTGTCAACAATTGTCAACACATGAATAGAATCAAGGAAAGAGAACAAAATTGAAATAAAATGACAAATCAGCACAAAAGCCCTTCAAATCTATACTAACATAAAAGCGTATGCAACTTGTAATTTAGGCCGTTAATTTGGCTTTACTCATTTGCTAAACTATCGTGCGGTCTCGATCTTCCGGTTATCGTATCTCTCCACCTCCTCCTTCGTACTGCGCATTCAACTGATAAACAATCCTAGGGAGGAACCAGAACTGGACAGAATTATGACGGAGCGACGGACTCGGGAGAAAGAAATCGATTTCTTCATCGCTGGCTAACTTCTCTGCCTTGTCAAAGTCCACAAATTCGTCTGCAAAACTGAACTATTCGAACTTCTGGCTCCCAATTGAATTTTGTTTCCCTGTTTGTTGCCCATTCAGCTTATAAACAACCCTAGGGAGGAACCATAACCAGAGACCGAATCAGGACGGAACGACGATCTCGGGAGAAAGAATTCGAATTCTCTTCGCCGCCGGCACATCTTCTCTGCCTCATCAGTCTACAAATTCGTCTCCAATATCGGTTTGAACTTGTTGTTCTCAATTGAATTTCGTTTCCTAATGTCTTTAGGTCAACCGTGGTCCTGATATCTCAATTGAGAAATATCTTTATTTGAGGGATGAATTGAAGGTTTGGCAATGCATAGAAGGTGTTTGATGAAATGTCTTAAGGAAATGAGTGAAATTATTAACTTGATGTTTAAGGTTTGGCTATGCATAGAAGGTGTTTGATGAAATGTCTTAAAGAAATGAGTGGAATTATTAACTTGATGATTACAAAGGGTTCTTAATCAATTGATGCAATACTGTTCAAATATATTCTTTGGTGTCGTTTGTGGTCGGTATGTGGTTAAATTGGGTTTTCCTATCGGTGCGATCGTGTTGACATGGTAAAGTCCATTGAGTACTCAGAATTGGATACCAAGAAGCTGATGGAGGAACCCTTTCAGAGAGGGAGTGCTGATAACATCACCTCTGTCGTTGTTTGCTACTAAGAGGTGTTTAGCACAATGTTTTATGCACTATCAAACAGATAGAAAATGACTGGAATTGCTCACTGCTCTTCCATCAAAATAGGAACTTACTCCTAGGTAAGTGATTGATTTGGCATACAGTAAACTGAAATCACTTGTCTAGATTAAATTACTTTAAGTTACCAGGACTTGCATTTGTTGCTCATGACATTGTATCACATAGTATTCAGATTTTTTATATACTTCTTTATTGTGCTTCTTTAGGGAAAATTGTGTTCGTGTTCCTTTCCGTTATATCTTGGCTGAAGTTATCTTTACACGTACTGTTTCTCATTCTTCTCTTACATATTTATTGCGGTTTTATCTAATGGCGAGAAGAGAGGTATTTGGCCAAACTCATTCTCTATTAGTGAATTCTTGTGTGTCGTTGAAGATTTCAACTGTCAAAGAACAATACTCCTATGTGAAGACAAATTTATCAACGCAACTGATATCATTTCAAGATTTGACATTCTTTTACAAGAAAAGAAGATCGTATTCTGCTCACTAGTACTATCCTCTCAAATTTTCATGTGTTACTATTTTGAAATAGGCTTTTTCAATGGAACAATAGTTGGCTCCTGCAAATCCAGCAACCTGCTTTTTAATGCTGATGTTGGATTTGTTTAATTCTTCTCTCTATCACGTTGTAATTGGATAAAACAATCACTACATAGTAAAACCCTTGTTAAAAGCAACTCTCAAAGAGCTCCTTATGGGAAATTTTTAGACTAAAGAAAGTGTATACCTGAATTTTGGTCTTAACCGTCTTCCATGAAGTAGTATGTATGTAGCTATTTCCTAACGTGATCATTCTCTCTACAATAGTATGTCATCACTTTTGATAGAAAATGTAAGGTTGCAGAGGTTTTAGTGCACAACCCTCTTTTTATCCTTTTGTTGAAGCATGTAACAATAAGTAGAATTCTTTTAATATGGCTTTATCTTTTATAGTTTCATGAACCTAAATACTGACATGAGCTGTTCATCACCCAAGTGTTGCAATTACATTTACTAATAATAATATTCATCTTCCAGTGTTTAGGTATTGAGTTGCAGCTTTGCTAACTTACTTCATGGTGATTGAAGTACTTGCAATTGGATATTATACCTGCCTCAACTTTCTAGCAACTCCACCTCCAACTTCCTTAAATGTCATACATGGTAAAAGCTTCTCACACCCAATACCTTAGAAATGCTTTAAACTTCTGTCTTAGGTTTTGATGATAGTTTTTGCTCTTGTGCAAAATTGTGTTAATAGATGAGTACTATAGGGAACCACATAAGCGCTTGTTGTTAGATAGAGAAAAAGATCAACTAATTGAGGCTATTTCTAACATTGGCATTGATGCGATAAATAATATGATGTTCAGCGAAAGGCAAGAAAATATGTCTGACTTTACTATCAAAGCTTGCTCTATTTGATATTGCTCTTCTTTGACGTTCCTACAAAGCTTGCAAATTAGTGGCTCAAGGATTAAGATTGTTGGATGGATTTTGCTATCTCTAGCTTGATGTTTTTGTGTTTCAGTTGCTTCAGTGCAAGTTCTGTCATTTATTAGGAATTTGTTATCGAAAAAATGTAAGTTAATTACTTCCTATCCATACTTAAAATCTTTCTTGTTTGTTTCATATGATTTCTTACCTCTAATTTTAATAATTCTGGCATTGGTGGGAAGTAGTCTTATGAATAGCTTATAAGGTAGAAAAAAGCATTATAAATCCTTTTATTATTTGTGCAAAACAGAGCGTTTATCTTTAATCAAGATCACAACCTTTAATCATTTATAATCCTCTATATGCCTCCCGTTGTGCTCTGTTAATTTGGAGCTGGTGATGAGTAATGACATGTCATGATTTGCTTAAAATAAGAAAAAACTGATCTTGGAGTGTGTTTTTTTTATTTTAAGCAAATCAATCTTTCTGATGGATAATCTTTCACAACATATACATATGCAGGGGATCTACCAAGCTGTGCATTTGGCTTCAGCAATCATGGACTGGTATTTCTCTTACTATCAAGCAGATTTACAGCTTAGAATAACATCATTATTTTTTGCACTATACATTTTCAAAAAAACCTGTTGCTAAGAAGTTCTAAAATAAACAAGATAACAACCTAAGATCAACAAATTCACAATAGAACCTTCATTTTTTTATTGAAGGCTTTTAATCTGGATTCGGTGCCGCCTTCAAAAGCAGAGATTGAGGCCAGGGGCATTGCTAGGAACTTCATTTATAGAGGCCAAATTAAAGCAAAAAAACATTGGCGATGCGTTAAGGGTAACAATCTTGTTTGATCATGCTTTCCTCTTTCAGGAATTTGATCTGTCATGGGAAGTAGCAATGTGAAGAGAATTAGAGATATTTCAAAGCTTAGAATTTACCAATTTCCTTAGGTTCTTCCTCTTGCAATTTATTTTTATATGCATTTATATTTTCAGATAAATGTGCCTACTCCAAGGAGAGATCTTATCTTGACATTGCCTCTTTTGGAATGTGAACTGACTTGCTAATGTTCCATTCCTCTTATTGCTCTTTTGTTCTCAGGATGCTGGTCCAATGACAGATTCAGTGCGACCACACTCTTACATTGGTAATACTCGGTGTTTCTTCTCCCACTTGCATATGCCTAATGTTTATTAGCTGCTCTCAATTGATTTTTTGATTTGTTATTCTATAATAAACTCAAAGCTCATTCTCTTTTTCTTCCCAGATGAACAACTTCTACATAATCAAATCTTATTTCGAAGGGTTCACTGTCATTTTGTTGCAGTGCTTTTGTGATACTAATGATGCTTCCTTCAATGATTTTTTTAATGGTAAGGGTTTAACTTTGTTTTTTAGGAGGACCAATCTCAATTTCAGCTATGTAAATGGTTTATTTCGAAGTTGTAGATTCCATTGTCTTTACCTACATTTAAATTGCATCGATGATGTAAATACCATTATTTCAGCTTTGGATTAATTAAATTAGTGTTTATATGATAAATGAATTTAGGATGGAGTGTGACCATTTCCCCGAGAACTAAGAGATAGATCAGTTAACATTTCATTAATATAAGATATGGTATGCCTATTCTTAATTTATTGTGTTGATATTAAGATCCCTTGTCAATGGGGTTCATGGTCAAAGGAGTTGCAGGTGCAAAGAATTTAGTTGTCTTATGCTAGTTGATTGAGTTTGATAACATTAGTTAACATTTCATTAAAAAGTCTATTGTGTACGGAGTATGAAATTTGGTGATAATGACTATAGTAAGCTTCACATTATAACCAAATATGTGCATAAGTGAGGAGTATAGACTAATCTCATATCACCGCGCAAAGCGCGGCTCAATTGCTAGTATTGAAAATATGCATCTATAGGAAGAATTGTGACAAATTTATAAATCAAGGAGCCACACCATTTTCAACAGCAGGGCTTATGTTTTAAAATGATGTTTATCTTACAGTAGAGAAAGTGGCCTAGTGACTGAGCTGAATCTCTCTCCACCACCTACCTTCTTTTCCAAATCCATAAAACTCTATGGACAACACTTGTACAAACATTTTTTTTTTGAGTGAACTTGTACAAACATTTAATATAACTAAAGCTCAAATTAAAGTAAGTCAGTACGTCACTCATTCTATATCTAGTCCATCTCTGGGTTCAAAGCAAACAAACAAATTGGAGAATAATAACTATATTTGAACAGTGATTAATTAGTGCTTGATTCTTATTCATCAAAGTTGCCCTTTTTGCTAATATTATATACTTCACATGCAGGGGCGTAGGCAAAAACTTATCATTGTGGGGGCCAACAAAATTTTCCAACATAACTAATGTACGTTTCGAGAAAAATGTAAAAATAAAAAATACAAATTTAGATAAAGAAGAGAACATATTTTATAGAGGATGGACTAGAATATTTCAAAATACAATTACATTAAGAAAACAATAGTTTATAATGACAACTTATATAATTATGAGTTATGTTTTAAAATACATTTAGGTTAAGAAAACAAATTTTTGTCAAAATACAAATTAATTGAATCTATAAATATTAAAAGCTCGTAACTAAAAAATAAAACTCAAACTAAAACCCTTGTGCTAATAATAAATTGTATGATTCGATCGAGATATCCCTACAATAACTTATTGTTTCAAAGTTTTCGGTTTCAATCACATTATGAAAGTAGGAAGTTTAGCAAAAGATAAAAGCATTCTAACTAATTAAGTAAATGACTTGTTAGAAGTGGTTTGTATATGCCGAATCTTCAAACGTTCATAACTTTTTGCTCAAATGTCAGAATGAGGCGTATAATATATCAAATCGAAGCTATTTACAAGAGGAACATATATACGGAAAAAAAATTTGGATTGGGGGGGACATGGCCCCCACCCGCCCCCAAATAGATCCGCCCCTGTTCACATGGCAGAAAAGTAAGGAGACCAAAATGGCAATAATACACGAACAACAACAATTGTAAAAAGATCCTGCTCCAAAATGGCTAAGATTCACACCAAGTGAATTAATTCAAAAAGACTGATGACATATTTTGTTAAATGTCATTTAGCAAGCAAGGGGGAAGATGATCTCTTGACAAATCATCCCTTGATTCGAGGCCTCTTCTCAGCATTCAATTTCTGCACCTCGTACCTTATTTTGTTTGAAAACAACCTAGTTCTTGATACGCTATATTTGTTATTTTTTCAATATTTTCCTTCTTTTTATTTAGCGATTTGATTTTATCTTTTAAGTAAGGTTATCTTTTAATATTTCAACAATTAGAGTTTCTTGTTAGCTAGATATTAGAGTATTATAAATACTCGTTTAAGTTGTTATCAAAGAAATCAATGAATTAATAAAATTATCTTTTGCCCTAAATTTGTCTCTCGTTCTTCTTCCCGTGGCAACCAACCACGTTTATCGAGCCAAACCCACATCGGGTGCGTGTCACCCCCTTGACCAACAAGGGTTCCAATACGAATCCACACCGGGTTCGTATCAATTGGTGCTTTCATTTTGAACACTATGTCTAACCCTAACGGAGGAGTTTCCGATCCGGTTTCAATCACAGAGATCCGTGATATGCTCTTGCAATTGAAGGATGACATGCAAAACACCCGCAGAGATCTTGAAGTTCATCGACGTTGGACAGATCTACTTTTTTCTATCCTAGGAATTCCTCTGGACGATGCGACCACGACGCCGCGAAACCCTACCCCAGCGATTGCGCCCGCGGCAACCGAGCCCGCGCTCGCGGCGACTGAGCCCGCGGCGACCGAGCCCGTGCCCGCGACAACCAATTACGCGCTCGTGGCCGCCACCCATTCCCTTGGTACCGAACCGGCAGAGGTCGTTACCGACCCGGCCCCGTGCCTCGTACCTGCTGCCTGCCCGCACCTGCTGCCGCCGCGTTCTCCAGTAATTTTGGGCTCGGGAACTTCTTTTTCGGAGTCTGATTCAACAAAGGGAGACCGGAATCGACTCGGTATCATGTCAAGGACCTTTGTCGCGGAGTTCGATCTGAGTCCATGGCTTCTTCGTGACCATGGGGGTCCACAACACTTTGAGTTTAGGAAGCGGAATCAAGCGTTGATACATATGCCATGGGACCTTGGCGGATTAAACTCCAAGATTGGTTTCATGCGTCTCCTCCTGATTTCCGACTTGCGGACAAGTCGATTCTCAACGGGGGAGAATTGATACGCTAGGATTATATTAGGATAATTAATTATATTTGTTATATTTTCCATATTGTCCTTCCTTTTATTTAGCGATTTGATTTTATCTTTTAAGTAAGGTTATCTTTTAATATTTCAGCAATTAGGGTTTCTTGTTAGCTAGATATTAGAGTATTATAAATACTCATGAATTAATAAAATTATCTTTTGCCCTAAATTTATCTCTTGTTCTTCTTCCCGTGGCAACCAACCACGTTTATCGAGCCAAACCCACATCGTGTGCGTCTCAACCCCCTTGACCAACAAGGGTTCCGATACGAATCCACACCGGGTCCGTATCAGTTCTTCTCTTCTCTTTGTACCTCAACACTCTGGCTTCTCTTCCTCCATCGCCTCCTCTTTGAATTTATAAATTGTAAGACATGAAAAGATCAGATCAGATCTGGATACTATTGATGGATGCAGGGCAAGGAGCCATTTGTGCGCTACTCAATCGAAGAAGCAACATCAACACAAATCTGATCATCGGAAGTGCATCCAACAACAACAATTTCAGGCGAGTACCAGGAGAGAGGTCGCCGGAGAGGAGGAGGTAGGAGGCGAAGGGAGAGCAAGTATCGACTGAGGGTTTCTGATTTTACAGAAAAGAAAGTCGGAGAAAGGGAGTTATGTCTTGTTAGGAGGTTATACGCATAATAAAAACCTAAGCCTCTACTAACATGTAATTACAAATATAAAATAGGATATATGGGCCAATTCCCTCAATTACATAAGGTCTTAGGTTCTCGACCCCTTGGGTTGTGTATCTTCCTACCTTTTTTTTCTTCTTTGTTCCCCATTGGCCTGAGGCCAAATTTAATTGGGTTAAAGCATAAACAAAGAGGAAAATAGAGTAGGTCAATATTTTGGCCCGCTCGTTATTTTACTTTGTTGTTATTATTATTTTAGAATTTGTCTTTATCAACTATTAAAATTTACTTATTGTTTACAGAATAATTTTATTGACAAATTTTATTTAATTTTTTTTAAAGATGGAATTTTGATATCGAGTGTGACAAGATAAAAAATCCTTTACTTTAAAAAAAAATTCTATAAAATATCGGGATATTACATGTTATGCAAGAAGAACTCCATCAGTTTGAGAGAAATAAAGTTTGGCACCTAGTTCCCCGACCTAAGGATAGAATAGGGATTGACACGAGATGGGTGTTCAAGAATAAGCTAGATGATACGAGGATTGTTGTGAGAAACAAAGCTAGACTTGTGGTCAAGGGATACACTTAGCAATAAGGAATAGATTATGATGAGACATTTGCTCCCATGGCTCGTCTTGAGGAAATCCATCTCTTGATCACATACTATGCTCATCTTAGATTCAAGCTGCAACAGATGTACTTCAAGAAAGCATTCTTGAATATGATACTAAAAGAGGAAGCTTTTGTTGAAGAAACACCAAGTTTTGAAGACGTCACCCACTCAGACAATGTTTACAAGCTTACAACTGAATCTGAAATATCCGTCTTCCAAAATCCTCCAACTCGTTCTCCTCTCCTCTCCTCTCTCTCCTCCCTAAACTAGGATGCTTGCAGGATAAGAAGACTAAAGCTAGACAAGGGTTTATATAGAAAGACTACTCCTATTCCTAAGGAAATAAATCTTCTAAAAGAGATATCCCTTAAGGAAACTATTTAAAAGCATAAAGATATATGATAAAAGCATTAATTGCGCCGACTTGGATCATTCGCTACCAACATGGGGACCTCGATACCGACCTTAGTACCCTCGCTACAGACCCTCCCAACCTCGTTATCGACCCCCACAGGGTCGTTACCGACCCCCTTCAACCTTGTTAATAGCCTTGTAACTGAGATATCTCCTTCGTTAGGGGGTTGTTAGCCTTCGTTTTTGTTTTTATTCTTCATCCTAAGGCTTGGTAACAGGTCTCTTAACTTCCTTCATGGCTCAAACTTGATCTTCATGTCTCTCTTGGCTTTGTTCCTTAAGTGCTTTTCTCGGCTTTGCTCCTTACTTCTAAAGCCTCTCCAAAACAGCTTCAAAAACACCACCAAAGCTTATGTAGAATCCATATCTTAAGGAAATACGAAAACCTACACAAACGACTCCAAATAAAACACAAAACTAAAGAAAAAGACTTAGATACACAAAAACACACCCTAAAAACATGACTAAAAAGGCGGATATCAAAATACCCCATACTTAGAATTGCTTGTCCTCAAGCAATCACCAAGACGTCAACCAAAACCATCATCACATTCTTCAAGTCAATGCCTTTATCAAAAAGCAACATCATAACCACGTCTTCAAGATCTTCGATATTTGCCTTCAATTCACGTCGGCAACCTGACTGACATTGGCGACTCTGCTCACAAACCCGAGGTCGTCCACGTGACAAACATTTGTAACCATCAAAATTAAAGCTTCCAACTTTTGTAACAGCCTCTCTTGAGATCAATCTTTGAGAACAACACGGCTCCATGCAATTCGTCTAACATGTTGTCAAGGCAAGTCACATCCTTCTTCGGCACCAAGATAATTGGCACGACACAGGTACTTAGGCTTTGTCGAACGTACCCCTTTTCCAAAAGTTCTTGGACTTGGCATTGAAGCTCTCGAGTCTCCTTAGGTTATGCCCTATATGCTGCACGATTGGGAAATAAGGCACCGGGAATAAAGTCGATGTGATGCTCGATCCCTTGAATAGGCGGCAAGCCATTAGGAAGCTCGTTGGGCATCACATCTTTAAACTCATGCAAGATAGACAAGATACACTCGGGTAAAGTATTATCTAAAACAGGGGTAGTGGTGAGTAATGGATACAAAAGAAACAAGGAAGACTTCCTTGAAGAGAACGAGACACGTCACGGCCGAGCACGCTCGGATTCGAGGCGCGCGGTTCCACCACATTCAAGTGGTGCCATGGAAATGTAGTGTCACGACTTCCACCTTCTCATGTTCTTCATATTGACAATGTCTTAGCAGGTGCTCGGTACCCTACAACTAATCAATAAACTAGTGTTGATCTCGTACCATGTACGGATAATAACAGAGAATAAAATAACTTTTAACAATTTGTCTATCCTATGCAGATATAGAATAAGGATCTGGATTTAGTAACTAAAAACCTCACCCCAAGAAAAAAAGATAGTACAATACAAGTATGCAAATAAATGAAAGTATGCAAATCAATGATAATATAGGATGGATTCAAAACTTGGTCAATGTGCATTGATCAATCATTGCTATACAAATTGGAAATATGAGTTGAGAAAAATGCCAAAAGGGAAAGAGAGGATAAGAATGAGACTATTTTTCCACTTGCTTAGAGAGCAAAATATTATCTCTGAGGATGATGATCACATAGATGATGCTATAAATAGAGATGGAGCATGGAAAGATGTGGAGGTTATAGATAATGGAAGAGTGGATATATATATTTAAGGAAAGTGGGAAAGTGGGTATATGTTTAATTTGGCCCAAATTAAAATCAATTAGTATAATTTTTTCATTAATTGACATGTGGCACAAATTTTTACACTAACATGGGTTTTGCTTTAGTATTGTACTAGAGTAGATGTGTCAGGGTCGTAATTACCATAGAAGGGTTTGAACTTTACCTTAAAGTCTCGGCCTGATACATGATTTGGACTCTCTTGTCTACAATGATCATAGGCACGATCGGGTTTGTCACAATGTGGGTGCCGGTCTCGGTCATGTTCGCGCCTAAATACAGTGTCGTCATCGCTAGGGTCATCGCCTTCATGGCCTCGCCTTGGGGGTTGTCCCCCGATGCAGGTCACACCGCGACGCGCCTGCACGAGAGGCATGCCCAATGGCGCGTGCAGACGAAGATACGTTGCTCGGTTCTTGGCCAACCGAGGTGGTGGGATCCAATTCCGCGGATGCTCTTGTAATTACTCAACCTCTTCCAAGGGCGGGTGATTGAATCTATCTTCCTCGGAATCCTCATCAAACTCCCCAAAGGAGTCCTCAAACTCTGAGTAGGGCAGGGTTTCAACACATTAGTTCGCTTGGAAGTCTTCAACTTCGAACTCTTCGAAATTATAGTGGTTGTATTTTTTGTTTTTGATGCCTCGGAGTCGAGTAATTAGGCACCATTGTGATGCTTGGTGCGACAGGGTTGGCCGATTGGTCTGCAACTTGGTAGCCCACTTCTTAGCGCCACTAGAATGAAAACATCGATATTCCTCCTCAGAATCAGACTCGTCACCAAACGACACCTCGTAAACCTGATTGTTAGAGGACTCAACACTGTCAGGATACGAATGGTGTTGTCGGCGCTACTTTGTGACCCGTGTAAGCCAAATCATTGTGAAGTGTGTGGATCTCCTTGATGGACTCCAATATGTTCATTGCACCGTGTTGGGGCGACACTTGGACTTGAGTCTTTCCCTTCTCTTCAGCCTTCGCGAGGGCGCTTTGGTCTGCGTCGTCGTCTAAGACACTAGGATTGGCCCCGATGCACTTGGATTGGGTCGTTGCCTCGGCGAGCAACTTTTCAATCTCCCAAAAGCTGGCAAGAGGGTCTTTTTCGACACCGTGAGAAGAGTTGTTGGGTTTAGATTCTTCACGTTGTACTCTTGGTCCTCCTCATTTTTGAATGCCGAAAGTGTACCTATGGTAACACTAGTCATAGAACAAGTCAAATGTTCTAAATCAAAAGCCAAAAATAGAGATTGAGAAGGTTTAACTCACATCGACCCTACAATTCAAAGTCACACAAACAAGGTATGAGCGATGTCGAGTGGGGTGGCTTAAGGCTATCTTGAATTAAGTCAAGTAAAGATCAATCAACACAATCACAAGTAAGAGATATGCAAAGAAAAGAAGGAAAGAAAGATATGAGATGCTCGACCAAAGAAGATAGGAGAGATATGAGATATATAATGAAGTGATATGTCGAACAAGAAAGGAAGGATAGAGATAATCAAATCTTGCCTTATTTTGGCTTGAGATCCGATCAAGAAGATATTTTTCATATATTCCATTTTCTTTTTTTGTTTTTTTATCAAATAAACGCAAGAAAAGAAAAATTTTGCAACCTAGATGAACACGACATTTGAAGATGGTTGATTCTATGATTCAAACATGAAATGGAAAGGGAGAAAAAATCATGTAAAAATTTGAATGAAAGGGTAAGATGAGACTTACACGATCCCAGGATCTAATGCAGTTGATGTGACCTTGACTCCGAAAGGATCCAACAACACCGAAGGATCTTGCATTTACCGTGGTGTGGTAGGTCTCAATTGTAGCATTGCGAAATGGATTGACTTGCAATTTGAGGTTCTCAAACTTTAAGAGATAAGAAGTGCTTCATCCAAGGGAGGACTGACCGATAAGAAGTAGATTTGAGGGGAGTTATGACGCACGAATGAGAAGTAACAGAGCAATCTCTCAACTCTAGTCTCGTATTCAAAGCATTTGTAACCTAATACCAGTGTTCGAGTGACCTTTTTATAGAAGAGGCACACCAAACCCTAGGTACAAAGAGAGGGGTGGCGGAATGGGCCCTTTATCAATGTTCCCAACTTACACGATCCCAGGTACGTCGTCGGGTTCAAAAATCAGCTCCTTGCGCCCTTTATCAGCTTGGCGCTTGTATTGCAATGTTCGCCTCTCCAATTGAAGACGAGTATCCTCATGAATCTGCTTAATATACTCAGCCCGGTCCCGTCCTTCACGACTCTCTCGATCGGACATAGCATAAGGCGCTAAATCAAGTGGTGTAATGGGATTGCGCCCATACACCACCTCAAAAGGCGTCTTCTTTGTAGCGGAATGAATGGACCTATTGTAAGCAAACTCAATGAAAGGAAGACACTCTTCCCACCTGCGCAAATTAGTTTTCAAAATAGAACGCAACAAGGCACCAAGGGTACGATTAACGACCTCGGTTTGCCCATCCGTTTGCGGGTGGCAAGTAGTAGAGAATAAGAGCTTGGTTCCAATCTTGGACCAAAGAGTCTTCCAAAAGAAACTTAGAAATTTAACATCACGGTCAGAAACAATAGATTTAGGGACCCCATGCAACCGAACCACATTATCAAAGAACAAGGTGGCAACATTAACAGCATCATCGGTTTTGTGGCAAGCAATAAAATGTGCCATCTTAGAAAATCTATCTACCACCACAAAAATAGAGTCCCTACCCCTTTTTGTCCTAGGCAACCCCAAAACAAAGTCCATAGAAATATCCTCCCATGGGGCACTAGGAATAGGCAAAGGGGTATACAAACCGTGAGGGTGCACTTTAGACTTTGCACGCACACATGTAGCACATGAAGCACAAAAGTTCTCTACCGACCTAAGCATGTGAGGCCAATAGAAATGTTCCCTAAGCATATGCAAAGTTTTCATGACACCAAAATGTCCCATGAGGCCGCCACCATGGGCCTCTTGGACAAGCAAACGCCTAACCGAACCACTAGGCACACACAAGCGAGTTCCCTTAAAAAGAAACCCATCATGCAAATAAAATTGATCCCGACTTCCCCCCTTCAAACAAGCATGAAAAATATCACTAAACTCAGCATCATGAGCATACAACTCCTTCATGAAAGAAAATCCAAGCAATCGTGCATCTAGTAAGGATAAAAGAGCGTACTTCCGGGACAACGCGTCGGCGACGACGTTGTCCTTGCCTTTCTTATGCTTGATGACATAGGGAAAGGATTCAATGAACTCAACCCATTTGGCATGCCTCCGATTCAGTTTTGCTTGCCCTCTCAAGTACTTCAACGCCTCATGATCGGAATGGATAACAAACTCCCGAGGCAAGAGATAGTGCTCCCACACCCTTAGCACTCGAACAAGAGCAAGTAGCTCTTTGTCGTACGTGGGGTACTTGAGCTCGGCACCTCCAAGCTTCTCACTATAATAGGCTATGGGACGTCCCTCTTGCATAAGCACACCACCGAGCCCAATTCCCGACGCATCACACTCAATCTCGAACATCTTGCCAAAGTCGGGAAGAGCTAACAACGGCGCGTGTGTCAACTTAGCCTTAAGGGCTGCAAAGGCCTCTTCTTGCGCCTCTCCCCACATAAATGGAACATTCTTCTTGGTGAGGAAGGTCAAAGGCGCAGCCAAGGTACTAAAATCACGAACAAACCGGCGGTAGAAACCGGCTAGGCCAAGGAAACTCCGGACTTGTGTCATAGTTGTCGGTGTGGGCCATTCTTGAATCGCCTTCACCTTCTCTTCATCTACTTCAAGTCCATTCCTACTCACAACAAAACCAAGAAATACCACGTGATCCGAACAAAAGTGGCACTTCTTGAAGTTAGCAAATAGGCGTTCCCGTTTCAAAGCTTCAAGCACTTGCCTAAGGTGCTCGACATGGGATGATAAATCGTGGCTATAAATCAAAATATCATCAAAGTATACAACCACAAACTTACCAATAAAAGGGCGGAGGACGTGGTTCATCAAGCGCATGAAAGTGCTCGGAGCGTTGGTTAATCCGAAGGGCATAACCAACCACTCGTATAGGCCTTGCTTGGTTTTGAACGCCGTCTTCCATTCATCTCCCTCCTTCATCCTTATTTGATGATATCCGCTCTTGAGATCAATTTTGGAGAAGAGACTCGCCCCATGCAGCTCGTCAAGCATATCCTCAAGTCTCGGAATCGGGTGACGATACTTGATAGTAATATTGTTGATCGCTCGACAATCAACGCACATCCTCCATGTGCCGTCCTTCTTAGGCACAAGAATGACGGGCACGGCACACGGGCTGAGGCTCTCACGCACATATCCCTTATCAAGGAGCTCTTGGACTTGCCGTTGAAGCTCCTTAGTTTCCTCCGGATTGGCTCGATAGGCTGGACGGTTCGGTAGAGTGGCACCGGGGACAAAGTCGACTTGATGCTCGATTCCCCTAAGCGGTGGTAGTCCCGGTGGCACCTCTTCTTGGAAAAGCTCCTCAAAGTCCTGCAAAAGAGTAGATATGGAAGGAGGAAGATCAACTAATTCTTGGGAAGATAAATAAGATTCTTGAAAAACAAGTAAAACGCAAACGCCACTTCCCTTGAAAGTATGAATAATCTCCTTCGGTTTGGCCAAAAGCAAGGGCGTAGAAGGGCCGCCTAGAGCTAGCTTCTTGTCCTTCTTTCCCTCTCAAAGCGCATGCTTCTTCCTTTGCTCCTTCGCTGCGTGGTCCAACATGATTTCATGGGGGGTCATCGGGTGCAACGTCACCTTCTTTCCCTCCATTTGAAAGTGATACTCGTTGGAGACTCCATCATGAATAGCTCCCTTATCATATTGCCAAGGGCGCCCCAAAAGAAGATGACAAGCGGTCATCGGCACCACATCACACTCCACCTCATCCTTGTAAGGCCCTATAGAAAAGCAAATACGAGCCCTTTCCTTGACTTGGATCGGGGCATTAGAATTCAACCAACATAGAGGATAAGGTAAAGGATGGCAAGTAGTTTTCAAGGAAAAGCGATCCACCACCTCTTGACTAATAATATTACAACAAGACCCGCTATCGATAATCACACTACATACCTTATCCATAATTTTGCATCGAGTGTGAAAGATAACCTCTCGTTGGCTAGGTGTGGTGGTGTTCTCCGTCATGAAAAGCGTTCGTTGTACCACGAAGCACTCACCCTCCTCGGCGGTGACATGGAGGCCGTCTTCCTCAACCTCGGGGCTCTCTTCTTCCTCTTCTGCAGCCCCTTCTTCCTCATACTCGTACTCCCCTTGGGAGTTAAGAAGAACCTTCCGTTCGTTGGGACAATCCCGAGCATAATGCCCATGTCCAAGGCACTTGAAACACTTCACGTCGCTCGCCTTCACACCGCCTTCTTGCCGAGGACGTGGGGAAAACTCTTTCCTCGGTTGAGGAGTCGAGTCCTTCCTTATTTCCGGCTTCCTAAACTGAGTTGGTGGTGCCTTAGGAGCCGTGGATGCAGGCTGCCACGTTCGAGAAGTGGTTGAACTCGAACGCCGTTGAGCAAGTTGCTTGTAGATATGGTTGGTATAATGAAGCACTTGCTCAATATCGGTACCCCTACTAAAATGCTGCATACTCACCACATTTTTTAGTTCCAAATTTAACCCATTGACAAATTTAGAGATGACATACCCGTCGGGAAATTGTACTCGGGAACGGAAGATGAGCATACGCAGCTCGTTGTAGAACTCATCGGGAGTCCGGTTTCCTTGACGCACTTGCTCCAACTTGGCATGGATGCGCTCCGTGTAATCTTGAGGCACGAACCTCTCTTCTAAGGCCTCTCTTAGATCTTGCCATGTGTTAAGTTGAGGCATCCGACGTGCTCTCCTCAAAGCCTTGTCCTCGAGCCACCATTGGTAAGCAAAGTCGGTGAAGTGTATGGCCGCCATGGCCACCCGCCTCGCATCATCATAGCCATAGAAGTCAAAGATTGACTCCACCTTGGCAAGCCAATCAAGACAGGCATCGGCATCGGAAGTTCCCGAAAATGTCGGCACGTTCAGCTTGATGCCGTAATGGGGATCCCGGGGCCGCTCTTCTTGTTGCACCGGCGCGCCATGCCAAGGCTGCCCGGCACCACCATTGGCCGGCCCTCTAGGAGGTTGGCCGCGCCTTGGGAGATGCAAGAGAGGTGGGGGTTGAGTAGTCGTTGCAGGATTGACCTCTTGATAGCTCGGCGCTCCATAACCTGACAAGTTAGTAGCACTAATAGGAATACTATTAGGAAATGTAGCAAATGAAGGCCTTACCCCGGAATTGGCCACAAAGTGTGGATTGTGGAAGCTCGTCGGAGGAATGTAAGGAGGCATAATCCCCATGGAGGTGCTCACACCGATGGATGCTTGCGCCTCCGAGTTTGGCAAGTAAGAAGTAGAGGCCTCCTCTTGTAACGACTCCACTTGGTTAGCGCTTTGTAGCACACTTGGTAGAGCCCCCGTATGAGACACCCGTGCTCTATCATCTTGGCCTCGCACTTGGCTCTCCAAATCAGTCAACCTAGTTCCCAAAGCCTCAATGGATTGTTGCAAGGATTGTTGTATGTTTTGCAACATGGCAGCCACCGAACTAGTGGACGTCTCCTCAACTTGTTCCTTATTCTTGTCATCACCTACACTTGTCATCGTAAAAACAAGGCAAAGATCAAGGTATAGAGGTCACACGAATTAATCACCAAGACTTGCCCGAGATGAAAATCCGACAAGTTGCAAGTAGGCAAAAACAACAAAGGCAACAAAGAGAGAATTCACCACACACTTGCTTAGGAAAACAATGCTAGGAAGCTACTAAACCACCAAGACTCAACACCAAGTATTACAAATTAATTAATTTTTTTTTTGTTTCGAGCAGGCCTTTGCTAGGCACTACTAGACGACTACTCTTTGTAGGCCTATGCTAGGCACTACAAGATGACTACTCTTTCCGTGCCCGGCCCCTTATTAGCTTTACGCCGCCGGGCAAGGTTTTTCTAGTCTTTAATCTTTCTTTCTATGCCTGGCCCCTTATTAGCTTTCGCCGCCGGCAAGGTTTTTCTAATTATTCAACAAAAAATTTCAAGACACTTAAACAACAACACAAGATGTCTCGTCTTGGTGTCGTTCCCGTATCCTAGCACCGTAGCCAACAACAAGCATGTAATGACAACAAACAAGGCTGGTTTGGACCTCAATCCCACGTTTTTGTAACTCAGCAAAATCAGCAAGACACACTTAAAACCAACACTAAAGAAAGGCATAAATTCAAGCAACAAATGCACCCTTTCAACTACCAAATTAAGGACCTTTGGAGTTCATCTCATGGACGTTTTTTGGGCATGGTTTTCAGCCATGGCTGAGCACCAAACTCGACCAAACAACAACAATTTCAAGACAAGAAAACGTCCACAACACAAGACAACAATTCGGACAAGGCCGAACACCACAACAACAACAACGCAGCCCTAGAGAGTTCAAACCTAAAACTTGCAACAAGTGGAAATTCAAGGTCGGAACAAGATTTAGATGGCGATACCTTCACGTGGCTCTGATACCACTTGATGGCCGGATCGATGGAGGGGATGATGGTGCAAAGAGATCGCCACGAGAATCCAAGGAATTCCGACAACAAACACCACGCAACTGACCCGTCTTCAACTGGCTGGATCTTCCTCGTCCGAACTCGAAATTGAGTGATTCCAACTCGAGAAGTTAGATCTATGAGTCTAGTTGAAGTCCTCAAAATATGAGACCGAGATGATGAGCGGATTGAAAGTTATGTCGAATTTACTGAGATGGTGCAGAAACCTCCGAGATGGATAATGGTTCGAAATGGAGAGAACAAGGGGATATGGATGCTTGATAACTTGGATATGACTCACCAAGCTCTCAAACAAACTAGGATGCTCGAAATTGTCGGATATGACTCACCAACAATTGAACAACGAGAATTGAACGAAACAAAACAAGAACTTCGAATTGAAAATGCAAGGAAAAGAGAAGCAAATTTCGTCCAAGTCTAGCAACAAAGGGTGAGGGGGACGACCATATAACCTAGAAAGCAACCTCACAAAGTTATCCCCTTCACTTAAGGAAATTACAAAAATTAACCCAAAAACCCGAAAACTTAATAATTGTCCTTTCCGTCGAATTGTCACTTAGAACCATGAAGTAGAATAAAACTCCAACCATCTTCATTGCACTCTTTCGGAAAGCTACACCCCATGAGCTCTTCTTGCACTTGACATAGAATGGCCTTAGCTCGGGATCGCGTAATACGACCTAGATAAGGTGGTGTAGTTCCTTGAGCTTTGGCACCATCAAAACCGGAAGGCAAGGGCGCGCCACCATCCAAGCTTGTTGGCGCGTCTAGGGTATGCCGAGGCTCCTCCAAGTGTTCCGACGTGTGCTCCTCCAAGTTTTGCTCCTCCAAGTGTTCCGAAGTGTGCTCCATAGTTGGCTCGGACATCGATGGAATCACATCAAGAACCGACTTTCTCCAACGATCACTTTTTAAATTTGGAAATCTTTTAGAAAAAAGATGTGTTGCCTTTTGGTTATATCAATACTATCTTTAAGAGGATTCAGTTTCCGTCTAATCAACCACTTAAGGTCAATAAAAGAGTAAATCTATCAAGGTACATCCTCTCTCCTACATTATTCAAATTCTCCCTCTCTCATGCTCTCTTACGATTATCATTGAAAAAGCTCAACGAACCTTAATATCCTCTTCAATGGGATCCTGAAACCCTAACCCCTCATCTCCTCTCAATGGCAATGAATCACCATGAACTATGCTGCTTAAGCTTGGAAAGGTAGTTGATCCCCATACCTTGGCCATGCTTCTTTCCGCTATGAACGTCATTACCCAAAAATCCCACAATCCCACTCCGACTACCAAAAACCCAACTCCGGTCCCAATCCATCACTTCAATGGAGGCTCAAGAAACAATGGAAGGAACTGAACAAGTGGAGAAGATGATCACTATAGACTTGGCGGGAATCGCTAGCCAATTCGGCGACATCATGCAAGTTGACCACTCTAACAAAGTTGCCAATGTGGATGATGTTCCCAACTCATCCCTACAACCACTAAACTTCGAGCACCATAATGATTTTGAACAGGGTACTCTCAATGACCCTAACTTGGCTAGTTTTAACACTTCTTCTCTTGAGTCTAGAGCTAGGGCTTAGCTTGATATTGAGAGGAATTTATTTGGGTCTTTTGAAAAGCCCATTGATGATGATGTTGAGATCACAAAGGAGATCAAGAAACCTAAAACTAGGGGAGTTGTGGCTAAATTGACTAGAAAAAAGGGTAGGGAAAAGTCTTCTATACTTGAATGTTCTAAGGGAGTTGACTCGGTTGTTAATTTTATGAAAATTGTGCGTAGTAAGAATGCTATGAAAACTCCTACTAGGGAAAGTGGGAGACTGATAGCATGCATTTAGGTGTTAGTTTTAGGGCATATTTATGCTTAAATCTTAGGTAGTTGCATGCGTTTTGCTTAGTTTTAGTAGTTTTTGCATTTCGGTATCTACTCTTGTTCTTTTGTGTTTTTAGGTCGTTTTGAGGAGCAAGGATTGGTTAAGTTGAAGGATTCAAGATTAGAGATATTCAAGTGTCTTTTTCAAGGATATTCAAGCCACTTGCGATGATCATTAAGGCCCAAGAGATTGAGGAAAAGAACGCTTAAAACCGGGTACTGCATTGGAGTTGATGTTTCGACAGCACTTTCTTGTGACGCTTCGTTCGGGAGCTACAGTGATCGGATGAAGCTGAATTTGGTATCATTGGAAAGCTAACTCGAAGATCTACAATTCGTATTTTTACTTCGAGTTCAAATTCCAAATCTAAATGGGTCAAAAAAGCCTCCGAAAGTACTGTTAGAATGTTGTCAGGACAAGAACCGCGATCGCGGCCATACAAATCGGCGATCGCGGCCTTACACCGACTCGACTGGTCAAATTAGTCTAGGCCGCGATCGCGGCCATTCAAAAACGGTGATCGCGGCCCATCTGAGCTGCTTGCGCACGAAGATCTTTCGAGCTTATTTTTACTTGTTTTTAATTATATCTTTCCTTTCGTGTTTTAGAAGATTATTTAAACCTACTTTTCAGCCTTTGTTTGAGACCTCAATATCTCTTAGACCTAATTTCAGACTTTGGTATTTATCTCTTATGGAGAACTAAACTTCTTAGATTCTATTCGAGTTGAAGCTTTTCAGACTCAAGTTGTTGCGAGATTCGTCTTTACAGGTTTATTTCTACAGTTTATTTCAATTCTCTTGTGCGTAATTTATATTGATTGTGTTAATTTCTTTAGGCTTAGCTAACTTGTTGGAATTAATATTATCTATTTCTAGATCTAGGTTTTCTCGTAGCAAAGCCTAATCTTTGTAGCAACTCAATTGATTTAGGACTCGTTGGACTAAAACAATTGAGAAGAGAATTGAATGCATGTTAATTGTTTGACTCGTTGGAATTCAATTGCATGTATCCTGTTTATCCTTGTTCTCATTGCTAATATTCCTATTATTTATGATCGTTTCATGAGTAGTTTGGATATTAAGTTTGCATGTCTCCTTGCTATGTTATATTTCTGATCAGGATAGGAATAACCAAAGGAATAACTTGTTTGAATCTATGATCAATTGCTTGAGGAAGAAAAGTGGATACTTGAATAGGATTGTTTTTCCCTAATTGATAAAAATCCAATCTTTCGCTAGTTTGATTTATTGCTTTGCTTGTTTCAATTCTAAGTTGTAGTTTACAATTCCAAAATCCCCCTTTATTACCTTTCTGAGTTGATAATAATATAACTTAGGATACAAGTGTCTCTTGGGTTCGACCCCGACTTACCGACTATACTAGTTGAGTAACTAGGGAATTATTTTTGATTTGGCATCAACGACTTTAAGCCAGTCAGAGACTCCTAACAATTGGGAAACCTAGGAAATCTAATGTGGACACCAAAACCGAGGTTGGTGTCAATATTGTTGAAAGATCTTTTGTGAAGGAAATCATTACATATGAAGAGTCCATTGAGTCTACTGGGTTAAAAAAGTTGTCTGAATAGTTAAAGTTCCAAGGTTGCGAACATCAGTTTGTTGAGGAGGAAGTGTTCAATCCAAGTCAGTTTAAGGAGTTCTATAAGTCGTTGGATGTGGAGGACAAAGATAAAACTACTATGGGAACTTAGATCAAGGGTGAAAGCCCTCAACATGCTCTACCCTTCTATTGTTGCACATGCACTCTATGAGAGAAAGACCTCAACATGATCTACCCTTCTGCTCCATAATCAAGAAGATCTTAGAATATCATGAAGTGTATGATGCTAATGGGGAAGTTGAGCATGTTAGGAACCTCAACCATGACACTATGCACAAGATGGGTTAAAAGCTAGTTGGTGACCATTGGGTGTCAAGGGGTACTAGAATAGAGGTTGACTCGAATGATGATATAGAAGAAGCTAATTTGGGACACCTTGAGGTAGGAAAAGATGGTTCACACCTTGGTTTAATTGCTAATGTTTTATGTGAGCTCCAATGATAGAACCAAAAGCTTCTAGAAAAGGTTGGGAAACTTCTGCAGGGTCAAGCTGCGCTCAAAGCTAAAGTGAGTGATTTGAGTACTATACTTGCTGACCTATATGATTCTATGAATTACCTCGAGTTGCCGACATCCATTCCCTTCTACTTACCCTAGCACATATTCCTTAACATAAAATTTTCTCTCTTTGGTTCCTGTGTTAGGGTTTTAGCGTTGTTTGCTTTGCATGGTTAAGACAATTTAAGTATTTTCTATTTTATAATTTTTTGCTGCATATACACTATGGTCGACGACTTAGTAGAAGTCGGAGAATTAAAAGTACTAACGATCCTATAGCCATGATTATGTGCAAGAAGAGCTTGGCCTTGGAGATGTAAGAACTCAATTGATCCTTGGACTTGGATGTGATGCATGAAGACGACATGGAGAACACAACCTTAGCATAACTGCCGAAATGAACGAGACAATGGTGTGCATGGTCGAGGGAGAACTTGAAGCATCGATCAACACACCCAACAATGAAATAGAACTCTTGAATTAGGTGTCGACTTGGAGAAACTCGAGCATTGGTGTTAGATTTGGAATTAGTTAGACCTATTTACGTTATTCTCCCCTTCTTTAAAACAATTTGACCTCAAATCCAAGCGACCAAATGATGTGCTCCATATTGGGATGAGATGAGACACTAGATCTTTAAAAAGTTGATCAATCTTGATCACCATGAGGTGGATGTTCAACTTTCAGAAGGTTGTGGTATAGTTAAGGACGTAGAAACTTTTCTCAATTCAGATCGATCAAGACAAAGTTGCTCATAAGACAAGTAGAGTACCATAGTTGTGGAAGAAATCATGCAACATAGGAAAACGTCGCTTCCTTTCTTACACTTTATCCAAGACCTTATAAAGTGGTGGAAGAACTTTAAAGTTCCAAGGAAACGTTTGCCTTAGATGTAGTATTATTAAAAATGGTAGTCCTTTGAGCTAACTATCCTACACTTTTCTCTTTGCCTAGGAATCAATTTGAGCTTGTAATCTAGAAGCAAGTTCTTAATTTCTTCCTCCCTATACTTCCTCCAACATGATATGATGAATCTTGGTGAATTGAAGAAGACTCAAAAATTAAAACACTCACATATGTTGGAACGATGACAATTATTGAATATGGATAATGAACCAAAAGAGGTCTCTTTGTTTGAACTAAGCATATGTACTATGGACCAAAACTAGATATAAATATGCAAGTATTCGGCCAATATAGGGAGAGACTTGAGTTAGCTAAGCTTGGGCTTGAGAGTGAAGGACCAACTTGAAATGGCCACGTATGCACAAGGACATTACTCTTAGGGTCTTAGCATGGGTGCACACGGTTGTTGGCCTTGGTAATGTTCAAGCAGAGCTTGGCCTTGGAGATGTGATAAATCAACTGATCCATGGACTTGGATGTGATGCATCAAAATGACATGGAGAACACAACCTTAGCATCAACCACGCAAATGAATGAGACAAAGGTATGCATGGTCAAGGGAGGACTTGACGCATCAACACACCCGACAATGAAGTAGCACTCTTGAATTAGGTGTCGTCTTGGATAATATTGAGCCTTGGTGTCAAATTTGGCATGAGTTAGACCGATTCACATTATTCTCCCCTTCTTGTAAAGGATTTTACTTCAAATCCAAGCGATCAAATGATGTGCTCCATATTGGGATGAGATGAGACAGTAGATCTTTATAGAGTTGATAAAGCTTGATCACCAAGAGGTGGATATTCAACTTTCAAAAGGTAGATGTAGAGTGAAGGACGTAGTAAATTTTCTCATTTTAGATCAAGACAAAGTTGCTCGGATGACAAGTAGAGTGCCATGGTTGTAGAAGAAATCATGCAACATAGGAAAATGATGCTCCCTTTCTTGCTCTTTATCTATGGCACTATAGTGTGGTGGAAGAACTCATGATTTCTTATAAAGGGACACCTCTTCTGTTGGAGGAACACCACATTAGTGTCTTAGCAACCCTAGTCCGCAACCTAGCCTAACTTCACTAGGAGTCAAGGTGTCTAGCACAACAATTATGTCATCGATAATAAGCGTTGGACATTGTTATATCCATCATGTTGGAAATTTTTACAACCCTCATGTTTAACTTATTGGTCAAAATGTTATGGTCCAAGTAAGTGTCGACAATTGGTGATTAGAATTGGATTACACATAACAATGTCCTCATTGGCCCATGTTGGGAGTTGTGTCAATTGTGAATCTCATATCAGAAATTTAAAGAATCCAAGACTAGCATATAAAATAGATAGGCGACCCTTTGTATTGCTAGTTCATTTTAGGATGGAATCTCGTTAGGATTATATGATGGGCTTGGTGGATGTGTCCTATTAAGCTGGTCTTCCCTACAACAGTCCCATATGGCTCAGCTGATCAAGGAAAATAAATTCAAGGTTGTGAACCAAACTTTCAACTATGAGGTTGCAAGTGCTTCCCCCATGTACCATTGTAGGGTAAAGTTGGCTTTAGATGTACTATTATTAAAAATGGTCGTCCTTTGATCTAGATTATCCTACACTTTTAACTTGGCCTAGGAATCAATACACTTTGATGATGGAAGGTTGTACGGTGTTAGAATCATACGCCATGAATAGTACTGTTGCCTCGACGATCCAAACAGATTAAATTCGTCCATGGATAGACCTAGTATGACATTGTGCAATTTTGTAGTGAAATCTAGCCATATTCCATTCAAATGCTTTCATGCCTCTCCATGTGAGATATATTGCATCACCCCCATCTTGTTGTACATGCTTTGTATATTGCTCTTTGTATGTTCTTCCCTCCTCATTTTTGCACGGGCTCAATGTTAGATCATACATTAAACCCATCATAAACCATCAGCTTCATATAATTCACATACCCGTGTGCTAGCATCGGATCAATACTAGTACAATCTGTTAGGAAATCTAACCCCCTATAGCAAGGGATAACACACAACAAGAGAAGAGAGAAAGAAAACAAGACAAAGAACACACAAGAGTTTGTTGACCTAGTTCGTCAAAATGACCACGTTTGGGCGCACTACCAAGCCAAGGACTTTCTTCACTAGATTTGAAGACTCAAGGTTTACAAGGACTTGATCTTCTTGATCTACACTAATCTAATCAAACTAACCTAATCTTTCAACTCTCTCTGATTTATCCCTCGGGCTTTTTCAAGACACATAACACACAATTACAATAATCAAATATGGGTATTGATGTCTCACACTAGGCTTAAAGATAGAAACACAATCTTCCAAGGGACTTGAAGATAGAAACAATAAACCCTTAATGTCACGTCTTGTTTCCTACACACAAATCTGACCATTCGCCGACATGCAGGATTACGCTGGCAGGACTCCGCAAGACGCGGATGCGTCTTGCCCTTCCCCAGCCCGCGTACTTCCCCCACGCATTCTACCGTCAGAACGCGGGCGACGCCACCATGACGCAACTGCTTTTGGCCTTTCTATTCCTGCCATCTGGGCCGCGATCGTGGTTCCTCTTGCCGCGGTCACGGTTCTGTGTCTTCTTCAGTGTTTCATCTTCTCCGCCTTATTCCGAATCAAGCTCCATAAACCCAACACAACCCTCATTTTATCTAGACTCATCCAGCAATGTAACAAACATTTTATCTGTCTGCATGTGAGAACTCCACTAGTAATAGTTATTTACAAAACCCTTACAAACAAAGTGATACCTTACTTCATCTACGTGAATAAATTTCCTATTTTTTCACTTTCAACAAGGACATCGTAATTCTTATGGGTTAAATCTAGCATCAACTTGCAAAACTCAACAAATTGTTCAACACCAGCGACAAACTGGTCGTTCATCAATCCGTCGATAATACGCAAATGCATCCACTCACACATTTTTAACCAACAAAAAATATATAATACGTATTTCATTTGAAAAAAAAATTAACATACTATGGAAACTAATTTTCTAGTAATTAGAGACCATGTGGTCAATAAACACCATTTATTTGGTAATTCATGTCTATATGGTCGCTAATTACAAAAAATGTTACCTTCAACCCTTATATAATTAAAATGTTATCTCCAACACTTATAGATTTTTTGGTAATCAGCGACCACATAGTTGCTAAACATCATTTTAGGGTAATTCACGCCCATATGGTTGCTAATTACCAAAAAAATGTGACCTTAACACTTGCAGAAATAAAATGTTATCTTCAACACTTATGCATTTTCTAGAAATTAGCGACGATGTGGACTCTAATTAGAGACCACGTGGTTGTGAATCACCATTTTAGCGGCCATATGAACGCGAATTACCAAAAAAGAATTTTACATACATCACTTGTGTGAATAAAATGTTAGCTACATTTTATTTTTTTTGTTAATTAGCAACCATATAGACGTAATGATGAAAGGATCGATGGAGGGGATGATGGTGCAAAGAGATCGCCACGAGAATCCAAGGAATTCCGACAACAAACACCACGCAACTGACCCGTCTTCAACTGGCTGGATCTTCCTCGTCCGAACTCGAAATTGAGTGATTCCAATTCGAGAAGTTAGATCTATGAGTCTAGCTGAAGTCCTCAAAATATGAGACCGAGATGATGAGCGGATTGAAAGTTATGTCGAATTTACTGAGATGGTGCAGAAACCTCCGAGATGGATGATGGTTCGAAAATGGAGAGAACAAGGGGATATGGATGCTTGATAACTTGGATATGACTCACCAAGCTCTCAAACAAACTATGATGCTCGAATTGTCGGATATGACTCACCAACAATTGAACAACGAGAATTGAACGAAACAAAACAAGAACTTTGAATTGAAAATGCAAGGAAAAGAGAAGCAAATTTCGTCCAAGTCTACCAAGGGAGAAAGGAGGCCAAAAATGGGCCTTATAACCCTAATGCCACGCCTCTCTCAACTCAGCCACCCTCACTTCTCTCTAATTACATAAAACACCCTTAAATTTCAAGAAATTCAACTAAAAACCCTTAACAAAACATAATTCAAGTTTTAGCACTAGTCGAACCAATAGTCACAAGAACACTCCAACCTTCACCGTCATTAGCCATCGGAAACTTATGAGCCATGAGCTCCTCCTTGATTTTGTCTAGTATAGACTTAGCTAGGGCTCGTGTGATGCGCCCAAGATAGGGTATGGCTCCTTGTCTCGGCTTCATAGCGCCTCGAACATCGTCTTTGGTTGCTTGTCCAAGTATTGGCTCCCCTTTATCGTGCAGATTGGGCTTGTCTTTAGGGATGGAATCTTCACTCAAATCATGGGGACATGACTCGGTAGATGGAATCACATCATCCTCCTCCCCTTCAAAAAGATTCGTCCTCGAATCTATCAAGCCTTGTGAGCTCAACAAAGAAGGTAGGGCTTCTAGCTCTCTTGGTGTGGCATTCTCCATGACAAAGACATCCTTCTTGGCCTCCACAAGAAAAGGAATGTAATCACCTCTTTGAGTGACTAAAACAGCCTCGTCCTCTTCATGGAGCAAGAAGGGCAAACATGAAGGAATCTTAGGAAATGCATCCATCCATGGTGTAGCCAACGAGTTCATGGAGCTAGGAGTGATGGTAGGACGATGCTTGATTTTAGGAGACAATTCCACAACTTCCTCCTCTTCTTGCAATATGTGCATCATTTCTATTGGACACTTGATGGTAATGAGTTGTTCCAATCCATGGAAAGGAGTCTCTCTTTTTGGTTGTTCTATGTCACACATCACTCTTTGTTGGAAGAAATTCTCCTCCCCTTTACAAGGGGTCGTCCTCGAACCTTGATCCTCTTCTCGTATATCCTTGATCTTCACCACTTGAGGCACTTGTGTCCTCTCGTCCAGCCCTAGGATTTGGCGCTCCAAGGCATCCATGCGTGTCGCCAAAGCTTCCACGGATTGTTGCATGGATTGTTGAAAAGTTTGTATCATGGCAGCCACCGAACTAGTGGACGTCTCCTCAACTTGTTCCTTATTCTTGTCATCACCTACACTTGTCATCGTAAAAACAAGGCAAAGATCAAGGTATAGAGGTCACACGAATTAATCACCAAGACTTGTCCGAGATGAAAATCCGACAAGTTGCAAGTAGGAGATGACCAACAAAATGGAACAAGAAAAGCTCAAACACAACAACACAAGATGTCTCGTCTTGGTGTCGTTCCCGTATCCTAGCACCGTAACCAACAACAAGCATGTAATGATATAAAGGGGTCAAAAGAAAGCTAGATTATGGACTCAATTCCCACGTTTTTACTCAGCCAAATTCAGCAAGACACACTTAAATCAAGCACTAAAGGAAGACATTAATCAAGCAACAAATGCACCCTTTCAACTACCAACTTTTGATAACTCTTTTGAGTGTTCTATTGGAACGTTTTTTGAGCATGGTTGGCAGCCATGGCTGAACACACACTCAGCCAAGACAACCACAAGATCAAGACAAAGCAACGACCACAACAACACACAACAAGGACACTATGGTCGCACACAACAACACAACGCATCCAATAAAGAGTTCGAACCTAAAACTTGCAACAAGTGGAAATTCAAGGTCGGAACAAGGTTTAGATGGCGATACCTTCGCGTGGCTCTGATACCACTTGATTTCCGGATCGATGGAGGGGATGATGGTGCAAAGAGATCGCCACGAGAATCCAAGGAATTCCGACAACAAACACCACGCAACTGACCCGTCTTCAACTGGCTGGATCTTCCTCGTCCGAACTCGAAATTGAGTGATTCCAATTCGAGAAGTTAGATCTATGAGTCTAGTTGAAGTCCTCAAAATATGAGACCGAGATGATGAGCGGATTGAAAGTTATGTCGAATTTACTGAGATGGTGCAGAAACCTCCGAGATGGATGATGGTTCGAAAATGGAGAGAACAAGGGGATATGGATGCTTGATAACTTGGATATGACTCACCAAGCTCTCAAACAAACTATGATGCTCGAATTGTCGGATATGACTCACCAACAATTGAACAACGAGAATTGAACGAAACAAAACAAGAACTTTGAATTGAAAATGCAAGGAAAAGAGAAGCAAATTTCGTCCAAGTCTACCAAGGGAGAAAGGAGGCCAAAAATGGGCCTTATAACCCTAATGCCACGCCTCTCTCAACTCAGCCACCCTCACTTCTCTCTAATTACATAAAACACCCTTAAATTTCAAGAAATTCAACTAAAAACCCTTAACAAAACATAATTCAAGTTTTAGCACTAGTCGAACCAATAGTCACAAGAACACTCCAACCTTCACCGTCATTAGCCATCGGAAACTTATGAGCCATGAGCTCCTCCTTGATTTTGTCTAGTATAGACTTAGCTAGGGCTCGTGTGATGCGCCCAAGATAGGGTATGGCTCCTTGTCTCGGCTTCATAGCGCCTCGAACATCGTCTTTGGTTGCTTGTCCAAGTATTGGCTCCCCTTTATCGTGCAGATTGGGCTTGTCTTTAGGGATGGAATCTTCACTCAAATCATGGGGACATGACTCGGTAGATGGAATCACATCACGTAAAATACATGAAATTTGGATGTTAGCGTCCATCTAGTTGTTATTTAGTGATTATATGGTGGCTTATTACGAAAATTAATAACTATCTCAAATTGTATGATATAAATATAAGTTGTACTCGAATTGTTCTCAACATAAATAACACAATCTTCCACAATTATTCAAAATAAAATATATGATATCAAAAATACTTGCGTAAATAAAAATTGACTATACAACACATATAAACTATTATTACACACTTGCAAATTTTTTGATACAAAAATCGACGAAATTACTCTTTGTTCTACGAAAGAGACGCGCAAATGAGTATACCTTCTCTCTTACTTTGTGGATATATATATATATATATTTGTATACAAATGAATCAAGAAGTCGAAGATATATTTAGGACATGAAAATAGCAATTGGTGTCCATGTGGACACTATGTTAAAGACAATTCCTCCGCATTTTCTGCAACGAACGTTATAAGCGACCACCTGGACACAATTTTCACTGAAAGATGTGAGCCAATTTTTCTTTTTTTCTTTTTATCGTCCACGTGGACGATAATTCTAGAGCTAAATCATAGTCACTGATTAGCGACCAAATGTTTGGTAATTCCAAAGCTAGAATAAGCGACCAAATGTTCAGTAATTCCATGTTAGGATTAAACTTAGTTTATTAATCTGATTTTTTTAAAAGTTATTTTTAGGTTTATGAAATTTGTAATAGAAGGTAGTTATTGCATATAGTTGTAGATGTGTATTAGAAGTCAACAGAAGACAATTGTTGGCGTGTCAAATAAGTATGCAATTGTCAAGTTAGGGAAGTTACATAACTGTTATTGTAACTATCATTAGAAGTTAATTAGTGTCAAGTTATTGTCTTATATATATGTAAACACGTCTATAAAGAAGGTTGTTGGTGGAAAAAACTTTTTGTTCAATATAAAGAAAGAGTTATTGGGCAAATATCTGTGTGATAATTTTTCTTCAAATCTGTCTTGAAAACAGTGGCTTGTTTTCCTTCAATTGCTATCAAAGCATCAGGACATTTCGATCGATCATAAGTAAAGACAAGGAAATTGCAAGCAGATCAAACACAAAAAAGACGGGAACACAGGAAAGAATTCTCACCATTCAATATCCAATGTTGTCTAAGACAAATTATACTGTCTGGGCAATTAAGATGGAAGTGTTCCTCAACGCTCAAGGAAATATGGGAAGCGATTGATGGGACTTCACCACTTGATGCAAAGAAGGATAAATTAGCATTAGCCTCCCTCTACCAAGCCATTCTAGAAGAAGTTCTACTGCAATTAGGAGTCAAGAAGACTGCAAAAGAGGCATGGGACTCCATTAAGATGATGAATCAAGGCGCTGAAAGAATCAGGGAAGTAAGAATTCAGACCTTGATGAGGGAATTTGAGGGACTTAGGATGAAGGAGAATGAAAGCATAGATGAATTCTCAAGCAAAATTAATACAGTAGTCAGTAAACTAAGAGAACTTGGAAATCAGATCGAAGAAGAGAAGGTTGTGAAGAAATTTCTGAGATCAACGTCGTCTAAATTCATTCAAATATCATCCACAATGGAGGAATTTTGTGATCTCAAAGTGAAGAGTATAGATGAAGTCATTGGATCCTTGAAAGCTCATGAGGAAAGAGTTCAAGATTTCGGAGAAACAAATTTGGAAACGGAACTTCTTACTCGAGCTGAGTGGGAAGCAAGAGAAAAGAAGGAGGGAAAAGGCAAGATCTCCAAGGAGGCGGAAGATTCTCCAAGTGATGAAGAAGAACAAAAGAAGCGTTTTGATAAGAGAAAGATTAAGTGTTATTCATGTGGAAATATGGGACACTTCAAGTCAGAATGTGATCATAAGGACAAGGATGAGAAGGTGAATCTCACAATGGAAGGAGATGAGGAAGAACCTGCTCTATTAATGATTAAGGTTGAAGAATGTCATCAAGAAGGTCTATTCAATCACATAACAGGATATCAAAACAAGGCTTGATTAGTTGGCAGACTTGTTCTAAAAAAATTGGAATGAAGTTGTTTAAACTAAGTTTAAGGGGGTAAATGTTAGGATTAAACTTAGTTTATTAATCTGATTTTTTTAAAAGTTATTTTTAGGTTTATGAAATTTGTAATAGAATGTAGTTATTGCATATAGTTGTAGATGTGTATTAGTAGTCAACAGAAGAGAATTGTTGGCGTGTCAAATAAGTATGCAACTGTCAAGTTAGGGAAGTTACACAACTGTTATTGTAACTGTCATTAGAAGTTAATTAGTGTCAAGTTACTGTCTTATATATATTTAAACACGTCTGTAAAGAAGGCTGCTAGTGGGAAAAACGTTTTGTACAATACAAAGAAAGAGTTATTGGGCAAATATCTGTGTGATTATTTTTCTTCAAATCTGTCTTGAAAATAGTGGCTTGTTTTCCTTCATTCCAGAGCTAGAATAAGCGACCATGTAAACGCTAATTAGCAACCAAGTGTCCGTGAACTTATCGACCATGTAGTTTCGATATCCCAAAAAATTTAGCGACTACCTAGTCACAAATTTACCAGCCATGTAATCGCAAATTTAAAACCTTTTAGAGTTAAACATTTAACTCGTAGAATGGGGCATAAAAGGAAAAATAATTACAGAATTCATAAAATAAGGCATAGAATCCGAAACAAATATTATAGGATTTGTAAAATAAGGTCTCGTGATAACTTATCACGAGACCTTATTTTATTCTCATTCACTGATAAGGTTTCATAACTATCTTCAAATCATGGTACAAAGTGGTGAACGATTGAAACTGTTCTCTGACAATGCAAGAACTAAACAATTTGATCAAATATTGGCTCATATCACAACATTGATATTGGACATACTTTGGGGAACATATTTCACCTATCAAATTTAATTAATCTTAACTACTTGATCAAATATTAGCTCTTTTCATTTTATTCTCATTGAAGCCCATTTCTCCCTTAATTAGACAAGTCCACCGGATACTTGTCAATGCAATCCAACCACGGACTCTTAGGCGAAGCCTTGACATTCTTTAGAGCGACCCAGACCGCACTATTACACTTGAACCCACTCCCAAAAGCAATTTGCCACACACGATCCCCCTTCCTCATCCTCCCTTTTGCCTCTATATAACCCAACTCATACCAAATAGAACTCGAAGAAGTATTCCCAAACCTATGAAGCGTCATCCTCGACGCCTCCACATGCTCCATTGACAACTCCAACTTCTTTTCAAGCTCATCAATCATAGCCCTCCCTCCAGCATGAATACAAAAATGCTCGAATGCCCGCTTGAAATCCGGAATGTAAGGCTTAATCTTGGGATTAAACAACTTTTTACCAATAAGAGTCGCAAAGAACAACAATTGCTCCCTAATTGGTAGGACTAAGGGGCCCAAGGTTGAAATGTTGGTCTTTAGGGTGTCCCCTGCAACGGACATGAGGTGCTTGGAGAGGGCCACCCCAGTCTTGAGATTGTCGTCTTGTTTTTGGTACACGCACCGATACGCATCGTCATGGGCACCACGGTGCGTGCGCACAACATGAAGAAGCTTGTATTTAGCACGCCTTTTGTCCGAGGTGCGGTTAGAGAGGAGGATGGCAGCGCCACCGACACGGAAGAGGCAATTGGTCACTAGCATTGGCTTGCAGTTGCCAGTGTAGCCATTTAGACTTAGGATCTCCGTGCTCACCACCACCGCATAAGTGTTCCGATGCACCTGCATTCCCAATTTAGAGCAACCGTATAATATATGTATATATTTTCTATCAAGTTAACAAAAACTTGTTAGCTCTATCTACTATAAAATTCATTTTATTTTATTTTACTTTGGGGCAATTCATAATAAAGGTAGCTTGTGTACGTTAATGTCTGGTTCAAAAGTTTTTTGTCAGTAAATTTTTTTTTGGGTCGAATTTGTTTGTATTGAATTAAACAAAACATTCACACATTTTATATTCCATGGGTCTCATGCTACTCTAGCTCTAAATTATATACTAGGAACTATATTTCACTAGGGCAGTACATCAGTGAGTTATTTAATCGCGGGTTTCCAACAATTTCCCCTTCAAAAACCAATGAATTAGTTAATGAGGAAATGGAAAAATAAGGTGGGCTTAACACACATGTACGCTTGTATCGTGTACCCATATCTATCGGTCACAGACTTTCTTCACGTATCTAATTTAACTTCATATTTAAATTAGTTTGGACTATATTTGTAAATTGTTGGAACAGGAACTCAGGTTCCAAACATCAGAACAACGAAATATTCTCCAGTTTTGATAATGACAAACACCATATGGAAACTAACGTTTTATGCTCAAGTATTTCAAGGGAACCTCAGAAACTAACGGTTTAGCCACATAACTAGTTAGTTGTAGTGATGTTCCTTTATAAAGAAACTGTACTCTTATCTGTTTTTAGTACTTGCAATTATACTATTTCCATTGCTTTGTGAACAATCCAAAGTCTGTTCCCAAGCTCTTGCATCACGACCCAACTTAAATATACAACTCGGGCGTGTTCTTATGTAATTTTGACCGGTAACATTCAAATTAATTTTAGGTTTTGTATTTCCACTCGAATTAATTATATGTTTTACCCCCAGTGTCTACTACCCGAAGCATTTTTTATTCATTGTGTTGACAAAATTTTCAAGAAAAGAAAAAAAGAAAAAGATTTTTCATGACCGATCTACTATACCTGAAGCATGTCCTTGGCGAGGTCGAGGGCGATAACACCGGCAGAGCAGCCCATCCCTCCAAGGTTAAAGCTCCTAATATTCCCCCTCAGCTTATACTTATTCACAATCATAGCCGACAACGACGGCGTCGGGTTGAACAAGGAACAATTAACCACCAGCACACCAATCTCTCTCGGGTTGACCCGTGTTGCTTCAAACAGGCCATCAAGCGCACCGAATATCACCTCCTTCGCCTCCGCCCTAGCGTCCGCCATGGACGGCTGATACGGGACGGCGTGAAATGCCGGAGGAAGCACTGTATCGTCCCCCAATCCCGACCTCTCCAAAATCTTCCTTTGGAACTCAACACAGGATTCGTCGAAGAAGGCCTCCACCTTCGCTTGTTCGAGAAAGTAAGGGATCGTGATCCGTCCACTCATGGGTGGGCGGTGGCAGGAGTAGTCCACCAGGTAAACGGGTCGGTTTCGGGTCATGCAATAGAGGGTGCATCCTAATACCAATAGCAAAGTGAGGTTAATGAGGTGGTATTGGAGTTGGATTATGAGGTGGTAAACGTCGTCGTATGGGATGTGGGAGGCTTGTATGAGGATGAATGGGATTAGAGCAAGTAAAGATAGAGTGAAGAAGTGGGTTATTAGGTAGTGGTATCCAAGCTTCACGCTCAGGCAGAAGTCCGGCAACCACTGTGCCTGGTGGATGTCACTGGTGGGGGTGGTTACTGGGATGGATTGATGAGGACTCAGGGAAGACATCTTTTAGATTTTGAAGTGACGGTGATCGAAAACCGTTGTTGTGTACTTCATTAATGCCAACTTTGTTAATATACAAAAAAAGGTTCTTGATTAGGGCATTAAAAAATTTTAAATAGTTTAATCTGATCTTGTCGCTAGTGGATGATATGTAGTTAATTTATTTTTTTGTTTTATTATTAAATCCACGTAAGTAATAAATTTCGAAGCATTCTTGAAACTTGTTCTTAGTTGGGTGGCCCATAATCTCGAGGTCGTGCGTATGACGATACTAGTATAAGTCGAATGAGGTTTCAACCCAAAACCATATGACAATGGGTGGAGTAGCTCATTAGGTTATATACTAGACAATTTTACTTCCAAAGTGGGATATCTCAACACGTTCTCTCAAGTGCAATTGTCTGAGTCAGTTGACACTTGGATACTATCCCTCAAGGCATGCGAACCGTCTCTATTTTGGATCGGTCGCTCCTTTATTGGGAGGGTTGCTTGAATATGCTCTCATAAGGTCAACAAGTCCGAATAAATCCCCTCAAGGCTTGCGAACCACCAATTTTTGGGATCGGTCGCTCCTTAATTTATTGGGCAGACTGCCTAAAGGATTCCAGGAAAAACCCACATTGAAACCCATTCTGATACCATGATAAAGTCCGGGGGGGGGGGCGATAATCTGGGGGTCATGCGGTAAAGGACCTAATACACAAGTCAAATAAAGTTCCAACCCAAAACCATATGACAATGGGTAGAGTAGCTCATTAGGTTATATACTAGGGGATATCTTATCTCAACATTATCATATGACCACAATAGCCTCATATGATCTTTTCTAAAACCTTTTATAGTTGTATTTACAAAAATACTAGTTATATGTGATGACCCGGACATGTTTTTTATATATATTATAAATAAGATATAAATATAGAAAAATTTAATATAATTAGTTATGGGCATGTTTTTTAAAATATAAGAATATGTAGAAGATAGAAATTTTATACTCTCATCCAATAATTAGTTTATTTTTAGAATCAAACTAGTTGATGACCCGGGCCTTACCCAAAAATTTTTTTAAATTAAAATTGTAATATGTTAATTTAAATATAATATAGGTATTATAATTTATATAATAAAATATTACATATGATATATGTAATTTATTAAAATTATAATAATATATTTTATTATTAAAATGTATACAAATATTATCTTATTCTTGAAAATGCTATTTGTAATATTTATGTAATAATCATAAAAAAGTTGATGTTCTTGTAAGGCCCGAGGCCATAGAAGCGCTATCCCATGTCAACCCGAGAACTTCCCAGGAGGTCACCCATCCTGGTACTACTCTCGCCCTTGCACGCTTAACTTCTGAGTTCTTTGTCCTCACTCAAACTCAGAAAAGGAAGAGCTCTTGTTAACATGGGTAGCACCTCAATTTCTTGTAAACCACCGGGGTGTTACAATCTCCCCCACTTAAACACTTGACGTCCTTGTCAAGGCCCAAGGACCACCCTCTAGGTCGAGTCACCGCCCTCCGGGCCAAGTCCACTCGTAACCTAGAGTCGGCTCTGATACCATTTGTAAGGCCCGAGGCCATAGAAGCGCTATCCCATGCCAACCCGAGAACTTCCCAGGAGGTCACCCATCCTGGTACTACTCTCACCCTTGCACGCTTAACTTCTGAGTTCTTTGTCCTCACTCAAACTCAGAAAAGGAAGAGCTCTTGTTAACATGGGTAGCACCTCAATTTCTTGTAAACCACCGGGGTGTTACAGTTCTTAACTCATAGGGTTGTCCCAAACCTCCATAAAAATTGCAATGAATTGACCTAATCAATTCTTAAATTTTAACGACATGAACCCGTACTCAACCCGAACCCGAAATAACCGAATCTAAACCCAACTAAAATGACCTGATTAACCGGTTTAACATTAAAGGATGAATGATTTTTATTTATTTATTAAAGGAGAGTTTCAGGTATTTGGGTTCAGTTCTACAAAGTGATGGAGGCATAGATGAGGACATCACATACCGGATACAAAGGGGTTGGCAGAAATGGAGGGCAGCGTCGGGGGTATTGTGTGACAAGAAGGTTCCGCTCGGACTAAAGGGAAAGTTCTACAAAACAGTGATCAGACCGGCCATACTTTATGGGGCAGAGTGTTGGCCCACCACGAAATCACAAGAACAGAGACTGATGGTAGCTGAGATGAGAATGCTAAGGTGGATGAGCGGACACACACTACTAGACAAAATCAAGAATGAAGTGATCAGAAACAAGGTGGGAGTGGCCAGTATAGGGGATAAGCTGGGAGAATCAAGACTGCGTTGGTTTGGACATGTTCAGAGGCGGGGTCCGGAGGCACCAGTCCGTAGGTTTGAAAGCTTGGCCCTTGGAGACGTACGCAGAGGGAGGGGGAGACCGAAGAAGTGTTGGAAGGATAATATAAAGCAGGATGTCAGTCGGTTGGGGATTTCGACAGATCTGGCAGTATGCAGGGATAGCTGGAGGGAGAATATTCGAGTGGTGGACTACTAGTCACCTGGACAGATCGGTTCACGGAGGCCTTTAGGCTTCGGCGCTTTGTCTTGGCTTTGTATCTTGGTTCTTGTTTTTGCTTTTTTTTCTTTTCTTTTCTCTTCGTTTTTGTTCTGTTCTGGCTTTGCTTTTGGTGGCCCTGTTCTATATCTTGCTCTGTGGTCCTATCGGGTCTTTTGGTCGCTCCTCCGTTGCTTCAAGCCAGGGGTGCCTCCATTTTGACCCCCCAGATTTCCCGTAAGGGAAGATCCACTCGGTAAATATTGTTGTTGTTGTTGTAATGGATCCTTAATATAAGAAAATCAACATACTTATGAATAAAAATTTAATATATTGTAAGATACAACATATCTATACCGACGTTAGTTAAAAACTCGTCATACTTATTGATAGAAAATTAGTATAAAAATAAGATTAGAAAACTTGGCATACTTTTGAATGATAAGTACAATACGAACTAGGAAAAGTGCATTTGTTTCACGTTTTAGGATAAGATTTTATTTCATTTGAACCAAACTCATATATGTTAACATTTTCCATGTAGATTTTATACAGTAATTTTGACAATTTTTGAAAAATTGATGGAAATTAAAATTTTAATGTATCTCGAGAATACCATAATGAAAGTTCTATTAGTTTTTAGTTTTTAAATTCAAAATTATTACATAAAACCTACATGACATATTTTAGTTATGTAATATATTTATTTTAATGTAAATATTGTAAAATTTTAAATTATACAACATACAATCTTTTTGAAACATATATATATATATAATATTTTTAATTTAATATTTCATATGATTTTTTTAATTGTTATTAAACTAAAATTTTGTTTTAATGTAATTAAATACAAAAATATATTTTTTCATTAGAAAACAAAATAATTTAGTTATAAACTAATGAAAATTTACAAGTAAGGGCACCAGCTGGACTTTTGCATAAGTTGAGGGGTACCACTCGGAATAAGTTTTTTTTCAGGGCATCACTCATAAAAGCAAAAAACTCGAGCGTACCAACCGGAATTTCCCTAGATTAAATTAGTATTTTGTTAAGTGTCATACATATGGATAGTGATTAACCGGTTTAGGATTAAGGGATCAACTACTTGAATTCTCGTACCGTGTATGGGTAATAATGATATAATTTTAAATATTTCATATATTTTATTGGAAGAAATCTGAATAAAACTATATAATAAATGAAAATGACAAATTTTCCATAAGGCTCCTATTTATTTTAATTCGATATATACAAAATATCAACCTATAGATAGAAAATTATATAAGTATGTTATATATTTTATAAAATCTATTAGATATAAATACAAATTCTTCTATTTAGAATCACTCAATTCTTTACAAAAATAGATAAAAAGGTAAGAATAATGTAAATTCTTAAAAAAATTAATCAAATTCAATTCTTTTAAATCTTTCAAATATAAAATAAAATATATATTAATAAGTAAAGACGAAAAATATAATTAAAGATTAAGTTTTTTAAAGAAAAAAAAATATTTCAAATTTACATCAATAAATCAAAAAAAAATTAAGGAAAAGATAACGAAATTTGTTTTAATCAAAATTAAATTCAAGCGAATAATTACCTAGATATTGAAATTTTTAATCAAATTTTCATTTAAAATAAATCTTTACATAAATAGATAAAAAGATAACGATAAAATATTTTCTATAGTAAATTAAAATTCGGTTTTTCTTACATAAATAGATAAAAAATAATTTAATTCGAAAACTGAATTAATATAAAAATATTTTAAATATAAGGTGGGGGCAAAATCAATGTGATAGATCAAAAAATTACAACTTTAATGTATAGTGCTAATAGATATTCTATCTTCTATCAATAATTTATTAGATTACAAAATATCGACATATAGATAAGAAATAATATTGTTAAATTCAAAATCTTATTAAAAGATAAAAAAATATGCATAAAAACTAATATGAAAAATATGTAAATCGAGTTATTATAATATAAAAAATTGAATGTATAAAAAATAATACAAGTTATGATACGAAATTGATGAGCTCGCGCATTTCGTTTCCGTTGGTTTTCCAGGTCCCGATCTTGTCAGCTTTAATCCTCTTCTTCTTTTACTTGCAATATTTGAACTTAGATGAGAAGACTCAAACTTTAAGGTCATCAATCACTCCCTTGGATTGCAAAGCAACAAGGTTTGTAAATTGATTGGTTAAAGAACAAGAACAACTCAATTGAAGGTGTTTGGAGATTCATTTGTGTTTGAGAATTGAATTGGATGATTGAAGGGGAAGAGATTTGAAATTGAAGTGTTGTGGAGGTGGACGAAAATCACAAGAGAGCAAGAGATAGTTTCGGGTTGAAGGTCCTTGGAATAAGAAACAAGGTTTCTATTTCAAATATTTAATTCAACTTGTCTTGAAAAGAAAGTTTACAAGGGTTTAAATAGACATAGATAGTCAACTATTCTATGCTATTCTTAAAAAATATTGTTTTGTAATATAAAAACTATCTTATTTAAAAGATATTATTGCAAGACAAGCAATTACTTAGGATCCAAGTAAGATTCATATTACTTTTCAAATTTGTCCCACCAATCTTGCATGGTCCAAATTGATAAAATAATATGTTTCTTAACTTGAAAAACCATTAGCCCACATAATATGGCCCATAACACGTGGTCCATATATGTAGAAAATCCTATTAAAAAATAAAAGCATAATTAGAAAGCACTATAAATAGTAAGTCTAGGATAAGCATGCAAACAACTCTTGCATGTGAGTGTAAACAACGCACACAAGCGCTCTTCATCTTCCAATGTCGACTTGACAATGGATGAATGACAAAATGTAGATTCTTCAAGACCATTTTATACTTGAAAGCTCTTGACCTAATAGGCCTCTTATCCTCCTCCATGCTTATTTAGGTATGAAAGGAGAAGAAAAATTAGTAGACAAAGGAACTTGAAAAGAGACAAGAAGGTTACCTTTAGCAACATCTTTCCACTTGGAAAGAAACTTATTCTACAAGAGCTCAACTTGGTTCGACAAAGAAGAATGTGGAACAAAGAATGTCGCTTGAAATGATCGCCATGAGGCATGAAATTGCTTGGGCAAGACACTACATTTTGGAACGTCTTCTAATTGACCATCACCATACTCGGGATGGTAATGAATGACCATCTTGGACCCATAATGCTCAAGAGAACGCACATGAACATCACCCCGATGTAGTGGAAGATAAGGCGCAATGAATAACTTTGAAGTGTGGTGGTTCCGTTGAGGAGTATCATGACTCATGTTGATGTTGTCTCGAGTCAAGATGGGGTGCCTTAGAGGCCCGGGAAGGGGGTCACGGGTCGAGATGGAGCGCCTAAAAGAAGCAAAGAAGGGATCACGAATCGTGTCCGGCGAAATTGGGCCAAAAGCTAGGTCGTGAGGGTGGCCACGGGTCGTGACAGGGGGTCACGACTCGTGATGGGGTCGTGATGGGGCTCACGACTCGTGAACGGCTGGCTGAAGGGCGCAAATGGCTCGTCACCGGTAGTGACGGGGGGCTCACAGTTGTGATCGGCCGGTTGAGAGCTTGTTGGCCCTTGTTTCGGCGTCGGGGATGGCTTTCCCTTCTTTTGTTGGGCTTCCCGAATTATCCCTTCCGACTTGTCATTGCACTCGAGCTCCTCCTCCACTTGAGGAGAGCCTACATCTTCGGGGTTCTGAGAAGGGGCCTTGGTGATGTTGGGAACATCCCGTGGCGGAGAAGAAGAAGATGTATTAGTAGAAACCGAATTAGAAGAGTAAGAGTTGTACCTTATGAGGCGTGAATTTGCCAACGCTTCTTCCATTCGTTGGAGTTTTAATGGTACCTTTGTGCAAGTCGTACCAAAGCATCGACATCAGTGGTATGCTGAGCATCAAGATATTCTTTGGTTGATGGTTCCAATCCCTTTAGGAAGTGACTACAAAAGCGACTTGGTAATAATGGAACTCTAGCGGCATCCATCAATTCTTCAAACTTCATAAAGAAATCGAGTGGAGAACGAGATCCTTGCCTACAATTTGTCATCTTATTCAAACGCTCTTGATGCTCATATAGAACAAATGTACGACGCATCATGAATCTCAATTGAGGCCAACAAGCAATTGGTGAAAGGCCTTTTTACCATCGTTCTTTTTGAAGTTTTACCAACCAAGTACGAGCAGCTCCCATGAAGCGACATGTCACTGCATGCAATCGCTCTTTTTCGGTGTGATAATAGTATTCTAGGAAAGAAGTTGTGGCTTCTTCCCACTCAAAATACCGTGTAGGGTCAAATATCCCATCAAATATCTCTAATCGGTGTGGAATATATGGTTCATCCATCCTGTATACACAAAGAGGGAAAACGAACAACAATAACGAGCAAAAGTGTAATGAAGGGACGAACACCTTAGTTTAGCAAGGAGCTAATCAATTCACAAGCATAAATCAGTTAGTGAAACCTATTAGGCAAGTGAATTAAAGGTGCAGTCCTAAAAGATCAAGTAGAATTTTAGCCTCAAAGAATAAAGAAAGGAAGATGCAAGTTGACAAGCAAACAAGTTCCTTATGCAAGCCAAATACATTAAGCAAGTAGTAGGTACTACTAATTTAATGTAAAAGCTAGCAATCAAGTCAAACAATGCTAAAATTTCAGATTTTGGCTATCAAAGTGCACAAATTGATGAAGCGAATTACTAAGATGCAAGTGCACGGTAAGAAGAGAACAAGGGTGTATACAAGTTCAAGTTTTAGGCACAACAATGCAGTGCACAAGGGGTTCTTTTGTGATGCTTCAACTAAGTAAGGTGTTATTCTGAGCAAAGCAAGCACAACTTATATGCCAATGTGAGCAAGGATAATGCAAACTACTAGAATGCGAGATGATATTTTTTTGGTGATCCTTGTTGAAGAATCAATTTTTGGGCTTTTGTTCAAAATTTAGAAACACCAATGACACTACTTCGAAGCAAAAATAAAAGAAGGGGAATGGGCTAATTTTTATGGAAAAGAAAGGGACTTTAAGATGCGTGACCATGAAAGCAAGTAATTCACCAAATTGTAGTAAACCCACTTATGGAAAGAATATATGGTAGAATTAATGCAAAGCAAGTCAAACATGCAATTAAAGATCCAATCTTTTTAATAAGGAAAGAAAAACTAGCAAGATCTTTATCTAAGGAAAGTATGTTCAAACAAACTTAGGCCACAAGGAAAGCAAGTAACTTGCCACACAAGCAAGGAGGAGGGGCGTGCACCAAGCAAAGGGTGTGGTGGCGAAATTCGATGGTGGAGGGGTGGTTGCCGGCGGTGGTTGATGGTGGCGGTACAAGTATGCCTTAGTTTAGGATTTTGGTGGCTTTTTGAGAGTTTGAACAAGAAAATTATGAAAATCTAAGGGTAAAAACTGATTATGCAAGTAAAATTGAAAAGCAATTAAAAACTTGACTAAACAAGGAGAATCCAATAACACTTGATAATCTGTTGATCACTGGTTTCTGAGTACCACTTGATACTCAAAATTGATGAGCTCATGCACTTCGTTTTCGTTTGTTTTCCAGGTCCCGATCTTGTCAGCTTTAATCCTCTTCTTCTTTTACTTGCAAGAATTGAACTTGGATGAGGAGACTCAAACTTTAAGGTTCTCAATCACTCCCTTGGATTGCAAAGCAACAAGGTTTGTAAATTGATTGCTTAAAGAACAAGAACAACTCAATTGAAGGTGTTTGGAGATTGATTTGGGTTTGATAATTGAAGTGGATGATTGAAGGGGAAGAGATTCGAAATTGAAGTGTTGTGGAGGTGGACGAAAATCACAAGAGAGCAAGAGATAGTTTTGGGTTGAAGGTCCTTGGAATAAGAAACAAGGTTTCTATTCCAAAGATTTAATTCAACTTGTCTTGAAAAGAAAGATTACAAGGGTTTAAATAGGCATACATAGCTAACTATTCTGTGCTATTCTTAAAAGATATTGTTTCCTAATATAAAAACTACCTTATTTAAAACATATTATTGCAAGACAACTAATTACTTAGGCTCCAAGTAAGTTTCATATTACTATCCAAATTTGTCCCACCAATCTTGCATGGTCCAAATTGATAAAATAATATGTTTCTTAACTTGAAAAACCATAAGCCCACATAATATGGGATTAGGGATCAAATGAGAACAATTCTTATCCTAAGAAATGAGAACAACTCCGTTGATTTTGTGAGATTAGTGGCTCAGATTTGTTAATAAAGAGACGCGTCTCTGATGTCATTTTTAGAGTTTGAGGGGTATTTTCGTCATTTTATCATCCTTTATCTTCAATCTGAATATTCAGCCTAACTTTATACATTCGTGATTTCCGATCGCATCTTCCTTGTGCTCTCAACCTCCTGATTCAAGCAAGCCTCCTCATCATGGATTTAGGTATCTTCCTTTCAAGGAAATTCTCCTTCAATCCTCTCTTTATTAAAGGATTTATGTATCATTTTCTTTGATTGAAGTTTTCAATCTATGTTCATGGGTTTTCATGGGTTTATGTATGATTTTTTATCTTTGTTCATGGATTTTGTTGAAGAGAGCCACACAATTGATAGAGATTGCAAAATAAAGATTGGTGTATGTTTTTTGCATTGAAATTTGAAGGATTTGATTGAAAATATATAGAGTTTGATTTTGTATGCTTGTTTGATTGCCCACCAAGTGTTTGATAAAATGCCTAAACCTTTTTTCCCCATAAAAACCTAAAATCTTGTTTGATTGCTTGAATGTTAGATGAACTTGATTATGGCTATTAGTTGTTTGTTGTACATATATGGGCTGGATTTTGTTGGTAACTATGTCTAGGTGATTTTGTTGATGACTATGTCTAGGTGGTTTTTGTTTGATAAAATGTGTAGGTGGGACTAAATTACCTTTTTTGGATGATCCCTTCAAATATAAGCCACCTGATCTTGTTCTATAATTCCTTTTCTTTCATGACTTTATAAAGGGGAAGAAAGAGATGGCTTAATTTGTAAGGGAATGATTGAAATGGGATTATGAGCTTTACATGTGTTAATAAAGCAATTCCTAGTACTATTACTCTATTCAAGTGTGATTATTTCTTGTGCTTTTGTACATGTCCAAGACAAAAGAATAAATTATGATTGTGAACGGAATTAAGTCATGAATATTTGAAGTGAACTAATAGAAATTGGTCAATTGGTTTCCAAATCCACCAAAAATGATCAAATTTGATTCAGTTTACGTCAAATACTGTTGTTATTTACATGAACAGCATTGTCATTTTCAATGAACCTTATTGTGTAATATTATGAACCGCAAGGACAATCATTGTGAACCAAAAGAACAACGATATTATGCACATTTTTATTGCTCAATATTTGGTCCACATTGCTTCTAAATTAGCTTAATTTTTTCCCATTTTATTATTGTAGGTTATTCATCAAGCTCCGATCAAATTTGTTGGCATGCTCGGTTATGTGGTCAATACATTTATGAACCACACTAAATGATAAAAAATATTCCATTGCTTCAACGTAACATCGTAATACAAACTTTTGGCCAAAGGAATCTTGGATGCTTAAAGGAAGAATCAATTAGAATCACTCCATATACACCAATACAGAATATTTAAGCTTATTTAATCTCCAAGATACTCTATGCTCCATCGTTGTTTACTTCTAAGGATAATTTTATGATGTTGGTAATGATCCTAGAGGTGGTTGCTAATCTATGTATGCTTTATTATAATCTTGTATTTGAATAGATTATTGACATCTTTTTTTAATCAAGGAACTAATAAAATTCTTGAAGTTTTGATGCATATGCACTCGAGCTATTATGTTAAATTTTATGAAATTTATTGACACTTGTTATGAAGTTCACAATATAAAGACATGGACCAATAGACCAACTATTATGAACTAAAAGAATTGAACCATTAGATGAAATATTATGAACCGTTGCTAATAAATATATGAACCAAAAGAACAAATGTCATGAACCGAAATAACTAGTATGACTTCAAAGACATGAACCGTAAGATAAAATATTATAAACCAAAACTTATAAAAAATATGAACCAAAAGAAGAACTATAATGAACCAAAACGCATAAACCGTATGAAGAATAGCCTATATGGGATTTGAACCCACATCTATGTGCATATGCACATTGCTCTACCATTTGAGCTAATAGGCTACTAAATGACATAAATGATATACATTTACCAAGAACCTAAGCATACAAAATAATGAAGGGACCAATAGAATAATTATTATGAAGCTCATTTCCAAAAAAAACTGGCTTGTAAGGCAAAACCAAAATTTGACATACTATGAACCACACTGTAGAATAGGATGAAGCTATGCTTTAAAATATATGAACCGAACTTTGAATTACTTCAAACCTTTTTAATACATTAGCATGCATTGAATAAATACTACAAAAATAGTATTAATGCTTAAACAAGCATTTGAATTGCAAGGAACATGTGCTTTTAAATATTAAAATTAAAATTAAAATAACAAGTATACTTCAAAAATCATGAACCAAACCTTGTATTTCTATGAACCGTATTGTACAATAGCATGAACCTCGGCTCAACAAAGGCGCATAACATCAGGATCATAGATAAAAAAAAAAGCACAACTCAGTTCAAGCTAAGAATAATTGTGCAAATTAAGCACATTAATCACATTAACAATGCTTGGCTTGTCTATCTAAGTCGTGAATGACATAAGCTATAAGGATATATTGATAAGGTGCTCAGTGAATTCATAGTGAAATACATTAGTCATGTAAGCATCAAAAATATAACAAAAATAATATAGTTCAATCTCAAATAATATGAAGAAAACAAGCATGAGGCGTAGTTAATAAACATGAGGCGTATGAAAATTTTATAATAGAATTATAAGATTTTTTTTTAAAGGTTAGCCAAATTAGTAAACGTGTCAAAGGGACTTCCATTCAAACACATTCTAAGAACATGAGGCGTATGAAACACAAACTATTTAAATCCTTAAATCCCTTGTATAATTGCACAACTTCACATACCAATTGTAAGATCTTGATTTGTAAGTTACATGTAGACCGCGAGGACTCATTTGAAGTATTAGGACTTGCAGTAGTTGCTCCTTTGTTTATTGTAATTTTTACCATGAGGAGAATCCTTTCTTCTCCCCAAGCTCCCCTTATATTTCTCTATTTTAATCTCCACCCTTGATTTATAGAATCCAATGGCTATTCTTTGTTCTCATTTCTCACTATAAGCATTATTATCACTAGAACTCCCCTCCATAATATGGCCCATAACACATGGTCCATATATGTAGAAAATCCTATTAAAAAATAAAAGCATAATTAGAAAGCACTATAAATAGTAAGTCTAGGATAAGGATGCAAACAACTCTTGCATGAGAGTGTAAACAACGCACAAAAGCACTCTTCATCTTCCAATGTCGACTTGACAATGGATGAATGACAAAATGTAGATTCTTCAAGACCATTTTATACTTGAAAGCTCTTGACCTCTTGAATGGTCTTGACCTAATATGACCTCTTATCCTCTTCCATGCTTCTTTAGTCTTGATCCTAGCATGATCCATATCAAGTTATTAAATATGTATTATTAAAAATTTCGGAGTTTGGTTCAAATGAAACAAAGTCTTATCCTAAAACGTGAAACGAATGCACTTTTCCTAGTTTATAGTTGTAATACCCGATTTCTGTTTTGGCCTTATAGTCGGAAAACGAGCTTCTTGACCCGCAACTACCTAGTTTAAAAATAGTACGTATTAATTAATTTCCGTTTGCAAGTTCAGTTTCCAATCCCGTTAAGTAAATAAAATATTGGCCTGCAAGTAACCTCCGATGCAGGTCTTAACTCGTTGCAATCCGTTATATATTAATAATAATAACAATCCGTTAGATTTTTTTTTTACTGGATCGAGCCATATCCTACTTAACTAATCCTAATTAGTTACAAATATCTATCTTTATCCTTTTTTTTCTCTATCCAAATCCGTTGTTCTCGCTAGTCAACCTAATTAAGTTAAAAACCTAACTTTAACCCCGTCCTCCTCGTCAAAACTAAAAACCGAAGATCAAACCTCTCGAGAATACAGAACAAGATCATCCTCTTTGGTGTCGGTGTTCATCTTCATTGTACACGACCAGCGAAGAACGCAATCAGGCTTCCAAGTCGATTATCCTTTCCGCAGGTCTCATCCTTCTCGTAATAGGTTTAATCGCTTCGCCGACGACGCCGACTCCGTCCTTGCCGACGACCGCTGAGTTGGACGAGCGGTTTTATTGAAGTCCTATTTGGATCAACCATCTCTGCCGATTAGGCCCATCATCACAGCCCTGCGTGGTTTGAACTAGAGCCGTCGGTAAGCTCGTTGGCCTTCTCCTTCATTTATCGGTTCTGTTTAGGCGCTGGACGAGCGAGTTCATAGAAGTTGAGAGGGGTAAGGTAGATAGGGTTGATCAAGGTCGTGGGTCGGAGGGAGTTTGCTTTTGCAGCATACTTTCAAAAAGATAATAATAAAAAAAAAAATATTTATTGAAGGCTATGGTGTAGTTGGGGTTGATCAAGCTGAGTTAAGTTTTAATAGTTTAGCTATGGTGTAGTTGGTAATCGGCTGTGTTAAGCTAGCGTGTGATTGTAGTTTCCGATCAAAGTTTGGGTTGTTTGGTACGAGTTTAAGTTGGAGATGGCTAGTTGTTAGGATTGAATATGATATGTATCTTATACATAGGTGGTGTCGTAGATAGCTTGTGTTTTTAGGTTGACTAATTAGTATTATCTTAGGTTAGATTAAAGGATAGTTAGGATTAGGAGGTTGTGTTTATATAATTACTACGTGGTAAGAACTTGAATTAGGTGGTGCATGAATTGAATATCCTAAGCTGTGCTTGGGCTGGCTAGCTAGTATATTAATTGGTAGTAATATGTAAAATTTAGAATTAAATATTAATTAATAGTTTAGGTTAGGATTGATACTAATTTGCACGAATTAATGGTGATATATTAAAGGGCGGGGGATAAAAGAATTAGTCAATTATGGGTTACCCTAGTATGGCTCGGAACGGGTTTAATATAATCTCACACGTTAATTTTCCTATTAGGTAATCGTTTCCGTTTGCGCCCTTAATTTCGTCTTCTTCAAAGGATCCCTAGTTTCGAGGTAAGTCGTTTTTCGACTTGATCGGTTCTTCTCTATCCTGTTAGATTGCGTACCGTTATTGTAGGGCGGGTTTTGGGAACTAGTCCCGAATACCTTTTAAATTGTTTGAACTTCTTGAATTGTTGTGTGCGTAAATTGGTTTTGAACGTATTTTAGCGGAAGGATATTTTTGGAACGTTTTCTCTGTGTTGGTACCGTTTCCGACACGGCCCATCGTAGCTGGCGTGGAGGAAGAGTTGGCTACTTTGACCCGTGTGACAGGGAAACCGTGCCCCTTCAAAACGAAAAGTATTATCTGTGTGTTTTTGGCAAGTGCTCTAGTGGAGGCTTAGCCCGGGGTTAGAAGGGAGATTGTGAAGTGGAGTGGGAGGGCCTGCCTCTGCACTCGGCGCGGTGATGAGCGCCTTGGTAGTCGGATTGTGGAAAAGGAGGAATTGTTGTGTTATGAGATTGTGATTGTGAATGCATATGTGGTTCTGTGTGACTGATTATAACTAATTTAGGTATTGGCCTTTAGAGATATGATTGCGGTTGAGGATTTGTATGCTGACTTTAGAAATGTTTTCGAAACGTTCTACAATTTCCGTATTCTATCTAGCTTGGTAGATTAGACGCTGACCCTTCGGGGAATATTTTTCAGTTCCAAGTATGAATCAGGGAGCCGTGCAGGAACCGAGGCCAGATGGCGGGCCGGAGCGGTAAAGAGCGCGTGTCATAGTGGGATGGGATTATTTTTACGATAGTTTAGTTGTGTTATTTTTTTAGGATGTTATTTTTATTAATATGTTAGAGTTGGTATTATGACTTGTCTTCTGTTTTCGTCGAATGATTTTATTGTTGGTGATGATTCGTCAGATTCAGGATATTTATAATTAGGTTTTCGGGAATTCATGCATAACTACGTTTTCTATATTTTTATAAAAGAAAGGTTGGATGTTTTTATTTCGTTTTCTCGTCGTGCCCGCGTTGCAAGATCCTAAAGTGTAGTTGTCAACCTATTTAATAGTACCTAGTAAGGTCTACTACCACGTAGCGCCCTGTCGAAAGACGGGGTGTTACAATAGTGCACTTTTCATACAAAAGTGCATTGTAAAATACAAAAAGTGCAATACGGAAAAGTGCACTACAAAAAGTACGAAAAGTGCACTGAAAAGTACGAAAAGTGCAAATCCGAAAAAGTGCACTCCGAAATAGAAAAAGTGCACTACGAACTAGGAAAAGTGCATTCGTTTCAGGATAAGAGTTCGTTTCATTTGAACCAAACTCAAAATTTCGTCATTATTTTAATCAAGTAATGGCACGTGACGTAATTTTTTCAACAGACATGGTTTCTGCTTTATAATGTATTAGATAGATAAGTTTTATTTATTTATTAAGGTATCCAGAATATAAAAATCAGCATAATAATAGAAAATTAATATCGGTAATCTAAAATTTATATAAAATCTTCAATTAAAACATGACTCATACTAAAAATCTGGTGATAAAAAAACTCAACATATTTTATGGATGAAAATTTAAAAAGTTCTCATTCTTATGTAGAGAAAGTTAATATTGAAAAATCTAAAATTAATATGAAAAATATGGTCAATAGTAATTAAAATAATTATAAAAAAATCAATATAAGAGCTCCGAAAATTAATATAATATACATGATTAAAGATATTGTTCATACTAATTTAAAAATGTTATTATACTTTTAAATAGAAGGTTAATATGAATGAATCTAAAAATTTAATATTTAAAACTTAAAATTTTAAAGATGGTCCATATTTCATACTTATCTATATAAAATTTATCTATTTCATTTAGATATATTAAAATTAATTTGTTATGGGATATTAAATTAAAATGGTATGTTGGATAATAAATTACTATTTTATATTTTTCATATTTATGGATAGAAACTTACTATTGATGAAAATTTAAAAAGTCGTCACTCTTATGTACAAAAAATTAATATTGATAATCCAAAATTAATATGAAAAATATGTTAATATTAATTAAATATATTATCATACTTATAAGTAAAAAATTAGTATAAAAATCCAAAAATTAATATATAATACCTATTAAAGATATGGTTCATACTTCATACTAATTAAAAATGTTATTATAATTTTGAATAGAAATTTAATATAAAAGAATATGAAAATTTAATATTTAATATTTAAAACCCATAATTTAAAATATGGTCCATATTTCATACATATTGATATAAATGTTATCTATTTCATTTAGGGATATTAAAATTAATTTATTATGAGATATTAAATTAAAAAAGGGTAGTTGGGATAGAGGTTGATTCACATGGAGGAAATGAACATTATCACGAAAACTAGAAATAAATGAGGACCCTTGGATTTGGGAAATGGATGACTATGATTAAAAGAGATAAGGGCAAAATGGTAATTTTGACAAAAAAATTAAAAAATTATTTTTTTTAATTTTCTTATTTTCGCTTGTTTTTGCTAAAAACACGACATTTGATTTTTTACGTTACTTTCACATATTTTATGCATGTGTTCACACTATTATAAGACATGTTCACATATTATCACCTTTTAAGTTCAGTGATTTTATAATATGTTCACATATATTATAAATTACAAGTGTGTTCACATATTAGTATTGTTTGTTCAGGTTTTATGGTCATATGTTCATTTTTTTATTAAATCATCATTCAAACGTCAAACAGCATAAAAAATTTGGCAAAAAAAAACAATTTTTTTTCGCTTATTTTTGTCAAAAACACGACGCTTGACATTTTACATTTTGTTCTCATATTTTATACACATGTTCACATTATTACAAGGGTTGTTCACATATAACCACATTTTAACTTCAGAAAATTTTGTATACGTTCACATATAATATGGGTGCGTTCACATATTAGTATTGTATGTTCACGTTTTATGGTCTTATGTTCATACTCGATTTATATCATTCTATACGTAAAAAGACTTTAAAAAAATAAATTAAAAAAATAAATAAAAATTTATTTTTTATGTATTTTTTTAATCGGATGGCTTAGATTCATTTCTAGTGCTTTGATCGGATGGTCAATATTCATTTCTAGTTTTCATGTTAAGTCCCATTTTCATTTGATTCAATCTCAGTTGGGATATTAAATTAATATTTTATATATGTCATAATTATGGATAGAAGCTTAATATTAATAATCTATAAATGAAAAATATAAGGATAGAAAAATTATATAGAAAATAGGGTTTGCAAGATAAAAATAACTAATATATGGAAGAATATGTGCAAAAAATTCATTATTAAAGATAGGGTTTGCAAGATAAGAATAACGTAATATATGGAAGAACATGTGCAAAAAATTCATCGTACCAAATTTGAAATTGATAATCATAACATAATCAAATATTAGATATAGAGTTTGGTTCAAATGAAACAAACTCTTATCCTAAAACGTAAAACGAATGCACTTTTTCTAATTTGTAGTGCACTTTTCAAACAAAAGTGCATTGTAAAATACAAAAAGTGCAATTCGAAAAAATGCACTATAAAAAGTACGAAAAGTGCATTGTAAAATAAAAAAGTGCAAATTCGAAAAAGTGGACTCCTAAATAGGAAAAGTGCACTACGAACTAGAAAAAGTGTGTGCATAAAATTGGAAAGAGTTTGTTTCATTTGAACCAAACTCTTATAATATAATGAAAATTTTCCAAAAAAAATCATCGTACAAAATTTTGAAATTGATAATCATAACATAATTAAATATTAGAATATAACGAAAATTTTCCAAAAAAAATCATCGTACAAAATTTCGAAATTGATAATCATACCATAATTAAATATTAGAATATAATGCAACAATGACTGGAGATAAAAATTTATCTAATCTCTTATAAAATTGATAAGAAAATTATTAAATAAGGTGTGTGCATAAAATTGGAAATTCCATAAGGTGATTGAATTACATTATATATAATTAATTAAAAAATCATTATTAAAAATAGGTTGGATGTAATATAAATTCATAATGACGAATCTGCCCAAAAGTTTTAACTTAATATATGGAAGAACATGTGCAAAAAATTCATCGTACAAATTTTTTAAATTCATAAGCATAATATAATTAAATATTAGAATATATTGAAAATTTTCCAAAAAAAAAATCATCGTACAAAATTTTGAAATTGATAATCATGACATAATTAAATATTAGAATATAATGAAAATTTTCCAAAAAACTCATCTTACAAAATTTTGAAATTGATAATCATAACATAATTAAATATTAGAATATAATAAGAAAAATTCCAAAAAAATTCATTGTAAAAAATTTTGAAATTTATAACAAAACAATAATCATACTAAATTTTGAAATTGATATCATAACATAATTAAATATTAGAATATAATAAAAATTTTAATTAATTAAAAATCATTACTAAAAATAGGTTGGCTGTAATATAAATTCTTAATGACGAATTTGCCCAAAAGTGCTTCAGGTTTAGAAGATATATATTGATTAAAAAATTAAAAAATTACATATGATATAAAATCGTAAAAGCAATCATGTCTTAATTATAAATATTGTTTTGAGCGTGATATTCATATATTAGGAATAATGATTGGTCAAATATATTTTTACTTATCAAAAAATCTAATGTATTTATTTTAAAATATTAAATATATATATATTACTAAATATTATTTATTTTAGAATTTATTTTTAATCATAGAGATAAAATATAAAGAAAACAAATTGATTCAATAAATAAGATTTAATTAATATAAAAGCTAAGGTGCTAAAATTCCTCACAAACCGTTAGTAGAATCCAGCGAACCCAGGAAAGCTCCGGACTTGGGTCATGGTAGTGGGCATAGGCCAATCCCAAATGGCCTTCACCTTTTCTCCGTCCACCTTTAAGCCATACGTGCATACAACAAAAACACGAAATACCACATGATCCGAACGAAAATGGCATTTCTTAAAATTGGCATAAAGGTTCTCTCATCTTAGGACGTCTAGGACATGCCTAAGGTGCCCAACATGCTCATGTAAGTCGTGACTATACACCAAGATATCATCAAAGTATACAACTATGAATTTACCAAGGACCGGTCCAAGGACGTGGTTCATCAACCTCACAAAGGTACTAGGAGCATTTGTTAAGCCAAATGGCATAACCAACCACTCATAGAACCCGTACTTAGTCTTGAACAAGCTCTTCTGCTCTTCACCTTCCTTCATCCTGATTTGATGATACCCGATTTTCAAGTCTATCTTGGAGAAGATAATTTCTCCATGAAGCTCGTCAAGCTTATCATCAAGTCTCAAAATAGGGTGGTGGTACTTAATGGTAATGTTGTTGATCGCTCAACAATCAATGCTCATCCTCCAAGTATCGTACTTTTTAGGAACAAGAATTATCGTAACGGCACAAGGAATAAGGCTCTCACGCACATATCCCTTATCTAGAAGCTCTTGTACTTGCCATTGCATCACTTTAGTCTCCTTAGGGTTGTCCCTATTGACTGGCCAGTTTCAAAAAGGAGCCCCGAAAATCAAGTCAATCTTATGCTCTATCTCCTAGATTGGTGGTAACCCGTTAGGCACCTCATCTTGAAAAAGATCTTCATAATCCTGCAAGAGACGAGAGACAGATGGGGGTAGATCATCCAATTATTGGAAAGATAACAAATATCATGATTAGAAGTAAAAGGCAAACATTATTTCCCTTAATAGCGTAGACCACTTTCTTGGGCTTGGCCAAGAGTATTTGTTTGGAAGTGTACACGCTACCTCCAATGACCATTTTATTTCCCCTCTTTTCCTCACGACTTAGGTGCTTCTTTCTTTAATTTGCTCCATAGCCACGTGATCAAGCATGATCTCATAGGGAGTCATGGGGTGCAAGGTCACCTTCTTGCCCTCCTTATGGAAGTAATACTCATTGGAAACTCCATCATGAATCACGACCTGATCATATTTGTAATAACTGCGGTTTTTGAGGATATTTTTGAATTTTTCTCGGATATCCTTTTAACCTTTTTGGTCCGTTTTAACGCTTAATCCAATATTTTCGTTGGAGATTAAATCCTAGAAAATTGTTGGTGATATCCTAAAATCACAAAGAAATGATTTTATGGATCGGTGTGAATTCTAGGATTTTTCGGTGGAAAAAGAATATTTATTGGATAAGTCGTCTTTTTAATTATGTACCGGAAAGGGTTTAAAATACGAAACGGAAGCCTTAAAAATTGAGGGTAGCGTGATAAAATCATGGAAATTTGGTTTTATTGGTATACATAAATTACGGGACGTTTGTCATTTAGTAAGTTTTGCCATCCGAGGTACATAATTTTACCGCTTTAACGCGAGTCCCGTTCCGAGACGGATTTTGGATTTTAAAAACATATCTCCTTTGCCTTAATAAGTAAGGCACGAGAGTTTGGATGAGGATGGAATTTGCAGCTTTGTAAAAAAAACAAAGCAGAGGAAGGAACTGAGAGGAAACAGGACAACGACGGACTTGAGAAGAATCCTTCACCACCGGTTAATTTCTCCATCCCCAACCTCCTTCTTCTACCTATCTTCTTCTTCTTAATTTTCTATGGGTTGTTGGGGTACTGCTGCTGCACACAGCAAACAGAGGAGGGTCGAGAGAGGCTTGGAACGACGACGCGTTGGACCCAGTGAAAGAATTCAACTTCACCGCCGGCTTTCTCCTCCGTCCCCGCCACTGCCCAGCCACCCCATCTTCTTCCTCTTTGTGTTGAGTTGGGTTCGTTGTTGTTGTAAAACCGAGCCAAAGAAAGAGAACCAGGATGACAACGGACTCGGGAAGGGAGAAGTTATCACCGCCGGTCTTCTTTGCCTCGCCAAAGTGACGCCGTCGGCGACCGTTGGCTTGTCCGACCACCAACCACCAAGAGGGCTGCTGTCGGGCAACGCCCAGCCACCCTCGGGCTCGGGGATCGAGCCATGATCGAGCCAAACGAGCCATGGGCTCGAGTGAAGGTATATACGATCGAAATTAATTAGCGGGCTGATTGCGGAGCCACCGTAAGGGCCTTTTGGTTTCTCTTTGCTAATTAAATTTATGGTTTTTATAATCATGACGTTGATACGGTTCCACAGGTTCGAACCGCTCGAGAAACGGACGTCCGGATCTTCCGTTATAGCGAAGACAAGTTTTGGTTACCGATTGGCAGGTAAAGGACTTCGGATAATTACTCAGGATTCGCTGTTAATCCGTTTGATCTGAGATTTGGTAATCTTTAAGAACTATTGCTGATGAACAATTTTTATTTAGAAAATTATTTCAAAAGTGAAGCGGATAATTAGTTATAATTCCGCCAAGATGGCTCCTTGAAGCATGATAACTAAGGATTTATTATATATTGATATTCGGAAATTAAATCGTTTATCGATTAGGAAGTTGTAGGAGTTGAGAATACAACTAAGAAGTGTTTCTGTGAGCTCGTTGCTGAGAAATCCTTTTGTTATATTTGTCAGAAGGATGATACAGATTACTGTTGGAATTGCTAAGGACGTCGAGCACGCCTTATAAGGCATGTGGACGATTCTCTCTTGCGTTATTGTTATTAAATGAGGAATTGGATCCCATTTAATATTTGTGTTGGGAACAACTTGTATGATTAATAAAATATGATAGGTCGTTATATTTCTTAGAAATAATGACCATGTTTTTTATTCAGTTTCGTGTTAGAACTGGATTTAGGTCCGTTATGTGTGGCCTTGTATGTTGTCTCATGCTGAGACATTATGGTGAAGTAAGTTAGTTTTTCAGGGGTAGGAGCCAAGTCTCCGATGACCTCTTTATAACACAGTCTATGTTGGGAGGTTTAGCTCGTTACTATCATATCCCAACATTCGGGTCATGACTCATACCTCACTCAACGCTGGAGGAGGTGTTTATGCACTCTAGCTAAGTGCAAATTGGTACTAGGTGTTCGTCAATGATCATGGTTGAAATAATCCCTCTCATCTTGACGTCTCCATGTACAGGTGGATTCTCTGCGGTTTTAGCCGCTTAAAAGTTACCAACATGTTTGTGAAAAGTTCTGAAAGTAATAAAGATAAGTGCGTTTGGCACATTAATGTACCCGAATGGTTAGTCTATTCGATAACCATTCTTGCTCCCGGTTATGAATGATTCTTAATCAAAATTTGAGTAAGTCAATCTGATTAGTCGACGGAGACTTTTCAAGATGTTATGTGATTAATATGAGTTCCCAACAATTGTTTATGCTTCTTAAAGAAACCACAAGCGGTGGTGTTCTCTCTCTTGATTATGCAAGTCTCCTTCTTATTCTCTATAAGACTGCTAACTGTTGGATGAAATCCGAGTCTATTCGGATTTGGATGCCAATATGTTTAGTTACAACCATAAGAACCAAGTTAGATTCTCCGCTTGCTAGTCTTTCATTAGACTAACCCGTCCATTTTCTTTTCTTTTATATGGTCGGCTGTTGTCCACCGTTGTATACGATACATCAGGTTCTTCTTAGAAGTTGATTCAAGAGGCGGATTTAGATGTTTGAAGCTCCAGAAGTTGAAGAAAGGTTTTCAATGGTTATACTTGAGTGAAGATCATGGTTGAACTACTTCAAAGTGAAGCTGAGTTTCAGAAATAAGAGCTTATGGAAGACTGGATGAAGATTTTGTTTAAATAGAAGGTTGTGCTATTTATTTAATCTTTTTGGATTAAGGTTTGTATAAGACCAATTGTATTTATTCCGCTGTAATGTTTGTTTTAGTTTGATCAGTCAGTTTAAAGCCTTAGGTAGCTTCGGTTTAGTCTTAATCGAGGTTACTGGCGGTAATACCTCCAGGGTAGGAAGGGGGTGTTACAAAAGTGGTATCAGAGCTAAAAGTTCCTAAGTCTTGCTTAAGACTTTCATCCTTCCATATAGAGTTATGGATAATTCTATATTGGTGTTGTCTTAGAACCATTTGTGGAAAGTGGTTAAGATTGGAAGCCAGACTCGTGAAGAGATAGAAAGAGGAAAGGGAATTGGAGAACATGAGGTAATAAGTTTGTAATAGCTTTGGTGAAAAAGGTCCTATGGTGGACATTTGATTCCCTGGAGATGGGAATGGATTCCGAGAAGGATCCAGAGTAAGATTAGGTGAAGATTCCTAAAGTTGAACCGGTTCTAGACCAAGTTCTCAATAATTTCCTATTCTCGCTTGAGAGTCTGAATTGAGTGTACCCTCTTTGTTTCTTCCACATTATTAGGGAACTTCTTATGAGATTTTGAAGTTAAGTATTCTACTTCATAAAGACTTTCTAGTTTGAAGGTTTCCTAATTTAAGCTCATATGATGGAAGATTTCAAGTTAAGAATTTTCGTTAGAAAGTTCATGATTCAAAGTTATGTGAAAGAAATTGTTAATTTCTTTTCTTGATATGTGAAAGTTCAAGTGTTGTCTTTAAAAAGGAAATTTTAAAGTGAGTTTCTTTGACGTTGAAGTCATAAGATTAGGAGTTTCAAGAGTATATTCTTATAGGAATTTCTGAATTTTGTTGAAATTTGATTTTCAATAGAAAGAATGAGTTGGAACCTCTACTTCTCAATGCTGAGATTTGGGGAATCTTATGAGCCTTGAGTGATTTTAAAAAGATCAGTATGGATCATGAAGGGATGTAAAAGAATCCTGAAAAGAAAAGGATTGTCTTTGGAAACTTTCTTCAACAACTATGTTTGTGACTCTATAGTATAGAATCATGGATATTCTGTACTTTTCTTTGCTCAGTTGGAAGTTAAAGAACTTTGAAGTGCTCAAATGTTGGATCAATTGAATTGTTAAACTATTGGAAGATGCAGTTCAATTTTGAATCTGATAGTATTCGAACTCGGATGTTCATATATGTTGTTATCCTTTGAGTTAAGAGGATTGAAATTCCTAAATGGAATGCGGATTTCTTGTGATTATAGTAAGAAAGAAAGGAAGAATGTTGGTTCACTTTAAGTTGTGAACAAGTGGTTAATCATCTAGGTTGTTGTGAATAAGGTTGATTGGTCAAAATGGATTGAACATGTAAATGTTCATCAGTAATGTGTTTATGTTCAATTAACTACTTAGCACAAGTGTTAATTGATTACATGAGTTGTTGATATCCAGATGACTAACCTATGTGACAACGTTATTGGAGTTTCGTTGTAGGATACCCAACTCGAGATAATGAGAAGAGACTTGAGGTCTATAATTGACCAATAATGGAATCAGCAATGAGATGTTCTAAATTGCCAATGGTATTGGCTTATGTTTCTTCAAGGATGGAAATGATAAAGCTCAGTTTTGAGAAGATCAATCAAGGAATGATCTTAGCATAATTGTCTTTGATATTTTAAACAGTTGGGAGAAAAATATCAATCCTTCAATATTGCGGTCAATAAGGCTTAGACCTTATCGATGAAAAATAATTTCAATTGTGTAGGATTTTGAAGATTTTATATCAGTCAAATCCAAAGCTTAAGGTGGAACTGGTGAGACTGTTAAGCTGTCGACAAGCTTCCTAACTACAAGTTCTTCCTTTGCAATGTGGTTTAAGTTAAATTAATAAAAAGGTATATGCAATCTCCTTATGGTTAAGTGAGAAGACAAGGGAATGATGGAGAATTTTAGTTTGTTCACCAATGTTGAATTGAGAAAGGTTTAAGAATACCTTGTTCGGTCATGTGCATCCTTCTGCTAAAAGAGATTGGAAATTAAAGGAATTTCCTTACATGTAGAGAGATATAAGGATTGGATGTTTTGAACCAGATGCAAAGTTGGAAAGTTCATTTTCTTATATTGAGGGGATTAAGTTGTAAAAGGATGGAAAGTCCTTAAAACCGTCAAAAGAGTTTGATAGTCGCTCTTGGATATCGGAATTTAAATGACTATTAGCTTGTAGAAAGCTTGTTGTTTTGTGAATCGATGAACTCAAGTATTGAATTTTGTCAATGGATCATATTTACCTAACTTTAAAGTAGTATGTCAAGGAGGCATACAAGTTGAGAATGATCAAAGAAGAATCTTTGTCATGAGTATGAAAATGTTGGAATCACGTTTTCCCTAAGGTTTGCAAGTAAGTGGATTGGAGTGATCAACTCTGTTATTGAACTTGTGAAGTTAATATGGGTTAAGATTGAGTAAATCAGGCAGAGATTACTCAATACTATGGATTATAAAAAAAATCTGGTAAGATGTCTAATTAAGAAAAGTCAAGGTATGTCATCAAGTTCTACCTTGAGAAAGGAATGATGTATTACATTTGAAAGGAAATGTAGTACGCATAAGTGAATTGGATTGTCTTAGGTCCTTGAGGCTCAATTTTGATTTGAAACTTTGGTCAAGTTGGTAAGGCCAGCTAATGTGCAAGTGTTATCACAGAATTAGAACAAAGTGTTAGTAGCATCATTAAGATAAGGTCATCAATTTTATTTGATGCATTAGCTTGACGCGCCCAATTCTTCAAGAGAATAGCTAATCTTTGTTTCCACAGTATTCAAGTTAAAGCAAGTATGTTAGTAACCTATGTCAAGTTTCCTGTCAAGCTGTTATGATTTAAGGATAGTTGAGATCGTTTCATGATTTTCTCTTTTGAGAAAATTCTTTGGACTTTATAGAATTCAAGTATGAATTTCTAAAAGTAATGATAGTTTGTTATAAAGGATTCATGAATAAAGTTTTTACGGTTTTCATGGTGGTGAGTAAGAATGTGATTTGTCTTCCATCTTGATCACAAGGTAAGGCAAGATTACATGTCTTATTCCTATGAGAATGCAGTAAAGGATTATGTTTATTTTATCTCCCCATCCTGATCACATGGTGGAATAAGATCACATAGTTCCTTGGGTTTTAAACAATAGTTTCTAGTATGAGTTGGTAATCAGATAAGTTTCTCTCAAGTGTAGTTGTTTGAGATGAAAAGATGCAAGCTTTCTTTTGCATTATAGCAATTTCTATATCTAGTATCTTGTAAAACTCCTTGGAGTTACCGTTTAAGGAGTATGGTCAAACTTCCCAAAACAGTTCGATTATAAGTAAAGAAATTTGGTAAGATTCTTTACAAATCTATGTTGGTCTCTGAAGAGTATGGAGTAACTCCGTACTTCTCTAAAAGTTTGGGATTGTTTTCAGTCAACGATTATTGGAATTCTCTAAGCAGTTTGCTAATAGTTCATCATGGTTGACCTCATGACCTAAGAAAGTCATTGCCTTTTTAGCGGAATTGTCCTTGAAAGTAAGTTGATATGGACTCTTGGGATGGAAGCCTTTCTAAGGAATGATATTGTAGTAATCCTTTCTTTGGAGTAAAGGATGTACTAGTAAATTCTCCATTAGTTGTTATTTGTTTTCAGGTTGTCTTGAAAACTTGAATCTCTTTGAGATAAGATAGTCAAGTGAGGACTTTAAGCAGAACTCCAATGGGTCTGGGGTTTGGATATGTAAATTAGTATTGATTTCAATCTCAGTTTGATAAGTTGTTGGATATAGAGAGTGGACACGTGAGGATATATTTTTAATCCTAAGAGTTAGATTGCTCAACAAGTCAGAATGTTAAGTGAAGTCTAAACAGTTCTTTGATGAAAAAGACTGAAAATTGTCAATGAAGACAATTTTGTTGGAAATTATTGGACTAAAGGTATTATTGTCCAATATGTTGATATAGTAATGCATAAGAGTTTAGTTTGAAGTGGTTGAGTAAGATAACTACTTTTGAATGTCAGTATGCCCAAACTGAGTTTTGATTGAGAAAAGAATGTAAAGGATTGACAAGAGAGGTTATTATCTTGTCATGTGTTGGATAAATCTTATATTCTTGGTTAAGGTAATACCGAGATTTTATCTCAATAAGGAAATTGAGTAAGGATTTCAAGTAATCCTTGTTAAGAAACTGATTTGAGAAGGACTAAAGATTTAGTTTGGATGACAACAAGGTTGTATGAATACCCTAGGATTTTATTCAAAATCTGTTGACCAGATTAAGGAAAAGTAGTATGGGAAAGTAATATTGTTTAAGATCATTGGAGAAGATCAAGAAGATGAGACACTGGGATTTGTTATTCAAGATTATGGATTGCTTGGTTTTGAAACTGTTCATGTGTATCTGTTGTTGATGAGCTTTGAAAGCTTATTTCAACGGAGGAATAGTTATTTGCTTAATTAGTTCATCCTGGAACAAGTAAATGTATAAGGTTTTTAAGATAAAACTTTTGATGGAATGACATGAAGCGAAATGTCACCGAGCTTGTTGTGATGTGTTTGGTTTGTTTGGAAGTCCTGATTAGCATAGAAGACTAGATGAAATGTTATAGTCTCTTCCTGTTTCAGAAGGGAAGCGGAAAGATGTTACAATGAATTCTTGTCATTAGTCGTTCAGGACTTAATGAAAGAAGAATGTAATATGAAGGTTGTTAAGAAACTCATCTAGAGTGTTCTTTTTAATGCATTTAAGATGACTTAAAGAGTATAGAAGTTAGTTGAGGTGTTCATGTATGAAGTATTTCATCCTCATAAAAACTCCAAAGATTATTATCTCTGATTGAGATGAATGGTTCATGCCAAAGTTTTGAAGGGAGTGACATCAAGCTTTGTGGATTGAATTGAATTTTAGTATTGGCTTCCCTCATCAAATTGATGAATGATGTAAAGAAACAAATTCAAACTCCCGAGGACATGTATTCTGGATTCCACACGAGTTGGAATGGTAGTTTGAGTTTGAGTGATTTCACATACAAGAATTGTGATCACATGATAAAGAAATGACTCTTTTTGGAGGTTTTGTAAGGCCATAAGTGTTGATTGTCAATTTGTTGGAATGACAATGCTGACAAGGTTCTTCATGGGCTAGACTTGGCCAAGAGAACAACAGCTGATATCGCACTAACACGATCAAAGGTGCTAACTGCTCAGAAGCGACAACAGTCGTGTGTAGTTTTAATTTGAGAGCATGTTAAGTTCATTGTAAAGAACAATGTTTTTGTTCTGGTATTCACCTTGAAAGGCATATTCCGCTGGGGGAATGCGAGACAACGTAAATGCTCGCTATGTTGAATCTTTCGAGATACTGGAAAGAACCTTTGGTTAGGCTACTTTGGTCTAAAATGGAGGTAAAGTAAAGACTTGAGAAACTAGACAGGAAATGCTGAGCCATTTTCCTAAGTTAATGAACGTTGTAAAGAAGAAGTTTGGTAACTAAGCAATGGTTGATTGTGCTTAGTGCAGAAGTAACAGTATATTTTTAAGGGGGTACTACAAACTTCTGTATAGGTTTGTAGTGGTTGTGTGTGTGTGTGTTTATGCTATCCTTCCTTGTGATCTGAGTTCTCCTTGGTTTCGAGGACGAAACCATTTTTAAGGGGGTACTAATGTAATAACTGCGGTTTTTGAGGATATTTTTGAATTTTTCTCGGATATCCTTTTAATCTTTTTGGTCCGTTTTAACGCTTAATCCAATATTTTCGTTGGAGATTAAATCCTAGAAAATTGTTGGTGATATCCTAAAATCACAAAGAAATGATTTTATGGATCGGTGTGAATTCTAGGATTTTTCGGTGGAAAAAGAATATTTATTGGATAAGTCGTCTTTTTAATTATGTACTGGAAAGGGTTTAAAATACGAAACGGAAGCCTTAAAAATTGAGGGTAGCGTGATAAAATCATGGAAATTTGGTTTATTGGTCTACATAAATTACAGGACGTTTGTCATTTAGTAAGTTTTGCCATCCGAGGTACATAATTTTACCGCTTTAATGCGAGTCCCGTTCCGAGACGGATTTTGGATTTTAAAAACATATCTCCTTTGCCTTAATAAGTAAGGCACGAGAGTTTGGATGAGGATGGAATTTGCATCTTTGTAAAAAAAAACAAAGCAGAGGAAGGAACCGAGAGGAAACAGGACAACGACGGACTTGAGAAGAATCCTTCACCACCGGTTAATTTCTCCATCCCCAACCTCCTTCTTCTACCTATCTTCTTCTTCTTAATTTTCTATGGGTTGTTGGGGTACTTCTGTTGCACACAACAAACAGAGGAGGGTCGAGAGAGGCTTGGAACGACGACGCGTTGGACCCGGTGAAAGAATTCAACTTCACCGCCGGCTTTCTCCTCCGTCCCCGCCACTGCCCAGCCACCCCATCTTCTTCCTCTTTCTGTGGAGTTGGGTTCGTTGTTGTTGTAAAACCGAGCCAAAGAAAGAGAACCAGGATGACAACGGACTCGGGAAGGGAGAAGTTATCACCACCGGTCTTCTTTGCCTCGCCAAAGTAACGCCGTCGGCGACCGTTGGCTTGTCCGACCACCAACCACCAAGAGGGTTGCTGTCGGGCAACGCCCAGCCACCCTCGGGCTCGGGGATCGAGTCATGATCGAGCCAAATGAGCCATGGGCTCGAGTGAAGGTATATACGATCGAAATTAATTAGCGGGCTGATTGCGGAGCCACCGTAAGGGCCTTTTGGTTTCGCTTTGCTAATTAAATTTATGGTTTTTATAATCTTGACGTTGATACGGTTCCACAGGTTCAAACCGCTCGAGAAACAGACGTCCGGATCTTCCGTTATAGCGAAGACAAGTTTTGGTTACCGATTGGCAGGTAAAGGACTTCGGATAATTACTCAGGATTCGTTGTTAATCCGTTTGATCTGAGATTTGGTAATCTTTAAGAACTGTTGTTGATGAACAATTTTTATTTAGAAAATTGTTTCAAAAGTGAAGCGGATAATTAGTTATAATTCCGCCAAGATGGCTCCTTGAAGCATGATAACTAAGGATTTATTATATATCGATATTCGGAAATTAAATCGTTTATCGATTAGGAAGTTGTAGGAGTTGAGAATACAACTAAGAAGTGTTTCTGTGAGCTTGTTGCTGAGAAATCCTTTTGTTATATTTGTCAGAAGGATGATACAGATTACTGTTGGAATTGCTAAGGACGTCGAGCACGCCTTATAAGGCAAGTAGACGATTCTCTCTTGCGTTATTGTTATTAAATGAGGAATTGGATCCCATTTAATATTTGTGTTGGGAACAACTTGTATGATTAATAAAATATGATAGGTCGTTATATTTCTTAGAAATAATGACCATGTTTTTTATTCAGTTTCGTGTTAGAACTGGATTTAGGTCCGTTATGTGTGGCCTTGTATGTTGTCTCATGCTGAGACATTATGGTGAAGTAAATTAGTTTTTCAGGGGTAGGAGCCAAGTCTCCGATGACCTCTTTATAACACAGTCTATGTTGGGAGGTTTAGCTCGTTACTATCATATCCCAACATTCGGGTCATGACTCATACCTCACTCAACGCTGGAGGAGGTGTTTATGCACTCTAGCTAAGTGCAAATTGGTACTAGGTGTTCGTCAATGATCATGGTTGAAATAATCCCTCTCATCTTGACGTCTCCATGTACAGGTGGATTCTCTGCGGTTTTAGCCGCTTAAAAGTTACCAACATGTTTGTGAAAAGTTCTGAAAGTAATAAAGATAAGTGCGTTTGGCACATTAATGTACCCGAATGGTTAGTCTATTCGATAACCATTCTTGCTCCCGGTTATGAATGATTCTTAATCAAAATTTGAGTAAGTCAATCTGATTAGTCGACGGAGACTTTTCAAGATGTTATGTGATTAATATGAGTTCCCAACAATTGTTTATGCTTCTTAAAGAAACCACAAGCGGTGGTGTTCTCTCTCTTGATTATGCAAGTCTCCTTCTTATTCTCTATAAGACTGCTAACTGTTGGATGAAATCCGAGTCTATTCGGATTTGGATGCCAATATGTTTAGTTACAACCATAAGAACCAAGTTAGATTCTCCGCTTGCTAGTCTTTCATTAGACTAACCCGTCCATTTTCTTTTCTTTTATATGGTCGGCTGTTGTCCACCGTTGTATACGATACATCAGGTTCTTCTTAGAAGTTGATTCAAGAGGCGGATTTAGATGTTTGAAGCTCCAGAAGTTGAAGAAAGGTTTTCAATGGTTATACTTGAGTGAAGATCATGGTTGAACTACTTCAAAGTGAAGCTGAGTTTCAGAAATAAGAGCTTATGGAAGACTGGATGAAGATTTTGTTTAAATAGAAGGTTGTGCTATTTATTTAATCTTTTTGGATTAAGGTTTGTATAAGACCAATTGTATTTATTCCGCTGTAATGTTTGTTTTAGTTTGATCAGTCAGTTTAAAGCCTTAGGTAGCTTCGGTTTAGTCTTAATCGAGGTTACTGGCGATAATACCTCCAGGGTAGGAAGGGGGTGTTACAATATTTCCAAGGCCGCCCAAGTAGAAGGTGACACACGGACATTAGCACCATGTTAAATTCCACTTTATTAGCATAGGGACTTATAGAAAAAGAAATCAAAGCCATTTCCTTCTCTTGGATTGGGGAGTAAGAGTTCAACCAACATAAGGGATAAGGCATAGGATGTTGAGTAGTAGGAAGAGAGGAATCTTTTATTACATCTTCATTGATGATGTTACAACATGAACCAACATCAATGATCACACTACATAGGCTGGCTTGGAGTTGCTTTAGAAGGGGTAGATTGCCACGATCTATAATGGGATCCGATTTGGCTGCTTTGAGGAAGGTTCTTGTAAACATGAGTGGTGTAGTGCAACACCTCCTCAATACATGTTCCCCTTACAAAATGTTGCATGCTCACCATATATTTTAGATCCACATTTAATCCATTAACAAATTTAGAAATAACATAATTGTCAGGAACCGTATCTAAAGATGAGCATTCAAAGTTCCTTGTAGTACTCATCAGGGCTGCGGTTCCCTTGGCGCACTTGCTCCAACTTATCATGAACCCGCTCATCATAATCTTGTGGAACAAACCTCTCCTCGAGAGCATCCTTGAGCTCTTTCCATGTATCAATGGGAGGTTATCATCTACACCTCCTCTCCTCCTTGTCTTCTTGCCACCAATGGTAAGAAAACTCGGTGAAGTGGATGGCGAGAATAGCAACCCTCCTCGCATCATCATAGCCATAGTAGTCGAAGATGGACTCAGTCTTGGCTACCCAATCTAAGTAAGCATCGACATCGAATGTACCTACAAAGGGCTGAATTTAGAGCTTGATGCCCTGATGTTGCTCCTTCTCTTGATGTCACCCTTCTTGATTGACATGGGGCTGTGGAGGCACATGCATAAGACCTCGTAAAGGACATCATAGTTATGGGGGGTTTGCGCATGTGCCGCGAAAAGAGATCCGTCATGCCAATGGGCATCGAAGCTTGGCGTCGCGCATAAGGCTCGATAATAGTGACTCCATCACCGAAGAAGTTAGTAGAAAACACGGGAATATTATTTGGAAATGTCACATCTTCATTGCCGGGACTTACTCTAGTGGAAGCCACATAGGAAGAAAAATTATCATAGTTTCAATGTTGCCCTTGGGACAGTAGAGGTGCATGCGAGACATAAGATGTCGAAACCTATTCTTGTTGGTATGCATAGCCTACATTATGAGGAGTAGGGCCATGCACATCTCTTGGAGCTAGTGAGTATGCTTGGTTGACACTTGGAAGTCGGCTTTCACTAACATGTTGAATGCTCTTGTCCATGCTTTGGTGCCACCCATCCATGGTCTCAAATCGAGCATTCATGGGTTGGAGAGATTCCATGATGGATTTCATCATGGCTTCCATGGTTAGTGGTGAGGATCTAGCTAAGTCCTTGTCCTTTTCGTTTTGGCTTGGATCCGACATCTCATGCATAAGTAAGTGACAACACAAGCACAACCACAATCCGAAAGCAACAAAACCCCACAAAAGCAAAATTGTATCGAACCACACAAAATTTCACCAAATTGAACTAGAAAAGAATACAACCAAGTTGCAAGTGACTAGGTCTTGGCTAGGAATAGGGTCGATAGGTATGGCTTGAAAAGAAGCAAACACACATGATGGACACTAGCTTACCTCGAACCTATGTCTAGGAAGCTACTAAGTAACAAATCGTGCAACACAAACTTTTTTTATACTCCCTCCGTTCAGAAATACATGATGTTCTAGCTTGATTTTCTTGTTCAATAATACTTGATGTTTGACATAATTTACCATATTTTTTCCAATATTATCCCCATTAATTAAAAAGAATAATAACCATATAAAATAAAAAAAGAAAGATCTTCATAAGATTTTGGGGTATTTAAGTCAATTCACATTATTTCTTAATTTTAGAGACAAATCCTAAAACATCATGTATTTATGAACGGAGGGAGTATATAACAAAGTAAAAAGCAACAAACCAAATGCAAGCACTGGCCTTAAGCTTGGATTCTCTTTGTCAAGGGGTCCGATTTTTTCTATGTCCAAACTCTTTTACTCATTCGATTCGAGTTTTTCTAAGCCCCTTCTCTTTTTCTTTCGAAATCCAAATCTTCCTTCTAATTAAGGCTAAGTTTTCAATTCTTAATTTTTTGTACTAAGCAAGACAAACAATCAAATGTAAGACAAAGATCAAAGTGTGAAATTGGTATTGTTCCCATATCCTAGGACGCAAGCCTAGACATTCATGTAAGCATGCACATTCATGTGTAGGTTAAAAGGGTGTCAGTCCAAACGTGTTCAGTTTAGGGATGGATTCAAGGACCGAAAATAATCAATGGTATTAAAATTCCACAATAGTTATCCCGGCAAAGAGATGCTTCAAATTCAAAGGTTTGATGCACAAAAGACCTTTCCTCTCTCCTAACAATCAAGGCAAGAGATAGAATGATGTTTAGACTCAACCTTAGAATGTCCCAAAACTCAGAATTTAGCCAGGAATTATGCAGTACATATGCAAGGAAAAATTCAAGGCAAATCACACATTCACAAGGCAATTAAATAAGGCAACAACAAACACCACTCGGCTAGACTCTAGGCTAAGAAAACCACTTGGAACCTAAGTAGATTCAACTTTCTAAGCCAAGATTCGATGAATACATCATATGTGGCTCTAATACCGATTGATATGGCATCATTGATGGATGGATGGTGTAAGGAGTCAACTTGGATTCGAACAAGGGCGCAACGAGCATCGACTCGCGTAGGCGTGTTGTGTAAGCAAGATATAAGGAGCTGGTTAATAAGTGGATGGAAAAGGAACTTATTTGGAATGTTTTTTTATGAATGAGAGTGAAGGATATGGATGTGTTTGATTGGATATGATTCAACTCTCAAATAAAAACTTAGACAACCGAAATTAGGATGCAACTCACCTAAGAACGAATCTCCGTTAGATGATCGATGTGACTCACGATCACCCAAGATCAAAAGCTAATTGATTCAGCCAAATATCTCTTTCATTCAGCCATAACAAAGAGAAGAACAAGGTTTCATAGTTGATTTTCACGTGAATGACAAACTAGAGCCCTAATGGCTACTAAGAGAAAGAACTAAGGGAAAAAGCGACATTCGCCTCAGGAAAAGTTTAAAAAATATCAAAATAGACCCAATTTTTTCGAATGTCATAAAAACATCCTTACAAGACATCAGATTAACCACACAAGTCATTTCCTTCAATTAGTATTCTAAAAATGCTAGGCAGACTCTAGGCGGAGAGGGACCACCTAGCGCCTAGGCGACCTAAACGGGCGCCTAGACGGACTAGATGGTCTCCTAGATGGGCTAGAAGTCTAGGCGGGCTAGCACCTTCCAGCACATAGACGGGACCTAGACGGAGCTAGACGGGGATTTTTAGAACAGTGTCTTCAATGGGACAAGAAGTATGGGTACGTGCCATGGAGCACAGCACTAGCACGATCGATGCGAGTTGCATCAGCATGCAACAAGCATCCAAGGGTTATGGCTCAGCACTCCCAAAGCGATAAGACCTTCTTTAATCTCATCTTGTAAAGCAGGAGCCCTAACACGGGTGATCCTTCCATGATAAGGCAAAGCGTCGGCTTCCCATGCATGCACCACAACGGGGTTGGAAGTTTGTGGCATTCTTGAGCCCATCATCATGTAAGAAACCATTAGAGTCATCTCTCAAAAGATGGTTCGGAGAAAGTGATGAGGCATCATTGTCGGCGTCGTCCAGGGCGCGCTTGGTGCGGCTAGCATCGCAGGCTTCATCGGAATCGAGGTCCTCTTGATCATGATATAATGTAGTCACATCAGACGGGCTGACATATGAAACTTCAAAGCCAAGGAAAAATTTTAGGACCCAAGTCTTTGTAGGAGAACGAGGGATCAAGTTGAGCAATGAAATTTCGTATGAAGTCGGGATCGGATCTTGTAATGATAATATAATGAACATATACCAACAAATAAGTGACAGACTATGTAGAGAATATGACAAATACAGAGGTATTGGAATGACAAGCTTGAAATCCATGATTAAGTAAATAAAACTTCAAATTATTGAACCAAGCTCGAGGTGCCTATTTAAGACCATACAAGTGTTTTCGTAGTTTGCAGAGATGATTAGGAAATTATCTATAAACAATCCCTTTGGTTGATCCATGTAGACAACTTCCTACAAATCACCATTGAGAAATGCATTATTAATATCCAACTGTCAAGAGACCAACCTTTTGAGACTACAATTGATAAAAATAAGCCTAATAGTAGTCGGTTTGACAACAAGATTGTATCAAAGTAATCAACTCATTTTTCCTAATGAAAACCTTTGGCAACTAAGTGAGCCTTGTAATGCTCAATTGTGCCATTGGCTTTTCTCTTGATGTGATATATAGTTTTATTCCCAACCACATTGGTAGAGGGTGGTCGAGGTACTAATGTCCATGTGTGTGATTTGAAATTAGGGCTTTGAGTTCTTGTTGTATTACTCTCCACCATAGAGGATTTTTGTTTGTAGATGAAAATGTAGTGGGCTCTTTGCCCCCGACATTGAGAGGAGAAGGATGCTTGGTAGCTTACAAGACTATTGGTTTTAGACTTCCCGTTTGAGCACAGGTAACCATGTCATTTGTCGAGTCATCAAATGGATGCATATGTGAAGCTCTAGTTGTCATGTTTGGGACATTCAGTTAAATCAAATTTCGGGTTTAGAGTTTTCGTGTGAGTTGGGTCTCGGGTTTGTCAGATTTCGTGTAAGTTGGATTCCGAGTTTGGCTGGATTTCGGTTAAGTCGGATTTTGGGTGAGTCGAATTTCGATTGAGACCATATATCGAATGATGATTTTTGTAGTTTAATTACACTATGGTCTAAATATTTAATGTAACATTGAAATTAAAAATATAATTATAATTAAGATACACAATTATTAATATTTTAAAAACATAATGTATCTTTTGGATGATTTCGGGTCAGATAACTTCGGATTTTCGGATGATTTCGAGTCGAATAACTTCGACTTTTCGAATGATTTTTTGTCGGGTAGCATCGAGTATGGGTTGAATTGGGAAATTCCATTCGGATATAATCGGTTTTGGATTAATTTCGGGTTCGTGCTTTTTACCAGTTCGGGTCAAACTAGTTTCAAGTATACATTTTTTTGGTTTTTTTGGTGTTGGGTCGGGTTTGGAGTTGAGTGGGTCAGGTCGGTTTCTCTGGTTGGTTCAAGTTTTGACAACCCTTGTTTTGATAGCTTTGAAGATCTACTCTCTCCGTCCCCGAAAGTTTGTCCAGTATTCCTTTTCCGACGTCTCGAAAAGTTTGTCCACATTTTCATCTTTCCATTTATATCAATTCTTTCTTACATTATTACCCTCATCCAATCTCACCTCTTATCCACGTTATCTAACAAAAAAATCTACCCTATTTACCTTTTTAGTCATTTTCTTTTTTTTTTTCTGTATTCTCATCTTTACCATTACTATCACAACCTCGTTCTTCTCCCTGTTGCTTGCTTTTTAAATTTTGTTTGAATATTATATTACAAATATATTATTTTGTATTTTGATTTAATGCATGTTCGTGTCAATAGATTGGATATATACTCAATCTAAATATAATTATCATATATTAATTAATCATTCTAAGTAGTGACAAATAGTAATATAATAACTAATATCTAATTTTAAGCAAGTATATATATACAAATCAATATTAAATTGAAAATTATTACTATTTATATAATAAATTGTAAACAAATCAACATTAAAATAAAACATATTATTATTTATATAATAAAAAATAACTTAAATTAGTTTGTTTGCGGCTAGATTTGGTATCACCTTAGTTATGTGTTCAGTAAAATCCTGATGTATATCTAAATGCCAAAATAATCATATGTGACTTAGTAAGTAAATTGCCAAAACAATCATGCTACTAAGTAACTTCCCAAAATATTGGAACGAACCAAGCAAATGAAATTGTTTAGAAATTGCTTTGGTTGATTTGGAAAATTGTAAGTAAATAATGATTGATTGATTGATTCTACGCGATATATATATATATATATATATATATATATATATATATATATATATATATATATATATATAGGATTTTCTAACCTATGTTCTAAGGGCATAGGATAACCATCTTGTTTTGGAAAGATTTGTTATTTTTATTTATTTAGTGAATTAAATCTTTTTTTTTAAGGGTTTAGACATTTCCTTTTATATATATATATATTGATTGATTTATATATGTCAAAGAATTTATTTGAAAATATACAGAAATGACTTAATTTGTACCTAATTTTCGAAAAAAAGAAACATAATCCAAATCCAGAGTTTGGTTCAAATGAAACAAACTATTATCCTAAAACGTGAAATGAATGCACTTTTCCTATTTAGTAGTGCACTTTTCATACAAAAGTGCATTGTAAATCACAAAAAGTGCAATACGAAGAAATGCACTACAAAAAGTACGAAAAGTGCACTACAAAGTACGAAAAGTACAAATGCGAAAAAATGCACTCTGAAGTAAGAAAAGTGCAGTATGAACTAGGAAAAGTGGTGCATTCGTTTCAGGATAAGAGTTCGTTTCATTTGAACCAAACTCTCCAAATCCAATATAAAAGATACATAGAAATTAAAATATTTTTTCAAACGGGCAAATTACCTAATTGCAAATCCATTTTGTATTCTATTGATTATAACATCTCATTTAAAAAAAAAAACTTAAATGTATCAAATTCGATAATTTTGTGGAGTCATCCATGCATCACCTTCATTGCCACTTATTCACATTGATTGAGTTTCTTATTTGAATTCACCCACAAAAGTTGGACACCATTTTGTTTCTCAGAATATCCATGGTTTCACAATATATAATCGGATTTCTATTCCAATTGTATACTCCGTAATCACCGTCCCAAACCCAAATTTTGCATTCACCGCCGTCGATCAATTCCTAGACTTCAAAGATGTTGAATGGTTTAGCAATTGTAACACTCACAAACCTTTCATCGCAACATCGCTTTAATTAACCCTCGAGTTATTTTCATCAATTGGGTTTTAGGGTTTTGGGAATCGGGGAGAGAAGAGGAAAATTGGAAGGCGTCAAACTGCATTTGCGGTTAGGTAAATTAATAGATATTTGTAGATTATGTGACATGGAAAAAATTGACATGTGGACTATGATGTTGAATATTTATAATGACGTGTAAATTATAAGAAAATGACACGTGTATAAATCTGAGGTGACTTAATGTAGGATCGCCATGTGGAGAAATCCTATGTGGTGTAATAAGAAGACTCCAAACCTTATTGCTTTTATATATATAGTAGATTTATGTGCACATAATTTTTTTTGAACAAATAATATGGGACGGAGAGAGTAGTTGTTTCCTTAATTAATTTTATGATATATTACAATAGAGCGAACTACATGCGAATAGGAAGCGTATCAATACAAGTTATGCCTTGGAGCTTTTACTTTTTTTGAGTCAGTATTCTTAGTCTTTATTGGCTTGAGTGACGACAGAACGCATGATCAATAAAAGGGTCTTCGAATCAAATCTAGATGCCAATCTAATGAGTTCGATTTCCCGCAATGGAAAGTCAAGCTAGCGATCTCGGTGATTCCACCTATCGGCGGATAGGCGGCGGATGTGTGACGTTTGGAGTTGTCTAAGGGTTTTTGTTATGTAAACTCTTTTGAAGGGGTGGTTCTGTGCAAGCTAGTTGCAATAAAATGGTAATCTTATGCAAACATTTTTGTAAGGTATGACTTGTGTTTAGGGGCTGATCCAGGATTGAATGGAAGTGGGGGTGGATTTTGAACAAATTAATAGTTTAATAGTAAAGTCTCTGCCAGTTGTCAGCCTTGTTGAGCTCTTACTTCTCAATTATCAATGGAGAATTGGTACAAATGGTTTAATGAAAAACCTAAACTTTAGGCTAAAGTCATTTTTATAAAAAAAATAAATTAGGGTTAAAACGGTGTCGCGTTATTTTTGCCCCCAATCTTCACCTGATTCGTCTTCTTCCTTCATTGATCGAATCACCGACAAACATACAGATAACCCTCCACCTCTTCCTCCAGTCCTTCTTGCCTTCCTACGCTCATCTCTACCTTCGCCTCATCCCGAGCCACCCTATAGGGACTAAATTCCAAAAATTTCCTCCGTTCCCAACTCCCTATGTGTAAACTCAACACTCCTCCGATAGGGTGTGGGGGCGGCCGCCCCCGCCCGCTCCCCTAGATCCGCCCATACTTGTGTAAATAATTAGAAATAAAGGGTGATTTTATGTACTTTCTACTTTTATCTTACAGTATTTAATTGGCTTAAAACATGTACAACCCCCTGTACTTGTGCAAATTTGTCAGATAAACACCCCACCTTTGGTTTGGACCTATTGAACACTTAAATTTAACAATTTGGACCTATTAAACACCTGATCGCTGACGTGGCGAAGTACGTGTAAGTCAAACGCACATATACAACCCCCTGTACTTGTGCAATTTTTTTTTCTTTTTGTATTTTTTTATATTTTCTAATTTTATTAAAATAATGGTGTTAAAGATTAGGCTTATGTGGCATCTTATGTGGCAAAATAAGCTTATGTGGCACACATCTGGACAAAAAATTGGAATATGTCAGCATGCGTGTGTTACACTCAACGAGATTGTCAACGACCAAGTGTTTAATAGGTCCAAATTGTTACGTTTAAGTGTTCAATAGGTCCAAATCAAAGGTGAGATATCTATCTGACAAATTTGCACAAATACAGAAGCTGTATATGTTTTAAGCCGTATTTAATTTCAAGATTTAATTTAATAATATCAAGCTCATATGAGTTTGTTCTTTCATGGAAAACTTTTCAGTTCACCGCAAAAGATGGATATAACTTTTGTACATGGCAGAGCAGGCACGTGAATTAGACCAAAAGCTGTAAAATAACACGTGGAGGTTGGTACACTTCCAAAATTCATGGGGTGTCTGTATTAAATGAAGTTGCTGTTAAAACACGTGTAGGTTGGACACAACTTTCACCTACTTTACCCCTACTTAGATTATTGGTACTTCTAGTTGCCTGGTACACACTACACAGTACACTTCCAAAATTTATGGGGCGTTTGCTAAGCTGCTGCTGCTGCTGCTGCATGTCATCACTGCACCATAAAAAAATAAGAAGATTCAAGAGCATCTTTTGTCATGCATGTCATCACTGCACCATAAAAAAATAAGAAGATTCAAGAGCATCTTTTGGACATGTCTTAGAAAGTTTATGGCCCTATTTTTTTAATTTAAAATGTAGTTTTGAATGAAATTTTTTTTATTTCTTTTGAAAAATGTAAAAACGATAAAAAAAAATATTGTATAAATTTTAAGAATTTTCAAATATAATTTTAGGAATAAATTAAGTTATTCTATGTTAAAAGTAAAAATGGTCATATATTATATATATGACTTATTTCTAAGTTTTTGTAAGAGTTTCTCTATTATTATTCTATTTGTTTTTTAATCCTCATCTTCTCTTCTATTTTTGTGCTAAATTTAAAATTTGTCATCAGTTTTTGTTTGGAAATCTCTACTTCCCTCAGATTTTGATGATGATAAACATTAAAGGGTTTGATAGTTTGAGTGTATATTGAATATTTTAGGTGAAACAAGCATAGGAGGGGACAAGGAAAACAACCAGGAGAAGAACAAGTGAAGGGAACAATCATTGAATTTTGCTTCGTTCATGAGCATCAGAGCAATGAAACTACATCAAGAAACGACATGAGGAACGAGAGCATGTGTGAGCTAAGTTTAAGAGCGCTAAAGCAAAGGAATTATGTAGGGAACAACATGCGCCAAAGGAAGCTTCATTGAGAAGTTGCGTAGAGCTATAGAGGGAAATTATCACAATTTGGTTAACCGAACTAAAGGAGTTATTTGACAATTGTATTATAGTTATTATAATGGAGAATATATGGGAACTAAAGATATATTTATAGCTAGCATGCGTTTTGAATATAATTTCATTAGTTTGGATAAGATCTTTACGATATTATTAGAATAAAAATATTCTGATTGAGTGTTAGATTTTATATATAAGGATAGAACTTTTTGGTTAAAGTTAGTGATTAGCAAGAGACGAAATGGCTTCTAAGAGAGAAAAAGGAGCAATCATCAAAGTGGGTTCTTAGGAGTTCAAAGTGAATTCTAAGCATCCATTGAGAAGAAAGACGCAACCGTTGGAGTTCAAGGTGAAGAGCTTGAAGGTGATCGTTGTAGGGAACAATTGGAGTTACTATGGGAACGGTGACATCAGATAGACTTGTTGTTAGTACAGACAGGTGCACTCTTTGATGCTTGAGAGACCAAGCATCTAAGGTAACATTAGTTGGGTTTTGGTTGTAATTGAGTTAATAATACTTTCTGCAGGTTAGGGAGTCTAGGAAGTATTCATAGAAGAGTCTAGTGCATTTTGGAATCCTTGCTTTCCTTGTGTAGTTCGTGATTATTGATAAAAGGAAGGTTGAGATTTAGCATTTGATGAAACTCGAATTAAACCGAAGTTAAAGACAAGAAACGAGATTATATATTCGACGAGAAAAACCCTTGCTTTTATTAATGATTTCCAAAAGAGGTTACAACAACCGGATTCTGCCCAAGATCTTCTTTACAAGATTCGAGGTCTCTGCCTAACGAGGTTTGAGACCTCTTTGTTACAACGAGATTATCGCTTACAAACTGCTAGCTAGATCTTTTTCTATTACAAGCTTGAGAATTGCTATCTATTTAGCGAGGCCAAAATCTTATTGATGATGTCGGGATTGTAGCTTGCAAAGCGGCTTGCTGGATCTTTTGCGACTTGAGATTTCTTTAAGCAACTTGAAGTCTTTTTATTGATCTTCTCTTGATTTTAGCGTGGTCTTTATGATTATTCCAACACATCGATCTTCAACAAGCAAGATAGAACTGAGTTAGAGATGTTTTTGACCCTTGCAACCTTCGGGGTTCTCCTCTATTTATAGATGTTTGAGGAGCATGGCTTCTACCAACATCCGATGTGGGATGTTCGGGATACGGCCATCTGATTGGTTAAGAGAGAGGTGGACGATTATTGGTCAAGAATAAGGCGGCTTTTGAATGGTTGAGCGGGGCGGGTGTGTCAGCTTTTGAGTATGCGATATTCATCCTCGTTGCTTTTAGATACGCATTGCCTGATCGACATCCTTATTTAAGAGGTTATGATGTTTTGACCTCGTTCCTGTAGGGAACGCACGAGGTTTGGTCTCCACCCCTCTTCCGACTCGGGACTAGCCTGATTGGGCATCTCGCTTTTTTGGATGGGTACGGGAAAACCCTCGGGGAATTCCCTCGAATACCGTCTTTATTGCTTTTACCTTGCTATCCGTGCCTACTGGTCATACATCGTTATTTTGCGCTCCATCACAACCCCATGGCTTGTGGTTCGCGGTCCGGGGGCCGCAAGGCATACATGCGCGATGTGTGTAATTTCTCAGCTTCCTTCTTGCGAGGCCTGCCACAATTTCTCTTTGTCTAGGTTGAGAATTTCTCTTTGTCGAGATTCAGGGTTTAGGTCAACGAGGTTCGAGGTTTTTGAACTTTACACGGGATCATTTACCCTTGACAACTTTCTGGGAAGTTTTACTTTCTTTTTGTTGTTTGCACACTGGCAACCTTGGGCCTCCTTCCCTCTTTTCATTAATGGGCTTTTGAGGGAGTTAGGCCCATTAAGGCGCTAAGTAAGGAGAGGCCCAACACACTCTTTATAAATGCCATGTGTATCCCTCTCTTCTTTCCCCTTCTTGTTTCATCTTCCTAATTAAGAAAACTCTCTCTCTCTCTCACTCTCACTCTCTCTCTCTCTCTCTCTCTCTCTCTCTCTCTCTCTCTCTCTCTCTCTCTCTCTCTCTCTGTGACTTTTCAGTTTCCAGCAACCAAGGACAGGCGACACCACCGATCAAGATTCGCAACCGCCCTTTCTACAATGACTCTCGACAAGTAAGTACCATTTCCGCCCTTTGCATGCGTTTTTGGTACTTTTAATCTCTTTTCCGCCTTTCGCCCTAGGCGGAGGCTGTGGTTTTTCCGAGTTCCGTGTCGGCGTCACGACGGCGGAAGGGTGGAAGGGTGGACGGGCCTTGGGGGTTCGGTGATGCACTCAACCTTTTCGGCGCTTGCCCGACGGTTGAGTTCATCGTTCTTGATTTTTGAAATTTGAATACTCTTGGGAAGTCCAAGCGTTTCGCGTCTAGGCGATGGGACGTATGTCCTTTCGATTTTCTAAAATCTGCCTTTTGGCCTGCAACTCTGTTTGTTCCCCTTCGAATTCTTCCTAGGCAGTCTATCCGTCAGAATATCCCTAGGGTCGCACTTCCCCTACGCCGTTTTTGTTTTGCTTTTTAGTCAGCTCTCTCCTTAAGAATTTCTTCTTTTCCAAGTGTTCGCCTTTCGTGACCTGGACTTCGTTTTTCATGTCTAGAGGAGCTTCTTCAAGCCCTCCACCAGGCTTTGCGTTCAACCTTTGGGAGAAGTACCACGAAGAGCCTTGTAAGACTGTAGAGACTAGCGAGACTAGTGATTCTCAAAACCTGAGGTCCCCTTCACTTGTTTTCAGCGATCCTTCGCCCAACTCTTTTGAATTTTCTGTTAGCTCGCGCTTCTCCCGAGTGCACACATCCTCAGGAGTTGAGATGGCCTCGTCCTCGATTTCAGACGAAGAACTTGTTGCCTCTGATGCGCGATCATCAGACTCCAACAAGCAACCAATCTTTTATTCGCGACACATCACCGACTACGTGTCCCATGTCCCGCTAGTTATCGAAGCTCGGATCCCGATGAGCCCGAACCCGACGGTTGGGCTATTTCTGGACGAGGGGGCTCCGACCGTTATTAGTAGAGCGATGCTTGCGGACATCGCCTCTGATTTTCCCTGGCCTGAGGGAGTTGAGCTGGCGTTTCCCGAGGGGGAAGGCTGCTCATTGGCGGCGTACGATAATTGTGTGTAACTTCCAACGGCCCGAGAAATCGAAGGCGAAAGAGGTTGCAAAAGCCAAGAAAAGATTTGCAATGCCGGCTGTGGCACATCACAAATTGTACTTGGCTTAGGACCGCCTTAAGCATGCAGACCTGAGTCTTCCCCTCCCGAATCGCGAGGGTGTAGAGGGTATTTGCAAGCCTGCGCCTTTTTTTGGTTTTATTTTGTTTCTTGTTTAATCGTCGCACCTTGAATTTAGATTTATATGCGGCGATCCCGAGCCTCGCTCGAACCGCACATTTTGAACTCAGATTATTTGCGACAATCCTGAGCCTCGCTCGGAACGCGCAGTTTGAACTTAGATTGTTTGCGACGATCCCGAGCCTTGCTCGGACCGCGCATTTGAATTTAGATTGTTTGCGACAATCCCGAACCTCGCTCGGACCGCGCAATTTGAACTTAGATTGTTTGTGACGATCTCGAGCCTTGCTCGGACCGTGCATTTTGAACTTAGATTGTTTGCGACGATCCCGAGCCTCGCTTGGACCGCGCATTTTGAACTTAGATTCTTTGCAATGATCCCGAGCCTTGCTCGGACCGCGCATTTTGAACTTAGATTGTTTACGACGATCTCGAGCCTCGCTCGGACCGCGCATTTTGAACTTAGATGGTTTGCGACGATCCTGAGCCTCGCTTGGACTACGCATTTTGAACTTAGATTGTTTGCGACGATCCCGAGTCTTGCTCGGACCGTGCATTTTGAACTTAGATTGTTTGCGACGATCCCGAGCCTCGCTCGTACCGTGCATTTTGAATTTAGATTGTTTGTGGCGATCCCGAGCCTCGCTCAGACCGCGTGTTTTGAACTTAGATTGTTTGCGACGATCCCGAGCCCTGCTCGGACCGCGCATCTCGGACCTAGATTATTTGTCCCCTTATTTCCTTTTCTATTACTGACCCTCTTCTTTTTTCTTTTTTAGTGTATAACCTGGAGGAGATGGCTCAGAGGATGAAGAAGAAGACATTCGCGGGCCCTTCTACGCAAGGTTCGAGGACCTCGAAGGTCCCAGCACATGCGAAAGCTTCGGAGGTGCGAACCACTATCGCTCCTCCAAAGGGGAATGTCGCGAAGACGTCCTCCAAGGCCCCTTAAGGGCATGGCGACAAGACTGGCTCCAAGCGAAAGGATCTGGCCCAATCTCCAAGGGGGGAGAAGAAAAGACATAGGGGGGACGGCCAACATGTCCGGGCGTAGAAGGAGCTCGCTCTGAGCTCCCGGCTCGAGAGGGTAGCGTCGCGGAGGTAGCCTCGCCTACCACGCAGTTTCATTGCCCTGGGCCGTCTCGGGGTTCGCTTAAAAGCTGGCAGAGGGATGATTTCAGGGAGGAGATTTATTGGGCGAACCATCTCTCCGACCAAGCCCTTGTTGAGGAGACCCTCCGCTATTCAGCGATGGTGAGCGTTTAATTTCTCGCGCATTTTTTTCCCGACGTGCCGCTATTTTTGCAGAACAATTTCCTTGACAATTACAATTTCAGTCGCATCTCGCTCCTTCATAAGGGATTAGCGAAGTTCGAGGGGAAGCTCAAGGCTAAGGAGGATGAGTTGGCCAAGGAAAAGAAGGCGTGGGAGGAAGCTAAGGCACGACACATGGCGGCGGAAAACCGCGCGAAGGAAGAGGCTGAGAAGGCGAAGGCCTTACTAGAGGGTCTGCGGGCTGAACTCTCCGAGGAGCGCAAGTACTCGAAGGAGAAAGAGGCGGACCTCCAAAAGGTGGAGGAGGAGAATAGCAGTCTTCACAATCGCATCAAGGAGCTTAATGAGGAGGTTATGGCTGCGGGGCCTGCGTATGTTTAGACTACCGAGTACAAGGAGGCAACAATGAGCATTGTGGAGGGGATGTACAGGCAGGCCATCCGCGTAGGGGTGAGGCAAGCGATCGAGAAGTACAAACACATCGATCCTCGCATTGTCTTTTTCATCCCCAACTACACACTGACCATGGGGGAGATCGAGGAGGAGCCCGAGGGGGAATAAAGTTTTTTCCTCGACGACGAGGGCAGGGTTATAGCGAACGAGGATGAATCTCCTGCCACGAATCTCATGGACCAGGAGAACCAGAACCTCGCCCAGGCCGACCTCGAGATAATCCATGCCTCGCCCATCCGCCAACACCCCATGAACCCGCCAGTCGACGTTTCAAAGGAGACCAAGGAATGAAAGTTGTTGTTTTTTGTAATTTTTTATTTTTTGTTGGGATGGTTTTAAGACTAAGACTTTTGGTGGCTCCGCTAGAGCCTTACTTTTATGCATCTTCCTTTTTACTTCTTGCATGTGTGATTTGTATGATTGAGCGAAGCCCCTCTTTTTTTAGAGCTCCAATGGCTCATTCCATCCCAATCCAACCCCATGGCGCGAGTGCTGCAAAGCTTGCAGACTACTCCGGCCACATCGGGCCCCGAATTTTGACATTCGAGCTTGTTTTCAGAACGATCCCGAGCCTCGCTCAGATCGTGCGTGGTATGCTCAACTTTTGTCTCACCAATACTGACGGGAATAGTAAACCTCCCGGGATCTCCATATTTCTTAGGCAATTGCCTTTGAAGCATGAAAGATACATTTTCTACATTCTCAAAAAGATTGATTTTCTTAACCTTCCCCTTCTCTTTTTGTTTCCTCTTAATAGTACGTAATTCTTTAAGAAACTTAGCAAACCGAGGAATACTTTGAACAAGTTTAAGTAAAGGAACATTTACCTCACACTTTGAGAAGGTTTCAAAAATTTCCTTGTCGTTAGCTGGCCTCCGAGTGTACTTCAGTGCCCTAGGAAATGGTGGAACGGGCTTTTGTGAAGCCATGGAAGGAAACGAAGGCCGAACGTAGTCATCTGATTCTGTCGGAGGAGGGTCCCGCAAGCGCGGGTGGGGTCCTGTGGACGCGGCTTAACCGCGGGCGCGGTTTTGGTTTCCGCTGGCTGGGATTTCGTTATTCAGCTCTTTCCCACTTCTCAACGTGATGACACTTACATTCTCTCTCAGGTTAATAGTTTGAGATGGAAGTTTCCCCGAGTCTCTGGCTTCTAAGCGACTAAGGCTGGTTGCAATCTGGCTCAATTGATTTTCAAGGTTTTTCACTGCAGCCTTGGTCTGTTGATTCTCCTTCATAAGTTGAGTAATAATGGTGGGATTTTCATGAGGAACTTGGGGCCTTGGCACATAATTAGGCCTGGGAACATAGTTGGGCTGACCTCTTTGTTGTGGAAAAGGTTATTGAGGTTGTTGATTCCATCTAAAGTTAGGATGGTTCGCCCACCCCGGATTGTATGTGTTTGAATATGGGTCATTCCGGGGTCTTGCATCATAGTTCCCAATAGCATTGACATCAGTTGTTGGCTCTTGCATGATAGGGCATGCATCATTAGGATGGCTAATTGCACCGCAGATTCCACAAGCTCTTGAACTTGAAGATCCATTACCCACCAACAGTTGCTTCATCATAGCTTTGAGCTCCCTTACTTTAGCATTAAGGGAGTCATTAACAGAATTTACAGACCTACTGTTGGACCTCTTTCTCTGGTTCCTGCATTGTTCAGCTAGAGTCTCCAACTTTTCAAACGCTTGTCTAGGAGTGAGATTCTCATAAGAACCTCCACAGGATGCATTCATCAAGCGCTTATCAACATCACAGAGCCCTTCAATGATATAGCAAATCAGATCTTTTTCAAAATAGCCATGATAGGGACAGCTGGCTATGAGCTTCTTATAGCGCTCATAGTATTCGTACAGATTCTCATCATCACCCTGGTCCAAACTGCTCAGCTGCTTCTTGATTGATGTTTGCTTGGCAACAGGGAAATATTTTTCCAGAAAAGCACCCTTCATTTGAGCCCAAGTAGTAATCGTCTCAGGTGCTAAGTATAGAAGCCATTCCTTAGCCGCGTCAGCTAAAGAAAATTGAAAACTTCTCAACATAAGCTGATCTTCAGTCACATCAGCCGACTTCATTCCCAAACAGACAGAATAGAACTCTGTAAGGTCTTTATTCGGATCCTCCCCACGCAATCCATGGAACTTAGGCAAATAAGGAGAAGACCGGACTTAAGCTCAAACTTCACACCTTCCCCTAGTGCGGGAAATTGAAGGCCAAGTTGTTGTTGCTGTAGATTAGGTGCAGTCAGTTGCCTAATAGTACGATCTGCCATTGTTTCGAACTGTTCTTCAACCTCTGAATCAGATGAGGAAGAAGAAGATGATACTGGATCAAACTGAATGCCTAACACTTGAGCTTGGACTTGACGTCTTAACTCTCTTAAAGTCCTATTAATCTCTGGATCAAACGGAATAACAGAAGAATTATTAGTAGAACGGGTAAGAACCATAAGATAGGTTCTTACCGATTCAGGATCTCTGGACGAACCGAACCGCGGGCGCGGGTTTCAAACCGCGGGCTCAAAAATAAATTACTCTAAATTACCCTAAATTACAAACCAAGTATAGCATGCAAATAAGGGGTCGAACCCAAGAGAATCGGTATTCTTGAACAATCAGCAAAGAACAAAAGCAAGGGTTTTGGGGTTTAAGCAAACAAACATTATTAGGTTTCAAATCAATTAAAGGAAAGCAGAGTTCATTCAATCAATTCCACCTTTTTAATCATTCGATCATTGATTCATCCACTTTTCTATATTTCCTAGGTTAATTCCAATCCTTATAAAAGATTTCCGCTTGTCCACGGTCCAAGCGAAACTATGATATGAACAAGGACGCTTAATTAAAATCATGCAAAGTATTAAGGACAATAGGATATCAAATCATGCAATCAAGCTACGAGTCTCATGCATAAAATAACAATCAAACACTCTTTCTCAATTCCAGTCCACGGTCTTGGAAAAGAGTTGTTTCAAGGATAAATAAGATTGCATAGACAACAATCAAACCTAATCCAAACAGTAGATCTAAGTCAATCAAACAAGTTGATCAGGCTCATAAAATCAAACATAGATCATGGAATTAGAACAAGAGTTTTGATATTTAACCAAAGGATAGAAAAGTTACCAGAATCTCACGAATTCAATAAAAAGGCTTCCTTGATCAAACAAACTCCAAGGAAGATTAGTTCTCCATAATAGAAATAAAACTAGGTTAAACTAAAAAGTAGTCTCCAAAAGTATGCTCTCCAAAGTATCCTCTCAAACTGAATACGAAACTAGGCTTAAATACTAGAAAAATCCGAAATAACCTAAAGATATAATAATATAATAAAGATAAAATAATAAAGAAACGCAGTCGGCGCGGAGAAAAGGCCACCCGCGAGAGCGGTTCTCAACCCGCGGTCGTGGCTCCAGTCTTCTCTCGGCGTCCGCAGAAATGGCATCACCCGCGGTCTCTGGTCTCTACCCGCGGTCGCGGGTCCTGCTTTCTTCAAACCTTCAATCTCGTTTTCCTTAGAAACCGCTGTAAAGCGGGTCTTCAGCTCGAACTTAGGACTTCTGTCTTCAAAGTCTTCATCTGTAGGCTTTTCTGATATTACAATTAAGCACCCTAATCTAGCCTAAAACACTCAAAAATCCTAATAAAAATACATAATTACGCTGTACTAAAACCAGCGTATCAACAGACGTCTTCGATCATACTATCGGATCTCTTGATGTCATCGGTATGAGCTCTTCTAATGGCAGGAACCATGATATGAATCATCGGGATTATAGGATGCTCGTTAGGATCAATGGCTGACGCTAGACGGGCGAGAGAATCTGCCTGAGCATTTTGCTCTCTTGGGATCTGTGCGAAGGATACCTTCTCGAACCGAGGAATTAGATTTTTGACCATATCTAGATAAGTTATCATCCTCTTTTCCCTGGCTTCATATAGTCCCAGAACCTGGTTGACTATCAACAAGGAGTCACAGTTGACTTCTATCTGCCGTATGCCTAGGTTTTTGTCAAGAATCAGACCGAAAATCAGAGCCTCGTACTCAACTTCATTGTTCGTAGCTTCGAACGTGCATCTCACGGATTGTCCACCCTATCCCCCTATGTTGATTTTAGGAATACTCTTATCCCTGTTCCTTCGGCGTTAGAGGCGCCATCCGTGTGAAGCGTCCACTTAACTGGAGACTTAGCTTCTAGCGTCATTAGCTCTGCTGGCTCTGATCCTTCTTCCGTCGTAGGACTAAAATCAACCACAAAGTCAGCTAGCGCCTGAGATTTCAATGCGGTTCTAGGCTCGTACTTAATGTCGAACCCACTCAAATGAATTGCCCACTTAGCCATTCTTCCTGTGAATTCAGGCTTATACATGACCGTCTTCAAGGGATGTGTGGTTCTTACCACTATCGGGTGTGCCTCAAAGTATGGGTGGAGCTTGTTGGAGCAGATGACTAGGGCTAGAACCAAATTTTCCAAGGAAGAGTATCGGGTCTCGGCTGGTAGGAGAGTCCTAATAATATAGTACACAGGTTGCTGCTATCCGTCTTGTTCTCGGACCAATACTCCACTAATGGCTTGCTTGGTAACAACTATGTACAAGGGTAGGGCCTCTCCTGCTTCTGGTTTTGCTAAGATTAAAGGATCAGAGAAGTATTTCTTCAGCTCTTGGAAAACCTCCTCATGTCTGGCCGTCCACTGGAAGCACTTGTTCTTTCTAAGTACTTCGTAAAAGAGACGACATCGGTCTGCTGATTTGGATATGAATCTATTCAAAGCGGCGATCTACCCAGTAAGCTTTTGAATATCTTTCACGCACCTGGGAGATTTCAGCGTTACTATGGCTCGAACCTGCTCGGGACTAGCTTCTATCCCTCTCCGGGTGACTAGGTACCCTAGGAACTTCCCCGACTTCACACCGAAAGTACACTTCTGCGGGTTCAGCTTCATGTTATATTGCTTCAAGATTTCAAAAGCTTTCTCTAGGTGACTTCTGTGATCTACAACTTTCTTCGATTTGAAAAGCATATCATCTATGTACACCTCCATAGTTTCTCCGATTTGGTCTTGGAACATTTTATTCACTAGCCTTTCAGATGTGGCCCCAGCGTTTCGCAACCCAAAGGGCATCACCTTATAGTAGTATGTTCCCTTACTAGTGATGAAGGATGTCTTCTCCTGATCTCTTTCTTCCATCCTGATTTGATTATAACCATTGAAGGCGTCCATGAAAGTCAACAATTCATGGCTCGCCGTGGCGTCTACCAGGGCGTCTATGTGAGGTAATGGAAATGAATCCTTGGGACAAGCCTTGTTCAAATCCGTGAAATCTACGCACATCCTCCATTTTCCGTTCTTTTGGGGAACAACGACTATGTTTGCCAACCACTCTGGATATTTGACCTCTTTGATCTTTCCAGTTTCCATCAGCTTTCTCACTTCTTCATCCACTATCTTATTTCTCTCGGTGGTGAATTTCCTCCTTTTCTACTTTACCGGTGGGTGATTAGGGTCCACGTTTAATCTGTGGGTGATGATCTCCGGATCGATTCCCACCATATCCTCATGGGACCAAGCAAAATATTCTGCATTTTTACTTAAGAAGTCTACCAACTCATTTTTCATAGATGACTCTAAATCCTTTCCAATCTTTACGGACCGATTGAGGTCAGACTGGTCTAGGACCACTTCCTCTACCTGTTCATCTTTCTTTTATTTTCCTTTTAGAGAGGTAGAGTTAGTGATCTCCTTTAATTGGTAGGTGAATTTTTGATTGGCGGCTGGTTTCAGCGCCGACTTGTAACACTCTCGGGACGTTCTTTGATCTTCGCGGATCTCTTGAACCCCCACGGTGTTGGGAATTTCACCGTCTGGTGGTAAGTAGACGGGACGTCGTGGAGCCATGGTCTTTCCATTATTACATTATAACAAGAAGGAGAATCCATAACGGAGTACCTAACCTGGATGTTCACGCCCTTTGCATACGTGGGAAGGATGATGTCTCCCATAGTGTGCTTTACTTCTCCACTGAAGCCTACGAGTGCTGTGGGATTCTTCTCCACGTCCTTCTCGCTCAAACCCATTTCTCTCAAAGCCTCTAGCGTCATGAGGTTGCTTGAGCTCCTGGTATCAATGAGGACTCGCTTCATTAAGACGTTTCCGATCGACAGAGAAATCACGAGACCGTCATGGTGTGGTCCGTCAAGACCGTTGACGTCATCCTCGTCAAAGTGTATTGCGAGATTGATGAAGTCATTCTTCATTTGCGTTGGGCGATGAAGAATGCCTTCTTGTGTGTTCCTCTTGGCTGCTGAGTATGTAAGGCCGCATACGCTTGACCCTCCGGTGATCACGTTCACGACCTTAGCAGGCACTGGCGACGCTGGCCTTCCCGCGCACGAGGCCTCCACGACGTTTGGGGGGACTTGCTCATTTGGTGCAACTTCTGTAATCCTTCCCCGAGATATAAGGTAGTCAATATCCCTTCTTAGCGCCACGCACTCCTTTGTTATATGTCCATAATCGCCATGGAAGTCACACCACCTGCTCATATCTTTTTTTGGATAAGGTTTTTCATTCCTCTTCGGCCACCTGATGCCTCGTATCGTCAGGGCTATGTTCTTCACGAGGTCCTCAGGGGATATGCCCAGGTTGAACTCGTCATACTTCGATGGTAGTGGCTTGACTGGCTTGGTCTCAACGACGTTGACCTTCACTGCGTCGGGATGTGGGCGCCGGTATAGTTGGTCACGGAGTTCCCGACGGTGATCTGGTGCTACCTTCTTATCCACCCTTTCCCAGACACTTACGGGCTTCCTCATCTTCAAATCCTCCTCAAGCCTGATTTGAGCTAGGGCCTTGGTTTGCACATCCTCGAAGCTGTGGCAAGTATGCCTAGTGAGCTCTTTGTAGAGATCTCCGTCTTGATTTACCCCCTGACGGAAGGCTTCCATCGCAGTGTGGGATGGAGATCTTCTCTCGGTTAAATCTGTCTAGGTACTCTCTGGTGGATTCTTTCGGTTTTTGGATAACCCGGTACAGATCGCTAGATTTCTTCTCGAATCTTCGGCTTCTAGCAAATTGCACCCGGAAAGAATCCATCAACTCGGCGAAAGAACGAATACTTCCTCTTGGAAGATTGACGAACCACTTCAAGGCCGGTCCCGTGATGGCCGCCCCGAATCCCTTGCGCATCAGTGCCTCACGGGAGTGATACGGGACTACGCTGGTCATCATCTTTTGTTTGAATATGGCCACGTGCTCGTCGAGGTCCCCCGTGCCGTCATACGGGTTCATGCTAGGTAGTGATAACTTCTTCGGTATCTCAACCTGGGCGATGTGAGGGGCGAAAGGTGATTCGTCGTAACCGTCAACTGCTTCCTTCTCTATGGGCCGTGGGACTTCGGGTATTTTTGCCAGTTACTCGGTGAACATCTTGAATTGGTTTCGGACGATATTCTCGAGGTCTCGGGGACGTCGGTGATCCCAATCCTCGTCATCGTCCATGACCTCTTCTTCAAAGCGTCGGGGACTAACCTCTCATGCCAATCGAAGGCGTACGGGTGCCCTTGATCCTTCACTAGTAGGGTTACCCTGTGTAGGGGTAAATGACGGCACCCTAGGGACTGTTGCCGACGAAGTAATGAACTCCAAGCCAGGTTTTCTTTTACGCCGGCCGGTGAGGTTTCCCGAGGAACCTTCACCCCCGCTGTTTCGGGTCCGATCCGTTATTCGGGTACGCGGGCCGACAAAGGACACGGACCGGATCTGGGAACGCAAACCGTCGTTATCGGCGATTAAGTGCTCAATGCTAGCCTTGTGCTTTTCGTTGCAAGCACGTTGATCAGCTAGTTCCTTCTCCAAAGCTTGAAGCCTTTGAGCGAACTCGGACAGTTCGATGCGGAGGGATGCCGATGCGTCCTAGTGTGCACCTCCGTCATCCCCGGCGTTCAGCTCTTGACCGCCTTCGTTAGGGTTGCTCATGGCGACTTCCTTCAATGTGGAGAAATGACTCCCTTTCGATCGTTGGGCCCCACGGTGGGCGTCAAATTGTTTTGGACAAAAATTTGTGTAATAAACCTTTGTCCTAGATTGGGGCACGATCGAATCAAGAGGAAAGAAAACACCTCGTGAAAGTAAGAATTTTTGTGCTACGGGGGAAAAGCTCTCTTTTGATTATTTCCGTTGTTACAAGTGTTTGTATACATCTATAAAACCGTCAAATCTGATCTATAAATCTCTTCATTTCAACTTCCTTCTACCATTTCCCACGATTTTCGAGTTTATAAGGCACGCCCCTAACTACTATCCACTTCCAGTATATGTCGGAGGGAAAAAACGTCGCTGTCGTTGTCCCATGAACGCGTTCCCCTTCTTCTTAACGGAAACCTTCTTCCTTCACATGAATGACTAATGACTTCCCTTTGTTCCTGGACCCTTCTTCGATCAAGCCTACTGATGACTTCCCTGTCTACTTTTGGGCTCGGCTTACCAAATGGGCCGAAGATATTTTGGGCCTAACAGTAGGTTTGCAAAAAATTATTAAATCATCAACAAAAGCAATATTAACCATTTCTAATTGCTTGCACCTCGGATGAAAGCAAAACCCCTTCTTCTTACTGGCCTCATGAAGCTTTCTAGACAGAATTTCCATAACAAGAACAAATAAGAAAGGAGATAGGGGATATCTTTATCTTAAACCCCTTTTACCAGGAAAATAACCTTTTGCTTCTCCATTTATGATGATAGAATACCAAGGGTTCCTTACACATTCCATGATCCATTAAATCAACTTTCTAGGAAAATAGAAGTAGTTCATGGCTTCTTCCAAAAAATCCCACCTGACAAAATCATAGGCTTTCTGTAGGTCTATCTGAAGAAGGCATCTCGGGGATAATCCCTTCCTATCATACCATTTGACCAGATCCTGAGCTACAGCCACATTATGAGCAATGCTTCTTCCTGGCACAAAAGCTCCTTGGTTGTCAGAAACAATACAGTCTAGGATTGGCCTGATTCTCTGAACAAGTATTTTCGAGATAATCTTGAGAAAAAAATTACAACAGGAAATACGTTTGAATTCTTTAACACAGAGAGGCATATCCACCTTAGGAATTAAGCTGATAAACGTAGCATTAAACTGTTTCAAGAGTAAACCTGTCCTGAAGAACTCAGTCACTGCATTCTTAATATTTGTTTTAACAAAATCCCAGCTATGCTTGAAAAACATGCTACCAAAGCCATCCGGCCCAAGGGATTTATTATTCCCTATATCAAACAAAGCTTCCCTTATACTTTCCTCAGAAGGCATCATACAGAGATTATCATGTTCATCTTCATCTAACAAATCCCCAGACAGACTTTTGAAATTAAAATTATCTAAAGGAATATTAGTTCCAAATAACCCCACACAAAAGCTGATAATCTCTTGAGCAACATCATTTCTATCTTCTAACAGATTACCATTAGCATCTTTTAAAACAAAGATAGAATTTCTTGCCTTTCGAACCTTGATTCCATTATAGAAAATTGGAGAGGTCTCTTCTCCTAGTTTAATCCAGTCAATTTTTTCTTTTTGAGCAAGAAAACTATTCAGCTGCTCCATTCTTAAACTCAACTCTTCTTTTGCATCTTTTACTGCTTATTGCTTGCTTATACAAGAAAAGTCATCATGCAACTCAGCATTACAATCTTTAAGCTTCTGCAAAGTCATTTCAACCAAAGCTTCTGTCCTCTATTTCTCTGCCAATCCTTCAAAGCAAACTTAACACTTTTCAATTTTTGCATCACAATAAATTGAGTTGATCCTGTCAGAGAAGATCTCCAATTATCTCTAATCACATTATCATAACCTGGCTCCAGGATCCAATCATTCCTAAATCTGAAAGGAATTTTTTTTAATAAATGTTGAAGGGTTTATACTCAGTATACTAGGGGAATGATCAGATAGCTCTGGGTCAGAGAAAAAAACGGTTGAAGAGGGATATTCCAACAGCCATTCATCATTACTCATAATCCTGTCCAGTTTACAAACTACTCGATCCACTCCTTGTTGCTGATTACTCCAAGTGTATTTACCACCTGAATATGGAATGTCCTGGATTTTCAAATCATTACTAATCTGTAGCAACTCATTTGTAACATTATCCTCACTCCTTTTGAAAGTCAACTTCTCTGTTGAATCCATCATACAATTAAAATCTCCCAATAAGACCCAAGGTCCACAGATCAAGCTTTTCAAATATAAAAGATTTCTCCAACCCTCTAGCCTTTCAATAGAGCTATTAAAAGCATAGATGAAGGAATCAAAAGAAGTACCCTGACCTGCTTTACCAGTTATCTTACAATGAATAATCTGAGGAGAGTAATCCACTATGTCCACATCAACCAAGTTGTCCTGCCAAGCAACCCATATTCTGCCTTTTCTATCTATCAGGCTATTTGTAGAATATTTCTACCCTCGAAGCAGTCTCAAAGCAGTATCTTCCTCCTTTTGCAAAGCTATTTTAGTTTCTATTATACCCATTATACAGATATTATGTCTTCTGGTAAAGTAATTCACCAGGTTCATTTTAGAGGGTGTATTACACCCCTTAATATTCCAGACTCCAATCTTGAGTTTAGTCATTTGGCTGCTTAGCAAGGCTACTACAACCTTTTGCTTTCTTGTCTTGCACCATAGCTTTCAAAGAAGGATCACTAGTGTCCTTGTATGTTCTCTGTCTTAAGTCATAATGAGGAGGTGACACTGACCTATTCTTTCTTCCAGAGGTAGCAACTCTAGCCTCCTGAAACACATCAGATTCTCTTTGATTGTTCGTTTGGACATCATTGGCAGTTTGCACCAAACCTGTATGCTCACACTGAACATCCCTCATGTCTTTATCATTATTTAACCCTTCTGTTGTGTTCAACTCTCCCTTATTAGGTTCAGCTACCCCAGCCAAACTATCACTTTGTGCTTTAGTAGTTGGCATAGGTCCAAGCAGCGATTGATCCTTCCTGATCCAAACCTTATGAACATTCCACCTTGGACCCACTCCCCTAGTTTGTTGCGTTTTCTTCTTACACCAATTATCCTTATGTCCAAACTTTTGACAAATATTACAGACCCATGGAAGCCATTCAAAGACTACCTTCTGAATATATCTCTTACCTCCCGGCCCTTCAAGCACAACCTCCTTTCTCTTTGCCTCTTTTGCTGAAACAGAAACTAGAATTCTAGCATAAGAGACTCTCTTTCTTGTAGCTGTAAAATTATCTTTGAATTAAAAGAAAACTTACTTGAATTCACAACTACAATTGTCTTCAAATTCAAACAAAAACTCAAACAAGAATTCCCACAAATCTCTTCCTTATGCCCTAAGCAAAAGCTCTCCAAAAAAACCGTTCTAACGTGCATGGCAATTAAAAAGAGAGAGAACCCCCTAAAACTTTGTCCAAAGAAGGGCTTAAATACTAAAAGAAAGCTACTTAAAAAGTTTCCTTAAAAATAAAAACTACGAAACTAAAAAGATATCGGAATATCTCAATAAAAACACAAGAGTCGGCGCCGCCTACCGACACGGGGAACCTCGGTAACGACCCCCGTCAGGGTCGGTATGCTCAATTCTGATGAATTCCACGGTTTGTCTTCCTGAAGGCCTCGGTACCGACCCCTCCTGGGTCGGTAACGATCATGTTCTGAGCTTATTTCTTCTTCTTTCTTCACCTTTCTTCTTTTGGATTTCTCGGGTCTTCTTTCAACAATTTCAACTCTTCTTCCTTAGCCATGCTCCTCTCCTAAGCTGCTCATGAATGCTTCCAATCAGCTTCAAAACTACAAGAAAACACAAAACTTGCGTAGTTTCCAAACTTTTCACAAAATATGAAAACTAAAGCATAAGACACACAACACACACAAAAACACAACCAAACACAACATAAAAACTTAGAAAGACACACTAAAATAAAGCTAAAAACATGGACATCAAAATACCCCATACTTAGGTTTGCTTGTCCTCAAGCAATTACCAAACAAGAATCAAAACAACGCAGTCAGGACACTGTGTAGCTTGGTAACGAGGTCAAAGGCTCGGTAACAAAGGTAAACTGAAGATGAAGATTTTAACCAAATCGAGAAAAGGTCTAGTATTTAGGGTCTACTTATTACGATCTAAGCAAATCAATCAATTTTCATAAATTAATTCACTTTATCTACTTATCACGATCTAAAGTTCTCAACTTTCGTTTCAAACTTTATCTCTATTCAAGTTCACAACTTTTTCTTTCGATCAAGTCATAAACATGAATTAACTTCAACTTTCATCAAAGCATAAGGACAAACAAGTAGAGGATAGATCAAAGGCAATCAAATCATTCATTCATACCATAATCATGCACAACTATGTTGGGTTTTTACCCCAACCCTAGAACAAGAACTACTTACTCATGGTGTAAAAGAAACAAACAAAAGAATTAAAGGAAAACATATCTTTGAATTAAAAGAAAACTTACTTGAATTCACAACTACAATTGTCTTCAAATTCAAACAAAACACAAAGAAGAACTCTCACAAATCTCTTCCTTGTGCCCTAAGAAAAAGCTCTCCAAAAAACCGTTCTAACGTGTGTAGCAATTAAAAAGAGAGAGAAACCCCCAAAACTTTGTCCAAACAAGGGCTTAAATACTAAAAGAAAGCTATCTAAAAAGTTTCCTTAAAGATAAAAACTATCAAACTAAAAAGATATCGGAATATCTCATTAAAAATGCAAGAGTCGGCGCCGCCTACCGACACGGGGACCCTCGGTAACGACCCCGTCAGGGTCGGTAGGCTCAATTCTGCTGAATTCCACGGTATGTCTTCCTGAAGGCCTCGGTACCGACCCCTCCTAGGTCAGTAACGAGCCCGTTCTGGGCTTATTTCTTCTTCTTTCTTCACCTTTCTTCTTTTGGATTTCTCGGGTCTACTTTCAACAATTTCAACTCTTCTTCCTTAGCCATGCTCCTCTCCTAAGCTGCTCATGAATGCTTCCAATCTGCTTCAAAACTACAAGAAAACACAAAACTTGCGTAGTTTCCAAACTTTTCACAAAATATGAAAACTAAAGCAAAAGACACACAACACACACAAAAATACAACCAAACACAACTTAAAAACATAGAAAGACACATTAAAACAAAGCTAAAAAACATGGACATCAACGTCTTTCCACCAAGTGAGCATGCCTTGTGCCTCTGGGAGTCGCCACCGACATTGCCACCTTCGTCTCTCCTGCACTCTAACGAAATGCCGTTGCCGGAATCCTTCATTACCGTCATTGGTAATCTTCAGAGGTCATTTGTGCCCCTTTTCAAAACCCTTCTTCTATTTCATAATTTCATTAAATTCGTAGGCAACAAATTTAATTAACAAGATTAAATTGATATTTATAAAATCGAAACTTATAAAAATAATAAATATATACGTATAAATTCATGTTATAATGTCCATTATAATACTTATGTTTAATATCAAAGGAATTATAAACATAGGTAATAATCTCGAATTTATAATCCCGAAATACGACATATTATAAAGAAATAATAACTTGTTCTAGCTTAGCCATTATTCCATAGTAAATTATTATAATTTATTATTTATTCCTTTTTCGGTACAATCCGATGTTGGGTTTGATCAATAGCAACCAGTCAAAAGAAGTACCCCGATCATTCACTTCCGATTCGTGACATAGAAAACAAGCAAGTGGCGGTTGTCTCTCTGGTCATACTTATGTAAACATGGAATTCTAAACCGTTTAAATCATTTTATCAGGAACACTAGTTTGCTTAGTAAACATAGGTTGAATTATTGTCTTAGAGATAACGATGGTTTCATTATTATTTTTAGTACCGCGCTAGTACTAGATTTAGGTCCAATGACTATGGCCTTGTTTGTTTACATGTCTCATTTGAGACTACATTGGATTAGTGTAGAACTAGGATGTGAGCATAGTCTCTAAAGTGTCTCTATAACATCATATTATGTAGTATTATTATTAATCCCCTAATACTAAGGTCATGACCACTGCCCGCTCTACCACATTGAGGGGTGTGTTTGCTCTCTAGCTAAGCATCTATCTACTTGGGATGAAATGTGCTTGTGTTGTTGTTTGTTGTTTCTCTTATGAATGTTGCGATAAAAGCCGCCGAACTAAAGTGAATAGTTTTATAACAAATGGAAGATAAGTGCCCAATACACACAATTAATAAACTAGGGTAGTTGTTACTTTGTATCGAAATGTTTATTAATTCACAATTTCCGTCCTCAAATCACAATTTCCGATTCATAACCAATGGAAGATAAGTGCCCAATGCACACAATTAATAAACTGAAGTGCATACTTTGCATCTTTTCATAGGTGTTCTCAATTTCCATTCCATTTTCCACTAAGTGTAGTTGTTACTTTGCATTAAAATGTCTATTAATTCACAATTTCCTTTGAAATTGATCGGTCTTGTGAAGCAAATTCTATGAGGTTCAGAACTGTCCGTTTTCTCATTAGGGTGTTGTATTTTATTGAGGTCACCCATGCTTATACATGATAGGGATGCTTGAGTAATGAGTTGGGTGAGCTACTTCCAAAAAGGATCCTTATCACCTTCACATGGAGGGGCATATGCGGAAATGATAAGTATTGTTGGGATTTGATCCAATATTTTATATTTTAGTGATTTGATTTTCCATTTAAAAGAAAGAAAGAAACTAATTTAGGCATCGTTTGATTGCAATTCATGGAAATGTATGTAGTCCATTTTAGTGTCATGATACATTGAGAAAAAAAAACAACTCGTTCCGCACAACCTCTTATCCATTGTAAAAAGGAGCTTGCTCCACCTTAATCATTCTCCTACCAAGGGGGTGAGTAACAAAATGGTGGAATAACTCCCTTATATCTCACTTTTACAATGGACAAGTTGTTGGATGATTTTTTTATATAAATGTATTATGACACTAAAAATGGTCTAGATTCATTTCGTTTCCGTTTGCGTTTCTATATGTCACGACAAACCAAACGGGGCCTTAGTGATTCCGTAGAAATGATTCCAAACAAAAATATTCTATGGAACCTAACCTAAGCCCATTTTGGTAGAGGTTCAGATGAAAAGATCAATAAACATTAATAATAAGGCCGAAATACGGTGTTGGGTTCAATGCATCAACCGGAATAGTCCATTGGGCCATGATAGGATATACATTCATTAAACACAGTGCAAGTAGTTGAAGTAGACGTTGATGCCTAGTAGGCCCTTGTGTCATAAAAAGCTGAAACAAAATGATATTTTTTTGGGTGTTTTATCGATATATTTTAGAGCCGGTGATGCACGAAAACAATGGTGGTCGTGCGTAGAAATGAACTCTAAAAAATTCCCCCCCGAGACCCCTTCTCCTTGCCCCCTTTTCAAGAACCCTAAATCGAGAAATCCACCCATTTTCGATGAAAATCGAGCCTCAATCTACACACTATTGGCTTTTTATGGCCTATTCGTTGTTTATTGGAAGAACAGTGGAAAAGTTTCCCAAAAACAAATCGTTTCGGCTGATGTAGCGACTGTGCGAAGGAGAGCGATTCTGACAATCGCCGATTTCATGCTCCAATTTGGTGACCGGCTGATGAATTTTGCTCTCGGTTTTCGAAGGAAGGCTAGACATAAAGGGCTGGCTTGGTGTGAGTCGCGCTCACTGTGGAGGCTAGGGTTGGGCTTCCTATGACACAGTAAGGGGAAAAACAGGAGGGGGATGTACTGTTGGCTGGGAGATTGGTCTCTCAGCAGATTCCTCGGGCGGCTCTGACAGAAGGAATGAAGAAAAAGACTCCCTCTCGGCCTTGGGAGGAGCTTAGAGTGATGATTGAGAATTTGGAAGTAGCCAGGTCGTACTTCTTTCCTAGCCTCTTCTCTTGTTTTGGTATTTTTGTATGGTGCTTTGTGAAAGACTCTATTGTCTATATATGTGTGAACTGCCTCTTTGTTTGCTACACCATTTTCTTCTCTGAAACTTTCCTGCTTTATACTCTCTCTTTTGCTTTTCGTGGGTGCCCTCTGTGGGGTTCTTGTTTAAGTGGTGGCTTGATGGAGGGAGGCAATAGAAACAAATCCTTCAAAAAGGTACTATGTTCTGATCCTTCCTATTCTAAAGAAACTGAGCTTGAAGAATCCTTGAATGAACAACTTGACCCAATGCCTACCATGGCCCAAGAGGCCTTTAAGGGTGACAGTTGCTCTAAGCCTAAAGAGGCTGGTCCTTCGGGATCTAAGAAAGATAAGGGTAGAACCAAAGCAAAAATGGATATGAATGCCTTCTTGGGGCAGTTGTCTGGTGTGCGTGAGAATATAAATCACCTTAAAGAAACCTCCTTATTTGCTTTTTTGCTTGGTGAGACCATTGAAGTGGTGAGGTTAAGGCAGAAATTAAGGGTGGATTGGCAGCTCAAAGGGGATTTTTATATCCATGTTAGAACCCATGGTTGGATGGAACTTAGGTTTGCAAATCCTATAGAAAAAAATAGAGCTTGGGAGGGTAGACCTTACCATGTCTTTGGCCAATTAATGATTCTAAAGCCTTGGAGATCCAACTTTGATCCCTCATGTGAGTCCATCACAGTTGTTGATGTGTGGGTTCGTATTCCTAGACTCTCGGTTGAATATCTTAGCTTTGAGGTGCTTAGCACTATCATGAGATGGAATGAAATGGGTACTGTCATTAAGCTGGATACCTATACAGAAAAATTACAAAGGCTCAGATATGCCAGATTGTGTATCAATGTGGATTTGGCTACTATTGGGGATACTACTATCCTGGTCCTTGATGAAAATGCAAATGAACATGCTTATAAGGTCTGGTTTGAAGACTTTCCTAGGGGATGTGGGAGTTGTGGTGATGCATCTCACACATTTGCCAATTGCCTCTTGCAATTGTGAAAAATCAGCCAGTGACTATTACTCTCTCAAAGCCTCATGCCTCTAAAAAGGGCAAACAAAAGGCTTTTGAGGTTGATGGGGCAAATAGAGATGAAGGTACTTGGGAAACTGTAGGGAAAAAGACAAGTCCTGATGTTGGGAAGGGTAAAGCCCCACTGATTATTGAGGAACCCCAGCCTAAGAGTGGTATTCAAGTCATATACAAGACTGATTCTTCATCCTCAGGATCCAAGGGATCCAAAGAATCTGGCCATTCCTTTGCTCCCCCTGCAATGGTTCCTAATGCTCCAATGGTGATGGCCCTTGAGGATGGCACCCATGATGACACTGCTGCTCAGTTTGAGGTGCAACCCCGCCCTAATGATGATCCCTTTCTGTGTAACTTGAGGGTCAACCCCCAGGAGCCTCTTGCACAAGATGATGATGAGCAAATTGATGCACTTGATATGGTTAATGAATTTCTCATGCAAGATGATGATGATGAATCAAATGAGAAGTTCACTCAAGAGGAGATAGAAGACTTCATTGAAAATGAGCTTGAGAAGGGTCCTTTGGAGGACTCACAGCCTCTTGAGTCCTTTCATTCCCTCTCAAACACCAACTTTGTGGTGCTCAGGCTGGAAAACATGGAAATGATCAAAGAAGTTAACTCTACCTCTGAATCTGGAAAGCGCAAAGGCAGCCCCGGGGAGTTTGACTCAGCCTCTTCTGCTCTGAAGGGTGGGGAGAGCAAAAAAATGAAGAAGTAATCTATGAATACCACTCCATCAACATGTTGCTACTGTTTGATGCTAAATGACTACTCCTACTTTTGTTATGTTATATGTGTACTGGTGTGACTACTTTGATTATGACTATATCTATGTAATTAGGTGTGATTGTTGGTGGAGCAAATGTTGCATTAAGAGAACTAAAATGCTGGAGATTATGGCAAAACCACTTCCTTTTTTTTGGTGTACTTTGTCCCTGGGGGATTGGTGCACTTGTGGTTTGGCTATGATCTTTGTTATGGTTGTAATGAACCCTATGTACTCAGTTGTTATGATGTTTTATGTCAGGATGGCTACCTATATTATGTGCTGCTGGATTTTAACCTTTAGAAACCATAGTAGGAAAGAACAACATAGAGATAAGCATAGATTGAGTATCTTATTGCCTATAATCAAAATTATAACCAAGGTTCAAGAACTTCTACTACTACATTATAACTTACAGATTTCTGTTCCTAGACATAAGCTTGTTCCAAATAATTGTAGGCCTTTGAATTTATCTATTATAAAGGCTTGGATTCATGTTGTTGTTAAATGGTGCAAGTATTGTATAGCTTATTATACATATTTGTCTGATGGACTTAATTCAACCTTTGTAAAAGCTTATGTGAAACAGGAAAATGATGCTTATGTGAAACAGGAAAGTGATGAATCAAGTGATACATACCAAAGAAGAACACTAAGGCAGATATCTAGGAAGAAAGGAAGGATTAGGAAGGATCAATATAGAATGAAGTGCATAGGTGAACTGGTAAAGAAATTTGTTTTGATGAATATAAAACTGTTGCACTATTGCTTGCCTGAGCTGCTCAGAAAATGGTTAAGTGTTTGGTTTTTTAAAGATTATCTATATTATAGTTTGAAAATGGATGATAAGAGTGGTCATAGAAAAGAAACATTAAGAAGTACTCATGATAAGAAATAGATACATGTGATGAAGGTGGTTGGAAAAATACATTCTAAGGGTGATCATGCTGTTTTTAGAGATTTGGTTAACATGAGGAACTACCTTAATGAAAGCAATGTGAAATTTAAAAAAGAGGTACAAGTAATACATACAAATGAAGTAAGCATGAACCATTGTGAAAGCTGGCTACATGAGAAGAATTTAAGGTCTATTATTGTTCATTCCAGTAGGAAGATAAAACTCAGTATTGGTAAAGAAAATGATTGGTATGGGCATTGCTATGATAAAGTTTGTTATTATTTTGGCAATGCAGAATTTAAAAATATCCTGAAGTCACGACAACAGTGCCACGAGTGGAGGAAGCTTAGAGGAAGAAATAAGAATGTGATCCAGTGGAAGAACAGAAAGCTGAACCAAAAATATGAAGATGGTTTTTCTGGCATGTTAAGAAGCTCAGATGAAGACCGTGCTTGCTTCTGCTGTTGGGTCTATTTAAAATGTATAAATAAGGTTGTAAAAAGCAACTTGTATCACATTAACCATGCTCTAGATACAAGAATTCTTTTGGTGTGTTGGCACAACAGTTGTATATGTGAAAACATTGATTGGTGCTATGGTGTGATTGGACTACATGGTTTTAATAAGGTAAATAAGATTAGCCACTGTTATGCCATTGATAGACAGGGCATTAGGTTGAATTCCTTTAGGTGGATGAATAATCTTGTTAAAAGAGGGGAGTTATGTGGTGTTGCCTTAATTGAAAAACATGGTTTGCATGATTACCTGCAGATTAGTGTAATAGTATGGTCTAGGAATTTTTCATCCTTGTATGAGATTGATGCTTATGCTAAATGTTTTCTCTTGATGAGGATGGTGAAACATATTATAAATATAATGAACCATGCCTTTACTAAAATTAAAACAAATATAACTAATGGGAGTTGGAATTATAATATAAATTATCATGAAAATAGGATTTTGGAATAGTAGAGGAATTGGGAGAAAATCCTTTTGGCCGAAACTAGACTCATTTTGTAAAATTCAAAAAATACAAATCATGGCAATAGGAGAAACAAAAACTGATACTCTTCCTAGCGACCAAGTTTGGAGACGAGCTGGATTTGATAATGTTCTATGGTCTCCCGCCTGTGGTCGGGCTGGTGGTATCGGAGTGTTTTGGAAAGCTCATCAGCTCATCAACGAAGAAATCAGTGTGCTCGTCCAAGCGCCAAGGTACATTATTCTAAAATATGTCCATGTAATTACTAAAACTACATTTGCTATTTGCTTTGCCTATGCTCCTCCTAATGTTGGGGATAAGGATACATTCTGGAATGAAATTACTGAAACTTTACAAAACTTGAACTTGCCAATTCTAATAATGGGAGACCTAAATGAAATCCAGGAACCTAATGAAAAAAAAGGAGGAGCCCATCCGGAACCACATAGGTTCGAAAGGTTAATACACTTTAATAATGATTGCCTCCTTGAAGATATCCCGACCTCAGGTAATACATTTACTTGGAGGAAAAATAAAACAGAAGTGGATAATATTTACGAAAAATTAGATAGAGTCTTGGTGAGCAACAATATGGTCCAATGGTTCCCAAACCTTTGTACAAGAAATCACGCCTTCACAAGTTCTGATCATTGCAAAATCTCAGTTGAGTTATGCAATGATGAGGTGATTAAAGCACAACCCTTTAGGTTAGAAAAAATATGGATGTACAGGAAAGATTTTCGAAACGTTGTAAAGCAGGCTTGGCGAGTTCAATTCCAGGGCTCGAACATGTTCCAGCTAGTTAAAAAAAAACAGTTGTTTAAGCAACAATGTAAACGATGGAACAAGAACACTTTAGGAAACATATTTGAGCAATTAAAGGATCTAGAAGAGCAACTTCTTGAAATCCAAAAAAACATAGCAATTTCACCACAACCAGATATGATACAAAAACAATTGCGTCTACTAAAAAAGAAAGAGTGTATCTTGAATTACCATAAAACATACTGGAGACAACGAGCAAAAACGAAACATATTAAATTGTCTGACGCAAATTCAGGATACTTTCATAAAGTTTCAAGTGGGAGAAGAAACCGAAAAATCCTAGAAGAAATTAGGGCAGCTGATGGCACACAAATCACAGGGATAGAAAACATTCGTGATAAAATAAGAAAAGACTTCAAGAAGCGATACACAAAAGAACCAACACATCTAAGAAATGCAAATGAATACATGGATCTAATTACGAGAGAAGTAACGCAAGAAGATAACAATATGTTAACAAAACCAGTTACGAATGAAGAAGTTAAAAATAAGGTTATGAGCCTTGGGTCGGATAAATCTCCAGGACCAGATGGGATAACAGCAGAGTTTTATAAAAGATATTGGGATATTGTAGGCCCAACGGTAACTAAAGCAATGAAAAGCTTCTTTCAATCAGGCAAGATACTAAGACAAATTAACCATACTTTTATAACCCTCATACCAAAAATAGAAAACACAAACTCAACAAATCATTATCGACCAATAAGTCTATGTTCTACCATATACAAAATTATATCCAAAATCATAACAGAAAGACTAAAAAAAGTAATATGTAAATTTATACACCCACTTCAAGGAGCCTTTGTTGCTAACAGAGCCATTCAGGATAATATTCTTATTGCCCATGAGATTTTACACTCCTTTAGAAATAGTAAAGCTAGAGATGGATGGATCGCAATTAAGCTAGATATGGAAAAAGCATATGATAGAGTTGATTGGGATTACCTTCTAGATGTCCTTAAAAAATTTGGTTTCGATAGGAAATTTGTGGGATGGATTAGAGAATGTATGTGCACTGTGTCATTATCGGTTCTTGTTAACAACGGCCCTACAGAACCGTTTATGCCTAAGAGAGGTCTGCGACAAGGAGACCCACTATCACCGTTCCTCTTTGTCCTCGCGGTAGAAATTCTGGCACGAAAATTACAGTTAACAAGTGAAATAGATAGGAAATCGATTGGCTTCCCCATTACTCAAGGGGGATATGAAAATACCCTTTCTTGCCTTTGCTGACGATATCATAATTTTTGCTAAAGCATCACAAGGCTCGTGTGCCAAAGTGAAAAACATAATTGATGAATTTTGTAGAATTTCTGGTCAAAAAGTAAATTACACCAAATCTGTCTTCCAAGCTTCCAAAAATATGAATGCGCAGCAAAAAAACATAGTACACCAAACGTTAGGAATCCCAACAATGACAAATATTGAAAAATACCTTGGATGCCTGATTATTAATGGAAAAGTTAACAAAGATACCTTTAAGGAATCCATTGGAAAGGCACAAAAACAACTTACCAAATGGAAAGCTAACTCGCTTTACCAAGAAGGAAGAACAACCTTAATCCGAGCAAACCTTGCTACGAAGCCCAACTTTGTTATGCAAAGCTTCATGCTGCCTAACTTTATTCATGATGAAATGGATAGAATTAATAGAGGATTCTTTTGGAATAAAGACATAATTACAAGCCACTCGTGGGATGGGATAAGATTTGTAAAACTAAGGAAAGAGGTGGCCTAGGAATAAGGAAAACAGAGCATATGAACAAGGCGCTACAGATGAAACTATTATGGAAAATTTTAGCAGGACCAAACAACATTTGGTTAAGAATAATCACGAAAAAATACCTTAAAACGATAACATCTTCACATATAAGCCAAAACAAAACACTTCGTGGCAATGGAAAAAACTCCTTCAGCTTAGGGATGATTTCTGTAAAGGTCTAATATGGCAAATTGGGGATGGAAAAACGATTAATTTTTGGAATGATAAATGGATCCTTGAAGGTCCCTTACATCTTTACGCCAAGGACCCCAAAACTATAGATAGAACCTCTAAAGTTGAAGAGTGGATAGCACATAACAAAACATGGAAAATAAACCAATTAAGAGAAGTCTTACCGGACGAGATTGTAGGACAAATTCAAACAGTTCCCATTCCAGACAATTACATACAAGATCAGCTCTATTGGGCACCCAGCAAAAATGGATGGTTTTCTACGGCTTCAGCAGTTGAATTAATTACCAACAGTGAAGGACAAACTCCAAGCATTAATAATTGGATTTGGAAATTGGACATTTACCCGAAAGTTAAAAATTTCTTGTGGAAAATTGATACCAATGGCCTCCCCACGAAAGCACAATTACGAGAAAAACAAGTGGCCACACCTGGAGGATGTATTTTGTGTGATTGCTCCAACAAAGATACAAACCATATTCTTACAAAGTGCCCATATATGATACATATAGCAAATAAAGTAAACCCAAACATGGCTCAAGTAATTAGAAGATTTGACCCTCGTAGTAAATCACCAAGAATAATTCTGAATGAAATTAAACAACTATTAGGAAAGAAGGAATTCACGGAATTGGCAGTTACATGGTGGAGTGTATGACATCAACGAAATAAACTAACCTTCCAACAAAACCAATGTGATGGCATTTCAGATCTGACAAGTTATATCGGAAACCAAATTAAAAATTGGGATAAGGCAAAACAGTGGTCAGAAGATGAGGAAATAATACGAACGAGCATGCCGCACAAAAGGAATCAACAAAGACTGATATGTAGGAAATGGAAAAAGCCTAAACAAGACCATGTGAAATAAACTTTGATGCATCTAGGCTTCCTAACAACCAAACAACGGGAGGAATTGTAATCAGAGATCAACTGGGCCAGGTAATTGACCTAAAGACGTGCAACTTTGGTAAAATATCAATTTTGAAAGAGGAAGCCCTAGCCTTTCGAGAGGCCATCCGGGAAGTAAAAATTAGAAACTTAACAAAGGTGGAAATTGAAGGAGACAATCTTCAAGTCATTAATGCGGTTAAAGGGATAATCAAATGCCCATGGGAAATTGAACTAATAATTTCCGATATCCTTATCTCCATTTCTGGAGCCTGTGATATTTCAATTAATCATATTCCTAGGGAGTGTAATGATGTGGCCGATAAAATTGCTAAGTTGGGCCATAGTATCCCCACCGAGTGCATCAAGGCTCATCCAGAACTTCTAGTTCTCATCCGAAAGGATGCTCTAGGACGCTCTCCTTGAAGAAGGACGGCTTAATCCTTACCTAATCAAAAAAAAATGGTGGTCGTGCGTGCAGGTAATGGTAGATATTTTCTGGGTGTTTTATCGATATATTTTAGTTTCTCTTTGCATTGTAGGCTTGAAGCCATAAAATTAAAAAGGAAAATATCTATTTGGCAATAATTGAAGAGAGCTAAGGTTTAGCAAATAGCCTCTATTCACGTCGTCACAAAAGTGGATGGTGAGTCGAAATTGTTGCCCCGTTTAATTGGCACAAGCTTTACTTTTCTAATTTGTAATCAGACTAATGTAGTACTTGTACCATGTATGGGGGCACACAAAAAATAGTATCTTCTATGAAATGTATTTTGAAAGATAAAATTGTATTTTTATAAGGTATGAGCATATTCTGGTAATTCATTCGTGAAAAGGGACTTTCTTGTTACATGTTGTAGATATTCTACTGAATATTATCTGGTTATAGCTTGTCTTGAAGTTCAAGGTCTAGACTATATAAAACATCAATTTCCACCATCATTTGTTGTTTTGAAATTAATAGTTTGTAGTGGGATTTGGAGCTTCTGATTGTACTTGACCATTGGATCTTTTTTTCCTTCATTATGTAGAGTAGTACTAATTATTCTTGCTTGAGTTAGATTGGAAAATGAGCACCTGAACAATGTGGGAAAAAATACATGGAATTTAGATCGATTTCACTCCCTTTCAATTTACAATGAGGAACTCACCGAAGAAGAAAGAAAGGATGATGAAAGAGCATCCATATGCAAATTTATACCATTGAAAGGGAAACATAAGAGCAAATCTGGTGATACTTTCCTAATATGATAAGCATAAATTCCTTGGAACAAACACTACACAAAATATTGATTCATAATACACATATATAAAATGAAGTAACAATTTTCGACCAAAAAAAATGAAGTAACAATTAAGTGGAATAAAGAAATGACTAAACTTTGTGGCTTCTTTCTGCCCTAGAGAAGACCCAGCACCTTAACAAAAAAATATAGATGCAACTCACACCTTGGTATCAATGAACAAACATTAGCAAAAACCCAAACCAGCATTTTACATACAACATGGGAATAAAGAACGCTCACAACACCAAAATTACAAAGCAAAAAGAGGAGGAATCATGTAAATAACATACTCAACTGTAGCAGCTGACAATAGCAATGACGGACCGGTACGAGAGGACAAAGGTCAATTAGAGGCAAATGAATTAGATCTATGGTCGGTGCCATTAGAGGCAAGTGAGAGTTCTGATGGGAGCTTTAGGAAGAAGACGACCTTTTAGGTCTTTTTTTAAACTCCATTAAAACGATGTCACTTTGATTAAAAACATTTATCCCCACTTTTCAGATTTTAAAAGAATCTATTTTTAATAACTAAAAATCCCATTGGTCTAACTGATTTATTAGCCAAACGAATAGACACATGCAGACCACGCAACTGCGCACATCGCACAACTCCACCAGTCCACCACCGACCACGCAAGCATGACACTCGTGGCTCCCCACTCCTCGCCGGCGAATTAGTCCTCATGTTCGTCCTCTCCGTTCTATTATCTTGAATTGCTTGACTTTTGTAATTCGTTTTAAGTTAATTGAAATTCGAAATTCTAGGGGTTTTGTTGTGCATAATTATGTAAATTTTACTTTCAGCTTTTTTCTTAATTATTTGTTGAATTAATTGTTTAATTTGTGTAACTTCTAAATTGAAAACTGATTTTTAGTGTGTTGTATATTTATGGTGAATATGTGTTCTTAGAACTCTGGTAGTTAACTTTTGTTTGTGAAATTTCCTCTTGCTTTTCTCGTTAGAAGATGAAGCAATATATAAAAAAATAAAAAAAAAATATTGGCATAAGATTGTTCATTAGTTTGATCTTCTAAAACTCTTTCGTTCGCTATTTTTGTTAAGTACTAATAATATTTTTTTGAGTTAAAAATCCATTGTAGTAAACACTTTGTGCCCCACTTAAACTAATGCATGTGTCCGTCACTGGACAATAGGAAATCACAAATAGAAATAAAAATAATCTAGAAATGAATCAAGGATCAATTAATCCATACCCGCCACAATAGATTAAAGCCTAGATAAGTGGTGCAGGTTTTAAAAAAGAAACATAGATCCTACTACATACATTTATATGCTAACATGACCAACACATATGTACATGGAATTCATGATACTCATACGTACAAATTCAAGTACTGAATCACCCCACAAAATATCACTTGCATCTCACCTTCAACAATCACAAAAACCATTACATCAAATTCATATCCAATCAAAATCCAGGATCGTTAGTACTTAAACGAGTCGGCGACTCCTGCGAAGTCGTCGACTTTGAGTAGTAAAGCAGCGGAATAAACAAACAGGAAAAACAAATGTTACCAACTATCAATGACAAGTGATGTATAGTGGAAACTCTTCGTAAACCAACTAGTTTACTTAGAGAAAAACCACTCTCTTCCAAGCTTCTCACTTGGTCAGATTTCAAGAGTCCTTAGACTCGCTCTATTGATTTCTTAAGTGTTTACAAAGCTCTCTCGTGTACAAGAATGAATCCCACAACCTTGAACCACGTTCTACCTTTGCACTCACACTCTCAATCTCACGCTATGCCTAAGAACACTCGACACACCACTTGTACGAATCTCACCCACAAGTTCACTCCTTCTTTCTTACACAAAATGCAAAATGACGTTCAAGGTCTTACCTTCTATCCTAAACACTAAGGTATTTAAGCTAGGGCAAGAGAGATCTCGTGTGTATCAAATCCCATTCGATTAGGGAAATGACGCACACTCAATCTTTACATATCTTTCCAAATAAATCAAATGTGCATACAATAAAATATTCTAGGAGAGCAAATCGTCTTCCTCTGATTTTAGCATTCTTTGTGATGATCTTCTCCTAAAATAGAATGACCCAACTGTCTCCAAATGCACGCACATAATCTGTGCGTTCCTTCCTTAAATAGTTTTCTCGCCAGCTGGTCATGTCAGTACTGAATTTGCCAAGTCGCTGACTCGATCGACTTGCAAACTCGGAGTCACTGACTTTCCTGGAACCATTCAAACTCTAAATCTTCTAACAAATTCCCCCTTTTATATGGTGACAAACAACCTGTCTTGATAAACTCTTTGCATCATACATACAACATCATAGTATAAAGAGCAAAACATAAAAGGCATAGAAAGTTCCCACTAAGCTTAATATCCACATGGTTTCAGTTTATATACCCCTAATAAATCTATTCCCCCGGTTAATTCCTCCTTTTGGCATCATAAAAAAGATTGCTAAAACAAGAAAATAAATCAGAGGCAAATATGGAAACTTAAAACATAATATCAAAACAAGCATAGATAGTTATCCACCATAGCAAAAGATAATGTACGATGCAAACACAAACAATTCAGAAATGCAATACAACCAAATCGAACTTAAAGCAAAGAAGTCTTTTAAACTGGATTGATAATGTGGAAAGGGTAGAAGAGAGGGGCAGAGATAGTTATGAGTGTGCTCTGGTCACTGACATCAAGATCCAAAGTCATTGAGCTTTACCTCTATTGCACTGATCTTCGACATCACAGAACCACACATGTTTTGAAGCTTCTCGAGCATCCCCTTTAGAATCATAAATTGCTCCTTATGATCTTTCAGTTCACCGGCCACTTGAGCAGATTGCAGTCCCTCTTCCTGGTGATCCTTGTCACTGACCTCAGAAGTCTTTGAAACCCACTTTCCATCAACCTAGTTCCAGCCAAATTTTCTGATCATTACCTTGTTCAGGAGCCTGACGTAGAGGACATCACCACCAGTCACTTAGACTTTGTGCTCAGTCATCAACAAGGAGATTAGCATACCATATGGAAGTGCATGCTTAGCAGTTTCAAGCACATGTTTCATGTGGAGCATCATCAATCTAGGCATATTCACCTTCTTCCCCCTGAGAACCTTTTCCATAACAAGCAAGTCTTGAATTGAAGCGGCATTTCTTTTAAGTTCTCGCGGTAGCAGATTGCTGATTAGGTAATTGAACATCACCTTCTTCTCAATTCCCATCTTGTTGACCAGATATGGACTGGTGAAATTATGATCACTGTCATTAACAGTTTTGATGATCTCACGGTCATCGACTCCTTCTAGCCATGATCCTTTGTAGTACTCAGCAAAGCCTTCATGGGGTATCTCCAAGATGTCACTGACATCCTTGCGAGTAAAAGAGTACTTCTTCTTGCTAGCAGTGTATCACCCTATAGTCATGTTCCCAGTATCCTCGATCTCTAATGATTCATAGAACATCTTGACCATCTGAGGGTTGTACTCAAATTCTCCTTAAATCAAATGATCCCATTTTTGCTTCTTGAGCCAGTCATTAACCTTAGTCAACTTGTATTCTTCTAAGAAGTTCTCCTCCCACAAAAGATGTTTGGTGAACTCCCTAGAGGGCATATCAACAACAGCAACAGTCTTCTTTTTGCTAGAGCCAACACCAGATTTTGGTGGTGACCTCCCCCTTTACTTCCTTGTGACCTTCTCAGAGAAAGAAGAGTCACCACCCTCGGATGCAGCATCGGGGGTTGCCAACCCCTTAGCCTTTTTAGCCTTAAGAGCCACATATGTGGCTCCAGCAATGGTTGATCGTGTTTTAGGGCGAGAAGAGGGAGGCATTTCAATTTCCTCCTCTTTCAGCAGTTTAAAGTCATCATCAAACAAATCCTTTTCCAAATTCCTCTTGATAGATTCTACTTTCTTAGATTTTTCAGAAACTATGCGAGGATCAGAATGAGTACCTTCATCAAAAAATTCCAAAGCCTCTTTTAGAGAGTCCTCCCTCTCAGAAACCTTGTCATCGACGTCCACAACAGCGTTCTTATCAGTGACTTTTGGAGAGTCACTGACCTCCTTTGTTTGATCCTTGAGAGACAATTCTTGGACCTCTTCTTCTGCATCCTTTTCTTGCATGTCCTCAAGCACAAGTTCAGACCCTTTTGCATCTTCTTTTTCTTCAAACGACCCAACTACATTTGCGGACTCGTCCAACTCCATAGTCGCCAGATTTGGGGTTCTCACTTTCTCTTCCTCAATATCTCTCTCAATGGGTTTGGGTGTGGATGTGTCACCGATTTCTGGAACAACCACCGGTTGCGCCGTTTGGAGCGGAGTTCCAGATTCCGGTGAGAGGGTTAGGGTTTCGGTTTCTTGTGAGGGGGATTGAGGGTTTTGGTGTTTTTCGGATGGAAGGGAAGCAGTGGGAGTTGGTTTTGGAGAAGCGGGGTTTTGAGTAGAGGTTACTTCAATGGCGGTTTGAAGAGCGATTGAGGGAGACGATTGCCCAGACATAAGTGAGCAAAGAAAATCGTCACCAAAAAGGGCAACGATTTTCTTCCTTGCTGATTCTGGACAAGTTTGAGGTTTGGGAGATGCATGACAGTTAGAGGTGTTGGAGGGAGACGCCATTGAAGGGGGTTTGAAGGTTTGAGGGTTCGTGTTCGAGAGAGAGAAAGCAGAGAGCGAGAGAGAGAAAGTTGTGAGAGTGTACCTTTTTTCCTTTGACGGTTGGAGTATATTGAAGAAGAGGACTTCGATCATAAAGGAAGTTGTCAAATCACCAGATCTCCTCTTTCCTCCTTTTGAAAAAAGTTTCCAATTTCAAAAGATCATGTTAAGCCATGATCTCATTCACGCGCCAAAATACACAGTCACTGACCCTGATCAAGTCGGCGACCCATATCACAGAATCTGCTCTTCTCATATGTTCGTGACTTTTGCACGACCCATGACTTTCTCCAAAAAAAATACTTAGTGTTGGGGTTGCACATTGAGTGCCAAAGCAAATCAAGCATGAGATATGATATTTGTGTGGATTTGTGGATCATGATGATAAGTCTCCGTTTAAAGAAAGAAAAAAAACGGGCCCATTGAGACTCTTAAAGCATGATAGGTTAGGTACAAGCATTAGAATCAACCATCATTTGGGCTTGTAATGAGGGATAAGATCATCAGGTTTGATTCTTTGGGGCTAAAACAAAGAGCTCAAAAAGGTTGTATACATACTGAATGTAGTAAAAGTCACCGACAAGTCAAATGCATGGGGTTTCCTAAATATGATGTCTATCAAGAATGTAAAGAATTATACCATAAAAGCATGACTTCAAAACATATGCAAAGCAATCAATTTTAGCCAATCATCGAGGGAATTCTTGTAGGGAAATAGATCATTGAAGAGAGATCATACCTAGTTCCATGCGGAGTTGTTCAAAGGGTTCACGATTTAAGGCCTTTGTGAAGATGTCTGCTCTTTGATCACTTGTTCTACAAAATTCCATAGTGACCATGCCTTTTTCAACACAATCTCGAAAAAAGTGGTGCCTTATCTCTATATGTTTTGTCTTTGAATGTTGCACCGGATTCTTTGAGATGTTGATTGCACTAGTGTTGTCACACAGTATGGGCACTGACCCACACTTCACACCATATTCACTGACTTGTTTCTTGATCCATAAGAGTTGAGAGCAACACGCTACAGCCGCAATGTACTCTGCTTCTGCTGTTGATAGAGCAACAGAATTCTGCTTTCTACATCCCCACGATACGAGGCAAGGCCCAAGAAATTGAGTAATCCCTGAAGTACTTTTTCTATCAACACGATTCCCTGCAAAATCTGCATCTATGTAGCCGACGAGTTCAAAATCAAATCCTCTTGGATACCACTAACATAGATTGTCAGTCCCCTTAAGATACCGAATGATTCTCTTAACAACTTTCAAGTGGGACTCTCTTGGATCAACCTGAAATCTAGCACATAGGCAAACTCCAAACACAATATCAAGTCTACTTGCAGTAAGATAGAGCAATGATCCAATCATACCCCTGTAGATAGTAGCATTGACTTTTGGATCCTTGTCATCTTTTCCAATTGAGGTAGTCGGCGACATGGGAGTGTCAAAAGGTCTAGAACTTTCGAGACCAAACTTCTTAACATATTCTCTGAGATACTTCTGTTGATGAACTCTTGTCCCATCCTCACTCTGAACGACTTGAAGTCCTAAGAAGAACTTGAGCTCACCAACCATGCTCATTTCAAACTCACTGGACATGAGGTCAACGAACTTCTTCACCAACTTATCATCAATTGAACCAAGGATGATGTCATCGACATAGACCTAAACAACCAGTGTATGGCCTCCTTCCTTTAATAAGAACAGAGTCTTGTCTACTTCTCCTCGAACATAACCATGTTGAATCAAAAACTGAGACAAACGATCATACCAAGCACGCGGTGCTTGCTTCAATCCATAAAGAGCTTTGTCCAGTTTGTAGACATGATCCGGGTGGGCGACATCTTCAAAACCCGGAGTCTGTTCAACATACACCTCCTCCTTTAGAGATCCATTCAAGAATGCAGTCTTGACATCCATTTGCTATAGTTTGAACCCATGATGAGTAGAATAGGCAATGAGCAATCGAATAGCCTCAAGACGAGCCACTGGAGCAAACATCTCATCATAGTCAATGCCCTCCTGCTGGTTGTATCCTCTAACTACCAACCTTCCTTTGTTTCTGACCACATTTCCTTCATCATCCAGCTTATTTCTGAAAACCCAGCGTGTTCCAATCACAAATCTTCCCTTTGGCATCGGAACCAAGTGTCAAACCTTGTTTCTTTCAAACAGATGGAGCTCTTCTTGCATGGCACTGACCCAGTCTGAATCTTTCAATGCTTGATCAACATTTTTAGGCTCCAACATAGAGATGAATGGATTGAAAGCAAAGAAGTTGTTTAGAGAAGATCTGGTTTGCACACCCTTTGAGAAGTTAGTGAGGATGTTAGTCACAGGGTGAGCACTTTTCTATTGATAGTTCCTGACCTGTAGATCTGTTAAGTCGCCGACTTGTGTTTGAGGGATTCTCTCTGAATCTTCTTCAGAGTCTTCTGGACTTGAGTTTCTCTCAGGTGTTTTCTCATTATTTGTATCATTGTCACTTGATCTTTGATCTTGATCACTTCCCCCTGTTTTGTTTGAGTCGGCGACACCAACATTGTCACTAACTACTGAATCGGTTGTAGCAACTAGAAGTAGATCGTCTTCAACCAGATAGTATCCTTGATCACCATCATCATGATCCTCAATCATCGAGCCTCCCATTGTGTTCTCATCAAACATGACATGAACACTTTCTTCAATCTTCCTCGTCCTCTTGTTGAACACTTTGTAGGCTTTGCTATGAGGAGAGTAACCTACAAAAGTGCCAACATCACTCCTTGGATCAAAATTTCCCAGACTGTCCTTGCCATTGTTGTGAACGTAGCACTTGCATCCAAAAGTGCGTAAGTGGGCGACACTAGACTTAACTCCTCTAAGCAATTCATCAGGAGTTTTCTCAAGAAGTGGACGAAGCATGGCTCGATTCATCACATAACAAGATACATTAATGGCCTCACCCCAGAAATTTCTTGGAAGACCACTAGAGATAAGCATGGTCCGCGACATGGTCTCTAAGGATCTATTCTTTCTCTCAACCACACCATTTTGTTGAAGAGTTCTTGGCGCTGAGAAGTTGTGACTTATGCCATTTTTCTTGCAGAAAATCATAAACTCAGAGTTGTTTAATTCCGTTTCATGATCTGACTTGAAGATACAAGAGCAACTCCAAGCTTTTTCTTAACAGCTTTTACCCATGCTTGAAATTCTTCAAAGACCTGATCTTTAGAAGACAGAAAAATTGTCCAAGTATACTGTGAAAAGTCATCGACAATAATAAAGATATAGCTATTTCCTCCACGACTTTGGATTCTCATGGGACCACATAAATCTATATGAATTAGCTCTAAGGGTTAGTGGTACTTACCTCCTTCTTGGATTTGAAGGATGACTTCACTTGCTTACCTCTTACACAAGTCTCACAAACTTCATGCTTGCTTGGATCAATCTTGGGTAGCCCTCTAACCAGCTCTTGCTTATGAAGTTTGTCAAGGAGTTGAAAGCTCGCATGACGAATTTTTTTGTGCCAGAGGTCGGCAACATCTGTAACTGTTCTAAGACACAATTTTTCTTAAAGTTCAAAACAAGGGTCCACTTTGTAGAGATTGATTTCACACACGCCTTTCAGAAGAATCTTCCCCGAGTCAATTTCTTGCACCTGACAACCCTTCTTATCCAAGACAACTTGATATTTTCCATTAGCATAAATTTGGGAAACACTCGACAACTTAAAACTGAGATTATCAACTAAATTCACATTATCTATGGTCAATATATCAGAAAATCTTACCGAACCAATACCAAAAATACCACTTTTTGTAATATCCGCTAAATTCTAAATATAATAAAACAGGTATTTATTCCAATAATTTTTCTCTAAAATAGAGAATTTAATAATCTTTATAAGTTCATATTATAAAAGGTTATAAAAGTTTAATACAATGGCAATTAAGAATTTAATTAAATACATTAAGCAAGTCGGGTATTTATTTAAATATTTTCTCTTAACAAGAGAGTTTAAATATTTTTATAATTTTCTTAATAAATTATACAATGATATAAAGAATTATCAAAGTGACAAATAAAAAAAATTCAAATAAATATAATTATAACAATTTCGAAATTTTATTTAATGCCATAATTACAAGTGAGCCAAAAATAAGAAACAAGGCAAATAAAAAAGGTTATAAAAGTTTAATACAATGGCAATTAAGAATTTAATTAAATACATTAAGCAAGTCGGGTATTTATTTAAATATTTTCTCTTAACAAGAGAGTTTAAATATTTTTATAATTTTCTTAATAATTATACAATGATATAAAGAATTATCAAAGTGAAAAATAAAAAAAATTCAAATAAATATAAGTATAACAATTTCGAAATTTTATTTAATGCCATAATTACAAGTGAGCCAAAAATAAGAAACAAGGCAAATAAAAAAGGTGTCAAGAGGGGGACTTGAACCTGAGACCTCTTTCACCCTTTCTCTAATCACACATACTCAATTCCGCTAGGCTAATGTAACTTAACTACCTATTAAGGATTTTTAATACTTTTATTCTATTATTTCTTCTTCTTCCCAAATTGATCAAATTAGACTTGTCTGATTGAATTGACGCTTGATCAATGCATGTCTTCAACCTCCAAATTGGCCATTCAATCTTGCTCTTCCCACCTCTCCTCCTCACCAATACTCATCCCACACCATGGATGAAAGAAACACAACTTTGGCAACCCCCATGGATCACCTTTTCCATGAGAGAGGTCCATCCATGGAGGTGTAGATCCATGGAGGGGTCCAAATCCACTATAAAAAGGAGTAGGATGCAAGGGAAAAACTCACACTCATCCTCTTCTTACTTCCTTGCTAATTCTCTTGCAATCAAGCCAAAAATTCAGCCAAGTTGTTCAAATTTAATTGCTGATTTTTTTCACAAAATAAATCCTCAAACCCTTGTTTTGGCCACCAACACCACCAAACCAACGCAGTCCCCTTGCCGGACCACCAAAGGACCCGCGCGCCGTCGTCCACCGCCAGGAGGGCCGCCGTCCATGCCTCGTCCGTCGTCCGTCCAGATTTTGTTCTTTGGTTCCTTTTTTTACATGATAGAAGAAGGAGAAGGATAAAGGAGAGGTGGGCCTAAATAAATTTGGGTAATTTTAATTAAGTTTGGGCTGAAAATTTTAGGCCCAAAATACTAATTAAAAATCAGATTATTACCCATTGTAGGAAAAGGAGGAAGCAAGCCCATTTCCGTATCGTCTCGTTTTGCGTGCCCATTCCCATTTCGTTATGCTCGGTATAAATTTCCGACTCCTATTTTAATTTATAACTCCTTATAAAATACTTTTCACATCTATATAATATTTATTTAATTAAAATTGAATAAATGTTGCATGTGGGTTTTAAAAGGAATTTAAATGATTAAATTCACTTTGCATACACTTATAGTTAAATATAAAATTTTATAAAAATAATGTAAGACCTCACTTTAAAAATAATAATAATAAAGGAATATTATTATTTGGGTTTTTCCACCTAAATTATTAGTATAAATAATTTAGATACTCTCTCTAAGAGAAAGAAAATAAAGAAATGTTTGTACAATAAATAAAATAAGGTTTTGTTGAGAGAAAATAGCCTTGCATGTCATTTAAACCCTATTATTAGCTTAGAAATACAAGTATTAAGATATTTTTGTATAAGGTATTTTAATAAGAACAAGTATGGGATTAAATAAGTTAAATAAATAATTTGCATGTGTTTTTATAAAAGGAAAATAGATATGGCAAGACAAGGAAAGATTTTTTAATAAATTATGAGATTAAATGATGAGTTTATATACATGAAAAGTGTAATATAAATAATATATTTACATTACTTGGAGCATACTATAATAAATAAAAGAACTAGAGCAAGTTGGTGGAAAATATTATCTTAAGACTATACATATTGAAAAAGGGTTGCATGTCCTTTAAAGATCATATTGTAAACTTAAAAATATTTTTGATAAGATATTTTGTCATGAGATATTTTTTTATATGGTTAAAGTGAATAATAAAAAGATGTAACAAAGATAGACTAAAGATATACCATAAAAAGAGTTTTATTGAATTTTTCTTTAAAGAAAGTAATTAATATGATCAAAATGAGATTTAAATAATATAGAAAATATCTTATTGGTGGACTTCACTTAATTTAATCACCTTGCATGTATTTATTAAGACATAAAAATATTTTGAAAGAATATTGTGATAACTTAAAAGACTTAAATAAAAGAATGAGTATTTTAATGAATTTTAACCCTAGGTTATATTTTAATAAATAAGTCAAAAAGGTGATGTCTTGACTTTCAAAACCTTGAATAAAACTCTATATAAATATAATTATTTTCATAAAGTATTTTAAGATATTAAAATTAAACATAATAATCAAGAATATTATTATTTAAAGTCTCCACCTAAATTATTATTTTAATAATTTAGCTTTCATAAATTCTCTTGTAAAAAGGAAAAATAAGATAAATTAAAATCTTAGAAGAGATAAGGAATTTTAATAAAAATTCTCTCGTATCTCTTGTGTCGTTAGGTCGAGATCCCAATCCCGTCTAAGCCATCAAATTCCATTTCGTTCAACCGTAAACGCACGCAAATTTAAGGCAAGTGGAATTTCTCCTTGAAGCCTCGATAGTTCGTTACGTGAAATTTCTCGATGTTGGGAACAACTTGTTTGCTAATAATAACCAAATCTAGGAATATTGATTGTTAGAAATAATGACCCAATTGTTATCGTTATTACGCTATTTAATATTGAATAGGACTATTACGCTAGTCTTGTTTGTGACTTTGCTTGTTTAAGATCTCTTTTCGAGATCGGTTTAGATGAAATAGTAAGGGGTGCGGGATTAACCCGACACCTCTATATAACCTACTAAGTCGTATGGCACCATGCCTAAATTCCGCGACTTTAAGGATCATGATCCACTATCTGCTCATGTTCGGAGGAGGAAGGTGCGCACCCTAGCTAGGTGCCGGAACTTCGTTCCCATAAGTGGACCCGGGCCCATTCATGCCCCCCCCCCACTCTTAAAATCCATTAACATAAGTGAAAGTTTTATCACGACATAAGATAAGTGCCAAAGCACAATTAAAAGAAACTAAAACCGGGTCGGAATAGTACAACTTGCTTGGAAGACCACCCGACTCTCGGTTCTTGAAACGATCTTCTTTCCAATCTGAATGCTTATTCGGGCTTGTCAAGGTGGGTTTGGTACTTAAGCGCCTTCGGGCCACCTCCATGATCTGGAGCACCGAATAAGATGAGGTTGGTTGAGGCCTGACAAGGGCGCGAGAGGTTTTGAAAACATGTATGAAATAATAACATTCCCAACATACTTTCTAATTTATGAAGTTCTACAATCTCGTAGTTCTTCCTTTCGGTTTAAGAGTTATCTCATCTCGAGATCTACTCGTTTCCGTCCTTAAAGCTCCACATAAAGATTCTATAGTCTCGTAGTTTCCTTCGCTTTCGGATCTAAATTATCTCTCTTCGAGATCAACTAATTTCCGTCCGTAAAGCTCCACATAAAGTTTATAACTTTCAAGTACATCTCTTCTAATTATCTCCTTGACGAAATAATAAAATTACCAAACTACCGTTGAGAATTTTCATTCTCACTTGCTTAGTCTCCTTAGACTAATTCCACTATTTCCGCATTTTTGCCTGGTATTTCTCACTCTTCGCGACAAATGCCAGACTCTACGATTGACATAACGCAGTATTGAAGACAATGTCTCGAAGGTTCGAGAAGAGTTATGCAAGGATAGAAGGTCAAGGCTAGACGACGTTGAAGGAAGGAAGAAATTTTCATAAGAGCAAAGCATTTAGAAGATAGTGCACCAGCTCTTCTATTTTAAACCAAGCAAACCATCATCATATGAGTTGTCTTGGAAAAACATACTTGTAATTTTAAATATGTCTTTTCAACCCCTTTAAAATGAGCTTTACTATCCGCTGCTACATCATTTGTAAAACGACTCTCAATGTAATGAACGAAAGTTCTTATCAATGAATAAAATTCCGCATTTAGTCAATTTCTTCTTTAATTATATTCTCATTGAGTTATTTAAAGCTTTGGGTGACTTTGTACGGTAAAATCCAAGGTCACTGACTGTAATACCCAATGTTGCAAAATAGGGGTGTTACACCTTTACTATTGTTGCCGAAGGTCATATTACCTCCCTTGTATTCTTGAAGTGAGACAAAATCCCTGGGGTTCCCGGACATATGAGTTGAGCACGCGCTATCAATAAACCAAGGCTCCTTGTCACCCACTTCAAGCTGCATTGAAAGAATTAGTTCTTACGAACCCAGAGTTGTCTAACTCCTCTGGGTTTAGGAACATAGTAATTTCTAGGACAACACTTGTCACATCTTTCACACACAAATCCTAGAGGACAGTCAGTGACAACAGGTTTTTTAGAATTGTTATCCAGGGTCCGTGACCTGGCATTTTCCTCACCTCTTGCCTTTTTGTGACAATCATGTTGATAATGATCAGCCTTTCTGCAATATCAACATGTTCTGTGAGACTTTAGGCCAACATACTTATTGTAGCCCAGATAGATGGGTTTGTTGTTGATGCGTGATTGAAAATCAATTTGTGAGGAAGCCGAGTTCTGGGTTTGTTTTTGCAACATATTGTGCACCTTTTGATCAACATACCGTTGTTGCTTCCCTTTGTCTTGTTTGGCCACCACATGAGTACAACAACTTGCATTGTCACTACCCATAGGGGCTTTACCTGTAATATTCGGGTTTCAATTTTCCTTTTAGATCGGAAAATGGGGTTTTTAGCTCACAAGCAATCGAGTTTCTTGGTCCGTAAGTAGTGTTTAATATAGAATTTAATCCTTACAACCCTTAATTTTAATAATGCCTTATATAATTATTTAAGCCGTTATATATATCTTCATCTTTTAAGGTCGGAATCTCATCTATAAGCAATCACCTCTCTAACTAAACAATCTAATTAGTTACACCAATAATCTTATCTTTAAACAATTAGTTATATCTTTCAATTCCTATTTATCTCATCAAAACCGATCCTGCATTAGATCAGTCGAAGCCGCCCGAGACCCAAATTATCGCTACTCCTTCCTCGTCTCTCCCATCGTTGTCCGTCATTTTGTCTTGTCGAACCACCGGTCACCTATTCTGTTCTATCGTCGAGGCTGTGTTGATCGGTGGGCTGCCGTCGATTCTACTCCGCCCTAAAGATCGTCGCTTTCTCCGTCGGGACAAGGACGCCGGTCGTGGGTTGCTGGAGCGACAGGCCAGAAGACTGTGGATCACTTTGCTGGCGTTATAGTGAGTCTTCAAAGCCTCTTACTTCCTTTTTGTTCCGATGTTTCTTTTTCGGTCTTTCTGCGGGTTGTTGCTGGTGTCGATCGTTAGGTTGCGCTTTGGTGTCCACGTAGGGGCGGGTGGCTTTCGGCGTCGTGTCGCGGTCGGGTGACGATCAACGCCATGTTACAGTCATTGGAGTTCATTGGGGCGGGTTAGGCTGGGGTGGTGATCGAAACCAAGATCGGTTAAGACAGGGGGTGGTTGGAGCTTGTGAGTGCTAGGCTGGCGGGCTAGTAAGGCCGGCTGTTGGCTCGTTCGGATTGTGTACAGGGGAGGGATTAACTTAGTTTTGGGCAGGGGTAGAAGAAGAACATAAATATATTGTTTACAGTATTAATTATTAGGAAGGGTTTCTACCAAAAAAAAAAATTTAATTAGGAAGGGTAATCACTTTAGTTAGCAGGTTCATAGTATAGAATTCGATCGAATAAATTGATGTGTCTACAGATTTATATATATAGTATAGTAAGTTAATTAGTGTAGTACGTATTATGCTAATCAAGTTGTGAGAATAGTAATAATTTTTGAACTGGGAAGTTGGGGTCGAAAAGCAAATACTCGTTAAGTGAGCTGTGGTTTTAATCTAATATAGTTTGTCTCATTAGGTGAGTTTGATAAGTGGGCTGGCATTGTTTAGTGAATTAAGATGGGAAATGGTAGTAATTATTGTAAGTTAATGTCACGTATTATATAGTAGCATAGAATAACATGTTTTCGTATAGTTCCTAGCCTTTGTTTTATTTATATAAGTTAGAATAGTTAAAATTTTGTGGTTGGGTCACGCCTTAGGCCGGATTCGAAAAATAAGAGTTGTTCGTTTCTTATACCTCGTTAGAAGAACTTGGGTTGAACCTAATCATTTTTTTTATGACATTAATATTTCTTTTAGGAAGTCGTTTTTGCCTACGCTCTTAATTCCGACTCCTTCAAAGGATCCCTAGTTTCGAGGTAAGTCGTTTCGACTTGCTCGGTTCTTCTCTATCTTGTTAGATTGCGTATCGTTATTGTAGGGCGAGTTTTGGGAACTAGTCCCGAATACTTTTTTTAAATTGTTTGAACTTCTTGAATTGCTGTGTGCGTAAAATGGTTTTGAACGTATTTTATCGGAAGGATATTTTTGGAACGTTTTCTCTGTGTTGGTACCGTTTCCGACACGGCCCATCGTAGCTGGCGTGGAGGAAGAGTTGGCTACTTTGACCCGTGTGACAGGGAAACCGTGCCCCTTCAAAACGAAAAGTATTATCTGTGTGTTTTTGGCAAGTGCTCCAGTGGAGGCTTAGCCCGGGGTTAGAAGGGAGATTGCGAAGTGGAGTGGGAGGGCCTGCCTCTGCACTCGGCGCGGTGATGAGCGCCTTGGTAGTCGGATTGTGGAAAAGGAGGAATTGTTGTGTTATGAGATTGTGATTGTGAATGCATATGTGGTTCTGTGTGACTGATTATAACTAATTTAGGTATTGGCCTTTAGAGATATGATTGCAATTGGGGATTTGTATGCTGACTTTAGAAATATTTTCGAAACGTTCTACAATTTCCGTATTCTATCTAGCTTGGTAGATTAGACGCTGACCCTTCGGGGAATATTTTTCAGTTCCAGGTATGAATCAGGGAGCCGTGCAGGAACCGAGGCCAAATGGCGGGCCGGAGCGGTAAAGAGCGCGTGTCATAGTGGGATGGGATTATTTTTACGATAGTTTAGTTGTGTTATTTTTAGGATGTTATTTTTATTAATATGTTAGAGTTGGTATTATGACTTGTCTTCTGTTTTCGTCGAATGATTTTATTGTTTGTGATGATTTGTCAGATTCAGGATATTTATAATTAGGTTTTTGGGAATTCATGCATAACTACGTTTTCTATATTTTTATAAAAGAAAGGTTGGATGTTTTATTAAGTTTTCTCGTCGTGCCCGCGTTGCAAGATCCTAAAGTGTAGTTGTCAACCTATTTAATAGTACCTAGTAAGGTCTATTTCTTAGTAGCGCCCTGTCGGAAGTCGGGGTGTTACATTACCTTTAGACAAAAAAGGAGCGTGTTTGGTACCCTGAGTGTTGGGTGCACGAGCATATCTAATCCCAAACCTATCAACCCCCTTCACAAATTTCTTTTTGTAGTCATTTCTGACCTCTTGAGCCTTTTCAACAACAAACTCATCTAGCCATTTCTTTTTTTTAGTCTCATCATCAACCTTTAAATCTTCTAGTTCTTTGGATAGCTTAGCATGACCGAGCCTAAGCATAAGTCTTTCTCCTTCTAGGTTAGTGACTTGTTTCTCCAAGTCCTCAACTTGCTTTTGCAAGTCGGCGACTTGGGTTTTAGTCAGAACAAGACTCATAAGTCACTGACTTAGGTGAAGAAATCTTTTCCAGTTCAATAACTTTAGAGGACTAGAGTTTGTTATCATCGAAAAGATTGGAGATAGTTTCTTCATTTTCTTCCACTTTTATTCTTAACTCAGTGACCTGAGTTCCAAGTTTTTCGATGATAGCAACCAGTTGTTTTCTAGACTTTTTAGCAAGAAGAGAAGAGAGTTCATAGTCATTTACCTCTTGGGATGATTTGTCTTCAATGGACATACAACAGTTTCCTCTTGTCGGCGACACCTCGTCATCATCGTTTGACATGTCCCAAGTTGCCATCATTCCTTTGCCAGCTTCTCCGTATTTTCTTTTTGGACATTGCTTGGCAAAGTGTCCTTTAGCCTGACATTGATAACATATCACTTCCTTCATGTCTTTTATTTCCTTTCCTGACTCTGGAGTCTTGACAGGAGCTTTGTTGCGGTTCCATAGCCTCTTCATAGCCCTATAGATGAGAGCGAGATCCTCATCTACTCCTTCAGTGTCAATGTCTCCCTAAGCCAAGTCAAAATCCCTTTCGACTTTTAAGGCAATGTTTTTGACCTTCTTCGAGTCAAGACGTTCTTCTCTCCTCTGTTGGATGCCTCCATACATGGTGAGTTGACCAACAACATCGTCCAAGGTCAGCTCCTTGGTTTCTTTTTGAGTAAGCAGTTACGCCGCGACGGTGTCCCAACTTTTGTTCAATCCAAAGATCAACTTGTTGGTTTGCTTCCATTGAGGAAGCTTTTCTCCAAGGAATCCCAGTTGGTTAACAATGGTTTGGAATCTTGAGTGATAATCCCGGAGAGACTCACCTTTTCCTTGATAGAGATTCTCATATTCTCTTTCGAGACTTATGATCCTATCCTTTTTGACGTCCTCATCACCATGATGAAGCCTTTTGAGAGCATCCAAGATGTCCTTAGCAGTTTTGTATCCGATGACCTTTTTGAGGTCACCGTCCGTGAGAGCATGATGAATTACCTTCTTTGCCCTAGCATTCTTTTCCAGCTTCTTGAAGTCGACATCATCGTACTAAGCAGTGGTCTTTTCAGTCTTTCCATCTTTTCCAAGGAAGGTTTTTACGAGCCGATCTCAATCACCTTCCACAACTGACCATCTGGAGAGCAGATGTGGGTCTTCATCTGTTCAACCCACCCGTCGTACTTAAACAAGTCGGCGACTCCTGGGAAATCGTCGACTTTGAGTAGTAAAGCAGCGGAATAAACAAACAGAAAAAACAAATATTACCAATTGTCAATGAAAAGCGATGTATAGTGGAAACTCTTCATAAACCAACTAGTTTACTTAGAGAAAAACCAATCCCTTCCAAGCTTCTCACTTGGTCGGATCTCAAGAGTCCTTAGACTCGCTCTATTGATTTCTTGAGTGTTTACAAAGCTCTCCCGTGTACAAGAATGAATCCCACACCCTTAAACCACGCTCTACCTTTGCACTCACACTCTCAATCTCACGCTATGCCTAAGAACACTCGACACACCACTTGTACGAATCTCACCCACAAGTTCACTCCTTCTTTCTTACACAAAATGCAAAATGACGCTCAAGGTCTTACCTTCTATCCTAAACACTAAGGTATTTAAGCTAGGGCAAGAGAAATCTCGTGTGTATCAAATCCCATTCGATTACGGAAAAGACGCACACTCAATCTTTACATATCTTTCCAAATAAATCAAATGTGCATACAATAAAATATTCTAGGAGAGGAAATCGTCTTCGTCTGATTTTTAGCATTCTTTGTGATGATCTTCTCCTAAAATAGAACGACCCAACTGTCTCCAAATGCACGCACATAATCTATGTGTTCCTTCCTTAAATAGTTTTCTTGCCAATTGGTCATGTCAGTGACTTTGCCAAGTCCCCGACTCGACTTGCAAACTCGGAGTCACTGACTTTCCTAGAACCATCAAAACTCTAAATCTTCTAACACCAAGTGATTTTCCTTGATTGAATTCTGACATTATGCAGTAACTAGCTAGTTGAATTCTCGTGATACTCACGGAATGATTTTACTAAAGATTATATAATAATCTGATACTAATATAAAATTTAAAAATACTTCTATATAATGTAAAAATAAAATTATGTGATTTAAAAAAAAGTGTAAGATCTTGCCACATATTTTAATTGAATATCATTATTTGTTGAGATCTTGCCCCATATTTTGATTAAAATTCTTAAAATGTTAATTTCACTTGAATTTAATATTTTTAAATATTTTTTATTTTATTGTTAAGATATTAATATGCATAAAACAATTAGTTTTTATAAAGTATTTGTTAAGATTATATATTTGATTTCTTATCTTTTACTTTGTAATGAATATAATAATATTTTAAAATATGGATAACATTAATGTAAAGATTAGTATAGAAGATAACATAAAGAAAAAGATAAAAATAATATAATGATATAACTTAAAGGTAATTACCGTAGGATATCTAGCAAGGATAATATAACTTAATAAAATATTTATTAAAATAGTTTTTTTGAAACACTCGGGATTTCGAAAACTTGCTAAATGTTCCGTCTTTCCAATCTACCTCTTTTTAGTACAATTTAACCATCCCTTTTGTCTTTGGGCCCAAAAGCCCAATCTATTTTAAAACACCCAAAAAGCCCGAGCCCAATTCTCTTCTCCTCCCTTTTCCCATTTCTTGCCCTACGCCTCTATCTCGCCTTTCTTCTAGTTGGGCGCCGCTGCTCACCATCGACAAAGAGAGAGCCATTCATTCCATTGTTATTCTTCGCTGCCCATCGCCCTCGCCACCAAGCTTGTCGTCCTTTCCTCTGTGATCTGGTGCGTTCCTGGCAGCAGAAAGTTGGGCCGCTCAAGACCGCCCGTCACCGTCGAGATCTAGCCCGCTGTCGTAGTTCCTAAACTTGGCACCGCTGGTATGTTGTCCGCCGGCGATTCGACCTCTTTGAATCTCGCCTAAGCTCGCGTCGTTGCCGTTGCTGCCCACGTCGACCGTCGTCGCTCGGGAAGTCAGGCGCGAGACTGCTACTCCATCCTTTCCACCGCAAGCCTCGCTCATCGCTAGAATCGAGCTCGTCACCAATCGAATGGATTGAGTTGTTGTTGTACACCGGCGCCGAAGTGAGCGCAAGACCACGGCCGCTGGAAATCAGGTCGCGGAACGTCGCCGGGGTCGAGCCTTCCCGAGAGTGACCTGTTCAAGACTTCCGTTCGATCCTGTCGAAATTCAACTGAGGTCTAAACCGATTCATGCCTTGGTAAAGGCTTTTGCCCCTTTCTTGTTCGCACACTTAATGATTAGTTGATGTTGTGCATGGGTTTGGATGTAATTAAATTGCTTGTGAGGTTGTTGAATACCAAATTGGATTATTAATTTAGAATTTACGAATGGTTAGTAGAAACCTTACTTTCTTTTGATACAAGTGTTTCCTTATTTGTTGACATAAAGTTTTGCTATGGTGTAAAAAGATATCGTTCTCTCAATTGAATTAGAATGGTTGTTGTGTAGTCCGAAGTTGATGGGAATCCATTATCGGTTGTGTTGATCTTTATTGGGTTGCAAGTAGTAGTTTAGGACTACGATTATGGAATTGCATGTTAACCTCGGCTTATTGTTGATAGTATTTGTTTGGCTTTGGTTGTAACCTTTTTGGTTTTGGAAGGTTTGCTTTGGGAGTCTTAGAACTTGGAATCAACGATATATATATTTGGATATGTAATTGTGCATGGTTGTGTGCGTTGAGAATGGGAATTGATGTTTTTCCCTCGGAATGTGGACCTTAAAAATTTGCTACCTTGAGCTCATAAGTTTAGTGTCGTTTAAGGCTAAGTTATGAAATCTTAGTTGTTGATGAAAGTAGTTTGATATTGACTCTTGAGTTGGTGCATTTGATTTCGATTTAAATAGTAGAACCTATACAACATCGCATGTGTTTAGATACCACGGTAGTATGGTGGCTCGCATTCGGTGAGGCCACTTTAGTTGTGCTTGACTAGAATCGAAAGTTACTTCTCGCAGTTAGTCGGTTAACCGTGAACGTTATGCTTCGTAGGTCTTTACTATTGACGCCTTTCTTACTTCGTTCAAGGATCGCCATCCAGGTAAGTCGTTCTCGACTTGCTCGGCTCTATTCTAGTCTTGTTAGATTTCATGCCGTGATTGTGAGATTGGTTTTGGGAATTAGTCCCGAATGTATATTTTTCCTTGTGAAATGTTTTCTTGCATGATGTGATGCGATTTCCATTCCAAACGTTTTCTCGTAAAAGAAATAGTATCGTTTTCTCTGTGCTGGCAGCGTAACCGGCACGATCATGTGCGACGATTGTCGGTGGCGAAGAGACGTCTAGCCATGGTCGTGTGTCGGCCGGGCCCCTTTAAAAATAAAAATTGATTGGTTGTTTTTGGCAAGTGCTCCAGTGGAGGCTTGGCCAGGGGTTGGAAGGATGACGTGTATGAAAAGTGGGAGGGCTTGCCTCTGCACTCGGGCGCAGGGAGTTAGCGTCGTAGATGGGAATGCGGTGGAGGAAGGGAGAATTGCATTTCTCAATAGGATTGTGAATGGTTTTGTGTGTGTGTGTGTGATTACTTAGTTGGCTTCCGACCTTGAGAATTTTCGTTATGCTTGATGGATTGCTTGTTTCGTCGAATTTCCCTTTATTTGTTGAATGATGAGGTGTTGGCTTTTATTTCAAATGCTTTACTTTGTTGCTTGTATTGGGATTGTTGGTATGTCTCGTTGCCTTTCCTTTCACCTATTCTCTATGTTGTTGAAATGTGTGTTGGTCTATCATGTTTTGTTCAATTCACTTATTAAAGGTTATGTTGTTGGCTAATTGACGTTTTTCAAACGTCTTACCATTGCCGCTTGTTATCTAGCTTGCCTAGGGTGGTAGCTGACCCCTCAGGGACTTATTTTTTTTCCAGTTCCAGGTACTCATACAGGTCCCGTGTTGGAGCCTAGGCCAGATGCTGCAGCTGATCGTTGATGCGTGTCACTAGGTTACAGAGTGGGTTGAGAGTTCTGTTTAGCTTTGTTGTTTGTTTTGGATTTTGCACTCTTTTGTTGACTTTAGCGGATTTCTGGTGTTGGATCTGACTTGACTAGACATTTGGGATCTCATGCATGACTTTATTGAAAATGTGGTTTGTTGAACGACAGTTGGATGTTTTAAAATAGTTTTCATGTCGTGCCCGAGTTGCAAGGTTCAGGTATTTTAGTTGTCAACCAGTTCAGGTAGGACCCGTTAGGGTCAAACTACCAGGTAATGCCCCGATGTTAAGTCAGGGTGTTACATTTTTAACGTTACTTTATTAAAATTTAGGTGTATATATCAATGTATATTAAAATATATCAATAATTTATAAATAATTTATTATATTGCAAAATATCAACATATAAATAAAAAAAATTATACTAGGAGTGCAAGATTTGTTAAAAGATAAAAGAAATTTTATTATGTATAAAATTAATATAAAAAATATTAGCATATAGATCAAGTTTTGTTAAAAGATATGAATAAAATTAATATAGAAAGTATCAACACATAAATAGATCAAGTTATTATAATATAAAAAAATTGGATATAGAAAATATACTACAATTTATTATTAAAATGCTTGACATTATTTTATTCAAGTAATATCATGTGGCGCAATTTTTTCAACAAACATAGTTTCTGCTTTATAATGTACTAGTTATGACCCAGGCCTTGCCTGAGAGCTTTTTTAAATAAAAATTATAATTTATTAATTCATATATGATATGGGCATTATAATTTAAATAGTAAATAATAATAATAAAAATAATGAAACTAATGAAACTAATCATTGCAAATATACAAATTTATTTTAATTATTATGATATATTTAAATATAAAAATATATGAAAATTATATTTTATCATTAAAAAATATTATTTACTTGTAATATCATTTTCATAATAAAAAAAGTCAACAATCTTGACCCGTTGGGTCAACCCAAACCCAACATTATTATAAACAATTTCGTGACTAAAACTATGGTGATTGTGACACTAAAATTTAATGCCTACTATCCTTAATTTTCATAAATAAATAGAAAGTTTTTATAAAAGAATCAACATTATTATAGATGAAAATTTTAAAAATTATCATTTCCTATGTATAGGAAGTTAATATTAAAAACAATTTGCAAAATAATATAAATAATTTCTAATTAAAAATATGTTTCATATTAAGAAAATAATATTATCATAATTCCGTAAAGAACATTAATATAAAAACTGAAAATTATTAAGAAAATTCATGATTAAAAACATGGCCTATATTAATTAAAATTATTATCATACTTATAGATAGAAAGTTAATATAAAAAACTTAATATAAAAACTTATTTTTAAAAATATGTGCCATATAATTAAGAAGTTGTCATATTTATGTATAGAAAATAATATAAGAAAATCATGCTTATGGGTAGAAAATTAATCGCAATCAAATTTCAAACAATCAATTAATTTAAAAATAAGAATGATGTGGTTAAATGTGGGATCATATTATATATTATTTTAATCTCCGCTTTAGTATATAGTATGATAATATTGATTAAAAAATTTTAGTATAAAATGTATAAGATAGAAATGAGAACAACATGTTTCCAAAATATCGTGATATATGCAGTATATGATTCTCATGTGCAAGATCTTGTAACATGTAATTAATATTATAAAATCAATATGATATAGATAGAATGTTAAAATAAAAAATAATGCGATATAAGGAAGATAGAGATCAAAATAACATGTTATATTGTATATGATAAATATATGCAAGATCTTGTACTATATAATTAACATATAAATACATTATTAAAAATATTAATAAAAAAAGTATTATTAATATATGGATAAAATATAATTACATATTATAATATCATAAACTTGAACAAAGATAAAAATAATGGGTAGAGATAAAAAAAATTATCCAATCTCATAATAAATTGATAAAAATTATTAATAAGACGAGTGCATACAATTGGAAATTCGATAAGGTGATTGAATTACATAATATATAATTAATTAAAAATCATTATTAAAAATAGGGTGGTGTAATATAAATTCTTATTTCTTAATGACGAATTTGCTCAAAACTGTTTCAGGTTTAGAAGATATAGTAGTTGTACCAGTCGTGTCATGCACGACTACGACTCATCAATTTTTAGATATATTATAAATATGATATAATAAAGAAAATATACAAAAATAAATTGAAAGCCAAAAATAATATAAATTCTAAAATAAATAATCAAATTCAATTCTTTAAAAATCTTTTCAATAAAAAGTTAAAAAGATAATTAATAAGAAAAGATAAAAAAAAATAAAAAAATTTAAAGATAAAAATTCTTCTATATTTACATAAAAATCCAAAAAGGAAATTAAGGAAAAGATAATATAATTTTTATAAAAAATTAATTTAAGCAAGTAATTATATAGATATTTAAAATTTTTACTTTTTTTTATCAAAATTTTAGTTAAGATAGTTTTTTAAAAATAGATAAAAAGATAGACATAAAATAATTTTTGTTATTTTAATTAAAATTCGAATTACTTTTTTCCGCATAAATAAATAGGAAGGAATTTAATTGGAAACAATATAAATAATGTGGTGGCTAGAAAAGTTACAACTTTAATGTATAGTTATAGATTTTATTTTAAAGATATATATTTTATATTGGGTACATATTTTTGTAATCTTTTTTATTTATCTTTTACCAATATAATAAATCTAATGTCCCTTTCTTTATCTATTTATGTCTATTTAAGTATTTGGGGATAACTTTTTTGCATAATTATTTTCTAATAATTTTATATTTCAATTAATTGTAAAAAACACTATTATTTTAATAAAGGGGTGATGTGGCGCAATGTGGTTGCAGAAATTGCTTCGGCTTTAGTTATTAGTAACAGATATTTATTAGGTAGATTAGATAATATTACCATTTCTTTTTAGTTTATTTATCTCTCTAATTGCTAAAATTATAATTAATTGAATTCAAATCTCATTCACTACACAAAAACCCTTCTCAAGTATTAAAAGCTTCAAAGCTAAATCTCAGCCATTCTTTTTATCAAATTTAGTTCAAGAGCTTCAAAATTTATATATCTTACAAGTTTGGATCTGACAACATCTAAGTAAGTATAGCTACTCTAGCTAGTGATAGGAAATCCCATCTTTTGAAGGAGGATATATGGAGAGACAAATGGTAACGATTAGGTCCCACTAAACACCAAAAGTATTGAAGAAAGAGAATATTTTTTCTAATTTCAGATTGCGCTTTATCAGGGTCTCTATTTGTAAAGAAAGAAGTTGTTGGAATGAGAATGTAATGGATAAAATCTTACAAAATTGAAATTCTAAAAAATTTAAAGCCATACCAAGAAATTTAAAACTATTATGTTTTGTAAGGTTAAGATATTTGTTCACCAATAGTTTGTATAGATTGAAACACTTGCAGTAGAACTGAAAGATAATGCTTTACTCTACGATGAAATCAATTTGTTATCGAAGATTGGCCAAATAGATGAATTGGCTAAAAAAAGTAATTACCTAACATGCTCTAAATCAAAATGCAACCTCATTGTACCCAAACATTTTTTAAAAACAATGACTACTTGTTTGATAGTATGTTGAAGAAATCATGCATTGTATGCACTTAAAAATATACAGTATGTCTTTAAGACGACAATATCAAAGACCAAACATGAAGAAGAGTTAAAAGACATACTTGACAAAAAAATACTAAATATCATGAATAAGAGCAGAATGAAGAGAGACAAGGTTGTTACTTGCAATAGCTGAGGCGATACACTACTATATTTTTGTGCTTGGAAAGAAGGGTAAACACATTGCTTACCTAAGTTTTGACATTACATTAGGCAATTAGAAGTGCTTGGAATGAAGAGTGGGCTTCACATCTCTGTTCGTAGATTCAAGGGTGAAATTCACATCACTATTGTCAAATTTACTGAAGTGAATACCTTCATCTTTGAAATCCGTATATGATGGAGAAAAAAAAATGGAGTTATTAAAAGCATAATCCTTAAAATTTCTTGCCTTTTGATTCAGTTCTCTACATTACTAAGCTAAAAGAAAACAATTAACTAGGATATGCATAAAACATACAAATCCAATCATATGTAGCGCAATATTAAGCATACATACCATATGTAGCATAGCCCATGAAAAAAACTGAATCGTTTCATTATATTAAAACCGTTTCATAAAACTGTTTCAAAAAGCCTGAATTTTGGTAGTGACCCAAACATTTTTTTTAAAAATGACTACTTGTTTGATAGTATGTTCAAGAAATCATGCATTGTATGCACTTAAAAATATACAGTATGTCTCTAACACCACAATATCAAAGACCAAACATGAAGAAGAGTTAAAAGACATACTTGACAAAAAATACTAAATATCATGAATAAGAGCAGAATGAAGAGAGACAATGTTGTTACTTGCAATGGCTGAGGCGATACACTGCTATATTTTTGTGCTTGGAAAGAAGGGTAAACACATTGCTTACCTAAAAATGTGAAAACATTCCAGTGGAATGAAGAGTGGGCTTCACATCTCTGTTCGCAGATTCAAGGGTAAAATTAACATCACTATTTTCAAATTTACTGAAGTGAATACCTTCATCTTTGAAATCCATATATGATCGAGAAAAAAAATGGAATTATTAAAAGCATAATCCTTGAAATTTCTTGTCTTTTGATTCAGTTCTCTACATAACTAAGCTAAAAGAAAACAATTACCTAGGTTATGCATAAAACATACAAATCCAATCATATATAGCACAATATTAAGCATACATACCATATGAAGCATAGCCCGTGAAAATTTTATTCCAAATATGATGGTGGATGGAGTTGAGAAAGAAAGAATTTAACATTGAAAATTATAAATTTAGAAACTGCATTCAAAATGTAGAGGAGAAGATTTACAAATATAATTACCCCTTTAATTCTATGAACCAATTTCTAAGCCAAAATATGTTTGGATTCTAGTGTAATTCTAAATAATAAAAGCAAGTAAAACAAGTAAATGATGATGTAATAATATATGAGAATGCAGAGTTTCAAGGTTAGGAATCCCAACAACTTTGATCCACAACATATGAATCTCACTTCTATCTAAACTGAGTTGGATATTTTATTATGAAGGTTATCATCTAAAGTAATAAATTAACTTCTCTCAAAGATTAACTTAATTTACTTCTACCAATTAAGAACTCACTTTATTGACGAAACAAAACCAATAAAAGCCCTTTAAAAACTTAGAAATCTAGATGATAAACCAAACTTGCCTCACTTTCATGATGCATCAAACTTGACTCAAACATCTAGAAGTTCTCTGACAATTAACCACATGAGAAATTGATCTCAAATTCAATTCTAGTTTTTCTAAATAGAAACAACCACCTTTCGATGAGTTCTCTCTATTTTGATTACTTACTCAAACCACCACCTCTTGGTGCACAATCTAAACAAGACTCTAACAAGTTTAAACCTATTAGATTAAGCTCCTAGAATCAAATCATATTACTTTCCGGCTCAATTCAAGAAAAAGATATTGACTTTGATCCGCTTCGCATCATTGGGATCAAACCAACCCTAGAACTAGAGAAATTAGCCTAGCATGATGGAATTCATAATCAAAACAATAAAATTAAACATGGAATTGGAAATAAGAACAATATTGAAATAAGAAAACTTACTAGGAATTCAATTGAAAGAACAAGTTGCAATGGATCCAAAGGGCAAATTCATGCTCTATGTTTATTATTTGAAAAATGAATATATTTTTGGTAATTATAAGGTAATTATAACATGTATTGACTAAAATCTAAATATTATCATATAAAAAGATTAAATAAAAATAAATCGTGAAAATTTTAACTTGAATGAAATAATATTATCTTGTGTATGGTATGTAATATATTTATATTTAACTTTTACTATTTTTCCGCAATATCCTCTCGAGCAAAATCTTGTATTGTTCATTCTTTTCTTGCAAATTGGGTTGTCATTTTTTTGAGTAATAGTGAATGATATACATATGTAAAAAGTGAAAGACTTATAATGAGAAAAGAGTAGAAAATAAAAAATTGTTCATTAAATTAGAACTTATTTTTTGTTTTTAATGTCAATGGTTGTCTTATCTTTTTTACTTTTATTTGTAATCTCAAAAGTTATAATTTAATGATTTTAAATTACTTATGTAATACCAAAAGTTTGATATTATCATTGTGTTTAATATCAGTGGTTGCTAAGTTAATGGTGTAATGCCATAGGTTGATATTATGCTTTGTGTGCAATACCAAAAGTTATAAAATTAAAATTGATCATTATTGAGCAAAACCTTCTAACTTTAACTCATAGGTCTTAAGTTCAAACCTTCTAACTTTATAGTAGTATATAAATAATAAACTAGTTGAATTCCTGTGATACTCATGGGATAATTTTATTAAAGATTATACAATAATTTGATATTAATATAAAATTTAAAATACTTGTATATAATATCATAATTAAATTATTAAATTTGTAAAAAATATTTAAGATCGTGCAACATATTTTAATTGAATATATTTAAAAAATTATTTTCATTATTTGTTGAAATCTTGCCACATATTTAGATTAAAATATTTAAAATGTTAATTTCACTTGAATAGAATATTTTAAATATTTTTTTAATTTTTTTGTTAAGATATTAATATGCATAAAGTAATTATTTTTTATAAAATATTTATTAAGGCTATGTATTTGAGTTCTTATCTTTTACTTTGTAATGAATATAATGATATTTTTAAATATGGAGAACATTAATATAAAAATTGGTATAGAAGATAACATAGAGAAAAAAATAAAAATAATATAATGCTATAACTTAAATATAATTATAGTAGGATATCTAGCAAGAATAATATAATTTATTAAAATATTTATTAAATTAATGTTAATTTATTAAAATTTAGGTAGATATATCAATGTATGCTAAAATATATCATATATTCTATAAATAATTTATTATATTACAAAATATCAACATATAGATAAATAAATTATATACTTGGAGCGCAAGATTTGTTAAAATATAAAAGAAAATTTATTATTATAAAATTAATATAAAAAATATTAGCATATATATCAAATTTTGTTAAAAGATATGCATAAAATTAATATAGAAAGTATCAACATAAAGATAGATCAAGTTATTATAATATAAAAAATGGATGTATAGAAAGAATAATATAAGTTATTATTAAAAAGCTGAACATTATTTTATTCAAGTAATGCCACGTGGTGCAATTTTTTCAACAGACATTGTTTCTGCTTTATAATGTATTAGGGTAGATTTCTAGAAGTAAAAAAATAATTTGGCAAAGTAAAATGCACTCAAGAAGATTTGAACTTAAGACTTATGGTTTATTAAGAAGCAACATTACTACTATGCCATAGATGATTTTTTTGAATTGTTATCACCTAAATTTATATTATACATAAATTTGTAATAAATACTATGACATTTATGTGGCCTTGAGGATAACTTTTAAGTTGTTATGATAATGCATACTAATCCTCAAACTTGTCCTCCAAGTACTCTTAGAATAGTCATAAAATTTGTGTAAAAAGATATTCTAAAAATAAAACCAACTCATGCCCAAACAACTAAGAAAGCCCAAATTTCCCGATGCGTAGCAATCTGTCACGACCCATGACACGTCATCTGAGAGCAAACCTTTGCTCGTCTTGGCTTGGTTTATAGTGAGGGCCTCCACGAGTTGTAACAAGGCTTCTAACCTCTTCTTTGGGTTCCTATCTTGCATTTTGACTTGTAATAGCTCATCCACAACTCTTGAAAGCTCTTAGAATCCCCGAATCTTTATTCCTTATCTTCCTATCTTCCTATCTTGCATTTTTGACTTGTTATGTGTGGTCTTTAAGTTCTTCCAAGATTTTGTACGCATGTCATCTTCTCCACTAGACTCCAAAAACACCATCAAAAGACGTATAAAAGTAAAATAAACTTGTGTAGATTTTCATACTATGTATAATATAAAAATCAACACAAAAGGACAAAAAATAAACTTAATATGAAAGAAAACTATATCTAAATGCATATGCGAACTACATAAAATAAGATGGCATCCTTTCTATACTTATGCGAACTAAATTCATATGCGAACTACACAAAATCATAACTATAACCTAAAGTGGAGGTTAAAAAAATTATTAAACGACACATGTCACTTTTAAATTGGACCACACCACCCTTTTTTTTTTAAACTAATCTTTATTTTTGGATATCATAAATTCTTATCCATGTTTTTAGAATATAAGATAGAAAATCTCATTATTAAACAATCTTTTATTTTTGGATATGATAGATAGGAAGATCATTAGGATATTTTTTTATGTTATCATACAAATTCTAAAATATTTATTTTATTTTTAAATAGAATTATTTTTTAACTAAGATATCTTAATTGATTATTTTAAATTGTTTATATTTATATGTTAAATAAAACAATCAATATATTAATTTTTTTTAAATATCTTTGCATATATTAATTTTAATTTATTATTTTTAGATAAGATACTAATTTAAAGACTAGATTATAGTTTTTTAAAAATATTCTCGCCTATTTTAATTTATAATTACTATTTTTGGAAATAATAATTTTTTGTAGATAAAATATGTATAGTTTATTAAAAATATACTATATAAAATGACACATGTCAACCACACATTGAACCACATCATCCATCTTTTTAATATCCTATATAATTGGGCTATTTTTGATTTGTTGAAATCTAATAGTAGACCAATGTATAAATATTTCATTTATATCTTAAAAAATAAATTATTTATATTTATTTATTGATTTGTTAAACAAAATAAAAAACTGATTCACATAATTTATTGAATATAACTTGATTTAATTTATTTTTTAAGTGTTATTCAATTTGAATATTAATACTAATAAAAAGTTCTAAATCCTAGAAAAACTTAAAAGATAATTTTATTAAAATAATTTATTTAAGATAACTTGATTTATTATTAAATTGGGATATTACTAATAAAAAAGAGTTCTACATTCTAAAAAACCTTTAAGTTTATCTTATTTATATACATATTAAAAATTAATTTGCGTATTAAGATCATGATTATTTGTTCCTAGATAATTCATGTATTTAAAAAAAACTATTATTAATATTTTATTTAAGCAAAATCCGTATAAAGTACGAGAATACATACTAGTATATAACTATATACAAGCACACTGAATAGGGACAGACCTCTAAACTCAGAATCTTAATACAATTTTTTTTAATAAAAGATTGTTTCAAAGCCCAAATCAAGCTAAAATAAAAATAAAAATTGAAGTTTATTTATGGGTCCACCTTGATTGATTTCTACACACAAACTGATTTTTGTTCCTGCAAATAGCAAAAGAGAATTGCTTCAAAGCAAGCTAAAATAAATATTAAATTTAATTATGGTCTCACATGCTTGAATTCTCCATACAAGTTGACCACACCTTGCTTTGAATTCTTAAACCTGCTCTACTTTTATGAATAAATTTGCTTCCAATCGCAACCTTTACTCGTTCCACCACTGCATTGAGTTCTTGTAAATAGCAACCAACACCCGATTCAAAGCTCAATTAAAGTCGAAAATCAACCCTAAAAATTGATATTATTAATCAAAGACATCCAACTGATTATTCACCTTGCTTGATTTCTGAAAAAGAAGTTTCAGAAGCAATTGTCTATACAGATTGTTGTTATAAATAAAAGCCACAAGACAAGTGGAGCCATATAGAGCGATTTGGGGGTTTGTAAGAAGAGCCAAATGGCAGCCACACGACATCTGCAGATAGTCCACCTACACAAAAGAAAAGGCCTAAATTGAGGTTCTAAATCTGGTAATGCATAAGAACCGCTTCTAGCATCAACATCGAATTGGAAAATAAAAAGAAGAGTAACCAAACATTACTCGAATTTCTCAATTGCAACACAACAAAGAATCCAAATTACCAAAAAACACAAACAAAAGTGAAAAGGCACAAACTTACCGAGAATGAGAGAGAAGAGTTTGGAGTTGATAAAGCGGGCAAAGTTGGGGCTGCCATCAAAGATGTCTTTGTAGGTGGCGGAGAGAGAGGCGGTGACTTGTGTCTGATCTTCAAGTCGTGGATTCGCTTGAAACTTCCGGGTAAGCTTGGAGCTAGTCCCATTGAAACCATGGAAATGATGAATGATAGTCTTGCTCCTATTCATGCACCATGATGATTTTCCACATTTATTTTGGCCCTCATAAAATATCTGAGAAGATAGAAATAAGTAGCTTCACTCCTAAAATGTATCCAAAATCTTGAAAAAGCAAGTTTACAAAAAAAAAGTTCAGTAGCAGATGAAAGATGTCATCTTTGCTGTTGAAATTGAAAAACCGTTTGCTAAAGTACGGAAAACTGCTTGTTTTGAATGAGGGAATATTGTTCTCGGATGACAAATATCAAATACATGGTATCCGAAAGGGACAATGCCCCAATTCAAACTCCATTATAGTGACGTTCTTAAATCGAAGGTTCGTTTTGCCGTGCAAGAAGCCAAATCTGATCTTTGAAAAACACCCGGTTTTCTGTTAGATGACATGTTGGTCGATCGATTTGTGGTTTCTCGATGCCTTGCTATTATCTTATCAGATTTTCTGGTTAGATCTGACCTTTGTGGTTTTCTGGTTAGATCTGATCTTTGTTTGCAATTTCATATCATCAACGACCGCGAAACTAGCAGATCTAGAGGTTTCGGATTCGTTACCTTCATGAACGAGCAAGCGATGAAGGACGCCGCCATTCAAGGCATGAACGTCCAGAAGAATCTCGACGGCCGTAAACATCACCGTTAACAAGGCCCAGAATTTTAAACATCCTCTTTTCAAGGCCCATAACTGACCAAGGAAGCAAGAATGATTGAATGAAGCCTGAAGCCCAAAGTCATAAGCCTGGAGCCCACCACCGCTTCTCTTTCCAGTTTCCAGTCGGTCGCTAGTTTTCTTGCCCAGCAAACCACTGCGAGTACTCCTGTTTGTTCTATAAGTGCCAATTCAAATTCAAACTCTCTCAATTGCCGACCCAAAATTTTGAATTTGTCCTTCGGTCGGTCTTGGTAAGTTCAATTTTACTTTTAGTATGTAGTTTTCTCGCTGCTATTTGTATTCAGATGATATCCTTTTACCCCTTGTCCGTCTCGATTTGTTATTCTCGATCTGGGCTAGTTTGCTGTTTTGTTTCAATTCATTCGAATAATTTCTTGGTAGTTTTTGGTTGGTGTATGAGCCTATGAATTCCTAACTTTCAGATTTGTGTCTCTATAGAGGATTAGGGGCGTTTTCTCTTTGATCACCTTCATGGATGTTTCCTTTTTGTTTCGGTGTTTTATGCTGTTAAATTTTGGTAATGATTGGACCGCACGCATTGTGTTTGTTGTTTTGCCTCAGAGAGCTCAGCTGCTTATGTTTTTTTTGGTTACTGTTTGCCATCCCATGTGTCATGACTCATGTGTGTTTGCCTACTCTTAATAATATAAGAGTTGTGTGACTGAAATTTATGAATCTGAGTTTTGTCTCAGAAAACATTGAAGATGGAACCACAACAAAGCCAAGCTGAGGTTAAGGCGGCGTCAACTGCAGCTCCAAACCCTGCTATTACATCATGCCGTAGGAAGAAGAAAGATGATGCAACTTTCCTGGAGGATGTTAAGGATCATATTGATGAATTCATCCATGCTTCCATGGACGAACACAAGACTTGTTTCAAGAAAACGATGCAGAAGGTATTAAAAGACTACACAGACTTACTTCCATAGAGAGAGAGAGAGAGAGAGAGAGAGAGAGAGAGATTCTGTAGTAACTAAACTAATTTTGAGAGCATGCTATTTTGTTTGATGCAGATGTTTGGAATGTCAAAAATAGTTGCTGAGAGGAACGCCAATGCCCAAGAAGTCGAGAGTGTTCTGCCTCTTCAGACAACGGTCTCCAAATGAACTCTCTTGTCATCTGTTAGGCATCTCATGCTCTCTCTGTGTTCTTGAGTTTTTCTCTTCTATCATCAGTCAGCTATGGCTTAAGAGTTATGTCCTCTTGAATATTACAACCTTTTTCCAGGATTTGGAATTTATTAATGTTAGTCGTAGAAGCAGTTGACAATGAATGGTTTATCCTGACGGACTAGTTTCTCTATCTTCAATCAAACATTAAATCCACACTGTTTTATGCAAGTAAAATGTATGGAAAAATATCATATGCGGTTATGTCAAATTCTCAAACACTTGTTTATTAAACATAACTGATAACACTGGTTGCAATTTCCAAGAAAACATATCTCATGACCTTTCATCCTTTATCATGAAATTCCCAAGAGAACAATTTCGCCGAGAAAGCTATCCTTACCCATTCAAATATATGTCCAAATAAATTAATTTTCTCATATTGGGAACGACCTGTTGCTAAACTCATTGGACTTCAACCTAACTCTTCTAGCGTTGAATTTGGGTGTGTTTATGAAAAATTGACAACTTCTTCTTGTAAGCAATTAGAATGAAAGCCCTGTATTAATTTAACCCCAATCTGTGATTTTGATGTGTACACTCTGAGAGTGACGAAGGTTTTTTTTTTTTTGGTTTTAGCTTGCCTGCAATCGTATTTATGTTCTTCGCCAATCCTTCCGCTGTGACCATTTCTTTGTTTTCACTTAGATCCTAGATCTCTCTCTCTTCACCAATCCCGTTTCGAACAGTCTTAGATTTCCCCGTTGGCCTTGGTTTCTGCTTGCTTGGTGACTTTCCTTCTTTCGTAGAAGTCATTTCCTCCTGATTTTGTTTGTGCGAGAATTTTGCAATCCTTCTCTGATCGTGACGTTTCAGAGGTTGGTTTGGGTGATGCGGCTCTTTGTCACCTGATATTGCCTCCTTAGAACAAGTCTTGGTCTCTTTTGAGTTTGTCCTTCTCTGATCCTTCTCTGATCCTTTTGTGCCTCCAAAGGCTCGCTGGGTTGTGTTTTGGTTTGTCCAAGTTGGGATTTCATTTGTTGTTTTTGTGTTGTTTGTTTGTAATTTGTTTCGTTTTGGTTGTTGGTTGGGTTTGTTGTGCTTGCTTATTTAGTTTTTGGTAGTAAAATCTGAACTTGGCATCTGTACCCCTCCGCAATTAGGAAATGTGTTTGGGTGCATTTTGAATTGTGATTGTTAGACATTGAGATAATGAGATTGGGGTAAATGAGTCCTCAAAGGACTCCTTGGATTAATCCTCTATTAATAAGAGTGATGTATATAACTATACAAGAGATAACATAGGAAAGTATCATAACAAATAATCTTAACATCCTAAAATACAATATTCACTAAAACATATTTACAAAGACTCCCCCATAGTTGAAGCAGGCGTTTGGCAGATGCAAAGACTATACCGAAAATCCAAGAATAAAGGAGATGCCTTCCCTTTAGTGAAGATGTCAGCGTATTGGTGAGCCAACCGAATGTGAAAACCGAATCTGATAAGTGTTACCTTCTCGCAAACAAAATGAAGGATCTCGACGTGTTTGGTGCGTTGATGTTGCAATGGGTTAGACGAGAGATAGATGGCAGAGACGTTGTCCCAGTATGTAACACCCCTATTTTACAACACTGGGTATTACCGCCAGTGACCTCGGACTTTACCGTCCCAAGTCACCCAAGGCTTTTAGAATGATATAGAACATTATTAATGCGGAAATAACATAATTCATAAAAGAAAAAAGGCGCTCCCGAAGGAGACTTGGTTCATACAAAACGTCATACATTGTCTTCAAACTCAAAGTTCCTTGAAATCGAATAACAAAAACCATCTTGTTCTTGAAACAAAGTGAAACTAAAACCAAAACGAATTGATAAATACATCTTGAGAGTGCTTGACCTTCCTTCACTTCACTTCGCCTTACGCCTTGCTAGGGTTCCTGGGTTCTGACATAATTCGCGAGGGGCGATAAAATGCCAGGCAAACATGCGGAAAAGAAGAATTAGTCTAAGAGACTAAGCAAGCGGGAATGGAACTTCCCGAGGGTATTTCGGTACTTTTAATTCTTATCGAAAGAGATAATGGGGTTGCGTTTACGATGGGGCTTGTTTATGTGGAGCTTCAATGGTCCGAATAAAAACGTATCTCGAGCGGAGATAGCTCGATAAGCGAGAGAAGAGCTACTAGATTGTAGACTTCTTTAGGAATTGAGAGTATGTTGGGAACATTATTAATTCATACAAGTTAAAAACCTCTCGCGCCCTGAGCGGACCGAGAGCCGGATCGATCATTTGAGACCGGTCCGGTTTTGGTATCTTAAATGTGCATTGGGCACTTATCTTGTATAGTGACGAAAGGTATTTGATTTCGTTAATGATTTTTAATAGAAAGTGGTGGGACTCGGATGACCCGAGCCACCAAGGGAAAATCAGTTTCCCGGCACTTAGCTAAAGTGCGCTCATCCCTCCTTGCAATCGGAGCGGATGGGATCATGATCCCGAAAGTCGTACTTCAAACACGTAGGCACTTACGACTTAGTAAGATTATATAGAGGCGTCGGCTATTCCGCGCCCCTTACTAGTTCGTTTGACGTTGATCTCTGAACGAGACCATAAACAACCAAGGCCACAACCATACTAACGTAGATAGTCCTATCAAATAATAGTAGCGAACTATACTAACAATGGTCGTTATATCTAACAATCGATATTTCCTATGTTCATTCGTTACTTAGCACACAAGTTGTTCCCAACATCGAGAATTTTATGGAAAGGTCACAAGGGGAAAATTCCACTTGCCTTAGCTTTTGCGAGTTCTAACAATCGAGCTTTGACGGAACTATGCGATTCACAACTTCGAGCGAGAATTCCGACCTATCGACACGGAATTTACGAGCGAGCTTAAATCATGATTTCCTCCTAAAGTTTGGATTACCTCTTATAATATTTTATAAGAGAGTTGGAATTCTAAATTATTAAGATAATAATTTAGAAAGTTATTTTTCTTAAAATAATAATATTCCTTTATTATTATTTTGGCTTTGTAATATCCTTTTTATTCCATAAAAATTCTATTTAATAATATTAAAATAATCCTTTTTAACTTCACTTGCTAATCCCTTTTAATATATTTTAAGGAAGTATAATTTTACAAAAATATCATATTTTATCTAAAAAGGTATTTTTCCTTTAGAATGTACAATTCTTATTAAGCTTTAAAGAATCTATTTTAACCTTTTGACATATTTATCTTAATTAAAATCTTATTTTCAAATTTCCAATTATTCCTTGGTGAACTTTATAATATTATTTCCCTTAATTAAATCCTTTATTGATTTCTCTTTTTAAAGAGAAATAAGGTTTATTATGATTTATGAACAATTCTCTTTTTATTTAGAGAAAATAATTTATTATAATAAATATTATATCATATTTGGTTCAAAAACCTTGGAATATCGCGGATATTACAATAGTACCCCCTTAATTTAGTTTCGTCCCAGAAACTAGAGAAAAGTAGGGCGGTACCGGGATGTAGAGACAAAAGCAATTACAAAACTCACGACCTGTGAGGATACTACCGGGTCTAGTACCCCCTTAAAAGGATCATACTAGTGATGTTCAAGAAGACATTAACTCTGGGAAACGCCTCTGCATGTCTTGCTCGGTTTCCCAGGTTTCCCAAGTTGTACCTTCGTTGCCATCTTTGGACCAAAGTACTCGGACTAAAGGTACTTCTTTGTTGCGCAATTGCTTGACTCGGTGCTCTACGATCTTGAGTGGTCTCTCCTCGTAGGTGCCATCCGACTGGATTTCGACGTCGTCGAAATTGATTACATGCGATTCGTCGGGCACATACTTCCTTAGGAGTGACACATGGAACACATTATGAACGGGGTGAGCTGACGGTGGTAAGGCAACCCGATAAGCTAGGTTGCCAATTCTTTCTAGGATTTCAAAAGGTCCTACATATCTAGGATTAAGCTTGCCTCGCTTTCCGAAGCGGAAAATGCCCTTTGAGGGAGACACTTTGACGAACACCTTATCTCCAACCACGAACTCAATGTCTCGCCTCTTCAGATCTGCATAAGACTTATGTCAACTCTGAGCAGTCAACATTCTTTGACGGATGCGGGCGACTTCGGAGGCAGTCTACTCTATCATGTCGGGACCTAGAAGAATCTTGTCGTCGTTATCGTCCCAACAGAGCGGAGATCGACATTTCCGGCCGTACAAAGCTTCAAAGGGAGCCATCTTGATGATGGAATGCCAGTTATTGTTTTAGGTGAATTCTATAAGATGCAAGCTGTCATCCCAGCTCGTCGTGCGATCTAGCACACATGCCCGTAGCATGTCCTCAAGAGTTTGGATGGTCCTTTCTGACTGACCATCAGTTTGAGGAAGAAAAGCTGTGCTGAATTTCAGTTCTGTGCCCATGGCCTTATGTAGTCCTTTCCAGAAAGAGGCCATGAAACGACCGTCTCGATCGGAGATAATTGTCTTTGGGGTCCCATGGAGGCGGACTATTTCCTTGACAAAAACTGATGCTAGCTTTGGAGCCTTCCACTTCTTTTGGATGGGGATAAAGTGGGTGCTCTTGGTGAGCCGATCCACGATGACCCAGATAGAATCCTTTTGCTTTTGAGTCTTGGGCAGGTCGGTCACAAAGTCCATTGCTATGTCCTCCCATTTCCATTCTGGCACAGAAAGGGATTGCAACTTTCCTCCTGGTCTTCTGTTCTCGATCTTTACTTTCTGACAAACCAAGCACTTGGATATGAACTCTGCGACATCTTGTTTCATGTTTGGCCACCAGAAGTTCCTGCGTACATCCTTGTACATTTTACTTGCTCCAGGGTGTACTGAATAAGCAGATGAGTGGGCTTCTTTTAGGATGATCTTTTGGAGTTCATCCACTGCTGGCACACAAATCCGATTTTGAAACCAAAGGGATCCGTCATCTTGAATGACGAACCCAGGTGCCTTGCCTTCTTGCACCTCTCCACTTATTCTGATCAGCATGATGTCATCGGTCTGCTTTTCCTTGATTTCGGCTATCAAGTCAGATTGGATCTCCAAGGTGTTTAGACAACCTTGCTGTCTTCCAAACCAGACCTCAATGCCTTCTCTGATCAGTTCTTGTTGTAGCTTTGGCTGAACAGTTAACATTGCAATCATGCCCTCTTGTTATGTCTTACGACTGAGAGCGTCTGCTACGACGTTAGCTTTGCCTGGATGGTAGACTAGCTCGATGTCGTAGTCTTTTAGTAGTTCCAGCCATCTTCTCTGTCTCATGTTCAGTTCCTTCTGGGTGAACACATACTTCAAACTCTTGTGGTCAGTATAGATCTGACATTTAACCCCGTACAAGTAGTGTCGCCAAATCTTTAAGGCAAACACCACTGCTGCTAGTTTGAGGTCGTGTGTCGGGTAGTTCACTTCGTAGACCTTGAGCTGTCGGGATGCATAGGTGATTACCTTCCCATTCTGCATGAGCACGCATCCCAAGCCTTGCTTTGAGGCATCACTGTAGACCACATAGCCGTCGTGTCCGTCGTGTCCGTCTGGCAGAGTCAAAACTGGTGCGCTTGTGAGACGCTTCTTGAGCTCTTGAAAGCTTTCTTCACATTTTTCGTCCCACACAAACTTCTTGTGGGTTTTCCGGAGTAGCTTCGTCATTGGTAGGGCGATCTTTGAGAATCCTTCGACGAATCTTCGGTAGTACCCTGCAAGTCCTAGGAAGCTGCGAATTTCTTTTACATTCTTTGGTTGCTTCCATTCTGAGACTGCTTCAATCTTCTTTGGGTCCCCCATCACTCCGTCTTGATTGATAACATGGCCTAGGAAAGCCACTTCTTTAAGCCATAAGTCACACTTGGACAATTTGGCGTAAAGTTGGTTGTGCCTTAGAATCTGTAGCACAATCCGGAGGTGTTCTTCATGTTCAGCTGGGTTCCCTGAGTAGATTAGGATGTCGTTGATGAAGACGATGACAAACTTGTCGAGGTATTCATGGAAGCATCGATGCATCAGATCCATGAACACCGCAAGAGCGTTCGTCAGTTCGAATGGCATCACCACAAACTCGTAGTGGCCATATCGGGTGCGGAACGCAGTCTTCGGGATGTCCTCCTCGCGGATCCGAAGTTGGTGATAACCTGATCTCAGCTCGATCTTGGAGAAAACCTTTGCACCTCGAAGTTGATCCAAGAGGTCGTCTATCCTCGAAAGGGGATATTTGTTTTTAATGGTGACTTTGTTCAACTCTCTATAGTCGATGCACAAATGGAAGGTTCTGTCCTTCTTCTTTACAAATAACACAGGTGCTCCCCAAGGCGAAGCGCTCGGTCGGATGTAACCCTTCTCAAGCAGTTCTTCGAGCTGACTCTTGAGTTCTTTCATCTCTAGTGGGGCCATTCTGTAGGGCGCCTTAGAGATTGGGGTGGTTCCAGGCTCGAAGCTTATGGAAAACTCGACTTCCCGTCGGGGAGGTAACCCGGGGAGTTCCTCAGGGAAGACGTCGGTAAATTCTCTAGCTATAGGGATCTCCTGAATATCCACGACCTTTTTCTCCGTCGGCTCGAGGTAGCAAAGATATCCAACGCAGCCTTGTTGGAGCAGTTTTCCGGCTTTCATGGCGTTGATCACTTTTCCATTTTCTTCTTCTCGCTTTCCCTTGAATTTGCAGACGTGCTTTCCTCCAGAGTTGATGGTTACAGTTCGGGTGTAGAAATCGATTATTGCTCCATGCTGAGACAACCAGTCTCTTCCGAGAATGATGTCGTAGGGATCCATCGGAATGCATATCAAGTTGGAGTGGAAGATTCCTCCTTGAATGCATAGAGGAAAACTACCTAACTGTCTTGCCCCAATTATCTTTTCCCCGTTTGGAAGGTTCACAATGAACGGTTCGCACTCTTCGAGATTATCTAATCCTAAAAGTTCTACACACTTTTCGGATATGAAAGAATGCGAAGCACCGGAATTGAAGAGTATAAACACATCTTTAGAACGGATATGGAGAGTACCTTGGCAAATAGGTTCTTCTGGCTTGTCAGTGGTGCGCATCTCATACAACCACTGCCCTTGTCCCTGAGGATGCATCGGCCCCTTGCCTTTCTGATGAGCTGTGGACTGAACCGATGTTGTTCCTGCCGGCTTGTTCGAAGCTTGTGGCCGCTGAGACACGGTGTTCGAGCGTGTTTGGCATGCTGAATTGGTTGGTTGCCTGCAGAATTGCCGGAGGTGTCCCTCCTTGTTACAATTGAAGCATCTCTTTGGGGGTTTGGGACATTTCCGGTTTATGTGTCCGGGTTCGGCACAGTTGTGACAGATGATTGGGGTCTTTGCTGACTCGGCCCCAAGGCCAGGTCTTGATCCGGCTGACGAAGCCTTGTGCTTGCTCTTCTTGGACCACTGAGATCCTTGCGGAGATGCTGGCCTCTTAAACCCACTGTGACTGGAGTGGTGAGGCTTTCCTCCACCGAACTTCTTGCGTTCGGGAACCTTAAGGGTCGAATCCATTCTATGCGCATGGTCCACATACTCCTCCAAGGTCTTGAAGGAGCGGTTTGCCATCCAAGGCTTGATGTGATCGCTCATCCAGCGGTGGAAGTGTTTGATCTTCGGTTTTTCCGTGGTGATTTCTTCTTCAGCATATTGAAGGAGGTGATTAAACTTCTTTGCCCTTTCTAGCACGCTCAACCCATGCAACTTCGGGGAGTGGAGCTCATCCAGCTTTTCATCTCGCATGGATTCCGTGAAGAATCTGCGCATCATCTTGTCCTTGAAAATAGTCCAGCTTAAATCTGGGCGGCTGGATAAACTAGAACTCTCCCACCACTCGCCTGCTTCATCTTTTAATTTTAGGGAAGCCATGTGCACCTTGTCTGCTTCCGAACAGGGTATGTTGCGTAGGAGCCGCTCTACATGAGAGAACCAATATTGTACTCCTGACGGGTCCCCAGTTCCGTCGTACGAGTCAGGCTTCATGGCGTTGAATGCCTTGATTCCCTCAGTGAAGCTGATCAGTGTTTGCTTTTCGGGGATGGCTTTTGCCACTTGAGCTGCTTCCTCATGCACCTCTTCTAGCACTTCCTCTGGCACTTCTTCTGGTGCTTCCGGGTTTGCGGGCTTAGGCACCGCAACCGGGATTTCTTCTCGGATCAGTTGTTGTACAAGGGTGCGTAATGCGGCCACAGTTTCCGCATTAAAAGCTAAGGGAGCCACAGGAGCAGGGGGCGGGTTATTCCGAGGTCCGCCTCTGACCTCAGACTCGCTCTCATCATGGCCTTCCCCAGCGTGGGTAGGACTGCGGTTAGTAGCTCTTGTGTTGACCATCTGAATGTTTTAGGTTTGGTTTCATTTGTTAATCCAATATGGCATGTAGAAAGAATTGACAAGCAAATTCTAGTAACTGAAAGGGAAATTTCATTAATAGGTTCATAACAGATAGTACAGGGCTTTTATAACTTAAGCCATTTTAAACTGGAAAAGAAAACTAAGCCGATTCGACTTCCTAAAGACAAAATGAAGTCGAAAGAAGTGGTCTATGCTCACTTCTTGGAAAGTGGAATATAATACTAAGAAGAACTAAACACGGTCGGTGTAAGTATCGAGGAATCCTTCCTCGAAGAGGTTCTCATCTATGGTTCCCGTGTCATTGCTAAGGAGTAAGTTGGCCTGCTCGATTCTGCGGTGGCGACGGTTTTCACGGGCCTGAAGCTCCGCGATGCAGATCCTGAGTTGGAGCCTTTCCGCTCGCTCCCTCTCCGTCTCTGCGATCCACTCATTGCGGTGGCTCTGCAGCAGATCACGGTTCACCCTCCGGCCTTTGGTGGGTACGACACCGTAAGGTGGCGGAGCGTTCACCAAGGGTTGTCAAGCTCGGCGGTTGGACGATTCACCTTCCATCCATGTGGTGAACCCTTCCATCTGTACCTCCCTAGATGCTTGCCTAGCCCGCTCGAACAGTGAGGGTGGCCTGTAGAATCTCTCCTCCATGTTGTTGGACTCTAGCTGAAGACGTCGGAGGAGTGCCTCGTCCTCTTGACACCAAAAGTGTGTCATCGGTGGCATTGGCCCTTCGGGCTCGGGCGCTCGTGGAGGTGAGACTACCTCCACTCTCGGGACCTGACTTGTGGACGGGATGACCCTTGGAACCTGGATCATAGGTGGCATAGGCGCTGGGGGCACATACTCCATTACGGGTGGTGGCGGTGGCATAGGCGCTGGGAGGTTGGGGTCCTCGTCGGGATCTTCTTCCAACTCTTCCCACGGCTCTCCGACTTGATCAATTTCCATATTGACCCCGGGTTGTTCTTCTTCGTGCTCAGCGTCATAATAGGGGAAGTATGGATTCGGGGCCTGCATCCCAAAGCGGGCTCCGTTGACGTGGTTTCCAAGGTGGTTGTTTCTCGGACTAACCATGATGTATCTGAGGAAGGAAAGAAAGGGGAAAGGCGTTAATATAGAACCTCCATAGTTCCCATATAATGAAGACGTAGTGAAGGAAGTCAAGGCTTTGAAAATTTAGTAATTCAAAACTTTACTTTATACTCTTCATTTTCTTGGCCCTATTAAAGGTCCTAAAGTTTTTCTCTTAGCACATGTGAGTTTATAAAACCAGTTTTTGGGATTACTAACAAGTTGTGATGGTATGAGTTTTTAATTAGAAGTTTAAATTTTCCATGAATTGGAATATTCATACTACTCAAGCCTTTTGAAAGATAGAAAGGAATTTTTTTTTTTGTAGGATTATTAGTTCTAGAACTAAGTATTTGGTACCTAAGGTTTTTAATATTTTCGAGAAACTTTTCTTAGCTAAGAAATTTGAAGTTTGAAAGTTAGTATTCCTAGGTTTTCTTTAGAGGATAAAGAAGGAAATTTTTCTATAAATGGAAGTGTTAAATAGAGGAAGTAAAGATTAGGGTTTGAAAGTTCTCGGTTTTCGAAAATTTTCGGTTTTAAAAGTTTTCGGTTTTAAAACAAAACGTTTAGCTCTGATACCACAATTGTAACACCCCTATTTTACAACACTGGATATTACCGCCAGTGACCTCAGACTTTACCGTCCAAGGTCACCCAAGGCTTTTAGAATGATATAGAACATTATTAATGCGGAAATAACATAATTCATAAAAGAAAAAAGGCGCTCCCGAAGGAGACTTGGTTCTTACAAAACGTCATACATTGTCTTCAAACTCAAAGTTCCTTGAAATCGAATAACAAAAACCATCTTGTTCTTGAAACAAAGTGAAACTAAAACCAAAACGAACTGATAAATACATCTTGAGAGTGCTTGACCTTCCTTCACTTCACTTCGCCTTACGCCTTGCTAGGATTCCTGGGTTCTGACATAATTCGCGAGGGGCGATAAAATGCCAAGCAAACATGCGGAAAAGAAGAATTAGTCTAAGAGACTAAGCAAGCGGGAATGGAACTTCCCGAGGGTATTTCGGTACTTTTAATTCTTATCGAAAGAGATAATGGGGTTGCGTTTACGATGGGGCTTGTTTATGTGGAGCTTCAATGGTCCGAAGAAAAACGTATCTCGAGCGGAGATAGCTCGATAAGCGAGAGAAGAGCTACTAGATTGTAGACTTCTTTAGGAATTGAGAGTATGTTGGGAACATTATTAATTCATACAAGTTAAAAACCTCTCGCGCCCTGAGCGGACCGAGAGCCGGATCGATCATTTGAGACCGGTCCGGTTTTGGTATCTTAAATGTGCATTGGGCACTTATCTTGTATAGTGACGAAAGGTATTCGATTTCGTTAATGATTTTTAATAGAAAGTGGTGGGACTCGGATGACCCGAGCCACCAAGGGAAAATCAGTTTCCCGACACTTAGCTAGAGTGCGCTCATCCCTCCTTGCAATCGGAGCGGATGGGATCATGATCCCGAAAGTCGTACTTCAAACACGTAGGCACTTACGACTTAGTAAGATTATATAGAGGCGTCGGCTATTCCGCGCCCCTTACTAGTTCGTTTGACGTTGATCTCTGAACGAGACCATGAACAACCAAGGCCACAACCATACTAACGTAGATAGTCCTATCAAATAATAGTAGCGAACTATACTAACAATGGTCGTTATATCTAACAATCGATATTTCCTATATTCATTCGTTACTTAGCACACAAGTTGTTCCCAACATCGAGAATTTTATGGAAAGGTCACAAGGGGAAAATTCCACTTGCCTTAGCTTTTGCGAGTTCTAACAATCGAGCTTTGACGGAACTATGCGATTCACGACTTCGAGCGAGAATTCCGACCTATCGACACGGAATTTACGAGCGAGCTTAAACATGATTTCATTCTAAAGTTTGGATTACCTCTTATAATATTTTATAAGAGAGTTGGAATTCTAAATTATTAAGATAATAATTTAGAAAGTTGTTTTTCTTAAAATAATAATATAACTTTATTATTATTTTGGCTTTGTAATATCCTTTTTATTCCATAAAAATTCTATTTAATAATATTAAAATAATCCTTTTTAACTTCACTTGCTAATCCCTTTTAATATATTTTAAGCAAGTATAATTTTATAAAAATATCATATTTTATCAAAAAAAGGTATTTTTCCTTTAGAATGTACAATTCTTATTAAGCTTTAAAGAATCTATTTTAACCTTTTGACATATTTATCTTAATTAAAATTTTATTTTCAAATTTTCAATTATTCCTTGGTGAACTTTATAATATTATTTCCCTTATCAAAATACTTTATTAATAATATCCCCTTACTTGAATTTCAATTAATTATATATTTCACATTAAATAAAGCTAATAGACTTATAATCTATTTTCTTGGAAGTTTCCATAATTAGGAATTTCTATTTTCTTTATAAAGTAACTTACTAAAATTAATATATATTACATTAATCCTGTTTATTTTGTTCCTATAATTCTTTTTACATTATATGACTTGTAAAATATTTATGCCCATAGCTTATAAAATATGATCATGGATTATAATATCATCATGGCTTATAAATATCCTACTTCATATTTATAGTCCATTATTATAATATTGTAGTTTTATAAAATAATATCTTTTCTATATTTAAATGATTTCTTTCCATACAAGTCAACTTTATGCTATATAATATCATAGACTCTTTATAAGATCATACTTCTTGTACATAACCTAGACTTATGTTTTGTAATAATTCTCTACACTTTAGAGATTATCAAATTAATATTCTTCTCCTATGGTGACTTTAGTAATATAATTATTAATAATATTATTCTTCCATAAAAATCAATATCTAATGTCAAACTATAGTCCATGACTACTAGTTTTGAAACAATAATACTTTTGTAAGATCTCTCTACAATTTTATTATTATAGTATGTCATAAGTATTCTAACATCACTATCATCTATTATAACTAATATCATAAACCAACCTAGTTTACTTTATAGTCACATTTATATATAAATATTAATAAAAGTTCCTATTTGTAGTAACTTTACACTTAGAGGTAAGCTATTTTATATTTTATTAAATAATAAATTTTTTAATAAACCTATCATTATTATTATTAAAATCATATAATAGGATGTCATCTATAATCTAAGACATGCAACAATTCATATCTTCTAGAATTCTTATTTTCTCTCTTTATGAAGATGTTAATATTAACTTATTAATTTTGTATGCTATAATTATTTTATAAAAACTATCTATATTATGTAAGGAGCATGCTTATAATAAGTACAATAAAATTTATCTATTTGTTTTATAAGCTTAAGTTACCATGGTAATTCTAGTTTGTTTCTAGCATCCAACTAACATAATCTTTTTCTTATTATTTTTATTTCTTATATTCCTTATTTGATTTTTAGCATTTCATAAAAGGTTCACTAATTTATAAATACATAAATTAAATAAATAAAATTAGGATTAGAATTTATACTTTCTCAATTCTGTAATTATAGAATATTGGAGAAGGGAGGCAGGGGAGGCCGGCGGCTCACGGCGGCGCGGGACAGGGACGGCGGCGAAGGCTCGGCGACACCGGCGGGTCTTGGTGGCGGCTGGTGGTCCGGTCGGGCTCCAAGAGTGGTCCGACGGGGCTCCAAGGAAGAGAAGGAGGGAATTTTGATGTGTTTTAATGGAGGATTTGGAACTTGAATGGCTGATTTTTTTGGGAATTCTTGAGAGTAATACAATGAGAGGGAGAAGAGGAGGTGAATGTGATTGCAATGGTGGATGGAAGGCCCTTTTTATAGGCAAAGTTGGAGAGCTTGGCAATCCATGCCAATGGTGGATGGCCAATGGAGGGAGGGAGGATGCTCTTTGATTGGTCATAAGTGTGCTTTCTTGAGGGTGATGGAGGAATGATGCAACCATGGTGGTCAAGCAAGCAAAGGGAGGTGGAGGAGGCATGCATTGGCCTCAATCAATTCTACGTCAATTCAATCAGACATCATTCTGATGTCTTTTTGGGAGATGAAGAAGAGTTATTTGATATTAGTTAAAAAGGTTGGGTGAAGGAGTAAGAAAGTTCACTTGGTCTAGCGGAATTGAAGAGGGGGCGTGTGGGTAGAGTGGCAAGAGGTCTCGGGTTCAAGTCCCGGCTCTTGCATTTTTTTTACAGGACTTGTAATTAGATTTTTAAGCTTTTATGTAACTTATTTTATTTAAAAGAATTAAATCTCTATAAGGCATTATTTTTAATTAATGCCCTTTTTATTAATTTATGCCCCTCATGCTATTTTATTGGATTTTATTTAATTAAATCCTTTCTTGATTTCTCTTTTTAAAGAGAAATAAGGTTTATTATGATTTATGAACAATTCTCTTTTTATTTAGAGAAAATAATTTATTATAATAAATATTATATTATATTTGGTTTAAAAACCTTAGAATATCGCGGATATTACACAGTAGACAAGAGTAGTTAATTGGAGAAGAACATGTAGCTCACAAAGCAAGTTATGTAACCAACATGTATCAGCAATGACATTCATGACACCTCTATATCCAGCCTTGTCAATGGATCTAGAGAATGTGGGCTGACTTTTAGATGACCGAGATATCAAATTGTCACTAAAGTACACACAATATCCAAAAGTAGAGCAATGAGTATCGGGACAATAACCCAATCAACGTCAAAATAAGTGGTAAGGGCTAAGGCAGATGACAACTGGAACTGAAGTCTAAGATCAACCATGCCTTGGATGTACTGAATAATCCTCTTGAGAGTCTAGAAATGTGCCTAATCATGCATGAAAAGAAAAATCAGTTGGATGACATAGGCAATTTCAGTCTCGTGAATGCGAGATACTAAAGAGCCCCGACTAGGCTACGATATGTATATGGATTGGACAAAGGGAGACCGACGCCGGCTGCAAGCTTGGACTTGGTGTCGACAAGCGTGATAGCCTACTTACAAGCAGACATCTTGGCGCGATCAATGATTTCCCTAACATACTTATGTTATGACAAGAATAAACCAGACTAATTCTTTAATCGGTCAAGATTTGTCATGGAAAACTCTTTTCCATGCATAACGTGAGTCGGCTAAGGAGAGTAGTGGAAGAAGTTATGAGAATAATGTCGTCAACATATAAAATCAAATAAGCAGTTTCACTGTGTGATCTGTAGATGAACAATAAGTGATGGCTCTAACTCCCCATGAAGCCAATCTTGTAAAGAAAAGTAGCAAAACGGTGGTGCTTGCTTCAAGCCGTAAAGAGACTTGTAGAGGAGACATACATGGCTAGGGCATTGCTTATCTAAGAAACCGTGCGGTTGGTGCATATACACTATTTCCTGCAAATGACCACACAAGAAAGCATTCTTGACATCGAACTGATGAATAGGATAGGAATGAGACAAACCAATGCTAAGAACCAAACAAATGGTGGTCGGTTTCACAATCGGGCTAAAGACTCATCAAAATCAACTCCAACGTGTTGAGACTTGTTGTTGACAACAAGATGGACCTTATGTCTTTCAAGAGTGTCATCATACCTATACTTATGCTTAAAAAGCAACATGCAACGAACAATTATAAGACCATGTGGCCTTGGAATCAGGTCCCAAGTACCATATTTAATAAGAGCACTAAATTCTTATTTCATGACGGCTTGCTTGTTAGGGTTTTGCACGACACGTAATGGAGAGGTAGGAAGAGGAGATATTATGCTAGAACATGCTAGAAGATTGTACCGAGGATTAGGTTTAATGATCTCGGCTTGACATCGAGTTGCCATGGAATGATGAGAGGATGGTGGAGGAGTAACAGGAGGTGCGGGGCGATTTTGTAGTGGGGGAAGAAACAATGCAGTAGTAGTTGGTGATCGCGGCGTTTGGGTTGGAGACAACAAGGCTATAGGGTTGGAGGGTGAAAGTGATAGGTCAATTTGGCGGAAGACATCAAGGATAAGTGGGGAGGGATCAAAAGATGGAATGTAATTTTGGGATGGAATCGCCGATCCCATGCAGGTTGGAAAACGGAAATGTCATCTCGTCAAAAACAACATGACGGGAAGTGATGACTTGGGAATAGCCAAGAACCAAGCAACGAGAACCCCTATGATTGGGAGATGGATGGAGGTAAAGACACGGGACTGAATGAGGAGCCAATTTGTGAGGGGCGGTAGCAACTGTGTTAGTGTAACATAAGCATCAAAATACCCAAAGATTGAAGTATGTGGGTTCCCGCTGATAAAGGATGAAAGTAGGTGCTGTTTTGTATGGACTTGGAGCGTAAAATATTGTGGAGGTAAGTGGCCATATGAAGGGTTTCAACTCAAAACCGAGGTGGTAAAGACGCATGTTCGAGCATAGTATAGGTAATGTCATTAAGGGTGTAGAGGGCCCGTTCGGCTTTTCCATTTTGAGGGGAAGATTGAGGGCAAGCAAACCACATTAACTTCCATTATATTAACAAAAGATGTAAAAAGGTTGGTTGTAAAATTCGCTTCCCATATCACATTGAAATGTTTTGATATTACTATTGAATTGTGTTTGGACAAGGGAACAAAATTAGATAAATCATCCAAAGTTGTATTTAAAACACTAGTGCTAACAATAGGTGAGTCCAAATGTCATTGCGAATAATATCAAGAGATCTAAACGTAAAAGGAATGTCAAAAAGGAAGCCACTTATGTTTTGCAATCGACATGATGAACAAAAACCCGAACAAAAGGCTTTATTAAAAATAAAAAAATTTCGCTTTAAGACATCCAAAACATTGGGATTGTGTAAGACATTTTCGAATAGAAACGAGATTTTTGATAATATTGGGACTGTGTAAGACATTTTTGAGGCAATATGGATGGGTGTATTTAGGGTAGGATCTAAGAAGGCGACCAATTGCAAGCAGAGTTCGGGTGACAAATTTGCACCTACCCGCACCTTACATCCCGGGTTACTCGGATCCAACTCCACTTCTTCTAACTCCGGAACTTTGGGCTTTACATAATGCATCGGCATATTATAATCCTTAATCCTATGATTTCAATGTTGGCAACCAATTTCCGTCGTCAGATTTGGCTTTGGATGTTGTAGTGGCTTTCATGGATACTGAATAACATTGCTTTGCTAACTCTTGTTCATCTTTGATTTCTTTGACTCCCCACGGGGAAGGAAAGTTGACACTTTGATGATATCTACACGAGACCGCTTTCATGCCATGAATCCAAGGCATGCCTAAGATCATTTTAAACGGAGACGGACAATCCAAAACCAAAAATTTTACCTAGTAATTCACACCGCAAGTGTTAGTAGGAAGTATAATCTCTCCAATCATGTTTCTAACTTCCCCACTGAAGCCCACCAAAATTGTTGACTTCTTCAACACATCATTGAGTCCCAAACCTAAACCGTACAATGCATCTAATATCAAAAAATTAGTAGAGCTTTCATTATCTATTAATATGCGTTTTACCAAATAACTTTCAATTGTGAGTGAGATAATCAAGCAACCATGATGTGGTGTTTCGCCTTCGTCCATGTCATCAAATATGATGGGCATGATGTCATTGTTTCTTCCTGTCATTACCCGAGGCTCCTCAATTCTACTATCTCAAGCGCGCCTTTTGGCCACTGAGTAAGTTTCTCCACATACCTCCTATCCTCCTAAAATGACACTAATAACACTAGTATGCTTTAGAGGAGGAGGAGGAGGGCTCATCTTACCTTTACCTCAATCGAGATGTTCACGGGCACGTTCAGAAATTTTCTTTTTAATATCGCTTGCGGATTAAGTGGCAGATTTCTTTTCTCAATGCGATAAATTTGTCTATTCGGTGGCCATGATCGAAGTGGAAATTGAACCATTTCGAGGTATCTTTGTTTTGAGACTGAGTGTCACCTTTTCGGGGCCAACGAATTGTGTTTCCCAGCTTAGTCATCGTGCATACTACTTCTGTCACATTAATGTTGAAGTTATAGGATGACACATCTTTGGTGGAAGTCTTTGGTTACTCATTTGACTACTCGGCGAGGTATAATGACATTGATGGAGCGATCTAGCAAAGGTGTGTGTGGGTACGAATTATACCTTGACTCGTGCCTACCATGTCTTTGTTCAGTCTGGGGTCCTCTCATTGATTTAGACACAAATAGGTAGTATTCTTCTAGTCTAATGTGTGCTAATGCCTTTGCTTGTACTTCATCAAAGTTGGAACTAAGATACTTAGTTAATTCTCAATAGAGTTCAAGGGTACATAAGGAGACCCCTCTTTGAATGGCTTCCACTAACATCGTAGCATCACAATCCTCAATTGCGATGAGTTCTTCATTATACATATTTAAAAGTTTCTTCAAGGAAGATATACTCCCTAGAGGTAAATGAGAATGCCTATTTAAAGCAAGGGCAAATATGGTGTTTACAAACCAACGACACATCACTACTTCCTTCAGTTTGAAAGGAACAGTGCTAATGTTCATCGCTTGTTTAAAAGCTGCTATATACTGGTCTGGATCAGCGGTCCCTTCGTACTTTGGTATGTTGAGAACATGATATTTTCTCAAGATATCAACTCTCGTGATAGTCGGGATAAAGGGGGAATAGGTATAACCAACTCTCCTTTCCAAAGCTATCGGTTGAGGTGCTCCCCGAACTTGAGAAAAATCGATCTTCAAAGGCTTTAAGTCATTACCTCAATGCCACAACCTCGGGGTCTTCTCGGACAACACGAAGCATGTTACCGTTAACTTGAAATCCAATTACCTGTATTCCTTCAATTGGAGTGACTAGGTTGGGGTCATCGAGATCCAATTGTCGTGCTACACTGTCCTCTACTCCCAATACTAGTGGTTTGCTTGGTCCCGATTGAACCTGTGATTACATCTATGATTGAACTTGCGTTTGAAGCAAATTTATTTCATGAGTTAGGGTCTCAATTTGTCTTTCATAAATTTCAATGAAATGACTATTTGTCTTCTTTTGTTCTTCCAAGCTTTTATGTAAGGTGATCATGGAAGCTCTAAGTTCGACAATGATAGCCAAATCGGATGCAACCTACCCCCCCACCCCCCCCACCCCCCACCCCCCTCTTGGATTACGTTGTGGTCAATCAGGTACAGGGTTTATCCATTTTAGCAATAGAAGTTCCGATTTGATTCTTGATTAGAGCAATAGAAGGGACGATTTATGACTGATTGAGGGTAATAGGGCTGACTTCCTGGTTCTCATTCCCCCCAGAAGGACTAGTGTTGGAAGTCTAGTCATTGGTCATTCTAGTAATAGGATGTTGGTAACTTGTTTGATTGGTTTTTTGGCTAAAAGCCCCACGATGGGCGCCAATTATTTTAGGCAAATCTAACGTGTAAACACGAGACTTGCTATAATGCGGGAAACTCTAGTCAATCACCAACCAAAACATGTTAACACATTATAATACGAAAATAGAATATCCAAAATAGAAAATTGAAAGTAGTAAGTTGAAAGAACTTGTATATGAAGTATATATATATATACTATGAATTCGAAGAACACCACGGAGATTTAGCCTCCGATCCTCGATTACCAACAGAACAAGATTTTGAACTTTAAAAGGATGAACTAATGAGACCAATAATATTTGAACTTTTTCTCATTGATTTCGAATTCCTTCTCTCCGACTTCCCCTTCCATTTTTATAATTCCTACCCTGATGACGTTGAGAGCTTGGTTCGTTGATTTCGCCCAAGAGTTACTGCTCCTCCAACGGCTCCAAATGTGCCTGCTTCCTCCGCCAAATTCGCTAATTGCTCGGAAAAGTTACAATTTGTGGCCTCCTTACCCTTTCTTTCAAATTTTACCATGGCCCATGTTATATTTTAGCCCATAAACTTTATGGCTCAACAGTAGTTGGACTGAACTGAAAGGTTCGCCTCGATGAGTATTCTTCTTTCTTCTTTGCACAAGGTATTCTTGTTCCATTTCACTAATTTGTTTTGAGATTTTATTATAAGTTCCAAAAAGCTAGCTTAGGTTGGCCACTCTTCTATTGATGATTGGACAATATAGTATTTTCTATAACGTTATGTGCTTTTTATATTCAAGATTTGTTTTATCTATAAGGTGGTGTCGTTTGTATTGTTCCTTGTTACCCAAAATGTCTGTATGTGATAATTCACTTTTTGTTATGATATTTTATAATAGTAATCAATCACTTATTTGACTCGTTTTGTTGTGTTGATGTTTGTTGTTGGATCGAAGGTTAGTTAAAACGGTTATGGGAACTGTATCAGACAGTTCCCACACGCAGCGGAATAATTAAACGTGCAGGTAAATAAAACAAGTTGAGACAGTTCCCTTATAGAGAACCCCACAACGATCAACTAATCGCGTGAGTAAACCTTTACCTCTGCTTGGAGGATTTTCGAATAAGTTAACTTTTCTTTATTGCTTAGTTCCCTTCAGGTTACACGACCGAATACAAACTTCTTTGTTCCTACAAGGTCTCTCTCCCTAAGCAACAATAATGTATTCTCTCAATGCTAACCCGGTGAACGCTCACAATCAAAGCAAAAGAAAAACTCAAACCTTCCTATCTCTGTCTCTTCAACTGAGTTCCCCTAGACCTGGGAACTCCTTCTTTCTTCCTTCACCGTCGTTGAGATTAGCTCGCCACTGGGGACTTTTCACCAAAACGATGGTCTTCACCGATAAGCTCTTTAGCTCTCACTCGTTGTGTTTGGCAATTTGAGGATTGTGAAAAGTGGCGAACAATGTCACTGTTGAAAGGTTTAAATAGGCGTGATTTACAACCCTTATCCACTTGAGACATTTTTCCTAAATGCCCATTTGGCCTTGTTCTCCAAGTCTGATCCTTAACATTGACATGTGACTCTGATTTGAATTTGAAGCTCGTCAACTCTTGGATCACATCGGATCGTTGGATGGACGTCTTCACTCTGCTACACAGTCTGAAGCCTGAGACGCCCTTTTGTCCGATCGAGACACGATCCCTAAAAATGCGCTGAGATGTCACTTTCACGCATGAGCTAGTTCCCACTCATAGGGAACTCTCGTCTTCTCGATTCCCTTTTCTTGGGAACTCTCTTGACGTCTGGGAGTCCTGTTCTTCTCATCTAGTTCCCTTCTTGTGGGAACTTTGGTTCACTGAGTTCCCTAACCTTGGGAACTTTGGTTCACTTCTGGAGTTGCTCGCGTCTTGATGAGTTCCCTTGACATGGGAACTTTCGTTTCCTTAGTGCTCGTTTGGTTGAACACAGGAAGTGAAATTCCCATGAAGTTAGATCATGAGAATTAAGTTCTTAGGAATTGTATTTCATGGGAATTGATAAATTATAATTGATTAAACTCTAATTCACGTGAATTAAATGGGGGAAGATTATCTTACCTAGCCCCCTCTAGGTAATTAGAATTGCTTTAAAATGTAGGAAATGGAAAATTACAAGAAATGCAAAATTCATGATTTTGGATAGAAAATCTTCAACCAAACATGGGTCTCCCACCTCATTTCATGGGATTTTCAACTTCCTAGGAATTTCTTTCTCAACCAAACAAGCCCTTATTTCCCATGCGTTGGGAACTTGTTACTACGTGGTTTGCTTAGCGACATGCAACCTGTTAAACTGAAATACTTGGCAATAGGCGTTAGTTCCCATGGAGTTGGTCATTATCAAAACTAAGGACGTTTTTCCAGTGTTAATGAACATGAGTTCCTAACATCGACTCAACATTTGCTTTTGCAGAGATGATAATATCATTGACAAAGCTAGAAAAGGGATAAAGGGCTCTTCTGCTAACCAATTGTATCCATATATTGTTTTTGTGTGTGTTACACGCATTTTGTAGTTTCTTGGTTAGGATTTCTACATATAGAATGAAAAGGAAAGGTGAAATAGGGTCTTTCTATCTAAGGTCTCTTTGAGACATGAATTATTCGGTTGGTCCATTATTAACTAGAACCGAGGACAAAATTGAGGTGATGCACTCCTTGATTCATCCCACAAATTGAGCACAAAAGTCAAATTTGTTGACATGTCATTACCAAATATTATTTACCTAGTTTATTTTTAATGATTATTTTTACCAATTTGGATATTAGATAATTCCTGGTTCAAGTGATTGGCTTTTCTCTATGTTTTTCTCTCGATAAGGAAAGTAATTAGGATAGCTATTTCACTAAAAAGTGTTTCAGCCTAGGGGTGTCCATAAAAACCGAAACCGAAAAACCGAATCGAAAAACCGGTTATTTTTTAGGTTAACCAAACCGAAATTTAAAAAAAGTCGGTTTGGTTAACCGAACCGAAAATATTTTTGGTTTATCGGTTCGGTTTCTGTTCACGACTTTACATATAACGGTTAACCGAAAAAATGAAAATATATTAATATTGTTTTCAAATATTAAGTATCTTTGATTTATTTAGTGGTTAAATCTATGACCTTCAAGGTGTTAATCTAGTTTGAGTCTTTCCTTCTCCAATTTTAACAATTTACACACATTTTTCCACTTCTCATTAATATAAGATTCGCTTATTAAATTTGATGGGATAAAAATTAATACACACAATGTTTGATTCCACACAATATAGTATATAATCTAGATATTTGTTTACAACAACCAAAACAATATGATATACGTACATATTTAAAATAAAAGCTTTGTTTGATCACTTTTTTGTTTAAATTTTATTATTTTAATTTTAATTATTTAAGGTAAAATTACATAAATGGTTATCGGTTAACCGAGAAAACCGAACCGAAAAATTCGTTAACCGAACTATGGTTAACCGGAATTTAAGGTTCGGTTTCGGTTCATGATTTTAACCAACCAAAATCATGGTTAACCGACTCGGTTAACTGAAATATCGGTTAACCGAATTTCGGTTAACTGAAATCTCGGTTAACCGGGTTTGGACACCCCTAGTTCAGCCTAACACATCTTTGCAAATGAGGTTGCAAAGCCTCGGGTGAGAAGTTGTAATCGGAAGGGAGGAAACTTCTTTTGTATAGATGCTTTTATTGATTTAGAAAACAATTAAATTAATAAAAAAAAAACAGATCTAAAGAAGAAAAAATTGCAATGATACTACGATGAGTCGATGGCAGTAGTTTTTACCACGTCATCGTCCTAAAACCCTAAAAAGGAGTAGAGTGTTTCGTGCCATTAAATTTAGCAACTACAAAGTTGGCTGCTATGTAAATTGCAAACTTGTAATGGTGGTTAGTTACTGTTTAAACAACACAAACAGCAAGAAGAAGGCGACACACCCAACAGGCCAACACACACAGCGCTTCATTTGACCATCAAATCCATCTATTCATCATCCTCTCTCTCCCTCTAGAATTATTATCACTTAATTAAATCCTGCCATTTTCTATTCAAATCTCATTTTAAATTATTATTCTTTTCAAACCAATACTGTTCTCAGAAATTGACTCTTCTCCCTCCTCCCTCCTCCTCCGCCTCCTTCCACCCCGCTCTGATTCGTCAACTGAACAAACTGAAAACCAAAACGAAGCGACGCCTCATCATCTTACAAACAAAGCTCTTCGGCGTGTCAGTGATTCCGCCATTGAAGACACAAATGAACTCGTGAACAACTAAAGCTTCTGATCGAGGTAAGAATTAAGATTGCTTTCCCACACACGTAACCTCGTTTCCCCCTTTCCCATTCCCTTTACCTCTGATTTCTTTCCAGACAGCAGCACCAATAATAAAAAAGAGTGAGTAGAAGAAAAATATCCGGCTGCAAATGCAATTCTCCTTCTCCACGTCAAAACCCCCAAATTCCTCCGGCGGCCGTGAAATGACAACCGGAACAACAATATACAGATGAGCCAGATTCCTACTACCGCTGGCTTCTTAAATGGATCTCCGTAAATCCCCAACAACACCAAAAACTCTTCCATTCGGAATTCTCCTGTTGTTTTTGCTGGTCAACGCCACATTGGCGCAGGAGCCACTGAAATCCTTCTCCGAGCGCCGGGCACTGCTTCAGCTCAGATCCTCACTGGGCCTACGAGCCAAGGAGTGGCCGATAAGGTCTGACCCGTGCTTAATCTGGCGAGGGATCGCCTGTCAAAACGGCGCCCTTGTCGGGATTAACATCTCCGGGTTTAGGAGGACGCGATTTGGGAGCCGGAATCCGCAATTCGCCGTTGATTCTCTCGCCAATTTCACCAGTTTACAGTCCTTCAATGCCTCCTTTTTCGCCCTCCCCGGCCAGATTCCTGATAGGTTTGGGCAGTCATTGCCCAATCTGAGAGTGCTTGATCTCACCTCTTGTTCGATTTTCGGTGCCATTCCTTGGAGCTTTGGGAATCTCAGTCGCCTGGAGACTTTAAATCTGTCTCATAATAAGCTCTCTGGAATGATCCCTTCCAGTTTAGGCCAGCTTTTGAATCTCTCGCTCCTTGATCTATCGAGGAACTCGTTCACAGGGACTGTTCCTAGTTCATTTTCTTCTCTTGAGAGCCTCTACGTCCTTGACGTCTCATTCAATTTCCTGTCGGATTCTATTCCTCCTGGTATTGGGGCCTTGCCCAAGCTTCAGAAGCTGAATTTTTCGAGCAACATTTTGTCCGGCTCGATCCCTAAGCAGCTTGGCAATCTCTCCAGCTTGGTTGACCTTGATCTGAGCTTCAATTTGCTAGTGGATTCATTGCCTTTGGATTTGAGATGGATGAAGAACCTGCAAAGAATGGTGGTTGGAAATAACAGCCTTTCTGGTGCCTTGCCAGCTGGCTTGTTTAAGGATTTGAATGTACTGGAATTTTTGGATGTGAGTCACAATAACTTTTCGGGTGCCATACCCGATGCCTTGTGGTCAATATCCTCCCTGCGTTTTGTTGATGTCTCTGGTAACAATTTTACCGGTACTCTTCCAAATGCTGGATCAACTGTTAGACCCAGCACTTCTCAGTTTAACCTCTCAAATAATAAGTACTATGGTGGATTGACTGCAGTGATCCAGAGATTCAGTTTCATTGATCTATCAGGCAATTACTTTGAGGGCGAGGTTCCAGCACATGCGAAAGGCAATGCATCTGCTGGTTTAAATTGTCTCCAAAATGTTACTGGCCAAAGGACTTTGGCAGAATGCACCTCATTCTATGCTTCAAAGGGTTTGGCTTTTGATAATTTCGGGCTTCCAAACAATACTGAAGAGAGTGGTGGAGCATCAGAAAGAAAGAGCCATAAGTGGACTATCATACTTGCAGCTATTTTTGGAGGACTAGGCCTCTTGCTTCTGCTGTTCTTGCTGGTTCTTCTGTTCATATGTGGGTCCCGTAGGAGAGGCGTCTCAAGACAAAGAGGGAATGGAGTAGGTCCAATTCCCACTGCAGCCACTCCCCAGTCTCCTGGATTGGCTATAAACTTTGTTAATTTGGGTGATGCATTCACATATCAGCAGCTGCTTCAAGCAACAGGTGACTTTAGTGATGCTAATCTCATTAAAAATGGTCATTCTGGTGATTTGTACCGGGCGCTCTTGGAAAGTGGAGTCCCCGTGGTCGTCAAAAGAGTCGATTTAAATACAGTTAGAAGGGAGGCATACTTGCTTGAGTTGGATTTCTTGAGTAAGGTTTCACATCCTAGATTGGTTCCTCTCTTGGGTCACTGCTTGGAGAATGAGAATGAGAAGTGCCTCGTTTACAAGTATATGCCAAATGGGGACTTATCGAGTTCTCTGTACAGGAAGGTCAAGTCGGATGATGATGGTTTGCAGTCTCTAGATTGGATAACAAGATTGAAAATAGCAATAGGAGCTGCCGAAGCTCTATCGTACCTGCATCATGAATGTACTCCTCCCTTTGTTCACAGGTGAGCTGCTCCATCTTTCCTCTTTTTAGTACGTTGTAATTCTCATTTATCACCATCTCTCTGATTGGTTTATTCTTTTAATTTGAAACTATTTTAGCTCAAAAGGTCAAAGTAAATACTGAATCCAAACTCTGCTGTGAAGGCTCTGTTTGGTTTCTACTTTCTACTTTTTATGGTCTTTTATAAAAGGGATTTAGATCCTTTACTATGTACAGGATTATCCTTTTTACCCAGTCGCTAAAGACATGTTATTTGGAACGGAACAATATAATATTTTTTAAAATCTTGCAACTCATTCTACCAGAGTCCCTTACAGGCTTACAGTCTTAGTTGATTAGTTGGCTTCCTTTTTATCTTTGGTGTGTAGAGATATACAGGCAAGCACTATACTACTTGATGATAAATTTGATGTACGACTTGGGAGCCTTAGCGAGCTTTGTGCTCAAGAAGGGGATGTACATCAGAGTATGATTACCAGATTTCTGCGAAAACAACAGTAAACAATCTGCACTTAATTCGTTTATGTTATGCATTTTGAATTCTTTGAGGATTAATTTCCATTATACCTTTTTTAGTTGGAGCAATTATTTGTCTTTGTGTTGGCATTTCGGGTCACTGGTTGGTTTTAGCTTTTTACTTTATGCCTTTTCTTTGATAAGATATTAATTATATATAATTTATGTTGTTTGTCTAGCTTTGCACCTATATCAGTTTGTGAGTTAGTAACAATGTCGGTTTTGAGTGTATTTATTTTTAGTAACAATGTTTATTTTAAGTGTATTATGTAGTCTCTCTATTTATTGTCGGGTCTGCTTCCTGTCAAACGATGCTCTTCTTGTTCTACCTCATTGTCTTTCCAAACTGACAGTTTCCCCTTTCTTGTCAAATAAAGATAAAAGAGATGTTATTGGCACACAAACAATTAAAAATGTTAATACAATGGAGGGTTTTGTTAATGTAATTGCTTTATTAATGATATGTCAATGCATAGTTTCCTCCTTTTGTTTTGATATATCTTCATATCTTGATCTTTACGAAACGGAATATATATTTAGTCTTCTAAACATCCTTTCTGTTGTTATGTGCAGGACCTCTGAGCAAGTTTCATCAGGTATGCATCTTTTTATAAAATGATTTGCTTTGCGCTTGAACTTTCTGTTACATAACCTTTTCTGCATGGTCTATCAGTAACTTTTTATTTTATTTTATTACTTGTCTTGAGAAGCATCTACTCATAAGAGTGAAAACAGTTATAGTGGTTGGAAAAGTGACACATATCAATACATACAATGGAATGTCTGTGGATTAAATTCAAGGCTTAATATAAATGCTCATTATTAAACATGAAGATCATGAAGTTTTAAGGATGACAAATAGTGTTAATAGTTACTCCACAGGAGCCGTGGAGAAAGAAAATCTTGGTTCATGTATTCTGTCATTATTGTTGCTTCAACTTTGGCTTGCATGAAAACAATGCCTATTGAAGGACTCAGCTTTCTTATCACACAACTTGGTTAGGGTGGCTTTGTTTTTTCCCATCACTGACTTTGGAGCTTGCCTTGTTCATTTTTCCTAAAGGTCACATTCCCCTACAATGTATATCTTCTCAATAATTGATGCCCGCTTCCGCTTGCATCTCTTCTGTTTACTAGATTATCACAAGTAGTTACATTCTTTGCTCAATGATTTTGGTACTGTAGCCCTTTTAAAAAGAGTAGTTATCTTAGCATTATATAATTTCTTTCTTATTCGTATTTTGAGATTACTTGTGAAAGATGGCGATGGTCTTAGATGAAGCAAAGGTTACTAACTAGTGGTGAAAATGTGGGGTTCATAACTATTAACTGAGTTGGAACTTTCTCTGACAACTTCCATTCCGTCAATTTTATTCAATCATGCCTTTTCCGGGTCACACTTGGTATAGGCAAATACACACATCAGGAGTCCTGACATGTCCAGGTTAGGTAACCTACTAATTTGTCTTTCACCTAGTTCTTTGACATATAGCTGAATTAGGACAATGGTTGCTATGGAAACTTGAATTACTTGATAAGAAAAATTAAGGATATGACATGCGTGTGGGAAAAGTCACATTACAGACAGTAATGACTTTTATTGATTCTTAGCCGATATTCTTACACTTCTTTTTTGTCTTATAATGATATGTTATCTAGCCTGCTCTTAAGGAAGGAGCACATGGCTCCATATCAACTAACCATTTAAACAAAAACAAAATAAATGTTTGAAGAATGTGATTCCGTGAATTATAGTAGGAAACAACACACTTGAAATGCTTTGAAAATTTTCTTTATAAAAACTGTAATGCTGTTTTACTTACATACGCTTTGATTTTTTGGTAGTTTTTGAGAACTAAAATGTGGTCATCTTCTGAACAGTTTCTCAAACATCTACATGCACATACGACGTGTACTGCTTTGGAAAGGTATTACTCGAGCTGGTCACAGGAAAGATGGGTATGAGCGCATCCAATGATGCTTCCCTAAAGGAGTGGCTGGATCAGACGCTCCCTTACATAAACATATACGACAAAGAACTCATAACCAAGATTGTGGACCCCTCGTTGATAGTTGACGAGGATCTCTTAGAGGAAGTGTGGGCCATGGCTATCGTTGCCAGGTCATGCCTCAACCCGAAGCCCTCAAGGAGGCCTCTGATGAGGTACATCCTAAGGGCCTTGGAGAATCCATTAAAGGTTGTAAGACCAGAGAACACGGGCTCTGCTAGGCTCAGGACGTCTTCTTCTAGAAGCTCTTGGAATGCGGCGGTCTTTGGGAGCTGGAGGCACAGCTCTGATGTGGGGCCCACATCAAGCAGCATGAGACGCTCGGGGACTTCTGGGTCAAAGGGAAGCGGTGGGGCCCACAATGGCCATGGCGGTGAGCACTTGGCATCTCAAAGGAGGCAATCCAGGGAGATTTTCCCTGATCCTTTCGATGACCGTGATGTAGAGAGACAAGGTGAAGAATAGAGGATGGATTTATTATCCTACATTCTTTTATTTCTTCTTTCTGTTAAATGTTAATAACACTGCTGGAGTTAAAGCGGCCATGTGAGAGCAAATCCTAGCTCGACGATTCTCTCTCTGAAACCGTGGCCATTTTCTGAGTCTTTGCAGAGGTGTACAGCCCTTGATATGGGAAATCATGTTGTTCAGAGATTGGCATTTGTTGTTGGTGGTGACTGGTGGGTGGGTTGCTTAGAGGGGTGACATTTTTTATTCTAGTGTGAAGGCATGTATGAATGTGAGTGTCCATTTTTCTTATTTCCTTCCTGAGCTTGTTTGGTGGTGGGAACGAGCTACAAAAGTCTTCTTCTTTTTTTCTCAGTTTTTCTTCCACCCGAAATTTATGTAATGTATCTGAGATTCTGTTGCTTCACTGAGTTTGTAAAGTGTAATTTTTAGTGGGGGGAGCACTTCGTTTTTGGTTGAGGATTGATAGTGATTTTTTCGAAGCATCCAAAGCACTTCGCACTCCTACATTTGATAAAGAGGTTGGCAACAAACAAGCCAGTACTACTACTATACTGTCCAAATGCCCCCATTAACAAACAGGTTTGTACAGATGCAAAATAACGAAAAAAGGTCCCACCGAGATTTGAACTCGGGTTACTGGATTCAGAGTCCAATGTCCTGACCGCTAGACCATGGGACCTTCTGTAACGAATATTGGAAAATTTAAATTAGTTCCTGAAATGATAGCACTTTTTTTCCCACCAGTCAATATATATCATATCATATTACTATATACTAAAGCGGAGATTTAAATAATCTTTAAAATGACTCCACATTGAATTACACCACCCATGTTTTATTTATATGTTAAATAAAATAATGAATATATTAGTTCCTTAAAAATATAATTGCCTATAATAATTTTTAATTATTATTTTTAGATAGGATATTTTTTGTACATAAAATATGTATAGTTATACATCTATTCACATTTTATTTGAGCAAATCCGTACAAAGTACTGGAATACATACTAGTCAATATACTATAACTAAAGTCGAATCCATCTTTCCTATGTTTCAACTATGCCACATAACTTTTTTCTATTTATAATCCATCTTTCCGTGAATTACCCCTTTGCCCTTAACTTTTTTCTATTTATAATCCTTATATTATAATAATATTCCTAATATTACTTATACTAATATTACCACCATATATCTATATTGGCTATATTTTTCCATTTACCTCTTTGCTATTAATTTTTTTAGTATTTACAATCATTATATTATAATAATATTCTTAATATTACTTACACTAATATTACTATCATATCTCTATATTGGCTATATTTGGAAGACAAATATATTTGGATTACATATATATTTAAAAGAAATTATCATCTTATATACATTATCTATTTATTTATTTATGGTGATTGTAAAATCATCTCAAAATATTTAAACTTATCGTTAATATCCTTTTTATTGAGATGTTAACTTCACTTAAATGTCAACTATATAACCCAGAGTTTGGTTCAAATGAAATAAACTCTTATCCCGAAACGAATGCACTTTTCCTATTTCGGAGTGCACTTTTTCGGATTTGCACCTTTCGTACTTTGCAGTGTACTTTTCGTACTTTTTGTAGTGCACTTTTTCGGATTGCACTTTTTGTATTTTGCAATGCACTTTTCTATGAAAAAGTGCATTACGAAACATAACTACTATACATAACACACCAAAAATAATAATAAAACTTAAAATTTATCTAATTTGCTTAGAAGTCCTTTATCAAAAAAATCCAATCCTTTCTCCCTTTTTCGCCGAACAGACCTGGAAATGTGCCAGTTTCAATCCCCCACACTTTCTCTATGTCTGATTACATCCCTCAGATCATGTAATCCATATTTTGTAGTTATTAAAATCATGTTACAATTATCTTGAAGGATGTGCAATGATTGATCACAATTAGGCAAATCAAAAGTCGACCGCCACAAATCCAACGATGGAGAATACATCGGGGCTCAAGGAAAACGATGTGAGGGCGAGATTGGTCGATTAGAAGCAAAATCGTGCAAGAAAGACGAGATTTAGTGCTATAAGATCCGAAATCCGTGCGAGGGTGTGACGTGAGGTGGCGCTGCAAAGGCGGTGGTGGATGAGGGAGGTTAGAGTATGCGGCGGTCGTGACTGGGGTCTTCCAAAGAAGGAAGAAGAAGGACCCAAGACGCAAATTTAAAAAATTAGAGGATTTCAAACAAAAAAATATTAGGGATCCCTAAAAAAATTAGATAATTTTTGTGTTCTTTTATTATTTTTGGTGTGTTACGTTTAATATGCCCCTTACGAAATAGGGGAAATCAAAGAAAGATATACAAGGAAATCATAGTTATAAACTCACATTGTTGTTACTCAGATCTCTTTTGAATTGCCTTATTGTTGGATTCTATAATATACCCCATTCAAATATAGGTTGAAATGTCGGAAGCTCAAGATTCAGCATTATTGGGCAGTAGACCTTCAATAATAATCCACACGGGGATTTTCCCTCACTTCAAATTGCCCACCCTTTTGAATTCTTATGGTTTTGTCTTCTCCCCACATTGGGCCATATGAGTTTTGAACCCACCAAAACTCATTAATAAAAATACTACCAGACCCATTGTCCATGTACTCTACGCCATGACCAACAATAAGCTTTCATCATCCAGCTATATAATCAAGAGTTTGGTTCAAATGAAATAAACCCTTATCTCGAAACGAATGCACTTTTCCTATTTCGGAGTGCACTTTTTCGGATTTGCACTTTTCGTACTTTGCAGTGCACTTTTCGTACTTTTTGTAATGCACTTTTTCGGAATGCACTTTTTGTATTTTGCAATGCACTTTTCTATGAAAAAGTGCATTACGAAATAGGGAAAATCAAAGAAAGATATACAAGGAAATCATAGTTATAAACTCACATTGTTGTTACTCAGATCTCTTTTGAATTGCCTTATTGTTGGATTCCATAATATACCCCATTCAAATATAGGTTGAAATGTCGGAAACTCAAGTTTCAGCATTATCGGGCAATAGACCTTCAATAATAATCCACACGGGGATTTCCCTCACTTCAGACTCCGTCTTCTCCCCACATTGGGTCATATGAGTTTTGAACCCACCAAAACTCATTAATAAAAAAATTACCAGACCCATTGTCCATGTACTCTACGCCATGACCAACAATAAGAACGACATGATATAAAAAGCTTTCATCATCCAGTAGAGCCCCTCTCCATATACCATAATAACAAAAAAAATCATTACATAATTTCCAAAAAAAATTAATTAACCAAAAGAAATTAATCTTAACTTAATTACTGATTCGGCAGTGCTGGAAAGTGCAGCCACCAGTTGAAGAAACTGATAAATGAAACAACAAAGTCTCCTGCCATGTGGACAAGTATGTTTACATTCGGTAGCGAGTGTTTGGCATCATAATCTCTAATGCTCTACAAGAGCGCTATTGTTGGTGACAAGTGGACAGTACTAGAAGACGAGTCTTGGCATCATAATCTCCAATGCTCTGCAAGAGCACTTTTGTTGGTGACAAGTGGACAGTACTAGAAGACGAGTCTGGGCGTACACATCTTTGAGCCTACAAGTATGATATCCAAGCAATTATTTGTACAAGTATATATATGTCATCTTTATTATTTGGTGCAGGAAAAACATGTGCTCAATGATTTTACCCAATTGCATTGGCAAAAATTTCTCAATAGGACAAAGGCTAATTTTTGTTGATCATGTTCACATTTTATGGTCATTGCCCTTGACTAGCTTGATCTTCGATTTGGGTAATTTTGTTTTCATGTTATTATGTGGCATATGGGTGCTGGCTCGTGTTAACTTCGTAATTGAGGTGTTTTTAATGGCAGTTGTTTTCTCTTGATGCCCTTCCATGTTTGTGCTCTCTTTTGTCTTGCTACTGACCTATTAAATACTATGGATGGTCCCTTGCTCCCTTAATGTATGAAAAAACTGACGTGCTAAAGTATTTTACCAATTTAACCATGGTGCAGAATAGTATCCAAATTAAAGAGTCCTGGGTACATAAGTTGAAGGGCTAATAGAGCATTTAAGCCGAAGATATACAAGTTTAGAAAAATAGCCATGAGAGAAATATCTTACAGTGATCAAATATCTGGTGTTCACAACCTTACGGCCCCTGGCAAGACCTTGGGTACTGATGAAACCCGAAATAAAACGTCGCTAGAAGACAAGAAACGAGATTCTATTATTCGATTGTGCAAACACTTGCTCTTTATTTATTGTTTTCTTACAACGAGGTTACAAGCAAACGAGGTTACAAGCAAACGAGGTTTACAACTTAGACCTCCTAAGAGTATTTGAGATCTCGATCTAACAAGGTTCGAGATCTCCTAATCACTACGAGATTCTATTACCCACAGGCCGCTTGATGAACTCCGGTAGCAAGGTTGAGCTTCGAGTTTTGAGTATGGTGATGATGGCTTGCGAGATGATGCAGCGAGATCTTTGGTGTGAGCGAAAGTTCTGTGTGACTTGAAGTCTTTTTGTGGACTTCACTTGTCTATAGTGAGGTCTTTTGACGATGTTTCAACACGTCGATCTTCAACGAGCAAGATGGTTCTTGAGTTCAAGATGTTTTTCGACCCCTTGCTTCCAACGAGGTTCTCCTCTATTTATAGAGAATTGAGGGGTCGAGTTTTGGTGTTTACTCGATGTGGGATGCTCGAGATTAGGGCCTCTGATTGGTCCGGAGGTGAGGCAACCGATGATTAGTTGAGAGGAATGGCGACAGCTGAGTGGTTCAAGGGGGCGGGGATGTCAGCTAAGTCGGCAACGAGGTTTGGACCTCGTCCCCGAGGTCTCGGAAGACCTCGTGTGGATAGGGATTTTGTTAAAATAAAAGGTGGGCATGGTTGTGGGCCCCGGAATCCGCCTTTGGATTCCCGTCGGGCCCGCTTGTTCCTCGTACCCCGGGCCCACTTCCTGTTCTACTATTTTGAGCACCATCACAACCCCATGGCATGGGGACCTCGTCCCGAGGATCGCATGTCATAAGCACGAGGTGTAGTTGGTTCATTGAACCCGGAGTGCGGGTTTCGTACTTCCTAGGATTGCGAGGTGCGAGGTCTAGAGGTTGGGTGGACATACTGCGAGAAACTTTCTCCCGAGGATTGACACTTAGGCTTTTTTCTCGTCTGTACGTGCGATACTTCCTGGGCCTGCTCCCCCGTATTTTGCTTAATGGGTCGTCGAGGTAGACCAGGCCCAATAAGCCTTTCGGGAGCGGGGAGAGGCCCAAGTTTGTCCTTTATAAGAAGCGTAACTCCCACGCCTCATCTCCATCTTCTTCCTCCAGCACTCCATCTCTCTCTCTTTCTCTCTTGTCATTTCAATTCTCGGCGAGCAGTTTCCAGACGGTTCTCCGACGATCTTCCGACACCGCCCAGGAGCGCTACCGCACCAGCCGCGTCAGTTTTAAACAAGTAAGCGCTCGACTCCCTTTTTCGCTTTTTCGATGTTCCTCCCCCTTTCTTTCGCCGCCCTTTGCCTCGCCAGGAGATGGGCGTTTCCCGGTGCCTCGCGGTGGCGAAACGGAGGGGATGAGGGCGGCGCTCGCGCCTGCGCGACGCCCTCGATTCTCTTTTTCTCACGTTTTTTCTTTCTTCGTTTCGTGCCCTAGCGGGCGACGGTTGTTTTTCGGCGTTTCACGCCAGCGTCTCAGCGGCGAAACGGTGGGGTGAGGGTGGCGCTCGCTACTGCGTTGTGCCCTTGTTCCTCTTTTTCTTGCGTTTTCCCTTTTTTATTTCGTGCCCTAGCGGGCGACGGTCTCGCGCCTGCGCGACGCCCTCGATTCTCTTTTTCTCGCGTTTTTTCTTTCTTCGTTTCGTGCCCTAGAGGGCGACGGTTGTTTTTCGGCGTTCCACACCAGCGTCTCGGCGGCAAAATGGTGGGGCGAGGGTGGCGCTCGCTACTGCGTTGTGACCTTGCTCCTCTTTTTCTTGCATTTTCCCTTTTTTGTTTCGTGCCCTAGCGGGCGACGGTCGCTTTTCGGCATTTCGTGCCAGCGCCACGGCGGCGAAACGGTGGGGTGAGGGTGGCGCTCGCCACGCTCGCGAACCCCTTCGTTTTCCAACCGACGGTTGAGTTCCCTCGTCCCCTTTGCTTTCGAAATTCGAATTCCTTGGGAAACCAACCATCATGATGTCTGACTGACGGGACCTTTGGTTTCCCACCATGCTGGCTTCCATTCCGTCTTCTCTTTCCTCTTTTTGGCGCTTCACATTCGTCCTATCTGTCAGAGTAGCCCTAGGGTGCCACGTGGTTTCTTCCCGTTATCACCTCGCGTATTCTTTTTTGCAGCTTTGCTCGATGTCTCAACCCTCTTTCTTTTCCAGGTGTTCGCCTCTCGTGGCTTGGACGTTGCTTGTTCATGCCTAGAGGAGCCTCTTTGAGCCCTCCACCAGGCTTCACATTCAAAGTTCAAGAGAGGTTCTACGAGGAGGCCTCTGAGGCCGAAGAGAGTGTTGAGACCAGTGATTCCCAAAACCCGAGGTCTCCCTCACTGGTTTTTAGCGAGCCTTCTTCTAGTGATTCCGACGTCTCCATCAACTCGCGCTTCTCCCGACTTCGCACCTCATCTGGTGTCGAAATGGCCTCGTCCTCGATCTCTGATGAGCAAGTGGATGGTGTTATTGCGAGGTCGTCCGATTCCAATGACCTGGCGAGCTTTTTTGTGGAGCATATCACCGATGTTGTGTTCAACGTTCCGCCCGTCCTCGAGGAGCGAATTCCCATGTCCTCGGACTCGAAAGGGACCTTTTTATCCGAGGGGCTGCCTACGATCTCGGAGCCGAAAGACCTCGCGAAGATTACCAAGGACTTCGCTTGGCCCAAGGGGGTTGAGCTAGCGCTTCCTGAAGGGGAGGGATGCTCCTTGGCGTCATACGAGAGGTGCGTGGTTGTGCACCTGTTCAGTCTCCAGGCCGGCTTCAGGCTACCTCTGGCCTCGCACATCGTCAACTTCTTGTGGGCCATGCATGTCTATCCCGCGCAGCTTTTTCCCAATGCGTGGAAGCTCCTGTGTGCTTACACCCTTTGCAGCCACGAGCTCGGGGACGGACCCGACCTCGACACTATGTCGAGCTTATTTTTGGCGAGGAGGGAACACGAGTCCTGCCTCATCAACCTCAGCCTACCTGGCCTTAAAATTACCACGGCCCCCTCGAACGTCGGGCTATGGAAGAAGAAATGGTTTTTGGTCCGGGACCCTACCGGGAGGTATCTCAACTTCCACACGGCTCCGGACAACTTCGTCCGACCCAAGGGTACAGAAAAGATGGATGAGCTCAAGGCCCGATACGCGCCGGAACGTCAGGAGCCGTTCCAGGAGTATGTGGCACAGGACCGGTTGTAGCGGGCCGGCCTGAGTCTCACCCTTCCACCCCGCGAGGGAGAAGAGGGTACTTACTTTCCCTTTTGTTGCTTGTTTTTGTTTTTGTTACTTGCTTTTGGTTTTGGGCAACGCTCGACCCCGGGGTTAAACCTTGCTTATTAAGTGATGACCACGAGCCTCGCTCGTGGGATTCCGCCCTTCGTTTTTCATCTAACTTGTTTTTTCCTTATGTTTTTGACAGTGGACCTTTTCAGTGCCTTGACCTCGAAAGCGCAGGGAAAGAAACCTGCAACCTCCAGTTCCACCGCCCAGGTTCCTCGTGGCCAAAAGGGCGTTGTCATAAAGGAACCGACCCCGCAGATGAGGCCACCCACCTCGCAACTGAAGGCGAAACCCCCGCCACCTAAGGCGCCGGGGATGAAGGTTATCGAGGGGGTTGCTCAAAGGGGGGATATCGCTAGGACGTCCTCCCAAGCCCCCCGAGGATCCGACGATGGAGCCGGATCGAAAAGAAAAGAGTCCGAGGGTCCCCCCGCCAAGACAAGAAGAAGAAACAGAAGGGGGGTAGCCAGAGGGGAACCTCGGGAGGGGAGACGGCCCATTACCCCGGCCCCGTGAGCCGGGTTGTGTCCACCGACGGGCCTCCGCGGAGAAGTTCCATTGTCCCGGACCCGCCTGGGGTGTGTCTAGGGACTGGGACCGGGCAGACTGGAAAGAGGAGGTTGCTTGGGAAAACAACCTCTCGGAGGCCGCCCTTAAGGACGAGATCCTCCGCTACTCGGCGATGGTATGCCTTACTTCTACGAGGTTGTCCTTTTTGTTGCTTTTATTATTATCATTTTTTTACACCACGTTTCTTTTTGGTTTTTCAGCATCACTTCTTCGAAAATTAAAACTGCAGCCGCATCACCCTCCTCCATAAGAACATGGATAGGATGGAGGCGCAGCTCAAGGCCCGCGACGCTAAGGTTGAGAAGAAGGACAAGGACCTCACCTCGCTATGGCCGAGAAGCGGATTCGAGACGCAGAGGTTGTGGCGGCAGACGAGGCCAAGGAAGCCGCCAGGGCCAAGGAGGAGGCGAAGAAGGCTAAGGAGGAGGGGGAAAAGGCCATTAGGGGTCTTAAGGACGAGGTTGGGAACCTCAAGGCTGAGAACAAGGAGCTCCGGGGTAAACTGTCCGCGGAGCATAAATTTTTTAGGGAGAAGGAAACGGAGCTCCAGAAGGCCGAGGAGGAGATCAACAGCCTTCGTCAGCGCGATAGCGAGCTCAACGAGGAAGTGGAGGTTGCGAGGCCCAAGTATGTGGAGTCTGCGGAGTACAAGGAAGAGTTGGTGGGCAGCGTGAACAAGATGTTCCGCCAGGTCGTCCGCATGGGGGTCAAGCAGGCGGTCGCGAAGTATGGGCACATCGACCCCCGCAGTGCCTTCTTCAACCCCAACTATGCGCCGACAATGGGGGAAGAGACTGGGGAGGAGCCTGAAGGGGAATGCGAGTTCTTACTTAGAAAGGATGGAACCGTGGCTACCGAGGCACCCACAGAAGAGGACCTCGTCCAGGGAGGTTCAGACCTTGCCACCGCAGACCCCCAACAGGCGATGGATGCGCCATCCTCCAACGCCGATGTGATCGCCGCCGCACCCGTCCCCCAGGTCCCCACGAAAGCCGCCGAAGAGACCTCGAAGGAGTGAGGGAGACCCTCTTGAGCCGTTAAGTTTTAATTTTTTATATTTTTAGAATTTTGGTGGCCCCGCCAGGGTCTGTAATTATGACATTTCGGCCCTCGTGGCCTTATTTTATGTAACTCTCCTTGTTTTATGGATGCGTTGTGTTTCTTACTTTAGTTTACTTGTATATATATCCCGATCCAACCCCATTGCCCGAGTGTCACAACATTTGTGGGACCCTCGGGCCACATCGGGTGCTCGTTTTATGCTGCGAACCCGAGCTTTGCTCGGATCGCGCATGATTGTTTTCGTGCCAAGATCACGAGCCTCGCTCGGATCTTACATGATTGTTTTTATGCTGAGATCACGAGCCTCGCTCGGATCTCGCATGATTGTATTTATTGTCTTCAACCCCAATCGGGAAGCGAGGGGTTGATTTAAGCCTTGCTGGTGTTCTTCATTTTCCTGCCTTTTGTTACTTTGTGTGGACAATCATCAACATCGCTATCTTACTCCTTGACTTGGACGAGTTGTTTGTGAAAGTGAAGGCTGGTTCTAGGAGGATAGTCAATCTCCCAAGTGCTCAAATAAAAAATCAGAACATTGAAAAGGGATAGTCGTCGGCCTTCATTTCTCAACGAATTCCGGCCAAACCTTGCACAACCATGCTCGGCGATCGCGCATCTTCAACTCCATTCTGTACTCTGCACCAGTTGGCGCTTTGAGAATATCATACTTGAACAAACGTTTACCGTATTCCTTGACATAGCTTCTTGATATTTCCAGGGTTCCATTCTTCAAGATGAATTTGAGGATGATACTGAAGAAATTTGGAGAGTTTTCCATTTTGCTCAAGATGTCTAGAGCCTCGCTTGGATCGTGGAGGCAAAATTATATGCCGCGATCACGAGCCTCGCTCGGATCGCGCATGATAGATTTTATGTCACGATCAGGAGCCTCGCTCGGATCGCGCATGATAGATTTTATGCCACGACCACGAGCCTCGCTCGGATCGCGCATGATAGATTTTATGCCACGACCACGAGCCTCGCTCGGATCGTGCATGATAGATTTTATGCCACGATCACGAGCCTCGCTCGGATCGCGCATGATAGATTTTATGCCACGACCACGAGCCTCGCTCGGATCGCACATGATTGTTTTTATGCCACGACTGTAATATCCGCAATATTCCAAGCATTTATAATATAATATTTTCAATTATTTTCTCTAAGTTAAAAAGAAGGATTTTTGATATCTAATTAATTTATCTTATTTTCTTTCGGAAGAGGCTAGTAATAAAAAAAGTCGAAATAGATGAAAATTTAATAAAATAACTTGAGGGGTATAGTTTAATAAAGTGAGGTAAATGAATATTAATAAAAATAATATCCTTTGGCAATTTAATTTATTCTAGGAAATAAATTACATAAGAACCTAGAAAACTAAATACAAGTTTTGCAAAAAGAATGCAAGAGCCGGGATTTGAACCCGAGATCTCTTGCACTCCAACCTCACACGCCCCTCACCAAATTCCGCTAGATCATTGTAATTTCTTGTTCACTTAACCCCAACCTTTTAATCTTATATCAAATAGGCTTTCTTCTTCCAATTTGAACATCAGACTAATGTCTGATTGATTTACGTTGATTTGAAAGTGTCCAATGCATGCTTCCTCCACCTCCTCTTTGCTTGCTTGACTCAACTTGTAGCATCACCTTTCATCACCATGGAAGAAGCACACCATTGCCCTATGCATGGCCTTCTTCTCCTCCTCCATTGGCCATCTTCAATTGCCATGGATTGATGACACTCTCAAATTGTCTATATAAAGTCTCTCTCAAGCCTCACTCAAAGCTTTTGCTCTCTTCTCTAGCAAGAACATCCATCCTTTCTATCAATGGTGCCTTCTAATAAAAAAAATCAGCCTTCATTCAAACTAATTTCTCCATTAAAACACCACAAGAACACCACAATTTTTCCCTTCACCCTTCCTTTGGAGCTGCCGGCCGCCACCACCACTGCCGCCGGACCACCGTCGCCGCCTGGAGCCGCCGCCGCCGAGCCGCCGCCTGGCCGCGCCACCCCCTGCCGCCGGACCCTCCTCCTCTGTTTTCTCCTCCTGTGTTCTGTATTCAACAGAATACCAAAGTATAATTTCTATCCTCAAAAATTATATTATCCTTATGTATTTCTTTAATTAAAAGCCTTTTATAATTGTTAGAAATATATTTAGGAATTTATGGAATAAAAATATGAGAGGGAGATCTTGTTAGTTGGAAAAAGAACTAGAAACAATATATTTTTACCATAGTAACTTAAGCTAAATAAATATAAGTAGATATATTCATGATTTTATTACATGCATGCTATTACAAGATATAAATAGATGAAATAAAATTAATATAGTATGAAAAGTCCATATTTAGTATTATCTTACCTTAGATCAAAATAAAAAGTTGAGAAACATTATGCATGTCTTTTATACAAAAGAGGATATAATATTATGACCTTAGAAATCAAAAGATTGTGCAATAAAAATAATACCATCTTTATAAAGATTTTTAATAAAAGTTCAAGTAGAGAAAAGTCTTGCATGGCCTAAATTATATAAGATATAGAAATTATGAAGTTGAGGAAAATATAAGGAATTTAGTATAAATTATTCATGCAATATCAACTTAGCATGTCTTATGTATGAAGAGCATATGAAAAAGGTGTTAGTTATTATAAAAAATATAATAAAATATTTTACTAACACATAAGTCTTGATTGTAAAATATGATAGAGATCAAGAGACTATAGTTTAACTTAGACCATGACTACATTAAAAGATACTAATATTAAATAAAATATTATTAGAATCTTATATAAGTATGTAGGATTATTAATGGGCTTCTAGTGTAGAGAATTATTAAAAGACCTAAGTTCAAGATTAAATGTATCAAGTATGATAATATAATAAACCTAGTATTTTATATAGCATAAAGTTGACTTGCTTGAAAAGAAATCAATTAAATATAGAAAAGATTCTATGTTATGAACTAAAATATCATAATATATAAGCCTTATAATATAAAAAGGTTATAGAAATAGAATAAATAAGATTAATCTAAATTAGAAGTATTTTAGGCAAGTTACCTTATAAGGAAATGTAGAAACTTCTAATTTAGGAAATTTCCTTGTAAAAAGAGTATATGCATGACAACTTTATTTAGAAAAGGATTATGTAGGTAAATACTTTTCTATTAAGAAAATATTATTAAAAAAGTATTTTAGATAAGGAAGTAAATATTATAAGGACCATCCAAGAATAAATAGGAAAATTAAAAGTAATAGTTTATTATCATAAATAGGTAAAAAGGATAATTTTTAATAATTATTTTTAAGAATTATTTTTAATAAAGATTTTTCGGAATAGTAAGGATATTACAAATCCCAAAATAATAATAAAGGAATATTATTATTATTTTAAGGAAAATAACTTTCTAAATTATTGTTATAATAATTTAGAATCTCTTTTTCTCTTATAAAATATTGTAAGAGATAATCCAAACCTTAGGAAGAAAATCATGATCTTAAGCCTTTCCGTAAATTTTCGAATCAATAGGTCGAAATCCTCGCTAGTGGTGGGAAATCGCATAAATTTCGACAAAGCTCGTTCGCTAGAACTCGTTACGCTAAGGCAAGTGGAATTTCCCCTTGTGCCCTTTTATATCCGTCTATATGATATTTTTCGATGTTGGGAACAATTTGTATGCTTAAATAAAAATGAATCTAGGAAATATTGATTGCTAGAAATAACGACAATTGTTAGCGTAGTATGCTTTATATTCCTTTGTTAGGATTATATATGCTAGTATGTTTGTTATCTTGATGGATTACAATCTCGCTCAGAGATTTACCTTGAATAAACTAGAAAGGGGTGCGGGTTAGCCGACACCTCTATATAACCTTACTAAGTCGTACATCCATACGACTTTCGGGATCATGATCTCCATCCGCTCCGATTATAAGGGGGGATTGTGCGGCACTCTAGCTAAGTGCCGGAGAATTGATGGTTCTCCTTCGGGTGGCTCGGAATATCCGTGTCCCACCACTCTCTATTAAAAATCATTAATAAAGTCGAATATTTTCGTCACTATATCAGATAAGTGCGAATGCACACTTAAGACACCAAAATCGGACCGGTCTCAAATCATCGATCCGGCTCTCGGTCCGCTCAGGGCGCGAGAGGTTTTCACTTGTATGATTTAATGAACGTTCCCAACATTCTTTCGAAATCCAAAAAGAAGTCTACAATCTAGTAGTTCTTCTATTGCATCACCGAGTTATCTTTGTCCAAAGATATACTCTACTTCGAATCTCAAAGCTCCACATCAACAAGTTTCATTATATAACCCATCGTAAACACAACCTTAATACCTCTTTCAATAGTATATGAAAATTTCCAGAATACCCTCGGGAAGTTCCCTTCCCGCTTGCTTAGTCTCTTAGACTAATTCTTCTTTTCCGCATTTTTGCCTGGCATTCTATCGCCCCTTGCGAATTATGTCAGAATATAGGAACCCCAGCAAGGCGTGAAGTGAAGTGAAGACGAAGGAAGAACAAGGATCTCAAGATGTGTCTTTCCATCATTTTTCTTTAGTTTTATTACGTTTCAAGGACAATCAGGTTTCGCATTTTAATTCTGGACAACTTTATGTTTGAACCAATGTAAGATGTTTTGTAAGAACTAAGTCTCCCTCGGGAGCACCTTTGCTAATTATGTAATATGTTTTATTCCGCATTTTAATTGTTCTATATCATTCTAAAAGCCTTGGGTGACTTTGGACGGTAAAGTCTGAGGTCACTGGCGGTAATACCCAATGTTGTAAAATAGGGGTGTTACAATTGTGGTATCAGAGCCAAACGTTTTTGTTTTAAAACCGAAAATTTTCGAAAACTAAGAACTTTCAAACCCTAACTTCTACTTCCGCTATTTAACACTTTCCTTTATAGAAAATTTCCTTCGTTACTCTCTTTTAGAAGACCTAGGATTACTAACTCTCTAAATTCAAAAATTTCTTAGCTAAGAAAGATATGAGTCCAAAAGATATTAGAAACCTCACATAACAAATACCTAGTTCTAGAACTTATCTTTTCTCAGAATCTTTCTATCTTTCAAAATAACTTGAAATAGTACGAAATTTTCAACGTGTAAATAACATAAGTGTTTCGTTATAAATTTCTACTTTCACAATAGAAAATTTGTTTAGTAAACCCGAGCTTGCACGTCCTAAAATCTTAGGTTCTCAATGAGAAAAACCTTAGGATACTTAAATAGGGCCAAGAAAATGAAAAAAAAAAAAAAAGTAAAGTTTAACTTGGTAAAATTTTCAAAAAAAAAAATCTTGATACCCTTCACTACGTCTTCCTTCTGTAGAAACTAAGGAAGTTCTATACTAACGCCTGTTTCCTTTTCCTTCCTCAGAAAAACCATGGATAGCCCAAACAACCACTATGGAAACCATGTCAACGAAGCCAACTTCGGGATGCAAGCCCCGAACCCTTACTTTCCCTATCCTGACGCTGAGTATGAAGAATACCAACCCGGAGTTGACATGGAGGTTGATCTGATCGGGGAGCCGTGGGAGGAGTCGGAGGAAGATCCCGAGGAGGACCTCAACCTCCCTATCGGGCTCTCAGATGACGAGGCCGCTCCGGCTACACCGCCCCCATCACCAGCATACGAGCCCGAGGACTACCCCTCGGAGGACGAGGAAATGGCCCCGGGTTATGAACCCGAAGACTACGCTGATGAGGAGGATGAAGAGTTGGAGCCCGAGCACCAACTAGAAGGTATCGTCCCCGAACTCAACTTCGAGGACGGGGAAGAGGATGAGTTTGATGAGGAGGAGTTAGAGCTGCTATGGCAAGCACAGGCAGAATGGGACGCCATGAATGAGGCGTCGGAAGAAGAAGACGAGGATGGGGTGGTGATTGACCCAGAATCACCCCCACCGCCATCGCCCCCAGCGAGCCCCGAGTTGGAGTACGTTCCCCCAGCTCCTATGCCCCCTATGATCGAGGTTCCGAGGGTCATGCCGAGAGTGGAGGTCGACTCACCTCCAAGAGTGCCTGAACCTGTGGGGCCCATGCCCCCAATGATGGACTTCTGGTGCCATGAAGATGACATGCTACTTCGGCAACTCCAGATTGGGTCCAGCAGCGGCAACTACTCAGCGGAGAGATTTTGTGGGCCGCTCTCACTCCGCGAGCAGGCAATGCAAGCCCCCAGGGATGTGCAGATGGAGGGCTTTGTCACATGGATGGAGGGAGAGTCCTCCAATCGCCGAGCTCGACCACCCTTGGTCAACGCCCCGCCACCGCCAGGCGCCGCACCCTCCAGAAGTCGGAGGGTGAACGTGGACCTACTTCAGAGCCACAGAGAGGAGTGGGTTCGAGAGAGATAGATGGATCAAGCACAGAGGCTGCAGTACAGGATTTGCATCGCAGAGTCCCAAGCCCGCGAGAACCGTCGTAGCCGCAGAATCGAGCAAGCTAACCTTCTTCTTACCAATGACACGGGGGTCATTGATGACACCCTTTTCGAGGACGGGTTCCTCGACACTTACACCGACCTCATCTAGATCTTTAGCTTTGTACTCTTTCATTTTCAGAAGTGAGCCTAGACCACTTCTTTCGACTTCATTTTGTACTTAGGAAGTCGACTCGGATTAGCTTTCTTTCCTGTGTTAAGAACGGCTTAAGTTATGAAGGCCCTTGTATTTTCTTTATGAAACTAGTAATGAAGTTACCCTTTCGCGATTATTAGCACTTGCGTATTCAATCTTACAGATATTATTGTCTTAACGATTAAAAACAAACCCAAAACCTTCAGATGGTCAACACAAGAGCCACCAATCGTAGTTCAACTGTGCCTCGAGAAGGCAATGATGATAGCGAGTCCGAAGCTCGAAGAGAGACACGTGTAAACCCGCCTCCTGCACCAGCTGCTCCAATTATGTTCAACGCAGAAACTGTAGGTGCACTACGCACTCTCGTACAACAGCTAATACGAGAGGAAATTCCTGCTACGGTCCCTAAACCCGTGGACCCCGAAGCACCTAAAGAAGTGCAAGAAGAAGTTGGTCAAACAGCAGAGGTGGTTCCCGTGAAGCAAAATCTGGTCAGCTTCACTGAGGGAATCAAGGCTTTCAACGCCATGAAGCCTGATTCGTATGACGGAACCGGGGATCCGTCAGGAGTGCAGTACTGGTTTTCTCACATGGAGCGGCTCTTACGCAACATACCATGCTCAGAAGCGGACAAGGTGCACATGGCTGCACTAAAATTAAAAGATGAAGCAGGCGAGTGGTGGGAAAGTTCCAGTCTATCCAGCCGCCCAGATTTAAGCTGGGCCATGTTCAAGAACAAGATGATGCGCCGATTCTTCACGGAATCGATGCGAGATGAAAAGCTAGATGAGTTTCACTCCCCAAAGCTGCATGGGTTGAACGTGTTGGAAAGGGCTAAGAAATTTAATCACCTGCTCTAGTATGCTGATGAAGAGATCACCACAGAAAAGCAGAAGATCAAACACTTCCATCGCTGGATGAGCGACCACATCAAGCCTTGGATGGCAAACCGCTCCTTCACAACCTTGGAGGAGTATGTGGATCATGCACATAAAATGGAGTCAACTCTGAAGGTTCCTGAGCGCAAGAAGTTCGGTGGAGGGAAGCCTCACCACTCCAGTCACAGTGGATTTAAGAGGCCAGCATCGCCGCAAGGTTCACAGTGGTCAAAGAAAAGCAAGCACAAGGCTTCGTCGGTTGGTACAAAACCAAGCTTTAGGACGGAGTCCACAAAGACCCCAATCGTCTGCCACAACTGTGCCGAACCCGGGCACATAAACCGGAATTGTCCCAAAACACCAAGAAGATGTTACAACTGCAACAAAGATGGACACCTCCGACAATTATGCAGGCAACCAGCGAATCCAGCAGGTCAGACCCGCTCGAACACGGTGTCCCAGCGACCTCAGGCGTCAAACAAGCCAGCAGGAACCGCTTCAGTTCAGTCCACAGCTAACCAGAAAGGCAAAGGTCCTATGAACTCGCAGGGACAAGGGCAGAGATTGTATGAGATGCGCACCACTGACAAGCCCGAAGAACCCATTTGCCAAGGTACTCTCCATATCCGTTCTAAAGACGTGTTTATACTCTTTGATTCCGGTGCTTCACATTCCTTCATATCCGAAAAGTGCATAGAACTACTAAGATTAGACCATCTCGAAGAATGTGAACCGTTCATAGTGAACCTTCCGAATGGAGAAAAGATAGTAGGAGCAAGACAGCTGAGTAGTTTTCCCTTATGCATTCAAGGAGGAAATTTTTCTTCCAACTTGATATGCATCCCGATGGATCCTTACGACATCATTCTCGGAAGAGATTGGTTGTCTCAGCATGGAGCAATAATCGACTTCTACACACGGACAGTAACCATCAACTCTGGAGGAACACATGTTTGCAAATTCAAGGGAAAGCGAGAAGAAGAAAATGGAAAGGTGATCAACGCCATGAAGGCTGGGAAATTACTCCGACAGGGCTGTGTTGGGTATCTTTGTTACCTCGAGCCAACGGAGAAAAGGGTCGTGGATATCCAAGAAATCCCTGTAGCCCGAGAATTTCCCGACGTTTTCCCAGAAGAACTTCCAGGATTGCCTCCCCGACGAGAAGTCGAGTTTTCGATAAGCCTCGAGCCGGGTACCGCCCCAATCTCTAAAGCGCCTTACAGAATGGCCCCGCTAGAGATGAAAGAACTCAAGAGCCAACTCGAAGAACTGCTTGAGAAGGGTTACATCCGACCGAGTGCTTCGCCCTGGGGAGCGCCCGTGCTATTTGTGAAGAAAAAGGACGGAACCTTCCGTTTGTGCATCGACTACAGAGAATTGAACAAGGTCACCATCAAGAACAAGTATCCTCTTCCAAGGATAGATGACCTCTTAGACCAACTCCGAGGTGCAAAAGTTTTCTCCAAGATCGACTTGAGATCAGGTTATCATCAACTTCGGATCCCTGAAGAGGACATTCCAAAGACCGCATTCCGTACTCGCTATGGCCACTACGAGTTTGTAGTGATGCCATTCGGCCTGACTAACGCACCTGCGATGTTCATGGATTTAATGCACCGATGTTTCCATGAATACCTTGACAAGTTTGCCATCGTCTTCATTGACGACATTTTAATCTACTCCGGGAATCGAGCGGAGCATGAAGAACACCTTCGAACAGTGCTACAAATCTTAAGGCACAACCAACTTTACGCCAAATTATCCAAGTGTGATTTATGGCTTAAGGAGGTGGCTTTTCTGGGCCATGTTATCAATCAAGACGGAGTGATGGTGGACCCAAAGAAGATTGAAGCAGTCTCAGAATGGAAGCAACCAAAGAATGTGAAAGAAATTCGCAGCTTCCTAGGACTTGCAGGGTACTACCGAAGATTCGTCGAGGGTTTCTCAAAGATCGCCCTGCCAATGACGAAGTTACTCCGGAAAACCCACAAGAAGTTTGTGTGGGACGAAAAGTGTGAAGAAAGCTTCCAAGAACTCAAGAAGCGTCTAACAAGCGCACCAGTTCTGACGCTGCCAGATGGACACGACGGCTATGTGGTCTACAGTGACGCCTCAAAGCAAGGGTTGGGATGCGTACTCATGCAGAATGGGAAGGTGATTGCCTACGCGTCTCGACAGCTCAAAACCTATGAAGTAAATTATCCGACGCACGACCTCGAACTGGCAGCAGTAGTATTCGCGTTAAAGATTTGGCGACACTACTTGTACGGGGTTAAATGTCAGATCTACACAGACCACAAAAGCTTGAAGTATGTGTTCACCCAGAAGGAACTAAACATGAGACAAAGAAGATGGCTGGAACTACTGAAGGACTACGACATCGAGCTGCTCTACCACCCGGGCAAAGCTAATGTCGTAGCAGACGCTCTCAGTCGTAAGACACAACAAGAGGGCTTGATCGCAATGCTAACAGCCCAGCCAAAGCTGCAACAAGAACTGATCAGAGAAGGCATCGAGATCTGGTTCGAAAGACAACAGGGTTGTCTCAACACTTTGGAAATCCAATCCGATTTGTTGACGGAGATTAAAGAGAAATAGACCGAGGACATCATGCTGATCAGGATAAGCGACGAGGTACAAGAAGGCAAGGCACCAGGGTTCATTATCCAAGATGACGGTTCCCTATGGTTTCAAAACCGAATTTGCGTGCCAGCAGTGGATGAGCTCCGAAAGATCATTTTAAAGGAAGCCCACTCATCTGCCTACTCAGTACACCCAGGAGCAAGTAAAATGTACAAGGATGTACGCATAAATTTCTGGTGGCCAAATCTGAAACAAGATGTCGCAGAGTTCGTATCTAAATGCTTGGTCTGCCAGAAAGTAAAGATCGAACATCGAAGACCAGGAGGAAAGTTGCAATCTCTTTCCGTGCCAGTATGGAAATGGGAAGATATCGCAATGGATTTTGTGACCGATCTGCCCAAGACCCAAAAGCAGAAGGATTCTATCTGGGTCATCGTGGATCGACTCACCAAGAGCGCCCACTTCATCCCCATTCAAAAGAAGTGGAAAACCCCAAAGCTAGCAACAGTTTTCGTCAAGGAAATAGTCCGTCTCCATGGGACCCCAAAAACGATCATCTCTGATCGAGACGGTCGCTTCATGGCCTCTTTCTGGCAAGGACTACACAGGGCCATGGGCACAGAACTGAAATTCAGCACAGCTTTTCATCCTCAAACTGATGGTCAATCAGAAAGGACCATCCAAACTCTTGAGGACATGCTTCGGGCGTGTGTGCTAGATCGCATAACAAGTTGGGATGACAGCTTACACCTCATAGAATTCACTTACAACAATAGCTGGCATTCTTCCATCCAGATGGCTCCCTTTGAAGCCTTGTATGGCCGGAAATGTCGTTCTCCGCTCTGTTGGGATGATAACGCCGACAAGATTCTCCTAGGCCCAGATCTAATAGAGCAAACTGCCTCCGAAGTCGCCCTCATCCGTCAAAGGATGTTGACCGCTCAAAGTCGACAGAAGTCTTATGCAGACCTGAAGAGACGAGACATAGAATTTGCTATAGGAGACAAATTTTTCGTCAAAGTATCTCCTTCAAAGGGCGTGTTCCGCTTCGGAAGGCGAGGCAAGCTTAACCCTCACTATGTAGGACCCTTCGAAGTCCTAGAAAGAGTCGACAACCTGGCCTATCGAGTTGCTTTACCACCTTCTGCTCACCCTGTGCACAATGTTTTCCATGTGTCACTCTTAAGGAAGTATGTGCCCGACGAATCCCACGTGATCAATTTCGACGATGTCGAGATCCAGTCGGATGGCACATACGAAGAGAGACCGATCAAGATTGTAGAGCACCGAATCAAGCAATTGCGCAACAAAGATGTACCTTTAGTCCGTGTACTCTGGTCCAAGGATGGCAACGAAGGTACAACTTAGGAAACCTGGGAAACCGAGCAAGACATGCAGAGGCGCTTCCCAGAGTTAATGTCTTCTTGAACACCACGAGTGTGATCCTTTTAAGGGGGTACTAGACCCCATAGAATCCTTGCAAGTCTTAAACTGTAATTGCTTTTGCCTCTACATCCTAGTACTGCCCTGTTTTCTCTAAGTTTCGGGGACGAAACTTAATTAAGGGGGTACTATTGTAATATCCGCAATATCCCAAGCATTTATAATATAATATTTTCAATTATTTTCTCTAAGTTAAAAAGAAGGATTTTTGATATCGAATTAATTTATCTTATTTTCTTTCGGAAGAGGCTAGTAATAAAAAAAGTCGAAATAGATGAAAATTTAATAAAATAACTTGAGGGGTATAGTTTAATAAAGTGAGGTAAATGAATATTAATAAAAATAATATCCTTTGGCAATTTAATTTATTCTAGGAAATAAATTACATAAGAACCTAGAAAACTAAATACAAGTTTTGCAAAAAGAATGCAAGAGCCGGGATTTGAACCCGAGATCTCTTGCACTCCAACCTCACACGCCCCTCACCAAATTCCGCTAGACCATTGTAATTTCTTGTTCACTTAACCCCAACCTTTTAATCTTATATCAAATAGGCTTTCTTCTTCCAATTTGAACATCAGACTAATGTCTGATTGATTTACGTTGATTTGAAAGTGTCCAATGCATGCTTCCTCCACCTCCTCTTTGCTTGCTTGACTCAACTTGTAGCATCACCTTTCATCACCATGGAAGAAGCACACCATTGCCCTATGCATGGCCTTCTTCTCCTCCTCCATTGGCCATCTTCCATTGCCATGGAGTGATGACACTCTCAAATTGTCTATATAAAGTCTCTCTCAAGCCTCACGCAAAGCTTTTGCTCTCTTCTCTAGCAAGAACATCCATCCTTTCTATCAATGGTGCCTTCTAATAAAAAAAATCAGCCTTCATTCAAACTAATTTCTCCATTAAAACACCACAAGAACACCACAATTTTTCCCTTCACCCTTCCCTTGGAGCTGCCGGCCGCCACCACCACTGCCGCCGGACCACCGTCGCCGCCTGGAGCCGCCGCCTAGAGCCGCCGCCGAGCCGCCGCCTGGAGCCGCCGCCTAGAGCCGCCGCCGAGCCGCCGCCTGGCCGGGCCACCCCCCTGCCGCCGGACCCTCCTCCTCTGTTTTCTCCTCCTGTGTTCTGTATTCAACAGAATACCAAAGTATAATTTCTATCCTCAAAAATTATATTATCCTTATGTATTTCTTTAATTAAAAGCCTTTTATAATTGTTAGAAATATATTTAGGAATTTATGGAATAAAAATATGAGAGGGAGATCTTGTTAGTTGGAAAAAGAACTAGAAACAATATATTTTTACCATAGTAACTTAAGCTAAATAAATATAAGTAGATATATTCATGATTTTATTACATGCATGCTATTACAAGATATAAATAGATGAAATAAAATTAATATAGTATGAAAAGTCCATATTTAGTATTATCTTACCTTAGATCAAAATAAAAAGTTGAGAAACATTATGCATGTCTTTTATACAAAAGAGGATATAATATTATGACCTTAGAAATCAAAAGATTGTGCAATAAAAATAATACCATCTTTATAAAGATTTTTAATAAAAGTTCAAGTAGAGAAAAGTCTTGCATGGCCTAAATTATATAAGATATAGAAATTATGAAGTTGAGGAAAATATAAGGAATTTAGTATAAATTATTCATGCAATATCAACTTAGCATGTCTTATGTATGAAGAGCATATGAAAAAGGTGTTAGTTATTATAAAAAAATATAATAAAATATTTTACTAACACATAAGTCTTGATTGTAAAATATGATAGAGATCAAGAGACTATAGTTTAACTTAGACCATGACTACATTAAAAGATACTAATATTAAATAAAATATTATTAGAATCTTATATAAGTATGTAGGATTATTAATGGGCTTCTAGTGTAGAGAATTATTAAAAGACCTAAGTTCAAGATTAAATGTATCAAGTATGATAATATAATAAACCTAGTATTTTATATAGCATAAAGTTGACTTGCTTGAAAAGAAATCAATTAAATATAGAAAAGATTCTATGTTATGAACTAAAATATCATAATATATATAAGCCTTATAATATAAAAAGGTTATAGAAATAGAATAAATAAGATTAATCTAAATTAGAAGTATTTTAGGCAAGTTACCTTATAAGGAAATGTAGAAACTTCTAATTTAGGAAATTTCCTTGTAAAAACAGTATATGCATGACAACTTTATTTAGAAAAGGATTATGTAGGTAAATAATTTTCTATTAAGAAAATATTATTAAAAAAGTATTTTAGATAAGGAAGTAAATATTATAAGGACCATCCAAGAATAAATAGGAAAATTAAAAGTAATAGTTTATTATCATAAATAGGTAAAAAGGATAATTTTTAATAATTATTTTTAAGAATTATTTTTAATAAAGATTTTTCGGAATAGTAAGGATATTACAAATCCCAAAATAATAATAAAGGAATATTATTATTATTTTAAGAAAAATAACTTTCTAAATTATTGTTATAATAATTTAGAATCTCTTTTTCTCTTATAAAATATTGTAAGAGATAATCCAAACCTTAGGAAGAAAATCATGATCTTAAGCCTTTCCGTAAATTTTCGAATCAATAGGTCGAAATCCTCGGTAGTGGTGGGAAATCGCATAAATTTCGACAAAGCTCGTTCGCTAGAACTCGTTACGCTAAGGCAAGTGGAATTTCCCCTTGTGCCCTTTTATATCCGTCTATATGATATTTTTCGATGTTGGGAACAATTTGTATGCTTAAATAAAAATGAATCTAGGAAATATTGATTGCTAGAAATAACGACAATTGTTAGCGTAGTATGCTTTATATTCCTTTGTTAGGATTATATATGCTAGTATGTTTGTTATCTTGATGGATTACAATCTCGCTCAGAGATTTACCTTGAATAAACTAGAAAGGGGTGCGGGTTAGCCGACACCTCTATATAACCTTACTAAGTCGTACGTCCATACGACTTTCGGGATCATGATCTCCATCCACTCCGATTATAAGGAGGGATTGTGCGGCACTCTAGCTAAGTGCCGGAGAATTGATGGTTCTCCTTCGGGTGGCTCGGAATATCCGTGTCCCACCACTCTCTATTAAAAATCATTAATAAAGTCGAATATTTTCGTCACTATATCAGATAAGTGCGAATGCACACTTAAGACACCAAAATCGGACCGGTCTCAAATGATCGATCCGGCTCTCGGTCCGCTCAAGGCGCGAGAGGTTTTCACTTGTATGATTTAATGAACGTTCCCAACATTCTTTCGAAATCCAAAAAGAAGTCTACAATCTAGTAGTTCTTCTATTGCATCACCGAGTTATCTTTGTCCAAAGATATACTCTACTTCGAATCTCAAAGCTCCACATCAACAAGTTTCATTATATAACCCATCGTAAACACAACCTTAATACCTCTTTCAATAGTATTTGAAAATTTCCAAAATACCCTCGGGAAGTTCCCTTCCCGCTTGCTTAGTCTCTTAGACTAATTCTTCTTTTCCGCATTTTTGCCTGGCATTCTATCGCCCCTCGCGAATTATGTCAGAATCTAGGAACCCCAGCAAGGCGTGAAGTGAAGTGAAGACGAAGGAAGAACAAGGATCTCAAGATGTGTCTTTCCATCATTTTTCTTTAGTTTTATTACGTTTCAAGGACAATCAGGTTTCGCATTTTAATTCTGGACAACTTTATGTTTGAACCAATGTAAGATGTTTTGTAAGAACTAAGTCTCCCTCGGGAGCACCTTTGCTAATTATGTAATATGTTTTATTCCGCATTTTAATTGTTCTATATCATTCTAAAAGCCTTGGGTGACTTTGGACGGTAAAGTCTGAGGTCACTGGCGGTAATACCCAATGTTGTAAAATAGGGGTGTTACAATTGTGGTATCAGAGCCAAACGTTTTTGTTTTAAAACCGAAAATTTTCGAAAACTAAGAACTTTCAAACCCTAACTTCTACTTCCGCTATTTAACACTTTCCTTTATAGAAAATTTCCTTCGTTACTCTCTTTTAGAAGACCTAGGATTACTAACTCTCTAAATTCAAAAATTTCTTAGCTAAGAAAGATATGAGTCCAAAAGATATTAGAAACCTCACATAACAAATACCTAGTTCTAGAACTTATCTTTTCTCAGAATCTTTCTATCTTTCAAAATAACTTGAAATAGTACGAAATTTTCAACGTGTAAATAACATAAGTGTTTCGTTATAAATTTCTACTTTCACAATAGAAAATTTGTTTAGTAAACCCGAGCTTGCACGTCCTAAAATCTTAGGTTCTCAATGAGAAAAACCTTAGGATACTTAAATAGGGCCAAGAAAATGAAAAAAAAAACAAAAAGTAAAGTTTGACTTGGTAAAATTTTCAAAAAAAAAAATCTTGATACCTTCACTACGTCTTCCTTCTGTAGAAACTAAGGAAGTTCTATACTAACGCCTGTTTCCTTTTCCTTCCTCAGAAAAACCATGGATAGCCCAAACAACCACTATGGAAACCATGTCAACGAAGCCAACTTCGGGATGCAAGCCCCGAACCCTTACTTTCCCTATCCTGACGCTGAGTATGAAGAATACCAACCCGGAGTTGACATGGAGGTTGATCTGATCGGGGAGCCGTGGGAGGAGTCGGAGGAAGATCCCGAGGAGGACCTCAACCTCCCTATCGGGCTCTCAGATGACGAGGCCGCTCCGGCTACACCGCCCCCATCACCAGCATACGAGCCCGAGGACTACCCCTCGGAGGACGAGGAAATGGCCCTGGGTTATGAACCCGAAGACTACGCTGATGAGGAGGATGAAGAGTTGGAGCCCGAGCACCAACTAGAAGGTATCGTCCCCGAACTCAACTTCGAGGACGGGGAAGAGGATGAGTTTGATGAGGAGGAGTTAGAGCTGCTATGGCAAGCACAGGCAGAATGGGACGCCATGAATGAGGCGTCGGAAGAAGAAGACGAGGATGGGGTGGTGATTGACCCAGAATCACCCCCACCGCCATCGCCCCCAGCGAGCCCCGAGTTGGAGTACGTTCCCCCAGCTCCTATGCCCCCTATGATCGAGGTTCCGAGGGTCATGCCGAGAGTGGAGGTCGACTCACCTCCAAGAGTGCCCGAGCCTGTGGGGCCCATGCCCCCAATGATGGACTTCTGGTGCCATGAAGATGACATGCTACTTCGGCAACTCCAGATTGGGTCCAGCAGCGGCAACTACTCAGCGGAGAGATTTTGTGGGCCGCTCTCACTCCGCGAGCAGGCAATGCAAGCCCCCAGGGATGTGCAGATGGAGGGCTTTGTCACATGGATGGAGGGAGAGTCCTCCAATCGCCGAGCTCGACCACCCTTGGTCAACGCCCCGCCACCGCCAGGCGCCGCACCCTCCAGAAGTCGGAGGGTGAACGTGGACCTACTTCAGAGCCACAGAGAGGAGTGGGTTCGAGAGAGATAGATGGATCAAGCACAGAGGCTGCAGTACAGGATTTGCATCGCAGAGTCCCAAGCCCGCGAGAACCGTCGTAGCCGCAGAATCGAGCAAGCTAACCTTCTTCTTACCAATGACACGGGGGTCATTGATGACACCCTTTTCGAGGACGGGTTCCTCGACACTTACACCGACCTCATCTAGATCTTTAGCTTTGTACTCTTTCATTTTCAGAAGTGAGCCTAGACCACTTCTTTCGACTTCATTTTGTACTTAGGAAGTCGACTCGGATTAGCTTTCTTTCCTGTGTTAAGAACGGCTTAAGTTATGAAGGCCCTTGTATTTTCTTTATGAAACTAGTAATGAAGTTACCCTTTCGCGATTATTAGCACTTGCGTATTCAATCTTACAGATATTATTGTCTTAACGATTAAAAACAAACCCAAAACCTTCAGATGGTCAACACAAGAGCCACCAATCGTAGTTCAACTGTGCCTCGAGAAGGCAATGATGATAGCGAGTCCGAAGCTCGAAGAGAGACACGTGTAAACCCGCCTCCTGCACCAGCTGCTCCAATTATGTTCAACGCAGAAACTGTAGGTGCACTACGCACTCTCGTACAACAGCTAATACGAGAGGAAATTCCTGCTACGGTCCCTAAACCCGTGGACCCCGAAGCACCTAAAGAAGTGCAAGAAGAAGTTAGTCAAACAGCAGAGGTGGTTCCCGTGAAGCAAAATCTGGTCAGCTTCACTGAGGGAATCAAGGCTTTCAACGCCATGAAGCCTGATTCGTATGACGGAACCGGGGATCCGTCAAGAGTGCAGTACTGGTTTTCTCACATGGAGCGGCTCTTACGCAACATACCATGCTCAGAAGCGGACAAGGTGCACATGGCTGCACTAAAATTAAAAGATGAAGCAGGCGAGTGGTGGGAAAGTTCCAGTCTATCCAGCCGCTCAGAAGAGTTCGGAGAGTTTACACATAATATTTTTTGAGCCGATCGATGTTCCATGTTTTGCTCAGGGTACGTCCCTCGCTGTCTTTGAGCTTGAAAGCTCCGGGCGTGACCTCCTCCTCGAGGAGGTATGGCCCCTCCCAATTGGGGTCCAGCTTGGCACCTTCGGTACGCCTCAAGACGAGGCTAACCGTGGCCAAGCACCGGGGTCTAACCTTCTTGTCGTGATACACCGCTACGCGCCGTTTGTATTCTCTGGAGCGCAGGTCAGCCACCTCGCGCAATTCGTCCCTAAACAACAGCTCGACCCTGAGGTTGGCCTCATTCTCTTTTTCATCGAAATCAAAAACTCTCGCCCAAGGGACCAAGGTCTCCACTGGGACTAGCGCTTCCGCTCCATAAGTCAGAGCGAAAGGTGTTTCTCCCGTTGTGCGTCGCGCGGTGGTGCGATATGTCCATAGGACGAGTGGGAGAAGCTCCGCCCAGCGACCCTGCGCCATGCCAGGCGCTTCTTTAGATCGGACAAGATGCGAGCATTGACGTTCTCCACTTGGTCGTTGGACTGGGGGTGGGCCACAGAGGAGAACTTGAGGGTTATGCCCAGGTCAGAGCAGAAAGTCCGAGTCTCCTCGCAGTCGAATTGGGGGCCATGGTCAGTCATGATGGTCATGGGAATGCCAAAGCGGCAAACGAGGTTCTTCCATAGGAAGTCGCAAACCTTTGTCCCAGTGATCTTTGCCAGTGCTTACGCCTCAACCCACTTCGTGAAATAATCGACGATGACCAAGATGTACCGCACCTTGCCAACAACCTTGGGGAAGGGGTCGAGGATAATCATTCCCCACATCGCGAAGGGGCACGGTGCATGGATGGAGCGAAGATGCGAGGTCGGGGCGTGCTGGATGTTACCGTGCTTCTGACACCCGTCACATCTCTGGACATAGGCCCTCGCGTCCTGTCTGAGGGTGGGCCAAAAGTATCCCAAATGGGTGATTTTATGTGATAGGGCTCGCCACCCTGGGTGGCCTCGTGTGCCTCATAGAGGATATGCTCCGTAGACTTGGTCGGCACACACAACAAGTTGGGATCCGCATAGCCTCGGCGATAGAGCCGGCCGCCGATGACGCAATAGCGTGCCGCCTGCATTTTCAACTTTCGGGCCTCCACAGGGTCCTCTGGGAGGACGCCGCTTTCAACGTATCGTGTGCTCGGGATCCTCCAGTCCCCAGTGGCAACGGAGAGAACCTCGCTGGTTACACCCCGCGAGAGTTTTCTTTCTACCATCACGCGATTCCCTACCTCCAAGGGGAGGGCAAAGCCTAACCTCGCGAGAGCATCCGCCTTCGTGTTCGAGATTCGTGGGATGGACTCTACCGCAAAGGTTTCTAGGCACGACACCAAGGCCTTAACTTTCTCTCGATACGCATGCAGGAACCCCGTCTGAGTGTCGTATTGCCCGTTGAGCTGACGCGCAACCATCTCGGAGTCGGTGTAGACCCTGATTTTGCGGGCTCCATGATAGGCCAAATCCTACCCTGCAAGTGTACGGGATCGGTTGTAATACCAAGGTGTCGAACTCTAGGACTATGTAGTATTAATTGTATTCAAAATAGTAGACTAAGCCGTAAAATAAGAAAAGATTGAATTGTGATTTTTGCTATGAAACTAACTTATGACAAGTAAAAAAGTAAATATATGAGAAATCAATGAGAGAAAGGCTTCTAAGATCAAGGATCACCACAATAATGCTTCGGTAGACTATAAAAGATGATTGCACATCCTTAATTATGACTTTCTTTGAAGGCAATTGTCTAATCTATCCGCTAAATTCTTTCGAATGTTAACAAACGTATCTAAAATCAATTAAACATCCACTTTCGTGACTTGCAAATTAAAATCTAGACCTTTAAGCACTTAGAATTTAAGATTAAATTGAATCAACATCCCCTTTCGCGACTTGCTAACTCAACCCAACCTTAATATTTCTATGACAATTGTTATTCCACAAGAGAATTCAAAATACTTTCATAATAGAGAAAACTCAGGTTCATATCCTAGGGTTCCAACAGGAAAAGGTACCTTTCAGTCTCAATTCCCTATCTGACTACTTATCAAAGTTTTCACCTTTTCAGTCTCAAACTTTGGCAAGTTCCCATTCAAATAAATTACTAGGGCATAAAGCATCTAGGATTGAATCAAACAAAGCTTCAAACAATAGATTGTGCAATTTAATAGATTAGTCTACCTACACATCATTGGGTTCACCCCAATCTTAGAATTTAGGGTTTAGTTAGACATGGAAAGAGAAGAAATTAATTCAATAACGAGTGGAAACATACCGGATTGAAGAAACAAATAAACTTGATTAATATCCAGCAAATCCCAACTCAAAATCAAAACAAAGTCTTCAATTTTCCAACAAATCTCTCTAAATTTGTCTCTCAAGCAATAAAAACTAGGTTAAAAGTTCGACCCCTAACTACATAACAAAAGAGGGTATTTATACTAAGTATAGGGTGGAAAAGGCGGCCCAAAACCCGAGCTAAAGGGGCGCATGATCCACGGCGCGTGTCGTGCGCCATAAGCGCACGACCGTACAAAGCAATGCACGACCCACGCCGGCGCACGACCAGGTGCACGACCATGCCTACGGGACGCACGACCGTTGCCTTGGCAGCGCATGGGCATGGCTGGCGCACGGGGGAATGCACGATCGTGCGTTGTGGCGCATGATCCATGCCTTAGATGGCGCACGGGCTTAGGCATTGCACGGGATTGGCCTTGGCAGCGCACGGGCTTGGCTTGAGAGGCGCACGATCGTGCACTTGGCACGCACGGGCGACGTCTTTCTCTGAACCAAACCGCACGATTGTGCGCCTATGGTGCACGATCCGAAGAATTTTCAATCACCGCATGCACGACCGTGCCCTTAGGTGCACGACCTTGGCCTTGCTCGTGGACTTCCTTCTTTTTGGCTCTTGAATCGATCTTTTTCGGTCTCGTTGCCTCCTAGACCGAAGTCTTGATTCCGCCATGTAACCAGACGCGTTCCAATGAAGCTCAAACTTCTCCAAAGTACCTAAAAAGCATACAAATACGTGTGTAGACATCTATAACGGAAACTAAACTAAAAGTACTAGAAAAAACAAGACTAATGCATGAAAACATAAAAACTAAGGTCCTAAATGCATGTCCTAATATGCTCTAAAATACAAGTTATCAAACTCCCCCAAACTTGAACCTTGCTTGTCCTCAAGCAAGAAATAAACTCAACACTCCACTAGACAATGCAATTCAAGTATCCACCTCAAATGAAGTTAAGCATTAATCAATAAACTTGTAGTTCACAAATTGAAATCATTGCACATGCTTTAGAAAATCAAAAAGACCAAGAGAATGCATCCATTCTAGACCTCACTAGGAGAATGTGTTTGTCTCTCTCACTCAAGTGTTTAGGGTATTTTGTTTCGCTCAATTCTCAACTAAGACCGCTAAACTACCATATGCTTGCATTAGTGTTCTAAATCCCCACCGCTATGGACATTGCATACAACAAAAATCAAGAGGTCTTTTAACGGGTTGTCATGTGGCCAAGGTGAGAAGATTAAGGCATGGAATATATTTGGCTATGTGGTGCTAAATCTGGAAAATAGAAATTAAGCTTCATCATCACCAACAAACCTTTTTTGCTCACTTTCTTTCCAAACCTTTATTCACTTCAACTTCTTTCTTTTCCTTCTCACACTTCTTTTGAAATTTCTTTCAACCCATTCTTTTCATGGTTTTTGAGACTTCTTTTTCACATGCAATTTTATTATCAAGCTCAAACCATTCTTCATTCTCAACCTTTATTCCCTTTACTTCACATTTTTTCCTTTCTTTCAACTCATCCACCATTCTCATTCTTCTTCTTAACTCCCCAACTCACCAAAACTTCACAACATAAATCCAGCAAAAATTCCTATTCTCCAGAAGGGTCAGGCTAATTAGGCTCGGATTTAATTTTGTGGAGCTCAAAAAGATAGACTATCAAGGCTAACAGGGACTTCAAAAAGAAGGATTAATATGCAGGGTGGCTAGGGAAATATAGGCTAATGAAAAATAATGCCTCCATCACTTTAATGTCATATGCAAGACTCGTGTAAGCAGCCTCAAAATAGATATCTAAACGCAAGTTCTAGAGTAGCAAGTCATAGTGAGACACTCAAGAAATAATAGAGAGGACAATTAGTCCTAGAAAGGCTAAAAATATGATCTCACAAGGCTAAACATGTATAGAACTTCAGCATAATCTCAAATCTCAAAAGATAACATGTACTCATTCAATTACATGCAAAACATACAAATCCACAATCATGCTAATATGTAGAGGTTTCAACAATTCAAGCATGTCATGGGTTTTAGAGTTATGCAAAGAATAATTAAGGACAAGGGGTTTTCCATTAAAAGGGATTCAATAACACCTAAAATGCATGGTTTTTTTATTTTTTTGATATTTTTCTGAATTTTCTTTTCTTTTTTTTCTTTATGCAAAGACAAATGCAAAAAATTTAAACATGAAAATGCAACCTCGCATGAAACTATATGCAATTCTAAACAATATGAAACACGTTTCCCTCCCCCAAACTTAAAATCTACATTATCCCCAATATAGAGAATAAAAGAGAGAGAAGAAAACACTAACCTTGGGTTGCCTCCCAAGCAGCGCTTGTTTAAGGTCATTAGCTTCACCTTCCATCTTCTTTTAAGCACTCGGGTCAGGAGGGTCTTTGGTACCCACCCGAACCGGATTAGGATCAACCATAAGCTTCAGTGTATGCCTTTGTACTTTGAATTTTCCCGAGTTTTTATGCCAAAGCTCAGCTCCACCTCCATGTAAAACTCGAGTCACTACATATGGCCCAGACCATTTTGTTCCTTTTCTCCCTGGAAACATATTAGATCTTTCATGGAATAGCATCACTTTGTCTCCAATCTTGACCTCAATTTTTGCTCGATCCTTCTTCTTTTTGTTTGGAACTCTACCCTTCATCTCCTTACCACCATCACCAACTATAGGACTTGTAACCTCTACAACTTGTTGAAAAGGTTGAGCAACATCACCAAGTATCTAGCTCTCCTTTCTCCACCTGGTACTCAATAGCGGGTACACCAAGCTCCATTGGGTCCTTAAAGACCACAGACATTAAAGATCCATGAACTTCCCTGTCTATGACATCTAACCTGCCATCACTGTTCTGAAAAACGGGCTAGGCGGCCGCCTAGGCGCTGGGCGGTGGTGCACCATCCCAATTTTGCCCTAGGCGGTGTTCTGGGAGGCTAGGCGGGCTGGGCGGGCGTGTAGGCGGGTTGGGCGGGCGCCTAGGCAGGCTGGGCGGGTTAGGCGGGTTGGGCGGCCTTCTTGGTAGCTTGGGCGGAGTCTAAGAAGGCTCTAGGCTTGAATTTATACAGAGACATTATAATAGCATTATTCTTTATTTATATATTCTTACCAATTACAAATAATAATCCTATATGAAAAAAATTATACCATTCCGCCTAATCCGCCCATATCCCACCTAGGCCCCCGCCTAGCCGTCTAGGCGCTAGGCCCCAGCCCACCGCCTAGCCTCCACCTAGCGTTTTTCAAAACACTTCCTGCCATCATCATCCTCACAAGGAAATTGTTTAATAGCTTTTGAAAAACTAAACTCAATTTTCTTATCACCAATTGTGAAAGAGAGGGCCCCTGCTTAACATCAATCATGGTACTTGCAATAGCTAAAAAGGGTCTTCCCAAAATGACTGGGACAGGCATATCAACATCAATATCTAATACAATAAAATCCACAGGAATAAAAAACTTACCTATACGAATAGGTACATCCTCAATGATTCCTATGGGGCAAACCGATGATCTATGCGCCATATAAAGTGTCATCCCTATAGGTCTAGGCTTTCCCAAATCCAATTCTTTGCAGATGGATAAGGGAATAATACTAACACTAGCTCCAAGATCATATAAAGCATCATAAGTAGTATTTCCAAAGACAATAGGGTCAGAAAAGTTACCTGGATCTCCAAGTTTTGGAGGGAGCTTGTTTTGGATAAGAGCATTGCACTCCTTGCTTAAAGAAACGGATTGGCATTGATCAATCTTCCTCTTGTTGGATAGGATCTCTTTCAGGAACTTCACATAAGAGGGCATTTGTTTCAAGGCATCCGTGAAAGGAATGTTGATGCAGAGCTTCTTCAACATATCCACAAATTTTCTAAATTGTGGATCCAATTGAGCTTCAGCTCTTCTTTGAGGGAATGGTAGAGGCGGCTTGTATGGTGGTGGAGGAACATATGGAGGTTCCTTCTCATGTTCTTTTGGCTTTTCAGGAACCTCTTTCTAGCTCATTCTCCTTCACCTTCTGAGTCATTGGTGGAGTCTCAAGCACTCTTCCACTTCTTAGAGATATATCATTCACTTGGCCTTTTGGGTTAGCTTTAGGTTGACCAGGCAATTGACCACTCGGTCTTGGAGCATTCAAGGCTTCTTGATCCAATTGTTGCTGAAACAACTTTTGCTGCTTTTTCATCTCTTGTAGCTCTGAGATCACCTGTTGTTGAAAGGACTTGCTTGCCTTTTGACCCGCCAAAAGTTGCTCAAGTAGAAGCTCCATAGTTGATTGTTGAGGTTGTGACACAAGATGAGCAATTTGTGGTTGAGGAGCTTTTGGTTGAAACCCAGGTGGTTGTCTTTGTTGTGCTTGACTATTTCCATAGGAGAAGTTTGGGTGATTCCTCCAACCGGGGTTGTGGGTATTGGAGTATGGGTCATTCCTTGCATCCCGATTGTAGTTATTCATGTAGTTGACTTCTCCTACCTGTGGCTCACGTTCAGAAGCATACAAATGACAAGCTGATATTGTGTGATCACGTGCTCCACAAAACTGGCAATTTACCACTGAGCTTGATGGTGTAGAACCAATGGGCTTTCCTGCTGCTGCAGCTGTTTCCATCTGTTTTACCTTCTGAGTAAGAAAATCAACCCGAGCCCTCAATTGAGTATTGGCATCAACTTCATACATCCCAGAGGCTTTCTTGGCACTAGATGTGGAACGAACATTAGAATAGTTGTGGGAGTGCAATGCAGTTCTTTCAATCAAATCCCATGCATCGTCTGTTTGCATATTAGACAAGCCACCTCCATATGAGGCGTCAATTAGCAGACGAGTTGCACCGTCAATTGCATTGTAGAAGATATCAAGAAGTGCCACCTTAGATTTCCCATGATGAGGGCACAACACAAGAAGCTCCTTGAATCTCTCCCAAGCTTCAAAGTAAGACTCTCCATCTTTCATTTTGAAATTACTAATTTGCTGCCTCATTTCAGAAGTCTTCTTAGGTGGGAATTATTTGTTCAAGAAGGCTAAGGCTAATTCATTCCATGTTCTAATGGAGTTCTGAGGAAGAGTCTTGAACCATGTCTTGGCCTTGTCCCTTAAAGAGAATGAGAAGGCTCTCATCCTGAGTGCGTCATCTGGGACCTCATGGATTTTGACAGTTTCCATGAGCTCAATAAAAGTAGTGAGATGCTGATGAGGATTTTCAGTTGGAAGACCTCCAAATTGATTTTGTTGGACCATGTTGATCAAGGAGGGCTTCAATTCAAAGTAACGAGCTTGCACCTCAAGATAGACAACACCAAAAATAGGCCCATGTTGAGCAGGCCTCATTTATTCAGCAAGAGTCTGTGGGTGTTGTTCTTCCTCTTGGTGCGCTTGGTTTTGTTCCAACTCAGCCACTCGATTGTTGGCAGCCACTATTTGGGCTTGTAGATCAGCAACATAGGCTCTATGCAAAGCCTCGACTTCTTGGTTTTGATCACCCATAGGTTGGATTGCACGTTGCTCTCTTAGTCTTTTGTGATAAGTACGCTCAATTTCAAGATCAAAATTGTTGAGTGGATGAGCGTTTAGAGCTCTTCGCATGAACTAGAGAACAATCTGAAAACACAAACAAAAAGAAACAAAATTAAAAAGAAAAACAGACCTAATCTACCGGTTGTGAGAAACAACCAATACTAACTATAGTCCCCGGCAACGGCGCCAAAAACTTGATAGGCCAAATCCTACCCCGCAAGTGTACGGGATCGGTTGTAATACCAAGGTGTGGAACTCTAGGACTATGTAGTATTAATTGTATTCAAAACAGTAGACTAAGCCGTAAAATAAGAAAAGATTGAATTGTGATTTTTGCTATGAAACTAACTTATGATGAGTAAACAAGTAAATATATGAGAAATCAATGAGAGAAAGGCTTCTAAGATCAAGGATCACCACAATAATGCTTCGGTAGACTATAAAAGATGATTGCACAACCTTAATTATGACTTTCTTTGAAGGCAATTGTCTAATGTATCCGCTAAATTCTTTCGAATGTTAACAAACGTATCCAAACTCAATTAAACATCCACTTTCGGGACTTGCAAATTAAAATCTAGACCTTTAAGCACTTAGAATTTAATATTAAATTGAATCAACATCCGCTTTCGCAACTTGCAAACTCAACCCAACCTTAAGATTTCAATGACAATTGTTATTCCACACGAGAATTCAAAATACTTTCATAATAGAGAAAACTCAGGTTCATATCCTAGGGTTCCAACAGGAAAAGGTACCTTTTAGTCTCAATTCCATATCTGACTACTTATCAAAGTTTTCACCTTTTAGTCTCAAACTTTGGCAAGTTCCCATTCATATAAATTACTAGGGCATAAAGCATCTAGGATTGAATCAAACAAAGTTTCAAACAATAGATTGTGCAATTTAATAGATTAGTCTACCTACACATCATTGGGTTCACCCCAATCTTAGAATTTGGGGTTTAGCTAGACATGGAAAGAGAAGAAATTAATTCAATAACGAGAGGAAACATACCGGATTGAAGAAACAAATAAACTTGATGAATATCCAGCAAATCCCAACTCAAAATCAAAACAAACTCTTCAATTCTCCAACAAATCTCTCTATATTTGTCTCTCAAGCAATAAAAACTAGGTTAAAAGTTCGACCCCTAACTACATAACAAAAGAGGGTATTTATACTAAGTATAGGGTGGAAAAGGCGGCCCAAAACTCGAGCTAAAGGGGCGCATGATCCACGGCGCGTGTCGTGCGCCATAATGCACGACTGTACAAAGGAATGCACGACCCACGCCGGCGCACGACCAGGTGCACGACCCATGCCTACGGGACGCACGACCGTTGCCTTGGCAGCGCATGGGCGTGGCTGGCGCACGGGGGAACGCACGATCGTGCGTTGTGGCGCACGATCCGTTCCTTAGATGGCGCACGGGCTTGGGCATTGCACGGGATTGGCCTTCGAAGCGCACGGGCTTGGCTTGAGAGGCGCACGATCGTGCACTTGGCACGCACGGGCGAAGCCTTTCTCTGAACCAAACCGCACGATTGTGCGCCTATGGTGCACGATCCAAAGAATTGTCAATCACCGCCTGCACGACAGTGCCCTTAGGTGCACGACCTTGGCCTTGCTTGTGTGCTTCCTTCTTTTCGGCTCTTGAATCGATCTTTTCCGGTCCCGTTGCCTCCTAGACCGAAGTCTTGATTCCTCCATGTAACCAGACGCGTTCCAATGAAGCTCAAACTTCTCCAAAGTACCTGAAAAGCATACAAATACGCGTGTAGACATCTATAACGGAAACTAAACTAAAAGTACTAGAAAACACAAGACTAATGCATGAAAACATAAAAACTAAGGTCCTAAATGCATGTCCTAATATGCTCTAAAATGCAAGTTATCACTCCACTGAGGAGCGCTATCTCTATCCCGGCGATCATGGCCTCATACTCGGCCTCGTTGTTGGTGGAATCGAAGGCGAAGTTAAGGGCGTACTCAGTCTCGATCGAGGGACCGGCGAGGAAGACGCCAGCCCCGCCACCGGCATCACATCGTGAACCATCAACGAATACCTTCCACTCCTCCGAGCTTGCATTAGTTTCGGGGAAGGTGACCTCCACCATGAAGTCAGCGAGGGCTTGTCCCTTCATTACGGTCCTAGGGAGGTAGCTAATGTCGAACTCAGAGAGCTCGACTGCCCACTTCGTCATTTGCCCGGAGAGGGCGGGCTGGTGGAGGATTTGTCGAAATGGGAGGTCAGAGAGGACCTGAATGGGATGCACGTGGAAGTAGGGGCGCAGGCGCCTGGCGGCGGTCACGACAGCCATTGCCATCTTCTCCGTCGGGGAGTATCGTTGCTCTGTAGGCTGGAGCACGCGACTTGTGAAGTAGATTGGGTGCGTGGCTTTTCTTGTTAGCACCGCGCTGACCGTCTCCGGGCTTACCGCCACATACAACTGCAAGTCCTCGCCTGCCATTGGAGGTGACAACGTAGGGAGCTTTGATAGGAAGGCTTTTAACTCGGAGAAAGCGAGTTCTAGCCCCTCGTCCCAAACAAACTTGTTGTTCTTCTTGAGGGCAGCAAAAAAGGGCAGAGACTTGTCCGCCAAGCGGGAGCAAAACCTCCCTAGGTAGTTCACGGCGTCGTTGAGCCGTTGTACCTCGGTGCGGGATCGTGGTGACCTCATTGAGAGGATTGATTCGACCTTGGCGGGTTTAACGTCGATCCTACGCTTGCTGATCATGAAGCCGAGGAACTTCCCCGATGACACGCCGAACACGCACTTCTCGGGGTTCAGGCTGAGACGATTGTGCCTGAGGGTCACGAAGACCTCGTGGAGATCGGTCAGATGCTCTTTGGGGCTTTTGCTCCGCACCACAATATCGTCGACGTAGGCCGACACGTTTCTCCCAAAATGGTTTTTGAAGACCCGGTCAACGAGACGCTGGAAGGTTGCCCTTGCGTTTTTAAGGCCGAAGGGTGTGACCTTATAGTAGTACGTACCCCGCTGCGTGATGAAGGACGTCTCCTTATCGTCACACGGACTCATCGAGATCTGATTGTATCCTAAGTACGAGTCGAGGAAACTCAAGACCCCGTGCCCCGCGGTTGAATCAACTAGTTCGTCGATCGAGGGCAGGGGGTAGCTGTCTTTGGGGCACGCTTTGTTGAGGTCTATGAAGTCCACGCACATCCGCCACTTGCCGCTGGCCTTTTTGACCAGCACGACGTTGGACAACCATTTCGGGTATTGGAACTCGCGAATAAACCCCGCGGCCAGCAGCTTAGCCACCTCTTCATTCGCGGCGTTTGCCCTTTCCTCATTCATCTTCCTCCGTCGTTGCACAACATGGAGAGTGGTAAAGTCGACGTTCAAAGAGTGGTTGGCCACGGTGCGCGGGATGCCGTAGAGGTCCTTGGAGGTCCAGGCGAACGCATCACGGAATCTGGACAGCAGGGCCTCCAGCGACTCCGCCGATTTCCCGGAGAGACACTCTCCCAAGTAGATCTTCTCGAACTCATTCCCGAAGGGGGTAGCCACCCTTCTTTCCGCCTCGGGGATGAGGACCGGGAAGTTTCGGACTTCGAGGTCGTCCTCGCCGGGGGACTCCACCATGAACACCGGGCATTTTTGTTTTGCCGAGGTTACATAGCAAACGCGACCCTCCTTCTGGTTGCCCTTTACCTCTGCAACCCCGCCGTCAACGGGGAATTTCATCTTCATGTGATAGATGGAGACTACCGCCTGGAATTTCGTCAGGGATACCCTCCCGATGATTGCATTCCATACCGAAGGCAGGTGTATCACCGTGAAATCCACCAGCTCGGTCCTCCTTGTGGAGCCGGTGCCTAACGTCATCCAAAGGTCTATGAGACCTGCCACGTCGACCTCGTCTCTCGAGAAGGAGGTGAGCTTCCCAGCGTAGGGCTTCAAGGATGTTTCGGAGATGCCCAACTACTCGAATGCGCCGTAGTACATGATGTCCACGGAGGATCCCGTGTCCAGCAGCACTCGCTTCACCATTTTCGAGCCCACTTGAGCGTGCACCACCAAGGGGTCAGAGTGCGGCATGTGGAGTCCCTCGGCATCTTCGGAGGTGAAGGCCAAGCCTACGTGAGACTGCGAGGTCTGGGCGACGCTAAATACCGAGGGCTCATGATGGCTTGCCCTCGCGTACCTCTTTCTTTCTGACTGGCTTGATCCAGCCAGCGATGGTCCACCCGAGATTGTATGGATATACCCATCGGTTGTTCTTGTCTGCCCAGACCGTGCCTGCTTCGCGGGAGCCTGCTGCTCTATGTTATTGGCCTGAGCTTAACTCAGGCCTCGTGGTACGGTGTTGGCGCCTAACGCGGGGTTGGCACGTCCCTTTTCGTTTGGGTTGTACAAAGGGCCGCCCTTGACCCTATAGCCTCGTTGCTTTCTACCGAAGCAGTTCCAATTGCCACCGCGGTTGTTGTTGCGGTTGGCGTCGTTCCCGTTGTTATTGTTGTTGTTGCTTCTATTGTTGTTGTTGTTGTTGTTGACGGGGTTTTGGGCCTGCGTTACATACGCACCCCCCACGGGTGGTGCGGCCACCTTCGCCTTTCCTTTAGCCTCGGCGACGATTTCCTTGTCGGTCTTCGGTCGCGAGCTCTGGTTTGCGGCATCCTCGGCATACACCTGGGACGTGATCCGGGCGCACAGGTTGTCGTACGTCATTGGGCATTTCAAGAAAATGTAAGTCTTGAATGGCCCCGGACACAGGTTTCCCATGAGGGTATCTCGTACCGATGATTCGTCGATGTGTGCGATCTCCGCTACTGCGATGGTGAACCTCGTGAAGAAGGTGCCCAACAACTCACCTTCTCCCTGCTCAATACCGCGGAGATCCCGCATGTTCTTCTTGCGCTTCCTTGAGCCCCTGAAGTGTGTGACAAAGGATTCACACAGCTGAGCGAATAAATTGAGGCTTATGAACCACGTCATCGCGGCCTTGTTCAGGGTGGTGGGGAAGATGCGGCAAAATATGGCGTCATTGTAGGAGTTGACATTCATTTGGACAGCAAAGTGCTTCACGTGCTCCTCTGGGTCAGCCGTGCCGTCGTAGATCCCCATTTGTGGCCAAAGGAAACCTTTGGGCATAGGCGCCTCCTGAATCTCGTCCACGAAGGAGGAACGGCATCCGGCCTCAATGGGTTGACGTCGCGACCTCGATTTGAGGGAGCGCTTCGGCGTCGTTGGCCTTGATTTGAGGGGATGCATAATACTCCCCGTCGTTTTGGACAACTTCGTGTCCTGCATTCTCGAACGTCTTGAGCGGGACTACGAGATCTGCATGGGATCCCGGGGAGGCCTCTCTGTCATTGAGCCGTTGGTGGAAGTCTCGTGTCCTGGCACATGCCCAGGGACGTACGCAGGTACATACTCGAAGTGGGGTTGCCCCTGGGGGGAACACGGACGTATGAAGGGGCAAAACCCTACTGGTACTATCCATAGCCCGGGTAGGGATATGGGTTCGGGGGTGCACCACCCGACTCATACCCCTGGAACGGGTAGGGGTTTTATGAGGCGGTGTACGTCCAACCCGGAGGGACCACAAACGGATAACCTGGAGGTCCCATGCCCATCCATTGCGTGGTTTCGGGCATGTTATCGGGGTGTTGGGGGAAGAAATTGTTTGGGCAAGCCATTTTGAGGGGATCAAAGCCAAGGTTTGCACAAATCGAGAAATTGCTTAGGATGAAGAGGTTCCCACAGACGGCGCTAGTGATGAAACCCGAAATAAAACGTCGCTAGAAGACAAGAAACGAGATTCTATTATTCGATTGTGCAAACACTTGCTCTTTATTTATTGTTTTCTTACAGTGAGGTTACAAGAAAACGAGGTTTACGACTTAGACCTCCTAAGAGTATTTGAAAGAGTACAAACCATGTTTTCTCCCAAATGTTGAATGACCTTGAGCACCACTCGAGGAGCCTCATTGTCTAGCACCTTAAGCGCGGTCAAGATCCGAGGATTGCCCTCATCAGATCTCATGTCGACGACAACATCGATGATCTGCCAAACCATTCCGTAAGCGCCATTACTTGCTCCTTTTTCTCGAGTAATTAAGGAAGCCGAAGACAGGAACGTCGAGGAAATAACGTAATCAATGGCACAGTTGAGGAGGTAGCCGTGGGAAGGAGGGCGAGAGTAGGTGGAAGGTCTATTGAAGGAAATGAATGGGTTTGGAGACAAACATCGACGTGTATATCGGAGGAGGGGTAACGCCCTTCGAACGCCATTACTTTGCCTCCTAACCACGTTGCAGAATTGGGCGAGACGAAAGATCGGCGCGATATGTTAGGGTTGATCTATGGGTGAAAGAGTATTATAAAGTGTTCATTAGCGGTTTTTACCCCCAAAAAAGTTCACAGATCACAATGATAAAAATACATGATTGTTGTACTTTACCCCCAAAATTTTTAACCTTCAAACTTTTTTAATTGGGAAATGCTATTCATCTCATCACACCATATTACTAACCTTCACACTATTAAATTACATTAATACCCTTTTTATTAAATAAGAAATATAAGTAATATCTTTGTTAGGATATTTGGTAAACATATAATATGAAAAATTAAAAAGATAATATAGTAGGATTTTTTGTTAGGATTTTCAATCCATATACATAGATACTTTGTATTTGTTTCCAAAAACAATCTTTCAAACACCAAATTTAAGGAAAGAGTACACTCCGTATATTAATATCTTCAACCACCATTATTGAAAAACCTTAGATAAGTAACGATGTCCTCCGATTTAGTTGTTTTTGAAGCTTGGAAATAACTTCTTGGAAAGTTCATCCTCCGTTTTCGTGAGCGCTCATTCGACTAAATCATTAATTTGAACATTAGAAATAATTCCAATATTAAATATGATTTATGTAAAATCACACTACAGTTGTTTTCTTCTCGTTTAACAGAGAGACACTTTAACACCGGATAGTTAACTATACAAGCTAAGAAAGGAGGGCAAAATGCAAAAAAAAAAAAAATCCTAAAATTGATATGAGAAGTAGCAACCTAGAAAACAAGGGTAAATATTATATTAAATCATATATAATAATATTATATATTTTTCTAAAGATTTGTTTTGAAGGTAAATTATGTTATGATTTTTTAATGGAATTTCTCTTAATATTTACTTGTAACTTTGTAAGGTATCGAATCATATGCATATGGCTTTTATCTTGAAAATTGTTATATACCGTTAGATTTTATTGATCGGATGGTTATATGTAAGCGCATTTAATTTAACTTTTGTTCTTTAGGGCCGGTTTGGTCTTTTCGCATCCTAGCATCATCTTCCTCAATTGTTCTTCGCCGCTCCGCTCAACACACTTCTATCCACTCCTATACTTTGATTGATTGTTTTTTTGTTAATATTGTTGTAATCTATCATTCTAGACATTAAATTTCGATTTCTCTTACATATATGGATTCAAATTTGGGTATAATTTGAGTTGATTTCAGTTTGTACTTGGTTGAAAGCATATTGATGGATGGTTAATTTCCAACGTTCCTAAAATCAGAGTAATGATGAACTAACTGAAAATTAAGTTCAATTGTAGTTGAATCCTCCATTATCGAGTTTACGACTTCTTTAATTATATATGTATGATTTTTGAATATGCTTTGAACATGTTTGATGAAATGCCTAAGAGAACACAAATAACAAACACTTATTTGATTATGTATGTTTGAATCCTTCATTATTGGCCTTTCTTCTTTCTAGCTTTATGTTTTGTGATGAATCGTTAGGCTTCGAATGAAAGCCAAGGCTGAGACGCTACAACTTAAGGCTTGAATGATAATTACTTCTGAACTGAATAGGATTTTATATGAACATAGTATGATTTGTATGAACATCATGGGTTTTTGTATGAACATTATAATATTACTTTATGAACATATCGTTTTTTGTTTAATAAAGTCCCGCATTTCTCCTTTGTTGCTAGTTGTTCATCAATATTAGTAAATGTGAGTAGAAATTTTTCTCATGTTTGTAGTTTTGATGGAGCGATTGAGCTAATTAGTTGTTGTTGCAATAAAGTTACGACCTATTGTGTGTGCTTCAATGAAGTAGGTGTGTGTGCGCGTGCATGGTTGTTAGTGATCATTGAATCAAATGTTTTATTGTTTGGAGCATAAGAGTCGAGGAGATTGGAAATTGGACAAGTATGGATGGAAGTTGTTGATGCTCTTAAGTCTTAAGGTTGATGGTGCTTTGTTCTCTAATTTTACATAATGACCTTGTTTCAAAATATGTGAACATACGTATTCAATGTGTGAAAATACGCAATCAATATGTGAATGCTAAAGAAATACATATGAACATGCATGAATCATCTTATAAAGATCCTAACCTTATTAAATAAAAGGACATACATTCAATATGTGAATACAAAGGTAATATATATTTATGAACATGAAACAATGGTTGTGCAACATCATAAATTTGACACAAAATCCCCCATTTTAAACTTGTAAGAGTATGTAAATTGGGGTCTATTGACATTGGTGTGGACATCCGTATGTGTTATTCCACATAGTTTCAGTATTTTTTGTATCAAACTTTGTTGTAAAGAGTGAAAGTGTTAATTTAGTTGCCTATGTTGGTACATACATGTAGAGCCAAGGGATCATATTTTTTGTGGCAGATATCAATATCAAGAACAAATTTGATTTTGATATTTTCAAGCATATGACTTACACAACTCATTTATGCAATAATTGATGGAAGCTTGTTAATTTTATCTTAACATTTTGTGAATTTTAACTAGTCTTATACTTTAAACGAGTAGAAAAGGGTTTAAATTATCCAAATTAAGGAGTTTAGGGGTTGAGTTAGGCTGACTCAAAGATGAGGGAACAAAGTGTCCTGTGTATAGAAGTTGAAGGGCTAATAGAGCATTTAAGCCTAAGATATAAGTACAAGTTTAGAAAAATAGCCATGAGAGAAATATCTTACAGTGATAAAATATCTGGTGTTCACAACCTTATGGCCCTTGGCAAGTCCTTTGGTACCATCCTTAGAAAGAGAACAAACCATGTTTTCTCCCAAATGTTGAATGACCTTGAGCACCACTCACTGTTCTAAAAAACGGCCTGGGCAGCCGCCTAGGCGCTGGGCGGTGGTCCACCGTCCCGATTTTGCCCTGGGCGGCTAGGCGGCTGGGCGGGCGCCTAGGCGGGCTAGGCAAGTTGTGCGAGCTAGGCGGGGTGGGCAGGTTAGGCGGGCTGGGCGGCCTTCTAGGCGGATTAGGCAGCCTTCTTGGTAGCTTGGGCAGACTCTAAGAAGGCTCTAGACTTGAATTTATACAAAGACATTAAAATATGATTATACTTTAATTTATTTATATATTCTTACCAATCACAAATAATAATCTTATATAAAAAAATCATACCAATCCGCCTAGGCCTCCGCCTAGCCATCTAGGCGCTAGGCCCCAACCTACCGCCTAGCCCCCGCCTAGCGTTTTTTAGAACACTGCCCCTATATACGCTACTTGCTACTTCAAACTCCGACGAATGGGGGGCAGCCACCCACCCATGCCCCCCTAAATCCGCCGATGCACCTACTCTCACCCTCCTTCGCACGGTTACCTCCTCAACCGTGTCGTTAAATACGTTACCTCCTCGACGTCCCTGTCTTGGGCTCCCTTAATTACTCGAGCAAAAGGAGCAAGTAATGGCGCTTACGGGGTAGTTTGGCAGATCATTAGTGTTGTCGTCGATGTGATATTTGATGAGGGCATTCCTCACATCTTGACCGCGCTTGAGGTGCTAGACAATGAGGCTCCTCGAGTGGTGCCAGTGTTCTAAAAAACTCTAGGCAGGGGCTAGGCGGTGGGTTGGGGCCTAGCTCCTAGGCGGCTAGGCGGAGGTCTAGGCGGAATCTGGGCGGATTAGGTGGATTGGTATGATTTTTTTATATAAGATTATTATTTGTGATTGGTAAGAATATATAAATAAAGAATAATCATATTATAATGTCTTTGTATAAATTCAAGTCTAGAGCCTTCTTAGAGTCCGCCCAAGCTACCAAGAAGGTTGCCTAATCCGCCTAGAAGGCCGCCCAGCCCGCCTAACCTGCCCAACCCGCCTAGCTCGCACAACTTGCCTAGCCCGCCTAGGCGTCCGCCCAGCCCAGCCTGCCTAGCCTCCCAGCCCGCCGCCTAGGGCAAAATCGGGATGGTGGACCACCGCCCAGCGCCTAGGTAGCCGCCCAGGCCGTTTTTTAGAACAGTGTATAGGGGTGAGACTGGGCTGATCTGAGGGCCTGGACAGGGCACATCTGAGGGGCGGGGAGAAGAAGTCTACTGGGTGAGTGGAGTCGGAGTTATCGGTGACCTAAACAAGCGAAGGAAGAAGAACAGAGAAAGTGCATAAAAGTAAGAAAAGGGCTTGACCGAAAACGGTGTCGTTTTCCTAAATGATATTCCAATTTTTTTTTTTAAAAACCACACTAGGGACAAGATTTGAAAACAAATTAAAAAAAGCCAAAAATCTCTTGTACAACTTTGGAAGTCTGGAACATCGTCCAGTACAGCACTCTACAACAAGCCTCTCTGTTAGAAAAAATCTCAATAGGCGTGCGGAAAGCACATATCAAAAGATTATACTCGTTTCTTTATTGTCATGTGGTCCGTTTGATTCAAACTCTACATATTTATTATAATTGTTCATGTCAGTGGGTAGAAGATATTTTTTGAGTGGTCTTTTCATATTGAAATAAAATACGGAGTATTGTTAATAGAAAAAAGCAATTTGAATCAGTAATGTTGTCAGATGACTAAATAGTCTCTCAATGTATGGTTTTGACGTCTCAATATGTCGACTTTTAGCTTGGATAAGTACTTACAAGAATTTTTTTTTTCAAGTCTTCTTATAGATGTAGGGATGGGAAAACAATGAGAATGAGTTGTTTCTTGTTAGCATTACTGTATTTCAAAGTTGTCTATGTTGTGTGCACTATTAAAAAGTAATGTTTTTAATTTAAATATGGAAGCTAAACAATAATTATTTGACAATTTTTCTGATTCACTTTATAAGTACACTATAAGTAGCCTATTAGCTCAAATGGAAGAGCGGTGTGCTTGTGCACGAAAATATAGGTTTGTTCCTACATTGGCTAATATGATCTCTTACACGAATTAGTTTTGTAAGGCATTCATTCTCAACCTAATTAGCAAGGTAGTAAAACAAATTGCATTTTACTTGTATGTGACATACAACTTATTAGCCACTACTTTTCAAAGAAGGCCTTGATCAAATCAACTCATGTGGGATTCGAACATACATTTATATGAATAACCACACTATAAGAGAATTTTGTAATATTATGTCCTTAGACATGCACTTTAAGCCCTTATATATGCATTATATGTGCCTATATGCCCTTAATTATCAATATATATGAACTATGTTTGTGAGTGGCAAACTACTACAATAAAAATGCCAAAAATTGGAAAGTTTAGATTTGAAAAGCAATGAAAACAAAAGTGAAAAATGTAAATGCACTATCACTAACTTGGAAAGCTCTTTTAATAAATTAGGATATACTTTTAGCAATTTATTTGCCCTTAATTTGAAATACATTATTTACTAAGTTGAAATGCACTTTTACTAAGTTGGAATGCACTTTTATTGATTTAAATTGCACTTTAATCACTTAGTTTGGCATAATCGCCGCCTAGCACCTCGTCGTGTCATCCACACTTGTAGCTTTATGGTAAGTTTTGTCCACGTCGTGTTTAGGGTAAGTCATCAAGTATCCGAAAAATGGTGAAATTTTCCGAGATCATAAAACGTGCGCTTTATAATGCGTTCTAGATACATGTGACCATGTGCACCGGCCATCGAGTAGAAAAATTGTGTATAAAGAGATTTACTGTTTCATAATTCTCATGAAATACAAATTGTTGGAAAGTAACTTTTATTGAGCTTTTCATGTTCAACCATACGAAGCCGGGTAAATGTACTTAAAAGGCAACACAACAAGTGCTTTGTCAAATGTATACCATTTGCAAAATGGCCAAAAGAATTTATTGGTTATGTTGACTGTTGTAAAAGGGAAATCACTCCAGAAATGAGGATAATCACTTGACAAGAAAGAGTATTTGCATAAGCAGATCAAAGGGTAGAAAATCAATGCCTCGAAGATCCATACACATATTGGATTATTGAATCCAAGTGCTTAGATAGCCAAGAAAAAATTCCATCCACGGAGGAGTTTAAGGCTATTTTGTAGATAACGAACACTCAAGGTATCAGCGGTACAGGCTTTCAGATCTCAGGTTCTCTGCAATCTAGTTTCCCATCTATCTCTATTTTCTAGCAGCTTCTCCTTGTCATAAAGAAGCTCCTGAGACATATTTTCAAGGAGTAGTTAGTGTGCTTCATATTGAGATACTATAAGCACTTGTGAAGGAACCATTCCTATATTTGAAACATTAGCTTATATACCTCATGAGTCTCTGTTGCAAATTCAAAGTTTGGTCCCTCGACAATTGCATCGACAGGGCATGCCTCTTGGTAGAATCCATAGTAAATGCATTTTGTCATGTCAATATCATACTTGTGAATATAAAAAAATCTCAACAGTGAGCATTTGGAATTGTTTGGGATGAGTGCTGCAGGGTAGAATAAGGAGATCATCATACATGGTAGTCCTACGGCTACCATCCTACCGTTCCTCAGCCTCAATTGTGATTGCTTGCGCTGGGCATATCTGAAAACCCAGGAACTCATTCATATTAGTCTTAGTTCATTGGAATCGCGATTCTCCAGAAATATGAAAATTGAAAACAGTTATATGGAACATAAGATGGATTGCTAACATGCCACTACTTTTTCAAATTCAATACTGATTGCTAAACTTAAAGGGCTAAATTACATGGTAGGGAGGGGAGCTTTTAGAAGAGTCTACCACACTTGCTGCTTGCATAGTCCTTATTTTTTATCCTTTCTGGGGACATAGAACTTAAAAATTGATTATAGTTTGAACAACATTGACCATGCAGCTATTGGAGAACCGTTCAAAAGTGTAAATGATTATTTCATCTCCTCTTTTTGAAATTGAGCAAAATATTGGAAATCACATACGAGTGAAGCATTCAAAAGTACTGATCATGCATCTATTGGAGAACCATTCAAAAGTGATTATTCCATCTTCTCTTTTCGAGATTGAGCAAAATATTGGAACCATTCAAAAGTGATTATTCCATCTTCTCTTTTCGAGATTGAGCAAAATATTGGAAACCATGAGTGTAAAAAATATTATTGGTGACGATCGCATTATATGCTTGGTCAACAACATCCCCCTCTTGTTTATACTTCCTTCTCCCTTTCTATAGGGACGGACCATATAACACTAAAGTATAGATTGCTACCAAATGCATTGCAGAACAAACCAGTACGCACTCTTTCAAACTCTTTAAGATATACTGCTCTTCTCTCATTACAATATGTGATGATTCTTAATTATGTCCTGCTATGCATTAAAACTTCCTTATAATTGGAAATCGTGAATCATGCACTAAATATTGCAACATAGTAAATCATACACTAATACCTAAGATTGTTTTCCTTTTTATGGGGAGAATATCTATGTTGCTAAGAAAACAAGAGCAAATCTTAATAGGTAGCAAGAAATCTTACAGCTTCACATAGTTTACATGCGATGCAACGCTCCTCCCCAATGGGGTAGCGACGGAGCGCATGTTCTCCACGAAAATGTGGGCTCAAGGGACCTTTCTGAAATGGATAATTAATCTGAATGATGGATAGAAGATTAGTATTTGTTTCATCCCACGTACATATGCTTACGTTAATAATTGAGAGTTGAAGATTACTTACAGTAACTTTTGGTTCAAAGAAATACTTCAGAGTGAGACTTAGACCCCGAACCATTTCAGTGAGAAACAAGGTGTTTATACTTCGCTTAAAAACTGAAAAATAAATTAAGCATGAGAATCACCAGGCCAGCTGCACAAGTGTCCTTTCCCAGAAAAAAAAACAGAAGGGAAAAGACAGGAAACAAAACTTCGAATATCTAACAAGTATTACCAGAATTCCAGTCCTTTGATATCTCCTTTGCAAGTTGTTCTCTTTCTAGATCATCTGCAGAAAATTGGCAACATAATTAACAAAAGCCCAAAACTGGAATCAAATGTATCTAATTACATTATGGAGTATAATAGGTAAAGAACAAATTGAGATCATTGCAGCAAATCAATTATTCACACCATAATTATTACTGTTTCCAAACATTAGGGTAGTAGTTCAAGGTAATCACAGGAGATCATGAAACATGATAATGATCCTCGAAGCAAGCATAGACTGTTTAGCTTGAATGTGCAACTGGTTCAGATTCCATTAACAAGGAAGAGTAAACCACAATGTTTAACCTTTTGGGGTCGAGAAAGAGTGTTTCGTGGCAAAGGACTTGATTCCACACTCATTTGAACGTTGCACTGTTTGCCCAATTGAAGGCTAAGAGACAAATGTAACAAACAAAGAAGCATTATCAACTTATCATCAGCATTTAGACCACTAAAGCAAAACAATATAGGTTGTTTAATAAAAATTACAGGTTAAACAACAAATTAATATGCGGATGATTCACAAAAACAGTAAAATTCCAGTACATTTGGTATAGTATTATCCATCTATTTTGAAACCTGATCCCTCCTACAGGCTACAATATGATTTTATTCCTGATTAGTGAGAGTTTTCTAGACACTCTTAAGTCCCAAACTCAAAATAAGTTACTGGGCAGAAGGGGGCCAAGGGATCATCTACTATTCAATAGTCGATTCTATATTCAAATGCAACACATAAATAAATATACAATATAAGGTTGACTTTCATATTTTCTATTGCATAAACCCATTAGAGATTTCTACAATAGCCTCTCCATGATCTTATTGTTTAATTTTACACATCTAAATGGCAAGAGAAACTTTGACGTAATTTCAGGAACCAAATTAGCTGAAACAACCTGGATCATGCCATCAGATCCAGAAGATTTCATGATTTGGTGAACATAGCAGTATTTAATAGAAGGTATCATCAAAAATACTATTCCCTCCGACGTATTTATCATGCCATCAAATCCAGAAGATTTCATGATTTGGTGAACATAGAAATATTTAATAGAAGATATCATAAAAAATACTACTCCCTACGATGTATTAACTTTTGACAGTTGACACAAGTTTTAAGAAAAGCATGAACTAAACTCAAAATCTTAAGGCTTTTCTCAATTTTATCACTTTTCAAATATCCACAACCTTTTTGGACCAATGAATGAAGAGTATTAGTCAAACAAAACAAATTCCAATAACAATTCTCATACCTCACTCCTAATTAACATAAAACGACGCATAAAGTTGATCAAATTTCAAATGCTAAAACGTCACTTATTTCTGATTGAAGGGTGTAAATAACAAGACATCAATGCACCAAGTGTAAAAACTGCTGCTTAAGCTAAAAAGACACAAAAGTAAGGTTTGGCTGAAGTCTAATTACGTTTCGCTTTTCGGGCATAAGTATAGGTGTCAAAGTAGGGTTTCAGCATCAACATTTGAATAAGAGAAAGTTCAATTAGCATATTACACAAACTTAAGTCACAAAATTGGTGTATTTGAGAATATTTCAAGACATCAGATATTTTCACAAAATAGGCATTCACCTTCTAAATCAAAGCACTTAATTAGTATCTGCAATTCTGCTTGCCTCAACGGCTCATTTCCAATCCCACATAAAGTGTCACCTAAAGCACCTAATAAATTATAGAAAAACATGATCATAACATTTTCTAAACAAGCCTAGGGTTGAGAAAAACATTCTCCTCTCGGAACAATCACCTCGAAACAAATTATTTCATGGACGAATGTTCCTTGCAATACCAATAGATCAACAGATTTCAGCCATTTATTAACGAACTGTTACAGGAACAAAAAACTTCACTAGCCAACAAAGCGAACAATTTCAATTAACACAAAGCTCCCCCAATAGACCTAATACTAAAACCTCTAATCTAACGGTTTTAACTAGCAGGAAAAGCTAATACAAACATTATTTGCAGAATCAATATCTTTTAGTCACAAGTTTAGAAGGATTTCAACGACAACCGGATGTACAAAATCAATCTAGTAAATCGGAAGAAGATTTAAAATTGAGAAGACGGTAGTAGATGTTTGGGATGCTTACGAGAGGTCTAGAGAGAAGAGAGAGAAGGGACCGCTGAGCCAAAAACACCGCCATTGTTGTTGTTGTGGTGGTGGTAGTGAAGGCGAGAGTGGATTCTATTGTGGTACGATTCGATGTATCGATCTCTCTGGGCTTAAGAGACCGGTAGAACGTGGAGCACTCCTTGACAATTAAAAAAAAATTCCTTTTGATGCTCCTAACTGTAAGTTAAAAAAATTTATTCCTCTAATATCTTAAGATTTTGGCTTTTTTCATTGATGTCTCTTTCTGGTTCAAATTAGTTAATTTCAAGCTTACCATTATGTTCATTATCCTTAAATTAGTAGGATTCAACTCTTAAAACACTTAAACTCATAACCAAACTACATCAATTTAAATTTTTAAACAATCCTCTATTTTAAGGGGTTGTTTAAAAAATTATTTACAAATTTAAATTGGGATGGTTAGGTTATGAATGTTGATGGTTAGGTTAAAAAATTATTTACAAAGCCAAGATGTATCTTATCAAGTACTTTGCATAGTGTCCCTTCTCCTGACACTTGTAGCATGTTATATCCTTGAGGTCTCGTCTATCTCTACTGTTACCACAGTCATGACTGCCTCGAGCCTTTCCTATGTTGTAGAGATTTCGCATGGCTCGAGTAATGATGATTGTTTCTTCATCATTGTCATCTTCATACTCTTCCTTCTCAACTTTGACATTATCATATGCCTTTTCTATTTTGAGAGATATTCCCTTGTTTGAGGTATCACTTGGTTCAACATTGACATGATACTTCTCATAATCCTTGATTTTTCCAAAAAGCTCATGCAGAGTTGAGGTTTTTGTTAGGGGATTTTCTTTGAGTAGATCCCGAGTGTAAGCATACTTGGGATGCAAGCCATTGATGATCCTAAGAACCTTTTCTTCTTGGTCGATGACTTTATCATCAACTACCAGAGCATTCAGTCGGCTGACTAGCATCTTAAACCTTGATTGATAGGTTGATACAGTTTCATCATCCTTCACTTCGAAGTTGAAGAAGTCACATTTTTCAACATGAAGATGGCTTTTATGGAGATCTTTACTTCCAACATGCATTTGCTCTATAGCATGCCACATTCCTCGAGCATCTTTGACATTCACGACCTGTAGCATGTCTTCTTTCCCAAGGGCATTCATCAGATACATCCTTGCTTTGAAGTTCTTCTCTATCCCTTGGTACTCTGCTAGTCCCAGTCTTTCTTGGCAATAGGAACCTCATTGATGGCCGGATCGATGGAGGGGATGATGGTGCAAAGAGATCGCCACGAGAATCCAAGGAATTCCGACAACAAACACCACGCAACTGACCCGTCTTCAACTGGCTGGATCTTCCTCGTCCGAACTCGAAATTGAGTGATTCCAATTCGAGAGGTTAGATCTATGAGTCTAGTTGAAGTCCTCAAAATATGAGACCGAGATGATGAGCGGATTGAAAGTTATGTCGAATTTACTGAGATGGTGCAGAAAACCTCCGAGATGGATGATGGTTCGAAATGGAGAGAACAAGGGGATATGGATGCTTGATAACTTGGATATGACTCACCAAGATCTCAAACAAACTAGGATGCTCGAAATTGTCGGATATGACTCACCAACAATTGAACAACGAGAATTGAACGAAACAAAACAAGAACTTCGAATTGAAAATGCAAGGAAAAGAGAAGCAAATTTCGTCCAAGTCTCTCCAAGGGAGGAGGTGGATGGACGACCATATAACCTAGACAACAAGCCTCACAAAATCAGCCCCCTCATTTAAAGAAAATTACAAAAACAACCCATAAAAACCGAGAACACATTAATCGTCCTCAACCGTTAAATTGTAACTTATCGAACCATGATGTATCATAAGACTCCAACTTTCACCTTTGCTAACCAAAGTCCAACTTATGAGCCATGAGCTCCTCCTTGATCTTGTCAAGCATTTCCCTAGCATGTGCTCGAGTGATGCGCCCAAGATAGGGCGTGGTACCTTGACTTGGCTTCTTAGCGCCTCGAACACCGGCCTTGGTTACTTGTCCAAGCGAAGACTCCCCTTTGTCGTGCAAATTGGACTTGTCATTAGGGACGAAATCTTCACTCAAGTAATGGGGCAAAGTGTCATCAAAAGTGCTAGAAGATTTGGCAATATCAAGCTCGGAATCCAACGTAGCGCAAGGCGTACCAGCCCCTTGCAAGGGCGCGCCGAGTGGCTCCGCATCCAAGCTTGTAGGCGCGTCTAGGGCAGGTCGTGGCTCCTTCAAGTGTTCTGGTGTGTGCTCCATTGTTGGCTCGGATGTCGATGGAATCACATCATCCTCCTCCCCTTCAAAAAGATTCGTCCTCGAATCTATCAAGCCTTGTGAGCTCAACAAAGAAGGTAGGGCTTGTAGCTCCCTTGGTGTGGCATTCTCCATGACAAAGACATCCTTCTTGGCCTCCACAAGAAAGGGAATGTAATCACCGCTTGGAGTGACTAAAACAGCCTCGTCCTCCTCATGGAGCAAGAAGGGCAAACATGAAGGAATCATAGGAAGTGCATCCATCCATGGTGTCGCCAACGAGTTCATGGAGCTAGGAGTAATGGTAGGACGTTGCTTGATTTTAGGAGACAATTCCACAACTTCCTCCTCTTGTTGCAATGTGTGCATCAATTCTATTGGACACTTGATGGTAATGAGTTGTTCCAATCCATGGAAAGGAGTCTCTCTTTTTGGTTGTTCTGTGTCACTCATCACTCTTTGTTGGAAGGAATTCTTCTCCCCTTTACAAGGGGTCGTCCTCGAACCTTGATCCTCTTCTCGTATATCCTTGATCTTCACCACTTGAGGCACTTGTGTCCTCTCGTCCAGCCCCAGGATTTGGCGCTCCAAGGCATCCATGCGTATCGCCAAAGCTTCCACGGATTGTTGCATGGATTGTTGAAAAGTTTGTATCATGGCAGCCACCGAACTAGTGGACGTCTCCTCAACTTGTTCCTTATTCTTGTCATCACCTACACCTGTCATCGTAAAAACAAGGCAAAGATCAAGGTATAGAGGTCACACGAATTAATCACCAAGACTTGCCCGAGATGAAAATCCGACAAGTTGCAAGTAGGAGATGACCAACAAAATGGAACAAGAAAACCTCAAACACAACAACACAAGATGTCTCGTCTTGGTGTCGTTCCCGTATCCTAGCACCGTAACCAACAACAAGCATGTAATGACAACAAACAAGGCTGGTTTGGACCTCAATCCCACGTTTTTTAACTCAGCAAAATCAGCAAGACACACTTAAAACCAACACTAAAGAAAGACTTAAATTCAATCAACAAATGCACCCTTTCAACTACCAACCTTTGAATGCTCTTTTGGTGTTCTATGGGGACGTTTTTGAGCATGGTTTTGCAGCCATGGCTGAGCACCCACTCGGCCAAAACAACAACAAGTTCAAGACCAAGAAACGACCACAACAACAAGACAACAATTCGGACAAGGCCGAACACAACAACAACAACGCAGCCCTAAGGAGTTCGAACCTAAAACTTGCAACAAATGGAAATTCAAGGTCGGAACAAGATTTAGATGGCGATACCTTCGCGTGGCTCTGATACCACTTGATGAAAGGATCGATGGAGGGGATGATGGTGCAAAGAGATCGCCACGAGAATCCAAGGAATTCCGACAACAAACACCACGCAACTGACCCGTCTTCAACTGGCTGGATCTTCCTCGTCCGAACTCGAAATTGAGTGATTCCAATTCGAGAGGTTAGATCTATGAGTCTAGTTGAAGTCCTCAAAATATGAGACCGAGATGATGAGCGGATTGAAAGTTATGTCGAATTTACTGAGATGGTGCAGAAAACCTCCGAGATGGATGATGGTTCGAAATGGAGAGAACAAGGGGATATGGATGCTTGATAACTTGGATATGACTCACCAAGATCTCAAACAAACTAGGATGCTCGAAATTGTCGGATATGACTCACCAACAATTGAACAACGAGAATTGAACGAAACAAAACAAGAACTTCGAATTGAAAATGCAAGGAAAAGAGAAGCAAATTTCGTCCAAGTCTCTCCAAGGGAGGAGGTGGATGGACGACCATATAACCTAGACAACAAGCCTCACAAAATCAGCCCCCTCATTTAAAGAAAATTACAAAAACAACCCATAAAAACCGAGAACACATTAATCGTCCTCAACCGTTAAATTGTAACTTATCGAACCATGATGTATCATAAGACTCCAACTTTCACCTTTGCTAACCAAAGTCCAACTTATGAGCCATGAGCTCCTCCTTGATCTTGTCAAGCATTTCCCTAGCATGTGCTCGAGTGATGCGCCCAAGATAGGGCGTGGTACCTTGACTTGGCTTCTTAGCGCCTCGAACACCGGCCTTGGTTACTTGTCCAAGCGAAGACTCCCCTTTGTCGTGCAAATTGGACTTGTCATTAGGGACGAAATCTTCACTCAAGTAATGGGGCAAAGTGTCATCAAAAGTGCTAGAAGATTTGGCAATATCAAGCTCGGAATCCAACGTAGCGCAAGGCGTACCAGCCCCTTGCAAGGGCGCGCCGAGTGGCTCCGCATCCAAGCTTGTAGGCGCGTCTAGGGCAGGTCGTGGCTCCTTCAAGTGTTCTGGTGTGTGCTCCATTGTTGGCTCGGATGTCGATGGAATCACATCACTCATAGTCACCATCTTCAATTGTACACAAGGCTTGATAATCATTGCTGCTAATCCAATTGGCAAAAAGGATCTTCCAATGTTGGTACTCGTCAGGCTTGAGTAATGACGGCTTGTTGTTGTTCAGACCAACATCATAGTAAGTGTTTGGACTCAGTTTGTTAACCTGCAATGAACACATTATCTATAGCAAACCTGCTCTGATACCGATTGTTGGAACGAGTATGTTAGTAATACAAACACTGTTCCCACGGGAACAATGAACTGGGCAGTTGAAATAAATACAGTTATGCAAGTAACAGTTTGACCGATCTCTCTAGAGTGGAAACCTCGATTGTTCCATGTGTGATGAACTTAAGAAGGAACTTAGCTCCTTAAAGATCACCAGGAATGATCTCGTCATTGAGCTTGAAACCATTACCCTAGATAAGGAAAATCACCTTAAGAAGGTGGAGAAAAGTGAGGGAAAAAGATTAGTTCAGGTTCCTACAATAACTTTTGTTCCCTCTAGGCATGGAATTGGGTACTCTGAGAATGTCTTTGAAAATGACCAAGAATCCCTAACCCTTAGAGAGTTAAGTGAGAGTAGAGCCCTGTCTATTTGGTTTGGGTAAAAATAGGCGAGTAAAAGGATAAGTCAGTGGTGGAAGGAACGACTAAAGCCACATGTCAAACGCCCAATTGAAGTCGCTAATGTCGTCAACGACTTAGTTTCCTGCAAGATTTAAAAATCCATTAAGGGAAGATCTTATCAACCAGCTACTCACCGAGTCACTATCCATCGTCCTTAGCTTCATTTACTTGATGAATCTTGTTGGAACGAGTGTGTTAGTAATACAGACATTGTTCCCACTGGAACAGTGAACTGGGCAGCGGAAATAAATACATTTATGCAGGTTACAGTTTGACACGATCTCTTTAGAGTGGAATCCTCGATCAACCAACTAGTTGAGCGAGTAAAACCACTACATCCTTTGAGGATTTGAAATGACTTCTTATATTATTAATTCTTTTACAAGCTACAAAGGCAAGTAGGGACTCCAAGATAATCTAATCTAATCTCTAGACCCTAGATCTATCAAATGCTAACTTCTCAGCCTAAGCACGTAAAGATAATAATCTAAGAAGACCGCAAAACCCTAATAACAACTTACTTAACACCTTGACGAAGCTCCAATGGCACTTGAATGCTCTGCTGCTCAATAGCAATGGAGATCGATCGAGATCGATCAATAGAAAACCTAAAGTCTACTCTTATTTATAGAAGAGATCCAGATCTGATATAATATTATTTCCTTACCACGAAATAATATTTTTCCACCAAAAAATATCTTCTACAAACTGATTACGCGATATAATATTCCATGAGATCTTTCTTTAACCTAGAAATCTTCTCCTTGTATGACAAGCTACTTCCAATTTGGTGAGATATGATTCAGATTTTATCTTCATAGATTATCTTCTAATAACCAACTATTCCAGCTGTCAAATCTTTGAGAATCAAATCTTCCAAATTTAGTAGAACGCGCTTTCCTTATTTAGAATCTATCTAGGTGCAGACGCTACCATTCCCTCAAGCGCAGAAGCTGTTGTTCCCTCACATCATCGTCAACTCATTCCTACTTCCGTACTTCTCATTTGACATGTATTACCTGATATTACTATGAAAACATACAACCCGTCAATTCTCATAGAGTTTTTCATTATCAAAACACAAGAGAACGATCGATATTGTTCCATGGCACTAGTATCCAACAAATCTTCTACTAAAACCAATCAGTAAGTCGCTGGCCTAAGAGGCGACTTTTCTTGAAAACCCACAGGTCCACCGAGTGACTATCATCCAGCCTATTTCGGCAAATCTTTTTCACAGAACCTAGAATCGAAATTAAGAAAAAAGTTCTTAATACGCGAAAATCCATCTAGTTTTAGCTCTGTTTCGTTACCCAAGTTAGCTGGAATTTTCGCCACCGAACAGCCACGCCTAAGCTATATATATATAAATGACCAAGTCAAATGTCAGCTCGAATTCCAGCTCAGCGAGTCAATGGTCAGCTTAACTACCTACAACCATGCCACGTCAGTCGGAAGTGGGCCGCGGACGCCATATCTGTCATTCTCAAACTCTTCTTGATGAATGAAAACGGCAAGGAGGAAAAATCCACCCTTGTTCTCACCTCCTCCTCGTTTCTGCAATTATTCTTCCCTAAAACCCTAATCTGGCTCCCAATTCTCACTCGTTCCACGGTTTCGACGGATCCGATAAGGCAGAGCGTCATTTTTGGGAGCAGCTCCACGGGTAGAGAAACTTCCTTTCGCTCTGCTACTCCGATTTGCGTGGTGTTGTCCAAGGAGAAGATGTCCGCGGCGGAGTTGAAAGATCGCCTTAGCGTAGCCTTCAACAAGGTCAATGATCTGGGGGAGCAGCTCCAGCAGAGGCGTCTGCAGTTGCTGGATACCGATGGTTCGCTATCTTCTTATCTTTGCGTGTTGTTTTTATTATTCTACTTTGTGGTGGTGCAATCACGTTTTGAAAGACCTGCTAATGATTTTGGCAGTGGCGAGGTACTCGGCGGCGCAGGGGAAGACACCGGTGAACTTTCAACCCAACGATCTAGTGTGCTGTCGAATATTGCAGGGTCATACCGGGAAGGTGAGGGCTTCTTGTGATCTGTTGTTGACCAAGCCGAATGCCGAAAATAATTTCCGTTTGGCTTGATGAATGTACATTGCAATGGTTTAGTCTTGTTCCCTTGGTGAATGTACATTGCAGTGAAATTGGATTTAATTTTGTGTGTGAATCAGTTAGACACTATTTCAATGGCTCGATTATTGACAATATTTTTTTTTATAGTTCATTTCATTTTTTTTTTGTTTCCTGTATGTATAAAGTATAAACTTGGAACCATATCTTAGCAACTGTAATGCAAAATGTTTTGTTAATGGTTAGGTTAATGTGAACTGTATTCTGGTCATCTATTCTCCCAGGTTTATTCGTTAGATTGGACTCCCGATAGGAACCGAATTGTCAGTGCATCACAAGATGGGAGGTTAATTGTGTGGAATGCTCTTACAAGCCAGAAGACTCATGCCATTAAGTTGCCATGTGCATGGGTGATGACATGCTCTTTCTCTTACAGTGGTCAATCTGTTGCAAGTGGTGGTCTTGACAGCGTGTGCTCCGTCTTCAATCTAAGTTCTCCCACTGACAAGGATGGGAATCTGCCTGTGTCAAAAACTCTTATTGGACATAAGGGCTACGTATCATGCTGCCAGTATCTTCCTGATGACGATACTCGTCTGATTACAAGTTCTGGTGATAAGACATGTATCTTATGGGATATTACGACGGGACTCAAAACATCTGTCTTTGGGGGTGAATTTCAGTCTGGACATACTGCTGATGTCTTGAGGTACTTTGCAATGATGTATTCTTAAATGTAGCATCTCTTCTACTTCCTTACAGTTTGGCGAGTATTCTATTGCTCCTCCGGATTTACTTTTAGCATTAGCAACCTTATTCTGTGATGCTAAGGTTGTTTTTTCTTGTGTTGGTTGGATATTCAGTGTCTCTGTTTGTGGATCAGACTCTAGAATGTTTATATCTGGGTCATGTGATAAAACAGCTCGATTATGGGATACTCGTGTTGCTAGTCGGGCTGTTAGGACTTTTTATGGGCACGAAGGAGACGTAAATACAGTCAAGTTCTTTCCAGATGGAAATCGGTTTGGAACTGGCTCAGATGATGGCATGTGCCGACTGTTTGACATCCGAACTGGGCATAATATTCAAGTTTACCGCCATGGTGAAACTGATCTTGTTTCTACAGTGACCTCCCTTGCTTTCTCCATCTCTGGAAGGCTTATGTTTTCTAGCTACTCCAATGGCGATTGTTATATCTGGGATACTTTGCTGGCACAGGTATGCAGGTTTATTGTTCCAGTACTCGTGTAAAATAATATTTCATGCAGTACAGCTCAGAAAGTTCATGTTTTGCTAGTTTTATATACAGCGGAGTTCTAGTTCCCTGTTAATTGGTTGCTTGCAGCATGCTAGTTGATTAAGATTCTGAAGTTGCTAATTTCAGGTGGTTCAGGATTTGGGATCACTTCAGAACTCACATGAGGGACGAATCAGTTGTTTGGGTCTATCACCTGATGGAAGTGCTCTGTGTACTGGAAGTTGGGACAAAAATCTGAAGGTTAGTGTTCTCTCTAGAAGATAAATCAGTTGTTTCTTTTTAAAGTTTGTATACTTGAAATATACTTTTCAAGTATTAACATGGAAATCGTTTATAATTTCCATTGGGCAATGTTTAAATATGTTAAAATGGTAAAGCTTGTGTGTCATTACCTTCATAAACAATGATTTCTGGTTTCTCATTCTGATTATTGAAACTTAATATACTGCCCGGGAGATGGTAGTTAACACTATCATAATGAATAATCTATTGTTCAAAACTACGAAGTAACAAAACCTGAAGACGAAGAATAAACACAGAGGAGGGAAAAGTAGGAGGAACATCATTATCATTATAACGAAGTAAAACAGTGTGACGAGAAATATATGGATATAAATGTACAAGTACTTACAAAAAGAAGAATAGTTGATATAAATGCACCAGCTAATCCCTTATGGTTGCTGCCTCTATGTTGTGGTGTAGATATCAGCTTCTAGTTTTGGTTGATTTGTTTCTAATCTGCTGTGGGTAGTGGTTTCTTTGCTTAAAATTCTGAACTTTTCATGTAAGTTGATCACATAGGCCTTGCTTAAAACCCATATGGAGTATCAACTATAATGGGACACTATTTCAATGGAGAGTTAAAACCTTGTGTTGAAATTTTTTATCTGTCATGGCAGATTTGGGCATTTGGAGGAAGTCGAAGGGTGATTTAGCCTCCTGAGTGGTGCATTGGTTCTCTTAAAGAGATTATGCAGATGAGGTAATTAATTCTGCTCTATGCTACCTGTTGTGAAGACCTTCCATAAAAGCTCCATAGCGTAGGAAAATCACGCATGCGAATTAATTGTCCAGCTTCATTTCAACACGTGAGTTTTTTTTCTCTACTCTTTCTCATTTTGCTATGTAAAACTTGGTGTAAATGATACTGTAATTACTACTTGAGCTGTGTATTCTCTTTGAAATTAAACTAAAATTCTGGTATCCTTGGTCATAGAAATTTGGGCTTAATTCAACTTGCCAGTGTTATTATCAACCGAAAACTCTAGCCCGTAGTGAATGTTACTCCAGCCCCTCTGGAAGAAAGATATGCATTGTTAAACTCTTAAAAGCTGTAGTTGAAATCCAATATCTAACGAGGGGGGAGCAGAGAAGAAAATCTAAATGTTGCCCAATATTTACTTGGATAAAAATGTTATATTTGTCCTTTATTGTGGACGGGGACGGGTAGGAGTTTAATCCAAAAAACTGGGTTGCAATCCGGATCCGACCACAAAGTTTCTTCAATCTCGCTTACCTCTCACCTTATCCTGTACACTCCACAAACCACACCACCACACAAAATCTCTCTTCTTCTTCATTCTTTCTTTTTTTCTTCCTTCTTCCAGAGCAATGATTCTGTCTCTCCACCAACACCCATCCCCATCTCACCTCCCTCCCACCTCCACCTCCACTTCCATCCACCACAACCACCACCTCCGCCACCAGAACCACCACCTCCCGCGTCCCTCATCCCCACCGCCGCCGCCACCACCAACAACAAGCCTCCGCTTTCGCACAGACTACCAAGAAAACCTCCAATACCTTCGAAGCCTCGGAATCCTTCCCAACAATCCCCGTTTCCCGATCGCCCCATCCCGCGCCACCCTCGACCGCATCCTCCTCCTCATTGACTTCCTCAACGCCTCCGGCATCTCCTCCACCCACCTCCCGAAACTCGCCTCCTTCTGCCCTCAACTCTTCACCTCTGGCCTTGACCCCTCCGACATCTCCCCTGTATTTGACTTCCTCGTATCCGACGTGGGGGCTTCGAAAGACGAGTCCGTCGGCCTCATCCTCCGGTGCCCAAATCTCCTCTTCTCCTCCGTCGACCACCGCCTCCGCCCCACCCTCGCCTTCCTCCGCTCCATCGGGGTTGAGCGTCTCCACGTTCCCAACCACCTCAACGCCCACCTCCTCAACACCCGTGTCGAGCGGCTCGTAGAGAAGATCGAGTGGCTTGTGGAGATCGGATTTGATCAGGATGAGGCCGAGGCTGCATGCGGGCGGATGAGGGCGTTGTTTGGGTATAGCATTGTGAATTGTATGAGACCCAAGTATGAGTTCTTGGTTGGAGAGATGAGGAGGGGTGTGGAGGAAGTGAAGGAGTTTCCTCAGTACTTTGGGTTTAGTCTTACGAAGAGGATTATGCCGAGACACTTGCATTTGAAGCAGCGGGGCGTTTGGGTTTCGTTGAGGGATTTGTTGGTTTGTGGGGATGACAAGTTTTATCAAAAGTGGAAGTGATACGTTCAATGATAGATGAAGAATAGAGATGTACATAGCAATGTACATAAAAACCATGAATTATCATTAATACATTGTTTAGTAATATATTGAGATGTGTTCATGTCATGTAATTAGGGTGAATGTGATTGTACTTCCTTATGCATGTATCATTGCATTACTAAAACACCTTTAATCTTTCATGGGTAACCTAAACTTTTAATTGGTTCCCCAATCCCTTAAATTTATAGGATCAACGGTTATTGTTTCATTTTCGTATAAGTCAAAATTAAGGGTTTGTTTTTTGAGTAATTATAAAACCATGTTTTATTTATAAACATCTGAAATATGTGAAAAAAGTTGTTTTTTTGTTTGTTTTGCACATGGCTAATTGGGATTCATTCACAACTGTCTCATATCCATCCAACGTACGGACTACTGAGGCTAATAGTGAGGCATAAAAAATGGTGGTTACATTTATAGTACTCAACAACTTTTGCACTGGAAATTTAAACCACAAAAATCACCCAACATTGACTCGAGTTATTAGGTTATTTTTTGAGGTGTAAAAACTGTACATTTTTTTATATTTTCAACAAAAATATAATTCCTGTATTAATTTTTTTTTCTATCAATTTTCAAACAAGAAAAAGAGTAGTAGAGAGAAATAAGACGGCTGCTCAACGAGCTCGTTGGTCACAATTCACAAGGCATCCGACAAAATTGGAGCTAGACATAAGACATCTGTTAAAACGGAAAATTAACAGCCAATAACCATCCTAATTTGTAGGTTATGAAATGCAAAAAAGGAATAACAATTCATTCCTTGCTCTCTTGGAGAATCCTTCCCCTTGCTCCACCATGTTTCAAACTTTTTCTTCTTTCTTTTTCTAGATTTAATTTCCTTGTCAAATGAGCTCAATTCTAGGATTATGACTTATATCTTGAAGATCAACATTCGAAACCATTTACATGTTCATCTTACATTGATGTACTTGTGTGATTTGTTATCATAATTAATATGAGAAGGAAGAGCACGTCTTTCAATTGATCTCAAATTCTCTTATTTTTAGCCCGTAAAATTTAGGGTGGATTTGGAGGAGAGGCAAATTGTAATGAGATTTGTCTATTAGGTTTTGAGGAGAAAATCAAATTAAAGAGCAATGGCTCCATCACCAAACCAATCTCCGAATTCTGATTCCAATAACTCAGACTCATCGCGGCCGCCGCCGCCACCACCTTCGTCCCCTCCTCCTCCTCCTAAGAAAGATTCTAGCCCGCCGCCACCTAAGAAATCATCTACATCGCCACCGCCACCTAAGAAGTCTTCCTCTAATCCTCCGCCACCGCCTCCTCCTCCTCCTCCCCCACCTCCGCCGCCGCCACCTTCTTCAGATGGAAATTACAACAATGATGGAAACAAACATAACAACCACCACTCTTCAAACAAACATAATAACTCACCTCCACCACCATTGTCGAAAAGTGATTCATCATCTTCCTCGAGTAATGCTGGCACCATAGCCGGGGTGCTTATAGGTGTGGGAGTGTTGATCATCGTGGCCGTGGCTGTCATAGTTTTTTGTTTAAGGAGGAAGAAGAAGAGAAGAGATGAAACCATGCCCTACTACAAAGATGTTCCTAAAGGTACTGTACGTACGTAGGTCTCTTGCAATTGTACATTTTTTTTATTGAGAAAATATTAGGGACGTGTCTAGCACATAAGCCCATGGTTATATATGCTAGGCAGTTTGTGGAATACAGATTATATTCTTAACGTTTATCATTTTAATTTGGTTTACAAATTAAACGTGAATGTGTCAACCAACGAATTCAATATATATATATTTCAGCAAGCTACTTGGGGTCAAGTGAACCCCCATACAACCCAAACCCAAGTTGGTACAACAGCGGGAGCCAGTCCTCGTCAGCAGGAGCCAATCCACAGCCCGGCGGGTGGCCTCCTATGCCAATGCCGCCAATGATGAGCGGCGATGTGAGCGGGGCGTTCTCGTCGGGCCCGATCAGGCCCCTGCAGCCGCCCCCTCACCCGTCGGTAGCGCTAGGGTTCACCAAGAGCACGTTCACCTACGACGAGCTAGCGGCGGCCACATCGGGCTTCTCCCAGAGCAACCTCCTCGGGCAGGGCGGGTTCGGGTTCGTCCACAAGGGCGTCCTGCCCAACGGCAAGGACATTGCCGTGAAAAGCCTCAAGTCGGGCAGCGGGCAGGGCGAGAAGGAGTTCCAGGCCGAGGTCGAGATCATCAGTCGGGTCCACCACCGCCACCTCGTCTCCCTCGTCGGATATTGCATCGGCGGCGGTGGCCAGAGGATGTTGGTTTACGAGTTTGTTCCCAATAATACCCTTGAGTTTCATCTCCATGGTACGTACCCATATATCATATTTTATTTCCTCATTCTGATATATTTATGATAAGTTGTGGGTAAAGTTCATGTTATTTGCTACGTACAAATTAAGTTAGAGATAATTTTACTATCATTGCAATTTGCAATGCAATGTAATTCCAGGAAGAGGCCAACCTGTTATGGACTTCGCATCGAGGCAAAAGATTGCACTCGGATCAGCTAAAGGGCTTGCATACCTCCATGAAGATTGTAAGTCTGATGTATATATTATGCGTACAATTTTCGATCGATAACATGGGACTGTATATTCGAAGTAATTTATTCTTCTGGTTGCTGATAATTTCAGGCCACCCTCGCATTATTCATAGGGACATTAAATCGGCCAACATCCTGATTGATTACACTTTTGAAGCTAAGGTACGTATCTACAAGTTGAAGAATTCATTTGCAACTTATATACATGATGGATCCTAATAGTTTTGTGGCTAATTTGTATTGTCTTATAAGGTGGCGGACTTCGGGTTAGCTAAATTGACTTCGGATACTAATACCCATATTTCAACACGTGTTATGGGAACGTTCGGGTACTTAGCAAGATACACCTTGAGCCTTAATTTTAGCTTACAACCGGCCACCTAATACATTAATTAATCGATTTTCACAGGTACTTGGCTCCTGAATATGCTGCAAGTGGAAAATTAACCGATAAGTCGGACGTTTTCTCCTACGGTGTCGTACTCTTAGAGCTAATCACAGGGCGACGTCCTGTGAATCCGACTGGGGATGAAGACAGCTTAGTTGATTGGGTTTATACTCTTTACTCTTCAATCCCATCCTAAATCATGCACAAAATCAAGAATACTAAGAATATAGTTAATTAGTTTGATGTATAAATACTAGTCTTTTCTTTTGATGCGCGCATATGTAAACCACAGGCTAGGCCCCAATTTGCACGCGCCTTGGACGAAGGGATCTTTGACGGACTTGTTGATCCTCGAATGGAAAAGAATTTCAACACGCAAGAGATGACTAGAATGGTGGCTTGTGCGTCTGCCTCCATACGACACTCGGCCAAAAGACGACCTAAGATGAGCCAGGTAAAAATAAGTAGGTTAATTGCTCAGAAAAAGTGTATACAAATTAAATGCGTACGTGTGATCTTCATTCAAAACATGCCCTAATCAGATCGTAAGGGCTCTAGAAGGCGATATGTCTTTGGACGCCTTAAACGAGGGAGTAACGCCAGGGCAGAGCGCGTACATGGGAACAGACTCAGGCTCGTACCAACAAGACATGCAAAAGTTTATGAGGGCACTGGAAAGCGATGAATACTCAAGCTCTGGCTACGGGACGAGCAGTGAGTATGGCACTGGAAAGCCATGAATACTCAAGCTCTAGAAACTATGTGTAGAGTGTTCCAAATAAGAAGGGGATTCATTGCACGAGATTTTGGAAACGTACGTATCCAAGGGAATCAAGAAGAGTTGCAATTTCATGGGAGGACGACTTGTGTTGGGCGTGCGCTTTGTTCTTATATATCCTTTTGTTCAAAGAGAATTGGAAGTTGTTGCTTTTTTGTTGGAATCTTCTTTTGGGCTTGATCGACAGTTTTTATCGGAAAAAGGCAAGTATGGAATGGATTTCCTTTATACATGTATTGTGAAATGCATGCTATTTGTTTTTCTCGTATGCTTTTGCAAGAGATTGGTTGTAACTTGGATTCGTTTGATGATTGAGGTTGTATCTTCATATAAAGAATATATCATCGTTTCACAATTTAATTACTAGTAGTTTATTACGGAGTAGTTTATAACATATGCCTCGTGCAACTAAAAACTAACAAAAGAAAACCGCCTGACCAAAATAAAAGAAAGGAAACGCTCTCTTTATGAGTTCCTCTGAAAACGCTCAGACACTTCCGGCGACGCAAACGGCTCTTGCCGACATGAACCTCGATCTTGTAAAAGGTAAACTGTCCGATAAACTGCCTGACCAACAGTCATCATGGAAGAACGTGGTGATTCCAGGCAGTGCAACCCAACAAAAAACATACATTGATGATGATTTTCTAAAAGACAAGATCCAAGTTCTATTCCCGGAGGGGGAAGATGGAGACCCGGCGGTCTCAATTGCAGACGACGTCATGGAAGCTTTGGCATCGGTTTGGCAGAGGTCTGTTGTGATTACGCTTTTGGGACATCCTCATCCTGTTGCGTTTGCCATTATGGAGGAAAAAAAATGAAAGAGATGTGGAGAACAGAGTCCTGTATGCAAATCCTTGATCTAACTAATGATTGCTTTTTGGTAAGCTTTGAACGTGAGGAAGACTACCTCACAGCGCTCACATATGGGCCATGGACGATGTTTGGTCGCTGTCTGACGGTCTTAAAACCTCCTTTTTACCACTTGTTGGCTTGAATGACAAGCTTCCTAAGGTTTGCCATTTTAGAGCGTTTGCCTCGACTTTCCTTGCCTGAGCTTAATGTGGGCGATTCCCTGAGCTCCCTTCACAATTAATCCAAATAAGGAGAGATCGAGAAGACATCTTGGAGACCTTCGTGGTTGCTTGATCAGTTCAACTTGTGTCTTTCTCGCTTTGGATCTCATCCTATTCTGCATTTGCTTTATGTTGTTCCCTTTGTCCCTCTTTGGTCCACCGTGTGATCTTGGCATTTTGATTGAGGTTCAAAGCTTAATAAAATCTGTTTGAGTTCTTGTTGTTTCGCTTCTGTTTCGCTTTGTTGTTCTTGCTTCGATATTGTTTTGATTTGTTCTTCTTGCTTCCGCGCTTTTCACTCTTCATCAAATCAGCCAAAAGTTATCCAACCTAGCTAGACTGATTTAATTTTACGTACCGCAAATGGCAGATCCATGTACATAAAACAAGTATAATCAATTTATTTAATGTGGAAAATTTCATCACTTGATCAACACATTGAATTCGATCATGACACACAACTCACATACAGTCAACCCAGTTTAACAATTATGGGATCATTAATTTAAGGAGATTTGACATAATCTAGCAGGCCATATGGCTCAAAAAAATTAGAGAAGAAGCCGCTCTTCCTCTTAGGGTTCCAACCCATATCCTTGCACAATTGATCGTTATACCATATATGCAATATCCCAATGCATGATCTTCGATAGTGATTGGGTGCATATGTCTTCATGTATTTATCCCATTCGGAGATATCCTTCTCGATGTCCTTGATTTCGGGAAGCTTAAATGTTCCGCCGAGTAAGCTTAAATGTTCCGTCGATGTCCTTGATTTCGGGAAGCTTAAATGTTCCGTCGAGTAACTCCATAACCCACCGACTTCTCATCTCAGATGTGTACATGTTTGATATGCTCTCCGAGTATCCGATCACAGCTAGTTGTGGAATTCTAGGATGAATGCATTGCCTAAAACGTACACAAATCAACACAAAACACCTTCTTCTTTAGACTTTCAATTTGAAGTAAATATATAACTTTGAGAATTAATTAAAAACTTTCAATTTGAAGTAAATATATAACTTTGAGAATTAATTAAGGTGATACTAAGGTATAACATATATAGAAAAGTAATTAGTCCAGTGGGTTCCATCCTAAAACCAATTAGCAATATTAATAGGAGTAACACAAAGGTATATATACTAGGCAGTCTATGTCCCAACTTTAGATGTTGATGCGTCCTTGTCCCTCATGGTCGACAAGGACACGAATGTCCCGATCGAGATCGTAGGTGTAAGTGCGTTTCTCTTGATTGAATGATGGAAGATGAAGTAGCAATTTGGCGGAAGCGAATTAATGGAGTTCGACTGTAGAGTACGAACAAGGGTGATGCAACGGTATCCCGGGAAGAAGGAGAAACTCGACTTTACTTTAGGAAAATTCAATATTGCATAAACTGAATGAAACTGATTACAAGGTTTATATAGAAAAGATCGGCTGCTAGGTCTAAACTAGGGAAAGAAATATTCTAGCAAATCAAATCTTTATCTTATGGAAAGATAGAGATATGATTTGTTACAAAAATCCTAAAATAAAAGATATGAAATAATAGCAGAATAATATGTCTATCTTTAAGGCAAGTAACTATCCAAAAATAATAACTTGACTTAAAATAAAAGAAATCTAATTTAGGATAGGCGGGACGAAGGAATTCGCTCCCGAGGGTCGGACTCACTCGCCAGGGGAGGTCGGGGTCGACCTAGGGGAGGTCGGTGCTGACCTTGCTGGGGTCGTGGCCGAGCTGCCTGAGGTCGTGGCCGAGCATCCTGAGGTCGGCTCCGAGCTTAGCTGGGTAGAAACGCTAACCCATCTCGTGACGTCCAAAGAACCATGCGATTGGGAGACCCGGGCCACTAAGGATTGGGTGGCTTGGGCGATACTCCTGGCTCGACTCCTTGTGATAGGACCCTTGGACTTGAGTTGGAGAGCGTCTTCTTCTTCTATGGCCGACATGGTAGGCAAGGGCGCATCATCCTCCCCCTCTTTGCTTGGAAACGTCCCCGTTTCCTCAAAACCGAACGGAGGCTCAATGTAAGGCTTCAAGTCGGCCACATTGATTGTAGGATGGATCCCATAGGACTTGGGTAGCTCAAGTTGATAAGCGTTGTTGCCAATGCGTCTCAACACTTTGAATGGGCCATCTCCTCTCGGATCGAGCTTGGTCTTCCTCTTTGATGGAAAGCGCTCCTTCTTGAGGTGTAACCAAACGATATCCTCGGGCTCAAAGATCAACTCCTTCCGGTTCTTGTTCTTTTGAGCACGCAATTGTTCCGCACGCCTTTCAAGGTGAAGTTTGGTGCGCTCGTGCAAGCTGCGAACATGCTCGGCTCGAGCAGCTCCTTCGGGGTGTTCTCCATCCTTCACAGGGCGTGGCACCAAATCTGGGGGCGTGTGTGGATTCAGCCTGTAGACAACCTCAAATGGACTCTTCTTTGTCGCCGAATACCTGGATCTATTATAAGAAAACTCGACAAAAGAAAGTAAGTCCTCCCATCGCCGTGGGTTGGTCTTGAGCACGGCTCGTAAGAGCGCGTCCAAGGTACGGTTGGTCACTTCAGTTTGACCATCCGTTTGGGGATGATAAGAGGTAGAGAAAAGAAGATGAGTACCTAGTTTGTTCCATAGGGTTCTCCAAAAATGAGCTACAAACTTGGTATCCCTATCACTAACAATAGTTTTAGGAATACCATGTAGCTTTACCACATGATCAAAGAACAATGTTGCAATTTCTTGCGCATTATTGGTCCCTTTACATGCAATAAAATGAGCCATTTTGGAGAATCTATCAACAACTACAAAGATAGAATCCTTACCTCGTTTAGTCGTTGGAAGCCCGGTAATAAAGTCCATGCTCAAATCCTCCCATGGGATGACGGGATCGGCAGGGGCGTGTATAATCCGTGGGGCTCCAAACGAGAGTTAGCCTTGTTGCACACAACACATGCCTTGCAAAACTTGTGAACATCTCGTGGAAGATTAGGCCAAAAGAAGTTCTCACGCAGCATGGCAATCGTCTTTTGTGAACCAAAGTGTGAAAGGCCCTCGTGTGCTTCCTGTATCAACAAAGCACGAATAGAAGAAGAAGGAATGCAAAGCTTTCCTCTTCGGTATAAGTAGCCATTGTCAAGAAAATAATCCTCATGCACACGCTTAGAAGACAAGTTTGCAATAATTGGACCGAAAAAGACATCATTTTTATACAAGTCCTTAATTAAAGAAAAACCCATAACTTTAGCTTGCACATGAGTAAGAAACAAATACCTGCGGGATAAAGCGTCGGCGACGACATTATCCTTACCTTTCTTATGCGCAATAACATAAGGAAAGGTCTCCATGAACTCGACCCATCGCGCGTGACGCCTATTCAATGTTGTTTGGCTCTTAAGGTAGGCGAGCGCGCTATGGTCGATGTGGATGACAAACTCACTCGGCCACAAGTAATGTTGCCAAGTTTGTAAGCACCGAATCAGGGCATACAACTCCTTGTCATAGGTTGGATAGTTGAGGGTGGCACCCGTAAGCTTCTCGCTGAAGTAAGCTATCGGACGCTTCTCCTGCATTAACACGCCACCTATGCCGAAGTCGCTGGCGTCACACTCAATCTCGAACCTCCTTGAGCAGTCCGGAAGTTGGAGAAGTGGCGCATGGCATATAGCACGTTTAAGATCTTGAAAAGCGTGCTCATGCTCGTCCCTCCACTTGATGGTCGTGGCTTTCTTGGTGAGGTTGTGGAGTGGGGCAGCAATGGAAGAAAAGTCCTTAACAAAGCGCCTGTAAAAACCTGCAAGACCGAGAAAACTACGAACCATAGTGGGGTTAGTGGGCGTGGGCCAATCTTGGATCGCCCGAATTTTCTCCTCGTCAACCCTCAAGCCATCTTTGGACACGACAAAACCTAAGAAGTTTGTCGTATCGCATTCATATAAGCCGTGCTTTGTTTTGAATGCCGTCTTCCACTCGTCCCCTTCTTGCATCCGGATTTGATGGTAGCCACTTTTGAGGTCTATTTTGGAAAATAGTTGCGCCCCATGTAACTCATCAAGCATGTCGTCCAAGCGTGGGATCGGGTGACGGTATTTGATGGTGATTTGGTTGATGGCGCGGCAATCGACACACATCCTCCAAGTTCCATCCTTTTTCGGCACAAGAATGACCGGCACGGCGCAAGGGCTAAGAGATTCCCTTACGTAACCTTTTTCCAAGAGTTCCTCCACTTGACGCTGTAGCTCGGCCGTCTCCTTAGGTGAGGTACGGTATGCGGCCCGGTTTTTTAATGACGCACCCGGAATGAGATCAATCCGGTGCTCAATGCCTCGGGTGGGTGGCAAACCTGTGGGGAGCTCGGCGGGCATAACATCCTGAAATTCCTCAAGAAGAGAAGATATGGTACTTGGCAATGCCAAGTCCGGAGGTGAAGGAGAAGAGGTCATAGTAGAACTAAGCAAAGGAACAACCAAAAAACAAGGTGATTTACCTCGAGTCATTGGCGTCACATCACGTCGCCGGGCTAGGAACAAGCGCTTCTCGCAAGAGCCGAGAAGGGGTGGCTCGTCATCAATGTGTAGGCGCTCGGACTGGATGTTCGTACCTTCTGACTTAGGTTGCTTCGGGTTCTCCTTTTTATGTTTGATTTTTATCGGAACCGAAGGGGTCGGAACCGAAGCAGAGCTGGTCGGAGCCAGGGTGGGGAAGGTCGGTCCCGAGCTGGTGGGGGTGGTTGACGACCTAGTGTCGGTCGTTTCTGAAGTGGTGGAGGTCGGTGGCGACCTTGTGGTGGTCGATGTCGACCTGTCTGAGGTCGGTGCCGACCTGGTGGGGGTCGAGGCCGAGCTGGTGGTGGGTCGGCTTCGAGCTTCTGGTGTTGGTGACGAGCTGGTCTTCGACGATGCTTTGTCTTGTGCTTGCCGAAGTCGCTCGCGGTGTCTTGCAGCTTCATCCTGGATTATCTCATCAACATCCATAGGGTTAAGCGTCACGCGCTTCCTGTGCCAATTGAACATGAGGGTGTTCAAATAGCCATCGTGAAGTACGCGACGGTCATATTGCCACGGGCGGCCGAGAAGCAAGTGCGTCACGTCCATTCCCGGGGCAACATCACAAAGTAATTCATCTTGATATGGACCAATGGAAAAAGATAGAAGTACTTGCCTAGTTACCCAATTGTTTGAAGACTCGGAAATCCATTGAAGCTTGTATGGACAAGGATGTGGCGTGGTCTTCAAGTTGAAGTGGCTAATGACCTTCTCATTCACAAAGTTCGCGCAGGAACCACTATCAACAATCACTCTCAAGGAAGTGTTTTGGCCGATGCATCTCGTCCGGAAGAGATTATGGCGTTGGCCATTGTCTATTCCGTTGCTAGAAGTGAGGGCACGCATAGCAACATATAACCCGAGAGTGGCGACACCGTCCGTGGTAGGGGCGTCGACGTCATACTCCTCCGATGGCTCCTCTTCGGAATGCTCGAAAACGTCGTCTTCACTCACATAAGTATGATGCCCTACTAAGAGAATCTTCTTGGAATTTGGACAATCCCGTTGGAAATGACCACGACCACCACACTTGTGGCAAATAACGTCGCGGCTACGCTCGTTGCCGGGCGGTGCCGTTGTGTGTGCCGATGATGGTGCCGATGGTTTGACGGTCTTGTCCTTAGTGTCACGGCCTATTTTGGAACTAGAAGGAGAAGAAGAATTAGTAGAAAAAGCGTATTGAATAGGATTAGATCCATACCTCTTCCTAATCGTCTTCTCTTCCTCAAGTTGCATGTGGATAGTCATGGCCGTATGAATAACATCACCCGTATCTCGGAGGTTGAGAATCTCCAATTGCTTCCTAATCGAACGATTCAACCCCGTGATGAAACGAGTCCTCAATGTGCTAGGGGCGACGCTGGTGTTAGCCCGGTTGTAAAGCTTCTCAAGATGAGTAAAAAATTGTTCGGGCGTCATTGATCCTTGAGTCGCCTTAGCAATCTCGGTTCTCATGTGGTCCCTAAATGCCCGAGGTACATACTTCCTTGTCATGATGTGGACGAGATGCTGCCACTCCACAATAGGAGGTTGGCCCCGACGATGACGATCCGCACAAGTACGGTTCCACCAAGCCTGAGCGCCTTCCTCAAAGTGTAGCGCAACGACGTCCACCTTTTCGTGCTCCTCATATCCTAAAAATCTCAAAACACCTTCTGTTTTTTGTAACCATTCAAGAAATTTAGGAGCATCATATGTACCATCAAAAGAAGGGATTTTCATTTTAACCTCACGCCGCAAGTGGGCGTTATTCCGCAAGGGTGCCTGCGGTGCATGATGACCCTGTGTCGCACGGCGCGGTGCATGGCGTCGACCCTGGTCGGAACCGTCACTATCATGTGGATCGCCACCTCCTCCCCCTCTTGGTGGGGCGCCTCCTCGTCCACGACCACCTCGGCCGCCTCGGTTGCCATCGTTGTGTTGGCGACCCATCGCCTCGTCATATGCTTGGCGATTGTGTGGAAGTTTGGGTGGTGGAATCCAATCCGATGAACGACCTCGATGTTCCGGTGGGTCGAGCAATGGTGGATGATAATCCCCGTGGTTATCATAATCTCCATCTTCAACGTCATCCTCAAACTCATTCGAATCACTAGGATTGTCGTCATCACTTGAGTAATTTGTGTAAGGTGACGTTGTAGAGCGATGTACCTCTAAATCATCAACAACAAACTCATTAGTATCATAAGCATATTGACGATGTTTAGAAGACTGACCTTTGTTCCGTTGCCCTTTAGAAGGGCTAGGATCGTGATGGACCTTCGATGAGTGTTGGCCACGGCGAATCGTAACATCATGGTCATCCTTTAGTTTGTCACTCTCCGTGTAGGGAACGATGATTTCCTCCTGAATCGTCACTCCTGGACGTGAATCCTGTCCACTCGCATTTTTGGATTTCAAGGTGCTGGACTCGTGATGTGAGGGGGCGGAATCTTTGCCCTTGAGTGCACGAGCAAGCAAGTTTGCCGCTTGAGTAGCGGACTCGGGCGCCACACCCTCGTTACCGACGGGGCGTTGGTCAGTTCCGAGAGGTGTGAAGCTGCGGGAGCGGATTTCGGCCAACTCTTGGGCGAGTTGCGCCGTATGCTCTTCGGCGAGCCTCTCACGTTCCTGAAGTTGACGAATTTGCTCGTCTTTGTCGGTCTGCAAGGAAAGAACGGTGGGATCGGTGTGTGTCTCTTCGGAATGCTCCATTGATTTCTGCCGGAAACGCGACCTGAATGATCAAAAACCAATCGAGAGGATCAAAGAGCACAAGGAACGTTGCCTTGGGTACGCTTTAAGTCTACGACTTAACCCTTAACCACACGGTTTTGAAAACGGCTCAGGGTATCGGTTGGCTTAAGGCGTACTTGAGACAATAGAAAAATCAAAACAATCCAAAGAGATTCAATGAACAATAACAACGATCAATGCAAGGAGGCCTCGTAAGAACGTTTTACACTTCAAAACTTGTTGCTTGGAGTGCAAGTAACCTTATTTTGGCTTTCAATGCACAAACTTTATCTCGCTCTTTCTTCTTCTTTTTTTTTATTTTTTAAATTTATATTGTGAAGGTTACCTTATTTTGGTTGTTCTTCACGATTGAATTTTTTTTTTTTAAATAAAAGGCTCGTCGAACCCTAATGTGCAGGGGGGTCGGCACCGACCTATAGGGGGTCGGCCATGACCTATGACGACGGAAAAAAGAAAAAAATTGCAAACAATAAAGTTCCGAACTTAAGAGTTTTCTTCACTTGCAAGATTCAAATTGTCAGAGACACGAATTCAATGTCAAGTAATGAAAATACTATGTTCGAGCAAGGATAGGGCTTTCGTTTCAACTTAATGAATTCAAAGCAAAATTTTCGGGTAAAACCTAGATGGATGAATGGTGAGATGGATCTAGGGCCGAAAACTTTAGGGTATGGGAAAAAAAATTTCCGTGTGAATTAAGAGAAAAGTACTTACTAGACTCAAACGATCCGCGGCTCTGATACCAGTTGATGCGTCCTTGTCCCTTGTGGTCGACAAGGACACGAATGTCCCGATCGAGATCGTAGGTGTAAGTGCGTTTCTCTTGCTTGAATGATGGAAGATGAAGTAGCAATTTGGCGGAAGCGAATTAATGGAGTTCGACTGTAGAGTACGAACAAGGGTGATGCAACGGTATCCCGGGAAGAAGGAGAAACTCGACTTTACTTTAGGGAAATTCAATATTGCATAAACTAAATGAAACTGATTACAAGGTTTATATAGAAAAGATCGGCTACTAGGTCTAAACTAGGGAAAGAAATATTCTAGTAAATCAAATCTTTATCTTATGGAAAGATAGAGTATGATTTGTTACAAAAATCCTAAAATAAAAGATATGAAATAATAGCAGAATAATATGTCTATCTTTAAGGCAAGTTACTATCCAAAAATAATAACTTGACTTAAAATAAAAGAAATCTAATTTAGGATAGGCGGGACGAAGGAATTCGCTCCTGAGGGTCGGACTCACTCGCCAGGGGAGGTCAGGGTCGACCTAGGGGAGGTCGGTGCCGACCTTGCTGGGGTCGTGGCCGAGCTGCCTGAGGTCGTGGCCGAGCTTCCTGAGGTCGGCTCCGAGCTCAGCTGGGTAGAAACGCTAACCCATGTCGTGACGTCCAAAGAACCATGCGATTGGGAGACCTGAGCCACTAAGGATTGGGTGGCTTGGGCGATACTCCTGGCTCGACTCCTTGTGATAGGACCCTTGGACTTGAGTTGGAGAGCGTCTTCTTCTTCTATGTCCGACATGGTAGGCAAGGGCGCATCAGATGCGGGAATGTATTCTAACATAATTGACCAAAAAAAAGAGGATTTGATTGAGAACTACCTATAGAGTGGCACGATGGAGGTAGGAGATCCCATGATGTAGTCCTTAAACTTTGAAGAAGTAAAGATGTTTCTAAGTTTTTGGTCTCCATTGTACCCTGTTGCAAGGATGACCAAGTCGGCTTCAAGAGGCCTCTCTTCTCCTTGCACAACAACACCAGCCAAAATCTTACTATTAATTTTTTTTAGTCGAAAAAATCTTACTATTAATTAACCTAGTATGAATGTAGCAAGAACCGAAACAGAGTAGTTGAAATTCAATGGGAAAGTTGACAAAAAGTAATCAAAATGATCGACCCGAGTACTGGTAAATTAGTACGACGATATATGATTGGATAACGTACTTGTTCAGATCGAGTGGCAACATCCTGCAGCAAAAGAGTCCATTTTCCCTTATTCGCAAACCCTCGCCAGTATGATACGGATGCAAATCAGCAGAGCGGGCCGAGCTCTAGACCCGTGCGCCAACGTCGGGTCCCGATCAGATTCTGAGATTAATTTTAGTTCTTTTAGGGTTTTAATTTATTATTGTTTTAAATTAATGTAATTTTTAAACAGGAGTATTACTCCCTTCTCAGGTTTTCTTTCCGGTTCTTTCCTAAGTCGCTTTTATTGAACCGGTAGGGCATAGCTTATATAAACCATTGTAAGCTAAGTTGAGATTTTATCCAAGAAATAAACTCTTCTGCCTTAATCCTCTGTCTACTCCTCTTTCCTTTCGTCTCCTTCGACCTCGGGCTACGTGCCCATTCACTTCCCGGTTTCTTGGTTCAATATTCCTTGGTACGCTAGTAGTTCCGGCATTTGGGCCATATCGTCTCCGCTGGCAAGCTGCTCGCAGATCCGGACAAGTTGGCAGCCATGGCCGAATGGCCTACACCGAGGACAGTCCGTCAGTTACGCGGTTTTTGGGCCTCACCGGTTATTACCGAAAATTTATTCGGAATTACGCTTCTTTGGCAGCCCCGCTGACCTCGCTTCTTCAAAAAGATAAGTTTTCTTGGTCTCCTATTGCTGATGATGCGTTTCAATTTCTTAAGAAAACTATGCTTACACCGCCAATCTTACAGCTGCCGGATTTCTCTAAGGATTTCGTCATCGAAACAGATGCGTCGGATCACGGCATTGGGGCCGTTTTGCTTCAGGATGAACATCCGATTGCTTTCTTCAGCAAGACTCTGGGCATTCGACGTAGGGGATCATCTGCTTATCACAGGGAACTTTTTGCCATTGTGTCTGCCGTTCAGAAATGGCGCCAGTACTTATTGGGCCGTGAGTTTCTTATACGCACGGATCAGAAGAGTCTCAAGGAACTCTTATATCAGGTCATTCAAATGCCGGATCAACAATTTTTCATCCGAAAGCTCATGGGGTACAAATTCCGGATTGAATACAAAACAGGAGCTAATAATAAAGTGGCTGATGCGCTTTCCCGACAGATGATAGATGATAGTACTGATATCAATCAGTTTCTGGCTCTTTCTAGCCCAATGCCGGAACTACTGCAGCGGATTCACGCTGAGAATGGCACGGCACCGGACTTGCTCGAGCTCCACACGCGCGCCACGGACGGGAACTTGCCGCCGCCTTTCTGCGTCCACGCCGGTGTGCTGTATTATGATCATCGGCTAGTATTAAGTAAGTCGTTGGCTTTGAAATCAGACGTCTTGACAGAATTTCATTCTTCGCCGAGTGCGGGCCATCCGGGCATTGATAGGACATTCGGTCGGGTAGCCGAAGTTTTCTATTGGCCAGGTATGCGTCGGGATGTTAAAAATTTTGTGGATGCTTGCTTAATTTGCCAATCTACCAAGTACAGTACAAAGAAACCAGCAGGATTATTGCAACCCCTTCCCGTGCCGACGGAAGTGTGGGACGAGGTCTCAATGGACTTCATTACTGGATTACCGCCATCTAAGGGTTTTTCTACTATTTTGGTAGTGGTGGATCGTCTCTCAAAATACGCTCACTTTGGTCCGCTGGGACCGTCTTATGATGCACCTAAAGTCGCTAGCTTATTTGTTGATTTAGTTGTCAAGCATCATGGGATTCCATCTCAGATTTTATCTGACAGGGACGCCATCTTTACTAGTGCTTTTTGGCATGAGCTCCATCGCTTAAGCGGCACCACTTTAAAACACAGTACCGCCTATCACCCGCAAACTGACGGACAAATAGAGGTCCGCAACCGAGGCCTTGAGCAATATCTTCGGGCCTTCACGCATAGCCGACCGAAGCGTTGGGCTGAATTTTTGTCTTGGGCTGAACTTGCACTGAATTGTACTTTTCATGAGGGCCTTCGTATGTCGCCGTTTCAAGCTTTGTATGGCCGAACACCGCCCCCCTTGATTCGCTGCACCATGCCATCCGCGGCGACATCCGCGGCCGCGGGTACCATCCGTGAGCGCGACCAGCTTATTGACTCGCTGAAACAAAACTTACGAAAAATGCAACAACGCATTGCAACTCAAGCTAATTCTCATCACCGGGATCTTCAGTTTGATGTGGGAGATTTGGTTTTATTGAAACTCCAGCCTTACCGTCAGAATTCGGTGGCTCGACCGCTTTCTGCAAAACTCAGTCGCCGTTTCTACGGGCCATTCAAGATCATTGAACGGATTGGTCCGATTGCATATTGGTTAGCGCTGCCAGACAATGCCAAGATCCACAACGTATTTCATGTTTCTCTTTTACGACCTTTTGTAACATCGTCCGAGCAAGTGGTGCAACCGGCATTCCCGGACGAATTTCTCAACGATCGACCGGTGTCTAAACCGGTGCGCGCTATTGCCGAACGTCACGTGCTTGTCGACGGACGTCCCACAGTTGAATGGCTAGTGGTTTGGGACGACGGTACAGTAGAAAATGCGACATGGGAACCGCGGGACACACTACTTGAATCTTTCCCTGATCTTCAGCTTGAGGACAAGCAGATTCTCACGGGGGGGGGGGGGGGGGGGGGGGTAATTGATACGGATGCAAATCAACAGAGCGGGCCGAGCTCTAGACCCGTGCGCCAGCGTCGGGTCCCGATCAGATTCCGAGATTAATTTTAGTTCTTTTAGGGTTTTAATTTATTATTGTTTTAAATTAATGTAATTTTTAAACAGGAGTATTACTCCCTTCTCAGGTTTTCTTTCCGGTTCTTTCCTGAGTCGCTTTTATTGAACCGGTAGGGCATAGCTTATATAAACCATTGTAAGCTAAGTTGAGATTTTATCCAAGAAATAAACTCTTCTGCCCTAATCCTCTGTCTACTCCTCTTTCCTTTCGTCTCCTTCGACCCCGGGCTACGTGCCCATTCATTTCCCGGTTTCTTGGTTCAATATTCCTTGGTACGCTAGGAGTCTTAGCGTATCACAGTACCATTCCAGTGGCTCCAACCCTCCATTTCGCGGTCCTCGGCGCCCTCGAATTCGATGGTCAACACCCTTGTGCTGAACCGGACACGGATGAGGAGACCAAAGTGCTGGGTGTAGGCTCGGACGTAGTCCAGCACTTGGTCTCCGGTCGGGTTCATGTCGGTACGGAAGGGGGCCAGGGGAAATCAGAGAACTGGTAGAACACTCTGGGAGTCTGGAGCTTGGTGGTCTCCAGGGTGTTGGACCAGACGCCGCCTAGATCGCTTTGGGACTCGAACACGACGGGCCGGTATCCCTTGGAGAGCGCGTATTTGCAGGCCAAGAGGCCGCTGATGCCAGCTCCTACTATGGCGATGTTCCTCTCCATCGAAGCAGGGGTTGTGAGACTTGAGAGAGAGAGATGTTTTGTTTCTTTCTTTTCTATTGTCGAGTATGGCAAGGGCAATTTTAAAGTATCCTCTTTTGTTGGTTTCCCTGACTATGATGAAGATAATGTATGTATATATATAGATAAACGTAGGGGGGTTCTACTGTTCTAGTTTCCCTCACTACAGGCTTTTGTGCGCCGAGTGCCCTCCACGACGCTCGTTTAACATCATCTTCACCACCTTCCCATTTTTGTCGGGTTCTAGTTCCCATTAAACTATTTCCGTTTATTCTTCGCATTTATATTGAGTTTGGATTTTTATGTCTAGTTCCTCGCGTAAAATTTGTAGAAATTACTTTTTCTTGGATGGAGTAGAAATTAGACTTATATTAATATGATGGAGAAGATAAATTAATTTTATTGTTCAATGACGGAAGCGTACCCATATAACTACATAAGGTGTATTACAATTAACCACGCGCTATGGTGGAAATTGCTAAAAAATCATCTATACTATTACTAGTTGAATTCCCGTGATATTTACCGGATAATTTTACTAAAGATTATATAATATTATGATAATAATATAAAATTTAAAACACTTGTATATAATATCATAATAAAATTATGTAATTTATAAAAAAAATCTTTAAGATTGTGCACAATATTTTATCAACATATAGATAAAAAAAATTATATATTTGAAACCCGAGTCTTGTTAAAAGATAAAGAAAAATTTATGCATAAAATTTATGTAAAAAATATTAGATCAAGTTATTATCAACATATAGATAAAAAAAATATATACTTGGATCCCAAATCTTGTTACAAGATAAAAAAAACATGCATAAAAAATATCAACATATAGATCAAATTATTATATTATAAAAAATTAGATATATAGAAAGAATGATACAAGAAATTATAATATTTATTATTAAAAATATAAAATTATTTTATTCAAAGAATACCATGTGGCACAATTTTTTCAACAGACATGGTTTCTACTTTATAATGTACTAGTTGTACCCGTCGTGTCATGCACGACTATGGTTCAGTACTTTATATAATATAAAAATTAATGTAAGTAATTTATTGCCTATACATTGTACAAATTTTTTAATTTTTGGAATCAAATAAAAGAAGTAAATATAAATCATTAATTTTAATGTTGAGAATAAAAAAAGATTATTAAGGTAAAATAATGTACATTTCTTCTTTTTCTTGATGATATTTCACAGATATTTAATTCAAAAAAATAACAAATGAATAAAAAAAGATTTATATATTAGTATATGGAAGAGATAAGATTTACATAAAATAATAATTAAATTAATAAATAAGATATACTAAAATATGAAAGATAAATATAAAAATAATTTATTTATAGAATATAATTAAAAAAATAATTTGTTTTCATTTAAGGAGAGGCTAAACTCATTTTTTGGCTCGATAAAGTAAATATTAGATAAGATTAAATATTATATTTTTATTACTTTCTATGTAACTTAATTTAGAGATTATCAAATATTTTAATATATATTAAATATTATATTACCTATTTTTATTATTTTTAAAAATTATAAGTATTTATCATTAATTTTTTATTGTAAAAGAAAAATATATACATATATATATAAATACATTCTTCAAAAGATATCATGCTAAAAGATAAATGATATTTGTACTTATTTTAAAATATTTTAAATTTGTTATCTTTAATTTTAAATATTTGTATAAGGAAGTTTTTAAAAGATATTGTTAAACTAAATAGATATTTTTTGATGTTAAAGATAGATTTAAATAGCTAAAGAAGAATTTAATAGGAAAAAGTTAAAATATTAGGAATAAAAATTAATTTTGTAAATATGTGGTGGGGCCAGAATCGTTCTGGTGGCTCGAAAAGGTATAGCTTTAATATATAGTTATAGATTAGGTAGATTAAGTCTTCTATTAAGCTCGAGTACTTGTAAGCTTTTAGGACGGGTGTTCATTTACTAACGAAAGGCTTAATATAGATAATTTTATGTAATTTCGATTTTAGGGGATGGTTAAGTGTAATGTAGTCAAGGGCGTAATTAGGAATGATAATTTGGGTGGGCTAAATTTACCTTGATAATCTTTACTATTTTTATATTGATAATTTTCTCTAGTGGCAAATTTTGTGAGGGGTTCATCGTCTCAATCATTTATGTGGTCATGTTTATAGGTCTTAAAAATATACACTTCCAACGAAATAATTTTTCCATACTCTATAAAATTGTCAATTATTTATCTATAAATTGCATATTGATGTATAGTACTTATTAAAAATATATTACTAGTTGCCGATTAACAAAAATTACAAAAAAGAGATCAACACTATATGTAACACCCCTATTTTACAACGATAGGTGTTACCGCCAGTGACCTCGGATTTTACCGTCCAAAGTCACGCAAGGATTTATAAGGTATTAAATTTAAATAAATTACGGAATTTTAATGATAGTACATATTATAAAAGGTGCTCAAACATGAGACTTCAAGTGTTGTCATTACATCCTTAAACTTGTTTCAAAATAACAAGATACAAAGAGTGAAGCAACGAAATTAACGAAGCATTTTTTTTGTAAAGCATAGCGAAACCAAAATACAAGAGAAAACACCTTCAAGAATGGCCCAACTTTCCTTCCTTCAACTCTTGATTATTAGTCTTTAAACCTTCGAGTGAAGTTTCCTAGAGTCTGACATTTGTCGCGAAGGGCGAGAAATACCAGGCAAAAATGTGGAAAACAAACGGAATTAGTCTAAGGAGACTAAGCAAGTGAGAATGGAAATTCTCAAGGGTAATATGGTAATTTTATTATCTCATCAAGGATATTAAGGGAAGAAGAACTTGAAAATTATAATCACTTTGTGGAGCTTATAAGGACGGAATTTAGTTGGTCTCGAAAAGAGATAAAACTTAGATTCGAAAAGAAGGAAACCACAAGATTGTAGTTCCTCTTAGAGTACAATTAGTGTTGGGAACGTTTTGGGCCACATCAAGTTTCTAGAAAACCTCTCGCGCCCTTTTCGGATCGAGAGTCGGGTCGGTCTTACAGTGGTGCTAAACCGGCCTGATTTTAATTTATTTTAATGTGCACTAGCACTTATCTTTATTACGTGTCAAAACGTTTCATATTATTTATAAATTTTAAGGGTGTGGAGGTTGTGAAAGAGCCGAGTCCACTTAAAGGAAATGAAGGAATTTCAGGCCTCTTTCATCCTGAGTGTTCATGCCTCTTTCCCCGGAGTGTGCAGGCCTCTTTCATCCTGAGTGTGCAGGCCTCTTTCATCCCGAGTGTGCAGGCCTCTTTCATCCTGAGGATACCGGGCCTCTTTCATCCCGAGAATATAGGCATCTAGCTAGTGCATAATATCGCCTATGTTAATCCATAACGAATCTGGAGAAGAGATTGAAACAAACAAGGCCACAAATCATCGGTCCTAAAGTTCAGTACTAGCATAGTACGAAACATAATAACAATATGTCGTTATTTCTAAGTAAATGAATAAACCTAAGTTCATTCTTTTTAACAAACATGTAGTTCCCAACATAGATGAATTTCCTTAACGGAAACGATATATATATATATATATATATATATATATATATATATATATATTAAAGGTTACAAGGGAGAATATCCACTTGCCTTGAATGTCCTTCGGGATTTTACGAGACTCCGAAATAGAAAGTCTTAGCGGCTTTCGAAAATTTCGACCTAGTTAACCGAAAGAATGACGAGCGAACATGCATTAAAATTCTTATTTTAATTTAATTCAACCCTCTTATTATTTTCCTCCTCTAAGAGAAGGCAAGTTAATCTAAATTATTTAGTTAAGTAATTTAGATAGGAAAAATGTCAAAAAAATAATTCTTACATTATTATTTTCAAGGTGATACTTTGTAAGAGTTTTATAAATTAAAAATACTTATTTTAAGAAAAGAAATGCAAAGCTTCAATTATGCAAATGAAAACCTTTTTAACCCCCATGCAAAATATATATTTTAAGATAAACTATTTAAATGGTTTACATGCTTATTATCTTTATGCAAGGCTACTTAAAATCTATTCTCTTGAAAAAACATCCTACAAGCCATGATTTACTTATTATAAATTGTATTAAAAATCTAAAATAGCCATGCATGCATTTAAAACTTTATAAGAACACCTTTTAATCTTACATGCAACATATTAGTTTATTTAATATAGTTTAAACTTATCAAATTAATCATCCTTTTACTAAGAAGGTTAACAAGTTTTAAAATCAACACTTTGCTAATTCTTAACATACATGCAAGGTTAGATTTAGTCCACAACTTTATAAAAATTCACATGCATAAACTTATTATCTTTATAACTATATTTTTACCCCTAGAAAGATCATCCATAATTTATACCAAGCTCTTCTTAGTTTAACATTAACATGCAAGAAGGTTTTATTTTATAAAAAGTCTATTCATAAATATGCAACATCTTATTAGTTTTTCTAGTAAAGATTTTGATATTATTAAGTTCTCTTTAATCCAACTCCTCAAGATTTTAATCTAAAGTTTTATAACTAAAACATGCAAAGGTGACAAGAACTATAATAATCATTTTTATTAACATGCAAGGACTTATATGAAATAAACAACATATTTAATCTTATACCTCTTTCTCTTATCATAGATCATTTACAAAAAAATCATTCTCAAGTTTATAAGTTAGAGAAAGAGACATGCAACTAAGTTGATCTCATGAAAACTCACTTAAACTTGCATGCAAGAACACTTTTAGCTTAAATGATCATAACTTGTCCTTATGAACTTTATTCAAACTAGAAAAATTCATATAAAAGCTTTCAAAGTCTTAAGAAAGACATGCATGTAGGTTTTGTGCATAACTAAATTATCTTATAAATTTCTCAAGTCATGATCTACACGAACCAAGGATTTTTGTGTAGAAAAATGAACAAAAGTTTGGGTCTTTGATAATAAAATAAAAATCAGAATTTTAAAGGCTCAAAAATCAACTTGTTCATCTTAAGAAGTTCAAAAATTCATCTAGAAGCTTATAAGACAATTTTCTTTTAAAAATCTTGCATGCATGTCATTTACCAAAGGTAATATGAACAAAAATGGTAATTTATAAAATCTGAAATTTTAGGATCTTTAAATCAAGACAACCTCCTAAAAATACTTGGATTCAAACTAAGAAATACTAAAAAATTGGGAGATTACCCTTTAGTATGTGTCTTGTGTTCTTGTAGGAAGAACAACACAAGGGGAGCAAGGGAGGAGAGGCGGCAGCAGCTCGGAGGTGGCCTGGTGGCACGCGGCTGGCCACTGGTGGCGCGGCCGGGTGGCAGCCAAGGGAGGGGCCGATGGTGTGGTGGCTAGGGTGTGCCAAGGGAGGAGTTTAGATGGTTTGCATGTGAAAAATCAGCCCATAGTAGCTTAAGTATATGGCTGATTTTTTTCTTTCTTTGAATGGAAAAAGAGTTTTTTAGTGTAGAGAAGAGAGAGTTTGGAGATGAAAGGAAATGTAGAGAATGGTGTGTCTTTGAAGAGCAAGAAGGCTTTAAAAGCCAACTAACACAAGTAAGTGGAGTATCATACTAATAATCATGATCAAATCTTGATCATGTGAGTGGGAGAGAGAAGGAATTTGAATTAATAAAATAGTCAATCAAGTGAGTGAGAAATCTCTACCCAAATCTCACTAAATCCCCTCTTTAAATGATCTGACGCGTTTGCAAACGGACCAAAAGTCGGTTTGAAACGCATGTCAGAATGATTGGATTTTTCGAATAGAGTTTCCGTTAGATTCGAATTTATTAAATTCCGTCTCTAAAAATTCATTTACTAAAATACATCTTTCATAAGAATATTATTATTTATCTATTTTTAGAAAAATAGATTTTTGAAAGAAAAAGACCGTTTATGAGATTATTTTATTTAATGAATAATTAAAGAATAAAATAATTTTTTTAAAAATTATTCATAAAAATAGAGGTTATTACACTATAGAGTTTGGTTCAAATGAAACAAAGCCTTATCCTAAAACGTGAAACGAATGCACTTTTCCTAGTTTATAGTGCACTTTTCATACAAAAGTGCATTGAAAAGTACAAAAAGTGCAATATGAAAAAGTGCACTACAAAAAATACGAAAAGTGCACTGAAAAGTACGAAAAGTGCAAATGCGAAAAAGTGCACTCTGAAGTAGGAAAAGTGCACTATGAACTAGGAAAAGTGCATTCGTTTCAGGATAAGAGTTCGTTTCATTTGAACCAAACTCTTACACTATATACATTTCCTTAATTATATATGATATTTTCCCTTCATTTTAGTAGTTGAAAATACTTAGTATTAACTATTTTCATCTATAACCCTTAATTTCTAATTACCTTCTTTCTAATTAATTAAAACTAATTAAATTGGACAATAGTATTGACTACCCATTATTAAACACGTACAACTTATCCACACTACTAGTTTTACTTTTAGCAAAAAGCAGGAGAAAAAAAATAAATATTTGCAAAAAGATCGATAAGGTAGATTAAAATTAGAAAAAAAAGTGCGATAAAAATTACAAATACCAAAAGAGATTGAACAAAAGTTAAAAGAGAGCAAGCAATGGAAAAAATTTAGTGCGTTTGGGGCACTTATGAGACTCGAACACAAGTCTTTACACATCAAGCACAAGAATGTACCACTTGAACTAGTTAAGATATTGTACATATTTTTTCTTTCTACTACATATTATTGATATTTTAGGATGGGCTAGAGCAAACCCTAACCCACCTTTGGTTCCGTCCCTGAATGTAGTCTATCAGAAGGGCATATATTCAGCCTAATATTAATCATTCAAATTTTGTTTAATAGTGTAGATTCTATTAACTTCGGAAACATTCAACTCTATTGTTGATGCTTCATTTGTGCACATAGGCCAGATTGGGGTCTAACACTCCCTAAATCACAATTGGCTCTAATTTTGATCCATTCCCACTTCCTCATGAGTCTGACATCCCTTATGTTTCCTTTTTCTCGTGCGAGATTGCTTGCAAAGGAGACGGGATAGTTTCTGCAAGTGTAGACCCTACGCAATTAAATCCGAAAATTGATTCGAGAAAATATCGTGAAAGAGGAGATGTTAACAATCAAGAAGAAGGAAGAGATGATTCGACTAATTTGTTTGGGGTGGGGAGCTAGATGTAACACCCCTATTTTGCAACGATAGGTGTTACCGCCAGTGACCTCGGATTTTACCATCCAAAGTCACCCTAGGCTTTACAAGGTATTAAGTTAAATAAAACATGCGAAATTATAAAGTTATTACATATAAAAGAGAGTTGCTCACATGTGAGACTTTATAAGTATCCATTACAAAGTTCGGACTTAGTTTGACAACACATAAAGCTTAAGAGTTGTTTAGACAACGGAATTTAAATAATATTGTTCAAGTAAACGTGGACTAACCCGAAAGTAACCAAAACACCATTCTTGAAAATTTCCGACCTTCCTTCCTTCACTTGAGTAGTCTTCATCTCTTACGCCTTCGGTGGAGGTTTCCTAGCGGCTGGCATTTGGCGCGAAAGGCGATAAATGACAAGCAAAGATGCGGAAAAACGGAATTATTCTAAAGAGACTAAGCAAGCGAGAACGGACATTCTTAAGGTAGTTTGGTAAAGTATCGAAATTATTAACGAGGTATTCGAGATGTGTTTCGAGACGTGTATACTTTAAGTGGAGCTTAAAAAGAGCGGAAAACGAGTAAATCTCGAGATGAGATAACTCTTAAACCGAAAGAACGAACTACGAGATTGTAGGACGTCTTAGATTAGAATAAATGTTGGGAATGTTAATTACACACAAGTTTCTAGAAAACCTCCCGCCCCCTTGCGGACCGAGAGCCGGATCGATCATTTGGGACGGGTCCGATTTTGATTTCTTTTAAGGTGCATTAGCACTTACTTTCTTTCGTGATAAAAACTTTCACATTCGTTAATGATTTTTAAGAGTGTGGGGGGGCATGAATTGGCCGACAATGCACTTACTGGAGCAGACTTAGATCATGATCCTTAAAGTCGTAGGAAAAATAGGCATTTCACGATACGACTTAACATGTTATATATAGATGTCGGGCCGAGCCCGCACCCCTTATTACGCTACTTACGAATTTTCATGACGAATCTCAAAACGAGATTTTTAAACAACCAAGGCCACACAACAAGTCTAGCAATAATCCTATTAACAATAGTAATAGTAGTAATGCTAACAATGGTCATTATTTCTAACAATCGATATTTCCTAGGTTCGTTTTATTTAGCAAGCAAGTGTTCCCAACATTGAACAAGTTAACGGAATCAAACTTATCGAAAAGTTCAAGTAGAATATCCACTTGCCTTGAATTTCCTTCGGGGATCCTACTAACTTGAAAATAGGACGGTTTAGTGACGTTCGAGAACCTCGACCTATTTAACTGTAAGAATTAGAATGAACACTTATTAAAATCCTTATTTTAATTTAAAACCAACCTTTCTCTTATTTTCCTCTTCTAAGAGAAGGTGGGTTAAACTAAACTATTTGGTTAAATAATTTAGTTAGTAATTAAAGGGTAAAATAATAATATCTCTTTTATTATTATTTTTTAGGTGACACTTGGTAAGGATTTTGTAACTTATAAAAATACTTAGTTTAAGAACATGAATGTAAGGCTTTACTTAGTCTAAGCAAAACTCTTTTTAACCCACATGCAAATATTTATATGTATTTAAAATAGTTTATATAAATGATTTGCATGCATCATTTTTAAGAAGACTTCTTTATTGAAAAATTATGCTTATTACCAATTTTCATATAAATCATTATTTACTCAAAGGAAATTCTAGGATGGTCATGCATGTGCATAACTGACTTCTAGAAATACTTTTTATTCTCATATACATACTTATAGAATTTATTTAAGGGAAATTCCTCTTGGTACCCTCCAGTTTTTAGCTTTTCCTTTTGGTGCCAAAAAAAAAATTATTCCCGATGGTACACCTATACTTTGTGCAGTCATCCTCCCGTAGCCAAAAGTGAATGAAATCAAAGTTTCCATCCAATTTCATTTAACTTCTGTTAAAAAAAAATTAAAAAAAATCATTTTATTTTGTGTAAAACTTTCCATCTGGGAGATTTAGGAAGAAGGTAAATGGAAGATAGATAGATATGAAATTGGAAGCTAGATCTATCCTCAGCCCGACCATCTCTGTAAAAAAAAATTTAAACTTTTCGCCGAGACCGGCGCACAAAGCCTTTGTCGAAAACGATGTCGTTTTCTCCGACCGGACAAAGCATCTCCCTACCGGAAAGATCATGAGCTGCAACTAGCACAACATCAACTCCAGCCCTTCCAAATCCCTTAGCACATCATCAGCTTCAGCCCTTCCAAATCCCCTACGCCTCTATATCAGTGTTATTAAAATCGAGATCCGGATCTTAAAATCATGAGATCCTACGATCCCATATGGGATTTTGATCCGGATCGTACATTAAAATCGAAATTTGTTAAAATCGTTATAGAATCGTGTAGAATCGTGTTAGAATCATATAGAATCGCGTAGAATCGTATAGAATCGTGTAGGATCTCATGAGATCCTATATAAAATCGTAAGATCCTACATAGTTTTTTTACTTTGAGCTTATAAAATTTATTTTAGCACCAATTAGCTTAATTATTAGTGAAATTACATCCCTTAAATGCTCATATTGCCTCTTTTAACCTCATTTACCTCCCAATTTTCATGTTTCCGACTCCCAATTGTTGAATTTACAATATTTTTCCCCTAATAAAGACTCATAATCTTTCCTCGATTCTTATTATGTGAGCATATATATTTTTAAATGTGCTTCTTGTGCATATATAAGTTTGCAATGTCATTTTTTCGGCATTATGATCATTAAATTTTAATAAAATTATATATTTGTTTGGTTTTAGTGCCTATATTTTTTGTATCATATCTATATTATATTAGTTTTAGTGATATTATAGGATCTTACGATCCTACGATCTGATTTTACGATCCGATCCATAAGACCTTCCGCGATCCGATCCTAGAATCTCGATTTTAATAACATTGCTCTATATATACAATCCACATATATTTGTTCTTCACCATCTCCAAGCTTCACATAGACTTTAAAACCCCTCTAATTAATTCCTTCGATCCATCTCTTCAAATCCTTTGATTAAAGCTCAATTAATTAATCATCAATTAATTAACAATGGCGTCAATTCAAAACTCGTTGTTACTCTTCTCCTCTCCCTCGCTTTGCTCCTCCCGTCAATCTGCTCCGCCGCCGCCATCAAGCGGCCGTAGAAGCGGGTCATAACCCTCGACTAATCCGGATCTAGGAATCGAACAATTATACGGACGGTGTTTACATTGGGGTGGAGTCTCGCTGGCGTTGGAGTTGTGTGATGCCCCAAGTCGTCTGCCCGCAATCGCGAGTCGTCCGCCCCTCACAATTGCTATTCGTCTCTGGCTCTACAAGTTCCTCAATCTGATATAATTGAGAGAGGTTAAAAAAAGAAGGAATTTTTTATATATTTTTTTACTGAGAAATAGGGATTTTACTCAAAAGGTAGATTTTGAATTATTTTTTTAATAAAATTTTAACGGAATTTTTGAAATTTGGATGGAATTTGACTTTATATTTACTTTAGGTTACGGAAAGAACTTTTGTAAATCTAGAAGGGTACCAAAAGGAATAAATTTTCTTTTTGGGCACCAAGAGGAAAAGTCGAAACCTCAAGGGCACCAAAAGGAAAATCCCTTTATTTAAATATCTAGTAATTTTTTATATATTATTTTCGGTTATATATATAAAAAAATATTCATACAAGTGTTAAAAATTCTAGGAAAATACATGCAATAAGATTTACTCCCTAATATTCCTTTTAAAATCCATGCAAGGCATAAGTAACTAGTTGATCATGGATTTAAATGAAAGACATTTTAAAGTCTACATGCAAGGTGATTTTATTTTACTAAAAACCGATCTAAAGTTGCATGCAAGAGTTTGTAGGATTTTTTTAAAGCATCTCTTAACATCATTAGACTTAGTTATTCTCAATCATCATATAAAATCAATCTCTTACTCAAATGATACATGCATGTGGATTTTCTTCATAAAAAGTCCATTAATAAGACATGCAAGAACACTTTCAATTTAAAAGCTTTCTAGCTTATGTTTATTAGATTATAAAAAAATTACAAATCTCATAAAATTTTATTTCAAGGACCAAAAGTGACATGCATGAAGGTTTTAAGCAAGATAAAAATATTTCAAGTAGTTATCATGGAAACTACTCCTATAAGTTTCAAGATCCTTAATTAAAAGAGGGTTTCTTAGGCCTTTTTTAATAAAAATAAAAATCAGAAAATAAAAGGTAGAAATTACCCTTTAAAAGTGTAGGATTTTGGTATACTTTTTCATAATTTGTAGAGAACACAATCCTCTTTAGCAAGACGTACATACATGTATAAGTCAAGGGAAGATGTACAAATTTTGGAACATTTTATATTCTGCATTTTTTGAAAAAAATTAGATCTAAACAATGATAAAAAAATGCTATAAAACAATCTAAAAGTAGTGTAAAAAGCCTAGAATTTATACCCTTAATTTGTTGAATTTTTGGAGGAAGAACACACCACCAAGGGGGAGGGGGGAGGCGGCAACGTACGGCGGGGCTGGGCGGCGGCGCGCGGCTAGCTGGGCGGCAGCCTGGTGGTGGCCGGCAGTGGTGGTGGTGTGGTGGTGTGGTGGTGTGGTGGTTGGAAGACACAAGGCAATGCGTTTGTGGAGTTAGGTGGAGGAATATGGACAAGAGGGCTAGAGATAGTGTCTTAGAGGTGAGTTTTCTCACAAGCATTAAGCCTTTATATAGAGGATTTGATTAGTGGGATTTGTAGAGAATCAAATCTAGTAATGATGATTCAAAGATATCCAAATATTTCCTCATGATGGTAGAAGACTAGCATTTGAATTTTATTAATAAAGAAATGTGAGTGGAAGGAGAAGAATTGGATTTTTAATTAAATAATCCAAAAAAATATGAGTGGGAAATCTCTACCCAAATCTCACTAGATCCTTCCCATTAAATGACCCGACGCGTTTGCAAACGGACCGAAATTCGGTTTGAAACGCGCGTCGGGACGATCGGGTTTTACGAATAGAATTTCCGCTAGCTATGAATTTATTAAGTTCCATTCTTAATAAATTCATTTATTTGAATAAAAAATTCCATAAAGATGTTATACTTAATATATTAAATTATTAAATATTTATGAAAGTGAATTTTATTCTTGTAACGGAAAAAGCGGCTATTACACTAGATTCATTTCAACATTAAAATAACATATTTTCTCTCGAGAATTCTATCGTTTAATAGCTCTTAGGAGGGATAATATTATAACTAAACAACAACATTGATCGAGTATATATAGTTTTGCCGCAATAAAATTTTGGGGTCAAGAGGCTGCACCCGATAGACACAAGAGAGACAACATCAACACAACACCAAGTATTGCTTAGTACAACAACAATAACAACAAAAACAACTATAACAAAAATACCCAAGTTTTCTCTTCACTCTACGAACTATCTGTCCACCATCTTGATCTTCTCCCTCTATCTGTCTCTATACTCTACTAAATTTGCTAAAATTCTCAACTGGTTAAAATCCTTCTTTATACTATCTTTTTACCATTTTCCTTATATTCTTGCCATTGATTTTCCCCTTTTATATTTGTGGCCATCTCTTCTTTCTTACCTTTTCTCCGGCTTGATACATATTGTAGTACCCGAAATTGTTCTAGACAATTGGTACTCAAGTTTTCCTAAACGCAAGAAATAATTTGTCTCTTTTATTTATGGGGCGTATCCTCATGCTCATTGGCTTTTATACACCGCATTTGAGATGAATTTAGTCCATATATCAATTTTGGTGCATTCTAACTAAATTCAGTTATTATTGTCACATATCTTAATTTCAGTTTTTCTTGGGTTTATCGGGTGTACCCCCTTCCCTTGGGCAGGTGTACCCCCACCTTGACACCCGAGATTCCGTTATAGCGTAACTTCACTATGTCAATGTCGTTGTTGTGCTCTATTGATGTGGATGCCCTTTAAATAGGGCTTTTGCAAGGGGAATATTCCCTAGGATATTTATTATCCTTTCTTGGATAATAATCTATCTTTAAATGCATTAATTGCCTAATTAAATAAATATAATAAAATATCAGTACACACAATTTCCCCTCAAACGGTTGGCAAGTTAGCAAGTTGAGGGTTTGAGTCGTATCGGATGCGTGTATACTGTAACAATTTTTCTGCCTCCTTGCAGGCAAACCAACTTTCACAGTTTTGTCTTTGGACCAACCGTTCCAATGTTGATTTAGCATAGAAGGTCATAAGAATCCCTTAGCGAACTTCCTGCCTCCTTGCAAGCAAAGCGATTTTCACAGTTTTGTCGCGGGACCAACTTTTCCAGCGTCCATTCAGCATAGAAGGTCATAAGAATCCCTTAGTGATTTTATCCCTCCTTGCAGGAAACCGAATTTCACGGTTTTATCATGGGACCGACCGTTCCAGCGTCCATTCAACATAGAAGCTCATAAGAATCCCCAATGATCTTCTTGCCTCCTTGCAGGCAAACCGATTTTCATGGTTTTGTTGCGACAGTATTGCACTCGTGGCATGCTTAATGGGACGACGTCTACTAGGTCGCTTTTTCAGGATAAAGAGTCAATAGAACATACTTCTAGTAAATAAAAGGCAAAAATGTTTGATAACTAGAGATAGAAATAAAAATCCTATGAAGGGTACACCTTGTTAAAACCTTCAGAAGGGAAAACCCTATGGAATAAAACCCGCCAACGAGGAAAGAGTGCCTTCCTTCTTACAAAGGAGCCTAGGATTTTATATGTCGTACTTTTTCAAGTTTGCAACATTCCACGTATGTGGAACCTCCTTCTCGTTTGCATCCCACAGCTTGTATGCCCCAGCTCCATAGTCTATAATCACGCAATAAGGCCCTTCCCAGTTAGCTTTGAGCTTTCCCTCAGTTGAGTCAATGGGTTAGCCGACTATTCTTCGCAGGACATAGTCGTTGACGTGAAACTTTCGATAAGTTTCAACTCTCGTTGATATGAGGCCAACCGAATTGATGCAGCTTCACGCCTTTCTTCTAGTAAATCTAGGTTCTACTCCAAAGCTTGCAAATTTCTGACTTGGTAAAAAACGGCGGTTCGTAAGGTCAGGAGTCCAACCTCTAAAGGTATCACAACCCAAGTCTCATAAGTGAGTGCAAACAGTGATTCTTTGGTGGAGCGTTGTAGAGTGGTCATGTATGCCTATAATATGGATGGTAATTCCTTGGCCCACTGACCTTAAGTGTCTTCGAGCTTTTTCCAAAGACCATTGATGATGATCTTATTGGTTGCAATGCCCTGTCCATTGGCTTGTGGGTAGTAAATCGATGAATATAAATTCCATATTCCATAGTTTGAGCAAAATTAACGAAAGACTGCACTATTGAACTGCGTACCATTGTCAAATATAAGCATGTGTAATATTCTAAAGTGCGTGATGATGTACTCCAACACAAACTTCTTCATTTCATTATCGTGAATGTTGGCCAATAGTTTCGCCTCAACCCACTTGGTGAAGAAGTCGGTAGCCATGACTAGAAATTAACTTTCAATTTCCCACAACTTTGGGTAATGGTCTGATGATGTCTAATCCCTATTAGGCGAACGACCATGGAATAGTTAGAGGATGTAACTCGCTAGCTGGTTGGTGAATGAGGTTCCTAAAATTTTTGCACTGAGCGCATTTCTTGACATAGATCAAGGCATCCTTTTGCATGTATAGCCACCAATACCCTTGTGTGGTTGCTCGATGTGCTAGCGACCTTTTTGCCCCATGCATATTGCATAATCCCTCGTGGATTTCATAAAGGAAGTTCTTGGCCTTTTCTGGCGGCACACATCTAAGGTATGGTCCATAAAACAATTTTCAATATAGAACTCTATCGAAGGAAACCAAGTGGTGAGCGGACTGCCTACGAATACGATGTGCTTCAATCATGTCCTCGGGAAGTCTTCCACTATCGTGGTATTCTAGGATGGGCGGCATCCGATTCATGGCTATGTCGGTGTCGAACACGCCCTAGTAGTTTATACTTGGATGCTCTAGACTCGCTATTCAGATGTACCCTGATCCCTGCCTGATAGAAGCTAGCATGGCTAGAGCTTCAACTAGGATATTGGTATTTTACGGAACCTTCTTGATCTCAAACTTTTTGATGCCGAAAAGCAAGATCTTTGCCTTGTTTAGGTAAGCGCACATTTTCTCTGACTTAGTACCGTACTCGCCTTTCGTTTTCCTTACTACTAATTGTGAGTCGGAGTTGACGGTTATGCGAGTTGCTCCTGCTCGATCTTTTTTCGTAAGCATTCCTGATATGAGGCTTCGTATTCGGCTTTATTGTTTGTGACGGGAAAGCTGTGGTGAACCATCATTCTTATCATCTCTCATGTGGGCGAGGTAATGACTAACCCGAATCCAGCTCCACTGGTGTTCCGTGCTCCATCCACGCTTAAGTCCCAACTCGCCTCTTGTGGAGAATGTATGATGTAAGCCTTAATGAACTCTACGTCCTCTTGTTTGTTAAATTCTGCTACAAAGTCTTCTAGAACGTGGGTCTTTATAGCTGTTCATGGAATGAAACTGATGTCGTATTACCCCAGTTCAACAACCCACTGTACGAATCTTCTCGAAAGGTCTGCACTGGCTAGAAGTCCCCATAGATTGTCATGAGTGACTACTTTGATGGAGTGTGTTTGGAAATAGTGATTAAGCTTTCACGAAGCGACGATCAAAGCGAGCAACAATTGTTCCAGTAATGGATATCTTCCCTCAACATCTGTCAAGGTCTTGATGATGTAGCATGCCAACATCTGTCTCCCTTCATGCTCCTTTATTCACAGATCGCTGATGGCGTAACTTGAATCCGCCAGGTAGATGTTCAACACGTCTCCTAGCTTGAGAGTAGTGAGTATAGGTATAGTTTGCAGGTACTACTTTAGTGCCTCGGACGCGGTTTTAATTCGATACTGCACTCAAAGCTTTGCTTCATCCTTAGGTTCTTGAAAAAGGCTTGACACTTGTCGGAAGATTTGCGGATGAAGTGTCCTAATGCTGCAACCATTCACGCTAATTTTTGTATTTTCTTTATGGTCCTCGGACCTTCCATGTTTTGAATAGTGCGAACTTGTTCTGGGCTTGCCTCTATTCCCCTCTGGGATACGAGTTATGCAAGGAAATTTCCCAAAGACACTCTGAAAGTGCATATTGATGCATTGAGTCGTAAACCCACGGTCCTCATGGTGTACAAGTCTTCATGGTCTTTCATATAATGGCCTAATGACATTAATTTCCACCCCTTGTAATGTTGCGCTGGGGTTCTTGAGGCTGAAAGGCATGAACTTGTAGCAGAATACAACGACCGACATCATGAAAGCCATTATTTCTTAATCTTCCTCGAAGAGCGGGATTTGATGATATCCTCGATATGCATCCAAGAAACTCATTCATTTGCTTCATGCGGTGGCATCCACGAGTTGGTCTATCTTGGGCAACGGAAACATGTCTTTTGGGCAAGCTTTGTTTAAGTCGGTGTAGTACACACACACTCGCCAATCTCCACTTTTATTTTTTTACCACAACTGTATTTGCAAGCCATGTTGGGTAGGTAACCTCCTCGGTATGCGGGACTAATGATCGTCGTCGTCTTTGTATGATAGGCTTGGCATGCGGGGATACGTTTAGCTTGTGACATGCAATGTTAGGTTCAGTCCTGGCATATCATAGGGACTCGGCGAACAAATCTGAATTTCTTTGCAGCAATTCTACGAGCGAGCTCCGTTCCTTGTTAGTCCATAATTCGCTAACGAGGAAATATTTCTACGGTTCTTGTTTGTTGATTATGACATTTTGAAGGTGATCAATGGATTTTTCCTTTGGGGTTTGTACTAATATCGTTGATGTCGGAAGACGCCTCTATCTTTGGAGTTCGGGATTTGGGTTTCTTGATTTCTTGTGATAAGGTATCGACTTTTTTTCTCCAACATTGTGTTTCTTACCTAGATCCACGGTCGTACTTTGGTCTTTAATTCTCTGGTGGCCTTGCCATTTTTTCTTGATGGCCCGACAATGATACTTGCACGAATAATCAACAACAATGGATGGTTTGGCGGCGGTCTTTCTTGCATTCGCCGACGGTCCTCAATAGTTATCATATGTGGTGGGCGACGGCTTTTCTCGTGTGAGGTATGATGGCCAACGATTCGGCGATGGTAAAACTCCTTTCGTGTGCGGCGAAAGGTAGTGCTCTGACGATGGCGGCTTCCTGCGCGAGTGGACATGGCTACTCCTCCAAGTGCGGTGGTAAGTGGTCCAGTAATGGCAAGACACCTTTCCCGTACGACGAACGGTAGTGCTCCAAAAACGGTGACTTCCTTTATGAGCGGACATGACTTCTCCTCCAAGTGTGATGGTCTGGTGGCGATGATGCTCCCGCTAGTTGACAGTGGTTTGTTCTTCTTCCCATAGACGACGCCAATTGTAGTACCCGAAATTGTCCTAAATAATTGGTACTAGGGTTTTCTTGAAAGAAAAAATAATCTATCTCTTCTATTGATGTGGAGGACATTTAAATATGGCTTTTACAAAGAGAATATTCCCTAGGATATTTATTATCCTTTCTTGGAGAATAATCTATCTCTAAATAAATTAATTGTCTAATTAAATAAATACAATAAAATATTAGTACACACATATGTGGACACCTGAACTTACGTAAATTGGTCATTAAGATAGCTTATCTTTGGTTATGTTCTATTGAGCACCAAAGCATAAATATTATGTTCTATTGATACATAATCGTTGATGTGGTGATATGCATTTAGTTCACGCTCTATTAGGTGAGTAAAACTTTAAGATAGTAGAAAATAGGCTAATAAAGTCATTAGAAATAAATAAAAATAAAAACTCAGATTATACCAATTTAAATTTTATAAAAATATTTATTCTATTATTTCATAATCTGATTTATTTATTTAGAATAAGATTTCAAACCTAGGTAGAGCAGGGGCGAGTGGACATATTCATCTTCTACCTCGTGCAAGCAAATTAGAGAAGGTGATTGATAGTTTGCAACGTTAAAAGTAGAATGGACACTTTTGGATCCAATCTGTCGCGGCCCATTAGGCCTCAGTGGAGAGTAGTCGGCCCATCGAGCAAAGAGGCATTTGACCTGGCCCGTGAAGGAGAGCCGTTAATTTAAGACTGAAGATGACACACAAGGACTCATTCCATGTGACCATTGGAGGATCCTGAATGAAGCGGAGAAGAAGATGACCACGACGGTCATGTGAAATATCTCGGGAAGGCATTGAGCTTCAAAAGGATCGTTGTTCCGCCATGGGGAAACTGATATAAGGGAGAGAAGGCCTAGATTAGGAACACTTGTATTAAAATGCCCTAATTCTCAATATGGGAATATTCGATCCATTGTAACCCTTACCATTAACAAATAAAATTTTATTCTTTGGCAATAATTCTATCTTCTAGCATTTGTTCTTTTGATAAACTCATCTTCGTTCTCACAACATTCGATCATAATTTTGATTGTGTCCCTATCAAAGGACGTTAGAGGACTGCGAGTAATTTTCGTCGAAAACAAACACCATACTTACCTTGAGGGAGATCGAGCTTGTAAGCATTAGGTCCAATGCGTTGAACCATACGAATGGTCCATCGCCCTCAGATCAAGCATGTATTTGCGCTACTTTAGGAACCTCTCCTTCTTAAGGTGTTACGATATTCTATTATCTTCTTCAAATTGTACATGCTTACGACTCTTATCAGCTTGAGCCTTGTACCTTGCAACCTTGCACACTAATTGTACCTTTGTTTGCTGATGGACGACATCATCAGTTTTATTACAAGGGATGAAGTGACCCATCTTGGAAAATCTATGAATAATGAAAAAATGGAATCTTGTCTCTATTAGGCCTAGGCAATCCTATAGTAAAGTCCATGGAAATATCATCCTAAGGTGCCTTTGGAATAGGAAGAGGTTAATATAACCCATAATTGTTATTCCTAGCTTTAGCCCTAGCACATTGCACAAAACTTTAGACAAAATGTAAAACAAAGTTAAACATTTTAGGCCAAAAATAATGTTCTTTAAGTCCAACTAGGGTCTTTTATAAGCATACATGTGCTCTAAATTCACACACTTCTAAGATGAGGAGGTACCTAATTGAAGATTAAGGTATACAAAGTTTTCCAACTTTAAACAAATGCCCTTTATCAGTAAAAAATTACTCAAATTCACCATTGGCCAAGCATTTATCATAGATATCCTTAAACAAGTTGTCACTAGTATACAACTCCTTTATTAAAGCAAATCTAAGAACATGCACATCACAATGAGTAAGAAGGACATACCTGCATAATAGAGCATTCGCTACCATATTGTCTTTTCCCTTCTTATTTATGTTGAACAATGTAAGGGAATGTTTCCATGAATTCCACCCAATGGTCATCACTTGTGTAACACCCCGGTTTTAAATACCAGAATGTCACTTGGTTGTGGACCTCACTTGGGTCCACTCAGGCTAATTTAACAACAATTTCACAATGCGGGGCCTTGCAACAAAGGCACGACGAGAAATACAAGAAAAACATCCAACTATGTTTTTTTTTTAAAGTAACAAAGTCATGCACGTGTGCATTAACACAACTCAAATTTCTGATCTCTAGACTTTAACCAATATTTACAAACATCTAACTTAACAAGATAACATAGACTCCTAGGACCTACAGTCCTACAAAACATTATCCGACTGCATCCTAAGACACACCACGTCGATCTAGCTCACCATCATCTTGGAGAAGATTCCTTGGAGCATTATTCATTCCAGAGTGATTGCCTAAAAGAAAAACAACACCCCGAAGGGTTAGCTAACAATTCCAATATACACTGGATAGTAAATGTAACATGTAGAAACAAAATCAATTTATTCAATTACATACTAAGAGCCGTAATATAATAGTTCACATATAGCACATTCACCATAATAAACAAACGCACATCAATACTTATAATTATAAAACGCACATAATAATACTTACAACCATACAATGCATACTAATAATAGCACATCATTTCACTTAAGTATCACCTCAATCACTTTTCGTCTCAATAATTGTTCAATCGACATAATTTATTAAACAAGCATGGCATCCTCCAGCCTTACGCGAGGTAGTGGACGGTGGCCTCCACCGTTTATCCGAACCACTCACACCCTCATCATTCACCTTCTTACGCTTGGTCAAGCCTCCTCGGGAGCACTCGCCAAAATATTTTATTATAATTTTGAAGGGGCCCTCCTTGACATACAACTAAGTTAGCGATGTCTCCGCCTTCCCGACTATCCCAAATCATAGCCGTATCGGTTAGGTGCCAATGTTTAGAAATCCGAACACTACAAAAAAAAGCGGATTTAGCGACCATATTTATGGTCGCTAAATGCAAAATATGGTCGCTAAATGCTAAATGCATTTAGCGACCATATTGTGGTCGCTAAAAATGGTCGCTAAAAGACCGGTCGCTAACCACTTGGCGACCATATGGTCGCTAAAATTAGCGACCATTGCGACCATATGGTCGCTACAATCAGCGACCATATGGTCGCTACAATCAGCGACCATATGGTCGCTATTTAGCGACCATGGTCGCCGTTGGTCGCCACCAATGCAGCGACCAATCTGGCGACATTAGCGACCATATGGTCGCTAATGTGGCCAGCTTTAGCGATCATATGGTCGCTAAAAGCACCAAAAAAAACGCACGGGGGACGCCTTTCTCTGGTTCAAAGGCGCACGATCGTGCACAAAGGTGCACGATCATGTTGTAAATTAGCGACCAAATGGTCGCTAATTTTTTTTAATTTAAAAAAAAATTAATTACGAAATATTATAAATAATTACTAATTAATATAAATAGTTAATATTTAATGATTCATTAATTACTAGAAATTCATTAATTTCAATAAATTTCAATAACTTACATACATAAATTCATTAATTTACATAAATTCAAATAATTTACATACATAAATTCATTAATTTACATAAATTCAAATAATTTACAATAATATAATAAAACTACGATAATCTATACGGCTTCGCCGGAGCCGTCGTCGTCACCGGAGCCGTTGGGACCGGATGGGCGGGACGTTCCCTCACCCCCTTGGGACCGGCGCATCCACTCCTCGAACATCGAGAACTTACTCTTGAGCTCATCCACATCTTGCCTAAGGCTGATGTTTTCCTGCGATAATTCCGCCACACGAGGAGGTGGACGACGCGGCGCCGTCAATCGGTCGCCGTAAAACTCATGGGCGGCGTTGCCAAGGCCGAACAAGGCACCTCCCGGGCCCACCCCCCAGCAGCCGTAAGAAAGGCATCACACTGGTCCTGAAAGGACGGCGGGCTGCCCGTTTCCGCCGACCTCTGGGTGAGGATCTCCTAGGTCCGAGCCTAATCACGCAAATAATTAAAATAAAACAACAACAACAACAACAAATCAAAAACAACATCAATCAACAACAAGAACAACAAACAACAACTAAATCATTTACAACATCAACAACAACAAAAATCAACAACAACAACACCATTTAGCGACAACAAGCAACAAGCACAAACAACAACAACAACAACAACAAACAACAACAACATCAACATGAACAACAAACAACAACAACATCAACATCAACATCAACAACAAACAACAACAACATCAACATCAACAACAACAACAACAACAACAAACAACAACATCAACATCAACAGCAACAAACAACAACATCAACATCAACATCAAGAACAACAAACAACAACATCAACAACAACAACAACAACATCAACATCAACATCAACATCAACATCAACATCAACATCAACAACAACAACAAAAACAAACAACAACAACAACAACTTCTCAATCAAATCAAACAACAACAACAACAACACCAACACCAACACAACACCAACTCCTTTTCAAATTGAGGAAAATGAGGAAAAATAATCAAAACTTACAGCGATTAAGGACGACCGCTCGTCTATAAAATGCCGATCTGCGCCCTGCGTGTGCGTCTCGATGAGAAGCTCGAGAGGCGTGATGGGGCGTTGCAGGTGTTGCTCCTACGAAATTCATTAAGGGTGTTACAAACTATTAAAAAAATTAACTTAATTTAATTTTAATCAAATTAAGATAAAATACTTACCAAGCGACGCATGGTGTCGAGGTGGGACCTCGAACCACTACTGTGGTTCGCCGGATTGGCATTCCGGATTGCCTTCTGGCGGGCACACTTGGCTTTGAACTCATCTGTGGCCCAATCCGTCGTCTGCCACTTCTCCTAAGTGGCGGATTGGATGAATTTCGGCTTCTTCCCGGAATTTCGATGCTTCCCGATCAAGTCATCGTATCTCTTCTTCGCTCTCTTCTCCCACAGGAACCGGACGGACTTGACGTCCATACCCGGCTGGGAGTCATCCCATCTAAAGTGCGTCTAATTAAAACCAAACAAACAATTAATTAAAAATAGTAATTAATTAACGCGGAAATTGTAAAAAGAAATACAAAAAAAATAAAATTTACCTTCCAAGCATCAAACCAGCGTTGCTTCGACGCGGCAGAGGCAAAGTCGAACTGCGACACCCTATCGTCGGGTTGACTTTGTATGATGCTTGTCGACCACCGTGACAGAACTCCCGACGGCTCCAAGCTGTGAGATTTGAAAACACATATTATAACATATTTAAAAGTAAGAAAAGACTTTAAATAATAATTTTGTCTAAGAAGAAATTGTACGTACAACCCGCCGACAATAGAAATGCGATTGGGATCGAGCACTCCTTGACTCGATCCCGATGAGGACGCGGACGTAGTGGCCCGAGACTCCTCCGCTTGTGTGCCCTCGTCCTCGGACAAATGTGCTGTGTCCATGTTCGTTTCCTCGGATCCGTGATCGTTCAGCTCGTCCGGACGAGGATCTCGTCCACGTCGGCGTGATCCTCAGGCCATAATAACACAACTAAAAAACAAATAATTCAATACAAATTCATTTTTCACAACATTTGCACAACAACATTCAATTTCATTCAAACTTTGACAAATGAAGAATCAACATTCAATTTCTATCAATTTTTCTCAACAATCAACTTGTTCTAATTCATTCAAACTCTATCAATTTCATTCAAACTCTATCAAATTCATTCAAACTCTATCAATTTCATTCAAACTCTATCAAATTCATTCAAACTCTATCAATTTTTCTCAACAATCAACTTGTTCTAATTCATTCAAACTCTATCAATTTCATTCAAACTCTATCAAATTCATTCAAACTCTATCAAATTCATTCAAACTCTATCAATTTTTCTCAAAATCAACTTGTTCTAATTCATTCAAACTCTATCAACAACAACAATCAATTTAATCCAATTTTTTTCCAAATCAAACTCTATCTCAATCAATCAAATTTTGATCAATCAATTTCTAAAACAACAACAACAACTAACCATTAACAACAACAAGCTACAACAACAACTTCTCAATCAAATTTTCTCAAATTTAACAACAACCACCCTAAACCATAACCCCTAAACAACAACAACTAATCAATTTCTCAAAATTTCTCAAATTCAACAACAACACCAACTAAACCCTAACCCCTAAACAACAACAACTAATCAATTTCTCAAATTCAACAACAACAACAACTAAACCCTAACCCCTAAACAACAACAACTAGATAATTTCTCATTCAATTTATCAAATTTTCTCTAACAAATTTTTTCAATCAATATCTCAAACAACAACAACTACACAATATCAATTTCCTCAATCACTCAAATTTAACAAACAATTTCCCAAATAACACCACAAAATCAACAACAATTACAAAAATCAACAACATAAACAAACCACTTACATGCAAATCCGGGGAGGAGGTGGAGGGCGACGGCGGGGTCGGGGTGGGTGGAGGGCAGAGGCGCGGAGGAGGCGGCGCTGCTTCGGGTCGGAGGCGGAGGGCTGAGAGAGGCGGCGAAGAGGCGGGCTGAGAGAGGGTCGAAGGCGGAGGGCTGAGAGAAGCGGCGGAGAGGCGGGCTGAGAGAGGGTCGGAGGCGGAGGGCTGAGAGAGGCGGCGGAGAGGCGGGCTGAGAGAGGGTCGAAGGCGGAGGGCTGAGAGAGGCGGCGGAGAGGCGGGCTGAGAGAGGGTCGGAGGCGGAGGGCTGAGAGAGGCGGCGGAGAGGCGGGCTGAGAGAGGGTCGGAGGCGGCGCCGTGCTCGGGAACCCAGAGAGAGAGGCGGAAATGACGAAGTGTTCGAAGGCGGGAATGACGAAGGAGAATCCTTCGTTCTCCTTCTTATTTAGGTTTAGCGACCATATGGTCGCTACTTGTAAGTGAATAAGGGGTGGGACCAGGTCGACATGTTGGCGACCATATGGTCGCAATTTAGCGACCATATGATCGCTAATTTTACCTAGCAACCATATGGTCGCAAGTCGAAATATTTCGCGAAAAATCGAATTTTCAGATTTTCCCCCCACGTGGCGCCATAAATTTCGTTCTTGGCGACCATATGGTCGCTAATTAGCGACCATATGGTCGCTATTTACGAAATTAAATCAAACTACACGCTAAAAAACCAAATTTCGAGCTAAAATTTTAGATATAGCGACCATATGGTCGCTAATTGTGGCCAAAAGCTGGCGACCATATGGTCGCTAAAAGCACCAAAAAACGCACGGGGGACGCCTTTCTCTGGTTCAAGGCGCACGATCGTGCGCAAAGGTGCACGATCATGTTGTAAATTAGCGACCATATGGTCGCTATATCTACCAACAATATTTGGCACATCCAACTACAATACGTCTTAGTACATCGGAATATATGGTAAATGATAATAATTTCATTGATTCCAAACGAAACCAAGTTACAAACAACTTCATTGGTTCCAAACGAAACCAAGTTACAAACACTAGCTTGCGACCTAAGTACATTAAACGAAGTGACAAACAACTAAATCAAACAACACAAAGTGAAGGGAAACATAAACAAACAACTACAATTAACGGACTCTCATGTTGTACGTGGAATATAAACCGCCCGGATCTCAACACCTTGGATCATGCGAAGTTGCGCAACCATTTCCCTAGCTGCAATACCATCAGTGATGTCGTCGCCGTTCAAGAAAAAACGGCTAAAACCTGGTGGTGCTCCCCCGGGGGATACTGTCCAATCATCGATGACTACTCTTAATTGGAGATTTGGTGCGGCGCTCCATTCGGTTCTTGTCTCCCTATCCCCACGCACACGCACAATGGAGAAATTGATTAATGCAGGAGCTAAGGCGGTCGTTCGCCTGGTACACGCTCTCCTGCTCTAAGCCATTTGAGGAAGGAAGTTTTAGGTCGGATTTGAGGTGAGGATGAGCTTCAGGTGAAGATGGGGAGATTTCACTTGGAAGGTATTTCAGCATTGGAGATGGTTATCTCCTTTTATGGTTGGAAAGGATGGCAAAACAATAGTATTATCAGAAAAGTGAATGGCAAAACAATAGTGTTATCAGAAAAGTGAATGGCAAAACAATAGTGTTATCATAAAAGTGAATGACAAATTAAAACAATAGTAGTATTCTGATTACATGTCTTCCTCATCTGTATCCGTCTCACTCTCAAACTCACCCTCAGACGTTTCAGTAGACGTCTCTTCTTGATCCTCAACGACATGATCCTCTCCGTTTGGGTCGTTTAACGGACCAAGTGGATAATTATCTTGTGTACTGTCGTCGATAACTCGTGGAAGGGAAGAATCATGTTGAAATGCCTCCTCAACGGCAACGCCCCTGGACCCACTCTCATGAGGGTCTACGCACGTACCTTCATCGGGCCACACTCGTGACTTCACTTTACAGACCGCTCTCCATTCAGCATCTGCACGCCTCGCCTTTGGGTAATCGAGGAAATAAACTTGAGTGGCTTGATGTGCTAATATGTAACGATCTTTTGTTCTCAACATTTTATGTCGATGAACATCGACAAGCTTTAGGTGAGGGTGAATGCGTGTTCCTCCACGACTTCTAGTGTCAAACCATGAACAATTAAAGACAATAGGACGCTTTACGGTTGGAGATAGGTAATGCAGCTCAATGATTTCATCTAGCACACCATAGAAGTCCTCCTCGTCGGTGCCGAAGCTTTGTCCTAGAACACAAACTCCACTACTGTCAGTGGCCCTGGTTGATGCATGTGCCCTCGTGTGGAATCGGTAACCATTGACAAAATAACCAGGATATGTCCTCACTTTTTTAGAGGGTCCACGAGCAAGTGTTGCAATGTTAGGATCTGTAACTTCCGGACTGTCGGCCTGCAATTTTAAATCACCATGTATATACAATTTCGGATTCAACATAAAAATGTACATTTTGAAACTAAATAGAAATTAATATAAGAAATCCTTACATGGGAGTAAAACCAGAGGCGAAAGTGTCTTTCCAAAATGTTTTGCTCTTGAGTATCGGTTATTGTTGGATTTGACGACCGCATGAAGTTTGTCAAATAGTACCTACTACAGAGTAATTGAATGAAGTACATACTTTATACATATCGAACCAACTTTAGTTGAGATTATAGAAACGTACTCAATATAGGGTTCCACTTCGACGCAGTTCATGAGAATGTAAGTTTGGATCACATGGAATTCATCATCTGTGAGGAAACGACCAGTTGATCTGCTACCCAAGGTTCGACCAGTTGTTGTGAAAATAGACAAATCGCCCAGATCAACCCCAACTGGAAGTGTGCAACTGACGTTGCGGGCGTGATCCATATGAGTACTCGCCACATGTGAGCTAAAATAATACGAGCAAAATGTGGACGTCTCCTTAACGAGATAGGCACTACAAATTGACCCCTCAACATGGGCTTTGTTGCCAATTGAGGCCTTCAGCCTTTTTAAGAGCCTACATGATATACATTGAAAACCATTAATATTTATTATACAAGTTAATTATATGAATCCAAAACTGAACAACTACATACAACTGTATGTACCTTTCTTCTGGATACATCCATCTATAATTGACAGGGCCACAAAGTGAAGCTTCCCGTGGCAGATGAATAGGCAAGTGCTCCATTGAATCAAATAACGCAGGGGGAAAGATGCGCTCCAGCTTGCACAAAATTATTGGTATTTCCTTGTGCAATTGCATAACCACCTCAGGCTTCAGCTCGTAACACGTCAAGTCTCTGAAGAACGCACTTAGTGAGCTATGGGCTCCTATACTTTGTCATCAAGAAATGGACGAAAAGCAACAGGCATCAACCTTTGCATGAACACATGACAATCATGGCTCTTCATCCCAAAGAGCCTAAGCTTGTGCAAGTCAATGCATCGGCTCAAGTTGGAGACGCAGCCATCCGAGAATTTTACGGATCTCAACCAATCTAGAAGCACTTGTTTTTCATGACGATCTAGTGCATAGCAAGCCTTTGGGTACCTGTTGTCTTCCTCATCAGGTTCCAACTCCGGACGCTTGCACAATTCCTTTATATCCTTTCCGGCCGACCACTTGTCTTTCGACTTCCCCGGAACATCGAGAATGGTGAAGAAAATATTATCAAAGACATTTTTCTCAATGTGCATGACATCTAAATTATGTCTTACCAGCAGACTAGGCCAGTAAGGTAGGTCCCAGAAAATGCTTTTCTTCTTCCAACCCGAACCTCTACTGACCGCGGCATTGCGCTCCTCAGCTCCCACTTCAGTTATCTTCATCAAGCCCATATTGTTTATCTGGTCTAATATCTCGTATCCATCGCGAAGTATTGGGAGACCACGACGCTCCCGTCTACCTTTCTTGAAATCATTCTTGTTGTTTCGGAAGCGATGATCAGGTTCTGTAAACCTCCTGTGACAATCGAACCAGCACATTTTGTGTCCATGTGTTAGATAAAATGCATCGGTGTCCTCCATGCCATAAGGACACGCGTATTTCCCAGAAGTGCTCCAGCCTACACACATACATATATTTTGTATCACACATTAATTAAATTTCACAAATCATATATATGCATTATTATTATATATAATAGTTTCAAATTGATTAGCATATGTAAAATTAACAACATACCAGACAACATCGAATATGCGGGGAAGTCACTAATAGTCCATATTACAGCTGCACGCAACACAAAATTCTGCTTCCTCCAAGAATCGTATGTGCACACCCCATTAAGCCACAGATCCTTCAGCTCGGCTACCAACGGCTGCAAGTAGACATCCAACTTCTGCTTCGGGCTCTTCGGTCCAAGTACAATAACCGTAAAAAACATAACCTCTTCTCACATACACATCGACGGCGGAAGGTTGTAGGGTGTCAGAATCACAGGCCAGCATGAGTACTGGCGCCCGGACGCCCCGAACGGATTGAAACCGTCCGTGCACAAGCCTAGTCTCACATTTCGTGTTTCTGATGCAAAATCTGGCCACACAGCATTGAAGTGCCTCCATGCCTCTGCATGTAAAGGATGTCTCATCACCCCATCTTGTGCGTGCTCTGCATGCCATCTCATGTGTTCGGCAGTCACCACAGATGCGTACAACCTCTGCAACCGTGGAGTTATTGGCAAGTAAAACATACGAGAATAGGGAATGAGCTTTGTCTTGCCTTGCTTCCATCTAGGATAGTCACATATTTGCATGCCGCGTATTCTGCATCTGCACCCCAATATATCATGCAAGAGTTTGGACAACAATCAATCATCTCGTAAGGAAGACCGAGACCCTCAACCAGTTTTTTCGTGTCGTAAAACGTGGCTGGTAATGTCGTCTCCGGGTGAGAAACGCGTCCGCAAAAATCCGAGATCATGTCATATCCGTGCTCCGTCATCCTCAACTTAGACTTTAGGCTCAGTAGCTCAGTCGCAGCCTCCAACTGCGTCATATCACATCCAGGCCACAAAGGCCTATTTGCGGCCGACAACATGTCGTACATATGCTGTGCATCGGGATTGGGCGCTTCATTATAATATTGCTCCCCTTGCTCATGCCTTATATCCGCATTTTGCACGGGATCCTCAGCAGTGTAATCACTTCGGCCATAATTAAAACCATCATACACCATCTGTTCCATTCGATTATCATTCCCACCATTTAATGGTGGTGCTGGATCGGAATTGCTACAGCCTTCATGCTGTCTAGACTCGACCAACAATTCAGCGAACCTTTCATTTGTCTCCCCGTGCGAAACCCAATGGTAATAGTTCGGAACAAAACCTTCCTTAACAAGGTGATAATGCACATCATCCACAGATTTCATTTTCTTATTCTTGCACCTCCGACACGGACACCTTAATTCGGATGGGTTATAGGACGGCATAGATTTGCAAAATTCCAGAAATTGCTCTACGCCAGCTAAAAACTCGTTGTTCAAAAAACCATCTATATTACGCACATACATCCACTCACGCATTTTTTCCTTCCTGCATTTCAAAATAAGAGTACAATTAAATTAATTCAACTGAATTTAGCGACCATATGGACGCTAATTAGCGACCGTATGGTCGCTGATATGCATTTGGCGACCCTATGGTCGCTAATTAGCGTCCATATGGTCTCCAACTTCAAAACAGTATAACAGACATTTACAACATAACCAATTGCTATTTGCGGTAAAATTTTGTAACACAATCTCTTATAAATATATAAACGAAAGCTTTCTACCGTCAATATTACCCTAAAACAATATAATGACCGAATGATAAATTGGGAATAAGATTTAAATACATACCTTTAGTCAGGATATCGGTAAAATTTGACGGAATTTCTTCCTAGAATCAATTCACAGTTGTGGTTGATTTTTTCTCTCTTTTGTGAATATTTTGGAAGAGAGCGGAATGAGAGTGAAGTTGTGTTGAAGCGGAATGAGAATGCATTTTTTTAGCGGAATGAGAATGCAATATATGTTGAAATGGCGGGAATTTTATGAATTACTGTTTTTAGCGACCAAGTGGTCGCCAAAAACGCGGGATATTACCCGCCAAAATAGATGTGTCGCACCAAAACATCTGACCAAGTCAGCGACCATACGGTCGCTAAAGTTGCGACCATATGGTCGCTAGTACGTTCGCGACCATATGGTCGCTGAAGGTTGCGACCATATGGTCGCTCAGATCTGTTGTACTAGTTGCGACCATATGGTCGCAACCTTCAGCGACCATATGGTCGCTACATGCTGGCGGGAAATTAGCCCGCGCACTTGTTGCGACTATAAAGGCCTAGCGACCACGTGGTCGCCCATTTTAGCGACCACGTGGTCGCGAATTTGGTTTTATTTTGTCCCCCGTTTTGACGTCCAGATTTGGGACCATTGGCGACCATATGGTCGCTAAATAGCGACCATATTTCGTGGTCGCTAAAATATGGTCGCTAAATCTGCAGAATGGTGTAGTGGAATAAAATATAAAATATTATTCATCTATTATAATTTTCTAAAATAGCGAATTATTTTCAAATAGACATATACAATATATAGGGAAGAATCCCAAACTACAGTTCTACACATCATATCTACACATCCAACACACATCAAAATTAATAACCAAGTAAGTCTAGACGACTTACCTTAAACGAAGATTCCCAAGGATATTGAAAACAAACTTGATCAAGCTAAACTACCTAAAAATAAGAATAATCTATACTGAATCAATTATCTACATTTAATAATAGTTGACTTAATCGAATTTCCATTAAATTCAAATTAGTCCACGTTTTATCCACCTCAAAACCACTATCTAACTCCAATTTTACTTAACTAAGGAACCTCGTACAAAAATAATAATCTAAGCTTATCAACTATTAACTCCACTTGTTTACTAGCCCATAATTCTTATGTATATATAATATGATGTGTCAATTAGATAGCGTGCAGTAAAACCAATCGATCAAATTTGAAGTATTACTGATGAAAACAAGTAACCTTCTTCCCCTCCCATCTCACACGATGAACCATCCAATCACTCTAATCCTCATTCCAAACTTGACCCAACTATAGATATCCAAATAAATTGTTACAACTAAATACCTGAGACCAGCAAGAAATTGATGGTCAGCAAGGAACGATGGTCGACAAGCCTAGCACTACCACTTGTTGAGACTCGAAATTAAAAACAGAGAGAAGGTATGAACAACACATGCAAAAGAAATTGGAAATGAAAGGAGGATAAAGGTTGGACGGGTGTTTATCTAATGCTAGCTAGCTAACCTCTTAAATAAATAAGAAAGTGAATAAGTAAAGGCGGTGGTGAAATCTTAAGGATGAAGGGATTGGAATATTGCAGAGGAAATGATGGTTTAATTGTTTGGAAAAGTCAAATAAATAAAATAAATGAAAGAAGGCTAAGAGGGTATCATAATGTGAGCTTAACAAGATAAGGTCGAGTACTATAAAAATAATGTTTTAAATTTTTCCTTAATTGTATATAAAAGTCAGTTATGGGTATATGTATACAAAATATGCATTCGTAATTTATGAAATTAAACAAGTGATCAATAAAAATTTCCCCAAACTAATTTTACCGAAGGCTTTAGATTAATAATCTAATTATTATTTAATAAAAGTATTTATTTATTTATTTTTACACACAAAAATTAACTAAGTGACTTAACTCTAGCCGAAAAGAATATCTGGGCATTACAACTTGCTTAAATGTCATTGGCCATTCAATTAATTTTGTGCCTTATGATGAAAATGGATGACAAACTCCTTTAGCCAAAGGTATCGTTGCCATGTCTTGAGGACCCGAATCAAGCGATAAATCTCCTTGTCATAACTGGGGTAATTCAGCTATGCCCCACTTAATTTTTTGTTGAAGTAGGCATGATAATAATACCAATCCTGGATCCCATCACATTCAATCTCAGTAACAATACCAATACTAATCCGATCTTGAAGGAGGACACCACCAATACCAATCTTGGATGCATCACATTCGACCTCAAAGGTTTTTGAGAAGTCCGAAAGTTGGAGAAGTAGGGCATGACAAGCATAAAAAGTTTTTTGGATGGTTCTCTTTCCACTTAAATGCAAGATCCTTTTAAGTGAGCTTATGTAATGGTCTGACTGTTGTGCTAAAGTAATTGAGAAAGCACCTGTAGAAACCATCCACGCCTAACAATGAGCAAACATGAGTTGGAGTGGACGACTATGACCACTTTTGTATAGCCTTGACCTTCTCTTCATCTACTATTAAACTCGTCTTAGAAACAACAAAGCCAATAAAAATAGTAGAATCGGAGCAAAAATGAAGCAAAAAGCTTTTTTAAGTCTAAGACAATCAAGTACTAGCCTTAAATGTGTCACATGATCATCTAGTCTTGCTAAACACCAAAATATCATCAGATAGACAACCACAGATTTCCTTAAGTATTTCCTAAGCACATGATTCATTAAATGCATGAAGATATAAGGTGCATCAGTGAGGCTGAATGGCATATCAAGCGACTCGTACAACCCATACTTAGTTTTAAACGAATTTTTCCATTCATCCCCTTCTTATATTCTTATTGGGTGATATCCACTCCTAAGGTCAAGTATAGAAAATGGACTTTCACCATGTAATTCATCGAACATATCATCTAAATGGGGTATAGGGTGACGATATTTTATTGTGATTTGGTTGATCGTCCTGCAATCATCACACATGTAAATGTCAATAGCGGGTCGTTTCTCGCAAATATGGATATATATCGAGTGGTCATTTAAATGTAAATTTCGCAAAATTTTATTAATTTTCATAATTTAGTTTTGTTTAGGTCGGTGTTTGAAGGTTTGCTTAGTTGTAAGATGCAATGTTGTTAGGATCGGGATTCTTGGATCGGATCGTTAGGATCGTAAGATCCTACCGCATAAACAAAATAATAAAAGAACTGATATTAATATGTTATATATCACTCAAATATGAAAGTTAATCATTAAAAACATATACATTATTCATTAAATACCCTAAAGGCAACAAATCCATATATAAGATGAATAATTAGTTTATTAATACTCCGATACGTTTCTTTTAAGAAGAGATAAGAAGATTAATGCAATTTTCATGTTTTTATATTTTCATGTAAACTTCAAACAAATAATGAGTCATTTATGAATAATTTAATGTATTAAGTTAATGAATTAATAACAAAAGTGGGCATAAATAACAAAAGTGAGTCATTTGTAAATTAATTTGTGTGATTTAGTAGGATCTTACGATCTCACTTACGATCCTACGTTTGTATACGATCTTGTACTATCCTACTGCGATCATGTATGATCCTACCACGATCCTACTTGTTATGATTCATTACGCACGATTCGAGTCGTTTTGTGAAATCCGGATCGTAGGATCGTACGATATGGATCGCGATTTTGATAACATTGGTAAGATGCACCTTCATGGATTATAATTCGTGATTTTTCATTTTTTTAAAAATATTACCAGTTTCGATTTTGAGCCAGCATTTCAAATGTCGATCATTTTTTAAATTATTTTGTCGTGTCCTTTGCTATATAAAAAATATTTAAAACGCATTTTTCATTGCTCTTAATATTATATATATAAGCTTGATTAAAAAAATGGTATTACAAATATACAGTTGAATTAATGTTTTACACTATGAATCTATAATACTATAAGATTAAATCTCAATGACAATTAATGCCCCATATTTTATATATAATACATGATTTCTATACAAGATCTTAAGCAACTATAATTAAGCATTGAATGCCATCTATCTATAATCTATAATAATATAAGGCTAATGCTCATAGAGTTTGGTTCAAATGAAACAAACTCTTATCCTAAAACGTGAAACGAATGCACTTTTCCTAGTTCGTAGTGCACTTTTCATGCAAAAGTGCATTGCAAAATACAAAAAGTGCAATCCGAAAAAGTGCACTGCAAAATACGAAAAGTGCAAATCCGAAAAAAGTGCACTCTGAAATAGCAAAAGTGCACTACAAACTAGGAAAAGTGCATTCGTTTCAGGATAAAAGTTCGTTTCATTTGAACCAAACTCAATGCTCATAAATCTAATATCATTTTATACAAAGCATATTATTAAACTTCCAAAAAAATTCCTCTAAAAAAAACTTCCAAAACACTTCATATATACTCCACTTCAAATAATGACAAAATACAAACACTAAAAAAAATTTAAAAATATATAAACACATTATAAGTAATAATTACTCATAAATTTACACTGTATATTATAATGGCCGAAAACACTTCATATAGTTCTTTCTGATCTCACCCTGGGAACGAGTTTTAACCTGAATCGAGCCCATCTTCACCATGGCCTTGGCGAACTCGCTTGCCCAAGCTCCACCTTGTTTCCCAAATCTATTTACCATATTCGCCATCGAGGAGCTCGATAGTAGCGTCTGATCCGACCTGAACAGAACCCGATGACTCATCACATTCATGAAATATTGATTTGTAACACCCCAACTTTCGTTAGGGCGCTACTCAGTGGTAGACCTCGTTCGGGTACTACTCAGATTAGTCAGACAAACAAATTCACTAGGATCTTGCAACTCGGGCACGACGAGAAAATGAAATAAAACACCCAACTCAATTTTATTAAACATCAAGTATTAAAAACATTCAGATAAATCTCGAATTCACAAACAAAAGTTAACAAGCATGTCATTCGGTAATCTAAAACTATTCTAAACCAGTTCTATCCAACTCGCATCAAAACAATTCAACAGACAAATTTTAATACATAATTAACCAGATCCCAACAACCCAGCCTAATGACACGTGTGCCAACATCCGCTCCACCCCCCTTTGTAGAGAATCCATCACGATTCTGAAAAAGTACCTGAAACTGTAAAAATATTCCCCGAGGGGTCAGCTACAATTCTAATTCAAGCTAGAAAGCGTGAGATTCATATAGAATGTTTTAAAAACCACACAGAACCCTAGCAACCAAGACATTTTATTTTATTTTTAGAAGGGGGTCCCTTACAGCCGCATGACCATGCCCGGGAGCCACTTCATCTCCAACTTTACCCGTGATCCATGGCCATGCCGAAGGAACCCAGTGCACACATAACGAAAAATGTTTAAAAACGATTTTTCAAAAATTTAAATATATATATATAAGAACGTAATATGAAATCATTTCAAAATAAGGTTTACACATTCAATTCAATCATTTAAAGCATAACCGATCATAAGATCCTCAAAAGACGAAACAAACACGCAGCAGAAGAAAGTAGGCCTGAACAAGTCACACTTACAATAACAAGCACAAACACAATTTTCGATCCAAACACAATCATAATTGCAGACACAATCACAAATACTATTACGATCACAAGCACACTCATAGTTACAGTCAGATTCAGAATCACAATCAAACTCACGGCCACAATCAGAATCACAATCACAATTGCAAACGCAATCACAAATTCAAACACAATCACAATTACAAACACAATCACCCATTTCAAACCCACAACAATTATAAACACAATTATATTTACCAATGAAAACACAATCATAAACGCATACACCACCACAATTATCATAGGCACACACATGGTCACAATCAGATTAAGAATTCACATAGATATAGATTAAAAGATTTTAGTTAAGATAATAATGAAGGGACTAGTTCCCAAAACCAATTCTACACACCTAGCACTCAATCTAACAAGAATTGAATTAAGCCGAGCAAGTCGCAGACTGACTTACCTCAAAGGCGAGTTCTCACTGAAGCAAACAACTTAAGCAAACCAAGTTGTGCCAGTTCCTAAATAACGATAACGAATACATTTTAAGACTTCTTACCAACATTTTAAACTAGAGCATAAGTTCAAACCCGGGCTTTTATGAACTAAAAGACTTCTAACCTAAAAACTCCTATTTGTACCAAAGATGGGATTAACATGACACTAAAACCCACCAAGTTTACCATATTATTACTATATAGTTAGCTCTATGAACAAGACCCAAACTCACTAACCAAAACTCAACGGAATCTCGCTTGAGAACAAACCCGACTCCAATTGAATCCGAACCTGTTCAAACCCAACCCAATTCAACCAATATCCCCCCACCAACAATTTCTTAGGAAAAAACACTTTACAACCCCAAAAGACTTACAAACCGATTATCACAACACAAAGACCCGAACTACAAGCTTATACATTACAACAAGTCCCTAATGGAAACAAGGAAGCCCACGATTAAAATATAAGGTCAAAACCACACTCGGGGATACCCGAAAGCGACACCGAAGGTAGTACAATCATTTCCCATCGAAACTTGAATACAACTGAGACGAACTTACAACCCATAATTACAAATCTTTTAATAGCACCGGAAAATTCTAACAAAAATTAGTAGTGTCAAGGTTGAATTACAATTAAACCCAAACAAGTCATGGACTTCGACTTGGCCTATTCTATCCCAAACAATAATTTAATGACTATAAACTTAATCACAACAACGCATATTTCACACCTAATGCTTACAAATTGACTCATCCAAAACAATTCTCCTAACACGGGGTTAAAAAATAATAGGTTTGCCATAAACAATTTATAAATCAAATTGCAGGAATACAGAACGAATAACAAACGAATCATAGAAATTGACTCACTCGAATTACTAAAGAGGAATAGGATCGGGAGCAATCGGATTGAACCAAAAGACCGAAATCGAGATTCAAGCCTCCACATACCGGAATTGACTCTCAGATGCGAGATTACAACCTGGTTTGATATCCGCAACGACTCAGCGGTGGCGAGGACAGCAACCGGCGAGATCGGCGCTTCGATTGGGACGCCCCGTTCTTAATCATCGGCAACGAGTGGTGAGAATCCGCGGTGGACCAACACGGAAGAAGAGAACTCGAGTTGTCTCCTTCGGTTTCGACGACAGAGACGAGGCGGGGTTTCAACCGGCGCTTGGACGTTCCTTGATCTCCCTCTCTATGTAATCTCCATGTCGGTCCCTTCTATGGAATTAGGGCAGGTGGCGCAAGGTGGTGATGAAGGAAACCTAATTCGGAGACGGACCCCTACTAGCGGCAACAGGATCGAGATGATCAGACTCGGGATTGCCACTCGCCTTCTCTTCTGACTGGCGGCGAACCACGAACGGCGCCTCGATTGGTGACGAGTCGCAACGGCTGGGACGAAGGTTGTCAAGACCGATTCAATGCGAGATCGGTGACAAGGTGACGAGAATTGTCGACAGCGACGGGGTGGTGAACGCTCAGACCCTCTCTGTCTCTTCCTTCTGATGTGTGTGGCGGATCCACCCAAAGAGGAATTAGGGTAGGTGAGATTTTGACGGGGCAAGAATAAGGGAAAGAAGGTTGGGTTGGCTGCTCTTTTGGGCCCTTGTGGGTTTCTCGTCCCATATAAACAAGGAAGAAGGAAATTCTTATTGGCCTTGGGCCCAATTACGAACAACGAATAAGAAGTGGAAGGAAATTCAAGTATCGGGTTTTTCGGAGACTCGGGTATTACATGATTATCCAGCCGATTCGGTGTCATATCATCCAGATCCACCCTCGGATTCGGCGAATTCACATTAGGGCACTACTTCTTCAAAGAAGCGGTGAATCCGGACGAAATCGACGGATCTAGAGCAATTGTCGTGTCGAACTTTTAAAGCCTAGGAGAGAAGGACGAGCAATGGGGTTTGCCGATGGAGTGCGCGCCGGATAGCGTGACGATATCGGCGACGGAAAACCTGCTATATGGGGGAGGAATGGGTTTGGCTGGTTCAGTCTATTAAGGTTTTATTTTTTTTGTGTTGAACCGGGCTTTATATATTATAAACCGTTTTTTTAAATCAGATGGGAAAAATACCTTATTGTCTATTAGATGCGTTTTTATATACCTTAAAGTCTCTAGAGCATTTTTAAATACCAAAGTGTCTCAAGGGGTCTATTAAAAATACTCATATGTCTTTTCGGCCATATTATAATATACATACCTGATGTGTATATTATAGATGCTATAAACATATTTATTAAAGATTTTTGATAAATTGAGAGTCCAATTTCATTATACCTACTAATGAATTAAATATATTTTTTATAAAATACTACTAGGTGTTTTTTTTCCGTAAATAATATGAGTGTTAAGTACTTTATTAAGCGAAGTTGTACTACCTTCCAAAGATTCTACTCTAATATATAACTTAGAAATATAAATTAATTTCATCAAAAACAAAACAAATGAAACAATTTTGTCCATTCAAATTCCAAAGAAATGTTAATACTTGCAATTCAAAAGAAACTCAATTAATGTAAATTAATTTCATCAACAACAAAAAAAATGAAACAATTTGTCCATTCAAATTCCAAACAAAAGTTACTACTTGCAATTCAAAAGAAACTCAATTAATGTAAATTGATTTCATCAACAACAAAAAATGAAACAATTTGTCCATTCAAATTCCAAACAAATGTTACTACTTGCAATTCAAAAGAAACTCAATTAATGTAAATTAATTTCATCAACACCAAAAAAAGGAAATAGTTTGTCCATTCAGATTTAAAAATAACGTTACCATTTGCAAATTCAAAAAAAAACGTTTACCATTTTTTTATAAATGCAATTTATTGTCTAAAGAATGAATCCTTAATTGATTCCTTAATAATTTAAAAATATATATATATATATATATAGAATAATGCTCTAGTGAAAACCCCTATTAGAGTGCAAGCACGTGGTTAATCTACATCCGTTAGATTAGGATTAATGAATGGTGAGGATTAATAAAAATAGGGTGTAAAATTATTTAAATTGGTGAGAAACACTAGATTGGGCCCAAATCACACTTTCTCTCTCCATATCAGAAAACTTCTATTAGAATAAATCTCTCTAACGTAATTTGTGGATCTAAATCAATCTAATAGAATTCCAAAATTATCTCTCTTGCTCTCTTCAATAGACGCTTCTTCCGATGAATCAAATTACCCAATTTCAATTGCCTCTCTTAAGCCGTATTCAACCACTGTGTGTTACCGATTATTTCTAAATCTCTCCGATTGAACCAGATTGATGACGACGGGAATAGAAGAATCCTCACGAGATCGCCAAGCCGAGTTGGAAGTTTCCACGGGCCAAATCAAGATCCGACGGTGGTGGATCGACATGAGATTCCAATTGAAACATGTTTTGAAGAAAGCTCTTGGGAAACGGAAGTTGGAAGAGGCAGCCGCCGCAACGAGTCTTTAGTATGGATCGATAAGTGGTTCAAACTAGGGTTCATGTCTTTGGATTGAGCGGAAGAACAAAGAAAGAAGATAGGTGTGAGTCAATTTCAAGAGAAAGATTTATCTATGATTTGTTATTCATGAATGCATACGTTATTTTTCATTCATTTGTGGCTTGTTTTTTATATACTCATGCCTTGTTATTAATTCTAGCAATTCAGTATAGTAGATTTCTTAGATTTAATTTGGTTTTTCACGATTAAATGTTTTTCATACATGTGTGGCATGTTTTTCATATATTCATTCTTTGTTATTCATATATACGTATTTTGTTTTTCATATGGCCGACAGGAGATAATGATCAATAATATTCACAATAAATACTATGGTTTTTCAAGAGTAAGGATTAACTGAATAAGCATATGAAACGAGTGTTTTTCAACTTGGATAGTATGGTTTTGCAACACTGATATGTATATAACAGTTTTGCAATTGTTTTTCAAGTATCACAATATACTTTTTCACTTTGGATGGTATGGTTTTGCAACACTAGTGATATGTGTATGACAGTTTTGCAATTGTTTTTCAAGTCTCACAATATATTTTTTCTCTTTAGATGGTATGGTTTTGCAACACTGATATCATTTGTGTTTAACCGAGTTTTCAAATGGAACAGGTGGTAATGATCTACAGTTGGACATTAGAGAAAAGTCAAAGCGCACCAAAGTCCTATTTAAAAGACTTCGCACCAAAGAACATGTTGCAAATAATGATAATGTTGATGTATTTGACCTCGGTCCAAAAAAAATTGTAATTCATAAGCATTGTAATTGTTATTTCAAAAACAGTGTAATGATTATTGATAGCATAAAATACAAAGAATCACATATTTTTCATAATATTAAAAATTGTTTTTCAAAAGCATTGTAATTTTTATTCAATAGTATACATTATTTATGTCAATACATTCTAATAATACTAGTGAAAACCATTGAATAAGTTTAGCTATTCAGGATGAATAATGTTGTTTTTCAACTACCTTTATTTAGTTATTCATGGTAAGACGAATGCTTATTCAACCTAAATAATGCAAACGTTAAAACATGTTCAATCCTACAATTATTCAAACAATTATATTGAGTTATTCAAATCTCGACTATAAATATTTTATGATTCTATAATTATTCAAACAATCAAATTGAGTTCTTCAAACAATCAAACTGAGTTATTCAAACATCGGCTATAAATATTATACGATTCTATAATTATTTAAACACTCATATTGAGTTTTTCAAACAATCAAACTGAGTTATTCAAACATCGGCTATAAATATTATACGATTTTATAATTATTCAAACCACCATATTGAGTTTTTCAAATGTCGACTAATAGATATTCAATGATTCTGCCGAGGTTTTATATTTGTAAGAAAACGTCTATTTAATTTGAAATTCATGTTTGAATTTTAAAAATAATGCCAAAAGCCGGTTAAAATGTATTTAATTGTGGAAAAAAAAGATTTGCTTGGATTTTATTTTTTTTTATAATTGTACCGATTTTTATCTCAATCTCCTAAAATTTCGGGTGTTGCCTTTTTCAAATCAACCGAGATTTGATTCTCCAATTCACCCCCATTTACCTTATAATGTTGCTTAATTAATAGCCACTGATTTATCCTAATCCAACGCCCTACATTCAACCACACGCTTACACCATAATATGTATTGTACCGGAACGCGCCCCTATATATATATAGCACTCTTTTTTAGCAATATCGATCTCACTCCCATTCACATACCAACAACCACTTTTACAACCTTTGACAACCTATCCTAATTGGCAAATGGCAGGTAGCTAACTCTTGCACATCCTTTCCTTTTAATTGAAAATAAAAACAATAGTATGTAACCAAAATGAATGAATTCTTTTTTATTTTTTATGATCCCAACTCTCAAGCTTAATTTTATCATATATTACGTGGAGCAAACTTATAGGGAAGAGACAAGTCATGGTTTTTCATTTGCATAAGGTTAGTGATCTATTCGATCTCCGTTTAGCTTTCTACTTTTCTATTTGCATTCAATACTTTTCAAACTTCATTACTCGAAAGATCCTTGAAAATTTATATTTGTTCTTCACCTTCAAATAATATGTATTCGTTTTATTTGAAAACTGTTTTCAATTAAAAAAAAAACTATAATACTCTCTTTCTTAGCATGCTTGCTTTCATAAAAGTGTATTTTTCATAAATAATAAGGATAAATTTTTTTTATTGAAATTACAAGTGATTTTTTCTTGCAGGAGTATAATTGGCAATCACACAAAGTGGCAAAATAATATAAAAACAAAAAAAGAAACTTTGAGTAAGCAAGAGAGAAATCAAACAGTGAAGGGGTGAGCTAGGTGATATACAAAGCACTGCTTCAAAGAGAACGTGTGTGCCTAACGTTGGCATGTAGTATGTACTTTGTTGATAATGAGGTTTATTTATAATTTATTGTGAGATCTTTGACTAAATTAAAACTATCTTGAAAATATCCAGATAATCATTTTTGGTTTATTCATTCATTTGTAATTTTTAATTTATGATCTTGCGAGATTTCTTATTTGTGTTGTAATTAAAGTATGAAAATAGTTTCGGATAAATGGATATAGTCTCAATGCATGTGTGTAGAAAAACAATTTATATGATTGTGTGGACTATGTACCAAGGGAAAGAAAATGAATCTAAAGAACATAATTAAAATAGTCTAGCCATTTAATCTATTTTCAATGGTAAATAATTAAAAAAAACAGAAAAGGAAAAATAACATAGTCCAATATATGACATATGAAATTAGAATAATATTGCATTACAACACAAATCTTCTATATCTATCTATATATATTATAAAATAGAAGAATTTGGCTAATTAATGATCAAAGCATGTAATGTAATAATGAGTGAAAAGTTGGGCTTCTAAGCCCATAAGAAACCTTAAACCAAAAATGAACCCATTTATAAAAATTTGACGTAAGAAAGCCATTTAATTACATTGGATGGAAAAAGTCAAAAGAAAACAATCAATCAATGCTCAAACATTCACATTGCCAAAAAAAAACAACGGTCCCATTAAAAAGAAATACAAACATAATTGACCTATAATGTTGAAAGACAAAACCAATGTTTCTCATTAAAAGAAAAAAAAATCCAAAATCCAAAATCCAATCTATATCTATCTATCTATCTATCTATATAATATATAAAATAGATAAATTTGGTCAATTAATGACCAAGGATCTAATGAAATAATAAAAGTCAAAAAAAGAAAAAAAAAGGTCAAGAATTGGTTTTAGTTAAAATGTACATTAATAGTTTAAAGTAAATTATTTTACTATCTTTGTGCAATTTAATTAGAGTACGTGACGTGATTTATAACCAGTAATCTAATTAAAAGTCTTTTGACATTCCAATAGTCAAAGTAACACTTTTTAAACGTGTAAAAATAAATTAGGACTAGACAACTAGCCTTTTGGAATTACTAATTACTAATTGGTATTCCATTAATCGGATTAATATTTGAATGGGAATCATCATTGTATTAGTGTAAAGAAGATAAGTGGTTTCAGTTTATAATTTTAAATTAAATAGCCTACAATCTGTTAATATTAATCACTGTGTTGTTTATTTCAAAGATATGTAACGTTAATCAAATCATTAAAAGTAAGATCTAAACTTTATATTATTAATATACAAATTTGTTTGTGTACATATATCTATTCTATTATTAGTTTTATTGACTTAAAATATTTAATCTTACACATTAGAATTTTAGCATTAAGATTGTGTTGTTTATTGAATTAAAGGTAAAATCATGTTATTTTTTCTTAAAAAAACAAGAATATTAGAAACCCATAAAAGGCTAGGTAAAAATAATCATTTAGATCATCAAGGTAGTAACTAAAATACGATATTCTGATTGTGTTTATGAAGAACCTTTTTCCATTTTGTGAAATTAGATTTATATTTTAACTAAGTCATTATCCATTTGGTGCCAACAAGTTTTGAATCTTCAATGATTTAACGACAATGAAAGGATGGGAACTTCATTGTTATTCTTTTAAATATTTGGTGTTTATAATGCACAAAAAATATTGTCAATTTAATTTCAATTTATGGCCAATTTAATTTTGATGACCATTCAATTTTTCAACTCTTCAACTTTTTAACTTTTCAGATTTTCAATTGTCTTCCAAGTCATTTTGAAAGTTTACGATAATTAATGCACAAAAAATTAAATGTTTAATCACAAGAGGTTATTTCTATTTAGGTGTCTCTTTAACTTTCTAAAATTCAATTCATTTTTAATAGGTTGGACATTTAAATTAAAATAGAGGGGAAATAATATAATAAAGATGATCATTTTAAGGGTAAGTTTGTCCCGTTTGTTAAAGCTGTTATATTTTTATATTAATTTAATTCTTTTTTTTTATCATATTTCAATAAATTAAATTTTTCATTAATTTTAAAAATAAATGAATTATTCTTATTTCAAAAACCGTTATTCTATGACATATAAGGTTCGTATGATAAATGCACGAGAAAAAACTATACTTCAAAATTATTCTTTTACTTATGTAAAAAATATACTTCAAAATTTTATAAAGTGCACTTTTAATATTTATAAATATAGTAAGATAAATACACAATCATGAAAAAATATATAATTTAAATATTTAAATATATAAATATATCTTTAGGCAAAAAAATTGACCCGTGCATATGCACGGGCATCACCACTAGAAAATTATATAAGTATGTTACATATTTTATAAAATCTATTAGATAGAAATACAAATTATTTTAAATAGAATTATTCAATTTTAAAAAACTATCAATGTTAGATAAAAAGGTAAAAATAATGTAAATTTAAAAAAATTAATCAAATTCAATTCTTTTGAATCTTTCAAATACAGAATAATAAATATAATTTATAAGAAAAGATGAAAAAATATAAACTAAGATTGAATTTTGTGAATATAAAAAAATCTTCTATATTTACATGAAAAAGTCAAAAAAGAAATTAAGGAAAAGATAATTTAATTTATTTTAATAAAAAAATAATTTAGGCGAGTAATTATCAAGATATTGAAATTTTTTATTTTTACCAAAATTTGATTTAAGATAAATATTTTACATACAGAGATAAAAGGATAAAGATAAAATTATTTTTAATTAAAATTTGAATTAAATTGTTTTACATAAATAGATAGAAAATAATTTATTTAGAACGCTAAATTAATTTAAAAATATTAGAAAGAAAATTTATTATGTATAAATTAATATAAGAAATATTAGCATATAGATCAAACTTTGTTAAAAAATATGCATAAAATTAATGTAGAAAGTGTCAACATATAGATAGATCAAGTTATTATAATTTAAAAAATTAGAAATATAGAAATAATGATACAAGTTATTATTAAAAAGTTTGACATTATTTTATTCAAGTAATGCCACGTGGCGTAATTTTTTCAACAGACATGGTTTCTGCTTTATAATGTACTAGCGTAATTCCCGCGTAGATTTTGTTAAAGTTTTACTTAAATTTCGTATCTAAAATATATCATATTATATATTGATCTAACACATGTTCATGTCATAGATTGAATACACAAAATAAATTTACTTCTACGTATACTGTACTAATTTTGAATATAAAAATTAATTAAGTATGATCTACATATTAAATATAATGACAAACTAGCTTTTAACATAATCGGATAAAAGAATTGAAACTAATCAAATTTTACTTAATTAAAAAAATTATTTTTCATCTATTTTATAATTTATTTGAGGTCCAATAGTATAACGGATTTTCTAATCTATGCCCTAAGGGCATAGGATAAGCATCTTATATTAGAAAGATTTAGTATTTTTATTTATTTAGAGATTTAAATCTTTTTTACGACGGGTTTATTCGTTTACTTTTTAGGATTTTAGTTTCTAAAACCGGAAAGCTTATCCTATACCCTTAGGGCATAGGATAGAATGACCGATAATATAAATGGGGAGCTTTATAGCTGATATGAGTTGAAGTCTTTTTTAATAATGATAATGATAGAGCAGTTGATGCTAATTTTAGGAGGTGAAATTATCAACTTATTTTTGTGAAAAAAATATGTAGGTGCTCGGTACACAAAGTTCGAGATTGATTTTATCAAAGAATTGATGTAAAATTAACAAAAAAAATATATTAATAAATTGAAATTCGAGAGCAATCGTTGGAAAAAAAAATTCTCAGTCCCTCTAGTCGAGTGGGCGTCGGTCGGTCTTTCAACCAGATCCCCAACAAATCGAATAAGCATCCATAAGATCAGATAAGGTTGGGAGGGGTAGCTCAAATTTTGGGTGAAATTTGAATTTCGATCAAGTTTCGTAAGCTACAATAAGCTTCATCAACTCTTTGTGTCGAATAGACGGAACCAAGTTTATTTTTTAACTTAAGGTTGGATAAGCTCAAAATAAATACCACTATTGCTCATGGATGACATCACAAACCAACTAATATTTTTAAAAATACTAAGCAATTCTAAGCGGAGAGGATCACCTACCTAGATGGTTCAGACGGACTATTATGCAAACTAAAAAACTAAATGAGTTAGGAGCTTCAAACACTTATGTAGCATTTTTAGAACAGAGTTTGCCAACTAAACTATTAAGACCTAACTATGTGAAAATAATTTACATCACATCATGGAACAAAAATGAAAACATATTTGTCAATTTGTATATTTTTATTTTAAAATTTTAATAAATAAGACCCACAATATATTTTAATTTTTAAATAACAAAGAAAATAGGTACATATAATTATAAATATGGTTAGAATTTCTTACCTACAATAATATCAATTTTGTTTGATTTATAAAATCGAACTTACCTTGTTCGAAATTGTGATTTTCATCAATTTTTCTGTAACAAACTTATAACCAAATCTTCTGAAATTTTTAATTATTAACTTGCTTTGCCGTTTTTGAAAAAAAAAATTCCTGTATTCAATTGCATAGAATTTAAATGTCCTACATTTTATCCCTTTTTATTGTATTTCAGAGATTCATCTATTTTTAGAATACTTAAGATTTTATTTGTTTAATTTGAAAAAAATATCTTCTTGTTTCAAATATCTTCTTCCATATACATATAATCTTATTAGTTTGTACAATTTAGTTGTTTTGAGGACTAACAATGATTTGTAAAACATTCATATGGTTAAATAAAAAAACCTAAAATCCTAAAATATAACTAATAAATCCTAGAAAAAAAATTTAAGTATATCTTATATAAAAGATTCACCAAATCTTTTCAAATTTTGATCTATATATATAAAAATCCATTATAATTTAACCAAAATAAAGTGATTTATAACATAATAATGAAGTTTGGTATGAGTTACTATTATTTAAAAACAACAAAAGCTATGAGTAGATAAAAAATGGGCAATCTTATTAGTTTTATTGTATTTCAGAGATTCATCTATTTTTAGAAGACTTAAGATTTTATTTGTATAATTTGGAACAAATATCTTCTTGCATATACATAATCTTATTAGTTTGTACAATTTAGTTGTTTTGAGGGCTAAAAATAATTTGTAAAACATTCATATGGTTAAATAAAAAACCTAAAATCCTAAAATATAACTAATAAATCCTAGAAAAAAAAATAAGTATATCGTAAATAAAGGATTCACCAAATCTTTTCAAATTTTTATTTCCATATATAAAAATCCATTATAATTTAACCAAAATAAAGTGATTTATAACATAATAATGAAATTTGGTATGAGTTACTATTATTAAAAAAACAAAAGCTATGAATAGATAAAAAATGAGTAATTTCTTGATTTTTTTAAAAATGTATGTAGAAAAGCGTTAATAAAATTATAAGTTTGTTTTAAAAATAAAATAATATAGGGAAGATATGAGATTTTGTAAAATAAGGTAGTTTGATTTGTCAAATCTTACGTAATCAAATTTAGATAATAGTCATCCAAAATTTTGTAGATTTTGTTCGATATAAATTTATAATCAATTATTCTAAACATTGACAAAATTTACCGTTCTAACATGAGAATATTAGTGATAATTATTCAATTTTTTAAAATCAAAATAATAATCTAAACTACCAATTGAAAAAAAATCTAAATCTAAACTACCATTTACAATGTAATATTTTTATTTTTATTTTTTGCAAATCATAACAATAAGTGCCGACACGGGCAGACATATGTGGATTCTAATTCAATTGATCAATTTTTATAATCTTTCTTTTGGCAGTATAAAATATCTTGACTTCTTTATAATGTTAAATTGCCTAATTTCGGAATAAGTTTATATGGTATTTTTAGAAAAAAGAAAAATTATGGCAATTTTTATATGGTATTTTTAGTTTTTTTTACGGCAAATCTTTATCTACAGAGTTTTTTTTCCGGGCGCACAAGAGTTATTGCGCATCATGAAGCGTAGCGCTTCATGATGAGTTACGCAAACGGATATCCTAAAAGGACCCCAATATCCGGTGTTAATTTGTGCGCTTCATGAAGCGTTATTCATCAAAAATAGTTACGACTTATGCGTAACCCTTCGTTACAAGGCACGATACGCTTCTTCCCCTTCCTCCCTAATTTCTGTAACGAAATCGGACGACGGGCAATTCGCCGCCGATACTTCAGTTTCCGAGTAGCAATTCCTTAAAATCGTTAAAAATGGCGAAGGAAGGTGGTGATAATCATGGCGGTGCTAAGCCGGTGGAATCGACGAAAAATCCCGACGATGGTGGCAGTTCTCTCCCGTTGGCAGTGCAGCATAGGGCTGATGAAGGTGGTGGCGGTGCTGCTGTGACTGTAGGGCAAGCAAGTAACTGCTGGTTTTGATATGATTTTGCCACTAGATGCTTTGATTTTGCTGATGCGCAATATCATTGTTGATTTTGCCATTAGATGCCTCCTTGATTTTGCCTCTATATGGAGTGGTGTATTTCACTGGATTGAACCAATACAGAATGTTAGGAGTCAAACTCAATTTTTAGTAGCAAGATTTGTAGGTAAACCAACTGTGAATTCGAAGTATTGTTTGATGTAATTGGGAGTAGCTTTAAGTGCTCTAAGCTGAAGCTGGTAAAATGTATAGGATTCTTGTACATGGGTAATGGGTTAGTATGATGATGATGATGCGTGAGATAAACTAGCTGTTGTTTGATTGGTTAGAACTTGAAATCTATTTGCTAGCTGTATTAGTAATGTGAGGAATTGGCCAACACTGCACATTTACCTGCAGATTTTTGCTAGACTACAATGCCAAAAAAGTGTTGGTTGATAGCAAATAAAAGTAACTATCACAAGTATGAGTTAGTTGTGATCATGTTTAAATCCACCATGTCACTTGAAGCTGGTATGATTTGAAGCTCCAAAGCTGGATTCCGGGCAAACACATTCCAAACATACTCCTTACTATCACATAAAAACCAAACCAAAAAAGAATCAGATCAAAATTTACCTGACCCATAACACCAAGATCTCGCTTTCCTGCTTGTTAGCCCTATAAGCACGAGTCCAAATGAGAGAAGCAATGCAAACATTCCATTTGCAAATCTCCATGAAGGTATAAACTCTATCGACTTTGGATTTTGCCTCTCTGGGATGCGTAACTAGTCTATTAGACCCTGAGACAATCAGATCAAATGTCAGGACTAGGCTAAATTACTAATATTTATATAAGAGAAGATTCAAGAAGTTCATTTGTCTTGCCTTGATAGCTTGCTGCATGAAGAGCATTGCGATTATAAGACCGAAAAGCTCTCCTGCTAACCAGGTGAACCTATTTATGATTGAGCAAGCACCCAAGATAGCCAGCAAGAACAGCAAGGCTGCTGTCCATACACAAACCCTGAAATCTTATACAAATGCTTGCATTGTAATAGACTCAATGTAATCACACTTGTATTTGGTAATCTGTTTAATATTCAATGACCCCCTGGAAATTAGCTTCAAAAGTAGAAATTCAGCTGAAAGCAAGATTTTATAGCTCATTTCGACCTCTTAGAGAGACAAGCTCACTTACTTAGAATTGGCTTCTGTCGGCAATGATTTCTTGACATCTAAATGTAGAAAAATAATGTACTAGCTATGTGCCTAAGTCTTGATTCTCAAATTTAGAGTGCGCTGTACTCTGTTGACTTGGGAAGATCATGGTGATGATAATATAGTAATGTTGCTGTTAGTTGATGGAAAAAGAAATGAGAAAGAAGGTTGTGCTCTGGAAGATTGATTTGGTAGCAGGAAGAAAGGAAAAATTTTGCCTCAAGGGAAGAAATAATAGCTTTCTGGTCTTCGAAACACTTATGTAGTGTCAAAATGCTTTGGGCATGCAATATTGGATAGTTGTCATAGAGTTGCTTGTTAAGATTGCTAGAAAATGGTTTTATTTTGGGATAGGTCTTGGCATCAAAGTGAAAAGTCACCCTTAATTTGATTGTTTATGATTTAATTGAAAATTGCCCTCAATTTGATCATGCTATCTGATTCTTATCAGAAAATTCTCTTCTTTGATAATTTTTGTTTAATCTTCTTGAGATTTCTTGTGAGGAAGTATATTTTTGCATGAAAGCAGATACAAAAATGTATTTGAAATTGGAATAGATGATGCGTAAAATATCCACACCAAAACAACTTGTTGCTGCTCTAAGCTCAAATACTATTGCTCAAATCTTTCACTAGTATATTTCATTGTGATTCAACACCATAATAGTAGTATTTTAGATGAAAAAAAATAGTGATGCTTTTTTCTGACTGATACTCATATATATAACCATCAATAAACCAGGTAAGAAGTCGAAAAAGGTCTCTTTTTATTTGTATTTCTGATTTGATAATGAGAAAGATTTCAATTTTTATCTTACCCTACGGATTTGTGGGTTTGACAAGAGAGGTAATGTTCTCATCAGTAGGCATTTGTATTTCCTGAGTCAAAATCAAGATCAAACACTCTCATTATACAATGGCCACCAAATCTGATGTAGTTCATAGATCCAAATATGCTGAATTTAGTTGATCTTAATTTCAAGCTGATTGACATATTGATATGTGTTTGTAGGTGAAGATGGTGGTGGTGTAGGTGGAGTCGTCGGTGGTAACGAGGGAGATGTTGGAGGTCGCGATGGTGTTGGTGGACAGCCGGCTGTCCAAGGATCGGATATGGATTTGGAGGGTGGTAGAGTGGCGGTGGGTCACTCTAGCCCACCGACTAATGTTGTGGTTGGTGATTCGACGGGGAAATCCACTCCCATTGACACGGGAAAGGAATTTGGAAAAGATTGGTGGGGCAAGACGGGTCTATCGGTACGTAATTTCATTCCCAGAATTTAGATACTATTGTATTGAATGAGTCATGTCTTAATGAATTGACAATGGAAAAAATAGGACATGTAGAATGAAAATTCATGAAGCAGATGAATTAATGAAAATTCAATTTTTGAACTTGGTCAAGTAACTGATACCCAGAAAATAATGTAGGTGATATGTATTAGTTTGGTTGTGCTTTTTGTTTTGTACTAAACAAGCACTATTTTGTGTGTTTTGTTTGTCCTTCAGCATTTTGTGTTGGAAGAGAACATGCTCGAATTGATTGCCCATGTGTTACCCCTAAGGCTGTATTGAAGGCTTCAGGTCATGTTGAGAAATTCACAGACCTCATGGTCAAGGATGAGATAACTGGCAATTGCTACCGAGCTGATCACTTGCTCAAGGATTTTTGTAAGGACAAGCTTGAGAAGGACCTGTCTCTGTCTACTGAAAAAGTTGCTGAGTTGAGGCATGTCCTTGCTGTTTTGGATGAGTTTTCTACTGAAAAATTGGGTTCTAAGATCAAAGAATATGGCATAGTTGTTACAACCTCACAACTGTATACATGAGTTTTTTAAAAGACATTGATGTACATGCTGGATATTATGACCATATCTTCCAATTGTTTTTCTGCAGTCTCACTGAACAGCTTGACTCAGTAGTGAATTATGTGTGTGCAGGAAAAGCAAGGAATTCAAGAAGACAATGAAGGTCACTGATGAATGTGCTATTGATACTTGCTCATGTTATGCCAAGTCCTAAGAAGTCACCACCTTGCCACTTTTCATACCTTGTTTATTTAAATTGCAGGTTCTGCTCCTTCAGGAGCTGGTATCCATACAATGAGGACAACTGCAGATTCTGTAGTTACTCCTGCCAGTACCAATGCTGATGAGCTTCCCACTAGAAGAGATACAACTGATCATCCTTTTTCTAGGGAAAGTACTGGACCATCTACTAGTGTAATGGCTGCTGAAGGCAACTTTGGTAATTAGTTTCTGAATATTCTAAATGATACATCCAACTCATGATCCTAAAACTGAAGGTATTTAAGCACCTCTTCTGTTTTTTTTGCATGCCCTGGGTGGACATGGACACGGTTAACTGAGGAACACTATTTCTCTAGTAACATTGGATTTCTGTAGATGCACCAAGAGATGCCCTGGAATAGACCATCATTTAAAATTTGAAAACTCAATAAGCAGCAATTTGATCTTTTATTCTCACTGAACCATTTGAATTAATCCATTTTATCAGGCTTTCATATTTAAAAGCTTGACCTTCTATTTCTTGCAATGCTATCCTCCGTTATCTGATTAGATATGCATGTCATCATTAGCTTGTTCATGTTGACATCTGGCCAGAAGTATATTTCTAGTGTTACATTAGAGGTTTTGCTGTATAAAAATGTTAGATAAGATATGAAAGCATTTGGCTGAAGTTGGTGGCATTGTAAATATCAAGTATCAACAAAATGTTCCCATTCCTTCTGTTGAGAAGTTTGAACAACTCTCTGAATATCTTTTATGGTGTGTTGATGTTCCTTCTTTTCCCCCTTTATCCTTTTCAGGTCACAAAAGCCTATTTCAGCTTTGTGGAGATAATTCTCAAAGATCATATTAAATTTGTTCTGAGTCTTAGCACAGATACCTTCTCATATATTGTTAAGTCTCTTGAGCTAGGTCTTCAGGCCTTAGATACAAGTATCGTAGCTCAGGTTTGCATTCTACATTAATATGTGTTTTTTAATTTGACACCTTCATGGTTGATAATGGCCGACCTTTTCCATTATGTAGTGACTTGAATTTGTCTGACCTTTTCCTTATTCAAAATTTAATCAACAGTCTGCTTCCTCCATTGATTATTTGGCATCCTGCTATTTCAACCACGTTGTGATGGGAGAGCCACCAGCATCACCTGTTGCAGTAAACTTTGCTAAGCACGTTTCAGAAGGTTCTGACATCTTCCCAAGAGTGAGTTATATGTCTGGTTCTTCATGTGGCTCTATCTGTTGAAGTTTGATTAGCTGAGTGCCATCATGAGTCCAAATTTTTTGCTATCATATGGAAAGAGGGCAAGAAAAGCAAGTAAATATGTACATAAACATGATATGCTAATCAGTCAAAGACACTGGTTTTGCTTTGTTTTCTTCTCAATAATGTTGTTATTTCTTATGTCTAACGTAATTCTGTTATCCGGGTTGTCTAAATAATGGGACCAAATCTTACTCAATTTCAGATACTCAAATTGTTATTTGAAAACTCAACTTATGAACCTGATTTAGGATACACTGGAATGAATAGCACCTTAGTCTTGCTGTGGTAAGATGAACCTGCTGGAGCATATGAATTTTGAACTAAACTTTTATATTTTGCTGTTTCAGATGCATATCCTCTAAGCAATCGCTTTACTGTGGTAAGCTTGAAAGCTGTTGTCAGAAAGAGCTAGTTTATGCGAATGTACAGGAACCCTTTCTCAATGCAACAACAATGTCAAGGGACACTGGAACTAATTTAAGTTCAAATCCTTTTGCTGCTCTCTTGGGAAATGGAAATCAAGGTGGTGGACAATAGCAGAGAGATGGATCTAACAACTCTTCTACAACTTAGCTGTGATCTAATCTTGTAGATTTTGAACTCGAATCCTCAACTGCGTGCTATGTCTGAATCGAATCCTCAGTTTCGTGAGTTGATGCAAAATCCTGAGCTTCTTCGTATGTTAAGTTCACATGAAATTATGCAGGTATAGTTGAAATGCTTTAGTTTGTTATTTTCCTGCTGTCTCTTTCCATGGGGATGAGATAAATGCACTTTAAGAATCAAGAGGAAATCCCATTTGCTGCCTTTTAGATATTTTTTTGTTTTGTTTTGTGTCTTTATCATGATGTCTAGTTTATGATGCTTCTATCTACAAACTACAGGAAACCCAAACAACATGAATCTTGATATGTTAATGAGTATGCTTGGTGGACTGGGAACTGGCGGTGCTTTGGGCGTCCCTGAAACTCCAAGTGGTGATTACTCTTATCTTTAGATTTCCCTTTACATATGTTAATGAGTATACTTGGTTTTATTTCTTGGTTAAAAAAGCGGTGCCTCCATAAGAGCTATATGCAACACAACTTTCCCAGCTTCAAGAGATCGGGTTCTTCGATGCACAGGAAAACATCAGGGCATTACGGGCGACTCGTGGAAATGTCCATGCTGCTGTCGAGTTCCTTCTGGGGAATCAGTGAGTTCCACCAGACTTTGAAATCTCACATACTCTGAAAGAAGGGAGGTGGTACACTGCAAGAGCAAGGAACTTTGTTGTTACATCAAGTTTTTTTGGGGTTCCAAGGATTCCTGCTTTTAAAATTGAGCCAGGGAAAGAAATACAGCATGTTGTTGGTTGCCCAAGCATGTAACTAGATTGGAACTTTGAGCTTGGGTAAATAAACAAAAGCAGGTAGACGAATGTCATAGAGTTATCAAGTCTGGTATACGCGTCTGTGTCTAAGGTCTCTCATTCCATTCTCTTCTCTCGACTCTTTTGGAAACACGCCCATTATTAGCCTGCACAAAATACTCTCAGTGGTACTCTTTGTATCATTTTGTACTCTTTGTCGTTCTTGTCTTGTACTCGAGATTAAGTGGTGACACATCAATCAAAATACAGCGTCCAAGAAAATAAAACATAAACGGGCAATAACATAAACATACTAGTCTTCATAACGGATAAAAACAAATAGAATTTCACTATATAAGTAAGGCCAATAACATAAACATACTAGTCTTGATAACGGGTAAAAACAACCTAAACAAGGGCTTCTAAAATAACATAAACACTATTGTAAAAGAACATAAACACCCTAAAACTAAAAACATCAAACGATCTATTCAATTATAATTGGATTCGTCTCGCTAGCACATTCATCTTCGTTCTCCACAGGCTCCCTCCTCACTAAGCGGAAATCAGGTTGAGTCGGATTACCATTCATCTCCTCAGCAAAAATTCGCTCGAGCGTCTTGAAATAACCTAAGCGCCCAAGATGTCTGCCAACCTTCTTGATCCCAATTTCATTGCTTTGCATGAGTTCGCGCATAAATAGGCGAACCTCTAGCAAATCCCTCGAATGCTCCCTTGAAACCATGGCTGCTGTGTTTTTTAACGCCTTTGAATGTGTTGATAATGAAAGAAGAGTTAATCTGGTTGAGCGCATAAATAGAGAGGGAGTTCAACATTGGCGCTATATTTTCCCTCCATATAATTAGTTTCCCGAAATTAATCGTGGATCGAATCTCACAACTTCCATATCCTGCGTAATAAGATATGGATGGAGATATGGCAGCGTTGGCGGTTATTTCTGTTCTAGATCTTGCGCTTCATGAAGCGCAAATTTACGCTTCATGAAGCGCAAATTTACGCTTCATGCAGCGTTACTTTTCATGGAGCGTTCTTTTTTTATTGGCCCAGATTAGCCCCCCCCGGGGGGTTTTGGCTTGCACATTTTAGCGCTTCACGGCGCGTAGAAATAGGGTTTAGGGTATTGGTAGGGTTAGGGTATAGGATCTCTACATGGAAATTAGTGTTAAATGATAATGTTTTATTTCTATTTTGAGCTTATTTAATTGGTAGGGTTAGTGTGACCTTTTGATCTTTAACTTCAAATTACAATTGCGATTATTAGTTAGGGTTAACGAATGTTACATTTAATGCATAGGTTTTAGGGTTTTTTCACTTCAATTTAGGGTTTTGTCATTTCGTTGTTAGTTAAATGGAAGGGTTAAGGTCAAGATTTAGGATGGTAGTTATTTTGGTTGTATATATGATATGGTTATGGTTACTTTGAGGTTTTGATCATTCCATGCAAATTAGGTTACCGATTATTATTAGGCTTACTTGTTAGTTATTGGGTATATGGATATGTTGTATATATGTGAGGATTAATATGTTAAATGGATGATGTAGGATCTTATATAATGGATTAAGGTTTAGTGTGTAGGGTTTAGGGTTTAGGGTTGATAATAAACATAAATCACGTTGAAAACATTCAACGTGACAAAATTACTTAAACTCTAAACCCTAAAACATAACCTTATCATAAATTATGAAGTACTTGAAAGGATGCCGGGTTATTGTGTAGAAGTTTGCGCTTTAGTAGTTATGGTCTAAAGTACCATATCACTAACCCTATCCCTAAACCTTAAACCCTAAACCTAATAAAATACTTGTAAGGATGACAGTTTAGTGTTTAACAGGTTATTAAACCCTAACCATAAACCTTCACCCTAAATACCCTAACCCTAAACCCTACCCTTACTAAACCCTAACCCTACCCTAATTATACCATAACCCTAACCTAAACCCTAAACCCTAAACCCTACCCTAGCTATACCATAACCCTACCCTAAACCTAAACCCTAAACCCTACACTAACTATACCCTAATCATACCCTAACCCTACCCTAAACCCTAACCATTAAACGTAACCTTACCAAAAATTATGATCCTAACCCATATAAAATGAAATTTCAAGAACCGATACCTTTTTTATTTTTCCATTTTAATTTGAGCCCGGTTCGATTATATAAAATGTTTAATAGGAATACGAAGGGTTCACATATTCAAATATACATGAAATCATATATTATATATCCAGAAAATTATTTAAATTACAATATGTTAGGAACCGATTATAATTTTATTTTTTGAACCCTAAAAATAGGTGAACCGTAATGTTTATTATAATTCCCAACCAAACCGAGTCGAAAATGCATTAGGTCAAATAAAAATTCTTGTCTATATATATTGATAGCCAATGCGGCACACTTGGTCCAGGTACACACATTTGAGGAATAAGTCTACGGTTCGAAACGGGGGACGAGCGAAAGCCACCCTTTTTTTCACATGGAATTTTGCGCATCATGATGAGTAACATTGCGCATCATGATGCGTAACATTGCGCATCATGATGCGTAACATTGTGCATCATGATGCGTAATTTTGCGCTTCATGAAGCGTCTATTTGCGCGTCATGAAGCGCAATAATTACCAGAAAATCTAGCTTCAAATTGCTGCAAGTCTACAAGGTGATACAAACTGTTAGTTTCTACTTTCAATGGACTTGTAAATTCTTGTTTCTCGTGTGAACTTGTCAAATTCATGCTATTTGTGAACTTGTCAAATTCTCAATTCTATGTTTTTTCGAAGCTATAGCAATTCACTAAACGTTATTGAAACTTGTTTAACTTTAGTTCCATTTAAAACTAAGTGTCTACAATGTATATCATCAAAAGATTCATAACAATATGTATTCAACATTCATAACTCTAACATCCTACACTTGGGCTTAAACCATTAGAAACACGAAGTTTGCACCATGTTTCCATCCGTTGTGTAAACGGATGGTCCCACCCCTTCACACAAGGGTCATGATTCCTTGTCCAATCCATCGGAGGAGGAGGAAGCGGCGCGTCATCCTTCAACCACACCTACAAAAAACAATATCTAACCATAAATAACAACAATTACACTTCAAATAAACATAATTAAGTCATCATTAATTATACTTACTGGTATAAAGTGGTTTCTTTGTCCCACAAGAGCTATGGCATAAATCTTTGTCGGAGGGCCCCCTACACCCATCATAGGTAAGCATGTGTGTGATCCATTCCACGACAACATCACAAGAGCAACCTGGTGTAATGTGGAAAATATCAAACCACCAATGGGCATCTCGAGCCAATGTTGTCGCATGCACGGGCTGTCCACATACGAAATACTCTGCAAAAGCTCATCGATAGTTGGCCTGTTCCCTACATTCTCATATATGACTCTGTTCCGCCTTAATTCAGCAGATAGATCCTTTCGAACTCTATGGTATTGTCCCTCTCCATATCCCAATACCTCTGCAAAGGATCTATAACCACAATGACCATCCGCCGCTACATCCCTAGCTCTCACAATGTAAGGAAACATGAAAGGGTTAACATTTTCAACACCAAAGTTCACCCCCAACCACACCACTTCTTTATTTTGAACTTGTGGATTCGTATCTACCATAATTTTCTTTTTGGCCTTGTTGGTTGAACCCTTTGGCCTCCCACGCTTCTTTGCCGTCGACGGGATTTCTTTATTGCTCTCCTTTTCCTTCTCTTCTCTCTCCTTCAAATCATTGTCTCTCTTCTCCTGCTCATACTTACTCATCCTATGCTCAAGCAGAGTACTACTCCTCTTGGTTGAGCCCTTTGTAGACCCCTTTGGCCTTCCCTTTCGCCATGAAACAAGCATTGAATGTATCGGCTCAAGCAACGAAGAATCTTGGGGTATGACCATGTCTACAAATGACTCAGATATACCGTGCACCTGATCCTCTGACAATTCTCCTCTCTTATACATCTCAATCATCAACTCCATTCTAACTTGGTAAATTGAGAGGGATACATTGTCTTTTATGGGCATGCGTTGTGGATCGATGCCGTCCTATACCACTTGATGCCAAAACGGGTGTATCTCACTTGGCATTATGGGCTGCTTGTTGACGATGGCATGAGCAATCCTATGAAGACAAGGAAGACCCATGCGCTCTCTCCACCAATAATCATCACACTCAGTCTCCATCTTTCCCTCAATCATCTTTTTGTGTAGGTTGTAGAACATATTCAACAGCTTCTTAATGCAGTGTGTTGACACTCTATAAAATAGACGAACAAATATCGCCCTCACTTCCTTAGGGACACCCTCCAACTCTGTTGGTAGCTTCGTACGTGCCATCTCAAGATCTCCCCGCAAACCACCAACTTGGGACACAATCTGATGGTGAATCCTTCCAATCACCGTGTTAAAGCCTCCTCGAGAACTGTCAAGTATCTTTTTAAGCACATGGTGCATTCCCTCCACCCTGTAATAAACATAATTTCACTTATTTTTCTTAAATATAAATTAATAAATCAAGGTACATATATAGGCCTAAACTTACCGATTCGTTGTTCTCGTCTGAAAGTGAAGACAATGCTCCGTCCATGCTCTTACTATCAACTGCTTGTAAGGCCCAAGCCATGACTTCTCAACATATGGCATGAGCCCTGGCCAACGCTCTTTCACTTTGAGAAACCTCTCCTCATATTTTGCCTCAGTTGATGACATAAATATGCCCCAACACCTATGGGCAAATCTTTCTGCAGCCTTGAGGTCTTTTAGAATACAAAGAGCATACACTTTAATGTTCATCTTCACGTGCACCCAACACAGGAGATGTTTTACTTCGTCCCCAAATACAATGTCCTTTGCATTCATGATCACCTTCTCTCGATCTGTAACAATCGCATTTGGCATTGTCCCCAATTCTGCAAACAAACGCTTCAACTGTTTCAACACCCATGTATAACTCTCGGTGTCTTCCTTAGAGATAAATGCAAAACCGATGTTGAATGATTTGTTAGTGCACGTGAATCCAACCATCTCTAGTAATGCCATGTCGTACCTATCCAAGTATGACATGTTAATAAAATTGTGAAAACAAAACAAAAGGATTAAATAACATATTCAAAGTTTAGAAAAGTGTACCTATTTGTCTTATATTTGATGTCCATAATGACAACATATGGAAACAATCTCAGTCGATGCAACGAGATCGGGTGGACGAAGAACAAGATCTCTATATGATCTGAATTATCCATCCTCTTTGGAAAGAAACGATATTCGTTTCGTTGCAAGAAGTGTATCGCATATTGGGTTACCGTCATATTTCCACGGTCCTCGATTAGAAACTTTGCCCTCATATTTGAAACTTGTTTCGTCGATGTCACATTACCAGGATATAGCGCCCTCAATTCCTCGACTATTCTCCTTGGAGGCACATATATGTAGCTCAAATTCCTAACCAACTCCTTCTGAGTTTCCGTCATTCGTCCCATAAATGAATAACCAAGTAAACTACTTGGGAGGTCATGGTTGTGAATTCCGCACCCAACAGTTAATGCCCATTTTCCCGTTGACTTGCTTCGAACCCCAACCAACTCAAACTTACAGTTGCATTTGCTCTGAAGTGTCCGTACACTTGGTGGTCTAACAATTGGGAGTACTTCACCCTTCTTTCCAGATCTATATTTGCCATGCCTATGACATGCAAGCCTGACCATTGTTTGGTTTGATGTTTTTATTGTCAACATCATCATTCTTTCACGACCGACCTGCCTAGCTCAATTTAGCATGTCTTCTCTATTATCCTACACAGTATCATTCTCAAAATCAACAGAAAAATCCTTCCTAGGTACCTACGTATATAATATCACAACTTATCTTAATACATCGAACATGTATACTATGCAATAATAGTAACACATTATAAATTTCAATAAATTTTTTTAACACAACAATCGAAATCATGTATTATCTTGAAAAATATATTACTACTTCAACTAAATCGTAAATTACCTCTGATTCAACCATCTCGTTTTCAGACTCAACTTCCTCTTCTTTTTCAACACTCATTGATGACTCTGACTCTTCTTCCAAGGAGTGCGATTTGTCTTCTGATTCTACGATGAATCCGAAAATTCCGTTTCGGATGACATTGTTCAATATTCAGTTTGTTAATAAAAAAATTAGGTTTGGTGGATAGAAAAATTTTCGTTGTACGTGATTGATTATCGTCGACCGAATTATGTTTGTTTTTCGTGTGCGACTGAATAAAGGGTCGCGCGATTCTAACCGCCGCAAACCCTACGCATCATGAAGCGCTGCGCTTCATGATGCGCAGGAAACGCGGGTATCCGACCATTTGCTGTTTCGCCGACGCGCTTCATGGAGCGATGCGCTTCATGAAGCGCAGCTTTCCTTGTGCGCCAGGATAAAACTTCCTGTGCACAAGGCAACAGCCTTTTTTATGATAATATAAAAATATTTTTATAATGTGTAAATGACGTGGAAAATTTATTAACAGAATAAGTTTATATGGTATTTTTAGAAAAAAGAAAAATTATGTTATTTAATATGGTAACGACATGTGGCAAAAGCTGAGATGACGTAATTTTGGAATGACATTTGGTAAAAGCTGAGGTGGCGCATTCTGGTGGCTCCAAACCTTATTGCTTATATATATATATATATAGTAGATTAGGTAGATAAGGAACCTCCCTACACTACAAAAAGTATATCATAAAATATGATACAAGGAAAGATCGTATGTTCGTATTCGTATCTTTCTGATGGATTGATGGAATTGCAGGTTTCATATACGTATTATATAGGCAACAAACAGGTGGGAAGCCCATTATTAATCATGTGCAGAGAGATAAGCAAGGTTCGTGCCAGAAGCCATAATACTAGTTTTTAAACTATTTTTTCCCTTTTATTTTTTAACAATATAAGAAAAATATTAAATTTGTAAGCGGATAAAATTAATTATCATTATTATATGTTATAAAGGTATTTTTATTTATTATGCTTGCTTTCAATTATATATTTTATTATAAAATTAAATATGGGAGTTATTCTTTATGATGGAGGATTCTATCTTAGTCGGAAGATAGAATTTCCGCGTGGATTGGGGAACAAGAAATCGATTGTTAGGACTGGAGTATGATCGGCCCGCCTAAGAGTTAGAGTTTTCGACCTTATCTCTCCCTCTCCTCCATTATAAACACATGTCTTCGCCATGTATGATGAGCACCTCATATTCGCTGAGTTCGCTAGCAAGTCTTGTCCATTACCTCGACGTTCGATCGACAAATTGCTCTTTTGACTTAGACATCGGAGGTGGATTAGGGGGTCCCCGCCACCTGTGTCCATTGTTTTGCAGGTTGTAGGTTGAAGAGGAGCTATGAACGGAAGGTAAAGAAGAGAGTCAAGAGGAGTATTCAATTAGTGCATTAAAGGCGATTTTTTGTGCATTAACAGTTGGCGTCATCCGAGGGAAACGAGCAATTGATCCATGCAATTATGGTGTTGGAACATGGAATCGATCCCAGAAGAGCAAGAAGTGACTTTTCGAAGTCTTGGGGCAACCGCGCAAAGCGAAATCGAGCTTGATGCCCTCAACGAGCGAAGACGCGACCGCGAACCAGAAAACCTCGACCGCAAACCCGAAAGCCACGACCGCGACACCCAATGCGATCGCGCAAACTCCGATATTCACTTCGAGGATCGAATCCTAGCACATACGAAGCATGGCGCCTTGCTTGAAGACGACCTGAACCATGGCTCCGTCCCTCTCGAAAGCATGGCCACTCACCATGGCCCACAACTACGGGACTCAGCAATGCACGTTGTTGAATCCGAGAGAAATCGAAATATAAAAAGTCGTGGACCATCGCACGAACTAGGACAAGAAATCGCGGTCACGGATTGTTACCGCGGCCACGGCCCAGCGAGCCTTGACTACGGTCGAGCATAACTGCATATCTCAGAGCCCACGTCGACCCAAAACCGCGAGCAGAACCGAAGTTCTATCAGCCCACACTACGAGCATGGTCAATTGAGCCATGACGGGTCCAATCCCGTACGTGGTGACGCTCGTGTATACCTGGCATCTGAGCCAAACAGCGGGAATGGGGCATCAACCACCGTCGAAAACGAGGAGGAAGATGAGATCACACATGCCTTAGCCTCCGTCTTGAGATAGAACGAAAAGATTCAAAGCAAGCGCGCCTAGGTAGATTCCCGCTTAGACCAAACCTTGGAAGAGATCGCTAGATTGAAGCACACCTTGGATAAAGTTCAAGGTAAGCGCCCCGTCAGCGAATCGACGATCGAATGGACCAGTCAACAACTCGGGCAAGAGGTCCCAAGCCGCGGACCCTCCTCATTCTAGCGACTTGACCTCGGGCAACTCAGAAAGTACCGACGACCACGGAAATCGCCGCTTGCACGGAAGCCCTAGCCGCAACCGCGGCAAGGTTGGCGGCGACCACGGTCGCGACCGGAGCATTCATCGTGAAAATCCGCACAATCGGGACATAGATCTCTACGACCCGTCCGAAAGACCCGAGTCAGCTCATGACCGCGGAAGTAAGAAGAAGAGACGAAGAAATCGACGTCGAAGCGAAAGATCGAGAGGCGTGAAGGAGAAGATCGAGCCCTAAGGTGCACTGAATGGAGGTTGCTTGATCTTTTAAGAGCGCAAGGTGGAACCTTGCAATCGGCTCAAGAGCAATCCGAGCACAAGATGGCTATGATGACATCGACACCATTCCATAGAAGCATCCAACGTGCTAAGCCTCCAACAAAGTTCTCTCCACCATCATTCACTCACTATTATGGGCATTCGGACCCCGTGAACCACATAGCCGCCTTCTCTCATAAGATGTCATTATGGATTTCCGAGGATGCGACAATGTGCAAAATATTATCGGGTAGCCTTGACAAGGGTTCATTAAAGTGGTTCCAAAGTTTGAAGTCAGGATCAATCCGTTCATGGGATCAACTTGCCATTAAATTTGTGAGGCACTACATTGCCAACAGCCGGGATGCGGTGCCTTTAGACACACTCTTCAACCTTAGAAAAGATAAAGGCGAAAGCTTGCACCACTTCGCCAATCGTTCCATGGAGTGCTACGTCGAGATCGATGGGTGTAATGAGAAGACCGCAATTACCGCCTTTAAGCGGGCAATCCCATTTGAGAGAAAGCTAAGGGAAGACTTGACACTTCGTCTTCCTTTCGATCACTGATTCGTTGATGGAACATTTTCCTTGAACATTATACAAGGAATACTGCAGTCCAGCGATTTCTTCCAAGGATTGTTCAAGGCGAGACTCTACTTGGGCGTGATCATTCTGAATCTGTTTCTTCTCTCTCAAAGTGTGAGTTCAGCCTTGTCTTCATTCTCGGCGGTGGTCGATGCCCCAATACCGCCCTTTGGCCCCGACGTGGCTCGATTGTCCATGCTCGTACTGCGAGCTGGCAGGGTTGGGGTTCCACTCTCGGGTTAAGGCTGGCTCGGATCATGAAGCGATATTACGCGTTTGGTCGCGGTCGCACCTGCGATCTGCGGCCGCGGTTTCGTGTCGTGCTCGCGGGTGGTGTCGGGTCACGGCTCAGATTTTCTTCAAGAAAGGCGCCTTGCTCGGTGCGCGCTAGGTCTAGATCCTACGAGCGAAGATCCGAGTTTCCGCGATCGCACTGCGAACCGCGACCGCGGTTCGGGTCGCGAACACGATCGTCCACGATTTGCAAATTTGTAGTTTCTTGGGGACGAAGAAGGGCTCGTTTGCACCCACAGTTTAAACTTCCTACCAAGAAGGGCTCGTTTGCACCCACGGTTTAAGCATTCACGATGGTACAATCAAGGTAAGGGATTGTGTAGTAAGAAAGGTAGTCACAACACCTGGGATTCGACCGACGGGAAATTATTACCGAGTTGGGATTGACCTTATAGAGTGGTTGTTCATACAAGAAAGTGCTTGTGTTTTGTCTTGTTTTGTGCTGTTCTTTTTTGTTTTATGTAATTGACCACAATAAAATCAATTGAATGATATCACTCAAAAATGAAATACGAGCACATCTGACGTCATTACATAGTACGAGCTAGAAGTCAAACAAAACTCTGGATTAATCAAATCCAATCGCAAAGGGATGAATGATATCACTAACCCATGATAAATGAAGTAAGGGGGCACCAATGAGGTGTTAAAGTATATAGAAATGCTAACGATAATGCGCATGAATACAAACGAAAAACGATTAGGGCTATCCGATTTCACAATGAAACCGAATTGTCTAAGGAGAAAATGGTAAGAAAAATTATATCCTACTAACTAAATGAATTAGATAATAGAATAGATAAAAGAATATTATATAAATTCTAGCTTGTTATGCAAGCAAGCCTACCCCTTCCTCCTATAAATACAAGTGAATTCCTCTCTTTGACACACATTGAATTAGCTCTTCAAGTGAATTAGGAGGCCTCCAATCCCTTTGTCCATTGTTTTGCACAGTGGTGGAGCCAGAAAAGTTTGGAGGGGGCGGACCTCAAACATCTTTCCTTAGAAAAATCGGCTTGTTTAATATATTGACATATATAAAAGATTTACCGCAAATATAAAGTACAGAAAAACTAAGTTTAACATAAAAAAAATATAATTCAAGATACATTTGTTTCGCTAGTACAAGACAATTGACATCTATGAGTGTCTAAACTCTGAAAACGATTCAAAATAGTTTCGTTATCAATTGTTGTAAATCTCTCTCTCTCTCTCTCTCTCTCTCTCTCGATAAACACTACCAAGCTATCACTCAACCACTCATCTCCCATTATGTTTCTCAAATCACTCTTCACATATTTCATAGCTGAAAATACCCTCTCAACATATGCAGTAGCAACTGGTAGTAGTAAAACTAATTCAACCAAACGATACATCAATGGAAAAATTCTATCTTTTGCGGTTTCCTTCATCTTCTTTGCAAGACTTCCCAAGTCCTCCACATTAGAGAATCGCTTATCTCTTCTAATATCACTTACAAATGATTCAAGCTCTTGAGGCATCAATGAGCAATACGTTTTTGAGAAGTCATTTGGATAAAATTGAGGAAGATGAGCAAGCTTCTCCACATCAAAATTAGAAAATCCATTCCTTGGATCAAGACATGCAAAACAATGAAGTAAATTATTGCTTGCTTTTGAAAAACGATCATTAAACTCTGATAGAATCGAATCAACAACCTAACATTTTAAGACAAATTATTAAATTAATTAATATCCAACTTCAAGTAAAAAAATAAAGAATAAAACTATGAGTTTTTGTATTACCTCGAAAAAGATTTCAAACTTGTAATTGTGATGATTAGTGATGGTTACCCCGTCTCTTTTCACACGAACCAACCTTGGAACTACATCTTGCATATGAATTATTGGAATATCAATAGCTTGACAAAATGTCTGCACTTCTTCTACTAAACTTTCCATCTAGAATCCCTATAATGTTGCAACTGATCCTTCACAGTTCTAATCTGATTGATGCCATTTAGAATGTTCTGATCTCCTTCTTGCAAAGCCTTATATAAAGCTTTTGTCAAACCCAACAAACGCTTCATCAACAACATGGGAAAGACAAACTCATAGCTCTGCATTTGGTGAAGTACACCTCTGACTTAGGCCCGTGATTCAAGCTGTGTTCCATCTGTAAACACATTTTCAAGAACTTCTATAACTGAAGACCACATATCTTTCAAGCGAACTATGGTTAGATAGTGTGATCCTCATCGAGTATCACCCGACCTTTTCAAAGAGGATTCTTGATTTTTTCCAGTGCCAGAACTGATCTCGCCCTTGCACGCTTAACTTCTGAGTTCTTTGTCCTCACTCGAACCCAGAGAAGGAAGAGCTCTTGTTGACATGGGAAGCACCTCAATTCCTTATAAATTATCGGGATGTTACAATTCACAACACTATATTCCAACCAATTAAAATAATCATACCAAGCATCTCTGAAACCTCTATTATCTTTCCCATACTTCTTTTTCGGAAAATCATGCCCTTTAGGTTGACAAGGAACTTTGGCCACATATGCTCTCCTTATACGGTCTCTAACATTAGTATCAAAGCTATTAAATAGGCTTGCGTAATCTAGGATCGACAACAATATCAACATCATCAATTTCAACCTCATTCGGATTAACTTCCAATTCAGCACTCGTATTCAAAGCATTCACATTCAAAGTTTGTGGCGGTTGCTCAATACTATGTGAATCAATTGAAGTTTTCAATCTATTAGGAAAATATTTCTCCATTTCAAAAACTCAGCAGACAGCAGTAATAGCAATGTAGCAATAACACTGATTCACAAATTCACCAATTTAGTAAGACAGTAACTCAGATTACTCAGCACTTCAGCAGACCAACAATAGCACACTCAGCAGCCAACCACTAAATAACCAATTCACAAATCATAATTTAAATATAAATTATTCACAATTCATTATAAAATCTATTCACAATTTATATATAAACAACCAAATAACCAATAGCACACTCAGTAGTGAGTAACTCAGGTTATTCACAATACATAATAACAGAAATTCAAGTCTTGAAAATGGAATTAAATGGAAAAAATTGAAAGTTCCAAATTAGAAAATAGAAAGATTTACCGGAAAATTGAAAGTTCGAAATTCAATTCTTGTGAATAAATTGACGCCTCACGGTCACGCCTCCAATAGTCCAGGACTCCAAGCTCCAGCCTCCACCTTCGTAGCTTTGCCTAGGGTTTTTCTCTTCGACACTTCCTCGACTGAGAGTCCCCGGCTGAGACATCCAATTGCATCCGCTGCGCTTGGTTGCTCGAGAGTCGCGAGTCGTGCCGCTGGTGAATCGAAAGAGGCGTGAGGTGCATTTTTCACTTTCTCGGGGTTTGTGTAATTATCATTAAACATTTGTTATTTTTTTATTTTGGAAAATAAAAGGCCCAATACTCTAATTGACTATAAAAAACCCCATACCCAACGAAGCCCAATTTAATTTAAATAGCCCATAGCTATTTTTATTTCTGATTTTTTTATTTTACACTCTTCTTCCCCAATTTTCTGTCTACAGCGCACTGAGAGCAGCAACTTCCGAGACTGATCTCCGAGTCCGACTTTGCCGCTTCAGCCTTCAATCCTAACACCACCTACAGATCTCCGCCCCTCCCTCCACATATCTTCTCCCCCCTCCCCGCCCGCCCTCACCCCATCCTGGGGGTGGCTCTCTCTATAGTCCCGCTCCTCCGGTCGCCGGTGGGGACGACCGCCCCCACCCGTCCCCTCCTCAGTTGTTGAGCAGCAATTTTCCTTTGCACTCTCCCACTTGGCCTTGATCATCCTAGATTTGGCATCTTAGTTAGTTGTATGATGAGAATATGAAGGATATGTAAAAGGAATATAAAAATTAGTAACACACTTACCTTGTAAGACAACATAATTAGAGGTGTTTTCTAGTAATGGTTTCTACTTGAATGGAAATTCTTTGTTCAACAACTGAGCTATTTTTGTTGGTGGAAATGGCTCAAGTAGGTGGTTGAGATAAGGGCCAAAAGTGAGGATGGTAGAGAGGGTTGTGATATTCTCTTTTCTAGTCATGTTATTAGGGTGTGTCTTTATGTGTTTGAGTCTTTTTCTTTGGTTTTGTGTTTTGTTTTGAGTTGTTTGTGTAGGTTTTCGTATTTCCTTAAGATATGGAGTCTACATAAGCTTTGATGGTGTTTTTATACGTTTTGGAGCTATTTGGAGCATATTTTAGGAGAAGATGAGAAACCGAAGGAATAAAGCACTCAAGAAAGATATTGAGATCAACTTTGAAGCTAAGAGTGAAGTTTAGAGACCAGTTACCATGCCGAAGGAAGAAGAATCAAGCAAAAAACAAGTGTAACGACCCCTCTATCGAAGCAATGATCTCGGTTTTGAGCCAAATTACAAGTCAGTAGGGGTCGGTACCGAGCTCACAAGGTCGGTACCGAGGTGCTCGGGAAGAAGAAAGTCGAGAATTTAGCAAAAAATCCTACCAACCCTGACGGGGTCGGTACCGAGGCTTCCGTGTCGGTAGGGACAGCAGAGTTGGCGTATTTAATTATCTTTTATCCCATATCTTTATTTTATTAGATAATTTTAGGGGATATATCTTATTAGAACATTTATTTCCTTATAGATAGCTTTAGTTTCTCTATATAAACTCTTGTTCTAGCTTTAGTTTTCTTATCATTCAAGTTAGTTTTTAGGGTAGAGGAGAGAGAGAGGAGGCGTGGGAGAGAGAGAAGAGGAACGAGTTTTCTTGAAGAACAAGTTTGTCTTGGATTCGGTTGTAAGTTTTTATTTAATTAATTTAGTTATTTTTTAATTATGATTTGTGAGTAGTTTCTCTCTCTCTAAGGTTGGGGTTAAACCCAACAATGGTTATGTGTGCTTACTTTTGATCATGTTATGATTGTTTTTATTCCATAAATCTATCTTCTTGTTCTTAACCCTTGAAACGAAAGTTGATAAAGAATTTCTCATTCATAGTTGAAGCGAAGGCAGAAACCTTGAATCAGAATAGTCAACTTAGGGTTTTGAAGTGAAAGTTGATTAATCCTAGTTGAAGTAGAAGATATAGATAGTAAAGTTTATTGATTTAGCGAAAGTTGATTGATTTACTTGCTTAAGTTAACGAAAGTTAGCGACTTTATGTGATAAAAGCATGATCTATTGTTTCATTAGCGTTTGCATGCATAATTATTGTTGTGGGGATACCAAAATCTTAGAACTTTCTCTCTTACTTGATAAAAACCCAATCTTTGTTGATTACTTGCGCTCTAAGTAAGAACAAAACTTGATACTGACTTTCTCCCGTGGACGAACCTGACTCTCCTGTACTCAACGGGGTCTTGATTATAAATTTATTTGTTGTCAAGAAACCCTCTCAACATGTTGCTTTTGTGTGTAAAATAGACCTAAAAGATGTAAACTCCGCAAAAGAAAAATGATCCGATGAAGCTTTGGAAGAGATCACAATAGCTCTGTTCTCACCATCTTCCATATTAGGCATTTATGTGGTTGGTTTATTAAAGTCAACTAAGAGAGGTCGGAGAAGTAAATGCTTGGTTAAGTTGACCTCCATTGGTGGTGAAATATTAGTCATGGATGCCTCTTGATAGCACTACATATTGTGTGTTGGTTGTGTGGGCGTGCACGGGCATGCCTTTGCTAGAGAATCGACATTTTCCTTATCATCTTTAAGGTTGTCTTCCTCAATCCATAACTCATTTAGGAGTGACTTTTTTCTAATGGACTAAGGTGGTTGAGGCCATGGAGTGCTCAAAGAAGTTGCTTCCAAAAGTTGATTAAGTGCCAACTATAAAGATGGGCCTGACCACTTCTTTCTTGTTTTCATTAAAGCTTTTGCCTAATTATTTCACCTTAGCTTACCGCGTCTCTAGATAATTTGTGAATATAGATGTTTCCCATTGTGCACTAATCATCAAGTTAGATGATTCATGAACTTCCTTTTAATTGATAAAAGAGTAAGTTGCAAAGGAAGTAGAGAGAGATTTAGAAGTATAGTCCAACACCAACCTCATTGGGAGACATAAGGCCTTGTGTGCATGTGGACACCTTTTATCACACGCGCTTATAATGCTCTTTAGGCACATACTAATTGTGCAATACATACTTCAACTTGGGTCATGTTGTAATTAATATCATGCAATGCCACTACATTGGTATAAAGGTCCCAATTGATTGTGCAATATATACTCAATCTAAACCACCATGAATTGGCAATTCCAATGTAGTGGTTGGTCATCACTTGTATTCTTTACCAGTATTGTTACACCCCAGCTTTGAGATCCTTTATAATAGTTTAAAGTGCTACCCATGTCAACAAGAGCTCTTCCTTTTCAGTGTTCAAGTGATGATAAAGAACTTTGAAGTTAAGCCTGTAGGGGCAAGAGCACTACCAAGATGGGTGACCTCTTGAGAAGTCCTTGTGTTGAGATGGGATAGCTCCTCTCAGGCCTCGGGCCTTACAATTAGAGCCGACTTTGGTTTACAAGTAGAATTGGCCCGAAGGGCGATCACTCAACCCAGAGGGTGGTCCTTGGGCCTTGATGAGGATGTCAAGTGTTTAAGTGGGAGAGATTATAATATTCCGATTTGTGATCCTTTATAACAGATTAAAGTGATAGCCATGTCAATAAGATCTCATCATTTTCAATGTTTAAGTGAGGACAAAGAACTCTTAAATTAAGCGTGTAGGGTCGAGAGCACTGCTGCGATGGGTGACCTTCTAAGAAGTCCTTGTGTTGGGATGGAATAATGCTTCTAAGGCCTCATGCCTTATAAGTATCTATTGCAATACATACTCAAATGAAGTATGTATTGCATAATTAGTATCATACCATTATGTATTGCTAAGGATACCAAAATGGTTGTTCATGTTCATTAGGATAAGGATCCATATGTTGATTGTTCAGTACATACTCAAGCACAACCACCATGAACGGGCAATTCCAATGTAGTGGTTGGTCGGATACAAAATGCTAGGCTAGATGGCTTCGCTTCCGAGTTGTTGTAGGTCTCGATCTTGTCAACCCAATTAAGATGCTTCTTCTACTTGAATCTTCACTTGAAAAAGTTGAGAACTTGAATGTGAACTAGCTAAGAATCGAACTAGACTTCTCAAAGTCACTTCCGTGGATTGCTTGGTCAACAAGGCTTGTAAACTTAAGATGAAAACTGAGTTGAACTCTCTTGAAAGACTTGAACTTTTAGCTCTCTCGAACTCAGATTTGTGTTTAGAATTGTACTTCAAATTTCTAATAATCGAGAATGGTGGAGAGAAAAAAGAGATGATGATTTGTTGTTTGCGTAAGACAGATTCAGTTGCAGTAGTGTTTGATTGATTCGATTAAGAGAAACAAGAGAAAAATGGTAATGTTGTTGATCGGGTCTAGAAGATATAAAGATAGAGGTTTGGATCGCAAACTTGAGCATAACTTAGCCAAGCTAGTTATCTTCAAATTAATTCAATCTAATTTTTGAAAAAGTGTCTTACAACATATAAATAGAGAAAACTAAAACTCTATCTTAATCTAGAAGATAATAAAATATTGCAATCTATCTTTTTCAATAAATCAATCAAATTAACTCAGATTAGGCAACAAGAAAACTTATCTTGTACGAAACTAGTACGCACAACCCAGCCATGCTCCACTAGTCCAACATGGCGCATGTTAAGGTGGGTTGACTTAGAATCTGGCCCAAAGTTAAATTAAAATAATAGCATTCTAAACTAGCTAAGAAGCCCATAACAATTAGCCCATATTTGTTATAAGTCTCTAAAAGAAGAAACTACTAAAAATAGAAAACTTGATAAAGGAAACATTCTAAGATAAGCAAATAACAACCCTTGCATGTAGGTGTGTTCAAAAACTAAGTTTGAACGTGCAAATTCTTGGTAATCCAACTCGGCTCTTTAGGCAAGTCAACCATGGAGGGAATCCTTTCTAGAAGATCTCTCATTCCTTGCTTCAATTTCCATGCTTGTTCCCTAGTAATCGGACCATCAAATGGAACACGAATCAAGTCCTCGACGTCTTGCAAAGTCATTGGCATATTGATGCGACCTTGCCTAGGCTCGGACCCGAACCCAACCATCCCGAGACTCCCTAGGCCTTGGAGACTCCCTTGGCGTATGACTTAGTCATATTTTATGTATTTATCTATTTTAGCATATTTCCATTTATGTCTTTCTTAATTTAGTTGTTGCTATTTTTAGTATTACTATTTATGTTTTATGGGCTTTTGGACGTTGGGCCTTGCTTGCATGCAAACCCTAGTCCATTAAGCCTTGTTGCGTGTTATGGTTTCAAGAGCCTCCTCTTTATAAGGAGCTCTTGAGCTCATTTATTATGAACGCACATTATAGACTGGATTTTAAGTTGAGGAACGCTCCTTTCTTTCTAATCTAGTGCGCCTATTGTTCGATCACAATCAAAGTTCTCAATACATTCAATCAAATCGCAATCAAAGTTCTCCATACATTGAATCGATCCGTCACTTGTTCGTGCCAATCCAATTGTTTGCAAACCCTAGAGAGATCTTTCGTGAGTTTCTCTCGTTACCAATCTTCCGCTTCGCCACTTTTGAGACACAATACACGTTCCAAGCATAGATTTTAGGTGTTCTTGGAAACAAGGTCGTATCACACATGGGCTGCATAATGGTCACAACTAGTATTCTTTACCATTCTTCATAGCCATATAGGTCTAGGAAGTACTCGATGGTTAGCTCGTACTCTAAGTATAGTTCAAAATTGTACTCCTTAGCAAAGTTTACAATTGAACAAGGGGCAAGTGGCAAATCAGCGTAGGATTCTTGTCCTCTTCAATGTAGAAGTATTCAAAGTGAGACTTATGTGTAGTTGGGGTTGTCTCCAAAAACCCTTATAGTAAGTAAAATTGAAGAAATCTAAAATAAAACAAAGCAAGCAAGAGAAGAAATGTACTAAGGAATGTAGCAAACACCAAAGTTTAGCAAGTTGATGTCAACATGATTCAAAACTTTATAGAATAGTTAAGCAAGCTAAAGTTGAATAAAAGTGGTGTAACACTCTGGTTGTTTATAAGGGATTGAGGTGCTACCCGTGTCAATAAGAGCTCTTCCTTTTCAAGGTTCGAGTGAGGAGAAAGAACTCTAAAGTTAAGCGTACAACATAGAGAGTAGTAACATGATGAGTGAACTCTTGGGAAATCCTTGGGTTGGAATGGGATAGTGCTTCTAAAGCATCTGTCCTTACAAACGGTATTAGAGTAGACTTTGGATTACGAGTTGGCTAGGCCGGGAGGGCTGTCACTCGACCCAAAGGGTGATCCTTGGGCATTGACAAATACGTCAAGTGTTTAAGTGGGGGAGATTATAACACCCTAGTGGTTTATAAGGGATTGAGGTTCTTCTGATGTCAACAAGAGCTCTTTATTTTCAAGTTTTGAGTGAGGATAAAGAACTCTGAAGTTAACCGTGTAGGGGCGGGAGTAGTACCAAGATGGGTGATCTCTTAAGAAGTCCTCGGGTTGGCATGAGATAGCACTTCTAAGGACATGGGATTTAAATGGATAGGTTGCACAATGTAGGTTGCTAATCTAAGGCAAAGTACTAAACAAGTTAGGATAAATACAAAACAAATCATGCAAGATATGCAAGAAATGTAATGCAACATTCCTAAATTTAAACAACCAACTAATGCTAGAATTAAAATAAAGATGAAAGGAAAAACAATCAAATGAATTAAAACATGAAATGTTAGAAAGAACATTGATCTTTGAGTATATGATATGACAAAGCTCACAAAATTGGGTAAAAATGTGTAAACAAGCTGTGAAGTATTATCATGCAAGGATTGCATGGCTAGAAGAGAACAAGATGTGACATCTATTTCCAATTTCAGGTATAATTAGTTTCACACAAGGGGTTTGGCTAAATGAGTTCTTTTTCGAGTTTGATACTAATAAACTAAACTTGATAACTTTTTGTAGCAAAATAGTTGAATGACTCTACCATTTGGTAAACTAATTTTTTAATGGTTGAATTACGAAGAAAGAAATCTATTTTTTTGTTAAAAACTAAATCCAAGATAATAATTTATGGAAAATGAAATAAAAAGTAGGCTAAAGGTTAGTTATCATACAAATAAATAAAGGCTACGTAGTTGACCATGGGACTGCTTATGGCCAGGGAAGAAAATCATTCATGAATGTCGAATCCACTTGAGTACAAAATAACCTTCTATCCTCTTCTACAAATTCCTAGCCCTATAGGGGAGGGGAAAAAGTGAAATAGTTGATGCATTAATATACCAACTTGAATAAACGGATCAAAACTTGATCTAAGCCGGATGGGGGACAAGTGATGGGTGGAGAGGTTGGTGGGTGGTCGGATGCGGGCAGAGACCAACCACCTGATTCGCCATGCACATAATGGATTAGTGAATGATTTTATAATTTATAATTTTTTTAATATTTTGGTATAGGGGACAAGCTGCGAGAATCGAGATTGTGTTGGTTTGAACATGTACAGAGGCGAGTCCCGGGGAGCCAGTTCGTAGGTATGAGAGCTTGATCTTTGGACACTTACGTAGAAGGAGGAGATGACCGAAGAAATGTTGGAAGGATAGTATAAGACAGGATATCAACCAGTTGGGGATTTCAGCAAATCTAGCAACATGTAGGGATAGTTGGAGGGAGAGGATCCGAGTGGTGGACAACTAGTCGCCTGGACAGACGGTTTCACTTGGGGTCTTTGTGGCATGGCTGTGTTGTTTTGTTTTTGTTTGTTTCTGCTGTTTTGTGGTTGGAGCCTTATTTTGTGTGTTTTCTTGCCCCTTAGGCTCTTTCGGGCACACCCCCTCTACGTTAAGCCAGAGATGCCCCCATCTTAGCCTCTTAGATTCCTCTTTAGGGGAACTACACTGAGGTAATGTTGTTGTTGTTGTTGTTGTTGTTGTTGTTGTTGTTGTTGTTGTTGTTGTTGTTGTTGTTGTTGTTGTTGTTGTTCGTATTATGGATTTTTTACAATGTTCTAGGTTCATACTTTTTTCTGTATTTTATATACTTATATATTAAAAATAGGTTTTTATATGTATTTTCTAAGTTAAGATGGGAAAATCAAAAGAAATAACCCACATGTTTATTTTACTTGACCCACCCAATAAAAAAACCAATGGATGATGAGTGGGTTGGATGTAGTTGATGAATTTCATAAATGATGCCTAGGTTGGATGAAGTGATTGAGCTCATAGGTCGGTCATGGAAGTGGTTCACCCACCCATCACCCAACCTAGTTTCATCTCTATGTACAACACTTATCTTTACCAACTCAGTAGAGCGGGAAGTAAGGGTCGACCCCACAAGGACTCGTGTATTTGTGCTATTACTTGGATGCCAAGTAACCAAAGAAGGGGGTTTTATGATTGAAAGTCTAATATAAGATGCAAAATAAAAGTAAATGTAAATGCAAAAGATGATTTAAATCAATAAAAGACAAGCGTGTTCAACTAGTTAAATCCATCATGATGTTGCTTTATTGATCATCGATTCTCTTGATTCTCTTCTCACTTGAATAATCTATTGTGGATTATGACCCTACTAAGGATTAAAACCCGAACTTCAGATTTAGTTGATAGAACTACTAGTCTAACAACCCTAATCATCTAACAACCTAGAAAACCTTCTAGATTCAATTAAACAACAGCATAACGATTAAAGTTATCAATAGAAACAAACACTTAGAGCAACTAGACATCTAAGTGACTTGTGAATTTATTCCCTTCTTCAACCAACTAGTCCAACCGGTACTAAATTGATTAAAGTATACTCTTGATCAAATTAACTCCGACCGGTAATTAATCAAATTCAGTTATAACTAGAAATTCAATTAGGTGATCAATCTAACAAAACCCTAGTTTAGATTCAATTAAGCACAGGGAATAAATTCTATTCAAATTTGTTGAGAATCAAATCAAACCTCACAACTATGTGCAAATCATGACTTCAATAACTAGCCAAACACAACAAATTTAGCAATGCATAATTAAATTGAAAACAAACTTACAAGAGTTTCAAAGTTGCTCTCTTGAGAGAAAAACCCTAGCCTCCAAAAGTCTGATAGAAGTTATGATAAAAGATAAACTAGCAAGAGCTTAAATATGTCTTCAAAAACAATCCTCCAAACCCTACAATTAACCACATATTCGGACAAATAGACAACCAAGCCCAAATGTCGACCCAAACGTCCGCGTGAAAAGCCAATTGCACGGGTTGTCCATTAATTGCGCGGCCACGCTTTTAGCCTGCTAACCCGCGCAATTGCCTCGGTTCAGCATTCAGGGTACACTTCAGAGGCTGTTTTGACCCCCTTCGAGTTGGAATTTGGACTCGCAGTAAAAATATGAATTGTAGCTCTTTGAATTAGCTTTCCAGTGATAACCAATTCAGCTCCATCAGACCAATGTAGCTCCCAAACCAAGCATTGCAAGATAGAGGTATCAAAACAAGAACTCCAATGCACAACCCGAGTTTAAGCATTTTTATCCCTCAAGCTCTTGGGCCTTAGCTCTTCTAATCTTCACTTGTATCACTCCAAGCTTCATCAAACTCCACCACAATCATTTAAGATCCGTCCCGTCAATGCTTGTTGTAATACCCGGGATTTTCTGAAAATCCGAAAGTAAATTTCCACTCGCTTTAGTTTCGCTTCCATGCCTTTTTACTCTCCTTTAGAGGCTTTTCTCTCCAAAGAGCCAATGTTGGGCCCAATTCCTTTTCGGCCCGTCTAGCCAGCCCATTTTTTTTTCCTTGTGGGCTTTGATCTTTTTGGGATGATCCTTTGTCATAGAGAAGCCCTAGCTTCTCTTCTTTACGATGGTATGCTTACGCCGCTGAAGGAACTCCATTCCAGAGGAAGGGAGAGCAATTCGCTCTTATCGATCCTGTCTGCCATCCTTGCTATGGCTCGATTCCCCACCGTCAATCTAGCTTCCAGCCATTGGGAGTCTCCGCGAGTCCGCCTGCTCGCCTCAGTTTGTCGTCGGAGCTCGAGCCCTTTCGCCTTCATCTTCCGCGCCAAGGGTTCACCTAAGTTCGCGTCGCCGTTGCTACACGATCTCCGCCTCGTCACCGATCTGTCTCGATCTCGTGAGTATGGCGGCCTTGCTCCGCCTAGTTTCTGGCTTTGTTCGGTAGGACGTCGCAGATCTCGTTCGTTAGTCACCGATTGAGTTCGTTCCGATCGATCGCTATTCCTGCCCATCGTCAACGAGCACACACACTTATCTCACGCCCGATCTGAGGTAACGATCGTCGATGAGAGCACAATCGATTAGAGCCGCTGTCGTTCAATTTTGGGTCACGTGTCGTCGCAGAGCTTGCTCTCGCCGCCTAGAGTGGTTACCGCCTTCGCTGATCACGCTCGAATTGTACCGGCTTGATTGTGTCGATCTATTCGCCGACGGTTCAACCACAATAGAATACGCACGAGTTTTCCGATATCGTCGATTCCGGTCAACCTCAAGTACTCGAACCTGTCGGGATTAGTTCAGTAGAGGTGAGCTCCTATGCTTTTCTTTAGTGCCTCCCCTCTGTTAAGGTGTGTTGTGGGGAATTTCTATTAATTATTCAAGGTATTTAATGCTTTTATGTTGTGATCTTGTTGTAATGGTGAAGGGTCGAGAAACAGGTTTAAAATATCTATAATCCAGCCCTTCGACTTTACTTCCGTTCCACCTACTGTAATTGTTAGATGATTGATGAGTTAAGATTTGTAAAAGTTTAACCTGCGTGGTTGTTCTTGTTGAAAGATTTCAGGACTGAGTTTTTGTTGTTGAGTAGAGTGTGCATGCCTTGTAATCTTATTTGAGGAATTTGTAATCCGTTTGTATGGAATGCGTTATGGTATATAGTAGGAAAATATATGAAGAGGTGTGATGCGGTTGGTTAATATTAAGGGTGATTAGTTAACTCATAATTAATTATATATGCCTATCTAACTTAGTGGTAATCTGGGACTGTGCCAATTGGTATAAAGATCGTTAAGTTTGTTTTCCAATTGGTGTTTAGTGGAACTAGAGTCTAGGTTGTGTTTAGTTTTGGTGCTAGAGTAGATAATTAATTAATTTATGTGTTGGAGATTAGCTAACAAGTTGAAGTGTACATATATCAATTAGGTTATAGTTTTGGAATGTCGGGTCGTTGGGCCTAAGGTTACAGATTGTATGTTTAGGAGTCTCGGATTCCTTTAAATTTCTTATCGCAAGACCTTGCCTTTTTAATGTCTTTCTCTATTATTTGTCTAGGGATTCGTGATGCTCGGTTTGTTTAAGTTGTCCGCTCGCTACGAGAATTCTTCTTGGAGGTAAGTCGTTCTTCGACTTGCTCGGCTTGATTCAATTCTTGTTAGATTGAGTGCCATGTGTGTAGAATTGGTTTTGGGAATTAGTCCCTTCGTTATTATTTTAACTAAAATCTTTCATTCTATATCTATTTGAATATTTAATCTGATTGTGACCATGAGTGTGCTTATGATAATTGTGGTGGTGTATGCGTTTATGATTTTGTTTGCATTGGTAACTATAATTGTGTTTATAATTGTTGTGGTGTTTGAATTGACGATTGGGTTTGCAATTGTGATTGTGTTTGAATTTGAGATTGCGATTCTGATTCTGATTGTGGTTGTGAGTTTAATTGTGATTCTGATTCTGACTATAACTATGAGTGTGCTTGTAATTGTAATTGTAATTGTGATTGTGTCTGCAAATATGATTGTGTTTGAATCGAAATTGTAATTGTGCTTGTTATTGTGATTGTGACTTGTTCGGGTCTATTTTCCTTCTGCTGTGTATTTGTTTTCTTTTTTCTAAGTAGCTTATGATCCGTTTTGCTTTGAATGAGTGAATGGATTGTATAACCTTATGTTGAAGTGATTTCATATTACGGTTTATATATGAATTTGAAATTATGAAAAATCGTTTTAAAACATTTTTCGTTATGCGTGCACTGGGTTCCTCCGGTATGGTCATGGAGCACGGGATAAGTTGGAGAAGAAGTGGCCCCCGGGCATGGTCATGCGGCAGGAAGTGACCCCCTTCTAAAAATAAAATAAAATGTTTTGGCAAACGCTCTAGTAGAGGTTTAGCCGGGGAAAGAAGGGTGAATAGGGGAAATGGGCACGTGTCCCTGACAGTGCGCCATAGATGAGAGGCCGGAGGGTGCCATTTGGATTTGAGGAGGATGTTTGATTGCGATGTTATTTGATGGACTTTGTTTGAATGGTCTTGCATTATGAGGTTTGGTTTGACAGAATGTATTTTGTGGTTATCTATGTTGGGAAGATCTTTATGAAGATTATTGTTATCCTTGTTACTATTATTGGTGTTATCTGTATTGATTACACTACTGCGATATTGTTGTAGTTTTAATGTGATTATAATGGTGGTGTGGTTTGTGTGTGTGTGTCTGTGTATCTGTGCGCCTGTGTGATTGTCTGTATGTGGGTGAGTGTATGTGTGGTTGCGTGTCTGTGTGTGTTGGTGTGTGATTATTTAACATTAAGTGTTGAATTGATCTGAAGCGAAGATTATTTATTTATGTGTGAATTTTGATTGCTAGGATTCTGTGTGGTTTTTCAAACGTTCTATATGCATCTCACGCTTTCTAGCTTGAATTAGAATTGTAGCTGACCCTTCGGGGAATATTTTTACAGTTTCAGGTACTTTTCAAGAATCGTGATGAATTCTCTACAAAGTGGTGAAGCGGATGTTGGCGACGTGTCATTAGGTCGGGTTGTTGGGATCTAGTTATTGATGTACTAAAAGTTGTCTGTGAATTGTTTTGTTACTAGTTGGATAGAACTAGTTTAGGATAGTTTGAGATTACAGAATGGTCTGATTGATATCTTTTGTTAGGATGTCGAGAATACTATCATGTTTTATACATTTAGTTTAAAATAAAGGTTGAAAGCTTTATTTGTTTCTCGCTGTGCCCGAGTTGCAAGATCCTATTGAATTTGTTGTTTGACTAATCTGAGTAGTCCCGAATAGGGTCTACCACCTAGTATCGCCCCGGCGATAGTCGGGGTGTTACAAATTGGTATCAGAGCCAGGTTGACAACAAGGGCACATGGAACTGAAGAACAGAGGTAACCTAGGTCAAACTTAAAAACAAATCGGACAATGTTTTGAAACGTTTTTAACGGGTAGGTATTTTTGCAATTAGTAGGTCGATGACACTTAATGACGCCGCCGCCACCAGCTGAAAGACCTCTCATTGTTTAATAGTTAGCACCTTAATTTCGGTTGCAGGACAGCAGGATATGTACTTGTTACTTGTTTGCTTGGTTGTCAGATTGACTAAATAGATATCCTTTGCTTGCATTGTTATGCTAATTGACTGTTTTTTTTCTATAGATATGTGTTGAGTTATGTTTATTAGATTAGTGGATTTTATGAACTTGTTTTCGGTTATGGATGATTTAGTGTGGTTTTTGTTGGTTTCAAGCTGTTTATTTTTGCTTTGGATTCGTAGCTATCTAGAAATGAGGATTCGGGGACGAATCGTTTTCTTAGGGGGACGTATTTGTAGAACCTCGGGAAAACAGAATCACACACGTATGTGCGATAAGTTTCGCATAGTGTTAGCTACGGTTTAGTTCGTTAGTACCTTAATATCTTTTGCAAGACAGCTAAATATCTACGTGATTAACAGTTAGTCGTTTGGTTGTTGTTGAGTTGACTAGACTGAGATTCTCTAATTGTCTTGTTTCTTTGTTTGACTATATTCTTTTGAAAGGAGAATTTGTCGTGTTTGTTGAATTGAATAACCTTGTTTTGATGAGTTAATGTTTTTTTTGTTGTAGCTTTTTGTGAAATCGTATTTGGAATCCAAAGTTGAGAAATAACAGTTCGGGGATGAACCGACTCTTAGGGAGAAGTATCTGTAAAACCCTCAAGCAGTTCCAGTAGTTTTTTTAACCTTTCGCTATTTCTAAGTTTCAGGACGAAACTTTCTTTAAGGGGGATAGTATGTAATACCCGGGATTTTTTGAAAATCCGAAAGTAAATTTCCACTCGCTTTAGTTTCGCTTCCATGCCTTTTTACTCTCCTTTATAGGCTTTTCTCTCCAAAGAGCCAATGTTGGGCCCAATTCCTTTTCGGCCCGTCTAGCCAGCCCATTTTTTTTTCCTTGTGGGCTTTGATCTTTTTGGGATGATCCTTTGTCATAGAGAAGCCCTAGCTTCTCTTCTTTACGATGGTATGCTTACGCTGCTGAAGGAACTCCATTCCAGAGGAAGGGAGAGCAATTCGCTCTTGCCGATCCTTTCTGCCATCCTTGCTATGGCTCGATTCCCCACCGTCAATCCAGCTTCCAGCCATTGGGAGTCTCCGCGAGTCTGCCTGCTCGCCTCAGTTTGTCGTCGGAGCTCGAGCCCTTTCGCATTCATCTTCCACGCCAGGGGTTCACCTAAGTTCGTGTCGCCGTTGCCACACGATCTCCGCCTCGTCATTGTTCTGTCTCGATCTCGTGAGTATGGCGGCCTTGCTCCGCCTAGTTCCTGGCTTCGTTCGGTAGGACGTCGCAGATCTCGTTCGTTAGTCACCGATTGAGTTTGTTCCGATCGATCGCTATTCCTGCCCATCGTCGACGAGCACACACACTTATCTCACGCCCGATCTGAGGTAACGATCGTCGATGAGAGCACAATCGATTAGAGCCGCTGTCGTTCAATTTTGGGTCACGTGTCGTCGTAGAGCTTGCTCTCGCCGCCTAGAGTGGTTACCGCCTTCGCTGATCACGCTCGAATTGTACCGGCTTGATTGTGTCGATCTATTCGCCGACGGTTCAACCATAATAGAATACGCACGAGTTTTCCGATCTCGTCGATTCCAGTCAACCTCAAGTACTCGAACCTGTCGAGATTAGTTCAGTAGAGGTGAGCTCCTATGCTTTTCTTTAGTGCCTCCCCTATGTCAAGGTGTGTTGTGGGGAATTTCTATTAATTATTCAAGGTATTTAATGCTTTTATGTTGTGATCTTGTTGTAATGGTGAAGGGTCGGGAAATAGGTTGAAAATATCTATAATCCAGCCCTTCGACTTTACTTCCGTTCCATCTACTGTAATTGTTAGATGATTGATGTGTTAAGATTTGTAAAAGTTTAACCTGCGTGGTTGTTCTTGTTGAAAGATTTCAGGACTGAGTTTTTGTTGTTGAGTAGAGTGTGCATGCCTTGTAATCTTATTTGAGGAATTTGTAATCCGTTTGTATGGAATGCGTTATGGTATATAGTAGGAAAATATATGAAGAGGTGTGATGCGGTTGGTTAATATTAAGGGTGATTAGTTAACTCATAATTAATTATATATGCCTATCTAACTTAGTGGTAATCTGGGACTGTGCCAATCGGTATAAAGATCGTTAAGTTTGTTTTCCAATTGGTGTTTACTGGAACTAGAGTCTAGGTTGTGTTTAGTTTTGGTGCTAGAGTAGATAATTAATTAATTTATGTGTTGGAGATTAGCTAACAAGTTGAAGTGTACATATATCAATTAGGTTATAGTTTTGGAATGTCGGGTCGTTGGGCCTAAGGTTACAGATTGTATGTTTAGGAGTCTCGGATTCCTTTAAATTTCTTATCGCAAGACCTTGCCTTTTTAATGTCTTTCTCTATTATTTGTCTAGGGATTCGTGATGCTCGGTTTGTTTAAGTTGTCCGCTCGCTACGAGAATTCTTCTTGGAGGTAAGTCGTTCTTCGACTTGCTCGGCTTGATTCAATTCTTGTTAGATTGAGTGCCATGTGTGTAGAATTGGTTTTGGGAATTAGTCCCTTCGTTATTATTTTAACTAAAATCTTTCATTCTATATCTATTTGAATATTTAATCTGATTGTGACCATGAGTGTGCTTATGATAATTGTGGTGGTGTATGCGTTTATGATTTTGTTTGCATTGGTAACTATAATTGTGTTTATAATTGTTGTGGTGTTTGAATTGACGATTGGGTTTGCAATTGTGATTGTGTTTGAATTTGAGATTGCGATTCTGATTCTGATTGTGGTTGTGAGTTTAATTGTGATTCTGATTCTGACTATAACTATGAGTGTGCTTGTAATTGTAATTGTAATTGTGATTGTGTCTGCAAATATGATTGTGTTTGAATCGAAATTGTAATTGTGCTTGTTATTGTGATTGTGACTTGTTCGGGTCTATTTTCCTTCTGCTGTGTATTTGTTTTCTTTTTTCTAAGTAGCTTATGATCCGTTTTGCTTTGAATGAGTGAATGGATTGTATAACCTTATGTTGAAGTGATTTCATATTACGGTTTATATATGAATTTGAAATTATGAAAAATCGTTTTAAAACATTTTTCGTTATGCGTGCACTGGGTTCCTCCGGTATGGTCATGGAGCACGGGATAAGTTGGAGAAGAAGTGGCCCCCGGGCATGGTCATGCGGCAGGAAGTGACCCCCTTCTAAAAATAAAATAAAATGTTTTGGCAAACGCTCTAGTAGAGGTTTAGCCGGGGAAAGAAGGGTGAATAGGGGAAATGGGCACGTGTCCCTGACAGTGCGCCATAGATGAGAGGCCGGAGGGTGCCATTTGGATTTGAGGAGGATGTTTGATTGCGATGTTATTTGATGGACTTTGTTTGAATGGTCTTGCATTATGAGGTTTGGTTTGACAGAATGTATTTTGTGGTTATCTATGTTGGGAAGATCTTTATGAAGATTATTGTTATCCTTGTTACTATTATTGGTGTTATCTGTATTGATTACACTACTGCGATATTGTTGTAGTTTTAATGTGATTATAATGGTGGTGTGGTTTGTGTGTGTGTGTCTGTGTATCTGTGCGCCTGTGTGATTGTCTGTATGTGGGTGAGTGTATGTGTGGTTGCGTGTCTGTGTGTGTTGGTGTGTGATTATTTAACATTAAGTGTTGAATTGATCTGAAGCGAAGATTATTTATTTATGTGTGAATTTTGATTGCTAGGATTCTGTGTGGTTTTTCAAACGTTCTATATGCATCTCACGCTTTCTAGCTTGAATTAGAATTGTAGCTGACCCTTCGGGGAATATTTTTACAGTTTCAGGTACTTTTCAAGAATCGTGATGAATTCTCTACAAAGTGGTGAAGCGGATGTTGGCGACGTGTCATTAGGTCGGGTTGTTGGGATCTAGTTATTGATGTACTAAAAGTTGTCTGTGAATTGTTTTGTTACTAGTTGGATAGAACTAGTTTAGGATAGTTTGAGATTACAGAATGGTCTGATTGATATCTTTTGTTAGGATGTCGAGAATACTATCATGTTTTATACATTTAGTTTAAAATAAAGGTTGAAAGCTTTATTTGTTTCTCGCTGTGCCCGAGTTGCAAGATCCTATTGAATTTGTTGTTTGACTAATCTGAGTAGTCCCGAATAGGGTCTACCACCTAGTATCGCCCCGGCGATAGTCGGGGTGTTACAAATTGGTATCAGAGCCAGGTTGACAACAAGGGCACATGGAACTGAAGAACAGAGGTAACCTAGGTCAAACTTAAAAACAAATCGGACAATGTTTTGAAACGTTTTTAACGGGTAGGTATTTTTGCAATTAGTAGGTCGATGACACTTAATGACGCCGCCGCCACCAGCTGAAAGACCTCTCATTGTTTAATAGTTAGCACCTTAATTTCGGTTGCAGGACAGCAGGATATGTACTTGTTACTTGTTTGCTTGGTTGTCAGATTGACTAAATAGATATCCTTTGCTTGCATTGTTATGCTAATTGACTGTTTTTTTTCTATAGATATGTGTTGAGTTATGTTTATTAGATTAGTGGATTTTATGAACTTGTTTTCGGTTATGGATGATTTAGTGTGGTTTTTGTTGGTTTCAAGCTGTTTATTTTTGCTTTGGATTCGTAGCTATCTAGAAATGAGGATTCGGGGACGAATCGTTTTCTTAGGGGGACGTATTTGTAGAACCTCGGGAAAACAGAATCACACACGTATGTGCGATAAGTTTCGCATAGTGTTAGCTACGGTTTAGTTCGTTAGTACCTTAATATCTTTTGCAAGACAGCTAAATATCTACGTGATTAACAGTTAGTCGTTTGGTTGTTGTTGAGTTGACTAGACTGAGATTCTCTAATTGTCTTGTTGCTTTGTTTGACTATATTCTTTTGAAAGGAGAATTTGTCGTGTTTGTTGAATTGAATAACCTTGTTTTGATGAGTTAATGTTTTTTTTGTTGTAGCTTTTTGTGAAATCGTATTTGGAATCCAAAGTTGAGAAATAACAGTTCGGGGATGAACCGACTCTTAGGGAGAAGTATCTGTAAAACCCTCAAGCAGTTCCAGTAGTTTTTTTAACCTTTCGCTATTTCTAAGTTTCAGGACGAAACTTTCTTTAAGGGGGATAGTATGTAATACCCGGGATTTTTTGAAAATCCGAAAGTAAATTTCCACTCGCTTTAGTTTCGCTTCCATGCCTTTTTACTCTCCTTTATAGGCTTTTCTCTCCAAAGAGCCAATGTTGGGCCCAATTCCTTTTCGGCCCGTCTAGCCAGCCCATTTTTTTTTCCTTGTGGGCTTTGATCTTTTTGGGATGATCCTTTGTCATAGAGAAGCCCTAGCTTCTCTTCTTTACGATGGTATGCTTACGCTGCTGAAGGAACTCCATTCCAGAGGAAGGGAGAGCAATTCGCTCTTGCCGATCCTTTCTGCCATCCTTGCTATGGCTCGATTCCCCACCGTCAATCCAGCTTCCAGCCATTGGGAGTCTCCGCGAGTCTGCCTGCTCGCCTCAGTTTGTCGTCGGAGCTCGAGCCCTTTCGCATTCATCTTCCACGCCAGGGGTTCACCTAAGTTCGTGTCGCCGTTGCCACACGATCTCCGCCTCGTCATTGTTCTGTCTCGATCTCGTGAGTATGGCGGCCTTGCTCCGCCTAGTTCCTGGCTTCGTTCGGTAGGACGTCGCAGATCTCGTTCGTTAGTCACCGATTGAGTTTGTTCCGATCGATCGCTATTCCTGCCCATCGTCGACGAGCACACACACTTATCTCACGCCCGATCTGAGGTAACGATCGTCGATGAGAGCACAATCGATTAGAGCCGCTGTCGTTCAATTTTGGGTCACGTGTCGTCGTAGAGCTTGCTCTCGCCGCCTAGAGTGGTTACCGCCTTCGCTGATCACGCTCGAATTGTACCGGCTTGATTGTGTCGATCTATTCGCCGACGGTTCAACCATAATAGAATACGCACGAGTTTTCCGATCTCGTCGATTCCAGTCAACCTCAAGTACTCGAACCTGTCGAGATTAGTTCAGTAGAGGTGAGCTCCTATGCTTTTCTTTAGTGCCTCCCCTATGTCAAGGTGTGTTGTGGGGAATTTCTATTAATTATTCAAGGTATTTAATGCTTTTATGTTGTGATCTTGTTGTAATGGTGAAGGGTCGGGAAATAGGTTGAAAATATCTATAATCCAGCCCTTCGACTTTACTTCCGTTCCATCTACTGTAATTGTTAGATGATTGATGTGTTAAGATTTGTAAAAGTTTAACCTGCGTGGTTGTTCTTGTTGAAAGATTTCAGGACTGAGTTTTTGTTGTTGAGTAGAGTGTGCATGCCTTGTAATCTTATTTGAGGAATTTGTAATCCGTTTGTATGGAATGCGTTATGGTATATAGTAGGAAAATATATGAAGAGGTGTGATGCGGTTGGTTAATATTAAGGGTGATTAGTTAACTCATAATTAATTATATATGCCTATCTAACTTAGTGGTAATCTGGGACTGTGCCAATCGGTATAAAGATCGTTAAGTTTGTTTTCCAATTGGTGTTTACTGGAACTAGAGTCTAGGTTGTGTTTAGTTTTGGTGCTAGAGTAGATAATTAATTAATTTATGTGTTGGAGATTAGCTAACAAGTTGAAGTGTACATATATCAATTAGGTTATAGTTTTGGAATGTCGGGTCGTTGGGCCTAAGGTTACAGATTGTATGTTTAGGAGTCTCGGATTCCTTTAAATTTCTTATCGCAAGACCTTGCCTTTTTAATGTCTTTCTCTATTATTTGTCTAGGGATTCGTGATGCTCGGTTTGTTTAAGTTGTCCGCTCGCTACGAGAATTCTTCTTGGAGGTAAGTCGTTCTTCGACTTGCTCGGCTTGATTCAATTCTTGTTAGATTGAGTGCCATGTGTGTAGAATTGGTTTTGGGAATTAGTCCCTTCGTTATTATTTTAACTAAAATCTTTCATTCTATATCTATTTGAATATTTAATCTGATTGTGACCATGAGTGTGCTTATGATAATTGTGGTGGTGTATGCGTTTATGATTTTGTTTGCATTGGTAACTATAATTGTGTTTATAATTGTTGTGGTGTTTGAATTGACGATTGGGTTTGCAATTGTGATTGTGTTTGAATTTGAGATTGCGATTCTGATTCTGATTGTGGTTGTGAGTTTAATTGTGATTCTGATTCTGACTATAACTATGAGTGTGCTTGTAATTGTAATTGTAATTGTGATTGTGTCTGCAAATATGATTGTGTTTGAATCGAAATTGTAATTGTGCTTGTTATTGTGATTGTGACTTGTTCGGGTCTATTTTCCTTCTGCTGTGTATTTGTTTTCTTTTTTCTGAGTAGCTTATGATCCGTTTTGCTTTGAATGAGTGAATGGATTGTATAACCTTATGTTGAAGTGATTTCATATTACGGTTTATATATGAATTTGAAATTATGAAAAATCGTTTTAAAACATTTTTCGTTATGCGTGCACTGGGTTCCTCCGGTATGGTCATGGAGCACGGGAAAGTTGGAGAAGAAGTGGCCCCCGGGCATGGTCATGCGGCAGGAAGGGACCCTCTTCTAAAAATAAAATAAAATGTTTTGGCAAACGCTCTAGTAGAGGTTTAGCCGGGGAAAGAAGGGTGAATAGGGGAAATGGGCACGTGTCCCTGACAGTGCGCCATAGATGAGAGGTCGGAGGGTGCCATTTGGATTTGAGGAGGATGTTTGATTGCGACGTTATTTGATGGACTTTGTTTGAATGGTCTTGCATTATGAGGTTTGGTTTGACAGAATGTATTTTGTGGTTATCTATGTTGGGAAGATCTTTATGAAGATTATTGTTATCCTTGTTACTATTATTGGTGTTATCTGTATTGATTACACTACTGCGATATTGTTGTATTTTTAATGTGATTATAATGGTGGTGTGGTTTGTGTGTGTGTGTCTGTGTATTTGTGCGCCTGTGTGATTGTCTGTATGTGGGTGAGTGTATGTGTGGTTGCGTGTCTGTGTGTGTTGGTGTGTGATTGTGTGATTATTTAACATTAAGTGTTGAATTGATATGAAGCGAAGATTATTTATTTATGTGTGAATTTTGATTGCTAGGATTCTTTGTGGTTTTTCAAACGTTCTATATGCATCTCACGCTTTCTAGCTTGAATTAGAATTGTAGCTGACCCTTCGGGGAATATTTTTACAGTTTCAGGTACTTTTCAAGAATCGTGATGAATTCTCTACAAAGTGGTGAAGCGGATGTTGTCGACGTGTCATTAGGTCGGGTTGTTGAGATCTAGTTATTGATGTACTAAAAGTTGTCTGTGAATTGTTTTGTTACTAGTTGGATAGAACTGGTTTAGGATAGTTTGAGATTACAGAATGATCTGATTGATATCTTTTGTTAGGATGTCGAGAATACTATCATGTTTTATACATTCAGTTTAAAATAAAGGTTGAAAGCTTTATTTGTTTCTCGTCGTGCCCGAGTTGCAAGATCCTAGTGAATTTGTTGTCTGACTAATCTGAGTAGTCCCGGACAGGGTCTACCACCTAGTATCGCCCCGGCGATAGTCGGAGTGTTACACTTGTTTAACTAAAGATCTGCAAAACCGAACAAAACAAGCGCAACTAACCGAAAACACTAGATCCTAGAAGCTAACCTAAAACTAACTAAAACTAAGTAAAACTTATGCAAAACCAACATAAAACATGCATCTAAACTACACCTATATGCAAGCTATCAAATTCCCCCATGCTTAATCCTACTCAAGCAAGATATAAATCCAAAACACACCACATAAATGCAATCATGCATCCATCTCATAATCAAACGAGCATTTCAACATATAATCAAAACCCGACGAAGACTTCCTAGCATGCATTATAACAAGCAAAGAGCAAAGATCATTCATTCATTCTAGACCTCACCAAGGTAAAAGTGTTTGCACTCAAACTCTCAAGTGTTTAAAGGTATGTGTTTCACTCAAAAATCAACCATGAAAACTAGACTACCATAAGCTTGCATCAGCGTCCTAAATCTCCACAGCTGGAGATCAAATACATAACAAAAATCATGAGGTCTTTTAAGGGTGTAATGGGGCCAAGGTGAAGAGAAATTTGGAAGGGATCAATTTTGGTCTTGTGGTGCTAAATCCGGGATAAAGAACTAATCCTAAACCCAAACTTTTACACTTCTTTTCTAATACTACTCCCAAACTTCCTTCACCAACTCCATTTACACATTAAATCTCTTTGTTTCTTACTTCTTTTTTTTCACTTTTGCCTCTTTTTCAACTCTTGTCTTTTTCACTCATGAAAATTACTAACATTTAAACTCAACTTTTTCTTTTCTTTGCAACATACTTTTCACCTTCACTTTTTTGACTTACACACACTTAGAGTTGTATTCCTCTTTTCTTCCACCTTTTCTTCATATTCCCCCATACTTACATCAAACTCACATAAAATAAAACCAACCTAAAGTCCTAAATCCCGGATGGGTCAAGCTTATTAGGCTAGGAAAATTTTGTGGAGCTCATAAAAATAGGCTTAAAGCCCAAAAGAAATAGAGGTGTCAAAAACATGGATCTTGTAAGGTAGGAAAGGAAATAATAGGCTAATAAGAAACATTGCCTCAATCATTTTAATGTCATGCATTCAATCATATAAAGTAGCCTTGAAAAAGAGTCATAACGCAAGTTCTAGAGCTAGATAATCATGGTGATACACTCAAGAATGTAGAGAACAAATATAATCATTAAAGGCCAAAAATATCTCACAAGGCAAATTTTTGTCTAAAACTTCAAAATGAATCTAAAACTCAAGCTATATACATGCTCAGTCCTATAATCAAGGTAATCAATCAATGATCATCCTCATATCATAGAAATTTCAGCATATCATGCAAATCATGGGTTAGAATTCATACTTAACATTGAAATACAAGAGGAATCAAACAATGAGGAAATAAGAACCTAAATGCAATATTTTTGTATTTTTTCAAATTTTTCATATTTTTTTCATTTTTCAGAGTTTTAATCAATGCATACAAAATTTTAAATATGCCCTAATCTAATGCAACTATATGAAATGCAAACAAGTAATTCCCTTCCCCCATGCCTAAAACTTACGTTGTCCCCAAAGTAAAGTAAAAAGAAAGGGAAAAAAGAAAAACTCACAAAGATCTAGTAATTCGGGTCATGCAACGAGAAGTCCGACGGTGACGGTGAAGGCTTCTTCGGAAAATCTATCTTCGGACCTAGGTATCTAAAATGTGCTACCTAAAAAAACAAAAGATTATAATTGAAAAACAAAACTACTCTAAACCTTGGGTTGCCTCCCAAGAAGTGTGATTGATCGCTCGCCTCTCACGGTGTGCGAGGGTCAAGAGATACAATTTATAACCCGACCCCGTTGTAGTACGTGGTGGGTGTCGAACACTCGGGAAGTCTACTCGATCGATGTGCCTAGACACTAGGAAGTTAGAAAGGAGAGCATAAACAAAGGAAAACAAAGAAAACAGTCGGGACCGACACTGAGGTCACGTCGGGCCCGAGGTTGGCGACGAGAGGAAGTCGGGACCGACACTGGGTAAGTCGGGCCCGAGGTAGCTGGGGATGTCGAACTCAAAGATTAAAAGTAGATCTTGGGCTTTTGGGTTCCTTCTCTAGTAGATTAAGGCTTTTCCACCCCAATTCAAGCAATGAGTGATGATCGGACTAGGATCGAGTGCTTTCGCCCTCGTTCCAACCACTTCTACACATCGATCATTGGGGAAATCCCCTTCGAAGCAAGGTCTTGAGATTGACACATGTTCACTTTCGCTACTTTGCCAATCTCAAGCCTTGATTCCCGACTTTCGCAAGGAATTGTAGCTCTATGTAGAGTGGGTTCCTTAGATCAAACACTTAAGGCTATGGAATTGGGGTTTCTAGCCCCAACCTAGCTAGGGTTTTCCCCCATAACCCAAGATCAAGGAGATCTACTCCATAAGGCAAACAAAGAAAGCAAACAAATCAAAAGGGAAAGCAATCAACATCATCAATCTCAAGACAAAGCAAAGTTTCATTCAAAATCAAAAGCAATCCACAAATTCCAATCAAGGGTTTCCAAATCCACAAGATCAAAACAAAGCAAAGCAAATCTATCAACCAAACCTATCAATTTTCCTCTCTCTTGGCCGATTCTCTCTCTTCTCCTTCTCCTCTCCTTCCTCCTTGCTCTCCAAGTATCCCCTTGAGAGATTTTGAGGGTTGGCCCCCTTGCTAAGTGTGGGAACCCCCTTCTTAGAAGATAAGAGGGCCTTTTAATAGATGAGGGGCAAAAGTGGAAGTTCACAATTTCGTGCCTTGGAGCCCAAGTAGTTCGGTGACCGACTTGGACCGACACGGAGGACCTCGGGCCCGAAGTACTGTGCAACTCGGTCCGATGTTCTGGAGACTTCAAAGTCGGGCCCGATGTTGGTTGCAACTCGGTCCTGACCTCGTTCCACCTTCTTCTTTGTTGGCTTCTCTTGTTCTTCTTCATGGCTTGCACCTCTCTTTCCTCCTTTGCTCGGGCCTTGCTCCATGTCTCGACCCTCCTTCAAAACGACCCTTGATCCATGCCAATTTATCTACAAAACACATAAAATGCGCGTAGTCTCCGAATCTCATAGAAATACGGGAACTAAGCTAAAAAGGAACAAAACGCACAAGAAAAGGGGAAAAAGAAACATATTTACAAAGGAAATCACATATGAAAACACCACCAAATAGAGAGACATCAAAATACCCCATACTTAAACTTGCTTGTCCTCAAGCAATAACAATGTAAGCAAGACCGAAACATAATCTTCAAGTAAAGCCTCATATGAAAACACATTTTAAGCACAAGTGATCGATATTCAAGCAAGATTACATCATCACACATGATTAAGTGTTCCAAGGAATAAAGTCAATGCAACTAAGCCTCACTTTAGGGATATGTGAATGTGTATCACTCATCATGTGTTTAGGTTTAGCAATGAACACTCAAGCTCAAAAATCATGCAAGTAAGGACTTTACTATTGAAGCTAATATCACCAATTCCTCCACCTAGAGATGCCTAATGCAAAGTACACAAAGAATTTCGAACTTGGCTCAATGGAGGTCCTCAAAGAGGTTCCATTCGGCCGGGTTGTAGTGGGGCTTTTGGTATTTCTCAAGGTAGGAATTATTTGGTCTTGTGGTGCTTACAATGGGGATTGAACAACCTAAACTCTCACCAACTTCACCAAATTCCACAATTACTTTCACACTCACCCAAAAGACTTAACATTTTCCTTTCAACCCAAAACTTCACTTAACATTCCACTTCATCTTTGCTCTTATGCTTTTTGTTGGATTTTTCAACACTTTCCGCATTTGGACCGACTTTCTTATGACATCGGGCCCGATGTTGCTTGTAACTCGGTCGGACCCTTTTCTTCACTTAAGCTCTTTGCTTTATTCCACTTTACATTTCCAACATTTTCTTTCTTCCTTTTCTTTCTTTTTTTTTTCATTTTTGTACAACAAAGATGCACTACCCACATGATTCATAACACCATTCCTTGCCCTTAAACCCAAGAGAATCTCAACTCTTCAAATACAATCCAAACCTCTCTTCTAAAGTCCAATCCCATAAGGGTCAAGTCATATAAGGCTAGGAATAATATTTTTGAGGAGTTTCAAACAAAGGCTTAGGCTAGAACGGGGCTACAAACAAAGGATTAACTTCATGGTAGGATATGGAACATTTATGTGACTAGAAGAATAAAGTTCAAAATCAATGTGACAATGCTAGGACAAATCTCATGACGGTCTTGGAAAATAGATAAACACCGCAATAGCAAGTTTTACTAAGCATGAATGAGCTAATCACACAAGAAAAATAAGGGATATGCAAATATGAACAAGCATCCCTAAAATGGCCAAAAATCAATCTCACAAGGGTCACTCATACTTAGTTGCATAAGAACTCATCCTAGAACTCACATGTTCAATAAAACAAGCAAGATATCATGATCACATCAAAAGCAACATCATTTAAGAGGCTAAACTATCCAAAAATATGCAAAGGAATTTACATGCTCACATCATCATTAGCTTTTGTTTTGGCAATCTAAGATGGGAGTTTCTAGTCCAAAACCTACAAAACACAAAATCTTTTTGTTGTTTTCAACACAATTTTTCAATTTTTATGGATTTTTTTGCAAAAATTTCTCTAAAACCAAAAACTCATCCATTCAAGACCAAATTAATCACTCATGTTTTTCATCAAACCACAAACCAAGAAGCAAACATCCCAAACACAAACTAAAAACGCAAACTAAATATCCTCAAAACAAGTGAAATCATGAACACACTTACCCCCCACCCCATACTTAAAATTTTGATGTCCCCATCAAACAAGGAAACCAAAACTTAAGAGCAAGAGAGAAGAGTATGAAAAGCTCACAATTTCTTATTCTTCAATGGCATGTATAGGATCACTCGAAGGGGTTGTCACGTCTACGTCCTCTTTGGAGCCTTGCTTGCCGCTCCCTCTCGTACACTTGTTCTTGGTAGAAGTCTTGTGGTGGTGGTTGAAGTTGAGGCTCCGGGCGTGTCCATTGGTCCTCACGGGAAGGGAAGTTCCCGCTCATCCATGTGTTGTAGCTATCTTGGACCCGCCACCTTTGGTCTTCCACCTCCGTAAGCTCCTCTACCTCTCGTCTAGTGTAGTCGAGGGCCCGGTTCATCTCTTGTTGGCTAGCTTGGAAAGAACTTTGTTGTTGAAGCATTTGTTGTTGTTGTTGGTACATTTGTTGTTGATGTTGGTACATTTGTTGTTGTTGAAGATTCACTTGATGGACCTCTTGGAGAACATTTTCTTGTTGAAGTTGGAGATGAGCCATTTGGTTGGCTAAGAAAGACATGTCCACCGGTTGTTGTTGCTCGGGAAACACCATTCCCGGACCGTACCATTGGGCCTAGCCTTCATAACCACCACCTTGAGCTTGCTCTCGCCTTGCACCGCTCCCTTCTCCACGCTCATAATGCCTTGGGACCTCACCACCATGGAATGAACTGGACCGACGTCGGGGGACGTCGGGCCCGACTTGGTGTGTACCTCGGTCCGCCAGTGTTGGAGCTTGGTGCGTGGCTCGGAGGTTGGCCATCAAACCTTGGAAGCGCTCATCTTCTTCATTTTGCTCTTGATCGACTTCCATGTCTTCCCCACGAGGTGCAAACACGAAGTTGTCTTGGTCGGAATCCGGTGTAGATGGAGGAGAGGTAAACCGAATGTGTTGAGATTGTTGTCGCCGCCCCTCTCTTGCACCTTCGGGGTCACCAAATGAGTGTGGCTTGCCGGCCCACACTTGGTACCAATTTTGATACCGAGAAAGATCATAGAGGTTGTGCATTAACCGGATCGACACACCCTCATAGTTTGAGTGAGGGGCCAAGGAAATCATGTAGAGCTTCTCCTTGACGATGTTGGCCTTCTTGAAATACTTCATGTTCATGAACTCAACACCATTCGGAGCCGGAGAATACTTGTCAAGATCAACTCCTATACGCATGGCGAGCCTTGCTATCATCCCACCGAAGTAGATCCAAGAGGAACTTTGGAAGTCCCGCACCATCTTGACCCACTCCCATGCAAGATTCATGGGCTTCTCGGTGTTGAAGAGCATCTCATGGAGCAACATGATCTCTTCCTTCATTGGCTTGCTCAACTCATGACGAGCATAGATTGCACACCTCAAGACTCGCACCATGACCCGAAAAAGAGGGCTAGCAATCTCGTTTGTGGAGGCGCCCTTTCTCATCTCACTCTTCCCGGTCACATGACGCCACACTTGGTTCACCTTCTCATTGTTGACGCCGGCCTCTTCTCTTGGGCATGTAAACCCGAAGTAGGTAGCCAAATCCCTAAGAGTGAGATTGTGGTCCTCGTTGCCCAATCGGAAAGTGAGCTCCCCTTCCTCATCCTCCACATTATCATAAGTGCACTCAAAAGTGGCCATGAATTCCGAGGTGAGGGCGGGGTAGTGAGTGTTGTCCCACCTTAGCATCCCATTAAGACCGATGTGGGAGTAGCATCTTGGAAGGGCTTGATCCATGTCCGTTTTCCTCACGGCTTCCCAATCAAGCCACCTCGTGTGGTGCTCAAGCGCCATATATCTTTCATAATTCTCCACTTGCTCATCATCCTCCAAATAGACATCATCCAACTTCGGTTCTTTCCTCGTCTTCTTGGACTTCTTCCTTGGCCTTTCCACATGAGAGGATGAAGCTCTTGTCTCCATGGTACCTACACACATCCAACCCAACAAAAGGGTCCAAGATAAACTCCATACAACTCAACAAAAGCACTCATCAACACACAACAATATTTCAACACAAAGGGGACCCCATACTTAGTCTCTAGACTCACATGCATCTCGATCCAACATGAATCATCATGGATATCTTCTAACAATAGCTAAGCAAATGATCATTCTACATCATGATTAGGCTATAGCCAACAATTAAACACATGAATCCACATGATATCACAAGAAGAGAGCAAAAACATCATGGATCGACTTCCAACCTATGTCGGGCCCGACTTACTCAACCCCGGTCCGACATGTTGGACCGACTTTCTCACCTCGGGTCCGACTCTCCTGGGCACTTCGATCTCGACCTAATTCATGCTTCGACTCTAGCCCTAAATCAACCCAAATCACTCTATCATGCACTTAAATTTCAAATTCAACCATCAAACATCCCTAATCGAAGTTCTAAATGGATCTAAGCATGCATAAACAACTTTAAAGCTCAATTTCACAAATCATGCAAATCCACCATTGATGCTCAAGCTCAAGCTCTCAATCAAACATGGCATTACTCAATCTACGCAATGGAAGCACAAAATTTTCAAAGAAATAAGTAGAGATCGAGTAACACATACCGGATTTGAAGAGTATTGAACTTTTAAACAAATAACCAACTTAGAACTCAAATTTTTTTCCAATCTAGATCGAGATGGGGGATGAAGAACTATATTGAACTCGAGATTTCTACTTGGATTCGGGTTTGGGAGGCCTTTTTGTGGTTGGAACGAGATGAAGTGGGGAGGATGTGGATCGAGTATGGTGAGGGTAGGGGCGGCCGACTTTGAGAGTGTTTGAGGGAGAGGGGTTGTATTTTGGGAATGGTGGTTGATATGAAGATGATAGGTAGGTGGGGGATAATATTTAATGGGGGAAAAGGACAAATTAGGTCAAGGGCAAAATTGGCATTCCAACTAGTCAAATCGGGTTGGACCGACTTCATGGACCGACGTCCCTATGTCGGGCCCGACTTACCTGGGCTCGATGTGGGAGTATTCGGGTCACCAATTTTACTCCATCCTCTTGCAACTTCTTTCTCATATTTCCATTTAAATATTTCACCTCAAATCCTACACAACTTTGAAGAATGCACGACACCATAAATCCACAAAACACTAGATAGAGATTGGTTAGGGAAAAGCTAGGCTAAACTAAGAAAAATCAAACTAAAATTACGAAAAGAAAGCTACTAGCTCGGGTTGCCTCCCGAGAAGCGCTCGTTTAGAGTCACTAGCTTGACTTCCTAACCTCAACCTCATGGCGGGTGAAACACGGTGAATTGCTCGCCATTGTTATGCCCATTGCCTTTGCCTTCATACCCATAAAACCACTAACGATGGTCTACATAGGCATGGCTCTCCGATCTCGGGCCTATCTCATCATACTCCTCCAACGGATGAGATTTCTCCTCCTTTCTTGCTCCATCATGTTCCTCTTTTCCTACACCAAAGTTATCCAAAGAATTCCTAGGAGATTCTACCAATTCATCCTTCAAGTCACTAAGGCGAATGTAGGAGTCTCCTAAGTCATCTTTCAAATCACTTAAACAAATGTAGGAATCAAAAGTTTGGGAAGAATTGTGGTCATCACCAACATCAAAAGGATATAAGTAAGGATACTCTTCATTTCTCCTTGGGCTAGCATTGATCCTTGACTCATCTTGATCCTCAATTTGCTCCAACAACTCCCTTGCTTGTATTTGTTTATTGAAGCTTTCATCACTCCTTAACACAATGACCTCTCTAGCAACTTCCACTTCTTCACTTTCTCTCTTGGCACTCTCTTCAAGTTTGAGGATAGCCAAGGCGTCCGGCTCATTCAAGGCCTTGTTGAAGTGAAAATCGACCTTTTCTTCACCAATCTCAAAGGAAACCTTGCCGTTTTTGACATCAAACCTTGCCCCCGCCGTAGCTAAGAATGGTCTTCCTAAGATTATTGGGACCAAGGGGTCCTCGTGCATGTCCAAGATCACGAAATCATCGGGGACAAAATACTTTCCAACTCGCACCGGCACGTCATCCAATATTCCCCTAGCCTTGATGATGGAACCGTCAGCCATAGTTAGGGACATATCGGCCGGCTCCATTTCACCTAAATTTGCTCTTCTCCAAATGCTAGCGGGCATCACCGAAACACTTGCCCCAAGGACACATAAGGCTTGGAAGTTTTGAGACCCCACACCAATGGTTATAGCAAAACGACCGGGATCTCCTAGCTTTTGTGGTAACTCCAAGGTCTTAACCTCATCTTGCATTTCAACTATGGACCTTTTCTTGCTCAAAATCTCCTTTAAAAACTTGGCATAAGATGGCATCTCACTCAATGCATCGGTGAACGGGATAGAGATGTTCAAGCCTTGCAAGAGTTTGAGAAACCTCTTGAACTTGTTCTCAACAACATCTTTCGGCTTCTTTGAGGGATATGGAAGAATCGTTGCACCTTGAATCTTGCTTGGATCAACCTCCTCGGACCTCCCTACTTCATTTGCAACACTTCCTGGTTTGACCGACTTGGGCACCATGTCGGGCCCGATGTTGTGGATCTCGGTCCTGGACAGAGGAGTTGGATCGAGGTCTGTGTACGTCGGTCCCGAGTTGCTCTCGACCTCGGTCCTGGGTGAAGGAGTCGATCTCCTTGCTGGGTCGACTTCGGGGAACGTCGGACCCGACTTGCTGGGTAAGTTGGTCCGACTCTCTTCATTCTTCTTAGGCACGTGTGGCTCGGGTAGGTTTCGGCCACTTCTCAATCCAATTGCCCGGACTTCATTTTGATTATTTTGAGCTCGAGGATTCTCCTCGGGTCGGCCCGGAAGTCTCCCATTCTCTCTCGGGGCTTGAGTTGCAATTTGGGCAAATTGATTGTCGACTTGCCTCCTCCATGCACCAAACTCATTGAATTGGGTCCTCATCTCCTTGAACCCATCTTTCATCTCTTGAGCAAATGTTTGTAACTCATTAAATCCCGGTGGTCTATATGGTGGTGGTGGCGCCCTTGGCTCGTTTTGGTTGAAGTTGTTGTTGTAGCCTTGAGCTTGACCGTTGTTCCACCGGCCATTGCCACCATTGTTGAAATTCCCTCTTCCACCGAAATTTCCTCGAACATAGTTTGCCTCCTCAATTCGCTCGGCCAAGCGCACTTGGCTCTCATTCGGACAAACTTGTGTAGCATGTGCAAAGGATCCACGCTCCTCACAAGCTCTAGCATTTTGCTTGTAGTAGTGGACTTGCCTCTTAAGCTTGCTCACTTCACCTTCAAGGAATTGGAGCTTCACATCCCTATCAATGTCTTCTCCCTTTGGATCATATAACTTCCTTGCACCTTCACCTTGAACTTTCACCTCCTTGCTAGCTTGACTCACCCCATACATGGCCTCATAATCGGATAGCTTGTCAAGTAGCTCCCAAGCTTGATCCGGTGTCAAGTCTATGAACCCACAATCGGTGTGGAGATTGAGCTTGTCCTTCGTTACCGGATTGATGCCTTGGAAAAAGATGTCTTGAAGTACATATGGTTGTTGGCCATGAGTAGGACATTGGCGCAACATCTCCTTGAAACGGTCCCATGCTTCGAAGAGAGGCTCATTCGGACCTTGTTGAAAGCTTGCAATCTTCCTTCTTAACTCGGTTGTCTTTGAGGGCGGGAAGAACTTCATCAAGAAAGCGTCATAGAGTGTCTTCCAAGTTGTGATTGACCTAGGAGCTTGGCTCTCGAGCCAATGTGCGGCCTTGCCCCCAAGTGACCATTTGAACGCCTTTAGAAGCACATACTCCAATGTCTCCTCGTCGGTGGAGATCGTCTCACACATATCCACAAATCTTTTAACATGCTCTATGGGACACTCATGTGGACGGCCCTCGAATTGATCACGCTTGATGAGGGAGATGAATTGCGTCTTGATCTCAAAATTCTTGGCAACCTCGGGAAGCACAATAGCCGGCTCGGGTACCCTCAGCTCCGGATGCATGTATTGGCGTGCATTCCGGGGTAGAGCGTTGAGTTGAGCCTCGGCTCTCATCCGTTGCTCCCGTTCTCTTCTTGCCACCTCCTCTTGATTGTCCCTCTCAAGTTGCAATCTAGCCATTTCGGCCCTAAGTTGAGCCAACTCTGCATCAACATGGAGAGCTTGATTCTCCATCCTTTTCCTTCTTCGGGCTTCTTTGAGAATACTTTCCGGATCACTCACAAACTCAAGCTCAAGTGTTCCTCGGGAGGAACGAGCTAGCATACACCTATGAAACAAAAACACAAACCAAAACAAATCAAAAACAAACAAAGGGTTTGGGCTATTCCCTCACCCAAATCACTACCAAAACACAAGAAACTCACCAAATTGGCACTCAATGCACTTAGACCTCCCTGGCAACGGCGCCATTTCTTGATTGATCGCTCGCCTCTCACGGTGTGCGAGGGTCAAGAGATACAATTTATAACCCGACCCCGTTGTAGTACGTGGTGGGTGTCGAACACTCGGGAAGTCTACTCGATCGATGTGCCTAGACACTAGGAAGCTAGAAAGGAGAGCATAAAACAAAGGAAAACAAAGAAAACAGTCGGGACCGACACTGAGGTCACGTCGGGCCCGAGGTTGGCGACGAGAGGAAGTCGGGACCGACACTGGGTAAGTCGGGCCCGAGGTAGCTGGGGATGTCGAACTCAAAGATTAAAAGTAGATCTTGGGCTTTTGGGTTCCTTCTCTAGTAGATTAAGGCTTTTCCACCCCAATTCAAGCAATGAGTGATGATCGGACTAGGATCGAGTGCTTTCGCCCTCGTTCCAACCACTTCTACACATCGATCATTGGGTAAATCCCCTTCGAAGCAAGGTCTTGAGATTGACACATGTTCACTTTCGCTACTTTGCCAATCTCAAGCCTTGATTCCCGACTTTCGCAAGGAATTGTAGCTCTATGTAGAGTGGGTTCCTTAGATCAAACACTCAAGGCTATGGAATTGGGGTTTCTAGCCCCAACCTAGCTAGGGTTTTCCCCCATAACCCAAGATCAAGGAGATCTACTCCATAAGGCAAACAAAGAAAGCAAACAAATGAAAAGGGAAAGCAATCAACATCCTCAATCTCAAGACAAAGCAAAGTTTCATTCAAAATCAAAAGCAATCCACAAATTCCAATCAAGGGTTTCCAAATCCACAAGATCAAAACAAAGCAAAGCAAATCTATCAACCAAACCTATCAATTTTCCTCTCTCTTGGCCGATTCTCTCTCTTCTCCTTCTCCTCTCCTTCCTCCTTGCTCTCCAAGTATCCCCTTGAGAGATTTTGAGGGTTGGCCCCCTTGCTAAGTGTGGGAACCCCCTTCTTAGAAGATAAGAGGGCCTTTTAATAGATGAGGGGCAAAAGTGGAAGTTCACAATTTCGTGCCTTGGAGCCCAAGTAGTTCGGTGACCGACTTGGACCGACACGGAGGACCTCGGGCCCGAGGTACTGTGCAACTCGGTCCGATGTTCTGGAGACTTCAAAGTCGGGCCCGATGTTGGTTGCAACTCGGTCCTGACCTCGTTCCACCTTCTTCTTTGTTGGCTTCTCTTGTTCTTCTTCATGGCTTGCACCTCTCTTTCCTCCTTTGCTCGGGCCTTGCTCCATGTCTCGACCCTCCTTCAAAACGACCCTTGATCCATGCCAATTTATCTACAAAACACATAAAATGCGCGTAGTCTCCGAATCTCATAGAAATACGGGAACTAAGCTAAAAAGGAACAAAACGCACAAGAAAAGGGGAAAAAGAAACATATTTACAAAGGAAATCACATATGAAAACACCACCAAATAGAGAGACATCAAAGTGCTTATTTAATGTCATTAGCTTGACTCTTAGCATGAATTGACAAGATTAGACATTGTCAATTCCCTTAACAACTTGTCAAAGCCCTGTGCACACAACTTAGAAAAACATAAGTAACACAATGATAAATTAAAGATGAATAATATAACTTTCAAAGACCGTTTTAACTTATCAAACATGTGTGCCCAGTTGGCATGAAATGGCATTTGTTCAAAGAAATTCAGCACAAGTGATAGCTTTAGAAAATACTTACAGTATGAATCAAAGCACTGGTAAGCAATACCATTTTTATCCAGTATGAACTCTGATACGCTCTAGTTTAGTATAGGTTAACTCTTGTATTTTAGACATGATTTGAGTGTGTTTAGGATAGTTTTGAGCATAATTGTAATATGAAGACCGAAGACACGATTTGAAGAATTGCAAGAGTTTTAAAGACAAGTGTTGATTTGGAGTTGTTTTGACGCCAATTTCTTGTGATGCATCGTTCGGGAGCTACGGTGATCGGATGAAGCTGAATTTGGTATCATTGGAAAGCTAACTCGAAGAGCTACAATTCATGTTTTTACAGCGAGTTCAAATTCCAAATTTAAGTGGGTCAAAACCACCTCCGAAGTTGACACCAGAATGCTGTCAAAGGACCCGCGACCGCGGGTTGAGACCCGCGCCCGCGGTGAGTGCCGATTCCGCGAGGGCTGAGACGTCGGTGGACCCGCGCTCGCGGGTTTGGACCCACACTAGCGGGTGGTGTTTTCCGCGCCGACTTTTATTTATTTTATCTTATGTCTTATTATATCTAGTTTTATTTCGGATGTTTTAGTATTAAGCCTAGTTTTCGTATTCAGTTTGAGAGCATACTTTTGAGAGATTACTTTTACTTTTAACCTAGTTTTTATTTCTATTATGGAGAACTAATCTTCCTTGGAGTTTGTTTGATCAAGAAAGCCTTTTTATTGAATTCGTGAGATTCTGGTAACTTTCCTATCCTTTGGTTAATATCAAAACTCTTGTTTTAATTCTATGATCTATGTTTGATTTTATGAGTTTGATCAACTTGTTTGATTGACTTAGATCTACGGTTTGGATTAGGTTTGATTGTTGTATGTGCAATCTTATTTATCCTTGAAACAACTCTTTTCTAGGATCGTAGACTGGAATTGAGAAAGAGTGTTTGATTGTTATTTTATGCATGAGACTCGTAGCTTGATTCCATGATTTGATATCCTATTATCCTTAATATTTTGCATGATTTGAATTAAGCGTCCTTGTTCATATCATAGTTTCGCTTGGACCGTGGACAAGCAGAAATCTTTTATAAGGATTGGAATTAACCTAGGAATTATAGAAAAGTGGATGAATCAATGATCGAAGGATTAAAAAGGTGGAATTGATTGAATGAACTCTGCTTTCCTTTAATTGATTTGAAACCTAATTTTGTTTGCCTGCTTAAACCCCAAAACCCTTGCTTTTGTTCTTTGTTGATTGTTCAGAATACCGATTCTCTTGGGTTCGATCCCTTACTTGCATGCTATACTTGGTTTGTAATTTAGGGTAATTTATTTTTGATCTCGGCACAACGACTTTAGTCGAGTCAAACTCCATATATTCTCAATCTTCCACCTTGTGTTGTAGACTTGGCTCCTCATCTTGGAACTTCATAAGCTCTGGATGTGAGAAGGTGGGGAAACTGAAGCAAGGGATGTCAAGGCCTAACATAGGGTGCACGATGACAATGGGAGCCTTAACAGATGTATCATGTTGTTTTTCTCCCGCATGGTTGTCTACTTCATCAACAAAGAAGTCGTCATTTTCAACAAACGAGTCTTCTTCCAAAACCACAAAACCATCAAGCAATTTACTCCACATGGGTGAAAATGACTCAGGCTCCCTAGGCTTTGTAAGAATCTCTATGCCAGCACATACTTCCTTTGGCTCTGTGATGATCTGCTCAACTTGCCTTATAGGTGTGAAATCATGTTGGCATCAAATACATCTTCATAACTCATATCAAGTGTAGTAGATTGCTCCTCAACTTGAATCTGAGTGTTTGACTCATGATTGTTTGACTCCAATGTGATTTCACCACTCCTTTCACACAACTCAAAAGGGAATGAGATTGTAGAATGAAAATATTAAGAACAAGACTCACAATGCTCCTTGATTATAGTATTCGCCCCTTTGGAGAGATCCCTGATTATATCCTCAAGAGACTTATCAACCGGCTGAGGTGGTAGGGAAGATGACTCGACCAAAAAACTCTGATGGCTCATAAAACAGAAGAAATCCCAGCATTCCTCAGGTCCCATATATAAAATCCTATCATTGCTCATGTAGTCAGCCAATCCCCTTGTCTCAAGATTCATACCATGGATAACTCCCATGTTTACCTCTCTATCATTGTATTGTAATCCCCAAGCACCAAGTTCAAACACATGATCTTGAAATCTAGAAAAATAGTCATGGAACTGTTCATCCTGCAACTGTCTACATTCAAACAAAGCCATGAATTAGTAGCACGGGTGTTATGAACCGTAAGATAGGTTCACAACACCAAGAATAGCACACAAAAGTAAAAACACAAATAGCGACGAGTCCCCGACAAACAGCTTTAAGTTCAAAGTATTGATAGAGACAAATACTCGACGCAAACAGCTAATCAAGTTATCTGTGGTTTATTCCCTTCTACAACTGAATAGCCCGAACGGGTCCAAACAATTATAGTTGCTACTTTATCTAATCAATCCCGAACGGGACTTGATCAGATTAGTTGTAAATTAACCTAGAAATTCAATTAGGTGATCAATCTAACAAAACCCTAGTTTAGATTCAATTAAGCACAAGGAATAAATTCTATTTAAGTTTGTTGAGAATCAAATCAAACCTCACAACTATATGCAAATCATGACTTCAATAACTAGCCAAACACAATAAATTTAGCAATGCATAATTAAATTGAAAACAAACTTACAAGAGTTTCAAAGTTGCTCTCTTGAGAGAAAAACCCTAGCCTCCAAAAGTCTGATAGAAGTTATGATAAAAGATAAACTAACAAGAGCTTAAATATGTCTTCAAAAACAATCCTCCAAACCCTACAATTAACCACATATTCGGACAAATAGACAACCAAGCCCAAAAATCCAAGCCCAAATGTCGGCCCAAACGTCCGTGTGAAAAGCCAATTGCGCGGGTTTTCCATCAATTACGCGGCCGCGCTTTTAGCCTGCTAACCCGCGCAATTCCCTCGGTTCAGCATTCAGGGTACACTTCAGAGGCTCTTTTGACCCTCTTCGAGTTGGAATTTGCACTCGCAGTAAAAATATGAATTGTAGCTCTTTGAATTAGCTTTCCAGTGATAACAAATTCAGCTCCATCAGACCACTATAGCCCCCAAACCAAGTATTTCAATATAGATGTATCAAAACAAGAACTCTAATGCACAGCCCGGGTTTAAGCGTTTTTATCCCTCAAGCTCTTGGGCCTTAGCTCTTCTAATCTTCACTTGTATCACTCCAAGCTTCATCAAACTCCACCATAATCATTTAAGATCCGTCCCGTCAATACTTGTTTACCTAAAGATCTGCAAAACCGAACAAAACAAGCGCAACTAACCGAAAACACTAGATCCTAGAAATTAACCTAAAACTCACAAAAACTAAGTAAAACTTATGCAAAACCAACATAAAACATGCATCTAAACTACACCTATATTCAAGCTATCACATGTCAAGGCATAAAATATGTGTGTGCCAACTCAAGTAGGTTCTTCACTGAAGCCATTCTGGAGGCCTTATTTATAGTCATTTATTGAAGCCTTGCGCTACCATTGCTTTGCGTAGAGTTGACCAATGTACCCAATACTTTTCCATGCACCTCGAGAAGGTGCACATTGTCTTTTACCCAAATTCATATTTGTGATATGGCAGTTAGGTATACAAATACATTGTACGCAATGGCAAGCGACACCTATACCTCGGTGTCAAGGAGTCGCGCCACTACTGACATCACATTGTAAAGCCTACTTGATACAATCAATGAACCATGATGATCATTCTTGTCAAGAAAATAATTCAAGGACAAAGACAAAGACTATTTTTAAGGTCATGAGCATTGAAGCAAATCATGAGGAATCTCAACTTTTACAACCAACCCTTGTCAAGTGTACATTGGCAGATGAAAAATGTATCCATTGCGTTAATTATCTACATGCAGATTATTACATGCCTATTTTAGACTTTCTATTTTTTGAAATATATTAGACCATTTTGACTCGCCTATCCATTTCGACGGTGGACTAATCGACCGACAACCCGTTCTGATTACTATGGACATCGCTCTTTGGCAAGGAATTCTTGAAGCCACCCAATGTGGCATTTCTCACATCTAGATCAAGGGTGATAATCTACAGCTGGTTATTTCCATCCTTGGTGACTGGCATTGTCTGTGGGAGATTGAGTTTTCAGGTCTAACATCCTCTACTTCCTGGCCCACTTTTAGAGTTGGAGCATCGCACACGTCTTCAGGGAGTGAAACTCTGTGGTGGACTTCATTGTTGGATCATTTTGTCGTGCTTCTTCTGTCCTGCTCGTAGTTGACTCGGGTTTTAGAAACCTCATCTGTAAGGATGCTCTAGGGTGCTCTCCTGGTGTGTAGGAGGCCCCCTAATTTCTTTCATCATCAAAAAAAATTGATGTTGAAATTATAAAATGTTGGTATTGATCATATTTATTTGATATCATTAATTCAATTTATTTCAAATAAATTGTATCTTGCTCATACCAATAAATAGAGTTGAGGTTATTCTTATACTCTAGATATCTATAGGTATAAATGCTAACTTTTCAATTTTTGTTTGCTAAAACATTAATTGGGGTCGACCATATAACGTCTCCTTCTAATATTGTTAGTTTGTTATCTTCCTAGTACTTTCTTAGCTTAGGATTAGGCTAGAATTTTCATCTGTGGAATGATGCTTTCTTATATCCCATGTTCCTTTACTTTACATAAACTAAGTTTAACTTTCTTATTTCATTCAATAGATGCTTTCTTATTTCATTCAATAGAATCGGATTAAGTTTTAGTTAAACTAAACTAAGTTTAACTTGATTTTTTGGTCTCAAACACACTTTTCTTTTCTTTCTTTTCACAAAAAAATTGAATGAAATTCCTTTTAGTTTGAGAGTTTTAAACATGTGAGTTTTTTAGAGAAAAAAATATAGAACTTGTGTGAGAAGAGAGATCACCAAAACAATCCAATTAACCCTTTTCGTTCTTTCAAGATTTATCTAAGGGTGAGACAAAGGAGAAGACCTCAAGGTTAAAGCTTCACCACCCCAAGGAGTTTTTTTTTGTAGTAATAACCTAAATAAGGAGTTCAAGTTGAAGTGTCTAGAAGTCTTGTAATGATTTGGACCAAATCAAGACGTTATGGAAGGAATCAATGAGAGATTCGAGAGACAATCAAATTTGCATCAAGTGATACCACTTTTCTTAATTTGTTGTGGGCTTCAATCCTTGTTATGCATTTTTTATTTTGTTATAATTTAGTTTATACTTGTTGATTTGAAACTTCACACAAAACCTAACAAAATTAGCATTTTGACCCAAAAAACATCGAAATTCTTACCACAAATAATGAAGAGTTTCATATTTTTCTGCATTCTTTGTGAGATTTGATTACATATTCTTCAATATCATGAACTCACAAGTCCATTTGTATTAAAAAAATCCAAAATCATACACTCCTTACGCGTCCAACCACCATAAACAAGCCTAAATCGCTCACTTTGATATTTTGTACCACCACCCTATGCTGCCACTACGTGTTTGTTCCACTCCTATCCATGATTAACATATCTCAAAATAAAACCCAAACCTTGTCCCCAACACCTTTGAAATACTATCCTTATTTACAAACCTTACTCTACCCTATAGACCTTTTCAACAAATGAGTTTTTCAACCACAAAGGCCATCACCCTCTGACCCTTGGGCACCCCCGATATCTATGCCTCACCAACTACTCTAAGATGATCCAAGACTGCCAAAACAACCCTAGCCAACCCTAAACTCCCTTAACTTGAATCTAGATTGTCTTTGTTTAGATTTGTTCGGATTTTGCTTGCAATTTGTACATCTCATTCCGATTTTATTACAATTTGATAATTTTGCATGATACTTTTTTACCATATTTGAATTGATTCAACTAACATAGTGTTATATTGATTCAACTAACATAGTGTTATTTAATTAAATTAGATTACTTCAAGATTTCATGCTAAAATTGCAACTTGCATACTAGTACAGTAGTACTCATATACGCATCATATCTACAAATTTTCACAAGAAAAGAGGAGCCTTTATCAAATTTGGTAGCAGCAGATCAAGTAGTTCTTACTAGGACCTGGACTCTGGTGCTCCTCGTTGATCTCCATTTCCTAATCACAAGAAAGTGGGTGAGTACTTGAAGTTATCAGGAAATGATGGCTAAGCCCATAGCTTTCCAATCGGAAAATAACTACATTAAAACAATAATTCTTATAACAAACTTAAAAACAGTTTATCTGATTGAGGAATGAACTGGAATTATAAGGGTCGGACAAAACATCAGCTAATTAACAATGTCAATAATTAACAAGTAGATAAACAGGAAAATTTCCAAAATTATGTGGAAATTTTGACCAATTTATGCCTCTAGAGGAACAGGATGAGAAACGGTGAAGCCTGATTTCATGACAGATTCTCAAAATTCTAGATTTTAATGGATAAATTACTCAGCAAGCGGAAAGTAAGAGAAGGGGGCAAAAGGAGAGAATGAGAATTAGCTCAACATCATAATACCAATTTTTCTCGTCACAAGGGGCACACAACAACCGGAAAATCTTAGATTTCAGTTGCATCAACCATTAAGGAAGCTTCAGATTTTAGAGCACGAAGTAGGAATAGAGAGATGAACTAGATAACGAAAAGATAAACACGCGTTCTCTAACGAGGAAGCGGCAGCAACTGCGGCGGGGAGATGAGAGGCAGTAAGGAAGCAGGTAGAGAGATCTAGAGAGGAATAAATTGACAATTTACACAATAGGTTAGGTGGGTTATCGATGGCCGGATCGTGATTTGGGCCCGGTTGGGTCTCCCCTCATTTTATTACATTATGCATGCTTTAGACTCTTGAACTTGTACAGTTTTATCAACCAAACTCGCATATTTTAAAATGTTCAAATTATCATTGATCATTATTATATACTAAAGAGAGGTTAAAATAATATATAAAACTGGTCCACTTTTAACAATATCATCTATCTTCTTAAAATCAATCTAATTCGTTGAAGTGTAATTAGATTATTTTAATTGATTATATTTATATTTTAAACAAAATAATTAATATATTAGTTTATTTTAAATATCCTTGCCTATATTAATTTTTAATTATTATTTTTGAATAGGATATTTTTTTGATAAAATAAGTATAATTTTTTTAAATATCCTTATATATATTATATTTTAATTATTATTAAGGATAGCTTTTTTGTAGATAAGATACATATAATTTTTTAAAATGATATATAAAATGAAACATATCTTTTTTCTAAATCAATCTGATTGGTAAAAGTTTAATTGAATTATTTTTTATTAGTTGTAAATTGATTATAGGTCCCACATATAAATTTTTTATTTATATATTAAATAAATAAATTATTGTAGCTTTGATTTAGTATTTGGATTTTTTTGTTTTCCTATTTATTTTTTATATATAATTTATATTTGGATATTATAATAAAAAATAGTAGATTTTTAAATTTGATTATTTGACATATAATTTGGCACATTCAAGAAAACTTTTAAGTTTATCTTAGTCATACAAATCAAAAACTAATTTGCGTCTAGAGATCATGATTATTTGTTTCTAGATAATTGATGTATTTGAAAAAGAAATTATTATTAATATTTTTTTAAAAAAAATGACTTATTATTTGTAGTTGTTAATCGTGTTTGGATCCTTTGTTCTCTTTTGTATCCACTAAGTATTTATTGGTCAAAGTGTATTAAATTTTCCAAATCAGCATCTTCTTTCCAAACAAAGTCAAGGTGAGGAACAAAGTTGATACCTTAATAAAAAATAGAAAAAAAGGGAATGTTGATTTAGAATTTTTAACACGTGGACTAATTAATCTTAAGAAACACATTTTGAGGACATATTTAAGGAAAAGAGGATCTGAACCATTGTTATCACCCCCTACAAACACAAGCTTGTCTTAAATTAACCACCTCTAATTTACGCTTGCTTCCAGACCCATTTTCTCTTAAATCAACATCTATGAAAGAACGAGTATACGTGTCCGTTAAGAGTTAAAAGTAATTATTGACAAGTGCTATCACGAGTTCTTTTTATATAAAAAAATATGTAATACTCCGTAGTTATTAATCACTGAATCTTTTGTGTGGAATATAGAATATTGGGTTTGTTTTTATAGTATTAAGAAAGATCATAGATACATTTTCTGGATTTCATTCGCATTTTTTCGTTCAAGTAGAGTAGTTGTTAAGCTAAATGCTGAAGACTAGGAAAATTCTAAAAAATGGACATACTCCGATTAATATAGATATTATATCTATATTGATCAGAGTATGTTTCTAAGCGGGGCAAACTCTTGTTGTGCATATATATACAATCACAAAAGAGGTAATGTGTGTTTGTGGATAGCTTCATACTACGGAGTATTATATATCACAATAAAATGTCATATAAGATTCACTTGAGTTACATAAATTTGGGTTTTGTATTTGCGGGACATTGAAAACAATCCTATTGTGATTTATATGCTGGGAAATTTGAAAAATTGCAGATGTCATTACAACCTAACGACGGTGAATATGTTGTAACATGGATAAGATTCTCAAAAGAGCTAGTGATGTGAGAATACCCTTTTTTTGGTTGAAAGAACACTGCCTCTAAATTTCTCTAATTCTTTTTCTCCTTATGCTAAACGTACATATCATCTTTTTACATTTTTAAAACATTATATGTACCACCAATAATTAAACACTGATAAGATTTTTTTATCAGGTTGTAAGAGCTTCCTCCTCTTCATCAAAAGCTACTATGAGTAGTTCTTCTTCTTCTATGATGAATCACGTCAAACATGTATTTTGACTTATTATTTGTAGTTGTTAATCCTGTTTGGATCCTTTGTCCTCTTTTGTATCCCCTAAGTATTTGTTGGTAAAAGTGTATTAAATTTTACAAATCAGCATCTTCTTTCCAAACAAAGTCAACAAGGTGAGGAACAAAGTTGATACCTTAATAAAAAAAATAGAAAAAAGGGAATGCTGATTCAGAATTTTTAACATGTGGACCAATTAGTTTTAAGAAACACATATTGAGGACATATTTAAGGAAAAAAGGATCTAAACCGTTTTTATCACCCCTAAAAACACAAGCTTGCCTTAAACCAACCACCTCTAATTTACGCTTGCTTCAAACCCATTTTCTCTTAAATCAACGGCTAGGAAAGAACGAGTATATGTGTATGTTGAGGATATATTTAAGGAACAATGTAGATTGTTGAGGACATATTAGTATTAATTTTAAGAAACACATTGAGGACATATTCAGAAAATTCGGTCTAATTGTTTTAGAGAATCAGCCCAATGTAGATTGTTGAAGGCTTCAAAATGATGTACAAGTATATGAATTCAAATAAAATATTATCTTACCCTTTGTTTTTCCATTGTCCTTCCCACTAAGAGAATGATTTCTAATTTAAAATTTAAGTTTAACACTAATTTTAGTATTATTTCTTCAATATCGCTTTTTAAAATAATTTTATGGCTACTCTATGCTCTAATTAATGGTATTGATTCAAATGAAAATAACCTTTATTATGAAAACTAAAAATGAATCTGGGCATCCGATTAAAAAAAATTGAAAAATATAATTTTTTATTTTTTTAAGTCTTCTTATGTAGAATGATATAAATCGAGTATGTACATATGATCTTAAAACATGAACATGCAATACTAATATGCAAACATATTTATATTATATGTGAACATATGCTAATTTTTCTGAAGTTATATTTGAACAACCCTTATAATAATGTTAACATGTGTATAAAATATGTGAACAGAATGTAAAATGTCAAATGTCGTGTTTTTGGCAAAAACAAGAGAAAAAATTTAAAAAAATAAAAATAAAAAAATAAATAAAATAACATAATAGTTTTATTTTATTCTATTTTTGTCAAAACAAATTTAAGCTTTTTAAGTTTTAACGCATGTATGATGATTTTATCGAACATGAACATATGACCATAAAACATGAACAAACAGTACTAATATGTGAACACACTTGCAATAAATGTGAACGCATTATAAAATCTCTGAATTGTTAAGGTGATAATATGTGAACATGTCATATAATAGCGTGAACATATGTATAAAATATGTGAACGTAATGTAAAAACTCAAATATTGTGATTTTGGCAAAAACAAGCGAATTTTTTTAATTTTATTTGTAGTCAAAATTACCATTTTCCCTTATCTCTTTTAATCTTAGCCATCCATTTATCAAATCAAGGGTCCTCATTTGTTTCTAGTTTTCATGATAAGCCTCATTTCCATGTGAATCAACCTTTCTAATTAATTTACTGATAGCCTTTGTTTTTTGTGGTGGTACATTTAGGTCTTGTTTGGTATTGATATCTTAAGGATATCAGATATCGGTATCAGTATCAGATATGAAATATGGATATGGGATTTGATTTCCATTTCTTTGTTTGGAATGGTAAGGATATTAGTCATATCCCATATCTATTGTTTGATTAGACATAATTGAATATAAGATATCGAAGCTTAAATTATATTAAACAACTATTTTATAAAGTTTAAAGATACTCAATTACATTGAATCTATTTTTAATTAGAATAAAATATATTAAACAAAGCAAATTGGGCTATTTAAATAATTTAGATTATTAAGTTATCTCTCTCTCTCTCTCTCTCTCTCTCTCTCTCTCTCACACACACACACACACATATATATATATCAATCTTATTGATTTCATCTTAATTAAAATAAAGTCAAATATGATTAATTTGGATTTAGAGTAATTGAGATTGAAGTGCAATGAACGTTTCTCCAGAACAATCTAGACAAATTTGAACATCAAAACACCAATTTCCCACAAAATCACCCTTTCTACCGAAAATAAAGGATCAAATCACTACAATATGATCAAATTCCCACAAAATTCAAAGAATTTGTACAGAATAAGGAAGGTGACAAAGTCGAGTTTATCTCTTGCCGGGAAGGAAGACAACGGAGTAGGTGACCCAGATCTAGGTGGAGTGGTGGTGACTTGACAAAGTCGAGTTCAACTAAAGAATTTGTACATGTCTAGGCGGTGGAGGCTTGAAGTAGTGATGTTCAACTCCCCCAGATCTGGCAATGGGAAAGGATGGAGAAGGTGGAGTGGTGAGAGTTAGGAAATGGAAAGGGAAAGACAAGATATGAGCCATACCGCCCAATATTTCGGTATATCAAAATAAGAGGTTTGTGATATCAGGATATCATTTGATATGTTTTCGACATCTATACCTGAGAAAACCAAACTACCGGTATGGATATTAGTGATATTGATAACCATATATGGATACTAGATATGAATACCAAACGGGCCCATTAGTATTATAAAAATTCTGTTTTTGTAGTGGTACACTTAGTATTCTAGAAATTCGCTTATCTTTAACCCCTCGCGTTAATCTTCTCAATCTCTTCCTTGTGACTTAGCTTTTACACTACGTTTATGTTGGCCATCGGCTTCCTCTAAAGATAAAACAAAAGGTTATAGATGTAAATGACCTAAAATAGAGTTTGGGTCAAACCTCTTCATGCTTGGGTTAAGTTAAGTTTTAATGCTTCTAAATAGATAAATGGTGCTACATCTATAGGTTTTATTATTCGAAATTCTACTAGTAGCATTTTAGATTTGGATAGTAAAGTTGTTCCATGTTTGTATTTTACAAGGTGGGGCTCTAGCTCTCTTGGATGGTCTCACGAGAAATATTTCTTTAAATTTAACTAAACTTGTCATAGAAGAAGATAATTTAGTTCTTACTAATTCTTTAAAAAAATATTTGGAAAATTGCTTTGGAAATATATACCTTTGAGATGGGGCGCATCCTCATGCTCATTGGCTTTTATTCAATATCTTTGAGATGGATATAACCCCTATATCAATTTTGGTGCATTTTAACTAAATTCAGCTATTATTGTCACATAGCTGGATTTCAGTTTTCCTTGGGTCTTTCGAGCGTACCCCTTTCCCTTGGGTAGGAGTACCCCCATCTTGACCCCTCAGATTCCGCTGTAGCGGAGCCCCACTGGGTCAATGATGATGATGATGCTTTGGAAATATATATACATTTAGTCTTGAAAATTCATAACTTGCTCTATATTATTCTGGAATATTGCTTTTTTCATTGGTACAAGGAATGTAATGATGCAGCAGATTTTCTGGAAACAAGAAATATCAACATTTAATCTGTTCGCTCAACTATTCTTCCTTCAGTATTTCAAATTCTTTGTCTTCAATAGATTTAAATTGTATTCATAATCATTTCTTATTAGATTTGCTCAAAATCACCCACCGTGATGATTTAGGTTCGCCTAGTAACACTCAAGTAACTTAATGTTAGCTATGTGGTGTATAAAAAAAATACTTATCTTATCCTTTTTTTTGACAAAAGAATGTTCCATTATGCTTACTACACTTGTCTGCTTGAGTTCAGCGCACCAAGTTGCATTCTAGGTATGCAACCTACTTTGAAATTTTGCAAGGGTCTATCTCGTTAAGCTTGGATCTTAGGTACGTCGTCTTGAAATAGATCTCCCTCCCAATACTGCTAGCACTTGAGCCTAATTGATAACCACATCCAACTTCATTGTTGATGGTATTTGTAGTAGCCATATCATAAGAGTGGTATCGAGGGATTTTAAAAGGTTGTGTTGCAGTACACGAGCCAACTGTTGTCAATCCCTTATTCAAATCAAAGTTGTTGGGTTGCCAACTCGGCACTTTCATGGCACCCTTCTCTTGATTTTGCTTCATATGATCATCTAAATGGTTGCACTTCTCTTTTCCTAATGATTTCACTTCTATCTTCATCTTTTTTGTTGGATTTTCCACAATCTCCATTGGTTTACCAATTGAATTTCTTCTTCTTATTGTTCTACTAGCAGGCACGCCCAAAACTATCTTTTTGTCATTGAATTGGCTTCTTCTTCTTCTTCTTGTACCAAGTGAAGCAATTTGGGTCTTCTTTTTGTTACCAATGTTGATGATGAAATCGTTATGTTTTGAAGCCATCGAATCTTGCAACTTTCTTTGAGCCACTCTTCTAGCAGTTTGCCCCAAATCCTTCACAAATTCCATCAAGCTTTCTGTGTAACTAAGTTCTTGTTGACTTATCTACATGTATGACCAAATACCATTACAATCTATGATCAATATTTTCTAATACTTTACCATCAACTATAATTGTATAAAAATCATACGCACATTAACCAACGATGCTGATCTAGGATACATCGTTTTGAAATACGAATCTTCTTGTATGTCCACATTGAGCAATGATGAGCAAAGACTCCTATCTCTTGTGACTAAGCCTTTGCTTTCACCTATTAATTGAATATACAAGAATCAATAAACATTGAAGCAATTATATGAGTTTATAATATAGTTATGTGCTCTTACCATTGGTTCTTTTATCACTTAGTATTTTGGGGAGAGATTCTAAGTTCGAATTTGTATCACCATTGTGAATTTTTATAGTAGATGTTCTCTTGGTTGTTTTAATTTCTAGTTCAAACTTGTGTTGGTCAATTTTTAGTGCATGAAATAACTTGATAGCCACTTCATTTAGAGCACGTGCCTGAGGAAACATATTCAAAGTCTTGTAAATATTATTTGTGATATGACCAATTAACAATTAATATCCATGGTACTAGGTTAAAAAACATGTGCAAGGGTTTGACTGACCAACCTGTTTGTAAAAGATGGTAGTTGAAGAATTGAAATGCATTGCATTCTTGAATATTAAAAGTAAATCATGCTGCAAAAACAATACTTAAAAATAAGTTAATTTTGATAAAAAAAATTCATTAGTATAACAAAACAAAAAATAACGAAGAAGTAAGTTAGCCTGCGTTTTGCTTGTACCTCAAATTGGTGAAGAGATTGGTACATGTCTTCATGAAGTTTCGCCCTCATAGTACCAAAATCCATAGGATTTGTAATAATTTCATAATAATCTTCCACCTATACAATATATTACTCATACCATTGATGAAAAATGACTTCTTATTCAATAAGTTTATATATATATATATATGTATGTATGGAACATGAAAGAGGAGGAAATAATAGAGAGAATGAAAAAAAACCTCATTTGGATCAACAGGTTCAGCAAATATCTCATAGACATCTCTCCTACAATCATATCATAAATATAACATTTCTAAGATATTCAATCAAGATACAAAGTACTATTCTAGTTCTTACATATTTAAATTCTATAGGTTGAAAAAAAACCTTTGAAATGTATCAAGGATGAGCTCAAATACTTGCTTGGCTGGTGGTAAAGAGGTGTTATCTGCAACTAAATTAAAGTATAACCAAAGTACGTACTTAGTATAACCAATAAATTAAATAAATATTTGATCCATCTACTTCTCTATGGTAATTTGTGTTAAGGAAATAATTAATTGAAAAGATAAAGCTATTGTATTTAATTTTGTGTTGAACAACTAAATAATTGAAAGCTAAATGTACTAATTCACCAACCATGATTAAGATCAATAGGATATGATTTGGGAGCCAATACTTCTTCAACCTACATATATTGATTGAAGGTTCCATGTCAATATACTAAGGTTAATTTCATGAACAATCATCATCACACTACAAAATTTCATGGATACCTGTTCAAGAGTAATTAAATGAAGCTTATCAGAAGTCTTGTTGGTAGAACTTTTCTTGTTTCGAATCTTTCTCTTGTTGTATTGTCGTCCTTTCTTAAGCTTGCCATTGTTTTCAACCATAGTTTGCTCGCTTGCTTCTTCTTCTCCCTCCATATTTTATGCTTTCTCACCCAAAACTTACAACAATTTCATATTTCATCATTGGAGTTTAACATAAAAAGAATTCATGAAAATGTAGATTTATATACATATATAGACTAAAATGGGAATAATCTTGCAATTTATGTACAACATTAATGATTTGGGGAGTAAAACCCAAATACCTGCATAGCAAAAGCTTTCATTTCCTTTACACATTTAGAAGATACTCAATCATAAATCAATTAAGTACGTAGTACCCATACATATGACTCGTCAACTATGTACCCACATTACATAAAAGGCTACAAAATAAAGTATAACAAATGTATTTGTAATTGTAAATTGTGCTTCTTACTTTACTATTCATACCATAAATGATTATCTTTTACTTTTTTTGGTTCACACCTCAAAACTAGTAACTTCAATTAACCATTAGAACTCATTGATTTACTACATGTTTCTAATCCATCCTTACTCTTTACACTACTACTCCTTTTTCTTCCAAACTGTCATTTTAAATAATTTTTTTTTATGTGGTAAAATTATTATTGAAAAGAGAAAGAAGGAATCCAAAAAAGCCCCAATATCAAAAAGATATTGATGCAAGATACAAAGGGCCTAATCTCTAACACTAAAAATGTTCTAAAAGAAGCTTGAAGCTCTTTAAGAATTTGTAAAGACTGATTCAATGTTGTACTATTCTTCATTCAAATTAAAGTGTATAAAGTCCATGCATTTTGACCATTTTAGCCTTCTTAAACAACGTAATACATTATAAAAAAACTAAAATAATGTGTGTGGTTGAAATAAAAGTATACAATGTAATAATTTACATTCTTAGTATCTAGGAAGAAGTATAATAATCGATTTTAAATTAATTTACATAAATGCCATTTGAATAATAGGACACACTCATTACCTTTGAAACTAGTTACATGTAAGGAAGCACTCATTGCATCTAGAATTCTTCACCATTTTGGTATAGTTTGAGAACATTACATCAGAATTTTTGGAAGCAATAAGAAAAGTTTTAGATGAGGTCCAACTAGACTTAAATTTTAAGAAAAAACAAACAAAACTTCAATCATATTTCACTAAATTGTCTTAGTTATGTTTGTGTAAGTTTATACAATTATTAATTTATGATATTAATGGGACCACATATTTACATAGTTTTTTTTAAAATATATTATCTTATTAATTACCTTATCAAAATTTGTTAAATTTTCAACTTGCCTAAGTCAGGACCTGAGAAAAATATTATCTTAGAGAGTTTTTTAATTTACCGAGTATCAATTTAAAGAGGTTTTAAAATTTGTGTGAACCATTTTTAAAAAATTCAGTTTTTTTATATTTTTGATACATGTGGTTAGGGAAGTTGAAAATTTATGTATCCACTCCATATGAAATTCCATTTCATGCCATCAAGCCAAATACTCGTTGGCTAATAAATGTGAATTTTTAAACAATGTTTTTGGTACTACTCTCGTCCATGTACCCTTAACTTAAGAATTTTTTGTTCTCACTCGATCCTTGAAAAGGAAGAGTTTTTGTTGACATGGATATCACTTCAATACTTTATAAAGGTTCTCAAATTTAGGTGTTACAATCGAAGAATACTTTTAAAGTTGGATTAAATTTAAAATTCTATATAAAGAAAACGTAAATTGTACAAAGACAGGTTTTCACAACATATTAATAGTATATTATTTCAATAAGAGAATCGATCATGAAAGAACAATATTTATGGAGAGTAACAATAATGCACAATGGTCGTCCGATCTAGGAAAAATGAATTGTCTGGATAAAAAAGTATTTTTTTACTATGGGGGTGCAAAATATGTACGAATGATTGTGCATAATTTTTTTACTGATTGTGCACGATCTTTGCACTCGAGTGTGCATGTATTTTTTTTATGTGAGTGTGCATAATGATGTTATAAATTTAATCCATAATACAATCACAACAAATAACCAACCTTGTTGATGATAATGGAAGTTATCATTTAGAAGTTGTAAGCTAAAATCTATTAATGTTTTGCTCTATTAATGTGGATTGAATGTCCAAAAGAGAATGTGCACATAAATAAATTTATTTTTATTTATTACTTCACCTCTTTTACAAAACATATATATATATATATATGCCATCATATAGAATATAATATAAAATAACAATGGCATTGAGATTATCGACCCCCTGCCTTAGAATTAGTCAGTTTTATTTCTCTATGGGGGCATGCTTTCAGTGGACCGGGTAGCGTCAATCAAAGTGAATGAAAGGTCAAGTGAACAAGCAACAAATTGAATAATGTTAGCGAAAGTCCATTAATTAGAAAGTCCTTTTTTTAACAAATACTAGATGGCTTGGCCCGTCCGTTGGACGATCTATAGTTATTAATTTTATAATTCGACATAGATAATTGTGTATGTTATTTAAATTAGAATATAAATGAAAATTATATGTGTTAGTTGTTGAAAATAAATAATGAAGAAAAAAGGTATTTAAACGTTTTTTTTAATTATTGATTTGTTGTAGGAGATATATATTATGAATCTTAATTATTTGTTTATTGATTTTATGAGTGGACACTGGGCATAGATAATTTTGTATGTAATTTAAATTATGACCGATTGTTTTTTTGTTATACTATAAAGAAATTCAAATATCTTAAATTAATATGCACTAATTAAATGATCAAATAATTTATATATGTATGTTTGTTATTTTTTTTTGGTTTTTTATATACATTTAATTATAATATTTCGTAACAAAATTATTTAATATGTGTAATCACATGTTATGATTTCTAAAAGCCTGAACAATTTAAAAAAATAAAAAACATAGGATATAAAATTTGTCTCGTCCAACAAACAGGTTAGCACTTGTAGTACTCGAGTTCCCGAAAAAACCCAATAACTCTTTTTCCGTCCCAATTCTTCCTACCTTTTTGCTAAAATACCTATCATAATTTTGTTTGTTTTGGGACAAAAAGACCAACTTTTTTTGAGAGCTTGGAAACCCGAACCAAACCCGAACCCTTTCCTTCCTCTCCTTTCTCCTCCCTTACCCTATCTATTTGCTTGCTCTTTTCTTTCTTCCGCCGCTCGTCTTAATCAGAGGATAAGGTAACCTCGAGCTTCCTCCTGCGTTGCTCGATCGTGTTAGTTAGAGGAGGGCATTTGGAATTTTTCACCACCCTCTTTGCTTACCTCATGATATTCAAGAGGGAGGTTTGTGCCTGTTGTTGGTGGAGTTGTGATTGTTAGTGGGGTATGTGTTAAACACCTTCTCCTTTCTCTTTTCATCAATCAGGTTAAAAATTTTCTATTTCTTATGGTAGATATGAGTTTGATATATGCATCTTGTCAATTTTATTTGAATTTTATAGTTTATGCTCAAGCATATGGTTTCTTGCAGAAGCAAATTAAGATCTGTACATTGTCTAGCTTGTGCATAGATAGATTTGTCAAACTATGTAGTTCCTGAGATCATGGAATAGATCTAGGGATAAATACCAATTATTTTCAAATGGAGGCAATAATCAAATATGAGAAATTTATTGATATTATGACTTTTATGTTGCACCTACAAATTGGACGAAACCTTATCACAATTTGAATCCATTATTGTGAAGTTTCAGGCATGGTTCCCATCTAACCATCAACCACAATTTCCCTATCAACACCCTACAGTAAGTTTAAAATTTGGATTGTGAACAAGATCGAGTTAGGGAATGAAAATAACGTTCTTAATTACTTTTCTCATTTTGGGTCAACTCCGAGAATAAGATTTCATGTGATACAACAAAGTATGGTTACTGGTGAAATAGGGACCAAAATTAAGAAGTCTAATTTATAGATGTTGCACATAATGTAAATCGCATCTGCTAATCTTATCTTATCACTCTTTATTCAACTGTTATTTTTTTAAAATTCTGAATGTAGTGTAACCTTAACATTATAGTTACAACTTTTAAACGTATCAAATAATCAGTTAAACCTCCTTCCAGAATCAATTGGGAGTTGCTATTCACTTGAGGAGCTACAAGCCAATGGCATATCCAACATCCTTATATTGTAGATTTTTTTATGCTCCACTTTTGAACTATATGTATCATCCATATTGTTCATGTATCATCCATTAATCATGCAAGGTGCCTTTTGGTTTCCCGAACCACATGTTCCATGAAACATATGCTCAATTACTAATTTATGTGTCACCGGGTCTTGATTTTTTATTTCATTTGCTGACTTTTTTTTGCCTTTGTCTTCTAACCATAGTAAAATGTGTGCATGTGGAAGGCATCTCTTTTGGAATTCAATAGTGTATACAACTGCATACAACTATGTATAACATTGTTGTAAGTGAAATGATTGTTTTTTTTTAGAATGCTAAGTGTAGCAAAACATGTGCATATATGACAATAAAAATAAATTGCATGTAGCGGTGCATGTCTCTCCAAATATCTTATTCTTTAGAATGTCTTCCATGAGTTGTGAGAGCTTCAATTTAAATAGGTGTGTCATCACATCTTGTCTATCATGTGCACTCCGTCTTTGTCCTTGCATTTGTGATAACATTTCTTTAATTTCTGACATTTTGGGTTAGTTGTGAAGGTGATGAAAACCGAAGGGTTTCCTAATGCTCTAGACAACTTTTGGGTCTCCATGGATGAACTTGCAACCATTTTTCTTATACAATATAAAACAAAAAGGTAATGTTTGTTCCTAATATTTACAGGATTGTAGTATGAAACCAAAACTGGAAGAAGAGGCAACCTATATCGTATCTTGAAATGGGTCTGCAAGAGGAATCCAAAAGGCAATCGATGACTGGTTGGATGAAAGGTAAAGGCTCTGAGGCTATGACTATTTATACAGTGCAAGGGTTGCTAGCTTTTTTGATGGGGAAAGGGCAAGTACTGAGCATTGAGAAAGGAAGCTGAAGGGAGTATGATCACAACATTGATGAAGGAATTTGAAAGGCTAAAAGATTGATCTTGGAATATAAAATGATCACCATAGAAGGCGGAAAGGTCAAACCCATTAATGCTCTTATTAGTTTTAACCTCCCTCTTATTAGTCCGAATTTGGATAATACTGTATGCAATGAGTGCTAAGTACTGAGGATTTAGAAAGTCGCTATATAATTCAATGTAAATACTCTGATTTGGATAATAATTTTATTTGGAGGGGATTTTGAAGGCATGTGTCTGTTCATACAATATTAAAATTAAAACTTTATATGGATAGGTTTATTTCTTAAACTTTACATGGGCAACTTTTTTTTAACATATTGAAACTTTACATACACAACTTCTTTTATTTAAGAAAAATGAATTGAATATTTATGAAAAATGGATTGAATTAGGTAGAATATTGTACTTTTTATAAAGGGATTGAATATTTAGGAAAAAGGAATTTAATATTTAAGAAAAATGGAAGAGTAAACGTCAGCAAATCATGCAAATCATGGGTTAGAACTTATACTTAGCATAGAAACACAAGAGGTATTAAACAATGAGGAAATAAGAACCTAAATGCAATATTTTTGTGTTTTCAAAATTTTCTGATTTTTTCTTTCATTTTTCAAGATTTTAATCAATGCATGCAAAAATATAAACATGCCTAATCTAATGTAACTATATGAATGCAAAAGTAATTCCCTTCCCCCATGCTTAAAACATACTTGGTCCCCAAAGTATAGTAAAAACTAAAGAGAAAGAGAAAAACTCATAGAGATCTAGCTGTTAGGGTAATGCGGCGGGTAATCCTGTGGTGGTGGTGGCGGTGGATACTCAGTAGGAGGCGGCATATACGCTGGAAACTGAGGATATGGCGGATCTGGAAAGGCATACTGAGGATAGGTTCGATGTGGTGGATAGCCCGTAGAACTCCATCCATCTAATCTAGCATTGAGCAACCTGAACTGCTCATCCTGACGAGCCTGATAAGCAGAAAACTGCTGATCATGGTGAGTCTGAAAAGTAGTAAACCTCTCATCCACATAGCCTCTCATGTTTTGATAGCTCTGATCAATGTGAGACGACATATCATTGTACTGATGTGCATTGTCCAACTACATCTGTCTCATCATCTCCATCATCTGGTTAAACTGAGCATCAGAGTAGTGAACACCACTCCCAGAAGGCAAATATGGATCAAACTGTTGCTGCTCTTCTTCCTCAGACTCATCCTCATCCTCCTCAGATTCTTCATCTCCTTCAACCATTACAAAATCCTCATCATCCCCTTCTTCCTCATCAGATTCTTCTTGGACTGCAACATGAGTCTTCTTCTTACCCTGAACAGGGCCTTCTCACATCACTCAAATCCAGGTCAACGTCTTGTACTTCAATAAACCAGTTTCTCAGGCTGTTCCCCAGCCTCACTCTTCTTTCATCAAGGAGCCTCATCGCCCTCTTAGAATCCCCAATCACCCAATAGAAAGAATTCATGTACTTGTATAAAGCATCCATCCTACTGAACATGGTGAAGTCCATAGCTAAAGGTGGGATATCAACTACTTGCCTATTAAGATCAACTCTGAAATATTTGGCTAAATGTGTCACAATCCCTCCAATACAAATGGCTCCACCCCCTTTGTTTCATTGATCTCAATGTTGAACTCACTCAACAACAAGATCCACCTGATTAACCTTTTCGTCAGCAGATAGCGGAGTGCTGCATGATCTGTGTAGACAATCACTTTTGTTCCCAGCAAGTAAGAGAGAAATTTTTCCAATGCAAACACAACTGCCAGAAGCTCCTTCTCTGTGGTGTAGTAGTTCCTCTGAGCCTCATTCAATGTCATAGAGGCATAGTGAATCACATGAGATGCCCTGTTGATATTCATGTTTTTAGTCTAGTTTTTAGTGTGTTTTCTTAGTTTGTTTGGTTTAGTTTTAATAGTTTTAGGGTTAGTTTTTTGTGTTTTTGGATGAGTTTGCGTATTTTGTGAAAAGTATGGAAGCTACTCTATTTTGTGTCTTTTTGTAGGTTTTGAGCAAGGAAGGAGCGCTTTTTGGAGCTGAATGGAGTACTATGATGGAAGACGGAAGAGTATGAAGATAGAGAAGTCGAAGTCCAAGCTTTTAGAGTTGAAGAATTGAAGAAAACCAAATCCAGACTCATTAACGAGGCTGTGAAGGGTCGTTAACGAGGTTTAAAGATAGAATTTTTCGAGATTTTATGTCTACCGACCCTGTGCGGAAATCTATTTTGATTAAATCCGTGTCGTTAGGGTTTTTAATGAGTTTTAGGGTTATTATATTTTATGTCTTGTTATCTTTCTAGATTTTCTTTCTATCTTTTTAGGGTTCGTTTCTATCTTTTAGGAAATTTTTTTTATCTTCTAGCCTTTTTATTAGATAGCTTTATTAGTATAAATACCCTTCTTTCTAGCCTGAAAAGGGGGTGGCGAATAGGAGATCAGCTTTTAGGAGAGCCGAAAGAGAGGAGAAGTCGAGTGGAGGATTATCGAGTCGAGGTGGAACGAGAGCGAAGCCAGGGTCGTTAATCGTGTCTTCTGTTCGGTATTCTTGTTGTTTTTCGGTTTCTTCTGAAGTCTGTAAACGATAATTTTCTTATTAATTTGAAGTAGTTTTTGGTTTCAATGTTTTCTCTTATTGAAGTTGTTTGTTTTATAGTTATGATTAGTGAGTAGTTTTCCTATCTAGGGTCGGGGTTGAAACCCGGCATAGTTATGCATGTTTGATGAGTAAGTTGAAGTGTTGAATGCCTTTTATCTATTTTTGGATTGCTTGTTGTGTTTACGCCTAGATGAGAATCAAGGTAATTTGAGTTCTTAACTTGATTGAGAAAGAAAGTTATAGACTTGAAGGTTGATATTGTTCGATTACGAAAGTTTTGAGCTTTGGATCTAAAACAAGTGATTGAGTGAATTAGTTTATGAGAATAGATTGATTTACTTGCTGGTCAGCGAAAGTTGATGAATTTATCTATTTAAAGGCATGATCTTTATCTTCTTACGAGTTTATATGCATGGCTATTTGTGGTAACCCTTGTCCTAGATTTTTTTAATCCTATTTGAGTTTTCCTCGTTACATTCGTTACTGAGTTCGTTGCCTCGGTACCGAACCTGTGTTTGAAGTCGTTAGTAGTGTTATCCAGGTTCGTTAACGACCCTGACAAAGTTGTTAACGAGGTTGGTCGTAGGTGTTTTGTGTTGTTTTGCTTAGTTTTTATTCTTTGTAATTGGTAAACAAACAGTCGTGCTTCCTGTGGAACGATCCTGACTCCCCTATACTCAGCGGGCTCTTGACTATAAATTTTATTTGTTGTCAAATCAACCCTCTCAACACCTGCCTTTCTTTTGTCCCAAAACAGCCCCCACTGCATAATCACTCGCATCACACATGATCTCAAAGGGAAGAGACTAATCTGAGGCTTGAATAATGGGAGCTGTGGTGAGGCGGAGTTTTAGCTCATCAAACGCCGTCTTGGAAGCCTCACCAAACTCAAAATCTGCTTCTTTCTTCAACAGCTCACATAAGGGGGAGGCAATTTTTGAGAAGTCTCTAATAAACCTACGGTAAAACCCTGCATGGCCTAAAAAAGAATGCACTTCACGCACATTAGTAGGATAAGGCAAGGATTGAATCACTTCAACCAGGGGCGGAGGGAGAGGGGTGCGAGTGGGGGCTATAGCCCCCACTCAATTTTTTAAATTTTTTTAAAAAAATATATATAAAAAAAAAATACAAGTTTATTGATAAAATGTCCAAAAAAAACTAGGTTAATTTTATATTTTTATGAAAAATATAAAATAAGGATTTTGTAATACAATATTTTTTATACAGAAAAATACAAAAAAAATTTATATTGTTCTAAAAATCCCCGCTTAGTTCCGTCTAGGTCTTGCCTAGGAGCTAAAAGGTCCTATCCCGCTTAGTCTCCCATCCTGGTTAGAAAACCACCAAGTTCATCTAGGCCCCTGTTTAGGCCATCTAGGCGGTCTCTCTTCGTCTAGGGACTGTTTAGTATTTTTTAGAACACTATCTGTTTAAAAAAAATTATACAAAAAAATTCTGTATTCTTGAAATTTTTTATGTAGCCAAGAATTTGACCTAGAGAAATTTAGCCCCCACTGGATCGAATTTTTGGCTACGCCACTGACTTCAACCTTAGCCTTATCGACCTCAATACCCCTAGAAGACACAACATGGCCCCTAGAAGACACAACCTTAGCCTTAAGAACAAGATTAGTATCTTCACATCGTTTAAGCACAATTGGCAAGTGAGTTAAGCATGAATCAAAATCATCCCCATGGACTGTGAAAGCATCCATAAATACCTCAATAAATTTCTCTATGTACTCAGAAAAGATACTAACCATACACCGTTGGAATGTAGCTGGGGCGTTGCACAGTCCAAAAGGCATCCTTCGGTAAGCAAAGGTGCCAAAAGGACAAGTGAATGTTGTCTTCTCTTGATCCTCCGGTGCTATGGCTACTTGAAAATATCCAGAATACCCCTCTAAGAAACAATACAATGAACGACCGACAAGTCGTTCTAGCATTTGATCAATGAAAGGTAATGGGAAATGGTCCTTCCGGGTTACTGCATTAAGCTTACGATAGTCAATACAAACTCGCCACCCGATTTGAACTCTGGTGGGAATGAGATCACCCTTGTGATTCTCAACCACTGTGATGCCACCTTTTTTAGGGACAACCTGGGTTGGGCTGACCCATTTACTATCAGAAATTGGAAAGATCATACATGCCTGAAGGAGCTTCAACACCTCCTTCTTTACCACCTCCATCATTGGGGGATTCAACCTTCTCTGGGGCTGTCTAGAGGGTGTAGCTTCATCTTCAAATAGAATCTGATGCATACATGTTGAGGGACTAATCCCTTTAATGTCTGCAATGGTCCATCCTATGGCCGTCTTATGCTCCCTCAAAACTGCCACCAATCTTCCTTCTTGCTCCTTGGTGAGCTTGTTGGATATAATTACCGGTAAAGTGTCCCCATCACCTAAGAAGGCATAGTACTTGAGATGGTCTGGAAGTTGCTTCAATTCTACCACCGATGCCTGCACAATAGATGGCAAAAGCTTCTCGCTCGGCAAGGTTAGTGGCATGGGCTTTGAGCCCGGTGGCATAAGTGGACACTCAAAGTGAGCATTCAACTTAGCCACCACTTCCTGCAGGTCAGTTCTTAAATCCAAATCTGAAGTATTATTCATAATAGCATTTTCCAAGGTGGATCTCAAAGTTTCAGATTCATGCATATTGAAGAATTCTTGAGTAAGTGGTTCTACAACATCTATTAAGCACAAAGAGGAATCTTCAGGAGGGTATTTCATTGCATCATAGATATTGTACTCTACCCTTTCCCCGTCGAATTCCATGGTCAAAGAACGACTACTAACATCTATTTTTATCTTAGCTGTTTTTAGAAAAGGTCTGCCTAGCAAAATAGATGCAGCATGCTTATCATGGTCCATATCTAAAACATAGAAATCAGCAGGAAATATCAGAGTATCAACCATAACAAGCACATCTTCAACTATCCCTCTAGGGTAAGCATTTGATCTATCAGCTAGTTGTATTACAACGCTAGTTTCTTGCAGAGGACCCAATTCAAACATTTTATACACCGAGTAAGGCAAAACATTTATTGAAGCACCTAGATCTAGCATAGCTTTATCAATTTTTGTTTCACCAATTATGCAGGGAATAGTGAACATGCCAGGGTCACCACATTTCTGAGGCATGCGCCTTTGAAACATAGCAGACACATGTTCACTCACAGAGATTTTCTGTTTCCCTTTAAGCTTTTGGGTTCTTTTTATGGTGCACAATTTTTTCAAAAACTTAGCATATCTAGGAATGCTTTTAATCAAGTTAAGTAAAGGAATGTTTACCTCACATTTGCTGAATGTCTTAAAAAAAACCTTGTCATTCTCCAGCTTCTGGGTCTCTTTTAATGCTTTTGGAAAGGGTGGAACAGGTACATAGGCCTTCAAAGGTATTTTAGATGAATCGTTGTTATCGCCCAAATTGCTCGGTTTGTCCTCCGATTGCGCGGCCGCGCTTTTAGCAGGCAACCCGCGCAATCCTGACTGAGAAGGAAAAGCGCGGTTTGCCGATTGCTCGGCCGTGCATTTAGCATGCAAGTCGCGCAATTCCAACTGAGGCGAATCACGTGAGATGGCATCAGAAAGCTCAGTTTTCTCCTCAATTTCGTCCTTGGCTTCTTCTTCCACTCCTCCCCCAGCTGATATGTGCCCGTCCCTGGGCTCTACTTGAAGCTCTCGCCCGCTTTTTAAAGTGATAGCATTAACGTTCTGCTTTGGGTTAAGCTCGGTCTAAGAAGGTAACTTGCTTGAATCTCTAGCTTCCAGCTTGCCTACAGGGTTGGCAATTTGACTGACTTGTGTAACACCCCATCTTATAATCCGGGTTGTTACCTAGTTGTGAACCACTCTTGGGTCCACTAGAACAAGCCTGACAACAATTTCACGAATATTGGACCTTGCAACAAAGGCACAGCAAGAAAAGCCAAGAAAAACATCCAACTTATCTCTACTAAATCAGTTTTAGGAAAACATTATGCATGCAACTATAAACAAACTAACCCACATACTAAACTTTAACTACACCACCAAGTTTCTATAAAACATTGCCTTATACTATTTTATAACCAAAACCGACTATCTTCACAACAAAAGAACTTAAGCCAAACATCTTTTCCCTATGACACGTTACGTCGAGAACGAGCATCGCCATCCAGAAATTTATCTCCCGGCACATCTCCCACACCAGAATCTTTACCTAAAAACATTGGAATATAAACACATTAGCTAGCAATCCTGGTATGGGCCAAACGGGCAAATCAAACATGTAGAATAAAACATAGATTATTAAGATAATACAATCAATCATTCATATACATACTAAACTAATGTATACATCCAATACACATTATATAATTATAAAGACTAGCATATCAATTTCCAAACCAACCTTCAATTCCACCATAATCCATAAGCACAAAATGAATTAAATAAATAAATCGCTCATGCAATATATATCCCAACAATCAGCAATGATTCATCCATAACCCAAGCCATAATCATTCTCCAATTCAGGCAACCCGAACCTGCCTTTGAAACATGGTACACGACTAGCGCGCACGCTAAACTCATGCCCATTTTCTTTCCCATCACCCTTCTTTCCCCGACTAAGCCTCTACTAGAGCACTCGCCAAAACAATCAATTTTTGAAGGTGATCTCCACACGCCGCATGACTATGTCCGGGGTCTCTTCTCCACCGACTTGTCCGTGCCCATAATCACACCCGCAGAGATCAAGTTGCACACAATAAAAATTATTGAACTATTCCAATAGCTTTCCAATATAAAAATATAGTATGGAATAATAAAATAGAGTTCCACACATTCAATTTACTAGTTTAACACATAACATGATCGCAAGCTAAGTAAGTCTAGACGACTTACCTTGAAGATGAATTCTCTAGGCCAACAAACAATAACTAACACGCGAAGTGGTCCCCTGTTGTCAAATATAACAAAAGATTTCTCAACAACGAGCTCACGAAAACACTCCTTAGTTGTATACTCAAATTCTACAACCTCCTAATCGATAAACGATTTAATTTCTGAATATCGATATATAACAAATCCTTAGTGATCATGCTTTAAGGAGCCATCTTGGCGAAATTATAACTAATTATCCACTTCATTTTTGAAATAACTTTCTAAACAAAAAGTGTTCCTCAGTAACAGTTCTTAAAGGTGACCAAATCTCGGGTCAAACGGATTAACAACGAATCCTGAGTAATTATCCAAAGTCCTTTACCTGCCAATCGATGTCAAAACTTGTATACGCTATAAAGGAAGATTCTGACGTCCGTTTCTCGAGCGGTTTGAACCTGCGGGACCGTATCAACGTCAAGATTATAAAAACCATAAATTTAATTAGCAAAGCGGAACCGAAAGGTCCTTACGGTGGCTCCGCAACCACCCTGCTAATTAATTTCGATCGTATATACCTTCACTTAAATCCTTGGTTCGTTCGGCTCGATGGTGGCTCGACCCAAGAGCTCGAGGGTGGCTGGGTGATTCCCGATAGTAGCCCTTGCGGTGGTTGGTGGTCGGAGTAGCTACCGATCGCCGGCGATGTCGCGCGGCGAGGCTGAAAGTATTGGCCGGTGGTGAAGGTTCAAATTCTTTAGTCCCGATTCCGACGTTGTCATCTCGCTCCTCTTTTACAGCAACAACAACAAGTATAACAAGGAAGAAGAAGGTGATGAGGTGGAGGAGGTGAGGAGGAGGTGGTGAGGAAGAAGGTGGCCGGCGGTAGACCTGAACAAAGTCGGGCTAACCCGCCCAACCCGTACCGCCCGCCCGAAAAAATGGGCGGACTTGGACAAGATTTCTAACCCGAAAGGGTATTTTAGCCCGCCCGCCCGAATTCATGGACGGGACACGGACAATTTTTTTGACCGAATATCCCGGATATCCCGCCCGAATACCCGAATATATTTAATATATAAAATAAATATTTATAGTTAGAAAAAAATAAGTGTATAAATATTAAATGTTTATTTCTAAAATTGTATTTTTATGCCAATTGTCCAAATGAATAGGCCTACCTAAATAAATGACCCATATATACAAGCCCAAATGGAACCATAGAAAGTAAAAACCCTAATATTGCCATCACTCCGTCAATAGGAGATGGATAGAATTCAACACGATAGAAATTAGGAAGCGGCATTTTAGGTCAGTCTCCACTCTCCACTCTCTACATTCTCACGAAAAACCAAACCAGCAAGCCCTCTCTTCCTCTCTTAAATCTTAATCTCTAAGCTCGTCAGATAATGTATAAATTTTATATTATTATATTAACTTTTTGTATGAGGCAGGTTGTGTAATTATATACGGGACACGTGGGATGTCCGGGTCCGGATGTTTGGACGGGTCTAGACAGCCTTATCAGCCCGAATCTAAGGCTTGACCCGAACCCGCCCGGATAAATGGGCATAATTTTTTATCAAAGCCCGGCCCGGATCCGGCCCGAACCCGGGTTTGTACAGGTCTAGCCGGCGGTGAAGTGCTCCCGAGTTCGTCGTTCGTCCGCTCTCTCTCTCTCGCTTTCTTTGCTAGCTTTGAAAATGATGGACTTTGACAAGTCAAAAAGAGTTAAATCATGGCTAAATCCTATCTACACTTCCCTTCGTTGTTAAGCAAGAAAGGATGGGTTTTAAAACAAAATCCGTCTCGGAACGAGACTCGCGTTAAAGCGGTAAAATTATGTACCTCGGGTGGAAAAACTCACTAAACGAAAAACGTCCCGTAAATTATGTAGACCAATAAAACCAATTTTCCATGATTTTATCTTACTACCTTCAATTTTTAAGGCTTCCGTTTCGTATTTCAAATCCTTTAGAGTACATAATTTAAAAGACGGCTTATCCTATAAATATTCTTTTTCCAAAAATCCTAGAATTCACACCGATCCATAAAATCATTTCTTTGTGATTTTATGATATCGCCAAGAATTTTCTAGGATTTAATCTCCAACAAAAATATTGGATTAAGCGTTAAAACGGACAAAGAGGTTAAAAGGATATCCGAGAAAAATTCAAAAATATCCTTAAAAACCGCAGTTATTACAACTTGAGTCTCTAAATTGTGGATGCTAGACTTGGTCTCTTGTTGAAATTGGCTCATTGAGCCTTGCATTATAGTCGCAGTTTGTGCAAGAGTCCGGATCATATCCTCAGTAGACATAACATTTTGATTGGCTCCCTGATGATGGGGTTGGAAAGGTGGACTATAAGGAGCTTGACCACCTTGTTGATTAAACTGTTGATTATTTGCATTCTCGTACCTCAGGTTAGGATGATCCCTCCAACCAGGATTGTAGGTGTTGGAGAAGGGGTCATACTGTGGCCTAGGTGGTCCATAGCCTCCCAATGCATTCACCTCAGCATTTGGATCTTGAAGTGTAGGGCAAGCATCAGTGAGGTGCATGTTGTCAAAGCATATTTCACAGGATTTCACCTGTTGTCTTCCACCTTGTTGTAAAAGCTGCCTCATCATCGTTTTCAGCTCAGTGACTTCGTCCTGGATTCTTGAGTAGCCACCACAGAATTTGCAGCTTTAGAGCCAGTCTCTTTTCTGAACTGTCTTGTGCCCTCAGACAGCTAGATAAATAATTCAAATGTTGTTGCAGGAGTTTTGTTGAGAATATTGCCTTGGCAAGCTGCATTCACTATTCTTCTCTCATCATCCAAGAGGCCATTAAATAAGTATAAAATCAAGTCTTGATCAGTGTAGCCATGGAAAGGGCAGTTGGCTATCAACCTCTTGAATCTCTCATAATATTCATACAAGGTCTCATTAGCTTCTTGTTCGATGTTGCTAATCCTCTTCTTCAGATCATTGAGCCTTGTAGAAGGGAAGTACTTCTCTAGAAAAGCTTGCTTCATTTTCGCCCATGTATCAATACTTCCCGGAGCCAAGTAGTAAAACCAATCTTTAGCCTGATCCTTGAGAGAGAAAGGAAAGCCTCTCAGCACGATTTGGTCATGTGTCACATCAGCGGGTTTCATTCTTGAGCACACAGCATGAAATTCAGAAAGATGTTTGTTGGGATCTTCACCACTAAGCCCATGGAATGAAGGCAAGAGGTGAATCAATCCAGATTTTAGCTCGAACTTGACTCCTTCAGCAAGAGCAGGAAATTGCACCGCCAACGGTTGTTATGTCAGATTTGGTGCAGTCAACTGTCTCAACGTTTGGTCACCCATCTCAGCAGATTCGGATTTAGATTCAGATTCTTCAAGAAAGAACGGTAGAGCCCGAAAGTGATCCTAGATTTCCTTCCTTAGCTTGAAGAGTGTCCTATCAATATCTGGATCAAAGAACAATGGATATGAGTTAGTAGCACGGGTATGAACCATATAATAGGTTCACACCCAAAACAGCACAAAAGTAAAAACACAAATAGCGACGAGTTCCCGGCAACGGCGCCAAATTTGATGAGGTATTTTTCAGTCGTTTACCTATCAAAGAATCCTAACTTAACCAAACTGAGTAGAATGGTAAGTAAGGGTTGATCCCACAAGGACGTGTATGTGTGCTATTACTTGGATGCCAAGTAACCAAAGAAGGGGGGGTTTTATGATTGACAGTCTAATCTAAGATGCAAAATAAAAGTAAATATAAATGCAAAAGATGATTTAAATCAATAAGAAACAAGCATGTTCAACTAGTTAAATCCATCATGACATTGCTTTGTTGATCATCGATTCTCTTGATTCTCTTCTCACTTGAATAATCTATTGTGGATAATGACCCTACTAAGGATTAAGATCCGAACTTCAGATTTAGTTGATAGAACTACCAGTCTAACAACCCTAATCATCTAACAACCTAGAAGACCTTCTAGATTCAATTAAACAACAGCATAACGATTCAAGTTATCAATAGAAACAAACACTTAGAGCAACCAGACATCTAAGTGACTTGTGAATTTATTCCCTTCTTCAACCAACTAGTCCAAGCGGTACTAAATTGATTAAAGTATACTCTTGATCAAATTAACTTCGACCGGTAATTAATCAGATTCAGTTATAACTAGAAATTCAATTAGGTAGCTAATCTAACAAAGCCGTAGTTTAGATTCAATTAAGCACAGGGAATAATTTTATTCAAGTTTGTTGAGAATCAAATCAAACCTCACAACTATATGCAAATCAAGACTTCAATAACTAGCCAAACAAAATAAAGTTTAGCAATGCATAATTAAAATTAAGAAAAACTTACAAGAGGTTCAAAGTTTGCTCCTTTGAGAAAACTCTCTCCAAAGAAAACCCTAGCCTCCAAAATTATGTTCTAAGTTATTAAAAAGATAGAACTAACAAGAGTTTAAATATGTCTTGAAACTATCCTCAAAGCCATACTAACAAGCACATCCTCGGACAATTAATAAAACAAGCCCAAAAAGCCAAGCCCAAATGTCGGTCCAAATCTCCGCGTGAAATTCCAAATTGCGCGTGTTAGCCTCTGAATTGCGTGGTCGCGCAATTGGCAACCAGCGCTTTCTGCTTTCAATCGACATTGCTCGGGTTGCACACCAAGTTGCAACTGGCGCTTTTGCTCCTCTTTTGGTCTTCACTTTTACTTCTACTCTCCAATTCTTCTTTGTACCACCTCCTAGATTCCTTCAATTCTTCTACCACCGCCATGGTCAACCAAAACTCGCCCCGTTGTTGCTCATAAACCTAAAAAACCTGCAAAACCGAGCAAACAAGCGCAAACTACCGACAACACCAAATCCTAAAAACTAGATAAAAACCAATCTAAAACTAGCTAAAACATATATAAAACATGCATCTAAACTACACCTATATGCAAGCTATCAAAGAGCAATCGATTGAATAAGTGGATTGAATAGGGAGAATAGAGCATTTATATATCTCTTGAGAGAGAACTTTTAGAGTTGTAAAGATTTAAAAAAAAATGGTTGTCTTGAACGTTTTAAGATCGGCCCTCTATGAATCGAAGTCAAATGCTTTCAAAATTTCAATTTGGTTGATGCTTTTCCTTTTCCAACTCGAAGGCGTTGGACATGATTAGTACTAGTTAACAAATACACCAAAAAATTAAATTAAATAATTAGTGTATATTTAAACTATAAACATGAAAACACCAACCAAATTACATGCAAAAGCTAGAAAAGGCTAGTAATTAAAATGCAAAAAGGAATGACCTACTCTATGTAATATGAGCTAATGATTTATGGGTGTGGGAGGTCGTGGATCGAGATACCCCATTTCTTTTAGGAGTAGGGTTCCGGTGTGCATATCTCTTAGGATGAAAACTAAAAACAAATTATGAGCGTTGGATGAGCAATATGGATGGATGAGATTAGACTAGGCAAAATAAAAAAAAGACTGATTCATTAATAAATGGCACGGAATGTAATTTTTAAAAAATACCATTATAATGTCAAAATACCCTTCATCCTCTCCCCAAACCCTCCCCCTTTCCCACAACCAAGAGAGAGAATCAGAGGACGGAACAACAAACTCGGGGAGAAGAATTCTTCATCTCTGCCCACATATCTTCTCTGCATTGTCAAAGTCAACAAATTCGTCTCCAAAATTGTTCGGTTTGAATTTATCATTCTCAATCGAATTTTGTTCCCTAATATCTTGGTTCTTACTTTTTAATTGAGAAAGATCCCCATCATTACTTGTTTTTCGCCGTGGGCGTTTGGCTGAGAATTCCGACGGTCGGTGGGAGCCGCTACGTACTGGGATCCTTGAGTTCTACAAGTTTACAATAGCCTTGGAAGAGGGCGAATTTCAAAAAGCCCTTGATGGAATTGTAAAGTTCAGAGACATCGTCGGTATCTAGTAAGGATTACAATTAACTCTCCCATTTACATTTATAAGCTTCATATTGATTCTCACGTCCATTGCAAATGACTTGATTTGTTTAATGTAATCATTCTCAAACTTTTGGGTGTCACACCATTTTAGACAGTAAAATCTATTAGTCAATGACACTTATGCAACAAAAACATGATAAGACTTGCCGTTATTACAAGTATCCGAACCCAGTTCATTGTGTAAATCATAGTTAAAAGTATGATGATGGTTTCTTCAAAAGAGCATATATCAACACGAAGGGTTACTGAATATGTTGATCAAGTATGAAATGTTTCATGAATATGGACACAAATTTTGGGTTTTCTTTTATTGAAAGGAGATGCCAAAATAATGAAATGTTTGCTCAAGTAAACATGGGCATGATGCTTCTCCACATGACACAATTTTCTGATGTTGAACTTGAAAAACATCTTTTATCTTGGGGATTTGTTTGTTTGGAAGGTATATGCGGTAACCTATTAGCTCAAATGGTAGAACAATGTGCATGTGCACATAGATGTGGGTTCAAATCCCACATAGGCTAATACTTCATACAATTTGTTCATTATAGCTCTTCTTTTAGTTCATGTTTTTGTGAGCTCGGGTTCATAATATTTTATCTTACAGTTCATGTGTTTAAAGTATACTAGTTATTTTGGTTCACGTCTTTTGGTTCATGACATTTGTTCTTTCAATTCATATATTTATAAGTATAGATTCATAATATTCCATCTTATGGTTCATAACCATATCGTTTTAAGGTTTATGTGTGTCATGTATTATAGTTCATAAATAACATTATGTTGGTTCATGTTTTTATATGATTAGGTTCATAACAACTGTTAATACGGTTCATGGAATTTAATTCAAAATACTCGTTGTTTGTGTCATGTATCGTATTTCATAAATGATATTTTATGGGTTCATGTCTTTATATGGTTAGGTTCATAAAATTTTTCATAAAGGTTCATGAAATTTGTTTCACACTACTTGTTATTTGTATCATGTATCGTATTTCATAAATGTTATTTTATGGTTCATGTCTTTATGTAGTTAGGTTCATAACAATTATCATAAAGGTTCAACTCACAATACTTTTTATTTGTGTTATGTATTCTAGCTCGCAAATGGTATTTTTGTCGGTTCATACATTTTAATGTTAAGGTTCATACATTTGAATGTTAAGGTTCATACTAAGTGTTCTTAAGTTTATGAATTTTTTCTCGTAGTAATAGTGTCATGACTTTAATTGCAATTTTTGAACACATGAAATCTCAATATATTTCATATCATTTTATCAAAGAAGCAATAAAACTAGAGAAAAATTAAGAACATAAAAAAGAGGATAAAATTCTAAAGTTTATCATTTGGGCATTTTATCAAACACATGGCGGGCAATTAGACAAGTATTGATCATTAGCCTTTATTTTCAATCCAAAACATCAAATTGCAAGGCAAAACATACACAATCTTCATAGATTTGAGTAAACTCAACAAAAATCGGTGTAAAGAACACAAAAACATGACTAAATATATGTAATTTGAAGAGTCAACCTCCCAACTTTGAAGAACCCCTAAATGTGAATTGAAACCATTTAAAAGCAACCTATACCAAAATCTACGAAGAGAGAATGGAAATTGGAGACAAAATCTACAAAAAAAATTGATCTAGAATGGAAGAAGGAAGGTGCAAACAAAAAAGCAAAGATCGATCGAGGGAGAGTTAAAGTGTGCACATAGACAAAGAAAGGATCGATGCACATAGAAGAAATATGTGAGTTCCTGCCGCTTTTTTTTTTTAAATTTGATGGGTGTAAGTACGAAAATACCCGTGAATAATTAAAATCACTTAAAAGGAGTGTGTCTAATGTAGACCATTGATTTCCCAAATCTAACGCCTCATATTTGTTCTCATTTTACACTCTAAAAATTACTCATTTGATCCTATTTCTTTCTCTTAGTATATAATATATCTTTTAGTGTATATATAATATATCTTTGTCATTCTAAAAATGTACCAAGTGGGTCTTGCCTCAAATTATACGCTATTAAATAGAGTAATATTACGCTATAGACCGGTATTAAATTAGCCCCGGGCTAGACCAATTAATATTCAAACCTATGTAGTTCACGCTATATATTGGCGTGAACTTACGCAACTAATCGTCAAATCCAGGTTAAATTTTTTCTTTTATTATTTTTTAATATTACGTTATTATATGGCGTGAAATTATTACATTATTTAATAACATGGTGTAAAAAATTGTGTAGTCAAAGTTGGCTTACCTTAGGGCATGCCCAACGGTGGCATAAAGCTAAGATTATGAGGGAGCTCAACTTAAATGATGAATAAAAAAATAGGAAATTGCTTGGATTAATGTCTGAAAGATTGAAATTCGATCTGCTACTTTTGGGCTCATCTTTGACTTTTAGCTTGAAAGTTGACAGCGTGGGCAATAGTGTATCACCGTGGGGAGTATTTTGAATTTATTTTGGGTTTATTTTAAAAGTCTATTTTAGATTTATTTCATTTTAATTAAAAATAAAACATATACAAAAATTCATAATTTTTTTATCTATCTATACAAACTAATTTTGTATATATTTAAAATATTTTAAAACTTAATTTATATTTAAGGTTGTTTTAGGGTAAGAAAATAATTTTTTATATAATTTTTTACATTACATATAATAAATACAATTTAAAATACAATTTATAATAATACTAAAAATTTTAACGAATTAATTAAAAGTGTCATTTAATAAAATTAGTAAACAAATATAGTTATTTGTAGGTAAATAATGATATATATAATAAAGAAGGGGTACATTTATAGTTGTGTGTGGAGAAAATAAATGGTTGTTGATAAATGAGAAAAGGCTCAATTAAGTAAATAACAAAAAAAAAAACTAATTAGGTTGATATTAAGGAGGGTGTGAAAATTAGGTAAATAGCAAAAAAAACCCATCACCCACCCCCACCCCCACCCCCACTCCCACCGAGTTGACTCGGTCGTTGACCGGGTTGACTCACCCGTTGACCGTTCGTTGACCGGGCATTGACCGACCGTTGACCGGCGTTGACCGTCATCACAATCATCACTATCGGTCTATCATGACTGTCATTACTGCCATCACAATTTTTTGATGACAAAAAGTGTAATAAAAGGTAAAAAATGTAATGAAAATGTCATGATGACAATTTTTTGATGACAAAAAGTATCATCAAAGGCATTCAACCACATAAAAACAATTGTCATCACAAATAAAAAACAAAGTTATCATCAAATATGTATTATCACGTTTAATTTTTTAGTGTCATCAATATGTGTCATCACATACAATTTTTTTCTAGTGTCATCGAATATGTGTCACCACTCAAAGTGTCATCAAAAAATTATTCATGACACGATTCGAACCGTCATCAACTGTCATCACTACTTGATGACGGTTTGATTGTCATCAACTATCATCACAAGTGTCATCAAAATGTCTTGATGACAACTTTTGATGACAAAAAGTATCATCAAAGGCATTGAACCACATAAAAACAACCATCATCACACATAAAAAAACAAAGTTGTCATCAAATATCTATCATCACGTTTAATTTTTTAATGTCAAAATGTATAATTTCAAACGTAGACCAAATATGTGTCATCATAAAAAACGTGTCATCACAAATTATAATTTTTTTAGTGTCATGAAATATATGTCATCATCAAAAAAAGTGTCATCACAAATTATAATTTTTTTCTAGTATCATCAAATATGTGTCATCACGTTTAATTTTTTAGTGTCATCACATATAATTTTTAGTATCATCATTCAAAGTGTCATCAAATATGTGTCATCACATATGATTTTTTCATAAATTGTCATCACGTTTCATAAATTATCATCACTACTTGATAATGGTTTGATTGTCATCAACTATCATCACAAATGTCATCTCTACTTGATGACGGTTAATCTTTTAACGTCATCAATCATCACATATAATTTTTAGCATCATCAATTATATGTGTCATAAAAAAAGTGTCTTCAAATGCATACCAAATATGTATCATCATAAAAAAAAGTGTCATCAAAATCTGTCATCAATTTGATGACGGTTTGATTATTGTCATCAACTATCATCACAAATGTCATCCCTATTTGGTGACGGTTTGACTATCATCAATTGCCATCGCTACTTGATGACGGTTCGATTGTCAACAATTATCATCGCTACATGATGACGGTTCGATTGTCAACAACTGTCATCGCTACTTGATGACGGATTGATTGATTTTTTTGTCATCAAAAGGCCCTTGATGACAATTGAATTTTTTTTCATAAATGACATCAAAAAATATTGATGACACGGTTCGATTGTCATCAACTATCATCACAAATTTAAATTTAAGAATGAATTACGAAAAAAATTATTCTAAAGATTACCAATTCAAATTTAAAAGGAGAAATAGCGTGTGGAGATAACCACTATTGAAATTCATAAGCAAAGTAGTTGACCATTCATAAGCAAAGGATATTGAGATATCTGAACCATGCTGAACATATATGTAAGAATTATAAAGAAAATGGCAATGAAATAAATTACGAGAACCTCATTGTAAGAATTATAAAGAAAATGGAAATGAAATAAATTATGAGAACATCACGGTAAGAATTATAAAGAAAATGGAAATGAAATAACAAGTTCAATTTCCTCGTCATCAAACAGTGATGCACATACATTAATCAACCATGTGTTGGTAAACAAATTTCCAATTATCATCTTAAACACATCTTCATACTAATTTCACAAAAAAAACGATTGAATCCGACTGATTCATGAGCCCAAAAGGCAGAAGCTTGATGATTCTATGTTGATTCCTTAAGACCAGCTCCTTGCTCAGCATGAGTTCCTTGCCCAAAAGGCTGTTTTGACATTTGCTTGAATCAGATCTATCACCACCATCAAGTAGCTTCATGTGCTTCAAGTATTGATTAGTTTCAGGTCCTTTATTTATTTCTCAAAGTCTTCATGCTCAGCTTGGCTTGATACCAGTTTCTCCTTGGCCTCCCTTGCCTTTGCAGAAACCTCATGCAATGCTGAAGTTAAGCTGACTGCACACCAATAAAAATGAGAGTAATTCCAATGCAAGGTCAATATCCATTTGATATATAACAAGCGATTAGTTTATTTGACTGCACACCAATAAAAATCATGCTTTTACCAAGTATTTTGTCTTGCAAAGCTTTCGAATATAGCAGCCTTGACTGGTGAAGGGATTGGCAAGAAGCTTTGGTCCACATCCATTCGAATTGGGGAATTGTTGTTATTGACTTCATCTACTAAGAGCTCAGCATCATTAAATACTGACACTGCAGAGATAGCCAGTCCAATCATTTCAATAGAGTTTGGCTTCCCGCCCTCTCTCTAAAGGAAGTATGTAGAGAAATTAATGAGTATAAGAATACATGCTTAGTACACAGATTGAGTAGTAGCTTCAAATGACAAGTGAAGCATGAAACTATCTACCATTAACGGCTCTTCCTCTTTTAGAGAAAACAGTAACTCTTATATACCGAGTATTCTTAATTATCTGATAGATTGAGTATATGCATTAAATTTGTTGCATTGTATGCTTCAATTTTGAAAAAACATTTAGCATTATAGCAAAAATAACAGTAAGGCATATAGACCTTTGCAAGCAGATGACGATCTGCTAGTTGAAAGGCGCGCAACTCATGAAAAAGACAACCATAATAGTATTGATTAATTGGTGCAGTATTCCCTTCCAGAAGTTCCACTATCTTTGACAATGCCTTCAAAATGTAATCCTCTTCTAAGATCATAAATGTTGCTTCTAGATCTTTGTAAACCTGGAAAAGAATTGGATTAACTCTATAAAGATTTTAGGTACTATCAAATATAGAAGGAAGATCCATTTTAGGCTCATTCATATTTTTCCTTGAAATAACAGATATCAACATGTTAAATCCAACCAAATAGCTCTATAATGTCAAATAAAAAATTTCGGGGAAAAATACTTCCCTAGCAAAAGCTCCTATTATGAACTTCTGTATAAAGAAATCATCTATCTTGAACCATTCACACTGATGAATTATATTCCACAGCCTTAAAGACACAAGTAACTATATATGCTTATTCATGTGGTAATTAAAGTACCCATGGTTATAATAAATCAAAAACAGAATGTGTCAGATTGAAATTGATGAAGTAAACAACAAGTTAGGTTAGGGCATTATAGAACAGATCTACAAGTAGAATGATCTCAATTCTCAAGTGAGTGGCCCTCTTATAGTTAATTCTTCGTTAAATCTTCAATAGAAAACAAGATTCCAAATTTGAATACCTGCAACCACTGAAACATGTAGGTCAACCAATCATTTGTTGTGAAATTAGGGTAATTACACTTCACTATCCAATACTCTCCAAATCGTAAAGATTCAGACACTCAGTTAAGCAAGATATGTAGAAATCGGATTAGTAATAAAAGAAGCAGATGGAAAACGAAAAAAATAAAATGCCATTGACATTCTCAAATTTATCACAGAATTGCGCAATCTCGAACCAAATTAGACGAGTCATCACAATTTCACTCCATAATCCTACCAAATCAACACAAAAAGAGTGCGAGTAGAAATTTAAAATTTGAGAGAGAAATCGTTACCAAAAAGAGATGCTTCAAGCATGGTGGATGGATTAGAATTCGCTAGGGTTTGGAGACGAAATTGGATCTCGATAGATTTGGATGATCTCTGATAATCTAGAACCATTACTCCAATTTCATGAACAATTCAACTTATCGACGACGATGATGCTGGTGTGGGAATCGTTCTTCGTGCTTGAGAGTCGGGAATCGTTTTCAAAAGAGACGAGAGAGAAAGTCGGGATGGAGAGAGGGATCACGAGTGGGGGAGGGAGAAAAATAAAAAAAATAAATGTATTTAAGACTTAAATACTTGACAAATAACTAATTTATTAAGGGAGCTTAACAAACACCTAAATAGGGTGGTCCAAAATGCTTTTGGGCTAAATTTGTTCATCAGAAAAATGAAAAAAAGGGTTCATGGGTTCAATGGTTCACCATTGAAAAGAGTTAATTGTGAAAAAAAAACATGAAAGATTATAAATAATGTAGAAGAAGAAACAATAATAAAATAATGATATTTAATCGGCTTTCTAAGATTATACAGTAGAGTTTATCATTGGGGGCTCAATTAAGTAAATAGCAAAAAAGAATACCTAATTAGGTGGATATTAAAGAGGGTGTGAAAATTAGGTAAATAGCAAAAAAAAACCCATCACCCACCCCCCACCCCACTCTCACCGACCGGGTTGACTCGGTCGTTGACCAACCGTTGACCGACGTTGACCAACCGTTGACCGTCATCACTATCATCAATTTCACCGTCATCACATTTTTTCCATCATCATCTCAATTTTTTGATGACAAAAAGTATATTAAGTGGCTTGATGACAATTTTTTGATGACAAAAGGTGTAATAAAAGGTAAAAAATATCACCAAAATGTCTTGATGACAACTTTTTGATGACAAAAAGTATCATCAAACGTATTCAATCACATAAAAACAACCGTCATCACTGTCATCAATTTCACCGTCATCACATTTTTTCCACCGTCATCTCAATTTTTTGATGACAAAAAGTATATCAAATAGTTTGATGACAATTTTTTGTTGACAAAAAGTGTAATAAAAGCTAAAAAATGTCATCAAAATGTCTTGATGACAACTTTTTGATGACAAAAAGTATCATCAAACGCATTCAATCACATAAAAACAACCATCATCATTGTCATCATAATTTTTTGATGACAAAAAGTATCATCAAATGTCTTGATGACAATTTTTTGATGACAAAAAATGTAATAAAAGGTAAAAAGTGTCATCAAAATGTCTTGATGACAATTTTTTGATAACAAAAAAAGTATTATCAAACACATTCAACCATATAAAAAAAACCGTCATCACACATAAAAAAACAAAGCTGTCATCAAATATGTGTCATCATGTTTAATTTTTTAATGTCATCAAATTTATGTCATCACATATAGTTTTTTTCCAGTGTCATCAAATATGTGTTACCACTCAAAGTGTCATCAAAAAATTATTGATGACACGATTCGAACCGTCATCACTTGTCATCACTTGTCATCATCACTACTTGATGATGGTTTGATTGTCATCAACTAAAATCACAAGTGTCATCAAAATAGTGATGACAACTTTTGATGACAAAAAGTATCATCAAAGGCACTCAACCACATTTAAAAACAACCATCATCACACATAAAAAAACAAAGTTGTCATCAAATATCTGTCATCACATTTAATTTTTTAGTGTCATCACGTATAATTTCAAACGTAGACTAAGTATGTATCATCATCAAAAACGTGTCATCACAAATTATAATTTTTTCTAGTGTCATCAAATATATGTCATCACGTGTAATTTTTTAGTGTCATCACATATAATTTTTCAGTATCATCATTCAAAGTGTCATCAAATATGTGTCATCACATACGATTTTTTCATAAATTGTCATCACTACTTGATGATGGTTTGATTGTCATCAACTATCATCACAAATGTCATCTCTACTTGATGACGATTCGAATATCATCAATCGTCATCGCTATTTGATGATGGTTCGATTGCCATCAATCGTCATCGCTATTTGATGATGGTTCGATTGCCATCAATTATCATCACTACTTGATGACGGTTCGATTGTCGTCAACTATCATCACTACTTGATGACGATTTGATTGATTTGTTTGTCATCAAAAGGGCCTTGATGACAAACAACCGTCATCTAGTGTCATCACTTAAAGTTTGTTCGTTTTTATCATCACCACAAAAAATAATTGTCATCACCACATAAAAATAGTTGTCACAAAAAGAGTCTTTAATTGTATAACACTTGAATCTATTCATGACCATAGTCAAACATGGTCATAAATAGATTCAAGAGAAGAACATATGGGTTCATAAAAACATTTATAGCTGTGCTGCTTCCTACACGAGAGAGACCCTCATACATACATTGACAAATTAAAAATTCTCTAAAAAATTTAACCAAGCTATAAATAAACTAACTATTTAAAATTTGAAGAAACATTAGCCTGAAAACTATGAGCAACAAGAGAGCATCCTTGAAAGGTTGTTGAAACTCAATAAGCATGCTTAGTTCAACTCATTACACTAGGTGCCAGGATACAAACAAAACATTGATTCCCAAGTCTATATAGTGTATACATGAATTTCAGCATATTCTCCCTTCTCTCAAGCAACATTCACACGTTTATTAAAGAAGAAGACTGTGCAAACATTTGACTCAGTGAAGCAGACCAAACAAATATCAATCTTACAGGACTCGATGAACAAAAATATCATGGAACAGAAGCATCAACAATAATAAATGCTGATCTTGTCTCTTGGTTTTACAAACCACCTTTGACATTGGAAGATCAAGAACATGAGCAACATACTTCTAGTGCTTCTGAGGGGCCTACAAAAATAACAGTTATAGTCAATGGATTAGAAAAATTACAGCTACAAATCATATACCAAATGAAGACTATAAAAAGGGTAATTGATTACTCAATATGATTAGCAGAATTTCGATCGCAATAACACAATAAACCTTGAGTATGCTGCTGGATAATGAGATTATACAACTATACGTGAAGAACAAAGAGGGTCTAACGCTCAGCGAACTCATGAAGTCACAACAAGAACTTTGTTAGAACAGGGTAAGAAATTATACAGTCTATCCTATGACTTAATATGATCCATTTAGAGTTGAGCCACTAGAACTAGATATTAACCATCAAGCACTAGATGCTTTATGCTTTTTTCAAGGTGGAGATAGGCTATTGACTAATAGTACAAGAAAGACATCCTAATAATTCCCGAACCTGAAACTATTCATGGAGCAACATTGCCTGAACGAATACCAGAAAGAAGCCCAAAAGTTCATAAAAAGATCCCGAAAAATGAAAGAAACAGTCTGTAGCACACTTTCAATCCTCTGTTTGTTATTTGCTGATGACACTTTTGCAGCTATGTTTGCAACACAGCAAAGGCAACCCCATACTAGAAAGTAAATTACAGTTCAAGGTATTCATATAATTACTATTAGTCTATCAATTACATAAAGTTGTACTGAATCAAACTTGTAAAGCGAGGCAATAACCAACTATCAAATGTCCAAGATCATCAATACTAGAAATTAGCCAACATCACATAATTCAAATCGTAATCTCGTGCCAACTCAGCTATATAAGTCATCAACCATCTCTGCCAAGCCAACATCATCATAGTTTCTACACAGAACAACACCAGACTGAACAACACAAGGTCAAAACCAAACACAGACCAAAACTAGATAAAAAAAAGACCAGATACCAGCCATCATCCAAACTCATATCATATAACAGCATAAACACCAGAGAAATCAAGCAGCAATGAACAAATGTAGAACCGGTACTCACAAATCTAGATCTAATGCCCTTTGTTAGGGATCAACAACAACAACAATCTTCAGTTGGAAATTTAGGAGCATTAACAACCTTTGTTAGGTATCATTCATCTAATTTATCATCTGAATTAATAATAGCATGACCATTTGAATGTTGATTCCACACAAAAAGCTGCAACATATAAATAAAATATTAGAACTTACTATGCAATAGCTTTAAACTTAAAAGTGATACTATCCTTATCAGAATTCTACTTACTCGATTCCAGATGCCAACTCACGAAATCATAAGACCACTTAAAGACCACAAACATGAATCATAGTCAACATATTAACTCATCACTTTCTATAGAGAAGTGCAAAACAAGATCAACTAGACATTAGGCAACTACAACCTGATAATTGAGGGAGTAAGACAATAATTCAAGGTATGGTGCATAGATAAAAAACCCTAGCTTTGTTCTCCAAATACTGATCAAATGAAGCCTTCACCTCGAAAAACACAATTGTCAAACTAATCAAAAGGGCCTGAATTCGCGAGTTCTCGTCAGCGTTGAAGAGGACGATGGAGGCGAGGCCGGATCTGACGGTGCTGACATTAACGAGCGCAGGACCTTCCTTGGGTTTCTGAAGGGCTTGATCTCAAAGAAATCAGAGACAATTCCGACAGATTTGTGAAGGGCTTGATCGGAGAAAGGATGTCGCCGGATGAGTTAAGTCGCGAGATATCGAGAGAGAGGCAAGCAGTCGGGAAAGAGAGGAGAAGGAAAGAGGAAAAAAAATAAAAAAAAGGCCTTTATATACTTAACAAATACCAAAAAAAATACAATATAGATACAAACTCGCTAATATGTGCGTTTTTACCTAAATTCTACTATCATTGGGAGTGCCTTTTAGCATTTGTTAAAACAATTTCTCTCTCCTTGAGATAGTGCCAAACCGTCAGTCACTCTCAAACACTTCACGCAAAGCAACGTTTTCCCTTCCGGGAAAAGCAATCAGCTCATACAGTTGTCAACTACCAAAGCCAGTGTCTGTCTTTTCTTCTTAATTTTTAGTTTCTTCAATCGAACTTCGGTCTTCAGCTTCCGAGGTGTGTGACGGTTCTCCGGGCCTATGCTCCAAGCCGATAAACCATTGCCATGGCAATTTGTGGTACCTTCTTCTTCGCTGTTGTCTTTGCTCTGTTCATCGGGCTAGTGCAATCCGGTTTCATAGCTTACAATACCACAGCTGGAATCGTCCCCGGAAAAATCAACGTCCATTTGGTTCCTCACTCCCACGACGATGTTGGTTGGTTAAAAACCGTTGATCAGTATTTTGTCGGTGCCAACAACTCAATTAGGGTTCTTCCTCTTCCCCTCCCTCTGTTTAGGGCACTATTTTTTTTCCTAGGTTTATGGCAGTCCTAATTTCGTGAAACTTATTTGAAGATTATGCGTGTGTGTTTGTTTTGACAGGGGGCTTGTGTTCAGAATGTGTTGGATTCTATGATTTCTGCTTTGTTGGATGACGAGAACCGGAAGTTCATCTACGTTGAAATGGTAAGTTTTCTTGTTCCCTCCCTTCATTTTTATCCCATCAGGTTTCTAGTGTCTTAATTCCTTTTTGGTCTTTTCCCCTTGAATCATAATGATACCAATGGGGTGCATTCTCATGCTCATTGACTTTTAAACAGTGCCTTTGAGATGGATATAACCCCTATATTAATTTCGGTGCATGTTAACTAAATTCAGTTATTCTTGTCACATAGCTGAATTTCAGTTTTCCTTAGGTCTTTCGGGCGCATCCTCCTGACATGTTCAGGCTATGGGTGCCCCCATCTTGACCCCCAACTCCTTGACTTTACCTCAAGAAATTCTTAGACACAAGTGAAATTGCAAGATAATGATTGATGTCCTTTTTACCCTATTTGTGACAGGCTTTCTTTCAGCGATGGTGGCGGAAACAGAGTCCTACACTTAAGGCTAAAGTCAAGGAGTTGGTAAACTCGGGTCAACTTGAGTTCATGTACTTACTTCTGCATCTTGAACCTAAGTTGCCATGCTTTCAGTTATGCTTTAAGGTTCTTGCATGTTAAAAATAATTATTTCAATGATGATTAGCTATCATGATAAGCTTCATGTAATAAAAATTTATATCACTATTAACTGACTACTACGTTCTAGCTTATTTGATTTTGTTAAAAGTTTTACTTTGTGCCTAATTTTGGTGTACCATAACTTTTTCAATGGTAAAGAAATGGAGGCATGTGCATGCATGATGAGGCAACTACGCATTACATTGACCTAATTGATCAGATGGCCCTGGGACATCAGTTTATCAAAAAAGAATTTGGTCAAGTCCCAAGAGTTGGTTGGCAGATTGACCCATTTGGACATTCTGCTGTTCAAGCTTACTTGCTTGGTGCAGAGGTGATTGCTGAGACCCTTTGTTCTATAAACAATTCAGTAGGAGCTGGTGTATTTCTTCCATTAAAAGGATACTAAATGTTTAGTTTTATCTGTTAAAACTTTTTTTATTTAATAAAGAAAATGAACTTAATGCTTAAGCTGTTACCGAGGTGTTCATAAATTCTGAATACTATTTGGGAACTCGAAAAACATCTGAAAGCATTCTTATATCCTTACATTTTTTATCTTGAAACATGAAAGATAAGTGTTATTGTGTGCTGGGATCATTTAGAAGAAGATATGGCTATAATTTCTTCATGGTAGTATATATCAAATTCAGGCACTTGACTGTCCTTAAGAGCAGCTGCTGGCTTAATTTCATGATACAATCCATTGTGGAGGCTAGAAATCAGTTACTATATTTTTCCATGTTATAGAGACAGTAGATAAGTATTTATGCTTTTGAATTGGGATTTTAAGGATTTGGTGCTTGGTTGTGACTTTTGATTTTGCAGCTAGGATTTGATTCCCTGTATTTTGCCCGAATTGATTATCAAGACAGAGCTAAACGTAAAGATGAGAAGACTCTTGAAGTCATATGGCGTGGCTCTAAGTCCCTTGGTTCAACGTCGCAGGTTTGATTTGATTGTTTAAATCTCTTGTGACAATTTAGGTTACCATGTGCACTTGTGAGTGATTTTCCCTTCTACTTTCTACCCAAAATCTCGATTACTGCTCCATTGTAAAAATTGGTTGACATATGGTGCCCGCCTTAAAGTTAGCTGCCCTCATGTTAAACAAAATTTTAAGGCATCCCCATGAAGCCAAATTATTTTTCACATAGTTGAGATGTCTTTTCACTTGAAAACATACTGCTGACAATGATTATGCAGTGAGATGCAAGCTGCAGTATCTCTTATCCAAATGCCCATTTGTTGGCTTCATCTATCATACTGGGTGCCAATTGAGCAAATGAGATAATCGTTATGTGTCCAATACCTATAACAACTGTTGGGAATTTCTTCTCATCATTTTCATTCTCTTTTGCTAGCGGTAGACGGTAGTCAAGTAATCGCTTACCTCATGCTATTTGATTGCAGATATTCACTGGTATATTTCCAAGGCATTATGACCCTCCTGATGGTTTCACATTCGAAATAAATGATGTCTCCCCACCTATTCAGGTAGATCAATCTTCCATCTTTTTCCATTTTAGTTCGTGTTGAGCAATGAATACCTTCTTAACTGAAGTTTTTGATTGAAGGATGATGCTATGATGTTTGACTACAATGTTCAAGAGCGAGTAAATGATTTTGTTGATGCTGCTATTGCACAGGTGAGAGCAAACAAAGATTCAACTCATGGTACTGATTAAATAATTATTTAAAGAAGTAAATATTGGTTTCATCCAATTCTTGCCAAACTTTATTGCTTGTGCTATTGTAGTGCGGCATGATGGAAGTTGAAAGATAAAAATATGTAATAAAAAAGTTACTATTCATAGTTTGGCTGGATTTCATGATACATGTTAATATGTCAGGCAAGTTTTATAGCTAAGATTTCCCTGGAATGATCAGAGAGCTGCAAACAGACATAATGTGAAGTTAAAATTGTTTGCTGGAATATTGAGGATCGACTATGATACAAAGCCTATTGTCTATGAGATGTAAAAATTTCACTTCAATATGGTTTACTTCTAATGAACTCCTGACAATCAATTTACTTCTAAAGTATTGGTTATTATCAGTATATTGAATACCTGGTGAGTTGTTTCATAAAAAGTACATTCTATAGATCTTTTCTTGAGATTAATGCCCAAAGAAACTTTTTCATGTGAAGATAGTTTCATAGAAATAAGATGTTCTTCTCTCTGAAAATTGATGAATGGATTCTGTTTTTATTTTTATTTTTATTTTTATTTCAGGCCAATGTAACAAGGACAAATCATATTATGTGGGCCATGGGAACAGATTTTCGCTATCAATATGCAAATTCATGGTTTAGGCAAATGGACAAGCTTATACACTACGTCAATTTGGTATACTTACTCTGTGGGAATTTATATTATTTTTCATATCCTTGTTTCGTCAAATGTCTTGGCGAGTGTTCCATCCCTACTTTCTGTCTTTTGCTTTCCTTAAGCAAGTGGTTATCCCCTCATATTTCTTGAGCACACGAGGAAACTCAAGGTGCACCTTTGCCTTGTCTGTCAGGGGTATCTTTCAAGCCTTAGAATGACCCTCTTATCGAGGAGTAGCAATGTGAAGATGGCTTTTGAGTTTAAAAAAGTTTTACATGTTTCTGTGTGGATTCCTTTTGTGCTTTAATTGCAAAATTTCACATTCCATCATGCTTCCTTACACATTTTGTGTTCTGCTTCAGGATGGACGTGTCAATGCTTTATATTCAACCCCATCAGTCTACACAGATGCAAAGTATGCAATGGATGAAAATTGGCCTCTTAAAACAGATGATTTCTTCCCGTGGGTATCTTTTAGCTTATTGTTCAAGACATTAGGAACCCTCTAGATGCTGTTTGTGTGGATGCTTATGAAATACAATGTGTTTTCTAGCTATGCAGATCACCCCAATGCATACTGGACAGGCTACTTCACAAGTAGGCCAGCTTTTAAAGGCTATGTCAGAGTGATGAGTAGTTACTACCAGGTTATTTTGCAGACATGCCAATAACAATAATATTAGAATTGATCTGGTTCTACTATCCCCTTTCTCTATCTTAATAATGGCTTTAAACTATAGGCAGCAAAGCAACTGGAGTACTTTAAGGGCAGGGATGACCAAGGCCCTAAAACTGATGACTTAGCTGATGCTTTAGCAATTGCTCAACATCATGATGCTGTCAGTGGTACACAAAGACAACATGTAGCTGCTGACTATGCATTGAGGATACACAAAGGCTATTTAGAGGTATATAAAATTTGAGTTTGGTCCTGACATCCTGTTGCTCCTTTTTCCCCTTTTCTCTTTGCAAGTTTCTGACTGATAAGCCCCAAAATTTATTTGTTCGTCCATTATTCAGGCAGAGAAGTTGGTTTCTTCTTCACTTGCTTTCTTGAGTAATAAAGCTGGAAACCAAGATCTCACTTTTCAACAGGCAGGATTTATTTACTTTCATCATCCCTTTCTTTCTTCGGCCTTTGTGCAATGTATGTTAGGGTGTGTTTATCAACTCACAGCTTACATAATAACGGTCAGGCATCAGACATTATCACCTTATCAGTGTCTATACCAAAAATACCCTTAAACTCAAAATGAGATCTAATATAAAAACTTGCATTAAAGTTTTGCCTTCAAAAAGTTTGAAAAAATAATTGCTTACAATCTAGGGCAGTCCAACCATTTACTTGATGACTCTTGCTCAGTAGTGTTGCTGCATAGATTGTTCTGCGTGATTTTTTTATGCAAACTAGTCTGTTTCCACTACTTAACTCAAAGAAACACGCCTTTCCACATTCTAGGAAGAGCTATAAGATCTTGGCTCTTGGATAAATGATCATTTAGTGATTGGCTTAATCCAAATGGAATCACCTTCCTAGTGCTTTCCTGCTGCTATAATTTCTCTGTCAGCTGCAAGAATGAAGGTAGATGCAGATCTTAAAAACTGGATGAACTCGTAATTGTGCTGAGTTGATTTTGGATATCTTTGCAGTGCCCGCTTCTGAACTTAAGCTATTGTCCTCCATCCGAAATGATCTTCTCAGATAAGAAAAATTTGGTATGGATAGTGTTTTTTCTTCTTAGATAATCATGTGATTCACTCCAAATGTGATGTCTTATGGTTCATTACAAAACATATAAACCTGATGATTACTTTGTTTTCTTTGTGGAGATGGTTATTGTTTACAATCCTCTTGGATGGAAACGTGAAGAAGTGATTCGTATCCCGGTTAGTTTCTCTTTTTTGTCCATCCTGAATTATATTGGATATCTGTTCTTGTTGTAGAGTTATGAATATTGGATATTTTCCATTCAACAACTTTTATCTTAAATGTAACTGTTCAGTAAAAGTTTGACAGGGTTAAGTGTCTGCATACACTATTCTTCTGTTGTACTAAACAGTCTGTACTTTAGTGCCATCACATATAACCATGGACAGGGTTTTGGTGGTCATGGTGTAATATTGGAAGGTGTCAACATTGCTGGGCATAAGATAAGGTGTTATTGCTTGTTCAGCATTTCTAAGGTTTTTTCAATGGGGGTAGAGATATGATGAGCACCACGAGCATAATGTTCACACTTGTGATGCAATTAATTCTGACCTTTCTTACTGTCATTCCTGTTTTACTTTAGCCTCTTCTACCCATTTACAGTTATGCTTCTGAACATTGTATCTATCTTGTAAAAGAGTATGTCGTTTGTTGCTTTGCTTCCACCAAGTTAAGAGTTACCTGCCTTCAAATGGCCTGCTTTCGACTCTAGCTAGCAATTTCTGTTTCATTCATTGGCCTAATGCACCTGGGTAGATGTTGTTGTTGTTGTTGTTGTCACTGGCCTAATGCACCTAATTTATACAAATAAAAGGAGTAGTAAATGCATTGATGGTAAAAGAACCTTTTTGTGCTCACATTAATATCCTTATTTCATGGAAAATTATGGAATATATTCCTTTTTTTAATTGTATGAAAGGGTCATGCCTTCAAAGTTGTGGGATAATCAGTTGCTTCAAGCCTTAACAATTCATTCTGGACTCCTTTGTTTCTGGTAGTGTCTTGTCAATTGTCATCCTATTACCTATGAAAAGTATGAGTGTCTTACTTTTGGTTCTTGCCAGTTTAGTTGTTGCTTTCATTTCCTATAACATATCACATTTATTGTTGTCTTCAAAGATAATGACGAGAAAACAATATATGTTGAATGCTGTTATTTGAAGCTTTCAAATGAACGGTAGAGCATTTCCATAGTGATTTTTTTTTTCCAAATGTTATTTTAAGGATACAAACATTGCCTTTTCTGCTTGTTCCAGTTATAGCTTTTATTGAGCTGATTACTGATCTTGATTCGTCCAGATTTCTGTAGAAAATGCTACTGTTCGCGATTATAATGGAAGTGAAGTTGATTCACAGCTATTACCTGCAGCAGATGTAACAAATGGTTTACGAAATGATTATATCAGAGCTTACCTTGGTGAATTGTCAAATGTCACAGCCAAGTACTTGCTGGCTTTTACAGTATCTATCCCACCATTTGGTTTCAACACATATATTGTGTCAAATTCAAAGCAAGAAGGTTAGCTACCCAGCTTGCTGTAGCTAAATCCTTATTAGAAAAGTAGCAGATGATCCTCAAGTGCAGCTGTAACTCTTTTGTTGGTAACAACAAAATTAGGTACCGGTGCAACCATTTCATCAGCATATACCATTCAAGGAAGTGCAGATGAAAGCATTGAAGTGGGTACAGGAAGTTTGAAGCTTATATTTTCTGCAAATGGAGGAAAACTTGCTCATTATATTAATACCAGAAACTCAGTAAGTTGGTTTATATAGTTTTAGCTTTCTGCTTGAACACCTTTACGGGAGCAGGTTCTGTTTCTTAAAGTTTTCTTTTGAGAAGTATGGTTGGTATCAGTAAAATATCTTCAGTATAGTTTTTAAATACAAGAAGAAAAAAAATATAATGTGTTATGAAGGCTTAATTTTAAGGAGCTTTTATGATGCCTTCTGCCTCTGTAGGTTGCTGCCACTGCTGAGCAGGCATACAGCTATTATTATGGAAATGATGGAACAGATGAAGATCCCCAGGTAGTTATTCAAATGTACATGTCATGTATAATTATCTTTTAAAAATGTGCTAAATAAGTAATCTGCTTTTCTCAATGTCTGGAAAGAACACCATTTAGTATTCTAGAAGATTTTCCTTCTAGTCATCTGTTGATTTTTCATTGCTGAAGGCCTCTGGAGCGTACATTTTCCGTCCAAATGGCACATATTCCCTCAAATCTGAAGCACGGGTATATTTATATTTAATTTTATTATTTTGTGTTCCACTAATTGTCATCCTTACAAAATTTGCTATGTGGAAAATTGTATTCTTCTGGTAACTGATTTTTTTTCCCCACAGAGCCCTGTAACTGTTCTGAAGGGTCCATTGTTGGATGAGGTTCATGAAGAAATAAATTCATGGATATATCAGGTCCTTTCTAGATCTTGTTTCTGATGCATCTGTAAATAGATTCTTAAATTTGTCTTAGATATATCTTGAGGAGGATACTGATGGAATGATACACTTTGTTATGGTACCAGCTTATCTAAGATAATAATAAAATTTATAGATTCTCTAGTTTAACTACATTGACTACATTTTGTCCTTAGTTTCTATCATGGGTACAATCCTAGGCCTTTTGTAAGAAGATAAAAGAGGATGCTGATGGAATGATACATTTTGTAATGATCGTGAGACCAGCTTCTCTAAGGCTCCGATCGGACGACACGTTTCGCAGCTGGAAATAGCTTCTCAGAATTTTCCAAGCTCCCGGGGCCTTGTTCGGCGACAAGCTGGTCGAAGCAGCTGAGGCAGCTGGAACTAGCGTTTCGTAGCTGACTTTCTTCCCCTCCTCCCCCCTAGCTGGTCGAGCTTGTCAAGCTCCATCCCGATATTTCCATCCCGATACCCTCGCCCAACCTCACTAGGCTCAAAATAGAGAGAGGTGTTTGGAAGAGAGACGTCGGTGAAGCTCCGACGGCAGACGACTAGCGGCGACACCAGGTACGCCTCTAATTGATTCCTCAGATGTGATTGATTCCTCAGATCCGTCTTTCTAACCCTAGATACCCTAACACCTCTTTCCAAATCCCTCTTTCTATAACCCTGAATTTCGATTCTCAAACCCTAAAGATCAAACTTGTATTCAATCAGCTGATTTTCTGTACTTGAATCTTTGTTCAGACTAGCAAAATTCGATTTTGGCACTTCACATTTCCACCAATAGGTCTTGCTGTCAAAATTGATCTCTGTAGAGTACTAATGGAAACCCACTAATCGGTCTTACTGTCAAAATCCAGCTCCAATTCCGAACAGTATTTAGGTTATTCAGCTAGTATTTCCAGTTCCAGCTCCTCCACCAAATCCAGCTCCAGCTACGTAATCCAGCTCGGGTTCCAGCTCCAGCTAGTGCGTCTGATCGGAGCCTAAGACAATAAATTTTATAGATTCTCTAGTATAACTACATTTTGTCCTTAGTTCTATGATGGTTATAATCCTAAATTGTTTGTAGGAAGATAAAAGAGAGTAAATGAAAGTTCAAAAAAGGCAAATAAACAGTTATAAGTCCTAATCAAATCCATCAAAATGATAAACAATTATTTTTAACTACTATCCAACTTATTTTACATCATTAACACTACCAACTAAATTGTACTTTTAAAACCCTAGACCAAAACACTAATGCCCTAACCCTGCTTCCTGAGCCGGGTTCACCATAGACCTAATAATTCATTTGATATACAAATTATAACTAGATAAGACTTTCTTAAACCAAATATGATCACAACAGAAGCGAAATTAAAATGCTTCATTTAAGGTCCAGTGAACGTGCTTTATCGAATTTGTTTAGTTACTTATCAGTTAGTGTTGCAGGAGAACAAGTCAAGTGATGCTTAATGGGAGGAAACTTATGATGGACCATTCTTAGGCAGAAATAGTTTAGGCATGCAACTGAGGGAACTAAGCTTTTGTGTCCGAAAAGGTAGAAATATGTTAGGTATTGTAGGAAATATCTTAGTCTAGATCTTCCAGTATTTAGATGTATTTGCATTTACGTGTTTTTAAGTTTTATAACTGAAAAGACTATTATCAGATTTGGTGAAAGAAAGAACTGTATAGATATCTGCTCATATAGAGGGTCCCCTCTTGTTGAGCCATCAATCCCCTATCACAACAGTTAAATACAACTTACAACGGGATGAGAGTTTATCATGCCTTGATTTGATCTTATATGTGGGAAGTTATCATATATTTTGTGACATCATGTGCTTCATGATAAATTAGGTGTATTCTAATGAAGTAGAGACTTAGAGCATCTAAATTCATGATGATAAATGATAGGATTCCAAATTAGTCATTTCATTTAATTTCATGTTATTTCAGTCAGGTCATTAATTGATTATTGCTTTGTCGTTTAATATGTTAGTGTCTGCTAGGAGAGTTAGTTTTAGAGTCAAAGTTTGTTTTCTACAAGTCAGTTAGTAGGATAGTGTTTAGGAGCACTACTTAGTTTATGGGATAGTGGTTAGTTTTACGTTAATTCTTCTCTATTTAAGTTGAGTCCAGATCAGTTTGTAGAGGCAGATTTGAATTATTAATAGAAAAGAGTCGTCAAGTGGTTTCTTGGCAAAATTCCTCTTTGGTGAGATTCTTACCTAGAGTGGTTTTCTCAAACTAGAATCTTATTTGAGTGGTATTTATCAATAAATTGGTAAATTGACTGCAGATTACCAGGGTGTACAAGCAAAAGGAACATGTTGAAGTCGAGTTCACAGTGAGTTACCTTGTTCTTCATCTTGAATTTATATAACTAACATTTGTCATAACATGGCTGCTTATAAAGTTATAATATGGTATTGGATGTAGATTGGGCCTATACCTGCAGATGATGGAATTGGGAAAGAAATTGTTACTGAGATTTCAGCAACTCTGAAGACAAATAAGACGTTCTATACAGATTCTAATGGGCGCGACTTCATTAAAAGGGTAAGTTACTGGATTATGTTTTACCATGTTTACCTGGATGCATTGCTCATGATAATTTAAAAAGAGTTAAGTAAATCTGGTTTGTTGCTTCCCACTTAATTCTCTTTACTTTTGATCATATCTTTGGATTGCTATCTTTATTTTGTTGCATCTTTTCCTTTTCAATGTCAACATGCAATCTTATAGACAGAATTTGAATTAGTAACATTCGTATTGATCAAAGCCTAAAACAGTTCAATTAATTTGCAGGTTCGAGATTACAGAGAGGACTGGGGGCTAGAAGTCAACCAACCAATAGCAGGAAACTATTATCCTGTGAGTGTATCATGACATCTTAGTGCCATATCTTTTCCATGTGAAATTATAATTTTTAACTATTTTTTGCACATTTGGTTTACCAATGAAAAGGATAAGTAATGGCCTCTTCCTTTTCCATGATGTGTATCACAATAGCTTTCAGTTGGAATGACTTGCGTACCTTAGAGAATAAATCATGGACAGTCATACTTCAGATATTGATCAATAGAAAGAGATCTGATACACATCTTGTCGCAGTGTCACTTAAATTTCTGCAATTTTTTTTGTTGGCATTTTCTTACTGAAGCTATGGATATAAGTGATACACGCGATGTAAAAGTTGTGTTTGCTTCACTTAAAACAGGAGATTATATCATTTAACCTCTGTGACAAAACAGGGGACATACTCGTGCTTAACTTACTTTCATGAGTTGCTATGATGAGCGGCATGTCAATGTTTTGCTACCTTCTCCAGCTAGAAATCAGCTCTATGGTCATTTATGCAGCTTATCTTGTGTAGCCTTTATATCTTTCAATCCTTTGGTAGCAAATAAAATGTTTTATTAGGTGAATTTGCTGCTATTTTCAATGCCTGTCAGATTTATTAAAAACCCGACCAATTTAGTACTGGTTTTGTGCTATCTAATTAGGAGTTTGACTTTGTAGATAAACCTCGGTATGTATGTGAAAGATGACAGCTTGGAAATGTCAGTGCTGGTTGATCGCTCAGTTGGCGGATCTAGCACAGTAGATGGTCAGATAGAGCTAATGCTTCATAGGTTTCTCCTTACCATCCATACCATTCTAAATATTGCTTATTCTAAAGAAGTAACTATGATCAGCAGCTCATTTGAATTTCTACACAATCTTCTTCTATGCTAGGAGGATGCTTCATGATGATTTTAGAGGTGTTGGTGAAGTACTCAATGAAACAGTGTGTGTTCTTGACGAGTGTCAAGGATTAATGGTGGGTAAACTGGTCATTTGTATATTCTGGCTGTTAACCGACAAACTACAGTTCATTTGTTATGAAGCTATGCTTTTGATGTTGCAGATTAAGGGAAAATATTTTCTTAGAATCGACCCTGTAGGAGAGGGTGCTAGATGGCGTCGCACAGTTGGACAGGAAATCTACTCTGCACTGCTCTTGGCCTTCGCAGAGCAGGTGAAAAACATGAAAGAAATTTTTTTCAATTTTTGTCAACGTGCTGTCATACTAGATATGACTTGTGATTTTTATGTTTTTACTGTCAGGATGGGGATAATTGGATGAGCTCTCATAAGCCTACGTTTTCAGGCATTGATCCTTCCTACAGTTTGCCTGATAATGTTGCTGTAATTACTCTACAGGTAACTGTAAATTCATATAGATTTATTGATGACTGCTGACGGCTTCTACTTGGGCCTGTAATCAACTGGTGTTCCTTTTTCTTTTATTCAGGAACTTCAAAGTGGAAAAGTATTGCTTCGATTAGCACATTTATATGAGGTCCATCCTTATCTTTGGTTTGTTTGTTAAGATTCTAAACTATATTTCTAGCACAGATAGAGTCTTGAGTCAAATGCTGAAATTTGGTAAATTCAGGCTAGGTATTATAGCTGTAAGCATCAAGGATTAGTGATAAGAATTTCCCCTGAACTTTTGAGAATAACTTGGCCAACCCACTTCCCTTACTCTCATGATTTAAACTTTTCCCTTTCTGGATAAAATTATGAAATTGAATTAACCAACCGATCGTGGGTAGCTACATAATTTCCATCATATTTCTGCTCTTAGAGCATCTCCAATGGTGAGACACCCATAGAGTCTCTCATCAATAATATATTTTTATTTTTATTATTTTTTTTTCTTAGAGACCTTTTGAGTCTCAAGACTTCCCAATGGTAGAGACTCCTTGGGTCTCTCATGTTTTTTTTTAAATTTTAATATTTTGTACCAAATTACACCAATAACCAATTAAAATTTGCCACATATCCAACTTAATGCATGAGAAACCGTCCCTCCTCGTCCCTCATACGAGAGACGTCCCTGCCCCCAAATTGCATTTCTTTCTTAATTTCCCTTTTTTTTTTATGGTGTTGGAGCTGCTCTTGCTTTTCTTGCCTCAAATCATGACATGAGTTTTATCCTATTGACCGATGTACGGAAACTGCAAAGATTGGAGAAGACAAGGACTTATCTGTGATGGCTACCGTCGAACTGAGAAAGCTATTCCCTAATAAGAAGGTAATTAAAGGGAGAGGTTTCACAATAGACTATTGACAAATTCTCATTGCCACGTACCTCAGTTTTCTGACTTGTGACTACATTGTGGGCGCTTCATTTCGATCAGATCATCAAAGTGACGGAGACGAATCTATCTGCTAATCAAGAGAGAGCGGAGATGGAGAAGAGGAGGCTGTCCTGGAAAGTAGAAGGCTCTTCTAATCAAGAACCTCATGAAATACAAAGAGGTGGGCCCGTCGATCCTCAGAAGCTGCTGGTGGAGCTTGCTCCAATGGAAATCCGGACCTTCCTTGTGGATATTGAATACATCGTAATGCCTCTATAGATGTCAATATCTACCTCCGGTTTGTATAGATGAATAATTGAGTTCCCAGTTTGTATTTAAGATACTAAGATGTGAATTTGGTCAGCTCGAGCAGCTCCAAATGATATATACAGTTCCATCAAAAAAAAATATGTTATAGAGTCGACAATGTTATCGAAACAATAGGTGGAATTTACATGCATTCTTCTAGCCTGTACAAACATGAACATTCGCAAATCGCAATATGCAAATCAGCATTCGCGCCTGTAATGGTATATTGAGAATTTTAATGTCAAAATGTGACAAACTTGTAAATTTGACCCAAGGGGCCTGCACATCCAACCCATTCTATTTACTTGATTTAACCGACTTTAGAATTCTAGGGTTGGGCTAGAACCGTCAAAAACTGACCTGATTTAAACCGTCCGAAAATTTAGGATCAAGACCCGAAAATTTGAATCCAAAATAAACTGAACACGATAGATTCGAAACCCGTTGGGTTGACCAATTTAATACATTATATTTATTAAATGTATAAAATTTATTTTGAAACTTATAATATATCTTATTATTGAAATACATAAAAATAATATATTATAATTAAGTGGTATCAAAAGGAATTTCCCTTAATAGTATCAAAATATAATTTTTAATATATAAACATGAGGGAAAAATCCAAAACATATATAAACAATATTCTTAATCATTGTGATATATCAGTATATGAGTAGGCTCAGTGGCGTAGCTAGGAATTTATGCCAGTGGGGGCTAAATTCCTTTGGTAATTTTTTTGGCAACAGAAATATTGCTGGCGAAGCCAGAATTTTTTTTTGTATTTTTTAATAAAATATAGAAAAAGAATTGTATTTTTCGTATATAAAAAAATTATATAGAAAATTTTGTATTTTTACGTAAAATTTTGTATTTTTATGTATAAAAAACCATTTCAATATATTTTATATATATAAAAAAAATTAATCTGCTTTTTTCTGACCAAATAAATTAGTTTTTATCAAATAACCTAATTTTTTTACTATATTTTTAAAAAAAAAAATTTCAGGAAATATTTCAAGAAAAAAAATAATTTTCTGCAATTGTCATATGACACAATTTTTTAATTGGTTAGTGTAAAAAATATTTCAAGAAAAAAATAATTTCCCAAGAAAAACCTGAGTAGGCTATCAAAGTCGAATATATTTCAAGGAAAAAATAATTTTCTTCAAATCGGTTTAAAAAATAAATTAAATTCCAAATAAAACTTCCATAGTTCCACGCTGACAAAATCTCTAAAGTGGATGCAAAAAACGTGGAATATCTTGAAATCGGTTGAATTGTCATCATTAATACTATCTTCAAAAAATATCACTAATTATCTTCAATTCGGCTTTAAAAAAAGAAGAAAAGAGAATACATATTCACACACCACTAAAATCTAATTGAAAGCAAAGACCACATGCTACATGATAAACAAAGTCTAATGAAAAATAGGCGAATAAAAAACTTACCACAAGCAAACATGTTGAGCAGGGAACACAAATTCGAAGATGCCAGCCGAGAAATTACGAAAATTTGATAGAACACTAACATATGCACTTTTTTCGCCTCGTTAGGAAGCCGATGTAGATACTTGAAAATTATCGAAAGAAATTGAACTTCGCTTGAATTAGATGCAAATCATACAAGGATAAAAAACAGTATAAAACACGAATCGGATCTTGCCATTTGACGTACTGAATCCAAAAAATTTAAGAAAATTACACTGGAGAAGTAGAAGAAAGGGAGAGTATCGTGACTGATCTAATTCATAGACTTGGAAATGCGATCAGGCAAATGACAACGAAGAACCACTCCTAATAATCAGTATATTGTTTGTCTTGTGTGTGTTAGAAGGAAACTACGATGGACTATGAGAGAGAGAAATAAGGAAAGGGAAAGGGGTAGATAAATGGAGAATTTGGTTGGAGTTCATGATTAGCATAATAAAACGACACATATCAAACATAATTTATAAGGAAAATTGACTCTAAATAATATCAACTATCGCCTTTAGACCAAAAATAATACAAATTTTAAAAATTATAAAAAGATAGCCAAACTATCATCATATATATCAAAAATGATACGAGGTCAATTTCCGGTGAAAAATATGTGATGTGGCTGCCGGAAAAATGACATGTCATTTTTTTAAAAATCTTGTCGTTTATCTTTTCAAAAAGGAATTACACATCACCAATTATATTACACATCATAATTTGTAATCTAAAGGAAAATAAAAGGACAACTGAAATCAATTTAGTGAAATACTGAAATCGTAATCTGAAGCGATCGAGAAGAAAAGTGAAGAACTTCTACCTTTTGAATAGAGAAGAACTTCAAATCCACGAAGAAGAAAAATCAAAGAGAATGATCGAGAAGGGAAGAAGAGGACATAAGGAGTAATCCGCGAGCACGACAATGAAAGCACGACATCTACGAGCGTTAGAAGAGAAGGAAACATCCGCTCGTGAATTTGAAGAGACAACAATAGACGAAGAGAAGGGATCATATGCGAGTCATTAGTGTGCTCATCTGCAAGAGAGATGAATCATCTAAAACTGAAGTCGAAGAGAAGAGAAATCAAAGTATTCAGAACTTCTATTTACCAGATTTTTCAAAAGCTTGGTTGAACATAGAGTAATTATTTGATTTTAGGGTTTTCTGGTATGGTAAATTGAAGGGTTTTGAATTAGGGTTGCTGATTTTTTTTTAGATATTTTACTGTCATCAAATTGTTATGATTGATTTATTGCCATCATATGTGATGAGTTTCTACTGAGAAAGATGTTGAATGCTCTTTTGATATTTTTTAATACTTGATCGATGTTGGTGACTACTATATAGCTTATTACTTGCTGCAACTTGAGAGCTTAAACTTTGTTTATTGACTGTCATATTTTTCAACCCCATATTGTTGCTTATTGGTTGCAGCTTGCAACAGTCAGTTGCTTAATTCACCATGTTCTGATTTTGTAATGTCTAATGATGCAACAGTTTCATCTTGAAACTCATAAGCATTGCCAATAAAACATCAGTTTTATTTCTAGTGTAACAATTTCAACGTGATAATGTCTAATGGGAAGTGATCAGCACCAAAAAACATGGCTAACTTGAGTGGATGTCATCAGCACCAAAAACATCTCATATTTCTTATGTGAAAGGGTACATGGAATGTGTGCCCCTGGTTATGCTACATTTAGTGGTTTGGCTGATGATGTCTCAGTCTCCAATGCTCAGATGCACTTGTACTGTTTCAGGAACTCTTAGCTGAAGATTTGAAGTCAGACGAGATAACATTCATTAATTAGAAATGAGCAGTGGCTCAGATCTCCTTTTTTTTTACTATGTGTGTGGTATATGAAGTGTAAACCAAGAATGACATAATTTGAGGGGAATTAATTTCAACGTTAACCAAAATCTTCTATTGTCCTGAATTTGCTACGTGTGTGAAAGTATAGACTAAGAATATTCATTGATACATCTCATTTTTAACTAATTAATATAGCATGTCTAATTAATTTTGATTACAATGATGTCTAATTAATTTTGAATACATCTCATTGTAAAGCAACATTTGCTGTCATGAATTTACTAATTAATCTTGAATACAACACTACCAAAATATATCAGTGTATTCAACAATATATTAATCCATGTAGACCATAATGAATTTGAAGTCATCACTACCAAAATGAATTTAAATCCAGAGAATACATCTCATTAGTTTTGAGTGGATGTTATTAAACTATTTAAAATATCAAGATTCCTACACTAATCTCCCGTGGATGAGTGGATGACATTAAAAGGAGTTGATTGCTGCACTTCTTGAGATGCTTGGTAATTTGAAGGATGTCCATGTGCCTAAAATCATAGCAATATATTAATACCATGTAGACCATAAAGCTCAACATCGATTTTGAGTACTTTAATGAATGCTAAAAATTGAATAAAAAATACCTCTACATGTCCTTGATTATATGCCACTGCTTGTCCAGATGTACTAGATCTATATAAAAACGATCCTCTTTGTTGATATATAATTCCAACCCTTGTATTAGCTAAATCCACCTCTCTCCCCCTCCCTCTCCCCTTCCCCTTTCCCCTCCCCCTCAGGTTGCGAACGGCTACTTTTTTTAAACGAATTCCAAAACCGTGACCGCGGCCTGAGACCCGCGGTCGCGGTTTTTCAACAAAAGCTTCGGTTTTGGGAAAAAAACAAAACCGCGACCGCGGGTCTCAAGCCGCGGTCGCGTTTTTGGTTAAAATGCCAAACGGCTAGTTTTTAACGGCCAGTTTTCAATGGCTAGTTCATAATTCCAACGGCTAGTTGATAAATTTACCCTATAAATACCCACTAAATGATCTCATTCCCACCCACATTACCAATCTCTCTCAATCTCTCAAGTTTACAAAGCTCTATCAATTCTCAATCTTTACTAGTTTTTACAATTGATTTCATAATTGTTCTTTCAAAAAATTAGCACAATTGTCTCTTACATCTTATTGCTTTGTAATTTTAAGGATCAATATCTTCTTAATTACATATTTCTTTACCACACCTTGCTCTTTGCTTACTTGTTTAGTTACATTTTAAGAAAATGGAAGATTTCTTAACATTGATCAAATTTTTTGCTCACAAGAGAGTGGTGTAAATGTAGAATTTGTACCCCCTATTAACTTGTCGAACTTCTCGGATCCCAATGTGGTACAACCGGGATCGTCCACTCCCGATGAAAATGAGGGAGTGGATGTGTTAGAAAAGCTGGAGGCTTTGATTTTGATGGTTCCAAATGTCTACCACGTGAACGACCTCGAGTCTTTGAACAGAGTCGCCAACGTCAGTTAGGTCATCGACGTGTGTTGAAGGCAAATCTTAGAGATCTTGAAGACGCATGAGATGTTGGTAGTTTGGATAGTATAATCTTGTTTTAAGAAAGATCTCATTCAGATTATATTGTTAGCCAATTATTGTCTTTGCCCTAAGTCTTTTTATATTGTAATCCTTTTATATGCTTAGGATGATTTTGTAAAGATAATAGAAATAATATCTTGCCATAACCGAATTGGAAGATATTACTCTCTCATCTGACCTAGTTTGTGTGTATTTAATCTAAGGTTTTAGGTTAGATAGAGCACGAACTCATACTCCAATGTGTGCTAAGAAAGAAACGAGAGTTCGAGAGAAAGACGTAGGCTTTTGTTAGATTGAGTGCGGGTTGTAGTTACTCGGTTCACAACGAGTTCTAGAGTGCTTGGGAAGTAGGTCTAGATCCAGGGTGTTCTTGTAAACAATCCAAAAGATCAATAAAGCAAGCTACAGCTTTTAATCCTTCCAAGCGAGAACTTGGAAGGGAGTGGTTTTCACACTTGGTTGATAGAGTTCATCAATCAAGTGTTTCCACTATAAAAACATCGTGTTCAAGTAAGTCTTTCTTGTAGTTTATTTCCGCTGCATTTACTTAAGAGGTTGACGACTTAGTTGAGGTCGACAACCTAGACGTACTAACGATCCTACAATTGGTATCGGAGATTTGGCTCTAGATTTGTTTTAGTACTTCTAATTTATAGGAAAGATGACTTCGACAAACACAGCAATCAGTGATTCGTTTTGGAAGCCACTAGTGCTCAAAGCTGGTGAGTATGATTGGTGGGTCGAGCAAATAGAGACCCATATTTGTTCACTCGTTGGACAACTCTGGAAGGTCATCGAGATGGGTCCCGAAACTTTTCTCACTACTGATGGAAAGGAAGAGAAAAAGAAGGAGGACTATGGCGATGCTGAGTACAAGAAGCTAGAGAAGAACGCTCGTGCTAAGAAGGTTCTTCACCATGCTCTAACCCCTGGAGACTTGAAGAAGGTTGTCCAGTACAAGACAACTAAGAAAATTTGGGATGCTCTCAAAAGGCTCCACCAAGGAAATGATGATGTGAAGAAGGATCGCATCATTGCTCTGGAAAGGGAGTATGAAGGAATGAGTCAAGAAAAGAATGACCCCCTGGGTGATTATCACTCAAAATTTCAAGCTGTGGTTAGCCAACTTGAGTCTCTTGATGAAAAGCTTCCTCAATGGAAGCAGGTTAGCAAGTTGATCCAAGGGCTCAATGCAAAATGGAATGAAGCTACTGTTGTGTTGCTAACCAACAGTGACACTAAGACACTCACCTTCGAAGATGTCATAGGAAAGTTAACTATGTATGGAGGAATAAAGCAAAGACGAGATGATCGCCTCTAAACTGACAAGGTTAAGAACATTGCCTTGAAAGTTGAAAGGGCCTTCGATCTTGGACAAGGTGATGATGATCAAGTTGACGGTGACGAGGAAGTCGCGTTTATTTCAAGAGCCATGAAAAGGCTTTGGAATCCCAATGGAAAAACTCCATCTAAAAGAACAGAATCCGTCAGAGACATGAAGGAAGTGATTTGTTATCACTGTTCGAGAAAGGACACTTTGCAAGAAACTGTGTCAAGAGAAAGTCAGAGGGAGACAAAAGCGCTTTGTTAGCTACTTGGGATGATTCCAATGCTGAAGATGAGGCAAGTCAACCAGGATAAGTGTGTCTCATGGCTATAGATGCTCCAAAAGAGGTATATGATTCTGAACTTTCATCTATTTTATCCAATAAAACAAAAGAACAGTTGCATGCTATCATTGAGAAGTTGGGAATCCAGGTTACCAACCTCAGTGAAAAACTTGAGGAAAAGGAAGATAATATCTCTAATTTAATGAATGATAATCATGGTTGGTCACTCAAACTTGCTAAGTTAGAGAAGAAGTCTTCTGATTCTGAATCTCTTGCATGTAGAGGTGTCAAACGGGTCGGTCAGGTCGGGTTCGGGTTCGGTTATTTTGGGTTCGGGTTGAGTCGGGTTCAGGTCGTAACGGGTCACAAGTCAAATCGGGTCGGGTCATTGCGGGCTGTCGGGCGGGTCGGGTCGACCTAACAGGTCAAGAAAATTGATTTTCTTACAATTATTAAAATATTTTTTATTTAAAAATGATATTTAATAATAAATCTATTATTTTTATATTTTTTAATAATAAAATATATTATTATTTTCAAAATAAATTATATATTCTTAAAATATAACAAATTAGGTCAACCCAACGGTTTTTTCGGGTTTGAACCCAACGGGTTTCGGGTCTATCGGGTTCGGTTTATTTTTGGTTTTGGGTTCAAATTTTCGGGTCTTGACCCTAAATTTTTCGGGTCGGTTTTTCGGGTCGGGTCAGCTTTTGACAGCTCTACTTGCATGCAAAACTTGTGATAAACTGAAAATTGAAGTGGATGACTTAGAAAAGAAAGTAACAAACCTTAAAGGAGAAAATCTCATGTTAAAACTTGGTAATGCTAAGTTACTCAATGACCTTGAAAATGAGAAGGCAAGTAATGAGTCCAAAAAGAAAAAATGGATAGAAGAGTTTGTTGCTAAGAAAACTGCTGAAGAATTTGCTAAAACTTTCGTAACTTCAAGACCTGGACTTGGATATTCCTATGTGCCTAAGGATTTGAAAACCTTGTGTCCACCCGAACCTAAAGGTAACACACCTGTATGTAACAACAAGGGAAGTTGTTCTACTTTAGAGGTGGGGAACCCAGGCAAAGGTAAACGACCTTGGTATTCAGGCCAGAAGGCACATATAATCTGGATGAAACAAGTTGAGAACTTGAAACCATCAAAAATTGATTTTCATGCTCGCATTAATAACAAACCAGTCTATCCTGGGTATAGCAAGTTTGTCGGTCTTAAATCTCATAAAACTTGTTGGTATTGTGGAAAAGAAGGTCATCTCCAACATGAGTGCAGGAAAAAGAAAAGAGATAGCAAATCTTATGGACTTTGGGAAGCTCATGAACGTGAGCCAACCATAGATCCTGAGAGAGTCTATAATGAAAGATGTTCTGAAAATCATCACGTTGCCCAACCCAAAAGAGTTGTTAAACAACTCTGGGTTCGTAAAAACTGACTTTTACCTTGCAAAATGAAGTGAGAGAAAGCGGTCCCTCGTTCTTCGATAGTGCTTATTCAACTCATATGACGGGAAGTTTTGAGTCATTCATCTCACTTCATCAACAAGAAGGTAGCAACATCACCTTCGGTAACAACAGTAAGGGACAAGTCATGGGTATTGGAAAGGTAAGAATTTCTAAGAACTTCTGTGTTAACAATGTGAGTTATGTTAAGGGTTTTAGATATAATCTGTTAAGTGTTTCCCAACTTTGTGCTAACAACCTCTATCAAGTTGTCTTTGACTCTCTTGGATGTCAAGTAATTGATTTTAGCTCAGGTAAGACTCTTTTGAAGGGAACCTGTGAGAACAATCTTTATAAAGTTGTTCCCTGGCTCTTGCCTGAAGAAAAGTTGTGTTTTCAAGTGATCGAAGACGTTGCCAACCTCTGGCACAACAGGTTTGGTCATGCGAGTCTACAACTTATCAACAAACTTCACAATCAGGAATTGGTACGTGGGTTACCTAAGATTGATCCAAACAAGTATGAAATATGTGAGGCTTGTGTGAAAGGGAAACAGGTTAGATCTTAATTTCACTCGAAGAAAGAGGTAAGTACATCTAAACCTTTAGAATTAATTCATATGGATCTTTGCGGACCTATGCGTGTGAAAAGTCGAGGAGGTAATAGATATGTCTATGTTATTGTTGATGACTTTTCACGGTATACTTGGGTATTTTTATTGTCCTTTAAAGACCAGGTATTCGAAGAATTCAGTGCGTGGAGGAAGTTAACAGAAAAGGTGCTTGAAGTACCTTTGGTCTCAATTCGATCTGATCATGACAAAGAATTTGAAAATGCTCAGTTCCTGGACTTTTTCAAAGAAAATGGGGTAGGTCAGAATTTTTCAACCCCAAGGACTCCTCAACAGAACGGTGTTGTTGAGAGAAAGAATCGAACTTTGGAGGACATGTCGAGAACCATGCTGCTTTTGAGTGGTCTTCCAAGGAATTTCTGGGGTGAAGCTATCAATGCTGCTTATTATGTGCTTAATAGAGCTATGGTACGTCCTCTTCTGGGTAAGACACCTTATGAGCTATTAAGAGGAAGAAAACCGAACATCGCCCACCTAAGGACGTTTGGTTATAGATGTTTTGTGCACAACAACGGCAAGGATAATCTGGGCAAGATGGACGCTAGAAGTGATGAAGGAACTTTTGTAGGCTATTCTCAACATAGCAAAGCCAATAAAGTCTTCAATAAGCGAACAAGGAAAGTAGAAGAAGGTGTTCATGTTGTATTCGATGAGAAAAAAATGGGAGGAAACTCTATTGAAGAAAAAGATGAATGGGGATATAGGTTTTCATCTTTGTGATGAGTCTGAAGATCAAGGTGTTGAGATTGTCCGAAGTCCTGTAGTTGACAACCCAGAACATGTGAACGACGCAGAAAATTCTGATATGCCTGCTTTGGAAGGGGCAGAAGAAAGTGAAGATTCTGATGATGTTGTGTCTGATCCAAGTGAAGAAGCCGCAGAGATAGATAATTCTAACAGTGAGCAGGGTCATAATCGCGAGGTGGTTGACCTCACTCAACTTCAGTTAAACTATCAGCAAAAAAATGCTCACCCAGTAACCAACATCATCTCCGATTACTCAAAAGGTGTTCAAACACGTTCTTCACTTCAGAATTTCTGTGCCTTCAACGCATTTCTCTCTATCATGGAACCCAAGAACATGGATCAAGCCTTAAAAGATCCTGATTGGGTGTGTGCTATATATATGCAAGAAGAACTTCATCAATTTGAGAGAAATAAGGTTTGGCACCTAGTTCCACGACCCAAAGACAAGATTGTTATTGGAACACGTTGGGTATACAGAAATAAGCTTGATGATTCTGGAAACGTTGTGAGAAACAAAGCAAGACTTGTGGTTAAGGGGTATAATCAACAAGAAGGGATTGACTATGATGAGACATTCGCTCCTGTAGCACGTCTAGAGGCAATTCGTCTCTTGATTGCTTATTCAGCTCATCATGGATTCAAGCTTCAACAAATGGATGTTAAGACTACCTTTCTGAATGGCTTTCTTAAAGAAGAAGTTTTCGTAGAACAAACCCCAGGCTTTGAAGACGTCACCCACCCGGATCATGTATTCAAACTCGACAAATCACTTTATGGGTTGAAGCAAGCGCCGCGAGCTTGGTAGGACAGGCTCTCTCAATTCTTGCTACAACACGGATATGTTCGAGGACAGGTGGATAAGACACTTTTTCTTCTTAAAGAGGGAAAGCACACTCTGGTTGTGCAAGTTTATGTTGACGACATCATCTTTGGTTCTACAAATGATAAACTTGTGAAGAAGTTCGCTAACCTCATGGCCAGTGAATTTGAAATGAGTATGGTTGGTGAACTCAAGTTCTTTCTAGGACTTCAAGTTGTTCAAGGAAGTGAGGGTACAAGAGTACATCAGCAAAAGTACCTCAGGGAGTGTGTCAAGAAGTTTGGCTTGGATAATTCAAAATCCTTTGATACACCTATCTCTCCCACCACTTCTTTAGGAAAAGATGAAAATGAGAAGAAAGTTGACCAGACTTTGTATCGAGGTATTATAGGTTCTCTACTATACCTCACGGCAAGCAGACCAGACATCATGTTTAGCGTTTGCTTATGTGCTAGATTTCAGTCTGATCAAAGAGAATCTCATCTCAAGGCTGTTAAGAGAATTCTAAGATATCTCAAAGGTTCTGATGATTTGTGCTTGTGGTACCCATCCTCTTGTGACTTTGGTCTAGTCGGGTACACGGACACTGATTTTGCCGGGAACAAAGTTGATCGTAAGAGTACTTCAGGGATGGCTCAATTTCTTGGACCATGTCTTGTGTCATGGGGGTCCAATAAGCAGAATTCAGTTCCTCTCTCTACTGCTGAAGCTGAGTAAATAGCCGTTGCCGCGTGTTGCACCCAACTTCTATGGCTCAAGCAACAACTCCATGACTTCGGTTTAAAGTATGATGGCATACCTGATACGTGATTGCCTCGGATTGCTCCTTAGAAACCTCGTATATGACCACACAGGATCCCGATCTTGCCTAGTAACCTTGATTCAATCCTACAAAAGCTTTCAAATTCAGTACCTTGTAGCGCAAGGAACAATGAACTCGATTTGAATGAATGATGAGGCCGAATTGATAGGTTGAAGAAATCAACTTGATAGTTCAATTGGATTGGCTCTAACACTAAATCCAATTGATTAACTAGTTTGATATTTAACAATCACAACTAGAACAATCTAATTGAGTAAATCAACAAACCAATTTTAAACAAACACAAATCAGAAATTGAGAGAGAGAAGAAGTTCGAATGAAGATGATGATCGATCCAATGCAAGCATACACACGTGTTTGTTGAGCCCAAGGACGAGATAAACCTTTCTTAGGGTTTATCTCATCTCAAGCTGATTTTTATTAATGAAAAACAAGAGTTTAAATAGTAGAATACAAAGCTATTACTTGGAGAGCAAGGAAGGGAGTGCAGCCGGCCCTAGGGGGATAGATTTGCCCTTCTTGCTTCCCAAGATATAATAAAATATCTATAACTAACTCTATCTAGATTCCCCTTAAATAAAATAAATCATGGCTGATTTATTTATTTAAGAAAAATATCCTAACAAATATAAAATATCCAAAACAAACTAAAAATATCTCTAACAACTAGGAGAGAGAATATCAACCAACTAACATAAGCCTATTGATTGATTTCCCTACATTATTTAATTAAAAACACGCCTATCATAATTAAATAAAAATACTGATATTTTCTCTACTTAGAATGGTCAAGTCAAAGGGTTAACTTTGACCCATGTACCAATTTATCTCACCCGGTCACTTACTAAATTCAGCCTTAAAGTAAGACAAATTAATACATGTTTCTAAATAAAGAAAAAGTGAATTTTCGGCCCTTATACAATTAATCCATAGAATCCGGGCTCAATTGATGCCGAATGCACGAGACCCATTTCTGCTTGGTTGGCTCTTCAAGGTTTGCTGTCAATCGAACCAAGATTGTTGTTGTGCCTTGAGCAATCTTCTTAGCTCGACTTCTTGTGATTGGTCCGTCAGAAGGCACTCGAATCAACTCATCGACGTCGGTTGGAGACATGGCAGGCTTCACTGCATCAATACCCATTCTATGTGACAACACAAGCGCCATTAACATATCAAAGAATCATGTACAACACTCACGAACCAAGCATATTCAGATTCGTCATCACTTATTGTGTTGAGAAAGGGTTAGTGACCATGGATTTCTGCCGGACAAGTGAAAAACGTGCTGACATATTCACTAAAGCTCTCAATCGTGAACCCTTCGTACATTTCCGCATAAAGCTAGGTATGATTTCCCTAAACTAATCTATTTCCCATTTATTTTCCCTCAATGATTGGCTAGATTAGATGATCTATTTATGATTCAAAAGTTTTATGATCTTGAGGTGTTAAATTTGAATGTTTCCTTGTTACATACTCATGAACCATGCACATCATATGTCTTCATTCTTTTCTTCTTGAGTTATGTATTAAGTGCGTATTGAAACCATTCTTTGAGCCCAAAAGAGTCTAAACCTGATGTTCTTATCCCTCAATACAAGCACAAATGACGGTTGACTTTACAACCTACCTAAGCCTATCATGTTAGGGAGTCTCTCTGAGCCTATTTTTATATATTTTGATATAAATGGAGATTTATCTACTTGATTGACAAATCCACATAAATTATTTCCCCTGGTTCTCTTTGGCACCCCCGTGCAAAACCCCAAAGAACCAGGCGTATTCTCTTTTCAAAGGATGTTGGCAACTTGAGTGAGGTTAGTGACTGTGCATTATATGAGGAATGTCAGTTTTCCGGAAAATTTGTTGGTTAAGTGGTTAATCCATAACAGGTTGAGAACGTTAGTTTCAGAGTAAGACAAGAATCACCTTTCTCCAACGGTATCTTTTCAAATATTTGGAAATCTTTTGCCAAAGGAAATTGCCTTTTCAGTTGCATTGATTAAAGATCTTGGGAAGATCTAGTTTCTATCCTATCAACTACAATTCAAGAATAAATAAGGAGAAGGATTTTGGTTAAAAGGTACGCTTTCTCTCTCACTCGTGCATTATTTTGCTCTCTTGCTCTTCTCAATCTCTCTGCAAAACTCTCTCTTTCTCAAAAAGCTTCAACCTTTCTCCATCAATGGCGTCACACCAAAACCCTAACCCCTCATCCCTCATTCGCGGTACTGAATCCCCACGAACCCTAGCCCTAAAGCTCGGGAAAGTAGTTGATCCTCAAACCCTGGCTATGCTTTTGGCAGCAATTCATACCGCCAACAAACCTGCTTCACCATTGTTGCTCGAAGGCCCTCAAATCAATCCAACTCAAGAACCAGGCCAATCCTCTCTTAATCCCACCGAATCTATGCCTAATCCTCAAGCAAACCCTCCTACCCAAACCTTCACAGAAACTCTCCCTCAATCCCCACAAAAATCATTGCCCAATTCTTCCAATCCCGCAAAGGAAGAGCAAGTTGAGTCCGAGAACTTGCGTCGAGCTGAAAGCCCCAAATCTCAAGACATGCAAGAGAAATTTGACTCTGTCCAGGAGGTAGTGAAGTCAATCAAGGCTATGGAGTCTCAAGACAAAGTTTCTGAACCAGTCGTTGCGGAGAAGACGACTACTGTGCTTTTGGCGGGAACTGTCGCTCAGGTCGATGACTCGAAACAGGTCATTGACCCAAGCAAGGTGATCGACTCCACTGAAAATCCAGACTCACCCCTTCTGCCTCTAAATATCAAAGGTCACAATAACTCTGAACAAGGTACTCCTAGTGATCCTAAGCTCTCTCTGCTAGCATCCTCCTCTAGGGCAAAATCCAAAGACGAAATTGCAAGGCAGCTTTTTGAATCTAAAAAATCTAACGAGGATGATGTGTTGATCACTAAGGAATCTAGAAAACCTAAGACCAAGGAGTCTGGTGCTAAGGTTACTAGAAAGAGAGGTAGGGTAGTGTCTCCCATGCCAGTAGGATCCGAAGGTGGTGACTCTGTTGTCTCCAATAAGACTATTCGGTCTAAAAAGAGTAAGAAGGCGCCCACTCGGTCAAGTGGATGACTTGCTGCAAGTGGAAAACCTAAAAAGGGTAGTGGAGACATTAAAGGTGAAGGAAGTAATATGGCTGAGCGTGAATTCGTTAAGGAACTCATCATGGACGATGAGTTCATCGAGTCAACAGGTTTAAAGGGTGTTTTGGAGTTGATGTCAGTTGAAGGCTGAAATCATCTGTTTCATGAGAAAGAAAAGTTTAACCCTGGGTTAGTAAGGGAATTCTACAGGTCGTTGACTGTAGAAGACAGAGAAAAGACGACCATGGGTCATTATGGGCCACTCTTCTGAAAGTGCCACATAAGGGATTTGCTGAATACCATTGCGGTGTGTGGCCTGAAGACATTGATTCAATTGAGTTGCTTAAGAAGGTCACACAGGTCGATGACGTTGAAGGTGGTTCCTTTGCCACCAACTTGATGTGTGCCGAGAGGAAGGTTCTTTTCACTTGGGTTATCAGCAACCTGATTCCCCGAGAGCAAAAGAGGAGCATTGTTGCTTCTTCACATGGAATTCTGAACCAAGAACCTATCAACTTTGCTAGAGTGTTGCTTCTTCACATGGAATCTGTCAAGGACAATCCTCGACATGCTCTTCCCTACTGCTCAATCATCAAGAAGGTGCTTCAGTATCATGAGGTTTATGAAGTTGATGAAGAAGTGGAACACGTCCGCAACCTGAACTCTGACATCGTTCGCAAAATGGGCTACAAACTGGTTAATGATCAATGGGTGTCAAGGGATGCAGTCAAGGATGTTGTCTCTGATGCTGAGATGGAAGATGCTGAGTTGGGAATCAATGCTGAATTAAGGGAAGGTTCTCAACCTGGTTCAATCATGAAGTTGTTGGTTGATATACAACGCCAGAACCAAGATTTGCTTGAGAAGGTTGGGCAACTCTTATCAGGTCAAACTGCGCTAAAGGCTGACATTCATGACTTATCTGTTGCGCTTGATGACTTGACTAAGTCAGTGACTTAGCTTGAGTAGCCGACATCCAGTTCCCTTTACTTTTCCTTGCACATCTACTATCTCAAAAACTTCTCTTCGGTTTCATTCATGTGTTTTTTGCTTTCTCCGTGGCATGTTTAAGATTTTTTTGCTTGTGTTATGGATTCTGTGTGTACGTTGGATAATTTCTATATTTACCCTTGTTTGATCATCTCTTTTTGCATGATTATTTTGATTGATCCTTTTGATGATGCCAAAAGGGGGAAAAAGATAGGGGTAGATAAAATAATGGGAATATTTATGCTGAATTACATGTGGGTTATCCAACTTAGGGGGAACTTTTGGCAAACTTAGTACTATTGCATATCTTGTTCGATATTTGGTCTTGCCATGTTTATACAAGATAAAAGGAGTTTGTCACCATCAAAAAGGGGGAATTTGTTAGAAAAGCTGGAGGCTTTGATTTTGATGGTTCCAAATGTCTACCACGTGAACGACCTTGAGTCTTTGAACAGAGTCGCCAACGTCAGTTAGGTCATCGACGTGTGTTGAAGGCAAATCTTAGAGATCTTGAAGACGCGTGAGATGTTGGTAGTTTGGATAGTATAATCTTGTTTTAGGAAAGATCTCATTCAGATTATATTGTTAGCCAATTATTGTCTTTGCCCTAAGTCTTTTTATATTGTAATCCTTTTATATGCGTAGGATGATTTTGTAAAGATAATAGAAATAATATCTTGCCATAACCGAATTGGAAGATATTACTCTCTCATCTGACCTAGTTTGTGTGTATTTAATCTAAGGTTTTAGGTTAGATAGAGCACGAACTCATACTCCAATGTGTGCTAAGAAAGAAACGAGAGTTCGAGAGAAAGACGTAGGCTTTTGTTAGATTGAGTGCGGGTTGTAGTTACTCGGTTCACAACGAGTTCTAGAGTGCTTGGGAAGTAGGTCTAGATCCAGGGTGTTCTTGTAAACAATCCAAAAGATCAATAAAGCAAGCTACAGCTTTTAATCCTTCCAAGCGAGAACTTGGAAGGGAGTGGTTTTCACACTTGGTTGATAGAGTTCATCAATCAAGTGTTTCCACTATAAAAACATCGTGTTCAAGTAAGTCTTTCTTGTAGTTTATTTCCGCTGCATTTACTTAAGAGGTTGACGACTTAGTTGAGGTCGACAACCTAGACGTACTAACGATCCTACAAGATGTGGATCATGGATCCGAGGCGAGCGAGGCTCCAACCCTTAAATCCGAAAATTTTACAAAACATTTTTGAAAGGGAGCTTATGATGCATCTACCAAGAAATTTAAAGTTCATTGTAACTATTGTCCTAAGGTTTACACATGGTTGTCGGGATCAGGCTATGGAACATTATCCGGTCACATGGAGAAAGCACACCCCGACAAGATAGGCATGATGTGAGGACAATCCCAACTCTCCGGGTTTGCAACTTCTTCTTCCCATAATCCTCATTATAACCCTCATTTATTTACTTATAACCATAATGATAGCATGTATGCCTTCTCCGAGTCTATTTGTGTTGATCACTTATCATTTAGTTTTGTCGAAAAGTTAGGATTTAACAATTGGATGACTAATCATATACAACCCGCTTATAAACCGACTACTAGGAAGTCAGTAAAAAAAATGTGATGAAAGCATGTAAAACCCGTAAAATGGCATTGGTGAATTTTTTTTGCTCAAAATGATATTAAAGTTTCAATTTGTAGTGATATTTGGAGTGATCATTGGCAAAATCATTCATACATGGGCTTAACATGTCATTTTATTGATGATCATTTTAATGTGCAAAAACATATTTTGGCTTATAGAGTATTTGATTTTTCTCATACCGCTTTAATGATTAGTAACATTATTCGTACTATTTTGGAAGAGTATAGACTACTTCATCGAGTTTTTTCTATCTCGTTTGACAATGCATCTAACAACACCGATTCAATCCGAGATTTGATTCCGCATTGTCAACCAATTCTTGGAGCGAAGTATTTTCATTTAAGATGTGTTTGCCATATTTTAAACCTATGTGTCAAAGATGGTTTAAATCCTATGTCGAGTTTAATCACTCCTATTAGATATGTTGTTAGTCATATGTGGGCTAGCCCCCGAACCGCCCAAGATTGGACGGCGTTTTGTGATCAAAAAGGTGTTCCACACCAAACTTTTCCAAAAGATGTTTGCCATCGTTGGAACTCTAATTTTAAACTACTTCATGCATGCATGCCTTACAAAGAAGTTTTGACTTCTTTTGCGTCCATATATTTCCCGACAATGCCATTATTTCTCAATGTTGGGATTATTGTTATAAAATCTTAGAAGTTTTGAGAATATTTCATGATGCAACATTAACTTTTAGTCATGTTTATAAACCTTGTACTCATTTGTTTTGTTTTGAAGCATTGAATGTGGCGGGCGGTTTTTGTGAGGGGCATAAATTCCCCGAACTTTGTGGTGCTATTGATGCTATGAAAGTGAAATGGTTGAACTATTATAAAGTTATCCCCGATATTTATCTTGTTGCTTGTGTGTTTGAACCTAGGTTTAAGATGAGTGGTTTAGAAATGTTTTTGAATGGTTATTATGATGCATTGGAGTTGGATGTTAATGATGATATTGCTAGTGTTGGGGATATGCTTAGTAAAGTTAGAAGATCAATTGAGGAATTGGTTACCAAATATTCATCTAGTGTTAGTTCTTCTCCATTACCTCCACATTCATCCTCCTCTTCGAGCTCGAGTGCCCTCGGTGCTACTAAAAGGTGGGGGCTAATCTTTTGCATAGCCTTACCAAGAGAACGAGACATTCATGCTCGAATGCGGAGTTTGAAACATATCTAACAACCCACTTTGAGTTTGGTGAAGGAGAATTTGATATTTTAGCTTGGTGGAAGACCCACAAGAAGACTTTCCCAACCTTGATCAAGATCGCGGTTCAAGTGCTTGTTGTTCCCGCCTCGACCGTATCGGTAGAGCAAACATTTAGCGAAGGAGGACACGTCCTAGACGCAAAACGATCGAGTTTAAAGCCCAATGTCTTGGAAGCCCAAGTGTGCGTATGTGATTGGATGAGGGCGGAAATTCGTCAACAAAAGGCGGAGGTATCCGAAACTTCCAACTCGGACGGCCAAGAAGATGACTCCCAATCCCAAAGCGCTTCCGCCGGTTCCGATGGATCGATGTAGATGGTAAGCAAAGTGGGGTTTCATATCGAAAGGTAAGAAAACTATGTGGGCTTTGATTCCTCTATAACCCCGAGAGGATACATATGCAACTTAATTTTAAGTCCAAGCCCTTTAATTATCCACTTTTTTTGTTTTGAAGAACAATTGCCTTAATCGCCTTCATCCGATCTCCACATCGCGATCGCGGTAGACCTAGGATTTAAACCGAAATTATTATTATTTTTTATTTAAAAATTGTCGGTTCCGAACCGGAACCAGGAGAAACCGGCTCCGTAACCGGCGAAAATCCAAACCGGAACCGGGGAACCGGCCCATGCCCGGTTCTGGTTCAGGTTCCATGGTTCCGAGGAACCGGAACCGCCGGTTTGCAAACCGGACCCATGTCTAGAAATTAGCTCCAAATAATCAAGAAAGTATAAGCTACTCCTATCAGTCCCGAGACTTTAAAAGCGCTATCTCATGCCAACCCGAAGACTTCCTAGGAGGTCACACATCCTAGTACTACCCTTACCCCTACATGCTTAACTTCAGAGTTCTTTGTCCTCACTCGAATCTTGAAAAAGAAGAACTCTTGTTGACACAGGTATCACTTTAATCCATTATAAAGGATCTCAAATCCGAGGTGTTACAATCTTCCCCACTTAAATACTTGATGTCCTCGTCAAGGCCCAAAGATCACCCTCTAGGTCGAGTGACCACCCTCTGGGATAAGCCAACTCGTAACTTAGAGTCAGCTTTGATACCATTTGTAAGGCCCGAGACCTTAGAAGTGTTATCCCATGCCAACCCGAGGACTTCGAAGGAGGTCACCTATCTTGGGACTACTCTCTCCTTTGCACACTTAACTTCAAAGTTCTTTATCCTCACTCAAATCCTAAAAAGGAAGTGTTCTTGTTGACATGGGTAGAACTATAATCCATTATAAAGGATCTCAAATCCAAGGTGTTACAAGTTACAACTCTAGTGAAATCTTGAAGAACATCGTCTTTGCCCAAATCAGACCTTCACTACACCCAAATTCGCAAGCTCAAACGCTTATACATCAACGTCGTCCTCACCCACGATTTTTCCCCTAATTCGCTCCCAATCCCCCCCCCCCCAATTCGTCCCTAACTTGAAGAACCCTAATTCATATGAGGTAAGAAGTGAATCTCAATAAGTGTGAATATAATGATATAGGAGAAACCCGTTTCATAATAACCCTCACCCATTTTCGCTTTTCTCACCTAAACCGCCCTAGACCCATGTAAATATCGGAAAAAATGGAGGTAAATCGTAATTGCAACGATTTAACGAGAATCGTGACAGAAATGTGCTTTGGGTTGTTGATCGCGAACGAAATGAGATTAAAGGGTGGTTTTCAATAATTAGTTGTACAAAGATAGTTTTGGACAAAATATGATATTTAATGGGTGGTTTTCTACAATTTTCTCTAATTATATATATATATATATATATATATATATATATATAGTTCTTTAATGATATATAAATATTTTTATAAATTAGAAAAATAGATAACCAAAATTAGACATCTAGATATGTATGACGCGACCTTTGACTCATTTTCGAAATTTGCCCAAATAAACAGGTTGAATTTTGGTCAAACTTGGTCCAAATTTGGCTTGGATCTAACATGCAAATTCCCATAAATTAGAGGCCTAATGAACAAAAACTACATGTATAATAGGGCATATTAGCGAAAATCACCCATTATAATCGAAATTATTGAGAACCACCCATGTTAAGCCCTTCGTTAACCATAGACCACCCATTGCCATATTTTCGTGAAATATCTGTTAGAATGGTAAAATTACAACTTTGCCCATCACTTTTTTACTATATTATAATCTATTGAGGTTATAATAAAAAAGATAATTAATTAACTAATTTAATAAAGAAAAAGGAAAACAAATAGCTAAAATATAATCAGAAGCGAGAGCTTCTTTGTTAATTTGGGGTTGGGAATTTTAAAGTGGTCTCAGAAAACCAGTGATGACGAGCTCCTTGCTCTCCCAATCGGAGCCCGCAAGCGCTCTGCTCGAATGCACCCACAATGGCTTTGGTGGCTGATTCAGGAGTTGCGACTTCAATCGGCCAATCTCAGGGCAAGATTCTCCAGCTCCATCATGCTTGTCTAGCATATGGAAGTGAACGAAGGAGAGTAGCGATTGAGGAAGGAGCTCGTACACAAACTCACTAGATTCATTTGTAAATCTTGTTGATATTATGCAATTGGTGCTTAGATTTGAGGATTTCATTTGCAAATCTCATTGTTTTATTTTTTTCTTCTTTATTTAAATTTTATTATAGATTTAAAAACTTGATAAAGGGGCACGTGCATACACACTAATGGCTTTTTGGATGGAAATTGGGGACGTGTGGTCATTTGCTAATGGAAACCCTTATTTGGATGGTTCTCGATAATTTTGATTATAACGGATAATTTTCGCTAATATGCCCATTATATGGGCAGTTTTTGGTCATTAGCCTAAATTAAAACACCCTAGTAAAGTAGGAGTATATTTTTTTAGCAAGGTAACGATTAGGACGAAACTAGGACGAAACAAGTTTCATCCTAGGGCATCCTTATGAATGAGAGCATAGAGCTCCGGGTGAAGTCTAATCTAACCACAAGTGGTAAAGTGTCTCAATCTGACCACTACATCAACGATTTAGTTGCATTACCGAGGAATATGAGTGATTTTGACATCCTCAAACATTTGAAGGATCATACGAGTATTTGTAATGATCATCTCAATTAGCCACGGGCAAGACCTGTCTCCTTGAGCGGCCTTTAATACAATACTGTTGTCTCCTTTAATTTCAATTTTAGTGAATCATCTTTTCTGACCTTCATGTACCATAAGGTATAACCCCATCATTTCTGCTTGAAGTGTATTCCAGGTTCAGTTTTTATGTGCCTCCAAATGGATTATTTCCCATAGGTGATTTCTTCATGTACCACAGAGCCTTGAAGATCCGACGTTTAGCTTCGATTTATGCTTTGCTTTGTTTTGCTTTATGCCTTTTCTTATTCCGGTTTTGTTTGTGTTTTCGGCTTTTTGGTTGCTTTGTTTATTCACCTGTGTTCTGTGGTCTTGTCAGGTCTTTTGGTTGATCCCCCATTGTGTATGCCAGGGGTGCCCCCATCCCGACCCCCTAGATTTCCCATAAGGGAAGCTACACTGGGTCATTATTGTTGTTGTTGTTGTTGTTGTACCTTGTGTCGGTTTTGTCATTTAATATTCCGTTGACGTCGACATCGATGTCTTGTCTTATTCTTGCTAACATTGTTGTTGTACTTTTCCTCCAAATCCATGTTTTTCGTCTTATGCCAATTTTACAGATGTTGTTTGATATACATTTTAGATTTGGTGATTAAATTGCTTCCTTGTTGTTTAAAACCAGTTTGGTTGAAAAAAAAGTAAGAATATGTATCTTCATTTGATTGAAAAAACACAAGGGCAGAAGGGAGAAGGTTGTTATGGTCTTCTGTCCTTCCGCAGCAAACAAACCTCAAGATATATTTTCGTAAATTCCATAAAATACAATTTAAAGTGACGTAAGTTTATGGGAAGTAAACTTTCCATGAAAGACAGAACCGGCCAATAGCAGCAGATCAGCATTCACCGAAGTCCATGTCACCGCTGTTCTCTCTTTTGGTCCAACTCTCTTCTCTTCATTGAAATCTTTCGTCTCCTTGTTCGTAAAATTTTGAGGCGAAAGAGAGCGAAACAATGAGAGGGAACAGGAAAGACGGTCCGTCGACGAAATCGACCAAATTCGTAGTGATCGCCATTGGAATCTTGGTGGGATGTGTTCTTGCTTTCTCTTACCCGCACACTCTCTTCCTTTCATCTACTCATTCCCTCCTCATCCGTCCATTCAGATTCACTTCCCTCCAGGTTCATCTCTTTTCCTACTTCTTTAGTTTTCCGTTTTCAATTTGCTGTCCTTTTTCTTTGTTGATTATACTCTTTTTCTAGGGTTGAAATTGTTGAGGGTTTCAACTCCATTTTTCTACCCGTTGACCCCCCTTGTTGTTGTGCTGGAAACTCTGATTCTTCCCCTCTTTTCTGTTTGTGTATACGGATTTTGTTGATTATCCAGTTTCTTATTTATCTTGAGTTCAACTTCAATTTGAATCCGATGGCTGCAAAACAGGTAATGTCATATTCCAAAAGCAATAGATAAAAAACCTTATGATGATGATCAAACGGCAAAGCAGGTTTCTTTTTTAATACTGTGTTTTTCATAAGATACGGAATAGTGTGGCTCAACTTTTTGCTAGATTAGGATCCTGCACAAGTCTTCTAATAAGATTACACATCAAAGCAAAGATAAAGTTACACATTTCACATGATAGGAGACCTTTCATGTCTGCTTAATGTTCAGAGCTGATGATATATTTTATCTCAAATTGCTGGTCTTCTAATAGCTCTTACTTCAACACAGGGGGAGTCAGCTGATTGTGAGCCATCAGATCAGATTAGCTCTCTGAAGGCAGAATTCAAATCCCTCTCATCTGAAAATGCTGAGCTGACAAGCCAACTTAAGGAGCTAAATGAGAAGCTCAAGCGAGCTGAGCAAGGTAAAGATCAGGCACAAATGCAAATTCAGGTGCTGGGTAAAAGCCACAAGGCGGGTCCATTTGGCACCGTAAAAGGTCTTATAACCAACCCAACAATCATTCCCGACGAAAAAGCAAACCCAAGATTAGCCAAGATACTAGAAAAGGTAGCCCTCAATAAAGAAGTAATAGTTGCCCTTGCCAACTATAACGTTAATCTCATGTTAGAAGAGTGGTTTACAAACATCAAGAGGGTCCGAATCCGAAATTACTTGGTTGTAGCTTTGGATGAAGAAACCCTACAACTCTGCAGGGAAAAAGGAGTGCCTGTTTACAAAAGAGACCCTGATAAGGGCGTTGATTTGATAGGCAAAGGCGGGACCAATCACGCCGTCTCAGGCTTGAAATTTAGGATCCTAAGAGAGTTCTTGGAATTGGGTTACAGTGTTCTTCTCTCAGATGTTGACATAGTTTACCTCAAAAACCCTTTTCATCATGGGATTCAGATGTGGAGTCCATGTCAGATGGGCATGACAATTTAACAGCTTATGGGTATGATGATGTGTTTGATGAACCTGCAATGGGTTGGGCGCGTTATGCACACACAATGAGGATTTGGGTGTATAATTCCGGGTTTTTCTACATAAGGCCAACTGTTCCATCAATTGAATTGTTGGATCGTGTGGCTAAGAGGCTATCACTTGAACCTAAATCATGGGATCAGGCAATTTTTAATGAGGAGTTGTTTTGCCCATCTCATTCAGGTTACAAGGGGCTTTATGCTTCAAGGAGAACAATGGATATGTACTTGTTTATGAATAGCAAGGTGATGTTTAAGAAGGTTAGAAAAGATGGGAAGCTCAAGGGGAAGGTGAAACCGGTGGTGGTTCATGTTAACTACCATCCGGATAAGCTTGATAGGATGAAGGCAATCGTTCGATTCTATGTATATGGTAAGAAGGATGCTTTGGATTCTTTTCCTGATGGGTCAAAATGGTGAACGTAGATCTTGATGTAGTTATATGTGTAATGCTTCTAGCTACAAGGGCCAACAATGTACTCATATAGAAGTTGGCAATTGGCATGTAATGTAATGCAGGAAGAAGATTTCAATTTTATTATATGTAATGGGAATGCCAGAAATAGAAAGGTATTGTTAGGTTTGAGAAAGCATTTGCCTTATGTGTAATATCTCAACATTTTCGGGTTTCATCTTAAAGTTTGTATTATAAGTCGGATCAGCTTTAATTGGTAGCCATTAGACCAAAAAGTTTTCTTTAATCAGCCTAGCCCGGGGCATCACATTCAAGCCAAATAGATTTTTTTTTTTTTTCACGGCGAAGGTGAAGCACAGTTTTTTCACGGTGAAAACAGCATTCCGCTAAGGTGTTTTTTGGACTGAAGTCGAACAATAGATTAAGCGACGAATTGTTTGTTGGTCACAAATGAATTATAGGCCCAAACCAAAACTATCTCAACCCGGCCCACATAAAAAAGAAGAGGCCAAGTCAGTCAACAAGACACTTCTCATGTCAACACCCGCCGAGGAGACGAAGCTCGACGTATAATAGATCTCTGGTTAAACCCTTGAGCAGGAGAGAGAAGTTCCAACTATGGCGAAACTCTTCGCAATTCTCTCCTTATTACTCCTTTTCTCTGTCCATTCTCTCTCTTTCTCCCCCGACGATCCGAGCAATCGCAAGATCCTGGTATTGCTCGAGGATTTCGCCCTCAAGTCGTCGCATTCTCTCTACTTCAAGGCCCTCCAATTGAGGGGCTACGATCTCGATTTCAAGCTCGCCGATGATCCCAAGATCGCCTTGCAGCGGTACGGGCAGTACCTGTACGATGGTCTCGTCATTTTCTCTCCCACTATCGAACGTAAGCTCTCTCATTTCCGTCCCGAGTTATGATTCGTAGGTTTTTCTTTCACGGAGTCGAACTTAGCTCTCAGTAGAGGATCTGAATGAGGTAATTTTTTTTTCAATTGTTTTGATTGGTATTTGAACATTGACATCCTTTGACAGGATTTGGTGGTTCAGTCAATCAAGCGGCTGTACTTGAGTTCGTTGATTCGGGCCGTGATTTGATCATAGCGGCTGATGTGAACTCCTCGGACTTGATCCGGGAGATTGCAACAGAAATGGGTGTTGAGTTTGATGAAGTGAGCATTATTTCCATCTTTAAACTATTATTAAATTGTTCTAAGTTCCTCTAATAAGATAGGTACTATTATAATGTGATGTTGTGTCAATTAGCTTTGTTTTGTTTTTTGTTTTTTTTATCTCAAAGTATTGTGTCACTCCTAATTTCAAATATGAAGATCCAATATCAGTTTGTCAAGTCTACTAGCTAGGATATCCATGCTACATTTATTAACTCTACTAGTTTGTCAAGTCTACTGCTCCTGTAAAGTCATATACGTATGTAGTAGATGCTCTGAGTTTTCCAAAACTACTAATTGATCTCTACTTAAAAAAGAATTCTGAGCATAGAGAACATGTTTAAGTGATAAGTTAATTCCAATTGCTTTTTATGTAGTTGTTTTATCTTTTTTCTTTCTTCATGGTTCTATCATAGCAAATTTATTGCCTTATGATGAACATGATAAAGGTTGAAATGAATGATTTATTAAAATTATATTGACAAATTGCATGCTTTTATTGTTGTTGGTACAGGACCCTGCAGCTATGGTGATAGACCATACTAGCTATGCAGTATCATCTACTGAAGGTGATCATACACTGATAGCGGCTGATGATTTTATTCAATCCGATGTAATCCTGGGAGGCAAGAAAGTTGAGGCAAGTCCGTAGAAATCGTGTTCATTTTTGTACAATTCCAGTGGTTCTAATTCCAATTAGTTTTACCTTGGATGATGTCCATGTATCATAATGGCATGCCATGAGAGGGTAATGAAGAGCCATTCTAACGAGAAGGAAAACGTATAGTAATTCTTATAGGAAATATAAATCACTGTTCAATTTTTTAATCTAGAGACATGATCATAGTTCCTTCTCATCTAAACATCTCTAAATATGGAAAATATAAATCACTGTTCAATTATTTTTTAAATAAGAGTTATATTTGATCATTACTCAATTGACTCGTTGAAGCACAAAGATGGAAGACATCCATTATAACAGCAAGTTATTGTTTACCTTGTAAAATTAGAGGAACTTAATCTTAATGTGCACACTAAATAAAAGAATATAAACCCCATTACAAAAAATAAAATAAAATGAGCTTATGCATATAAGCTCTATTAGATGCTGACATCTTAGGTTTGCTTCTCCACTCCCCCTTCCCCGATTTTTTTTCCCTTTGAATGAGGTTTCTAGTGTGGTGCTAATTCACTCTGTGTTCCCAACATATTATAGGCTCCTGTGCTGTATCGCGGGATTGCTCACTCTGTAAATCCTACAAATAGTCTTGTAAGTGTTACTACATTGTCCTGGTGTATTATTTAAAAATGACTAATTACTTAGCTGCTCTCTTGGGTTTATATTTCTTCGTTCATCCTTTCATTTGTTTTTATTTAGGTGCTGAAAGTTCTCGCATCATCACCCGCGGCCTATTCTGCCAACCCGAAATCTAAGTTATCAAATGCACCAGTGTTCACTGGTTCTTCCATCTCATTAGTTTCAGTTTTGCAGGTATATTTTGAGCCTTGGTACTTCATTTTCTTTTCTTAATGCTTATGTTGCTTGATAGTTCATTTTTATTTATTGATTTTGCGCTTTCTTTGAGGGTAATTATCTTCTATGGACATACTAGTGGTGGCTATACATGCAGGGGCGGAGGGAAGCGGGGTCAGTGGGGGCCATTAGTATAAAAAATTCCATTGCCCACTTTTTTCTTAGTATATAAACAACCTAGTCTAGATGGTTCTTCACTTGTAATCAATGCAATAAGTCAAGTGTTCAACCCTTACTAAGTGCATTTCATTTATTTTTACCCTTTTTCAATACACTTTAGTTAATTGTGGCCCCCTTAATAAATTTCTCTTGCTCTGCTAAGACATGTTAACATTTCTTTAGTGCTAAAAGAACAACTCTGACAATTCATTTCTTGTTACAGGCAAGAAACAATGCACGTGTTTTAATCACCGGTTCATTGAGCATTTTCAGTGATCGGTACGAAATGTTCCATTTGTCAAAAGATGAACTATTCGTGTAAATGTCCTAACCGTGAAAAATCCTGTTTCAGGTTCTTCCGATCTGAAGTGCAGAAGGCAGGCAGCTCAACTAGGTAATTGGAGTTCTACCTTTAAAGATGTTTGATTTCATGCAATTGGGTATCAGGGCCAAGGATGGTAACTTAGGAAGGAGGGTTTCTGTGTTATTTTATGAGTTATTCTCGGGATAATATTGGGAAGACTCTTCTGCTCTCCCAAAGATCTAAAACTTGGGAATCTGCACAAAATTACAGGCGCGGTATTTATCAATCCCGCATGGATTGAGTGTTCTTGCCTTATTTATGAAATTGAATTGCATGTTTAATAATGCTTAAATATGGAAATGGCTGCCATTATTATTTTTGAGTATGAGAAACATCACTTTATGGTCACAGATATGAGAAATCTGGGAATGAGCAGTTTGTCACTGAGCTTAGCAAATGGATATTCCATGAAAGGGGCCATCTGAAGGTGCATTCTGCCTCTTGGTATCTCGAGCTGATATTTTTTTTATATGGATGCTACCTCATCTTAGAAAAATAGTCCTCAATAAGTTGATATAAAGAGTATTTCATACTTAATTTGCTATCAAGGGGAGTGATTCAGCAATAACAGAAAAAATAGCTATTGTTTGAAGAGGATAAGAATTTAAGCAAGCTGAAACTAAATATGCTTGTCTTTAATTATATCAGCAACCATCTTAACTATCTGCTTCTTAATTTTTTTCAATTGCCTTCACATCATTCATTCTCATACAAATTCAGTTTCTGGAAAACAAGATCATATTTGATGTGTTTGTGGTTAAATTTCTTCCCGCGATCTTTCTTATGTTAAAGATTTTCTGAGGCATGGAGATAAGCTATCGTGTAAAGTTTTTAATGCTTGTTATATGTTTGAGTTTTCAATATAAACTCTATGACTTTTGATGTTAGGCTGTAAATGTAAGACACCACAAGGTTGAAGAGACAAATGAGCCTTCAATCTACAGGATCACTGATGACCTGGTAACCTCTATTTATATGTGATAGTTCTTACAATATATGATCAAATTTTCAACTCAAAGAGACCATAACTATTATTTCATGTCAATATCCAGGAATATTCTGTTGAGATTTATGAATGGTCTGGAAAAAGCTGGGAACCATACGTGTCTGATGATGTCCAAGTGCAGTTCTACATGATGAGTCCTTATGTTTTGAAAACTTTATCAACCGATAATAAGGTGCTTATATCATCAGACTAAGTTTTACTTCAGCTATTTCCTTGCATAGCTTTCTAAATGATAATTCTCTGCAGGGTCGCTACTATACTTCATTTAAAGTACCAGATGTATATGGCGTTTTCCAGTTCAAAGTTGAGTACCAGAGGCTTGGGTACACAAGCTTGTCTCTGTCAAAGCAGGTACTTTAGCTAAGCATGTTTCTTTGTTGCTGGTCCACAAGATTCCGATAGTATTTCTTTAATGCCTTTTTTTTTAATAACAATGTTCTAGCATGCACAAGGATGTATAATATGATGTCTATGAGCAATTTTATTGCCTTGATGCCAATAGTTCTAGTTTTGGTTGCTGTTACTCATTTAATTCTGATAACGCAGATTCCAGTGCGACCCTTCAGGCACAATGAATATGAGAGATTTATAACCACCGCATACCCATACTATGGATCATGCTTCTCGATGGTAATTTTTCTCTTAATTATTATATTTTTATACATGACTGGTGAGAGTAATCTCGGAAGTAAAATAAGATGAAAAAAGTATTCATATTCAATCATGCATTATTTGCCCATAATCTTACTACCGCCAAACTTCGAGTATCCAGCATTGTTTAGGAGTTAATGCATTTGATGCGCATGGTTTTGCTGAGGAACATAGTGTTTGCATTTTTCCCGCAACATCATAAATTCTTAGTACAACTGAATCATTACTTTGTTATCAAGTGTGCCGTTAGGTGCACACACAGTTTGTATTGTGTATTACAATTGGCGCTCTTTGTACAAGAAAATCTAGATGCAAAACTCTTAAAGGTCCATGGGTATAAAATGAACTGCATGAACCTTATAAGATGGTGAAGGCACACCGTTTTTGAACCATGCTCAATTCAATAAATTATTAATCAGTTTGAAACACATTTTGAATATGCTGAAGCTTTCCAGTTCTTTGATCTGTCTGATCATCATTTAATTAATCCTGATGCAGATGGCTGGATTCTTCGTCTTCACCCTCGTTCACCTTTACAACAAGTAAGCTGGGATAGGATAAGCAGGCAAGCGAGTCCTTGTTTACTACAGACATCATCTCTTCATATTTGATGTGATGGTTGAGTTCCTTGATATGGCATAACCAGCTAGACATGGGCGACTTGATTTGATATTTTAGATGGCAACTTATAGATTTCTGGACTGTTAGGACTAAAGGTTTTGTGAATTCTATGGCTGGTTTTTGGCAGCTTTTCCACAGGACTATCGCCTTATATAGGTTATATGCTATCTTGAATTAGGGAGTTCATTGATGTGCTGTGGGAAAGACTATCTGTCAACTTACAATTTAAGAGTTTTTCTTGATTTTGTTTACTGCCCCTCATAAATATCTCTTTATATATGACGCTCATTTCGAGTGCCTCCACGACCTTTGCCCAGTGGAGATACGAGGTACATCTTATGATTCATTCACGATGACCAAAAATTGACCTTGAGCACTTGAGTTTTGGTTAATTGATTCAGTTAGGCTTTGTTCGATAAATTTAGTTAATTTAATTGAAAATGGAGGTGGAGTTTAATTCAATTGCTTGATCAAAAAGAAAAAAGTGGACTAAAATAATGATGTGAATATTGAAAAAAAAGTGCAAAAAGTTGGATGAAATAATTATCTGAATAGTAAAAAATATATTTTATTGTGATGAACTCCTAGTCTCTAACATATTACCACTCTAACAAGGTGAATAATTATTCACCTTTTTGTTTTCACAACATATTACCACTCTAACAAGGTGAATAATTATTCACCTTTTTGTTTTCAGGCATGAATCATGGAGATTCACCAAAGTTTTACTCCACATTTGGCCTATAAATAGTGCCAACATCTATTGTAAAAACTTACACCAAAATAGAGTAAGAAATACACTATCTAAAGTTCTTACCCTCCTTCTCTCTCTTCTAATGATCTAAAAGTTCTAAAATTGTTTAATTGTTCTTTCCAAAAATTCAAGTGGTCTTACTTTGATAAATCTTTTCATAACACATTATCAGCACGAGTTTCTAAATACCAATTGAGCTTCTCTAATCACCAAAGTACAAACTCTATCTCTTCCTAAACTTAATTATGCAAGAAGTTTATTTCCTAAAATCATTTTGAAGAGTATGCTCTGTAGTAGCCATATTTGGGATCCAATTGGTAATATCAACTGGCCTATTGGTTGACAACATTCGACTGGAGCTAGATCCATCACCTTCTGGCTCATCATATGGAGGAATCACATATCCATTAGCCTCGTATTCGGGTCTTTCATCTTCTACAATAATATTATGTAAAATTACACAAGCTCTCATTATTCTTCTAATAAACGATACGTACCAAGAGCAGGTTGGATTGCGAACGATATGAAATCGGGCTTGTAAGACTCCAAACATCATTTCCACATCTTTGCGACAACTCTCTTGACATTTGGCAAATAGTTTTGCTTTACGGCTCTAAAGGAGGCTAATGGATTTGACAAATGTTGCCCAGGTTGGGTAGATACCATCAGTGAGATAATATCCCTTATTATATTCATGGCAATTCATCGTAAAAGATACGTTTGGAGCTACACCTTGAAGAATGTCATCAAAAACAAGAGATTGTTCAAGCAAATTAATGTCATTGCACATACTTGGTGTCCCAAAGAATGCGTGCCAAATCTATAGGTCATGTGATGCAACGACCTCTAGGATAATTGTGGACCATCATGATCTCCACGCTCAAACTGCCCTTTCCATGCAGTTGGACAATTTTTCCACCTCCAATGCATGCAATCAATGCTACCCAACATGTCGGGGAATCCATGTACTCAGTATTCCATCTTGGGTGCTTGAGCATAATACGCCATGCCACCTCATCATCAAACTTTTCGTTCTTTGGGTGACATTCTTTATAGTCTGCCTTAGCCCTCTCAAAAACATCCCCATCCGATTCGCCACTAGCTCGTGTATTGTTAGCCCTGTTATAGCAACCAACAAACAATGTAACAACCCTGTTAATTCTATTTTATTTCATCTTACATGTGCTTGCCGATCTAGGAGCTTGATGCCTTTTCTTGTACCGAGTGTAGTTATCCGCAACGCCTTGCCAAAATGTGGTGGACTTTTGGTCGTTGCCTTGGATTGGATCAATGTTGATATTGATATAAGCGGTAATGAGTAGCGTAATGTCGTTTGGCTCCCAATGACGCTTTTCAGTTGCTTGTCTAGGAGTAGCCCTAGCACTCCCATGAGATTTACCACCATGCACACCCCCTTGTTGGGTGCTATAGTCTGGGTTAGAAGTAAGATCCACACTTCCATCAGAGCTTATGGGCGTTGGTGGTGGTTGAGTCTGAACAAAGTTCGATGGGAAAGGAGGCATAACAAAGGAATTTTGATTACCGTAAGATTGGCAGAGGAGTTGTGTATAGTACGCCATATCACTTTGGGAGTACAAGTGGAAGAGGTTTTGAGAGTTAGATTGGAAGAGATCCATAGTGGAGATTGGGAGAGGAGAGGAAATGAGAGGTTGCAACTTTTGTTGTCCAAAACCATAAATATATAATAGGGTTGTTACATTGTACAGGTTTTGAGAGTTAGATTGGAAGGGATCCATAGTGGAGATTGGGAGAGGAGAGGAAATGAGAGGTTGTAACTTTTATTGTCCAAAACCATAAATATAATTAGGGTTTTCCAACCCAAAACAATACCGTCAAAACAATGGGCAAATAAAACCACTTATAAAAAACCAAGGGTAGATAAAACACTCCTAAAAAACCAGGAGTTCGGGGGCGGAGCGCCTCGAAGGTGCCCCCAAGCGCCACACGTCGCCCGTTGAGCGAGCCGCGCTTGTCCACTGCGAGCGCAATGCGTGGCGCTCTCTTTAAATTTTTTTTGCCAACGAACGATCAAAACGCGGAACTTATGTTTTCATGGCAACGAAACACCGCGTTTTGAGTGATATCACGCGCTTGCACCAGATCTTTTCTATTGTCCTTCAGAGTAATACCTTGCATAGATTTTTTTGGGGACAAACAAAATTTCTTTTTTTATTGTATTTTCTGACTGTATGTGTCGGTGCATATATAACACCGATGTAGATGCTCTAAGTGTTTTATTGAAATCCTCTGAGAAGTCTCATGTGTTGAGGTTTTTCTTTCTATGACTTGTTAGTCGTGCCGAAAGTTTTCATCTTTAAATACTGTGTTTCTATTTCTTTACTATTTCTGCTTCCCAAGGAACATTGCTAATTTCCTACTTTGTTATTAACACATCACGATCAAACAGAATATAATTTATTTGTTCGTATTTATATTACCGTTTAATAAATTTAATATTAAAAATAGTATTTAAAAAATGAAGCTATTGACATGTTGGTGAACCCAAACCCGCTTAATAACCAGTCAAAATCCAACCCGATTTGACCTGTAACTCAGTTGATCCGAACCTGCACTTAACCGTACCGAACCCGCCCGATTCACAAGTTTTTTCTTTTTTAATACCCACCTTATCCAATCAATTAACCAAGAAAACAAGTGTACACACTTCCAAGAACCTCTTTAATTTTGAGCCACCAATGCTGGCCCGTGAGTCCCATATTCCCACACCCCACTAGACTAGTCACGGGAGGACTGTAGTGCTGACGATCGACTTTGAAACTCTTATGTACGTACAGAATGGTATATTACTATATATATTGTCCATTTCTGACCAAACACAAGGCAACACGTAGACGCCATGTGCTAAATCAATAAAATACGACCCTAAAAGACTCATTTGCCCTTTTCACACGTCCACATGCATGCACTCGAACGAACAATGAAATACCCGTCCCCGCAAACGAGTATAACTTATGAGACTTCAATTAAACACCTGTGATATTGTTGACGTTCATAACCTAGCTCAAGTTTGAATCCCCCTACCTAAACCAAATGGCATAAATACGTACATAATGCCTTCAAAGCGAAATAATTAAATTTGCTTTTTTCGGAAGAAGAAATTAAAGTCCTTAGGATGACGACATATACCAATTTTTCATTTTAACTTTGGACATTCTTGCAATTGAAAATTTGTAATAATTGATGAAATTATCAGTTGTATAATTTTGTTAATTAATTAGTATAGGTCAATTACTAGACATCAAGAAGTTGCTGAGCCAAGTTATTGTATCGGTAAAAGATGTTCGAACTCAATTCTATAACGAGAATATATGACCCGAATTGGACTGAACCAGATACCCAATCTGAGTATTGAAATTTTATGAAAATATTACTCTAGACTTATATATAACTAGAACTTAGATCCCAAGATAAAAAATATGTATAAAAAATATCAAAATATAGATCAAGTTATTATATTATAAAAAATTGAATATATAGAAAGAATGATACAAGTAATTATAATATTTATTATTAAAAAACGTAATATTATTTTATTCAAGGAACGTCACGTGGCGTAATTTTTCAACGGAAATGGTTTTTACTTTATAATGTATTAGATATATAAATAAGAATTTACTCAATTAATTGTCATAATTAATGCCGTAAAGTGAGTTGGAAGAAAGACTTCTCACATTGGGAATCTAAGGAAAAATTAGCATATATATATATACTATTGGGTTACTCTTCCTATCACCAATTGGTTTTAGGATGGAACCACATGGGCTTATGTGGTGGGTTTGTCGCGCATGTGTGCTGGGACGGTCTCCCCCTTGGTCCGTATTAGAGCAGTTTGATCTTGGATCCCGATCCGTCGACTCTAAGGCCATTATGTTGTCAAGTGCCAACTGGACTTATACCCTTGGGTTAGCCGGCAAGTACGCACCAATTAAGGTTAGACGATCTCTTTCTCTATATAAACCCACCACTCCCATATATCGGATCTCCCATACCCACCGCAGGCAATAAACACTAGTACTAAACTCAAAAGAGTAGCGTATACGTACTTACGTTTCCTTAATAAGCTAGAAGAAGAAAATGGAGGGACGTTGCTCCAAGTTTGTGGCAATGTTGTTGGTGGTGGCGACGGTGGTGAGCGTGGGTCACGGTCAGTACTGTGGTATGAGCCAGGTGGGGTTCAACGCGTGCAGGCCAGCTGTCACAAATACGAACAACGGCGCCCCTCTCCCCGAGCCGTCCAAGGATTGCTGCGGAGAGGTCAAAAAGGCCGACTTGACGTGCCTCTGCGCCTTGGCCAACTCCCCACTCCTGACTACCTTTAACATCAACAAAGACGCCGCCATGAGGCTCCCTGTAGCCTGCAACGTCAAACCCAACTTCCATTGCTAACTTAATATATATAAGCTGATCGATGTAATGGGTAATATTAATTATGTATGTTTGGTGTCTTTTTTTCCTTAACTTGTGTTTTTCATGTTGGCATGTGGACTTTGTATGGAGATCGAAATGCACCGGTTCTTTGTTAGGATTGACGGATCCATCTCTATTTGTTGATCGAGTACGTACTTTATGTATTTCGTCCTTAATTAATAGCTCAATGAGGTGTTATATATGTATCGTCTCTTAATTTGCTTTATGTCATCGGAATTTTATGTTGTTGGTGGTATCGTTGAATAACTCGTTATTTTTTCACTCATGGAGGAGCTAGCTTTAAACTCAATATAATGCCCAAGAAGATGCATATATAACGTACTAAAGTATACAGAAGAAAATGTAAATAGAGCACTGTTGGTGTACAAAATTTCGCCTTTAATTCGTAAAAAATACACCAATTAAGAACTCCTCCTCTTCCGCTCCGTCTTCAATCTCTTGACCTAGAAAACCTGCAAAACAATGGACACAATCGAGCTAAGCGAGTATTAGCATGCCTAGGGTTTCTGAATATGTCGATGTGCACATGTGTCTCTCCCTACACGCCTGGGGCGTGTATTTATAATGGAAGAGGGAGAGGTAGGGGGTCAAAAATTCTATCCATAAGGCCGAAAATATTATCCTTCTAGGGCTGGCCAACTGCCTTAAAGCCCAAGTAAGGAATATTCCACCTTTTCTCCAACTTTAATTCTATCTTTAATGAAAAATAAAATCTTCCATTAAGTTGCATAACCGCCATATAATTTTACATAGAAAATAACGAAAATAACTGCGCAGTAATTTTATTAAATACCTTTATAGCGAAAATAACTATGGTAATTATGTTTGTTTTACCCGCTCACAAATGCCCCACCTACACCGCTTTAAACGTCTCATCGTGTTTGGCGACGTAGGGTACAGAGGGTTTCTAATCGAAGTGGCCATGCAGATTGGTCGATTGGTCCCCTAGCGCTTTCGTATATTCGTATATTCGTACATCCATGAGCGATTATCATGGGGCGAGTGCTATCTTTTCAAGTCGTATCTTCTGCCGAGGTTTAAGATGGAATCTCTAGAATGAACAAAATCAGACTGGGGAGAATAGAATGTTTATGTTGAAAAAAGTGCTTGGCCAAGCCTTCTAATTTTAAGAAAACAAAAAGAAAATATATAAAGTCGTTCATCCTAGCGATCCCAGCCTAAGCTCAACATCCACGCAAGAAGCGACTACCGGCGAACCGACGCTTGCGGTTTACGAGCCGCGGCCGTTGTCGACTTATTTCGCGGTAGTCTTCGACGATCTAGCGTCTACGGATTTCCTTTTTAAGGGAAAACCTCTTCAAACGAGCGAGATTTACAAGTCCGGGGGACATCTCCCCCGTCGAGACTATTCTCACTCATACGCTCTCCGTCCCTGTGCTGTAGTCACTTAATATTATCCCTTACAACTCGGGCCAAATTACACCATATGCGTGTGTTTTTCCATGACCTTTTGACGTATAGGCCTCCACGCATTCCGCTACGGCCGCCCGTTGATAGGATGCGATTCGTGTAGTGACAATGTCCTGATAATCCTTGGTGATGACGAGGTGGTTGGAAAGAGCGCGACGATTACTTTATTGGTTTTCTCGAGGCACTTTTCACATAAAAGGCCACCAATATCTTTGCAAATGAGATCGGAGAGTCGAAATGCAACCTTCGGCGTGCATCTCATGTATGCATTTATCGATCTTGTTTTAATGCAGGCTCAAGTTTGCTTGAGGGTACGTTTCTCAAGTTTGGCCCGAAAAATGAACGATAATGTAGAGTCTTTCCCGGCGATTGCCAAAACCTATGAGCCCTTAAGAGAACTTCCCTTGCCCCGGCGATAACCCGTTGCCTCAACACGCATTGAGGTCTTAGATGATTCTTGCACGAGTGGCTAATGTTGCCAATGCATCAATGGACTCGTTTTGATCGCTTGATCGTTGTCCGATCTTAAATAACTCGGACTCTTCTATCATACTCGACCATTGTTGACTTTCCGGTTTTACAATGCCCCATCACTTATTTTCGAGTCCTTGATTCCGACACGCGTCGTACGATTTCAAGGATTGATCTTCACTTTGAAGTTCACGGGGGCGAACCGCGGTCGCCATTTAGGGCCCCGCGGGCGCGGTGCTCGTAAAATGAGGCACGAACACTTTTGGAGGCTGGCCGCGACCACGGCCTCTGGGCGCTGCGATCGCGGAATACTTGGCCGCGACCGTGGCCTCGCTGGCCGCGATCGCTGTCTTCGTCGTTCGCAAGGTTCTGTGATTGCGGTATTTTTCTTCGTACTTGGCTTGTATACTTCCTCGATCCTTTCACCAACATTTACCGGCTCGGGACCACGGCGGTCATCGGCAAATCCGATAATGCTAACGAGCCGTCGATTGGTCCTTTCGATCGTTGATTCATCGATGAGGCGCTTTTCTTGGATCTTTACGAGGAAAGTTTTTAGCCTGGCGATTTCTCCAAGGCTTGGATAGCGACAAGTCTTCATTCAATTATGCTCGCCTCGAATCCGCTTGTTCTCTCTTGAAGCGGGAGCTAGAGTGCGTATTAAGCACAATCTCTTTCTCATTCTTGATGATGGCCGATGCCCCACTACTTGATTGCTTTCGGGTTCTGCGACGTGAATCGCTGATTGATTTCATCAAATTGTGTAACACTATGACCATCGATTCCGTCGCTTGATCCGAACCTCGCTGGCTTGCATGAAGAGCAACCGAGCTTTGAGGGTGAGGTCGGGTCACGGACTTGATCATCTTTGAGCAAGTTGTCTTGCTTGGAACTTTCTAGGGTTTGATCCTCCGAGCGAATATCGGAGTTTCGCTTGATCACCCTGCAAGTCTTGATTCTTTTCCGAGCGAAGATCGGATTTTGCCCCCAGTGCTTTTAGGGTTTTAGGATTTCGAAAACCACGCGGCGATTGCTTTTGCCTGGGCCGCGGTCGTGGTTGCAGTTAACGAGGCCGCGGTCGGGGCCGATGGTGTCGCGATCGCGGTGGCGCTAGAGCTCGTTGGCGATTTAGGGTTCATGAGTTCGTTGTTTCCTCGGGGCTAAGAAAGGTTGTTTCTTGGTTGTTAGAGATCGATTCCAGCCTCACGATTGCATGGATTGATCGCATTTTGACATCTTCTGAGAACTTCTCTTGTGACTTGACTTGGAATCCATTTATCGGATGATCTTGGAAAGCAAGGAGAACTCTTTGTTTGCGCTCTACTACGATTGGTAAAGTCCGCTCAGACTCTCCAAATCTCTTGAATAGCGTTGATCTATCTTCATCCCTTAGCGATTAAAGCTTCTGATTGCTAGATAGGATCGCTTCGCTTGCTTTTACGATCGGCTTTACGTTTTAAGAGGACGTTCAGCCTATGGCAAGTAAGATCCAATTCGATTTCAAGCAAATTGTACGGGTCCTATGCGGAGAGGTCACGATTACCCCGCATTAGGTTTACGTTTGTCGAAAGCCTGTCGGGTTTGGCTTGCGAATAGAGAGAATGCTTCGAAATACGCAGCCCGCGGTCGCGGTTTCTGAACCGCGATCGCGGTCTCCCTTGTCGCGGTCGCGTTTCGGTTTGGCGATGCGATCTCTTGGATCGACTCGCTTTGCTCTTAAACCCTTCATTGCCGTTTCCCAAGCTTGATCAAATTCAGTCAATTCAGTTCTTGAAGTATCACGACTGACGATTCCGTCGCTTGACTTGGACACCCGAACGGTCTGTGCGATGAACAGCCGTATCAGCGAGAGGGGCCAGGTCAAGGTTCAAGTCGTTTCCGGGTACAAAGGTCTCACCTTCCGAGTGAATATCGGAATCAGATTGATCAATTCCTGTTAGGGTTTACTTTCCGAGCGATTTTCGAAAATCTCGAGTTTGATCGCCGATCCGTGATCGCGGTTCACTATGCCGCGATCGCGGTCCTCGGTACCGTGATCGCGCTTTTTTCCATTGGGCGTACCTTGCGCGATTCGCTTTGCAACGGTGCCCCAGGGTTTCCAAAAAACGACTTCTTAATCTTCAGGGATCGATTCCAACATCACAATTGCATGGATCGGGTACTCTTTTCCCAATATTGCTTTTCGTCGCTTTGATTGTGGTTGAGCGTTGGTTCACAATCAAATCTTCAACTTTGGGCTACCGGGCACGTACCCGGAGCCTAATCCGTCAATTGGTGGTCGACTACCAACCCTAGGCGGGATTGAATTCAACAAGGGATTAACTAGGTTGCCCTTGCCCCCAATGTCGTCGATTTCGCAGCACGCACTACGATCGACACAGGTTGTGGTGATTCGATCATGCTTTTACTTAGGGTTCAAACAAATCCCAAAGCGGATCTCTTTTTGTTGATTTTTTGGACGCCCTTAGGCTAGAAAAATCCAAAAAACACGAATTTCCGGAGTCACATATTTCCGGAGGGGCACTCCGGTCAAAAATCCGGAGTCGCAAATTTCCGGAGGCGCACTCCGGTAAACCGCGCCCGCGGTTGGGTTCCGCGCCCGCGGTTGGGATCCGCGCCCGCGGTTTCTTCGCTGAGGGCCTTCGCAAATTGTTCGATCGCCATCGCCACAGGTTTCGAAAATTCACTTCTTTTTATTCTAGGAACGATTACTCATGGATTTAATCCTCGTTCCCACAGACGGCGCCAATTGTTGGTGTACAAAATCTCGCCTTTAATTCGTAAAAAATACACCAATTAAGAACTCCTCCTCTTCTGCTCCGTCTTCAATCTCTTGACCTAGAAAACCTGCAAAACAATGGACACAGGGGGCGGGGACCACCTAATCCACCTCCGATGCCTAAGTTAGAAGAGCAATTTGTCGTTTGAGCGACGAGGTACAACAAGAGAGCGGTGAATCCCCTGACAGTCGAGCTAAGCGAGTATTAGCCTGCCTACGGTTTCTGAATATGCCGATGTGCACATGTGTCTCTCCCTACACGCCTGGGGCGTGTATTTATAATGGAAGAGGGAGAGGTAGGGGGGTCGAAAATTCTATCCATAAGGCCGAAAATATTATCCTCCTAGGGCTGGCCAACTGCCTTAAAGCCCAAGTAAGGAATATTCCACCATTTCTCCAACTTTAATTCTATCTTTAATGAAAGATAAAATCTTCCATTAAGTTGCATAACCGCCATATAATTTTACATAGAAAATAACGAAAATAACTGCGCGGTAATTTTATTAAATACCTTTATAGCGAAAATAACTATGGTAATTATGTTTGTTTTACCCGCTCATAAATGCCCCACCTACACCGCTTTAAACGTCTCATCGTGTTTGGCGACGTAGGGTACAGAGGGTTTCTAATCGAAGTGGCCATGCAGATTGGTCGATTGGTCCCGTAGCGCTTTCGTATATTCGTATATTCGTATATTCGTACATCCATGAGCGATTATCATGGGGCGAGTGCTATCTTTTCGAGTCGTATCTTCTGCCGAGGTTTAAGATGGAATCTCTAGAACGAACAAAATCAGACTGGGGAGAATAGAATGTTTATGTTGAAAAAAGTGCTTGGCCAAGCCTTCTAATTTTAAGAAAACAAAAAGAAAATATATAAAGTCGTTCATCCTAGCGATCCCAGCCTAAGCTCAACATCCACGCAAGAAGCGACTACCGGCGAACCGACGCTTGCGGTTTACGAGCCGCGGCCGCTGTCGACTTATTTCGCGGTAGTCTTCGACGATCTAGCATCTACGGTTTTCCTTTTTAAGGGAAAACCTCTTCAAACGAGCGAGATTTACAAGTCCGGGGAACATCTCCCCCGTCGAGACTATTCTCACTCATACGCTCTCCGTCCCTGTGCTGTAGTCACTTAATATTATCCCTTACAACTCGGGCCGAATTACACCATATGCGTGTGTTTTTCCATGACCTTTTGACGTATAGGCCTCCACGCATTCCGCTACGGCCGCCCGTTGATAGGATGCGATTCGTGTAGTGACAATGTCCTGATAATCCTTGGTGATGACGAGGTGGTTGGAAAGAGCGCGACGATTACTTTATTGGTTTTCTCGAGGCACTTTTCACATAAAAGGCCACCAATATCTTTGCAAATGAGATCGGAGAGTCGAAATGCAACCTTCGGCGTGCATCTCATGTACGCATTTATCGATCTTGTTTTAATGCAGGCTCAAGTTTGCTTGGGGGTACGTTTCTCAAGCTTGGCCCGAAAAAAGAACGATAATGTAGAGTCTTTCCCGGCGATTGCCAAAACCTATGAGCCCTTAATAGAACTTCCCGTGCCCCGGCGATAACCCTTTGCCTCAACACGCATTGAGGTCTTAGATGATTCTTGCACGAGTGGCTAATGTTGCCAATGCATCAATGGACTCGTTTTGATCGCTTGATCATTGTCCGATCTTAAATAACTCGGACTCTTCTATCATACTCGACCATTGTTGACTTTCCGGTTTTACAATGCCCCATCACTTATTTTCGAGTCCTTGATTCCGACACGCGTCGTACGATTTCAAGGATTGATCTTCACTTTGAAGTTCACTGGGGCGAACCGCGGTCGCCATTTAGGGCCCCGCGGGCGCGGTGCTCGTAAAATGAGGCACGAACACTTTTGGAGGCTGGTCGCGACCACGGCCTCTGGGCGCTGCGATCGCGGAATACTTGGCCGCGACCGTGGCCTCGCTGGTCGCGATCGCTGTCTTCGTCGTTCGCAAGGTTCTGTGATTGCGGTATTTTTCCTCGTACTTGGCTTGTATACTTCCTCGATCCTTTCACCAACGTTTACCGGCTCAGGACCACGGCGGTCATCGGCGAATCCGATAATGCTAACGAGCCGTCGATTGGCCCTTTCGATCGTTGATTCATCGATGAGGCGCTTTTCTTGGATCTTTACGAGGAAAGTTTTTAGCCTGGCGATTTCTCCAAGGCTTGGATAGCGACAAGTCTTCATTCAATTATGCTCGCCTCGAATCCGCTTGTTCTCTCTTGAAGCGGGAGCTAGAGTGCGTATTAAGCACAATCTCGTTCTCATTCTTGATGATGGCCGATGCCCCACTACTTGATTGCTTTCGGGTTCTGCGACGTGAATCGCTGATTGATTTCATCAAATTGTGTAGCACTATGACCATCGATTCCGTCGCTTGATCCGAACCTCGCTGGCTTGCATGAAGAGCAACCGAGCTTTGAGGGTGAGGTCGGGTCACGGACTTGATCATATTTGAGCAAGTTGTCTTGCTTGGAACTTTCTAGGGTTTGATCCTCCGAGCGAATATCGGAGTTTCGCTTGATCACCCTGCAAGTCTTGATTCTTTTCCGAGCGAAGATCGGATTTTGCCCCCAGTGCTTTTAGGGTTTTAGGATTTCGAAAACCACGCGGCGATTGCTTTTGCCTGGGCCGCGGTCGTGGTTGCAGTTAACGAGGCCGCGGTCGTGGCCGATGGTGCCGCGATTGCGGTGGCGCTAGAGCTCGTTGGCGATTTAGGGTTCATGAGTTCGTTGTTTCCTCGGGGCTAAGAAAGGTTGTTTCTTGGTTGTTAGAGATCGATTCCAGCCTCACGATTGCATGGATTGATCGCATTTTGACATCTTCTGAGAACTTCTCTTGTGACTTGACTTGGAATCCATTTATCGGATGATCTTGGAAAGCAAGGAGAACTCTTTGGTTGCGCTCTACTACGATTGGTAAAGTCCGCTCAGACTCTCCAAATCTCTTGAATAGCGTTGATCTATCTTCATCCCTTAGCGATTAAAGCTTCTGATTGCTAGATAGGATCGCTTCGCTTGCTTTTACGATCGGCTTTACGTTTTAAGAGGACGTTCAGCCTATGGCAAGTAAGATCCAATTCGATTTCAAGCAAATTGTACGTGTCCTATGCGGAGAGGTCACGATTACCCCGCATTAGGTTTACGTTTGTCGAAAGCCTGTCGGGTTTGGCTTGCGAATAGAGAGAATGCTCCGAAATACGCAGCCCGCGGTCGCGGTTTCTGAACCGCGATCGCGGTCTCCCTTGTCGCGGTCGCGTTTCGGTTTGGCGATGCGATCTCTTGGATCGACTCGCTTTGCTCTTGAACCCTTCATTGCCGTTTCCCAAGCTTGATCAAATTCAGTCGATTCAGTTCTTGAAGTATCACGACTGACGATTCCGTCGCTTGCCTTGGACACCCGAACGGTCTGTGCGATGAACAGCCGTATCAGCGAGAGGGGCCAGGTCAAGGTAAACAAGTCGTTTCCGGGTACAAAGGTCTCACCTTCCGAGCGAATATCGGAATCAGATTGATCAATTCCCGTTAGGGTTTACTTTCCGAGCGATTTTCGAAAATCTCGGGTTTGATCGTCGATCCGTGATCGCGGTTCACTATGCCGCGATCGCGGTCCTCGGTACCGTGATCGCGCTTTTTTCCGCTGGGCGTACCTTGCGCAATTCGCTTTGCAACGGTGCCCCAGGGTTTCCAAAAAACGACTTCTTAATCTTCAGGGATCGATTCCAACATCACAATTGCATGGATCGGGTACTCTTTTCCCAATATTGCTTTTCGTCGCTTTGATTGTGGTTGAGCGTTGGTTCACAATCAAATCTTCAACTTTGGGCTACCGGGCACGTACCCGGAGCCTAATCCGTCAATTTGTGGTCGACTACCAACCCTAGGCGGGATTGAATTCAACAAGGGATTAACTACGTTGCCCTTGCCCCCAATGTCGTCGATTTCGCAGCACGCACTACGATCGACACAGGTTGTGGTGATTCGATCATGCTTTTACTTAGGGTTCAAACAAATCCCAAAGCGGATCTCTTTTTGTTGATTTTTTGGACGCCCTTAGGCTAGAAAAATCCAAAAAACACGAATTTCCGGAGTCACATATTTCCGGAGGGGCACTCTGGTCGAAAATCCGGAGTCGCAAATTTCCGGAGGCGCACTCCGGTAAACCGCGCCCGCGGTTGGGTTCCGCGCCCGCGGATCGGGTTCCGCGCCCGCGGTTTCTTCGCTGAGGGCCTTCGCAAATTGTTCGATCGCCATCGCCATAGGTTTCGAAAATTCACTTCTTTTTATTCTAGGAACGATTACTCATGGATTTAATCCTCGTTCCCACAGACGGCGCCAATTGTTGGTGTACAAAATCTCGCCTTTAATTCGTAAAAAATACACCAATTAAGAACTCCTCCTCTTCCGCTCCGTCTTCAATCTCTTGACCTAGAAAACCTGCAAAACAATGGACACAGGGGGCGGGGACCACCTAATCCACCTCCGATGCCTAAGTTAGAAGAGCAATTTGTCGTTTGAGCGACGAGGTACAACAAGAGAGCGGTGAATCCCCTGACAGTCGAGCTAAGCGAGTATTAGCCTGCCTAGGGTTTCTGAATATGCCGATGTGCACATGTGTCTCTCCCTACACACCTGGGGCGTGTATTTATAATGGAAGAGGGAGAGGTAGGGGGGTCGAAAATTCTATCTATAAGGCCGAAAATATTATCCTCCTAGGGCTGGCCAACTGCCTTAAAGCCCAAGTAAGGAATATTCCACCATTTCTCCAACTTTAATTCTATCTTTAATGAAAGATAAAATCTTCCATTAAGTTGCATAACCGCCATATAATTTTATATAGAAAATAACGAAAATAACTGCGCAGTAATTTTATTAAATACCTTTATAGCGAAAATAACTATGGTAATTATGTTTGTTTTACCCGCTCACAAGCACTTTCTTAATTGTAAGCAAAATCGATCTACCACGTAAGGCATATATATATATATATATATAGAGAGAGAGAGAGAGAGAGAGTTAGAGATCAAATGAGAACATGTCTTATAGTGTAAAATGAGAACAAATGTGGAGCGTTGGATTTTAGGGAATCAATGGTGTAGATGAGCGTCTCATTAATGAGGTTTTTTTAACTAGAGGGATAATTTCGTCATTTTCCCCCAAAATAGAACCCCTCCTTTCTCCCCTCTTTCTTCTTCTTCCTTGGACCTTTTTCAATTCTTTCCTCCATTGTTGGATTTCGATTTTTCTCTTCTTCTTCCTTGGACATTTTTCAATTCTTTCCTCCATTGTTGGATTTCAATTTTTCTCTTCTTCTTCCTTGGACCTTTTTCAATTCTTTCCTCCATTGTTGGATTTCGATTTTTCTCTTCTTCCTCCTCCATTTACATGTTTTAATTAGATTAATAGCTATTTTCGACCTCATTTGAGTTGCTTCTAGGTAATTTTTTGTCTTCTTACGGTTTGAATGTCTAATTTAGGGGTTTTTCAAATTTGGGGATTTTAATTAGCTTTTTAATTTGAGCCTTAATTTACCATGAATTGTATGGATTAAAACATGTTATTGTATTATTTCATTGAATACCTTGTCATTTAACCAAAATTATTTGTCATTTCACCATTGTTAGAATTCAAGTCGATATTCGAATTTACTGGTTTCGTATGAACCATCCCCTATAATACTATGAACCGATACTTGCAATTTTATGAACCGAAAATTACGATACGATTTTAGTGTTCTTTTTTTGGGTTTTATTACTTTTAATTTGTGAATGTTTTTGTGTTTTTATATATGTTTTCATTTATTTTGAATCTTTAATGTTTTGTGATATGATGAAAGAAAGCAAAGCCTTCTTATTTTTATTTATTTAGGTCTTTTTGGTTGAATTTATGAGGTGCACACCAAGTGTTTGATAAATTGCTAGTTTCAATAGAAGCTGTTGTTGAATTAGCTTTGTTGGTTTTACTCAAACTTATGAAGTTTGTGCATGTTTTGTGTTACAATTTGATTGTTTTATTGAAAATAAAGGCTAATGGTAATTTTTTTATCAAATTACCCACCACGTGTTTGATAAAATGCCCAAATGATAAATTTTAAAATCATGTCCTCTTTTTAGGTTCTTAAAATTTTTTTTCTAATTTTATTGTTTGTTCTTTAATAAAATGATATGAACCATATTGAGATTCCACGTGTTCAAATTGCAATTAAAGTCATGACACTAACTACTACGAGCAAAAAAATCATGAACCGTAAGAACACTTATTATGAACCTTAACATTCAAATGTATGAACCGACAAAATATTATTTATGAACTAGAACATATAACACAAATAACGAGTATGGTAAATTAATTTTCATGAACCTTTTATGACAATTGTTATGAACCTAACTATATAAAGACATAAACCCATAAAATAGTAAATATCATGTATGAAATACGATAATTACCACAAATAACAAGTATTGGGACTTAACTTTCATGAACCATTATGACAATTGTTATGAACCTAACCGTATAAAGACATGAAACCATAAAATACCATTTATGAAATACGATATATGACACAAACAACGAGTATTTTGAATTAAATTTTATGAACCGTATTAATAGTTGTTATGAACCTAATCGTATAAAAACATGAACCAACATAATGCTATTTATGAACCTTAAAACTATATGGTTATGAACCATAAGATGAAATATTATGAACATATACTTATAAATATATGAACCGAAAGGACAAATGTCATGAACCAAAATAACTAGTATACTTTAAACACATGAACTGTAAGATAAACTACTATGAACCCGAGCTTATAAAAACATGAACCAAAAGAAGAGGTATAATGAACCAACCGAAAGAATAAACTCATAGCATTTTCATCAGATATCTCAAAATGGTGCAAAAGTCATGAAACAAGCACTTAATTACATTTAACATTTACAAAAAGACAGCTAACAACTACTGATGTCATTCCTCTGCAAATTAACTTGCACTCTCCAACATGTTTTTGACCAATTATCTGGCCATCTCCTTCAACCATCCAATAATTTTAGAAGAGGCTTTGATCAGTTATCAATTATCATTGTCATCATTGTTTTCTTCTTGTTTGATTCCTTTATCTTAGCTGAACTTTCTCTCTTTCCAGGTTTCTTTTTCCTGAATTCACTGAGAGCAGCTCTCAGAGATCCACTGAACTCAGGGAACTCAATCTCTTCCATAGCTTTTAGCACATCCTCAACGTTGACGATTTGCCTTCTAGATTCCTTGCATAAATCATTCACCCTACAACATAACCCCACAAATAAATCTACATAAGAAAGCGGATCTAGAAAAATTAAGAACTTGCAGAATATACATCAAAGTAGCTAAGCCATAAGTAAGGGAATGAACATTTCTAGGTCACTCAACTACAGTTTGCAAGGCACATTTCTAGGTTGCTGAACTATATAGTTTGTAAGGCACATCTTTGTCTATATTGTTGCAAAATAGCAATTTAAAGATATTTTCTTTCACGTAGACATGAGCCAAACAATTATATAGGATATTTATTCCTTGTGCATATGAAATTGAACGTCATATCTGATGGTGCTCAAAATGGTAGAACAAGAAGTGGGTCCGGGGTACTGATAGGCCAAATCCTACCCCGCAAGTGTACGGGATCGGTTGTAATACCAAGGTGTCGAACTCTGGGACTATGTAGTATTAATTGTATTCAAAACAGTAGACTAAGCCGTAAAATAAGAAAAGATTGAATTGTGATTTTTGCTATGAAACTAATTAAAACAAACAAACAACTAAATATGAACAAATCAATGAGAGGAAAGCTTCTAAGATCAAGGATCACCACAATAATGCGTCGGTAGACTATAAAAGATGATTGCACAATCTTAATTATGACTTTGTTTGAAGGCAATTGTCTAATGTATCCGCTAAATTCTTTCAAATATTAACAGACGTATCTAAATCAATTAAGCATCCACTTTCGTGGCTTGCAAATTAAAATCTAGACCTTTAAGCACTTAGAATTTAAGATTAAATTGAATAAACATCCGCTTTCGCGACTTGCTGACTCAAACCAACCTTAAGATTTCTATGACAATTGTTATTCCACAAGAGAATTCAAAATACTTTCATAATAAAGAAAACTCAGGTTAAAATCCTAGGGTTCCAACAGAAAAAAGTACCTTTCAGTCTCAATTCCCTATCTGACTACTTAACAAAGTTTTCACCTTTCAGTCTCAAACTTTGGCAAGTTCCCATTCACAAAAGTTACTAAGGCATAGAGCATCTAGGATTGAATCAAACAAAGCTTCAAACAACGGATTGTGCAATTTAATAAATAAGTCTACCTAGACATCATTGGGTTCACCCCAATCTTAGAATTTGGGGTTTAGCTAGACATGGAAATAGAAGAAATCAATTCAATAACGAGATTAAACATACCGAATTGAAGAAACAAGCAAACTTGATTAATATCCAGCAAATCCAAACTCAAGATCAAAACAAAGTCTTCAAATTCTCCTCAATCTCTCTAAACTTGTCTCTCAAGGATTAAAACTAGGTTAAAAAGTCGAACCCCCCACTAGATAGCAAAAGAGGGTATTTATACTAAGGAGAAGGTAAGAAAGGCGGCCCAAAAACCCGAGCAAACAAAGGCGCACGAGAGACGGCGCGCGTCGTGCGCCGAGGCGCACGATCCATAGGGCAACGCACGGGCGACGCTGGGGAAACGCACGGGGGACTCCTTGGCAGTGCACGACCGACGTCGGGCGCACGGGAGAGATGCACAATCGTGCGTTTGGCGCACGATCCGGGCCTGATGCCACACGACCATAGCTAGCGCACGGGACTTGCCTTGTGAGCGCACGACTTGTGTCGTAGACTCGCACGATCGTGCGTTTGGCACGCACGAGTCTTGCCTTTCTCTGAACCGAGGCGCACGATCGTGCGCCGTAGACGCACGATCCGAAGAATTATCGACACCGCCTGCACGACCGTGCACCTTAGTGCACGACCTTGGACTTTGATCGTGTGCTTCCTTCCTTTAGGCTCTTGAATCGTCTTTTCCTGTCCCGTTGCCTCCTAGACTGAAGTCTTGATTCCGCCAAAAATCCAAGCGCGTTCCAATGAGGCTCAAACTCTCCAAAGTACCTGAAAAGCATACAAATACGCGTGTAGACATCTATAACGGAAACTCAACTAAAAGTACTAGAAAACACAGGACTAATGCATGAAAACATATAAACTAAAGTTCTAAATGCATGTCCTAATATGCTCTAAAATGCAAGTTATCAAACTCCCCCAAACTTGAGCCTTGCTTGTCCTCAAGCAAGAAATAAACTCAGCACCCCACAAGACAATGCAATTCAAGTATCCACCTCAAATGAAGTAAAGCATTAATCAATAAACTTGTAGTTCACAAATTGAAATCATTGCACATGCATGATATATCAAAAAGACCAAGAGAATGCATCCATTCTAGACCTCACTAGGATAATGTGTTTGTCTCTCACACTCAAGTGTTTAGGGGTATAGTGTTTCACTCAATTCTCAACTAAGACCGCTAAACTACCATATGCTTGCATCAGTGTTCTAAATCTCCACCGCTATGGACATTGCATACAACAAAAATAAGAGGTCTTTTAATGGGTTGTAATGTGGCCAAGGTGAGAAGAATAAGGCATGGAATATATTTGGCTATGTGGTGCTAAAACTGGAAAATAGAAATTAAGTTTCATCAACACCCACAAACCTTTTTAGCTCACTTTCTTTCCACACATTTCATTCATACTTCACTTCTTTATTTATTTTTCCCACACTTCTTTTGCAATTGATTTCAACCCGTTTTCTTCATGGATTTTGAAACTTTTCTTCACATACACACTTTATTTCTCAAACTCAAACCATTCTTCATTTTCAACCTTCATTCCCTTTACTTCATATTTTTTTTCTTTCTACACATCCATCATTTTCATTGTTCTTTTCAACTCCCCAACTCACTTAAACTTCACAAAACAATTCAAGCATAAATTCCTATTCTCCAGAAGGATCAAGCTCATTAGGCTCGGGATTTAATTTTGTGGAGCTCAAAAAGATAGGCTTTTAAGGCTAACAGGGGCTTCAAAAAGAAGGATTAATATGCGGGGTGGATAAGGGAAATATAGGCTAATGAAAAATAATGCCTCTATCACTTTAATGTCATATGCAAGACTCATGTAAGCAGCCTCAAAGTAGATATTTAACACAAGTTCTAGAGTTAGCAAGTCATAGTGAGACACTCAAGAAATAATAGAGAGGACAATTAGTCCTAGAAAGGCTAAAAATATGATCTCACAAGGTTAAATATGTCTAGAACTTCAGCATAATCTCAAATCTCAAAAGATAACATGTGCTCATTCAATTATATGTAAAACATACAAATCTACAATCATGCTAATATATGGAGGTTTCAACAATTCAAGCATGCCATGGGGTTTAGAGTTATGCAAAGAATAATTAAGGACAAGGGGTTTTCCATTTAAAAGGGATTCAATAACACCTAAAATGCATAAAAAAAATTTCTTTTTAACATTTTTCAGATTTTCTTCTTCTTTTTTTTATGCAAAGACAAATGCAAAAAAAAAAACTTAAACATGAAAATGCAATCTAGCATGAAACTACATGCAATCTAACTAACAAGAAACTTGTTTCCCTCCCCCAAACTTAAAATCTACATTGTCCCCAATGTAGAGAATAAAAGAGAGAAGAAAACACTAACCTAGGGTTGCCTCCCAAGCAACGCTTGTTTAAGGTCATTAGCTTGACCTTCCATCTTCTTTAAGTACTCGGGTCAGGAGGGTCTTTGGCACCCACCCTAACCGGATTTGGATCAACTACAAGCTTCAGTCTATGCCTTTGTACTTTGAATTTTCCCGAGTTTTTATGCCAAAGCTCAGCTCCACCTCCATGTAAAACTCTAGTCACTAAGTATGGCCCAGACCATCTTGTTCCTTTGCTCCCTGGAAACATGTTGGATCTTTCATGAAAAAGCATCACCTTGTCTCCAATCTTGACTTCAATTTTTGCTCGATCCTTCTTCTTTTTCTTTGGAACTCTACCCTTCATCTCCTTCGCACCATCACCAACTATAGGACTTGTAACCTCTACAACTTGTTGAAAAGGTTGAGCAACATCAGCAAGTAGCTCTCTTTTCTCCACCTGGTCCTTAATAGCGGGTACATTAAGCTCCAATGGGTCCTTAGAGACCACAGACATCAAAGATCCATGAACTTCCCTGTCTATGACATCTATCCCGCAATCATCATTCTCACAAGAAGGTTGTTTAATAGCTTTTGAAAAACTAAATTCAATTTTCTCATCACCTATTGTGAAGGAGAGGACCCCCTGCTTAACATCAATCAAGGTACCTGCAGTAGCTAAAAAGGGTCTTCCCAAGATGACTGGGACAGGCATATCAGCATCGATATCCAGCACAATAAAATCCATAGGAATAAAAAACTTACTTATACGAATAGGCACATCCTCAACGATTCCTATGGGGCGAACCGAAGATCTATCCGCCATATAAAGTGTCATCCCTATAGGTCTAGGCTTTCCCAAACCCAATTCTTTACAGATGGATAAGGGAATAATACTAACACTAGCTCCAAGATCACATAAAGCATCATAAGTAGTATTTCCAAAGACAATAGGGACAGAAAAGTTACCTGGATCTCCAAGTTTTGGAGGGAGCTTGTTTTGGATAAGAGCACTACACTCCTTGCTTAAAGACACGAATAGGCATTCATCAATCTTCCTCTTGTTGGATAGGATCTCTTTCAAGAATTTCACATAAGAGGGCATTTGCTTCAAGGCGTCCGTGAAAGGAATGTTGATGCAGAGCTTCTTCAACATGTCCACAAATCTTCTAAATTGTGGATCCAAATGGGCTTCAGCTCTTCTTTGAGGGAATGGTAGAGGTGGCTTGTATGGTGGTGGAGGAACATATGGAGGCTCCTTCTCATCTTCTTTTGGCTTTTCATGAACCTCTTTCTCTTGTAGCTCATTCTCCTTCACCTTCTGAGTCATTGGTGGAGTCTCAAGCACTCTTCCACTTCTTAGAGATATGGCATTCACTTGGCCTTTCGGGTTAGCTTCAGGTTGACCAGGCAATTGACCACTCGGTCTTGGAGCATTCAAGGCTTGTTGAGCCAATTGTTGCTCAAACAAATTCTGCTGCTTTTTCATCTCTTGTAGCTCTGATATCACCTCTTGCTGAAAGGACTGACTTGCTTTTTGACCCGCCACAAGTTGCTCAAGTAGAAGCTCCATAGTTGATTGTTGAGGTTGTGGCACCGGAGGAGTAATTTGTGGTTGAGGAGCTTTTGGTTGAAACCCAGGTGGTTGCCTTTGTTGTGCTTGACTATTTCCATAGGAGAAGTTTGGGTGATTCCTCCAACCGGGGTTGTAAGTATTGGAGTATGGATCATTCCTTGCATCCCGATTGTAGTAATTCATGTAGTTGACTTCTCCTACTTGTGGCTCACGTTCAGAAGCATACAAATGACAAGCTGATATTGTGTGATCACGTGCTCCACAAAACTGACAATTTACCACTGAGCTTGATGGTGTAGAACCAATGGGCTTTCCTGCTACTGCAGCTGTTTCCAACTGCTTTACCTTCTGAGTAAGAAAATCAACCTGAGCCTTCAATTGAGTATTGGAATCAACTTCATACATCCCAGAGGCTTTCTTAGCACTAGAAGTGGAATGAACATCAGAATAGTTGTGGGAATGCAATGCAGTTCTTTCAATCAAATCCCATGCATCGTCTGTTTGCAAATTAGACAGGCCACCTCCAGATGAGGCGTCAATTAGTAGACGAGTTGCACCATCAATTGCATTGTAGAAAATATCAAGAAGCGCCACCTTAGATTGCCCATGATGGGGGTACAACACAAGAAGCTCCTTGAATCTCTCCCAAGCTTCAAAATAAGACTCTCCATCTTTCATCCTGAAATTACTGATTTGCTGCCTCATTTCAGAAGTCTTCTTAGGTGGGAAGTATTTGTTCAAGAAGGCTGAGGCTAACTCATCCCATGTTCTGATGGAGTTCTGAGGAAGAGTCTTGAACCATATCTTGGCCTTGTCCCTTAAAGAGAATGAGAAGGCTCTCATCTTGAGTGCGTCATCTGGGACATCATGTATTTTAACAGTTTCCATGAGCTCAATAAAGGTAGTGAGGTGCTGATGAGGATTTTCAGATGGAAGACCTCCAAATTGATTTTGTTGGACCATGTTGATCAAGGAGGGCTTCAATTCAAAGTACCGAGCTTGTACCTCAGGATAGAAAACACCAGAAATAGGCCCATGTTGAGCAGGCCTCATATATTCAGCAAGAGTCTGTGGATGTTGTTCTTCCCCTTGGACCGCTTGGTTTTGCTCCAACACAACCAATCGATTGTTGGCAGCCGCTATTTGGGTTTCTAGATCAACAACATAGGCTCTATGCAAAGCCTGAGCATCTTCGTCTTGATCACCCATAGCTTGGATTGCACGTTGCTCTCTTAGTCTACTACGGAAAGTACGCTCAATTTCAGGATCAAAATTGTTGAGTGGTTGAGTGTTCAAGGCTCTTCGCATGAACTAGAGAACAATCTGAAAACACAAACAAAAGAAACAAAATTAAAAATAAAAACAGACTTAATCTACCGGTTGTGAGAAACAACCAATACTAACTATAGTCCCCGACAACGGCGCCAAAAACTTGATAGGCCAAATCCTACCCCGCAAGTGTACGGGATCGGTTGTAATACCAAGGTGTCGAACTCTGGGACTATGTTAATTGTATTCAAAACAGTAGACTAAGCCGTAAAATAAGAAAAGATTGAATTGTGATTTTTGCTATGAAACTAATTAAAACAAACAAACAACTAAATATGAACAAATCAATGAGAGGAAAGCTTCTAAGATCAAGGATCACCACAATAATGTGTCGGTAGACTATAAAAGATGATTGCACAATCTTAATTATGACTTTGTTTGAAGGCAATTGTCTAATGTATCCGCTAAATTCTTTCAAATGTTAACAGACGTATCTAAATCAATTAAACATCCACTTTCGTGGCTTGCAAATTAAAATCTAGACCTTTAAGCACTTAGAATTTAAGATTAAATTGAATAAACATCCGCTTTCGCGACTTGCTGACTCAAACCAACCTTAAGATTTCTATGACAATTGTTATTCCACAAGAGAATTCAAAATACTTTCATAATAAAGAAAACTCAGGTTAAAATCCTAGGGTTCCAACAGAAAAAAGTACCTTTCAGTCTCAATTCCTATCTGACTACTTAACAAAGTTTTCACCTTTCAGTCTCAAACTTTGGCAAGTTCCCATTCACAAAAGTTACTAAGGCATAGAGCATCTAGGATTGAATCAAACAAAGCTTCAAACAACGGATTGTGCAATTTAATAAATAAGTCTACCTAGACATCATTGGGTTCACCCCAATCTTAGAATTTGGGGTTTAGCTAGACATGAAAATAGAAGAAATCAATTCAATAACGAGATTAAACATACCGGATTGAAGAAATAAGCAAACTTGATTAATATCCAGCAAATCCAAACTCAAGATCAAAACAAAGTCTTCAAATTCTCCACAATCTCTCTAAACTTGTCTCTCAAGGATTAAAACTAGGTTAAAAAGTCGAACCCCCCACTAGATAGCAAAAGAGGGTATTTATACTAAGGAGAAGGTAAGAAAGGCGGCCCAAAAACCCGAGCAAACAAAGGCGCACGAGAGACGGCGCGTCGTGCGCCGAGGCGCACGATCCATAGGGCAACGCACGGGCAACGCTGGGGAAACGCACGGGGGACTCCTTGGCAGCGCACGACCGACGTCGGGCGCACGGGAGAGATGCACGATCGTGCATTTGGCGCACGATCCGGGCCTGATGCCACACGACCATAGCTAGCGCACGGGACTTGCCTTGTGAGCGCACGACTTGTGCCGTAGACTTGCACGATCATGCGTTTGGCACGCACGAGTCTTGCCTTTCTCTGAACCGAGGCGCACGATCGTGCGCCATAGACGCACGATCCGAAGAATTATCGACACCGCCTGCACGACCGTGCACCTTAGTGCACGACCTTGGACTTTGATCGTGTGCTTCCTTCCTTTAGGCTCTTGAATCGTCTTTTCCGGTCCCGTTGCCTCCTAGACTGAAGTCTTGATTCCGCCAAAAATCCAAACGCGTTCCAATGAGGCTCAAACTCTCCAAAGTACCTGAAAAGCATACAAATACGCGTGTAGACATCTATAACGGAAACTCAACTAAAAGTACTAGAAAACACATGACTAATGCATGAAAACATATAAACTAAAGTCCTAAATGCATGTCCTAATATGCTCTAAAATGCAAGTTATCAGGTACGAGGAACAAGCGGGCCCGACGGGATTCCCAAGGTGGATTCTGGGGCCCGCAACCATGCCCCCCTTTTTTATTTTAACAAAACCCCTATCCACGCGAGGTCTTAACCTCGGCGACGAGGTCGAAACCTCATCACCGACTTAGCTGACATCCCCGCCCGGCTCGACCACTCAGCTGGCGCCGTTCCGCCCGGCTCGACCACTCAGCCCCGCGCCAAAAATCCATCGAGTGACCCGTAGGTGGTAGAATCACATAGCTACTAGGAGATCTCGAACATTGTTAGATCGAAATCTCGAATACTCGTAGGAGGTCTAGGGTGTAAATCTCGTCTATTTGTAAGCCTCGTTGATTTGTAACCTCGTTGTAATAAAACAATAAATAAAGATCAAGCGTTTGCACAATCGAATAAAAGAATCTCGTTTCTTGTCTTCTAGCGACGGTTTATTTGGTGTTTCATCACTGGCGCCGTCTGTGGGAACCTCTTCATCCTAAGCAGTTTCTCGATTTGTGCAAACGTTGGCTTTGATCCCCTCAAAATGGCTTGTTCGAACAATTTCTTCCCCCAACACCCCGATAACATGCCCGAAACTACGCAGTGGACGGGCGCGGGACCTCCGGGCTGCCTGTTCGTGGTCCCCCCCGGGCTGGACGTACACCGCCCCACAAAACCCCTACCCATTCCAAGGGTACGAGTTGGGCAACGCACCCCCGAACCCATATCCCTACCCGGGCTATGGGCAGTACCAGCAGCGCTTCGCCCCTTCATACGTCCTTGTTCCCCCCCTCCCCCCGGGGCAACCCCACTCCGAGTACGTACCTGCGTACGTCCCTGGGCATGTGTCGGGACACGAGACCTCCACCAATGGCTCATCGACGGAGAGGCCTCCCCGGGACCCCATGCAGATCTCGCAGTCCCGCTCGCGACGTTCGAGAATGCAAGACACGAAGCTGTCCGAAACAGCGGGGAGTGCTCTGCATTCCCCCAAATCGAGGCCAACGACGTCGGTGCACCCTCTGAAATCGAGGTTGCGCCGACAGGCCGTCGAGATCGGGTGCACCTTCGTGGACGAGATTCAGGGCGCGCCTATGCCCAAAGGTTTCCATTGGCCACAAATGGGACTCTACGACGGCATGGCTGACCTGGAGGAGCACGTGAAGCACTTTGCTGTCCAAATGAATGTCAACTCCTACAATGACGCCATATTCTGCCACATCTTCCCAACCACCCTGGACAAGGCCGCGATGATGTGGTTCATAAGCATCAAGATAAGGTCTGTGGCCTCGTTCGCTCAGCTGTGTGAATCCGTTGTCACACACTTCAGCGACTCGAGGAAGCGCAAGAAGAACATGCGGGATCTCTGCGGTATTGAGCAGGGAGAGGGCGAGTTGTTGGGCACCTTCGTCACGAGGTTCACGACCGCAGTAGCGAAGATCGCACACATCGACGAATCATCGGTGCGAGATACCCTCATGGGCAACCTGTGTCCGGGGTCGACATCCTGTGCGCCCGAATCACGTCCCAGGTGTATGCCAAGGATGCCGCAAACCAGAGTTCGCGACCGAAGACCGACAAGGAAATCGTCGCCGAGGCTAAAGGAAAAGCGAAGGTGGCCGCACCACCCGCGAGGGATGCGTATGTAACGCAGGCCCAAAACCCCGTCAACAACAACAACAACAACAACAACAAGAACTACAACAACAATAATAGAAGCAACAACAACAATAACAATGGGAACGACGCCAACCGTAACAACAACCGCGGTGGCAATTGGAACTGCTTCGGCGGAAAGCAACGAGGCTATAAGGGCAAGGGCGGCCCTTTGTACAACCCAAAGGAAAAGGGACGTACCAACCCCGCGTCAGGCGCCAACACCGTGCCACGAGGCCCGAGTCAAGCTCGGGCCAACAACGTCGAGCAGCAGGCTCCCGCGAAGCAGGCACGGTCTGGGCACACAACGACACCCGATGGGTATATCCATACCATCTCGGGTGGACCATCACTGGTTGGGTCCAGCTAGGCGGAAAGAAAGAGGTACGCGAGGGCAAGCCATCATGAGCCCTCGGTATTTAGCGTCGCCCAAACCTCGCGGTCTCACGTAGGCTTGGCCTTCATCTCTGAAGATGCTGAGGGACTCCACATGCCACACTCTGACCCCTTGGTGGTGCACGCTCAAGTGGGCTCGAAAATGGTGAAGCGAGTACTGGTGGACACGGGATCCTCCGTGGACATCATGTACTACGGCGCCTTCGAGCAGTTGGGCATCTCCGAAATATCCTTGAAGCCCTATGCTGGGAAGCTCACCTCCTTCTCGGGAGACGAGGTTGATGTGGCAGGTCTCATAGACCTTTGGATGACGCTGGGCACGGCTCCACGAGGAGGACCGAGAGGGTGGAGTACCGTGGTACACTTGCCTTCGGTGTGGAATGCGATCATCGGGAGGGTATCCCTGATGAAATTCCAGGCGGTAGTCTCCATCTATCACCTGAAGATGAAATTCCTCGTTGACGGCGGGGTTGGAGAGGTAAAGGGCAACCAAGAGGAGGGTCGCGTTTGCTATGCGACCTCGGCAAAACAAAAATTCCCGGTGTTCATGGTAGAATCCCGCGGCGAGGCCGACCTCGAAGTCCGGGACTTCACAGTCCCCATCCCCGAGGCAGAAAGAAGGGTGGTAACCCCCTTCGGAATGAGTTCGCGAAGATCTACTTGGGAGAGTGTTTCTCCGGGAAATCGGCGGAGTCGCTGGAGGCCTTGCTGTCCCGATTCCGCGATGCGTTATCCTGGACCGCTAAGGTCCTCCGCGGCATCCCACACACCGTGGCCCAACACTCCTTGAACGTCGACGTCACCACCCGCCCTGTCATGCAACGACGGAGGAAGATGAACAAGGAAAGGGCAAACGCCGCGAATGAAGCGGTGGCTAAGCTGCTGGCCGCGGGGTTTATCCGCGAAGTCCAGTACCCGAAATGGTTGTCCAACGTCGTGCTGGTCAAAAAGGTCAGCGGCAAGTGGTGGATGTGCGTGGACTTCAAAGACCTCAACAAAGTGTGCCCGAAAGACAGCTACCCCCTGCCCTCGATCGACGAACTAGTTGATTCAACCGCGGGGCACGGGGCTTTGAGTTTCCTCGACGCGTACTCAGGATACAATCAAATCTCGATGAGTCCGCGTGATGAGCATGAGACGTCTTTTATCACGCAACGGGGTACGTACTGCTATAAGGTCATGCCTTTCGGCCTTAAAAACGCAGGGGCGACCTTCCAGCGTCTCATTGACCGGGTCTTCAAAAACCATTTGGGAATAAACGTGTCGGCCTACGTCGACGACATCGTGGTGCGGAGCAAAAGCCTCGAGGAGCATCTGGCCGATCTCCACAAGGTCTTTGTAACCCTCAGGCACAATCGTCTTAGCCTGAACCCCGAGAAGTGCGTCTTTGGCATGTCGTCGGGGAAGTCCTAGGCTTCATGATCAGCGAGCGCGGGATCGACGTCAACCCCGCCAAGGTCGAGTCGATTCTCTCAATGAGGTCGCCGCGATCTCGCACAGAGGTAGAGCGTCTCAATGGCGCCGTGAGCTACTTGGGGAGGTTTTGCTCCCGCTTGGCGGACAAGTCTCTTCCCTTCTTTCCTGCCCTCAAGAAGAACGACAAGTTTGTTTGGGACGAGGGGCTAGAGCTCTCTTTTTCCGAGCTAAAAGCCTTCAGATCAAAGCTCCCTACGTTGTCACCTCCAATGGCGGGCGAGGACTTGCAGTTATATGTGGCGGTGAGCCCAGAGACGGTCAGCGCGGTGCTAATCAGAAAAGCCACACACCCAGTCTACTTCACAAGTCGCGTGCTCCAGCCCGCGAAGCAACGATACTCCTCGGCAGAGAAAATGGCACTGGCCGTCGTAACCGTCGCCAGGCGCTTGCGCCCTTACTTCCACGGGCACCCCATTCAGGTCCTCTTTGACCTCCCACTTCGACAAATCCTCCACCAGCCCGCCCTCTCCGGGAGAATGACGAAGTGGGCAGTCGAGCTCTCCGAGTTCGACATCAGCTACCTCCCTAGAACCGCAATGAAGGGTCATGCCCTCGCTGACTTCATGGTGGAGGTCACCTTCCCCAAAACTGATGCAAGCTCGGAGGAGTGGAAGGTATTCGTTGACAGTTCACGATGTGATGCCGGTGGCGGGGCGGGCGTGATCCTCGCCGGTCCCTCAATCGAGACGGAGTACGCCCTTAACTTCGCCTTTGATGCCACCAACAACGAGTCCGAATATGAGGCCATGATCGCTGGGATAGAGATGGCGCTCCTCAGTGGAGCCCGCAAAATCAGGGTCTACACCGACTCCGAGCTAGTTGCACGTCAGCTCAACGGGCAATACGACACCCGAACGGGGTTCCTGCCTGCGTACCGAGAGAAAGTTAAGGCCTTGGTGTCGTGCCTAGAAACCTTTGCGGTAGAGTCCATCCCGTGAACCTCGAACACGAAGGCGGATGCTCTCGCGAGGTTGGGCTCTGCCCTCCCCTTGGAGGTAGGAAATCGCGTGATGGTAGAAAGAAAACTCTCGCGGAGTGTAACCAGCGAGGTTCTCTCCGTCACCACTAGGGACTGGAGGACCCCAATCACGCGATACGTGGAAAGCGGCGTCCTGCCAGAGGACCCCGCAGAGGTTCGGAAGTTGAAAATGCAGGCGGCACGCTATTGTGTCATCGGCGGCCGTCTCTATCGCCGAGGCTATGCCGAGCCCAACCTGTTGTGTGTGCCGACCGAGTCTACGGAGCATATCCTCTATGAGGCACACGAGGGGGTCTGTGGCGGCCACCTAGGGTGGCGATCCCCATCACATAAAATCACCCATTTGGGATACTTTTGGCCCACTCTCCGGCAAGACGCGAAGGCCTATGTCCAGCGATGTGATGGGTGTCAGAAGCACGGTAACCTCCAGCACGCCCCGACCTCGCGTCTTCGCTCCATCCACGCGCCATGCCCCTTCGCAATGTGGAGGATGGACATCCTCGGCCCCTTCCCCAAGGTTGTTGGCCAGGTGCGGTATATCTTGGTCATCGTCGACTATTTCACGAAGTGGGTCGAGGCACAAGAAATGGCAAAGATCACGGGGACAAAGGTCTGCGACTTCCTGTGGAAGAACCTCGTTTGCCGCTTTGGTGTTCCCATGACCATCATGACTGACCATGGCCCCCATTTTGATTGTGAGGAGACCCGGACCTTCTGCTCCAACCTGGGCATAACCCTCAAGTTTTCCTCCGTGGCCCACCCTCAGTCCAACGGCCAGGTGGAGAACGTCAATACCCATATCTTGTCCGATCTGAAGAAGCGCCTGGGCATGGCGCAAGGTCGCTGAGCGGAGCTTCTCCCACTCGTCCTATGGACATATCGCACCACCGCGCGTCGTGCAACAGGCGAAACACCTTTCGCTCTAACCTACGGGGCGGAAGCGCTAGTCCCAGTGGAGACCTTGTTCCCTTCAGCGAGAGTTTTTTACTTCAATGAAAAGAGAACGAGGAAAACCTCAAGGTCGAACTACTAGTTAGGGACGAGTTGCGCGAGGTGGCCGACCTGCGCTCCAGAGAATACAAACGACGTGTGGTTGTCTATCACGACAAGAAGGTTAGACCCCGGTACTTGGCCACGGGTAGCCTCGTCTTGAGGCGTACCGAAGGTGGCAAGCTGGACCCCAATTGGGAAGGACCATACCTCCTCGGGGAGGAAGTCGCGCCCGGAGCTTTCAAGCTCAAAGACAGCGAGGGACGTACCCTGAGCAAAACATGGAATATCGATCGGCTCAAAAAATATTATGTGTAAACTCTCCAAACTCCGCTATTTCCTAAAAATTTTGTGAATAAAGGGTTGTGGAATTTTCAAATCTGTCTCAAAAATAAAAAATTCGTGCGAAGTCCACACCTCGCTTCCCGCTTGGGGTTGGAGATTCTCGGTTTTAAGTTGCGAAGTCCACCCCTCGCTTCCCGCTTGGGGTTGGAGATTCTCGGTTTTAAGTTGCGAAGTCCACCCCTCGCTTCCCGCTTGGGGTTGGAGATTCTCGTCTTTAAAATGCGAAGTCCACCCCTCGCTTCCCGCATGGGGTTGGAGATTCTCGGTTTTATGTTGCGGAGCCCACCCCTCGCTTCCCGCTTGGGGTTGGAGATTCTCGGTTTTATGTTGCGTAGTCCACCCCTCGCTTCCCGCTTAGGGTTGGAGATTCTCGGGTTTAAGTTGAGAAGTCCACCCCTCGCTTCCCGCTTGGGGTTGGAGATTCTCGGGTTTAAGTTGCGAAGTCCACCCCTCGCTTCTCGCTTGGGGTTGGAGATTCTCGGGTTTAAGTTGCGAAGTCCACCCCTAGCTTCCCGCTTGGGGTTGGAGATTCTCGGTTTTAAGTTGCGAAGTCCACCCCTCGCTTCCCGCTTGGGGTTGGAGATTCTCGGTTTTAAGTTGCGAAGTCCACCCCTCGCTTCCGGCTTTGGGTTGGAGATTCTCGGTTTTAAGTTGCGAAGTCCACCCCTCGCTTCCCGCTTGGGGTTGGAGATTCTCAATTTTAAGTTGCGAGGTCCACCCCTCGCTTCCCGCTTGGGGCTGGAGATTCTCGGTTTTAAGTTGCGAAGTCCACCCCTCGCTCCCCGCTCGGGGTTGGAGATTCTCGGATTTACGAAGTTCAAATTCCACCCCTCGCTTCCCGCTTGGGGTTGGAGACAATAAAAACAATCATGCGCGATCTGAGCGAGGCTCGTGGTCGTGGCATAAAGTCTATCATGCGCGATCCGAGCGAGGCTCGTGGTCATGGCATAAAACCTATCATGCGCGATCCGAGCGAGGCTCGTGGTCGTGGCATAAAGTCTATCATGCGCGATCCGAGCGAGGCTCGTGATCGTGGCATAAAATCTATCATGCGCGATCCGAGCAAGGCTCGTGATCGCGGCATAAAATCTATCATGCGCGATCCGAGCGAGGCTCGTAATCGCGGCATAAAAACAATCATGCGCCATCTGAGCGAGGCTCGTGATCGCGGCATATAATTTTACCTCCACGATTCAAGCGAGGCTCTAGACATCTTGAGCAAAATGGAAAACTCTACAAATTTCTTCAGTATCAACCTCAAATTCATCTTGAAGAATGGAACCCTGGAAATGCCAAGAAGCTATGGCAACGAATACGGTAAACGTTTGTTCAAGTATGCTATTCTCAAAGCGCCAACTGGTGCAGAGTACAGAATGGAGTTGAAGATGCGCGATGGTCGAGCATGGTTGTGCCAGATTAACTATCCTCCTAGAACCAGTCGTCACTCTCACAAAGAACTCGCCCAAATCAAGGAGTAAGATAGAGATGTTGATGATTGTCCACACAAAGTAACGAAAGGCAGGAAAATGAAGAACACTAGCGAGGCTTAAATCCACCCCTCGCTTCCCGCTTGTGGTTGAAGACTATAAAAACAATCATGCGAGACTCGAGCGAGGCTCGAGATCTCGGCATAAAAACAATCATGTAAGAGCCGAGCGAGGCTCGTGATCTTGGCACGACAATAATCATGCGCGATCCGAGCAAAGCTCGGGTTTGCGGCATAAAACGAGCTCCCGATGTGGCACGAGGGTGCCACAAATGTTGTGACACTCAGGCCATGGGGTTGGATCGGGGGTATGCATACAAGTAAACTAAAGTAAGAAGCACAACGCAACCATAAAACAAGGAGAATTACATAAAATAAGGCCACGAGGGCCGAAATGTCATAATTACAGACCCTGGCGGGACCACCAAAATAACAAAAATATAAAAAAAACACATTAAAGAGTCGGGGGCATCCTTCATTCCTTCGGGCCTTCGGCGGCGGGTTCCTTGGGGACCTCGGCGGCGGGTTCCGTGGGATCTTGAGGGACGGACGAGTCGGAGATCACAATGGGCTGGTAACTCGGCACGTTGGTCGCGGGATGAGAGTCCGCGACAACGAGGTCCAAGCCTCCCTAGCTGTGGTCCTCTGCGGTGGGTGCCTCGGAAGCCACGGTCCGATCCTTCATGAGGAAGAACTCGCATTCTCCCTCGGGCTCCTCCCCGGTCTCTTCCCCCATAGTCTCTGCGTAGTTGGGGTTGAAGAAGGAAATACGGGGGTCGATGTGCCCATACTTGGCGACCGCCTACTTGACCCCCATTCGGACGGCCTGGCGGAACATCTTGTTCACGCTGCCCAGCAACTCTTCTTTGTACTCCGTGGACTCCACATACTTGGGCCCCGCAGCCTCCACCTCCCCCGAGCTCGATAACGCGATGTCGGAGGTTGCTGATCTCCTCCTCGGCCTTCTAGAGCTCCGCCTCCTTCTCCTTGAAAAATTTGTGCTCCGCGGAGAGTTTTCCTCGGAGCTCCTCGATCTCGGCCTCAAGATCCCCAACATGTCCCTTAACCTTCTCCGCCTCGCCCTTAACCTTCCCCGCCTCCTCCTTAGCTTTCTCCGCCTCCCCCTAAGCCTCTTCGCCTCCTCCTTGGCCTTGGCGGCGGCCTTGGCCTCGTCCGCTGCCGCAATATCAGCGACTCGAATCCGTCTCTTGGCCTCCGCGAGGTCCTTGTTCTTCTTCTCGATCTCGGCGTCGCGGGCCTTGAGCTTCGCCTCCATCTTATCCATCTTCTTGTGAAGGAGGCTGACGCGACTGCAGTTGTAATTCTCGAAGAAGTGGTGCTAAAAAACCAAAAAACGTGTTAAAACAAAGGTGATAATGATGGAACCAACGAAAAGAACAACCTCGAAGAAGTAGGGCATACCATCGCCGAGTAGCGGAGGATCTCGTCATTAAGGGCAGCCTCCGAGAGGTTGTTTGCCCACGCAACCTCTTCCTTCCAGTCCACCCTGTCCCAATCCTTGGGCACGCCCAGGGCGGGTCCAGGGCAGTGAAACTTGTCGGCAGGAGTCCCGGTGGCAGACACAACCCGGCTCGCGGGGTCGGAGCGGTGGGCCATCTCCCCTCCCGAGGTCCCCTTCTGGCCGTCCCCCTTCTGTTTTTTCTTCTTGTCCTGGCGGGGGGAATCCTCGGATTCTTTCCTCTTTGATCCGACTCCATCGCCGGATCCTCGGGCAGCTTGGGAGGACATTCTCGCAACGTCCCCCTAGACGAGGCCCCCTCGGTAATCTTCACCCCGGGCGCCTTCGCCGGCGTGGGTGTTACCTTCGGTTGCGAGGTCGGTGGCCTCGCTTGGGGGCTGGTTCCTTTATAACGAGGCCATTAGAGCCTCGTAGGACTTGGGAGGTGGAGGTGGAGGTAACAGGTTTCTTTCCCTGCGTCCTTGAGGTCAGAGCGTTGAAGAGATCCACTGTCAAAAACACAAAAAACATGTTAAGAAATAAGTTAGATAAAAGACAAGAAGCGAGATATCACAAACGATCAAGGCATTATGACCCAAACGAGGTATTTCCTCGGGGCCATGCGTTGCCCAGAACCAAAAGCAAGTAACAAAAACAAGCAACAAAAGGGAAAGTGAGTACCCGCTTCGCCCCCGCGGGGTGGAAGGGTGAGACTCAGGCCGGCCCGCTCAAGCCGGTCCTGTGCCAAGTATTCTTGGAACGGTTCCTAGCGCTCAAGAACGTATCGTTTCTTGATCTCGTCGGCCTTTTGTGTGCCCTTGGGCCGAACGAAGTTGTCCGGGGCCGTGGGGAAGTTGAAATACCTCCCGGTAGGGTCCCGGACCAAGAACTATTTCTTCTTCCACGGCCCGACATTTGAAGGGGCCGTGGTGATCTTAAGGCCAGGCAAGCTGAGGTTGACGAGGCAAGAATCGTGTTCCCTCCTCGCTAAAAATAGGCTCGACATGGTGTCGAGGTCGGGTCCCTCCCCGAGCTCGTGGCTGCGAAGGGTGTAGGCACACAAGAGCCTCCACGCATTGGGGAAAAGCTGCGCGGGGCAGACATGCATGGCCCACAAGAAGTCGACGATGTGCGGGGCCAGAGGTAGCATGAAGCCGGCTTGGAGACTAAACAGGTGCACCACCACGCACCTGTCGTATGCCGCCAAGGAGCAGCCCTCCCCCTCGGGGAGCGCTAGCTCAACCCCCTCGGGCCAAGCGAAGTCCTTGGCGATCATCGCAAGGTCCTTCGGTTCCAGGGTCGTAGGCACCCCCTCGGAAAGAAAGGTCTCCGTCGAATCCGAGGACGTGGGTATCCGCTCCTCAAGCACAGGCGGAAGGGCGGACACAGCATCGTTGATATGCTCTGCAAAAAAGCTCGTCGGGTCGTTGGAGTCGGACGACCTCGCAATAACACCAGCCACTTCCTCATCAGAAATCGAGGACGAGGCCATTTCAACACCAGACGAAGCGCAAAGTCGGTAGAAGCGCGAGTTGATGGACACTGCTGGAAAACGCGTCTATAGCCAGAAGCATTGGCACGCGATAAGCCACAAAGTTAGCTAGGATAAAAGCTTCGCCACAAAGATAGCCACCAGTTTTCCCAGGACGAAAAGTTTGTGGTTAAAACGGTCGTGGGTATAGCATACCGTTAAAAGTGGCCACAAACCTTAGATTCGTGCCTATTTAACCACAATATTGGGTATGAAAATCATGTTCTGCTAAATACATGGTATAGCCAGAGACACTTCGCGGCTAAGTTTGAGTCTATTTTACCAGAAAGTTAGCGTCGAAGTATTTTTCTGGCTAAATTCGGGAGAAATAAGTCGTGTTCATCATCCACATGTTGTGGCCATTTAGTATCAAAGTTTGCCTCGAATACATTTGGTGCATAAAGTTGTGCCCTTTAGCATGAAATTTGGCTATGAATTAGTAAAATACATTTAATGGCCAAAGTCGTAGCCCTTTAGCTTGAAAATTGGCTACGAAAACATATAATGTCAAAATTTGTGGTTAAATTATTACATATTTAGAATATTAAAAATCATTATATTCCACTATTTATTTTCAATACTAAATACACAATAATAATTATCTTTGAACAAAATTTATAGTAATAATAACCACTTTATAAATATACATAAAATTTACAAAATTCAAATCACTTTTCAAATATACATGCTCTAAAGACTAAAGCGAAGTTTAAAAACAAGTTCAACTACATGCTAGCTAGCAATCCAACCATCAACACATGCTAGCTAGCAATCCAACCATCAATCTAAAAATGTAAGGAAATTGAATTCTCTTATCCATATTGTTACAACACCCACACTTGTTGAAAGGCACTAATACTTAATTTTATTCTCTTCACTAGATGCCATTAATCTTCCATCCTCCATCCACTTTTCTTGGCAGCGGATCAAATCCACCGAAAAATCCCAAAAACTCGCTTGTGTCAGCATTCTCCATTAATCTTCCATCCTCTACATAGTAGTCCATAGATATATACATCAATATAGGCAGACACCAAAATAGTAAATTTTACCTCCATTTACTATAAAGCTTAACAACAACATCCACTTCACATTTTCCATGATGATAACTGATAAGTGTCTTTAATGTACTAAACAACTTATAGCAGAAAAGCACGTGAGCTTTATAGCAGAAAAGAGGAAAGACTAATGATACTGTATAGAAACAAAGGTGCAAATTATACACCAGTAAAAAAGACCCAAAGAACATGAAGATGTGGAATGTTATTGACAATGTTAAGTAATTGTAGCTGATTAAATATCTGCATCCCTTACAAAATTCATCTTATGGGGCTAAAACAGAATCTTATTACCTGAAGATGATAACCCTCGTAAAAACTACAGCACCAATCCAGAAATTGATAGCAATTCATCATCAGTAAGTTTCCATGCTTTTCTTACCCAACCAGGTGAAGGCAGAAGTGACTCAATGTGAAAATTTCTACTTTGTTGAACTCCTTTTTCAGCCAATATATGTGGCTGATATACTTCAAAGTTTGCAGGTTGTTTCCTTAGGATGGAGTACAATGTGAAGAATAATATACACAAGCCAGAGAAGGGGGTAGCTAAACACTCTCAAAGCTGCATCTGCAAGATCAAACGAGGCTTCAATGTAGATAATTATGAACAGACATAAAAGCACGTGAGCTTTATAGCAGAAAAGCAAGCAAGCTGACTTAATGGAGAATAAAAAGAGGTCTAGTTTGATGTGGACTAAAATACACAGCAAGCCCTCTTTCCCCGACAAAAATGGCAAAATGGCGTTAAGGGTTTTGTTTCCACTGCTCTGGCCATCATTTGTTTGCCTTGCTTGGGAGCTGTTATCTGCATTAATTAATAAACCAAACCAATGTCACACACATATATATGATTCATCTAGGATTTCAGTTTATTAATTCCACAATTCAAACACACCCATCCATTCTTAGTCTTGCTTAAATAATTAGGAAACAGAGATTAACAGATTCAAACACATCCATCCATTCTTAGTCTTGCTTAAATAATTAGGAAACAGCGAAAAACAGGGCGGACAAGGCCTGCTGCCACTCGGGGTATTGTTCTTCTTGTAAACCACTTCCAAGCCATGAGCCTCTCCCCTTATCATCGACTGGAAAAAATATGTATAACTATATAACTATTACCTTGGAAGGAGGAGCAAAGATTGATCCAAAACCTCCAGTAGAAGAGGCAGAGGAATCATTTGGACCGAACAACTCGTTAGAAAACGATGGAGAAGAAGAAGCCGCTGGACTCTCGCCGACACCAACATCGATCGAATGCTTCCAGGCCAACCCAGATCTCGGCGCTGCACCAAACACCAAGTCAGGAATCTCAAAACCGAAACCCTAAGCAAATCAAAATTTTAATTACTTGGACCAGAGGAAGAACACAAACCAATAGGAGCGTATGTTCCTTCAGGATATGAGTCGTCGACGATACGTTTGAGCTTCTAGTATCGAGGTTCGGTGGATGAGGAGAGATTGCAGGAGAGGGAGGAGAGAGAGGTCGTGAATGACGGCGGCGGCGGAAGTAGAGGGATCAGGTGGTGTTGGGAGGATGAGGATGCGTTTGAGAAGGGGTCACAGGAGCGCCATTGGAGGAGTTACGAAAGGAAGAAAATAGCAGTGTTATGTGTGCGGCGCAAATAAGGGATCTGATGAGCTCGTGAAGGAATTGAGGCGCCCTTAGGGTTAGATTGAGTTCAGGGAAGTTTTTTAATCGGGAAGGAATTGAGGCCCAAAATTTTCAGCCCGCCCAAAATTCATTTTAAACAAAATTTCCCTCCTTGTAATATTTCAGCCCGCCCAAAATTCATTTTAAACAAAATTTCCCTACATTTAATATTTCAGCCCGCCTAAATTTTTTTTAACCAAATATTTTCCCCTTTTTCCCTCCTCAATAAAATGTTTTGGATGATTAAATTAGCAATTATTTTAAAAAAAATCTTTAATCAAAATACACTTTTCCATATACAAATAATGTAAATAATTAAAACACTTTCATATCTGGAGAGTACAATAATTAAAAGCGTGAAGTTGAAAATTTGATATATATAAACCGATATTAATGTAACATGATAATAAAATAAATTTTCAATACAGAAAATATTGTATACCTTTTTTTGGGGGGCGCTGCCCCCAACCCCGCCAGGGGTGCGTTGCCCCCTGGACCCCCACCGTCGTGGGGCATTGCCCCCCGAACCCCCTACTAGGGGGCTCCGCCCCCTACTACCCCTGGTGTTGTCGGGGGCTCCGCCCCCGAACCCCTGGCGGTTGCTTATCAACATCAAGCATATGAAGATCATCATAGAGGTTTAGGTTTTGTTAATCTTAAACTTTAACCATAACATGTGAACTAATTAGGTTTTGTTAATCTTGAACTAAACTCTAACCATTAAACTTCAATCCTTTTACCTTAAAACCTAATCACTTATCTCTAAGAATGAAGCATTCTAAATGAATATAATGATTTCTTATTAGAATGAACGATTCTAACTAAATATAACGAGTTCTTATAAGAATGAATGATTCTAAATGAATATAATGAATTTTTATAAGAATGAACCATTGTAAATGAATATAATGATTTCGTATAAGAACGAAAGATTATAAAGTAATATAACGATTGTAAGAATGAACGATTTCTTAATTATAAGAATACGATTGTAAAGGGATATAATGTTCTCTTATAAGAATGAACGACTCTAAATGAGTATAACGTTTTCTTATAAGAATGAATGATTTTAAAGGAATATAACGTTTTCTCATAAGAATGAACGATTCCAAAGGAATATAACATTTTCTTATTAGAATGAACGACTCTAATGGAATATAGCGTTTTCTTATAAGAATGAACGACTCTAAAGGAATATAGAATGAACGATTCTAAAGGAATACAATGATTTCTTATAAGAATGAACGATTCTAAAGGAGAAAAACGTTTTCTTATTAGATTGAACGATTCTAAAGGAGCATAACGATTTCTTATAGAATCAACGATTATAAAGTAATATATCGATATCTTATAAGAATGAATGATTCTAACTGAATATAGCATTTTCTTATAAGAATGAACAATTCTAAAGAAATATAATATTTCTTATTAGAATAAATCAGTAAACGATTCTAAATGAATATAATATATAAAACGATTATAACGATTTCTTATAAGAATGAACGGTTCTAAATGAATATAAGATTTCTTATTAGAATAAACGATTCTAAAGGAATATAAGAATGAATGATTTTAAATGAATATAACGATTTCTTATTAGAATGAATGGTTCAAAAGGAATATAACATTTTCTTATAAGAATGAGCGATTCTAAAGGATTATAAGATTTCTTTTTAGAATGAACGATTCTAAAGAAATATAATGATTTCTTATTAGAATGAATTATACTAAAGGAATATAAGAATGAATGATTCTAAATGATTATAACGCTTTCTTATAGAATGAACAATTATAAAGTAATATAACGATTTCTTGTTAGAATGAACTTTTCTAAATGAATATAACGATTTCTTATTAGAATGAATGGTTCTAAAGGAATATAATATTTTCTTATAAGAATGAGCGATTCTAAAGGATTATAAGATTTCTTATTAGAATGAACAATTCTAAAGAAATATAATGATTTCTTATTAGAATGAATTATACTAAAGGAATATAAGAATGAACATTTCTAAATGATTATAACGCTTTCTTATAGAATGAACGACTATAAAGGAATATAACGTTTTCTTATAAGAATGAGCGATTCTAAAGGATTATAAGATTTCTTATTAGAATGAACGATTCTAAAGAAATATAATAATTTCTTATTAGAATGAATTATACTAAAGGAATATAAGAATGAACATTTCTAAATGATTATAACGCTTTCTTATAGAATGAACGACTATAAAGGAATATAACGTTTTTTTTATAAGAATGAGCGATTCTAAAGGATTATAACATTTCTTATTAGAATGAACGATTCTAAAGAAATATAATTCTTGATCATATCAAAATTCTTGGTAACGTTTGGTAACGTTTATAATTCTTGATCCCGGGTCCGTATTTTGGTAACGTTTATAATTCTTGATCATATAAAAATTACGATCTATTCCCGTCATCTTAAATTTTTGGGCCAATGCCTCTCCTTTACTCCTTTTTGGGCCGGATGATATCATAAGGGCCCAAGCCCATTTTGTCCCCCTTCTATCCCTAATTCTTTCCCAGAGATCCACTGTACATCTCTTCCTCACACTTCTTTCGGTGTCGCCGCCCCTCACCAACTCTCTCGTTCACATTTTTCCCGATTCCTCTCTCGCTCAACTCTCTGATTCCACTACTCTCCTCCAGTTATCCCGTCGTAGCCTCCGTCTTGACGCTATACTGGATGTCGTTCGACTAGCACTAGAGGCCGCCAACGGCGGAGCTTCAGAAAAGATCCAACCCGGATGTGTACCCGAGGTGCAATGGCACCGACGTTGGGAAAGTGAGACTGGTGATTAATCTGGAGCAGTTATCGAAGATCTTGTCTCAGGATGCTCGCACGGAGGAGCTCTTAGAGAGCGTTAGGACGGTGGCCAAGTGCGGCACCGGCGGTGGCGATGGGGCGGATCTGTCAGACCGGGGTAGCGCAGCGAGCAGCTGGAAGAGAGTGTTTTTCTCATATTGATAAGTACATACAATCCATTAGTGTTTTTCTCATAGTGTTTTTCTCTACAGCTTCTGTGTGATTCCGCCTAGTTAATTATGCCCAGGTGGATGAGGATTAGGATGGCCATAATCTGCACTCAAGGATTCAAACTCATTCATCACGTTGGATTTTGAAGGGTGAGAATCTCTTAGACTACTCCACTTAGAAGAATTTAATACTCCTCTCAACTTCCTCTTTTCTGTTCTGTGATGGACTTTGATGTAATTCTCTGAGCTTTCCATGTCTTTCAAATCCTTTGCATTATATGTCTTCATCATCTTCCTGGCTTTGAGCAATTGATCTCCATGTGCAATGGCTCTCTTCTTTGAAAGTATATTGGCCTGCTTTTTGTCTGCAGGCAATCAGTAAAAAAATAAGGAAAAAAGATGAGCATTTAGTTTTTTGTGTGTTTAAATTACCTGCAAAGTTGAGTGCAAAGGACTCCATAGCTTGAAGCAAACTAAGTAGAATAACAATGAAGCCAATATAGCCTAATGAAACCTTTTCCTGTTTGTTCACTATAATTCTCTGCACTTGATCGTGTTTATTTTACTGCTATAATTGGCTGCAGTGGTTCCTTGCTTTCTATGCAGTGTACTAATTGATGAGTGCTTATTTTCCATCTAAGGTAGATCAAGTTCTAGTTAATAATTTTTCTTCATTCTAATATATAAGATATTAGTGGGTGATAAATTAGGTATTTTTTCTTATCCCATGATTTTTTGGTAAAAAGTAATCTATGATGGGTATTTTGGTTTTTAGTTGCTAACTAGAATGTATTTCTAGCAATCTATTCTAAGAACTAACCTTGTAATTTAGTAATTTACTACTTCTCTTTTTCTCTGTGTTAAGCTAGTTTTTTAGTACATCTTAATTTCCTTGTGAGGTATCTCAGAATTTAGTAAACAATTCTCTTGCATCTTAAGATATAACAAAAATATATTATGAAGAATATTTTAGTATTTTAGTTGTTTTAATTTTATTTGACTATTAGATGTGGTTGGTTGAAGTTTAGATTTCTACTGGGTTTTTTATCTGCATCAATTAAGTTTTGCTGATATTAGTTGGGATGAATGGGTGAAACTGATTTTTCTTCATCTGCTTGGTGATAGAGTTTTGCTGGTTTTAGCTGGTTTGTGCTTGTTTTTTTTTATCTACAACAATTAAGTTTCTCTTTTTCAATGAGTTACATAGGTTTGTGTTATTCACTTGTTTTTCCTTTTATATTGCTCCTTTTACAGTTTTAAGTGTATATCTCTTTTTTTTTTAGGAAAATGGATGCATCAATAGTTGTGAATCCATCATCTACCCCAATTTTGGAACTAGAAGAGAATGAAGTTATTGAAGTTGCAAATGTAGTCCCTATCAATACCTCAATTGAAGACAATGCTGTAGAGGAAGTTAATTTTCAAAAGAAGAAAAGGAAAAATGAGCAGGTTGTATTTGTATTTAGTTGGATTTAGTGACCTTAGCGATTGTGTTGAAGGCATTGAGATTGTGTTGGAACAACTTATTTAACTTTAGATTGGTTTGATGTGAATTTAGTGAATGTTTGTGACATTTTATGCATTTTTATAAGGTTTGGGCAGGTTTGTATGTGCATTTTTGGGCAAGTTTTGGCAAATTTATGTGCATTGTTTGGCCAGGTTTAGGACAATTTTTTTAGGAGTTAGCTAGTTTTGACAAGCTATGGATGCATTGTTTTTGAAAGGTTATGGAGTTGGCTAGTTTTAATAGATTGTAGGACTAATTTTCTATCTTGGTTTAGGCTAGATTGGACTGGCTATGTCCCAATTCTTAACAAGTCAATGCTTCAAAAAACCCATAGAAATAAGAACAAAGCTAGCTAGTGCATCTAGCTAATGGGTAATCAGCTACGCCCCTAGAACCGAATTTAGCCCCGTTATTCATTTGTGTAATATTGGCCACAAACTTAGAATCGAATCTAGCTACGTAAGGCAATCGCGGCAATATGTGGCCACAAATATACCCGCAAACGATGTTTTCATGACTATGACCACAAACTTAGAATCGAACTTAGCTGCATGATTATTTCGCGACAATTTGCCCACAAATGTAGAACCGAATTTAGCTTCGTAATATATTCGCGTCAATATGGCCGCAAATATAGTCGCAACCCATATTTTCATGGCTATATGGCCACAAACTTAGAATCAAACTTAGCTGTGTGATTATTTCGCGACAATTTTCCTACAAATTTAGAACCGAATTTAGCTTCGTAATATATTCGCGTCAATATGGCCACAACTATAGCCGCAACCCATATTTTCATGGCTATATGGCCACAAACATAGAATCGAATTTAGCTGTGTGTATATTTCGTGACAATATTCCCACAAATATAGCCCCAACCATGAATTTCATGGGTAAACAGCCAAGAAATTTGAGATTTGTGGGGGATGTTGTGGCAGTTACCCACAAACTTAACCACACCGGAATTTCCTAGCTATAATTTCCTGGCTATATGCGTGTTTTCTAGTAGTGGGAGACGTCGGAATCACTGGAAGAAGGCTCACTAAAAATCAGCGAAGGTGACCTCGGGTTCTGGGAGTCACTGGTCTCAACACTCTCCACGACCTCGGGGGCCTCTTCGTAGAACCTCTCTTGAACCTTAAACGTGAAGCCTGGTGGAGGGCTTGAAGAGGCTCCTCTAGGCATGAAAGAGCAACGTCAAGGCCACAAGAGGCGAACACCTGGAAAAGAAAAAGTGTTGACACATCGAGCAAAGCCACAAAAAGAATACGCGAGGTAAAGACGGGAAGAGGCCACGTGGCACCCTAGGGCTATTCTGACAAGATAGGACGGCGGGGAAGAAGGTGAAGTGCCAAAAGGAGGAAAGAGAAGACGGAAGGTGAAGCGCCAAAATGAGGAAAGAGAAGGCGGAGTGGACGCTAGCGGTGGAAGCCCAAACGTCCCGTCAATCGGACATCATGACGTTTGGGTTTCCGAGGCACTCGAATTTCAAAGAAGAAAGAGAACCCAAGGAGTCGCAGGAACTCAACCGTCGGTTGGCAAACGATGGGCTCAAGAGCGTGGCCAGCGCCACCCTCGCCCCACCGTCTCGTCGCCATGACGCTGGCGCAAAACGCCGAAAAGCAACCATCGCCGCTGGGGCACAAGACGAAGAAAGAAAAAACGAAAGAGAAAAGAGGAGCAAGAGCACCGCGCAGAAGCAAGCGTCGCCCTCGCCCCCGCCGTCTCGCCGCCATGACGCTGGCGCGAAACGCCAAAGAACAACCGTCGCCCACTAGGGCACGAAACCAAGAAAGAGAGAAAACGCGAGAAGAAGTTCGAGAGCGTCGCTGAGACGCGAGCGCCGCCCTCATCCCCGCCGTTTGGCCACCATGACACTAGCACGAAACGCCGGAGGACAACCGTCGCCCACTAGGGCGTAAAACGAAAAGCATCGAAGAGACGAAAAGGGGGGAGCCGAGACGCTTACTTGCTTAAAGATTAACGCGGATGATACGGTGGCGTTGTCGGAGTGCTGGAAAATCGTCAATAACCGCCTGGAAGCCGCTGCCGGAAACTGGAAGGGCAAGAGAGAGAAAGAGAGGAAATGCCGAAGGAAGAAGATGGAGATAAGGCGTGTGAGAGACGCCTCTTATAAAGAACAAATTTGGGCCTCCCCTCGCCCCCGAAAGGTTTATTGGGCCTGGTCTACCTCGACGGCCCATTAAGCAAAGTATGGGGAGCGGGCCCAGGAAGCATCGCACGGACGAACGAGAGAAATGCACCTAAGTTTCAAGCCTCGCAAGAAAATCTCTCACAATGTGTCCACCCAACCTCTAGACCTCGCACCTCGCAATCCTAGGAAGTATGAACCCCTCACCCCGGGTTCAAGGGACTAACTACACCTTATGTTTATGACCTACGATCCTCGGGACGAGGTCCATAGGCCATGGGGTTGTGATGGTGCTCAAAATGGTAGAACATGAAGTGGGTCCGGGGTACGAGGAACAAGCGGGTCCGACGGGATTCCCAAGGTGGATTCCGGGGCCCACAACCATGCCCCCCTTTTTTATTTTAACAAAACCCCTATCCGCGCGAGGTCTTAACCTCGGCGACGAGGTCCAAACCTCGTCACCGACTTAGCTGACATCCCCGCCCGGCTCGACCACTCAGCTGACGCCGTTCCTCCCAACCAATCATCGGTTGCCTCACCTCTGGACCAATCGGAAGCCCTGATCTCGAGCGTCCCACATCGAGCAATAACCAAAACTCGGCTCCTCAATTCTCTATAAAAGGAGAAGAACCTCGTAAATGGAAGAGGGTCGAAAAACATCTTGAACTCAAGAACTATCTTGCTCGTTGAAGATCGACATGTTGAAACATCGTCAAAAGACCTCGCTATAGACAAGTGAAGTCCACAAAAAGACTTCAAGTCACACAGAGCTTTCGCTCACACCAAAGACCTCGCTACACAACCTCGCAAGCCATCTTCACCACGCTCAAACTCAAAGCTCAGCCTCGCGCTAAAAATCTATCAAGTGACCCGTAGGTGGTAGAATCAAATAGCTACTAGGAGATCTCGAACATTGTTAGATCGAGATCTCGAATACTCGTAGGAGGTCTAGGGTGTAAATCTCGTCTGTAATCAATACGCATACACACAGAGAGAAAGATAAGCAATTATGTGGCGGAGAGATAATGGATGAAAATCCGAGCACTTTCGGAGAAGGCGAGTAAAGCTTCCTATGGAAGATTCATGTCGCTTTTCGTCGACAGCTTCGATAGCTTCTCCTTCACCAGTCACCACCTTCCTCACTTGGATCTTTCTCAATTGAGAAATAAGAACCACGATTGACATAAAGACATCAGGAAACAAAATTCAATTGAGATGACAAGTTCACCCCGATCAATTTTGGAGACGAATTGCAGACTTTGACGAGGCAGAAAAGATCCGCCGACGATGGAGAATACGTTGTCCCCGAATTTTTCGTTCTGTCCTCTGCAAGGAGGAAGGGTTTGGGGGAAGAAGAGGGTATTTTTGGAAATGCAATTGTATTTTTTTTAAATTACACTTCGTGCCATTATTATTGAATCAGTCTTTTTTTGCATAGTTTAATCTTATACGTCCATTCTACTCATCCAACACTCTTAATTTGTTCTTAGTTTTCATCCTAACAAATATATACACCGGAACCCTACTATATATATATACACACTAGCAAGACCTAGTCGTGCCATGCACGACGATGATTTGAAAAAAAATTTAAGTAAAAAATGTACTTGTCGATTGAATTTTACATAAACTTATTTGATAAAATAAAATAATTTGCTAAATAAAATTTTCAAGCAAAAATCATTATAATATGTAGGGAATGTAAGAAAATATTTCTTTATTTATAATAGGATATGTGATTTAATTTTTGAATGAGATAATATTATATAATATATAGGTAAATAAATACTAAAAAAACTGAATAATGTTTCCATACTCATTAATTGAATATGGTAAGTATTTCATACTCATTAGTTAATATGGGAAGCAATAGTAATGAATGAGGTAATATTATTACAATAGGTGTAAAATGCTTATTAATAACACTAGTTTTACCCGTCGTACCATGTACGACTACGCTTCGATATTTTATAGACATTATATATAGGATATTAATAAATACATAAAAAAATATAATATAACCTTTAATATAAGTAATTTATTTCTCGTAGAATGTATATAATTTTTTAATCAAATATTATATTCTTCATATTTTATTACTTTTCCTGTAGATAAATTTAGTTTTTATCAAATATTTTAATATATCTATTAAATACTTTATTATCTATTTTTAGTAATTTTAAAAATTATAAATATTATTATTAATTTTTTTATAAAAGAAAATCACTATATATCTATAAATAAATTCGTCAAAAGATATATGCTAAAATATTTATATTTATTTTAAGGTATTTTAAATATTTTATCTTTAATTTTAAATACTTGTATAAGGAAGCTTTCAAAGAATATTATTATACTAAATAGATATTTGTTTGATGTTAGAGATAAATTTAAATAGTGAAAAAGAATTTAATAGAAAGAAGTTATAATATTAGAAATAAAAATTAATTTTTTAAATATGAGGTGGAGCTAGAATCGTTTTAGTGGCTCGAAAAGGTACATCTTTAATATATATTTATAGATATTACCTATTTTTATTACTTTTAAACATTATAAGTATATATCATTAATTTTTTTATTACAAAAGAAAAAACATATCTATAAATAAATTCGTGAAAAGACAACAACAACAACAACATTTACCCAGTGGAACTTCCCTTACGGGAAATCTGGGGGGTCAAGATGGGGGCACCCCTGGCTTATCGCGGAGGGGGAGCGACCAAAAGACCCAACGACCCAACGAGACCACATAACACAAGTAGAAAACACGGCAAGCAAAAGGAAAGGTAAAACAAAACCGAAAGGCAAGAACGAAACAAAAAAGACATCATGCTAAAAGATAAAAGATATTTATACTTATTTAAAAATATTTTAAATTTTTTATCTTTAATTTTAAATATTTGTATAAGGAAGTTTTCAAAAGATATTGTTATACTAAATAGATATTTGTTTGATGTTAAAGATAGATTTAAATAGTTAAAGAATAATTTAATAGGAAAAAGTTAAAATATTAGGAATAAAAATTAATTTTGTAAATATGAGGTGGGATCAGAATCGTTCTGGTGGCTCGAAAAGTTATAGCTTTAATATATAGTTATAGGTAGCTAATTGATTTTTTTTAATTGAATATGATAAGTAATAATGATAAATGAGATAATATTATAATAGTATATGACTATATAATATTAAAATTCTGGATAAATAGTATATGACTATATAATATTAAAATTTTATTAATAAAGGTAAATAGTAGAGATATCATGTAATTAGGGTAGATATCAAAGATGAGGAGTTCACGTATGAAAAAAAAAATTAGGGTAGATATCAAAGATGACATACATGGAAAAAATTAGAATATACATATCAAAGATGACATACAATTATATAATATTAAAATTTATGTCCATAAAAATAAAATAATAGAGATCTCACCTTTTCATAGTCTTATATTTACCATAGAAAAAATTACGGTACATATATCTCACGTACTAATATAATTATATAATATTAAAGTTTCTCACGTACTAATATTAAAATTTGTAAAGTTTCTCACGTACTAATATTAAAATTTTGTTCTAATATAGTAGAGATACATTCTAATATGACTATATAAAATATGACTATAAAATATTAAAATTTTGTTCATAAAGATAAATAGTATATGACTATATAATATTAATAACATTAATTATCAATATTATTATATTATATATTTTTAAGGATTGTAAATACTAAAAATTATGAAGGGTAAAGGAGTAAATTGAAAAATTAAGAAGTTTAGGTGGCATAGTTAGGAGATTGACAAATATGATAGAGGGATTCGAGTTTAGTAATAGTATATAGATATGAGGCTATCATCGTAACTATATACTAAAGTGGAGGCTAAAAAAATTATTAAACGACACATGTCGCTTTTAGATTGGACCACACCACACCTTTTATTAAAACTAATCTTTGGCAAAATAATTAAGTTTAATATAAAGGTAGAGTAATGTACGTAAAATCTTATATCGCTATAATCAATGGATAGAAAATCTCATTATTAATTAAAAAAAATCTTTTTTATTTTTGGATATGATAAATAGGAAGATTATTAAGATTAACCAATAAAGCGCAAGCCTCTTATGCAAGTTGGCGTACCTGTTTATTGTCTCGTTGCCCTCGTTCCTCGAGGGAACCAAGCCAAGGGGTTGAATAACCGAGGGATAATTAGCGAATATAAGAGAGAAATAATATAAGAATGTCGCGTTGTGCATACGCGTGTAAAAATAGTATGTATGAACGTGCAATGGTTGGTCTCAAAAACCAACTAGCATAGACCGACCCCCTTTACCCCTTGTCCCCTTCTCGTGCGACGCTAATGGCGAAAAAAACCCTAAATTGTGAACCCCAAATCCAGATGAAATCCTTGCCCTTTCTGCTCCTTTTCATCTTGATTTTGACTCAAATCCCCACCAGAAACACTATCCTGAACAAATCGGGAGCGATCTCGAACCCTAAGTGTTGCTTCAATGGAAGCGTCCCCAAGAGGCATAAAACCGATCGGAAAAATGACAAAAATCTGCACATAAAAGCAAAATACTGTCAAATCCGGGGGAAATCAACCATTACCACAAGGAAGGAGGAGCAGGCTCGGCTGGCAAAGTGGATCAAAAGATGGGGAACATATTCGACTTTGTACTGGCGCCGACCAAGAAGGGGCAAATATCCACGGGAGATACGAAGAATTTGGTGGAGGGGGTGGGTGTATTTCGATGGCATCCTGTTCATCGGGAGAACGAGGGAAAGACAAGATCGTGTCTCTGAGAAGTATTTTCTCGAGGACTGGAGGCAGACGGCGTGGCGAGGGTGGGTGCTTCTACCCCACCTTCGGATATATAGGAAAACTCTCCGAAAACAGAAAATGGACAGGTTGAATCATTCCTTCGTAACTTTTGATTCCTTATTTTCGAATGTGTTTGCCTTTGTGTGTTGTCAATTATATGCCTATATAAGGGAATGTTGGGGAATTATTTGCTCAACATTCATAAACTCGATCTTATCTCCTCTCATTTCTACTGTCTTTGATAAATACCTTTCCTTCCCATTGAATGCTGTTTTGCTTGAAAATCTCATGAAGAAGAAACAAAATAACAAGGTGAAGAACAACAAAAATGCCTTTAAGAAGGCTATATGCTCTGATGATATTTTCTCTAAAGAACAGTTTGAGTTGGACCATGTTCATACTCTACCTAATTCTCTGCCTACCATGGTCATTATGACCTTAAAGGGTAGCAAACCACTCAGGCCTGATGGGGTTGGCCACATTGAGAGCAATCTGTGTAGGAAGAAATTCTGCAATTTTGATCCCTGTAATGAAAAGAAATCTTCTTATGAACAAATCTCTTACTGGAGAACCCTTGAAAAATTTGAACCAGAACCCACTATGGTTGAGGAAACCTTAAGTAGTAGGGGTTTAAAGAACAACAACAAAGCTAGTTTGACTGGCATAAAGAAAAACAAAAGGAAAGGTTGTGTAAAAGCTTGTCTTGGTAGCCTTGAAAGGCATTTTTTTGTTAAAAACATGATCACTTGTGTTCTAACTTTATGGATGCTAAATGGAGGTTTTTCTAAACTCTCCCTAAATTACTACCATTACTCTAAAGCTATTCTTTCTAGTGTCAATTCTCTGATGTGGACTCTAGATGATAGCTTGACTAGAATTTATGTGTTGAACAGAGATAAGTGCTCTTATGAAACCGTGATGACAACTTTGGAATGGGTCTCTATGACCAACTTTGCTTCCAAGTTCGCAACTTGGAATGAAACCAGACTTACTGGCAAAATCTCAAGCTTTCTCTATGAAATATGGTTTAGTTGTAGTGAAACAACCTTGCTCTTTGCTTATTCTCCTATGATCAAAAAAAGACATCTTTATGCTTCTATGGTGAAAGTTATTGCCGGAAAAATTGATACTAAATTCGTGTATTATAATTGCAGCTCCTATACTTGCTGGAAATGTAAAAGACATGCTGATACAGATGGTCAAACCACTGGAAAATTGATCTCCAATTATTTATGTACCATTAAAAATGATAATGAGTATGATTATAAGATATATATGTATGTAAAAATGCTATGTTATGAATATTTCAGTTTGCAGTACCTTTGGTGTTTTAGTTATGCTACTGACTTGTTGAATTCTAAAAACCTTTGGCAGTTAAGCGATACAGGGTATTTAAATGTTGGAAGTAAGAAAAATCATGGTTTCACCAGGAACAGGTTAAGAACTATTAAGAATCTTATTAGTTGGAAGATATGGTGTGATAACAGCAAAAACTTAATAATGAGAATCTACTATTATGTTGATTTAAATGAATATTCAGGAATGAAAATTGATTATAGGTGGCTCCTGGTTTGTCCTTTGAACAAATGGAATTTAATGAATAGGTGTACTGGTGGTTTAGAGCTGCATGGTAATGGTCAATGGATTAGTAAGCTTAAAGGTAAGAAAGAAAAGGTACTGGATTCGAATATCTATTGGCTCCCTTTGATGGTGTTGATTAATGTTGACTATGATAACATGGTTATGAAAACTGATCAAGTGTGTTATTTGTGTATTCCTTATTATAAGTGGAACCTCTTGAAAAAACATGGTGTGTTATTTGCAGTGCACAGTGGAAAAAACATGATGAAAACTGGGCTTTTATCTTACGGGTTAATTTCCCCGTCTCCTTTGGTTTATCATAACATTTGGACAAAGCTGAAAATACTTGTTTATAACAGTAATAAAGAAACTAGAAGAAATATAAACTTTGCAAAGGAAAACAGAAATCAAGAAAGATTATCCTACGAAGGAATGGAAGAACTAGAATTACATAAACTGAACACACCATGGCTTGCCATTATAAAAGTTCGAGTGGTAGAGAATGAATCAAGGGTAAAAGAGAAGCAACGGGGTGCAAAATTAAGAGAGTTATCTTTGTATGTATACTATGAATGTAAAGATCCTATTGGTTGGCCAAGATTATCCCTTGAAAGGAAAAAAAAGAAATACAAGAAACAGGTTGATAAGTTATTTTTTAATGGGATTATCGAATCAGATTGGGATTATTTTGAGTATCCCAACCTATCAAATAATAAGTTACCATGAAAGTAAGCCTTTGGAACTGTAGGGGTATAGGACGTAAGTCGTTCTGGCCAGAAATAGATTCTTTCTGTAAAATAGAGGGTATTCAGATTATGGCTTTAGTAGAAACTAAAACAGACCAAACTCCGTCTGACCAAGTGTGGAGACGGGCAGGGTTTGATAATATTGTATGGTCTCCGGCTAATGGTAGAGCAGGGGGCATTTGTGTTCTTTGGAAGGAGCATCAATTTATCAATGAACGAGTTGAGCTAATTATCCAAGAACCTCGTTATGTGGCTCTAAAGTATACGAACCTTGTAACAAAATATATACTAGTAATCTTCTTTGTATATGCTCCCCCTCAAGAAAAGGATAAGGATAACTTTTGGAGCCAACTAACTCAGACCATACATCAAACTCATCTCCCGACTATTATTATGGGAGATCTTAATGAAATCTTAGACCCTAGTGAAAAGAAAGGTGGTGCCCAACCTGACCCAAACAGATTTGAAAGATTGCAGAATTTCAAGGATAGGTGTAATCTCTTCGACATTCCGGTAATTGGAAGCATTTTTACCTGGAGGAAAAATAAAACAGAAGTTCACAATACTTATGAAAAATTGGATCGAACCCTAGTTTGCTCACAAATCCTCCAATGGTTCCCTGACATAGCAACGAAAAACTATGCGTTCTCGTCATCAGATCATAGTAAAATAGCGATTGAGTTAAATAATGGAACAATTAACAAAGCACAACCTTTTAAATTTGAAAACATGTGGATGAAGAGGAAAGATTTCAGAAATATAGTTAAACAAGCTTGGAGACTTTCGGTTGATGGATCCAACATGTTCAAGTTGGTCAAGAAAACACAATTACTAAAAGCACATGCGAAGCAATGGAACAAAAAAACATTTGGAAACACTTTCGAGCAAATAAAGACAATTGAAAAAGAACTAATAGAATTACAACAAAAAATTCTTCTTCTTCCAAAGGATGGCATCATCAAAAAACAACTAAGACTAATCAACAAAAAAGAAAACATACTCAACTTTCATAAAACATATTGGCGACAACGAGCAAAGACAAAACATATAAAACTAACAGACTCAAATACAGGATATTTCCATAAAGTTGCGAGTGGTAGAAGAAATAGGAAAATAATCAAGGAGATTACATCGGCAGAAGGAACTCAAATCATAGGAGAAGAAAATATTAGAGAGGAAATAAGGAAGGAATTCAAAGCTAGATATAAAAAAGAACAAACTAACCATGAAACATTTAGGCAATATTCAGACTTAATTACAAAAGAAATAACGGATGAAGACAATATAGAACTAACTAAACCAGCGACAAATGAAGAAATAAGAAATGCTCTAATGCAAATTAACTCTGAAAAATCCCCGGGTCCCGATGGTATGTCAGCGGGATTCTATAAAAAATATTGGGACATTGTCGGACCAAGTGTTATCAAAGCTGTTAAGAGCTTTTTTCATTCAGGCAAAATCCTTAAACAAATTAACCACACCTTCATAACATTGATACCAAAAAGAGAGAACCCAACTACCACTAACCATTATCGACCAATTAGCTTATGTACAACTATATATAAACTGATTGCCAAAATTATTACAGAAAGACTAAAAAAGGTGATGCCAAAACTGACTCATCCCCTTCAGGGTGCGTTTGTAGCTAAAAGATCAATCCAAGATAATGTGCTAATTGCCCACGAAATTTTTCATTCTTTCAAAAATAAGAAAGGAAAAGATGGGTGGGTGGCAATAAAATTAGACATGGAAAAGGCCTATGACAGGTTAGACTGGGACTTTACATTCCAAATTCTAAATAAATTCGGACTAGATAATAAAATGTTAGGATGGATTAAAGAATGTGTACAAACGGTCTCATTTTCAGTCTTAGTTAATAATAGCCCCACTGACCTATTCTTCCCTAAAAGGGGGCTGAGGCAAGGAGACCCTCTTTCTCCATTCCTTTTTATCCTAGCTACCGAAATCTTGGCTAGAAAGCTCCAAGAGACGAGCAACATAGACATGAATACGATTGGATTTCCACTAACCCGCTCAGGAACTAAAATCCCTTTTCTAGCCTTTGCAGACGACATTATCATTTTCTCCCGAGCCAATCATGCAGCCTATCTCAAAACAAAAAAGATTATTGAGGAATACTGTGCTATTTCAGGACAAAGAGTAAACTATCATAAATCAGCTTTCCAAACATCACGAAATGTGGATAATGCACAAAAGAGCAGAATCCAACAAACCCTTGGAATTTCAGGAATGATTGACTTGGAATCATATCTTGGATGTCCAATCATTAATGGAAGAGTTAATCGAGCTACCTTTCAAGACACGGTAAGGAAAACTAGAACACAACTAGCTAAATGGAAAGCTAACACTCTATCTCAGGAAGGGCGAATAGTTCTTATAAGAGCCAATTTGGCTACGAAACCTAATTATACTATGCAAAGCTTCATGCTACCCTCTAATGTACACAAGGAATTGGACCAAATCAATAGAACTTTCTTTTGGAATAAAGATATCAACCATAAACCTCTTATTGGGTGGGACAAAATCTGTAAACCTAAGACGTATGGAGGACTAGGAATTAGAAAGACTGAGCATGTAAACCAAGCAATGCAAATGAAGCTGCTTTGGAAATTACTGGCTGAACCAGATAACATATGGGTCAAGCTAATGAATGAGAAATACCTCAAAGGCACATCAATCCTTTTCTATAAAAAACAGAAAAACACATCCTGGCAATGGACAAAACTAAAGAATCTCAGGGAAGAATTTTTTAAAGGACTTATTTGGCAAGTTGGTGATGGAAGAACTATAAGATTTTGGAAGGACAAATGGCTCTTCTCGGAGTCACTAGATAAATTTGCATTAACGGCAGAGTCAGTGAATGATTCTACCCTTGTTGAAGAATTTATTACCAATGATAGAAAATGGAGGCAAGATGTTCTAAGACACATTCTTCCAAGCCATATTGTAAATCAGATTGTTGAAATCCCAATACCAGATAACTGGATTCAAGATCGACTATATTGGGCCCCTAGCAAAAATGGATGGTTTTCGACCACATCTGCAATGGAACTGATTTCAGGAGTGCACCAACAAACCCCACATCTGAATAATTGGATATGGAAATTAGATATATATCCCAAAGTTAAAAATTTTCTATGGAAAGTTGTTCAAAATGGGCTCCCTACGAAAGAAAGACTATATGAGAAAGGGGTTGCTACCCCTCCGGGATGTCTAATGTGCAACTGTACATATGAGAACATAGGACACCTGCTAATAGAATGCCCTCACACGAAAAAATTAGTGACGCGAATCAACTCTAAAACAGAAGCTATTATCAAAAACTGGGATGTAAGAAATAAACCTGCCGGAGCAATCCTAAACGATTTAATCAAAGTTATGGATAAAAAGGAATTCACAGAACTAGCGGTTTGTTGGTGGTGTGTTTGGCATCAAAGAAACAAGCTAGTTTTCCAACAAACCCCCAACGACTTCATTCTAAACTTAGAACAATATACAAAAAATCAAATTGCTCAATGGGATAAGTCAAAAAAATGGATCGAAGATGAAGAAAAACAAGAACAACAAACAAGAATTACACAAGTGAAAAGGAAAAGAAAAAGGGAGACATGGAGTAAACCGCCAAATAACCATATGAAATTAAATTTCGATGGCTCTAAACTCAATTCTAGTCTAGCAACCTCAGGATTTGTAATCAGAAATCACAAAGCAGAAGTGGTAAGTTTAGGAGTAAATAAGCAAGGATCTATCTCGGTCTTAAAAGCAGAAGCACTTGCACTTATGGAAGGAATTAAGGAAGCTCGGAGATTAGGTATATAAAATCTTGAAATTGAAGGCGATAATCTCATTGTCATTAAGGCCATTAATAATAATGGAGGATGCCCATGGGAAATTGAAATATTAATAACAGATATTTTGATATCCTTACAACAGTTTGTATCTGTCTCAGTCCGTCATGTGGGTAGGGACTGCAACGCTGTGGCCGACAAAATCTCCAAGCTGGGCCACAGCATCCCTACCAGACTTTTGTTGGATAACCTAGAGTTGTTAGCTCTCATCCGGAAGGATGCCCTAGGACGCCCCCCGTAGGGGCCTCCTAATCCTTACCTTTTCTTAAAAAAAAAAAACCAACTAGCATGGGTATATATACATGTCTATGCACGTGTTTCGTACGTGCGGGCCATGTAAATTTTACATGGGCTAACCAAAACAAAAGCAAGCATGCAGTATAAGTAGGAATAGAAAGAGGCCTTGACTCGTGCCACTTAAAATCAGCCCAACAATCATAAAATAAATGCTTAACATGGAGGCATGCCAAATCAATCAGTAGAGCCAAATTCTTGCATGTATTCCAAAATCTCCACGTAAGTCATCCATCTCCACCATTGCTTCACTTTTTGGAGATAACTCTCAAAGTTGTCCCACATCGACCATAAATGTGTAAGCTAGCAGCTGGGCATTCTTATATATAGCAAGGCTATGATACAATCTTAAGGATCGAAAAATCTCTTCGGGTTAGGAATCTTTTCCTGTACCTAGAGGAACTATAAGAGCAGATGAAATCAAAGAGATAAGATGGTGGTTTAGTTATTCTAGTTGATCTCCTAGGAGGTGGAGTTGGAAAAAATGACTGTTATCAGAAGCAAGAATTAAAGGTGATGAAAGAGGTGAAGATGATTTAGGAAAAGGTGCAGGAGAAGGTGGATTAGTAGTAGGTGGTAGTGAAGAATGTTCTGATGAAGAAGGAGTGGTAGGGGATGGAATAAAGAGTGTGGTGGGGAATTCTTATTGTGGTGTTGGTAAAGATGAAAGTGATTGTGATGGGATTGGACTTGTATGAAAAGGAAAGTGGTTTTCATGAAAAATAACATCCCTAGAATAGAAATTTTGTTTGGATTCAAGGTCATACATTTTGTATGCCATTTTTCCATATGGATAACCAATGAAGATGCAGGGTTTGGCTCTTGGTTTGAACTTTTCTCATCCTCTTTTGAGTGTAAGTTCATAACAAAGACATCCAAAGGTTCTGAGATGAAGGTAGTTTGGCATTTTGTGAAATAATAGTTCATAAGGTGATTGGTTTTTGAGAGAAGGTAGGTGGTTCGGTTGATTAAATATGTGAATGTGAGAAGGCAGTCACCCCAAAAGGATAAGGGTAGCTTGGATTGAAAGAAAATGGCCTTGGCAACTTCTAATAGATGTTTATGTTTGCGTTCAACAACACCATTTTGTTGTGGTGTGTCAACACACGACGTTTGATGCACTTTACCCTTGCTTTGGTAAAAAGAATTGGCATTTGAACCACAAAATTCATGGGCATTATCTGAACTTATTATTTTGATGTTCGTTTGGAATTGGGTTTGAATCATGATAATGAAGTTTTGTAGAAGGGAAAAAGCTTGGCGTTTGTTTGTCATGAGAAATGTCCAAGAGCATTTTGTGTGGTCATCTACTGTAGTTAAGAAGTAATTAAATCCATTGTAGTTGGACTGATTATAAAGTCCCCATGTATCAATGTGAATAAGTTCAAAAGGATTTGGAGCAACATTTGAGTTAATGGGAAAAGATTGTCTATGTTGCTTTGATTGAAGACAAACTTGACAAATGAAATTTAATTTGTTCAACAAACTGGAAGGTAAAATGTAATGTGACTGAGAAAAAGGAACATGGCTCATACAACAATGCCAAAGTTCAGGGCTGAACTTGGTAATAGAAATATTGAAATTGTTTGACAAAAAATTATAATTAAATAAAGGTGAAAACTGAGGTGAATCTGTGGCAGCTTTAAGAAATGAATGAGTGGCAACTATGTAGAGACCATGATGTGACTATGCTAAGTCCATCACATCGTGAAATAATGAGGCTTGCTTGTCTTGTTAGAAGGCCACGACTTGTGTGGTTCATTGCTTGGATTGTGAAAGTATTTTATGACATTTGAAAATTTTGGGTCTATTTTGTTATTTGTTAAACTTTTCCTAAGGCAAATGTCAGTTTTGCCCTTAGGTCTTTCTTTATAAGCCACTAGGGCTCTAGTTTCCTAGTTAGACAAGATTGATGCCAAACCATGCCAACCCTTGTCTCCTTGCTTTAGTAACGTTTTTACCATGTTATTTTCAATAAAATTTCAGTTTTAGATCCTTTGGATTGTGAGTCACATCAATCCAAGACCGAAGGTTTGATTTAGGTGAGTCATATCCTAGGTTGCTTCCTTCTAGTTCGTGCTTTCGAGAGGTGAATCACATCCTTTCGAAGGCTCATCCATATCCAACCTAACCACCACAATTGCATCCTCCATTTCACCATACAAACTCGTCCATCATCACCACCTATCATCATCCAAAGACGCCATCAAGAAGATCCCTTGCCGCCACCCTTTTTCTTTGAGAACTTCTATCCCGGTGGTTCCTACAGCCTCTCAGTGCAAGAGTCATAACTTTCTAACCATGCATTATATAGCTCTTAAAATTTGAGACATTAAAGACTCGTAGATCTAACTCTAGGCTTTAGAATCACCTAATTCCGAGTCCGGACGAGGGAGATGTGCCCTCGTGAATCCAGAATAGAAGTTCCTCCATCAACATTGCTCGGGTCTTCCTCGGATTGCCTTGAACCGCTTACAACATCAAGATCCTTCATCACGTGGTATCAGAGCCATGTAAGGTACTCCTTCTTTTGACCTTTCATTGAGCAATCTAGGGTTGCAAGTGCTCATAAGAGCCACCCTTGTTACCATTTTCGAAATTGCTTGCGAATTGCCCTAGAATTAGGGCTAAGCACGATTCGGTCGGAACCGAAAATTTAGACCAAACCAAACTGAACCGAAACCGATAATTTTCGATTCGGTTATCGGTTCAAAGAATTTCAAATTTTCGGCTTCGGTTTCGATTCGGTTTAAATCGGTTCGGTTCGGTTAAACCGACTTTTATTTAAAAAAATTTTTTACAAAATTTAATTTAATATTTTCAATATATGTGTTTTGTTCTTTCTAGTTTTCCATTCTAATTCCCGAAAAACCCACCCGAGTACTTTTGACTTTCAACTCTTCATTAAATGCGTTCGATTCAACTTCGTCTTCAACATTGTCTTGTGCAAGTCGCTTCTCGAGTGCTATTGCGCCGAATCTGTCTTCCGTCGCCGACCTAGATCCGTCTTCGGTCGCTCGTCGGTCCTCGCAGTGGCCAGCGTCCATTGTCGGTAATCGACCATCTCCGAGATCCGAAATTTCGATTTCTATTTGTGGCTACTGGCTACAATTTCTCGTGGCTACTTCTCGGAATGGATTTTAACTTTAGGCTTATTGTTAAGATAGGAATTCCGAATTGCATTTAGTTTCAATTTCATGGAATCAAAATCTCAAATCAGTATGTAGTTTATAGTCTGCATACACCGTTAAAGCACCGACAATGCCACAACCCTAAAACAGTTATTCTTGTAGTTATCAAGTATGGTATGGTATCGAACTGTATATATTAATTTGTTTCCTCTCATTTTTTTTATTTTGTGCAATTTTTGGTACTGAATTCACGCACACACACCACACCAGTTCGATTTTTTAAAGGTTGGGTTATAAGTTATAACACATTCAATTCGGTTCATTCGGTTTAGTAGGAGGTGTATACATGTTCGGGCAAATCAGTTTTGGACGGAACCAAACCGACCAAAACCTAAACCGAACTGAACCGAAAAAACCGAAAAAGTTCAGTTCGTTTTTTGCTCCATCAAAAATCAAATATCGGTTTTCAGTTCGGTTCGATTTTTGTCGGTTCGGTTCGGTTTTGAATCGATGCTCAGCCCTACCTAGAATTGTGGTTGTTGTCTTTGTTGTGTGTTGTTGTTGTGTTGGTTGAGTGGTGCACGACCATTTATGAATTCATCCAAGGATTTTTGTCTAAAGGTTGAAGAAGATAGCCTAAGGTTTGTCCAATTCAATTCTCAAACCGAAAAGCCTCAAAACCCCTTTGAAACAACCTTTCATTTTTGGTGCATTTAAGGGTGTCCTGTGTGGGTTGTGTCCAAATCCGAACCAGCCTCAAAACAGCCACGTCCCTTCCCATTTTCCATGCACATGTCTTGCATTTGGACTTGTACAGGCTTGGTTTAAGATACGGGAACGACATCGAGTTGTTAAACTTCGAAAAGAAATTGCTTGTTGCTTGCTGTGTGAATTGTGGTTGTTTCCCACTTTCTTTTTAAAAAAATCAGAATTGTGCCTTAAAAGAAAAAGTCGGACTCGGAGAGAAAAAGAAGCAGGGCTAGAAAAACCTTGTCGGCGGCGAAAAGCTAATAAAGGGACGGGCATAGAAGAAGTCGGACCCCGTGAGAAAGAGAATCCGAGCAAGGCCAAAATTTGCATAAATTGTTGTTGTGTAAAACAATTGGTGCCTAGTAGCTTCTTTTCCTATAAGTCCTTGTTGAGTTCGGGTGCTTGTGTGTGCATTGGACTATTTATTCTTTGCATAGCCATACCTAACTCCTTGCCTTGACCTTGCACTTGCATTACTTTACTCTTTCTTGGTTGATTTAGGAGGAACTTGTGTTTTGGCATTACTTGTGATTTGTGGGATAATCTTGTTTGTTGAGTATGTGCAAGATGTCAAGAACAAGTACATATTATGAGGAGTTCGTATTTAAAAGGTCTTATATTCCATATTTTGACGGCCGATCCGATGCCAATTCTTGCTTAGCTTGGATCTCCAAGCTCGATCATTTTTTTTACTACTATGGCGCCTATCTTGAAGATATTAAAGTTACTTATGCCACTAAACGCTTTATATATGGGGCTCGTAATTGGTGGTATGATCACAAGGAGAGAAGGAGGCGTAAAGGATATCATCCCATTAGTACGTGGCAAGAGCTCAAACAAGCTCTCGTGGAGAGGTATGTACCACAAGTGTATGTTGAGGCTTACCCTTTTTACCCTTCATATTCTACTTGCGACACTAACGTTGTAGGACATGGAGCATGGGATTTTCATCATCAAGACCAAGCTTCCACGAGGGCCGCCAATGTCATGCCTTAGTATCCATCACCTAGAGGACAAGCCACATTTGAAGAACTACCTTATTGTCCTTCAATGAGTTTGGAGCCACAAAGAGTCCTAGAGAGAGGTAAAGAGCATTCATCTTGCTTGGTTCCACCACATCAAGTCTTTGAACCTTCACCTAAGGTGGATGTTTCAAAGCCAATCGAGGAGCCACTCATCCAAGAAGTTGTCGTTAACCTTACCTACAAATTCATGGACGAAGCTACTTCAAAAGAGCCACTTCATGAGCCTCCAACACAAACTAAAGAGAAGGTTGATTCTAAGGAAAAAGTGGAGGAAGTTGTGGAATTATCTTCAAAAACCAAGCTTCGTCCTACCATCACTCCTAGCTCCATACATTCTTTGGCTACCCCATGGATGGATGCTTTCCCTATGGTTCCCTCCAGTTTTCCCTTCCGATATCATGAGGAGAATCCCACCAAGAAAGAAGAGAAAGGGAAGACTATTCGACTCGCCAAACCAAAGGAAATTGTTCACACCATCAAGGGGAGTAAAATTTTCTGTCTACTTCTCTTTCATGAATCTTTGTTGTCTATTCAAGAATTAGGTGATCTTCCCTCACCCATCTCTCATCTTTTGCAGCAATGTGAAACCTTCTTCTCGGATCAATCTGCGCCACCTTGTAAAAAATGGTGTAACTTTCAACTCAATGGTCTAATGCTGCTCAAATTTGGAGGACATAAAGTAGACTTCTTGAGTGCAAACTGGGACTTGGAATCGCTCAATTTGGAGTTCGGAGCTCACAGAACGACCTTGAACAAGTGCGAGCTAAAAACTGTCCCCAGCATCATCGAGGAGATCGCCTTGATGAGACGTGTCTGCTTTTACGCTTTCGGGATAGAGTTGCCACTAAGCTATGGTGTTCATGATATTTTCACTTGGAAGTGCACTCGAATTCGAGGACGAATCCTTTTTGAAGGGAGGGAGGATGATGTGACTATGCTAAGGCCATCACATCGTGAAATAGTGAAGCTTGCGTATCTTGTTAGAAGGCCACAAATTGTGTGGTTCATTGCTTGGATTGTGAGAGTGTTTTATGACATTTGGAAATTTTGGGTCTATTTTGTTATTTGTTAAAGTCCAAACCGTTTGGACCCCTTAGAGGTTCTAACCAAGGAGCACGCAGCATCCCAAAAACGCAAACTTTTCCTAAGGCAAATGTCAGTTTTGCCCTTAGGTCTTTCTTTATAAGCCACTAGGGCTCTAGTTTCCTAGTTAGACAAGATTGATGCCAAACCATGCCAACCCTTGTCTCCTTGCTTTAGTAACGTTTTTACCATGTTATTTTCAATAAAATTTCAGTTTTAGATCCTTTGGATTGTGAGTCACATCAATCCAAGACCGAAGGTTTGATTTAGGTGAGTCATATCCTAGGTTGCTTCCTTCTAGTTCGTGCTTTTGAGAGGTGAATCACATCCTTTCGAAGGCTCATCCATATTCAACCTAACCACAACAATTGCATCCTCCATTTCACCATACAAACTCGTCCATCATCACCACCTATCATCATCCAAAGACGCCATCAAGAAGATCCCTTGCCGCCACCCTTTTTCTTTGAGAACTTCTATCCCGGTGGTTCCTACAGCCTCTCAGTGTAAGAGTCATAACTTTCTAACCATGCATTATATAGCTCTTAAAATTTGAGACATTAAAGACTCGTAGATCTAACTCTAGGCTTTAGAATCACCTAATTCCGAGTCCGGACGAGGGAGATGTGCCCTCGTGAATCCAGAATAGAAGTTCCTCCATCAACATTGCTCGGGTCTTCCTCGGATTGCCTTGCACCGCTTGCAACATCAAGATCCTTCATCAAACCGTTGGCTTCATGGCCAATCACTAAGGGCTTGTTCGTCAAAGGGTCTTGGATCATACACAACGAGGGAGTGAAAGTAACATTAGAAGACATATTTAAGGACAGTTTGTGAACAAACAGGAGGTTATACTGAAATTCAGGTACCTGAAGGGCATTGTGAAGAATGAGTGAGTTTGAAAGTTTAATTGTACTAGTCTTTTGAACTTTAGCAAATTTCCCATTAGGCAAGGTAATATTGATAGGCTAAACAATAGAAGCATAAGTGTCAAAAAGAGATAGGTTTGGTGTGATATGATCAGAAGCTCTACTATCCAAGATCAAAAAAAGAATTATTGCCATGGTTATTAGGACGCAACATGGAGGAATTCTGTTCAAAAGTTGAAGAAGCTCCAAATCGTAGCATGTAATGTACTAGATTTGTTTTGACATCCTATTGGATTGGAGGAATTCTGTCCAGAAGTTAAAGAAGCTTCCGTTGCCAGTTTGTTGCCTCGTCCAAGTGTATATCCATGGAGTTTTCAACACCTCTCAATTGTATATTCGGGATTCTTATAATGATCACAAAAGAATTTACTGTTGGTCCCTGCTGTCTTTGTGGGATTCCCATTGTTCTTAGGAGCCTTCCAACATTATCTATTGTATGACCAGAAATTCTACAACAGTCAAAATTTGGGATTGCCATTGTTTGGGTAGATATCCGTGAATTTTCCAACATTTATCGATGTCGTGTCCCCCAATTTTACAATGATCACAATATTTGGATGTTCCCTTTGAAGAACCTATGTTCCCATTTCTTTGAGCTGCAAATGCTCCTAATTTTGTTTCATTTCCTGCACTTACTCCAATTTGTCTCTATTCTTCTTCTTGGAGAACAAGCTTATACACCTCATTTAGGTTCGGATGTGGACTAAACATCAAGATATTGCCTCTTACAATGTTATAATTCTCGTTAAGCCCCATCAAAAACTGAATCACATGCTAATCTTCTATAATCCTAGTTGCCGAGCTACTGGATCCACAATCACAAACACAATTCTCAAGCAACAACAAATATTCATCCTACAATCTTTTCAATTTTGTGAAATATGTGGTGATTGACATAGTCCCGTGAGTAAATGAACATAAATCTCTCTAGACTTGAAAAATCCGAGTCATATTGGACTTTCCAAAGCGAGATTGCAACTCATTCCATATTTAACAAGAAGTTTTGCAATAAAGAATAGACTCAGGAATTTCCTTCTCAACAGAATGTAAAAGCCAGGAAATGACCATGTTATATACCCGATCACATTGTCCAATGAGTGGTGAGTTTGCTACATGTCTTAGGAAGGTTCCATTCACCATCCTGAGTTTGTTCTTAACCATCAGTGAGACCTCCACAGAATGTCTCTAGCGACTGTAGCTTTTGTCATTGAATGAGCTGGTAGAGAGCACATAGCTCGAGTGATCTGAGTGATAGAGAAAGAGAACGTCTGCATCGTCTTTTACAACAACAAGAGGTATAGAGAGACTGTTTTGCTCATTCATGGCTCTGATACCATGAGAAATCAGACGAAGAGAATGATGAAAAACAATGTAACAGTAATTTTATGATGTATCTCATGTAATTTGTGAATTAATCAAGTAATATTTGGTAAAAGTGACATACTTGCTGAAATAAAGGGGCTACACTTTCATTCATTCTCTTGATTTCAAGGTTACATCATTTTATATGTGGATCCCTAGGTTTATAGAACATAAGTAATTACAAGAAATTCCCTTTACTTTGTTCTACTTGACAAAAATACCCTTTTCAATGGCAGAGTAGTACTCTAACAAAATTCATATATAGACTTTTTCCATATTTTTGCAATGAAAGAGAATATAAATATGTGAAATGCAAGCATATGGGTTGCTTGAAATCCCCGACCACAATCTCCTCTGTATCACCCATTCTAAACTCCATTCCATAATTAAAAGCCTTCCATTCCACTTTAATTCCTATATATATAATATGAATCTCTCACCAAGAATTACACATCAAAAAAAGGAAAAAAAATCAAACTAAGAGAAAAAACATAATATAAAATGGAAGGACATTGTTACACAAAGTTGGTGGTGATGATGGCAACGACAATGTTGGTTTTGGGTTGGCAGAACGGGATCTGTTTTCAAGGTTCAATTTCTAGAACCTGAACGAGGTGTAATTGAAAGCGTGCTCTCACCCGGTCAACAAAAACCCACCCGGCAATTGTAACACCTCGTCTATACACCGGGGCGCTACTCGATAGTAGACCACATATGGGTCCACACAAGCTAACCCGACAACAAGTTCACCCAGATCTTGCAACTCGGGCACGATGAGAAAACATAAATAAAATATCTAGCATATATTTATAAAAATGAAAGTGTCATAAAACATGCACGAACCCCATAACGTAATTAAAACGAATTCACAATCTCAACTAGCCATTCTCACAACCCGACTTAAACCAACTAACAACATTATAAGAGTATCCAGTAAATTGATCTAGAGCACCCAACCCGACACTGAACCTAATGACACGCCCGCATCAATAATCCGCTCCACCATCTGGCCGAGGCTCCAACATAGGTCCTTGGTTCCTAATCCTTACCTGGAATTGAAAAACAAATCCCCGAAGGGTTAGCTAACAATTCCAATATGCACTAAATGGCAAACACAATATGTAGTAGCAAAATTAATTTAATAAATTACAACAAGGATAATAATAATAATATAGCATTTCATATACAATATTCATGAAGGCACACAACACACTCAACAACACTTATAGTTACAAACCACATAATAATAATAATTGTTCATCATTTCATCTCTACATCAGGTCAACCACATTCCATATCAACTCTTAACTATCAATATAATTTTATAGTAATAAAAATATCCTCCTGACAACTTGGGGTGTTGAATGACATCATCAACTCGACTATTTATCTAAACCACTAGGTGAATGGCGGCATAACCTCTACCAATCATTCGAACCACCTATCACCCATAATATTCCTTCTTACCCCTAGTCAAGCCTCCACTAGAGCACTTGCCAAAACATTTTATTATCGAGTCTTTAATTCACACCCTTAAGCTTAGGACCACACTTTACTAATCCATTTCAACACCATCTTCCAACATCAAAATTCGCCATAAATCCAGCCACTGCAACTACTTTCCAAGGTCCAACAAAATCAACGTAAGACAACCTTAAAAAAAAAAACCCCTTACCTAGTAAATAAACAACACACTCAAACATAAAAACAAAACACCTCTCCACCACTTTTCTTCATCTGACCTCCACAGTTTGTTCTACCACAACCCGCCACATCCTAGCCCATAAACAAGCATACTAACAACCCATACATCAACCCTTGACCCTAAACAACTCTTCAAAGTGGATAAAAGAGAAAGAAACTTACAAAGATGAAAGGGTTGTTCCTTTAATGGCTTAAACACCAAAAGACCACCACTTGGAGAACAGTTTGCTCCAACACTCAGAAGGCACACCTCCACAGGTTCTGAAAACCATGGAATGCAACTCAAAGGTACGTGGAAGCCCAAACCTTGCCACTAGCCCCATCTGTGTATACCAACTACTGTACTGATCAGTTTGCATTTGAGAATATCCACTATCGTACTAATTTGTACGCATCTGAGAGTACCCACCCCAATCATCGGTAGCTGGGATCTGACTTGGATGCATCGATGGATATCCACTACGATACCAATCTCCAGCAAACGGAATCGGTTTTGACTGCACCTTGGGATATCCATATTCAGAATTATTATATACGGGATCACTCTGTCCATCTTCGATCCCCAATGCATTAAGTCCAATGTCTACTTCATTCTCTTCCTACAAAGATTAAAACAAAATTTTAAATAAAAGAATTTGGTTCTGTAAAGTGTAGTCGTTACGGCTAGGTACCCCTCTGGCCGTAACGGCCATAACGCTTCTAGTGTTCAAAGGCAAGATCTTTTTTGTCAAGAACACTTTGAACTTTAATCCAAAAGCTACAATCTTTTTTCAACAAAGACATCATCTTTAACCTAATTTTTTTTGCTAATAATTACATAAGTTTGCCTAGCCAATACATGCAAGTTCAAACACACACTTTTTTTCCTACTTCAATACCATCTCAAGAAAAACATGGTAGTTCTACCCAAAAATATAGATAAACATGGTAGAGTAAAGTAGAATGATGAGAGAAAGATAAGAACAAACTAGCAAATAAAACATACCTCATTGTGATTGATGTTCAATGCTTAATCTTCCAATCCCAAAAAGTGTGTGTAATCCCTATTGTTGTTCATTGTTGAAGAATGATGAACATGAAGAGGTTTTGAGATTTTTGGAGAGGAGATGAAATGGAGTGATTTAGGCTCCGTTTGGAACACCTAGCTGAAGCTGACAGCTGGAGCTGGAATCTAGCTGAAGCTGGAGCTGGTAGCTGGATTTTTGGGAGAAGTTGAAACTGAATTTATCAGAATTTACAAAAAAGCTAGATGAATTTAGAAATGCCCCTTATAAAAAAATTTAGAAATGCCCCTTGTGAACATGTGCGCGCAACTCACGTGGCCTCTTATTTCCCCCAATTTGTAATTGCAATTCCAATTTGTAGATCGAGCAGCTCCAGCTTCGACCTCCTCTCAAGCCAATCTTTGAACTCTGCTGGTTGTGTGTTGTACTTCAGCTCGAGCTCCTTAGGGTCGGCATTCATCAACCAAGTGAGGCATCCTCAGAAGCTACTGCCTGAGGTCCTACAAGCAAGACCCGCTTGGCTACGATACAAGGTTAGTGATGGGTTTCCGTCTTGTTTGAACTAGCTAGGTTAGTGATGACCCGCTTGTGTCCCAGTGTTAGCAATTTTAGGTGGTTGTTTGACAGAAATTTACGATTATGATTTTTAGCTAGGTTATAGATATTGAGATGCATTTGATGATTTTTTCGATTCATTTGTGACATTGAGAATTGAAAACAGTCGAGCTTGTGTGAAATTGAGAATTGATATGTAGTGACATTGAATTAATTAGGTCGAGGATGTGCCTAAAATTGTGGAAAAGTAGTGAATGATATACAAAAATGAGGCTTTTTTGAATGTTGTTGTGTGTTGTTAATTGGTCATTATAATGAAATTTGCTTTGGAGTATAAGATTTTGTGTGTGTGTGTTTTTTGTAATGTTTGTAAATCGAGGGTATTGAGGATAAATGGCCGAGTCAAGTGCGAAATCGAAGGGAAAGGGGGTTGATGGGAAGGGCGTTGCTTGGACCGATGAAGAGGCGAAAGCCCTAATGACAATTTGTCTACAATATCACAAGCAAAATGGGAAGGATACTCACTTTCAATGGGTTGAGATTGCGGAGAAGTTTAGCCATGAGAACACCCGGAAGATTGATAACGATACGGCGAAGAACAAATTCGATTACATGAAAAAGATTTGGATGCTTTGGGTTGGTTTACGGTACAAGGAAACGGGCGTAGGATGGAACCCGGCCGATGGAACAATTACAGCGGATCCTGAATGGTGGGAGCGAAAGATAAGGGTAAGTTTGTTACGGTGATTTTTAGTGAAAGTTTTGGATTTCATTTTATGGGAAGCTTGCGTAGGTGTTAATGCTACACGTGAATAATTGGCAGGAAAAGGCGGAGTACAAAAGGTTCCGGTATAAGCGTCCCGACCCGGAGTTGAGTGATCTTTGGGATTGCGTGTTCGGAAACATATGTACATCGGGCCAACATACTGTCGCGGCCACAATGGACCCCCCGGTTGTAGGAACAAATGAGTCCCAAACGTTGGTTTCCCAATCTGGTGTTCATGGGTCAAGAGGTTTTGAGGACCTGCTTGGAATGGATGACGACTTGGATGAGGATGATCTACTTCGAGACTTTACCGACACACCAGGTCAATCCCGAGCTTCTCAGCAAGAAACCAACTCTCCATCTCTGCAGCAACCGAGCGGTACTAGTCAACGAGTGCCTAAGCGACGCAAGAAACAATCGAGGACTGCCTTCTTCCAGGAGCAATTGGTAATTAGTGCACAACAAGGCGAGCGGTTTGTGACGCTGTTGGAAGGGCAGGCACAGGGTACGGTTAACAGCCAAGGCAAAGAGAGGGTTTTCGAGCTTGATGAAGCAATGGAGGTTCTTGAAGGGATGGTGAAGGCCGGAATGGTAGAGGAGTACGGTGGTCTATGGTGTTACACCGTGGATCAGTTGAACAATGAGAACATCCGCCGCCTGTTTCTGACATTGAAGAATGATGATGCAAGGATTGCTTGGCTACGGTACAAGTTTGAAGAGAAGGAGGCGTTGAAGAAGACCGGTTGAGTGTTGTTTGTATCTGCTGACTTTTATGTGTGTGGATTGTTATGATGGATTCTTGTTTATGTGAATTTCTGTCTTGTACCATGACTTGATGATTTTTAGTTCCAGATTGTGTGTGGATTGTTATCTTCACTGTGATTGCCTTAGCCTTTAGGGTTGGATGTTAATTGTAGGGATTCAATATGCTCACGTTATGCAGTAATTTTTATGTTAAGGAAGCGTTGTTTAGTGTGTGTTTTGTTTGTCAATGTAGCTCATTTACAGGCTAAGAAGAATGCCTCGTGCACCGGCAAGGCAGCTTAGTCAGCGTGAGAAGATAATGACTGCGTGGTGGTTGTTTAGGCAACGACAGCATTGGCTTTTAATGGGGTACCACCTCAAATATATGCACAAGACACCTTGCAACACGTCGCCTTTGACGGGATACTTATGGATGCGAGAGATAATGGAATCCGAGTCCGATGTTAGATGCATTAGTGTTTTTCGAATGGAGAAGCACGTGTTTAGGAAGTTGTGTGACGAGCTACAATCCAAGCATGGGCTCCGACCATCAAAGCATATGTGTGTCATGGAAAAGGTTGGCATTCTACTAGACTTAACATGGCTTTACATGGCATAAAAACATCACAAACACTTCCAAAAAATGGCGCCTCCCAAAGACATGCTACACGTGGCCTCCATTGCTTTACAAAGAAGTCCTACAACCTGCAAGAAAAGCATCAAACCTGCAAAAGAAGAGAACACAAACCTGCCAAAAATTGGATTCAATGCAAATAAAACCATAATCAAAGCATTCATACACACCATAACAACACATTACGATGATTATCCATACAAACCATTCGCAATCCTTACAACCATTCACACACAAACATCAATACAACCATAGTCCACGAGTTGATCAAAGCATAGATTCAGCAAACCGAAAAAAAAAAAAAAAAGATAGAGTCCTTCGAAGCAACACATCCGCCACCCGGCTAGACTTCCAACCTGCATTTTAAGACAATGAAATTAATGTTTTTATGCCTTGAATTATAATTCCCAAAATATTTAAAAAAATTTAAGTCACTATAATAGGATATATGCATGGTTAGGTAGGGAAAAAAGTCTCCAAATGCATGTACCCCCCATAAAAAGCAAAGGCGCATGGAATCAATACTATTTCCCTTGCTTTTTTTCTGCCTATGCAGCAGGGGTAATGGACTGAGCAACGCAATAGCCTATGCAGCAGGGGTAAACCCAACAATGCATGGCTGTTCCCCCCCCCCCCCCCCCCCCCCATAAATCACAGCGACTGCAGGCTCCGAACAGTCCAAAAATGGACTGTTCCCAACATACAGAATGCAGCAGTGAAAGCCAGTGCATTGAAATGGACTTAAAAAATTTTAAGTCACTAAAAGTGGACTTAAAAATGGACCATTACACAGGCAGCAGTGAAGGCCAGTGCATGCCGAGCTTAGACTTCAAAATTTTAAGTCCAAATATGGACTTAAAAAATTTGAAGTCACTAAAATTCACAGGCAATCAGTTGGCTAATGACCATTACACAGGCAGAAATTAGACAGAAATTGTCTTCTACGTACACAACAGTAGCAACATATCTAGCCTCACACATCAATCAACTTTCAAATATGACATCCTACCACCAGTTTCAAGAGGATAAGTTATCATGTGAGTTAAGTGTAAGCACCACGGCCAAGCTAAAGAGAAGACTTGATGACTCAATTAACACGTGAACCAGGATCAAGATACAAAAAGTAAAAATCACCAAGGAAAGCCTTTCTTAAAGAGGTAAAAAATTCATCTTCCATGATTATATCAATAAATTTATCATCTCATGAAAATAAAGCATTAAAGAGGTAAAAATTACATATTAAGCAATACCTAAGCCGAGGAATCCCCACGACGCATGCTGGGTCCAGCCCCCGCCGCCACGCTCTCTAGAGGCGCTTCGTCGTCGTTGTCATCATCGTTTTCCGGAGATTCATCGTCGCTGTCCACCTCACTCGGGTCGTTGTCTTGCACCCTGAAGCATTGCTCCCAGAGTAGGCTTAGCTCCGGGTCAACCCCCTTAGTCCGGAACCGCCTGACGCGAGGGCATTGCTGCAATCCACACAAGGTAGAGTTAAGAGTTATTTAAGTATAAATTTATGTACCTCAAATGAAACACATAGTGGATATGAAAACAAACCTCGATCATGGACTTCCACCAAGCTGCATCACCGATGATCTTCCCCGTCGTCAAATCCCAGTGATCGTGACCACCAAGTTCCTTGAATCGGATCCATGCACGCCACTGGGTTCGATGGAAATCAAGCCTAAACTTCAACTCGATGTTGGGCCTTCTATGCCCGGTTGCATTCTCGAACAGATTCACCAACTCCCAAAAGTGAATCATTTGATGCGGTTGCATTCTCTCCCTCCTTATGGCAGGGAGGGCGATCTGGAGGAAGATCTTGTCGTAATCCACGGTCCAAACAAAGTTCTCCGCCATCTGTTCAAGACATTTGGACAAGAAATTCAATGACCCTAATAACACAAACAGCATGAAAAACCTAGCTTATATGCATATTGGAAAAAAAAACACATCTCAACCGAGCTATAAACCTCAACTTATACAAGAACATCCTAGCTTATATGCATCATGGAAAAAAAAAAGAGCATTCGAGTTATGAAGAGCATACCTTGGATAATGTCAGAATAAGATCCAAGGAGAGTGTCTTGCTTGAGGCTTAGCTCGAGTGATGAAGAATTGGGTCATTGAGAGGTTGTATTTAAAGGGGGAAAATATTAATATAATAATCAAAAGGTTACATATTATAATTGAATATATGTTACCATATGAGAAATGAATATAATATACCTTATAAGTATTATATTATAATTGAATAATTTTACCAATTATGTAAAAGATATGATCTTCAATAAATTCGAGCCATTGATTCTAGTATATTATACCATATAAAGTATTATAGAACCGAGTGACATAAGCTGACTAAGGTAAGCAATGACTTTGGAAGATTCTGTAAATTTATTTTCACAACTTTGACCGGTAGTATAATAATTGAAATTAAGGGAAGAAAATTTCAAAAACTTGACTCAATTCAAATGACAAGCCAAAGTCCAGCTCATAATTGTTGCAGTTGAGAACAAGGACAAACAAAGTAGGAAATCCTTGGCTACTGATTGTGGAATTCCCACATACAGAATGCATCACTTTCTATTCATAGCTTTATATTTCATGATAAAATGAAAAGAATCATTACTACCAATGAATCCAACACCAGCTTCTTCTTTTCAGTGCTAGGAGTTGGAAGCCGGGAAGCAAAACATGCAACAGAGACATATATATATTTTACACGAGGACGCCTTTCTTTTTATTTTACCTCAGGCTCTCAGAATTGATACAACAAGGTCAAGGATTTAAATGAAACAACCATTAATTCTAAGAGTAGTGATTACTACTTGATTGGAACCGAGTGAGTGAAGACTCCAACACAACAAGATGATGTTTCATCCTAAGAGTAGTGATTACTATCACCATTTGTGGTCACAGCTTATGTCAACTAGAAATTTATAACAATAAAATTAGCTTATGTCAACACAACAAGATATGATCTTCACAGCTGATGTTCATGACAACAAAGATAGATTGTACTGCCTATGTTTTCTAGTTACTAAATTGGGAAACCATTTGTATTCCTCTGAGCATTTGGTTTCTGTTTCTTGTGTCCATGTCACATAGTTTTTATTAGCTTCATCATCAAACCATGCATTGCAATATTCAGTACAACTTCCAAAAGGATAAAAACTTCACAACCACCGAGTCTTCAGTCCTAAACAACAATTAATCAATCACACCTAAAATCCAAAGAAACTTAACATGATACATACAACTAATGGAAAGGGATTGTATGGATAAATGAGAAACACCAGGCACATGAACGTGAGGGCAATGCTGCACATTTTCCAACGGTTAACAGCTTCGATTGCCTTGTCACGCTCCAAGGCACGCTCGACTGTACAGGTTGACAACTCTTCAATGAGTTCAACCTGCTCCTCAGTCTTGTGAGCCTGTGCCTGGAGGCTCCTTTCCAACAACGCCACGTGCCTCTCTGCGGCATTAGCTCGCTCCTTATGACGCTGTGCGAGTTCTTGTAGCCCTTTGCAGCATGGTTGCTCACTTAAATCCCGGTGCAGTAGTTGTTCTTCCTCCTCATCAGAATTGAACTGCATAGAACAAAAACAACAGAATTGCACTTCAACATCAATTGATTAACAACACAGATTGGAATCAGGAAATATTTGCTCAAAATGTGGTTCACAACTATACATGAAGATTTTACCTCTTCATTATAGAATTGGTCATCAACAAACGCCACATTATCACCTTCTTCACTCCATGAATCCTGGGACACCATGGTTGTGCATAATCCCTATGCAATCCAGACAAGAACCATTTTTTATGATGACAAGTATTCAAACAAGAACCATTTTTTATGATGACAAGTATTCAAAATGAATGGAAAGAGCATTTATAAGGAGTTACAAGGGTAAATACATAGTGGTCTCAAAGAAATTGAAGTATTTGATTGAAAAAGTAAATTTTAATGCTTAATCATCTGCAGATAATAGAATTGATTTTCATAAGCTAGCTCCTTCCCATTATCAACCAAAGAATAGAAAATTGAGAGCCTAAAAATACCATGAACATCTCACAAAAGCATCAATCGATTATACACAAATTCAACTATACACAAATTCAAATCCCTAACAAATCTCAATTAGTTTCGGAATCGAAAGCTCACAAATAAGTTTCACAAAGCTCAATTAGTCCAAAAGCAAATTAGTTTCACACAGCTCCAATTAAACATAGAAGCTCCTATAGAAAGCACTAACCATACCAATAACATATCTACTTCAAGAAATCAAAGGCCAGTAATCCAAAAGCAAGGTTGAGAGATCCCAATGAGAAGCAAGATCGATTGTATTTCTCCAGCAGATTGTATTTCTCCAGAGTTAAGATCGAGAGCAACATATATCTAAGATGACGAGAGATCCTACTAATGAAACTAGCTAAATCCGATCTCCCGAACACCCCAATTTCGATATGCAACAAACGATATGCTATAGTCATTAACAACATCATATTTCAGATAATGCTTCAACCGAAGCACAGATTCAATGATCATCATCAAATTCGAGGAAAGCAAATGCACAAAGCACAACGGAATTCCAAAGCTCATGGCTATAATCTGATGCACAAAGCTCATGGATTCGTTTCAATACCTGAAATTCAAACAATCAAGCGACAAACGGAGAGAGAAAGAGGCGTACCTGGAAGGAGAAATGAAGATTACACGATTTCTCCGGAATGAAGAAAATGGAGTGAGCTTGGAGAGACGATGGAGAGAGCCCGCAGTCGCCAAATCGCCGCTGGAGAAGGATAGCTTCGAGCTAGGTTTTTTTGGGGAGACAATGGAGAAGGCTTTTTTTGGGGATATTGGAGGGGTATCGAGGGTAATGAAGTAGCGTCCGAGGGAAGAAGCTGGGGGGAGGAGGGGCGAAAACTAGCGTCCTCCCGCTAGCTTTCCCCGCTCCCGCTAGTTCGCTCATCTACACCCGAACATTGCCCCGCCACGCTCCCGTTGCGTCCCGCTCCCCCTCACGCTGGAAGATGCTGGTTTCCGAACGGAGCCTTATTTCACGATCATAGTGGATTAAATGTATACGGCGGAATAAACTAAGGTAAATGAAAGCATTTAATTTTTCGGTTTACGAAAAAACCAGCCTTTACTGCCAAAGGGTGTTCGGCCGTAATGGCTAAAGCGCTCCTACTGAAGAAATATAGAAAGTATAGGTATATTGCCTACGTGGCTTTTATAACAAAATGTAGACTATATTGGTCAATGTAAGAATGTAACAGAGTCAGTTGTACTCGAGGTATAAATACTCCTATTATATTGAAAGGAAAACTAAGAGAGTTAGTTACATATTTTCTCCTCTCCTCTTTCTCTTCTCTCACGATCCATCACTCTCTTCATGGTATCAGAGCACAGGAAATTTTGAGAGACGATTTGTACAGAAAACCGAGCAAATTGTTTGTTTCTGTGAAGATTGAAGGATAGAGGAATGACAGGGAAGGAATCAGTGCTTGAAGAGAATCGCGATCGAGCGATGTTGCAGCTAACTCAGTTCAGAAGTTTCTCATAAGGAGATCCACTGAATCTGGCGAATTCGGATGCACCTGGAGCATCACTAACAACAACACACTTCGATGGAAGCAATTACTTGGCTTGGAGCAAGCAGATTCGAATGGCTCTTGGCGCGAAAATGAAACTAGGTTTCATTGATGGTACTTTGGAGAGACCTGTAGAAGATTCTCCCGATCTAGGCCGCTGGGAGAGATGCGATCGCATGGTGGCTTGCTGGTTGCTCAATTCGATGACAACAGATTTGGCAGGCTCATTCGTTCACACCGATTCAACAAGAGATCTATGGGCAGATATCTCAGAAAGGTACAATCAAAGTACTGTTCCAATGATTTATCAGTTAAAACAGGATTTAATGAGAATTTTGCAAGGAAATTTGACTGTGAATGCATATTATAAGAAACTGAAGAAATGCTGGGATGAAATTCAATGGTTGAATGGAATTCCAAGCTGTTCTTCTGGTCAGTTAGCTCGGTGTACTTGCAAAGTAATTGCGAGGTTCCTTGAGCTTGAAAATCAGGATCGAGTGATGCATTTCCTGGTGAATTTAAATCTTGAATATGAAGGCATTGTTAGCCACATTTTGTCTCAGGATCCTTTACCAAACCTGAATAGAGCTTATTATCTTGTGTTGAATGTGGAAAAACACAAGCAAATCTCTCATTTAGTTGTTGAATCTACTGCTTTCACTATGGTAAATATGAATGAGAAAAATAGAGGATCAGGAAATTCTGATGGTAAATCCAGTGGCTATGGAAACAAGGATCAGAGGAAATAGAAAGCTGATGAGAAGAAGTTTTGTACGCAGTTTAACAAGGTTGGACACAGTGTTGATTGATAGCTTGCATATAGGAGTAGCTTAGATGCATGTTTTATATATGTTTTAGTTAGTTTTAGGTTAGTTTTTATGTAGTTTTTAGGTTTTTGTGTTGTCGGGTATTATGCGCTGGTTTGCTCGGTTTTACAGGTTTTTAGGTTTAGGAGCAACAGCGGGGCGAGTACAGATTGACCATGGCGGTGGTGGACGAGCCAAGCTAAGGAAATTGCTCGGGATCGAACCCGAGCAATCATCCCGAGCAATCTCAACAGAATGAACATTGCACGGGGAAGCAAAAAAGCACGGCCGCGCAATTGTGTCAAGCCTCGCAATCTGGAGTTTTCAGCGGACAAGATTTTGGGCCGAGTCTTGATTTTGGGCTTGTATTTTGGCCGAGATGTATGCCTAAGATATGATATTTTGAGGGTTATTTTTAGTAGACATATAAATACTTTATGTTAGTTTAATTTTCATAACTTTTGATCAACTTTGGAGGCTAGGGTTTTTCTCTTTGGAGGCAGACTTTGAAACCTTTGTAAGTTTGATTTCAATTTAATTATGCATTGCTAAATTTCATTGTGTTTGGCTAGTTATTGAAGTCATGATTTGTATGTAGTTGTGAGGTTTGATTGATTCTCAACAAACTTGAATAGAAATTATTCCCTGTGCTTAATTGAATCTAAACTAGGGTTTTGTTAGATTAGCTACCTAATTGAATTTCTAGTTAAAACTGAATCTGATTAATTACCGGTTGGAGTTAATTAGATCAAGAGTATACTTTAATCAATTAGTACCGGTTAGACTAGTTGGTTGAAGAAGGGAATAAATTCACAAGTCACTTAGATGTCTTGTTGCTCTAACTTGTTTGTTTCTATTGATAACTTGAATCGTCATGCTATTATTTAATTGAATCTAGAAGGTCTTCTAGGTTATTATTTAATTAGGGTTGTTAGACTGGTTGTTCTATCAACCAAATATGAAGTTCGGGTTTTAATCCTTAGTAGGGTCATTATCCACAATAGATTATTCAAGTGAGAAGAGAATCAAGAGAATCAATGATCAACGAATCAATATCATGATAGATTTAACTAGTTGAACATGTTTGTCTCTCATATATTCAAATCATCTTTTGCATTCATAGTTAGTTTTATTTTTGCATATTAGTTTAGATTAAACATTCCAAAAACCCCCCTTTTTAGTTACTTGGCACTTAAGCAATAACACAAATACACAGTCCTTGTGGGATCGACCCTTACTTGCCGCTCTACTGAGTTGGTTAAGCTAAGGTTTCTTTGATAGGTATAAACGACCACCGAAAAATACCTTATCAAATTTGGCGCCGTTGTCGGGGACTCGTCGCTATTTGTATTTATTACTTTCGTGCTGTTTTGGGTGTGAACCTGTTATATGGTTCATACCCGTGCTACTGATCCATCTCTTGTTGTTTTTGATTCAGAAATAGAAAGGACACTCTAGGTTGCGCATGCAAGCTCGTGCGACTGCTCGTGAATTACAACTCAACCTGGCATCTTCCTCATCTGATTTTGACACTGAGAGCATTCCTGAAATAGTAGAGATGGCTAATCAAACATTGAGACAGTTAACTGCACCAAATCTGGAGCAACAACCGCTGGCGGTGCAATTTCCTGCTCTTGCTGAGGGAGTCAAGTTTGAGCTAAAATCAGGGTTGATTCATCTTTTGCCTTCATTCCATGGGCTTAGTGGTGAAGACCCCAACAAGCATCTTTCTGAATTTCATGCTGTGTGCTCAAGCATGAAGCCTGCTGATGTGACTCATGACCAGATCGCGCTGAGAGCCTTTCCCTTCTCTCTTAAGGATCAGGCTAAAGACTGGTTTTATTACTTGGCTCCGGGAAGTATTGATACATGGGCTAAGATGAAGCAAGCTTTTCTAGAAAAGTACTTCCCTGCTACAAAGCTCAATGAACTGAAGAAGATGATTAGCAACATCGAACAAGAAGCTAATGAGACCTTGTACGCATACTATGAAAGATTCAAGAGGTTGATAGCCAATTGTCCTTTCCATGGCTACACTGATCAAAATCTGATTTTATATCTTTTCAATGGCCTCTTGGATGATGAGAGAAGAATGGTCAATGCAGCTTGCCAAGGTAACATTCTCAACAAGACTCCCGCTGATGCGTTTGAACTATTCACACAACTGTCTGAGGGCACAAGACAGTTCAAAAAAGAGACTAGCTCGAAAGCTGCAAATTCTGTGGTGGATAACTTAAGAATCCAAGACGAAGTCACTGAGTTGAAGACGATGATGAAGCAGCTTTTGCAACAAGGTGGAAGACAACAGGTGAAATCCTGTGAAATTTGCTTTGATAACATGCATCCCACTGATTCTTGCCCTACACTTCAAGATCAAAATGCTAAGGTGAATGCAGTGGGAGGATATGGACCACCTAGGCCGAGGTATGACCCCTTCTCCGTCACCTACAATCCAGGTTGGAGGGATCATCCTAATTTGAGGTACGGAAATTCCAACAATCAGCAGTTCAATCAGCAGGGTGGCCAAGCTCCATACAAGCCACCTTTTCAATCCCGTCCTCAGGGAGCCAATCAGAATGCTATGTCTACTGAAGATATGATTCGGACTCTTGCACAAACTGTGACTACAATGCAAGGCTCAATGAGCCAATTTCAACAAGAGACCAAGTCTAGCATCCACAATCTAGAGACTCAAGTCAGTCAAATTACCAATGATGTAGGCAAACTGGAAGCTAGAGATTCAAGTAAGTTGCCATCTCAGACCGAGCTCAATCCAAAACAGAATGTCAATGCTATTACTTTGAGGAGTGGGCGAGAGCTTCAAGTAGAGCCCAGGGACGGGCAAGTACCAATCAGAAGGGGAGTGGCAGAAGAAGCTAAGGGCGAAACTGAGGAAAAATTTGAGCTAACAGAGGAAATTCCAAGTGATCCGTTCGGGGACGAATTGCTCGGCCTACCTGCTAAGTGCGCGGTCGAGCAATTGCCACCCTGCGCAACACCATCTTAGTCGAAATTGCGCGGGGAAGCGACGATGAAAAGCGCGGCCACGCAATTACGTCCCAGTCAGGATTGCGCGGTTTGGCTGCTAAAAGCGTTGCCGCGCAATTGGAGGCGATCCCGAGCAATTCAGCCACAGTTGCAGATTCGTCTGAAATCCCTCTAAAGTCTTATGCACCTGTTCCACCCTTCCCAGAGGCACTAAAAGAGACCCGAAAGCTGGAGAATGACAAGGAATTGTTCGAGACGTTCAGCAAATGTGAGGTAAACATTCCTTTACTTAAACTGATTAAAAGCATTCCTAGATATGCTAAGTTTTTGAAAGAATTGTGCACCATAAAAAGAACTCAAAAGCTAAAAGGGAAACAGAAAATCTCTATAAGTGAGCATGTGTCAGCTGTGTTTCAAAGGCGTATGCCTCAGAAATGTGGTGACCCTGGCATGTTCACTATTCCCTGCATTATTGGTGATACAAAAATTGATAAAGCCATGCTAGATCTAGGTGCTTCAATTAATGTTTTACCTTACTCTGTGTACAAAATGCTTGAACTGGGTCCTTTGCAAGAAACTGGTGTGGTTATACATTTAGCTGATAGGTCAAATGCTTAAACTAGAGGAATAGTTGAAGATGTGCTTGTAATGGTTGATAATCTGATATTTCCTGCTGATTTCTATGTCTTAGATATGGACCATGATAAGCATGTTGCACCTATTTTGCTAGGTAGACCTTTTCTGAAAACAGCTAAGACTAAGATTGATGTCTGTAGTGGTTCTCTGACTATGGAATTCGACGGGGAAAGGGTAGAGTATAATATTTATGATGCAATGAAATACCCTCCCGAAGATTCCTCGCTGTGCTTAGTTGATGTGATAGAGCCACTTGCTCAAGAATTTTTCAATATGCATGAATCTGAAGCTTTGAGATCCACCTTGGAAAATGCTATTATTAATGATACTTCAGATTTGGATTTAAAGACTGACCTGCAGGAAGTGGTGGCAGAGTTGAATGCTCATTTTGAGCGTCCGCTTTTGCCACCGGGCTCAAAGCGCATACCACTAACCTTGTCAAGCGAGAAGCTTTTGCCATCTATTGTGCAGGCACCGGTGGTAGAATTGAAGCAACTTCCAGACCATCTCAAGTATGCTTTCTTAGGTGAAGGGGACACTTTGCCGGTAATTATATCCAACAAGCTCAGCAATGAGCAAGAAGGTAGATTAGTGGCAGTTCTGAGGGAGCATAAGACGGCCATAGGATGGACCATTGCATACATTAAAGGGATTAGTCCCTCAACATGTATGCATCGGATTCTATTAGAAGATGAAGCTACACCGTCTAGACAGCCCCAAAGAAGGCTGAATCCCCTGATGATGGAGGTGGTAAAGAAGGAGGTGCTGAAGCTCCTTCAGGCAGGTATGATCTTTCCTATTTCTGATAGTAAATGGGTCAGCCCAACTCAGGTTGTCCCTAAAAAGGGTGGTATCACAGTGGTTGAGAATCACAAGGGTGATCTCATTCCCACCAGAGTCCAGACCGGGTGGCGGGTGTGTATTGATTATCGCAAGCTGAATGCGGTAACCCGGAAGGACCATTTCCCATTACCTTTCATTGACCAAATGTTGGAACGACTTGCCGGTCGTTCATTCTATTGTTTCTTGGATGGGTATTCTGGATATTTTCAAGTAGCCATAGCACCAGAGGATCAGGAGAAGACAACATTCACTTGTCCTTTTGACACCTTTGCATACCGAAGGATGCCTTTTGGACTGTGCAATGCCCTAACTACATTCCAACGGTGTATGGTTAGTATCTTTTCTGAGTACATAGAGAAATTTATTGAGGTATTTATGGACAATTTTACCGTCCATGGGGATGACTTTGATTCATGTTTAACTCATTTGACACTAGTGCTTAAAAGATGTGAAGATACTAATCTTGTTCTCAACTCTGAAAAATGTCATTTTATGGTAGAACAAGGTATAGTATTAGGCCATGTAGTGTCTTCTAGGGGTATTGAGGTCGATAAGGCTAAGGTTGAAGTAATTCAATCTTTGCCTTATCCTACTAATGTGCGTGAAGTGCGTTCTTTTTTAGGCCATGCAGGGTTTTACCGCAGGTTTATCAAAGGCTTCTACAAAATTGCCTCCCCCTTATGTGAGTTGTTGAAGAAGGAAGCAGAATTTGAGTTTGGTGATGCATGTAAGACGGCGTTTGATGAACTAAAACTCCGCCTCACCACAGCTCCCATTATTCAAGCCCCAGATTGGTCTCTCCCCTTTGAGATCATGTGTGATGCTAGTGACTATGCAGTAGGGGCTGTTTTGGGACAAAAGAAGGGCAGAGCGTCTCATGTGATTCACTACGCCTCTATGACATTAAATGAGGCTCAGAGGAACTACTACACCATGGAGAAGGAGCTCCTAGCAGTTGTGTTTGCATTGGAGAAATTTCGCTCTTACTTGTTGGGAACAAGAGTGATTGTTTATACAGATCATGCAGCACTCCGCTATCTGCTGACGAAAAAAGAGGCCAAGCCCAGGTTAATCAGGTGGATCTTATTGTTGAGTGAGTTCAACATTGAGATCAAAGACAAAAAGGGCGCTGAGAATGTGGTTGCTGATCATTTGAGTCGTTTGGTGATGGAAGAACAGAAAAGGCCAGCAAGTTCACCCATTCAGGAGGAATTTCCAAATGATACCTTGTTTGCTATTAAGGTTGTAAAACCTTGGTATGCACACTTGGTTAATTTCCTAGTTATGGGTGAATTCCCACCAATGTTCACAAAAGCTCAGAAGGACAAGTTAAGAAGTGAAGCAAGATACTACATCTGGGATGATCCATATTTGTGGAAACACTGCGCTGGCTGATCAGGTAATCCGACGATGTATCCCGGATAATGAGGTAACTTCTATCTTAACTTTCTATCATAATTATGCATGTGGGGGCCATTTTAGTTCTAACAAAATAGCTAGGAAGGTATTGGATGTAGGATTTTACTGGCCGAGCATTTTTCGGGATGCTCATGGTTTTTGTAAATCCTGTGACCGATGTCAAAGAGTTGGGAATATGTCCCAAAAGAATGAGATGCCTCAATCTCCTATTATTTTTTGTGAAATCTTTGATGTGTGGGGCATTGACTTTATGGGTCCATTTCCTAATTCTTTTGGGAATTATTATATTTTGCTAGTGGTGGACTACGTTTCCAAATGGGTGGAAGCGAAGGCCACCAGGACTGACGATTCTAAAGTGGTGACAGATTTCTTGAAGACCAACATTTTTACTAGATTTGGTGTCCCTAGAGCTTTAGTTAGTGACAAGGGATCCCACTTTTGTAATAGGATGGTGAGTGCATTATTGAGAAAATATCATGTCACACATAGAGTCTCTACAGCATACCACCCTCAGACAAATGGCCAGGCAGAGGTGTCTAACAGGGAAATCAAGTCCATTCTGGAGAAGACAGTTGCACCAAACAGGAAAGACTGGAGTGCTCGGTTGGATGATGCACTATGGGCATACAGGACCGCTTTTAAAACACCAATTGGGATGTCACCATTCAGGTTGGTGTTTGGGAAAGCTTGTCATCTACCGGTGGAAATTCAACATAAAGCATACTGGGCAGTCAAGAAGTGCAACATGCAAGAAAATGAAGTGGGCGAATTCAGGAAACTTCAACTCCAGGAATTGGAAGAAATCAGGCTTGAGTCTTACGACAATGCAGTGATATATAAGGAAAAGACAAAGGCTTGGCATGACAAGCATATTTGGAGGAAGAATTTCAAGGTTGGGGACAAAGTACTTTTGTTCCAATCTCGCCTCAAACTATTTCCCGGAAAACTAAGCTCACGGTGGAGAGGTCCTTTTGTGGTAGCACGTGTATATCCACATGGCACAGTAGACATCTATGATGGAGTTTCTCATTCCGTCTTTAAGGTGAATGGTCAGAGGCTGAAGCCATATTATGAAGGGTTCAATGGTGCTACTTTGGAAGAGACGGCTCTCCAAGAGCCGGAGCAAGAGCCTTAATATCCTTTTTACGTCAAGCTAAAGACGTTAAACAAGCGCTTCTTGGGAGGCAACCCAAGGTTTAGGATAGATTTGCTTTGATTTTTGTTTTCTATTATACAGTTTTTGTTTCTATTAGTTAGTTTAGTAGCAATAATCCTCAGATTTACAGATAGCTCGGGCAAACTTTGAAGTATAAGTAGCTAAAAACTCGGCATTGGGGACTAAAAATTGCGTGGTCATGAAATCTGAAGCCAAACCGAGCAATGCAAGCTCAGAGAAGATTGCGCGGCATGGGCTGATAAATGCGCGGCCACGCAATCCCAGACCCCAAGCCGCGCAATCACAACTGGGAGGGGATTACGCGGCTTCGCAATTGTGCGGCCGTGCAATTCCGTGCGATCCCGCGCATTTAGCCATTTTTCAGCGACCCACTTTTAATAAAACCCGAGTCTTATTCTTCCCCTCTCCTTATTTCGTCCGCTTCCTCCTTCTATTCTCAAAGACTCCATTGAAGCTCCACCATCAAAGCTCCATTCAAAGCTATTTCAAGTCGGATTTTCAACTAAAATCAAGCAAGGAACTCACATTCAAGCGGGGATCAAGTAAGTCTACTCCAAATCCCTCTTATTTTCGGTTTTATTTAAGTTGAATCTAGATCTAGGTTTAGCATCATAAAACCCGAATTTCACCCCTTTAGGCTCAGATTTAGGCTTAAGTTCTTCACAAAAGTTCGTTTATTGCATGATTCTAGCCTAGATTCGTGTTTTATTTCAGCTTTTTCTACAAATCCGAATTTGACCTAGAATTTTAATTTAATTTTGATTAAATTGTTCTAGGTAGTGGGGGAAGAGAGTGATTGAGTGATTTAATTGCTTAATTTTATATATACTGCTGTGGTTGTCCTTACCGGGACAACAGAATTGTGTTTGCTTGGTTCGTTTGTGGTGTTTGTGCAGGATTAATTGAAATTCTAAAATAATGGGTAACAAGAGAGGTAGAACAGATGGAGCTTCATCATCCCGAGCTGCTTTAGCTCCCCCTGCTGTGGTGGGAGAGACCACCCAAGAGACTTTTGGGATCACTCTGACAAAGAACAATCACGTAATCCGGTTTGAGCTTCTGAAGGAAAGGGAATGGAAAGCAACTCGGTTCATAGACTGGAACCTGATGAATGAGATCGGGATAGCTCATCAAATTTGGCGTCGTTGCCGGGGATAGCTCATTTGTTGAATGAGATAGGGGCATATTTGCATATGGGCGAGTTCTTGAAGCTGTGTGAACCCACCTTCAAGGGGTTAACACTGGAGTTTCTGAGTACTTTGTCCACTGATTTCAGAGGAGAAGGAGAGATCAAGTTCTGGCTAGGAGGAGTAAGGAGGAAGATGACCTTGAAAGAGGTCAACCGAGTGTTTGGTTTCTGCAATTTCCCTCCTAGTAGAGATGTAGTGCTTACTGAGACAGGTGCTACATGGGCTGATAAGCACTTCTGGAGAGCCATCACAGGGAGGGCCAAATATGAGCCTTCTAAAGAAAAAGCTTCTCCCATTACTCATCCCGCTATTAAGGTTTTCCAAAGATTTATTGCTAGCACCCTGAATGGGCGAGGTGATGGTGGAAACAACTGTCCCAAGAAGGATGTCACTGTGTTGGCTGCTAGTTTGAAGAGGAAGCAGTTGAATGTGGGTGCTATGCTGATGCACCACATGGCCCATGTTGGAAACAAAGGCGGTGGAGCCATTTGTATTGGTGGAATTGTGACCTATTTGGCCAAGCACTTTGGAGTCGATCTTAGCAGGTTACAGGTTGACATTCCGCCTTTGCCTATTGACTTCACCATGCTGAAGAAGATGGGCGCTCTCTATAAGTACCGGAACTCCTATTTCTGGGTGATTGGTGATTCTGGGAGAGTAATAAAGCTTCCTGATGGACACCAAGTGAAGATTGGGGATAGCCATAGCAATTGGTTCAGGCTGGAGATTTGGATGTGGATACTGTAAAGGGCCCGATTAGGGGTAAAAAGACGACTCCAGTTGTTATTGAGGATTCTGATGAAGAGGAGATGGATGAGGATTTTATCATGGCTGAAGAAGAAGAAGAAGAATCTGCTGAGGATGAAGACACTGATGAGGATGAGGAGTCTAAGGAAGACAATCAGCAGAGACAGTTTGATCCGTCTATACCTGCTGGAGGTGGTCACCAGTACTCTAATGCACAATACAATCAAATGATGGAGATGATGAGACAGATGCAGCTGGAAAACACGCAGAGATACAATGATATGTCGTCTCACATTGATTAGAGCTTCCAAAGTATGAGGGGATATGTGGATCAGAGGTTCACAACGTATCAGAGTCATCAAGATCAGCAGCTTGCTGCTTTTCAGGCCCGCCAGGATGACCAGTTCAGACTGCTCAACACTAGACTGGATGGATGGAGTTCAGCGGGCTATCCACCTCATCAGTCTTACCCTCAGTATGCCTTTCCCGATCCTCCGTACCCTCAGTTTCCGCCATACCAGCCACCACCAACACAGGAGTTTCCGCCGTACCAGCCACCGCAGCCAGAGTATCACCCAGAGTTCCAGCCACCACCACCACAGGATTTTCCGCCCTACTACCCGCCGGACAACTAGGTTTTGTGAGTTTTTCTCTTTCCTTTACCTTTTTACTATACTTTGGGGACAAAGTATGTTTTAAGCATGGGGGAAGGGAATTACTTGTTTGCATTGCATATAGTTGCATTAGTTTAAGGTCATATTTAAATTTTTGCATGCATTGATTAAAATCCTAAAAAATGAAAAAAAATCAGAAAATTTTGAAAAAAAACTACAAAAAAATATTGCATTTAGGTTCTTATTTCCCCATTGTTTGATTCCTCTTGTTTCTCTAAGTTAAGTATAAGCTCTAACCCATGATTTGCATGACTTGCTGAAGTTTATATGATATGAGCATGATCATTGATTAATTACTTTGAGTATAGGACTAAGCATGTATTTAGCTTGAGTTTTAGATTCATTCTGAAGTTCTAGACAACAAATTGCCTTGTGAGATTTTTGGCCTTTCATGATTATTTGGTCTCTACATTCTTGAGTGTATCACCATGATTATCTAGCTCTAGAACTTGCGTTACGACTCTTTTTCAAGGCTGCTTTATATGATTGAATGCATGACATTAAAATGATTGAGGCAATGTTTCTTATAAGCCTATTATTTCCCTTCCTACCGCACAAGATCCATGTTCTTGATACCCCATTTCTTTTGAGCTTTAAACCTATTTTTGACAACTCCACAAAATTTCCTTAGCCTATTAAGCTTGACCCATCCGGGATTTAGGACTTTAGGTTGTGTTTTGTTTTTTGTGGGTTATGTATAAGTATGGGGGAGTTGGAAGAAAAGGAGGAAGAAAAGAGGAAATAAAACTCTTGTGTGAGCAAAGTGAAAAAAATGAAGATGAAAAGTTTGATTGCAAAAGAAAAGCAAAAGAAAAATTGCTTAAATTGTTAGTAGTCTTCATTAATAAAGCAAGAAAAGAGTTGAAAAAGAAAGGAAAAAAAAGGGAAGAAACAAAGTGCTTAAGTGTAAATGTAAGGAGTTGGTAGAGTGGAAGTTTGGAAAGTGTTATGAGAAGGAAGTGTGAAGTTTGGGTTAGGATTAGTCTTTTATCCCGGATTTAGCACCATTGATGGATGCTTTGAAATCATAGGCTATCCTGACTGGTGGAAGGGCAAGAAAAATCCGAAGAAAGGAAACAAGGTGGCTGCACAGGTTATGAATGAGTCTCCACTTGATCAGGCAGAGGCATCTTCTTCAGGACAGAATGGGGAGTTTGATCCAGAATTGATTCAGGCCTTGTGTCAGCAAATGATGAGAGCTATGAAGGGAAAGGCTGTTATGATAGGATCTTCAGCAAATTTTGCAGGTAACTCACTATTTGTTACACAAGGAATGCACAAACAAGAGTGGATCATTGATACCGGAGCCACGGATCATATGAGTCCACACTTGGAGTGCATGGTTAATATTGAAAACTTTCCAGAACCTATATCTGTAAGGCTTCCTAATGGAGCTATGATGATTGTCAGGCAGACTGGTTCAGTTGAGCTCAAACCTGGTTTTATGTTGACCAAAGTGTTACATGTACTAGGATTTCAGTTCAACTTACTGTCTGTGAGCAAGCTTGTTGCACAAAAGGGGTTGCAAGCATTATTTTGTGACAGAAATTGTTCTTTTAAGGACCTTCAGAGTAAGAAGGAAGTTGCATCAAGAAGGGAGCAAGGAGGTTTATACAAGTTGCAAGCTAATGGATGCCAAGATAAGTTCAAGGAAGCAGGAAAGTGTTCTTTTTCTATGTTACATGAAGCTACTATTTTGCATAATAGACTTGGTCATGCATCTTTTTCGAATCTCAGACATGTTTCTGATTGTAATAAGGCATCAGACATGGATATTCCTTGCAATACTTGTGAATTAGCAAAGTTTCATTGTTTGCCCTTTCCTAAAAGTGAGTCTCGAGCTGCTGAAGCTTTTGATTTGTTACACATGGATCTTTGGGGTCCATATAGTGTGAAGAGTTTGAATGGTGAAACTTATTTCTATACAATAGTAGAGGATATGACTCGAGCAACCTGGACTTATTTGCTTCATCATAAGCATCAAGTACCAGGAATTGTCAGAAGCTTCATAAACATGGTTAGAAACCAGTTTAAAGTCACACCAAAAAGGATCAGATCAGACAATGGATCTGAACTTTTAAATGCTCCTTGTCAGCAAATGCTCATGGAGTATGGCATTCTACATCAGAGATCTATGCCCTACAAACCTCAACAAAATGGGATTACAGAGAGAAAGCATAGACATTTATTAGAGACTGCAAGAGCTCTAATGATTCATGCTAATCTACCCAAGAAGTTCTGGGGGGAGTGCATTTTATCAGCAACCTATCTTATCAATAATATGCCTGTAGTTAGTATTGAATGGAAAAGTCCTTATGAGAAGCTTTTCCTTAAGAAGCCAGTGTATGATCATTTAAGGATCATAGGATGTTTATGATATGCAGCTTGCATCAAAAGGAGATTAGATAAGTTTGATGCAAGAGGCAGGAAATGTGTGTTGATAGGATATCCATCTAACCAAAAAGGTTATAGGTTGTTGGACCTACACACACAAGAAATTTTTCATAGTAGAGATGTTGTGTTTTGTGAGAATGTATTTCCATTTTAAGGAAAAGGAACACAATGGAGGACAAGAGACATTCACAAAAGAAACTTCACACTTGTTTAGCAAGGAAATAACAAGTGATGATATTGTGGATGTTCCCATTGATGTTAGTCAGTTTACTGGTGTTGGCACTCCTAGACAGGGAGGTGATTCACTTTCAGAGTCTGATCAGAATCTAGATATGAGTCAACTTAGTGAGGTGGCAACCAGTGATTCACCAGTTGTGAATCTAAGAAGGTCAAGTCGAGTTAGGCATGCACCAGCTTGGACCACAGATTATGTGATGACAGCTCAAGAAGGGGATTCTGTTGCATTTTGAGAGTACTTTGCTTTCATGACAAAAGTTCAATCCGTTCATGAGCCAGCATCTTACAACAAAGCAAAAGGAGTTGTTGTTTGGGAAGAAGCTATGGCAAAAGAATTGGAAGCTCTTGAAAGAAATGGGACTTGGACTGTAACAGACTTGCCTGCTGGTCAAAGTTGTGGGTTCAAAGTGGGTATATAAAATTAAGTACAAAGCTGATAGGAGTGTTGACAGATACAAAGCACGACTTGTTGTTAAAGGATATGATCAGAAAATTGGAAAAGATTTTAAGCACACTTTCAGTCCAGTGGCAAAGTTACAAACTGTTCGGATTGTGATTGCTTTGGTTGTTGCAAAGGAGTGGCCATTACATCAATTGAACATCAACAATGCTTTCCTACATGGATACCTTGAGGAAGATATTTATATGTTACCTCCAGAAGGTTATCAATCATGTGAGAAAGGGAAGGTGTGCAAGTTACATCGATCTTTATATGGTCTTAAGCAAGCAGCTCGACAATGGAACCAAGAATTGACTAATTTTGTGAAGAGTCTGGGATATCAACAATCATGCCATGATTATTCTCTGTTTGTCAGAAAAACACAGACCTCCTTCACTGCAATTTTAGTTTATGTGGATGATATTTTGGTAGCTGGTGATGATGTTGCTGAGATAGACAGATTGAAGAGTTCTTTGCATCAGCAATTTACAATCAAGGACTTAGGATTGGCCAAGTACTTCCTTGGAATGGAGATTTTCAGAACTTCCAATGGAGCATATATTAGTCAGTCCAAGTATATTAAAGATATATTGTAGGATATGAATATGGAGGAGTGTAAAGAATCAAACACTCCTATGGCTGCTGGTTTGAAACTTGAAGCTGGAGTGGGTGCACTAGTTCCAAATGCTGAGCAATACATGAAGATAGTGGGGAAATTGCTTTATTTGGCACGCACACGTCCTGATATTTCATATCCTGTTCAACATTTATCTCAGTTTGTCTCTGATCCTCGCGAGCCACACTTGCAGGCTAGCAAACAAATTTTAAGATATCTGAAAGGGTCAGCCAAAATGGGGTTGTTTTATCCTTTACAACCAGACTTGAAGATCACGGGGTTCTCCGATGCAGACTGGGGTTCCTGTTTAACTACTAGAAGATCTTTGACTGGCTTCTGTGTTTTCATGGGGCATTCTTTAATCTCATGGAAGACAAAGAAGCAAGCCACAGTTAGCAGGAGTTCAACTGAAGCAGAATACAGGAGTATGGCAGCTACAACAGTAGAGCTCATGTGGGTGAGTTATGTGTTTTAGGATCTATATCTTCCTGTTCCTTTACCTATCACCCTCTTTTGTGACAACAAAGCTGCTCAACAAATAGCAGCTAATCCATGTTGTCATGAAAGAACTAAACATTTAGAGATTGATCTTCACTTTACTCGGGAGAAAGTTCAATCTGGGTTCTTGCAAACTGCTTATATACCAACTAGGCTTCAATTGGCTGATGTATTAACTAAGCCTTTGTCTAGTGAGCATCATCATTTCCTTGTTGGCAAGTTAGGACTGGAAGTAGTCCCAACTTGAGGGAGGTGTGAAGAAATATAGAAAGTATAGGTATATTGCCTACGTGGCTTTTATAACAAAATGTAGACTATATTGGTCAATGTAAGAATGTAACAGAGTCGGTTGTACTCGGGGTATAAATACTCCTATTATATTGAAAGGAAAACTAAGAGAGTTAGTTACAGATTTTCTCCTCTCCTCTTTCTCTTCTCTCACGATCCATCACTCTCTTCACCTACCGTAACGACTAGAGCACTTTACGGTCAGAGGGTGCGCTGCTATTGTGAAAAAAGAGGGGTGTACACTCTTATGAAAATCCGTCAAAGTAAAAGTCTAATATAAACTAGTTTTTAAGGAAAGAGGAGATTGATCCATGCTATATGACGTGCACGCCGTTCTAATCGAGATCCTCCATCTCCATATAAATTAATCATAATCTTCGTCGAATACTCCCTTTAAGGGCCCGTTTGGTAGCCATTTCCACATATGAGATATGGGTATGGCTCCATATCTCATGTTTGGTATAGGGTATATAGATATCAAGTAGATATCAGTGGATATCTTGATATCAAATTTCCCCCAATTTGATATACCTATTTTACCACCGGTATAACCGATATCGCTCGTCTTCCATCTCTCCCAAATTGCCCATCTACAACGCCGCTCATCTCTCCCACCATTGTTGCTCAGATTGACCTCCTCCATTTCTCCCCCATCTCCGAGATTGTTTACCTTCTCAGAACTTGACCAGGAAAAAAAAAATCGTCCAGACGGTCGACATTGATTAGCGTCTCTGCTCTGAAAGGCATCGTCTCTCATATCCAATTTCTCTTGTCCATCATCATCGTCTAGATCTTGACTTAAAAAAAAAGCAACATCGTACAATTTTTTGCAAAATACAGTACTAGATTATAGTATGTATTTTGTTAAATGGCAGTTTTAGAGATTTATATTTGTTCCGTTAAAAAAAAAGATTTATATTTGTTAATTTTTTTATTTTGAATTAAATTTAAGCAATATTAAACCTTTAAATTTGGGGAAAATATTATTATTCTATAATTAATTTTTGATATCTCATATACAATATGTTTTGCCAAATAATAGATATTAGATATGACTGATATCTTTCCCATACCAAACAAAGATATAGATATCAAATCCCATACCTATATCTCATATCGATACCGATACCAATATCTGATATCCTAAGATATCAATACCAAACGAGCCCTAAGTCTTCTGAAAACCCCTAACGTTGCAACAGTGAGGGAGAACGAGATTTCTTCAACCTTTCATTCACTTAGATTCTCTCATCGAGTTTGAGATCATGGAGGTCGATTTCCAGACATACAATCTTAGCGCCGAGCTTCGCGGACATGAAGATGACGTAAGTTACGCCGCCTCTTTCACTCGCTCTCCATTGGGCTTAAGGTTATCAAGATTAGCTTGAACAGGAAGACTTTTTTTGAAACCCTAACTGTTGATTCGAACTGATTGGAATGCTCCATCTGTATAGGTTCGACGCATATGTATTTGCGACAATGCAGGCATCGCCACATCGTCCAGGGACCGAACTGTTAGGTTCTGGTCAGTTGATCCTGCGAACAAGTACAAGGATCCCAAGTCCAAAATTCTGCTAGGCCACTCCAGTTTTGTTGGCCCCTTAACTTGGATTTCTCCGTCACAGGAGTTCCCAGAAGGTAGGATCGTTTCTGGAGGGATGGACACATTGGTCTTGGTTTGGGACTTGAAGAGTGGGGAGAAAGTCCACACTTTGAGAGGGCACAATATGCAGGTGACTGGAATAGCTATGGATGGAGATGACATTATCTCATCATCCATTGATTGGTGAGCACAATTCAATTTTCTTGGCTTGAGAAAATTGTGCTTATTCTATTTTACTTAATCATCACATTGTAGTATATTTACTTCATTCTCGTTCAATATTATGTTTGATTTGTGCTGTAGGGTTTCCAGTGTTTTTTGAATATGCCATACTGATACTCTGATATTCTGCATAATCTTGCAATTGCATGGTTTAGAGCTTTTGTGGGGAATAGGTTAAAAATACAGTTTCCTTTGTAGGAAAGTAATTGCCTGAAAGCATTACTAAGGTGCTTATTGCTTGTTTAGATCTCACCTGTCTTCACTTCAGAAGCATCATGGTTCTTAGGTTTGGCTTTGCATTTCTAATGAAAGAGAACTGTTTGGATGCATATTTTCTGTTTGTTATCTGCATTTGCGCCTTACTGCTATCATGAATAATATCTCATGATCATGCCTTATTATGGATCTTGGTATTATATTTTCAGCACTATAAGAAGATGGAGAGATGGAAAAGCTACCGAGTCAATAGAAGCTCATACTGCTCCTATCCAAGCTGTTATTAACCTTACATCAGGCGAGCTTGTAACAGGTAAAAGTTTTTCTGGAACATTATTTTGATGGTAGCAGAAGATTTACCTTTACTTTTAAGTTTGCCTGTATCCTCCATATATTTCATTACAGTTCTAGACATAGGAAAGTGTGTTGCTACAGGAGTACGCAGTACAGTCAAATAGCTTGATGCTCAATGGTCAATGCACATATGGATCAACATAATTCTTACTTTCAATGCATAGTACTCCTTCAGTCCTTCCGTTAAGTCATTAACTAATCCTGACATGTTGCAAGTAGACTACAATGTTCTACAAGGGACTGAGGGGTTAATATAATAAGTTATCACATTCGTTAAAATCAATAAATGTTAAGGAAACTTGAACAATAAGAGCATTTGTTGACAGTGAGGTGCTTGTAGTATGCAGTAACTAGTAAGTAGTAACTGGATATTTATGTGTATTACGAATGCCAGGAGCAGAATTCAGTTATTTTTTATCTGTTTGGTTTAAAATTGTGATCATGTTGAGGCTAATAGAAGCATGATATACTTGTGCAAATGTTTGTTTGGCTTATATCTATATTTAATGAATGTTTGCAATCAAATTTGCTTGGCATACATTAGTTGCTTTCAATGTGACATGATGCATATGATATGATACAAAATTGCCTGACACTGGCCTTTTTTCTCCTTATGATGATCTAGGATCAAGTGATTCAACTTTGAAACTTTGGAAGGGAAAGATATGTACACATACATTTGTTGGGCACACAGGTATGATGTTATTCGTTTATTTTTGTAAAATTCCACATGTAGTGCTCAAAGCATTCTTTCGAAGCCAAGTGATGCCCCTCTACTTTGATACTTGTGCACACACAGGTTACAATCTATTTTGTCATCACAGTTTCGATGTAAAACAGTACACTCCCTAATTTCAATGACTTGCACTCATCTGAGCTTTATTTCTGAACTTTATTTTTCTTCAACTTAAAGTATTTTATGGGCGTATTGGAGTATTTTGGTAGCTTTGAACTTGGAGCAGCCTATCAGCTTATTTTGACATTACATTGTTTTTACAAAAAATATTATTACATGATACACAATAGTCCATGGTGTGGAAATTCCTAAATTAGAAGGGCTCCACTTGGATTTCAAAGAAATGTTGAGCACCACATGGAAATGTCAAAAAACTCTAGGGGTACCATATGGAATTTCCCTTATTTTTAAAACCTTATTTTGTATGATCACGAAGTCTATTCATGATTTCTTGACATCGTTATTCTTGTATGTTGTGAATCAGTCTCACTGTCATCCCTGAACTTCTGACGTCCATGTAATCTTTCTATTGCTCCTACTACTCTGTATGTCCTTACTGTTGTTGTTGTTGTCCAGATACTGTACGTGGTTTAGCTGAGATGTCTGGTGTAGGGATTCTTTCTGCATCACATGATGGGTGATGCCTCTATCTTTTGCTTTTGCCCCCCTTAAAACCCTTGTTTCCATCCTTGTCTCTGTTCAGGTTTCTGACCACATAAATTTATTCTTGTTATTGTACACAGAATTTAACTCTTGGGGATGGTAATGCTGCCCTGCTATCTAGTCAAATATACTTTCACATTGTTTGCTGAACTTATACAATGCCTTTGAGATGACTTTTATACAATGCCTTTGAGATGGATATAACCACTATATCAATTTTGGTGCATTCTAACTAGGGGTGAGCAAAAAATACCCGATCCGTTGATCTGATCCGCGATCCGGTCTATCCGATCCGAAAATATCCGGATCCGAATGGATCACAAATTTTTTTTATCCGTATCCGATCCGATCCGGGGTTTTTTTCCGGATATCCGGACCGGATACGGATCGGGGTTTTCAAGCAAATGGATATCCGGTATATCCGGTATTATTTATATTTTTTTAGAAAATACACATTATACTAAGTAGAATAGATGTTTAAATGAGTATTTTGTAAAATTTGAACATATCAAGTGTTCAATTCTCCTCAACCGTGTAAACTTTTAATTAAAATTTAAACGGATCGACGGATATCCGGTTCCGATATCCGTCAATCATTCATATTAATTGGGCCTAAATCAAAACTAGTAATAATATTTTTTCAAAACGGATAGTTTGGATATCCGCTACCGGATATCCGTTCCAAACGGATATTTCTTACCGGATATCCGGCAATTAACGGATCGGATACGGATCGAGGTTTTAAGAAAAAAAATTTCCGGATATCCGGTATACCGGATCGGATCGGATCGGATAATCCGTTTGCTCAACCCTAATTCTAACTAGATTCAGTTATTATTGTCACATAGCTGAATTTTAGTTTTCCTTGGGTCTTCCGGGCAATGATAATACTTGGGCCTTCTTCATACACCCTCTCGATTTTATATTGGGGCAAGGGTGTGAACATCATGGCCCCCCAGATCCCGCCTGAGGCAGGTTGACACTGGGTTGATGATGTTGATGTTGTTTTTATTTTTTGCTAAACTTGTTCTAGGCCTTCATATAAATGATTATGTTTTTTTCTCAACTTGTAGTTAATGATTATTGATTACTATTACCTCAGATATTGGCTAGTGTCATTAGCGTATTAGCAGTGGCTTGAGCTAGAATTTGTATATGGCTGCTAGATCTCCTAATATTTTATGTTCCAGAGGTTTTGGATCTGAGTTGATACTTGTTAATATCACCTTCTTATGAATGATCTCTTTGAATGTGACTCTTTCTTTGAGGCTGCAGATATTCATGCCATTTTCAATTCTAGAATTTGTGGTCAACATTTATTAATAAATGTAATAGTACAGTTCTGCTTGGTTTTTCTGATTGCTGAGTTACATCTTTCCATCTTCTTAATTTCCCATGTTGTTTCACCTTCCATAGCCTCTATCTCTCATAGTAATGTTTCTACCTGTGCCTGTGCTGCTCCATGTATATTGATCAGTTTCTCTTACTTTTGTAGTTCAATCAGGCTCTGGGCTTTGACTGGTGAAGTTCTAATGGAGATGGTGGGACACACTTCAATTGTTTATTCTGTAGATTCACACCAATCAGGCCTTGTTGTTAGTGCTAGTGAAGATTGCACAGCTAAGATATGGAAAGGTATGTTCTTTATTCATGCTCTATGTTGCAGAAAGACACTCACAATTAGGCATCTTTTGGGCATATACTATCGTTGATCAGCTTCTTGGTCTATTGTATAGTGACTTGTGAGTTATCTTTATGCAATACTACGTTGGGGAAATAAATTTAAGGTTTATTTGCACCTGAGGGTTGTGTGAATGCTGCATAGTTTGTCAGTGCATTCTTGGTAGTGGCCTAGTGGGTGTAAGCTTTCTGATCCTTTTGTTAGTTTTTGCACTTATAGTTTGTTAGGTTGTTGTTAGTACATTCTGATTCTTTTTAGTTCTTAGCGATAAGTATCCACTGGTTAGCACATGATTTTTTGTAGCAGGTATCATATTAATAAGTTTATTTCCATCAATGTTGCCATTTGACTCATTTACATGGTTGTAGGATTCTCTACTACTCTAGGTCTCACTTACCCATTTATTGCAACAAAATCTTAAGCCCTTCTTAAATCTTGTTTTTGGTTATAAATCGAAATAGTTATGCAGCTTAAACTTGATATGAATGAAAACTTGTCTCCTATCAAGTCTTATGCTTCATCTTGGACTTAAGTTATCACTCTGCTGAAGTATTAATCATGACGCAGATGGAGTCTGTGCTCAGAGCCTAGAGCACCCAGGTTGTGTGTGGGATGCCAAGTTCTTAGAGAATGGAGATGTTGTTACGGCATGCTCAGATGGTGTATTACGTATTTGGACAGCACATGAAGATAGAGTTGCAGATCCTGAAGAATTGCAATCATTCTTTTCACAACTGTCTGATTATAAGACCAGCAGGTATTGCTATCTTGTCATATAAACTAAAGATTTTGTTTAACTATTACACCTAATACCCTTTTTACTCTTGTTTTAATTAGGAAACGGGTGGGTGGATTGAAATTGGAAGAATTACCTGGACTGGAGGCCTTAAAAGTTCCAGGTTTGACTTTTAGTTTTGTTCTTGTATTGGTTGACAATGTGGCATGATGAGTACACAACTATACTCAATTTATTCTTTTTTTTTATTAGTTGCCCATTGGCATTTGTTTAGAAACAGTAAATAAGCCACTTTACATGCAAATTTATGAGGTTTTCTTTAGTTTGGTATGACATTTGGAGCATAATATAGTAACCATTTGAAGTTAAATAGTCAACTATTCATACCAGTGTTTAAAAAGGCAAGGCAATGAACCCCCCAGATCGCCTAGGCACGCCTCTAAGGTGAAGGCGATCACCTTATACACAAAGGGTTCAGTAAATAGAAAATATAAGGTTAAGTGTAAGTAAGGAGAGAAAGGGAGAATTTGTCTGAATATATAGAGAAAGAGAAACAGCAAAACGAGAAAGAGAGGAAGGAGATAACTTTGTCCTGTAAGGAGAGAGAGAGAGAGAATTTGTCTGATTACATAGAGATTAAACTAGAGGAAATTGAAATAATAAAGATATCTTGTAAATAGCTAATTGCATTAAATAGATATTTTAAAAAGATAATAAGGAAGTAACACTTTCTAACTGGTGAATTGTGAAAATATGAATATGCATTAAAAAGATAGGAAGTTAAAAAATCAGATTTAAATTAACGTTGAATTAGTTCTTAAGAAAATCAGGAGGAGGCGCATCGCTTGGCGCCTTTGTGCGCGCGCCTAGGCACGCCTCGGGCACCTGTGAGCCACATTATAAAGGCAGCCTCGCCTTGCCTGATGCAGGCAATGGCCATGCCCAGGCGCGCCTAGGTGTGCCTTCACCTCACCTTTTAAGCACTGATTCATACTGTTTTCTGCTTTTTGGAAGGGAAAAAACATTCCAGTTTCATCTTGTTTGAAGATGTTCAAGTGTCTAAAATTTTTGCCAATGCTTCGTTCATTATTCTCATACAAAATGTTTCTCTTGTTGTTGCTGCATCAGGAACAAGTGACGGTCAAACAAAGGTTGTTAGAGAAGGGGACAATGGTGTGGCGTATTCTTGGAATGCAAGAGAGCAGAAATGGGATAAGGTAATTAACTTCCTGCATATGAATGACTTAGAGCATTGGCATTAGTGGGTTTTTATATGATACTCACAATATGTTAAAAATAGTAAAATATAAAAAAGTTGCTGTTTGGAAGGAAATTCGTCAGATTGAGTATCTTCTACATTATATTTCTTTCTACTCAACACCCTGATTCTCACCCCAATTATGACATTTATTATTGTTTTAAAACATTGTTTAAGAAACTCTGAATATCTCCATTGGAGATGCTCTTGGTGGTCTAAATTTTGTAAGATATTATTATATCATTTTGTCCTGGGAAATGCTTTTACAAACTTTTGTAATAAACGTTTTGTATTTTTCTCCATGGATGGACTTTTCGCTTTTTGATAGTCTTCCTAGTGAATGATTCTGGACATTAAGGACGGGAACTATTCATGGTATTGCTGTTTATTCCTCCCTCCTATTTTTTTTTAAAATTTCTTTATTTGCAGGAGTAAAACTTTTAGTCTTTCAAATATTTGTCCTATGGCTGGGGCACATCCTCATGCTCATTGGCTTTTATACACTGCCTTTGAGATGGATTTAGTCCCTATATCAATTTTGGTGCATTCTAACTAAATTCAGTTATTATTGTCACATAGCTGAATTTCAGTTTTTCTTGGGTTTATTGGGCATACCCCCTTTCCCTTGGGCAGGGGTACCCTCATCTTGACCCCCAGATTCCGCTGTAGCGGAGCCTCACTGGGTCAATGATGATGATGTTGAAATATTTGTCCTATGGCTTTATGACTACAATTTCCTGGTGGTTATATTGTTTTACTACTACTTCACTATGAACTTCATAGATGTACAGCAAATTTTAAAGCCAGCTCACTTTCTGGAATGTTCAATTGTTTCTCTTGCATCAATATATCTCGCTTTCTAACTTGTGCTATCATTAGAAATTTTGCATTTGATTATTCATTAGATTTTTTTTTCAATTTTAAATGCGATAATGTTTTTCTTTCCCTTTTTGGACAAATTTTCATATTTACATGATGCGTGAAAATTATCAATAGAGTCTGTATAGTGTGGGCTTCTGTTTTTAGATATTTCATTTGATCCTAAACATAGAGTCATGTGCCAGAATGTGGTTGATTGTGCAACTTAGGGTCTGTGTGTTATAAAAACATATACCTTTAAGGTATTTGTTGGCCAAATCAATGAACTGATATGCTAATAATGTGCTGATACATGAGGATAATCATTTAGTAATATGGCAGTTATTTACTATACCTGTTAACCGTATTTATCTTGTAAGTTGTGTTAGGCAGACTATTAACATCTCTAGCTTACCTTTAAATATAATTATTCTGTTCTAGAAATATAGTAACTCTAAGCCTTCCTCTCTCTTTTGTATTTATTCTGGCTTTCCATGTTAATAGTACAATACAAAATATCCTCTCTCAAGATTGCTCACAAATACGGATGTCTTATATGACTTGAGTGCTATGTGCCAAACAGACCCTTCACCGAATTATTAGAATCTGCTTTGTATCCATGACTCAGTCCCGAATTCTACTATATCAATATGCTATTTTGATGAAATAAATGCTAGGTTTCACTTGCATTCTGTTTTCTTCGCTTGATACTTTTCATGAATAGACAGTGAAACTATAATTATTGTACAGATTGGTGAAGTTGTGGATGGACCAGATGACAATTTGAAGCGCCCTATACTTGATGGAACTCAATATGATTATGGTAAACAATTCTTTAGCTTTATGTTCTCTTATCAGTTTACCACTTGGCTAAACATTTTCCATAAATTCTCTTTTTGGTCTGGAGTCCTTATTCTTTTCAAGTGATTGTGTGAACCAGTATTTGATGTTGATCTTGGAGATGGCGAGCCTTTGCGTAAACTGCCCTACAATGCGTCAGGTAATTTTCTTCATTTTGCTTGAGAGGTCATTTCATGTTGCTCTACATTGTTTTGCTTTCTTAACCCTCTTACACTCGTTATCACTTTATTGGCATCGGATCTTGCTTGTCCTGCTTTGGTTTCCCTGTGGACGTTGTTTGTCATTAATCAGAGCATACTATTGGATTTTTTCCCTATTAAGCTTGTGTTTTCATTGAAGGAGATTATGGGATGAGGGAGGTTTGTTTCCATTTCTGGCTGCATCAGTTTGATTGAGAAGCCTATTGTCTATCTTTCCTTTAACTTGTTTTATGGATGTTAAAACAGTTAGATTCATGAAAGATCTTACTCTATAGTGATATAATAATGGTCCTGGAATTTGTTGGCTTGAACAGTGTGTGGGTAACATAACATAGACTTGAGCTGAGGATTTCCCTTGTAAAGTGACTCTGTAATCATCATCATTGACTCCGTGAGGCTCCGCTACAGCGGAATCTGGGGGGTCAAGATGGGGGTATCCCTGCCCAAGGGAAAGGGGGTACCCCCAATAGACCCAAGAAAAACTGAAATTCAGCTATGTGACAATAATAACTGAATGTAGTTAGAATGCACCAAATTGATATAGGGGCTAAATCCATCTCAAAGGCAGTGTATAAAAGCCAATGAGCATGAGGATGCGCTCCAACGTAAAGTGACTCTGTAAGATGCCCATAAATAAAGGTGTTCATAAAATATGTTAGTCCTACATTAAAATGACTAGATGATGATGGCTGATACTTTTCGTTTGTTAAAGTCCCAAACTTCTTTCATAATGGCATTTTGTGTCTCTTCAGTATTGTGCTTAACGTATCGATATATTTTGTTAGATGATCCGTATACTACTGCTGACAAGTGGCTTCTCAAGGAAGATCTTCCTATTTCATATCGGCAACAAATTGTAGACTTTATTCTGCGAAATACTGGAAAGCAAAATTTCACTTTTGATAACTCATATCGCGATCCTTTCACAGGCTGTAAGTGAATATGATGTTTTGCTCTGTTTCCCTCTTACCTTGTAATGTTTTTTAAAACAAAATCATGTATGAACTGTTGTTCTTTTGGATTTCAGCCAGTGCATATGTACCTGGACAACCTTCAAATGCTCAAGGTATATAGCTTATCTCAGTTTTTCTTCCTTCAATTGCTCATATTGTGATATTCTGTGTCTCATCAAGTTAACTGCATATGTTTGACATTCTATTATCATACGAATACAGCTCAGTCTTCTAAGCCTTCTTTCAAGCATATCCCGAAGGTATGTATATCTCTTGCCTAGATGTTTTGCATTAAAAGGAATATTCAAGATTGTTTAATAAATGTGCAATTTTTCCTCAACACTAGTATCAAAACTCAAACTCAAACTCAAGCTCAGTTGAACAAGTTACTCAAATGATGTGTATAGTATTGAACTTTTGTGACTTTTTGATATTAGCAAATCAAAGTGGCTGTTGCTGTTCAGGAACATTTCTATGGTGTATTGTTTCTCTAAATATATTCTCATTACTCAGTAGGATACTAAAACACTACTTACTGGCATTTATTGTTTTGACTTTTTGGCACAATGAAGGTACTTATTTGTGCTTATTACCACATGTTTGTACTGAAATATTATGTATTATGCATATAAAGTTCTTATAATGTACAAGGATTGCTGCCAAACACACCCTAAGTTTAAAAATTGGGGTCATGCTTGCAATCACAAAGATCATTAGAAACTCAAGTTTGAACTTTTAACCTCCTCACAAGATCCCTCATCTGGCTTCATAGGTTGCCAGCCCAACACAATGATTATTTCAAAACCCTACTTTATTATTGAACATACAAAAACCTACCTAGTTAGTTGCTTCAGAGCATTCAAAATGTTTCAAGATAGACCTTTGCAGTGTTTTAGCATAAATGTGTGAATAGACATAATAAAGAATTTGACAGTTCAATCTTAAGTATTCTTTAATATGATTCCAGTAAAACTAGAGGAAATCAGTTTCTTGCTTGAACAGCATTTCACGTGATTCTTTTTTGTTTTTCTTAAGCAGTGTTGCCGATTCGATTTAAAACATCATAATATCATGGCTTACTTTTCATACATCTACAAAATTTTCAACTCCAAAGAATCACTTTAATTATCTTAGCCAAGATTGCAAAAGTGTTTTTTTAGCATAATAATGTATTTTTCTTAAAATAGAACCACTAAAGATAAGCATATACCTAATTTTAATGGAGGAAATAGATGTGCTGGAAATATTATCTTTCCAAAGATAGTTCTCTTTGAATTTTTTTTGGCAGCTATATATTCCAGAAGACATCTAATAACCATAAAATATAATTTTTTTTCCAGTCCTACACAGTAGGTGCCATTCTTATTTAGTGCTGACTTGCCCGTTTCTTTCAATCAAACATAAACTTAATTGCATTAGTTTCTTCCTGCAAGGACGGCCCATTTCAAAGTCTGAATTATTCTTTGCAGAAGGGAATGCTTGTCTTTGATTCGGCGCAGTTTGATGGAATTATGAAAAAAATCTCGGAATTTAATACTGCTGCTGGCTCTGACCAGGTGTGTGATATTTCTTATTCCTTAGTGAATGTTGTTTGAATCCATGTTCCTCTAATTTAATTTAAAATTTAGGCCTTGCTACACTTTCTAATAAAAAGTACTTAATGTTAAAAAGTATTGCTTTCTTGTCTTGAAATACGTGAAAACACTTACTTTTCACGTATTCCAAGATTAAAAAAAGCAATGGTTTTTAACAATAAGCACCTTTTCTATAAAAGTATAGCAAGGCCTTAGTGTTTATCAATTGACATTAACGATTCGTTTGACATAATGTTAGTTAAAGCATTGTATATTTATACGATTATCTGATATGGATGTTTTACTTTTACTTTACATTCAAGATTTTATTATTTGAGCGATTTGAATTAAATAATTTTCTGGATGATTCACTGTAGGCCAATAAATAATACTCCCTCCGTCCCAATATATATGAGGTTTTAATCCAAATCTCTTGTCCCATAATATATGGAGTTTTGAGTTTTTCTATGCTTATTTTTCTTGGTAATTGTCAATCTAACCAATTCAATCCAATAGAAATGAGGATAGTACATTTTTCAAGTAAATAAAAGTTACTTTTTAAGTAAAAAGAGGAATAATTATTTATTATAAAACAAAAGTAATTTTTTTCTTAATATGTGTGCATATGTTTAAAACCCCTTACATATTGGGACGGAGGGAGTATGATCTTTGTCAAAAATTGATCAAACTATTTAATTTTTTTTTTTTGTCTTTAGTGACTGGTATATTTCACAACTGTAGAACTACTTTCTTTTCTCTCTTTCTCTCTCCTGAACTGGTATCTTCATTTTTGCTTGATTGTTTTGAAGGACAAAAAACTTTTCCTTGGTGAGATTGAAATTTCAAGATTAGGTGCAATGATGAAGATTTTGAAGGATACATCATACTATCATACCAGCAGTTTTGCTGATGTTGACATTGAATTGTTGTTGAAATTGCTGAACTCATGGCCAGTGTCTATGATCTTTCCAGGTAAGCATGCAAATGATGTTGACATAGCTTGAATATTCTTTTTCAGTTTAAATTGGATGAAAGTTAGTTGCAAGAACCTTTGAGAATTTATTGCTACTTTTTTCACTGTTGGATTCAGATGGAGTTCTTTGTCTTTTTTTGTGCTCTTTTGTGACTAGATGATACAACGTCTAATATCAATCCATTATGCGTATGTAAACCTGTATATGATATATCAGAGAAAAAAAAACTGAACCTTTTTATGAGATTTCTCTAATCTTGTACTGCAGTTATTGACCTAGCAAGGATGATCATTTTACACCCTGATGGTGCTACTAAGTTACTCAAGCACATCAATTCTGGAAACGGTAATGTACATAATTTGTCCCTTTACTGGTGTGGTTACTTCTCAAACAATACATATCTGACTGATATTATAAATTTCACTGAATGGTTAATTTTATTAGATCCAACTTAACTAGCTTATTTTCTTTCTTTAATATATTTCACCCAACTGTACTTGCACAAAATATGAGTTGCTAGAATATATTCTCTCCTTTTTGTGCAATTGAAATACTTACTATGTTGAGGTGTGATCATGGCCTGGTTTCTACTTGTGTTGATTTGAGCAGATGTCCTATTGGCTACAATCAAGAAAGCGACTTTAAATCCTGTGAATGCTGCAAATCTCTTGACAAGTCTCCGTTTGGTTTCTAATCTCTTTAAAGATTCCTGCTTTCACCAATGGCTACAAAATTATCGTAGTGAGGTAAATCCCTTTATAGAAGTTATAATAAAACTACATATTCAGATTCATATATCTCAGTGCTTATGGAAAGAAACAAAGAACTGCCTGTTCTCACTAAGTTTGAGGCTCAGAAGCTGAGTGACTATAAGGGTGGGGATGTAATTTTTGTAACTGAATGTAGAAGCTACAAAGTTGAGAAAAAAGCCACCAGCCTTGCTACTTCCTGAAACCCCCGCAACCCACCCACCAAACAAAAACCCCACTGTGTACTTTCCACATTCAGCCCTTTGTAGTCATTGACACATTGCTACCTTATGCTGAGCACAAATGAACACTCAAATTTGTGAAACAACAGACATATGTAGGGTGGTATGCATTGTTGAGATATTAATAAAATATTAACGTAATACCAAAGAAAATCTAAATATGTAAATTTCCTATTTCTCGTCATTCTCCCAAATTAATCCCTAGTTATCTTGAGATGAAAAATAATAGAATAGACAATATTAATTCAAGTCTTTTTTCTAATGTGTGCCCATGTGCACACATTAAGAATTCCAAGTTTAGCAAGTATGTTTTGGTAGGGGGAGATTTATTGGGTGATTTGACCAAAAGATCTTTCACCAAATCCCCTAGGGATATAGCATCATCATTAACCCCGTGAGGCTCCGCTACAACGGAATCTGGGGGGTCAAGATGGGGGTACCCCTGCCCAAGGGAAAGGGGGTACCCCCGATAGACCCAAGAAAAACTGAAATTCAACTATGTGACAATAATAACTGAATTTAGTTAGAATGCACCAAATTGATATAGGGACTAAATCCATCTCAAAGGTTGTGTATAAAAGCCAATGAGCATGAGGATGCACCCAAATTAAATGTATGCCCGCACCGAGAATTGAACCCGGGATCACAGTACCACTAGTAGGAATACTCAACCATCTATACCAATTGATACACATCCCCTAGGGTTAGTCTTTTCCAATTTAGGGGATAGTTTGGAAATAGTTTCCAAGTTTAGTTTCTTAATTAATGGGCACATACTACACGACCCTTACCTAAATGTAACTATTAATATGACAGAAGACCAAAAATTTTGTTTTTTATTCTTCATTGGTGCAGAATTTCTTTCATTGATATTATTTGTTTGATCTGCAGGTTCTTGATGCATTTTCTAATTCCTATACATCGTCGAATAAGAATGTTCAATTGGCTTATTCTACAGTTATACTCAAGTAAGTTATCACCAGACATCATCAAAAGTCTGATATGTATTTCTTTTTCGTTAGAGAGAATTCTTAACTGTGGTACGGCATATCCTTCTGGGTTTCCAAAACACTGTAGATAAAATAGCTGAAAGGTCTGGAGAAAATGTGTTTTTTATGATTTTTTTGCGAAATTAGTTTTGGAGCTTCTCAAAATGATAAACATCAACATCATTGCCCCAGTATAGTCCCGCACAAGCAGAATCTGGGTGTCAAGATGGGGGCACCCATACCCTGAACATGTCAGGAGGATGCACCCGATAGACCCAATGAAAACTGAAATTCAGCTATGTGACAATAATATCTGAATTTAGCTAAAATGCGCCCCCAGTATAGCTTCTCAAAATGATGCATATGAAATTTAATATTTTTTTTTTTGTTTCCTGAGTTGGTATATAGTTCGAAAGAGATTTTAGGACAAGATCTTACAAACTCATTCATATTCAAAGCTCTCTTGCTGCTTCCAATACCACCACACTTCTGTCGATCCCATGGTCTGTTGGCATTCTAGTTTTTTTATTTTATTTTTCCCTATACCACTTAGAAATCTATACCTGAACAAGATATTGATGCTGTAACCGTTGTTAGATAGCAGCCTCCCTCCTCTCCCATTGATGTGATACAAGGAAGATTTAGGATGGAAAGAGAGGTAAAAGAGAAGTAAGATGTGGCAACGAGGGCAACATAAAAAAGAGTGGTATCAAAGCTTGCTTTTGCTAAATAGGACTATAGGAGTTTAGGGAAGTAACAGTCGCATAGAAAACAAAACTGGAAATTATAAAATATAGTTTTTGCTTATTCAACTTTGTATGTTATTTCTGCTAGATGCTTGGATTAAGTTGGTTCAGTAATTGACCAATTTGTGCTCAAATTTTGGCTGATGCTAATTTGGTATTCCTCTTGCAGTTATGCTGTACTCTTGATTGCCAAGAAGGATGAAGAAGGGCAATCACAAGTTCTTTCAGCAGCCCTTGAGGTATTCCTACCTACCATTTAGGGAAATTACTTATTGTCAGCTACATTCTTATCTTGATCGATCCCAATATTTTGATAAATCCAGACCTATATTAATGCAGTTTCCTCTACCGGATACCCTTTTGTGAAATTTTGGTTTGTAGTACAATCTTTCATATGATGTTACAACTTGGCATATTCTGTTCACTTGCAGATTGCTGAAGCAGATAATTCGGATGTCGAGCTAAAGTATAGAGCCTTTGTTGCCATCGGATCACTGGTATGTGTTCTGTTACTGAAGTTTATTGATTTCAGGAACTTATTAGCGTTTTATTATCCACCTTTTCACTGTTAATATACACCGCTTCTGATACATCAAGTGATTTTTATTTTTATTTTCATTTTCAAGCAGATGCTGGATGGCTCTGTGAAGAAAATAGCATTGGACTTTGAAGTAGAGAGTATTGCAAAAACAGCAAAGTGTTCTATGGAAACAAAACTAGCAGAGGTCGGGTCTGACATAGATCTTTTGATAAGGCAAAGCTAAACTATGTTGCGTTTACGTTTTTGTATTACTTTCTTTAGGCATGGGGTAGAGAAGTCGACTCTCTCTCTCTGGTGATGGGAGGAGACACAAAGGTGATGATAGTATGAAAAAGAACACCATATGCAATGTGAAACTGAAGCTTTGAGCTTAGGATTGCGATCTTGGCTCATCATTTACTCTATTGAAAATTGGATACTATCTCGTACGATAAGATTATTATGCCTTTTCTTCTTTATACGCGTTGTTTGTTACCATTCGGCTTGTTTTTTTTAGAGGAATTTGCCTTGTGGGAATCAGAGATGGGTACCACTTTTGAACCAAACATCGTGTCAATCCAAACATGAATAGTTCGATCTCACCTCCTTCAATCCAGAATACTTAAATTTCTAAAACTTGATATCAAAGAATCCTTAAATACTATATGATCATAAGCTAGGCAAACTTTTTTTTTTTTTTAAAACAATGATCAAATCTGTTCAACTTGATTTGAAATGATATGGAAACGTCCACTCAAAAAAAAAAAAAAGATATGGAAACGTGAAAAATTGTAACGAATCTATAAAGGTTTTTAAACAAAATAGGGGAAAAACTTGTGCTCTCCTCAGACTAACTTAGCCATGACCAACCCCAGGCCTGATCAATGGTTGATGGATAGTAGGGCATTACACTATGTCACAACTCACAAGTGATTTGTAAAATCTCTCTCCATTATCCACACAACGGACATGACAAGGTTGTAGTAGGAAACAAATTTTGTTTGCCAATTTCGAATCGAGGTTCTATTTCTCTTAAAAATAACAACTAAAACTTTCAATTAGCTCAAGTTCTTCATTTTCCTAAAATCTTGATTTTTTTTTTCTGTTTCACAATTTGCCAAACAAATTAACCTTCGTGTTTTGTTTTTGTCTGATTGTTTTCAAAAGTCTAAGTTAGACACTGTTCATATCCCAAATTCTAAAAAGAAATCTTGTTTAACAAAAGAAGACTTGATGAATATGGAACCTTAACCTTAACTGAAGTGCGTAGTGCAATTCTCCAAAATAAATTACCTCCAAAGATTAAGGACTCTAGTAACTTCTTTATACCATGTGCAATAGGAAACACTAGCTTTAAAATTGCATTGTGTGATCTTCATGCTAGCGTAAGTTTGATGCCTTCATCAGTTTGTAAAAGATTGGACATGGGTGAATTGAAACCACCAATAAGTCATTAGTTTTAGCGGATCACTCTATTCGACCGAGGGGTATTCTTGAGGATGTTCTTATCAGGATCGAAAATTTCTTTATTCCATTTGATTTTGTAGTTCTTGAAATAGAGGAAGATCCTCAAGTACCATCATTCTTGGAAGCCCTTTCCTTTCTACGATAGGGGTCGTTATTGATGTGAAAATGGAAAGGTTTTCTTGAATGTTGGGGAGGAAAGAGTTGAATTTAATTTGCCTAATGCTATTAAACATCCTTCCTTTGAGCATTCCTTATGTAGAGTCAATCTTGTTGACAACCCAGTGAAGAAGGATTTTATAAGGTGTTAATTGTAATATCAACTTGAAAGATGCTTGGTGAGCTCTAGAGGACTTGATGTTGATGACTTGAAAGTAGCTTCTTGTGCTTAATTTCTTGATGCAAATCCAAAATCCCATCTTGGACTACTAAGGTGTAAAAAAAAGCTCGGAAAGGACTCAAAGACATCCACCTATGAGGAAAAATATACACCTAAGGTAGAATTGAAACCTCTCCCAATCTACCATAAGAGATAAATTTCTTGGACCTAACTTTACTTACTCGATGATTGATAACATGTGTTTATAACACCTTTTTGACTTGATTAACCCCTACTTTTGTGCATAAAACATACAATTGCATGATCATTTAGCATGATTATAGTTGTTTGTTCGGATGTTTGCTCTCGTTTCCTTTTGTTTTTGTAGGTGAAAGAATTTGGATTCTTCTAAGGTCAAATGGGCCCAAATCGATTTCAACTCAAGCAAAGAAGAACACAAAGGATTCAACTTGAAGATTTGATGGAGAACACAAGCCATACAAGCTAAGGAGGCACTCATGTCCAATAAAAAATGTCAAGATGTCTTCCTAGGATATTGCATGAGGTGCTCGTACCACTCGACAAGCCCATGCCAAGAGCCAAATGCCCAATTTCCACACTGTTTTTGGCATTGCCTACCAGTGCCAAATGACATGGACGTGTAGTTTTCAACACATCTCCTAATCTAGTGTTGTATCTCTCCCACCTTTTGGGGGCACATATAAATACCAAAGCAAGAAACTTTTGAGGGATCTCATGCCTCATTTTATCTCATCTTTCTAGGGTTTTAGAAGACTTTCTCTCTTTCCTTCTTTCTTCAAATTTCTCTTAGATTTACACTTTACTTAGATTTTAGCTAGTTTGTTAGTAGATCTAGATTCAACAACCCTTTGTGGGTTGTTTGAGCTCTCTTGTACTCAGAGAATTTGTAAGAGAAACTCAACTTTAACTTGATTCCCATGTATGAATGAAGAATCAAGACTTGATTTGAATGATAAGTGTCTCTTATCCATTTATCTTATTTCTTACTTTGCCTTTCAATATTTCCATGTATGTGATGATTGGATTGATTTCTTATGCCATACTTTTGCCAATTATAAGTGAGTAGTTGCTTGTGTTTGGATTGGGGGTATCCCGATGGTGATTTTGTGATGTTTTGGTGAAGATTTCTCTTTGGTTGAATGTGTTTTGGTTTACTACTCAATTCTTGCACATCAAGTGTTTGTGAAAATGCCTAGCTAGTACTTTCTCATATTTTAGATATTGAGTATGCATTGAAAGATGCTATTTGACATCGGAGCTTCAAGAATTGATCTAAGAATTTTAGGACCACGAAAGTAGGCTTAATTTCCTAGTGGTTATTTATTATTGTCTAGATTAGAGTAGTTTTCCTTTTCCTTGAAAGAGGATAGGAGATACTTTAGGACAATTGATCATGGTAGACCATTGCTTGCAAACTTTAGAGCGATATTTGCTTGACATTGTATAGTCTCATTGTGGTGAACTCAATCCTAGCCTCCTAATCATTCAAACAACCTAAATCATTTACTTGTCATTTGTTTAGATTTGCTTTTGTATTTTTCTTTAATTATAAAAAATCAAAATTTCAATCAATTGTTTGTGGTCTAGATTAACAGTTTGTGAAAAGTTTGTATTCAATGAGTGATCCCTTAGATTCGATGATAACTTGCATTTTAGAGCATATTAGGACATGCATTTAAGACCTTAGTTTATATGTTTTCATGCATTAATCTTGGGTTTTCTTGTACTTTTAGTTGAGTTTCCGTTATAGATGTCTACACGCGTATTTGTATGCTTTTCAGGTACTTTTGAGAAGTTTGAGCTTCATTGGAACGCGTTTGGATACAAGGCGGAATCAAGACTTCAAGCTAGGAGCAACGGGACCGGAAAAGAACGATTCAAGAGCCGAAAGGAAGGAAGCACACGAGCAAGGCCAAGGTCGAGCACCTTAGTGCACGGTCGTGCAGGCGGTGTCGACAGTTCTTCGGATCGTGCACCATAGGTGCACGATCGTGCGTCTAATCTCAGAGAAAGGCGTCGCCCGTGCGTTCCAAGTGCACGGTCGTGCGGCACCAAGGCTCAGCCCGTGCATCCCCTAGGCCAAGATCGTGCGCTAGGCTTAGGTCGTGCGTGGTCTAGTGCACGGTCGTGCGTCTCGTAGTGCGTGGTCGCGCGCCTCGGCGCACGACACGCGTTGTTGATCGTGCGCCCCTCTAGATCGGATTTTTGGGCTGCCTCTTCCACCCTATCCTTAGTATAAATACTTTATTTAGTTTTCTAGATTGGGGTTCGACTTTTTAACCTAGTTTTTAATCCTTGAGAGACAAGTTTAGAGAGATTGTGGAGAATTTGAAGACTTTGTTTTGATCTTGAGTTTGGATTTGCTAGATATTAATCAAGTTCGCTTGTTTCTTCAATCCGGTATGTCTAATCTCGTTATTGAATTGATTTCTTTTACTTTCATGTCTAGCTAAACCCCAAATTCTAAGATTGGGGTGAACCCAATGATGTCTAGGTAGACTTATTTATTAAATTGCACAATCCATTGTTTGAAACTTTGTTTGATTCAATCCTAGATGCTTTATGCCCTAGTAACTTTTGTGAATGAGAACTTGCCAAAGTTTGATACTGAAAGGTGAAAACTTTGATAAGTAGTCAGATAGGGAATTGAGACTAAAAGGTACTTTTTCTTGTTGGAACCCTAGGATTTGAACCTGAGATTTCTCTATTATGAAAATATTTTGAATTCTCTTGTGGAATAACAATTGTCGTAGAAACCTTAAGGTTAGGTCGAGTTAGCAAGTCGCGAAAGCGGATGTTTATTCAATTTAATCTTAAATTCTAAGTGCTTAATGGTCTAGATTTTAATTTGCAAGTCACGAAAGTGGATGTTTAATTGAGTCTAGATACGTCTGTTAACATTTGAAATAATTTAGCGGATACATTAGACAATTGCCTTCAAACGAAGTCATAATTAAGATTGTGCAATCATCCTTTATAGTCTACCGAAGCATTGTTGTGGTGATCCTTGATCTTAGAAGCCTTCCTCTCATTGATTTGCCCTTGTTTACTTGTTTGTTTGCTTTAATTAGTTTCATAGTACAAAAAAATCACATTTCAATCTTTTCTTGTTTTACGGCTTAGTCTACTGATTTGATTACAATTAATACTACATAGTCCCAGAGTTCGACACCTTGGTATTACAACCGATCCCGTACACTTGCGGGATAGGATTTGGCCTATCAAGTTTTTGGCGCCGGTTCCGGGGACTATAGTTAGTATTGGTTGTTTCTCACAACCGGTAGATTAGGTCTATTTTTCTTTTTAATTTTGTTTCTTTTGTTTGTATTTTCAGATTGTTCTCTAGTTCATGCGAAGAGCCCTGAACACTCAACCACTCAACAATTTTGATCCTGAAATTGAGCGTACTTTCCGTAAAAGACTAAGAGAGAAACGTGCAATCCAAGCTATGGGTGATCAAGACCAGGATGTTGAGGCTTTGCATAGAGCCTATGTTGCTGATATAGAAACCCAAATAGCGGCTGCCAACAATCGATTGGCTGTGTTGGAACAAAACCAAGCGGTCCAAGGGGAAGAACAACACCCACAGACTCTTGTTGAATATATGAGGCCTGCTCAAGATGGGCCTATTTCTGGTGTTGTCTATCCTGAGGTGCAAGCTCGTTACTTTGAATTGAAGCGCTCCTTGATCAACATGGTCCAACAAAATCAATTTGGAGGTCTTCCATCTGAAAATCCTCATCAGTACCTCACTACCTTTATTGAGCTCATGGAAACTGTTAAAATCCATGATGTCTCAGATGACGCACTCAGGATGAGAGCCTTCTCATTCTCTTTAAGGAACAAGGCCAAGACTTGGTTCAAGACTCTTCCTCAGAACTCCATCAGAACATGGGATGAGTTAGCCTTAGCCTTCTTGAACAAATACTTCCCACCTAAGAAGACTTCTGAAATGAGGCATCAAATCAGTAATTTCAGGATGAAAGATGGAGAATCTTACTTTGAAGCCTGGGAGAGGTTCAAGGAGCTTCTTGTGTTGTGCCCCCATCATGGGAAATCTAAGGTGGCACTTCTTGATATCTTCTACAATGCAATTGATGGTGCAACTCGTCTGCTAATTGACGCCTCATCTGGAGGTGGCCTGTCTAATTTGCAAACAGACGATGCATGGGATTTGATTGAAAGAACTACATTGCACTCCCACAACTATTCTGATGTTCGTTCCACTTCTAGTGCCAAGAAAGCCTCTGGGATGTATGAAGTTGATTCCAATACTCAATTGAGGGCTCAGGTTGATTTTCTTACTCAGAAGGTAAAGCAGTTGGAAACAACTGCAGTAGCAGGAAAGCCCATTGGTCCTACACCGTCAAGCTTAGTTGTAAATTATCAGTTTTGTGGAGCACGTGATCACACAATATCAGCTTGTCATTTGTATGCTTCTGAACGCGAGCCACAGGTAGGAGAAGTGAGCTACATGAATAACTACAATCGGTATGCAAGGAATGATCCATACTCCAATACTTACAACCCCGGTTGGAGGAATCACCCAAACTTCTCCTATGGAAATAGTCAAGCACAACAAAGACAACCACCTGGGTTTCAACCAAAAGCTCCTCAACCACAAATTGCTCCTCCTGTGTCACAACCTCAACAATCAACTATGGAGCTTCTACTTGAGCAACTAGTGGCGGGTCAAAAAGCAAATCAGTCTTTTCAACAGGAGGTGATCTCAGAGCTACAAGAGATGAAAAAGCAGCAAAAGTTGTTTGAGCAACAATTGGCTCAACAAGCCTTGAATGCTCCAAGACTGAGTGGTCAATTGCATGGTCAACCTGAAGCTAACCCAAAAGGCCAAGTGAATGCTATATCTCTAAGAAGTGGAAGAGCACTTGAAACCCCACCAATAACTCAGAAGGTGAAGGAGAATGAGTTACAAGAGAAAGAGGTTCCTGAAAAGCCAAAAGAAGATGAGAAGGAGCCTCCATATGTTCCTCCACCACCATACAAGCCACCTCTACCATTCCCTTAAAGAAGAGCTGAAGCCCAATTGGATCCACAATTTAGAAAATTTGTGGATATGTTGAAGAAGCTCTACATCAACATTCCTTTCACGGATGCCTTGAAGCAAATGGCGTCTTATGTGAAGTTCTTGAAAGAAATCCTATCCAACAAGAGGAAGATTGATGAATGTCAATCCGTGTCTTTAAGCAAGGAGTGTAGTGCCCTCATCCAAAACAAGCTCCCTCCAAAACTTGAAGATCCAGGTAACTTTTTTGTCCCTATTGTCTTTGGAAATACTACTTATGATGCTTTATGTGATCTTGGAGCTAGTGTTAGTATTATTCCCTTATCCATCTGTAAAGAATTGGGTTGGGAAAGCCTAGACCTATAGGGATGACACTTTATATGGCGGATAGATCATCGGTTCGCCCCATAGGAATCATTGAGGATGTACCTATTCGTATAGGTAAGTTTATTATTCCTGTGGATTTTATTGTGCTTGATATAGATGCTGATATGCTTGTCCCAGTCATCTTGGGAAGACTCTTTTTAGCTACTGCAGGTACCACGATTGATGTTAAGCGGGGGGCCCTCTCCTTCACAATAGGTGATGAGAAAATTGAATTTAGTTTTTCAAAAGCTATTAAACAACCTTCTTGTGAGAATGATGATTGCAGGATAGATGTCATAGACAGGGAAGTTCATGGATCTTTGATGTCTGTGGTCTCTAAGGACCCATTGGAGCTTAGTGTACCCGCTATTGAGCACCAGGTGGAGAAAAGAGAGCTACTTGCTAATGTTGCTCAACATTCTCAACAAGTTGTGGTAGCTAAAAGCCTCATAGTTGGTGATGGTGCTAAGGAGATGAACTGTAGAGTCCGAAGGAAAAAGAGGATGGATCAAGCAAAAGCTGAGGTTAAGATTGGAGACAAGGTGATGCTATTCCATGAAAGATCCAACATGTTTCCAGGAAGCAAAGGAACAAGATGGTCTGGGCCATACTTAGTGACTCGAGTTTTACATGGAGGTGGAGCTGAGCTTTGGCATAAAAACTCGGGAAAATTCAAAGTACAAAGGCATAGACTGAAGCTTGTAGTTGATCCAAATCCGGTTAGGGTGGGTACCAAAGACCCTCCTGACTCGAGTGCTTAAAAGAAGATGGAAGGTCAAGCTAATGACCTTAAACAAGCGCTGCTTGGGAGGCAACCCAAGGTTAGTGTTTTCTTCTCTCTATTATTCTCTACATTGGGGACAATGTAGATTTTAAGTTTGGGGGAGGGAAACCTGTTTCATTAGATTGCATATAGTTTCATGCTAGGTTGCATTTTCATGTTTAAAATTTTTGCATTTGTCTTTGCATAAAAAAAAGAGAAAAAAAAATCTGAAAAATGTTAAAAAAAAAAACAAAAAAATCATGCATTATTAGGTGTTATTGAATCCCTTTTAATGGAAAACCTCCTTGTCCTTAATTATTCTTTGCATAACTCTAAACCCCATGACATGCTTGAATTGTTGAAACCTCTATATATTAGCTTTGATGATGTCCAAAATAGTAAAGTAAGATATGGGCCCGGGGTACAAAGAACAAACTGACCCAGCGGGATTCCCAAGGATGATTTTGGGTCCCACGTCCGTACCCCTCAATTATTTTAAACAAAGTTCCTCCCCGCGCGAGGTCCCCTGAAACCTCGGAACGAGGCCTAGACCTCGTAACCGACTCCACTAACACCTGCCCACATGGACCACTCATGGATGCCGCTTCCCCAAGCCAATCACCAACTGCCTCACCCTCGGACCAATCAGAAGCCCCTAATCCCGAGCGTCCCACATCGGACCTTGGCCAAGACTCGACTCCCCAATCCTCTATAAATAGAGAAGAACCTCGTAACAAGAAGGGGTCGAAAAACATCTTGAACTCAAGAACTATCTTGCTCGTTGAAGATCGACGTGATCGAAACATCGTCAAAAGACCTCGCTACAGACAAGTGAAGTCCACAAAAAGACTTTAAGTCGCTCAGAAATCCCGTTCACATCAAGGACCTCGCTACCCAATCTCGCAAGTCGTCAACACCACTTTTTAGGATCAACCTCGCCCCAGGGTCAAGCAAGCGATACTTAGGGATATAGGATCGTTTAGCAACTAGGAGATCTCGAACATTGTTAGGTCGAGATCTCGAACATCCGTAGGGGGTCTAGGGTGTAAATCTCAAGTGTTTGTAGGCCTCATTGGCTTGTAATCTCGCTGGTTCGCAACCTCGTTTTCTTGTAACCTCGTTGTAAAGAAAATCATAAATAAAGAAGCAAGTGTTCGCACAATCGAATATAATAATCCCATCTCTTGTCTTTTAGCGAACAGTTTATTTCGGGTTTCATCACTGGCGCCGTCTGTGGGAACCTCTTCATCCTAAGCAGTTCCTCGATTCGTGCAAACCTTAGCTTCGACTCCCTCAAAATGGCTTGCCCAAATAATTTCTTCCCTCAACACCCCGACAACATGCCCGAAACTGCGCAGTGGACGGCCGCGGGGCCTCTAGGCTGCCCATTCGTGGTCCCTCCGGGATGGACGTACGCCGCCCCGCAGAACCCATTCCCATTCCAAGGCTTCGAGCAGGGCGGCGCACCCCCGAACCCATACCCCTACCCGGCTTATGGGCAATACCAGCAGAGCTTCGCCCCTTCGTACGTCCCCGTTCCCCCCCAGGGTGAGCCTCACTTCGAGTACGTACCTGCATACATCCCTGGGCGTGCGCCGGAGCCCGAGTCCTCCACCAACGGCTCGTCAATGGAGAGGCCTCCCTAAGATCCCATGCAGATCTCGCAGTCTCGATCGCGACGGTCGAGGCTGCAGGACCCAGAGATGTCCGAAACAACGGGGAGCGCGGTGCACTACCCAAGATCTCGGTCACGCAATTCGCGGCCATCGCCTCAAGCTCAAGACGAAGCCAAGATCTCCTCTCCGTTCATGGACGAGATCCGGAACGCGCCAATGCCCAAGGGCTTCCTAAGGCCGTAAATGGGGCTTTATGACGGCTCAGTGGACCCTGAGGAGCACGTAAAGCACTTCGCAATCCAGATGAACGTCAACGCCTACAACGACGCGATATTCTGCCGGGTTTTCCCAACCACCCTGGAAAAGGCCGCGTTAACGTGGTTCTCAAGTGTTAAGATCGGCTCCGTGACCTCGTTCGCCCAGTTGTGTGAGTCCTTCGTCACTCACTTCAGCGGCTCTAGGAAGCGCAAGAAGAACATGCGAGATCTCCGTGGAATTGAGCAGGGGGAGAGCGATTCTTTGGGCGCCTTCTTCATGAGGTTCACAACCGCGGTGGCGGAAATTGCGCACATCGAGGAGTCGTCGGTGCGCGACTCCCTCATGGGCAACCTGCGCGTCGGGGATTTCAAGAATCGCATTTTCTTGAAGAATCCGGCGACGTACGAAAGCCTCTGCGTCCGGATCACAGCCCAAGTGTACGCCGAGGATGCCGCCAACCAGAGCTCGTGACCGAGGACTGACAAACAAATCGTCGCCGAGGCCAAGGGGAAGGCGAAAGTGGCCGCACCGGCTGCGCGCGATGCGTATGTGACGCAGACGCATAACCCCAACAACAACAACAACAATAACAACAACAACAGAAACAACAATAACACCCGGAACAACAACAACAACAATAATAACCGGAACAACAACCATGGAGGCGGCGTCGGAGGTTGGAACTACTTTGGCGGGAAACCGCGGGGTTATCGAGGCAAGGGAGGTCTTGCGTACAACCCGAATGAAAAGGGCCGCACCAACCCCGCGTCAGGCGCCAACACCATGCCGCAAGGCCCAAGTCACGCTCAGGCCAACAACAACAATAACGTCGAGCAGCAGGCGCCCGCAAAGCAGGCCCGGTCTAGGCAAGCGACGGCGCCCGATGAGTATATCCATACCATCTCGGGCGGACCATCGCCGGCTGGCTCAAGCCAGGCGGAAAGGAAGAGGTATGCGAGGGAAAGCCATCATGAGCCCTCGGTATTTAGCGTTGCTTAAACCTCGCGGTCTCACGTAAGCTTGTCCTTCTCATCCGAAGATGCCGAGGGGCTCCACATGCCACACTCCGACCCCTTGGTGATACACGCTCAAATGGGCTCAAAGATGCTGAAGCGAGTGCTGGTAGACACGGGATCCTCCGTGGACATCATGTACTATGGCGTGTTCGAGCAATTGGGCATCTCCGAGACATCCTTGAAGCCCTACGCTGGGAAACTCACCTCCTTCTCGGGAGACGAATTCGACGTGGTAGGTCTCATAGACCTCTGGATGACGCTAGGCACCGGCTCCACCAGGAGAACCGAGATGGTGGAGTTCACGGTGGTACGCCTGCCTTCAGTGTGGAATGCAATCATTGGGAGGGTCTCCCTGATGAAGTTCCAGGCGGTAGTTTCTATCTATCACCTGAAGATGAAGTTCCCCGTCGACGGCGGGGTTGGAGAGGTAAAAGACAATCTGGAGGAAGGTCGCGTTTGCTACGCGACCTCTGCAAAACAAAAGTGCCCGGTGTTCATGGTGGAATCCCCCGGCGAGGCCGACCTCGAAGTCCGAGATTTCACGGTCCCCACTCCTGAGCTAGAAAGAAGGGTGATATCCCCCTTCGAGAGCGAGTCTGAGAAGATCTACCTCGGAGAATGCCTCTCGGGGGCGTCAGCGACGTCGCTAGAAGCCTTGCTCACTGGGTCCCGCGACGTGTTCGCTTGGACTGCAAAGGACCTCCGAGGTGTCCCGCGGACCGTGGCCCAGCACTCTTTGAACGTCGATGTCACCACTCGCCCCGCGGTGCAGCGACGAAGAAAAATGAATGAAGAAAGGGCGAACGCCGCGAATGAAGAGGTGGCGAAATTGCTGGCTGCGGGGTTCATTCGCGAGGTTCAGTACCCCTGGTGGTTGTCCAACGTCGTGCTTGTCAAGAAAGCCAGCGGGAAGTGGAGGATGTGCGTCAATTTCAAGGACCTCAACAAAGCCTCCTCGACGCATGTCACAGAGTTTTAAGCTTCCTCGACGCATACTCAGGGTACAATCAAGTCTTGATGAATCCACGAGAAGAGGAGGAAACATCCTTCATCACCCAGCGAGGCACCTATTGCTACAAAGTCATGCCGTTTGGTCTAAAGAACGCGGGGGCCACCTTTCAACGCCTCGTCGACCGCGTCTTTAAGAATCATCTCGGAAGGAACGTGTCGGCTTATGTCGACAATATTGTTGTCCGGAGCAAGACCCCTGAAGAGCATCTGGTCGACCTCGCTGAGGTCTTCGCCACTCTCAGGCACAACCGTCTCAGCCTGAACCCCGAGAAGTGCGTCTTTGGCGTGTCATCGGGAAAATTTTTAGGTTTTATGATCAGCGAGCGCGGGATCGACGTAAACCCCGCCAAGGTCGAGTCGATCCTCTCAATGAGGTCACCACGGTCTCGCACTGAGGTACAACGGCTCAACGATAACGTCAACTACCTGGGGAGGTTTTGCTCCCGCTTGGCGGAGAGGTCGCTGCCCTTTTTCGCAGCTCTCAAGCAGAATGACAAGTTCGTGTGGGATGAGAGGCTTGAGCTCGCTTTCTCTGAACTAAAGGCCTTCCTGTTGAAGCTCCCCACACTGTCGCCCTCGATGGCAGGCGAAGACTTGCAACTGTATGTGGCAGTCAGCCCCGAGACAGTCTGCGCGGTGCTAACCAGAAAGGCCACGCACCCAGTTTACTTCGTGAGTCGCGTGCTACAGCCCGCGGAGCAGCGCTATTCCCCGGCAGAGAAGATGGCACTGGCAGTTGTGACAGCCGCAAGGCGTCTGCGCCCTTACTTCCATGCACATCCCATTCAGGTCCTTTCTGACCTCCCACTTCGACAAATCCTCCACCAGCCCGCCCCCTCCGGGCGAATGACGAAGTGGGCAGTCGAGCTCTCCGAGTTCGATATCAGCTACCTCCCAAGGACCGCCATGAAAGGGCAAGCCCTCGCTGACTTCATGGTGGAGGTCACCTTCCCTGAGACAGAAACAAGCTCGGAAGAGTGGAAGGTATTCGTTGACGGCTCACGGTGTGATGCAGGTGGTGGGGCTGGCGTATACCTCGTTGGGCCCACGATCGAGACGGAGTATTCCCTTAACTTCGCCTTCGAAGCCACAAATAACGAGGCCGAGTATGAGGCCATGATCGCCGGGATCGAGATGGCGCTCCTTAGTGGGGCCCGAAAAATTAGGGTCTACACCGACTCCGAGCTGGTTGCGCGCCAGCTCAACGGGCAGTACGACACCAGAACGGGGTTCCTGCCCGCGTATCGAGAAAAGGTCAAAGCCTTGGTGTTGTGCCTGGAAACCTTCGCGGTTGAATCCATCCCGCGAACCTCGAACACCAAAGCAGATGCTCTTGCGAGGTTAGGATCCGCCCTCCCCCTTGAAGTAGGGAACCGCGTGATGGTGGAAAGAAAACTCTCGCGGAGTGTGAACAGCGAGGTTCTATCTGTCACTGCGGGGGATTGGAGGATCCCGATAACACGGTATGTGGAGAGCGGTGTCCTCCCAGAGGACCCCGCACAGGCCAGGAAGTTGAAAATGCAGGCGGCGCAGTATTGCGTCGTAGGAGGCTACCTTTATCGCCGAGGCTATGTTGAGCCCAACCTGTTGTGCGTACCAACCAAGGCTACAGAGCACATCCTCTATGAGGCCCATGAGGAGGTTTGTGGCGGCCACCCAGGGTGGCGAACCCTTTCGCATAAGATCGCCCACTTAGGGTACTTTTAGCCTACCCTCCGGCAGGACGCGAGTACCTATGTCCAGCGATGTGACAGATGTCAGAAGCACGGTAACCTCCTGCACGCCCCGACCTCGCAACGTCGCTCCATACACGCGCCATGCCCCTTCACTATGTGGGGGATGGACATCCTCGGCCCCTTTTTTAAGGCTGCTGGCCAGGTACGGTATATCGTGGTCATTGTCGACTATTTCACGAAGTGGGTTGAGGCACAAGTAATGGCAAAGATCACGGGGACTAAGGTCTGCGACTTCCTGTGGAAGAACCTCGTCTGCCGCTTCGGCGTTCCCATGACCATCATGACCGACCATGGCCCCCAGTTTGATTGCGAAGAGAACCGGACATTCTGTTCAGACCTGGGCATAACCCTCAAGTTCTCCTCCGTGGCCCATCCTCAGTCCAACGGCCAGGTAGAGAACGTCAATGCCCGCATCTTGTCCGATCTGAAGAAACGGCTGGGCATGGCCCAAGGTCGTTGGGCAGATCTCCTCCCACTCGTCCTATGGACGTACCGCACCACCGCGCGCCGCGCAACCGGAGAAACGCCTTTCGCTCTAACCTACGGGGCGGAAGCCCTAGTCCCAGTAGAGACCATGGTCCCGTCGGCGAGGGTGTTTGATTTCGATGAAAAGGAGAACGAGGCCAATCTCAGGGTCGAGTTGCTCTTCCTTGACGAGCTGCGCGAGGTAGCCGACCTTCGCTCCAGGGAATACAAGCGCCGCGTGGCTGTCTACCATGATAAGAAGGTGAGACCTCGATTCCTGGTCATAGGTAACCTCCTCTTGAGGCGTACTGAAGGTGGCAAACTGGACCCCAACTGGGAGGGGCCATACATCCTCGGCGAGGAGGTCGCTTCCGGAGCTATCAAGCTCAAAGACAACGAGGGACGTACCCTGAGCAAGACATGGAACGTTGACCGACTCAAAAAGTATTATGTGTAAACTTTCTGAACTCCGTTACTTCTCGCAAGTTTTATGAATAAAGGGTTTGGAACTTTCAAAATCTCTCTCAAAAATAAAAACCTCGTGTTTTAAATCCCGCTTGGGGTTGGAGAATCTCGTTGAATCCACCCCTCGCTTCCCGCTTGGGGTTGGAGAACCTCGTTGAGTCCACCCCTCGCTTCCCGCTTGGGGTTGGAGAATCTCGTTGAGTCCACCCCTTGCTTCCCGCTTGGGGTTGGAGAATCTCGTTGAGTCCAAACCTCGCTTCTCGCTTGGTGTTGGGAGAATCTCGTTGAATCCACCCCTCGCTTCCCGCTTGGGGTTGGAGAATCTCGTTGAATCCACCCCTCGCTTCCCGCTTGGGGTTGGAGAATCTCGTTGAGTCCACCCCTCGCTTCCCGCTTGGGGTTGGAGAACCTCGTTGAGTCCACCCCTCGCTTCCCGCTTGGGGTTGGAGAATCTCGTTGAGTCCAAACCTCGCTTCCCGCTTGGTGTTTGGAGAATCTCGTTGAGTCCACCACTCGCTTCCCGCTTTGTGTTTGGAGAATCTCGTTGAGTCCACCACTTGCTTCCCGCTTGGGGTTGGAGAATCTCGTTGAGTCCAAACCTCGCTTCCCGCTTGGTGTTGGGAGAATCTCGTTGAGTCCACCCCTCGCTTCCCGCTTGGGGTTGGAGAATCTCGTTGAGTCCACCCCTCGCTTCCCGCTTGGGGTTGGAGAATCTCGTTGAGTCCAAACCTCGCTTCCTGCTTGGGGTTGGAGAATCTCGTTGAGTCCAAACCTCGCTTCCCGCTTGGTGTTGGGAGAATCTTGTTGAGTCCACCCCTCGCTTCCCGCTTGGGGTTGGAGAATCTCGTTGAGTCCAAACCTCGCTTCCCGCTTGGGGATGGAGAACCTCGTTCAGTCCATCCCTCGCTTCCCGCTTGGGGTTGGAGAGTCTCGTTGAGTCCATCCCTCGCTTCCCTCTTGGGGTTGGAGAAACTCAAGTAAAACATGCGAGGTCCGAGCGAGGCTCAGGACCTCGGCGGATTCTTGTGAAGATCCGAGCGAAACTCGTGATCTCGATGCAGAATTAAACGCCCGATGTGGTCCAAGTGCCACAATAGTTGTGACACTCGAACCATGGGGTTGGATGGATACGGATAGACGTATACAAGTAAATTGAAGCGAGAAGCACAAAAAATCATAAGGTAAGAAAAGTGGCATAAAATGAAGGCCGCAAGGGCCAAGATGTTTAAATTACAGACCCCGCGGGGCCACCAACAAAAAATATATAAAAAAACATCAGAAAAACAGAGGCATCCTTCACTTCTTAGAGGCTTCGGCGTCGGCGTCTTTCGGGGCATCAGCCGCAGGTTCCGTGGGAGTTCCAAGAATGGGAGCAGAGACCGTAGAAGGCTGGGTGCTCGGCGCATCATCAGTCGCAGGCTGAGGGCCCATGGCGACGATTTCCGAACCTCCCTGAACGAGGTCCGCCGCAGAAGGTGCCTCGCTAGCCACGGTCCCATCCTCATTAAGGAAGAACTCACATTCTCCCTCGGGCTCCTCCCCGGTTTCCTCCCCCAGAGTCTCCTCATAATTAGGGTTGAAGAAGACAATGCGAGGATCGATGTGCCCATACTTGGCCACCGCCTGCTTGACGCCCATGCGGACGGCCTGGTGGAACATTTTCCTCACGCTCTCCACCATCTCCGCTTTGTACTCCTCCGAGTTCACATACTTGGGACCCGCAGCCTACACCTCCTCGTTGAGCTCGACGACACGATGTCGAAGGTTGGTGATCTCATCCTCGGCCTTCGAGAGCTCCGCTTCTTTCTCCTTGAAGAATTTATGCTCAGCGGAGAGCTTACCCCGAAGCTCCTCATTCTCGCTCTGTAAGGTCTGAGCCACCGACTTCGCCTTGCTCGCCGCCTCTTTCACCTTGCTTTCCCCCTCCCTTGCCTTTGCCTCCCCCTCCTTCGCCTTCGTAGTCGCCTTGGCCTCGTCCCTCGCTGCGACCTCCGCGGCTCTAACCCGCTTCTCAGCCGCAGCGAGCTCCCTCGCTTGCTTCTCGCATTCCTCCACGCGGGCTTTAAGCGCCGCCTCCATCTTTTCCATCCTCGTATGGGCGAGGTTGATGCGACTGCGGTTGTAATTATCGAAGAAGGTATGCTGCAAGTTCGCAAAAATGATTGGAGAAAGTGAGAAGTATGAAAAAAGACACGAAACCCAAAACAGAAACGAAGTTCATGAAAGTAAAACTTACCATAGCCGAATACCTAGTAGCCTCGTCGTCAAGGGCCGCGTCTGTGAGGTTATTGGCCCACGCGACCTCCTCCTTCCACTCCTCCCGGCCCCACTTCACCGAAGCACCCCTAACCGGGCTGGGGCAATGAAACTTGGCGGGCGAAGGACCAACGACGTCCATAACCCACCCCTCAAAATTAAAGTAGGGGATGACATCCCCCACCGACGAACCTCGATGTCCGTCCGCCCGGTGTTTCTTCATCTTCTCCCCCCGAGGGGACTCCCCCCGCCCTTCCTCTTATGCCCGGCTCCCTCGCCGGACCCCTGCGAAGTCTGGGACGACGTCTTCGCAACGTCCCTCTTCGGCAGGAGCACCTCGGAGGTTTTCTCCCCGGACATCCTCACAACGTCCCCCTTCGGCGGGGCCCCCTCAGAGGTCTTCCCCCCGAATGTTTTAGGTGGCGGAGGTATCGACGTCGGTTGCGGGGTAGGCGTCCTCACTTGCGAGGTCGGCTCCTTTATAACGACTCCCTGTTGGCTTTGGGGTCTCGGAGCGTTGGAGGAAGAAGTCACAGGCCTTTTGCCTTGCGACTTCGTGGTGAGAGCGCCAAATAGGTCCACTGTCAAAATAAAAAAAAAGCATAAAAGTTAGATAAGAAAGAAACAAAAACGAATTAGCGAGGTTTATACCCTCGTGGCTTAGAGACAACGATAAAACAAAACAGGTCGGCGAGGTTTATAACCTCACTACCCAACAACAAAAAGAAAAACAATCAGGAAAGAGATTGAATACCCTCTTTGCCCTCGCTAGGGGGGAGGCTGAGACTCAGGCCGGCCCGCTCAAGCTGGTCACGAGAGAGGTACACCTGGTACGGTGCCTGACTCGCTGTAGCGTATCGGGCCTTGAGTGCCTTAAGCTCGGCAACCGTATGCGGGCACACGCACCGAACAAATGTGCCCGGCGCCACGGGAAAATTGAGATATCTCCCGGTGGGGTCTCGGACCAAGAAATAAGTCGGTTTCCACGGCCCGACGTTCGAAGGGGCCGTGGTGATTTTGATGTTCGGCGTGCTAAGATTGATGAGGCAGGACCGAGGTTCCCTCCTCGCTAGGAATAAAGCCGATAAGATATCACGATTCGGCCCGTCCCCAAGTTCACGACTGCGAATCGTGTAGGCACACAACAGCCGCCAAGCATTCGGGAACAACTGTGCGGGACAGATCTGCATGGCCCACAGATAGTCGACAATATGTTGGGCCAGAGGTAGCCTGAAACCCGCCTGAAGACTGCAGAGGTGCACAACCACGCACCTTTCGTAGGACGCCAAGGAGCAGCCCCCCCCTTCGGGAAGTGCCAACTCAACTCCCTCGGGCCAAGCGAAGTCCTTGTCAATCTTTACGAGGTCTTTATGCTCGAGTTCGGTGGCCACTCCCTCGGATAGATAGGCCCCGGGAGAACCCGGGGTCATGGGAATCCGTTCTTCAAGGACACGCGGGATGCAAGACACGACGTCGGTAATGTACGCCGCAGGAAAGCTCGTGGGCACATAAGGGGTGGGAGCCGATGCCGTATCCACACCTGACCTCACCGCCAACTCAACAACAACCTCATCGGGGGTGGAAGACGAAGCCATTTCAACCCCCGACGACGCGCGAAGTCGGGAGAAGCGCGAATTGATGGAAACCTCGGAGTCGCTTGAAGAAGGGTCGCTGAAAACCAGCGAAGGGGACCTCGGGTTCGGAGAATCGCTAGGTTCTACGCTTCCCACAGACTCCGAAACCTCCTCGTAAAAACCCTCTTGAACTTTGAAAGCGAAGCCTGGCGGGGGGCTCACAGAGGCTCTCCTAGGCATGAAAGGAACTACGTCCAGGCCGCGGAAGGCTTACCCCTTGGAAAAGAAAGAAGTGTTGAGACATCGGGCAAAATAACCAAGGAAAAACAATGCGAGGTCATAACCTCGAAGGGAAGAGAACGCGAGGTCAAGACAACAAAAGGGAGAACAAGGCGAGGTCATAACATCGTCCGGAAGAAAGAGAATTCGAAGTCATAAGAGACGAAGAGCCACGTGGCACCCTAGGGGCTACTCTGACAAGATAGGACGGCAGTAGAGAAGTCGAAACGCCAAAAAGAGGAGAAGTTGAAGCGCCAAAAAGAGAAAAGAGAAGGTGAAATGTAGGCCAGCGGTGGAAAGCAGTGGCGGAGACCCTAACGTCCCATTAATCAGTCGTCAAGACGTTTGGGTTTCCAAGGATCTCAAAATTCAAAACCGCCGAAAGAAAGCGCAGAGACCCAGCCGTCGGTTGGGGGGCGAAGGGTTCGAGAGCATGGCGGTCGCCACCCTCACCCCACCGTCCCGCCACCATGACGCTGGCGCGAAACACCAAGAAACAACCTTTGCCCGCTAGGGCACAAATCCAAGCAAAAAAGGAGCAAAGAAAAATGGCGAGGAAGGCGCGCAGAAACTCACGCCGACCTCACCACTGCTGTTTCGCCGCCGTGACGCCGGAGCGAAACACCAGGCGATACACCATCGCCCCTCCAAGACACAGAACAGAAAGAGAAAATCGAAAGCAAAGGACACCCAAAAGCGAGAGGAAGTTACTTACTTAGAGTCGGCGTAGAAGGAGCGGTAGCGCAACTGAAAGGTGGCGGAGGTTCGTCAGCAACCGTCTGGAGAACCGCTAGCGAGAAACCGAAAAGACAAAGAGAGAAAAGGCAAAAATGTTGAAAGAGAAGATGAAGGGGAAGCGTGTGAGATACGCCCTTATAAAGAGCAGGCTTGGGCCTCCCCCGCCCGGAGAGGCTTATTTTGCCCGTCCCGTCTGAACGGCCCATTATGCAAGACATGAAGAGCAGGCATAGAAAACTTCGCCCATGCGAGCGAGAAAGAAGCCCAAGTACGGAGCATCGCGAGAAGAAAACCTCGTACCCCGCGACCCCAGGGAACTTATGTCCTGCGGCCCTTGGGGCGAGATCCCCAGGCCATGGGGTTGTGATGATGTCCAAAATAGTAAAGTAAGAAGTGGGCCCGGGGTACAAAGAACAAACGGACCCAGCGGGATTCCCAAGGATGATTTTAGGTCCCACATCCGTACCCCTCAATTATTTTAAACAAAGTTCCTCCCCCCGCGAGGTCCCCTGAAACCTCGGATCGAGGCCTAGACCTCGTAACCGACTCCACTGACACCCGCCCACACGGACCACTCATGGATGCCGCTTCCCCAAGCCAATCACCAACTGCCTCACCCTCGGACCAATCAGAAGCCCCTAATCTCGGGCGTCCGACATCGGACCTTGGCCAAGACTCGACTCCCCAATCCTCTATAAATAGAGAAGAACCTCGTAACAAGAAGGGGTCGAAAAACATCTTGAACTCAAGAACTATCTTGCTCGTTGAAGATCGACGTGATCGAAACATCGTCAAAAGACCTCGCTACAGACAAGTGAAGGCCACAAAAAGACTTCAAGTTGCTCAGAAATCCCATTCACATCAAGGACCTCGCTACCCAATCTCGCAAGTCGTCAACACCTCTTTTTAGGATCAACCTCGCGCCAGGGTCAAGCAAGCGATACTTAGGGATATAGGATCGTCTAGCAACTAGGAGATCTCGAACATTGTTAGGTCGAGATCTCGAACATCCGTAGGGGGTCTAGGGTGTAAATCTCAAGTGTTTGTAGGCCTCGTTGGCTTGTAATCTCGCTGGTTCGCAACCTCGTTTTCTTGTAACCTCGTTGTAAAGAAAATCATAAATAAAGAAGCAAGTGTTCGCACAATCGAATATAATAATCCCATCTCTTGTCTTTTAGCGAACGGTTTATTTCGGGTTTCATCAAGCATGATTGTAGATTTGTATGTTTTACATATAATTGAATAAGCACATGTTATCTTTTGAGATTTGAGATTGTGTTGAAGTTCTAGACATGTTTAACCTTGTGAGATCATATTTTTATTCTTTCTAGGACTAATTGTCCTCTCTATTATTTCTTAAGTGTCTCACTATGACTTGCTAACTCTAGAACTTGCGTTTAAATATCTATTTTGAGGTTGCTTACATGAGTCTTGCATACGACATTAAAGTGATAGAGGCATTATTTTCATTAGCCTATATTTTCCCTATCCACCCTGCATATTAATCGTTCTTTTTGTAGCCCTTGTTAGCCTTAATAGCCTATCTTTTTGAGCTCCACAAAATTAAATCCCGAGCCTAATAAGCCTGACCCTTCTGGAGAATAGGAATTTATGCTTGAATTGTTTTGTGAAGTTTAAGTGAGTTGGGGAGTTGAAAAGAAGAATGAAAATGGTGGATGTGTAGAAAGAAAAAAAAAATTGAAGTAAAGGGAATGAAGGTTGAAAATGAAGAATGGTTTGAGCTTGAGAAATAAAAAGTGTGAATATGAAGGAAAAGTTTCAAAATCCATGAAAAGAAAATGGGTTGAAAGAAGTTGTAAAAGAAGTGTGGGAAAAAGAAATAAAGAAGTGAAGTTTAGTTGAAAGGTGTGAAAGAAAATGAGCTAAAAAGGTTTGTTGGTGTTGATGAAGCTTAATTTCTATTTTCCAGTTTTAGCACCACATAGCCAATATATTCCATGCCTTATTCCTCTCACCTTGGCCACATTACAACCCATTAAAAGACCTCTTGATTTTTGTTGTATGCAATGTCCATAGCGGTGGAGATTTAGAACACTGATGCAAGCATATGGTAGTTTAGCGGTCTTAGTAGAGAATTGAGTGAAACACTATACCCTAAACACTTGAGTGAGAGAGACAAACACATTATCCTAGTGAGGTCTAGAATGTATACATTCTCTTGATCTTTTTGATTTTCTAAAGCATGTGCAATGATTTCAATTTGTGAACTACAAGTTTATTGATTAATGCTTAACTTCATTTGAGGTGGATATTCGGGATTGCATTGTCATGTGGGGTGTTGAGTTTATTTCTTGCTTGAGGAAAAGCAAGGTTCAAGTTTGGGGGAGTTTGATAACTTGCATTTTAGAGCATATTAGGACATGCATTTAAGACCTTAGTTTATATGTTTTCATGCATTAATCTTGTGTTTTCTAGTACTTTTAGTTGAGTTTCCGTTATAGATGTCTACACGCGTATTTGTATGCTTTTCAGGTACTTTTGAGAAGTTTGAGCTTCATTGGAACGCGTTTGGATACAAGGCGGAATCAAGACTTCAGGCTAGGAGGCAACGGGACCGGAAAAGAACGATTCAAGAGCCGAAAGGAAGGAAGCACACGAGCAAGGCCAAGGTCGAGCACCTTAGTGCACGGTCGTGCAGGCGGTGTCGACAGTTCTTCGGATCATGCGCCATAGGTGCACAATCGTGCATCTAATCTCAGAGAAAGGCGCCGCCCGTGCGTTCCAAGTGCACGGTCGTGCGGCACCAAGGCTCAGCCCGTGCGTCCCCTAGGCCAAGATCGTGCGCTAGGCTTAGGTCGTGCGTTTGGTGCACGGTTGTGCGTGGTCTAGTGCACTGTCGTGCGTCTCGTAGTGCGTGGTCGCGCGCCTCGGCGCACGACGCGCGTTGTTGATCGTGCGCCCCTCTAGATCGGCTTTTTGGGCCGCCTCTTCCACCCTATCCTTAGTATAAATACTTTACTTAGTTTTCTAGATTGGAGTTCAACTTTTTAACCTAGTTTTTAATCCTTGAGAGACAAGTTTAGAGAGATTGTGGAGAATTTGAAGATTTTGTTTTGATCTTGAGTTTGGATTTGCTAGATATTAATCAAGTTCGCTTGTTTCTTCAATCCGGTATGTCTAATCTCATTATTGAATTGATTTCTTTTACTTTCATGTCTAGCTAAACCCCAAATTCTAAGATTGGGGTGAACCCAATGATGTCTAGGTAGACTTATTTATTAAATTGCACAATCCATTGTTTGAAGCTTTGTTTGATTCAATCCTAGATGCTTTATGCCCTAGTAACTTTTGTGAATGAGAACTTGCCAAAGTTTGATACTTAAAGGTGAAAACTTTGATAAGTAGTCAGATAGGAAATTGAGACTGAAAGGTACTTTTTCCTGTTGGAACCCTAGGATTTGAACTTGAGATTTCTCTATTATGAAAATATTTTGAATTCTCTTGTGGAATAACAATTGTCGTAGAAACCTTAAGGTTAGGTCGAGTTAGCAAGTCGCGAAAGCGGATGTTTATTCAATTTAATCTTAAATTCTAAGTGCTTAATGGTCTAGATTTTAATTTGCAAGTCACGAAAGTGGATGTTTAATTGAGTCTAGATACGTCTGTTAACATTTGAAAGAATTTAGCGGATACATTAGACAATTGCCTTCAAACGAAGTCATAATTAAGATTGTGCAATCATCCTTTATAGTCTACCGAAGCATTGTTGTGGTGATCCTTGATCTTAGAAGCCTTCCTCTCATTGATTTGCCCTTGTTTACTTGTTTGTTTGCTTTAATTAGTTTCATAGTACAAAAAAATCACAATTCAATCTTTTCTTGTTTTACGGCTTAGTCTACTGATTTGATTACAATTAATACTACATAGTCCCAAAGTTCGACACCTTGGTATTACAACCGATCCCGTACACTTGCGGGGTAGGATTTGGCCTATCATTCAATATCTTTTTATATTACTTCGATAGTATCGTGCACTTGCGGGCATATTAGTGATTATCAATGATGACCTAAGTAAGTGTGAGATCAACAGATTACTTAGAGAACATAGTTTGCATAGATAAGTCGTGGGGTCTATAATTAATGATTTGAGAGGCATTAGTCCATCCACTTGCATGTATATGATTTTGCTAGAAGATGATTGTAAATCCTCTATTGAGAATTAAAGAAGACTAAACCCTAGCATGAAGAAAGTAGTGAAGAAAGAAGTACTTAAATTGCTAGATGCGGGTATTTTTATCATATTTCTAATAGTGTGGGTTAATCCAGTTCAAGTGATACTTAAAGGAGGGGGAGTATGGCAGTTTAGAGAAATGAAAAAATGAATCGCTCCACTAGGACAATTATGGGTTGAATAATGTGCATTGATTATAGAAAATTAAACAAAACAACTTGAAAAGATCACTTTCCCCTTCCCTTTATTTATCAAATGCATGAAAGGTTAGCTAGGCATTCACACTTTTGTTACTTAGATGGTTACAATGGATTCTTCCAAATTTCTACTCATCCTAGTTTCTTAGAAAAGACCACCTTCACATGCCCTTAAGGTAGTTTTGCCTATAAGAGAATGCCTTTTGGTCTTTCTAATGGTCCTACTACCCTTCTACGTTGCATGATGACCATTTTCTTCCATTTGATTGAAAACATCATTGAAGTTTTATTGGGTGACTTCTCCGCTGATGGAACTACTTTTGATATATATATATATATATATAGTGTTGCAGAGATGTGAAGAAGTTAACATTGTTTTACAATTGGGAGAAATGTCATTTCATTATAATAGAAAGTATTGTTCTAGAACACTTTTTGTCCGAGCATGAAACTGAAGTGGATCGAGCCAAGATTGACATTGATAAGAAGATACCTCATCCAACTTTTGTCAACGGAGTTTGAAGCTTCTTGGGTCATGACAAATTCTATTTACGGTCCATTAAAGAGTTTTCCAAGATTGCTAAGCCTTTGATCCAATTGCTCATGAAAGACACCCCTTTTGATTTTAATGGAGAGTGTTTCTCATCATTTTACAAGTTCAAGGATGAACTTATTTTCGCTCTAACAATACAAGCTTCATATTGGAGTCTTCCATTCGAGGTGATGTGTGTCATGATAGTTATTTTGTTATTGGAGTCATTTGGGGTAAGGAAAGGACAAGAAGGTCCACACAATCTACTATGCCAGTCAAACATTGGATGATGCTCAAGTGAGCTATGCCAGAACTAAGAAAGATCTTCATGTGGTAGTGTTTGCTATTGAGAAGTTTTGATCATAATTGGTGGGTTCTCAAGTTATTGTCTACACCAACCATGCTTTCATCAAGCATCTCTTGAGCAAGAAATATGCCAAGCCAAGATTGGTCAAAAGTTTGACTTGGAAATACAAGATAAAAAGGGGATCAAGAATGTTGTGGGCGGCCATGTCTTAAGATTTAAGAAAGAGTCCATGGAAAACAATGACGAATATATACCGATTGATGATCCTCGATGACCAATTGTTTGCCATTTCTAAGTTGAAGGCTCCATGGTTTGCAAGTTTTGTCAACTATCTTGTTTTCGAAATAATGATATCAGAATTGAGCTACCAACAAAGGAAGAAATTTTTGTCGAATAAGAAGTATTAATTTTGGGATGATTCTTGCCTCTACAAGCATTGTGTGAATGGAATATTTAGAAGATGTATACCCGAATAGAAATTGAGAAATATTCTATATCATCGTCACTCTTCTTCTTATGGTGGACATGGTAGCTTCTCAAAGACAACCGGGAAGGTACTTCAATCTAGCTTATATTGACCTTCTCTCTCCAAATATGCTCAGAGTTACATCCTTGTATATGACCAATGTCATAGGACCACAAATATCACCAAGAAACATGAGATGCGTTTGAAGAATATCTTGTAGGTGGAGATTTTTTTACGTATGAGGTGTTGACTACATGGGACCTTCCCACCGTTTGAAATCTATCGACACATTTTACTGGTGTTGGATTATGTTTCCAAATGGATTGAAGTCATATGAACTCGGAAACCCCCACATGTGACTCCAAGCAAGTGATGAAGCTCTTCATAAAAACTATCTTCTCGAGATTTGGCACTTTAAGGGCCCATATTAGTGATGGTGATTCATGTTTTATTAAGTTCTATTTTGACATTGTTTTGACTAAGTATGGGATGACTCATGAGGTTACCAATCCTTACCATTCTCGAACAAGAAATTAAGAGCATACTTGAGAAGACAGTTTCTCGATCAAGGAAAGATTAGGCATCAAATTTAGATGAAGCACTACGGGCATACTGAACTGCATTCAAGATGTCGATTGGTACCATCCCATTCTAATTAATTTATAGGAAATCATGTCACATATTAGTTGAATTTGAGCACAACGCATATTATGCTATCAAGACCATGGATTTTGACATGAAGTTAGCTAGTTAAAAGACGATGCTTCAACTTGATGAACTTGATAAATATGTTTGAGAGCTTATGAAAGTGCAAGAATATACAAGAAGCGGGTTAGACAATGGCATGTACAACATATAGACCGAAGAGAGTTTAGAGAGGGAGAGATAGTTCTTCTCTTCAACTCTCGCTTGAAACTATTTCTAGGAAAGCTTAAATCAAGATAGAGTAGACCATTCCATACGATGAAAGTGTATCCTCATGGTGCCATTGAGATATTGAGTGAAGCAATGATGAATTTAAAGTCAAGGGTCAAAGACTAAAGCACTATGTGATTGGAGATACAATCGAAAAAAGAGCCACAATCCCCCTTTTCAATCTGAGTCATGAATCAAGAAGGAGAGTCTAGATAGACCTTGTAGGCTTGTAGCACTTCTTTGGAGGCAAACAAAGCATCTCGAACCATTTCTCTCCTTTACAATTTTTTATCGCATGTTTATTTTCTTAATTTTAGTTTATTCTAGTTGATATAGATGATGTGGTTATAATGTTGGTGTGTGCTTTCTAGTCGACAACAAGAGCACAAGGTCTAGCTAGACTTTGTGCCCTTGTTGTCAACCTAGACTCTGACCAATCCGTAACACCCCAATTTTAGCATCGGGATGATACTCGATAGTAGTCCTCACTTGGGTCCACTTAAGTTAGTCTGACAATAAATTAACAATATAGATCTTGCAACAAAAGCACGACGAGAAAAATAAGAAAACATCCAACTTATATAGTATTAAAACAAAATTGAAAATCACGTATGCACCAAACAACACAAGACAAGAGCTTTATAAGAGAGATTTAGAGAGGGAGCTAGGCAAAGAGGCTATCCAAAGTGGAAGAAGGAGGGAGGAAGGCTCCAATTTATGGAGGATGGATCCTCTTGCATAGGAGACACATGGCATACTCCTTCTAGCCAAGTGGGAAAAGGAGGGAGAAGTGCCCACGCATTGGTTGCATGTGGGTGGTGGCCATGCATTGGTTGCATGTGAGTGGTGTACATGAGTGGCCAAAGGAGATATGGCTAGCATGAAATACACATGTACAAGCTTACATGCCATGTGGAGGAAGGTGGAAGAAACTTCTGAAGGGAAAAAAAAATTCCTTTAAGATGCAAGAATTACATGATGTCATAGTGGTGAGTGAGGAGTGTTCAAGTGGAGAGGGTGTAACACCCCCATTTTTCCCTTGGAGATATTACCGACAGTGACCTCGGAATTTACTCTCCGAAACCACCCAAAGATTTCACAACATTCAAAATATAAATAATAATGATAATTCAATAAATATTAAAAAAAATAATTAACTTTCACAATCTTGAATAATCCAAATACTTGCGGAAAATGAGAATAAATATTCTTGAACAATGCAGAAGTAAAATTCTTGAAGGCGGTCCTTATAGACCAAGGATCTCGACGTTAAAACTATAAACGAGTTATTCAAAAGAAACTTTAACAACCTTCAACTTCTTCAATCTCAAATCACCACTCCTTTACTACCTGATGTTCGGTATAGGGACGGTTGACACCAGCCGGCCATGCAAGAGAAATAAAACGGTCGGTCAGTCTAATGAAAGACTACGTAAGTGGAATTTTATGTGAGTTTCTTGTGATCTTAGTTTCATTATGACCATCCGTCTCCGAATGAAAGTCGGTCAATGGCATAACCCAAATTATTTCACGAAATGAGAAATATGATGAAAAGAAATTAGGACACCACAAGACTATGGTTCCTTAAGGATGAGAAAGGTTATGTTGGGAACTTTAGTTATCAACCAAGATTTGAAAAGCCTCCATCGACTTATCAAATCTACAACCATCCTCACCGAATGTGTGTTGTCCGAATTCAGATTGGAAAGTAGATTAATCAAAGTTGGGAGCCAGAGTAGGTGTGCACTAGAACTTATCTTATTCAGATTGTAGTCACCACCCTGAACACGTTTTAATGTGTGTGCACTAGCACTTATCTTATTTAATTACAAAACGTTGCATTCAAGTTGGTAGCTTTTAAGACGGCAATGCGATATGCCATAAGATATAGAATCCCACAAAGGGCGTAAAGGGTTCCTAAGTGCCGGTACAAGGCACTAGAAAGGTGTCAAACACTCCTCAAAGCGGTTGAGCGAGCATGGTCATGACCAGCATTAGGGTCTAGGTCCATCCTAATGCAAAATATTATGAAGAGGTGTTCAGGGGTTAGTGAACCCCCACCCCTAATTATACGCTAGTCCAAAACAACCAATCTCAAAATGAGACCGTGAAACAAATAGGTGCACAAACATCGCAACCTAAATATAGCTTCTAGCGCATAATAGTAACAATAATAACAATCTCAAAATGAGACCGTGAAACAAATAGGTGCACAAACATCGCAACCTAAATATAGCTTCTAGCGCATAATAAACCCTAATTCTTTTATACGTTTCAGCATGGTCATTATTTGTATAATAACCTAAGTTCATTTCATTCAAACAAGCATTCCCAACACAACATGCAAACATGAATAAAAGTATTCATGACAAAATATGAGAGCGAACCACCACTTGCCTTGTTTTGAAGGCGAGCGAGAATTATCTTAGATGAGCTTGCAATCCAACGATTGATTTCCTTTGCCTGATTCACACATAAGATACAAAATAAATTATAAGCAATTGATTTTGTTCAACTTTTCCACATAAGTTGAATTCTTATGACTCGTCTAAGTATGTATTTCTAATAAACTTATACTATTAGCATTAATAAAATCTTTCTTTATTAATGTAGGACCTTTTCATTTCTTTGTATTGTATATAGTAGATTTCTTTATCTTTATGCATACGTATTAATTAAAAATATTTACCCATATGTTATTTCAATAAAAATCATAACTTTTTACAAGGTACATATTTTTAAGACAAAAAAACCAACTAGTTGTACCCGTCGTACCATGTACGACTACGATTCGATATTTTATAGATATTATAAATAGATTATTAATAAATAAAAAATTAATATAAATAATTTATTGCTCGTAGAATGTATAATTTTTTAATCAATATAAATGATTAAATTTAATGCTGAGATTGAAGATATATTATTAAGATAAAATAATTACCTTTATATTTTTCCATCATGATTGTTCATAGATATTTAATTTAAAAAAAGATAAAATACGAACAAAATTTTTTTATATTCAAATATGGAAGAGATAAGAATTTAAAAAATAACAGTTAACTTAATAAATAGGATATAATAAAATGTGAAAGATAAAGATAATTTAATTATATAAAATATTTAAAATTTATTTAATTTAATTTAAGATGGAACCAAACTCATTTTGTTGTTCGATAAAGTAAAGATTAGATAAAATAAAATATTAAATTATTCATATTTTATTACTTTCCATGTACGTAAACTATTTTATCAAATATTTCAATGTACCTATTAAATATTTTATCATCTTTTTTGTTAGTTTTAAACATTATAAATATTTATCATTAATTTTTTATTATAATAGAAAATGAATATATATCTATAAATAAATTCGTCAAAAGATATATGCTAAAAGATTTATATTTATTTTTAAAATACTTTAAATATTTTATCTTTAATTTTAAATACTTGTATAAGGAAAGCTTTCAAAAGATATTTTTATACTAAATAGATATTTGTTTGATGTTAGAGATAAATTTAAATAATTAACAAGAATTTAATAAAAAGAAGTTATAATAATAGAAATAAAAACCAATTTCTTAAATATGAGGTGCGACCAGAATCGTTCTAGTGGCTCGAAAAGGTGCAACTTTAATATATAGTTATAGATAATATTCATAATTTGCTTTCTATTTGCAAACTTTTATAAGCAAATATATTTTCCATTTTTCTTTTATACAATACCATTAAAATAATTTTAACATCTTATAAATTAAGATTTAACCATATTTATTTTGTTTTAAATACCCCAATTTATAAAAATTCATAAAATAAGGCAAAATGGGTAAGAAGGGCCAGCCAAACAGGTCGGGTCGGGCCCCCTGGCTAGCTAAACGTACAACAGCAACAGCTCAAGAAACAAAGCGATTGCGACCCGAATTTCAGCAGTGTCGTTCTCCTCCATCCGACGTCGGTTGCTAGCGGGGTCCGCGGCGTTGGAACCATAACGAGCAGCCCTACCAACTGTTGGTAGAATGTTGATAGGGATTTACTTGACAACAAATAAATTTATAATCAAGACCCCGCTGAGTATAACAGATTCAGGATCGTCCACGGGAAGCGAGGTTGTGTTTAATTACTAAACTAAAAAAGCAAAAGAGAAAATAAAGCAAAGCAACCAAACAAGCACTCTAGAAGGGGGTCGGTATCGACCTTGTCAGGGTTGATATCAGGGTGCGAATTCAGCAGAAAAACTAAATAAACAGCAAGACAAAGGGGAAAATTGCAGGTCGGTACCGACCTAGGCAGGGTCGATATCGAGGCACCTGGAAATTAAACTCGACTCAAAAATAAGGAAAAAATCTAGGATAAGGGTCTACCACAACACAATCATGCAATTTCAAACAATATGAATCATAAATATCATGCCTTTAACATAAAGTCATCAATTTTCGTTAAATAAACAGCAAATCAATCAATTTTCATAAATCAATTCACTTATTCTACTTATTTTGTTCTAAAGTTCTCAACTTTCGTCTAAAACTCTATCTCATATCCAAATTCACAAATTTCTTGTAACACCCCGACTTCCGACGGGGCGCTACTAAGAAATAGACCTTACTAGGTACTATTAAATAGGTTGACAACTACACTTTAGGATCTTGCAACGCGGGCACGACGAGAAAACATAATAAAACATCCAACCTTTTGTTTAATAAAACTTAGAAAACGTAGTTATGCATGAATTCCCAAAAATATAAACATTCAAATACGACACAACGCTTACTAATACTGAACTAATCAATCAAAATAATAAATGAAACATAATACTGACTTCATCTAATCAATAATAAAATCAACAACCTAACTATCATAAATGAACTAGCGTAAAACCCATCCCACTATGACACGCGCTCTTTACCGCTCCGGCCCGCCATCTGGCCTCGGTTCCTGCACTGCTCCCTAGTTCATACCTGGAACTAAAAAAAAAATATTCCCCGAAGGGTCAGCGTCTAATCTACCAAGCTAGAGAGAATACGGAAATTGTAAAACGTTTCGAAAATATTTTTAAAGTCAGCATACAAATCCTCAATCGCAATCATATCTCTAAAGGCCAATACCTAAATTAGTTATAATCAGTCACAAAGAACCACATATGCATTCACAATCACAATCTCATAACACCACAATTCCTCCTTTTCCACAATCCGACTACCAAGGTGCTCATCACCGCGCCGAGTGCAGAGGCAGGCCCTCCCACTCCACTTCACAATCTCCCTTCTAACCCCGGGCTAAGCCTCCACTGGAGCACTCGCCAAAAACACACAGATAATACTTTTCGTTTTGAAGGGGCACGGTTTCCCTGTCACACGGGTCAAAGTAGCCAACTCTTCCTCCACGCCAGCTACGATGGGCCGTGTCGGAAACGGTACCAATCACAGAGAAAACGTTCCAAAAATATCTTTCCGATAAAATACATTACAAACCATTTTACGCACACAACAATTCGAGAAGTTCAAAACAATTTAAAAGGTATTCGGGACTAGTTCCCAAAACCCGCCCTACAATAACGGTATGCAATCTAACAAAGTAGAGAAGAACCGAGCAAGTCGAAAACGGACTTACCTCGAAATTTAGGATCCTTGCGAAGAAGACGGAACTACGATCTCAAACGGAAACGATTCCCTAAAGAATTATAAAGGGAAAGATTAATTAAAATACGAGCCGAACCAACTAATCCAAAGGAAAAACCACTTCTAATTTCCTTAAACTACCGACTTTTATTAAAGAACTTCCTTAAAATATGCTAAACCATGCCATATTATTTTTATTAACCTACCTAATTACAAAACCCAGCCCACCAACACAAACCCGTATTCATCCTCCCCCTATGCCCAACAAACAGTCCAACCCAACTAACTAAAAAAAAAAAGTCAAGCCCAACCCAAAAATTGAGCAAAATATGAATCCGAATTTCCAAACCCCTTTTTTTTCCAATCCGGCCGTTGACACCAACCAAGTCTTGACCAGCCTCGCAGGGCCCCACCCTCTCCTTCTTCCTCGCCAACCCCTTCCTTCGCCCCTCACCTCTGGTTCGTCCGCCGTTCAATTCCCCGGGACGCCCACTCCACCATCGGTGGCCACAAAGGAAGGCGGAGACGAGAACCTCGGTTGTCCCCCGTTCGCACACCACCAGTGTTCCCAGGCGGCTCGACTCCACCCTTCTCGGCGTCTCTAAACCAGATCTACTACCGAACCCTTCGTCGCCGTTTTCCGACCACCGACACCTCCGACGAGTTTGTAGTCCCGCTTGGCCTCGTTTTCCCTCTCCGTCCGGCAGCATCGAAGAAGGGTAGGGACGAATACCTCTGCCGCCCCTGTTCACGGCCGTCGACGCTTCCGCAGCACCCTCTCGGCCACGCTGAATACCACCACCGGCGATTCATCGAGCAGGGACTTCGCCCCTGCTGATCTCCCCGCTCCGTCTCTCGATTCAACCTCCTCCCTCCCGTACAAGGAGCAGCGGCGATCTTCGATCCCCACCGCGGACGACCACCGTGGCTTCCCTTGATCGGCCTCGTCGACGACAGCCAGCCCCGACTGAAATCGTGGCGTCAACTAATCCCTTACCCCGGACTCAACCCCCCAACGTTCTACTCGAAACGGAAAGAATACAAGGAACTAGAGGCTTACCGGAATCCATGTCGACTACGCGGTTGCTCGATCGGAGCCTCGGAGGAACGTAGTGAAGGCGGTGAAGTTGGGCACAAGAGATAGCGACGAAAACGATGGGATCGATCTCCTAGACTAATTATAAAAAGGGACTCTTAATGATAAATCTATAGATAGATTTTTCTCTCTAAGGCTGAAGAAATCGTTTAGATACGATTTTCGGTTTCAATTTGCTAAGGATAGGTTTTAATTAGATAAAATTAGTATTAGATATGGCTATTTCTAATTAATTATCATATAGATAAACTAATTATTAGCTAGATGTTCCAATGGATTATTAAATCGGTTTTAACTAATAAATACTCTTTTCCGAGGGTTGCTTGCGGATCAAGAACTTAATTGCTTGTAAGCGAAGGAAACCCATTCTCCGACTTACGAGACCTAAAACGAATACGGATATTACATACTACCCCCCTTAAGAAAGTTTCGTCCCGAAACTTAGGATTGAACGGAACTAACATAAAAGTGTAATACTTAAAAAGATTACTAGACTGATCGTGAGGTTCTCAAATTATCCCCCTCTAAGAAAACGGTTCATCCTCGAACCGACTTTTATCGAATAAAAGAAAAACTATAATCACTACTAAACATCCAAAACACGCAATACGACAACCAAACAATCAAACAACCAAGTCAAGAGAAATAGGCATTCACACAAACAAGCATCGATATTGTACTCCTACTAGTTATTAATTAAATTCTCCCCTCAAACACATTTACTAAACCTGGGTAGATCTCCGGGTAGCTCTATCTCATCATAGACTCGTTCTCCCAAGTGGCCTCCTCGACTCCTCCTCGAGGCCACTGAATCAGCACCAACAGAATTTCTTGGCCAGTTTCGCAACTTCTTCCTTCGTTGATCTAAAATCTTCAACGGTCGTTTCCGGAGAGTGTGATCTAGTTCCACCTCTATCTCCTCATACTTGAGTCTATGACTAGGATCTGGGACATACTCTCAGCTACGAAATGTGGAAGACAGAATGATCTCGGTTCATGCGATCATCTTATTTACACCAGAATCGAACAATGGTAGTTTACTCAGAAAGTTGTCTATAACCAAATAGTGGTACCATAAACTTCATAAAATTCAATGCTTTCCAAAATTGACCTCCACAACCTTCCTGCAAGCCCTTAATTCCAATATCTCGATCAGGTTTATGCAAATTCGTTAGATCAGTCAAATCCTGGACTCCGAGTTACGGTTAAGATTTACTTACATCGCTAAGATGATAATCGTGGTATCTCTTCATGAAGACATCCTCAAAGGCTCATGAACATTAGATATCTAGAGATCGTATCCACTACTTGAATCATGGCCGACTTGTATCAACTAACCGATATACTCTACGTTCGAACGACACGACTTACGTCGTAGTGCTAATATCTCCTTGCATCCATGATAGTATATGTAGCTCCCTCTGGATTAGTCCTTCTTTACCATCACATCCTTGTCCTATTGTCAATACCCAAAGGTTTTTTTTTTTTTAATCCTACCATTGTTGTATTGCAACCACTAGTCTTAAATAACTCTAACTGGGGCATCCTTCAACCATTTCCAATAACAGTTCGTTGTTTAAACATGTTTTCTTCCCAAGCTTACGCATCTTCTGAGTCTCGTTTCTATGGATGGTACAATTTCTTATTCAACTTCACTAGTGCGATCGCCCCAATCTGCTGCTCAATGCCTTGTCGTAAATGGCTTCATTGATTATTGTAATCACTCCTTGTGCTTCCATCTTCAGCTGCATACACTTTGATATTCCTCGGAAATCTTCTTAAGTCGGGTGTTCAGCTCTTCTTTAAAGCGAGCAACATCCTTCATTCAATTGACATTCCTAGTTTGGGTTCGACTACTTCCAATCCGATAACTTAGATGCTTAGTTTAGATTTTCTCCATCTTGCTCCATCTTCCTTCGATGTCGACCACTTCTGCATCTTCTTGTACTAGATTCAACAACTCGATGATGGTATTACGAAGCTCTTGGAGACCATATAGCCCAACACTACAATTCTACCTTTGTTGATTCCTCACACTTCCCTAATAATTCTAACACTATGAAAGAGAATTAACTTCTTCCAAACTTACACTTAGAATTAGATTGTTAAAAGCACTAAACTACCGGAGGTCCTTCAGCTGATGGTGGCGGAGTCGCGACGTGTCAACTACCCCCCTATATGCAACATGTCTACCCCAGTGAAAACATTTTGAAGACACCGGCCGGTTTTGGTTTTAAGTTGGACCTCGGGTACTCTGGTTGGTCAGTTCCATGTGCCCTGTTGTCAACCTGGCTCTGATACCAATTTGTAACACCCCGACTTCCGACGGGGTGCTACTAAGAAATAGACCTTACTAGGTACTATTAAATAGGTTGACAACTACACTTTAGGATCTTGCAACGCGGGCACGACGAGAAAACATAATAAAACATCCAACTTTTTGTTTAATAAAACTTAGAAAACATAGTTATGCATGAATTCCCAAAAATATAAACATTCAGATACGACACAACGCTTACTAATACTGAACTAATCAATCAAAATAATAAATGAAACATAATACTGACTTCATCTAATCAATAATAAAATCAACAACCTAACTATCATAAATGAACTAGCGTAAAACCCATCCCACTATGACACGCGCTCTTTACCGCTCCGGCCCGCCATCTGGCCTTGGTTCCTGCACGGCTCCCTGGTTCATACCTGGAACTAAAAAAAAAAATATTCCCCGAAGGGTCAGCGTCTAATCTACCAAGCTAGAGAGAATACGGAAATTGTAAAACGTTTCGAAAACATTTTTAAAGTCAGCATACAAATCCTCAATCGCAATCATATCTCTAAAGGCCAATACCTAAATTAGTTATAATCAGTCACACAGAACCACATATGCATTCACAATCACAATCTCATAACACCACAATTCCTCCTTTTCCACAATCCGACTACCAAGGCGCTCATCACCGCGCCGAGTGCAGAGGCAGGCCCTCCCACTCCACTTCACAATCTCCCTTCTAACCCCGGGCTAAGCCTCCACTGGAGCACTCGCCAAAAACACACAGATAATACTTTTCGTTTTGAAGGGGCACGGTTTCCCTGTCACACGGGTCAAAGTAGCCAACTCTTCCTCCGCGCCAGCTACGATGGGCCGTGTCGGAAACGGTACCAATCACAGAGAAAACGTTCCAAAAATATCTTTCCGATAAAATACATTACAAACCATTTTACGCACACAACAATTCGAGAAGTTCAAAACAATTTAAAAGGTATTCGGGACTAGTTCCCAAAACCCGCCCTACAATAACGGTATGCAATCTAACAAAGTAGAGAAGAACCGAGCAAGTCGAAAAACGACTTACCTCGAAATTTAGGATCCTTGCGAAGAAGACGGAACTACGATCTCAAACGGAAACGATTCCCTAAAGAATTATAAAGGGAAAGATTAATTAAAATACGAGCCGAACCAACTAATCCAAAGGAAAAACCACTTCTAATTTCCTTAAACTACCGACTTTTATTAAAGAACTTCCTTAAAATATGCTAAACCATGCCATATTATTTTTATTAACCTACCTAATTACAAAACCCAGCCCACCAACACAAACCCGTATTCATCCTCCCCCTATGCCCAACAAACAGTCCAACCCAACTAACTAAAAAAAAAAAGTCAAGCCCAACCCAAAAATTGAGCAAAATATGAATCCGAATTTCCAAACCCCTTTTTTTTTCCAATCCGGCCGTTGACCCCAACCAAGTCTTGACCAGCCTCGCAGGGCCCCACCCTCTCCTTCTTCCTCGCCAACCCCTTCCTTCGCCCCTCACCTCTGGTTCGTCCGCCATTCAATTCCCCGGGACGCCCACTCCACCATCGGTGGCCACGAAGGAAGGCGGAGACGAGAACCTCGGTTGTCCCCCGTTCGCACACCACCAGTCTTCCCAGGCGGCTCGACTCCACCCTTCTCGGCGTCTCTAAACCAGATCTGCTACCGAACCCTTCGTCGCCGTTTTCCGACCACCGACACCTCCGACGAGTTTGTAGTCCCGCTTGGCCTCGTTTTCCCTCTCCGTCCGGCAGCATCGAAGAAGGGTAGGGACGAATACCTCTGCCGCCCCTGTTCACGGCCGTCGACGCTTCCGCAGCACCCTCTCGGCCACGCTGACTACCACCACCGGCGATTCATCGAGCAGGGACTTTGCCCCTGCTGATCTCCCCGCTCCGTCTCTCGATTCAACCTCCTCCCTCCCGTACAAGGAGCAGCGGCGATCTTCGATCCCCACCGCGGACGACCACCGTGGCTTCCCTTGATCGGCCTCGTCGACGACAGCCAGCCCCGACTGAAATCGTGGCGTCAACTAATCCCTTACCCCGGACTCAACCCCCCAACGTTCTACTCGAAACGGAAAGAATACAGGGAACTAGAGGCTTACCGGAATCCATGTCGACCACGCGGTTGCTCGATCGGAGCCTCGGAGGAACGTAGTGAAGGCGGTGAAGTTGGGCACAAGAGATAGCGATGAAAACGATGGGATCGATCTCCTAGACTAATTATAAAAAGGGACTCTTAATGATAAATCTAATAGATAGATTTTTCTCTCTAAGGCTGAAGAAATCGTTTAGATACGATTTTCGGTTTCAATTTGCTAAGGATAGGTTTTAATTAGATAAAATTAGTATTAGATATGGCTATTTCTAATTAATTATCATATAGATAAACTAATTATTAGCTAGATGTTCCAATGGATTATTAAATCGGTTTTAACTAATAAATACTCTTTTCCGAGGGTTGCTTGCGGATCAAGAACTTAATTGCTTGTAAGCGAAGGAAACCCGTTCTCCAACTTACGAGACCTAAAACGAATACGGATATTACATTTCTCTTTCAATCAAGTTAAGAACATGAAATACTTCAACTTTCGTCAAAGCTTTTGCATAAACAAGTAGAAAAATAGATAAAAGGCATTCAATTCATTCATCATATCATCATTCATGCACAATCATGTTGGGGTTTATAACCCCAACCCTAGAATAGAAGACTACTCACTCATCATAATTGAAGACAACTAAATTAAATTAAGAAGAAAAAAAGAAGCTTACAACCGAATCCAAACAAAACTTGTTCTCCAAGCAATCCTTAATCTTGTCTCTCTCTCTCTCTTCCTCACCTCTCTCTCTCTCTCTCTCTCTCTCTCTCTCTCTCTCTCTCTCTCTCTCTCCTCTACCCTAAACTAGGTTAATTATGGCATAAGAAAACTAAGGCTAGACAAGGGTTTATATAGAAAAACTAAAGCTATCTATAAGGAAATAAATCTTCTAAAAGATATATCCCCTAAGGAAACTATCTAAAGGGATAAAATAACATTAATTGCGCCGACTCGAACACGGAGCATGTAATATCCGCGATATTCCAAGTTCTTTTTATCATATTTATTATCAATTATTTTATTTCTCTAATTTCTAGAAAATCAAATTAACTTCTATTATTTTCTTTTGAAAGAGTTTATCAAGAGAATAAAATAGACAAAAATGCAATAAAATAATTCAAGGGGTATAAATTAATAAGTGAGGTAAATTAATAAAAAGAGCATTAGATGAAAAATAAGAAATTTATTTTATTTTATAAAATAGATTATACAAAGGCCTAGGAAATTAGTTTACAAGCCTTGCAAAAAGAATGCAAGAGCCGGGATTTGAACCCGAGATCTCTTGCACTCCAACCTCACACGCCCCTCACCAAATCCCGCTAGACCATTACAATTTCTTGTTCACTTAGCCCAATCTTTTCCCCTTATATCAAATAAACTCTTTCTACCAAATTTGAACATTAGACTAAAGTCTGATTGATTGTACGTTGATGGGAATTTGGCCATTGCATGCCATTTCCACCTCCATTGCCTTGCTTGACCAACCTTCATACATCACCCTTCCATCATCACCAAAGAAGCACACTATGGACCTATGGTGAAGCTCCTCTCCCTCCTCCATTGGTCCATACCTTGAGCCATGGATTGCAAGCTCACCAAGTTGTCTATAAATATCCTCTCCTAAGCATTCATCCAAGTCTTTTGCTCTCTCTTCTAGCAAGAACACCTTCTCCTTCAAAAAAATCAGCACCTTGCACATAGAAATTCTCCATTCAAAGTCCATAAACACACCACCAAACACCATTAAATTTCCTCCTTCTCTTCTCCTTGGAGCCGCCGGACCACCACCCCCTCACCGGTGCACCACCGCCGCGCCGCCGCCCTTCCTGCGCCGCCGCCTGCCCTCGCCGAACCCCTGGCCGCGCCGCCCCTGCCCGCCGGCCCTCTTCCTCTGCCTTCCTCCAGTGTTTTGTAAAGAGCAGAATACCAAAGTATAAAAATTCTATCTTAAATCCTATTTATTTAAATTATGCTTTTATAAATTCATAAAGTTATTAGCTATTAGAAATTATTTTAGGAAAATAAGAAATAAAAATATGTTAGTAAGATCTTGTTAGTTAAAAGCTAGAAACAAAACTAATTTACCTTGGTAACTTAAGCTATAAACAAATAGATAAATTTTTATGAATTTTATTACATGCATGCCTCTTTCATAATATAAATAGTGGATTTTATAAAATAACTATAGCATACAAGATAATAATTATTATTGTCATCTTTGATCAAATAGGAATTTTAAAAGTTATTATGCATGCATTAAACTAAAAGATAAAATCATACTATATGATCTTAGGAATAAAAAGGTTTAGTAAATAAAACCATTATTATTTTTATATGAAGTTAACAAATTCCCAAAGTTAAGAAAAGTTGTTGCATGGCCTAATCTATAAAAGATATAGGAATTATAAAAATTGAGTGAATAAATAAAATTACGAAAATAAATATTTATTCAATAAAAATATGAACTTTAGCATATCTTATTATATGAGAGTTATTACAAAATATCATCTACTATTAGTTATGATAAAAGAAGATATTATTAACATATGTGTTATTATTAGAATATTATAAGAACAAGTATATGATAGCATGGGATTTTTAGTTATAGAATATAATACTATTAATGGAAAAATTACTAAGTCATCTATAAGGAAAGTATATTTTTATAATCACTAGGTGTAGAGATATTTGCATAAGATATGAGTTCTATGATAAAAATATCAAGTAAGATATTACAAACATTCTAGGAAATTATTATAGCATAAAGATGACTTGCATGAAAGAAATCTTCTAATTATAAAGAAGATATTATTTTTACAAGCTATAATATTTTAATAACAAATTATAAATATAAAGTAAGATTAATCTAAATTTAGACAAGTTACCTTATAAGGAAATTTAGAAACTTCTAGTTATGGAAACTTCCTTATAGAGGAGTATATACATGACAATTTTATTTAAAAAGGATTATGTAGGTAAATACTTTTCTATTAAGAAAATATTATTAATAAAGTATTTTAGATAAGGTAGTCAAAAATTATAAGTTCCATCCTAGAATAAATGGGAAATTTAAAAGTAATATTTTATTGTCATGAATAATTAAAAAGGATAATTTTTAATAATTATTTTACTAATTATTTTAATAAAGATTTTACGGAATAGTAAGGGTATTACAAATCCAAAATAATAATAAAGGAATATTATTATTTTGAGGAAAATAACTTTCTAAATTATTATTATAATAATTTAGAATCTCTAACTCTCTTATAAAAATATTATAAGAGATAATCCAAGTTTTAGAAAGAAAATCATGATTTTGAGCCTTTCGTAAATTTCCGTATCAATAGGTCGGAATCCTCGCTCGTAGTAGGGAATCGCATAAGTTTCGTCAAGGCTCGTTTGCTAGAACTCGTTACGCTAAGGCAAGTGGAATTTCCCCTTGTAACCTTTACATTCCATTTCGTGAAAATCCTTGATTGTTGGGAACCATTTGTATGCTTAAATAAAAATGAATCTAGGAATTATTGATTGCTAGAAATAACGACAATTGTTAGCATAGTATGTTTTATATTCCTTTGTTAGGATTATATATGCTAGTATGTTGTGATCTTGATTGAATACAATCTCGTTTAGAGATTTACCTTGATTAAACTAGAAAGGGGTGCGGGTTAGCCGACACCTCTATATAACATTAATAAGTCGTACGTCCATACGACTTTCGGGATCATGATCTCCATCCGCTCCGATTGTAAGGAGGGATTGTGCGGCACTCTAGCTAAGTGTCGGAGAATTGATGGTTCTCCTTCGGGTGGCTCGGAATATCCGTGTCCCACCACTATCTATAAAAAAAATTATTAATAAAGTCGAATATTTTTCGTCACTATATAAGATAAGTGCGAATGCACACTTAAGACACCAAAACCGGACCGGTCTCAAATGATCGATCCGGCTCACGGTCCGCTCAGGGCGCGAGAGGTTTTCACTTGTATGATTTAATGAAGGTTCCCAACATTCTTTCGAAATCCTAAAGAAGTCTACAATCTAGTAGTTCTTCTATTGCTCATCGAGTTATCTTTGTCCAAAGATATACTCTCCTTCGAACCTTAAAGCTCCACATCAACAAGTTTCATTATATAGCCCATCGTAAACACAACCTTAATACCTCTTTCAATAATATTTGAAAATTTCCAAAATACCCTCGGGAAGTTCCCTTCCCGCTTACTTAGTCTCTTAGACTAATTCTTCTTTTCCGCATTTTTGCCTGGCATTCTATCGCCCCTCGCGAATTATGTCAGAATCTAGGAACCCCAGCAAGGCGTGAAGTGAAGTGAAGACGAAGGAAGAACAAGGATTTCAAGATGTATCTTTCTATCATTTTGCTTTAGTTTCATTACGTTTCAAGAACAATCAGGTTTCGCAGTTCAATTCTGGACAACTTTATGTTTGAACCAATGTAAGAACTAAGTCTCCCTCGGGAGCACCTTTTCTCATTATGTAATATGTTTTATTCCGCATTTTAATTGTTCTATATCATTCTAAAAGCCTTGGGTGGCTTTGGAAAGTAAAGTCTGAGGTCACTGGCGGTAATACCCAATGTTGTAAAATAGGGGTGTTACAGAGCACCTCAGTACTGACCCTAGGACCCTCGGTACCGACCCTCACAGCCTCGTTATCGACCCCCACAGGGTTGTTATCGACCCCCTTCAGCCTTGAAAACTGCCTTGTAACTGAGATATCTCCTTCGTTAAGGGGTCGTTTGCCTTCGTTTTTGTGTTGATTCTTCATCCTAAGGCTTGATAATGGGTCTCTTAACTTCTTTCATCGCTTGAACTCGATCTTCATCTCCTTCTTGAGTGCTTTATTCCTTCGGTTTCTCATCTTCTCCTAAAATATGCTCCAAACAGCTCCAAAACCTATAAAAACACCATCAAAGCTTATGTAGACTCCATATCTTAAGGAAATACGAAAACCTACACAAACGACTAAAAAAACACAAAACTAAAGAAAAAGACTCAAACACAATAAAAACACACCCTAATAACACAACTAAAAAGGCAGATATCACAAAATCGGAGGCTGAGGTGGTACGTCATGGCCGAAAAACACCGCTGAACAGGCATCTCCGATGAGGGTGTTCGAACAAAAACAGAAACTGATTTTTGTGTGGGTTTCTAGATCGATTTTTGATCAAATTTCGATTGGAAAGGGAGTGATTTTGCTTAAGATTAGATAGGCAATGGAAAGAGCTATTTATAGGGCCAAGAATGAGATTCAACGCTAAAATAGGAAAATAGGTGGCATATTAATCAAAATATAATTTTGTTTAGTATGCTACTAAGTGTGTTAGCAGTTGAGAACACGTGTAAAGCTTGGAGATTTTGTAACTCATGAGCTCTTATAAAAGCTATGAGAAAGGGTTGAGAGAATTAGCTTAATCAGATTGTGAATCTTCTTTCTATTGTAACCTCTTCTCTATTTCAATGAATTGCCACAAATTACCCGGTTCTTATTCTTTCTGTTTTAGAACTCGTATTTGAGGCCATGTTTTGTTGTTTTCGTGAACATCAATTCCTTTTATCCAATTCAATCGATTCATATCAAATTAGATGTCGATTACAGTTCAACTCTAATAAACGCTCCAAAAACGACCCCGTAATCCTCCACTAAAGCCTTGGACAGAATCCCATTGATTTCACCCATTTATGGGTGATTTATCTTGTAATTGAATTGGGATTGATTCTCTAATCAGGCCTTTGTCTCCTCTGAATTCTTTCCATCTTAAATCCGACCTTATCCATCTTCAATTCGAATTTAATATGAAGGATTTCAAACACGTTGCACTTTGACCTAGAACAAGATTTTCAGGATGATTTTGATTGATTGCTCCCAAATTGATTGAGGGAACTTGTAGAGGGTTAAGCAAGGAGCAAGTAGGTTGTTACAGAATCCATTTCCGTTAAGAAACGAGATCAAATTCCTTATTTGAAATTCAAGACTCAAGTGGGGAAGAAGACCCCCCATTTGTGAATCCATTTTCAAGAAATTAAATAAACAATCCCTCTTGTTTAAGAAATGGACAAGAAATGCCCTTAATATTAATATTTATCATTAATATCTTTTGAAGGAATAAAACTTTTAATTCAAAATATTTTTATAATAATTCTCTTTGTTTATAAAAATATGTTTAAACACTTTTGAGGTCTTTCTCATAAAATTCTAATTTTTTATTATTATTTTTTTAACATATGGGTAAGGTTCATTATTATTTTAAATAACCCTTTAGAGGTTAGTTGCTTAATTTTCATTTAATAAAATAACTTAGTTAAGCAATATATCATTATTATGAGGATATTGCCACAATTTATTTTATTAAACAAAATAAAAAGGAAATTATATAATAGTCCTTTTTGAAAAAGAGGGTTATTACAGAGGGTGCATGAGGTTGGGGATTCAAATCCCACCTCTTGCATTTTCCACTTTTTCTCCCTTTGACCCTTTTTTAAAGAAACTTATGCTAACAGAAAATAGAATTTCATATTTTTAATTAAAATAATTTTATTTGCCATGATGTTAAATTTTATTCATGTTTATAAATATGAATTTCATAATAAAGAGTACTTGCTATTTTAAAGAAATAATTAAATAATTAAATTTTATATTTCTTTTTATTAAAATAGCGGGTATTATAGTCATCTTAACTAATTACATGTTTCATCCATCACATATCGTCGTAACAACGACATATGGAAGACATTATGAACTAGATGTGCTAATAAACATAGGACAAGACAACAATTACCATGCCAACGTATTACTTCGAAAGATCCAACATATCTGGGTTGAACTTACCTCATTTTCTCAAAATGATAACAGACCTTTTAATTAGGGCTATTCAAATTAAAACTGTACCATATATGATAACTCAACTACTCCTTGCTCTACTATAACATAAGACCTTTTGTCGACCTGGTATTTTCAACCATTTTATCCTGATTAGTCCAATACCCAATTGTAAATCCACCTTGATCTGAGAGTAAACTCATCTACATCATCCTTTCACATATCAGGAAATGATATTTTTCAATCCCAACAAGACTTTAAGCAAATCTATCCTAATTGACGGATGCCAACAAATGTTATAGACGAACTATTTTAAACTCCAACTAATGTTCCAACTTGTTGAGCAAAACATATTCTTAAGGGTTTGGATTATCTTCCTTTGTCATCACCTTACACAATAATGATAAGTAATCATAAAATGGTGTTTTATGTCTCAAGGCATCATGGCATTAATGTAAGGATTTCAATGCAAATCAACCTTCATTATCGGCTAACTCAATTTTTTGCATACCAACAACTTATTATATATATGTAATCTATTTCTATCTCATCAACATAACCTCCAGTATACTAATTACCTCTTTTCCATATTTTGAAAAAAAAGTGTCATTCAAGCTCATCTAACTACCATCACTTTTACAATATCATTACTCTAACAATCATGAATATATCATTATAGTTTCCTTCATCTTCTTAGAAATAAAGAGTAATTAGAGCTTCCTTATCAATCTTTAGTGTCTTATCTTACTTATTGACTAATCTGACATTGTTTCTTATACTTTAGCCATATCCACTTTAGATAATATCATTTAGCAACATAATTCTAAGCTTTGTATACTCTTTGCTTGTCCATGAAAAAAGAACGAAATCTATTATGAGTCTCTTGTAGAGTCCTCTACTTTAGGTTGTGATCTTCAATACCAAATTCAACTTTGTAATCCTATAAAATGTTCACCTCATGTGACTTTGCCATATTGACCTTAGCACACTTTCTACTACATCATTTGACTTGTCACAAGTTTATTATCTCTAATGAGTCTTTTCCACCCAAGTGGACTAACAATTCTAAGTACATGACAAATCCTGATATCCTCGAATTAATACCGGAATTCAATTCTCCATCAAACCTTCTTATCTGTACTAAAGAATTTCCAATTCATAATTCTCGATTATCTTGACCCATTATCGCTACCTCATGTCAATTATAGATATACTTGAAGTTCTGTAGGCCTTATGACCTGACACATTCCAAAATTAATGGTACCACATCCCACCATCAAAGTTGCTAGTTCCTTATCTTAGGTCTTCTAATTTGGCTCCTTTTTTTTAGCTCGGGAGATGTATAAGTAATTATTCGACTTATTTACCTCAACCACATCACAGTCTTAATTGAACGATCCTAATCTCTTTCAATCGAGGTCACATTCATTAACAAGCAATATTAACCACTTAAAAGTTGCATTTGATTTCTTATGAATATATGGCACTTCTAATGAACGTTTCTTGAAGTCTTCAAATGGTTACCTTGTGCAACTACAAGAGTAGAATCAAATGGAATTAATCAATCCTACATGTTCTGAACCAAATGCTCGATAGAGGTCCGATTCCTCAATTATTTGAGCATTTCCAATGCATACATCCAGTTAAACATCATCAAAACCATTTTATCGTGTCCCAGACTTAACCTAGTTACCCTTATCCCTAATTCATTATCAGTGATACCTAATTCATAGATCCACTTAGGAATAACACTTCCTTTAAACATCTTCTAGTAAATCATTGTTGCAATAAAATAGTTACTTGCTCTTGAGAACGTTATAGATCCGCTCTTATTAATTGTTACACAACCATTAAGTCATCCTTCTCTATCATAAATGACATCGAATCTTGCTTCAATGGTACCTCAGGACATATATAGTCATCTTCTTATTTGTTCCCTCTAATTGCATCGTCGACTTCCGTATCCATAACAGTATTATATAGCAAGGTGCTCGTGTATCTTAGTTATGACTCCTACTCTTCATCATCGTTACATTCCAATCTTCATTAGGGTAAATTCCTTGTTAGCCTATATAGAAATCATCCTCAATCCTTATACAACTTGAAAACCTAAAATTTCCAATCTCAACTTGTCATCAATGCATGACGCAAAACTATTAACGTCACAACCTTGGTCAATAGCTTACTTTCCCTTTGACCACACTCATATAAGTTAGATTAATTGTAGCCTCTATTAGAGAGCTAAAACTCTAGTAATCGTCCTTAATTATCCTCTTAGTTTGATTGGTTCTCTCTTTAGCTAAGAGTTAATTTAATTTTAATGATAACACATCTTCATCCTTCATTATGTCTATCATTTCCTCCTCTTATAGTAGCATTATTGTCCCTCGATAGGCCATTCTTGAAAATGTTCACTAGTCATTCTAATTAAAGCTATATATTATCACATATAACAAACAAAGAGATGCTTAAAGGATTCATTCCACCAAAAGGTGCCCTCTCGACTTGTCCTTCTATCTAACTATGTAGAATGATCTACCATTATAAAATATTGAAAGTTGAAAATTTTGGCCAAAATTTTATTTTTAAGTTGGACTTCACATACTTTCATTGGTAAGTTCCTTGTTCCCTTTTTGTCAATCTAGGCTCTAATACCAATCTGTAACACCCCAATGTTAGAACCAGGATGATACCTTGGTAGTAGTCTTCACTTGGGTCTACTTAAGCTAGTTTGACAACAAATTCACAATATAGATCTTGCAACAAAGGCCCACCGAGAACAATAAGAAAACATTAAACTTATATAGTATTAAAATAGAATTGAAAAACATATGTACGCACCAACCTCCATATATAAACAATATAGCCTACAATTTAAATACCCATTTTACTTTAAACCATCCATCTTGCAAATCAAACCTGGCACCATCCTAAGACACGCCACATTGCTCTGGGCAACCATTATCTTGGAAGAGTTTCCGTGAATCATGGTTCACATCTGAGTTGAATCCTAAAAGAACATCAATGTCTTGAAGGGTGAGCTAGCAATTCTAATATGTACTAAACAGGTAAACACAACAAGAATCATCAAAATTGCGTTATATATATATAGGAGCACGAGCCATAAGTCGTGATAAGAGACAAGGAGCATATACATGTTACCTGTCTTAGACAAGGTTTCGCGTTACTTGGTAGTTAGTTGTTTCTTGGCTTCAAGAATTCGTCTTCAAGGTAATTCGTTTACGACTTGTTCAGTTTTGATTCAATTCTTGTTAGGTTTCGTGTCGTGCTCATAGGATTTTTTTGGGGAACTAGTCCCTAATTGATTATTCTATGGAAACGTGTTTACTTGTGTGTGATATGTGTGCAAATGGATTTCAAAGTGTTTTCATTGTATGTGAAGTTTTCGAACGTTTTCTCTATGCTAGTACTGTTCTCGACATGTCCATGTACGTAGTTCGTTGTCGAGGAAACTGATTTCTATGTATGGTTCGTGTGACAGAGAACAGTTTCCCTTCAAAAGAAAAGCTATATGTGTTTTGGGAAAGTGCTCTAGTGGAGGCTTGACTCGAGATTGTGAAGGGTGAGAGGTCGCGCCTCGACACTTGGGCGTAGGGGTGATAAGCGTCATGGAATACAACAATGGGGGAAGGGTTGCATTACCACATATGAACTTGTGTGTATGAATGTGTGAATGTGTGATGTGCGGATGTGTGTGTTAAATCGATTGGAAGCTAGGTATGGATTTGGAATTGATATGTATTGTTTTCGTGTGGACCTTGCATGAGTATATGTTAGGAACTCGTTTGGTTTTAAAACATCTTATTAGTACCATATGATTTCTAGCTTGAATTAGGATAGTAGTTGACCCCTCGGGGACTTATTTTTAGTTACATGTACGATTTAGGAACCGTGATGAAATCTCAACTGAGTGGTGGAGCGGAATGCTGACGCATGTGTCAATAGGCTCGAGTTGGTAATGGGAGTTTTAGTTTCTATTTGTATTGTTGAGCTTGTTAGAATTGTTTAGCATTTAATTGAGAATTGTGTTAGGAGGGTCTGTTGGAACAATCATTGTTCCATGGTTTCTCTTAGTTTTGATGATAACAAACTTAGGTGGTATAACCTGCTTCTACATGTAAGTGGTTTAGGAAAACAGGTACATAGTCACGAGTGACGGAACATTGTGAGGAACGATGGAGGGAACGAGTGACAGATTTAGGAAGCGCGTCTCGAAAGGAACGCGACTTTCTATTAATGGAGAGTTACCAGATATTCTGTGAGCAATCTCTTGCGAAGATACGACAGTTGTAGGCGGTTGCTTGAGAAGATCAAATGAAGGATAAGATCAAAGGTCACAAGATCTTATCTAGGAAATCCGAGATCATTCGGTTTTGGCAAGAATCGAAGTGGTCAAGATCTTTCGGTTTTTGCATAAGTTTGTCATCATCAAAAAGGGGGAAATTGTTGGAACATTCGTTGTTCCATGGTTTCTCTTAGTTTTGATGATAACAAAATTTGAATGATTAATGTGTTGTTTCATAAGTATCTCAGGAAAGAAAAGAACATATTGTCAGAGTGAAGGAACGTCGTGAGGGAACGACGAAGGGAACGACTGACGATTTGGACAACGTCTGCGGGAAGCTACGCGGCTTTCTATATTTGGCAAGTTTCCATATCTTGAGCAAACGACTTCGGCGGAGATTTTACAGCTAAGACGGAGTTGTTTAAGAGAAGATAAGAGGGAATCTTGAAGATTTGTTGAAGCAAAAATATAAGATATTGAGATCTTTCGGTTTTGGCTATAATCCGAGTGATTGAAGATATTGTTGATTGAGTTTCTGATTTTATGGAGATTTTGGGATGAAAAATCTTTTATTTCGTGGCAAGGAAATAATAGAGATCAGATCCCACGAGGCTCTATAAATAAGGATGTGACTTTAGGTTAAAGGTGTGGTTTTCGGGTGGTTGAAGACGAAGAACAATAGAGAAGTGAGAGCTTAAGACTTGTTCGTGTGGTTGTGGTTAAGATTCCACGATGTAGAGTTTAATTACTCAGGTCAGTAGATTACTTCCATTTAGGTTTACGCTTAGGGTTGTAGAAGTCTAGTTGGTTGAACTTCGGTTGGTGTCGTAGTTACCAAGGAACTTTGGTTGGTGTCTTAGTTACCAGGGAACTTGACTTGCCTTGTAATCGTTGAAACTTAATAAAAGTATTCTATTGAAAATCCTCTGAAAAGGAGTCTCAGGGGTAGAGGTTTTTCTTTCTACGACTTGTTGATAACATCATCACTCCACGTTCCTTGAACTACTAAAACCTCACCGTCTTGTTCCCTTAGGAACAACGTTTTGTTGATCACACCACGTCTATATCCATTGGACAATAAAAACTGCGTGAATCTATCATACCAAGCACGAGGCGCCTGTTTAAGACCATAGAGAGCCTTATCCAGCACGTAGACATCGTCAAGGTGATCAACATCTTCAAATCCTGAAGCCTGTAACACATAAACGTCCTCTTGTAGGTACCCATTCAAGAATGTTGTCTTCACATCCATTTGATATAATTTGAATCCTTTGTGACCAGCATAGGCGATTAGAAGACGGATGGCTTCTATTCTTGCAACAGGAGCGTACGTTTCATCGTAGTCAATCCCTTCTTATTGATTGTACCCTTTTGCTACAAGCCTCGCCTTGTTCCTTGTGACAGCGCTGGTGTCATCAAGTTTGTTCTTGAATATCCACTTTGTTCCTATAGTCATTTTGTGTTTTGGCTTGGGAACTAATCTCCATACTTTGTTCCTCTCAAACTGGTGTAGTTCCTCTTGTATAGAAACTATCCAGTCAGGATCTTTTAGCGCTTCGTTCACATTCTTCGGCTCTACAAGAGAGATAAACACATTGAAAGCAAAAAAAATCTTAATAGAGGAACGAGTAAGCACACCTTTTTCGTATGGAGTGATGATGTTATCAACATGATGATCCCTCTTTTGATCATAATTTCTGACTTCAATCTGAGTGGGATCTATTCTTGACTCCTCTTGTTCCTGTTGATCTATCGTTGCAGGAGATGTTACTTCCACTTGATCTTCATTTTGTGGAGTATCATCTTCGGGATTCGAAGTACCTCCTGCGTCATCTCCATCCAAGTCAGTACTGGGAGGAGTGACTTCTTCATTTGGAGCTTGTGTACTTGAATCTGGATCAACTTCATCATCTAAATCTGTGTTTAGAACCTTCAGTACGTCCTCATTACCTGACAGGTTCCCTCCATTTTTAGACTCGTCAAAGACAGCATGAATGCTTTCTTCAAACTTCTTTGTCCTTTTATTGAACACCTTGTAAGCCTTGTTGTTGGATGCGTAGCCCAGAAAGATGCCTTCGTCACTCCTTGGATCAAACTTGCCTAGCTCGTCTTTTCCGTTGTTGTGAACAAAGAACCTGCATCCAAAGACTTTCAAGTGGGAAATATTTGGCTTTCTTCCCCTGATTAGTTCATATGGAGTTTTAGAAAAATTGGAACGTATAATAGCTCGATTAATGATATAGCAAGCTGTACCGACTGCCTCAGCCCAAAAGGACCGAGGCAAGTTACTTGCTAACATCCTAGTACGAGCCATGTTTTGCAGTGTTCCATTCTTTCTTTCTACTACGCCATTTTGTTGAGGAGTCCTCGGTGCATAAAAGTTCTGAGACACTCCATGTTCATCACAGTAGCTATGAAACATGGAGTTCTTGAATTTTGTTCCGTTATCCGACCTGATAGCCTTCAATTTTTGTCCTATTGACGCTTCTACCTTCTTGATCCATCTTTTGAATGCCATGAACGTCTCATCTTTGGAACCTAGAAAGAGAGTCCATGTATATCTAGCAAAATCATCAACAATAATAAAAATGTACCTGCTACCTCCATGACTTTTCACCCACATGGGACCACACAAATCCATGTGTACCATTTCAAGGGGATGAGAAGTGTTGATTGACAACTTTGGTTGAAAAGACAATTTGCTTTTTTTCCCTTTCACACACTCTTCACACAAGCTTTCCTTTTCTGCAAGAACTTTGGGAAGTCCTATCACCAGGTTTTGTGAGTAGAGTTTGTGAATTCTTTGATGATTTGCGTTACCAAACCTCCTACGCCAGAGATTGGTCTTATCGACTACTGTAACAAATTATAACTCTTCTTGTGGTTGGAAACTTGAGTCTACAAAGTAAATATTGTTGCGCCTCTTTCCCTTCAGAACCACAAGATTGGAATTTTTGTTCTTGATCGTACGGCCATCTGAGGTAAATGATACCTCATTGTTCCCTTGGTCACAAAGTTGAGCAATACTCAACAGGTTGTAACCCAGACCCTTCACCAAGCTCACGTCTTTAACACTGGTCTTAGCATTTAGCTTGACTTCACCTGTTCCAATGATTTCTCCTTGATTGTTGTTGCCAAAGGAAATGTTTCCTCCAACATTGATCTGAAGTGAGGACGGAATAGTCTCGTTCCCTTTCATGTGACATGAACACCCGCTGTCAAGGATCCAGTGGATGTTCCCCCTCACTTCAACCTGCAAGAAAGAAATCACGTTTTAACGACCCAGGCCTGCTTAGCATTCTCGGGTAGGTTAGTACAGCTCACAGAATGATAAATTTGAGATTGAACTAAAGTAGCTTTCTGTGGACTCTTAGAACTAGAAGCAACATTTGAGGGATCAACACGGGTTTTCCCTTTATCAGTTTTATAATCTTGCTTCTTTTGTGGTTGTTGAGCTGGTTTCTTTTTGTTCTGATGAGATTTGTCATACCCTTGATTTTTCTTACCAGACCATTGTTTCTTGTTGTTCCCTGTATTCTGGTTTTGAACCTTTTTGGTAGTCACTTCTAATCTAACCTTACAGTCCTTTTGAACATGACCTCCCTTACCATATTGATAGAACACCCTATAATATTCGCCAAGATAGCGTTTAGGATGTGGTTTCTGAAGGGTTCGTTCCTTCGCATGTTCCTTGGAAGGAACTCTGTGCTGGTTCCCTTGAGACTGTTTTAGATATATCTTATGAGCCGTTTGCCAAAATACCACTCGGAGTTATCATTTAAGCCACTCTCAAGAATCTTAACCCTACCCTCTAGATAAGTAACTTTATCTCTAGCAGATTGAAGTTCCCTAGCTTTCCTTTCCATCTTTTCTTCAAAGCTAAGGTCATCTGAAGGATATTCAGATTTATCTTTACCATAACCAATACCACACCTAGCCGGATTAAACACAATGTGAGTTCTTTTATCAAGCTCATTCTCTAATTCCTCTCTTTTGAGTTTAAAGACAAGCAAATCTGCTCTAAGTTCGTTATTGGTTTCAGTGAGAGTCTTGACATCTTCCTTTAATTCTTTATACTCAGTACAAGGAACAACATTAGTAACAGTTGATTCTGATAGTTTTTCCTCAAGATTAAGACATTTCTCATCAACAGCTTCTATTTCATCTTGCATTTTCAAGTTATCTTCAAAAAGCTTTTTAACAAGAATGACAAGATCAGATTGTTTAGCATTTTCTAAACCAGCAAGGAATTGTTCAGGAGTTAACTCTTGGTCAACGTCTTCAGTCTTCATAGTCATGGCACAGATCTTTGATTCAGATTCATCATCGGAGTCAAGATCCCATGCAGCGATGTAGGCCTTTTTCTTCTCGTTCCCAGACTCGTTACCTTTGGGACAACTCTTAGCATAGTGACCCTTTTCTTGACAATTGAAGCATGTAACATCCTTGATCTCCTTCTTCTTAGAGTTGAACTTCTCTTTTTCCTTCAGAGCTCCTTGATTCTTGCCTCTCTTGTAGAATGCCCTCATTGTCTTGGTTATGAGAGCTACATCAGAGTCCTCTTCTAACGTATAAACTCCCTTCCCGACAGTGATGTTCTCGATGGCCTTCTCCACCTTAAGAGCAATGACCTTGTTAGAGCTTGAGGTACCACTGTTGTTATTCTCATAGCGCTCGTAGTTTGTCAGCTTTCCAAAGATCTCATGAAGTCTGCAAGACTTCGTGATTGGATTTTCCCGAGAGAGCAAACCTCTGGTAACAACATACTTGGGACCGAGACCATCAATAATCGTAGAGACTTTCTCTGCATGAGTGATGTCCTTTTCTATACCAAGATGATTGATGCGATCACCAAAGCCTCAAACCGAGATTGGTAAGTGGCAATGGTTTCACCATCTTCCATCTTGAAGTTATAGAATTCCTTCTTGGCCTCCTTTTGGTGACTTTCCTTCAGATCTGTACTACCAATATGCATTTGTTCAATAGCTTCCCATGCATCCTTGGCAGTTTTACAGTTCACCACCCTTAGTAGATCTTCAGCACCCAAGGCATTGTTTAGCAGCATTTGTGCCTTGAAGTTCTTCTCCATTCCTGTCCATTCAGTTGGACCCCACTCGGACTTTTTTGTTCTTCTTGTCCGCAGGAATGACATAGTCTCCATCTTCAATGACTGACCAGGCTTGGTAGTCATTGCTCTTGAGCCAAGTGGCGAAGAGGATCTTCCAATGGTCATACTCTCCAGCAACTAGCAATGGAGGCTTGTTGTTTCCCATTCCGACGTTGTGAGTGTTGTTGGTACTCATCTTGTGTTCCTACACTAACACACAATCCGGAGCAAACCTGCTCTGATACCAAGTGTTGGATCGTGACGCGTTAGTAACAAGTCAGGGAACTAGCAATGTTCCCTAGGCGGTGGAAATAAATACTTAGAACACAGAATTTATAGAGGAAAACTTTCTGTCCAACCAACAAGTCGTAGAAAGAAAAAACCTCTACCCCTGAGACTCCTTCTCAGAGGATTTTCAATAGAATACTTTTATTAAGTTTCAACGATTACAGGGCAAGTCAAGTTCACTGGTAACTAAGGCACCAACCAAAGTTCAACCAACTAGACTTCTACAATCCTAAACGTAAACCCAAGAGAAAGTAAACTACTGACTTACTTGTGGATTCTTCACCGGAAAAAGTAACACACTCGTACACTTGAAAAGCTCTCTCTCCAAGTTCGTCGTGTTCAACCACACTTAAACCCTATCTATAACCTAGTTATTTATAAGATATGTCAAGTCTGATCTCATACGTAATTCTTGCCTAATTACGCAGATTTTCCACATAACAAATCCCACACAAAAAGGAGAAAGTATTGTTTGTGATTTGGATCCTCAACCATGCCGATTCTTGCCAAAACCGAACGATCTCGGATTTCCTAGATAAGATCGTGTGAACTTTGATCTTATCCTCCCTTTGATCTCCTCAAGCAACCGCCTACATCTGTCGTATCTTCGCAAAAGATTTGGTAACTTGCCATTAATAGAAAGTCGCGTTCCTTCCTAGACGCGCTTCCTAAATTTTTCACTCGTTCCCTCCATCGTTCCTCATAATGTTCCGTCACTCGTGACTATGTACATGTTTTCCTGAAACACTTACATGTAGAAGCAAGTTATACCAACTAAGTTTGTTATCATCAAAACTAAGAGAAACCATGGAACAACAATTGTTCTAACAAGGTGGATGCATTTTTCCTCCTAATCATGTCATTACATATATTTCTACTCCAATTATCGTTTTTCTACATGGATATAGAGATGAATAAATAGTATGAGCAAATTTGACAATTACAAGTACACTTGGAACCTAAAAGTAGTGAAAAATGATTGAATTCCTTCAGCTCCACCATTTGGTAAATTTGACAATTTGTCAAATGGGTTTATGGCATCCCATATCCGACATAGCATACCTTTTATTTTACATTGAATTCCTTCACATAAATTTTGAATGTGTTCGTAATTGTCATCTTTTCACTACAACAAAATGAATAATATATAAGAACACTAACCATTGTTTTTTATGTCTTAATAGGAACGAGAAAGAAGATTTTGATGGATCTATAAGGATAACCAAGATAGCCAACTTTAAATGAGTGCTACAATCAACTTTAAAGTGAAAAGCCATAGAGTACATTTGTACATTGATCCTATGTTTTAATTTGGTAAAGGAAGATAGTGACCTTTTAATTAGTTGGAGTTATTGCTAATTAAGAAAATGATAATAATCAATCAATCCAAATAAAGCCAAGAAATAAGGATGACATTAAATTTGGAAGAAGAATGGACTAGGGTGCAATTTGTAAAAAAAAATTAATTAATATCTAGAAATTGAAGCATTAAATTGTAAAAAAAAAATCCAAATTTGGTCAATTAGAAAATGTTAAATAAAAGCCAAATTTTAAGAATGAGAACTAATTAATATTTAGAAAATCAAGCATTGAATTGACAAAAAAAAAATTGTCCAATTACAAAAATGATAATCAATATAAATAAAAGTCAAATTTTAAGGTTGATATTAAGTTTGAAAGATGAAGAGACTTAGAGAGTACACCATTTTTAGAAGAGGAAGAAATTTTAAAGAGAAATAGTCTACATTATTTATTTGAAAGAGAAAGGATCTGCCCATATAGGCCACCAATTCTTACACGCATATCAACTGTTCTAATGCTTATGAACTTAAAAAAGTATATTTTCCAAAATATTAAAAATATTTAAAGAATCTATATCTATATATACTATAAAATAGAAAAATGTGGACTATTAATACCTCATTTAATTTGACTCAATATTTAATTCTAATTCCATTATTACAAACCTATAAAGTAATTATATATTTTATAATTCAACTTTTATTTATAAAAATAGGATCTTTCCATCAAAAAAATGACCAAAGGATCTAATTAAAGTAAAGAGTAAAAAGAAAAGGTAAACAATTGATTTTAGTTACGTGCGAATCAATTTTATCTATATTTTTGCATTAATTTAATTTAAAAATAAATAATAATTCTATTTCATTATTTTTATAGTAAGGAATATCATGCACACATAACACCGTTCATCAATTGCATGAAAATATATACCTTACAAATTTCATATGATGATTAACCTATGCCTTACAACTTACAAGTTTTAGAATGAAATTATTTAGATTTAAATATATGTATTTTCACGTATCTAGCAAGATATAATAAAAAAATTTAAAAATATTACATAACAAATACCTTATTCTATGTGATAATCCCCCATATTCTTAACCAAATTACAAAGGTTATGATATTTGTTTTTTTCTTTAATGATATTTTTTTACTATCATTTAATTCTCCTATTAAATTGATAGGAACTATCTATCTAGATTTTCATTGCTCTTTTCTTATCCAACTATAAGTTAATATCATAAAGAAAACAAAAAAAAATAAAAGAAAAATGAGATAAAAAAACTAAATTGTTCATTAAGAATCAACCCAATTTATAATATGAGGAGTCATGACTTATGGAATTCCTATACATATTTTTCTAATCTACAATTAACAATATATAAAATTTTGCAATTAAGTGCTTTTATTATCATTGACTTTAACTACCCTAGAATGTCCCTTCATATTGCTTTTTGAATGAGATGTTTCATTTCTTGAAAGGATTTGAAGAAAAATCAAAGGGTGGAAAAGAAAAAGGTTGAGGCATAAATGATACATTAATTCGGGAATATAAAAAGTTTTCATTCTCCTCAAAGTTAATTTTTTGAAATTCAACCATCCAAATTCCCCATTTATTCTAGCTTCCTATATATCTATCTATACAACTATAAAAACTCTCCCTCTAAGACAAATAAATGTTCTACTTTTAAATGCAAACTAATTATTGAAATAAATAAAAAATATTCTCAAATACAAAAGACATCTAACAAATAATTACAATGTGGAATATGTTCGGGTGTTTAAACAGTCGACGAATGGCCTCTCACAATCACAAAAGATGTTATTGCTAATAAGAGCATTAATTGGCTTATACATTTCAGCTTCTCCGATCACTATTTTAGACCCCTCTTTTAGTGTTTTAGCCTCTCAACTTCCTTCAATATTGTAACAATAGTCCTTTCAACTTCGTTCTTCAATGTAGTAAGACCATAGTAATTAGTCACCCTTTCACCTTCCCAACAACCAGCAACCCTTGCACTATATAGATAGCCTAAGTTTTCGGAGCCTGTACCTTTCATTATTTGTTACACTTCAGTCATTTTGCACTATATAAATAGTACCATTTCGGTCATAATTAAAATTACATACAAAATTATATATGCCCACTCATAAAATCAATAAACAAATAATTAAGATTCATAATATATATATCTTACAACAAATTAATAATTAAAAAACATTTTAAAGCATTTTCTCTCCATTATTTGTTTTCAACAACTAACACATATAATTTGCATTCTTATTCCAATTTAAATAACATACGTAATTATCTATATATAATTATAAAATTTATAATATAGACCGTCCAACGGACGGGCCAAGCGGTCTAGTATTAGTAAAGAATGGGTTAAGGGTCCGGGGGTTCTATCCAAAAGCACAACTAAATCACAAGAAAAATAACGAGTGAATGATTGGAGTAAAAAGAGTTGAGAGAAAATAGAGGATGCAATCATACAAAATTATCAATAGTATATATTTTTCTTTATGAAATTATTTTCATATGTTATTCAAATCATGTTGCTCTTCGATTTAGCATGACATGAAGATTTCCATGAAATAGGTTTGCAACTTTTCATCACTATATAATAATCCGTACTTGGAAATTGTATTTGTTAAATCATCTCTTCTTTCTTGCCACAATTTGAGCATTTGATTAGTTTCATGTAGTTAATATTTATAAAAGTAATTTCTATGAAGTATCTTCATCTAACTCATAGGGACTTCAAGAATAAAGTTTTCTACAATATTTTTGATATCTCGATTGAGGTAATATTTTTATTTTTATTGTTTAGTTTTTTATTTAATCATAATCTTTTATTATTAATTTCCCCTTACAAGTTAAAACAACCAAAATTATAGTTTTTTAAAAAAATAAAAACATCTTAAAATAAATAGATAATAAAAATAATTATAATTTAACTCCATTGAGATTATGATTAAATAAAAAAAACTAAACAATAAAAATAAAAATATTAATGATATCATTCTCAATGTAGTTATTTGATTCTTATATTATATATTTTAGAATTATTAATGATGTATACTTAATTTTCAGGTTTCGTGAACATATCTTGCTTCATCAAATGTGATTATTCTAAATGGAAGGAATGATACATACTTAGTTTATCCAAAAAAAAATCATAAGTTTGTCAGAATAAAACGAGTTTTCAGATTCTCAATCTCTTTAAACCTTTCATGTTTACGTAAAAGAATTTTTTTTTTTTTAGTAAATCATATTTTAAAAAAAAATATTAGAAAATCACACTTTACATCCAAGAAAATCACATTCAGTCATAAAATAACTTTTTTAACATTTCTAAAGTGGGTATGAATATTGTAAATTTGAGATTAATTTCATTTATATTAAAGTCATAAAAATAGCCTTTCAATTTTAGTTAAGTAGATAAAAATAGATCATAAAGAGCTCAAGCATACAAATGAACAAAAAACAGTTATAGTAGAATAATTTCTGAAGATATTTTAGAATTTTAAAAAAGTTATATTAGACATAATAAACATATAAGAAATTTTATAATTTCATTGCAAACACATATTAGTCAATACCTAAAGTTCTTAACTTATTACAATCTATCCATCTATCTATATATCTATATATACTATAAAATAGAAAAATTTGGGCAATCAATGCCTCATTAGAATGACCTAATATTTATGTCCTATCCCATAATTATGTTCATATAGAAAAAATATAAAAAGAATTCATCCCCTATACTTAATTATAATTTAGGAAAATTTAATTTTGATAACATTCAACTTTTTAATGGTCTTTCAAGTCATTTTTAATGGTCATTTTGGTTGTCTCTTCAACTTCTCAAAATCTATATCTAAAATGTAAAAAAAAAAAAATTGGTTGTCTTTTCAACTTCTCAAAATCTGTATCTAAAATGTAAAAATTTTAAATTAAAAAATAATTGTGAATTTATCCATGTACAAATACAAAAAAAAAAACTTGCATATACTATCTTGCCTCTTCAACTTACTAACTTTCCACCTTCACCTTTAAATGTACACACTAAAACTTGCATATGCTATCTTGACTCTTCAGCTTACTTTCCAACTTCACCTTTAAATGCACATACTAATTATGAGCACTTTATATTTATTTCCTAGGATCTAAAGATGATTATAAGAGCCCTATACCACGCCATTTCCCTTCAAGCTACATACATTCGCTAAAATCTATTGTGGATTGTTCCTACAAGGATGAGAGGAAGAGGGGAAGCACCGAAAGAATCTAAAGGTAGAAAAAAAACAAAGAAATATGGTGGTGAGGGGATGAGATTATATACTCATGTGGAGGGATCAAAGATATTCATTATTAAGGTAAATAATAATTATTTTTATTTTATATTATAAAAATAATTACTTTTAGCAGCGTAAAATTTTATTTTTATAGATACTTTTATATATAATTAGGTTATACTCTTCATGAAAGAAAAGATAATATTAGATTGACTCTAATTGAAAATGAGGATTTGACGGGCTCAAAGAACTCATTATGATTAATTAAGTGAGATCCAAAATGTCATATAATTTTATATAAACTTTAGTTGTATATTTTTTAAATACCACATGCATAGCTAACCAGTGTATGCGTATATTTTTTGCTTGCTTATTCTAGAGTTTATATGTCCAATATAATTTTCAATAATAATTATAACTTCTATTTGAATTTAATGCAATGAAATAAAAAGGCTATATATGTACAAAAACAAAGAAAGGTGGGTGGTGAAAGGATGAGATAATATCCTCACATGGAAGGATCAAAGGTTTACATTATCAAGGCAAATAATTATTTTATTTTAAATAATAAAAAATATTCTTTTGGTGGTGTAAAAGTTTATTTTGGTGATGAGATAATATTCTTTTGTATTCTATGTTTCCTATCAAATCAAAAATGAAATTAGATATACTATCTATCTATTTATATCTATCTATCTTCTATATATACGATAATGAAGAAAATTTGGGTCATTTATGACAAATTCATAATTAAAAAGAAAAGTAAAAAAAGAAAAAAAAATGTTAATTTAGTGACAAATTTTCACATTCCATCTATGAAAAAATCATAATTAAGAAGAAGAATAAAAAAAATTACTCATTTAGTGACAACTTTTCACATTACTTAACCTCCAACTTTTCTAATGTAAAAAAGTCACATCATCTTCTCAATATTAAACTTAAATATACACAAGTAATTATGATCAATTAACAATTAATATGAAGAGTAAAAAAAACAACATTTCATATTCCAACCCCAACTTTTCTAATATAAAAAGCTACTCCATCCTCTTAATATTTACACTCAAATATACACATGTAATATCTTCTATATCCATACATGTTCACAATAAAATGAAAGAATGATAGATTGGAGAAGAACTTTTGAAAATCTTCAATGAACAAACTATTGTAACAAAAAATACTCACTTAGTGACAACTTTTCACATTCCATTTATGAAAAAATCATAATTAAGAAGATGAGAAAAAAAAAACTCATTTATTGACAACTTTTCACATTACTTAACCTCCTCCAACTTTTCTAATGTAAAGAAGTCACATCATCTTCTCAATATTAAAATTAAATACACACAAGTACTTATGATCAATTAACAATTAAGATGAAGAGTAAAAAAAACAACTCTTCATATTCCAACCCCCAACTTTTCTAATATAAAAAGCTACTCCATCCTCTTAATATTTACACTCAAAAATACACATGTAATATATTCTATATCCATACATATTCACAATAAAATGAAAGAATGATAGATTGGAGAAGAGCTTTTGAAAATCTTCAATGAGCAAACTATTGTAACAAAAAATACTCACTTAGTGACAACTTTTCACATTCCATTTATGAAAAATTCATAATTAAGAAGATGAGAAAAAAAAAGAAAAAAAACTTCTAACGATCAATTCATATCAATAAAATCCAATGTATTCAAATTCTAATTGCATCCAATTTCTGTATCATAAATGTTATTTGCATATTTAGATAAATAATAGTCTTTAAATATTTTTTTCATAAACTTCATCAACTATTAAGTTAAAATTAAAGCGATAAAAATCCAAGTTATAAATATTATAAATAAATTATAAAGGTTCAAAAAATCTGATCCCGTCCAACGGACGGATAAACCCCCTAGTAACATATAAAGAAGAAAATTTTGGCCCATTTATGACTAGCCATCTAATGAAATAAAAAGTAAATAAAAGAAATTAATTGAATTTATTATGAATATTCTTTGACCTTTAATCTTCCATAGGATTAAGCATCCAATGAGCATGAAAAGGTAAAATAACAATGAAAAATTTGGTCCATTTATGACTACCCACCTAATCTAATGTAGATAAAAAAGTAAATAAAAAACTAATTGAATTTATTAAGAATATTCTTTCAATTGACCTTTAATCGGAAAAATGGAAATTAATGTTTATGTATTTTATACAAACTATATGATTTTCTTTACATGGTGAAAGATTATAAAATGGAAAAAAAAGAAAGAAAATCTACTCATTAATTTTACAATTGATATACTTTTTACCCTTATTATATGTATTGGATGGTGACTTTTGGTTTTCCATTTACTCATTAATTTTTACAATTGATAATTTGAAATGCTTTCTACCCTTATTATATGTGACTTTTGGTTTTCTATTGAATTAAAAGGTTAGTAAAATTGAGAGCTTTAATATGTATTTTAATTCACCAAACATTATGTATTGTTTGATGACTTTTGGTTTTCCATTGAATTAGAAGGTTAAAAAATTGGGAGAATTAATACGTATTTTAGTTCACCAAACATTATATTATCGAATGTCTTTTCAAATTCTTAAGTTTCTTATTTCTCTTATAAATACCAATTAGGAGTTAGAGAGTTGAGGGCTTCTATTTTTCCGAGTTGGAAGACAGACGAGATCCATTGTAATTTGTTCGTTAATAATCATCAATTCAAGACTAGCGTAGTAAGTATGCTCTTTTGATCAAATTGTTTAATTTCTTTTATATGTTTGAAAATTCATATTTTTTTATTTATTAAAAGAGGTCCAAGCTAATCCATATATAGTAGCCTTGAAACCGTTAATATGCTCTTTTGATCAAATTGTCAAATTCATATTTTTTATTTGTTCCTTAATAGTTATTGTGTGATTTGGAAAAAAGTATTCACTTTTAGGGAAATCAAAAGTACATAAAAATGTTTCAAACCAAAAATTTGAAACTCATTTGACTTTTTTTTGTGTGGAGAAAACTAGATTTATGTGTATCCATTTGAATCAGTTTAATTTATATTTAACTTAGTTACTAAATTAGATAACTTTATTTGCTCATGATGCACAATATGACTTTTCAACCATATATAAGTGGAGATAAATTCTTAATTTTTAAGAAAAAAGAGTAGAGAGTATATTCAAACACTTTTTTCCATTTTTATATGGACGTGAAGAAACAAAGACAATGGTCCCATCTCATATTTGGCAAGCTTGACTTCCTACTAATTAACATTGCAAGAAAATGTTATCTTTATTCTTTCAGTATATGATCATAAAGAACTCATAAATGTTATTTGCATATTTATATAAATAATAGTCTTTAAATATTTTTTCATTAACTTCTTCAACTATTTAGTTAAAATTAAAACAATAAAAATCCAAATTATAAATATTGTAAATAAGTTATAAAGGTTCAAAAAATCTGATCCTGTCAAACGGACGGGTAAACCCCCTAGTAAGCATATCTATCTATATCTATAATACATATATAATTTTGTGTACATGCCACATTTAATGCACTTAATGATAATTTCTAATTATTTTTTTCACCTTTAATATAACTAGGCAAGAGCCGCGTGCGTTGCACGCGACGGTATTGGAAATTTTTAAAGTTTTAAATTGGGCCTGTAAAGGATAATTGGTCTGCTACTACTCGGGCCTTGGAGATTAATTCCAATGTGGGTTTAGGCCCATGTAAATATTGTATGCTCTAGGATTTCTTTGTCTAAGTTTTGTCTCAGTGCAGCAAGGGTTGCCCAATTCTTCGTTTCTTGCCACCGGTACGGCCATCTTCTTCGCTGCCGGTATGCTCAGTGTTGTTCGCCATGTTCAAGGAATTGAAAGGCGTCTTCCCCCGTAAATATAGCAGCACTTGTGTCATCGTTAACTACTTCGACGATGCCTCTACTAAAGCGGTGCTGAGTGAGTTGGATACCTGGCCCTTTTCCATCTTCAGTGATCGGGTGTTTGGACATTTGATGCTCCGTTCATAGATTGCCTTGTGTGGGTTTGATTAATTCTTTTCTCTTTTATCGCTGTAACAGTTTGTCATAAAATTTCTAACGAATTAGGGTTTTGAAATGTCGCCTGATTTATTCGGGTTTTGTTTTTGCAATGTTTTCATTGTTCCCTCTTCCGCCACCATTATGATGCTGATTTTCCATCGAATGTAAGTTGGGTGGTGTAATTGTTGTTGATCGATTTCGGAATTGGGGTAGCCGGCTTTCGGGACTCCTCGAGAACGTTTTCATTTTCCTCAACATCATCCATGTTTTCAGTTTGAATTACCATTTTTTGCTTCCTTGATGAAATTAAAAGCAATGGTTGTTTGATTCGTATTTTTAAGCACATCACGATAACTTGCATCTATTGTAATAAGAACTTGGATCCGTTGTTAAGGTAGGTAATACTTTCTGTCGTATATAATGCAAGTAAGGTATATGCTTCTCAATGATATGGTTTTATACAAGATCCAGTGGCTTCAGTTTACAGAACTCCAAGTTAATGGTATGCCTCCTTTGATCCTACAAAATGGCTTGTGGTTTTTATGGCATTTCCAAAGTCTGTTACACATCAAGAGTATCCTATTTTTTTTGTTGGGAGCATTTACGCTTAATAGTATTGGATAGAAAGGAAAAAATATGATAATAGCATAACATTATTGTAGTTGAAAATCTGACTTCAAGTTATAATTTTTATTTACTTTCTAAAATAATGACACATCCTCTTATATTTATATGCTGTTCTTTTTATCTCATTTTGGTTTATCAAATTTTTCATTGAGTTTTTGGATAGATTGAATATTTATTAGAATTGAAAGAGCCAAAATATTAATGTCATATTAATAAATGATGTTGCTGCTGTCAGGGAATGACCGTTTAGCCAAACCATCGTTTGTTGATCATTGTTGTTGGGATCATGATTGATTTAGCTCCCAGTTACTTACCTTATTAAAAAAAATGATTCTAAATAATCTCAAGTATCAACTTTGAACCAAAAATAATACGAAGTTAAAAAATCACTACCAACGATATGAACTATAGCAATGATATGAAATGATTTTCCGATAAGTTTTCCGGTGTGATTGATGATGTGGCAAGGGAAAATGAAACATGGAGAATTAACCTTTTACACTTGTATTTTTTTTAAAAAAGTTTTTGACCTATGGCCTTATAATTCTTTAGAGTGAATCCACTACATTAAAATTTATGTCTTTCAAGTATTTGAGCTACAATTTTTTTTTATAAGAAATACCAAAACGTGTACAAATTGGATAAACAATCTGGCGGTGCATTAATGAAGTTTATCCCTATTTTTCTCAAATTCGTATCCATCTTGTTGTTTGGAGGATATAAATAGGTGATTGATGTTTAATTTGTAATTCGTCTCTATTTTGAATATGATAGAATTGAAAGAAATAATAGATTAAAAATCTTAACCGAAGCTTTATTGTTCTTTTTTGTGTGGAATTTTTACATGTTCATATGTGTAATTAATAGAGCGAAACACATTGTTTCTCTCTATTAATTTGGTTATTTTTTACGACAATTGGAATTTATGATATGATACTTTAAATTTTGAATGTGAAACTATTATTAACTATTTTTTAGGAAAAAAATATTAGAAAATTAATCTCCCACCATTCCATCAAAATCCCAACATGAAAGAAAGTTACAAGGGGTATGTTTTACTAAAATTAATCTACCAACAGTACGACATGTTTTATTTACAGTGAAGTATTTTTTTAAGCGGCTCGGTAAAAAAGTATTAAGCGCGGAAAACATAAATGTTGTAGATGACTTTTTTTTAATTTCAATTGATTTGTAATTATTTTAGACCTTTTTAAGGTAATAAATAAAATAGTAAAGTTAAAATAATTATTTTTAGTATTTTAAATTTATTTTTATCAACCAATAATTACCATGGTGTATATGTTTAAGTTAAAACTATATAAAAAAATACAAGCAAAAAAACCATTTCCGAATGCAAAAAAATATTTCAGGAAATTTTTTAGCCATAAAACGAATTTTTCTTTCAAAAAATATTTTTAATATTTTATTTTATTTTTATGTACCCATAAATAACCATTTTATATATGTTTTGACTAAAAGTAAAAAATGATATACATTCTAAATGCAATTAAAATGATAATTTAAAAATAATCTTTATATTTTTTTGGATATTAAATTTATGTATTCATAAATGTGGTTTAAAATCTCACCAAATAGGGACCATCAGGATTCAACTTACATGGGTAACAAATTACCAAGATCTTTCTGGAAACGAATAAGAATTATCCTCAATAAGTGAGCATGTATTTTATCAAATAAATTTGTGTAAAAGCAACTAAATACCATGTTAAAATAGTGAATTCAAAATAAAAAGACATACCTGTAAAGTTTTTGAGCAGTTACCAAGATCCCAAACTTGTAAAATTTCTAGTAAGCTTCTCACGAAAACCAACTTCCAATAATGTTATGTCGCCCACATTTGTGCCAACTAAATCATGTAATAGATGAAAGACATGATCAACTCCATAGTGGTAGGACAGTCTTATGTCAAGCATGACTAAATGTGTATAGGAAAAAAAAGAGGGAACATAGATCAACTACAGAATTTGGCAAGCAGAAAGAAGTTTAACCAACCAATAGGCTTGAAGAAGCACAATTATATAACCAGAAGCAAATGTTACTTATAAATCGCTACATTCTGATTTTTAAAAGGGGAAACTGAAGTAGGCATTCATAGAGTAAATTTGTCATGTCCAGATCCAAGTGATGTAAAAAAAATTAGAAGGGCAAGTGATGTAAAAAAAATAATCAAAAGGGTTATTCATAAAACGAAGCATAAGAGCATTTTACCACCCTGTCACATCACTCGTCACATATTCACAAGTACACCTATATGCTTCAAAAGGATATGATTCCATAAAAAGCTTATGAACTTCCTACCATTCTCTAGCCTTTTAGCAACCTTAAATAGTTGCTGCAACAACACCAGAACAAAACCCACATGAAACATACTTATATTATATCAATTATGCTAAATTGACAAATTAGGAATGCAAAAGACTTGTTGCACAAAACTATAGCTTACCAGTAATCCTCCTCTGAGAGAAAGAATCTTGGCCATTTCAATAGCTTCCTCCGTTGACACCTATTCGGGAAAGCAAATTTCAATAACGTGTGATCCACAAAAATGGGTAGCATTTTCATCACGCATTTCACTTCTTCAACATGTCTTACAGAGCATAACTTCCATGAACTTTTCTTCTCCTTCTCTACGTTCGTCTTTACCATAGCTACTACTGTGTCAAAGAATCCGAATCATACTTAATTTTCCCGTTAGGCTCGCCCTTTCAGTTATATGGTATTAAATATTTCTTGGTATGCTAGTAATTAAACAATAGTAAAATAAATTACTTAATTTGAATAAAATTTACAAGTAAAACGGGAACAGAAATATTATTTAGATCATTTGGGCCAAATAGGTAATACCTAATGGGTAATAAGAACAATCCATTTGTTTTTCCTATGGGCTGGTCAACCCACTTGTGTTGTCTTTGGGCCTAAAAGCCCAAATGATTCTTGTCCTTAACAGATCGGATAGCCCATTAGGTTATTCTTTCCATGCGTGATGGTGAATGGTGATGCATCTCCTTCTTCCACCAGCTCTCTATTTCTCTGTCGATGAGACTATTCGGAACAAACCCAAACTCCCAAACGACGTCGTCTCATCTCTTCAGTTATTTCACCTCCCTTCTCTTTCCCCTGACCACACCAGTCACAACCACAAACCAGCCACCTTCCTTCGAAAAGTGGCCAAAATCTTTGACGAGATTGAGCACCGTCGCCGACGAAGCCCAAAAGCTTCCCCTCCTCCCAAAATTCGCCGTCTCCGGTCTCCACCACCACCACCACCACCACCACCCTACCCCTCCATTAGATCCTCGAAGACTCCTTCAAGATCTGCTACATCATCTACATCACTCTCAGCACCGAATTCCTCCTCCCATGGAACGCCTTCATCACCGCCGTTGACTACTTCGATTACCTCTACCTCGGAGTCAATGTTGACCGTGTGTTCTCCGTCGCCTACATGTTCGTCTGCCTCGTCTCCCTCCTAGTCGTCATCCTCTTCTATGCTCGCAGATCCGACGCCTACCTCAGGATCAATTTTGGGATAGGCTTTTCGTAGTTGCCTTGCTAGTGGTTCCTACAATCCTACCATGGATCTCTTCTACATCAAGGGCCAAAGTGAACTCTGCAGTGGATTTTATGTCACCGTTGGGGCGGTGGCTTTGTGTGGTCTGGCGGATGCGCTGGTGCAGGGTGGTCTCATGGGATCTGCCGGCGAGTTGCCGGAGAGGTATATGCAGGCGATCATTGCGGGCACTGCTGCTTCTGGTGAGCAAAAACCCTAATATCCTGTCACAGCTTCTTTTCCTGGTTGGATTGTGTATGATTTCTCCGTCTGACATCTTTTGATTTTGTTGTTTGCTTCTAATTAGCTTATGGTAAATAGCTTGGATCTTGGAATTTTGATCATTTTAGCTTAGGGAGTTTGTATGTTTGATCCTCATCGTTTAGAATATCTAATTTTTCTTGGTTTTCATGATAAATTCCTGAAAATCAAATTTTTGATTATGATCTGGCAAATATCTTCTATGAAGATTGGGGAATCTCCCTCAATCCTTTCGAGGGTTCAATGAGCTAATTGCATGTTTGACCCTAGCTTAATTGCCAAGATGCAGTCATTTACTTTGCTATGTTATAAGTGTGTAGAACCAATGTCTTATTATCTAAGAGCCAAAAATGTAGAAATAGCCTCATCTTGTGGTTGCGTTTAGTAAACTGATATTTGAAAAAAAAAATTAGCCTAATCTTTATAGATTGATGTGGAAATTGACCTAGACACAGAAATTATAATTTTGTTAAACCATGTACTTTTGATACAGTGATTGTTTGAAATTGAAGCTGAACAGTTTTTTCGATTCAGTTTGAAGCTGATTTATTGGAATTTCGCACTGATGAAATATATTTTATATGCTGATGAACCATAAAAAATAAAACAAAAGGCTGTAGATTATATCCACCATCTAGATTGACCATCCCTCAATATTTTGAGCAAACTACACTGATATAAACCCAAGCAGAGTAAATCAATATGGGTGGAAAGTAACTACAGAACAACGAGAAACCTTGACCCCCAAAAAGAGATGGTTTATGTGATTATAAGTTGAAGATAATATAGATTAAAAAATCATTACACAAAAAAAAGGTGTTACCATGTAAAAGGATTAGTATATTTTTTACACAGGAAGAAGCGTTGTTTCTTCTTCGACTGGTGCACAGCAAATCAATCAAATTTTTTGTTGCACTTTCAATGCAAAGGGAATTGTTTTTGTGACAGGCAGCTCTGATGCTATCATTTTGATTTGCAGTCCCTTTAAATTGTAATTGCAGCCTTGTAGGATTATATTCTGAAAAGATTTAGTCAGTTTTTGGTCTCTCCGTTGGTTTTCTAAAGAATGTAGTGCTTCTTGCTCTCATTAAACGCTTGCATCTTACATCTTGTCGCTTCAGGGATGAAAAAGGATTGTTCTATTCTTTGGACTTAGGTGGAACAAACTTCCGCGTTCTAAGGGTTCAGTTGGGTGGTCAAAATGTAGGCATTATATCTCATGAATCTTCTAAAGTTCCGATTCCTCAAGAATTGATGGTTGGTAAATCCGAAGTATTATCAATACTTATGTATGTTCACTTGAGAAATAGTTTAAATTAGTGATGTTCTTTGTGTCTCAGTATTTACATATATCATCACGCATTCCGATTTCAAGGGCTTTTCGGTTACATTGCAGCTGGAATTGCAAAGTTTATTTCTCTTCAGGGAAGGATATACTAAAAGAAGATGAGGCTATATTTTATGTTGCTGAAACAGTCCTTGCAATAGGCTCAATCTATAAGCATAATTATGTCCACAGGTGTCATTCTTTTTCTTACTGTTTCATTCTTTACATGCTCATGTACATCTTTCTTCGACTTGAGTATTTTTGCTTGTCATGATTCATGTAACAGGGACATTAAGCCTGATAACTTGCTGCTGGATCGACATGGTCACATGAAACTTTCAGATTTTGGATCTTCGAGTTCTTTCAATGGCGGTGGGGTTGGCGCCACAACGTCATCCAAACGGCCACATAGTTTAGGCGGTGGCGCGGACGAAGGCTTTTCCATGCGAAAAAGCCCTAATTTAATAATACTTAGGGAAGAGGAGGCGGGGCAACCAGTAATGGATTTAGAGGTGTCGTCAAGAAGTCAAAGAAGATGTGTAATTTTTGGATTCAGGGGAATTGTACTTTTCGCAAGAAGTGCAAATACTTGCATTCTTGGTCAGTTGGGGATGGGTTTTTATTTGTTGACGACGCTTGAAGGCCATCAAAAGGTGAGGATTTTTTAATTAAATTTCTCAATCTGATTTCTCCTTTGGTTGTTTATTTTCCTTTCGTTTGTTTTTTTCCGAGAGTTTTGCATTCTTGATTTAAACGAATTGTTATGTGTGTTGGTTTGACCTTTACCAGGGAGTGATTGGGATTGCTCTACCTTCTGGTTCAGATAAGATATACACGGGTGGCAAAGATGAAACTATGAGAATCTGGGACTGTCAATCTGGGCAGGTGTGGTTTCTTTGTTCCCCTTTAATTTTGAAACTTTTTAGTAAGTTCTAATCTTTGAGCTTGCACAATATTGCCTTGCCACATTTGTGTTGTATAAGCTGTATACCTGTGCTCATTCTCATTAGTTGGATATGTACGTGCTGCTAACCTTAGCTCACCACCCTAAAAAGATGCTTGGAAGAGCATCCATAGCCAATGATTAGCCTATCAATTTCTACATTCAAGATGGATATTTTGATCATTAATGCATAGAGCAGTCCTTAATATTTGGATGCTTGTTATGTCTGTGGCTGAAAATTGTGTTAGTTTTCACGGTAATAATCTTCTTCTGTGCTGTGCTCATAAGCAAAAATATGTATTGATAACAAAAGGATGGTGGTGTATGTGGAAGTAAATGACCGCTGCTGCATTTGGACTTGATTGAATTTTTCATGAACAGTGTACAGGAGCATATAATTTGGCTGGGGAAGTTGGTTGTATGATCAGTGAAAGACCATTTATTTTTGTTGGCTTACCAAATATGGTTAAGGTAAGGTGGGATGAGTTTCCCTCATCCTCAGTTTCCTTCTCTCTTTCTATTTGAGAATTTAGATTAATGAAATCATAGTGTTACTTTTTTTAATTATTTTATCATAATGCAGGCATTGAATACTCAGAGTGGTGGTGATCAGGGTCTTAGTGGTCCAGTGGGACAAGTTTATTCCTTGGCTGTGGGGAATGGCCTTCTTTTTGCCAGTATTCAGGTAGTCTTTTAGCTCTATGTGCCAAATAGGCTTCCTACTCTATGCTCTATCTCTTGAAGCAATGCGAAATGTAACTGTTCTCTTACTTGTCATATTGTATGTAGCTAGGATTTGTGCGATACATTATACCAAGTAGTAGAGGTCAGTCATGTAATGAAGAATCCTTTTTATATACAGCTTCAAAATGTTTCCATAAAAATTGAACTTCGCTGTATTATTATGTACAATTTCATTTGGGATGCAGATGCTTTGTGTTTTTTTCCTCTAATATAAAGGAATTGTTTCGGGTGGCAGGATTGGAAAATTTTGGTCTGGAAATTCAATACAGCTACCAACTGCTTTGAACCTGTTGCATCTTTGGAGGGCCATACTCTTGCAGTCGTTACTCTATTTGTTGGAGCTAATAAACTTTTCTCTGGTTCAATGGACAACTCAATAAGGGTAAGCTTTTTTCTGAACATAGATTTGTGTTTTTAACTTTTTGTGGAGTTATCGTATTCAGTCAACCATTTCTTAACAATTTTTTTTTTAAATAATTGGTCCGTCAGGTTTGGAATCTGGATACATTGGAGTGCATGCAGATATTGACTGATCATACTTCTGTTGTGATGTCACTTATATGTTGGGATCTGTTTCTATTGTCATGCTCTTTGGACAAAACTATAAAGGTTGGTTTTCTTTCCTCTCCGCATAATGGAGTATTCTGTTAAATGATATGTCCTTGGAACACTATGACAAGATTTATGCTGCACTGTCTTTGATTATATAGCGTATTTCGCGCACCATCATATAGTATCTCTCTCTTACATCTTCTTCTTCTATGTCTTTTGTGTGTCCATCCTGTTAAAAGTTTTCATATATTATGTGCAAGACAGGGAAGTACATCCCCTTCCATTAATGGATTGTAAGATTAGAGTAGTAAGCTGCAATATTATGTGTGCATCAGTGAGTAAATCCTCCAAATTCAACATCAAACAACAACGCTTTAAAATATTAATCCAGTAATTTAAGTGGTTGTGTAATTTAGTGGCAAAACAGGAAATTCCAAACAAAAAAATTTACTTTGCTGCAAGTCTTGAGCTCTCAGTGATTTTGTGCCATATATGATGTGACATGATGATTCCACAAAAGAAGATGGTTAAAATTTCACCAAGAGCCATAAGCTGCAAGGAAATATAAACCAATTCATTTTTTTTAATAAAGTAGCAAATTGATATAGTAAATAAAGTGTTAGTATAAGTATTATGTGTGCAATAGGCAATTATTTCTCAGCAAAATTAGAGGCAGAGAAGATGTGAAACCAAGAAACTGAAGGTCCACAACTTGGAATTGAAATCACATTAAGTTAACCATAGTTTAACATGCTACTTTATACTAAAGACCAAAAAATATTTATATCAGCTTCTGACCTTTGAATTTGTTCATACATAAAAAGCCTACTAATATCTCTTCTCATTTATGGTCCATACGAACTAAATTACCTTGATCATATTTCTTTCACAGTTGTTTTGAATTCATGAATATTATCCCTCTGTTTGCTTTCAGTACTGGATTTGCCTGGTGATTATGTGCCAGCTAAAAATTTGACAGATGAATGTGTACACACCAAAATTAACTTTCAGTAGTAGGTGGAAATACTTGTCAGATTACAAGAGGATGAATGATCTTACTCTTAGCCTCAAACACCTAGACTTGTGTCCATTTTCATGCTTCTGATCAGTTTGTAATTTAGTTGGAACCGAGCATAGTAGAGTAGTTGAACTTGGTTTGTTCAGGACCGACAATCGGGTAATGATGAAACCATGGCCATGGATGAAACATTATGTACATCGGCTTGACTATGCTCTACCTCCTACTGCTGGTTAGGGATTGGAGATTGACCGATTGGCAATGTTGCTTACAAATTCAAACAACATTAAGACAAAAGCTTTGATTTCTTTATTATTGTGCTTTAACATTGGGAAAAAATTGTATGGTTTTAATTGCTTTGTGTAATTCTTAATGCTTGTGCCTGCTCAATTTTTGTATTGGATACATACAACCCCGCGTGCGTCTCGCGTGCGTATGCTATGCAACCAAGATACTTCTCAGGCTTAAGGGGTTGCTACTTGCTAGATTGCTGAAGAAATTTTTGTTGATACTCACTACTTGCCTTTGTTTAGACCTATTTGTATCTTGTTTTTTGTCATCCCCCATTTTATTCAGATGAACCTATGTCAACCTGCAGAAAAGTAGTTTTTTTAATCATGCTACCCTTTCCCATCTTGTCGTGTTTTGCACGTACATATTCCTGTACTGCTCTCCAGCTCTTGCCTATTAATTGGCTCTTTTTTATTGTGCTGCCCTTCCTATCTTCTCCTTTTATCAGTTTTCACTTTCACACAAATGGTTTCTGACATGCATAGTCATTTTCAGATTTGTTTGACAATTATAAGATTAGGTAGTGCTACTTTGATGCATTCAATCAGTCTTTTATGTTGATTGCAATTAACACTAAAGTTTTCAAGACAATTATTCTCTCTCCTATAGACTAAATAGAAAGTTCTAGCAATGATTTGAATTTTATAATCATTACAAACTTTGAAATATATGCAGATTCTAGCACCAACCTCGGTAGTGAGTTCTTGTTTCAATCTCTTGGTCCACTGGACAACCATCCTTATCACCGCAACCAACATCCACCCAGCAAGGAGCAAGGAGCAAGGAGCACGCTTGGACCGACCACGTAAGTCAACTACTATTCTTTTATCACATCAAATGTTTATAGATTGAATTAAATCATTGTCTTAAATCTTTACAAAGGTATAATGTTAAATGGACTTTTTTATCATTGTCTCCTCCAGCAATACCAAAATAAAAGATTGTACAACACAATTAAAATGATGCAAATATGGAAGAGAGAGAACATCAGATGTGTGCTTTAATCATTGAACTCCATATGCCCCAAGACATAAAATGGTAGATACATGTGTATGATTACGAATAAAGACGAATGAGTCTGGGAAGAAGAAATAACGAAGAAGAAGAAAAGGAGGTGGAGGCTCGCTTGGCTTTCGAATTGTCTGAAGGTGTATATTTATACTGGAATGAACTTGGGCCTCACGTATAGATAAATTGAAATGTAGAATAATTAAATTTATGTGCTAGTCTTCAAATCAAATTTGATTTGTATTTGCAATCATTTGACTTCATCATCATTATATATGCAATCATTGGCACAATTGAATTGTTGTTTTCTTCTGCGTTGGAACTTGTAGGCTGCTTTTGTCTTTTGTCGCACAATCATGGGATATTAATATCATGTTGTTGTTTTTTGTCACACCTTTATCTATTGTGATTATAGCCGACAAAAGCAGCCGATTTCAACACAAATGTGGATAAGTCAACATAAGCGATTGTGATTATAGCTGACAAAAGCAGCCGATTTCAACACAAATGTGGATAAGTCAACAAAAGCAGCTGAATACAATATTCAGCACAGATGTGGATTAATTAGCCTAATTTAATCAACTAACTATTTGAGTACAAACACAAATGTACATGTAATGTGGATTAAAGGTATAATTATAGAAGTTGACTTCCATAAAAGATAATTGTGTTATTATAAGGAGGTGTTACATGTAGTATTGGGCCGCTGTTTTTTCCATGATGTCTTTGTGGATTTCTGTGGCGGCTATGTTTTTTTCCAGGATGTCTTTGTGGATTTCTGTGGCTATGTTTTTTCCAGGATGTCTTTGTGGATTTCTGCGGCGGCTATCATTCTCCAACGGCCTAACAAAGACAAAAAAAAACAACAAAGTCAAGGGGCTCTTAAAAAAATGGGCGACAATGATTAGATGTAATCAATTTCCTCGTGATTAATCTACTTAGTACTAACATTGAGCAAAACTCTACCGATAGCCACACACATATACATTTAGCATTGATTTATATAGATTACTGTTCATGCAGGATCCTCCCTTTTATAGTATTATAGATTTGTACTAAATAGATAAATTTATGTACATAACCACATTCATTGCCACATTTATTACACATAATATTTATTTTTATGAATACTTATCATTTTTAAATAAATAAAATAATTCTAAATAGTTTAGTGGTAAAGAATTTTTTAAACTACCTATATAGATCATGGTTCAAATCTTGACAACTATTTTTTTTTTTGCTAGATAACACACTCTTAGTTTTTTAATCGTGTTATAGTATGTCGTATGTACCATATACATTATCAATTACACTATTACATAATAAGGTAGATCATTTTATTCACATTTAGTTTTAAGGTTTAATTATAATTGGTATATACTATTATATATTATATATCATCCTTTCTTGGCAATTGTTATTTTGTTGCATATATTTTATTTAATTGAAATACTTTTACTATTTTAATCTTTAGTATATTATATTTTAGACACCATTATGTATAGTCAATTACAATATTACACGTACTATTATATAATTAAATAAATTGTTTTAGATTCACCTTAATTTTTATTTTTTAAATTTACAACATTAAAATGATATGTACTAGGTGAATGCATTAAATTTATGAAAAACATATCAATCATATTATGTTGATTTTATTATATGTCAATATGAAATTTTGGCTCAATGGTTGAAGCTTTGACAATTATATTGGAGGTTGAAGGTTCAGCCTTCAAATAATCACTTTGGATAACTTTTTTACCACAATCAAAAGACCCCATACAAAATACTAAATTCAATTTAGATTTGATATTAAAAGTATTTGAATGATATATAAGAATTTTATTATGCTGATAGTTGCACATAAGTGTATGAAAAATGATATATGATTTTAATAATTAATTAATTATACATCAATCCATTTGATTAATTTAGTTATAAGGTGACTCATATTTTTTTTCAAATAGTTAAAACGTTTTGCTATAACTATTTTATAGTTTTTTTTTATAGTTTTTATTAAACATAGGAGCTAAGTTGTATTGAAAAAACACACAGAGCAATGTAAATTAATGTGTTAACTAATATATGATTTTGTTAAGTATACACCAATCTATTTGATTACATATTGTTATAAGATGATCCAAATTCTTTCAAATAATCAAAATGACTTTGCTATATTTTTTTAATTCAATACAATGTTATTAGATACAAGAGTGCATTAAAAAATTTAGATGAATCTCTTTTTATTTAGCCTACACTTTCTAAAGGATCAAATTCAATTTTAGATGGGTGGATATTAAGAGAATGTCAAATGATACAATAAGGCTATATATAATAGACTAAATCATTCATAAAAAAACTAAACAGATTTATTATACCTCTATCGTGAATCTTAATGGTAAAATTTTGAAAGCATTACTAGACTAATCCAAATCACTAAAGCTATAATCTTAGAACATGTGAAGTTATATATCATCAAAACCAAATAAATATTCTTTTTGATGTCTTGAAATATTTAAAATCCTTTTATTTAAAGTTGGAGAATTTGCGCAATAATTGTCTATCTTAATAAAACATCAACATTTGATATTACACATTAAATTATGAACCTTTGATATTAGATACAAAACACAACATCCAACACAACTGTTGGCATTATAACTAACCAAACATAATATAGAATTTAATTTCTACCTTTTTCTTTCTCACTATATACGTCTTATTTTTATATGAACGCATCACAATTTCATCCACTATGAAGCGAAACATAGAAGACAACTCTCAGATTGCAAAAAACATTAATCGAAACACGAATTGAGATGGGGGAGAGTGAATGTGAAAATGTAAGACATGAAAGTTTTTGGTGGATGGTAATTAGGTTTGCACAAAATAATTTTTTTAAAGTTCAAATTTCGATAATTTTTATTAAATTAAGTATTTTTTATTATGATTTGTATTATTTTTATAAATGTTTACAAACATATATTTATTTTAAATATTAAAATATAAATTTTGCTGTTGGACGGGTTTAATTTGGTTAGTACAAATACAAGTTTGATACATAGAACGTTACTAAATGTGCATATTAATATATTAATTAAAATTTTAATGCGTAGTCACCTTAACCTTACATACTTTATATATTCCTTTAATGACAAATTGCTCTTTAATTATTTATTTAAAAATAGTTTAACCCTATTTTGTGAAAATAAAAACTTGTGAACGAGTTTTAGCTTGATGCCCGTGAAACAAAACCCGCCGCTTTTGTTTTATGCAATTTCGTGCTACGCAATCAAACCTACAGTAGTCTCCCAATTTTTTGGCATTAATCTGTAGCACTGACGGATGATCTCACCTGAAACGAAAAAGCCGAACAATCTTTATGTTGAAGTTGTTCGCTTTACGGTAATATCGGCTTCAATTTGTCTTTCCCGTCCGATCGCTGGGCCCTGGAAGCTCTGTTTCTACTTGAGCAATCTTCTATCGGAGCAACATTGAATCTCCAGCAACAGCCTGCACACTGGAGCGAAATCGCTCTGCATCAAAGTAGAAAACTTGGTAAGCGAATCCTGAACCCTGTAACTCACGAATCAGATGCGGCGGAGAGGAACAATGTAGTTCATTACAAGCAATTTATGACTAGATTCAGTGTTGTGGTAGGTCATTTTGCGACCTGCAAGCGTTATTGTTTGACTTCTAGCTTAAATTATGGAGATTTTAACTTTTTATAATCAAGTAATAAAAATAAAAAGAGGAAATGGCACATGGCGCAGCTAGACCTACAAGTTGGCCATACGTTATGAGATGAATACAAGTGCGCATGTGATTACATCAATTTATTTAAATATGTTTAGCATATATATATTGCACTTACAGATTCTAGGTACTATGAAATGAATAATTGCATGTGATTGCAGCTTAACGAGTTGTGACTGGCACGATTGTTTTTTCTTGCTGGATTTTGATCGTCTTAATTTGGTCATCTTATAGAAAGAAGGTTGCCATGACCATGAGATCGATTGATGCAGTGAAACTAAAAAGTGCTCTTTCTGGAACCAAGTCTGTCTTGCAGGAGAAGGTTGAAAGTCCTTGGCGATTTCGTCCTCCTTGATCGAAATTAAAAAGATAGCAGTAAACGATGTCGTCTGGAGGTGAAAAGGATGCAGAAAAGGAGGAAGAGGGAGAAGGTGAGAAGCAGAGGCTTCTTCCTTGGACTGGTGTAGAAGCCTTTGAATTAGAGAAACTAAAGGAGGAGTATTTTGAATGGAGAGGCATAGGAGAAAGAACGTGGGACGAGTCGAAGAAAATGTGGGAAATAGCACTACCTGCTATTTTGACATCAGTAGCTCAGTTCTTGATTGGTTTTTCTACAACTGCTTTTGTTGGGCATTTAGGCAAGGCGGAACTTGCTGCTGTTGCTGTTGTCCAAAATGTCATTGAAGGCTTCGTGTTTGGGATTATGGTTAGTATGTTCTTTCGAATCATTCGCTTGTTTGTATTTTCATGTTTCGAATCATCAAGTGTCGTTTTGTCCTCTAATCTGGTTAAGAAATGCTCATCATTTTAAAGGTTTTAACTGATAAATTATTGGTCACTTATGAGGTCTGTAATTGAAAACTGCACATATTGACTCTTTCCATACAATTTCTACCTTCACTGGCTCCAAATGAGATTGGTGTTTATTAAAATGTAAATTTTAGGAAAATTTTATAAAGCTTTGATTTAATTAATGAATTCTGTAGTAGCTGTGTCAAAAGCTACAATGACATCTATAATGAGCAGAGGCGGTACTAGCTATCCCAAATTGAAGTCACTACATCTGTTGCATTGGCAATTTTCTAATTCTTGCATTCGTTATTCTTTCTGTTAGCTAGGTTTGGGAAGTGCTCTGGAGACCTTGTGTGGGCAAGCTGTGGGAGCTGGGCAATTTGATATGCTAGGGATATATATGCAAAGATCGTGTATCATCACTCTAATCACCGCTATACTACTAGTTCCTGTGTATGTTTTCACATCTCCGTTGCTGAAGTTCCTACATCAAGACGAACACATCTCCAATGTGGCTGGAAATTATGCAAATTGGTGCATTCCACAAGTTTTTGCCTATGCCTTGAACTTTCCCATACAAAAGTTCCTCCAAGCACAAAGCAAAATCTGGGTAATGACGATAATGTCCCTGTTGGTAACATTGTTACACATTTTGTTAAGCTGGGCTTTGGTCTTGAGATTTGGATATGGTCTCCATGGTGCTGCCATGGCCGAGAATATTTCATGGTGGCTCCTGGTTCTTGCTCAGATAGCCTATCTGGTTTCTGGGTATTTCCCGGAAGCTTGGACTGGCTTATCATTATCGGCATTCAATTCTTTGTATGATTTTGTGAAACTCTCCCTCGCATCAGCAGTGATGTTATGGTAAACTCTTTTCTTCCCCAATTTTCTTTTATCCAAGATTTGATGACACTTGATCTCAGCATTAGGAGTTCAATCTGTGAACAGCTTGGAGAATTGGTACCCAACGCTGGTGATCCTATTGGTTGGTCTGTTGCCAAATCCACAAATAGCAGTTGATTCCATTTCAATCTGCATGAACTTGCAACTTTGGGCCTTGTTCATATCTCTTGGTTTCAATGCCGCCGTTAGGTAATAATTTCCTTTAATTTGATTGAATAAATAAATTTTTCTCGAAACTGTGACTAGAAGTTGTGATACAAACCCAAATACTACTTGGTATTTGTTATAAATATTATTATCCTTTTTCCGTTTTCAAGTAAGTTGATTCGATTTCCACACCCTCAGTTATAATATAATGTTATTCGGTTATCATTATTTGATCCATCGGTCATACAGGGAGAGCACAATTTGTAATTATTCAGAATTATTCCTCAAAATTGGTTGAGTATTCAGTTTTGTTTTTAGGGTTCTAACAAGTTGCTAGCGAAACAATTGCAGTGTAAGAGTTGGGAATGAGCTAGGAGCTGGAAATGCAAAGGCTGCAAAGTTCTCTGTAGTAGTGACCGTCATAACATCTACAATTGTGGGCGTTATATTAGCAGGTTTAGTCATTGCCACAACAGATTACTTCCCCATCTTGTTCACAAATGATCCTGAAGTAACAAGGGAGACTGTCAAGCTTGGCTATTATCTCGCAGTGGATATTCTGATCAGCAGCATACAACCAGTTCTCCATGGTAAAACATCTCGCAGTGGATATATATTTCTGTTGAAATTTTTCATTACACTGATGTACCGTTCTGTTCCATAAAATGCAGGGGTGGCTGTTGGAGCTGGATGGCAGTTCATTGTTGCGGTGATTAACATAGTATGTTACTATGTAATCGGCCTACCCGCAGGGATGTTGCTTGGCTTCAAAGCTGAATTTGGTGTTAAGGGTATGTGGATGGGGCTGTTAGCTGGCATAATCCTTCAAACAGTGATCTTGTGCTTGATGATGTACAAGGCCAACTGGAATAAAGAGGTAAGCTACTTGCATTTTGAAACCACAGGCTAATAGTATTGATATGTTGCTACAGTTCTCACTGAAGAAAAGACACTATTTTTGCAGGCTGTGCAAGCTGAAGAACGGGTGCACTCATGGAGCTCTACCTCATCTGTGTCTAAAGATTAGAAATCAGCCATGCCATAAGCATTAAGCAGCAACGAATAGAATATCCAATCAATTAGCACTGATCATATCAATCACACAACTCGATCTCATCTTTCAAGCAAAATTCAGCAGGCGAAGTATATATGTCAATAGATTATAGAATGAGGCTATGAGGATTAGGAGGCAAGAAAGAATAGCATGACACTATCTGATTTGCGTCTTACTTTTGGATTGAGATGAGTGTCGTGGCTTTTTCATTCTTTTTGTTGGGCACTGAAATTCTCTTTTTTTTTTTTTTCTTTTCTTGCGGTTGAATGACTGAAAATTCTCATTAGTATTTTGGGGTTTTCCTTTCAGATTTAGTACAGTATGGGTCTGTTCAGCGCTTCAAACCTGATACGAGTTGATGTTGATGCTGATACTGATTTAATAGTTGATGCTGATTTTACAAGTTAATTTTAGGAGTTGAAATTATTAACTTATTTTTGTGAAAAATTATATAGGTGTTCGGTAGACTAAATTGATTGAGACTGATTTTATAAAAGATGGATGTAAAATTACCAAAAAGGATATATTTATAAATGTATAAAGAGAAAGTTAATTTTTAAATTTTCCAAAATTAAATTAGTGAAGGGCAATCGAAAGAAATAAATTCCATAAGGTTGGATAAGGCTGGGAGGGGTAGATTAAATTTTGGGTGAAATATAAACTACCATCAACTCCCATAAGCTACAATAATCATCATCAACTCCCACTACCGAACAGATGATAACAACTTTATTTTTTAACCATAAGCTTGAATAAAGATGTATAAGGTCAAAATAAAGGCCTCCGAACGGACCCTATTTGGAACTGCAAAATCTTAGACTTATTTTCGAGGATCCGTTTAGGTTGCCTATCAAGAATCAAAGATGCCACGTTGCATCCTACCCGTTTCTAAAATATTACTCCCTAAGTCTGCTTGTCTTATTTGGCTTAAAATCTTGTTAAAAAAAACTTATTTTTTCACATATTTTGGACCCAACTTTCCCACTTTAAACCCTTATATTTAATGAAAAAGTGAACTAAATTTGCTTCTGATGATGCCCAAAATAGTAAAATAAGAAGTGGGCCCAGGGTACAAAGAACAAACGGACCCAGCGGGATTCCCAAGGCCGTTTTCGGGTCCCGCGTCCGTATCCCTCAGTTATTTTAAACAAAGTTCCAACCCCTGCGAGGTCCCCAGAAACCTCGGAACGAGGCCTAGACCTCGTAACCGACTCCAATGACGCCCGCCCACGCGGACCACTCACGGATGCCGCCTCCCCAAGCCAATCACAAACCGCCTCATCCTTGGACCAATCAGAAGCCCCTAATCTCGGGCGTCCCACAGCGGACCTTGTCCAAAATTCGACTCCCCCATTCTCTATAAATAGAGAAGAACCTCGTAACAAGAAGGGGTCGAAAAACATCTTGAACTCAAGAACTATCTTGCTCGTTGAAGATCGACGTGATCGAAATATCGACAAAAGACCTCGCTACAGACAAGTGAAGTTCATAAAAAGACTTCAAGTCACTCAGAAATCTCGTTCACATCAAGGACCTCGCTACCCAATCTCACAAGTCGTCAACACCGCTTTCTTGGGTCAACCTCGCACCAAGGTCAAGCAAGCGATACTCAGGGATATAGGATCGTCTAGCAACTAGGAGATCTCGAACATTGTTAGGTCGAGATCTCGAACATCCGTAGGGGGTCTAGGTTGTAATTCTCAAGTATTTGTAGGCCTCGTTAGCTTTCAATCTCGCTGGTTTGCAACCTCGTTGTCTTGTAACCTCGTTGTAAAGAAAATCATAAATAAAGAAGCAAGTGTTCGCACAATCGAATATATTAATCCCGTCTCTTGTCTTTTAGCGAACGGTTATTTTGGGTTTCATCACTGGCGCCGTCTGTGGGAACCTCTTCATCCTAAGCAGTTCCTCGATTCGTGCAAACCTTAGCTTCGATTCCCTCAAAATGGCTTGCCCAAACAATTTCTTCCCTCAACACCCCGACAACATGCCCGAAACTGTGCAGTGGACGGCCGCTGGGCCTCCAGGCTGCCCGTTCGTGGTCCCTCCGGGATGGACGTACGCCGCACCGCAGAACCCATTCCCATTCCAAGGCTTCGAGCAGGGCGGCGCACCCCCGAACCCATACCCCTACCCAGCTTATGGGCAATACCAGCAGGGCTTCACCCCTTCGTACGTCTCCGTTCCCCCCAGGGTGAACCTCACTCCGAGTACGTACCTGCGTACGTCCCTGGGCGTGTGCCGGAGCCCGAGTCCTCCACCAACGGCTCGTCAACGGAGAGGCCTCCCCGAGATCCCATGCAGATCTCGCGGTCTCGATCGCGACGATCGAGGCTGTTGGACCCAGAGTTGTCCGAAACAGCGGGGAGCGCGGTGCACTACCCAAGATCTCGATCGCGCAATTCGCGGCCACCGCCCCAAGCTTAGGAGGAGGCCAAAGTCACCTCTCCGTTCATGGACGAGATCCGGAACGCGCCGATGCCCAAGGGCTTCCTCGGGCCTCAAATGGGGCTTTATGACGGCTCAGCGGACCCCGAGGAGCACGTGAAGCACTTCGCAGTCCAGATGAACGTCAATGCCTACAAGGACGCAATATTCTGCCGGGTTTTCCCAACCACCCTGGAAAAGGCCGCGTTAACGTGGTTCTCCAGTGTTAAGATCGGATCCGTGACCTCGTTCGCCCAGTTGTGTGAGTCCTTCATCACACATTTCAGCGGCTCTAGGAAGCGCAAGAAGAACATGCGGGATCTCCGCGGAATTGAGCAGGGGGAGAACGAGTCTCTGGGCGCCTTCTTCACGAGGTTCACAACCGCGGTGGCAGAAATCGCGCACGTCGACGAATCGTCGGTGCGCGACACCATCATGGGCAACTTGCGTATCGGGACTTTCAAGAATTTCATTTTCTTGAAGAATCCGGCGACATACGACAACCTGCGCGCCCGTATAACGGCCCAAGTTTACGCCGAGGACGCTGCTAACCAGAGCTCGCGACCAAGGACCGACAAAGAAATCGTCGTCGAGGCCAAGGGGAAGGCGAAAGTGGCCGCGCCGGCCGCGCGCGATGCGTATGTGACACAGGCACATAACCCCAACAACAAAAACAACAGAAACAAAAATAACCGGAACAACAACAACAACAACAATAACCGGAACAACAACAACCGTGGAGGCGGCGGCGGAGGTTGGAACTGCTTTGGCGGGAAACCACGGGGTTATCGAGGCAAGGGAGGTCTCGCGTATAACCCAAATGAAAAGGGCCGCGCCAACCCCGCATCGGGCGCCAACACCGTGCCACAAGGCCCAAGTCAAGCTCAGGCCAACAACAACAACAACGTCGAGCAGCAAAACCCCGCGAAGCAGGCCCGGTCTGGACAAGCGACGACGCCCGATGGGTATATCCATACCATCTCGGGCGGACCATCGCCGACGGGATCAAGCCAGGCAGAAAGGAAGAGGTACGCGAGGGAAAGCCATCATGAGCCCTCGGTATTCAGCGTCGCACAAACCTCGCGGTCTCACGTAGGCCTGTCCTTCTCATCCGAAGACGCCGAGGGGCTCCACATGCCACACTCCGATCCCTTGGTGGTGCACGCTCAAATGGGCTCGAAAATGGTAAAGCGAGTACTGGTAGACACGGGATCCTCCGTGGACATCATGTACTACTGCGCGTTCGAGCAATTGGGCATCTCCGAGACGTCCTTGAAGCCCTATGCCAGGAAACTCACCTCCTTCTCGGGAGACGAGGTCGACGTGGCAGGTCTCATAGACCTCTGGATGACGCTAGGCACCGGTTCCACCAGGAGGACCGAGATGGTGGAATTCACGATGGTACGCCTCCCTTCGGTGTGGAATGCAATCATTGGGAGGGTCTCCCTGATGAAGTTCCAGGCGGTAGTCTCTATCTATCACCTAAAGATGAAGTTCCCCGTCGACGGTGGGGTTGGAGAGGTAAAAGGCAACCAGGAGGAAGGTCGTGTTTGCTACGCGACCTCTACAAAACAAAAGTGCCCAGTGTTCATGGTGGAGTCCCCCGGCGAGGCCGACCTCGAAGTCCGGGACTTCACGGTCCCCACCCCTGAGCTAGAAAGAAGGGTGATATCCCCCTTCGAGAGCGAGTCCGAGAAGATCTACCTCGGAGAATCCCTCTCGGGGGTGTCAGCGACGTCGCTAGAAGCCCTGCTCGCTGGATCCCGCGACGTGTTCGCTTGGACTGCAAAGGACCTCCGATGTGTCCTGCGGACCGTGGCCCAGCACTCTTTGAACGTCGATGTCACCACTCGCCCCGTGGTGCAGCGGCGAAGAAAAATGAATGAAGAAAGGGCGAACGCCGCAAATGACGAGGTGGCGAAGTTGCTGGCCGCGGGGTTCATTCGTGAGGTTCAGTACCCGCGGTGGTTGTCCAACGTCGTGCTTGTTAAGAAAGCCAGCGGGAAGTGGAGGGTGTGCGTTGATTTCAAGGATCTCAACAAAGCCTGTCCCAAAGACAGTTACCCAGCGAGGCACTTATTGCTACAACGTCATGCCGTTCGGTCTAAAGAACGCGGGAGCCACTTTTCAACGCCTCGTCGACCGCATCTTTAAGAATCATCTAGGAAGGAACGTGTCGGCTTATGTCGACGATATAGTTGTCCGGAGCAAGACCCCTGAAGAGCATCTGGTAGACCTCGCTGAGGTCTTCGCCACTCTCAGACACAACCGTCTGAGCCTGAACCCCGAGAAGTGCGTCTTCGGCGTGTCATCGGGAAATTTTTTAGGTTTTATGATCAGCGAGCGCGGGATCGACGTCAACCCCGCCAAGGTCGAGTCGATCCTCTCAATGAGGTCACCTCGATCTCGCACTGAGGTACAACGACTCAACGGTGCCGTCAATTATCTAGGGAGATTTTGCTCCCGCTTGGCGGAGAGGTCCCTGCCCTTTTTTGCGGCTCTCAAGCAGAACGACAAGTTCGTGTGGGATGAGAGGCTTGAGCTCGCTTTCTCTGAGCTGAAGGCCTTCCTGACGAAGCTCCCCACATTGTCGCCCCCAATGGCGGGCGAGGACTTGCAACTATATGTGGCGGTCAGCCCCGAGACTGTCAGCGCGGTGCTGACCAGAAAGGCCACACACCCAGTCTACTTCGTGAGTCGCGTTCTCTAGCCCGCGAAGCAGCGCTATTCCCCGGCAGAGAAGATGGCACTGGAAGTTGTGACCGCTGTGAGGCGTCTACGCCCTTACTTCCATGCGCACCCCATTCAGGTCCTCTCTGACCTCCCACTCCGACAAATCCTCCACCAGCCCACCCTCTCCGGGCGAATGACGAAGTGGGAAGTCGAGCTCTCCGAGTTCGATATCAGCTACCTCCCGAGGACCTCCATGAAAGGACAAGCCCTTGCTGACTTTATGGTGGAGGTCACTTTCCCTGAGACAGACGCAAGCTCGGAAGAGTGGAAGGTATTCGTCGACGGCTCACGGTGTGATGCAGGTGGTGGGGCTGGCGTATTCCTCGCTGGGCCCTCGATCGAGACGGAGTATTCCCTTAACTTCGCCTTCGAAGACACCAATAATGAAGCCGAGTACGAGGCCATGATCGCCGGGATCGAGATGGCGCTCCTCAGTGGGGCCCGGAAAATCAGGGTCTACACCGACTCCGAGCTGGTTGCGCGCCAGCTCAACGGGCAGTACGACACCAGAACGGGGTTCCTACCCGCGTACCGAGAAAAGGTCAAAGCCTTGGTGTCGTGCCTAGAAACCTTCGTGGTTGAATCAATCCCGCGAACCTCGAACACCAAAGCAGATGCTCTTGCGAGGTTAGGATCCGCCCTACCTCTGGAAGTAGGGAACCGCGTGATGGTAGAAAGAAAACTCTCACGGAGTGTGAACAGCGAGGTTTTATCTGTCACTGCGGGGGATTGGAGGATCCCGATAACATGGTATATGGAGAGCGGTGTCCTCCCAGAGGACCCCGCGCAGGCCAGGAAGCTAAAAATGCAGGCGGCGCGGTATTGCGTCGTAGGTGGCTACCTTTATCGCCGAGGCTATGCCGAGCCCAACCTGTTGTGCGTACCAACCGAGGCTACGGAGCACATCCTCTATGAGGCCCATGAGGGGGTCTGTGGCGGCCACCCAGGATGGCGAACCCTTTCGCATAAGATCGCCCACTTGGGGTACTTTTGGCCCACCCTCCGGCAAGACGCGATGACCTATGTCCAGCGATGTGACGGATGTCAGAAGCACGGAAAGCTCCTGCACGCCCCAACCTCGCAGCGTCGCTCCATACACGCGCCATGCCCCTTCGCGATGTGGGGGATAGACATCCTCGACCCCTTCCCCAAGGCTGCTGGCCAGGTGCGGTATATCCTGGTCATTGTCGACTACTTCACAAAGTGGGTTGAGGCACAAGCAATGGCAAAGATCACGGGGACTAAGGTCTGCGACTTCCTGTGGAAAAACCTCGTCTCCCGCTTCGGCGTCCCCATGACCATCATGACCGACCATGGCCCCCAATTTGATTGCGAGGAGACCCGGACATTCTGCTCAGACCTGGGCATAACCCTCAATTTCTCCTCCGTGGCCCATCCTCAGTCCAACGGCCAGGTAGAGAACGTCAATGCCCGCAGCCTGACTGATCTAAAGAAACGGCTGGGCATAGCCCAAGGTCATTGGGCAGAGCTCCTCCCACTCGTCCTATGGACGTACCGCACCACCGCGCGACCGGAGAAACGCCTTTTGCTCTGACCTACGGGGCGGAAGCCCTAGTCCCAGTAGAGACCCTGATCCCGTCGGCGAGGGTGTTTGATTTCGATGAGAAGGAGAACGTGGCCAATCTCAGGGTCGAGTTGCTTTTCCGTGACGAGCTGCGCGAGGTAGCCGACCTTCGCTCTAGGGAATACAAGCGCCGCGTGGCTAACTACCATAATAAGAAGGTGAGACCACGATTCCTGGTCACAAGTAACCTCGTTTTGAAGCGGACCGATGGTGGCAAACTGGACCCCAACTAGGAGGGGCCGTACATCCTCGACGAGGAGGTCGCGCCCGAAGCTTTCAAGCTTAAAGACAACGAGGGGCGTACCCTGAGCAAAACGTGGAACGTCGACCGACTCAAAAAATATTTTGTGTAAACTCTCTGAACTCCGTTACTTTTCGCAAGTTTTATGAATAAAGGGTAGTGGAACTTTCAAAATCTCTCTCAAAAACAAAAACCTCTGTATAAAAAGTCCACCCCTCGCTTCCCGCTTGGGGTTGGAGAATCTCGTGTTTAAAGTCCACCCCTCGCTTCCCGCTTGGGGTTGGAGAATCTCATGTTTGAAGTCCACCCCTCGCTTCTCGCTTGGGGTTGGAGAATCTCGTGTTTGAAATCCACCCCTCGCTTCCCACTTGGGGTTGGAAAATCCCGTGTTTGAAGTCCACCCCTCGCTTCCCGCTTGGGGTTGGAGAATCTCGTGTTTGAAATCCACCCCTCGCTTCCCGCTTGGGGTTGGAGAATCTCGTGTTTAAAGTCCACCCCTCGCTTCCCGCTTGGGGTTGGAGAATCTCGAGTTTGAAATCCACCCCTCGCTTCCCGCTTGGGGTTGGAGAATCTCGTGTTTAAATTCCACCTTCGCTTCCCGCTTGTGGTTGGAGAATCTCGTTCAGTCCACCCCTCGCTTCCCTCTTGGGGTTGGAGAATCTCGTGTTTAAATTCCACCCCTCGCTTCCCGCTTGGGGTTGGAGAATCTCGTGTTTAAATTCCACCCCTCGCTTCCCGCTTGGAGTTGGAGAATCTCGTTCATTCCACCCCTCGCTTCCCGCTTGGGGTTGGAGAATCTCGTGTTTAAAATCCACCCCTCGCTTCCCGCTTGGGGTTGGAGAATCTCGTGTTTACAGTCCACCCCTCGCTTCCCGCTTGGGGTTGGAGAATCTCGTGTTTAAAATCCACCCCTCGCTTCCCGCTTGGGGTTGGAGAATCTCGTGTTTAGAGTCCACCCCTCGCTTCCCGCTTGGGGTTGGAGAATCTCGTGTTTGAAGTACACCCCTCGCTTCCCGCTTGGTGTTGGAGGAACTCGAGTAAAGCATGCGAGGTCTGGGCAAAGCCCATGACCTCGACATAGTTATTGCGCGAGGTCCAGGCAAGGCTCGGGACATCGGCGGATTCTTGTGAAGATCCGAGCGAAGCTCATGATCTCGGGACAGAATTAAACGCCCGATGTTGCCCAAGTGCCACAATGGTTGTGACACTAGACCCATGGGGTTGGATGGGTACGAAACGAATGAATGGACATATACAAGAAATTTAAAGCGAGAAGCACAAACGATCATAAGGTAAGAAAAGTGGCGTAAAATAAGGGCCACAAGGGCCAATATGTTTAGATTACAGACCCCGCAGGGCCACAAAGAAAAATTATTGCAAAACCAGCAACTTCCTTCAGATCTTCGAGGCGTCAACGTCGGGGCCTTTAAGAGTCTCTAGGGCAGGAGGCGGTTTCGGGGGCGGCTAGGACTTCAGCACATCTGCCACAAGCTGAGGCTCCGCAAATCCGACTTCCAGGGATCCCCGAGCAAGGTCTGCCGCGGTAGGTGCCTCGCTGGCCACAGTCCCGTCCTCGTTGAGAAAGAACTCACATTCTCCCTCGGGCTCTTCTCCGTCAAGTTCCCCCATAGTCTCCTCGTAGTTGGGGATGAAGAAGGTAATACGGGGGTCGATATGCCTGTACTTCGCAACCGCCTGTTTGACCCCCATACGGACGGACTGGTGGAACATCTTCCTTACACTCTCCACCAACTCCGCCTTGTAGCCCTCGGAGTCCACGTACCTGGGGCCCGCGGCTTCCACCTCCTCGTTAAGCTCAACAACACGCCGTTGAAGGCTGGTGATCTCCTCCTCAGCTCTCCTCAGCTCCGCCTCCTTCTCCCTGAAGAATTGATGCTCCGCGGACAGCTGTCCCTTGAGCTTTGTAACTTCGCCCTTAAAATCCCCGACCTCTTCCTTTAAGTCCTTAACCTCCTCCTTCGCCTTCCTCAACTCCTCCCTAAGCCTAGCGGCATCCTTGGCCTCGTCCGCTGCTGCAATCTCCGCGACACGAACGCGCTTCTTGGCCTCCGCGAGGTCTTTTCCCCTCTTCTCAATCTCGGCGTCGCGCTCTTTAAGCCTCGCCTCCATCCTATCCATATTCATGTGGAGGAGCCCCACGCGACCGCAGTTATAGTTCGCGAAGAAGTTATTCTGAAACAAAAGGAGAGCACGGTTAAACAAAAACAAAAGTAATAGAGCCGATCAAAGAAAAAACAACCCCGTAAGAGTAAGGCGTACCATCGCGGAGTAGCGGAGGATCTCGTCGTTAAGGGCCGCCTCCGAGAGGTTGTTGGCCCATGCAACCTCCTATGTCCAAAATGTCCTGTACCAATCCTTGGACGCGCCCCGGACAGGACTGGGGCAATGAAACTTGTCGGCAGGAGGCCCGGTGGCCGAGACAACTCGGCTCTTTGAGCCGGGGCGCTCGATCATCTCGCCCCCTGGGGTCCCTCCTTGTCCGTCCGCTTTCTGCCTCTTCTTTTTTTCCCCACGGGGAGACCCCATGCCCTTTCTCTTGGACCCGGCTTTATCACCGGATCCTCGGGAAGTTTGGGATGACGTCCTTGCGACGTCCCCCTTAGTTGCGGTCCCTCCCGCTCGTCTTCGTCTCAGGCGCCTTCGACGTCGGGGCTGTGGCCTTCGACTACGAGGCAGGTAGCCTCGCTTGTGGTGTCGGTTCATTAATAGAGATCCCCTTCTGACCTCGGGGAACTGGAGCGGTGGAACTAAAAGTCACAGGCCACTTTCCCTGCGACTTCGAGGTAAGAGCGCTTAAAAGGTCAACCACTGTCAAAAAAGAACATAAAAAGTAAGTTAGATATAAACTGCAGTGTAGGATGGCCAGGTTTTCAACCTCACGGCCCAAAAAAGACGTTAAAGCAAAACAAACTAGCAAGGTTTCTCAACCTCGCTACCAAACCACAAAAGATAAGTAAACAAGGGAAAGAAAGTTAAACAGTAAGTACCCTCCTTGCCCGCGCCAGGGGGAAGGGCGAGACTCAGGCCGGCCCGCTCAAGCCGGTCCTATGCCAGGTACCTCTGGTACGACGCCTGTTCCACCGGGGCATATCGAGCCTTGAGTGCCTTAAGCTCGGCAACTGAATGCGAACCCACGGACCGGACGAAGACACCCGGTGCCGTGGGAAAATTGAGATATCTCCCACTAAGGTCTCGAACCAGGAACCACTTCGGCTTCCACGGCCCGACATTCGAGGGAGCCGTAGTAATTTTGATGCCTGGCAGGCTGAGGTTGATGAGGTAGGACCGTGGCTCCCTCCTCGCTAGGAACAGAGTTGACATATTATCGCAACTCGGCTCGTCCCCAAGCTCACGGCTGCGAACCGTATAGGCACACAGCAACCTCCAAGCATTTGGAAACAATTGCGCAGGGCAGACCTGCATGGCCCACAGAAATTCGGCGAGGTGCGAGGCCAGAGGTAACCGAAAACCCGCCTGAAGGCTGAAGAGATGAACGACCACGCACCTTTCGTAAGGCTCCAAGGAGCAGCCCCCTCTTCGGGAAGCGCTAACTTGACCCCCTCGGGCCAAGCGAAGTCCTTAGCAATGGCCCTGAGGTCTTTGGGCTCTAGCTCGGTAGGAACCCCTTCGGATAGAAAAACCTCGCGGCCCCCCGAGGACATAGGGATCCGTTCCTCAAGGACAGGTGGAACGCAGGACACGGCATCGGTGATATACACTGCGGTAAAACTCACGGGCTCGTAGGAGGTGGAAGTCGGCGTCGCTCCAACCCCCAACCTATCCGCAATCTCGGCAACAACCTCGTCGGAGACGGAAGACGAGGCCATTTCAACACCAGAATATACGCGAAGTCGAGGAAAGCGCGAGTTGATGAAAACGGCGGAGTCGCTAGAAGAAGGGTCGCTGAAGATTAACGAGGGAGACCTCGGGTTCTGGGAATCGCTCGGCTCAACACTCCCTGTGGACTCGGAGACCTCCTCGTAAAAACCCTCTTGGACTTTGAAAGCGAAGCCTGGCGGGGGGCTCACGGAGGCTCTCCTAGGCATGAAAGAACGACGTCCAGGCCACAAAAGGCGAGCACCTGGATAAGAGAAGAGGTTTGAGACGTCGGTCAAAATAACAAAGGGAAAGAGAGCACGAGGTCATCACAGCAACAGAAAAAAGAGAACGCGAGGTCACAAGGGGAGAAAGGCCACGTGGAAACCCTAAGCCTACTCTGACAAGATAGGACGGCTGAGGGGAATGTGAAGCGCCAAAAAGGAAGAAAGAGAAGGAAGAATGCCAACCAGCGGTGGAGGCCAGCGGTGGAAGCCCAAACGTTCCGTCAGTCGAACATCATGGCGTTTGGGCTCCCGAGGATTTCAAGGATTCAAAATGATGGAAAAAAGCAAGCATCCAACCGTCAACTGACAAGCGAAGGATGCAAGGGCATGGTGGTCGCCGCCACTGCCCCACCGTCTCACCACAACGGCACTGATAAAAAAGAACAAAACACCAAGAAGCCACCGTTCCCCGCCAAAAACCAAACCAAGACAAGGAACATCAAAAGAAAAAAAAAAGAAGAAGAAAAGAGGCAGCAAGGGCGCAGCGCCAAGGCAAGAGCCACCCTCGCCGCCGTCTCGCCGCCGCGGCACTGGCAAAAAATGCCAAAAAACCACCGTCACCCCTCTAGAACAAGGAGCAGATAGCACACAAAAAAGGAATCGAAAGCGACAAACACCGAAAAAGAATGAAAAGAAGGAGGTCGAGAACTTACTTGTTCAGAATCGGCGTAGAAAGGGCGGTGGCGCAATCGGAAAGTAGAGGAGGCTCATCCGAAACCGCCTGAAGAAACCGTTCACAGGAAGTCGAAAGGGCGAAGAAAGAGAAGGCAAAGGTATTGGGGGAGAAGATGAAGGGGAAGCGTGTCAGATACGCCCTTATAAAGAGCAAGCTTGGGCCTCCCCCACTCCAGAAAGGCTTATTGGGTCTATTCCACCTAAGCGGCCCATTAAGCAAAATGTGGGGAGCGGGCCCAGAAAGCTTTACCCATGCGAACAAGAGAAAAGCCTAAGTGCGGAGCCTCGCGAGGAGAAGGCCTCGCCAGATGCCCTCCCAACCTCCAAAACCTCGTACCCCGCGGCCTCAAAAAGCTTATGCCTTGCGACGCTCGGGGCGAGGTCCCCAGGCCATGGGGTTATGATGATGCCCAAAATAGTAAAATAAGAAGTGGGCCCAGGGTACAAAGAACAAACGGACCCAGCGGGATTCCCAAGGCCGTTTTAGGGTCCCGCGTCCGTATCCCTCAGTTATTTTAAACAAAGTTCCAACCCCTGCGAGGTCCCCAGAAACCTCGGAACGAGGCCTAGACCTCGTAACCGACTCCAATGACGCCCACCCACGCGGACCACTCACGGATGCCGCCTCCCCAATCCAATCACAAACCGCCTCATCCTTGGACCAATCAGAAGCCCCTAGTCTCGGGCGTCCCACATCGGACCTTGGCCAAAATTCGACTCCCCCATTCTCTATAAATAGAGAAGAACCTCGTAACAAGAAGGGGTCGAAAAACATCTTGAACTCAAGAACTATCTTGCCCGTTGAAGATCGACGTGATCGAAATATCGACAAAAGACCTCGCTACAGACAAGTGAAGTTCATAAAAAGACTTCAAGTCACTCAGAAATCTCGTTCACATCAAGGACCTCGCTACCCAATCTCACAAGTCGTCAACACCGCTTTCTCGGGTCAACTTCGCACCAAGGTCAAGCAAGCGATACTCAGGGATATAAGATCGTCTAGCAACTAGGAGATCTCGAACATTGTTAGGTCGAGATCTCGAACATCCGTAGGGGGTCTAGGGTGTAATTCTCAAGTGTTTGTAGGCCTCGTTAGCTTTCAATCTCGCTGGTTTGCAACCTTGTTGTCTTGTAACCTCGTTGTAAAGAAAATCATAAATAAAGAAGCAAGTGTTCGCACAATCGAATATATTAATCCCGTCTCTTGTCTTTTAGCGAACGGTTATTTCGGGTTTCATCAGCTTCATATTCAATGAATAAAGAAAACATTTAATTAAGAACATTTTTGTCTAATTCAAAATTTTCTTAATATATGTGTCCAACTCTAAAAAGACAAGTAGACTTATACGGAGGGAGTAGGAAGTATGAAAAAATATACGCACTGCACATTTCTTTCTTCTTCTTTTTTCTATGACCAAACAAAGGATTAAGATTGGATGAGAATGTACTTTAGCCTAGATAATTAAGAGACTTTTTAAACGTTAAATTTAGAAATATCAATGATTAAGATTTTTTCTAATTATTATTAATAAGAAATTAGAAAAATCAAGAGTGTGATTTTAGGATATGAGATTTTAATTTATCTTTACTTGTTTTGTTCACTATGTAATATAGAATTGTTTATTTAATCATGTTAATTGTTCATCTTAATATCTTAATCGTTTTGTTCACTCTTTTAGTCTTTTTGGTTTATTGTTCATTCATTTTAGTCTTTTTGTTCACTATGTAGTATAAAGTTGTTCACTATGTAATTGTTCATCTTAATATCTTAATCGTTTTGTTCACTATGTAGTATGGTTCACAAATCCGAATGAATGTAACTGGCATTCGAAACTATTGCTTGGTTGTTGAAGGAAGAAGTCGTTGAATTGCTCGGAATTCTCCAAAGGTTAAGGGAACCCACCGGAGCCGTAGCGAAAGCGAGTTAAAAAAGAAACAGGAAAGTCCTGCAAAGCGGGAGTTCGTTCTGGCCATGGTACTAGGAAAATCGTCATTGTAGTTGCGAGTAGGGTTGGGAAAAAAACCGTAACAAAAAAACCAAACCGAAAAACCAATCACTTTTTACGGTTAACCAAACGAATTTTTTTTAAGCGGTTACGGTTAACCAACCGATACTTTTAACGGTTCAACGGTTCGGATACGGTTATCAATATGTTCACGGACGGTTAACCGATGAACCGGTAATATTTTTTTATATATTATATGTTTTAAAAAGGGAATTATATATCAAATTAGTTTTAGTTAAAAATAAATTTATTTTAATAAAAAATAAACTACATATTATAAATTTTGTTTATAGTTTTAGTTTTTTTCCAATACTCAAGAGTCTCAGACAAAGCAACTCAGACTCAACAAAACAATTCACACATTCAACAATTTACCTGCTTGTCTAGTTTGCTGGACTAAAAATTGACATAAAAGGCTAAAATTTTCCCAAACACAAAACCGCCGCCGCTTCACTACTGCTCTTCTTCGTTCCCAAACTAAAAATTGAGATCTCTTTTAGACTTCCACTCTTCCAACTCCGGAGTTCCAGCAAGCTGCAGGCATGCTGTCCTTTATTCTTCGGGCAAACCATTCGATTGAAGACCATGATCGGTATGCACTATTCCGTTGATCTTCTCTTCGGGCAAACCATTCCAACAAGTGAAATTGCGGCAGCCCATTCTCGGCTCATATATTATGAATTTGTTGGTATTTTGTATTTAATTTAAATTTTAAGTTTATTTTATTGAAAATAAGGTAATTTTTGAATTAAAAATATAATTTTTATTAAAAATATTAAAACAAGTCGATTAACTGATAAACCGTACTAAGTTACACGGTTAATCATTAACGGTTAATCGATAACTAACGGTATGGTTATAATTATTGAAATTTACTAACTTGATTTATCAAGCGCTCTTTTTTGTGTTTAAGCTCATTTTATTTCAGGGCCTTTTTGATAATTTTGCACAACCCATTTTATTTCCCAACTTGGGTTATCAAACACTCTTTTTTGTGTTTAAGCCTCCCAAAAAATACTTGTTAGGGTTTTAGCCTGCTCAGGGATCTACTCCTCCATTAGAGCTCTAGACGACTAGACTCCCGATCGCAGGAAATCGGGAAAGGAAGCTTATCAATGGCGTCCAGCGGCAAAGCTGCGAACCCCAAAGGCGAAACGTTTCTTCCCGAATCCGCTCTCGCCTATCGCGACCCTGTTTACTGGTTCCGTTTTCTATCTGCTCTCCCCTCTATCTCTTTCTCGTCGTCTTTCATCACACCTTTACAATTTTCTTTGCTATCGCCAATTTCCAGGGACGAGAGGTTTTCGAAGGAGGAACATTACGAATGGTTCAAGGACTACTCCCATTTCCGCCACCTTCTCCTCCAGAACATCCCTTCTAGTTCCTCTGTAATTTCCTATCCCTTAAGTTGCGTAAATTTGAGATATCTTTGTCTTTCGTTCCTCGAATAATTGGTTAGTTCTGCGGGCTGAATGATAAAATCATTCCTGTAGGTGCTGGAATTAGGGTGTGGGAACTCTCAACTGAGCGACGAGATGTACAATGATGGGATTGTTGATATCACTTGCATTGATTTATCATCCGTTGCTGTCGAGAAGATGCGTAGCAGGCTATCTTCCAAAGGATTCACAGGTCTTTCCTTGTATAATTTTAGACTTCCCTTACTTCTTTGTTTAGTAGTGATGATACTTGTGCATTTGTGATATGAATCAGTAAAGAGGAATCTTAGTGCTATTTTCTGTTTAAACAAGATACGGTGTTAGATGTAGAGTTTGAGGAATCTTAGTGCTATTTTCTGTTTAAACAAGATACGGTGTTAGATGTAGAGTTTGATAATTGCAATTCCTGCAAGTTGAGATCCCTATCACATATTCACATCTTACATCTATATAAGAGTAATTTTGTTTGCTTTTGTATTATGTACAGCAAATTACGAAATGCATGGGTATTTGCATGTAATAATTTATACAAATTAGAAATTCAATTTGTTAACCTTGCAAATCATCAAAATTTTCATTTGACCATTTCTCATGGGGTTTTTGTTAAACTGTTCCCTGATCTCATTTTCTATTACTTTGCCTTGAAAAAGCTAATTTTTGTGCTATATTGGGCAGTTGGTTGTTTATTATGGTTTTTTTTTTTTTTTGCAAATGGAACCTGACTCTTATAGTAACATGTAGTTAAGTAAAGCTACCATTTTTACGGGTGTTATTGTGCCTACTGTTAATGACCCTAGTCTAAAGGTGATTTTTGTGTAATTTACACTAGTTTACAATCAGACTGAATGTTTCCACATGTTTTTTTCCTTATTCTAGTAATATTAGTTGTAGATCCTCTAATGTAATAGGCATGTAATTCTTCTATATTTACATTGGATTATGTGGAGTGCTCAGTGAGAGATAGTGCTAAAAGTCAGAGATCACACAAACAAACTCAAACCAGCACAAGCTAAGTGAGAATACCAAAAGAAACAATCCTTGGCCTAAGATTCACTAGCTATCAGGAGAGCCAAATGCTAAAATTGCCAAACACAAGGCAATTTCTATAACAAGCTAATTGTACTGGATAGATTTTTAGATAGAAGTAAAGGGTTACTCCCTTACTTGTAACTTACAATCCCCTAGTAACTGACAGTAATCTTAATAGACCCTCAACAGCTTGGCCTTCATGATCTCGGTCCCTCATGAACCATCTTTTCTAATTTTCCCTTGCACGTATCAATGAGCAACATGCAATTTGTTGAATGTGTGAACTTTTCTTTGTTATAGTTGTGATTAGCTTAGTCAACTCCGCTGATTAAATAGCTTTTTGGGTTCCCGAAAACATCCAGTTTAAGGGTATAATGCAACTCTTTGGCTGTAAAACAACCCAGATTAATGCAAGTCGAAAGAATAACAAAGATATCAGATTAAATGAATGTGCATTAGTGTGGACACATTGACATAAATGATTCAACCGACACCGTTTCTTCATTTTCCGTTGATGTTTCTCTTTGGGTATTCAATTGCCAGATATCAAAATTATGGTTGCTGACATGCTAGACTTACCCTTTGAAGATGATACCTTTGATGTGGTTATTGAAAAGGGAACAATGGTAAGAACATGCCGTTCACTCTGGTGTTTCCATCTCCTTGTTTTACCAACAATTTCCAATATGATCACCTTTGTCATTGAAGGATGTGTTGTTCGTGGACAGTGGTGATCCTTGGAATCCGCGACCTGAGATTGTCAGTAATGTAAAGGCCATGCTTAAAGGTGTGCATAGAGTTCTGAAGCCAGATGGAATCTTCATATCCATTTCATTTGGCCAGGTAAAGACAACTTGGTGAAGCTGAAAAGTGTTTTTTGTGAGAGTTTTTCTGCATTGGTTTGTTCTCTTCCCTGCCATTAAATAGTGTTTTTTATCAATTTTTTTTACTGGAAGTTATTGATGCAAGTGTCACTTTTACTTTCATATCTAGTATCAATTAATATAAGGCCTATGGCTCAGACACTTTGTAAACTAGCTTCATACGAACCTACCCTCAACTTCCTATTGCACTCATTTTAGCCAAAATGAGCGAACTAATTTTGACAGTTATTTTCTCATCCTTATAAATGATATTCCATGTGGGGCCACACCCATCACAATACTGGTCTGTAGTCATACGTTATTATGGTTTATGACAAACCAGAGCTGCTTGTGGTGCTAATATTTGATTGGGGAACTTCTAGGGTTTTTTCCTATATAAAGAAACCTTTTAAGACTTTTGCACTTTGTAAGTTTTGCCTGATTAAAGCTGATAGTAAGGTTTGGTTATTTCATTGCTCATTAAACGTATGTTGAAAGATATAATTTGGTCTTTTCAAACTCTTACCCACATATCCTTTTAGATTTTGTTATTATTTTCATGTTTCTCTTCAGCCACACTTCAGGCGTCCATTATTTGAAGCTCCGGAATTCACGTGGTCCATGGAATGGAATACTTTTGGTGACGGGTTTCACTATTTCTTCTATGTTCTTAAAAAGGTTGGCTGAGAAAATTTCTCCAAGTTTTTGTTTTGTCGAGGACGGGGATGGAGGTTTCCTGATGTTGAGCATTTTACTTGTGTCAAATAGGATAGGGGTGATTTGGTAGTCATTGTTATTGAATACAATGTATTGATGTTTTGTAGGGAAGATCGTCAAATGATATGAGATTGAATGAAAAGCCAGACGTGCCATTGATTTGTCTCATGCAGGATGAATTGGAGGGCGAGGACTTTCTTTTCAGAACCAACCTTGATTCCATGGAAAGATGATAACCTCTTTGCTTGGCTTTTTGCAGAGTTCATGTGTTTTTTTTTTGATCGAGCAGAGTTCATGTTGGAATCATGATTTATGCCAGTTTTTTAGTTACCTTCTTGTACAACATTCTTCCGAACTTGCATTTTAAGCATTTAGGGGCCGTTTGGTACAATATCGCCCATACCGGTAACGGGGATAGGAATTACCCAAACCTGTACTGATGTTTTGATCCGACAAAAAGTTTGGGGATGTGCGATTCCATGTCCTCTATTTACTGTAGCTTTTTGGACAGCGATTGCATGACCCATATACCATTAAAATAATAATATATTAGAGAGAGGGTAGTTGTTATTTACAATTTTTTTTAAAAGTTTTTTTGGTCGGAACCCACCCGTAAGATCGGCTATATTAAGTTAACCACCCGCCTAATAACAATTTACAGAAGACCACCCATTTAACCAATTCCGTCAAAAAATAACCACCCTTGGGACATCTTCTGTCAGTAGCCTGTTAAAGCGCGTGTGGGTTACTGGGTTTAGATTTTTATTACTTTTTGTTTTCTTTTCTTACTTTAATCTTTCTCAAAATCACCATTCTTACAACTCAACACATAAGAGAGTGGAGAGGGGCGATCGAAACAAACCTAAACCCTATCACACTTGCTCAAATTGAAGGAAAAAATGGAGAGTGAAGATGCAATTGAGTTAACCTAGGGTTTTCCATCGCTCAATCGAACAAAGAAAACCATCAAAGTATGCGGGCCATCAAACCTGGGCAACCATCAAGTGGAGCGACGAACTAGGGCTAAAGCAATCAACGGATTGGGCATATTGAAGGACGTGTTGGCTTCTTCTGAGCGTTGAGCAGGTAAGCAACTAATTGAGTCATGGAAATGAGGTTAAAGCGTTTATAGGTCGTGCTTTATGTGTTTCAATAAATAAATGGGTTTGGATATTATTTATAGGTCATGATTTATCAGTCAAGAGCTTTGTCTTGGCATGCATTTTAAAATCATTTATATTTGAATATTGTTGAAGGACAACTCATGGTAGGGACTTGGGACAATGCCAACTAATTTATGCTATTTATTATTGTCTCTTTTCAAATGAGTATAACATTCGGATTTCAATATGAGGGTCAAATTTATGTGTCCAAAGTTAAATGAACTATGCTACAAAAAATTTAACACCTCGATGATTTATAAGAGATTAAGGTGCTACTCATGTCAACAAGAGCTCTTCCTTTTCTGGGTTCAAGTGAGGACAAAGAACTCAGAAGTTAAGCGTGCAAGGGCGAGAGTAGTACCAGAATGGGTGACCTCCTGGGAAGTCCTCGGGTGGGCATGAGATAACGCTTCTAGGGCCTCGGGCCTTACAGAAAACAAGGCTGTGATGGAAACTGTATAAGGGAAGAAGTAAGTATGATGAGTGTGAAAGAGATTTGGTTCTTACATTCACAGTGGTTTGAAGTTGATTAAGGGAGACATTGATGTCATGGAAATGGTCCAGAAATGTGTTGGATATGATGGATTTTGATAGGGTTTCTTGACAACAAATAATTTTTTATCAAGACCCCGCTGTGTATAGCGAAGTCAGGTTCGTCCACAGGAAGCAATCAATTATGTATAACGAAGTCAGGTTCGTCCACAGGACCGCAGAACTTGCTATAATTGTGGAAAAGAAGGACATCTCCGCCTTTACTATAGGCAAACTGGAAGTAAATCAGGTCAAGAACGCTCCAACTCTGTGTCCCAATACCCTCAGACCTCAAATAGGACTGTCGGAACTGCTTCGGTTCAGTCAACTGCTCAGAACAAGGGGAAAAGACCAATGAAGTCTCAGAATCAAGGACAACCTCTTTATGAGATGCGCGCTAGTGACAAACCCGAGGCACCCATTAGTCAAGGTACCTTATTCGTCCACTCGAAAGCAGTTTTCCTATTGTTTGACTCTGGTGCATCGCATTCCTTTATATCCGAAAGTTGTGTAGAACTTCTAGAGAGAATAATAGGAACAAGATAGTTAATTAACTTTCCGCTAAGCATTCAAGGAGGAAGCTTCAAATCCAACTTGATATGCATCCCGATGGCCCCTTACGACATCATTCTCGGAAGAGATTGGTTGTCACTCCATGGAGCCGAAATCGATTTCCACACTCGAACGGTAACCATGAACTCTGGAGGAAAGCACATTTGCAAGTTCAAAGGGAAGCAAGAAGAAGAAAATGGAAAGTTGATCAACACCATGAAGGTCGGGAAACTACTCCGAGAAGGATGTGTTGGATACATGTGCTATCTGGAACCGACAGAGAAGAAGGTCGTAGACATTCGAAAGATTCCTATAGCCAGAGAATTTCCCGACGTTTTTCCCGAAGAGCTCCTGGGATTACCTCCTCGACGAGAAGTCGAGTTTTCAGTCAGTTTAGAGCCAGGAACTGCACCGATTTCCAAGGCACCGTATAGGATGGATCCAATAGAGATGAAGGAACTCAAAAGTTAGTTTGAAGAGTTGCTAGAGAAGGGATTCGTCAGACCGATTGCCTCGCCTTGGGGAGCGCATGTGCTTTTCGTGAAGAAGAAAGATGGAACTTTCCGCTTATGCATCGATTACCGAGAGTTGAACAAAGTCACCATCAAGAACAAGTATCCTCTACCAAGGATAGATGACCTCCTAGATCAGCTTCGAGGTGCCAAGGTATTCTCCAAGATCGACTTACGATCCGGATATCATCAGCTCACAATTTGCGAGGAGGATATTTCAAAGACAACATTCCGAACTCGCTATGGCCACTACGAGTTTGTGGTGATGCCCTTCGGATTGACGAACGCACCTGTTGTGTTTATGGATATCATGCATCGCTGTTTCCATGAGTACCTCGATAAGCTCGTGATCGTCTTCATCGACGACATTTTGATCTACTCCGGAAATTAGATTGATCACAAGGAGCATCTTAGGATCGTGTTGCAGATTTTAAGAGATAACCAGTTGTATGCCAAGTTGTCAAAATGTGACCTATGGCTAAAAGAAGTCGCCTTTTTAGGGCATGTTATCAACCAGGAATGAGTAATGGTGGACCCACAGAAGGTTAAAGCGGTCTCAAAATGGAAGCAACCTCGAAATGTGAAAGAAATTCGCAGCTTCCTAGGACTTGCTGGGTACTACCGAAGGTTTGTAGAGGGATTCTCTAAGATCGCTTTACCAATGACCAAGCTACTCCGAAAGACCCACAAGAAGTTTGTGTGGGATGAGAAATGTGAAGAAAGCTTTCAAGAGCTCAAGAAACGTCTAACAAGTTCACCCGTTCTGACTCTTCCAGATGGACATGAAGGATACGTGGTGTATAGTGATGCCTCCAAGCAAGGTCTAGGATGTGTACTCATGTAAAACGGGAAAGTGATAGCTTACGCATCTCGTCAACTCAAGCCCTATGAAGTTAAATACCCGACACACGACCTCGAGCTAGCAGTCGTGGTGTTTGCCTTAAAGATTTGGCGACACTACTTGTATGGGGTGAAGTGTCAGATCTACACCGACCACAAAAGCTTGAAATATGTGTTCACTCACAAAGAGTTGAACATGAGGAAAAGAAGATGGTTAGAACTACTCAAGGACTAAGACATTGAATTGCTTTATCATTCGGGCAAAGCTAATGTCGTGGTCGATGCCTTAAGTCGAAAGACATAACAAGAGGGCATAGTTGCAATGCTGACAAATCAACCAAAGCTACAACAAGAGTTGATTCAAGAAGGCATCGAAGTTTGGTTTGGAAGATAACAAGGTTGTCTAACCACCTTGGAAATCCATTCCGACCTACTAGATGGCATCAGAGAGAAACAAGCCGATGACATCATGTTGATCAAGATTAGTGGAGAAGTGTAGGAAGGCAAGGCACCTGGGTTCATTATCCAAGATGATGGTTCCCTTTAGTTTCAAAACAGGATTTGTGTGCCTGCCATTGATGAGCTTCGTAAGATCATTTTGAAAGAAGCTCACTCTTATGCATATTCCGTTCATCCCGGAGCAAGTAAGATGTTACAAAGACTTGTGAAGGAATTTCTGGTGGCCGAACATGAAACAAGAAGTGGCAGAATTCATTTCAAGGTGTTTGGTTTGCCAGAAGGTGAAGATTGAGCATAAAAGGCCGGGAGGAATGTTACAATCACTTCCGGTGCCGTAATGGAAATGGGAAGATATAGCGATGGACTTCGTTACCGGTTTACCTAAGACTTAAAAGCAGAAAGACACAATATGGGTTATCGTAGACCGACTTACCAAGAGTGCCCACTTCATTGCAATCAAGAAAAAGTGGGGAGTGCAACAGCTAGCAGAAATTTTCATTAAGGATATCGTCCGCCTCCATGGTACCCCGAAGATAATCATCTCCAATAGGGATGGACGTTACATGGCAAATTTATGGAAAGAGTTGCATAAGGCCATGGGTACCGAACTGAAGTTTAGCACAATTTTTCACCCTCAAACCGATGGTCAATCTGAACGGACCATTCAGACTCTTGAGGATATGCTTCGAGCCTGCGTTTTTGATCGCACAACAAGTTGGGATGTCAGCCTTAGTTTGATAGAGTTCACCTACAACAACAACTGACACTCAACCATAAAGATGGCTACTTTTGAAGCTTTGTATGGCCGAAAATGTTGATCCCCAATCTGTTGGGATGATAATGCTGACAAGATTCTTCTCAGACCGGAGTTGGTTTAAAGAACCACCGTAGACGTTGCTTTAATTCGTTAAAGGATGTTGACTGCTCAAAGTCGACAAAAATCTTACGCGGATCTGAAGAGAAGAGATGTTGAGTTCGAGGTAGGAAATAAAGTTTTCGTCAAGGTATCTCCTTCGAAGGGTGCTTTCCGTTTTGGGAAAAGAGGAAAGCTCAATCCTCGTTATGTGGGACCCTTTGAGATTTTGGAAAGTGTAGGCAAGCTGGCCTATCGCATCGCTCTACCGCCATCAGCACACCCAGTTCACAACGTCTTCCACGTGTCACTCCTGAGGTAGTATGTGCCTGATGAATCCCATATAATCAATTATGATGACGTGGAAATTCAGTCAGATGCTACATATGAAGAGAGACCTTTGAAGATAGTAGAACGACGAGTTAAGCAGCTACGCAACAAAGAGGTACCTCTAGTCCGAGTACTCTGGTCAAAAGACGACAAAGAAGGCACCTCATGGGAAACTTGGGAGACTGAGCAAGACATGCATAAACATTTTCCCGAGTTGTTGGCGTCATGAGTAAAGAAGGAAATGCCTTTTAACAGAGTACAAGTACTTTTGTTGTTCCCTCACTTTAAGTGAGAGTATGTAACTAATCTCGTACCGTAACGTTGTACCATCCCGTGTTTTTCCTAGTTTTGGGAACGAAACTAATTTAAGGGTGTACTGTTGTAATAGCCGCAATTTCCATTAAATGAATAAATTTCATTTCTTAATATTTAGTTATTTTATTAAATAAAATAATCTCATAAAAATTTCTTTCATTCAAACTCTATTTTCTAAAATGAAAGAAATTATAATATTCTCATAAAATATTTGTTTGAGTAGATGAATTTATTAAAGACGGAATTTAATAAATTCATATCCTAACGAAAATTCTTTTATCAAGGTCATCGAACAATTTTTTATTAAAAAGAAGGCAATGGGCCTTAGCCCAGCCCATCAAAAAAGCCCATATGTCATTAAAAGGGGTTTTTATAAAAAAAAAAAGACAAGGGTGGAAATTGAACCCATGACCTCTCAACCTTCACCCACTCCTCTACCATTTGTGCTATTTGTTTTTTATGATATACTAAGACAACCAAATGTAATTGAATCCATTCTTTCTAGTGGTTTTGCCAAAAACTGATTTTTGATCCTCTTGTAAAATCGGGTGGGGGCATTAAAGGGGGGGGGGGGGGGGGGAGATTGAGAAGGATTTTATGCATAGATTATTCCCTCACACTCTTTTTTTAATAGAAATTTAATCAACCTCTCCCACTCACCATTGAAGGGGATTTGAGCAATCATGAGAATGATCTCCCCTTCTCTACTTCTTGCACTAACTAGTTTGCCTATTTAAAGGACTCATAAGACCATTAAAAACTCATTCTCAACTCTCAAACACTCCCTTTTCCACCTTGTTACCCTCTCTTGAACAAGCTGATTTTTCCCCAAAAATCAAAGAAAATTGGTTTTAATTTTTTTTTGGGCAACCACCACCTCCGACCACTACTGGCCGCCCCACCTAGCCGCGCCGTCCACTTGCCGCCACTCAGGAGCCCCGCCGGAGCCGCCCTGCCCTAGTGCCGCCTCTCCCCTGAGCTGTCGTTCTGTCCTGAAGCTTTCTCCCTGTTCTCCTGGGTAAAATCAAATAGAGGAAGAAGGGTATAATTTTCTTTGGGCCTTTTATTTACACTCTTGTGGGATGATTTTAATTGTTATGTATTTTAATGAGCCCATTTTGCCTATTCAATCTCTAAAAATCAGATTATATAAAATACTAATCTTGTACATGTTTTAATAAAAAAATAACTTGCATGCAATGATTTTAAAGGGGATTTATATTTACAAGTTATGAGATAAATTCTAATAAATCCTAAATTTATAAAAGTGGTTTTAATTTGAAAATTCTGATTTTATTTTTATGTAAAAGGCCTAGACTTTCTTTTCCTTGCCATACAAAAATTCTTTGTTTATAAAGGTTTTGACTTGTTGAATTTATAATGTAAAGTTTCATGCATGCAATCTTCATGCATGTCCTATATAAGCATTTGGGTTGTTTTTATGTGAATTCTTAATATAAATAAGTCTAATAAAGACAAGTTTGATCAATTAATTTAAAAGTATCTTTGCATGTACTTTTAAAGGGAGGAATTCTTTCTTACATGCGACCTAGTTTTATTCACTAGGTAAAAATAAATATGTATATATCCTTCTTGATAAAAGAAAAAGGATTTTTCATAAGCATAGTCTATTTAATTAGTAAATTGGTTGCATGTGGAAAGTAAAGTATTTTATAATGTAATATATACAAGCATGCCATTTATAAGACTTTATTATATTTTTATAATAAATCAATCATGACATTTGATTATAATTTTGATCATGATAATAATTTCTAGAAACTTGTGTGTAATTAACGTTCCCAATATTTATTCTATTCTAAGATGTTCTACAATATCGCAGTTCGTTCTTTCGGTTTAGAGTGATCTCATCTCGAGATTTACTCACTCTTTTCCGTTCTTAATAACTCCACTTAAAGTATATACCTCTCGAAACACATCTCGAATACATCGTTAATAATTTCGTTGCTTTACCAAACTACCTTAAGAATGTCCATTCCCACTTGCTTAGTCTCTTTAGACTAATTCCGTTTTTCCGCATTTCTGCCTGGCATTTTTCGCCCTTCGCGCCAAATGCCAGAATCCAAGAAACCTCCGCCAAAGGCGTAAAGGACGAAGATCGATCAAGTGAAGGAAGGAAGGTCGCCTTTAAATCAAGTATGGTGTTTTGTTCACTTTCGGGTTACTCTACGCTTATGCAAAAACAATGTTATTTAATTTCCGCTGCCCAACAACCCTTAAAGTTTTATGTTTTCCTAAACTAAACAATGGTATGTAATTAATACTTCTAAAGTCTCATATGTGAGCAACTCTTTTAATTGTAATAACTTTATAATTCCGCATGTTTTTATTTAACTTATTACCTTATAAAGCCTTGGGTGACTTTGGATGGTAAAATCCGAGGTCACTAGCGGTAACACCTATCGTTGCAAAATAGGGGTGTTACACGTGGTAAGAGAGTGTGTAAAGCCATACCACTTGACATGTTATAGAGAGATGTTCGAGGCCAAACCCGTATCCCTTACTATACATTAATTCCATAACAAATCTCGAAAAGAGATTGAAACAAGCAAGACCACAACAAACAAGCCTAAGTATATTTCTATAATAATAATAATAATAATAACGATAACAAGTGGTCATTATTTCTAACAATCGATATATCTTATATTCATTTATTTTAAAAAACAAGTTGTTCCCAACATAGAGAAGTTTAGCGGAATCGAGATATCGAAAAGTTTCAAGGAGAATGCCCACTTGCCTTAAACTCCGATTCAATACTCTTACGCAGTAAGGGAAGGCGGAATCTTCCTTAGAGTCGAACCTAATCCGTAGGCGGATGCCACAAGATAAAACTGAAATTTATTATTATCGATTATTATTTCATTCTTTATATTTTAACAAGAGAGACTCCTTTCTCAAATAAGGTGGAAAACTAAATTATTATCCTTAAATAATTTAGTTTATAATCTAATAATATTATTCTCATGAATCTTAATACCTCTAGAGGTCATTCATAATTTATTCAACTTGGCTTTAAGGCTCAACTTGTGGAGCTAAAAATAAAAGGCTTTAAGGCTCAACTTGGCTTTAAAAAGTGGATAATGATAAGGTAGGTAAAAAGACAAGATAAAAAGTGGGTTAAAGAAATAAGTTTTCCATCATATGATTTCACGTGCAATGAACTAATATCTCATAAAGGTTTCAAGAAATAGATAACCATATCAATGACAAGAGATAATATGCATAAGGAGAGTAAATCACACATGAAAAGAAGAGGGATTTTTGATGTTCTCTCTATAAGGTCAAAAATAATTCACTAGGTAGCAATTTTTGTTGGATTAAAGTCACTTTCACCTAAGATCATATGTGCTCAATTTCATCACATGCTAAGTATCCACATAAAAACAAATTTTCAACATGATTCAGGCAAAGCTATCCAAACATGCTATGGAATTACATGATCAAGCAAGTCAAAGCATATCATAGGACATCTAAGTGGAATATTATCAATCCTAAAACATAAAAATAAAAACACAAAAACTGAGTTTCCTTTTCCCCCACCCCATACTTAAACCAAACAGTGTCCTCACTACTTAAAGACATAAAAAGAATATAAAGAGGATAAGGAAAAGGGAATTCACAAAAAAAAACTAAAGCTGCTTGAAACCATTGATCACTTTGAGGAGGTATGAATTTGTTCTCGATTTCCTGTAAAGGTCGGTACCGAGCCTGTGAAGGTCGGTAACGAACCTTGCTTGCTTGTACACCGATTGCTCATTGTTGCGCTTGTACCGAGTGTCATCTTTTTGTACCTCAGTCACTTTAGAAAATCTTCTATACCTACTACACTAATCTAACCTAAAAACAAGTCAAAAGAAAGCTAGCTAAAACATCTAAGAAAGAAAAAACTAAAAGCGGGTTGCCTCACGTAAACGCTATTTTTAACGTCGTTAGGTCAACGAACTTACCTTAGCCCTAAGGTGGCTTCTCTCCGGCTTTGTAGAGATCATGAGAAACCCCATACTTTGCCGAAACAACATCAAAGCTTGTTTTCAAGAGATTTGGTCCTCTATCATCAATAAGAATGCTTGGAATTCCTACATAAGGGTTAGAAAAATCTGAAACCCAAGGGGGCTTCGAATCCTTCACAGTATGCTTAATAGGATTTGTAAAAGAAGGATGAGAAAAAGGATCATGACTAGAATTGATTGAATCAGAACAAGAAAACTCACCTGGATTGTTCAGAGAAGGGCTCGTTATCGAGGCAGTATGGGTCGTTAACGACCTATCTGGGTAAGGGATGGCCTCGATATCGTACATGAATTCGCCACCAACAGCGTTCTTTGTTATGAAGGGGTCGTTACCGTCCCAAGGTGGGTTGGTAGGCTCCTCGGTAGTCGGGTTGTCCTTCTATTTCTTCGTGCCCGTACTTAGGGACGGGTCGATACCGAGCCATGGCGGGTCGGTAGACTCCTCAATACTGCAACTAGCAACCTCGTCCACAGCTGGATTGAAGCAAAACTCGAATTTTTCTTCTCCTATTTCAAACGTGAGAAGTCCTTTTCTAACATCAACTCATGCCCCTGTGGTGGCTAAGAGTGGTCTTCCAAGAAATAATTGGCACCACAGGGTCTTCAGGCATATCTAGAACAATGAAGTCGTTGAGAACAAAGAATTTTCCAACTTGGATAGGGACATCGTCAAGGACTCCAGTTGCCTTGACACAAGATCCGTCTGTCATGTACAACCTCATGTTGATCGGTTCTAATGGTCCCATACTAGCTTTTGACCAAATAGATAATGGCAATAGGCTGGCACTGGCTCCTAAATCACAAAGCGCTTTGAAACGGTGAGTTCCAATACGAATTGTAATTGCAAACTTACCAGGATTGCTGAGCTTTTCAAGGAGTGTTATGGATCAGACTTCATCAGTTAGCTCAGAAATTGATCTTTTCCTGCTTAAGATCTCTTTTAAGAATTTAGTATAGGCAGACATTTCATTAAGGGCTTCAGTAATTGGAACAGAAATATTTAACCCTTGAAGAATCTTAACAAAACGTCTAAACTTTCCTTCCATGACATCATTAGCTTTCTTGGTCGGGAAAGGAAGAGTTTTTGACGGACTTGGAGTAGAAAGAGGTCCGGATCGAGGCTCTACCGAATTGACAAGAGGGTCAATCGGTGCTGGAGAAGGATCGGTACCGCCTGTGGGGGTCGGTAACGAGGTCCTGACTGAGATGGGGATTCAGTTTAGAAGACTTACCTGGGTAGGAGGGGTCGTTAACGACCTGGGTGGGATCGGTAACGAGGTCGACTGAGACTTCATCTTCATCGCTGTGCTCAGTATTTTTAGGCTTGGCTCGATCTGGCAACTCCTTCTCGCTCCTCAGGTGTGTGGCTGCTATTTGTCCCCTCGGGTTCTCTTCAGGATGGCCCAGGAGTTGCCCTTGAGGTCTTGGAATCTGGGCAACTAGTTGGCCAAGTTAGGAGTTTACACTCTTTCTCCATGTTTCGATCTCTCCCAATTGTACCTGTACACCTTTTAGGTCAGAACGGACTCCATCAATCTTGTTGTGGAATCCATTAATACCCTCTTGTAGCCCTTGTACCCATTAAGGTGGCTCTTGATAGCCCGGTGGTTTATAAGGCAGAACTCTTTGTTCTTACTGAGGAGGTTGGCTCCCTTGGCCATTTGCATAATTTCCCCAAGTGGGCTGATTGTTATTCCTCCCTGCATAAAAAGTATTACCTTGGTTCCTATATGGACCCCTCATGTAGTTAGCTTCTTCATATGCCTCAGCAGAACGGACTTATTGCAAGTTAGTGCAGGCAGAAGTAGGATGGGCTTGAGACCCACATTCTTGACAAGAAGGAGATGATTTAAGATAACTTACCTGCTTTTTCAAGCAGTTGATCTCGTCTTACAAGAATTGGTGCTTCACTTCAGGGTCGACCTCATCCTTGTTTGGATTATAGAGCCGCCTTTGAGGTTGATGGGCTTGCTGTGTGCCATACATCGCATCGTAGTTCTTCAACTTATCAAGCAATGCCCACGCCTCATCGGGATCCATCTCTTTGAAACCGCAAGTAGTGTGTAGGTTGATGCGGTTCTTTGTTTCAGCGTTGATCCCTTGGAAGAAGATTTCTTGGAGTACATATTGTGGTTGCCCATGGGTTGGGCACTGTCTAAGCATCTCCTTGAATCTGTCCCATGTCTCCACGAAGGTCTCATTAGGCAGTTGGTGGTAGGAGGTGATGCGCTTCCTTAACTCCGTAGTCTTGGCAGGCGGGAAGAACTTTGTCATGAACAAGTCATGCAGAGTTTCCCACTTCTTTATTGACTTGGGAGGTAGGCTCTCTAACCAGCTCATGGCCTTTCCTGCAAGAGACCACTTGAAAGCTTTCAACAGAACATATTCTAAAGAGACACCGTTAGCAGCAATAGTGTCACATAAATCAAGGAAATTTATAATATGTTCTATTGGGCAGTCAGTGGGTTTTCCCTCAAACTGAGCCCTTTTGATCAAGGATATGAATTGAGGTTTGATCTCAAAGGTCTTCTCTATCTCAGGAAGCTCAATTGAGGACTCTGGTACCCTCAGTTCTGGGTGCATATACTGTTTGGCATTCCTAGGAATAGCATTCAATTGCTCCTGTAATTGAGTATCTTGCTCCCGTTCTTGATCTCTATCAGCTTGCAATGCTTCCATCTGTCTTTGGAGAGCAGCCATCTGTTGAGCCATCTCTTCAGGTGTTACAGCCATGGCTTTATTTTCTCTTAATCTTCGATGGAAGGATCGCTCGGGTTCAGGGTCAACTATTGGATCAGAGACAACTCGGCGTCCTTCAGCTGGCATATACTGCACGCAAAAACAAAAACAAAAGCGAAATCACAAGTAAAAAGGGTTCTCAGAGGAGGGTTGGTATCGAGGCCCAGGGGCTCGGTAACGAGCCTACAGTGATCCTGTCAAACAGAAAAACAGAAAGAAAAAATGGGGGTTGTCGTCTGGGTCAGTACCGACCCTAGGGGGGTCGTTACCGACGCGACAGTAGTCCCGAAAAATGCAAAAAGAACAAAACTTGGCACAATTGAATTCTTCTTGGTAACAGCGCCAATTTGTTTAGAGGGTTTTTACTAGCAATAAATAAATTTGTAGTCAAGACCCCGCTGAGTACAGACGAGTCAGGTTCAACCACTGGAGAAAGTCAGTATCAAGTTCTGTTCTTACTTAGAGCGCAAGTAAGAGAGAAAGTATGGATTTTTATATCAATAAAGAGAAAATCTAAGGTTTAGGGTATCCCCACAACAATAATTATGGATGCAAACGCTAATGAAACATAAAGATCATGCTTTTATCACATAAAGGCGCTAACTTTCGTCAACTAAAGCAAGTAAATCAACCAACTTTCGTCAAATCAATAAACTTACTATCTATCTCTTCTACTTCAACTAGGATTGATCCGCTTTCGCTTCAAAACAATAATTAGTTATTTTGATCCAAAATCTCAGCTTTCGCTTCAACAATGAATGAGAAATTCCCTTCCACTTTCGTTTCAAGGATTAAGAGCAAGAGAATAGATTCATGCAATAAAAACAATCAAGACATGATCATAAACAAGCATGCACAACCATTGTTGGGTTAACCCCAACCTTAGAGAGAGAAGACTACTCATAAATCATGATTAAAACAAAGCAATTAAATTAATAAAGAGAGGAAAAGCTTACAAACCGAATTCAAAACGAAACTTGTCTTCCAAGTAATCCTCAAAAATCGTCCTCTCTCTACTCCTCACGCCCCTCCCTCTCTCTAACTTCTACCCTAAACTAGGTTAATTGTGGGATAAGAAAACTAAAGCTAGAACAAGAGTATTTATAGAGAAACTAATCTATCTATAAGGAAATAAATCTTCTAAAAGATATATCCCTTAAAAATATCTAAAGACATAAAAGATATAGGATAAAAGTGCATTAAATGCGCCGACTCTATCTTCGCTACCGACACGGGACCCTCGGTACCGACCCCGTCAGGGTCGGTAGGACTCTTTGCTGAATTCTTCAAACTTCTTTCGTTGAACACCTCGTTACTGACCATGTACACCTCAGTATCGACCCCTGCAGCCTCGGTATCGACCCTCACAAGGTCATTATCGACCCCTTCAGCATTGAAAACAGGCTGTAACTGAGAGTAAAACTTCGGTATAGGGTTCGTTACACCTTGTTTTGCCTTGATTCTTTTTCCTTAGGCTCGGTACCGAGATTCTCTACTTCTTTCTTAGCTCGAACTGGATTCTTCATCTCTTTATGGACTTCATTCCTTGAGCTCTTCCTTGGCTTTGCTCCATTCTTCAAAAATACCCCAAACAACTACAAAACGAATAAAAACACCACCAAAGCTTATGTAGACTCCATATCTTAAGGAAATACGAAAACCTACACAAACAACTTCAAAACAAAACACAAAACTAAAGAAAAAGACTCAAACACAATAAAAACACTCCCTAAAAACACGACTAAAAAGGCAGATATCAGAATGTCCAACAAGCCAATCCAATGGCTAACCGAAGGGACATTAAGATCAAGCTTGAGACCTTTTCAGGCGAGAATGACCCGAAGAAGTATCTTGAATGGGAGCAACACATCGATTACACCCTTAACCATTTGGGGTATGGAGAATATGAAAAACTAGAAATGGTTACTCTCTATTTTACTGTGCAAGCTAGAAGTTGGTGGTACCGCACGAGAGCTGATTGTGCGCGCCACGGTTTGGATCCTATTGAGACGCGGCCCCAACTACGTTTCCTTTTGAAGAAGAAGCATGTTCCTGAAGAACATATTGAGACTATGGGGCTTAGAGTGGCTTCTTGTAGGAAAGGTTCTCGGTCTCCAATCGAATACTTCAATGACCTTGAGGACTTAACTTACAAAGGCAACATTCACCAATCACAACTATCCCTACGGACTCAATTCATGGCGGGCCTTAACATTCAAATTCGGGATGCTCTTGAGATCCGAAGCATAAGGGATACCAACACCCTTGTTCACAAGGCTCAATTGCTTTACAATCAAATCCATGGAAAGAAGAAGGAAGCTTGGAACACCACCATAAAAGGTACAACTCTTACCCTTCTAATTCGGTTTCTACTAATTCTTCTTCTTCTCAGCCACGGGGTGTTCCCAACACCACCAAGGCTCCTTCTCAGAACCCTTCTTGTCCCACATCATCCCCGACCCCAAAGGAAAGAGCATGTGACGTTCGTTGCTACAAATGCCAAGGAAGAGGGCATGTCTCCAAAGATGCCCAAATTCTAAGCAAGTGCTTTTCACCGACCAAGGCTATGTGTCGGATGGAGAGGAGAAGTCCGAAGATGTAGGTCTAGCTCAAGTGGAGGAGGAGATCGAGTACAATGATGAGGATAGTGAGTATGTCACCCTGGATACATCAATACAACCCCTTGTGTTGGTGTCAATGCACGTTCTTCATCTCCATGAATCTCCATCGGCAGACCAAAGAGAGAACATCTTTTACACATGTTGCACCGTTAAAGGTCAGACTTTTTGTGCTATTTTTTATGGTGGTAGTTGTTACAATTTGATTAATAAGAAAGTTGTTGAACACTTGCAATTTCCAACTACTCAAAGATCGACCTCTTATAGTTTAAACGGGATTAATGAGGCTAAAGATGAAAACTTGATTACTCATCAATGCATTTTTAACTTTGCTCTTTGTCCTTATAATGATAGTGTTATTTGTGATGTTACCGAAATGGATTGCACTCATCTCCTCCTAGGTAGACCTCGGATGTTTGATAGGCGTGTTATTCATGACAATTATTTGAATCTCTATTGTTTTAACCATAACGGGAGGAGAGTTACTCTTCTACCCATGTCTCCTCAAGAAGTTTTGCAGGACCAAGTGCTTAGAAATCTTGCTAAAGCGCTTTGGGAAGCCCAACAACAGAAGAACAAGCCATCCCCGATGATAAAACAAGGGCCAACAAAGAAGCCAAGCCCTTAGCTGGCCGGTCACGGTCATGACCCACCTGTCACGACCCGTGATGAGCCAACTGAGGCTCTCAGCAGCCAGCTCACGACTCGTGAGCCCCATCACGACCCTTTCACAAGTCGTGACCCCCTTTTCACCATCCGTGACTAGCCTCACGACCGGCATCCTGACCTTAGTCAGCCCCTCACGACTCGTGACCCCAACGTCACGAGTTGTGACCCCTCCTCTAACCTCTCTGGGCGTTCTGTAATAGCTCGTGACCACTCTGTCACGACCCCTCTCACTTCTCCTACTCCTTCTCATGCCTCAAAGTTATCGGTTATGCCTTATAAGCCTCTAAACAAGCGCGAATGGCATCCTTAGGACATGTCTAAACCGGCTATTGAAGGAGGAGTTGAAAGAAGAGTTCTTCTTGTCCACCCAGGAGATGTTCACCAAGCATTTAAGGGAGGTTCTTTATGTTTTCTTCTCTTTCGGAAGGATGTTTTACTTATTAATGTGGATTTGACTACCCTTCCTTCTCCTATCTCTTCTTTGTTACAGGATTTCATGGATTTGTTTCTCGAAGAGTTGCCACCCGGTCTTTCACATGTGTGAGGGATTGAGCACCAAATTGACTTGGTTCCCAGAGCTTCCCTCCCAAACCGAGCTGCTTATAAAGCGAGTCCTGAAGAGACTAAGGAGTTACAACGCCAAGTTTAAGATTTGATGGACAAGGGCTACGTGAGAGAGAGCTTAAGTCCTTGCGCCATTCCGGTCATTCTAGTTCCTAAGAAGGATGGATCTTGGCGTATGTGTGTGGATTGTCGTGCCATCAACCAAATTACAGTAAAGTATCTGATACGCTATATTTTAGTATAGCTTAACTCTTGTATTTTAGGTATGATTTAAGTGTGTTTAGGTTAGTTTTGAGCATAATTGTCATATGAAGACCGAAGACACGATTTGAAGAATTGCAAGAGTTTTGAAGACAAGTGTTGATTTGGAGTTGTTTCGACACCACTTTCTTGTAACGCTTATTCCGGGAGCTAGGGTGATCGGATGAAGCTGAATTTGGTATCATTGGAAAGATAACTCGAAGAGCTACAATTCATCTTTTTACGGCGAGTTCAAATTCCAACTCTAAGTGGGTCAAAACCACCTCCGAAGTTGACACCAGAATGTTGAAACGCAGGATCCGCGCCCGCGGAAATATTCCGCGCTCGCGGATCGTTGAGCATCCGCGGCCGAGGGTAGAGGATTGATCCGCGCCCGCGGATTAATTCCGCGCCCGCGGATTATTTCCGCGCCCGCGGATTATTTCCGCGCCCGCGGATTATTTCCGCGCTCGCGGATTTTGGCTTTTCAGCGCCGCCTTCGTTTTTTTATTCTATCTTTTTAGTATTTTTCTATCTTAGGGTCTCGGATATTTTTCTACTATTTAAGCTTAGTTTCGTTTTCAGTTTAGGGTGACACAATTTAGAGACACAATTCTAGCATACTTTTACTTTTAGGTTTTTATTTCAGTATTATGGAGAACTAATTTCCCATTGGAGTTTGTTTAATCAAGGAAGCCTTTTTATGTATTTCGTGAGATTCTGGTAACTTTTCTATCCCTTGGTTAATATCAAAACTCTTGTGCTTAATTTTATGATTATCAATTGATTTCTCTTGGTGCGCAACTTGTTGAATTTGATTGATATTCTACTGTTTGGATTAGTTTGATTGTTGTTTGTGCAATCTTATTTATCCTTGAAACAACTCTTTTCTAGGACCGTGAACTAGAATTGAGAAAGAGTGTTTGATTGTTAATTTATGCATGAGACTCGTAGCTTGATTGCATGAATTAATATCCTTCTATCCTTAATATTTTGTATGATTTGAATTAAGCGTTCTTGTTCATATCATCGTTTCGCTTGGACCGTGGACAAGCGGAAATCTTTTATAAGGATTGGAATTAACTAGGGAATAAATAGAAAAGTGGATGAATCAATGATCGAATGATTAAAAAGGTGGAATTGATTGAATGAACTCTGCTTTCCTTCACTTGATTTAATCTCAATAATATTTGCTTATTTGTTTGCTTGCCTGAACTCCAAAACCCCTGTCTTTACTCTCTGCTGATTGATCAGAATTCCGGTTCTCTTGGGTTCGACCCCTTGCTTACTTGCTATAGTAGTTAGTAGTTTAGGGTTATTTATCTTTGATCTTGGCAACAACGATTTTAGCCGAGTCAAATTTTGGCGCCGTTGCCGGGGAATCGGTTTTTAATTTTCTGTTTAATCGGCGTTTCTGACGAAACCGCGACCTCAGAAATTTTCCGCGCCCGCGGAAAAGCCGCGACCTCGGAAATTTTCCGCGCCCTCGGAATTTTTCCGTGTCCGCGGATCGGTTCGTCCAGATCCCCCGAATTGGTTAGAACCTATCTTATGGTTCTTACCCGTTCTACTGATAATTCTCCTGTGGTTCCGTTTGATCCAGAAATTAACAGGACTCTGAGACAGTTGAGACGTCAAGTTCAGGCTCAAGTTCTAGGCATACAATTTGATCCAGTTTCTTCTTCTTCTTCTTCGTCTGATTCAGATGTTGAAGAGCAGCTAGTGACCATGGCGGATCGCACTATTAGGCAACTAACTGCGCCTAATTTAGAGCAGCAACAGCTTGGTCTTCAGTTTCCCACCTTGGGAGAAGGAGTGAAATTTGAGCTGAAATCTGGTCTTCTCCATTATTTGCCTAAGTTCCATGGGCTGAGTGGGGAAGATCCAAATAAACACCTTGCAGAGTTCCATTCTGTCTGCTTGGGAATGAAGCCAGCTGATGTGACTGAAGATCAGCTTATGCTGAGGGCTTTTCAATTTTCTTTGGCTGATTCAGCCAAGGAATGGTATCTTTACATAAAACCTGAGACGATCACTACTTGGGCTCAGATGAAGGGTGCCTTTCTGGAGAAATATTTTCCTGCTGCCAAGCAAACATCCATCAAAAAGCAGCTGAGTAGTTTGGAGCAGGGAGATGATGAGAACTTGTATGAGTACTATGAGCGTTACAAGAGACTCATAGCCAGTTGTCCCTACCATGGCTATTCTGATAAAGACCTGATTTGCTATATTATTGAGGGTCTCTGTGATGCTGATAGGCGCTTGATGAATGCGTCTTGTGGAGGTTCTTATGAGAATCTCACTCCTAGGCAGGCGTTTGAGAAGTTGGAGACTCTAGCAGAGCAATGCAGAAATCAGAGAAAGAGATCCAACAGTAGGTCTGTTCATTCTATCAATGATTCCCTGAATGCTGAAGTAAGGGAGTTGAAAGCTATGATGAAGCAACTGTTGGCGGGCAATGGAGCTTCAAGTTCAAGGGCTTGTGGAATCTGTGGTGAATCTAGCTATCCTTCTGATGCATGCCCTATCATGCAAGAGCCAGCAGTTGATGTGAATGATATAGGGAACTATGAACAGAGGCCCCGGAATGACCCATATTCAAATACTTTTAACCCGGGGTGGGCAAACTATCCAAACTTTAGGTGGAATTAACAACCTCAACAACCTCTTCCACCACAGGGAGGTCAGCCCAACTATGTTCCCAGGCGTTATTATATGCCAAGGCCCCAGGCTCGTCAGGAAAATCCAACCATTATCAATCAGCTTATGAAGGAAAACCAAGAGACTAAGGCTGCGATGAAGAGTTTGGAAATTCAGTCAAGTCAGATTGCAACCGCTCTGAACCGGCTAGAAGCTAAGGACTCAGGAAAACTGCCATCTCAGCCCATTAACCCGAGGGAGAATGTGAGCGCAATGACATTAAGGAGTGGGAAAGAGCTGGATATTGAAATTTCGGCCAACAGAAACCAGCCGAGTTCACCGGAGGACAGTTCTGATCGCGGCGCAGAAATCGAGGAAAATACAAAATCCGCGACCACGGAAAATATCCGCGCCCGCGGATCATCCGCGACCACGGAAAATTTCCGCGCCCACGGATCATCCGCGCCCGCGGATCCCAAACCGCGCTCGCGGATCGCCCCTCTGACAGAATCCGATGGCTACGTCAGGCCTTCGTTTCCCCCCATGGCTTCCCAAAAGCCCACTCCACCGTTTCCTGAGGCACTGAAGGACACCAGGAGGCCAACCAATGACAAGGAAATTTTCGAAACCTTCTCCAAGTGTGAGGTAAATGTTCCTTTGCTTAAACTTGTTCAAAGTATTCCTCGTTTTGCTAAATTTCTGAAAGAATTATGTACTATAAAGAGGAAACAAAAAGAAAAGGGACAGGTTAAGAAAATTAATCTTGTGGAAAATACTGAAAATGTATCTTCCATGCTTCAAAGGCAATTGCCTAAGAAGTATGGAGATCCAGGGAGGTTTACTGTTCCCGTTACAATTGGGGAGGCAAAAATTGAGCATTCTATGCTTGATCTAGGTGCATCTATTAATGTCATGCCACTTAGCATCTATGAGAGGTTAGGTCTAGGGCCATTACAGGATTCTAATATTACTATTGAACTGGCTGACCACTCTAAAGTGCATCCGAAAGGATTTTTGGAAGATGTCTTAGTGCAGGTGGATGGCTTAATTTTTCCGACGGACTTTTATGTCCTAGAGATCGGTAAGGGGAGATACGACCCAGTTTTGCTGTTGGGTCGTCCATTTATGAAGACGGCGAGCGCCGTAATTGATGTTTCAAAGGGCCTATTATCTATGGCACATGAAGGGAAAAAGGTCCAGTTTCAGATAGATGATGATCCATTTTGAGCAAAAGGACGTCGGGCCATACGACGTTAAACAAAGGCGCTGCTCGGGAGGCAACCCGAGGTAAGTTTTTTCTTTTCTTTTCTTTTTATTTTTTATTTTTTATTTTATTTTTAGCTTCGTTTTAGTTTTAGTATTCGTTTTGGTTTTGTCGGGCTAACTTGCAGGAATAATTTATCCAATTTTCGAAAAAAGCAGAACCCGAGTGGAAAATCCGCGCCCTCGGAATTTTTCCGCGCACTCGGAATTTTTCCGCGATCACGGATCGGCCTGGCGGAATTAAAATTTTATTAAAAAATAAATTAAATAAAAATAAAAGGTTTTCGGATGAAACCCCTGAAATAAAAGGTTTTCGGGTGAAACCCCCGAGATAAATCAGGAAAAAAAAGAAGAAGAGAGAAAAGAAAAAAAAAAGAGTGTTCTTCCATCTTCTACCATCACTCACCAATCCACTTTTCTAATTCTTTCCATGTCTAGTTCCTTGGAATTCCTCAAGTATGGGGTAATATTCCTCTTCAAGGCTCGTACTACATTAATGCTTAAGGCGAGATTCAGAGTTCGTTTGTGAGTTCGTGTTCAGTTTTGTTGATCGTGTTCTCTAACCATTTTTTTCACGATCGGAGCACCACCCGCGCCCGCGGCCTGGCCACCGTGCCCGCGGTTTTTCCTGACAACGAATCATCTGGAGATTTCCGAGCTATTCATCCAAGCCTTTGAAGAGTTCCTCCATATCTTCTTTCGTATGTGAGTCTTCTGATTTTCCTCTTCCTTGCTTAATTCCTTTCTTTTTACTTCATTGAGGACAATGAAGGATTTAAGTATGGGGGAGGAAGTACTCACTACGCCTATCTTAGATAGTTGCATTTCAGTTTATTTTTCGTTATTTTTATGGGATATTTGTTCCATGTTTTGTATAGAGAAAATTTTGAAAAAAAAATAAAAAAATCCATAAAAATATAAAAAAGGCATAAAAATCCTGGGATGAGCCGAAAACCCGAAAGGGCGACTCAGGTAATAAGCAGGTAACCCGGACCAGCATTAGGCTGGGGTAATATGAGGTTTATGAGAGATGTGAGTATTTGTGAGCACACCTAAGAAAAATGAAAAGAGTGATTAGGTGAAACCCGAAAGGGCGCCTAAGTAGAATGAGTGGTAAAATCAGAGTGATTAGGATTATGTTCTACTTTGGGGCTTGGGGATTACACTTTAGATGTTGGGTAGATCCTAGGTTGCTCTACACTTTTTTGGAGCTTGAGTGTTATATCTTGTATCTGTGAGGTGTGTGATTTGAGCTTTCATGTTTTTTGCTCATTATTTCTCTACATGGGTCTGGGTTGTGAGTTAGGAGTTAGATATTCATATTTCCCTTTACTTCCTGTGGATCTTTGTTTGGATTTATTGTTAGATTTATTTTGAGCTTACTCGAGGACGAGCAAGGTTTAAGTATGGGGGAATTTGATACGCTATATTTTAGTATAGCTTAACTCTTGTATTTTAGGTATGATTTGAGTGTGTTTAGGTTAGTTTTGAGCATAATTGTCATATGAAGACCGAAGACACGATTTGAAGAATTGCAAGAGTTTTGAAGACAAGTGTTGATTTGGAGTTGTTTCGACACCACTTTCTTGTAACGCTTATTTCGGGAGCTACGGTGATCGGATGAAGCTGAATTTGGTATCATTGGAAAGCTAACTCGAAGAGCTACAATTCATCTTTTTACGGCGAGTTCAAATTCCAACTCTAAGTGGGTCAAAACCACCTCCGAAGTTGACACCAGAATGTTGAAATGCAGGATCCGCGCCCGCGGAAATATTCCGCGTTCGCGGATCGAGGGGATTCCGCAACCGCGGAAATATTCCGCGCTCGCGGATCGTTGAGCATCCGCGGCTGAGGGTAGAGGATTGATCCGCGCCCGTGGATTATTTCCGCGCTCGCGGATTTTGGCTTTTCAGCGCCGCCTTCGTTTCTTTTATTCTATCTTTTTAGTATTTTTCTATCTTAGGGTCTCGGATATTTTTCTACTATTTAAGCTTAGTTTCGTTTTCAGTTTAGGGTGACACAATTTAGAGACACAATTCTAGCATACTTTTACTTTTAGGTTTTTATTTCAGTATTATGGAGAACTAATTTCCCATTGGAGTTTGTTTAATCAAGGAAGCCTTTTTATGTATTTCGTGAGATTCTGGTAACTTTTCTATCCCTTGGTTAATATCAAAACTCTTGTGCTTAATTTTATGATTATCAATTGATTTCTCTTGGTGCGCAACTTGTTGAATTTGATTGATATTCTATTGTTTGGATTAGTTTGATTGTTGTCTGTGCAATCTTATTTATCCTTGAAACAAGTCTTTTCTAGGACCGTGAACTAGAATTGAGAAAGAGTGTTTGATTGTTAATTTATGCATGAGACTCGTAGCTTGATTGCATGAATTAATATCCTTCTATCCTTAATATTTTGTATGATTTGAATTAAGCGTTCTTGTTCATATCATCGTTTTGCTTGGACCGTGGACAAGCGGAAATCTTTTATAAGGATTGGAATTAACTAGGGAATAAATAGAAAAGTGGATGAATCAATGATCGAATGATTAAAAAGGTGGAATTGATTGAATGAACTCTGCTTTCCTTCACTTGATTTAATCTCAATAATATTTGCTTATTTGTTTGCTTGCCTGAACTCCAAAACCCCTGTCTTTACTCTCTGCTGATTGATCAGAATTCCGGTTCTCTTGGGTTCGACCCCTTGCTTACTTGCTATACTAGTTAGTAGTTTAGGGTTATTTATCTTTGATCTTGGCAACAACGATTTTAGCCGAGTCAGTATCATCACCCTATACCTCATTTGGATGATATGCTTGATGAATTGCATGGTTCTGTTTTGTTTACCAAGATAGGTCTTAGGAGTGGCTATTATCAAATTAGAATGAAAGAGGTTGATGAATGGAAAACTTCTTTTAAAACAAAATATGGTTTATATGAGTGGATTGTCATGCCTTTTGGATTGACTAATGCCCGTAGCACTTTCATGAGATTAATGAACCATGTTTTGCGTCCTTAATCGGGAAATTTTGTTGTTGTTTACTTTGATGACATCTTGGTTTATAACAAGTCATTACATGAGCATGTCGAGCATCTTAGGGCTGTTTTTGAATGTCTTAGGCTAGAGAAGTTGTATGCTAATCTTGCCAAATGTGATTTTTGCTCTAGTTCGACTATCTTTCTTAGCTTTGTTGTTTGTAAAGATGGCTTAAGTGTAGATGACTCCAAAGTCAAAGCCATACAAGAGTGGCCTCAACCGACCACTCCTACTATGGTGCGTTCTTTTCTTGGTTTAGCTGGGTTTTATAAAAGATTTGTGCGTGATTTCTCTATTATTGTTGCACCTTTACATGATCTAACCAAAAAGAATGCTGAGTTTAAGTGGGAAATGCAACACGAGAATGCGTTTGTCACTTTAAAAGATAGGTTGTGCCACGCCCCGCTTCTCCAATTGTCGGATTTTTCCAAGACTTTTGACGTTGAATGTGATGCCTCGAACTATGGCATTGGAGGCGTGCTCGTCCATGATAGAAAACCCATCACATACTTCAGTGAGAAGCTAAGTGGTGCTGAGCTCAACTACCCCACTTATGATAAGGAGCTTTACACTTTGATTCGGGTGTTGAAGACCTGGTCTCACTACTTATGGCCCAAGGAATTTGTGATGCACATCGATCATGAAGCATTGAAGTACCTGAAGGGTCAATCAAGGCTAAGCCGAAGACAAACTAGGTGGGTAGAGTTTATGGAGACTTTCCCTTATGTTGTGAAGCACAAGAAGGGAAGTGATAATGTTGTAGCTGATGCTTTATCACGAAGGTCAGTCCATTCGAGGTAGTGTATGGCCTTAATCCCAAGACCCTGGTGGATCTCACACCTCAACCCGTGAAGGCTAAGGAGTCGATTGAAGCACACAAGCGCGCTGAGTTTGTGAGGAAGTTACATGAGAGGAATCTAGAGTGCAGGACCGCTATGTACAAGCAACGAGCTGACAAGGGACGTAAGCACATTCAATTTGAAGAAGGCGATCTTGTGTGGGTGTATTACAGGAAAGAGAGGTTTCCAAACAAGCGCAAGTCTAAGTTGGATTCCCATGGAGATGGCGCATTTCAAGTTGTCAAGCGGATTGGTACCAATGGATACCGTTTGGATCTTCCCGGTGAGTATACTGTGCACCCAACGTTCAATGTAGCTGATTTGACTTTGTATGAGTTTGATGATGACTCCGACGACGAATCAAGGACACTTCGTTGCCAAGTGGAGGAGAATGATGCACCCCATGCACTCATGACTCCACAAGACATCGAGGACTTGACTCATATTCCCTTTGATGGACAGATCACTAGAGACCGAGCCAAGAAGTTGAAGAAAGCTACAATGGTTCTTCTAGCTCATATTCCGGCTATGGTGGATGAGCCTAAGGAGCCAAGATGGGTCACTTCTATTTACCATGTTCAAGCATGACTTGGACACACTCATATGCAAGAGTTATTTACATGCTTATCCTAGACTTACTATTTATAGTGCTTTCTATATATGCTTTTATATTTAATAGGATTTTCTACATATATGACCATGTGTTATGGGCCATAATATGTGGGCTTATGGTTTTTCAAGTTAGGAAACATATTATTTTATCAATTTGGACCATGCAAGATTGGTGGGACAATTTGGAAAGTAACATGAATCTTACTTTGAGCCTAAGTTATTAGCTGCAGTGATATCTTTAATTAAGGTAGAAGTCATATTAGGAAACAATATCTTTTAAGAATGACATAGGATAGTTGGACATCTATGTTTATTTAAACTCTTGTAATATTTTCTTTCAAGACATGTTGAATTAAATCTTTGGAATAGAAACCTTGTTTCTTATTTCAAGGACCTTCAACCCAAACTACTATCTCTCTTGCTCTTGATTTTCGTCCAACAGCAATCAAACACTAATTCTCAAAATACTCTTTGCTTCAATCATCCCCAACACTTCTCCAGCACCAATCAATCTAAAACACATTCAATTGAGTTGTTACTTTTTCTTTAAGCAATCAATTTACAAACCTTGTTGCTTTGCAATCCAAGGAAATGATTGAAAACCTTAAAGTTTGAGTCTTCTCTTGTTGCTTTGCAATCCAAGGAAGTGATTGAAAACCTTAAAGTTTGAGTCTTCTCATCCAAAGTTCTATGTCTTGCAAGTAAAAGAAGAGAAGGATTAAAGTTGACAAGATCAGACCTGGAAAACAAATGGAAGCGAAGTGCACGAGCTCATCAATTCCGTATCAAGTGATCTTAGTAACATCATCAAAAGAAAGTTTGCTCGTGGTCATGCACATTTCTCGTCATACAACCAGAGATGGTTGGAAATCGGAACCCATTTCCTCCGGCTCGGTCTTGAATCTAGATTCTTGAACGTACGTGCAAGAGCTCCCGCCTGTTTGGTTTAAAGCCAAGCCATTGGTCGACGTTGAAACATACTTTATTCGGCTTATGTCGACTGATTCGACAGGCCTCAACTTTCTTCGGACCCACAAGTCCCACACGAATCACGTAACGGTCCAATTTATAACAACTTATCATAATATATAGTTCTAACTTTACATGTGGACAGTGTGTACTCAGCTGGCAACATTATTTGACAGCCTAGCTAGACACATTTTATAACAATGCATTATAGTGGCTCTCAAACCATATTGATATTCTGAACCAAAAAAATAATAATTATTTGACCGAAAAACATAAATTCATATTGGTGTATATGTACGTGTCACCATTATCAAATTTTTCGTGTTTTTATTTTTTGAACGAAAACCATGTCGGCGAAGAAATATAATAATATACTATACAATTTATGCGGACTTGATTGAACGGGCAGCCCGCTTCATTTCTTCTCATCATGGACTGTCGGGGACTCACAACCGGAAGTACACACATCATCAAACGGTCCAATTACAACTTAAATACACGAGTACAAACTCATACTTGACGTCTTGCATGAAACCCGAGCCTACTCCCAATTTTCTCAAAATTTTTAGGTTGGCATTAACTTTGGGCATTTAAGATTTTGTAGAAAGAATAGAATTGACATAATAACATTAAAAAGAACATGTTTAATTTATTTATAAGTCTTTTTAAATAGGGGAAAGAAGAGAAAACTAAGGTTAGGATTTTATTATTTAACTAGAGTATTAACCCATCTGTTGGACAAGACAAAGTTTATATACATATTTACTATTATTATAAATATTAGGTTTTTAAAAATTATAATATGTGATTAAGTATATTAAATAATTTCGTTATGAACATTATAATTAATTGTATATAAAAATTATAATATGTGATTAACCCATCTTCAAATTTAGAGAATAATTTTAAAATAATATCTCAAATTAATACTTTTATTAGGTGCTCATGGTACACATTAACCGAATCGTTCATTATATTACCAAATGGTTGTTTTGCACTATATTTTAGTAATTGAGTTTTTTTACTAGCTTGAAAATATTGGATCCTTGCTCGTTTGACAATACTATTTAAATTATTGTTTTTCATCTCAACAATTCTAAAGGATAATCTCAAAATTACCAAGATGCCTTCATAAATATCTATGGAGGAAATTATACTAAAATCCAAGATTGAGATATACAAGTATACAACGTGTCACGTCACCCTTATCTATTATTGCTTGTTTGTTTGCAATTATCATGTCACCCATTTCATTTATATTCCAAAAATGTACTACGATTTTGGCCGGATGAGCAAGAGAGTAGAAAACAGGAAGAATTGAAAAGAGGTGTGGAGTTTGTGATTTGAGTTGCAGGATGAGGACGGGAAGTGGGTATTTGAGGATGAAGACTGAAGATGCTGATCAAACGGCTGTGACCCAATTGATCAGCTCCGATTTAAACGAGTTCCGAAATGCTGCCAAGAAGCTCGCTTCTGACGCCATTAAACTCGGGAGCTTGGGCTTTGGTACCACTTTTCTTCAATGGGTTGCTTCCGTTGCTGCCATGTATGTTTGTTCTCTTATTCCCCAAATTTTCTAGGGTTTCATTTTTTGTGCATGTCTTTATTGTTGTTGCTGTTAGGATCAATTGACGAAATTTGAGAATTGATTTGATCATTTAGTAACACAATTGAAGGTTTGGGTTGATTATGCAGTTTGGGGAATGAGGCTATAGTGTTGAATCTTGATTTCTCCATAGTATGATCTGGATCCATGGTTCAAAGTCAACTTTCTACCTATTTTCAACTTGAATTTGAACTCTTAAAAACCGTTTACTCTCGATCTAACCAGATTTGATGTTTGCCTCCCTTTTCCTTTCATCAATCTGTGGTTGGTCTATATGGTCCTTGTTTGCAGTTGCTAGGCAAGCGAGTGGCTTCGATTTCCCTTTTTCTGCTGTCAGACTACTCTCAGCATCATCTTCCATCTTGAATCTCAACTTTATTTTTATTTATTTTGCATATTTAGGGTACGCTCTGTGTGGGATACCACTCACATTCTTAAAATGGAAGTTTGCTTTTCAAGCTTGAAGAAGACTTACTTAACCTGTTGAAAAATTAATTGCCTTTGTGATGTATGCTGACTGTAATAAGATCTGCCAATGTCAAAGTTGTTTTATTTGAGCAAAAGCTGCTCTTGAAGAAGGCTGTGGATAATGCTCCTTCTTGATACAGTTAGTTTCTATTTGCTACAAAGGCATTTGATTTCTAACATGTGCTTCTATATGTTTAATTGTGAATAGTTATCTTTTGGTATTGGACCGGACAAACTGGAAGACGAATATCCTCACTGGTCTCTTGGTGCCTTACATATTCTTCAGTCTTCCGTCCTTGCTGTTTAACATCCTCAGGTAGCCTTTTTCCAAACCCCAGTAGCAAGATATTTTTTTCTCTTCTCATAATTCTCAGAGTAAATCTTCCCAACACTAATGCTCGAACCCTGCAGTGGACAGATTGGGCGATGGATCGCTTTCATCGCTGTGATACTCCGCATTTTCTTCCCAACTCGCTTCCCTGGTAACATGCTCATAATCTAACTTGTTAACAGTTTTTCTCCGGAAGTTATATGACTAAATAATGTCTCCATTCATTGCAGACTGGCTAGAGTTGCCCGCAGCCATAATCCTGATCATAGTGGTGGCTCCAAGCTTGTTTGCTGACACGGTTAGGGGAAGTTGGATAGGTGCGCTCATTTGCCTAATCATTGCGGCGTATCTATTGCAAGAACACATCAGAGCATCAGGAGGATTCAGGAATTCCTTCACTCGGGCAAACGGTATCTCCAACACAGTTGGGATTATCATCCTGCTGGTTTACCCAATCTGGTTCATCATTGTTGATTTCCTATAGGGAGTGAATGCGAACCTGGTCGCATATATTTATCTATCAATAATCAAATTTCCTTCTCCTGTTGAGACCTGTTTTTGTGAATTGTGATTTCTGTGAGGATCAAGATAAGATCGCTTGATAATGCAGATCTTAAGACCTTAGTCTGTTGATTCAATCTGTACCTTTTTGTTGCTTCTGCTCAGATTGTAATTGCTTCAAGTTGTTGTTCATTCTATTCGATTTGATGGCATTCTGTTTTCATAAAACAATTTCGTATTCTCTCAAGTTTCATCATTTCAAGATGATTTGATTGTTCGATTTCACCTTTGATTACCATTTGGAAGAAAAAATATCAGAGTGGAATGCCACTAATGATATTAGGGTCATTAAGTCATTTGGTAGGGTGAAAAGTAAAAACCAAGGACGACTCCTGTGCTTGTGGTGATATCTAAAATTATTGGTTCAAGAGATATGAAAGATTGCTTTCTTTTGTATTTTAACTGGTTTGAAGAAAAACACAAGTTTAGAAACAAAACACATCAACCAAAAGTGACAGCTCAGCAGTAGGATACAAGCAATAGAAGTGAAGCTATAACCAAAAAAAAATTAATAATAACAAAAGAAGAAAAAGACATTTCCACGGTACCTTTCATATCGTATTAAACTCTCAAAGTCAAACCCCCTTTCACGAGCACTCAAATTAAACCGGCTCAACTCAGTGTTGCAGATTTCGTCTCAAGTTCGCAAGATCGATCCAGTACTTTTTTTTTTTAATTTGCAATTTCAGGTACAATCCTCTTATTTTGTAGATTTTTCGTTCTTTAATCTCGTCTATCAGATATTGTGCACTTAGTTTTCTATAAGTTGGTCAAGAAAATAGTAAAATTAATAGTAATTGGTTCTCCCCGAAATGTGTTGAGGCGCAACAATTGCCTGGATGAGGAATTAGTGTTACCGACTCGCTTTCTTCCAACTCCATTTTGTTGCGTAAGTGAGGAGGCCAGTCTGAACTTGAAATCTGTTTCCAGATAATATGCAGCAACATTAGTTGCTTAGTCTTACTTTTTTTTTTGAAACAAGACAAACACTAGGATAAAATGATCTAAAACTGAGAGACCCAAGAATTACATTTCGTTACTTTTTTTTCAAATAACATTACAGACCCAAGAATTAAACTGAGAGACATCCAAAGGATCTAACAATGATCTTGAAAAAAAAAGAAGAGAAATAGCAAAACTAAGATGATTAAAACTAAAATGCCTTCTAGCGAGGAAATTCGCCGCTGAATTGTATTCCCTGAAACAATGAAAAAACACCACACAAGGAATAAAAGCAGCAAAATGACGGATATCATTAACAATAGCCTGAATTTCTCAAGTAACTTTCCAAGTTCTTTTTAAAAAATTAATAAGAGTTAAATTGTCACCTTCTATAATAAGATAGAGTAGAATCAAGGGAAACGACACTTCACACTTCTTCTATTAAAGCAAGAGCTTCAGCTTGGAGAACTGAAACGGAATGATGTTTCATTAACAATAGCCTGAATTCATTTTTTTTTAATTTGCAATTTCAGGTACAATCCTCTTATTTTGTAGATTTTTCGTTCTTTAATCTCGTCTATCAGATATTGTGCACTTAGTTTTCTATAAGTTGATCAGGAAAATAGTAAAATTAATAGTAATTGGTTCTCCCCGAAATGTGTTGAGGCGCAACAATTGACTGGATGAGGAATTAGTGTTACCGACTCGCTTTCTTCCAACTCCATTTCGTTGCGTAAGTGAGGAGGCCAGTCTGAACTTGAAATCTATTTCCAGATAATATGCAGGAACATTAGTTGCATAGTCTTACTTTTTTTTTGAAACAAGACAAACACTAGGAGGATATATACACACAAAATTTTTTCTCCGCGCACAAGATTTTGCTCGCTTCATGAAGCGAGTCGCTTCATGATGCGAGCCATCCACGGATACCCGACGGATTTTTTGCCAAAGCGGCAAAATGACACGCTTCATGAAGCGTCATGCAATATGGAGAGATTTTCTTACCCAATCCAATATTTTTTTACATATATAGGTTCCTCTCGTCGATAGCTTCGATTTGATAGGTAATAAGCTCAAATCAGACACCCGAGCAAAAAGTTATGAACGTTTAAAGATTGGACTTATGCAAACTATTTTCACATGTCATTTATCTAGGGTATGATTTAAGTATATTTTATCTTAATGGAATTACATGCTTATTTTGAGAATTTAAAATTATATTTTATTTTGAAAACATTATTTTATATTTCCATCATTGATTAGTTAAATATGCCTTTTTTTTTTAAATATTTAACTCCCAAAAGGTTATATGTATAGAATGCGTATTGTAAACACAATTTAAAACATAATCATCATGTAAAGTAGTATTTATTTTGAAATTCTAATCGAGCGATAATACTTTTAATATAAAGCTGATAACTTTATTGCTATTCATGTGTATTCTTATAATATAAAATTAAATAAATAGTTATTGGTTAACGAGAAAATCGAACTAAAAATTTGGTTAACAAATCTCTGATAAACTCTAAACCCTACGTCCTAGAACTATAAACGTACACTATCATAAACCTTATACCTCACTCAAATTCTATCCTAAACCCTAACCCTACCTATAAACTCTAAAACTTACCTAATATCATACCTTATTTTAAACACCATCATAAACCCTAATCAATATACTATAATTAAACTCGAATCTCTCTATCCTACGTGTCATCGTCTTAACTATGCCACATAAGCGTTTTAATTTTTTCAATTACCTCTTTACCCTTCGTTCTTTTTAGTATTTACAATCCTTAAATATATATATAATATTACTAATAATTGTACATACTATATATCTAAATATATAATTATTTTTAGAAATACTCTAATCTTATAATTGTACACAAAATATGTTAAAATTTGGCCAGTGTATCCATAAGAATATATAATAATTGTACACAATGTAAATATGTATATTATCTTTGATATCTTAAAATAAGATCTACTATTTTTTATGGCCATATATTTTTTCAAAGCATATACTTTAAAATATATAATAACTTTATACAATGTATTAGTACGTGATCTTTGATATTTTAAAACAAAATTTACTATTTCATCTTTATGGCCATATATTTTATTATCATATAACTTTTTAATCTTTTTTTCAATATTATTAGTACGTGATGTTTGATAATGTATATATTCAAGCCATATATTTTAAGAAATAGAGTCCCGTGCGAACGGCCGCGTGTGTGAGAATTGAGAATGTTCCCTGGCCGTTTGATCGTATCACGCGTACGGTTGAGATTGCACCTATTTTAAAAAAAAACTGTAAAAAAAGGAAACGCGCCACACGGAGCGTTTATGAGACGCGCTTTTTATAAACTCATCGTCTTCTCTTCTCTCGCCATTTCTCTCTCACTCACTTTCAGTTTTCCGAAGCGGTTTTGAAGCATTTGAAGTGTGAATCGACCTATTTTGGAGCGATTTCAAGCCTGATTCTTACCATTAACGCCATTAGAAAGCTCAATCCAGTTCTAGATGGAGAAGCAAAGTTCATCTCAAGAGAATCAAGGTTTTTTTATCTCTCGTTTTAAATTTACTGAAACCCTAGGTTTTTTCGTTTGTTATTTGTGTTTTGTCGAGTGTATATATACTAAATGTTTGATCATTTGTGCGTTTTTAGTGTTTATTTGAGTTGTTTGAAGTTCATAGTGTCGATTTTGGTGTTTTGTGCTTTTCTGAATAAAAAAATGCATGAATCGTCATTTTGTTTTTACTCGATTTTTGGTCTACCACTTGAATAAAATAGAAATTGTGTGTGCATGTGCGTATTTGATGTTTTTATCCAGGTTTTTGATGTTGAGTTTTGCAATAGGTAATTGTGGATTTGTTAGTTGCATGGAATGATTTGGTATACGTGCGCGGGGGGGGGGGGGGGGGGGGAGTGTTTAGTGATCTTGTGTTGACTTTTGTTCATTCATTTGTGCATATTTGTTCATTCAAACTGGCATAGCATTTGTTCATCAGAAACTGGCATTTGTTCATAAGAAACTTGCATTTTGTTCATCAGAAACATACATTTGTTCATCAGTAAATTGCATTTGTTCATCGGAAACTTGCATTTGTTTATCAATAAAATCAAACATTTGTGGTTGATACGTGTGTGAATTTGTGCTTTTGTATCTCTTGTTTATTTAGGGAATAAACATCCAGGATCTATTAAACAACATTCTGCAAATTATAAACAAGTAAAACATCTAAGGTTTGGTACAATGACAATCGGAGAAGATGAAATATGTGCTATTCGAAGAGGTTTATTGTTGTTTTGATTTGTTTTTTTTTGTGCTTGTAAAATAGATGGTTAAAATATGTGTTTATACTGTCTTTTATCCCTTTTTATTAATAGAAATCAGGAGCAAATCTGGAAGTGATGCCTCTTCCACTGTCGAAAAGAATGTGAGAAGAAAATCAATTGCTACAGAGCCGGTTTCAAAAGCAATTGCTACTGAAGTGCCTGTATTGAGGCAAAAGCCGGTCGTTGAGTCGTCTCCATCAAATAAGAGACGTCGGCTGGACAAGGGAAAAAAGGTTATTTCTGATGAATTCCCTGATGATACGTTGCTAATTGATATGATCCCTAGAAAGGGAGTGATGACAAACGACACCTTTTGGTTACTCTTTTTCGCTTTTTCACTGTTCCTTGTTCTCCTTCTTCATCATGATTCTCTTCATCATCTTCTTCATCATTATCTTCATCATCTTCTTTGTCTTCTTCTTTTTGAGTTGAGTTTTTAAATCCTGCCCGATTACACAACATGTATTTCCAAACTGTAGTGTTAGTTCCATCTGAAGACTTTGTAATTGTAGCAGCACGTGCTTGGAAACCACATGCATCTGCGTATGTCTTGTAAAAATTTACTCCTTGTTCCCAGGTTCTAAACAACATCCCCTCTTTAGGTCTTAAGTTGTCATCACAAAACGGTATGTAGTAATGTGTGTTGCCAGGCGAGATCACGATCTTTAATTCCTTTTTATCTTCTATTTTTCCTTCATTATAGGGAAAAGAAACATATAAATACGCATTTTGTATACACTACACGTACAATTGATATTATTGAACAAATGCATGATAGGTATGAACAAATCCGCAATATATATATGAACAAATGCTTGATACCTATGAACAAATTTTGGATTTAACAAATGTGTAATATCAATGAACAAATCCGAGATATTTCTGAACAAATGTTAACTAATGTACAATCTTCCCAAATAAATCATAGCAATACCCCTCAAAACCATAAAATGGGAGTTTTCCTATTGGTAATGCTTAAACATAAACAAATTTTGACGATATATGCAATGAAACTTTTCAAAATCGTGTTGTATTAGTTTTAATCAGGGAAAAAAACGTTTATTACCTGGTTCCATTAATCGGAATGAGACATATCTTCAAAATCGTAAATCTGATCAAAGCTTCTTTCGAAGATCGTAAATCGTTGTATTTTAATCCAGTTTTGAAGCTTTATTTTCGCAGAGGAAGAAAGAGGTCTTTTTGGTTTTGATTTGGAAAGAGAATAAAAAATTGCCTTTTTTTCGGGTTAGATTGGGCGACAAGTACGTCTTGTAGCGTTTCGTTTACACGCGCGCTCATTTTTTTTTATGAATTCTAGATCGACGGTTTAGATGTGTTCTCTTTTTGCACCCTAGCGCCCATTCGCACGTGATCCGCTCTCATATTTTAATATCATATAGTATTTTAAGTTTTTTAATATTATTAGTAGGTGAGATAAGTGTCATAAATTTTGCAAAGCATATCCTTAAATATATATAATATATATAAACAACGTATGCAATCTTTGATATTTTAAAATAATATTTATTATCTCTATCTTTATGACCATATATTTTAATATCATATAATTTTTTTATTTTTTAATATTATTAATATGTGACCTTGACTATTTATTTTAAATTTTGTCAAGTATATTTTTACAAATATATAATAGTTCTACACAAATGTAACAATATGTGATCTTTGATGTTTTAGAATAATATATACTATTTTATCTTTATGACCATATATGTTATTAATATATAATTTATTTAAAAAATAAATATTATCGGTACATGATCTTTGATATTTATTATATTAATTGATATCGATAAATAATAATATTTACAAAAATTGTAATGCCATTATCATCAATTTAATATAACTAAATTCGAATCCCCCTATCTTATGTGTCGTCGTCTTAACTATGCCACATATGTATTTTAATTTTTCCATTTATCTCCTTACCCTTCATTTATTTAATTATTTACAATCTTTATATTATAATAATATTTTTTATATTACTAATATGTAATTATATTTAGAGATCTTAAATTTTGTGAAAGTTGTGTTTGGAGTGAATCCATTATGAAATAATTTTGTTAATTATAATAATGTTACTACTATTACTAATATAGTAATATACAATTATATTTAGATATCTTAATATTTGGCAAGAAACATACTCTTATTATGAAATGATTTTTTAATATAATAATATTACTAATATACAATTATTTTTAGAGATCATAAATTTTGACAATTGATGAAAACATAATATTGATTATAAAATATTTTTTAAAATTTAATAATATTACTAATATATAATTATATTTAGAGATCTTAAAATTTGGCAAGTGATAGAAACATAATCTTCATTATAAAAATATATTTTGAATATTAAGAACATAATATTACTGTTTTTTAAAATATTGGGAAAATAATTATTACATTTGAACTTTTTTAAAATAATTTTTAATATTCAATTTATAACATTAAATCATATATAAATCTATATATGTATTTAAAATATATTTTACTATTATAGACCCGTGTAAGACACGGGTACATCAACTAGTCCTTATCTAAAACCCTACCCTTAATCCTTAATTTAAACCCTACATTCAAACTCTATCTTAAATCTTATACCCAAACCTTAAACCTCACTCAAATCCTACACTAAACCATAACCCTTACTATAAATCCCAACCCTTATCCCCAAAACCCTACCAGCCTTACTCGAACCATAAACTCTAATACTTACGATAAACCTAAACTGTACCAAAATATTATATACTAAGCCTTATCTTAAATCTTATCCCAAATAAAACATCCTGTTAAAGCAGTTTGCGTATGTCCAATCTTAAAACGTTCATAACTTTTTGCTCGGGTGTCGGATTTGGGCTTATTACCTATCAAATCGAAGCTATCGATGAGAGGAACCTATATATGTAAAAAAAATATTGGATTGGGTAAGGAAATAGTACCATATTTCATCACTCTTCATGAAGCGTGTCATTTTGCCCCTTTTGCAAAAAATCCGCTCGGGTATCCGTAGATGGCTCGCATCATGAAGCGACTCGCTTCATGAAGCGAGCCAAATCTTGTGCGCGGGGAATTTTTTTTATGTGTATATAGCTTTCCCAGGATAAAATGATCCAAAACTGAGAGACCCAAGAATTACATTTCGTTACTTTTTTTTCAACTAACATTACAGACCCAAGAATTAAACTGAGAGACATCCAAAGGATCTAACAATGATCTTGAAAAAAAAAATGAGAAATAGCAAAACTAAGATGATTAAAACTAAAATGCCTTCTAGCGAGGAAATTCGCCGCTCAATTGTATTCCCTGAAATAATGAAAAAACACCACACAAGGAATAAAAGCAGTAAAATGATGGATATCATTAACAATAGCCTGAATTTCTCAAGTAACTTTCCAAGTTCTTTTTAAAAAATTAATAAGAGTTAAATTTTCACTTTCTAACACTTCACACTTCTTCTATTAAAGCAAGAGCTTCATCTTGGAGAACTGAAACGGAATGATGTTTCTTTTGATGAAAACATAGGATTTTGCTATTATGGTCCTGAATTTAGAAACTTGTGAAAGATAAAGAGTTAATTCGCTTTGAACCATCAAAGTTTAAATTTAACCAATCAACAGGAGGCTTTATCGAAACACGATTATTTTTTCTTTTAGGATGATCTAAATGCTTATGAGTAATAGGGGATTGATCCCACATCCATCCAAATCACTAGGAAGCAAGGAAGACAAAAGCCTAGAGGGATTAAAATTTTTTGCATTTTTATGTCCCCAAATAAACCACCAAAGTAAACACAGAACATTACTATTTTCCTTGACGGAATCAGCATATGGTAAGGAGGATCGTAAGGCAGGTTCTACAGATTGAAGAATCCGCCCCACCATCATAGAATTGACGTTACACCAAACGTCAAAGTGTATAAAAGTTTTAGCAGGTTTAGAAATCGTGCCATCGATGAAAGAAAGTTTGCGTCTTGCCTGGAAAGCATTTCGCAAAGCTTTCTCCCACTCTTGAAAATTATGGCCTTTCACGGGGCTGATTTTCATGCCAGTGTGATCCGAAGGGTGTAAATAATAAGATGTCTTGTTGGGAGCAGTCCGTTGGTTCTTGAAAGCCTCGCCAGAGCAGCGTCGACCGCAGCTTTGGTGGCGGCGGTTATTTGAGCAGCCAGGGCTGAATCTTTCATATTTGATCGGTGGATAAACAGAGGTATGTTAGAGGATTGGCTCTGATGCCATGTAAAAGTGAGAAACGATGTGAGTTTGGGTCAAAAATCTGATCTCTGTATTACGTTCAAGAGGTAGAATATATACATGAACCATGCCTTAGGCTCCAAGATAAATCTATCTAATGATGAAAAGATAAGATTTCCTTAACTAAAACCTAACATATATATATATATATAATGTTGAACAAAATATCTTATCTCCTAATTAATAGTTAGTGAAAGTTGAATGTTACTGAACTGAATAAGGGTCGTTTTGGTATAAGAGAAATCAAAGTTCTTTCCTTCTTTGGGAATCAGAATCATGAAATCATAATGTCTTCACAACTGGGATGCATGGTTGTAATTTCATGAATTTCAACATCTGAAAAGCGTCTGTTGTTGCTGCTTTGGAGTTCATTTCCTGACATTTTACCTTTAATGGAATTTTGGAGAGAACAATATCTTTTTATATAGCAACAGAAACATATTGATAAGTTTGGTGAGTATTTGAGGTAAACAATTGATTGTAATCTTTGCACGAGTAGTTTGATCAGATAATCCAAAGAGCATGGAAAATGTCTCTTACAATGACAAAAAAAAGAGTCGAGTGATAATAAAGTACAGATTCAGTTGCTGATCACGCTTTGCTTTTATTTCCTTCCTTGTACATTTCATCAATGTGATCCTGCAATATTAGCAGATACAAACATTGATCAGAAGCTAGTATGTTATTACAGCTCAAGCCATTTGACTAAAGAATGAAGTCGAGCATCATGTAAACACGGTGAAAAGATTCAGATTTCAAGCCCCCAGTTTCAAACAGGACTGTAAAGTTCCTGAAAATCTTACCCAAACAGGTGATTCAAGTAGACATGTCACAAAGAAGATGAAACTTCAAGATCATATCATTACGGATTGGGAAGCTTTTTAATTTTCATATGGATTGAGCAATTTTAATCTCTTTTCATTAAGTTCATCTCGTGCTTTATGTTTTTGGATACGGGTTGTAAATCCAAAGTCCTTTGCCGAAGGTCATTTTGAATTGCAACTATGAACAATATGCTTGAAAAACCACTGACAATAGTACTATAAATGAGAAAAGCTACCTTGTAGTATTTGAGTAACTGTGGCCTCTTCAGCTTAAAAGTGGGAGTAATCAAGTCCCTCGCGAAATCAAAAGGCAATGGCTCCAAATACACTGCTCTAAGCATCTCAAAGCCTCTAAGCTGTTTATATAAATTTTTTTACAGCAACATTTGGTAAGAATTATTAATACATGGCCAACCAACACCATAAAAGAATATTACTTGAGTCAACTAAAGATGAAGATTTTAGTGCAAATTATATACCTTATGTTTTTTACCAGCACTGTTGAGCTCATCCAAGAAGTACTTTCTTGCCTTTGAACTCTTACACAACACTTCGAATTCACCAACCTCATTGTTGTTAGCAGCCCAGTCTTCGAGCACCTTCTTCTCTGGCACCACAACAGCCACTAGGAACGACTCGAAGCTGTTGCCATAGACCCATATCTGAAAGCCAAATTGCCAAGACAGTATCAGACACAAAGCACATGAAAAAATGATAGGACTGAACTGAGCTATTTCCAAAGTGTATTAACTGATGTTATAAGAGGACAACGCGAGTATATGTTCTCAAGATTCTCCACAGCCACGTATTCTCCCTGTGACAGCTTGAAGATGTTCTTTTTCCTGTCTATTATCTTCATTGTCCCGTCTGCTTGCCATTCCCCAATGTCGCCTGCAACCAATTTTGTTACGTTGTTAGTAAGAGTTTAGGGGTATCTTCAATTCTTCATCCTCGGTCCAAATCTCTTGTTCCTCAAATCTATTCCACCTAATTTTTTTAATCGATTAGATTGTGTTGAGACAGATGTGGGAAAAAATATCAAAGCAAGAACAACACAATAAGCACACACAGATTTATGTGGTTCACCAAAGGTGTGTTGGCTACAGATTTTTATTAGGGAGAACAGATTGGAAAATTACAAAGTGACAGATTATTTCTCACGAACAAAAATAGACACAAGCCCAAATCCCAAATTCAGTCACTTTTAACAGACTGATTCTATAGAAGAACTTATCGATATTTTCTATACTTTGAAAAGAAAAAGTGGAAAACAAGTGAAGTTTGTTACCAGTGTGGAACCATCCATCAACAAGCACTTCTTTGGTGAGATCCGGCCTTTTGTGGTAACCAGAGAACAAGGTGTTCCCCCTTAAGCAAATTTCCCCACGTGGTACATCGGATAATGCGTCGTATCCCATCTCTGGCACGGATTCTAGCCTTGCTTCCATGGTTGTGATCGGGACTCCTATCGTGCCAATCATTGAGAACACGTTGGCTATCGTTGTAAAACAACCACCACAACTCTCAGTGAGACCATATCCTTGTGCCACTATGGCACCCGTAGTGACTCTCAAGAACTCCTCCACATGGCGGGAAAGAGGCGCTCCTCCTGAAAGTATGAGGCGAACTCTCCCTCCAAAGCTTTGTTTAATCTTGCTGAAAAGGAGCTTTTCCATGAGAGGAGCTGCTTGCTCTTGTCTTACTCCCTTTTCGAGGTACGATAATTTGCTGCCCAAAATTTCATGATGTTAGATCAAAAAAACATGTAATAGGAATACTAATAGAGTTGTAGCCAACTATGACGTACTAGTTGTATCCATATTCAAATAGGCGCTTCTTTATTGCGCCACTTGATGAAATCTTCTGTTGAATGCCTTCAAAAGAACATTAGAGATTTTAGAACAGCATTGTACCAAATCACTCGCGGCTTATGTGTGAAACTCTAACTAACGGAGATGTAAACCTGTGTATATACGATCAAATATTCTCGGAACCCCACAAAATATGGTTGGTTTTAGCTCTTGAAGGTCATCCATCAGATATCTAACATCCTATTGACAGGAGCAAAAAATAGCAATGAAAAAAAAAAAGCCTGCAATTTCTAAATCACTCATTTGATAAGAAAAAAGGATCATTTTAAAAATTGAGTTATCATAATAAGCTTACGCCCTGCCAGAATCCTATGGATGTGCCTTTGTAGATGCAATATGTTTCAACCACCTGTCCAAAAATGTGAGCCAGTGGAAGAAACGAGAAGTATGAATCCTCTGTCGTGAACTGCAACAATAGAATGAGCCATATTTAGCATCAAAATCCAATGCTAATTTCATATAGCATGTTTTATGCATCAAAATGACAGAAAGTTCAATTGTTTTTTGTTTAGCCCAAAATATAATGGATTTTGAGTTATAAGGCTTCATCCATCTTAAATCAGCTATTTTATACAGAACTTTTGATGCTTCATAATGCGTGAGTAAGTCATTTATAGTGCTTGACATCCCAGCAAAGCCTTACCACTTCGTCAGTTTCTAAGAGAAGGTAATCCATGGACATAACCTCTGCCGCAAATGCAGCATTAGGCAGAATGACGCCCTTGGGCTCTCCGGTTGTCCCGCTTGTATACATTATGGTGCAAACACCTGTTCTGCTTTTCGGAGGTAACTCACAATCCACATTTCCCTATACCGAATAGTTATTCAAGAGAGTAGTTATTTAGACTCTAAAACTGCAAAACAAGGATCCAACGTATAGTGAATGGCTTACCAGCTGAGTAAATTCTTCCCAGGTGAAACAAGATACTCCGTGTTCTTCCGCCTTCTCCTTTTGCGTGGAAGATATGCCACCGAAACTAACAATAGCTGAGGTGAAGAAGATTAGTTTATGCAAGTTCTATAATCACATTGTTTTAATACCAGCAAAGATAAAGAAAGAATACAAGGGAGAATGGTGCTACCGACTTTTTAGAAAAGTATTGCACTCTGGAAGGCAAGCCAAGATCTGCAAAGACATTGTGGCTCATCAATTTGGAAATTGATTCAAAGAGAGAACATAAATTAGGCAAGTAATCTTCATTTTTTTCGTCTACATAATTAATTGGAATTGGTGTTGAATTAACTTCTTGCTAATTCATCTGTATTCCTTGCTGTTTTGGGTTCAGATTATAAAATTGACTGAGAGAATGAGTGAGGAAACAAGAGAATCTTGTACCGCTGGTAACTTTGCTTGTTGGACGAAAGCTAGAGAAACTTCGGCATGGTTTATGATGAACTCTACTGCATCCGGACCAAGTGTGTCATACAGTGGTACATAGATCATGGCTTGGCTGTTACAACCCTGCAAATACACACATACAACATGGTACATAGATCAATTGCACAAGGTACCATGGTGGGTTGTTTATTCACAGCTTTAAATGTACCTCCATGGAAATGATCCATTCGGGGCAGTTGGACCCGTATATCCCACAACGGTCACCCTGCAAATTAGACAAACCCATCACAGCATAAAAAAATATGTATACATGTATATATTGAATTGCACTAATAATATGATATTTGCTCAGTTATTTTGAATGTTTAGGAATGAAAACAGGGGACTGACAGGATTAAGACCGCAGCTCCGAATAGCCGACCCGACCCGAATGGAGAAATCATGGGCCTGCTTGTAAGAGAGCCATTCGTAGGGACCCGCCTTGCCGTCAACGCATCGGCGGTGGCCCAGCATCCGACTCTCCGGGTTCTCTTTCACTCTGTGGCTGCACACCATTTACACCATATATATTTTTATATACAATACAATACTCACTTCTTTCGGTGAGTTGCAATTTTTATGTAAAATATTCAATATTAATCGAAATTTATATTCAAAAAGAGGATTGAGAACGGGTAGCATGTCTCAACTTGGAATTGACTTTGGTATAACAAGGATAATCGATCTTTTTAGCGTGTCCAAAACATATGTAAAGAATCTATGATTTAATAATTACATCCATGCTGTTCTGTAAAAATCAAATTACTCTAGCTAGACTATTTGTGATTTTCTTTGGTAGATAAACCAGTCTTAATATTTACATTATTTTAATTAATATGACAAAGACACAAAACAACTCAAATACGAAATGAAAATGAATCCTGCTATTCCAAATTAAAGCCAATGCACTGAAATTATACATGTTGCATGCAATAGAATTTTGGTGCTTTTCCAAAACAAAACTAGCAAATGAAAACAAAAATGCAATAGAATTTAGATTTGTAATTACCTGAAGAGGTCCCAAGGAGAATGGAAGGGGTCAGGAGCACCGGTGAGGCCATCCTTGGCATAAATGCAACGGTAAACGTCACCCGCCGACGCTTTCTCCTCCGTCGCCTTCCGTGGTTCCTCCACCTTCACCGAATACACCATTGCTTGTGACATCGTTTTGATTATATATGTTGCGAGATTCAGGAGCTAGCTGCCTAGATCCAACAACGTACGTAAGATTAGGGTTAATTGTGATCACAATGATTGAGATTTCCCCATATATGAAGCTTCAAACGAGAGAGTAGTACTATACTAAGCTAGCTAGTAGTGGAGCGAGCTTAATTGGTGTGGATGAGATGGAAGAGGAGGAGGATAAATTAAAACTGAGTTTAATGCATTTGCTGGAAAGTTGGTTGAGCTGCACGACACGGCATTAAATTCATGCACGAAACTACTACTTATATTTACCACATCCGATACTTGTTAGGTTGTATGTTAGCAGCGGTCATTAAATTGTTTAGCAACGAGGAATCACACGGATCAAGTAAATCGGATTGCATCGACTATCTCGACCTCGTGGTAGAAAGAATAATGAGGCTTAAGTTTTCATCCAAGTGAAAAGACGGTGACAAAGGTGTTAGATCGTAAACGAGTTAGCAAGAGCTTGGGAACTGGCTGTTAAGCTGTTCCCAAGGCAGCGGAAGAAATAATCGCAAGTAATTAAGACACTGAAAAAACACAGTTCCTTATAGAGGAACCCCACTACAACCAACTAGTTGTATGGGTAAACCTCTACCTCCGCTTGGAGGATTTTGAATGACTTACTTATATTATTGATTTGTTCCTTAGTTACAAACAGCCAGATTCAAACTTCTCTGTTCCTACGAGTTCTACCTAACTCTAGCAACACTAATGCATCTTCTCAACTGAGTTCCTAAGCGAACAACAATCACTAAATAAGTAACTCAAACCTTACACCGAATCGCAGTTCCCTTGCTCCTGGAAACTCGGCTTCACCGTCGTCGAGATCAGACACTCGCCGCCGGGGACTTCTCTTCTTCTTTTCTCTTTCTTTGTTGTGGGTATTTGTAAGTTCTGGGAGAAGTACTCAATCCGAGCACTATTCATTTGGCTTTATACTCGAGTGAACTTGGGCTTCAATCGCATCTTTCATTTGTGTCCGAAATGCCCTTTGCTTGATGCCCAAGTTGTACTTTCTTCACATGTGACTTTGATTTGAACTAGGTCAACTTCTTGAGATGATCGGACCGTTGGATCAATCGTGACAGTCTGCTCCTCAGACTGTGCCTTCATCCTGTCCAAGACAGGATCCCGTGATATGCGCTGATCGGTCCTTGTCCTCACATGTGAGTTCCCATATCGTGGGAACTGTCCTCTGCTGAGTTCCTTTGAGAGAAACTCTTCATTGTGTAAGCCTGTGTTCTCTGGTCATTCCTGGGAGTTCTCATTTCATGGGAACCTCCCAACATCCTCATGTTTCTTACCATTAGATCGGTGTCTAGTGGTTGATTCTTGTTTTGGGTTTCACACGGTTTATATATGCTTGATTCTTGTTTAATTAGTAGAACTGTGACTTAGCTAGGGATAGAAAGATTGTGAGCCCCTCTCCTTGGTATATGATTATTTGAAAATTTTGTATTTAACTAGTTATCAATCTTTTAAATCTAGTACAAGAGCATTTTACACTCCATTTTATATTTATTTTCTTAAAAAATATTAATTAAAATCCTTCATCTTTAATTACCCAAAATCATATCTGACCTGCAACTCTTCATCTCTAATAAAAATCAAAATTATCCTGCAACTCTTCATTGCCCCTAAATCGCTACCCAACAAAAGTTTTTCTTCCTCTTCCTTTGCTTAAGCTTGAGTTCTTGATAATTTTAGAGAGAGAAAACAATTTAGAGATCACAATTTGGCAATTCTATTGATTTACATCCCTTTAAATAGGGTTACAAGATTACACGATATTGCTTCTTGGAGGACAAGATATAAATACAATTAAAGTAATACAAAATATCCTAATATCCCCCCCCCCAAATTGGCGCATGTAAATCGAAAATGTCCAACTTGTATAACGACTATTGAAATTGTTGCTTGCCTAAAGGTTTGGTAAGCAAATCCGCAAGTTGTTGAGAAGTAAAAATGTGAGAAAATCGAAGTGTACGTCCCATCTAGCAATTCATCTCGTACAAATGACAATCAATCACAATATGCTTGACGTGCTCATAGAAAACATGATTTGCTGCAATATTTTTTTTTGAAACGGTAAAGATTAGGAGACCCCTACGGGGGCGTCCTAGGGCATCCTTTCGGATGAGAGCTAGAAGCTTTAGATTATCAAGGAGGTTAATAGGGATGTTGTGGCCCATCTTAGAGATTTTATCGGCCACAACATTACAATCCCTACCCACGTGTCGAACTGAAATAAATGTGAAGTGTTGTAAGGAGACTAGGATGTCCGATATTAGTATTTTGATTTCCCATGGACATCTTCCATTGTTTTTAATTGCATTAATAACAGTGAGATTATCACCTTCAATTTCAATATTTTCTATATCTAATCTCCGTGCTTCCTTAATCCCTTCCCTAAGTGCAATCGTTTCCGCTTTTAAAATAGAGATAGCTCCTTGTTTCTCTATATCTATACCAACAACTTCTACATTGTGATCTCGAATTACAAATCCTGAAGTTGCTAGACTGAAATTGAGTTTGGACCCATCAAAATTTAATTTCAGGTGGTTATTTGGCGATTTGATCCACTTCTTCTTTTTTTCCTAGCATGTTCAATTTTTCTTTTCTGTTCTAATTTTTCTTCATCTTCTTCCCATTTTTTTGATCTGTTCCATTGAGCAATTTGGTTTTTTGTGTATTGCTCTAAATTTAATTTTAGGATTTGCTGCAATATACATAGTTGCTTTACTATCACAGAATAATTGCATAGGATCATAATGAAGCACACCAAGAGAGAAAAGGAGATGCTTGAGCCATAGTTATTCTTCGGTGCAAGTTGAGGCCATATAACGATATTCTACTTCAACAAAAGAATGAGACTGACGAGCACTTTTATGTCGCTCTAAAAGCACTGTCAAAGAAATATCCTAACTTCTGAACCTAAGTATAGTGGAAGCAAGGGTCGAACCCACAAAGACTCAGATTACTTGTATTTAAATAATATTACTAAGTAAAAGGGGGATTTTTGTGATTTCAAACTACCTATCTAAATAAATAAAAGCAAAGCAAATAAAACGATTAGAAATTCAAATATAGAGAAAGCGCTCAACTAGTTTCGTATCCATTGCATACATGAGTTTTGATCCTTGATTATTCTTATTTCGATTTCCCTTGACTAATCTATTGTGAATTTATGAAATTCAAGCTTAAGGTGGTTATTAATATACACCGTCTTTAACAACCTTTTAACCAATTAACCTAGAAAACCTTCTATGTCAAACTGATCATGCAATTAAGTTCAAAGCATTCAATAGAAACATCGTTCATGAATTCCACCGTCTATTCATGAAGTTTTGTGATTAAATTCTCCACCTTTGATTAACCTTATTCCACCATCTATAAGTTTAATCAAAGGATTCATCCATGAATAATCAAATTCCACCGTCTATTTAATTATTCTAGTTCTAATTCGACCTAGAAATAGAATAGGTGATCAAGTTATTATAATCCTAAGTGAATCTTAACAATTAAGCACAGAGAAATTCAATCTAGTCAAGGCAAATAGAAATAATTCAAATCTCACAAACAATCATGCATTCAATTTCAACTAACTAGTTGGACATGGGAAATTTAGCTGGAATAAGACATTAAAGAAGAATTAAACTTACAAGAGTTAAATTTCTCTCAATTTGCAAACTAGGGTTTGGTCTCCCACAAATCTCCAAATTCTTCAATAACATAAAACTCCAAACAAAAGATAGCATCCATCTCCAAAGAAACCCTAAGAAAAGTATTTATATCGTATCTAAAAACATCCAAAAAATACTAATAAAGTCGGCTCAAAAGATAACACGGAGGCCCGAGTCGACGTCGTACAAACGCGCTGAAGCGCGGTCAGAGTCTCCCAAAGCGCGGTCGCGCTATGACATGTCCTGCCCGCGCTCCGGCCTCAACAACTCTAGTGACACTTCAGAGGCTGTTTTGACCCCCATTCGAGTTGGAATTTGGACTCAGAGTAAAAATATGAATTGTAGCTCTTCGAGTTAGCTTTCCAGTGATACCAAATTCAGCTTCATCCGACCACTGTAGCTCCCAAACCAAGTATTGCAAGATAGAGGTGTCAAAACAAGACTCCAATACATGACCCGGGTTTAAGCGTTCTTTTCACACAACCTCTTGGGCCTTAGCTCTTTCAATCTTCACTTGTATCACTCTAAGCCTAATCAAACTCCACCATAGTCCACTAAACTTCGTCTCGTCCACGCTTGTTTACCTAAAGATTTGAAAAACCGAACAAAATAAGCGCAAAACCCGAATTTCCTAGAAAACCTAAAAACCTAAAAACTAAGCTAAAACCACGCAATATAAACATAAATATGCATCCTAAACACTACCTAAATGCAAGCTATCAGAGACATCGTGTGTGTTTTCTTGGTTCTCCAAGAGATAGGGGAATCACCAAGAAAAATAAAGAAGCCCATAAGGGATCGTTGGGATGATGGACACACAACACAATCAAAATCACAAAAAGAGGTAATATGAAGTGAACTCGTCGAAGATAACAATAATGCTTGCACCGAACGAGTCTTAAGATAACATAGAACATGAATAGTTGTGTGACAATGATCAAGATGAGGCTGCTATAGAAATTGAGCGAGGGTATGTACGACGAAGCTGATTTATGTCTAGGTAATGGTAAGATAAAACTTCACCATCGCGAATTAAATAATATAACATAGGAAGATCATTTATCCATAAGAAGCCCATGAGATGCAGATGCTGCTCAGGTTGGTCAAATAATGCGCTTTCAGAAAGTGCAAGTTGTAGATTGCTCCATGGGAAAGTCATGTGGTTTACCGGCCAACAAACCAGATTCAGAAGCAAATTAGGAGTGTATTTCCTATGAGAAAGAAATAAACCCTTAGAAGAACGAGCTATTTCCATCCCAAGAAATTATTTGAGAATACCTAAGTCCTTCATGGAAAAACAAGAACTCGAGTATATCCTAAACCTGGATATAAAGGTTGCATCATTCTTTGAAATAATCATACCATCCACATAAACTAGCACATGTAGAATAATAGAATCACGAGCAATTGTGAACAAGGAATAATTTCTTAATGCAACAGCAAGTTTGAGGAACCAATTCCATCGGGCTTGTCGGAGTCCGTAGAGAGACTTACAAAGGTGATAGATGAGCATGGGAGAGGCATCCGAATAACCTAGTGGGGGCTTCAGATAGGCCTCCTCATCAAGGTTACCTGGTAGGAAAGCATTATAGACATCCATTTGATGTAGTTCCCACCCTTTAATATCAACGAAAACGAGATATACTTGAATCAAGACCATCTTTGCAACAAGCACAAACATCTTATTATAGTCAATGCCTTCTACTTAACAACAAGCAAAACTAACCTTGCTTTGTATCGCTCAATGGTGTCATCAGATTTGTATTTTTTCCTAAACACCCATTTGCATCCAATTGGAGTTTTGCCAGAAGGTAATGCGCGCAAGGTCCATGTTTGATTCTTTTTAAGGGCAACAATCTCGCTGGACATAACTTCCCACTGCTGGGGATATTTAACAACATTAGAAAAAGTACGAGGCTTGTAACCAGAAACCGTAGAAAGTGGCCCGGCTCAAAAGATACTATCAGTGATATTGTACCTTTATTGAAATACAAAATAAACAAGCACTAGATTCGAGGATTTAAATTAATAACAAATAAGCATGAAAAAGATTTCACTCTTTATTTTGAGCGTGATAATGATTCTCGTGTTCTTAAAATGAGATTCTACAGTTTTTATTATTTAAGTTCAACTTATGCGAGTTGTTTCTCTTACTGTAGAACTTAGCTTTTACAAGTTTGGTTTTCTCTTTTACGAACTGCGACTTAAAACCTTTTAGGATTCTCTCTCATAAATAGAAAGGTACATTCTTCAACATATTTCAACATGTCGAGTCTCTTTTAAAAGGAGTTATCTTAAGCTAGAGATGTTTTTCGACCCTTGCAACATTCACCTTCTTCAACTATTTATAGACCTTGGGAAAGTTCCGTAATTGGATTTTCTCGATGTGTGAGAGACTTATTAATCTTCAAGATATCGACCATTGATTGGTGGAGTGTGACGTGTGTGATGTATTGTTATTGATGGATGATTCAGTTTAGTTGAAGTTTTGAGATTCTCCAATGTGGGAAAGACTTGCCCACATTCAAGGTGTCGACCTTAGATTGGTGGAATGTGAGGCATGCGACGTGTTGCATTGCCATTGTTGGAGTATGTGGTTGACGTGACTTGTATCATAACTCATTAAGTTTGGCGTGCGATGTCATCAATTATTATCCTTGGTTAGAATCCTCATAACTTGCGACTTCATCTTATGATTTCTTAGCGTGCAAACTAGGGAAGGTAGTTGGCCGCAATATAAGATGTGTGCTCTGTTTGTTCTTTGAGTTTCACGGCAACTTCACTTTCACTTGGATCTTTAAGCTTTTAGTTCATTCTGTGCTTGTTTGTACATTAGTGAAACCATCTTGCCCAGTTGGGCGTGCTTGTGGGCAAAGAGACAAGTGTTTGCGAGTGTTTTTGTAGGTTGCGTGAATTCACCTTCATCATCATGCCATGAATCGAGCAGCAACAACAACAACAACAACAACAACAACAACAACAACAACAACAACATCTACCAGGTGCAACCCGCTATGAACGGGATCTGGGGGGTCGAGATGTACGCACCCTTACCACGACTCAAAAGTTGGGAGGGTATTTAAGGTGGGCCCAAAAGCAAAAGGGGGAAGGGCGGGAAAGCAAGAAAAGAAAAGGCTAAAAGGGTAGAAAGCGAGAGCGAAAAAGTATACTAAAAAACTCTGAAAACGAAAACCAAGAAATTATAACACAAGAGGAAAAGAGCACTCCATCAGGTCTTCCCACTACCACTCTGTCACTGTGATCTTCTCCCGCCATTGGTCCCTATGCAGGGCCATATCTGTTGAGACTGCCAGAAAGGTAAGATGTTGAAGGCGTTCTCATAATATTAAATTATGAGAACGCCTAGTTATTAAAGTATTGCAAAATTATCCACACACAAAAACCTAGTTATTAAAGTACATGTTGAAGGCGTTTTCATATTTTGAAAGAAAATTTCAAATATCTCGTTAACATTAATATTTTGTGATATATTTTTTGTATTTTCTTAACATTGCTTTTGGAAATATGGTTTGCATTTCCGTTTACTTAGTGTATTGATAATTTACATAGTGAATCGTTACATTTATATGTTTTTCGTATTGAATTATCAATATTAAATAGTCTCATATAGATAGTGGAAAAAATGTAATTGTTATATGGGTGAATGGGTCACTCATATATCCAACGGGTGACGAGTAGTTTGAGTGACGAGTGGAATATTTTACGGGTGACGGGTGGGTCGGGTGGGGCATTTTTTTTGTGGGTCAAATGATGGAAGTTCTCTACCAAGCCATAGCTTGACCCATTAACAACCCTAGTTAAGATCATTGAAATGGAAAAATATTGTTGAATAGTATTTATTTAGGGTTATTTATATGGAAAATAATTTGTTGAGAATGGTTGCTATAGTGCGACATAGTAATAAATCTTGTTCGTTCCCTAAAAAATCGATGTTCCATATTAGACTTTCAATATAGAGGGGTAAAAAACAATACTCGTATTTTTTTTCCAAATTATTCCCGTATTTTTTGAAAATTTTGTTTCTGGAGGATCCACGCATCTTGTGCATCGGTTTCGCCTTGGACGTGCATTAAAACTAATTGTTTATGCATCAATTTTTTTTATGTACATTATGCATCGATTTCAAACTTTTTTATTTAAGTTTATTTTTTAATCCCTACATATATGAATGAATATTGTAATTAGCTAGTTTTTTATGCTCATATTGTTAGTTTCAATACACGTGAATAATAACATGTACCTTTGGTTGTTTTGATGCACATATGGTTAGTTTTAATGTACATACAAAATAAGATATATTTTGTTGCATCGATTTCGCCTTGGATATATTTATATTTATATATATATATATATATATATATATATACACACACACACTAACTCTATGTGAATCAAAACTAATTATTTGTGCATCAATTTCGAACTTTTTTTATTATTTATTTGATTTATTTTACCTTATTTTTGTGGATGAAAAAGGTTTCTAAATAATAATATAAAATAGGATAAGAAAAATATTTTATCTAATCCTTCTCTAACCATTTAAAATAAAAATAATTGAAATATTTATATTTATAAATAGATGATCAAAGGTTCTTGATTAATCTAGAATGTATAATTTTTTATTATTATACAAATTAAAACGGAATAATAGTATAAAATAGGATAAGAAAATATCCAAAAGGCAAATTCTATGAGATATTTTTTATTATTAATATATGATGTATACATGGAATATATACATATATTGAATAATAATATAACATTTTATAATACATATGAAAATATTATATTTACAAAATCACTTTAGTATATAGTAATGAAAAATATCCAAATAGAAGAAGAAAAATATTCAAATCCTAAATCAATTTTATAGTAATTATTTTGTTTAACATATAAATAATATATTTAATGTTTGGTCTAAAATCACATTCAACAAATTAAAAATAACCCAATAAAATTTCATCCAATTAGATTGATTTAAAAATATGAGTAATGTGGTTAAATGTAGGGCTGACATGGGTTGTTTTATATATTATTTTGACATCATCTTTATTATATAAATAATGATTTAAAGATACAAATAATTGACACTCTTTTTGTTAAAGCAATTTTTAAAGCAATTTTTGAAAAATTGCTTTTTTTCCCAAAAATCTCTTAGACCATTTCCAACAGCTTCTCTAAAATTTCTTCAATATGTGAAACAAATGACAAAATCTCTAAAATATTTCCCTCAAACTCTACTAGATTTTCCATTTTAAACAGTGTAATATATTTTAATATAATAGTAAAATAATTAATATTATATACTACTATTTTTTGTAAACTCTTATTAAAACACATGAAACGTTTAAAGTTAGAAAATGAAGGATTTGCTCCAAAATTGGTGAAGCGCTGCCTCATTTTCTTCTTCTTCCCTATTTTGAAGAATAAAATACGGTAAATGTTAAGATATTGTTAGACCACAAAACAATTCAATATTTCTCATAATTGAGAAAATCAAGAAAATGGGGAAGCTAAACTTGTATTCTTCTCTAATTTTGAATTGAATAGAATAACTTCTGACATTTCTGATTTATTTGATTTTATTCTCAACACTAAAAAAACAAGATGGGCTAAATGTTTGAGATCAAAATGAAACATGAGCGAAAGATTTTGGTTCAAAATGAAACATATAAAACGTTAGAGATTTAAATGAAATATAAGTAAACAGTGATGAGCTATGTGAACATGAATTAGAAATTATGGACCCGCGTAAACAAAGATTTAAAAAAAAATGGTCCAAAAAGTACTACTTGGTTATTTATGTATTCAACAATTGTATGAGAGTTCAAACATCAATTCATCATATAAATTCCAAAAACGATGTGCTCACAAAAGTTGTTGTGACAATTAGTGTCGTTTGAATTTGAAACACGTACTTATCATTCCAATCATAATAGTGTCGCTTTTGTGGTGAAATATGGATAATCAGTAGATAATATATTACAAAGTAGAGTTCTAGGAAGTTGTTTAACATAATTTATATTTTTATGGCAGAATACATATACAAACACTTGTACTTGTTCTAATTGATTATTTAGGTGCCTGATTTTTTATTTTCTTCTATTGAACACTTTAATTTAATATATTATGTTCTGATAAGTACGTAGATGCTGATGTGATATAAAGAGTATATTTCACTCTCGTTTGAGCGAGTAAAGAGATTCAATGTACAAATTTTCATTTCATTTCTTTTTCCTTTTACCTTTTACATTTACATTTTTCTTTTTGTCATTTTTTCTTTCTCCTTTCTCCTTTATTTGGACATTAGACAATGAAGTTCTCTTCCAGGACGACAGTTGTTCCTTTGAGAGCAGGAGTGTTAGAAGATGGAAGTTTGAGTTTTGATGGTTCCAGAGTCAGTGACCCTGTGTTTGCAAGTCGAGTCGGCGACTTTGCAAAGTCACTGACATAACCAGCTGACGAAGCGATCTATTTACGGAAGGAAAGCACAGATCTTGTGCGTTTAATTGAAGGCAGCTGCGTGTTCTATTTTAGGAGAAGTTCATCAAAAGAGTGCTAAAATCAAGATGAAGATAATTGTGTTTCTCCTAGAATATTTGAGTGTGCGTACAATTGTTTTATTTGGAAAGATTTGTAAAAGATTAAGTGTATATTGTTTTCCTAATCGAATGGAAAATAATATACATGAGATCTCTCTTACCTTAGTTTAAATACTCTTGTGTTTAGACTAATTCGTAAGACTGGTGAGCTTAATTTTCATATCGTGTGTAAGAAAGAAAGTGTGTGCTTGTGCGTTAGATTCGTACAAGTGGTGAGTCAAGAGATCTTAGGCATAGCGTGAGATTGAGAGTGTGAGTGCAAAGGTAGAGCGTGGTTCAAGGGTGTGAGATTCATTCTTGTACACGGGAGAGCTTTGTAATCACTCAAGAAATCAATAGAGCGAGTCTAAGGACTCTTGAAATCCGACCAAGTGATAAACTTGGAAGGGAGTGGTTTTTCTCTAAGTAAACTAGTTGGTTTACGAAGAGTTTCCACTATACATCGCTTGTCATTGACCGTTGGTAACGTTTACTTTACTATGTGTTTATTCCGCTGCTTTATTACTCAAAGTCGACGACTTCGTAGGAGTCGCCGACTCGTCATAGTACTAACGATCCTACAATTGGTATCAGAGCATAGGCTCTAGATTGCGTTTAGTACTTTTCATACAGGAAAGTGACGTCCACCAACACCTCTGTGAATGACTCGTCTGGAAGTCTCCAATCCTAAGGGTAGGAGAGTATGATTGGTGGGTTGAACAGATGAAAACTCATATCTGTTCTCTTGATGGTCAACTGTGGAAGGTGATAGAAGTTGGTCCAGAACTTTTGCTCTTGGAAAGGATGGAAAAACAGAAAAGACTACAGCTGAGTATGATGATGTTGACTTCAAAAAACTGGAAAAGAATGCTAGAGCAAAGAAGGTCTTACATCATGCTCTTACTAAAGGAGATCTCAAGAAGGTGATAGGCTACAAAACGGCTAAAGAAATCTGGGATGCTCTTAAAAGACTTCATCAAGGAAATGATGATGTAAAGAAGGACAGGATCATTAGTCTCGAAACAGAGTATGACAACATTTTTCAAGGAAAAGGAGAATCTCTTCGTGATTATCATTCCAGATTTCAGACGATTGTGAATCAACTGGAGTTTCATGGTGAAGAAATTCCTCAATGGAAACTCACCAACAAGTTGATCTCTGGCTTGAACAAAAGTTGGGACAACATTGCTTCGTCTCTTCTTACTCAAAAGGAAACCAAGTCGCTGACCTTGGAAGACCTTGTTGGACAACTTACTATGTATGGAGGCATTCAGCAAAGAAGAGTTGAAAGGCTCGATTCAGAGAAAGTGAAGAACATTGCTCTCAAGGTTGAAAGAGCTCTCAAGGTTGAAAGATCTTTTGATTTGGCTCAGGGAGACGATGACATTGATGGAATAGATGAGGATGTTGCTCTCATCTCTAAAGCTATGAAGAGACTGTGGAATCGTAACAAAGCTCCCATAAGAGCTCCAGAATCATCCAAAGAAGGGAAAGATATGAAGGATGTCATTTGCTATCAATGTCAAGCTAAGGGACACTTTGCCAACAATTGTCCAAAGAAGAAAAGTGGAGAAACTAGCAAAGGCATTATGGCAACTTGGGACATGTTTGACGATGATGATGAGGTAGCACCAGCAAGAGGAAAATGTTGCATGGCCATTGAAGATAATTCTTCTCAAGAGGTAAATGACTCTGAACTTTCTTCTATTTTAATCAAAAAGTCTAGGGCACAACTGGTTGCTATCATCGAAAAGTTTGGAACTCAGGTCATTGAGTCAAGAGAAAAATTGGAAGAAAATGAAGAAACAATCTCCATCTCTTCGATTGTAACAAACACTGGTGCTCTAAAGCAATTGAGCTTGAAAAAGTCTCATCTCCTAAGTCAGTAACCTGTGAGTTGTGTTCAGATCAAAGATCCAAGTCACTGACTTACAGAAACAAGTCAATGACCTAGAAAAATAAGTCACTGACCTAGAAGGTGAAAGACTCATGCTCAGACTGGGTAATGCTAAGCTATCCCGTGAGTTAGAAAATTTTAAAGTCGAGGATGAGACCAAAAGAAAGAAATGGTTGGATGAGTTTGTTGCTGAAAAGGCTCAAGAGGTCAGAAATGACTATAAAAGGAAGTTTGTGAAGGAGGTAGACAGATCTGGAATTGGCTTTGTTCGTGCACCCAATACTCAGGGTACCAAGGCTGTTCCCCTCGCGTCTAAAGGTAAAACCCCTATGTGTAGTGACAATGCAAGTTGTTCTACACATGTGGTGGTTAAGCCTGACAAAGGGAAGCAACAGTGGTATCCTGATCAAAAGGTGCACAACATATGGCAAAAACAAGTCCAGAACTCGGCTCCGTCACAAATTGACTTTCAATCTCGCATCAACAACAAACCTATCTATCCGGACTATAGTAAATACGTTGCCCTAAAATCTCACAGGACATGTTGGTATTGTGGCAAGCCTGGTCACTATCAACATGATTGTCACAAAAAGGAAAGAGATGATGAAAATGCAAGGTCACAGACTCTGAGTGAAAGTCATGGCAAATTCATTGTCACTGACTGTCCTCCAAGATCTGTGTGTGCTAATTGTGACAAATGTTTTTCTAGGAGTTATTATGTTGCCAATCCCAGAGGAGTTAAACAACTCTAGGTTCGTAAGAACTAATTGTTTCAATACAGCTTGAAGTGGGTGACCAGGAGCCCTGGTTCGTTGATAGTTCATGCTCAACTCATATGTCGGGAAACCCTAGGGATTTCGTCTCACTTCAAGAATACAAAGGAGGTAAGATTACCTTCGACAACAACAACAAAGGTGGTATTTCTGGTATAGATACGGTAAGATTTTCAGATAAGCTAACTATAGACAATGTGAATCTTGTTGATAATCTGAGTTTCAAGTTATTAAGTGTTTCCCAAATCTGTGCTAATGGAAAATATCAAGTTGTTTTTGATAAGAATGGTTGTCAGGTGCAAGAGATTAGTTCAGGCAAAATTCTTCTGAAAGGGGTATTGAAAACAATCTGTATAAGGTGGACCCCTGTTGTTTTGAGCCTGAAGAAAAATTGTGTCCTAGAACAGTTACAGATGTCGCCGACCTCTGGCACAAGAGATTTGGACATGCGAGCTTTCAACTTCTTGACAAGCTTCATAAGCAAGAACTGGTGAGAGGATTACCCAAGATTGATCCAAACAAGCATGAAGTTTGTGAGACTTGTGTGAGAGGTAAGCAAGTAAAGTCTTCCTTCAAATCCAAAAATGAGGTAAGTACCACTAGACCTTTAGAACTCATTCATGTTGATTTATGTGGTCGCATGCGAGTCCAAAGTTGTGGAGGAAATGGCTATATCTTTGTCATTGTTGATGACTTTTCATTGGACTATTTTCCTGTCTTCTAAAGATCAGGTCTTTGAAGAGTCTGAAGCATGGGTGAAGGTTGTTGAGAAAAAGCTTGGAGTTACACTTGTATCAGTCAGATCAAATCATGGAACAGAATTCGATAACTCTGAATTTCTGTCTTTTTGCAAGAAAAATGGCATAAGTCACAACTTCTCAGCGCCAAGAACTCTTCAACAGAATGGCGTTGTTGAGAGGAAAAATCGTGCCTTGGAGAACATGTCACGGACTATGCTCATTTCAAGTGGTCTTCCGAGAAATTTCTGGGGTGAAGCCATTAATGCATCATGTTATGTGATGAATCGTGCTATGCTTCGTCCACTTCTTGGAAAAACTTCGTATGAGCTTCTTAGAGGAGTTAAGCCCAGTGTCGCCCACCTGCGCACGTTTGGATGTAAATGCTATGTCCATAACAACGGCAAAGACAGTCTGGGAAAATTCAATCCAAGGAGTGATGTTGGGACTTTTGTAGGCTACTCCCCTCATAGCAAAGCCTACAAAGTGTTCAATAAAAGGACAAGAAGGATTGAAGAAAGTGTTCATGTGGTGTTTGATGAGAGCACTATGGGAGGATCGATTATTGAAGATCTCGATGATGGTGATCAAGGATTCAATCTGGTTCAATACGAATCTCTTCCAGTGTCTACAAAAGAATCAACAGTCAGTGACAACACTAGAGTCACCGACTCAGACAATACAAGGGGAAGGAGTCAAAATCAAAGTTCAAGTAACAGTGAATCTGATGATGAGAAAACACCTAATAGGAGCTCAAGCATGGAGAACTCAGAAGAAGATTTGGAGAGAACACCTCAGACTCAAGTCGGTGACCTAGCAGAGATACAGGTCAGAAATTATCAACAGAAAAGTGCTCATCCTGTCACTAACATCCTCACTGATTTCTCAAAGGGTGTGCAAACTAGATCTTCTCTAAACAACTTCTTCGCTTTCAATGCTTTCATCTCAATGTTGGAGCCTAAAAATGTTGAACAAGCGTTGAAAGATTCGGATTGGGTTAGTGCCATGCAAGAGGAGCTTCATCAGTTTGAAAGAAATAAGGTTTGGCATTTAGTCCCAAGGCCAAAGGAAAGATCTGTGATTGGAACACGATGGGTGTTCAGAAATAAGCTGGATGATGAACGAAATGTGGTCAGAAACAAACCAAGGCTGGTAGTTAAGGGCTACAATCAACAGGAGGGCATTGGCTATGATGAGACGTTCGCTCCAGTGGCTCGTCTTGAGGCTATACGATTGCTCATTGCCTATTCTGCGCATCATGGATTCAAGCTACAACAAATGGATGTCAAAACTACATTCTTGAATGGATATCTAAAAGAAGAAGTGTATGTTGAACAGACTCCAGGTTTTGAAGATGTCGCCCACCCGGATCATGTCTACAAACTGGACAAAGCACTCTATGGATTGAAGCAAGCCCCGCGTGCTTGGTATGATCGTTTGTCTCAGCTCTTGATTCAACATGGGTATGTTCGAGGAAAAGTTGACAAGACTTTGTTCTTATTAAGAGAAGGAAGTCACACACTAGTTGTTCAAGTCTATGTCGATGACATCATCTTTGGTTCAACAGATGATAAGCTAGTGAAGAAGTTCGCTGACCTCATGTCTAGTGAATTTGAGATGAGTATGGTTGGCGAGCTTAAGTTCTTTTGAGGACTTCAAGTTGTTCAAAATGAGGATGGGACACGAGTTCATCAACAAAAGTATCTTAGAGAATGTGTTAAGAAGTTCGGTCTAGAGAATGCTAAACCGTTTGATACCCCCATGTCGCCGACTACCTCGCTTGGAAAAGATAACAAGGATCCAGAAGTTAATGCTACTATGTACAGGGGTATGATTGGATCACTGCTCTATCTCACTGCAAGCAGACCGGATATTGTGTTTGGAGTATGTTTGTGTGCTAGGTTTCATGCCGATCCAAGAGAGTCCCACTTGAAAGTTGTTAAAAGAATCATTCGCTGTCTTAAGGGGACTGACAATCTGTGTTTATGGTATCCCAGAGGATTTGACTTTGAGCTTGTCGGCTACACAAATGCTGATTTTGCTGGAAACCGGGTTGATAGAAAAAGCACTTCAGGGATGGCTCAATTTCTTGGGCCTTGTCTTGTCTCATGGGGATCTAGAAAGCAAAATTCTATGGCTCTATCAACGGCAGAAGCATAGTACATAGCGGCTGTAGCGTGTTGCTCACAACTCTTATGGATCAAACAACAAGTCAGTGACTATGGTGTGCAGTGTGGGTCAGTGCCCATACTATGTGACAACACTAGTGCAATCAACATCTCAAAGAATCCGGTGCAACATTCAAAGACAAAACACATTGAGATAAGGCATCACTTTCTTCGAGATTGTGTGAAAAAGGGCATGGTCACTATGGAATTTTGTAGAACAAGTGATCAAAGAGAATACATTTTCACAAAAGCCTTAAATCGTGAACCCTTTGAACAACTCCGCATGGAACTAGGTATGATCTCTCTTCAATGATCTATTTCCCTACATAAATTCCCTCGATGATTGGCTAGAATTGATTGCTTTATATATGCTTTGAAATCATGCTTGTATGGTATAATTCTTAGACATACATGATAGACATCATATTTAGGAAACCCCATGCAATTTGATCGTCAATGACTTTCATCACATTCAGTATGTGTGCAACTTTTTGAGCTGCTTGTTTTGGCCCAAAAGAATCAACTTGATGATCCTAACCCTCTTTATAAGCCCAAATCATAGTTGATTCTAAAACCAGTCCCTAACCTATCATGTTTGAGAGTCTCTATGAGCCCATCTGTTTATTATTATTTTCTTATTAAACGGAGACTTATCATCATGATCGACAAATCCTCAAAAAAATAAAATTTTACTTGGTTCTCTTTGGCACTCCCTGTGCAAACCCATCACCAAGTAAGTTCTTAAAAGAGAAAGTCATGTGTGGACAAATGTCACGGACATATGACGATAGCAGTTTTGTGTTATGAGTCGCCGACATGCTCAAGGTCAGTGACTGCAATTTCTGGCGCGAGAAAATTATCATTGATTAACTGTATCTTTTGAAATTGGAAAATGGATTTCAAAAGAGAGGAAAGAGAAGATCTTGTGATGTGACAACTTCCTTAATGATGGAAGTGGATTCCTTTATTATGCCTCAACCGTCAATCTTAAAGGTACACTTTTCTCAATCTTTTTCTCTCTCTCAACTTCTACTCTCTCTCTCTTTCGAACCCAAAACCCTCAAACCTTCATCTTTCTCCTATGGCGTCTCCCTCCAACTCCGATCTTCCTGCTTCTCCCAAGACCAAAATCGACAGCCCTGAATTGGCAAAGAAGAAGATTCTCGCCCTTTTTGGTGACGATTTTCTTCGAGCCCTTTTGCTCGGGGAATCGTCTTCCTCCACTGTCCCTCCAACCGCCATGGAACATCCATCTCAAAACCTCATTCCTCCACAGAACCAAAATCCAAACCCTTCTCCTCCAAAATCAACTCCCTCATCCCCCATTACCACTGAGAAACCTCAAAATTCCCTTCCCCAAATCGAAACCGAAACCCTAGCCCCTTCACCAGAATCTGGAAAAACGCGCCAAATGGCGCAACCAATGGTTTTTCCAGAAACTGGTGAATCTTCCTTGCCCAAACCCTCAAACCCAGAGATTGTAGAGCAAGAGAGAGTGAAGACTCCGATTATGGGGTCAATGGATTTTGAGGAAACAGAGAACGTCGTCAGGTCTTTTCCAGAAGAAAAAGAAGAAGAGGCTGGTGAAGAGGAGAACCAACGGCTATCTCCTCACGATCAAGAAAAGGCTGTCAATGACTCCCCAAAAGTCATCAACACTAATGCTGGTATGGAGAATGTTGACAAGGTGGCTGACAAGGATTTCTCCCAAAAGGAACCAACAGAAACATCTAAAGAAGGTACACCCTCTAATCCCATCTTGGTTTCAAAGAAATCCAAATATGGTGATTCTGTTAAGAAAAATTTGGAAAAATAACTTTTTGGAGATGACTCTGAGTTGCTTAAGGATGAAGAGATTGAGATGCCTCCTCCTTTTCGCCCTAAGACTAGATCTGCTAGAGCTAGAGCATCGGCAATTGCTCTTAAAGCCAAAAAGGGCAAGGGGTTGGAAACCCCTGAGGTTGCCTCAGAGGGAGGTGACTCCTCTTTCTCTGAGAAAGTCACCAGGAAGAAAAGGGGAAGATCTCCTAAGTCTGTTGTTGGGTCCAGTAAAAGAGCAAGAAAACTAGTGTAAGCATTGATATGTCATCTAGGGAGTTCACTAAAGATCTGTTGTGGGAAGAAAAGTTCATGAAGGAGTTTAAACTGACCAAGGTCATTGACTGGTTGAAAAAGCAAAAATGGGACAAGTTGGTGCAGGAGGAGCATGAATACAATCCCATGATGGTTAAGATGTTCTATGAGAATCTGGTGATTGAAGATACATGGAATATGACCATAGGGAGATACATGATAGACAAGAAGACGTATTCCTTCACAAGCAAGGATGTCAGTGACATTCTGGAGATTCCTCATGACGGTTTTGCTGAGTACTACAAAGGAGGTTGGCCTGAAGGGGTCGATGAACGTGAGATCATCAAAACTGTCACTGACAGTGATGATAATTTCACTAGTCCTTATCTGGTCAACAAGATGGGAATAGAGAAGAAGGTGATGTTCAATTATCTCATCAGCAACCTGCTGCCAAGGGAACTCAAGAGGAATGCTGCTTCTATTCAGGATCTGCTGGTCATGGACAAGATTATACGAGGGAAGAAGATTAACATGCCACGACTGATGATGCTTCACATGAATCACATGCTTGAAACTGCCAAGCATGCTCTTCCCTATGGGATGCTGATTGCTCTGATGATGTACGAGCATAAAGTCTATGTGGATAGCCATGCTGATGTTCTCAACACCAGAGTTCTCAACAAAGAGATGATCAGGAAATTTGGATGGAACTGGGTTGATGGACAATGAGTGTTGAAGTCATCTGAGGTCAGTGACAAGGGCAACCAGGAAGAAGGAATGAAGTCTGCTCCAATAAACGATGAGTTGAAGGAAATCAGGGAGCAGAACATGATTCTGAAGGGTGTGATGGAAAAGCTTCAGAATATGGTCGGGAATGCACTATCAAAGCTGGATGCAATAGAGGAGAGGCTCAATGACTTTGGAGCCTGATGTTTGTAACTGTCGTTCACTCATGACCTTCTCTATCCCTTTCTTCTTTCCTTTCCACATTATTCCTCCACTTTACAAGACTTTTTAGTTCAATTTGGTTGTAACGTATTTCTGGATTGTGTGTGTTTGCATCGTACTTTTATTTTGCCATGCTGAATGACTCTCTGTGACTGTTTTGATTTTATGCTTTAAGTTTCTATATTTGCCTCTGATTTCTTTTCTTGTTTTAGCAATCTTTTTGATGATGCCAAAAGGGGGAATTATCCGGGGGAATAGATTTATTATGGGGATCAAAATACTGAAATCATGTGGTTACTAAGCTTAGGGGGAACGTTTTATGGTTTTTTTCTTTGCTCTTTATCTTGTGATATTGTATGTATGCTGCATAGATCTTATCAGAACAGGTTGTTTGTCACCATCAAAAAGGGGGAATTTGTTAGAAGATGGAAGTTTGAGTTTTGATGGTTCCAGAGTCAGTGACCCTGTGTTTGCAAGTCGTGTCGGCGACTTTGCAAAGTACGTAGATGCTGATGTGACATAAAGAGTATATTTCACTCTCGTTTGAGCGAGTAAAGAGATTCAATGTACGAATTTTCATTTCATTTCTTTTTCCTTTTACCTTTTACATTTACATTTTTCTTTTTGTCATTTTTTCTTTCTCCTTTCTCCTTTATTTGGACATTAGACAATGAAGTTCTCTTCCAGGATGACAGTTGTTCCTTTGAGAGCCAGAGTGTTAGAAGATGGAAGTTTGAGTTTTGATGGTTCTAGAGTTAGTGACCATGTGTTTGCAAGTCGAGTCGGCGACTTTGCAAAGTCACTGACATAACCAGCTGGCGAAGCGATCTATTTACGGAAGGAACGCACAGATCTTGTGCGTTTAATTGAAGGCAGCTGCGTGTTCTATTTTAGGAGAAGATCATCAAAAGAGTGCTAAAATCAAGATGAAGATAATTGTGTTTCTCCTAGAATATTTGAGTGTGCATACAATTGTTTTATTTGGAAAGATTTGTACAAGATTAAGTGTATATTATTTTCCTAATCGAATGGAAAATAATATACATGAGATCTCTCTTACCTTAGTTTAAATACTCTTGTGTTTAGACTAATTCGTAAGACTGGTGAGCTTAATTTTCATATCGTGTGTAAGAAAAAAAAGTGTGTGCTTGTTCGTGAGATTCGTCAAGTGGTGAGTCAAGAGATATTAGGCATAGCGTGAGATTGAGAGTGTGAGTGCAAAGATAGAGCGTGGTTCAAGGTTGTGGGATTCATTCTTGTACACGGGAGAGCTTTGTAATCACTCAAGAAATCATTAGAGCGAGTCTAAGGACTCTTGAAATCCAACCAAGTGATAAACTTGGAAGGAAGTGGTTTTTCTCTAAGTAAACTAGTTGGTTTACGAAGAGTTTCTACTATGCATCGCTTGTCATTGACCGTTGGTAACGTTTACTTTACTGTATGTTTATTCCGCTGCTTTATTACTCAAATTCGACGACTTCGTAGGAGTCGCCGACTCGTCCTAGTACTAACGATCCTACACGGAGCTTCTTCCGGGAGGTTTCGTCGTCCACCTCATTGTTGATGCCTCGCGAGCAAGCCCGCTCCGTGTCCTGGTAGACTCCGGCGCCGACGGTGGCTTCGCACTCACTTTGCTTCCCACTCACCGAGGAGATCGTATTGTTTGGCGACGACACACCGACTTCTTCATCCTTGTCAGTGCTTCAGAGTTCTAAAGATTCTAGAAACTAAAACCCTTGGTGCAGAGCGATTAGACTAATTTTTAACAACAGAAATTAAATCCCGAAAATATCGACGTGAAAACAAACCGAAGAAATTATCCCCTTTTCGACTGGATAAATTAGTTTTTAAAAAAATCGATTCAAAGAAATTATCTCTAGCTTCAACCTTTTTGCATTTACAATTTTTATTTGCTTTTATTAAAACAATATAAAAACCTTGTTTTCATCCTAGTAATGATGTGGCCTCTACTTGGATTTTTCTAGGAAAAAAAATTAAGGCAAAATTGCATATATACCCTAAAAAAAGTTGATCAAATAATAAATACCCTCCTTTATAGGTTACATTACATCGAGTGCCTTTTTTGACATTTTTTACAATATTTTTTTTGTTTTTTTTCATTTACTACCAAACTTAAAAATAAAACAAATTCCTTAAAAAATGAATTTTTTTATAGAAAATATTAAATATAAAATGATGATAAAAAAGAAAAAAATTTAAAATCTTACCTGATCTAATTGAATCAAATTTGTCAATAATATCTCAACTCACAAATTGTAATCTTAATATTAAATAGAAAATAATAATAATAAATAGGGAAAAAATATGTAATCAAACCTAAAATCTAAATCATAGGATTTCCATTCATTGTCTCTCTACAATGTAATTTCCTATTGATTACTCGTTCAAGCTTTTATCTGCATCTTTTGATTTTAGAATTCATTTCTATGGTTTTGTTTTTCCGTTCATGAAGTCTTACCGTTTGTTGATTTATTATGCCCTAATTGTACGATGCAATCTTCAATTTCATAGTCATGTGGAAGAAATCATATATATGTGGAAGTATTTTGAATTCTTGTTTACCAATGGTGTTGTTGAAACGATGTGCCTTGGAAACTATAATTTCACATGAGCCCTAGATCTGAGCAAAAAACCAAAATCATAGCAAAAAATGTCGCCCTAAATTCAAGCTCGGTGGCAAAGTTGACGCCGCCATCGCCGTCGATAGGCGGAGATCGCCTTTGGCCACCGTCTCATTCACTACTAACGATATGTTTTCAGTACTGTAAAGAAGGAGATGTTGTGTAATGCCAAATCACTATATTCAATCGAATAAAATCTAATCGAAATAAGAATTTAACTTTCTTAAAAAAAATTTAAAAAATTTAAGAATTTGGGCATGTTTACAATTTATTTGGGTATATAGTCATTTTTTTGGCAATGATGTAATTATGTAAAAATAAAGGCAGTTTTACCTTTATGAACTTTTTTTTGGGGTATAGAGTACTATTAACAAAAAATTTAACAACTTAGCGCGCATGTTTAACACTTTGAAAGAGTCTCGGTGACTAGGTGTTTAATAGAACACAAATAGTTAAATTTAAGTGTTCAATAAAAAAACCAATGGTCAGGTGCCTAAGTGACTAATTGACACAAGTTTAGGTATCTGTATATGTTGAGTCATTGTTAGGAACTCATGTTCATTAACACTGGAACAACGTCCTCAGTGTTGATAATGAAAAATTCCATATGAACTAATGCTCTTTGCCAAGTATTTCTAAGTATACAGGTTGCGCGTCGCTAAGCAAAGATACGGAGAAACAAGTTCGCAAGACATGGGAACCGAGGCAACGAAAGTTCCCATGTCAAGGGAAATCGATCAAGATGCGACCAACCTCAAAGTGAACCAGTTTTTCGAAGGAATAACGAACTGAGTGAACCAAAAGTTCCCACGAAATGGGAACTAGGTAAAGGGGAACATGATTCCCTCAAGTCAAGAGAGTTTCCAAGACAAGGGAATCTGAGAAGACGAGAGTTTCCTTGGGATGGGAACTCGTGTACGTGAAAGCGACACCTCAGCGCAAATCAAGGGATCTCGTCTAACCGGACAAAAGAGCTTCTCAGTGTACCTGACACCTTCAGACTGTGCGACAGGTTGAAGAAGACCATCCAACGGTCCGATGTGATCCAAGAATCGGCGTAATTAATGATCTTTTTATCCCATATCTTTATATTATTAGATAGTTTTAAGGGATATATCTTTTAGAGATTTATTTCCTTAAAGATAGCTTTAGATAAATTACTTTTCTCTATAAATACTCTTGTTTAGCATTTTCTTTTAATCATCAATTGCCTTGGGGGGGAGGGGCACGTTAGGGAGAAGAGAAGAGAGAGAAGGGGCGAGATAGAGTAGATAGAGAGGCGAGTTTGAGGATTGCTTGGAGAACAAGTTTTATTTGGATTCAATTTGTAAGCTTTTCCTTTCATTAATTTCAATTGCTTTGTTTTCAATTATGAGGTGTGAGTACTCTCTCTCTCTCTCTCTCGCTCTCTCTCTCTCTCTCTCTCTCTCTTTCTCTCTCTCTCTAAGGTTGGGGTTAAACCCAACAATGGTTATGTATGCTTGCCTTTGATCATGTCTTGATTGTTTTTATCATAATTCTTCTCTCTTGTTCTTAACTCTTTGAAACGAAAGTGGATAGGAATTTCTCATTCATAGTTGAAGCGAAAGCAGAAACCTTGAATCAGAATAGTAAATTTAGGGTTTTGAAGCGAAAGCGGATCAATACTAGTTGAAGTAGAAGAGATAGATAGTAAGTTATTTGATTGAACGAAAGTTAGTTGATTTACTTGCTTAGGTTAACGAAAGTTAACAAGTTTATATGATAAAAGCATGATACATGTGTTTCATTGGCATATGTATGCATAATTGATGTTGTGGGGATACCTTAACTTTAGAATTTCTCTCTTTTGATTTAAAAATCTAAACTTTCTGTCTTACTTGCGCTCTAAGTAAGAAAAGGACTTGATACTGACTTTCTCCCGTGGACGAACCTGACTCCTCTGTACTCAACGGGGTCTTGATCATTAATTCATTTCTTGTCAAGAAACCCTATCAACAAATTGGCACCGTTTCCGGGAGATTTCAATAGTGCCAAGTTTTGTTCTTTTGGCGTTTTTCGGGACTCTATCGAGTCGGTAACGACCCCCCTAGGGTCGGTACCGACCATGTCGGCAAACCCAATTTTTCTTCTTTCTTCTATTTGTTTTAAGGACCACTATCGAGTCGGTAACGTCCCTACCTAGGTCGATACCGACCCTGTCGAAAGAACTCAGTTTTTTGCTTTTCATTTTTTGTTTACGGGATCACTACAGGCTCGTTACCGACCCTCTAGGCCTCAGTACCGACCCTCCTCTAAGAACCCGTTTTGCTTTTGCTTTTGATTTTGTTTTTATTTTTGCTTACAGTGTATGTCAGCTGAAGGACGCCGTGCTGTCTCTAATCCAGTAGTAGACCCTGAATCCGAGCGATCCTTCCACCGCAGATTATGAGAAAACAAAGCAATGGCACCCGCTGAAGAGATGGAACAACAGATGGCCGACCTCTGAGCACAGATTGAGCGGCTCCAAGCTGAAACAGATCGTGAAAAGGCACATACTACTCAATTACGGGAACAATTAAATGCCTTCCCGAAGAATGCCAAACAGTATATGCACCCAGAATTGAGGGTGCATATAGAAATTGAGGGTGCATATCCTTGATCAAAAGGGCTTAGTTTGAGGGTGCATATCCTTGATCAAAAGGGCTCAGCTTGAGGGAAAACCCACTGAGTGCTCAATAGATCATATTAGAAATTTCCTTGATATATGTGGCACTATTGCTACTAACGGTGTCTCTTTAGAATATGTTCTGTTGAAAGCCTTCAAGTGGTCTCTTACAAGAAAGGCCATGAGTTGATTAGAGAGCCTACTTCCCAAGTCAATAAAGAAGTGGGAAACTCTGCATGACTTGTTCATGAAAAAGTTCTTCCCTCCTGCCAAAACTACGGAGTTAAGGAAACGCATCACCTCCTACCACCAGCTGCCTAATGAGACCTTTGTGGAGACTTGAGAGAGATTCAAGGAGATGCTTAGACAGTGCCCTACCCATGGGCAACCACAATATGTACTCCAACAAATCTTCTTCTACGGGATCAATGTTGAAACGAAGAACCCGATCAACCTGCACACTGCTTGCGGTTTCATAGAGCTGGATCCTGATGGGGCATGGGAATTGCTTGACAAGTTGACCAACTATGATGCAATGTATGGAATGCAGCAGGCCCAACAGCCCCAACGAATGCTTTATAATCCAAACAAGGACGAGGTCGACCCCGAAGTAGGTAAGTTATCTTAAATCATCTCCATCTTGTCAAGAATGCGAGTCTCAAGCCCATGCTACCTCTGCCTACACCAACTTGCAACAGGTCCGTGCTGATGAGGCATATGAAGAAGCTAACTACATGAGGGGTCCATATAGGAGCCAAGGTATTACGTTTTATGCAGGGAGGAATAACAATCAGCCCACCTGGGGCAATTATGCACATGGCCAAGGGAGCCAACCTCCTCAGCAAGAACAAAGGGTTCTGCCCTACAAACCTCCGGGCTATCAAGAGACGCCATCATGGGTGAATGGACTTCATGAAGGGATCAATGGAGTGAAAAACGAGATCAATGGAGTCTAGGCTGACCTAAATAATCAAATGAAGGGTGTACATGCCCAATTGGGAGAGTTTGACACATGGAGAAAGAGCGTAAACTCCCAACTTGGCAACCTAGCTGCACTGATTCCAAGACCTCATGGGCAACTCCCGGGCTGTCCCGAGGAAAACCCTAGAGGACAAATAGCAGCCATACACCTAAGGAGCGGAAAGGAGTTGCCAGATCAAGCCAAGCCTACAGATACTAAGCACGGGGATGAAGATAACGCCCTAGTCAAGCCCATTACCGACCCCAACAAGATCGATATCGAGGCTCAACGGGTCGTTACCGACACCACAAAGGTCAATACCCTCCAATCCAGGTAAGTCTTTTGAACCGAACTCTTATGTCGTTACCGACCCCCCTAGAGGGTACCGACCCTTGTTCTGCACCAGTCGACCCTCTTGTCGACTCGGTAGAGCCTCGATATGGCCCTCTTTCTACTCCAAGTCCATCTAAAACTCTTCCTTTCCCGATTAAGAAGTCTAATGATGTCACAGAAGGAAAGTTTAGACCCTTTGTTAAAATTCTCTAGGGCTTGAACATCTCTATACCATTTACTGAAGCCCTTAATGAAATGCTTGCATACACTAAACTTTTAAAAGAAATCTCAAGCAGGAAAAGGTCCATATCGGAGCTGACAAATGAAGTACGATCCTTAAAGCTCCCAGAAAAGCTAGGTGATCCAGTTAAGTTTGCTATTACCATTGGTATTGGAACTCACCGTTTTAATGCTTTATGTGACCTAGGTGCCAGTGCTAGCCTCTTACCTCTATCTATTTGGTCAAAGGTCAATATGGGACCATTGGAACCCATCAATATGAGGTTGTACATGGCGGATGGATCTTGTGTCAAGGCAATAGGAGTCATTGAGGATGTCCCTATCCAAGTTGGAAAATTTTTTGTTCCCAACGACTTCATTGTTCTAGACATGCCAGAAGACCCTGTGGTGCCAATCATTCTTGGAAGACCATTCTTAGCTACCGTAGGGGCATGAGTTGATGTTAGGAAGGGCCTTCTCACATTCGACATTGGAGAAGAGAAGGTCGAGTTTCACTTCAATCCGGTTGTGAATGAGGTTGCTAGTTGCAGTACTGAAGAGCCTACCGACCCACCATGGGTCGGTACCGATCCTTCCTTGAGTACAAGACAATGCAAGAAAGTCACACCTACCGAGGAACTTACCGACCCCCCATGGGTCGGTAACGACCCATTCCTGAAGGAGTAAGATGCTGAAGATGGATTTCGGCATGATACCGAGGCACTCCCTGACCCTGATAGGTCGGTAACGACCCACATAGCCTCGCTAACGAGGCCATATTTGAGAGACAAAGGTGAGTCTTCTTACGCTGATTTGTTTGATTCTGGTCATGATCTTTTCCCTCATCCTTTTTCTACATCACCTCCTACTATTCATACTGTGAAGGAGTCAAAACCCCCTTGGTTGTCGGATTTTTCTAACCCTTATGTAGGACTTCCGAGCATTCTTGTTGATGATAGAGGACCACATCTCTTAGAAAGAAGCTTTGAAGCTTTTCCATCTAAGTATGGGGTTTCTCATGATCCCTACAAAGCCGGAGAGAAACCGCCCAAGGTAAGCCAAGGTACGTTCGTCGGGCTAACGACGTTAAACATAGCGCTTACGGGAGTCAACCCGCTTTTAGTTTTTGCTTTCTTAGATCTTTTTGCTAGCTTTCGTTTGACTTGTTTTTAGGTTAGAATAGTGTAGTAGGGATAGATGTTTCTATAAAGTGACTCAGGTACTAAACGAAGAAGAATTGCTAAACTTAAAGAAAAATAATTCAAGAAACTCACAAGGACACTGAAAAAAAAGCTCAGTAAACCTCCTCTACAGGACACTGAAAAAACTCAGTAAACCTCCTCTGTGATCAATGGTTTCAAATAGCTTCAGTTTTAATTGTGAGTTCCCTTTTCTTATCCTGTTTATTCTTTTTATGTCTTTTAAACAGTGAGGACACTCTTTGGTTTAAGTATGGGGTGGGGGAAATGGAAACTCAATTTTTGTGTCTTTGTTTGTGTTTTAGGATTGATAATGCTCCACTTAGATGTCCTATGATATGCTTTAAGTTGCTTGATCATGTAATTCCTATAGCATGTTTGGATAGCTTTGCCTGAATCATGTGAAAAGTTGTTTTTATGTGGATATTTAGCATGTGATGAAATTGAGCACATATGATCTTAGGTAAATGTGACTTAAGTCCAACAAAAATTGCTACCTAGTGAGTTATTTTTGGTCTTATAGGGAGAACATAAAAATCCCTCTTCTTTTCATGTGTGATTTACTCTCCTTATGCATATTATCTCTTGTCATTGATATGGTTATCTATTTCTTGAGGCCTTTATGAGATATTAGTTCATTACATGTGAAATTATATGATGGAGAACTTATTTCTTTAAACCACTTTTTATCTTTTCTTTTTAGCTACCTTATCATTATCCTCTTTTTGAAGCCAAATTGAGCTTGAAGCCCTTTTATTTTTTTAGCTCCACAAAATTATTCCTTAGCCGATGTTAGCTTGACCCTATCCGGGAATTAGGACTTAGTATTGGTTGTGATAATTTTGTTGAGTAAGATGTATTGGTTCAAGTGTGGGGTAATTTGGGTTGGGTAATTGTTGATCTTGTAGTTTATCATGTAAAAGGAGTTTGGTTCTCTAAATGCACTAAGAAAGAAAGGAGAAAAATTAGAACAATGACATCGTAACTGACCCTAGTAGGATCAGTACCGACCTTTCCAAAAGAAAAAAATCATCAATGAAATAAAAAATCGAGGAAAGAAAGATGAGAAAAATCAAAAGCTGAAAAAAGAGAGTTGAGTAATGAAAGTGTGCATGAGCCAAATTTTCCTTAGTGTTTTTTTAGCAAGATTAGTGATATAAGGGTGAATGAGTTGAAGTTTGTGCATAATGATGAGAGAGTTTGGTATATTGTTTTTGAATGTTTCTGGTGAGTTGTGTTGGAGAGTTTAGGAGTCTTGATTCCTGGATTTTTAGCACCACAAGCCAAAATTTTCCACGTCTTATTGTTATTACCAAGCCTCATTACAACCCGACCGAATGGAAACTTCTATGAAGTATTTCATTGAGCCTAAGTTCTCTTGATGATTTTTATTTGTTTTGACATCTCTGGTGGAGAGTTTGGTGATATAAGTAACAATGACTATGAGTTTTCGCATATCGGATTGAGTTGACAGTTGTTACTAAAAGCCTAAACACTTGAGAGTTGAGAGAAACACATAACCCTTGTGAGGTTGGATTTTTAGTTGCTTTTGCTTGAGGTTGCTCATATATGTGTGATGACGTTAGAATCTCTATCTATTTCTGCTTGAGCTTTGATGTTGCTTTTTGATAAAGGCATTGACTTGAAGAATGTGTTGATGGTTTTGATTCTTGTCTAGTTGATTGCTTGAGGACAAGCAAGTCTAAGTATGGGGTATTTTGATGTCCACCTTTTTAGTCGTGTTTTTAGGGAGTGTTTTGATTGTGTTTGAGTCTTTTTCTTTAGTTTTGTGTTTTGTTTAGAGTCGTTTGTCTAGGTTTTCGTATTACTTAAAATATGGAGTCTACATAAGCTTTGGTGGTGTTTTTATAGGTTTTGGAGATGTTTGAAGAACTTTTTGAGGAAAGAAGAAAAGCACTTAAGGAGTAAAGCACTTAAGGATGAAGTGAAGATCAAGTTTGAGCCATGAAGAAAGTCTAGAGACTTGTTATCAAGCCTTTAGGATGAAGAATCAAGACAAAAACGAAGGCAAATGACCCCCTAAAGAAGGAGATATCTCAGTTACAAGGCCGTTTTCAAGGCTTAAGGGGGTCGATAACGACCTTGTGAGGGTCGATACCGAGGTGTGCAAGGTCGGTAACGAGGCTCTCAACAAAAGAAGAGAAGTGAAGAAATTCAGGAAGTTCTATCGATCCTGACGAGGTCGATACCGAGGGTCCCGTGTCGGTAGGAGTAGCAGAGTCGGCGCAATTAATGATCTTTTTATCCCATATCTTTGTATTATTACATAGTTTTAAGGGATATATCTCTTAGAGATTTATTTCCTTATAAATAGCTTTAGATAGATTAGTTTTCTCTATAAATACTCTTGTCTAGCACCTTCTTTTAATCATCAATTGCCATGGGGGGGCACGTTATGAAGAAGAGAAGAGAGAGAAGGGGCGAGATAGAGTAGATAGAGAGGCGAGTTTGAGGATTGCTTGGAGAACAAGTTTTGTTTGGATTCAGTTTGTAAGCTTTTCCTTTCATTAATTCCAATTGCTTTGTTTTCAATTATGAGGTGTGAGTACTCTCTCTCTCTCTCTCTAAGGTTGGGGTTAAACCCAACAATGGTTATGCATGCTTGCCTTTGATCATGTCTTGATTGTTTTTATCATAATTCTTCTCTCTTGTTCTTAACACCTTGAAACGAAAGTGGATAGGAATTTCTCGTTCATAGTTGAAGCGAAAGCGGAAACCTTGAATCAGAATAGTCAATTTAGGGTTTTGAAGCGAAAGCGGATCAATACTAGTTGAAATAGAAGAGATAGATAGTAAGTTATTTGATTGAACGAAAGTTAGTTGATTTACTTACTTAGGTTAATGAAAGTTAACAACTTTATATGATAAAAGCATGATCTATGTGTTTCATTGGCATATGTATGCATAATTGTTGTTTTGGAGATACATTAACTTTAGAATTTCTCTCTTTTGATTTAAAAATCTAAACTTTCTCTCTTACTTGCACTCTAAGTAAGAACAGAAGTTGATACTGACTTTCTCCCGTGGACGAACCTGACTCCCCTGTACCCAACGGGGTCTTGATTATAAATTTATTTGTTGTCAAGAAACCCTATCAACACATGTCAACCTTAAGGATCAAGCTTGGAGGGCAAGGCAAAAAGGGCATTTAGGATAAATGCCTCAAATGGATTAGGGTTGAATATCACTCCTATATATACCCTTAAACAGTGACCTTGCCCACCACTTTTCACTATACACAAATTTCCAAACAAACAAACAGAGAGCAAGAGAGATTACTTGAGAAGACCATTCAAGTGGTGAAAAGTCCCTGACGATGAGCTCAACTCGACGACGGTGAACGGAGAAAGAAGGAAGTTCCCAGATCCAAGGGAACTAGGTTGCAGAGATAGAAGGGTTTAAGGTTCAAGTTTACTTTTGGTTTTGATTGTGAGTGTTCACCAGTGTTAGGGTTGAGAGAGTACAATAGTGTTGCCTAGGGAAAGAGTCATTGTGGGAACAAAGAAGTTTGTATTCTTCCTTGTAAACACTGAAGGAAACTAAGCAATAAAATAAAAGGGAACTCATTGAAAATCCTCCAAGAGGAGGTGGAGATTTACCCACGCGGTTAGTTGATCGCGGTGGGGTTCCTCAATAAGGAACTGTCTCTTACGCTTTTATTTACCTGCTTATTTATTATTACTGCTATGTGTGGGAACTATCCAATATAGTTCCCATAAACGTTTAAACTAACCTCAATCAACAATATATATATTTTGCCATATTTTTATACAAGCCCGTCCATGATCATATGCAAAGACTTCAATAAAACAGGCCCATAAATTTTAGAAGCCTCCAAAAATTAAAAACTATAGAATTTAAAAGCGACCACTAATCAATACAAATATGTTAGTAGTGCAGCATGTAAAATATTTTACATATAGCACAACCTTATTGTTGAAATTGTGATCTAATTAATTACTTAAAAATATAATTTTAATAATTTAGAACTTCTTATTTTCACTCATTTTTTATGGATATAATACCCATATAAAATAATTTTATTTTTACTTTGCAGTAATTTTTATTTGTTCCTCCTATAACTATACTCCTATCAATAAAACTAATTTATTGTTACCATATACTAGAGTGTGGTTATAGTTTAAAAAGTTTACTAATTATAAAATTTGGTTAGCCAAAATTTATGAATAAATTTATGTTTAATCAACTTTGGATATTCATCAACATTTCGCACAAATTTCCCAAAAATTATTAAACAACCGTATTTTAATATATATATATAATGTATGAAATAACTAAGTAAGTGCTAATGTTGGATCATACGTGTTATTTAAGAGTTGGGAACAATAGTTGGGTTGTTCCCAAGTCAAAGGAAACAAGTAAATCACAAGTATGACAGACAAGATGAGAACCAATTCCTTTATAGATGAACCCCACTACAACCAACTATTTGTATGGGTAAACCTCTACCTCCGCTTGGTGGATTTTGAATGAATTCCTTCTTTTATTGATTGTTCCCTTTGGTACTACAAGGCAAAGTTCAAACTTCTATGTTTCTAGCAGTCTCCGAACTCTAGGAACACTAATGAACTTTTTCTACCAATGTACTAAGTCAATGACTCAACTAAAATAAGAAACTCAAACCTTAAAACCTTCGTTATTACTTTAGTTAGTTCCCCAGCTTTAGGGAACACACCGTCGTTGAGATCAAATGCTCGCTGCGGGGACTTCTCTGGATTATTTTTTCTTGCTTGCTTGGATCCTTTAAGGTTTCTTGAGGCTTTGTGAGAAGTAATTTACAAGAGCACTATTCATGAGCTTATATAAGTGTGTGATGCTTGGGGCTCAATCTTATCTTCTTGTGCATTTGTCCAAAATGACATTGTCTTGCTATCTGAGTATGTGTACTTCCTTCACATGTGATTCAATTTGAATTTTGTCAACTCTTCAAGCCCATCAGACCATTGGATCATTCGGTTCAGTATGAGGAACATAATGCGCCTTGGTTTTGTTTGGAACAGGCTTCCGCATTTCATGTTGAGTTGTCTTTGGCTTCACAGGTGAGTTCCCATCTCATGGAAACTTGTCACTCATGATTTCCCTTGATGGGAACTCCTACATTTAGCTTACATTCAGTTTCATGATATCTTACTCCTAAATTCCCTTGAAATACTTGTATTTAACACATTAGTTTCCTAATGGTGTTGTAATTATCAAAACTGGAGAGTTCGATCATTGTTCTAGTGTTGTAGAACCTGATTTCCAACCACCGTCCCAACAATTTCCCCCTTTTTGATTATTACAAACCCATTTCAAAAAGACAAGTATTTCAATGCATGTGATCAGCAAGAGATGCACCAAAGTTCCCTAAGATTTTCTAATGCAATGCATGCTGTGACAAGTTTTACAGGGAATCCACTTCCATAGACAATTTAGTTCCTACTTAGCATTTTAAGAAAACAGTCCCCCCTTAAAAAAAGCATTTCTACGATACTTTATCACCGCATCTATCAGAATATATACTTCCCCCTTTTGGCATCATCAAAAAGTGAAATGCAATAAATAAGAAAGCAATAGGAACACACATTCAAACTAAAATCCATTCATTACTTAGGCAAAAATTTGTAAAATGTAGAACCCAAAAAAACTTACATGTGGAGGAGGAGAGAGAGAGTAAGGGAACAAAAGGAACAAGATCATTGGAGTTGAGCTTTGAGAAGGTTCCTAACATCAGTCAGAACTTCCAGTGTGCAATCATTGGTGATGTGGTGAAGTAGAGTGGAGGTCCCCACTTTTACCTCAGTTGTAGGAAGGTTAGCGGTATGTTGTTCCGCTAGAGTCTCAAAGTGCCTCAGCTTCTGAATGGCAGTGAGATCCATTTCATGACCGAGTTCCACTTCTTTCCCGTTATCATCGCAGAGTCCCTCCTTCTAGAGAAGCCTCTTCACCAGAGGAGCGTAGGGAAGAGAGTGGGAACGCAGACTCATGCACTTCTCCATGTGTGTGGGGAGACCTTTTCTCATGCCTGGATGTTTAGTTAATTCCTCTTCTCATGCATTGGAATCACAACCTTGATGATAAATTCGTGAGCCAGCTTCGCGATCAAGGAGAGGTTGTGTGTGGGGAGACCTTTGGTGAGAACACGACTTTCGTATAGACGATGCAATATCTTGTTCTTGTTGAAGACATCCCAGTTCTTCATAGGAAGGGAGTATAACCCTTCACTGGGGACACTCAATAGGCGGCAAATGTTGGTCATAGTGAAGATGAACTCATCACCCTTGATGGTGAGAGTTTCCTTCGTACTACCCTTGGAGATGGAGAAGGATGAGTAGAAGAATAGGACCTGGTCAGGGTTGACTCGGGCAGGATCACAGCAGACTTGTTTCCGGCCCTAGGACTTGATGAGTTCCCACAACTCACCAAGCCCATATTTAGTATGAAATTCCACAAAAAGGACGAGAGGAGTGATTAACTTATGTTCCCCGGTTGTTGCGACCTTGAGTGCCTCGATTCCCTTGACCCATGGGCTAGCTTTACCAACATCCTCGATCCTGGACCTCTAGTTTCCCTTGGTGCCCTTGTTCTTCTTCTTCGACTTTGCCGGAGAAGGTTTGTCTTTCAGCATGAGGACCGGTTCCCTTGGATCATCGTCGTATGATTCTTCATTGGCCAGACTTATGGTGTTTGGATCGGTCGTTGTCGTGGTGGGAGTGGAGGTGGGAACGACCTTTTTTGGAGAGGGAGGAGGAGTGGGCTCTTTTTTGGGTAGAGGAGGAGGAGTGTTTGGTTTAGAGGAGGGAAAGTTGGGATTCGAGGTGTGGGATTTCGAGGGAGGAGAGGTTGCATTACCAGAAGGTTGCGTTGGTAGGGTTAACAGAATCACCCGGGGAAGAGGATGAGCTCGCCCTAGGACCTCATGCTCGATGAAGGCATGAGTGGCTAGTGGGTCTCTAGGACGGTGGAGACCCCCAAACCGCGGCCGCGGTTTGCCCTTCCTGGCCCATGTTCTTCCCTGCAATCCAAAACATGGTCCAGGACAGCCAGAACTTGGTTGCGGTTTGCCCTTCCTGGCCCATGTTCTTCCTTTTTCTTCAATTGGCCTCCAATCTTCAACCTCTTACTTCAAATCTTCTATGGCAACTCTTCTGTCATCTTAGCTCGTCTTTCAACCTCTTCGGGCCTCCATAAACACCTGAAATCCAACATATAGGCGTGTAGATCCCGATTTCACAAGAAAACTAAAAACGATAAGAAACTAAGCTAAGCATGTAAAATTAAACCACTAAAAGAGACTAAAACTAACCTAAAACTACTATGTAAATGCATGCTATCAATGGGGGCGAAGATAATTATGAAGGAGCTTGTACAGACGCTGCCTTTCGGATGGTTCGGGATTGGCGAATGGATCTAGGATTTTTCTCAACCCTTTCGTGAATCCAAGTGTCATGGTGTTGAGGAGTCATTTTGAGACGGAAATATGTTTTGAATATTTGCTAGAAGAGGGATGAAAGAGAGGAATTGCATAGATGGAGGTTTAGGGAGGCGAAGGAAGAAGAAGGGCCAAAAATGGCAATGAGGGTTTTCTAAAGGATTTCGAAAGGGGTAAAAGGTAAGAACATTTGTTCCTAATTTCAAAAAGGACCAATGGCGTGCAAGTACCTCTTCGGCGTCCTAAACAAGACTGGGATGCGTGTCGCCTTCCCCTATGGCAGTCCAATCAGAAGAAAAACTATTGGCTCTCAACGTTCCTTCGCTATTAAGATTTCATACACGAATCTCACTTCCTGAGCAAAAAACTTCTCTCTCTTAAGCATTTTAGATTTCAACACAGAGTTCCCAAGTAGTGTGACCAAACTCTAACCTATTTCCCATGATCTCATGAAAAAGGCCAGGTTTGGATAGAGTGGCTAAGGGAACTCTTATCCAAACTTTTATGTGAGGGTTTGGGAACACAAAGGAAACTAGGAAATTACAACTCGTAAAGGGTTAGAAAGGGTTTCATGAGAAGCTTTTACCTGATCCATTGTTGAGGGTAAGCTTATGATCAACCATCATTGTGGCTTTTAATGAGGTTGAGGGAAAATCAGATTGATCATTTTGGGCTTAAAAGAAATAAGAGTTCCACAAAGTACAAAGTAAGCTTAGACAAGTAACATGGTAAAGTGAATGTACGAGTTCCTAGAGTTCTCTAGCATTCAAATCTACAAGACTAGCCAAGCATAGGGAGAATAAAAACCGGGGACTTATTTAATTTAAAGTTATCATCCCTAACAACATCTGAAGGTTCTCATATGGAAGTCTATCTAACGCTTTAGTAAGAATGTCCATGATTTTCTCTTCAGTTCTATAATGTTCCATAGAGATGTTTCCATCCTCAACATTATCACTCAAGAAATGATGCCTAATGTCTATATGTTTAGTACGAGAATGATGCACATGATTCTTTGATATGTTAATGGCCTTTGTATTATCATATCATATGGGAACATGGCCAAATGACATACCGTAATCCCTGAGATGGTACTTAAGCCATAGAACTTGGGAACAACATGAGGCTACTTCCACATACTCTACTTCAACTATTGAGAGTTCCACTGAGTTCTAATTCTTTGACCCCCATGAAACAAGGCACGAGCCTAGGAATTGAGCTATTCTTGAAGTCCTTAGCTACCATAGGCACATATTGTCATTTCCCTTGAGATACCTAAAAATTCTCTTCACCTCTTTCAAGTGTGATTCTTTAGGGTTAGCCTAAAAACGAGTACATAAGCACACAAAGAACATGATGTCTGGTCTACTGGTGGTCAAGTAGAGAAGGGAACCGATCGTTACCTCTATAGTTAAGTTGATCCACACTAATACCTATTTCTTCGGTGTTCAACCTTATGTTGCGTGAAATTGGTGTATCAATGGGCTTTGAAGTCTCCATCCCATAGTTCACGAGCATTTCTCTAATGTAATTATGTTGGTGTTTCTTAGTTCCCTCCGTTGTTTGAGAGATTTGAAGTCCTAAGAAGAATGATTTATAGTTCCCCTATTAAGCTCATCTCAAACTCACTAGTCATCAAATCTTGAACTTATCAACAAGTGAATGGTTAGTAGCACCAAAAACAATATCATCAACATACACTTAACAATGTAAATGTCTTTGGATTCTTTCTTGAGAAAAAGAGTTTTGTCAAGATGGAGATCTCAATTTGATTGTTGTCTCTAGACGACTAGGGGACATAGGAGAGTTCAGGAAAGGGCTTAGGAAATGGAAGTAGAGTCAGAGATGGAGGAAGAAGAAGATGATGATGAGGATGAGGATTTCGTGGTGGCTTTAGAGGATGATTCTGATGAGGAGGATGACCAGCCTACTGGTAGCGGTGCTGAGTATCCTGAGTCTCAGTTCACTCAAATGATGCAAATGATGACACAAATGTAGTTGGACAATGCACATAGGTACAAGTATATGTCATGTCATATTGATAAGAGCTACGAGAACATTAGGGGTTATATGGATGAGCACTTCACGTTTTTCCAAGCGCGTCACGATGAGTAATTCCGGTTGCTCAATGCTAGATTGGATGGCTGGAGCTCCACAAGTTACCCGCCTCATCAGTACTACCCGCAATACAGCTTCATTGCTCCACCATATCCAGAGTACCCGGCTTACCCACCACCATCTTCAAAGTATCCACCACCACCACCACCATTGGATTACCTGCCGCATTATCCGGATAGCTAGATTTTTCTGAGTATTTCTCTTCTCTTTTCTTTTTACTTTACTTTGGGGAGAAGAGAATTACTTGCTTTGCATTCATATAGGTGCATTATATTAGGCATGTTTATTTTATTGTTTTGCATTGATTAAAAAAATCTTTAAAAAAAATGAAAAAATTCAGAAAATAAAAAAATATTGGATTTTAGGTCTTATATTTCCCCATTGTGTAATGCCTCTTGTTTCTCGAAGTTAAGTATGAATTCTAACTTATGACTTGCATGGTTTGTTGAAATTTCTATGATATGAGCATGAACTTTGATTACTTACTTTGACTATAGGATTGAGCATGCATAATAGCTTGCGTTTTAGATTTATTTTGAAGTTCTAGACACAATATACCTTGTGAGATTATTTGGCCTTTCATTGATGAATTGTTCTCTTATTCTTGTGTGAATTGCTAGCTCTAGAACTTGCGTTATGACTCTTTTTCAAGACTGGTTTACATCACCATGATGAATGACATTAAAATGATTGAGACATGTTTCTTATTTATCCTATATTTCCCTTTTTACCTTACAAGGTCCATGTTTTGATACCCCATTTCTTTTGAGCCTTAAAAACCTTTTTTTTATAGCTCCACAAAATGACTCCTAGCCTATATAGACTTGACCCATCTGGCAATTAGAATGTTAGTGAGTTGTGTTCGGGTGAAGAAATAAGTATTGGGGATTTGAAGTTGAATTGGTAGAAATGTGAAGAAAAAGAGGAGTTTGAAGATTAAGGTTGAAAAAAAAAAAGAAAGAAAAATGACCATGTTGTGAAAGTGAAAGATGTGATGTTGTTTGAGCTTAAGAAGTAATTTCAAAAAGTGTTATAGTGTTGAAAGAATAAAGAGGCAAAATTAAAGAAGCAAGTGTGTGAAAGAAACAAAAAGAGATTGAATGAATATACGGAGTTGGTGAAGGAAAGTTGGAATTGTTATAGAAGTGTAAAGTGTTGAGTTTTGGATTTTAGGATCAGTTCTAGTCCCGGATTTAGAACCACAAGACCAAAATTGATCTCTTCCCATTTATCTTTACCTTGGCCCCATTACAACCCTTGAAAAATCCTCATGATTTTTGTTATGTATATGGTCCATAGCGGTGGAGAATTAGGATGCTGATGCAAGCATATAGTAGTCTCAATTTTCATTATTGATTTTGAGTGAAACACATGTTTCTTAAACACTTGAGGGTGAGAGCAAAACACATTAACTTGGTGAGGTCTAGAATTGATGACTGATCTTTGCTCTATGCTTGAATAAAATGCATGCTAAGACGTCCTTGTCAAGTTGTGATTATATGTTGACTTGCTCTATGGATTATGAGATGAATGAATGATTGCAATGTTGTGGTGTGATTTGGATTTGTTTTTTTATTGAGGACAAGCAAGGTTTAAGCATGAGGGAATTTGATAGCTTGCATTTAGGTAGTGTTAAGGATGCATATTTATGTTTACATTGCATGGTTTTAGTTTAGTTTTAGCTTAGTTTCTAGGTTCTTAGGTGTTCTAGGATATTCGTGTAGTTGCGCTTGTTTTGCACAGTTTTGCAGGTCTTTAGGTACATGAGTAATGCGGGACGTGATTCAGCTTACTAAGTTGGTGCATTAGAGGATTGAGTTGAGCTAGGAGGCTGTGAAATGGAGCTTGGAAAGCTAGGATGAAGTTCAAAGGGAAAGGAAGAAATCGCGACCGCGCTTTTCAGGGTGTATACCGCACTTTCTGGCGATTCACGGGAGCACTTGGGCCGAGTTTTGGGGTTTCAATTGGGCCTTGTTTTATGTTATTTCCGAATGTTCCTTAATTGTGGTTTTGGGGAATATTTTCTTTCTATCTTTGGTTTTGTGAGAGATACTTAAACTCTCTTTGTTTTCTCTCTTTGGATAATTCTAATTACAATTTGGAGGCGAGGGTTTTCTAGAGAGTTTTCTCAAGAGATCTTTAAACCAAATTTGTAAGTTTGCCTTAATTTAATCATGCATTGCTAATTTGCTTTGTGTTTGACTAGTTAATTGAAATCATAGATTGCCAACTATTGTGAGGTTTGATTGATGCTCAACAAACTTGAATAGGTTTTATTTCCTATGAATAATTGAATCAAAGTTTATAGGGTTTTGTTAGATTGATCACCTAATAAGATTTCTAGGTTAATTTACAACTAATCTGATTAATTCCTGTTTGGGATTATTTAGGTAAAGTAGAATCTACAATTGTTTGGACCCGTTCAGGCTATTCAATTGTAGAAGGGAATAAAATCACAAATAACTTGAATGACTGTTTGCTTCAAGTGTTTGTTTCTATCGATACTTGAATCTTAAAGTTGTTGTTTAATTGAATCTAGAAGTTTTTCTAGGTTGCTAGATGATTAGGGTTGTTAGATTGTTAGTTAAGTCAACTAAATCTGAAGTTTGGATCATAATCCACGATAGATTATTCAAGTGAAGTGAGAATCAAGAGAATCAATGATCAATACACATATCTATGATGGATTTAACTAGTTGAACATGTTTTTCTCATATTTCAATCAATACAATCATCTTTGCATTCATACTTTAGATTTAATTTTCATATTAGATTAGTCAGTTTCTCAAACATCCATAAAACCCACCTTTAGTTCTATGACTTGGCACGCAAGTAAAGCATATTTACATGAGTCTCTATGGGATCGGCCTTTACTTACACTACTAAGTTTGGTTAAGTCGGGATTCTTTGGTAGGTATTAATGACTGTAAAAAATTCCTTATCAGTAGTATCGAGTACAAGTATCTTGAATCAGGCTGCTGTATGATTTATTTTCATAGTTTCTAATGTAAGTTTTATTGTAACTGCATATCTTACTTGTGCAAAAGTAATAACCATTATATTAATAATGTAAAGCTAAGACTATTAGGAATAAAAATTGATTGTTACAGTCCAATTTTTATTTTATAATCAACCTATATTCCTAATTAATGGGGATTTTAGTTGGACTACTGTCAAGTGATTCATGTGGAAATTGATAAAGGACTACATAGAAGGGCACTTATTTTCCAAATGTGACTTTATTCAGGGTAGATTGGTAGGAGGATCAGGGAGTTGACAACACTTGTGCAGAAGTGGTTCAAGTTTCCTGAGAACATTATTGAGCTCTATGCTGAAAACGTTAATAGCAAAGGCCTTTGTGCCATTGCTCAAGCTGAGTCTTTGCGTTACAAGATTCTTGGAGGTCTTGCTATCATGAGGTACATATTTTCTTGGACAAAATTGTTTCTTGCTTGCACCAGGTGTCTACTATGGATCATTAGTTTAATCACTACACTGTATTTGTGTGCTATAATTTTATCCCACTACATTTGCAAACTTGTTCGCTAATTAGAACTCTTTTTTTTTACTCTTGCTATATTTTCTTGGACAATATTTTGTTTGGTGTTATTCTTAGCTACCTTTTATTACTCTTGCTCTAGTCTCTAGGTTATGTCCTCTCTTAAATTCAAGCAACAATTAGATCTACTCTTATAATTTTTCTTATTTGTTTCCTCTTCTTTTTATATCTTTAGATTCTCTGTAAAAGAGGTTCTAGACTCATTTTGTTTGGCTATGGATGTATTAAGGTCCAAAAATATGCAATTCTAGTTAAAAAATGCCAATATGTCTAAATCTCTTATGACCTTCCAGTTGTAACAAAAGCAAAATCTTTGATCTACTAGGCACATGTACAGCAACATCCTATTTTGATCATTTTACTATACAGTGGATTTGTGAATTTAGTAATATTCTCTTTTTGTTAATAGCTCTTAATCCATTTTTAGTTGCTTTAATATGACTAAATATTGTTGGTTAGGTTGGTCTGAGGTGGTTTATGATTGAAGTACTTATATTACTATGATGTATTAGCACAATGATCATTTGATCAAATTTTTATATCATATGGTTTGAACATGGTGGATTTAGTATTTGAATGCATTATTATCTCACTTCACCATGCTGAACAATATAGATCTAGTTAACCTAATTTATGAATTTGGTCTTCTGATACCAACTAAGGGTTTCTTTGGAAAGAGGTTTCTGGACAACTTTTTCTGTGTTTGTAGGGGAATTAGAGATTACTCTGCTATTTGTTAAAGAAATTTTTGTATTGAATGTTTGCATCAGTCATTAGTGTGCTATATTTGGCAAGCTTTAGGCATTTGTAGAAGTATTATGTTTGAATTCTTATTATCTTTTCATTTTTGTGAAATGACATTTGATGAATGATTACATGAAAGCACTGTAATGAATGTCATTAATAAATCTGACAATATCTAATTATAATATTGAAAAAATGAAATGTCTAGTTATTAAAATAGTGATCCATTATCTTGTATGACTAAGAAGATACTTATATATGTTGTAATGATACTTGGAAGGTATGAAGATGCATATAAGGTGAAAATAAGGCTTGTCTTTTTTGATGCCAAACAGAAATTAGGCATTCTACTACTATCACAAATTTTCCATGACTCTTGTCGGAATTGTCGTTTGGTATTTTGTTTTGATGGCAATACATTGCTTTATTATGACAGATGGCAAAGAGGTTGATGCACATTGCAAATTCTGAAAAACTTCAAGTGAATGAGGTAAAACTTCATCCAAAGTGGTAGAAATTGTATTTCTTCATAAATTTTAAAAACATATTTGACTAGTGACTACTCTGGCGGCTTTTTTTTATACTCATTATCAATTGTTTTAAAAAATCTTTGTTGTATTGGCTTTCTTAAATTCTTGCTAGTAAATGTTTTTTTAGTAGGTTTGCTAAAAGTTAAAAGCATATATGTCTGACACATTGTTAATACTTGTTACCTTGCACAAATTCTTCATTTGTTTCATTTCACATGATCTCTTTAAATTGTATGCTAATTGGATTGAACTTTAGGGTAAAAAAGAAAATGATGTTTTGATGGCTATCAAATATGAAGATATCAAGAAACGCCTCAATAGCTATTTAAAAGATGAAGATATTTCACCGTTTGCTATTGTTGATAAGTATATCCATCTTTTCATGATGTTGTTCATTTATGTTATTTTTAGTATTACTATATTATTGTTTTCTTGCTGATTGAACTATTTGGCCACTACACATATGCATAGATTTGGAGATCTCGATTTAGTTCCTCTTCTGATTCGGGTTCTTTCCATCCCAGTGGATTTTGGTGGATTGTCATAAGTAGTTTGATGGATTTTGGTTGGACAAGTTATGTTGTTGATGTAGTAAATTAATTGTATTGTATCTGAATTGGAGAAGAACCATCCTAGTGGAATATATGGCTCATTTTTATGTAATCGATGTAGCAATAATTGACATTTTAATTTGTGGGAAGCATCATGTTCTGGAACAACTCGATTTTTTTAGAAAAAAAATAATAACAATTATGGAGCTTTTTTGTAAAAAGGCGCAAAAAATCGCCACCCAAAAGTACTTTATGGATCATGTTAAAAAGCGCCATCCGAGTTCTTTAATGCAGTCATAGTTAATATACACAAAAAAGCGCCATGTGATTTATAAAAAAAGCGCCATGCATACGTGTTTTTTTACTAGTGCGATATATGTGTTGATAATTGTTGTTATTTATTGAAATTTGTAGGTTGATGTGTGTTGAAATAAAATGGAGGGGTATAATCCAAAATGGAAAACTATTCATTTAATTCACATAGTGTTGAATGGTTGAATGATAGTTTGGTGGTATTTATCGTGAGGGAGATGTTTGCAACTTTTTATGTCAAATTATCTTTAGTTTATTTTGTGTGTACTACTTGATATTTAAACTAGCTCGATTTGTTCCAAGTTTTTTTTATACTAGCTCGATAAATTACACTAGTTTGATTTATCGAAAGTCCCCATACCTCCTTTAGACAATCCTAGATTCGCCATTGGCCAGATGTTGCCAATCTCATCGCCACATGTAAATTTATAGGATCGAACCCCGTCATCATTCGTATATTAAGCGAACCCAACGACTCAAATGCGAATGTGAAATTCCTAATGTCGTTTTGTTCGATATCGAGCCCATGTAATGTTGAAATCAACAATTGTCATCATTAAACTTGTATTTGGATTTAAACTAAGTGGTTGGTTCACTTTTATTTTGTTCTGCACCTAATTTGTATTAGTTGTTAGTTAAAATTGGATAGCTTTCAATCTATTTAATATTTCGTTGGGAACTTTTGTAAGTTAAATGAGGGCTTAGACTACTATTTTATACTTATTACATATAATTATATTTAGTAGTTATGATGTTAGACTACACTATAAAATTATTGTATATTAGGGTGTTTGTAGACTTTGTGTGTTTTAATTATGTTATGGACTTTAATGTGGATATAACACAATACAATGTAGGGATGCTAAGATCTTATCAGATTTAGCCATATCTTGATAACAAGTGTTTGGAGGAGTAATGCCCTAACACTTTGGTCATGACCATGTCGCTTATTCGAATATAAGTGGTGATGTACTTATCCAATGCTATTATTTTGGGATATAGGTGCCCAATTCTTCTAAAAATTGAGGTGTGCAATAAAATCTTTAACTCAATCTACAAAGTCTTAAAATTGGATAAGTTAAGTGTAGCATGCTTATAAATAACATACTAAGATAGTTTTTAGAACTTGGGAAACTATTCTTACTCCCGACTAAGTAAGTCTTCTTTCCAATCTAAATACATACCCGATTTTGCTAAACATGCATGTGAAAATGGTAAGGAGGGCTTCCTTGTGTTTTAGTGATTATCCTCCCTAGCATGGTTGAATATGATAACATTGGTCGTAGCTCAATTAGTCAATGAAGGCATTTTAAAAATCACACTACATGTGTAATTATGACAATTTTTCGAAACAATATAAGGCATGCTCCATAGAGACCCGCCTTTCTTTTCTGGTCTCTTCCTTGGCATGCATTTGTTTCTTGCATGTTTCAATGGAAGTATTTTAGTTACAAGTCTCTATAAATTTGAAAATAGTAGTATAGGTTATGACTAAGTACAACCACACACAAAATCCCACTTACCTAGTTATTAACAAGACTAACAAATCATTCTATTTTCATGCATGGTTAGCTAGTGTCGCTCGTTCTTATACAACATTATACCACACGTCCTAGGTGTCAAATAGTAGTAATGACTTGGACAATAAAAGTTTGAAGTTTTTTGTTAAAATCAATGGGGTTGATATACTTAGCATTGATTAAAGATCTTTGTAGCCTATTATGTAATTTTGGAATTTCGACAACTATTTTCATTGTTTTTCTATTTAAGGAATTAACGTTGAGAAATAGATACTTATTATAGTATCTTCTTTTTCCATAATTGTTGTTTCTATATTTCTTTGCTAGTGCAAGTCTTGAGTGACTTTAAAAAGTTGAAATTTAAGGTCACTAATAGTAATATTTTCAATTTTAGGATGTTATAATTTCTAGAACTAGTCACATTTTCACTTTTTCACAAGATTTTTATTCTTTTGATCTTCATAAAAATCAACATCTTCAATGAAGGTAAGAGAGATCAAACAAAAGAAAACAAAGAGAAAAGAAGAAAGAAAAAAAAAAGAGAAAATGGAGATCCTAATAATGGTCTCATGTGGGTGGACTCAATATTAGATCTACAAACCCTATGCATGACAAGGTTTCCAATAAGATTCAAAATACTCCCATTCTATTTAAAATTTTATAAGATTGTAAGCGTACAAAAAAATCACAAGGATATTAACATATTGGCATCCATAATCAGAATCACAAGTGATGCTTAATTTGTAGCACGGTAAGCTAAAAGAATGCAAATTTATGTGGGTTCTTTGCATTATTTTTTCATCTATGTATTGTGTGGTATTTCAAGCTTTGGTGACAATAGATAAGAAAGAGTTATGTGTTCGATCTCGTGTTGACTCAAATAATTTTGATAATATTATTTTCTTTAATAAAAAAATCAAAGCGATAAATTTTAAATGTATTGTTTAAAGGAAGAAATGATTGAATGTATTACAACTTTAAAGAGTTGGATGATCGATTAGGAATCTAGGTCACATCAAAGTGTGACGGATTTATAAAAGTTGAGAGTGTTTACTTTTCACAATCAACTAGAGTAACAGATTGCTCCTTGATAACTTGCATTTAGAACATGTTTAGGGTGCATTTTAGGTCATGTTTAGTTATGTTCTTAGTTTGCATTTCGGATTTTTTCCTAGTGTTTTTAGTTGTTTTGGTGAGACTTGTGATTAGGTATCTGCACTTTGATTTTTTGGTGTTTCAGGTCTATAAGGAGAAGGAAACTGAGTTATTCAAGGATGTTGGGAAGCTAGGGAGCGCGAAAAGAAGTCAAGACAAGAGGTTCAAGGCCAAGCAAGTCGGGATTTTTGCCCGAGAAAGAGGCCGAGTCAAGAGCAAGCCAAATAAGAGTTACCCAACCAGGGTAATACCCAGGGTAACGTCAACTGAGAGCTACTCGACCGAGTAGTTGGTAGGGTAGTCTCTTGTACGTGTCAAGATTTGGACGAGATCTTCTTGGTTTATTTGCTTCCAAAAATACTTTTAGCCTAGTTATCTATTCTTTTAGGTCTTTGGATTGTAGAACAAGTATTGGATTGTAATTTTCTCTCTACTCTCTCTCTCTCTCTCTCTCTCTCTCTCTCTCTCTCTCTCTTAGAACCCTAGTTGGAGATTTGAAGACTATTGTTGGATTTTGAGTTTGGATTTGCAAGATCTTAATGAAGTTTGCTTGTTTATTTAATCCGGTATGTTTATTCTCATTGTTGATTTGATTTCTTCCTTCTCCATGTCTAGCTAAACCCTAAATTCTAAGATTGGGGTGAACCAATGTGTGTAGGTAGATAAATCTATTAAGTTGCACGATCTGTTGTTTGAAGCTTTGTTTGATTCAATCCTAGATGCTTATAGGGTACTTGTTAATGTTTGAGATTGAAAGGTTATAACTTTAACAAGTAATAAGACAGGGAATTGAGACTAAAAGGTACTTTTTCCTATTGGAGCCCTAGGATTTGAACCTGAGTTTTCTTTATTACGAAAGTGTTTTGAATTCTCTTGTGGAATAACAATTGTCATAGAAATCTTGAGATTAGGTTGGTTTTTCAAGTCGCGAAAGTAGATGTTCAATCAATTTGATCTTAAATTCCAAGTACCTAAAGGTCGAGATTTTAATTTGAAAGTCACGAAAGTGGATGTTTAATTGAGTCTAGATACGTTTGCTAACAATCAAAAAATTTTAGTGGATACATTAGAGAATTACCTTCAAACAAAGTGAAAATAAAGATTGTGCAATCAAGCCCTCGGGCATTTGGTGTGGTGGTTGAGTCTTCTCCCAATGTGCACCACGTCTTGGGTTCGAGCCTTGCTGGTGGCACATGTGATTTATTCACATGTGGGAAAGATAGCTCCCCTTGGCGCAGGCCTTTGAGTTGAGGCGCACCACCATTTCAGCGTCCCGCGATTTACCCCCTCCTCGTGGCCCAGGGTAGGGTACGAGGAGGCTCGAGACTAGTCGGCACCGCTCCCTGTAAAGCAGGTTCTATCCCCGAAAACCCGCGACCCCCCCCCCCAAAAAAGAGATTGTGCAATCATCCTTTATAGTCTACCGAAGCATTGTTGTTGGGATCCTTGATCTTAAAAGCTTTTCTCTCATTTATTTTCTCACATCTACTTGTTTGCTTGCTCATAGTCTGTTTCATAGCTAGAATTGATAGCTTGCATATAGGTGTAGTTTAGATGCATGTTTTATGTTGGTTTAGCATAATTTTTGCTTAGTTTTAGTTAGTTTTAGGTTAGTTTCTAGGATCTAGTGTTTTCGGGTAGTTGTGCTTGTTTTGTTCAGTTTTGCAGATCTTTAGATAAACAAGCATTGACGGGATGGATCTTAAATGATTGTGGTGGAGTTTGATGAAGCTTGGAGTGATACAAGTGAATATTAGAAGAGCTAAGGCCCAAGAGCTTGAGGGATAAAAACGCTTAAACTCGGGCTATGCATTGGAGTCTTGTTTTGACACCTCTATCTTGCAATGCTTAGTTTGGGAGCTATAGTGGTCTGATGGAGCTGAATTTGTTATCACTGGAAAGCTAATTCAAAGAGCTACAATTCATATTTTTACTTCGATCCCAAATTCCAACTCGAAGTGGGTCAAAACAGCCTCTGAAGTTTCACTTGAATGCTGAACCGAGGCAATTGCGCGGGTTAGCAGGCTAAAAGCGCGGCCGCGCAATCTGATGGCAACCCGCGCAGTTGGGATTTTACGTGGAGACATGGGCTGACGACTTTGGGCTTTGTTCTTGGGCTTGTTCTTAATTTGTGTCCGAGTTTATGATTGTTTGTAGGCCTATGAGGATATGTTCTTTGGACAAGTTTAAGAGATATTTAAACTCTTGTTAGATCTATCTTTTTCATAACATTGATCATACTTTTGGAGCCTAGGGTTTTCTCTCTCAAGGAGAAAACTTGAAACCTTTGTAAGTTTTCTTAATTTTAATTATGAATTGCTAAATTCCTTTGTGTTTGGCTAGTTATTGAAGTCATGATTTGCGTTTGATTAATTCTCAACAAACTTGAATATAATTTATTCCATGTGCTTAATTGAATCTAAACTAGGGTTTTGTTAGATTGATCACCTAATTGAATTTCTAGTTATAACTGAATCTGATTAATTACCGGTCGGAGTTAATTTGATCAAGAGTATACTTTAATCAATTTAGTATCGGTTGGACTATTTGGTTAAAGAAGGGAATAAATTCACAAGTCACTTAGATGTTTGGTTGCACTAAGTGTTTGTTTCTATTGATAACTTGAATCGTTATGCTATTGTTTAATTGAATCTAGAAGGTCTTCTAAGTTGTTAGATGACTAGGGTTGTTAGACTGGTAGTTCTATCAACTAAATCTGAAGTTTGGGTCATAATCCACAATAGATTATTCAAGTGAGAAGAGAATCAAGAGAATCGATGATCAACAAAGCAATGTCATGATGGATTTAACTAGTTGAACACGTTTGTCTCTTATATATTACAATCAACTTTTGCATTCATATTTACTTTTCAGTTTGCATATTAGTTTAGATAGATCAATCATAAACCCCCCTTTCGTTACTTGGCATTCAAGTAATAACACACATACACGACTCCTTGTGGGATCGACCCTTGCTTACCATTCTACTCAGTTTAGTTAAGTTAGGATTCTTTGAAAGGTAAATGACTGAAAAATACCTCATCAAGGATCACACCTCAATCTTTTCTTATTTTTATGATGTAGTCTACTGATTTGACTACAATTGATACTACTTAGTCCCAAGATTCGACATCTTGGTATTACAACCGATCATGTACACTTGCGGGGTAGGATTTGGCCTATCAACTGTTTGGCGCCGCTGTCGGGGACTATAGTAAGTATTGGTTGCGTTGACCAAGACCAAGATGTTTAGGCCTTGTATGATGCCTATGTCGCCGATCTAGAAGCCTAACAGGCGGCTATGAGGGCTCAATTGGCTGCGGTGACCCAAAACTATGCACTTCAAGGGCAAGAACAATGCGGACAGAGTCTAGTTGAATACATGAGGCCTACACAACATGGACCTATTTCTGGTGTTGTCTATCCTGAGGTGCAAGCTCGTTACTTTGAATTGAAGCCCTCCTTGATCAACATGGTGTAACAAAATCAATTTGGAGGTCTTCCATCTGAAAATCCTCATCAACACTTCACTACTTTTATTGAGCTGGTGGAAATTGTCAAAATCCATGATGTCCCAAATGACACGCTCAGGATGAGAGCCTTCTCATTCTCTTTAAGGGGCAAGGCCAAGAAATGGTTCAAGACTCTTCCTCTTAACTCCATCAGATCATGGGATGAGTTGGCCCCAACCTTCTTGAACAAATACTTCCCACCTAAGAAGACTTCTGAGATGAGGCATCAAATCAGTAATTTCAAGATGAAACATGGAGAGTCTTACTTTGAAGCCTAGGAGAGACTCAAGGAGCTTCTTGTGATGCCCCCTCGTCATGGGCAATCTAAGGTGTCGCTTCTTGATATCTTGTATAATGCAATTGACAGTTCAACCCGTTTGCTAATTGATGCCTCATTTGGAGGTTGGTTGTCTAATCTGCAAACAAAATAGGCATGTGATTTGATTGAAAGAGCTGCATTGCATTCTCACAACTATTTTGACACCTGCTCCAGCCCTAATGTCAAAGTAGCTACTGGGATGTATCAGTTGGATGCCAACACTCACTTGAGAGCTCATGTTGAATCTCTTACTCAAAATATGAAGCCAATGAAGGTTGCCTTGGCCAAAGCTTAAGAGATAGGTACTCCTAAACATCAAGTTTTAGGGTTAATTGTCAATTTTGTGGGGAATGTGATGACACAATATCAACTTGTCATTTGTATGCTTCTCAACTTGAACCACAAGAAAGAGAAGTTAGCTACACGAATAACTACAATCGGGGTGTAAGGAATGACCCATACTCCAATACATACAACCTCGGTTGGAGGAATCACCCAAAATCCTCCTATGGAAATAATCAATCACAACAAAGACAACCACCTAGATTTCAACCAAAAGCCCTCAACCACAAACTACTCCTCCTGCACCACATCCTCAAAAATCAACAATATAGCTTATACTTGAGCAAATCGTGACAGATGAAAAAGCAAGCTAGTCCTTTCAATAGGATGTGATCTCAGAGTTACAAGAGATGAAAAAGCAGCAGAAGATGTTTGAGCATAATTAGCTCAATAAGCCTTGAGTGCTCCAAGACCCAATGGTCAATTGCTTGGATAACATGAAGCTAACCCAAGAGGCCAAGTGAATGTTGTATCTCTAAGAAGTGGAAGAGAACTTGAACCTTCTCCACCAAAGACTCAAAAGGTGAAGGATAACGAGCCACAAGAAAAAGAGGTCCCAGAGGAGTCAAAAGAAGATGAGAAGGAGCCTCCATATGTTCCTCCACCACCATACAAGCCAACTCTACCATTCCCTCAATGAAGAGCTCAAGCCCAATTCGATCAACAATATAGAAAATTTGTGGATGTGCTGAAGAAGCTCTACATCAACATTCCTTTCACGGATGTCTTGAAGAAAATGCCCTCCTATGTGATTTTTTTGAAAGAGATCCTATCCAACAAAGGAACCTTGATGAATGTCAATCCGTGTCTCTTAAGCAAGGAGTGTAGTGCCCTTATCGAAAATAAGCTCCCTCCAAAACTTGAAGATCCATATAACGTATTTGTCCCTATTGTCTTTGTAAATACTACTTATGATGCTTTATGTGACTTAGGAGGTAGTGTTAGCATTATTGCCTTATCTGTCTACAAAGAGTTGGATTTGGGAGAACCTAGACCTATAGAGATGACACTTTATATGGAGGATAGATCATTAGTTTGCTTCATATGAATCATTGAGGATGTACCTATTAGTATAGGTATGTTCTTTATTCTAGTGGATTTTATCTTTTTTGATATTGATGTTTATATGCTTGTCCCAATCATCTTGGGAAGACCCTTTCTAGCTACTACAGGTACCATGATTGATGTTAAGAAGGGGGTCCTTCCTTTCATAATAGGTGATGAGAAAATTGAATTCAGTCTTTCCAAAGCTATTAAACAACCTTCTTGTGAGGATAATGATTGCAGGATGGATGTCATAGACAGGGAAGTTCATGGATCCTTGATGAATGTGGTCTCTAAGGACCCAATAGAGCTTTGTTTGACCACTATTGTGGACCAAGGGGAGAAAGGAGAGTTACTTGCTGATGTTGCTTGAATCCCTCAAGAAACATTGGAGGTTAAAAGCCTCATAGTTGGTGATGGTGTTAAGGACATGAATGATAGGAATCCCAAGAAAAAGAAGAAGGATTGAGTAAAAGTTGAGGTCAAGAGTGGAGACTAGGTGATGCTTTTTCATGAAATATCCAACATGTTTCCTAGGAGAAAAGGAACAAGATGGTTAGGGCCTTACAGATTGACTCGAGTTTTACAAGGGGAGGAATTGAACTTTGGCATAAAAACTCGGGGAAATTGAAAGCACAAAGACATATGCTGAAGTTTGTAGTTCATCTCAATCCGGTCAAGCTGGGTACCAAAGAACCTCCTAACCTTAGTGCTTAACAGAAGATGGAAGGTCAAGCTAATGACCTTAAACAAGCGATGCTTTGGAGTCAACCCAAGCTTAGTTTTTTCTTCTCTCTTTGTTATTTTCTACATTGGGACAATGTAGATTTTATGTTTTAGGGAGGGAAACATGTTTCATGTTAGTTAGATTGCATATAGTGGCATGTTAGGTTGAACTTTTATGTTTAAGTTTTTGCATTTGTCTTTGCATAAAAAAACAGAAAAAAAGTCAAAAAATTGGCAAAAATACAAAAGAATTTCATGCATTTTAGGTGTTATGAATCCCTTTTTATGGAAAACCCCTTGTCCTCTTAATTATTCTTTGCATAACTCTAAAACCCCATGACTTGCTTGAATTGTTGAAACCTTAATGTATTAGCTAGCATGATTATGGATTTGTATGTTTTGCATATAATTGAATGAGCACATGTTATCTATTGAGATTTTGCTAAAGTTTTAGACATGTTTAACCTTGTGAGATCATAGTTTTTGCCTTTCTAGGACTAATTGTCCTCTCTTATATTTCTTGAATGTCGCACTTTGACTTGCTAATATAGAACTTGTGTTTAGATATCTATTTTGAGGTTTCTTACATGAGTCTTGCATATGACATTAAGGTGATAGAGGCATTATTTTTCATTAGCCTATATTTCCCTACCTACCCTGCATATTAATCCTTCTTTTTGAAGCCCTTGTTAGCTTTGTAGCCTGACTTTTTGAGCTCCACAAAATTAAATCCCGAGCCCATTGAGCCTGGCCCTTATGGAGAATAGGAATTTTTGATGGATTTATTTTGTGAAGTTTGAGTGAGTTGGGGAGTTGTGAAGAAGAATGAGATTGGTGGATGAGTTGTGAAAAAAGAGAGGAAATATGTGAGAGTCAAGGGAATAGAGGTTAAGAATGAAGAATGGTTTGAGCTTGATAAGAAAAGGATGTATAAGAAGAAAAGTTTCAAAAACCATGAGAAGAATAGGTTATGGAATGAAAGTGAGCTAAAATGGTTAGATTGTGGGTGTTGATGAGGCTTGATTCCTATTTTCCAGATTAGCACCACATAGACCAAATATATTCCCTACCTTACACATTACGACTCGTCAAAAGACCTCTTGATTTTTGTTGTATGCAATGTCCATAGCAGTGGAGATTTAGAACACTTATGCAAGCATATGGTAGTTTAGCGGGCTTAGTTCAGAATTGAGCAAAAACACTATACCTTAAACACTTGAGTGAGAGAGACAAGCACATTTACCTAGTGAGGTTTAGAATGAATGCTTTGTCTTGGTCTCTTTTATATCATGAACATGTGCAATGACTTCAATTGTTGAACTACAAGTTTATTGATTATTTCTTGCCAAAAATTTGAGTTGGATAGTTGGATTGATTTGTTTAGTGGGGTATTGAGTTTTATTTCTTGCTTGAGGACAATCAAGGTTCAAATTTGGGGGATTTTGATAACTTGCATTTAGACCACGTTTAGGGTGCATTTTAGGTCATGTTTAGTTATGTTCTTAGTTTGCATTTCGGGTTTTTTCCTATTGTTTTTAGTTGTTTTGGAAAGACTTGAGGTTCGGTATTTACCCTTTGCATTTTTGGTATTTTAGGTCTATAAGGAGAAGGAAACCGATTCATTCAAGGAAGCTGGGAAGTCAGGGAGCCGAAGAGAAGTCAAGACAAGAGGTTCATGGCCAAACAAGTCGGGATTTTCGCCCGAGAAAGAAGCCGAGTCATGAGAAAGCCAAATAAGAGTTACTCAATCAAGATAATACCCAGGGTAACGTCAATTAAGAGCTACCCGACCGGGTAGTTGGTAGGGTAGTTGGTAGGTTAGTCTTTCGTGTTGGGATTTGGATGAGATCTTCATGGTTTATTTGTTTCCAAAAATACTTTTAGCCTAGTTATCTATTCTTTTAGGTTTTTGGATTGGAGAACAAGTATTTGATTGCAAATTTCTCTCTACTCTCTCACTCTTAGAACCCTAGTTGAGAATTTGACGACTCCTATTGGATTTTGAGTTTGGATTTGTTGGATCTTAATCAAGTCTGCTTGATTATTCAATCCGGTATGTTTATTTTCATTATTGATTTGATTTCTTCCTTCTCCGTGTCTAGCTAAACCCTAAATTCTAAGATTGGGGTGAACCCAATGATGTGTAGTTGGATAAATCTATTAAATTGCACGATATGTTGTTTGAAGCTTTGTTTGATTCAATCCTATATGCTTATACCCTTATTAACTTTTGTGAATGGGAACTTGTTAAAGTTTGAGACTGAAAGGTAATAACTTTAACAAGTAATCAGATAGGGAATTGAGACTGAAAGGTATTTTTTCCTATTGGAACCCTAGGATTTGAACCTGAGTTTTCTTTATTATGAAAGTGCTTTGAATTCTCTTATGGAATAACAATTGTCATAGAAATCTTGAGATTAGGTTGGTTTTGCAAGTCGTGAAAGAGGATGTTGAATCAAGTTGATCTTAAATTCTAGGTGCTTAAAGTTCTAGATTTTAATTTGCAAGTCACAAAAGTGGATGTTTGATTGTGTCTAGATATGTTTGCTAAAATTCGAAAGAGTTTATTGGATACATTAGACAATTTCCTTCAAACAAATTAAAAATTAAGATTGTGCAATCATCCTTTATAGTTTACCGAAGCATTGTTGTGAAGATCCTTGATTTTAGAAGCTTTTTTCTCATTGATTTTCTCATATATTACATATTTTCTTATTTCATTAGTTCATAGTCATAATCACATCTTAATCTTTTCGTATTTTTTACGCCATAGTTCACTAATTTGACTACAATTGGTACTACTTAGTCCTAAAGCTCAAGACCTTGGTATTACAACCGTTCCCGTACACTTGCGGGGTAGGATTTGTCCTATCACTCCTCTCTTTCATATATGAGCAAGACACAATAATGAAGTCAAGAAATTTTGTTGCAATTGGCAGTTTGCACATGTAAAAACCAATACTTAATTTACACAAGTAATTGGCCAATTTGTAGTTTAAATTTGCAACCGGTATGACTATGTACTAGTTGATTGATTAGATGAGCTATAATATAAGTTAACTTAGAAATATTTTATAGGGTGAATTTCAAGTGAGAATGGAAGCTTATATGCAAAATAGGAGCAAACATAAGGCATTGAATGGAAAAAATTCATGGGCGTGGATCGTTTCATTAAAAAAGTGGAAAAATACAACATATGAAATTTTTTTGGTGAACTATTCACGTAGTTTTTTAAAAATTAACATGGGGACGCACATGGGATGTGCATCTACAATTATTTTTTATGCATTAACATTGGTTGTGTGTGCTTAAAAAATGGTTGAATGTGTATCAAAACTAGCACCATGGATTTATATATATATGTGTGTGTGTGTGAGTGAGCATCAAAACTAACCGTGTGTGCATTAAAACTATCGTTCTTTATGCATAAAAAGACTCATGTATGCATCAAAATAACAAAAAAGTGCATATTATTTATGTGTGCGTCAAAACTGGTTCAATATGTATCAAATTGGTGGAATGTGCATCAAAAAGTATGTGTAGATATATGTTTGTGCATCGAAACTGACAATATGTGCATCAAAACAACCGTAACAAAATACATCATATTTATGTGTGTGCATAAAAATGGCCAAATGTGCATAAAAACAACCGAAAAGACATCGTATTTATGGATGTGCATCGAAGTTAATAGTATGTTCATCAAAAATACCTAACTATTTATTTATGCACATAAATAAGGTAAAAAATAATAAAAGTTTGAAATCGAAGCATTTGTTTTTATACACATAGAAGCAAGATGCATAAGATTGATGCACATGTCACCCAAAAATGAAATTTTGGAAAATATACAAATAATTTGAAAACACATGTGTGTGCCATTTTTTTATCCCTTTTAATTAAAGTCTAATCTAGGACATCCATTTCTTCAAGGAACGAATGAGACTCATTCTTATTTCGCATATAAGCAGCCATTGGTACCATATCCATCTCCTCTTTTAAATTGATATATTGATTGAATCACATGTACTAGAGCTGAAAATAGGCCATGTTTTGGGTGGATGGAGACATGCATTCCACCATGCGACTTAAAAATAAAACGTTCCATGTACAACCCTCATTCAACCCACTTATCATCTGTGTGTTATTTGGACAATTATTCCACAAAAATGAGACATTTTATTTATATTTAGTATTAATAAGGAAAGAATTCATGGTAAGAGTTTCAATATAAAAACACAATATATATATACATATATATATATATATAAAGTTCAATGATAAAGTCGATACATGCCAATTTTCAATACAATATTGAAATGACTGAACACATAAATCTATAGGCCATCTCCAACGGCTTCTCCAAAACTTTCCCCAAAATGGAGAATCAACTGCCATATTCTCTAAAAAAAATCCAACCCAACTCCAACAGATTCCATATTTTGAAGAATAATGTATTTAATACTTATTTTTTAACATATAAAATATTCTACAATACTTATTTAAATTTATTTTTTACCATTTAAGTAGTGTTGCTTATGAATAACTTGATCTTAATAATAATATTTTGTCTTAATAATATTTTTTTTGAATTTTTATACAGAGGGAAATATAGGCCACATACTTAAATTATACAAGCTATATTTCTATGAAATTAGATCACGTGAAACAAGTCTATAAAATTATAAATTCAAGCCACACCATGAAGATGAACCAGCACTATTAAGAAATTCAAGCAAAACACGCAGCATCTTTCCTAAACCAAAAAGCAATACCAAAATACTTGCAAGTTACACAAATTCCTGAACAGAGAACACCAAAATGCATATGAAGTTACTTGATTACATAGGATAGTTCATTTTTTGAACAGAGAAAATGTTACAGACCCGATTTCAATAAATCCCCAAAACAGAGATTGAAAACCTTCGAAACAAACCCGATTTCAATAAAATCAAACCTTGTAGAGGAGATAAGGGGAGTTGAGGGTTAAAACTCGACTTCAATCAAATCTAACATAATAATCGAGATTTCAAAAGAAATAGTTGAAGGGTTCACCTTGCACGTTGGACGATCGAAAATGGCGCGAACTCGACCTTCGACGGTGGCCTTCGGATTTTCGAAGGAGAAGGGTTTGTAGTCAGTATTCTGTTTTAACATTAAATGCTCTAAAAATGAAAAATTAAAAAAATAAAATTAAAAAAACTCAAATGGAGAATCTCCCAGATTTAGGGAATGGTAGATGATTTTTTTTCTTTTACTCTATAATGGGGAATCAGATAGGGAAACTATTGGGGCATATTTTCTACTCAAATTCTCTAACAACTCAACTCCCAAGATTTTGGGGAAGTTGTTGGAGAAGGCCTAAAGTGATTTACATATGAAAAAGAAAGTGTAGGAATGTTAGTACTTAAGCTATTCGCCGACTCCTATGAAGTCGTCAACTTTGAGTAATCAGGCAGTGGAATAAACAAACTGGAAATAGCGTTACCGAATTGTAAATGACACCGTGATGTATAGTGGAAAACCCTTGTAAACCAACTAGTTTACTTAGAGAAAAACCACTCCCTTACGAGCTTCTCACTCGGTCGGATTTTAAGAGTACTTAGACTCGCTTTATTGATTTCTTAAGTGTTTGCAAAGCTCTCCTGTGTACAAGTTGAATCCCACAACCTTGAACCATGCTCTACCTTTGTTTATATACCACTTGCACGAGTCCCACGCACAAGTCTTCTCTTTCTTTCTCACAAAATACAAGTTATGCTCAAAGTCTCTACGTCTATCTTAAACAGTAAACACTGAAGTATTTAAGCTAGAAGAAGTGAGATTTCGTGTGATAGCTTTTTTCATTTGGTACGTTAAGGAAATGACATCACACACAATCTTTACAAGATCTTTCCTAAAATAAAATGTAAGATCATAAGAAATATCACATAAGAATCTTGACATGATCTTCTGATTTTTACACTCTTTTGTGATGATTTTCTCCATATATAAACGCTCCAGTTGGCCTATAAACAATAGGACACAATCTACGTATTCCTTCCAAAAATAGTTTTTCTGACAATTGTCCGTGTCCGTGTCCGTGACTTTATCACAACAATTGATGTCACTGACTCTCCATGCAACTTCTGTGTCACTTACTCTTGGAACCATCAAAACTAAAACTTCTAACAAATTCCCCTTTTTGATGGTGACAAACAAACCTATCCTGTTAAGGCTTTTAAAGCACACAAGGAAAATCCACAGCATAAAGAGCAAATGCAAAAATCATAAAAAGTTCCACCTAAGCTTAATATCCACCTGGCTTTCATTTTTTAGATCCATCCCATATAAATCCATTCCTCCGGTTAATTCCCCCTTTTGGCATCATAAAAAAGATCTCTTAAGTAAGAGATAGAAACATAGGCAAATCATGGAAGCATAAAAACATTAAATCAAAACAACATTAGTGTCATCCACCACAACAAAATAAAGAGTACGATGCAGCCATAGACAATTATAATGCAAATACAACCAAATCGAACTAAAAAAAAGAAAGTCTTTTAAACTGGGGAGATAATGTGGTAAGGATAGAAAAGAGGGATAGAGAAAGTCATGGACTAGCAGCAGTCAACGACTTCAGACGCCGAGACCACCCAGCCTATCCTCGAACTACTTGAACCTTGACAGTAGTGCATTGCTGGAGTTCTGAACCTTCTCAACTAAAGCTCTTAAGACCTGATTATGAGAATTCAACTCCTTCAATTCAGTGATAATTAGCATAGACTAAAGTCTCTCTTCTGGTTGATCTTTGTCACCAACCTCAATAGTCTTGGAGACCCATTCTCATCCACCAGATTCCACCCAAATTTCCTAAGCATCTCCTTGTTCAAGGTCTTGAAGTTGGTGATCTCACTACCATTCTCATACACCTAGTGATCAGACATGATGAACATGATGATCCCTCCATAAGGAAGAGCATGTTTGGTACTCTCCGTAACATGCTTCATGTGAAGCATCATCAACTTCAACATATAGATCTTTTCTCCTTTTAGCACGTTATCCATCTCTAGTAAATCCTGGATGTACGCAACATTCCTCTTTTGCTCTCTGGTCATCAGATTGCTTATGACATAGTTGAACACCACCTTCTTCTCAATGCCCATCTTGTTGACTAGATAAGGGCTAGAGGGAGGATCATCAACTACCTCAGACCATGACCCCTTGTAGTACTCAACAAAACCTTCATGAGGAATCTCCAAGATGTTAGCCACATCCTTGCAAGTGAAAGAGTACTTCTTCTTCTTGATTGTGTAAGTCTCAATGGTCATATTTCTCGTATCCTCGATCACAAGGGACTCACAGAACAACCTAATCATGTTGGGATTATAGTCACTCTCCCCTTGCATCAAGTTATCCCTCTTCTGCTCCTTTAGTCAGTCATTCACTTTGGTCAATTTGTACTCTTCTAAGAAGTTTTCATCCCAGATCAACTCCTTAGTAAACTCCATTGAAGACATATCACTCACATCATCAGTCTTTTTCTATTTGCTTATTTTTGCACTCACCTTAGCATCAGACTTAGTCGGGGACCTTCCCCTTTTCCTCTTGGTGACTTTCTTAGAGAAAGACGAGTCACCACCTTCAGACCTAGCATCAAGGGTTTCTCCCTTTGGCTTTGACCTTTTTAGCCAAAGTCGTAGATCTAGCAATGATCGACCTTGTCTTAGGGAGAGAAGAGGATACAGGAAGAACAATCTCATCCTTGTTCAATAGTTCATAATCATCACCAAATAAATCCTTTTCTAAATTTCTCTTGACGGAATCCCCTTTTCTAGAAATCACAGAAGAGACCCTAGACCCTAGGATCAGAATGTGTACCTTCTTTAGAGATCTCTATTTTCCGCTTTGAGGGAGTGTCTCTTTCAAGATACTTGTCAGTAATAATGTCGGCGACCTCTTTGTTAGTGACTATTTGCAAGTCACTGACTTCCTTAGCTCGGTTCTCTTGATAGATCCGTTGCTCGTCTTCTTCCTTGTCCTTACTTTGCATGCCCTCCCCTATAACACCTGACTCTTTTTCTTCTTTCTTCTCTTTGAAAGAGCCCATAACCATTATAGTTTTCTCCAACTTCATGGTTTCTAGATTTAGAGTTTTCACCAATTCCTCTTCTTTCTCTCCACTCTTAGGGACAGGCTGAGATGCATCATTGGATTCTCTAACAACAACCAGTAGCGCCATTTAGCGCAGTGTTCCATTACCCTGGTGTGAAAGTTAGGGTTTCGGGATTTTTGGTTTGAGTGTTTGAAGAGTGAGAATGGAGGAGTTGGAGTTTTGGTGGGGTTTCAATGGCGGTTTGAAGAGCGATTTGGGCTAAGGGTTGTCCAGCCTTGATGGATCGAAGAAAATCGTCCCTAAGGAGGAGAGCAATTTTCTGACGAGTCGATTCCGGGCTTTTGTTTGGACGGGGAGGAGAAAGAGAGCAATTTGAGGGCTTGGTGGGGGACGCCATTGAAGAGGAAACAAAGGTTTGAGAGGGTTTCCATTTCTACAGAGAGAGAAAAGAGCAAGAGAGATTTCAGAGAGAAAGGTGTACCTCTTTGGAATAGGACGGTGAAGTATTAAAGGATCCCCAGTTCAAACTCAATGGAAAGTATCACTTCAATCAAATCTCCTCTTTCTCCTTTTTTTAAAACTTTCCAATTTTAAAAAGATCCCTTGAAACTCTAAGCTTATTCACGCTCCACTTTTCATAGTCACTAACCACTCACATATCGGCGACATCCAATCAAAAACATGCTTTCTTATCTCAGCACATCTGTTAGTGACGTTTAGAAAGATCCATGACTTTCACTTAGAAACATTACTTGGTGTTGGGGTTGCAAAAGGAAGTGCCAAGGCAAACCAAGTATGAAACAATATATGTGGATTTGTAGGAACAATAGTAATGTAGTGAAACTCGTCCATGTCTCCCACCGATGTCGAGGATTTGATTCTAGTGCCATATGACGAGCCAATATCTAGGAGTAGAGCTAAGAAGATTGCACAAGGAACAAGATCCATTTTAGTTCGTTTGGTAGTCATGGTTGATGAGTCCAACAAGAAGAGATGGATCACTATGATTCAACATCAAACAAGACCAGATTCCACCAGTTAATTCATTGGGACAAGTTTCACATAGATGGGGTGCCATTCATGTTGTTTTGAGCCTTGTCTTCTGTTGAGTAGGTGTTAGGAACTCACGTTCATTAACACTGGAAAAACGCCCTCAATTTTGATAATGACAAACACCAAGGAAACTAATGCATATTGCCAAGTATTTTAGTATAACAGGTTGCATGTCACTAAGCAAAACACACAATAACAAGTTCCTAAGGCATGGGAACTAATGCAACGACGATTAGGATGCGACCAACCTCAAAAGTGAACTAGAGTTCCCATAAGATGGGAACTCAGTGAACCAAAGTTCCCACAAGATGGGAACTAGATGAGAAGAACATGATTCCTTCGAAGCCCAAGAAAGTTCCCAAGACAAGGGAACTGAGACAACGAGAGTTCCCTTTGGATGGAAACTGGCGCATGCGTGAAAACGACATCTCAGCGCATTTTTAGGGATCCTATCTATGCCGGACAAATGAGCGTCTCAGAACTTCAGCAGCTTCAAACTTGCAGCAGGTTGAAGAAGACCATCTACCGGTCTGATGTGATCCAAGAGTTAACAATTCAAATTCAAATCAGAATCACATTTCAACCTTAAGGATCAAACTTGGAGAGCAAGGAAAAAAGGTTATTTACCTCAAATGGATAAGGGTTTCTCATCACGCCTATTTAAACCCTTCAACGGTGTCCTTGCTCGACACTTTTTTCACAACTCAGAAATTCAAAACACAAGGGTGAGAGCTTAAGAGCTTATCGGTGAAGACCATCGTTTTGGTGAAAAGTCCTCGGCGGCGAGCTAATCTCGACGAGGGTGAAAGAAGAAAGAAAGAGTTTCGAGGTCTAGGGGAACTCTGGTGCAGAGACAGAAGAACGGAGAGGTTTTAGTTTTGCTTTTGCTTTGATTGCGAGCATTCACCGAGTTACGTTTGAGAGAATGAATTAGTGTTGCCTAGGGAGAGAGTCCTTGTAGGAATAGAGAAGTTTGTATTCTCCTTGTAAACTGAAGGGAACTAAGCAATAAAGAAAAGGAAACTCATTCGAAAATTCTCCAAGCGGAGGTAGAGGTTTACTCACGCGATTAGTTGATCGTTGTGGGGTTCCTCTATAAGGGAATTATCTCAAGTTTTTTTTATTTAACCTACACCTTTTAATTCTTCCGTTGCATGTGGGAACTATATGATACAGTTCTCATAACTATTTATTACTAATCTTCGATCCAACAATTGGTATCAGAGCAGGCGCTCTAGATTTTGGTTAGCCTTTGCAGGTATTAGCAAACATGTCTCAGGAACTCACGAAGATTGGACATGGGAACAACAAACCTCCCAGATTCATCGTCGGACGGTTTGAAAACTGACAGCTCAAGATGAGAGACTAGATGAGAAGTCATGACTACCAACCCTGGTGTGTCATAGAGCATGGGAACTTCCAGGTTAATGCAACTATTCGGGACGACATGTCCAAATGGGGTCCCAACGAATGGAAATGCATGGAGGCTAACTACAAGGCCAAAATGTATCTCAACAATGCCATTTGTGAACAAGACAATGATAGAGTGGCTAACTTGGAAACAGCCAAGGAAATGTGGGAAGCCATTCAACAGATGCATGATGGGAGTTCCGATCTAAGGGAAGACCACCAGATGAACGCTAGAAGGGAGTATTTCAACTTCAAAATGGCTATGGGAGAATCGATTGATAGTTATCAATCGCGTTTCGAGTCTCTTTGCTCCAAGCTAGCAGCCCTTGGGATGATAGCTGAGTGGGCAAATGAACGAACCCTGTTCAAGGAGAACCTTGAGAATAGGAACCTGATGCTTCACCAAGTTTTTGGTAAGATCGTTGGTCATGAGAAGAGAAAATGGGAAGATAAGCAATAAGAAATGGAGACTAGAGGCATAGCTCTCAAACTGGAGAAGGTCCTCAAGTCTGCCAGGAGCAGTATGAAGAAGCTAAGGAGGACGACGATGAGGAACTTGTGCTGGTCACCAAAGCCCTTCGGAACTTCTACATGAAAGGGAAGTTCAAAAGAAACTCTAGTAGAAAAAGAAGGAAGTATGAGTCAAACAACAAGTACCAAGATAGAGACAAAGATGTCACGGATGCCACGTGGTACAAGTGTTACAAGAAGGGGCACTTCGCCAAGAACTGTACTCAAGGAACTGAGGAGTAAAGACCCGACAATGGCAAGAAAAAGGCCTACATAGCAACTTGGAGTGACTCCGATGATGAGGAGCTAGAGGCGTGGACAACACCGAAGACTTGCGTTATGGCCATAGGGGAGACCACTAGGGAACAACCCAATGAGGTAGATTCTGAAACCCTTCTTAATTCTATTGCTCAATATGATAAACTTGAGCTGTTGAAATTGATGGCTAAGATGTTGAAAGATAATATTAAAATCCAGAGAAAACTTGATCAATCAGAACATACACTGCTGGAAAAAGCGTATATAGCCAGGAGCTTTGGCACGCGATAAGCCACAAAGTTAGCCAGGAATAATGCTTCTCCATAAAGATAGCCACCAGTTTTCCCAGGACGAAAAGTTTATGGTTAAAACGGTCGTGGGTATAGCATACCGTGAAAACTGGCCACAAACCTTAGATTTGTGCCTATTTAACCACAATATTGGGTACGAAAATCATGTTCTGCTTAATACATGGTATAGCCAGAGACACTTCGTGGCTAAGTTTGAGTCTATTTTACCAAAAAAGTAGCGTCGAAGTATTTTTCTGGCTAAATTCGGTAGAAATAAATCGTATTCATCATGCACGTGTCGTGGCCATGTAATATCAAAGTTTGCTATGAATTGGCAGTATACATTTAATGGCCAATGTTGTGGCCCTTTAGAATGAAAATTGGCCACGAAAATATTTAGTGTCAAATTTTGTGGTTATATTTTTACGTATTCAGAATATTAAAAATCATTATAATTCACCTATTTATTTACAATATTAAATTACAAAATAAGAATTACCTTTGAACAATATTTATATTAATAATAACCACTTTTTAAATTTACATAAAATGTACAAATTCAAGTCACTTGTCAAACATACATGCTTTAAAGCCAAAATTCACCCATAAGGACTACACCTAAGTTTAAAAACAAGTGAATCCACATCCTAACTAGCAATCCAACCATCAACACATGCCATCAATCTAAAAATGTAAGGAAATTGAATTCTCTTGTCCATATTGTCTTCATGAAGCTACAACACCCTCTTCTTCAAATCCTCCACGCTTAACCATGCAATCTCTCCATTTCCCAATTGAAGGAATTGCTTGTAGGCATGCAATCTCTCCATCTGCCTTACCCTTGTCAACCTTTCAAACAAATTGAAAAAGAAGATTAGCCAAGAGTCATAAATACCTATATCAACCAAAACCACTAAGCATTGCATTTCAAATGGTTGCATTTGAATAAATATGCCAATAATTCACTTGTCAAATGAAATCCATTAAAAATCTAGGAAAAAATATTGGTCGTATGGAACAAGCAAAGAAAGAGTTTGTTAAATAAATATTCAACAAATAGTATCAACCTATAAATCACTATCAGGCAAATTACAGAAAATGGAAGAAGCAAAGCACATGTATCATGAGAGACAAAAACATAATTACCTAAAAGGCATTGAACCTATATTGTTTTCTTTCTGATAATCAAAATATACAGACATGTCAATTAGAATGATTTTCTCACAAAAAATGTTTTGAACCTATATTACATAGATCATGCAACTGTGTGGATCTCTAAAACAAGAAGTATTCCCGTTGATTACTTAGAAAGAAATCAAATCCTTCAAGTCACTTTTCAAGATTAAACCAATATCCACATTGTGTGGCAAAAATTAACCCTTTAACTATCACCCTAATGCTCCACAAGTAAATATAGTAACAAGATCCAAGAGCATAAAAAAGCATGTAACAATACATTAAAAAAAAACAAGTGGTTTATGAACCTAAAGAAACAAATGGATTTTGATACCAGACATGCTTGGTCTTTAATATACTTTCATGAAGATATTATAGATCATCTAGTTTCACTGTGATACCCAGAAGAGATTCTAACCCTTCATTCAACCTATCACCTTCAAGATTATCTAGTTTAAAAAAGTCAAGTGATGCAACAGAATGGTAGAAAGAAATATGACATCTAAGTACTATAACAAAATGACTGCAAAGAAGCACAAAAGGATACATATTCGCCGAAGTTCAGCTACTATGCTTCTGAATGTCTTCTTGCACCAATCTTTGACAACTATCTCATCCAGCAAAAAGGCAATCACAGGGTCACTAGACACCACGTTATCATCCATACAAACATCCGTAACATATGTTATAATTGTATTAAGGAATAGATTACTTTTCAAAATAAAGGGTTGTACTTGATTAAAGCAAGACATCCATAACATTTTTGACAAGATAGTATCATAGTATCAGTGCTTTAAGAAAGAAGAATTAAACAGTGTGAAAGAATGACTTATTGATAGCTTACTATCAACCTTAGTGTTTTCCCAAATTAATTAAGTTCCTAAAATTTGAGGATACCGTATTATCATGCCATTTCCTATTTATTTACATTGAACATCTTGTATTTCCAATTGCTTAAGAATTCATTTATAATATTAAGATTGATATTACTATAAAAAAACCCAAGGAAAGGATAAACTGGCTCCGAGTTGCATTCATCATGACTCATTGACTCATAAATTGCAGCAGCAGAAATACTCAGGCTATAGAGTTGGGGACAAAGAATAGAGCATATGGAACAACACCATATTAACGAGAATCCCTTGAATCATAAATGTTATCTCCTTGCACCCACACTTGCCCCTTTGGCACCTACAAACAATAGGAAGAAGAAATTAAAATCATGAAGTTTAAGATCAACATGGGAATTCAAGCTTTGTGGTTGAAATCAGGGACTAGAACTTGGGAAGGGAGAGTTTTGAACTTTTTCACTTGGGGAGGGAGAGCTTTGAACATTTCCCCAACTGCACAGTGTAAAACAACGACTAGAACTTGGGGAAAAAAGGTTGAAATCAGGGAAGGGAAAAGGGGAACTCACATGGGAATTCAAGCTCTGGGAATTCAAGCTCCGTGGTTTCAACACTGAGGAGTTCGCTGGTTGCCATTGCTTATTTGAACAGAGAGAGATCTGAATTCAGAATAAAATTGGAGATATAAGAACCACGGTTGACCTAAAGACATTAGAAAAAAATCAATTGAGAGCGACATGTTCAAACCGATCAACTTTGCAGACGAACTTGTAGACTTTGACGAGGCGGAGAAGATATGTCGGCGGTGAAGAATCCGGCGTCTGTAGGCGGCCGTTCTCAGCCAGGCGCTAGTGACACAAAACAAGTGAAAGTTTAGATCTCAATGAGAAATAAGAACCGTGATTGACAAAAAGACATTAGGAAAAAAAATCAATTGAGAAGCACAGGCTCAAACCGATCAATTTGGAGACGAATTTGTGGACTTTGACGAGGCGGAGAAGATATGTCGGCAGTGAAGAATCCGAATTCTTTCTCCCCGAGTCCATCGTTCCATCCTGATTCTCTCTCTCTCGAATTCCTACCCTACACACTACAATCTGGAGACAAATTTGTAGACTTTGACGAGGCGGAGAAGATAAGCCGACGGTGAATAATCCGAATTTCTTCTCTCTGAGTCCGCCATCGTTCCTAATTCTCTCTCGGGTTTCTTTGTTAGAAAAGATAGGGTTTGAGCGGCCCAAATGAGGAGATAGGGTTTGAGTCCCCCAATAATTCAACTCAAAATTTCAATTTCCCTCTTAAATTTTCATTTCCCTCCTATTAACCCGCCAATAATTCAGCCTAAAATTTTCACTTCCCCTCTTAAATAAATATTCCCTCCTACTTAATAAAAAAAGAAGTAATATTCCCTCCTATTTTTTACAAGGTGAATAATTTATAAATAAATGAGATTGTAATAATTTATAAAATTATATTCACATATTATTTAGTGTAATTCTTAATATAATTAAAAATTCTAGATGATGAAATTAGAAAATATTTTTTAAAAAATATTTGCAAACTAATTTATGAACCCTTAAAATAAATAATATAATTGAGTAATGTAACATTCTCTTATAAGAATGAACGATTCTAAAATAATATAATGATTTCTTATAAGAATGAACAATTCTAAAGGAATATAACGAGTTCTTAGAAGAATGAACGACTCTAAAGGAATATAACGATTTATTATAAGAATGAACGAGTCTAAAGGAAAATAATGATTTCTTATAAGAATGAACGACTTTAAAGGAACATAGCGATTTCTTATAAGAATGAACGATTCTAAAGGAATATATTGATTTATTATAAGAATGAACGATTCTAAAGTAATATAAAAAAAATTTCTTATTAGAATGAACGTTTCTAAAGGAATATAACGATTTCTTATAAGAATGAACGAGTCTAAAGGAAAATAAAGACTTCTTATAAGAATGAACGACTCTAAAGATATATAACGATTTCTTATAAGAATGAACGAGTCTAAAGGAAAATAACGAGTTCTTAGAAGAATGAACGACTGTAAAGGAATATAACGTTTTCTTATATGATTGAACGACTCTAGATGAATATATCGTTTTCGTATAACAATGATCGACTCTAAAGGAACATAACGATTTTTTGTAAAAATGAACGATTCTAAAGGAATATAACGTTTTCTTATAAGAATGAACGATTCGAAAGGCATATAACGTTTTCTTATAAGAATGAACGATTCTAAAGGAATGTATTGATTTATTATAAGAATGAACGATTCTAAAGTAATATAACGAATTCTTATTAGAATGAGTTTCTAAGGGAATATAACGATTTTTTGTGAAAATGAACGACTCTAAATGAATATATCATTTTCTTATAAGAATGAACGATTTTCTAAAGGAATATAACGATTTCTTATAAGAATGAACGACTCTAAAGGCATATAACGATTTCTTATAAGAATGAACAAGTCTAAAGGAAAATAACTATTTCTCATAAGAATGAACGACTATAAATGAATATAATATTTTTTTTATAAGAATGAACGATTCTAGATGAATATATCGTTTTCTTATTAGAATGAACGACTCTAAAAGAATATAACGTTTTTTTATAAGAATGAACGAGTCTAAAGGAAAATAACGATTTCTTATAAGAATGAACGATTCTAAAGGAATATAACGATTTCTTATAAGAATGAACGATTCTAAAGGAATATAACGATTTCTTATAAGAATGAACGATTCTATTGGAATATAACGTTTTGTTAAAAGAATGAACGACTCTAAACATATATAATTAGTTCTTATTTGAATGAACAATTATAAAGTAATGTAATGATTTCTTATAAGAATGAACGATTCTAAAAGAATATAACGTTTTCTTATAAGATTGAAAAATTCTATATGAATATAACGATTTCTTATAAGAATGAACGAGTCTAAAGGACAATAACGAATTCTTAGAAGAATGAACGACTGTAAAGGAATATAATTTTTTCTTATATGATTGAACGACTCTAGATGAATATATTGTTTTCCTATAAGAATGATCGAGTCTAAAGGAATATAACGATTTTTTGCAAAAATGAACGATTCTAAAGGAATATAACGTTTTCTTATAAGAATGAACGATTCGAAAGGCATATAACGTTTTCTTATAAGAATGAACGATTGTAAAAAAATATATTGATTTATTATACGAATGAACGATTCTAAAGTAATATGATGAGTTCTAATTAGAATGAACGTTTCTAAAGGAATATAACGATTTTTTGTGAAAATGAACGACTCTAAATGAATATATCATTTTCTTATAAGAATGAACGATTCTAAAGAAATATAACGATTTCTTGTATGAATGAATGACTCTAAAGGAATATAACGATGTCTTATAAGATGAACGAGTCTAAAGGAAAATAACGATTTCTTATAAGAATGAACGACTATAATTGAATTAATATTTTTTTATAAGAATGAAGGATTCTAGATGAATATATCGTTTTCTTATTAGAATGAACGACTCTAAAGGAATATAACATTTTCTTATAATAATGAACGATTCCAAAGGAATATAACGATTTCGTATAAGAATGAACGATTCTAAAGGAATATAACGATTTCTTATAAGAATTAACGATTCTAAAGGAATATAACGATTATAAGAATGAACGATTTTATAGAAATATAACGATTTCTTATTAGAATGAACGATTGTAAAAGAATATAACGTTTTTTTATAAGAATGAACGACTCTAAAGGAATATAACGTTTTCTTATAAAAATGAACGAGTTTAAACGAATATAACGTTCTCTTATAAGAATGCACGAGTTTAAACGAATATAACATTTTCTTATAACAATGAATGTGGAATACGAACCCTATATGTAATACCCGGTTTGTATTCCAGTAACATTTATAAATTTTGAACGTTATAAAAATTACGATCAATTCCCAACATTTTAATTTTGGGCCAATTTGCTCCTTCCCTTTTTCCTCTCTATCCTTTTGGGTCGGACTTTAGAGGTGGGCCAAAGCCTTCTTTTAATTTTGGGCCAAGGCCCAAACTTTTCCTCTCCTCTCTATACCTAAAATTGGGAGCAAAGGATTATTGGTCACCTCCTTCAATCTCTCGTCGCCGCTCTCTCTCTGGTTTCACTCGCCCTCTCAATCCTCACCTCACCTTCTACCTCACACTCAAGCCTCGCTTTCACTCTCCGGTTCACCTACGGCCGCCGTCATCAACCTCGGAGAAGCCAGGCTGCCTCCACGAAAGGCAGTCTCGATCGGCCGCCTGATCGAGCTCGAGCCCGGGCGCCTCCCTCATCTAGGACGAACGAAGAGAGAGTGAACAGCCTCGCCTCCTTCCGGTGCAAGTGAACAACCTCGTCCCCTTGCCACCGCCAACGCCAGAGAAGGCGGTCGTGTGAGCGCTCAACTTTCTCAAGTGACGACGTTTCCCTGTTCGTGTTGCCGAATCTCGTCGCTCGTTCGTTCACGCCATCCGTAGGTTCCGTCTCCTTTTGATTTTCGTGGATCTCTTCTTCTCGTCTCTCAATTCTCATTTCCTCTGTGTTCTTCTTTCTCCGAGATCGGTTTTTGTCTCCAGTCTTCGCTGGTGTCGCATCCTTCGCTCAAGTGGAAAGCTTAGAACGCGGTCTCTTCCCTTCGACAACGCCGACGTCTACAACCGCCTCTTTGTTCCTCTGCTCGCCGACAACGACCAGCCATCAACAGGCACTGACGCCGAGAGTGAAGAATCTCTTGTTGAATTTTTAAGTGCAAGGCTGTACTGTGGGTCTAGTTTAAGGATTTCTTCGTTGAATAATTGTGTGGGCTGCTTTCCATTCCTTTCAAACAGAGTAAGTTATGATCAAGCTATTGGATTTGTTAATTCCATGTAAGTAATGGCTTTCTCTAAATCGGTGTTGGCTGAGTTGAGCTTCTGTGTGAATTCAGCGAGCCCTTTCTGAACCTGTGGTGGGTTAATTTGGTCCACAGGGACAACCTCTATAGCAACTATATCAGCATATGATTTCAGATGAACGAATGCATTTCCGCCGCTGATGAAGTATTTGGTCATGTCGTTTCCATCGTGACCAGAAAGGACTCCAGGCTTTAGTTTTGCAATTGTAGCATTTACCCAGTTGTTGTAGGGTATTATAACCATGTCAACCTGGTGGAAGAAAGGAAATCAATGGAGGAAACCATCAGGGATCATGACTGTTTTACTGAGTTTGGAAACATAATGACACACAAAGAGAAGAATAAGGGAAGATCACAACCATGAAGAAAGAAATTTTATACTAGTTTGAGAATAAGAAAGAAAAAGAAACTTGACCAAACCAACATATAAAATCCAAGGGGCTCTTATTCCGCTACAAATAAATCTCAATCACAAATACAATTAAAGATGGTTTGATTAACCATTTGGAATTTTGATGTTTGAGTTTTTAAAATAGTTTATTAATGCATTACTTGTTTCAAAATTCTACCGTGTATATATGTTAATCCCATAAAAATTATAGCCTTTGAAACTCAATCGTGGGTTCTACTCTTGGGATAGCAATTCCCCATTTTTTTGCAACCTCTCCTTTTCACTTATATCTAGAATAGAGATTCATTTGTTAGGAACAAAAAGAAGAACTCGTGGCTAATCTTGTGGTTGTTTCTGTAGATTTCTCACGAAATGAAGATCTCGTGGCTAATCTTGTGACTATTTCTGCATATTTTTCCAAACAAACTAAGATATGAATTGAAGAACTTTTATATCCATAATAAAAAGCCCATTCGCGTCAAATCAACCACAAATGTAGAACCGAATTTAGCTTCGTAATTCATTCGCGTCAATATAGCCTCAACTATAGCCGAAAATCATATGTTCATGGCTTAATGGCCACAAACTTAGTATCGAACTTAGCTGCATGATTATTTCGCGACAATTTTCCCACAAATGTAGAACCAAATTTAGCTTCGTAGTATATTCGCATCAATATGGCCGCAACTATAGCCGCAACCCATATTTTCATGGCTATATGACCACCAATTTAGAATCGAACTTAACTGCGTGATTATTTCGCGATAATTTTCCCACAAATTTAGAATCGAATTTAGCGTCGTAATATATTCGCGTCAATATAGCCACAACCCTTATTTTCATGGCTATATGGCCACAAAATTAGAATCAAACTTAGATGTGTGTTTATTTCGCGACAATATTCCCCCAAATGTAGCGCCAACCGTGGATTTCATGGGTAAACAGCCAGAAAATTTGAGATTTCTGGGGGGTGTTGTGGCAGTTACCCACAAACTTAACTACACCTAAATTTCCTAGCTATAGGCGCATTTTCTAGTAGTGATATATTAGTCGAGCAGCTGGGTATGGAGTCTTTTCTTCAATGTGCAAAGCTTGTTGAAAAATTGCAGTCCTCCATCATTGAAACCACACTCCTTAGGAGGGAACTTGATGATATAGAGAGTGAAAAGGATGGGATCCTCAAAACTCTTCTTGAAAACCAAAAGTATCTTGATAGTTCCCTTCCACATGCCAAACTAATAGAAGAAAATAAGGCCCTTAAGTAGGAGATATTCAACAAAGAAATGTGGTTTAGCCAAAAGCTTAATTAAGTCTAGAATTGCTAAACAAAACTTAGGAGTATGTTCCCTTTGTAATGAAATCCGACCAGTAGAGTACATAACCAAACCCCAAGACATCTAAGAAACAATTCCTAAGGAACATTTGAACCAAAGGTGGGTGCCGTTCTTCAAGTCGCACATGGATGTTGTGGATGCTAACCCAATTGCAAACAATGTTGATCACTCGCTTGAGAAAGGAACATTTGAACCAAAGGTGAGTTCCGCTCTCCGAGAGTTTCTTGCAAAGGAGGTTAATATCGTTCGCAATGAGCCCCTAACGAAGGAGCTTGTTGGTCATTGGAAGACATGCTCCATTTTTAGGGTTGAAGGCCACCCCAAATGAGTTCACACCATGGGAGTTGATCTTTCTTTCTCAGAAGTGGTTGTAGAGGAGCTTGTTAGCTTGCTTTCCATTTAGCAATGAGAAGGAGTCGATGACCGATGCTCCAATAGTAGTTCAACAATAATTGAAAGAAGGCTTACATTTCTTGTTCTCTCCCATTTGATCAAGTAAAGCACATAAACAAATGACAGTGGCAAGGTACAAACACAGAAAGAGACACACAAGCACACACATCAGAAAGGAGATAAATGAGAAGATGAAGAGGGAGTGTAAGAAGCAAAACGTGCCTCTAACATCCCATTTATAGATGTTGAAACTATAAAGAATCAACTGTTGCATTTCAATACAATAATAGAGTGAGAAAGGGATTTGAGACATTCTTGTCAGGGTTGATCTCTTGAATAGTGGGAAGGGCAACTTTCAATCCAAGAGGAAGATACATCGCAGGCATCCCAGCTGGCTACACCTCCAAAAATTCCGCTCACCAACTCGCCTAGCCTCCCCATTTCATCGACCCTATTTTGTTCCATTCATTCTTCGAAATTGCCCCCTTTTACTTCGTAGGTTTAGGTCGCACAGTAGAAAGGACTGTTTCTTCAAGCATATTTGCCATTTTTTAATCTTCCTTCTCCAATTTGTACACAAAACCCCTAGTTTTGTAGTTGATTTGCCATCATGATTCATCTCCATATCAAATTTCGACTTCTCGAGCCAGGAAAATTTGCAAACCCCAAGCAAAAGGGCTACAGAGATCCTAGACGTCTTGGACTTCTTGGGATTATAGCCATCATTTGAGAGATGTGGAAAAAGAGGAAAACTCAATCCTCATTATGTGGGACCCTTCGAGATTTTGGAAAGAGTAGGCAAGTTGGCCTATCGCATCGCTCTACCTCCATCAGCGCACCCAGTTTACAACGTTTTCCACGTGTCACTCCTGAGGCAGTATGTGCCTAATGAATCCCACGTAATCAATTATGATGACGTGGAAATTCAGCCAGATGGCACCTACGAAGAAAGACCTCTAAAGATAGTAGAACGTCGAGTTAAGCACCTACGCAACAAAGAGGTACCACTAGTCCGAGTACTCTGGTCAAAGGACGGTAAAGAAGGCACGACATAGGAGAATTGGGAAATTAAGCAAGACATGCAGAGACGTTTTCCCGAGTTGTTGTCGTCGTAAGTATAAGTTGGAATGTTCTTTAAGGGGGTACTAATAACTTTGTTGTTCACTCACCCTAAGTGAGTGGTGGTAGCTAAACTCGTACTTTAACGTCGTACCATCCTTTGTTTTCCTAGTTTTGGGGACGAAAATAATTTTAAGGGGGTAATGTTGTAATAACCGCATTTTCCGTCAAATGAATGTAATTCATTTCTTAATATTTAATTATTTTATTAAATAAAGTAATCTTATAAAATTTCAAAAAGGAAAAGAGATTATAATATTCTCATAAAATCCTCATTCAAAGTTGATGAATTTATTAACGACGGAACTTAATAAATTCATAGTTAACAGAAAATTTCTTTCTTAAAACCCGATCGTTCCGACGCGCGTCACAAACTGGCCCTCGGTCCGTTTGCAAACGCGTCGGACCAATCATTACAAAGAGATATGGAGATTTTGGAAGAGATTCCATTCATCTCACTAGATTGCTTCATTTATGAAACAATCTCTACAAAATCCACTAACATGATTAAACTATTGGTTTATTCTTTTGTTAGTCAAATTCCATCGTTATGAGAATATCTCCATTTATTTCCAAATCTCTACTCCATCTCCTATCATCATTTGTCTATTTAAAGAGAGATATGACTTGAGAGAGGGAGTCATAAGAAGCTCTCACCATTTCTCTCTTCTAGCTTCTCTCCCACCCTTAAAGCTCCCTTTGTGTCTTCCACCACACCACCACTCCACCACCACCGGCCACCTCCTGGACCGCCGCCGTCCAGCCCGTGCCGCCGCCCCTCTCTTTCCCCTTTGTGTTGTGTTCTTGCTCCAAAAATTCCACAAATTAAGGGTATAAATTCTAACACTTTTTACACCATTTTAAGTTGTTTTTAGCATGATTAATCTTGATTTAAGATTCAGAATATAAAATGTTATAAAAAAGGCATAGTTTTCCCTGGATTCTTACATGCATGCATGTCTTGTTAGAAAGATTTGTGTCTTCTACAAATCATGTAAAATATACTAAAATCCTACATCTTTTAAGGGTGATTTTCACCTTCTCATTTCTGATTTTTAATTTTATATAAATGATCCAAGAATCCCTTTTCTTGTTGAAAATCTATAAGCTTATACTAGTGATTTCCATGGTAACCACTTAAGACATTTGGATCTTGCTTAAAACCCACATGCATGTCACTTTTAGTACTTGAAATAGACTTTTATAAGACTTGCAAATTTTAAGATCTAATAAACGTAAGCTAGAAAGATTTTTAATGGAAATTGTTCTTGCATGTCTTAATAATGGAATTTTTATGAAGAAAATCAACATGCATGTTTTATTTGAGTAAGGAATGGATTTTTTATGATGTTTGAGGAATAACTTAGTCTTATGAATTTATAATATGCTTTGATGATCATATAAGTTCTTGCATACTACTTTAAATAAATTTTTATTAAGAAAAACCACCTTGCATATAATTTCCTAGCAATTTTAACACTTAAATGGATTTTTATTTTCGAGGCCATTCCTTGGTGGTTTTTTTCCACAAGCGTCGCCGGCCTCCCATTCCAAGCTTTTTCCGGCCACCCCTTCCCAGATCCCTGTGGGTTCCCGAGTCGACCCGACTAAATTTCCACCGAGATCCAAGCGTTTTCCGGCCACCCCCTGCCCAGATCCTCGGCGCCCCTCAAGGAAGGTGAGGCACCCGGCTGGTTGGTTTCACTCGCCCCACACCGGTATCCCCGGCGCCCTACTTAGAGAGCGCTCGCACGACCCCTCTAGGCTTGAGGGGCGCGGTAACCTCGTTCCCTCGCTTTGTCTAGCATCTTTACTCTCGTTGTTTAGCTTGTGTAGGAGGTTTTGTGTGCCCTTTTCTAGTGTGACTAGCCTGTATAGCCGGCACCTCGCCCGTCGGGTTCTGCTTTTTAGTCTAGTTGCTTAACTGTTTTTTTTGCCTAGGTTGTTTAGTTTGCTTTGTGTTGCCTTTAGCTTGAGCTCGGTTTTGTTCTCTTTTAGTTACGTTGTTTCTGCGTTATTGCTCGGTTTGTGGTGGCTGGCTTGTGTTGTGCTTGTGCTTGTTTCTGCAGGTTCTTTGCAGGTTGGGCTTTTCTGCAGGGCTTTTGTCTGGTTGTTTGTTCAGGAGTTCTCATTTACGAGATGGATGTGCCGACGAGTGGTGGTGTTGTTGTTCAGCATAGACAGTATACCAGTTTAAGGATAGGTTCTTGGAATGTGGGTATGTTGACCGGGAAATCAATTGAACTGGTCAAGATTCTTCAGCATTACAGAGTACAGATAGCTTGTATACAGGAGACAAAGTGGAAGAGAAAGAAAGCTCGAGATATTGATGGATGGAAGTTATGGTACTCAGGCGCCTCTAGTAGTAAGAATGGAGTGGGGATCTTAGTTGACTGTAAGCTGAGAGATCAGGTGGTGCAGGTGCAACGGACAAGTGATCGTCTAATGTTGCTGAAGATTGTCTTAGGGGAGAAAATCTTAAATGTTGTCAGCGCTTACGCACCCCACGGGGGCTTAAGTTCAGAAGAGAAGAGATAGTTTTGGGAAGACCACTGCTGGAAAACGCGTCTGCAGCCAGGAAAATAGACACGACTTCTTCCACAAAAATAACCATGAAATCACGTTAGCCACGACATCCCCAACGGACTGCCCTACGAAAGGTGACTTGGGGCTAAAACACGCGAGGCTAAATATCACTCTGAAAACGAACCACAGAATTCTAATTTTGTGGCTATTTAGCTGCAAATAATAACCGCGAATTAGTTCATTGCTAAATGTGTGGCTATTGGCCACGAAAGTCACGTTCAACCATATTAGCCAGAATTCAATTTCGTGGTTGGTTTTGAGTGCATCACCATCAAATGTTAGCCACAAATGTATTTTGTATCTAAGTTCGAGTCGAATTTGAACAAGAAATCGCACCTATTTCGTGGGCATTAGCCGAGAATTTCGCCATGAATCTATTTAGTGGGAAAATCTGTTGCCATTTAGCCTTAACAATTGCACTTAACGCATTTGGTAGGAAAACTGTGGCCATTTAGCCCTGACATTTGCATAGAATCTATTTGGTTCCAAAAGCTATTGGTACTTAACCTTGAAATTGGCTTTGAAAACATTTGGTTTCAAATTTTGTGGTCACATAAAAAAGCATTAATAAAAAAATTACGAAATATGCCATAATATATGCACTAATTGCATTATGATAATGCACCATAAACCTGCTATTATATGCTAATTGCATAATCATAATGCAATTAGCTAAAACATGCTAATATATGCTAATTGCATTATCATAATGCAATTAGCTAAAACCTGCTAATGGATAAAATGCACCATAAACCTGCCATTCCATATCTTCCCCTTAACATCCAAAATATCCACACATGCAACAACCATCCAAATATCCACAAAGCAACAACCATCCAAAGTATCCAGCCAAACAAACCATCCAAAAACACCACAATATCCATACAATTCAGAGAGGGTAAAACAATTCAGAGAGTGACATTATCCATGTTGCCTCCAATGTGTTTAAGCAACTGTTCAAGCATACCTTTGAGTGCCTTGTTCTGGGTTTGAATTTCCATATTTTGAGTTTGAAGAGTCTTCATCTCCTCTCGCATCTCTTTGATCTCATCCTTTAGAGGCTCAACAACTTGATGGGTGTGGAGAAGGCTGGAGGAGCAGGAAGTTGTCCTAGATTCAAGCTTTCCCGTGCGAAAGAGGGCGACACATTCATCAGCCAATGCAAAAATCCTACGACTAGCAAAGCCGTCAGAAGCTTTAATCCATAGCTCGGTCGCCCTAGCACTTGATATTGGTCCATCCCCATGCTCAGCAGCCACAAGGCGTTCAAATTCAGCCTAAAAACAATGCAAAACAGCAACAAAAACATGAAGCAAGAATAATAGGTACTGGTGCATATCAATGCAAAAACATGAAGCAAGAATAATAGGGACTGGTGCATATCAATGCAAAAACATGAAGCAAAGAGAAGCAAATTCACCAAACAACAACATCAACAAAAACAACAATTGCAAGATTATGTGCACTGGTGTATATTTTTTAGGGTATTTAGCAAATGGAAATTGAAGTTTTCATGTCTATTGATTCACAAGGAACCAAAGAGATGCAAATTCACATAAGGAGAAGCAAAAGAGAACCCTAAATATCAACAAATCCAGATCATCACCATTCAAGTTCTCAAACAAACATCTCGAACCAAACTTTTAAGTTGTCAATCTCAAAAATCCAAAACAAATAACATAGAGAGGAGAAGAACCAAACAAAGCTAAAGAGGGAGAGTCATGAAGGGGGGGAGAGAGAGAGAACCATAAGCACAAAATTCATCTAGGAGGTTCATGTGTATTTGATTCATTTGTCTGAATTTTGAACATGCAAAATACTTGAATTTAATTTTCTATTTAAAGTAGCTATATATTTGTACACATCAACAATCAAAATCACATAATATCATATAAAAAGAACTCAAATTCAATCAAACATGAATCCAAAACCACAAGCACAAAAAGAACAAAATACTTGAATAAACTTACAATGATTGCAGTTGGTCATTCCCCTAGTCCAGTCCCATCATCCTTTGACCACAACTTTTTGACCACCTCTGAAATAAGCGGCATGCTCCCAGACTCCTTTTCCTTGCAAAAAAAAAGAGTAAAGTCAAGTTAAAAATATACTTATTTTTAAACAACAAACAGATTCTTACTTAAATTTTGAAAAGTGAATGTACTTACCATAACTTCCATCCATTTTGTAAACTTTCGAGAACCTCCTCGATAATTTCTAGCCTCTAATGACCTCTTTGATGACCGATTTTGCGCATTCACCTGAGCTTGTCTCACATAATTGGGATCCGTTTTCCTTATGGTGTTCATCCTCTTCCAATTCTTCTCGGAAACAAAGAAAGGTTTGGTCTTGTTTTCACGATGCTTCTTAAAGACATTGGTGATGTATTTTCTGGCTTGGTGTAAAAAGACCTTTTGCATCAGTTCATCAGATTCCCTCCAATAAAAAAATTTATGCATTGTTTACAAAAAACGACACTCATATTGAAGCTAGGTCTAGCAATCCAACAAAAATAACAACATCAAACGGTATTTAAAAATGCAGTTCATTTATAACATCCATTTCTAGCAAATGCTACTTGAAAAAACAGAACCATCAATGGTTCTTTAAAAAAAAACAGCAAGCTTACATTGGTAATTAAACAAAAAAAAGCAACATGTATAGAAAAACTCATGAATAGAATTAGTAAATGTAAAAAACAGCAACATCACCTTAAACTCTTCAAACCACAGCGTCTTAACTGGCCCCGGCACTTTAGAAATACTTGTCCATGGACCATTGTAGTGGCCATGTACGATTTCCTTCGTCTTGGAGTAGGCAGCTTTGCGTGGTTCAAAATCACTACAAAGAAATGGATATAATTAGTAAATTTACAATGTAAATCACATTAATAAAAAAAAGTTTGAAAGGTTACCGACCGGATTCCATCTCCTTTAATCCATATAAGCAGCTTTGGTTGAGTAGACTCTTCATCTTCTTCGTCATCTTCACCTTCCTCTTGTTCTTCTTCACCTTCCACTTGTTCTTCACCTTCCACTTGTTCTTCATCTTCCTCATCACCTTCCTCAAGCTTTTCCTCATGCTCTTCCTCAAGCTCTTCCTTGTGCTCTTCCTCCCCTTCTTCATCGTAGTTTTCATGAACTTGTTCATTGTCTTCTTCGAAGCCCTCTTCCATGTATGCATCATTGTTTGCTTCATTCACTTGTGAGGGTGTGAGAATGGGAATAGGGCTGGGATTGTTTGCAAGAGCTCTCGGATTTGAGAGAACTTGTTTTGAATGAGGTGCTTGAGTGAGCTTAGGGCTGGGATTTCTTGAAGGAACCCTTTCCTTAGAGAGAACTTGTTGTGGACGAAGTGTTGGACTATTATCAGGGCTAGGAGTTCTTGAAGGGTCAAGAACTTGTTGTGAAGAAGATGCTAGAGTAAGATTAGGCTTGGTTTTCTTCAGGAAGTGCTTGGAGCACGGGGAACTTGGATTGGAGAAGGGATAACATGTTGTGGAGCAACTTGTTGGTTGACAACTTTTTTAAATCTTGGACTACTACGAACCGGGAGGGTTGGTTGTAACCGAGGAGGTCTCTTAGGACTTTGAAGAAGCTGCTCCGAAGAAGTACGAGGAGCACGAGCGAAGTTGCAATTGAGATTTTGGGCTCGTCCTCGTGCTGTGCTTCTAAGGTGACGCATGATTCAACCAAACCTTGCAAAACAACATACAAAAAACAACAACCAAAGCAATTTTAATAGCCACACACCAACAAATTAATCATGAAACTAAAAAATGAATGACAAGCAAGGAGAAGCAAGAAGAAGCAAGGAGAAGCAAAGACAAGCAACACCAATTTCATATGAGGGATGAAATGAGTTGAGCACATGTAAGACAAGCAACACCATTTCGAACCGTAAAGCATGAAAATCTGTTTTAATAGCCACACACCAACAAATTAATCATGAAACTAAAAACGAATGACAAGCAAGGAGAATCAAGAAGAAGCAAGGAGAAGCAAAGACAAGCAACACCAATTTCATATGAGTTGAGCAAATGAGTTGAGCTCATGCAAGACAAGCAACACCATTTCGAACCATAAAAGCATGAAAATTTGTTTTAATAGCCACACACCAACAAATTAATCATGAAACTAAAAACGATATTCAATGAAGGAGAAACAAGAAGACGCAAGAGAAGCAAAGACAAGCAAGGAGGAGCAAGACAAGCAACACCAATTTCATATGAGTTGAGCAAATGAGTTGATCACATGCAAGACAAGCAACCCCATTTCGAACCCTAAAGCATGAAAATCTGTTGTAATTGACACACACACACCAACAAATTAAACCCTGAGTCTAAGAAAATGAAATACAAGCAAGGAGAAGCAAGAAGAAAGACATGCAAATTGGCAAAAGTCTCCAAATCGAGTTCAAAGAGAAGCTGTTTCACATAAGGAGAAGCAAAATCACCATTCAATCTCAAAATCAAAAACAAATAGCCACACATCAACAAATTAAACCCTCCAAATCGAGTTCAAGGAGAAGCAACATCACCATTCAATCTCAAAATTCCAGCCCAATAACATACATCAAGGGAGGGAGAGAGAACCTGAGAGATCTCGAACCAGATCCTTCTTGAGCTCTAACCAAAATCCTTGCTCCTTGCTCCTTGATCTAACCAAATCCTTGTTCCTTGCTCGTGCTCTAACTAGATCCCTTGTGCCGGTGAACCAAAGAGATGGATAGGGAGGCGTCTGGAAAGAGAGGCGCAAATGAGAGGATTCAAGTTAGGGTTAGCAAGAGAGGCGTAAATGAGAGGATTCCAATCAAATGAGAGAAAAGTGATGGGCTTGGGTGTATTTTGGGCCCAAACTCACTAAATTTTCCCTCTAGTCAAATATCTAGCCCGCCAAACCCACTCAAATTTTCCCTCCTTAATTTCTTTCGAACCCTAAATTTTCCCTCCTTAATCAACTTTCCCTCCCTCCTTAGATGAACTTTCCCTCCTAGATGAATTGTCCATTCTAGTATGATTTTCACTCCTAATAGAAAAATAAAATTGGTAGAAAATAAATTACAAAGCATATTTTGCAAAAGGATAATCATGTTGATATAAAATACATGAAACTATGATAAGATGAATTACCACTCATAATTTTTGGAACTTGAATCTGAAGGAAAATCATCTTCTTCGTCATCGTTTGCAATGTCCGAGTTATCCTTGTCGGTTTGAACATCGTATGCTTCTTCATGATGAGAGAGTGGATCATTAAGATGTAACGGTAATGAGTGAATTGACGACCCTGCAAATCCATCAATCTCAAATTCCTTCGGTTGTAATGGATCTAAATCATTTGGCTCGTCCTCCTTTCTCTTTGTCCATCGTTTCTCAATTGTAGCTCGAGGCTTTGTCTTACACACATATCTCTAATCTGCACGGCTACGGGGTGCACCGGGGAAGTCTACGTAGTAAACTTGGATGCATTGTTGCGCAAAGACAAAAGGATCATGGTTGTTATATCGCCTCTTCACATTAATCTCCTGAAAAAGGTATTCTGGATGGACTTTCGTCCCTCTCACATTAGGGTCAAACCCCAAACACTTGAACATGACAATCTTCTTACATGGCAATCCGGTGAACTCAAACTCAAAAATTTGTTCTATTAACCCGAAGAAATCAGATTGTGTATCACCGTTGGAAGCTTGTACACACACACCACTATTCATGGTTAATTTGCCTTCACCACGTTCCAAAGTTTCAAATTTATAACCATTGATGAAATATACGGGCCATGACACAACCTTTTTGGATGGACCCCAAGCCAAACTATGTATCAACACATGATCCTCTTCTAGGGGGTGTAGGACTTTTCTATTCAAAACCTGTAATATTGTTAATGAAACTTTTATATGTATATATATGTAATGCATAATAACATCCCAAAGATATTCAATGTGCATTTAAACTTACATGATCATGAAACCAATCACAAAAGCAATTGGCAATAGCAGTCGGATCTCCTTGTCCTACTGTATTTTGAAACTCTCTGCATGTGAAAATGAACAACAATTAATAGTGGAATATTAATCGGATTGACATGTATTTATATATTATAAGTTAAAGTCACTTACTCGACGTAAGAGTCAACCTCTCTACAATTAAGTAGGATATACGTCCATGCCACATGAAAATCTCTCCCCTTGGTCATCCATACAACCTTACATTTTCCGCTTGCACGCCCTGGATGGTTGAAAATGGAAATTTGAGGATGAGTGGCATTGGTTTCCTCCTCCATGGTAGTTTTCTTTCTCTTATACAAGTCTTGAGGCTGGGGATAATGTCGAGTGAATGTCGTTATCTCCTCAAACAAATATGATTCCACTATGGATGCCTCCACCTTTTGTGGATTCATCATGTTCCCTTTCAACTTGAATAAGAAGCGCTCAGGTGGATACATCCATCGGTATTGTACTGGACCCCCTAATTTTGCCTCATATGGTAAATGTACAATGAGATGCTCCATACAATCAAAGAAAGATGGTGGAAATATCCTTTCCAACTGGCATAATATAAGAGGTGCAGCACGTTCTAAATCCTCAAGACATTTCATCTCAAGTGTGGATGAACATAATGATTGGAAAAATAAGCTCAACTCTATCAATGGCCCCCACACACCCACGGGTAGAAGTTCCTTGAAAGCAATTGGTAGAAGTCTTTGCATGAACACATGACAATCATGACTTTTCATTCCGATTAGTCTACCCTCTTGCAATTGCGCACATCGACCAATATTGGAGACATACCCATCCGGAAATCTCAAGCGCCTTAACCAATTAATCAAGGTTGTCTTTTTATCTCTATCTAATGCATACACTGCTTTTGGTTTAGGGCCCTTATGGTTATCCTCCACCTGAAGCTCTGGGCGATTACAATATAGGCGCAAGTCCTTCCTCGAGCTGATGTTGTCTTTTGTCTTCCCCTTAACATCCATTACAGTGTTAATCAAGTTCTCAAACACATTTTTCTCAATATGCATGACATCAAGGTTGTGTCGAAGCAAATTATGCTTCCAATAAGGAAGCATCCAGAAAATGCTTTTCTTTGTGAACTTATGAGTTTCACCATAGCCATCTGGATATTCACGTGGAGACTCCATGGCGGTCGGCAAACCTTGAACACGTTCCCACATCTCTTGAGTTGATAAATACGGAATGGGAGGATCATCCTCAGTTCTCCCTTTGTAAAAGTTTCTCCTATTGTTCCTGAATGGGTGATCTAATTCCAACAAGCACCGATGGCAATCAAACCATGAAGCCTTCCGTCCATTTTTTAAACGAAAGGCTTTTGTGTTCTCCATGCAATGAGGACAAGAATAAATATCAGCAGTACTCCACCCAAATAACATGTCATACGCAGGGAAATCATTCACTGTCCACATAAGAGCTGCACGCATCCTAAATTTTTTTCCAGTAGAAACATCAAATGTTGGCACACCCTCTCTCCACAAGAAAAGCAACTCATCAATCAATGGTTGCATACAAATATCTATTAGCTTCTTTGCAGTCTGTGGACCTGGAACAATGGTACTTAAGAACAAATAAGGAGATTTCATGCACATATCTGGAGGTAGGTTGTAGGGGGTGACAATCACTGGCCAAGTCGAATATGTCTTGCCAAACTTACCAAATGGGGAAAATCCATCTGAACACAAACATAATCTCACATTACGAATCTCTGATGCAAACCTTGGAAAGGTTCTATCAAAATGCTTCCAAGCCTCAGCATCCGATGGGTGAGTCATATACCCTTCATCTGTTTGGTGTTCAGCATGCCAACGCATCTTTGAAGCTGTTTACACTTAGTGGCATCAGCGTCATCCTTCCAAAACAACATACAACCTTGGGGGCAAAGGTGTATCTTTTGCTGGGGCAACCCCAACTCTTTAGTCAACCTCTTTTGTTCATAGAAACTTTTTGGAAAGTTGTTGTCTTTTGGCAATACATCATTGACTTTCTAGAGTAGTGCACTATATCCAGCCTGTGAAATATTGTATTTGGTCTTTAACTCCATAAAAGAACCAACTGCAACTAACTGTGACACATGTGAACCGTGATATAATGGTTGATCTGCTGCCCTCAAAACATCATTGAAGCGCTCAGATAAGAAGGACATTTCCTCATGAGCATGGTTGATCGATTGTTCCATGCTAATCTCTTCTTCTTTAACATGGTTGATCGGTTGGTCCATGTTAATTTCTTCTTCTTCATGAACAGGGTTTTCGAACTCTACATGACGACTACTACTTGGCTCATTCACATAATTGTTAGGGTCAAACCACGAAGGTGGAACAAAACTTGGACCAGCTGCATCAAAAACCATTCTTTGTGTAGGATTCAAGTTATCAAATAAATGCATCCCAATCCCAAAGAAATCCATATCATTGGGATTTGAAGTAGGATTCAAGTCTTCCAAGGGATGTGATGAGTTGACAAAAGGTGATTCTCCGTGTGCGGTCCACCAATAATAACTGTCAACAAAACCTTTTCTGAATAGATGAAGGCGAACAATGTCTTTATCTTGAAATTTTCCATTCTTGCAAAGGAAACAAGGACATTTGATCTTCTCCCCATCCATGAAATTCGGTTGAGCTTTTGCAAAGTTAATGAATGTTTCAACACCATCATAAAATTCGCTTCTCAAACCTTCACCATTAGGAAGCCATCTATCATACATCCACTCACGATTGTCCATGTCATATATGGTACCTATATTCAAATAAGTAATAATTACTAGATCAAAAACAAGAAAAACATTAGGAACGAATTAAAGAACATGTGGCTAATTTTGTGGTTAAGGCTGAATATTTTGGCACTAAAATAGGTTACAATCACCAATGTATGTTGTTATTATAAAACAATATGAACATAAGCATAACACACGTACCAGGTTCAAGGAATTATGGGTGATAGGCAACGATAGATCGGTTTCAACTCTCAAGACCCACTCCGTTAGCCCCAAAACAAAGAACTCGTGCCAAACTTCGTGCCCCAAAGCAAGAACCTTTCTTGCACCAACAAAAGCAAGAACCTTTCTTGCGCCAACAATGGAAGAGAAATTGACCACTTGAACAAGAATGTACCAGATTCAAAAGAAGAAATCAATTAAACTTGGTTTCATGTGTTTTGTTTACTTGAGACAAATTGAAATGGGATGGAATAAGAGACTGAAAGTGATATTGCAAGGGAATGTGAAGAAAGGTAGGGTAAAGAGATTGAGTTCGTACGATTGTTGGTGTAGATTATTGAATGAAGGTTGGTATGGATCATTTAATGAGCTGCTGAATCACCTTTTTTTTACCCACAAATTTAACCACGAAAATACCCACGAGTCATCAATGTAGGAGACGAATTGAACGTTGGGCGCCATTAACGGGCTATTTCAAAAAAAAAATGGGCTTATGAGCCTTATTGGGCCTTATTTGTCTTCAGGCCCACGATCGAACTCGATCTCATGAGGCGGCTCTTTGAGCTTTCTTTTAGGGTTTTGGGACCACAAGACCGAACTACTCCCTCCATTTCGCCTCTTGCCTCCATTCCTTCTTGCCTCCACAACCGATCGAACTACTCCCTCCCATTTCCCCCCACCGGCTTGGCTTGCCCGTGTTCGTCGGTGTCGAATCGTCCTCTCTCGACCAGCTTCTCCGATCCTCCAGGTAAGCCCCCGAATCGACTTAGCTTGCTCCCATTTCCCCCCGCCGGCTTGGCTGCCTCCATTCCTCGAATTTTTGGATTAGATTTGCTATCCCACACCTTTTCTCTTTTTCAATCTCATTTAATTCATTTAGGTTGCAAAAATCTCCACAATTCATTTAGATTAGATTTGCATGTCTTTGGATTAGATTTGCATGTCTCTTGCCTCCATCTCTCTCCACCCTTTTTCTCGATGGTTTGTGCATGTCAATCTGAAACTGAAACTGATTGGCATGGTTTACATGTCTTTTGAATGATTTCAATGTCTTAAAACCCTAAAAATGTACTTGCATTTAGATCTGCATGTCTTTTGGATCTAAGGTTTATTTTTGTCTACATGTTCACGTAGAATAAACATCTCAAAGAATCATGAATATTCTGAAACTGATTGGCTTTTAACGAATCTAAGTGTTGTTGAGTACATGTTTACATTAATTTGGTATAGCAAATTGACAGTCAATCTCATTGGCTTATAACTGATTCGTAACAGAATTACAAATGTCTGGCATGCATTTATTTGGAATAGCAAAAGTAGAAGTAGTTTTTTTTTAAGTAGGTTGATGTGTGTGTTGCAACATAAATAGGATAAGAATGTTTTGAAGTGCATTTTGAGCAGGTTTGGTAAGATAAAAATGTTTATGTCACTTGAGGTTTGGATCATGATTGTTTAAATGAGAATGGGTGCATTTATGCCTTTTAGTAACAATTTATTTGATTGCTCTACTTATTTTCTCAAAACACTTTTTCTATTTGTCAAATACTTCAATGCTCTATTTGATTGCTCTACTTAAACTGGTGCATTTCTTTTCTTCCCAGTTTGTGGAAATGCCAAGGAAGTGGACACATGAGGAAGAGTTGATCTTCCTCAAGATTGTTTGAGAGCTTAGTCCTCCCTTGGATGATACCCAGTGCCCTAACTGGGTTGATGTGAATGAGCGTTTTCGGGCTGAGTGTAGGTGCCCGTGTACAAGAATCACTGCACGATCAAGGTACTATCACTTTTACAGGCTTTGGAAGATATGGTGGGATTTCCGCCACACCAATGGGGGCGTTTTGTGGGATTCAACTACTTGGAAAATTATTGGTCATGAAGGGTGGTGGGCGGGGAAGCTCAAAGTAAGTGTTTTATTTCTATTGTACAATACTACAATGTGAGAGTGCTTGCTTAGTTAATTAATCTGATTTCCTCGTTTTTGTTGTCATGTATTGATAATAATTCCTAAAACACCCAACATTGTTCATTAGAAAACATCATGTCATCATTACGCGTTTTCTGCCTTAGAGAAGATCATGTTGTTATTTAAGAACATCATTACATAATATTCTAGGGGTACCTAACTTATAAATTTGCACCATATGATAGAAATTCATGATTCCTATCACTTTTGTTCGCATAACACCTTTTCCTTCACTGCTTATGTTTTGCTTTTATTATTTAAGCTTTGCACTTCTCTTGTTTATTAGGAATGCCGCTATTACAAGCATTTCAGAACTTATGGCATGAACCCCAATATGAGTCGTCTTTTGGACGGTATTTGGAATGGTCGACTCATGGATGATGAAGGGATGGCGTTCTACCTGAGTAGTGACGATGACGAAGAGGAGGAAGACGTGGGTTGTAGCAAACAAGAGGAAGAGGAAGAGGAAGAGGAAGAGGAAGAGGAGGAAGAGGAAGAGGAGGAAGAGTAAGTTTAAGTGTAATGGTAAGTGTTAAGAGTAGGAGAATTGACATTTAGGGTTTTATGTGATCTTTTCTATGGATTTTATGTAGCAAACAATGTTGGATGAATGTTGACATTGACAATTATGTTGGGATAAGCAGGTTTATGTAAGTTTAGGCAGGTTTAGGCAGGTTTATGTGCATTTTGGGGGAGGATCTGCCCAAATTTTATGTGTTTTTTCAGAGGGTTATGACATTCAATTGTGAACATTTTATGTGTTTGCCCAAATGCATGTTTGGACCTCTTTAAGTGCACTATGTATAATTAAGGTCTATGGTGTTTGGAACATACATTTGAGGCATGTTTGTGCAACATGGTGTTTAGAACAGATATTAAGTGCATTTTGAGCAGGTTTTCATGAATGAAAAGTACTTGGGCTAGTCTTGTAACTATTTTTGCATATTTGTCTCGAAATGAAGAACTCGTGGATAATGTCGTGGTTATTTCTGCAGATTTCTCACGAAACGAAGAACTCGTGGCTAATATCGTGACTGTTTGTGCAAATTTTTCCAAACAAACAAAGTTAGACACGAAAAGAAGAACTCGAGACTAGTCTCGTGGTTATTTCTGCAGATTTCTCACGAAATAAAGAACTCGTGGCTAATCTCGTGACTGTTATCGCAGATGTTTCCAAACAAACTATATTAGACACGAAAATAAGAACTCGTGGCTAGTTTTATGGTTATTTCTAAAAATTCTAACGAAATGAAGGACCATTTATGCGTCAATCATTCAAATTACCCACACAAATATCCACAAACCTAGCCACGACTAGTATGTGGGTACTTAGCTCCAGACTTTGTCCTAAATATACACACAAATCTTTTTTCGTGGCTAATTAGCTACTACTCTAGAAATGAATCTAGTTGCGCAAATAATTCGCGTCCATTGGGCCTTAACGTTAGCCACGAGCTTGTTTTCATGACAATAAGGCCAGAAATCTACAATCAAATCTAGCCGCGCTCACTTTTCGGAGCTATTCGGCCCCAATATTAGCCACATCGATATATTTCATGGCCATATTACCGCAAACTTTAATATTTGTGGCTAAATTTATGGCCGTTGCCACCCAATTACCCTCGCCAAAATTCGTGGCTAAATATTTTCTGGCTACAGACGCGTTTTCCAGCAGTGGACTTAGACAGTTTGACAAGCAGTGTTCCGCCTACAGAGCAGTTGGTGATAGGAGGGGACTTCAATGGGCATATCGGGAAGGATAGAGTTGGGTTCGAGGAGATTCATGGAGGCTGGGGGCTTGGCGACAGACATGAGGGAGGTAGAGCACTCTTAGATTTCGCAGCAGCTTTTGACTGTTTGGTGGTCAACTCGTGGTTCAGAAAGAGAGATGAGCAGTTGGTTACTTTTCAAAGCCCGCTGGGAAAGACACAGATTGACTTCTTTGTCACTAAAAGAGAAGAGAGGGGAAGGTGTAAGAACTGCAAAGTCATCCCTTTCGAGGGCCTATCGACGCAACACAGGTTGCTGGTTTTGGATATAAAGGGGCAGTGTAGAAAGAAAAAGGCAAACAAGGTCCCTCAACCGAGGATTAGGTGGTGGCGCCTCTCTAAATCTAACGTACAAGACCTAAGAGAAAGGATCTTTGAGGAAGCAGACGTAAAGGATCCTTGGCTAGAGAGGAGCGACGCTAACAAGATGTGGGGCAAGTTGGCAGAGTGCATTCGTAGAGCGGCGTGTGGCGTGTTGGGTATGTCGAGAGGCTTTTCTGGCAACAAAAAGACAGTAGCTTGGTGGAATGATGAGGTCCAAGAGAAGGTTAGGGAAAAACAACGAGCCTACAAAGCTTGGTTAAGAAGTGCAGAACCAGAGAGGGAAACAAGGTTGGCAGAGCTCAAGGTAGCAAAAGAAGGTAGCCAAGAGAGTGGTGGCAGCTGCTAAAGAGAAAGCGTTTGAGGACATATATAAGGCCTTGGACGATAAGGGTGGAGAACGAGTCTTGTACAGGTTGGCTAAAGCAAGGGAAAGGAAGAGCAGAGACATAGACAAGGTGAAATGCATCAAAGATGAAGACGGACAGGTGTTAGTGGATGACATACAGATCAGACAGCGGTGGGAGAAGTATTTATGTGGTCTTCTGAATGAGGGTTGTGAGATGGAGGAGAGTAGACACGAATCGGCAAACCGAGAAAGCCGAGAGCACCCCATATGTTTCTACAGGCATTTCTCCAAGGAGGAAATAAAGGAGGTGATCCGTCATATGAGTAACAGGAGAGCAGTAGGTCCAGATGAAATCGCGGTAGAGGTTTGGAAGTGTTTGGGAGTGAGGGGCCTAGAGTGGTTAACAACACTCTTTAATGTTATTTTCAGGACGGCCAAGATGTCGGATGAGTGGAGGCTTAGTAATTTGATTCCGGTATATAAGAACAAGGGAGATGTGCAACAGTGCAACAACTACAGGGGAATCAAACTACTTAGCCACACAATGAAGATGTGGGAGAAGGCTATCGAGATGAGGCTGAGGAGGCTAGTCAGAGTGTTAGAAAACCAGTTCGGCTTTATGCCCGGTAGGTCTTCTATGGAAGCAATTCACGTGTTGAGGAGGCTGACATAGGCATACAGAGAGAGGAAGAAGAATCTTCATATGGTTTTCATCGACTTGGAGAAAGCGTATGACAGAGTATCGAGAGAGCTGATTTGGGAAAGTTTGGCAGCTAAGGAAGTGTTTGGCACGTTTATCCGGGTAATCCAAGACATGTACGAGGGCTCGATGACCAGTGTGTGCACCTCAGGTGGGGATACAGAGTTTTTTGAGGTGGAGGCGGGCCTACACCAAGGTTCAGCCTTAAGTCCCTTTCTTTTTATGCTTGTGATGGACGTTCTGACGAGGGAAATTCAGGGAGAGATCTCGTGGTGCATGTTGTTCGCAAACGATATTGTGTTGGTGGACGAGTCTAGAGCCGAAGTCAACAACAAACTTGAAACTTGGAGGGAGAAGCTGGAATCTAAGGGATTCAAACTAAGTAGGACCAAGACGGAGTATATGGAATTCAGGTTTGGGCAAGTTCCACCCCCAGTCAGGGGGTGCTTTTAGGAGGAGGTCGTAACGAGGAAGGAGAGTTTCAGGTATTTGGGGTCAGTTTTGCAGAGTGACGGAGGCATAGATGAGGACATCACGCATCGGATACAGAGGGGTTGGCAGAAGCGGAGGGCGGCGTCGGGGGTGCTGTGTGACAAGAAGGTACCGCTCAAGTTAAAAGGGAAGTTCTACAAAACAGTAATCAGAACGGCCATCCTCTATGGGGTAGAGTGTTGGCCTACCACGAAAGCACAAGAATAGAGGTTGATGGTAGCTAAGATGAGAATGCTAAGGTGGATGAGCGGACACACGATTCTAGACAAAATCAAAAACAAAGTGATCACAAGTAGTGTGGGAGTGGCCAGTATAGGAGATAAGTTGCGTAAGTCAAGACTGCGTTGGTTTGGACACGTTCAGAGGCGAGGCCCTGAAGAGCCAGTACGTAGGTGTGAGAGCTTGATTTTAGGAGACATGCATAGAGGGAGGGATTGACCAAAGAAATGTTGGAAGGATAATATAAGACATGATGTCAGCCAGTTGGGGATTTCGTTAGATCTGGCAGTTAGCAGAGATAGGTGGAGGGAGAAGATTCGAGTGGAGGACAACTAGGCACCCGAGCAAACCGGTTCACGGGGGCCTTTAGGCTTTGGCGCTTCTGTTTTGGTTTTATGTTTTATTTTCACCTCGGTTTTGTTTTGTCTTCTTTGCCTTGTGGTTGCCTTGTTCTTTATGTGTTTCTTTTGGTTTTTATGTGTTTTATGGTCTTGTCGGGTCTATTGGTCGTTCCCCCGTCGCTTTAAGCCAGGGGTGCCCCCATCTTGACCCCCCCAGATTTTCCGTAAGGGAAGTTCTACTGGGTAAATGTTGTTTTTGTTGTTGTTATTTTAATAAAACCGGTTATAAATATATATATATATATATATATAAGTGCTAGACTTTTTAATAAATTCTATAAACTTTGCATGTAGAAATTATGGAATTTTAGAATAAATATTATTGTAGAATGTGCTCTAAGTTTACTAAGATGGAATTTTTACCATATCTTTTAACTAAAAAGAAATATAACCTTTAGCATAAGTTTTGTTAAAATCTTTCAAAATATGCTTGTGAGATTAAATAGTATTTCTAGAAGCCATTTATGCACATGCATGACCATCCTAGAATTTCTTTAAATAAATAATGATTTATATGAAAGTTTTAATAAACACAATCTTCATTAAAAGAAGTCTTCTTAAAAAAATGATGCATGCAAATCATTTATAAAATATTTCGAATACATACAAATATTTGTGTGTAAGTTAAAAAGAGTTTTCCTTAGGCTAAGTAAAGCCTTACATTCATATTCTTAAACTAAGTATTTTTTATAAGTTGCAAAACCCTTAATAAGTGTCACCTAGAAAATAATAATAAAAAGAGTTATTATTATTTTAGCCTTCTTCATAACTAAATTATTTAACCAAATAATTTAGTTTAACTCACCTTCTCTTAGAAGAGAAAACTAAGAGAAAGGTTGCCTTTAAATTAAAATAAGGATTTTAATAAGTGTTCATTATCATTCTTACAGTTAAATAGGTCGAGGTTCTCAAACGGCACTAAACCGTCTTATTTCCGAGTTAGTAACATCCACGAAGGAAATTCAAGGCAAGTAGACATTCCTACTTGAACCTTTCGATAAATTCGATTTCATAAGCTTGTTCGATGTTGGGAACACCTTGTTTTCTTAATAAAACGAACTTAGGAAATATCGATTGTTAGAAATAATGACCTTTGTTAGTATTATTACTATTATTATTGTTAGTAGATATAATGCTAGGCTTGTTTGTGTGACCTTTGTTTGTTTAAAATCTCTTTTCGAGATTCGTAATTAAATTTGTAAATAGTGTAGCAAGGGGTGCGGGCTCGGCCTGACACCTCTATATAATAAATTAAGTCGTATCGGGAAGTACCTATCTTCCTATGACTTTAGGATCATTATCTATTGTCCGTTCCTACTCGGAGGAGGGACGCGTGCACCGTAGCTAGGTGTCGGAACTCAATTCCAGTAAGTGGTACGCCGGCCCATTCATGGCCCCCCACACTCTTAAAAATCGTTAACTAATGTGAAAGTTTTGATCACGAAAGAAAGCAAGTGCTAATGCACCTTAAAAGAAACCAATACCGAACCGGTCTCAAATGATCGATCCGGCTCTCGGTCTGCAAGGGCGTGAGAGATTTTCTAAAAACTTGTGTGTAATTAACGTTCCCAACATTTATTCTATTCTAAGAAGTTCTACAATCTCATAGTTCGTTCTTTCATTTTAAGAGTTATCTCATCTCGAGATTTACTCAATTCCGTTCTTAATAGCTCCACTTAAAATATACACTTCTCAAAACCCATCTCGAATACCTCGTAATAAGTTTGATACGTTACCAAACTACCTTAAGGATGTCCGTTCTCGCTTGCTTAGTCTCTTTAGACTAATTTTGTTTTCCGCATCTTTGCCTGACATTTCTCACCTTTCGCGCCAAATGCCAGACGCTAGGAAACCTCCACCGAAGGCATAGAAGACGATGGCTACTCAAGTGAAGGAAGGAAGGTCGGGATTTTCAAGGATTGCAGTTTGTTTACTTTTGGGTTTTCTCCACGTTGGTTTTAAACAATGTTAATCTATATTCCGCTGCCTAACGACTCTTAAGTTTATGTTTTGTCAAGTTAAGTCCAAACCTTGTAATGGATACTTATATGTCTCACATGTGAGCAACTCTCTTTTTTATGTAATGACTTTATAATTCCGCATGTTTTATTTAACTTAATACCTTATAAAGCCTAAGGTGACTTTGGATGGTAAAATCCGAGGTCACTGACGGTAACACCTATCGTTGCAAAATAGGGGTGTTACATAGAGTCGCACATGGGGTCTTTTTCGGGGGTCTGTTTTTTTTTATGATGGTGAGTTTATCCTTGATCGTTTGTCCAATTATACCTAGACAGTTCTGGCGGTTCCAGTTCCTCGGAACCACGAAACCGGAACCGAAACCAGTCTTGGGCCGGTTCCACGGTTCCGAGACCGGTTCCTCCCGGTTCCGGTTCCGGAACTAGAAATATAAAAAAATAAAATAAAAAAAGTTTCATTATGGGGTCGCGGTTAGCCAAATAGCGACAGCGGTTACACTATTTTTATTTTTTTATTGGTAGAACCGGCGGTTCCACCCAGTTTGGAAACGCCGGTTCTCCGGTTCCAGGGGTGGAGGAACCAGACTCGTAGTGGGAACCGGAACCATGATTCCAGTTCAGGTTGATTCCGGAACCGACGGTTTGCCGGTTCCGTGGAATCGGAACCCATGTCTACTTATACCTATCAATATATCTTTACATTTCAATTTGTTTTCTTTCAGAAATATCCTAGAAAAAACGCGGAACAAAATTTCAGTTTCAAAACACCACAAAAACGCCTGTTGCTTAAGTGTTCCTCAAAGTTCTTTAAGTTCATCATATAGTATAAGATTGGTATTGTGAGACTCAAAATGGAATAGAGTGACAAATTTTGACCATTTCATTTCTCATTACTTTTGTAAACTCTTAGCTCGACTCCTTGTAATTAGACCGTCAAAAGACACTCGAATCATCTCATCGACGTGTTGTGGAGTAATGACTTCTTGGACTGTATTAATTGTACATTTGACAAACTCATATCCTTGGCATGTTTCCCCTCGCATGTTGTCTAGTAACATTATCTAGAAGCAGGGGCGGAGGCATGCTGGGATTTTCAAAAAAAAAAAAATTATAATTATAGTAAAAAAAACTAAGTTATTTAATAAAAACTAGTTTATTTGGTTCGAAAAAGACAGATTAATTATATATATATAATATTGAAATGGTTTTTTATACATAAAAATAAAAAATTTTCTAAAAAAATACAAAATTTTCTATATAATTTTTTTTATATACAGAAAAATACATTTTTTGTATATTTTATTAAAAAAATACAAAAAAAAAATTTCCTAGCTTCACCAGGTATATTTAGCCCCCACTGACACAAATTCCTGGCTACGCCACTGTCTAGAAGTGAAGGTTCTAATCAACAAAGATGCCTTAAGATGACAATTAAAACAAAGCTAATACTATCGAGCCTAATTCTTGCCTTATTAATAAAATGATCTTATAAATGTAATATGTGAATGTGTGGTAGGAGGTTGCATTTGTTAGTCAAATTGATGACACAATTTCCTTCACATATCTGTAATTTATTTTGTTGCCGGCCTAGACGAATGTAAACAAATACCGGTGGCAAAGTAGATAGGCTATTAATGATTTCTCCCGGCTGCTATCTTGTTTTCAAGCTTGCAATATTTTCAGTTTAGTCACCTTGTCATTTTTTACATCTATTTCCCATGCATATTATTCATCTACACCTACACAAATAATAATGCTTGAGTTTTGACCTACTGAATCATAAAAATCATAACCCAATCTAAGAATATTGGACAGATGTAAAAAATCTAAAAAAAATTAAAAGAGAAGAAGAAACATTCTAAAACTTAGATGAAATGACTGGTTTAAACTAGTACGGAGTATTAACTTTCGAACTGTGGACAAATTATGTTCATGAATTCTGATGATGTTATAACATTTTTGTTTTTTTTTTTTAATTTTCACAAATGGGAAAATTAATCTATCCCATTTGACGTGTTGAGGCAATTAATTTTTTTTTAAATTATATACTCCGTAATTGATAATTGATTGAAATTTAAAGTCAACGTGCAGAAGCAACCGTATATAAGTTGAGCTGTGATTAATTTTGCAGAAGGAGGTGTCAAAATGGCAGATACATAGGACCACCAAACCTCTCGCAGCAGACCGCCAGACTCAACACTGTTTCCCTCTCTGGGGATAATTAATTCATTTTCTTTGGAGGAGTATTATTTTGTGTTTTATGGAGTGAGTACTGTTTGTTTTTTAACCCACGCAATTTAACAATACACACGTAACAACAAAAAGCATCCAAAAAGCGACCAAAATCACAACGCAATTCAAAGCCCATCTATCTCATTAACCAAAACGCCAAAAGCTGCAATAGCAATTGTGCATTAATTAGCTCGGTGGCCTTGCAAATTTAGCCAACCCAAGCAAGTCCAACCAGGCAACCACCCTATTTACTCTTCATTTTTTCTTTCTTTTATATTTCAATCTTCATCTTTATCTTTCCAAGATAGAAAGAAATAGATAGATGGAGAGACCTTTATATAAAAAAAAAAAAAAACCCTAAACACGAAAAAGGAAAAAAAGAAAAGAAAAGAAAAAAAAATAGTCTCTCCATCCGTCTATCACTTCCTTCTTCGTTCTATCTCTCGTCAATTCAAAACATTAATTGCTCTCCATTAATTGCCCTCTACGACTTTCACAGCTGCCCATTAACTCCCTCTGTCCCCTCTCATCTCCACCGTCCATTCCTCCTCCGCCTCAATCAACGGCTGTATCTCTCCGGCGATATCAGCGCCTCCGGATCTCCACACCTCATCCTGCTCGACGAGAACGCCGCCGCTGAGGACCGTCCGAACATGGGCGACGCCATCGACTTGCTCCGCCGGGAAGATCCGGCGCCGACAGCGGCCGACGACGAGTAGTAGTACGCGTACCTGGTGCTCGCCGACTCCGACAGCGGCACGAAGGCGCCGCCCCGCCGCCGACCGAAGAACGGCGACTTCATCCCCCGGCTGGAACGGAAGGAGAATACTCGGGGCTTCGTCAGGGAGCTGAACGGCGACGGCCGCCTCCAGAACGAGAAGCTCCCTCGCCGATTGTGGTACCGCCACGGAGAAGCCGTCGCCGGCTCCATCACCAGCCTCTCCGAGGCGAAATTGCGCTCGAATCCGAAGGAGTAGGAGCGCTTCAGCCTGGATTCGGACTGGATCGTCCTCCGGGCCGCCGGCGACGCCTCGGTCTCGATCGGCGCTGGAACGATCTCCGGGACCGTGGTGACGGAGTCGGATCTCCTGGACTCCGGCTGCGGATCGAGGAAGAGGCTGTCGAGCAGCAGCGCTTCGTCGATGCTCGGCCGAATCCTGGCGGCCATAATCGGCACGAACGGCCAATCGCGCGGCATGATTCCAGCGCGACAGAGGGGGCAGTTGGCGTGCGAGCGAAGCCAGACGTCGATGCAGTCGACGTGGAAGGAGTGGGCGCAGAGGGGAAGCGTACGGACGTAGTCGTTCTCGACGAATTCGAGCAAGCAGACGGCGCAATCGCCGGAGAACTCGTCGACGGAGCGTCCTTTGAGCCGGTTCTTCTCGGAGTAGATGGAGAGGGGCATGGATTTGATGACCGACTCGTCGAGGCCGTAGGGGGAGTAGACGTCGGAGGCCGCGTAGGGAGGGGACTCGGTGGCGCTCCTGTCGGAGAAGGCGGTGACGGAGGAAGGCAGGAGCTGTCGGCGGCGGCGCCAGCGCCTGTAGCGGCGGATTTGGCGGAATACAGGGGGCAGGAAATGGCGGGAGATGAGGCGGGAGTAGGTGACGACGAGGAAGGCGGCGGCGGCGATGACGACCATGGCGATCAGCGGCGGGCTGAAATCGATGGGCTGCTTGGACGAAAGAGGCGACGTCTGGTGCGCAGCGGCGAGCACGTCGGAGAAGGGAGGTTGAGTGGGTAGGAGAGCGGGAGATGGCGACGGCGACCATTGAAGCTCCGGGGGGTGAGCGGGGCTGATCATTGACGGCGGCGGAGTTGTGTTTCTTTGTCAGGGGTGGTGGGAGGCTCCTCCGTCCAACTGTCCAAGGAGAAGAGTACCTAGTTCCTTTCAGAGAGAGAAGGGCAGGCTGGGGGCAAGGGGCAGAATATGGAGAATGGACACGTCATCGTTTGTTTGTTCGGTTTTCTGATTTTTTTTTTTTTTTTATAATTTTTTTGGTTGGAGAGGAATAGAGGATTCGACGTGTGTGGGAGCCTTCAGCCTTGGGAGGGAGATCACCACACTCGGCCGAGAGTGTTGACTTGTTGACCTTTGGTGTGGGAGACTGGGAGGGGATGATTTCTTGTTTTATTGTTTTCTGTGTAGCAGGCTGAAAGTGAAACGGAAAGGGGTTGACTAGTATATTGACGCGTTGATGGCTGCCTTCACAAATTAGAATACGACTCCATTCCAAAGTGTTGTGATCCATACATGATACATACCGTGAAAAGCCCATCTCTAATTGACGTCTCTCACACTTCTGGGAACTAGTGCTTCCAAATATATCTCAAGTATACTAATAAGATATGATTATTGGAGTAATTTTTTTTTGATAAATTATTGGAGTTGGGATCATATGAGGAGGATGTTTAACTTAAAAAATGAAGAGCAATGAGATCCTTTGGATTTAGTTAATTAAAGGGCTGTAATTTAACCCGTTTCACTTAAAGCTCAGGGGTACAATTATACATGTGTCAATTTCCTCCCCGTTTGTTCAATGTACGCTCTACCATTCTACACGCAAATACACGTCCGACAATTTCCGCCATAGCCCTAGCCGCTTCTGCATCTTCTTCATTCAACAGTAAATTCGTTCTCCACTCAATCATATTCTTCGATTAATCACGTTCTCAGATCGTTTAATTAAAGATTCAATTTTTTGCGGTCTCTAATCGAAAACACGATATCTATTCTCAAGGCCATTCAAGAAGAAGAGATACATCAATCTCACCACTTCTCTCAGAACCTTCAGCATTGAAGACTATGGCGACATTAGGTTTAATGGCAACTTCCACAAGGGTGTGCCTCACCATCTCTACCATGGCCGCATTAGTTGCACTTAAAACGTCACCAAGTGTATTGTTTGTGTTGTAATCAATAAGCAAGTTTGCTTTCTAGATCTCTATATTTTTTTCTGTTTTTTTTTAAATTGTGCATTTGTACTGTGCTTCAGTTTAGGGATTGATTGGTATTGAGGCATAGTGGAAGTTATCTAAGGGCTAAGGATTTGATACAGTCACTACCATTTCACTCATGAACTCATCTTTTTAATTAGTGCTTAATTAAAGATTATACCAAGGAAGGTTGTATTCTTCGTTGCCTTATTGATGTAATTGCTAATTTTAGCTCTAAATCTCTGTTCTTGGAATATTGTTGTTGTCTTAATCGTCTTGTGAGTTGTTTGGTACTAGATAATGCAAATTTAGTTTTGGGGATTGATTGTTATTGATCTCCATATATGCAGGGACATATACGGAGCTCTACATGGATTAGAGGTTCATTTAGTTTTGCACTTTTCAATCTAATGTGTGCACTTTATCATATATTGAATGCACTATTTTACATATCACTATAAACAAATATTATGCCATTTAGTTTGCACTTTTCAATATAATGGGTGCACTTTATCATACATTGAATGCACTATTTTACATGTCACTCTAGACATTTTCACTCTTTTGTGTTATTTTTTAAAATGTAGTTGGTACATTGGGTGTATATTCTTTTGTGTTTCTTTCAATTCTCTTGCTTGTAATTAACTTGTTTAAGTATGTTACCAGTAGCCTATTAGCTCAAATGTGTAACACCCCGACTTCCGACGGGACGCTGCTGAGAAATAGACCTTACTAGGTACTATTTAAATTGGTTGACAACCACACTTTAGGATCTTACAACGCGGACACGACGAGAAAACAAGTAAAACATCCAACCTTTTATTTAGTAAAACTTAGAAAACGTAGTTATGCATGAATTCCCGAAAATCTAAATATTCCAATACGACACAACGCTTACTAATACTGAACTAATCAGACAAAATAATAAATAAAACATACTGCTAACTTCATCTTATCAATAATAAAATCAACAACCTAACTGTCATAAATGAACTAGCGTAAAACCAATCCCACTATGACACGCGCTCTTTATCGCTCCAGCCCGCCATCAGGCCTCGGTTCCTGCACGGCTCCCTGGTTCATACCTGGAACTGAAAAATATTCCCCGAAGGGTCAGCTTCTAATCTACCAAGTTAGAAAGAATACGGAAATTGTAGAACGTTTTGAAAACATTTCTAAAGTCATCATACAAATCCACAATCACAATCATATCTCTAAAGAACAATACCTAAATTAGTTATGATCAGTCACACATAGCCACATATACATTTACAATCACCACCTCATAACAATGCAATTCCTCCTTTTTCACAATCCGACTTCCCAGGCGCTCATCACCGCGCCGAGTGCAGAGGCAGGCCCTCTCACTCCACTTCACAATCTCCCTTCTAACCCCGGCTAAGCCTCCACTGGAGCACTTGCCAAAACACATAGATAATAATTTTCGTTTTTTGAAGGGGCACGGTTTCCCGGTCACACGGGTCATACATAGCCAACTCTTCCTCAACGCCAGCTACGATGGGCCGTGTCGGAAACGGTACCAACACAGAGAAAACGTTCCGAAAAATATCGTTCCGATAAAATACATTCAAACCATTTTACGCACACAACAATTCAAGAAATTCAAAACAATTTAAAAGGTATTCGGGACTAGTTCCCAAAACCCGCCCTACAATAACGGTACACAATCTAACAAGATAGAGAAGAACCGAGCAAGTCGAAAACGACTTACCTCGAACGAAGGATCCTCGAAGAAGACGGAAATTAAGAGTGTGAGCGAAGACGATTCCCTAGAAGAAATATTAACATGACCAGTTGAATTAGGTTCCACCCACACTTACTCTAACGAGATATATGAACGATCAACCCTTATTTTACGGAATTGACCTAAAGCGTGACCCGACCACAATATTTAAACTCTAATAATCCCACGACTCCACTACTATCACACTCCAGTAACTATACCCATCTATATAAATAACCTAAAGATAAATACTTGATTAATTAAAAAAATATATATATATACTTTCCAACACTAATTAACTAATTCCATTTACATTAGCACCAGCCTACGTACACAACATTTAATCCAACAAGACGAACTCACCTAACCCAAGAAATAGCCAATCCCGTAAACACTTCTCTCCCCTTATCCCGATTGATCGGCCCAAGTTTAGCCCATATTCACTATTCCGCTTACATATCAAGACATTGCCTTTGACTTTTCCACGCGGGACCCCCTCCTTTCTTCCCCGATCAAACAACCCCGCTTGCATTATTTTTCTACTTCGCCGACGGCTCTGGAACGTACCTCCCGCCCCCGCTGATCACCCCGCTCATCCGACTCGCCCTCCACTCCCGACTCAAGCCACCGCCCCTCAACGACGCCTAATCCCCGACTCCCACAACCGAACCACATCAAAGAAGGAAAAACAGAACGAACTCATAAAGAAGACGGTCGACTCTTACCGGTGGCTGGCACAACGTGAAATTTCAATCCGACGCTTGACCACGACGCCACTCGATCACGACGACACTCGACTCGATTGCGAAGGTGGCGAAAGGGACCGACGCAGGAAGGCAAAGACCGCCGTCGATTTCGGCGCGAAGGCGCTTGCCCGGCTCTACGCTACCGAAGGGGAAAGAAGGTGAGTGAATGGTGCAGGAGAAATAATCACCGACGGTCAGACACAACTAGAGGAAGGCAGGAATTTACCGGAACAAGGGAGCGTGTGAACGATGAGCACAATTCCGAGAACGATCCCTCCGTGAGCTCCGGCGATGGTGTGGCGTTTGAAGATTGATTGGTGGCGGGCGAGAAAAAAAACGTTGATCTCTCGGTTTATAAGTCGGAACAAATAAACTAAGGAGGCTTGGCGAAAGATAGATTAAGATTAGGTTAATTAGGTGCCTATCCAATTAGTTAGATAAGATAAAGTTTGTTGGGGTTGATAGATTGATCGGACTAATTTACAAGAAGATAAGGTAGATCTTGGATAGAGAAATATATATATACATTTTATTTTTATTATTTTTATTTTTATTATATTATTATTTTTTTAACTTGTTTAACGGATAATCCATGGGATCAATAATTAATAATCCGAGGTTACTTGTGAAACCAGAACTCGATTGCTTGCGTTAACTATGAAACTCGTTTTTCCGACCTAAAAGAAAAAACGAACCCGAATATTACATACTACCCCCCTTAAGAAAGTTTCGTCCCGAAACTTAGGAATGAACGGAACTGAATTAACCGAGGAATACTTAAGAGATTACTAGACCTATTGTCAAGTTCTACAAATACCTCCCTCTAAGAAAATGGTTCGTCCCCGAACCTCTGTTCTAAAACATCTTACGAAACTAGGGTATAAAATGAAGGTCATAATAACCTAACATAATCAATCTCATTTTAGTGACCAACATCCAAACAAAACAACTTATCCAAGGAACAATCAGTAAAACAAATAGTCGGCCAAAGCAACGAAATCTCGGTTCAAAACAACCAACAAAACCTAGTGAACAACTAAAGGTCTTTGCGTCCTGTCAAAGAAACTAAGGTACTAAACTATAACTAACAATTGTCGACTAAAATGCTCAAGGTAGATCGCCAGGAGGAGCGATAACCTCATGTTCTTCCATTCCTTTCATTCCAACCACTCTCGGTGGAGCTATTCCTGTGTTGCTGGCTCCCGCACTCCGACCCACACTCTGATCTAGTGTCTGCCGTGCTGGTGGCCGATGATGGACTCCTCGATTTCTCGTCCCCGGTACCGATCCCTGCGAAGGCGCGCCAACCGTACAAAACCTTTGAAGATGTTCGGGCTTCCCACATGTAAAGCAATCCTTCACTGGACTAGGACACTGGTTCCTCAAGTGCTCAGCGCTTCCACAATTGTAGCACTGTCTTTGATTCCCGGCAGCCCGACTCTGCTGTGATCGTTCTTGGTGTCCCGATGGCTGGAACTCTAGTCTACTCTGCTGGTACTGTCCAGACTGATCGTCACCCTTAGAAGTCGCTGCAGTTGCCATTTTCCATCTCTTACCCCCTCCTACCTGAGCATCCACCTGTTCCAACCTCAGAGTGGCCATAGCATACGCCAAAGCAGACTGTTGAACCTCTCCCAACGTCGCGAGTCGGAGACCAGACACATAGGCACGTAAATGCGGCTGCAACCTTTTCAAGAAGGTCGCAATCTTCAACTCTTCAGTAGGGGCAGCATTTGGCACCGCTGCCAACTCATGCTGAAACTTCAGAATAGCCTCAGATACTGTGATATTTTCGGGTCCAACATCCCGAAAAGCAGCCTCCCGAGCCACCCTCACCACCGGAGGACAATACTGATCTCGAATCCGCCTCTCAAACTCCTCGAAAGTCACCTCATTCCGGTGGTCCCTACACAACTCCCACCAGTCAAAAGCACTCTCCTGTAGCAGACTCTATACTAAGGACATCTTCCGCTCCTCCGGTGCCTTAATGGAGTCCAACGCAGATTTCACCCTCCTCAACCACTGCTCTACGTCAGAACCTTGAGCTCTAGCAAAATTCGACACCCCAGTCTTCCTAAACTTCGCGAGCCACTTATCAGGCTGAGGCTCGCGATACTGTCTCCTCGGTTCGACCACACGGTCAGCTATCACTGGTCCTTGCGAATCTGGCATAGCTCCTAACTGGGCAGCCAAAACAGAGTCTGGTCCTGGTGCCCTCCTCTCAGCCCCTTGTTGCCCCGCAACTGCGTTCAAGTTAGGTGCAGCCCCCGCACCCATCAAAGTCTGCAATAACAGCTGGATTGCAGCGTTCACCTCTGGGGCCAGTCCTGCTGGTGGCACTCCTCCTCCCACTTGAGCCCCTTTTGCTGGGGGAACACCTCCAGCGACAGATGCGCTATCCTCTTGATGACCAGCAGCAGCCACATCTTGACTCTCAGCAACCTCCTCCTGATTGATATCATGTTGTACCTCTGGCTCAGCATCTACAAGGGCCTCTCCCCTACCCCTTCCACGGCCCCGACCTCGGCCTCTACCGCGGCCTCTCCCTCGGCCTCTTCCGTTGGCTTCAGCAGCTCTTGCTCTGGTTGGTGGGGCCATCTATAATGCAAAGTCCCACAGTCAAAACTTAAAATCCTATTTGTTAACGTAATTCTTACTATTCTACGTGAGGTCCTTCGGCTGATGGGGCGGAGTCGTGACGTGTCACCTACCCCATATATGCAACATGCCTACCCCAGTAAAACATTTTGAAAACACCGGCCGGTTTTGGTTTTAAGTTGGACCTCGGGAACTCTTTGTTGGTCAGTTGCATGTGCCCTGTTGTCAACCTCGCTCTGATACCAATTTGTAACACCCCGACTTCCGACGGGACGCTACTGAGAAATAGACCTTACTAGGTACTATTTAAATTGGTTGACAACCACACTTTAGAATCTTACAACGCGGGCACGACGAGAAAACAAGTCAAACATCCAACCTTTTATTTAGTAAAACTTAGAAAACGTAGTTATGCATGAATTCCCGAAAATATAAATATTCCAATACGACACAACGCTTACTAATACTGAACTAATAAGACAAAATAATAAATAAAACATACTGCTAACTTCATCTTATCAATAATAAAATCAACAACCTAACTGTCATAAATGAACTAGCGTAAAACCAATCCCACTATGACACGCGTTCTTTACCGCTCCGGCCCGCCATCAGGCCTCGGTTCCTGCACGGCTCCCTGGTTCATACCTGGAACTGAAAAATATTCCCCGAAGGGTCAACTTCTAATCTACCAAGCTAGAAAGAATACGGAAATTGTAGAACGTTTTGAAAACATTTCTAAAGTCAACATACAAATCCACAATCGCAATCATATCTCTAAAGGCCACTACCTAAATTAGTTATGATCAGTCACACATAGCCACATACACATTTACAATCACCACCTCATAACAATGCAATTCCTCCTTTTTCACAATCTGACTTCCCAGGCGCTCATCACCGCGCCGAGTGCAGAGGCAGGCCCTCTCACTCCACTTCACAATCTCCCTTCTAACCTTGGCTAAGCCTCCACTGGAGCACTTGCCAAAACACATAGATAATAATTTTCGTTTTTTTTGAAGGGGCACGGTTTTCCGGTCACACGGGTCATACATAGCCAACTCTTCCTCAACGCCAGCTACGATGGGCCGTGTCGGAAACGGTACCAACACAGAGAAAACGTTCCGAAAAATATCGTTCCGATAAAATACATTCAAACCATTTTACGCACACAACAATTCAAGAAATTCAAAACAATTTAAAAGGTATTCGGGACTAGTTCCCAAAACCCACCCTACAATAACGGTACGCAATCTAACAAGATAGAGAAGAACCGAGCAAGTCGAAAATGACTTACCTCGAACGAAGGATCCTCGAAGAAGACGGAAATTAAGAGTGTGAGCGAAGACGATTCCCTAGAAGAAATATTAACATGACCAGTTGAATTAGGTTCAAACCACACTTACTCTAACGAGATATATGAACGATCAACCCTTATTTTACGGAATTGACCTAAAGCGTGACCCGACCACAATATTTAAACTCTAATAATCCCACGACTCCACTACTATCACACTCCAGTAACTATACCCATCTATATAAATAACCTAAAGATAAATACTTGATTAATTAAAAAAATATATATATATATACTTTCCAACACTAATTAACTAATTCCATTTACATTAGCACCAGCCTACGTACACAACATTTAATCCAACAAGACGAACTCACCTAACCCAAGAAATAGCCATTCGCGTAAACACTTCTCTCCCCTTATCCCGATTAATCGGCCCAAGTTTAGCCCATATTCACTATTCCGCTTACATATCAAGATATTGCCTTTGATTTTTCCACGCGGGACCTCCTCCTTTCTTCCCCGATCAAACAACCCCGCTTGCATTATTTTTCTACTTCGCCGACGGCTTTGGAACGTACCTCCCCCCCCCCCCCGCTGATCACCCCGCTCATCCGACTCGCCCTCCACTCCCGACTCAAGCCACCGCCCCTCAACGACGCCTAATCCCCGACTCCCACAACCGAACCACATCAAAGAAGGAAAAACAGAACGAACTCATAAAGAAGACGGTCGACTCTTACCGGTGGCTGGCACAACGTGAAATTTCAATCCGACGCTTGACCACGACGCCACTCGATCACGACGACACTCGACTCGATTGCGAAGGTGGCGAAAGTGACCGACGCAGGAAGGCAAAGATCGCCGTCGATTTTGGCGCGAAGGCGCTTGCCCGGCTCTACGCTACCGAAGGGGAAAGAAGGTGAGTGAATGGTGCAGGAGAAATAATCACCGACGATCAGACACAACTAGAGGAAGGCAGGAATTTACCGGAACAAGGGAGCGTGTGAACGATGAGCACAATTCCGAGAACGATCCCTCCGTGAGCTCCGGCGATGGTGTGGCGTTTGAAGATTGATTGGTGGTGGGCGAGAAAAAAAACGCTGATCTCTCGGTTTATAAGTCGGAACAAATAAACTAAGGAGGCTTGGCGAAAGATAGATTAAGATTAGGTTAATTAGGTGCCTATCCAATTAGTTAGATAAGATAAAGTTTGTTGGGGTTGATAGATTGATCGGACTAATTTACAAGAAGATAAGGTAGATCTTGGATAGAGAAATATATATATACATTTTATTTTTATTATTTTTATTTTTATTATATTATTATTTTTTTAACTTGTTTAACGGATAATCCATGGGATCAATAATTAATAATCCGAGGTTACTTGTGAAACCAGAACTCGATTGCTTGCGTTAACTATGAAACTCGTTTTTCCGACCTAAAAGAAAAAACGAACCCGAATATTACATACTACCCCCCTTAAGAAAGTTTCGTCCCGAAACTTAGGAATGAACGGAACTGAATTAACCGAGGAATACTTAAGAGATTACTAGACCTATTGTCAAGTTCTACAAATACCTCCCTCTAAGAAAATGGTTCGTCCCCGAACCTCTGTTCTAAAGTGCATTGTATTATACAGTGTAGTTTCAAGTACATTGAACATGAGTAAAGGTGCAAAATTAAGTGGATAAAGTGCATTTTGTGCTTGTAAAAGTGCACATTTAAGAGATTAAAGTGCATTGAACATGAGTAAAAGTGCAAAATTGAGATGATAAAGTGCATTTCATCCTTGTAAAAGTGTACAAGTAAGGGATTAAAGTGCATTATATGGTGTAGTTTATGAAGTGTATTAAATACGAGTAAAAATGCATTTCTTGACCAAATTAGCCCATATAGGATTCGAACCCACATCTATGTGCGTAAGGACATTGCTCTTCCATTTGAGCTAACAGTCTTTTCTTATATTAACTTGTTAGCTTCTTTGATCAAGATAACTATTTAATCAAATCAAAAGTTTATGGTTGTATCTATTACATAACACAACAAAAGATTGCACTTTAAGAAAATTAAATATACTCTTCAGTGATTCTCTCATTCCAAACATGTATAAACCTACAACAACCATTAAAGTAGTACAGTCTTGAAACTCTTGTAGTAAATCTTCAAGCAAATATGCATATATTCGATTCAATACGATGCATTTAGGCCCTTGTAAATGCACTTTAGGCCCTTAGAAATGCACTTTATGCCCTTAAATATGCATTTTGGAAATATATTTCCTCCAAAACACAATCCAAATAAGAGTAATTGACACTTAAATTACATAAGCAATAAAGGCGGTCCTTTTCTTTCCCAAGAACAAAGACAACAGCGAAAAGAGAAAGTTTGCATGTATAGCGCATTTGGATTCGAAAAAGATAATTTTTGGCTCAAGAGAATCAAATACAACAAATTTCTACTGAAGAAAAATACAACAAATTAAATTTGCAAGAAAATTAAACTGCAAAAACTTTCTTTCTCCTGCAAAAAGAGAAGATTGTAATGAGCAAGTGACAAACCTTTTAATGGTCATCGGAATTGACGAGTAACTGGTCAGTGTAATTCAGACTCTTCCTACAATTTTTGAGTTGAGCGATGGTATCACCTACGAGAATGAGTGAGTAAGCGGCTACGAGTAATAGGTTTAATTTTAATCTAAAATCCTTAGATTGTGCATAAACAAGTTCTAATCGAGAATTATAGGGTTCTTTTTCACCTTTCCCCCCTTTTCTTTTGTTTTAGGCATCATTGTGCTTCTTCAATCAATTTTCTCAAGGCTTCTTGATCTGGAAGAAATGTGGATCAATTTTTGTACGCCTTTGATCGTCGAATTGCCCCCTTTGAAGTCCAAATCAAGAATCAAAGTGCTCATCAATGGGGTTCCATTGTGGGCAGAATTCGTTTGTGCGTCCGTGGAGTTGGGGAGAACAATGAAAGGGTAAATTTCGGGTTTTATTCGAGATAGAAATTTTTTAGTATTTACAAAAATGCCACCGAGTATATATTATTCCACTTTTTTCTATAATCTCATCTTCAAATTTGAACCTTTCATTTCCATAATCTAACGGCTCCTAGAAATACTTATTTTTCACCCTTTCAGCCATATTCACTAGAAACTTACTCATATAGGAGTATTTGAAAGTACTATATTAGGTTAATTTATTGTTTTTATTACGACGTTAATTTATACGTTTATAATGTTTCATAAGAATAACTGTTTCTGGTTGAAAGTGAGGGATCAGTTTTCATTAAAAAAAATTAATGATATATATGAACACGTCTGTGCTGATAGTTTTGTCGAGTTCTCTTATCTTGACAACATTCGTTATATCGACGTCATGCTATATCGACGTCATAAGCATCTATATTCTATATATGTGCTAACTTAACTTCCACTGTATTTTAGTTGGCTTATTATGTAAACCAACTATTTATCCGGGCTAGGATATATGTCTTTATTTCTCAAAAACCATTCCTCCATTCGCTTGCACACTATGATCGCATAACTCATCTTTTAATATTTGAGTCCCAGAACACTTGGGTTTGCAGTCAGTCACTATGAACTTATTATTGTAATATTCTTCTGGGTACTGTGGCCCATATCCAATAACATCTGTATCTTAAAAAATAGCCAAGCTTGATGGCCGTTGCAGAAAGTATCGAAGGTTGAAGGCCCAATGCCGCATTAAAAGTACTAATTCAACATGGCAATTTTCCATTCTTTTTTTTTCTACCAGAAAAAAAGTCCTTTCTTTTTTATATTCATACTAGGCCTGTCAACCGAGTTAGTTTGGTAGGATTTGAGTATGTTAATTTCACATTTTGCTTAATTAAAGGTTCGGGTCAAGTTAAGTCGGGATTACATAGATTAGTGATTGAACACGCACTATATATATTGTCAAATACAGCCAAACGGCTCCCAACTTCCAACTAAAAAATATTTTTTTTTAAATATAAATTCTCTAAATTATTTGACTAGAAAAAAAATCAAATTAATTTGTTTCATGAAAAAACGGTTCTCATATACAAAAAAACAATATTTATACAGAAAAATACAGAATTTTATAAAAAAAAAATTATATATAAAAAATACAATTTTTTTTCTCTGTAAACAGGAATTTAGCCCCCACCGGGCTAAATTTCTGGCTACACCCCTGGTCATGACATATTGACATGTTATTGCGCGGGTTCCGGTTGACCAACGTATCAATAGTATTATTTGTTTAAAATTTCGATCAATACAAAATTATTTTTAAAATTATGAAATAATTATATAAATATCTAAAAATAAATAAATTATTTTAAATCTAGATATCTCTGTTGTGGGAATAGTGGAGCAAAAAATTGCTTTGAATAAAGAAGCTTATATTTCGTTGAAGTTAAAGGATGGAAGTTTGTTACAAATAGCTTTGTTAATAGTAAAGGGTGTATATTGTTGGCATGACAAGATAATATAGTTGATTTCTCATTGATTGAAATCTCTCCTCATGTAATTCATAGCAAGATCACTTGCAAAAGGGGCAAGGATCCTTCTTTGCCTCTTTTGTTTACTCCAACAATTTTCCGGAACCTGGTCAATTTTAAGAATCAAGTCATTAAGTCCATGCATTGTTTTGGGAGATTTGATTGTGTCTTGGGCAGAACTGAAAAGCTATCATTTAGAAGGAGTGATGATTTTGTTTTTGATGAATTGCTAAAGTTGTGTAGTCAACTAGAGATTTAAGACATTCCTTATTTTGGGGCCAAATATACATGGAATAACCAACAAGAGGGGACATTTGGAGTAGCTTATAAGTTGGATAGAGTAATGAGCAATGATGAATGCCTCTTTGAGTATCCATCTTCAACTATCATTTTTTTTTTTCAAATTCAAAACTCTCATATCGTTCTACTAAGATAGTGAATATGAATAATCTGCAATCATTAAGAGGAAACCTTTCAAATTTAGAAATTATTTTGTGCAAGACCCAAGATATGAGATGTCATAGCTAATTCCTGGAGATTGACTATGAGTGATATTGCTTAGTTTAAACTAATTAATGAGCAAGTAAAGAAAGGTAAATAAAACTCTAAAGGAGAGAGAGGGGGGGGGGGGGGGGGGGGGGGGGGGGCAAATAATATGGAATCTTTAGTGGAAGGTTGCGTTCGGGTAAACTTTGCTGATAAGTTACTTATAAGTAAATTGTGCTGATAAGTTACTTAAAGTGGATTGTGCTGATAAGTAAAAAGTTATTTCTGATGCTGATAAGTAAAAACTTATTTCTGCTGTAAGCAAGTGGTGTTCGGTTGGGGGGTTTGCTTATTTTTAAAAGGAAATAAATGAAAGGTCAAAATTGCCCTTAAAAAAATTAAAATATTACCCACCCTATATAAACTCTCTTATGAAACCCTAGCCCCTCTTTTCTCATTATCCCCCATTAGCCTCCATCTTGTTGCTCCCAACCCCAACACTCACGACAATCGATTCCGGCGTTCTCCCTGGCGGTTCGTTGACGGCGGTCCGGCGCAGTGCGGCTGGTGGTCCGGCGCGAGTGTGCGGTGGTCCGGCTAGGTGTTGGTGGTCCGGCTAGGTGTTGGTGGTCCGGCTAGGTGGTCTGCGTTCGTCCCCACTCCCTCTGGTTCTCGGCGCCGGCCGTCCTCTTCCGTCCGCCTGCGTCGTCCAACAGTAGCAGAGAAATGGGGGAGAGATCTGAGTGGAATCGCGGAGAGAGAAATAGGAGAGGGGTAGGTGGTGAAAAATGCTAAAAATTGGGTATTTATTTGAGGGTAATTGGTGGGGCCCATGTGCTTACATTTTTTGGATATAAGCATGCTTAAACCGATAAGCATGGGGGGTGTTGATTATTTTTTTTTACTTATAAGCATGTGCTTACGCGTTGCTTAAAATATGCGAGAATTGTGTGTTCGACAATGCTTATGTGCTTATTTCTGCATATAAGCATTTTTGTGCTTATAAGCACACAATATAAGTTAAACCAAACGCACCCGAAATTAGTCCTTGGAATTTGAAAAGTTGTAATGAAGAATTGCAATTTGATTTTTTCCTATGTGAATGGGGCTAGTCATGGGTCGGGGTTATGGGTGGATGAAGCAGTTCCACCATCTGACACGCGAATAAAAATGACTTATCCGACCCACCGTTTACCCATAAAACTTTTTACCCGTGTTGGTCGGATATGACCCGCCACCAAGGAATTATTAAATTACAAAAATAATTTATAAAATTCTAAATTTAATAAAAGAAGCATTGACTTGTTGTGAAGTTGAAAAGGGCGGCGACTGTAGCTAGGAAGACTAGCAGTAAAGCGATGAAAGAGAGTTATTGGCGATGATGTTGAGAGGACGACAGTGGAGACACACATGAGACAATAAAAAAAGTGGAAGTGGAAGTGCCTATCGAGGAAGTCGAAGGTTGCAAACAAGAACACTACAAATGATTAGATGAGTAGTAGAATTTGGAGGCGGCAATGTTAGGTTGGTAGGTTTGTTGGTGATATTAGAATATAGTATATATATTAAGCTAAAATATGTGGGTAGCAAACGAGTGAGTCGTGTGATGGGTGGTGGGTTGGGTTATGGGTCGGGTGAATCAGGTGTAAAATCTCACCCATATCCTCCATCACCCGTTTCACCTGTAACCCGACCCATCCATCACCCACTTTTGTTCGGTTTTTCACCATATATTTGGGTTCGGTGAAGCGTGTGGGCCAGTCAACCACAAATAATGTCCAACCTTATATGTAAGTAACCAAAAGGTTGTTCTAGAGGCTAAGGAGGAGCTCAAGATAAGACTGGAAAAATTGGACAATTATGTTACTCAATAGGCAAAGATTGATTGGTTAAAGTTGAGAGAACAAATCTCTTCTATTTTTTGACATGGAATTAAGGCTAAAAAGGCAAGGAATTCCAACTTTGTGCTAACGAATACTAGTGGAAAGTTACTTGATGATAATGAGATTATAAGCATTGATTTTTTGGGGATTCTGGGTAATATGGTTGATATTGTTGAACATTCTAGTTTTTGTGATTTGCCCTCTACAAAAAATATTTGACAAGTTGTGTTTGATATTGGGAAATTATGTCTTTGGTAGTTTTTTTCAAGCAGAGTTGGAATTGGATTAAGAGTAATATTCAGGAAGCATGTGATGTGACTACGTCGCATCATGGTGACCATGTTGACGACGCCAATGTCCACACTACCTCTGGTTGCGCCTTTGACACCGATGTGGATGCAATTTTCGGGTGCGCCAAAGTTGTTGTGGACGAGGATTCATCGGGCACTTCACCCCTTCCTCCAAGCTATCTTTTGGGTGAAGACCATGATGACTCAATGGTGCAGTTTGGCTCCACTTGTGCTGAGCAAATATCAACCAAAAACTTAGAGCACCGCACACCCTTTGGCTTAGATGACATTGTCGCGGTGCTTAGGAAGGCCACCGATGCTCAACTTTATTTAAGGTGAATCACTCGGATGCAGGCTTGTATCTTGAAAGAGGACCTCAAATCCAGCCTTTTGGCCCTGGTGCGTCGAGTCCAAGTGATGGTGCCTTGTTTAGCCTATTGTTGTCCCTTGGTGTCACCACACCCGGGCGCTAGTGTCGGCACCACCCTTCCTTGTTTTTTGTTGGCTTTTGTGAACATTTTTGCATGTCTTTTGAGGGTCTTTTATGAACTTTCATAAACTAAGGGTGGGTTGAGTGAAAACGTATATTAAGGGATTAATTTTTTTGGTTTTCTCTTAAGTAGTCTCTTTTGGATTGTCTTGTAACCTAACCTTGAAACCATGAGAGGAATGAAAGCTTTTTGTTTTTTCTTAGCATTGATCTGCTCATCCTTAAGGCTAGTGAATCCCCTTGGTTCGTGAGTCATATCGAGCCCTCTTCAAGGATCCATTCATGGTGAGTCACATCCTTGATTGAATTCATAGTTTGCGTTGTTCGAGAGTCAATCATATCTCTCTAATTCCAGATCCATATCCTTCGATTTCACCATCATCAACACATCCCTTTTCATCTTCAAACCACCGCCACATTCAGTCACAAATTCCATTTCCAAATCACCCCGTTGAATCCAATAACCGGCATCATCCCAACACGTCTCACCGGATCAAGCCATGTCGACTACCTTGCACCACCTCACCTACAATAATTTGTATCATGTGGTATCAAAGACACACAAGGTATTCATCGAATCTCGACTCAGAAAACTGAATTTCATTGGGTGGGAAGTGCTTTCTTAAACTTTAGAGTCTTGCCGAGATCATCATGTTGATTTGCCTTGTGTATTGTGTGTGTTGTCTTATGCGTGATCATAAAACTTGATTGCGTCTAAGTTGCTAGAATTTGAGTTGTTCATGTGTTATTGGATGTTCCAAGCTTGAAGAAAGAGTCCAAAGGTCACCTTGCCTTGTCTTGATTGTTTTGGAAAGGAAAGGTCATTCTAGTTCATTAATCTTGACTTCTACTTGAATGCCCTTCATTGCAGATTCTCCTAACACCATTGAGCGCCTTTGAAGTTCCATTTTTTGAGTCAGCCAAAACCGAGCCAAAAAATCTTGAAAACTCTCTTAACACTTATGCACACTTGCTTTGGTTTACTCTTTGGATACAGAAACGATATCAAGCTTATAGTTCTTGTTGTTCATGATTTGGCTTTGTGTTGTTCAAAGTTGCTTAAAAAAAATTAGAACTTGCCTTAATCAAAAGAAAAGGTCGGACTTGGTGAGAAAGATAGAAGAGGCATAGAAAAACTTGGATCTGAAGAAAATGAAAAAGAGGTCGGACTTGGAAAAACTTGGACCCCTTGAGAAATAGAATCCAAGCTAAGGCATTGTTTTCTTTTGTTGATGTGTTGTGAATTCTTATAAAAAACAAATTGGCTTGATACTTAGTAGCTTCCAAAGGCGTGAGTCCGAGGCAAGCTAGTTGCATCTTCTCTTTGTGCTATCTTTGTTTTCTTGCCTTTGTGTCACACTTTTCCATTAGCCGAGATCTATCTCCTTGCAACTTGATTTGAATTCACTTCTAGGTCATTTTTTGGTGAACCGTGTGGTTGGAGATATCACTTGTATTTTGAAGATTTAATTTGTTTGGCTAGTGTTTGAGAATATCAAACATAGGTAATGACGATACTCCATATGAGACTTGCATTCTATGCCACAAAAGCTTCTAGCCATGAATGTCTCCTTGAGCTCATAGATGGATGCCTTGGAAAGTTGAATGCTAAGTTTGGACGACAGGTCTCCACCGAATGTAGTCCTGAGCGTCAACCCAATTAGTCCCGTTGTATCTGGAGAAGTTCATGGAGATTCTTCCCATGTTGTGAGTCGTGCCTTCCAGCTTGAAGAGGGCACAAAGTCTTGTGTCTATCACGTCCATCATGAATCCAAAGGACAATACTCGGAGAATGACACATTTCCACCTTTTGTTCCGACTACCGGGGTAAGAATTGGAAGCGCTCCTTCTTTTTCTACATTTCCCAATAATATTCCATTGCATACTTTGACTAACCATGCAGGTTATGAACCATATGGTCGTCCACCAATGACGTCCCTTCCAGGATCGGTGAACCTCTTTCCGTGCTGCATGACCCGTCGTGGTCACCCAATGTGGGCAACACGCGTCACAGCCACCCAACGGTAACCCCAACTGTTCTACCAAGAAGAGCGTCACCCAGGGAGGGAGCACCACCATGGAATTAAGCTCAAAATATAACCCTTTGTCGGGACTTCCGGTGCCGATGCATGCCATGATTACATAGCCAAGACCGAGTCGATTTTTACTACTATGGCTATGACGAGGAAAGGAGAGTTGACATCACCACCATACACTTTACTGATCTTGCTTATCATTTGTGGCTGCTGATGAAACCCGAAATAAACCGTTCGCTAAATGACAAGAGACGAGATTATTATATTCGATTGTGCAAACGCTTGCTCTTTATTTATGATTGCTTTGCAACGAGGCCTACAAATAAACGAGATTAACACCTAGACCTTCTACGAGGTTTTCGAGGTCTCGGTCTAACAATGTCCGAGATCTCCTAATTACTAAGCGATTCCACTTCCTCGATGTCGCTTGATTGATCTTAACGCGAGGCTGGGCCGATAGTGTGGTGAAGATGGCTTGCGAGTTTGTGTAGCGAGGTCTTTGGTGTGGACGAGAGCTCTGTGTGACTTGAAGTCTTTTTGTGGACTTCACTTGTCTATAGCGAGGTCTTTTGACGATGTTTCAATCACGTCGATCTTCAACGAGCAAGATAGTTCTTGAGTTCAAGATGTTTTTCGACCCCTTCTTTCTACGAGGTTCTCCTCTATTTATAGAAGATTGGGGAGTCGAGTTCTCATCATCATCCGATGTGGGACGCCCGAGATCAGGGCTTCTGATTGGTCCGGAGGCGAGGCAGTCGATGATTGGCTTGGGGAAGCGACGTTAGCTGAGTGGTCTTGGTGGGCGGGTGTGTCAGTAGAGTCGGTTACGAGGTTATAGACCTCGCTGAGTGGTCCGAGGTTTTGGAGGGCCTCGCGGGGGTAGGAATTTTGTTTAATTAAATGATGGGCACGGTTGTGGACCCTAGAATCCTCCTTGGGAGCCGCGTCGGGTGTGCTCATTTCTTGCGTTCCGGGTCCACTTCTTATTTTACCGTTTTGGACATCATCAACTGCAATACAAGGAAATTAGGAGGCGTGAGGGTATGCATACCATTCAAACATGGTGTGAGGTTAAGCTAGACCTCGAGGAGCGATTGTACTGGTTGATTATGTCGAGCAAACTCATGCAATTTTGGAGCAACTACATCAAGGAATTCGCACTCTCGATGAGTACTATTATGAACTTTGTACACTCATCTTCTAGTCCAGCATTCAATCTCCTAATGGGTATACATTCTCTAATTTATTCATGGGTTAAATTCTTAGTTAAAGTCTTTTATGAGCATGCAACATTTTTCTAGGGGAACGGAGATTGAGGAGGTATTGCATTAAACAAATCACATATACAAGAATCTTCCTCAAAGGCGCCAACCTAGCTCCAACCCGAAGCCATGGAAAGCCACCCCTTTTAGTGCCACTCCGAGCCAGCCTAAGAAGCCAGAGTATAGGCATGCACTTCCGAGCACGCAACCTAAGAGGGATATGCCACCACAACCCAAACAAGAAAGAGAAAATCGGGCGGGAGGCTTCAAGTGTTTCAAGTGTCATGGGAGAGGTCATTTCGCCCAAGATTTTCCCAACCAAAGGAAGATTCACCTCAATTCCCAAGGAGATTATGTGTTTGTGGACGAGGTGGTTTAGCAAGAAGAAGATGATCCCGTGGAGTAAGAGGAAGATGAGCTTCATGTGATGGCGGTGGAAGGAGAGTGCTTTGTTGTCTAACACACTCTATTTATGACCAAGAGCTCTATCACTCCTAACCAAAGAGATTTCATCTTCCACACCCGTTCTAAGATCAATGATAAGGTATGTAGGATGATCATTGATGGTGGTTCTTGTTGTAACATCATCGATGAAGAGGTAATAACTCGATCCTCTATTCATGCTACTCCTCATCCCATGCCTTATCCTTTGTGTTGGCTGAATTCTAACTCGCCTATCCATGTAAAGGAGAGGACCTTGGTTTCTTTTTCCATAGGTCCATATTCTGATGCGGTTGAGTGTGACATGGTACCAATGTTCGTGTGACACCTCCTACTTAGTCGGGCTTGGCAATTTAATAGAGGCATGATTCATGACATCATTTCTAACAAGTATTCCTTCCACCGGGATGACAAGAAGGTGATGTTGCATCCCATGACTCCTCACAAGATTATGCTTCATGATACGCTCTATTTAGTATAGGTTAACTCTGGTATTTTAGGTATGATTTGCGTGTGTTTAGGTTAGTTTTGAGCATAATTGTAATACGAAGACCGAAGACACGATTTGAAGAATTGTAAGAGTTTTGAAGACAAGTGTTGATTTGGAGTTCTTTTGACGCCACTTTCTTGTGACGCATCGTTCGGGAGCTATGGTGATCGGATGAAGCTGAAATTGGTAGTATTGGAAAGCTAACTCGAAGAGCTACAATTCACGTTTGTACGGAGAGTTCAAATTCCAACTCTAAGTGGGTCAAAACCACCTCCGAAGTTGACACCAGTAAGCTGTCAAAAGACCCGCGACCGCGGGTTGAGACCCGTGCCCGCGGTGAGTGCCGATTCCGCGAGGGAGACGTCGGTGGACTCGCGACCGCGGGTTTGGACCCGCTCTTGCGGGTGTCTGTTTCTCAGCGCCGACATCGTTTCGTTTATTTTATCTTTGCTTTTATTATATCTTTATAGTATTTTCGGATATTGTTTTCGAGTATTTAAGCTTAGTTTCGTATTCTGTTTGGGGAGAGAGCATACTTTTGGAGACTACTTTATTTTAACCTAGTTTTTATTTCTATTATGAAGAACTAATCTTCTTTGGAGTTTGTTTGATCAAGGAAGCCTTTTTATTGAATTCGTGAGATTCTGGTAACTTTTCTATCATTTGGTTAATATCAAAACTCTTGTTTTTAATTATATGATCTATGTTTGATTTTATGAGCTTGATCAACTTGTTTGATTGACTTAGATCTACTGTTTGGATTAGGTTTGATTGTTGTCTGTGCAATCTTATTTATCCTTGAAACAACTCTTTTCCAGGACCGTGGACTGGAATTGAGAAAAAGTGTTTGATTGTTATTTTATGCATGAGACTCGTAGCTTGATTGCATGAATTGATTTCCTTTTATCCTTAATACTTTGCATGGTTTGAATTAAGCGTCCTTGTTCATATCATAATTTCGCTTGGACCGTGCACAAGCGGAAATCTTTTATAAGGATTGGAATTAACCTAGGAATTATAGAAAAGTGGATGAATCAATGATCGAATGATTAAAAAGGTGGAATTGATTGAATGAACTCTGCTTTCCTTTTATTGATTTGAAATCTTAATCTGTTTGCTTGCTTAAACTCTCAAACCCCTGTTTTGTTCTTTGCTGATTGTTCAGAATACCGATTCTCTTGGGTTCGATCCCTTACTTGCATGCTATACTTGGTTTGTAATTTTGGGTAATTTATTTTTGATCTCGGCACAACGACTTTAGTCGAGTCACTTCATCATATGACTAAGGAGCAAAGAAGGAGACACACGAGTCGTGCATTGAAGAAAGGGAAGAATATGGCTATTGGAGGTAGCGTGGGAACTTCCAAACAAATGCTCTTAGCCAAGCCTAAGGAATTTATCCACGCCATCAGGGGGAGTAACTTTTGTCTTTTACTTCTCTTTCGTGATTGTTTGATTTTTTTCCCCAAGAATTAGAGGATCTTCCCTTACCCATCTCTCGACTTTTGTAGGACTATGATGATCTTTTTCAAGATGAGGTGCCTAGCGGGTTGCCACCAATTCGAGGGATAGAGCATCAAATCGACTTCATACCGAGCACATCACTTCCAAATCGTTAGCCTATAGAGCCAACCCAAAGGAGACCAAGGAGCTTCAACACCGAGTGCAAGAGCTCCTAGACAAGGACTATGTGTGTGAGAGTCTTAGTCCATATGTCGATTCGTTAATTCATGTCTCAAAAAAAGACGGTACTTGGAGGTTGTACGTTGATTGCCGAGCGAACAACAACATTACTATCAAGTATCGCCACCCTATTTTACGGCTTGATGATATGCTTGATGAGCTTCATGGAGCAAGTTTTTTCTCTAAGATTGACTTGAAAAGTGGTTATCATCAAATCCGTATGAAAGAGAGTGACGAGTGGAACCTAGTGTTAAAAACAAAATATAGGCTCTACAAGTGGAATTGGTTATGCCTTTCGGTTTAACAAATGCTCCTAGTACCTTTATGAGGTTGATGAACAATGTCTGACGCTCATTCCTTAGTAAGTTCGTAGTTACATACTTTGATGATATCTTAGTGTATAGCCACAATTTACATGAGCATGTTGAGCACCTTAGCCGTGTGCTAGATGCCCTTAGAGATGGCATAAAGGTGGATGAATAAAAGGTGAAGGCAATTTGAGAATGGTCTACACCTAGCACCATGACCCATATTCAGAGCTTTCTTGGGTTAGCCGGATTTTACCAATAGTTCGTGAGAGATTTTAGCACATTGGATGCGCCTCATAACGCTCTCACTAAGAAGAATATTCCATTTAGATGGGAGGAACCGTAGAAAGAAGCCTTTTCCACTCTTAAGGTCAAGCTTACTCAAGCGCCCTTACTAGTCCTTCCCGATTTCAACAAAATGTTTGAGATTGAGCGTGATACATCGGGAATTGGTCTTGGAGGTGTGCTTATGAAAGAAGGGAATCCAATCGCCTATTTTAGTAAGAAGTTGGGAGAAGCCGATCTCAATTACCCAACTTATGATAAGGAATTGCTTGACCTTGTTTGAGTTCTCAAAGAGTATGGGAGCACTACCTTTTGCCTTAGGAAATTGTGATCCATTCCAACCATGAGGCCTATAAGTTTTTGAAGGGGAAACGCAAGCGAAATGAGAATCATGTCAAGTGGGTGGAATTATTCAAATCCTTTCCTTATGTCATCAAACATAAGAAAGGAAAAGATAAGACTGTGGCGGACGCCTTGTCTAGAAGGTATGCACTTCTTTCTCTCCTTCATCCTCGATTGTTAGGCTTTTCTTTCATGAAAGAATTGTATGATAATGATGCTGATTTTTGTGATATTTTTCATGCTTGATTGGGTGGGAAAAGTCGGGACCGATTCTACTTGCATGATGGGTTTGTTTTTAAGGGTCTTAGAATGTGTGTGCCTAACGGGTTGGTTAGGAATTTTGATGTGATACCGGTCATGACCATGGCCGAGGAAGAGGAGGCCATGTCGTTGCGCTCCGAGGGGTCCTTGACGTGCACCCTCCCCAAGGTCATTGGATGTGCCATGGTGTCGCTTGTGTGTCGTGTCTCGGCGAGCCATGACACACTAGATGCCAAGTCCCGGGTCTTGACTCTTGTCACCATGGGATTAGCCGCGATGCGTCCCAATGTCGAGCCTAGGACGCTAGTGCCAACTCCCTTTACAAGCCACGACGCAGATGTCGATGCTCTGGTCGTGCCCTGTCTCTCGCGATGTATGCCCTTGGTGCGCCCGTCCTCTGCACTTGGACACACCCGACAGACATGTGCTCCAATGACTCCTTGTGAGGCGCGCCTATGTGATTTTATGAGCTTTCTATTTTTAGTCATGATTTGTTGAACCTTTATACTTTTACTAAGATACTTTGTTTGGTTTTCTTGGAATGTGGGCCTCGTTTGCATACTTGGCCCTATCTTATGCTTGACCTAGTAGTTGCTTGTTTGGCTGCCACCTTTATAAGACCAAAGCACACCTTATTTGTTTTCACATCTAAATTGAATTTTCATTCTTATTGAGATTGAGATTGCTATCCTATACGGCCTAGGCGTCACGACTCTCCTGAATCCTAATTGCCCTCATCTTGTTGCCTCCCCCTTAATGTCGACTTAGGATTGATCCACTCTATCTAGCCTTTCTTGTTACCTACTAGTCGATCTTGATCCAATAGTCTGACTTCCCATCTCAAACCCTTATAGATAGCTTCTTCCACCTTTCTTTTCTCTAAGATCGAGCAAAGGAGACCCACATCAAGACCAAAGATCCGAGTTTGGGGTAGATCGAACCTCTTTTCGGATGAGCAATCGCATCACATTTGTTGGTTCAAGAGGCCCATGGAGGCGGCCTCATGGAACACTTTGGTGTCATGAAAATGTTGCATATGCTTAGAGGCCAATTCTATTGGCCTCGCATGCTTAATTCAGTTGAAAATTTTTGTGCTTCATGTGCTTACTTGCTAAATCTAAGGTGCAATCACATGGTTTGTATACCCCTTTTCCTATTCCACATGTTCCATGGCAAGACATTTCCATGTACTTTGTTTTGGGGTTACCTTGGTCTAATAGAGGGAGGGATCCCAATTTTGTGGTAGTTGATCGATTCTCTAAAATGGCTCATTTTATTGCATGCCACAAAAATGATGATGCATATCCTGTTGCTAGTTTGTTCTTTGAAAATGTTGTGAGATTGAATGGAGTTCCTTTGTCTATTGTCTCTGACCATGATGTGAAATATTTGAGTTATTTTTTGAAGACACTTTGGTCCAAGCTTGGTACCAAGTTACCCTTCTCCACCACTTGTCATCCTCAAATGGATGGACAAACCGACATTGTTAACCGTATCATTGGATCTTTGTTATGCTCGATTTTGCATACGATTTTGCACAAGTGGGAAGATTGTCTTCCATTCATTGAGTTTGCTTATAATCATTGGGCGCATTCATCAACAAAGAGGACACCGTTTGAAGTGGTTTATGAGTGTAACCCCATCTATCACTCCACTTGATTTGAGCTGCCAAGATCAAGAAGATGCATAACAATACTCGTCTTCAAATGGATAGGCGCACAATGCAATATACACGCTAAGCCAACAAGGGGTGCAAAGAAGTTGTCTTTAAACCCGTAAACCTTGTATGGGTACAATCGAGGAAGGATTGATTTCTCTTCCTTTGAAATTCCAAGCTTAAGCCACGAGGTGATGGTCATTTCCCGGTGTTGGAATGTGTCAACGACACTGCTTGTAAGATCGAGTTGCCACCGAGCTATGGTGTGCACGAGGTATTTAATGTTTCCGACCTTTCTCATTTCTTTCTTGACCAGGATGATGAGTTTTAGGATATGGGCTCATGGACGAACCCTTTTTAAGGGCGGGAGGATGATGTGACCATGCTTAGCATGTTGATGTCCCTTGGTGTTGCCACGCCCGAACGCTAGTGCCGGCACCGCCCTTCCTTGTTTGTTGTTGGTTCTTGTGGAAATTTTTTGCATGTATTTTGAGGACATTTTGTGAGCTTTTTCAAACTATGGGTGGATTGAGTGAATACATGTAATAACAGATTAATTTCCTTAGTTTTCTTTCCAAGTAGTCTTTTTCGCTTTCTTGTAACCTAATGTTGAAACCATGAGAATAATGAAAGATTTGAGTTTTTGCTTAGCATATTTATACACTCATCTTTAAGGCTAGTGAATCCCCTTGGTTCTTGAGTCATATCGAGCCCACTTTAAGGATCCATTCTAGGTGAGTCACATCCTGGATTGAATCCTTAGTTTGTGTTGTTGGACAGTGAGTCATATCTCTCTAATTCAACATCCATATATCCTTTGATTTCACCATCATCAAACAAATTCCTTTTCATCTTCAAACCACAACAACTTTCACTCACAAATTCCATTTCCATGTAACCCAATTAATCCAAGAACCGCCATCATCTGAACACGTCTTGTCGGATCAAGCCTTGTCGACTACCTTGCACCAACTCGCTTGCAAAGGATCTGTATCAGTAGGGTTATAGTTCTTCATGAAGGGAGTTCTTCCAAAACTGTATAATTCATAAGTTATAAGCCTTATTCATTAAGTTTATAGGCCTTTGTGTAAATGAATATAGGCCTATTTCATGTTGCAATGTCATGCTTAAGATAATCTAAAAAATTGTTAATCAAAAGGTAAGACCTCTTCTAAACAGTATAGTGTAAGCGAATTGGGGCGCTTTTGAGCCAGACAAAAGTATTGCAGGTAATGAAGTAGTAGCCTAGAACTTAGTAAAGGGTAATGAGAGGAAGAGAATCTCTCTAAGATGCATGTTCCAAATTGACATAAAAAAACCTATGATTGTTTGAAGTGGGATTTTTCGGAAGAGGCTATGATATACAATGTGTCCCTAGTATTCAGTCATGATAAATGAGGAAGCCAAAGGTTTATTTCCTAGGTTTTAGTTTTCATCCAAAATGCAATATTTTAAGATCAATCAATTTTGTATTTACTGATGTCTTATTGATTTTCTACAAACTAAGTTAACTCTTCAAATCATCAAACGTGTACTTTTGGATTTTGGAAAACAGTCTAATTTGAATGCTTACTCATCCAAGAGAAAGGTTTTTTTTGGAGGCATTAGCTCAATAGAATAGGCAAGGCTAAGTGATTATTTGGGAATTGAGCAAGGAAGCACTAGTACAAAAAGGGCTTCGGATGGTGGTTTTTCAATGAAGTAGATGGCGCTTTTTACGACGCTATAATAAGGAGTGCACTAAAGGTAGCGGATGGCGGTTTTTCAAAAACCTCCATAAGAATGCGTGCAGATGGCGCTTTTTTTTAAACAAGCGCCATGTTTTTGATTTTTAAAAAAAACGGATGGAGCTTTTTTTCATAAAAAGCGCCATAACAAGGCTTTTGTTTATGGTGCTTTTTCTGAAAAAAGCGCCATAATTGTTTTCTTTTTTTTAAAAAAAATTCCGGATTTTAGCCTACAACCAAACAAATTATACTGTAACAAATTTTCATCAAATAACTCATACAATTGCATTAATAAAATTCAATTCCATATATATATATATATATACGCAAATCATCAATACATGTATCTCCTCCAAATTTTTGGTCTATGTACTAATCAACAAATAGATGTAGAAAAAAACACAACAATTACATTTTAGCCACCAAAAACAACTTCATATACTTGTGCATGAACTTACGGTGGAAGTCACTCCTGATGGTGTCATTGACGAACCGCTTAGGTGCCTTGCTCTCGCCTCGTGGCTGATTCTTGAACACAACAACATCATTCCACCTGAAAACCAATAAATTCGATTAGGTACAAAACCAACTACACCCGAACTAGAACGAAACCGAAATAAATCGAACTAAACCCCAGTTAACGTAGCAAGTTCAGTTGCAGAGTTGCATCATACATCACATGATCACAAAGTAAAAGTTAATTCAATAAAATATCTAGAATGTAGTTCAATTTAACAACTTAAACAAAGTCTTTGTATTCATATGGATATACTGATCGTGGTAAGTTTAGCTTGGACTTCATCTATGCCTAATACTTACATTGTTACACTATGTATACTGATCTTGGTAAGTGGCATAAATTTCTGCAAAGGGCATACCTTTGTTCTAGGTTGAATCAAAAGGCGAATAAGCTCACAATTGGCCAACTTCCAAGAAAATGTCTCTACTTCTAAGGACACAAGAAAAACAAATTGAAATTCATGGCATCTAAAACAGTAATTAGTAGAACAAACTATTGGCTAAATGACTTATGTATTTCATTTTCATATGAAATGAAGACAATCAATAATTATGCAAATTTCCAATACAATCCACAGTCATACAAACCAAAATATTGTTTATGAGTCATATCAAACAACTAGCTAAAGAGGGTGTTATTAACAGTTTTGTGTTCATACCTTGAGTGCAAGCTGCTTGAATTTTTTCATTGCTCTGAATTGCTTCATCATAGACCACACAACACTATCTATTGGTTTGTCTGATGCATCTCCACCTTCTCTCAGCCACGGATGCTCTGTATTAAGCAAACAATGTCAATCACAGTCCTCATACACAACGCCTTTTGTGAAAATCACCAATTTAATAGACATTAAGCTACATGATAAAAAAAAATATATAATGAAAATTGTGCACTATGAAGCCTATAAGTTTTGCGCAGGTTTGCTTTGGTTTGACAAACTATGATGTTGATGCTATTAATTCACAATAAGAGAGCATAAGTTCTGACGAAATTTTCTTCGTGTCATAAAAAATCTTTGCAACTTCATGAATTTCTGTGTAGACAGTTTTACTACATATACCATCCAAATACATGTATCCTACATGATATCACTTATTCAAAATTATGACAAGTCTCTCCCCTAATATATGTGAAAATCTTATTCATAATAGTTATGAATTATGCCACACATACCGATAATCATACTCTGCTTCATGTGTTGACAGAGAAGAAAACAAGATATATAGCCAAAATTGCCATCAAATTAGAGAAAACTTAGGCATGAAAAGCCACATATCCGGTAAATTGTTTAACCAAACAATTACATATGAACTATGCAACAAAAGTCAGATTGCAATTCCGTGATTAGAGAGAGATACATATAATAAGATGAATATTGATTCGCAAGAAATCATCAGTCATGGAAAACAATAAACTTGCTAGATCCACAAATCCAATTACAAAACTAGTGCAAAACCACACATTACAGCAAAATCTTGACACAGCACATCGCATAATATAGACTATAGCGAGACGATAGCGACTCGAAAGTACTCCAAAAGAGCTAAACCAAAGCAAAATCTGATGTATCTAGTGTCAAAGAGACTTAGGTTTTGAGAAATAGGGCGAACCTTCTTGCATGTGAAAGGAGAAGCCAAGAAATAGACACAATCGGTGTTGTGCTTGCGCTTGAGCCAAGAAATAGACACAAACGGAGTAGAGCAGATTCAGCAGATCCTCCACGCGTCGGAGTGGGAAGGAGAGATTTCCTTGCTAGCGAGGGAGAGAACCTCATCGATGAGCACGACAACACTAGGAGGGTTTCCTGCTGCTCCTTGTTGAGGACTTTGCCTAGGGCGAGCGACTCCTCATCTATTGGTTTGTCTGATGCATCTTGAAGATGTGATTTTGCTTCTCGCGCGGGGCTCGGATGCAGTTCATGGACATCTATGGTTGTAGTCGCCTCCATCGCTGGTGGTGGTGGTGAACGACGTTGACGATCGAGGGTTTTCGAAAAGAAAACCCCTTAGCATTGACATCGACTTCTACGAGGTGAATGGAGAGATTCCATGAACTATTTCCGGGAAAAATCGAACGAACGAGTTAGAATAAACTTGATCGTATGTGCTCTTGTCGAATAGGTTCCGATTCGGATCTTCTGGGACCATTTTCATCGGAGGCATGAATGTGGGGAGACTGGGAGAGGGAAGAGGGAAAGGATCCGAAAGAGGGAAGAAACCCTAGGACGCAGGAGAGGAGATCGAGTTGGGTGACGCGCGATTTGTGGGTTATTTATCTAATAGTCCGTACGACTGACTTATGGCGCTTTTCTAGAAAAGCGCCATCCGTCTATTATAATTTTATGGCATTTTTCTCTAAAACGCGCTATTAGAGTATATTTATAATTTTATTTAAATAAAATTTAATATTTTATAGCGTTAAAGTGAAAAACCGCCATCCGCGTTCAATAGATTATGGCGTTTTTAAAAAACGCCATAATATTTTCGTCATCTATATCGAAATTTGTACTAGCGAAGTTTCCTAATTAGGTACTTGGGCATTCCAACAATTTGAAATTCGGGGATTACTAAGGTTTAATAAAGAAAGTTATCACTCTAATTTAGAGAATAATTGTGAGAAACTTATCATTTACAAGGAGAGCACAGATTGTGAGATCCATTATAGAAGACATCATCTCTCTTTGGATGTGTAGGCATTGATTCTTCCTAAAGGTGTTAAATAAGAATTGAAGATGAATGTAGATTTATTTCTGGGAAGGAGTTGGTTAGAGTAAGAAGAGTTTAGTTACATGGTATAATGTTTGTAGATCATTAGAAGGAGGGCTAAACTTTAAGGAGTTATTGTCCTCGAATAAAACACTTTTATTTAAACCTGGATTTAGTTTGATTTCGAGAAAAGATAATATTTGAACAATGTGGGTAAGAATTTTTCGAAAGGGAAAGATTTCTTGTCGGCGGAGTTAATAAGCTTATCATTTGCAGGGAGAGCGTAGATTGTAAGAACCATTATAGAAGTCATCTTCTCTTTTTAGATACGAACATTGAATCTTCCTAAAAGTGTTATAAGAAGAATTGAAGGAGAGTATAGATTTATTTTGTGGGAAGGAGTTGGTCAAAGTAAGACGAGTTTAGTGACATGATCTAAAGTTTGTGGACCATTGGAAGGAAGGCTAAACTTTGACGAGTTATTGTCTTGGAAAAAACTCTTTTGTTTAAACTTGGCTTTAGTTTGATTTCAAGAAAAGATAATATGTGAACAATGAGGGTTAAGAAGAACCTACTGAAAGGGAAAGATTTCTTGTCAACGGGGGTGAGATGCTTGTCAATTGTAGAGAGAACACAAATTGTGAGATCCATTATAGAAGGCATCCTCTCTTTTTGGATGCAAGCATTGACTCTTCCTAACGGTTTTATAAGAAGAAATGAAGGTGGGTGTAGATTTATTTTGTGGGTAGGAGTTGGTCAGAGTAAGAAGAGTTTAGTTACATGGTCTAAGGTTTCTAAACCACTGGAAAGATGGCTAAAATTAATGGAGTTATTGTCCTAGAATAAGAATATTTTATTTAAACTTGGCTTTGGTTTGATTTCAAGAAAAGATAATAGTGAACAATGTGGGCTAAGAAGAATTTTCTGGAAGGGAAAGATTTCTTGTTAGCAAAGTTGAGAAGCCTATCATTTGTAGGGAGCACGCATATTGTGAGATCCATTATAGAAGGCATCTTCTCGTTTTGGATGTAGGATTTGACTCTTCCTAAATGTCTTATAAGAAGAATTGAAGGTGAGAGTAGATTTATTTTGTGGGAAGGAGTTGGTCAAAGTAAGAGAGTTTAGTTACATGGTCAAAAGTTTGTAGACCATTGGAAGGAGGGCCAAACGTTGATGAGTTATTGTCCTGGAACAAAACTATTTTGTTTAAACTAGGATTTAGTTTGATTTCAAGAAAAGATACTATGTGAACAATGTGGGTTAAGAAGAATTTGCTGAAAATAAAAGATTTCTTGTCAATGGGGGTGAGAAGCTTGTCAATTGTAGGGAGAACGCAAATTGTGAGATCCATTATAAAAGGCGTCCACTCTTTTTGGATGCATGCATTTACTCTTCCTAAAGATATTATAAGACGAATTGTAGGTGTGTGTAGATTTATTTTGTGGGTAGGAGTTGGTCAGAGTAAGAAGAGTATGGTTACATGGTCTAATGTTTGTAAACAACTGGAAGGAGGGCTAAAATTTAAGGGGTTATTCTCATGGAACAAAACTCTTTTGTTTAAACTTGGCTTTGGTTTGATTTTGATAAAAAATAATATGTGAACAATGTGGGCTAAAAGTGCGAAATTCTATTAAGCATGTCTAAAGGCGAGAAATTCTATTAAGCATGTCTAAAGGCGAGAAATTCTATTAAGCATGTCTTAGTGGGGTTCAATGGTAATGACTCTTGGTTTTGGAGATCAATACTGAAGGTGAGAAATTCTATTTAGCATGTTTTATTGCAGCATAACATGAGTTTGCATGATATCATTCTCTCTTTGGCAAAGCCATACGGTAAAATAGACTGCATAATAGTCTATGCTTGATTCATACCTCGCAATGAGACGGTGGAGCTTCCATAACTAGATTGCTACTTTAGAAAGGCAAGCTTCATAGAATAGGTATTAATTTTTCTTGCTCATGTGTCCTCTATGGAGATGACTGAAAAAATTGAAGCTCATATATGGTTTGGATGCAATTTTGTCAAAATTATGACATGTAGAGTTCTCGATTGGATTGGAATATGTATTAGACCAATCACAATGCACATCTCATTTTTGAGATTTTAACTCCCCCAATCCAATTTTTTCACTCCTCCACCTCATTTTAAATCTCATTTTTACTTTCTCTCAATAACCCACATCTTCATTTCTTTCTTTAAATTAACTACTTTTTATATTTTATATCTTATTCTTAATAATGTATAATGCATAATGCATAAAATTTATATCATCTAATATATTAATTATGTCATTTATATAATGCATAAAATTAACTACCTAAAAATACAAAGATTATTTTTCTTGTATTTATTATTTATGCCAAATTTTCTTTTATCATAAGACCATTCAATATTGGTGTCTATAGGTAGATAAAATAAAAATAAAAGTATTAAAAATATTTTTTTGAATCAATAAGATTATTTCATGATTGAAAAATAGCCTAAAACAATTTATTTTACAATGAAAGGCTTTGGCTAGCAGCAATTGCACACCCACAATCTCCAAAACCCATTATTTTATTATTATTACTAACCAAAAAAGTGTTACACGTTGGCAAAAAAGTTGAGACGGAAGGAAGAGCTTCGAGACAGAAATAAGAGGCAATTGGCTCATGCTTCTATTCATTTTTACTGTTATTTAAATCTTTATTAATTTTTTATTTTAAAATATCACCGTTGTGAGTGGTCTTAGATTTGACCGCATTGGAGACTTATGGTCCTAGTTCTTAGGTTGCAGTCAAATAAAGAATAACTTTTTCCAAGCTGAGAGAGAGAGAGAGAGAGAGAGAGAGAGAGAGAGGAATGAAGTTGTTTTAAAGAAGTTGTTCCTAATCCCTCTTGTTGTTCAAAAATTGATGATTGCGAATCTTATATACATCTATCTATAATACTATAAACTTAAATAACTTGGCAATTAATGCTCATACAAATAATAAGATAATTTATAATTTCATTGTAAGCATACAATATGTAATAACCGCTATTTCTATATAAAAGAAACGGTTAATTTATTAATTTAATTATTTCTCTAAAATAGAGAGTTTAATTATTATTATGATTTTTATAGTATAATATTAAACATTTATAAAAGCATAGCATAATGGCAAATAAATATTTAATTAGTTAACGGTAAATAATATTTCAATATTAAATTGACATTTAAATTAAATTCTATATAGAAATAAGAAGAGTGGGACAAAAATTAAAATGCAAGAGGTGGGACTCGAACCCATGACCTCTTGCATTTTCCGTACAATTACACACTCCCCTTTTCGCTATGCTATGGTAGCTTACCTACCAACTTTGGATTTTTAATCCTCTTATATTATTATTTCTTCCTTTCTTGTTAGAAGAAATAAGTTATGACCGATTGATTTGACATATGAGCAATGCATGTTCTTCAACCTCCTACAATAGCCACTAAGGCTCTTTCTTCTCACCTCTCCTCCTCACCAATGCCTTTCTTCCACCTCCATAGCAAGAAGCACACCATTGACCAATCCCCATGGATCACCTCTTCCATGAGAGGTCCATCCATAGAGTTGTGGATCAAAGGAAGGAGCCTCCTCCCACTATAAAAAGGGGTGAGGTCTCAAGGATAGACACACAACACATCACCCACTTCTTCCCCTCTCTCTTTTCGTCCATCTCGAGCTTCAAATTCCATATTTCAATTATTTCCCAAATCTGATTTTTTTCTTCTAAAAATTCATCCAAAAAACCCCTAGTTTTGCATGACATTCAAAAATCGATTTCAAGCTCGTTTCTCCACCAAATTTTGTGATTCAAGTTCCTAAATGTCGAGGAAGGAATTGCCTACAAAACCCCTCAATCAATTGGGCACAAACACCACAAAAATTGAGCCAAAAATGCATCCAAAGCAGTCGACTATGTGCGGTTTTCGGGTTTTCTAGGCTGGTGACAAGCGATTTTATACAAGCTCTTACGCCTTCGTTACACATTCTTTTCCGGAGTTTTTGCCAACAGTAGAAATAGGGGAATGAGAGGTTTCCTCTGTCACAACTTAAATTCCAGTCCCATTACTGGTGTCGCCGCTAGGACCGCGCGAACCTACCTCGACGACCAACTTGCACCCACTCCAAGAGAACGGGCTGGCGACGACCGAAGTTCCCGACCACCTTACGCCGCCTTCAAGCCTCCTTAGCCCGAGCCATTGCCAACAGTTGGTAGAGGGGGTTTCCAGCTACCGACTGTCGCTTGAAGCGCCCCCATTGGCCTTCCGACGACGACGTAGAACACCGGCGACGTTGGCTAGTTGTGCTGATTGTTTTTTCGTTTGGGAAGAAAGAAAAGAGGTGTGGACCAACCACCTCGTTTTGAGTGCCCATTCCCGTCCCGTTATCGTTCAGTATAATTTCCAACTTCTATTTTAATTTATAACTCCTTATAAAATATTTTTCACATCTATATAATATTTATTTAATTAGATTGAATAAATCTTGCATGTGGGTTTTTAAAAAGGAATTTATATGATCAAATTCTCTTTGCATGCATATTTGGTTAAATATAAAATTTCATGAAAACAATGTAAGACCTCACTTTAAAAATAATAATAAGGGAATATTATTATTTGGGTTTTTCCACCGAGTCCGGTTCAGGTGCGAATGGGCGCTCATGTGCGAAATAAGAAAGAACAAGAGCCGTTGGATCAAGAAAAATCAAAGGCGCTGATCATTTCACTTAAAAGGGGGAAAAAACGGCACGGGTAAATTTTTGGCGAATTATTTGCGTATTTTTGAAAAAAAAGGAAATAGGACACGCGCTCAGATTGTTCATCGAAAATGTGGATTTGTTCATCAGTACTGTGGATTTGTTCATCAATACTACGGATTTGTTCATCAACAATGTGGATTTGTTCATCAACACTTTGGCATATTTGTTCATTGGTTTTGACATATTTGTTCATCGGTTTGTGTTTATTTGTTCATTAGTAACATCAATTTGTTCATTAGTTTATGCATATTTGTTCATTGATACATGCATATTTTTTCGTTGTTATATTCATATTTTTTCATTGGTTTTGGCGTATTTGTTCATCGGTTTGTGCATATTTGTTCATTGATTTATGCATATTTGTTCATTGCCTTTTCATATAATTTTTCATTGCTAAATGCATGTTTGTTCATTAGTAACCTCTTAGCATACACCATATTATTGCAAAGTCAGATTCTTTATCTATTATTCTTTGTATTCAAGTTTCTAAATCAAACTTATCTTGTTTAGGTACTACATTGAGCACTTCATTCGTATTGACAAGTTAGCCTTAAAGCACTTCATTTGTATTATCCTTTGCATTCAAGATAGCCTTAAAAGCACAAAATAAATACAAAAAATGCACAAATAGATAGTTCTAAATTTACAAGTTGATGATATTAATAGTCCTAAATGTACAAATTGATGGTATTGACACATAAACATAAGTAAATTTCTATTCACAAATAGGATATATCAATGAACAAACAAGGTTATATCAATGTACAAATAGAAGTATATCAATGAACATATATGGGTATATCAATGAACAAATAATGGTTTATAAATGAGGGGGACGCTCTGGTACAATAGGTATTGTGGTGTAAGCGTGTGGTTAAAGATATACCATTGGATTGAGTTCAATCAATGGTTGTTAATTAAGGTACATAATAAGCTATATGGGGGTGTTGTGGATAATTAAATCAATGAGCATTTGAAAAAGGAAACTAACATAATTGGGCGAGATTTGTGGGATAGTATACGCTGAAAATAATTTAAAAAAAAGGATGAAAGTCTTTGAATTTTAAATTTGGAAGTTGCAAAATTTAAGGGATTCTGAAATTAAAAAAAATCCTATGTTTTTTATATATGGCAGTTGCATGATTTTAGGGACTGAATATATATTACTCGACATTTGAAAAACATAATATGATTGTTTGAATAATTATAGAATCGTATAATATATATAATCGATGTTTGAATAACTCATTTTGATTGTTTGAATAACTCAATTTGATTATTTGAATAATTACAAAATCATAAAATATTTATAGTAGATGTTTGAATAACTCAATGTGATTGTTTGAATAACTCGGTTTAACACACGTGATAAAACAATATGAATACAGTAATATCAATATGAATAACTAAATAAAAGTAGTTGAAAAACAACATTGTTCATCCTGAATAACTAAACTTATTCAATGGTTTTCACTAGTATTATTAGAATGTATTGACATAAATAATGTATACTATTGAATAACAATTACAATGCTTTTGAAAAACAATCTTTAATATTGTGAAAAATATGTGATTCTTTGTATTAAGTTATGCTATCAATAATCATTACACTGCTTTTGCATAACAATTACAATGCTTATGAATTACAATTCTTTTTTGGACCAAGGTCAAATACATCAACATTATCATCATTTGGAACATGTTCCCTGGTGCGAAGTCTTTTAAATTGGACCTTGGTGCGCTTTGACTTTTCTCCAATGTCCAACTGTTGATCATTACCACATGTTCCATTTGAAAACTCGGTTAAACATAAATGATATCAATGTTGCAAAAACATACCATCCAAAGTGAAAAAGTATATTGTGAGACTTGAAAAACAATTAAAAACTGTCATACATATATCATCAGTGTCGCAAAACCATACCATCCAAAGTGAAAAAGTATATTGTGATACTTGAAAAACAATTGCAAAATTGTCATATACACATATCAGTGTTGCAAAACCATACTGTCCAAATTGAAAAACACTCGTTTCATATGTTTATCCAATTAATCCTTATTATTGAAAAACTATAGTATTTATTGTGAATAATATTGATCATTTTCTCTTGTTATTCCCTAAACTTAATAGAGGGGTGAAAAAACCTCTTACAAAGAATTGAAGAATATTAGTGTTATTCTCAATAACAACAACATAAATGAATAACAAAGTACATATAAATGAAAAACAAATCACTTCATATATTTATGATATCAAAACACGTCTATATGAATAAAAACTCTTGCATATATGAAAAATAATTTACGAATATGTGAATAACAAAACACGTATAGATGAATACCAAGGCATCAGTATATGAAAAACTAGCCACGCATGTATGAAAAACAACGTATGCGTTCATGAATAACAAAATCCAGAAACATCAACATAATATCAAAGATTAAAATCCAAACATAATTATTTCATTTCAATTAGATCAGGCTGATTTCAATCTCCCAATCAACCGATCGAATCGAAGACAGCCATTAATTAATCAATCAAGAGTCAAGACTGACCTTCAAAGCCAATCGCTCATAGGCGTATTTAACATCCGCCTTGGAAGCGAACGACGACAACCCTAACACGGGTAGTGGTTGAATCCGGTGGCCGAGAATGTCATTGTTGATCGTTGATGCACACCGGATCCACGCCATGGCTGATTCCTTCGCACCGCTGCATTGTGCTAGCGTGAATCTCATGTCGATCCATCACCATATCTTGATTTGGCCCGGTGGAAACTTCCAACTCGGTCTGGTGATCTCGCGAGGATTCTTCTATTCCCGTCGTCATCGATCTAGTTCGATCGGAGAGATTTAGAAATAATCGGTAATACATCGTGGTTGAATCCGGCTTAAGAGAAGCAATTGAAATTGGGCATGCAATCTGATTCATTTGAAACGGCGATTGAAGAGAGCAAGAGAGAGGCAATTTTAGAATTCTATTAGATTGATTTAGATCCATAAATTACGTTAGATAGATTTATTATAATAGATAATTTCTGATATGGAGAGAGAAATATATCTCTAGTGGGATTTGGGCCCAATCTAGTGTTTCTCACCAATTTAAATAATTTTACACCCTATTTTTATTAATCATCACCATTCATTTATCTCAATCTAACGGATGTAGATTAACCACATGCTTGCACCATAAGATGGGTTTTCACTAGAGCATTATTCTATAAATGAACAAACAAGGTTATATCAATGAACAAATAGTAGTATATCAATGAACAAATATTGCTATATCGAAACTAATTATATGTGCATCAAAATCTATATAATATTGTATTCATACACATAAATAAGGTTAAAAAATAAAAATAAAAATAAAAAAAGTTCAAAATCGATGAACATTGTTATCAAAAACTCAATGCACAAATAGTTAGTATTGATGAACAATTGGTCAATATTGATGAACAAATCGCTAGTTTTGATGAGCAAATTGGGAGCGTCTCATAAAAACGTATTTTTCGAAAAATTCGTGAATAATACGGGAAAAATTCGTTCGTGCCGTATTTTATTGAAAAATAGGTGAATAATACGGGAAAAATTCGCCCGTGCCGTATTTTATTTTTTTAATGAATGTCAAATTAGGGACGTTGAGTTTTTGGAAGGAACGAACGAGATTTATTCTCAATTCTCACCTAGGCGCCCATTCGCACGGAACTCTTCCCCTTTTCCACCTAAATTATTATTATATATAATTTAGAATATAATACTGTAACACCCCCCTTACTTACCTTTGAGGTATTACCGCCAGTAACCCCGATTAGGACTAAACCAGAGTTACCCAAGGCTTTAACCTGACAGAACATACTAGGACAAGGTAAAAAAAACCATTTAAAACCTAACAAAATTAAGTAAAACTTTACAGCGGAAAAGAGAATAAAAGGTCTTATACAAGTCTTAACTTAAAAAGAATTAGTAAATAAATAGAACAACCTTCTATTTAAACAAAATCTTTATCAAGTCTTCCTTAAGTTCTTATTTCTGAAACTCAGCTTCGCTTTGAAGTAGTTCAACCATGATCTTCACTCAAGTATAGCCATTGGAAACCTTTCTTCAACTTCTGAAGCTTCAAACCTCTGAATCCGCCTCTTGAATCAACTTCCAAGAAGAACCTGATGTGTCGTATACCAATGGTGGACACCAGCCGACCATACAAAAGAAAAGAAGATGGACGGGTTAGTTAATGAAAGACTAAGCAAGCGGAGAAACTAACTTGGTTCTTATGATTGGTACTAAACATATTGGCATCCAAATCCGATTAGACTCGGATTATGATCCAACAGTTAGCAGTCATATAGAGAATAAGAAGGAGACTTGCATAATCAAGATAGAGAACACCACCGTTTGTGGTTTCTTTAAGAAGCATAAAGGATTAATGGAAACTTATACTAACCACACAACATTCACAATCATCTTCGACGACTAATGAGCTTCACTTCATCAAAGTTTAATTAAGAATCAATTCTTAATCAGGAGCAAGAATGGTTATCAAAAGAACTAACCATTCAGTTACATTAGCGTGTCTATCGCACTCTCTTCACTTTATGATTTTAACATTTCACATTCATTTTAATATCTTTTAATTGACCCAAACTGCTGTCGATAAACTTCTTGTTACTGATGTCGTCAAGGTGAGAGGGCCTATTTCATCCGTGACCACATGACCTACATCAGTTCATTTTGCACTTAGCAGGAGTGCACCATTGTCCTCCTCCAATCGCGGAGCGAGACATGAGTCATGGCTCCAATATTGGGATACGCTAGCAAGCTACGCCCCCCAATACAGACTTTGTTATAAAGAGGTCATCGGAGACTGGACTCCTACCCCTGGACTGCCTATTTTGCAATAGTGTTTTAGCACAGGACCGCTAAAGAGATGTTTTGGAGTCTAAACTCCAATATCTAACTATTTTACTTCACAACAATGTCTCAGTATGAGACAGCTAATCATACAACGGTCCTAAGTTCAGTTCTAGCGTAAAAACTGAAATAACGACATGGTCGTTATTTCTAACAAATTAACAACCTATCAAACTTTATTCAACATACAAATTATTCCCAACATGAGGATAAAATGAAATTTCATTCCTCATTAATAACCATAACGCAAGAGAGAATCGTCCATTTGCCTTAAAAGGCGTGCTCAACGTCCTTAGCAATTCAACATTAATCTTTATCACCCTTCTGCCAAATATAACAAAAGATTTCTCAACAACAAGCTCATGGATACACTTCTTAGTTGTATTCTCAACTCCTACAACTTCCTAATCCATAAACGATTTGATTTCCGAATATCGATTTATAATAAATCCGTAGTTATCATGTTTTAAGGAGCCATCTTGGCGAATCTATAACTAATTATCCGCTTCACTTTTGTAACAATTTTCTAAATAAAAATTGTTCATTAGCAACAGTTCTTAAAGGTGACCAAATCTCGGATCATTCTGATTAACAACGAATCCCGAGTAAGTATCTGAAGTCCTTTACCCGCCAATCGGGATCAAAACTTGTATTCGCTATAACTGAAGATCCGGACGTCCGTTTCCCGAACGGTTTGAACCTGTGAGACCGTATTAATTTCAAGATTATAAGAACCATAAATTTAATTAGCAAAGCAGAACCGAAAGGTCCTTACGGTGGCTTCGCAACTAACCCGCTAATTAATTTCGATCGTAATTACCTTCACTTGAGCCCATGGCTCGTTTGGCTCGATCCCCGAGCCCAAGGGTGGTTGAGTATTGCCCGGTAGCAGCTCTCGCAGTGGGTGGTGGTCGGAGTGACTGGTGGTCGCCGGCGACGTCACATACATCGATGCAAAGATACGCGGGCGGTATGAATTTTTTCTCCCGACTTGTCGTTCCGCCATGATTCTCGCTGGTTCTGGTTCCTCTTGCAGAACCACCCAAGCACTCATAGAGAGGAAGAAGATGAGGCGGAGGTGAGGGTGGTGGGTGGGCAGAGAAGGCGGAGGAGAAGAGGGTAGCCGACGGTGAAAACTGAATTCTTTCTCCCTAGTTCGTCTCGTCCTGATTCTTCTCACACTCCCAACAATTTCGAGCCCCCCTTTTTTTGTGTCTATCTCTCTCATTCCTTCCTTATTAAGGCAAGGCAGAGAAAGCGGATTTTAAAAATCAAAACCTGTCTCGGAACGGGACTCGCGTTAAAGCGGTAAAATTATGTACCTTGGATGGAAAAACTTACTAAATACAAAATGTCCCGTAAATTATGTAGACCAATAAAACCAATTTTCCATGATTTTATCTTGATACCTTCAATTTTTAAGGCTTCCGTTTTGTATTTTAAAACCTTTACAGTACATAATTAAAAAGACGGCTTATCCAATAAATATTCTTTTTCTATTGAAAAATCCTAGAATTCACACTGATCCTTAAAATCATTTCTTTATGATTTTAGGATATCACCAAAAAAATTCTAGGATTTAAATTCCAACAAAAATATTGGATTAAGCGTTAAAACGAACAAAGAGGTTAAAAGGATATCCGAGAAAAATTTAAAAATATCCTTAAAAACCACAGTTATTACATTAGTACCCCCTTAAAAATGGTTTCATCCTCGAAACCAAGGAGAGCTCAGATCATAAGGAAGGATAGCATAAGCATACATACATACAACCACTACAAACCTATACAGAAGTTTGTAGTACCCCCTTAAAAAAATATTGTCACTTCTACACCAAGCACAAAACAATCACTGCATAGTTACCAAACTTCTTCTTTACAACATTCATTAATTTTGGAAAATGGCTCAGCATTTCCTGTCTAATTTCTCAAGTCTTTTTTTAACCTCCATTTTTAGGCCAGGGTAACCTAACCAAAGGTATTTTTCGTATTCACGATTCAAACTGGCTCTTCTTCATAGGTGTCATTTGATTGAATATCCATATCATTATTGTGGAGTATATGAGATATATCAAACGCATACCATCTTAGAAGAAACACAAGGAAAACATTACGGATAGAATGCACTGAAGGTGGCAATGCCAACTATTAAGCAAGCTTATCAGTTCTTTCCAGTATCTCGAAAGGTCCAACATAGTAAGCATTTACGTTGTCTCCCTTTCCGCAGCGGAATACGCCTTTCAAGGCGGATACTAGCACAAAAACGTCGTTCTTTACAATGAACTTAACATGCTCTCACTTTAGCACAACACACAACTGTTGTCGCTTTTGAGCAGTTAGCACCCTTGAATGTGTTAGTGCGATATCAGTTGTTGCTCTCTTGGCCAAGTCTGGCCCATGAAGAACCTTGTCAGTATTGTCATTCCAACAAATTGAGAACCAACACTCCCGACCTTACAAAGCCTTAAAAGAGTCATTTCTTTATCGTGTAATCAAAATTCTTGTTTGTGAAATCACTCAACTTAAGCTAACATCCCAACTTGTGTGGAATCCAGAATACATTTCCTCGGGAGTTTGAATTTGTTTTCTTGCATTGTTTATCAGTTTGATGAGGGAGGCTAGCGCTAAAATTCAATTCACTCCACAAAGCTTGATGTCACTCCCTTCAAAACTTTGGCATGAACCATTCATCTCAATCAGAGATAATAGTCTTTGGAGTTTTATGAAGATGAAAAACTTCATACATGAACACCTCAGCTAACTTTTGTACTCTTTAAGTCATCTTAATTGCATTAAAAAGAACACTCTAGGTGAGTTTATTAACAACCTCAATATTGAATCCTTCTTACATCCTTCTTTCATTAAGTCTTTAACGACTAATGACAAGAATCCATTGTAATATCTTCCCACTTCCATTCTGAAACAGGAAGAGACTATAACATTCTATCTGGTCTTCTATGCTCAATCAAGACTTCCAGACAACCCAAACATATCAAAACAAACTCGGTGACATTTCGCTTCATGCTAGACCATCATTATCTTAAATCCTTATACCTTTACTTGTTCTAGGATGAACTAATTAAGCAAATAAATATGCTTCCTTTGAAATAAGCTTTCAAAGCTCATCAACAACATATACACATGAACAGTTTCAAAACCAAGCTATCCATAATCTTGAATAACAAATCCCGGTGTCTTACCTTCTTGATCTTCTCCAATGATCTTAAACAATATTACTTTCCCATACTACTTTTTCTTGATCTGGTCAACAAATTTTGAATAAAATCTTAGGGTATTTACACAACCTTGTTGTCATCCAAACTAAACCTTTAGTCCTTCTCAAATTAGTTTCTTTACAAGGATTACTTAAAATCCTTACTCAATTTCCTTTTTGGGATAAAATCTCAATATTACTTTAACCAAGAATGTGAGATTTATCCAACACATGACAAGATAATAACTTATCTTGTCAATCCTTTACATCCATTTCTCAACAAAACTCAGCTTGGGCATACTGACATCCAAAAGTAGTTATCTTACTCAACTATTTCAAACTAAACTCTTACACATTATTATACCAACATATTGGACAATAGTACCTTTAGCCCAATAATTTGCAACAAAATTGTCTCCATTGACATTTTTCAGTCTTTCTTTTTTTCCATCAAAGAACTGTTTAGACTTCACTTAACATTCTGACTTGTTGAGCAACCTAACTCTTAGGATTAAAAACATATCCCCATGTGTCCACTCTCTATATCAACAACTTATCAGGCTGAGATTGAATATCAATACTAATTTACATATCCAAACTCCAGACCTATTGGAGTTTTGCTTAAAGTCCTTACTTGAATATCTTATCTCAAAGAGATTTAAGTTTTCAAGACAACATGAAAACAAATAACAACTAATGGAGAAATTACTAGTACATCCTTTATTCCAAAGAAAGGATTACTACAATATCATTCCTTAGAAAGGGTTCCATCCCAGGAGTCCATATCAACTTACTTTCAAGGACAATTCCGCTAAAAAGGCAATGCCTTTCTTAGGTCATGACGTCAACCAAGATGAACTACTAGCAAAGTGCTTAGAGAATTCCAATAATCGTTGAATGAAAACAATCCCAAACTTTTAGAGAAGTACGGAGTTACTCCATGCTCTTCAGAGACCAACATAGATTTGTAAAGAATCTTACTAAATTTCTTTACTTATAATCGAACTGTTTTGGAAAGTTTGACCATACTCCTTAAATGGTATAGGATACCAAGGATGTACTAACTCAAAAGAGTTTCACAAGATACTAGATATAGAAATTGCTATAATGCAAAAGAAAGCTTGCATCTTTTCATCTCAACCAACTACACTTGCAAAACTCATATAATTGCAAAACTTATATGATTGCCAAATCATACTAGAAACCATTCTTTAAAACCCAAGGAAATATGTGATCTTATTCCACCATGTGATCAGGATGGGAAATAAAATTAAACATAATCCTTTACTGCATTCTCATAGGAATAAGATATGTAATCTTTCCTTACCATGTGATCGAGATGGAAGACAAATTACATTCTTACTCACCACTATGAAAACCGTAACAACATTTACTCTCAAATCGTTTTAACCACTAACATGGCCTTAAAATTTCATATTTGAAATTTTCTCAAAATCAAAGACGAGTCTCAGAGGAGCAAAGACAAACTAATTCGTTTCTAGACATATCACTTCCCTTTTGAAGTATAACACTTCTTTTCTTCTTCAAGGTAGTTCCTGGTGACGTACCTTGACCTTTTCTCACTTCCAATACACTATAATACTTTTCCGTACTCCATAATATGAAGTAATCCTCATTTGATACGACTTGGTCAGAACTCATCTTAACTTTACAAGTTCCAATAAAAAAAAATTGATTACTTGAATTCATTTACTTGCAATCCTTACTAAAGGAAAGATTTCAACATATTTATACTTATAACATAGATTCTTCTTAGATCATTCTCGATTTGTATATCATCTTGACATACTACATCTAAGATGAGGTATTAATGATTCCCCACTAGAATTCAAAGCTTGGGTTCATCTATTCTCCAAAACTATAGATCTTCTGGAGCTTACTTATCATCTCAACTTCTATATTCAAAGGTAAACAAACTTACCTTGTGACAAGTCCCAAGGTATTTACTACCCTTTTATCCTTACATAAGGAAATTCTTCCAATTTCCAATTCCTTATCACATATGAAAGCACATGGCTCCACATAACCTTTTGAGATCCTTCCAAATTCTACCTTGGTTAAACAAACTAGACTTCTTCATCATTCTTGTCTTCTTACTTACCATAAGGAGAAGACATATACCTTTTTATTAGCTCAAGTTCAAACCACATTGCAAAGGAAGAACTTGTGGTTAGGAGACTTGCCGACAACTTAACAGTTTCACCAGTACTACCTTAGGCATCAGATTTGACAGATATAAAACCTTCAAAACCCAAACACAATTGAAATTATTTTTCAGCGATAAGGTCTAAACCTTATTGACCACAATATTGAATGATTGATATTTTTCTCCCAACTGCTTGAAATATCAAAGACAAATATGCCAAGATCATTCCTTGATTGATCTTCTCAAAACTGAACTTTATCATTTCCATCCTTAAAGAAACATAAGTCAATACCATTGGCAAATTAGAACATCTCAATGTTGATTCCATTACTAGTCCATTATAGACCTCAAGTCTTTTCTCATTATCCCGAGTTGGGTATCATACAACGAAACTCTAATAACGTTGTCACATAGGTTAGTCATCTGGATATCAACAACTCATGTAATCAATTAACACTTGTGCTAAGTAGTTAATTGAACATAAACACATTACTGATGAACTTTCACCTGTTCAATCCATTTTGACCAATCAACCTTATTCACAACAACCTTGATGAGTAATCACTTGTTCACAACTTAAACTGAACCAACATTCTTCCTTTCTTTCTTACTATAATCATAAGAAATTCCCATTCCATTTAGGATTTTCAATCCTCTTAACTCGAAGGATAACAACATATAAGAAAATCCGAGTTTGAACACTATCAGGTTAAAAATTGAATTGTATTTTCCAATAGATTAACAATTCAATTGATCCAACATTTGAGCACTTCAAAGCTCTTTAACTTCCAACTGAGCAAAGAAAAGTATAGAATATCCATGATTCTATACTATAGAGTCACAAACATAATTGTTGAAGAAAGTTTCCAAAGACAATCTTTTTCTTTTCGGGATTCTTTTACATCCCTTCATGATCCATACTGGATCTTTTTAGAATCATTCAAGGCTCGTAAAATTCTCCAAATCTCAACATTGAGATGTAGAGGTTCCAACTCATTCCTTCTATTGAAAATCGAATTTCAACAAAATTCAGAAATTTCTATAAAAATATTCTCATAAAAACTCTTACCTTTATGACTTCGATGTCAAAGAAACTCACTTTAAAATTTTCTTTTTAAAGACAACATTTGAACTTTCACATTTCAAGAAAAGGAATTAACAATTTCTTTCACATAACTTTGAATCATGAACTTTCTAACAAAAATTCTTAACTTGAAATATTCCATCATACGAGCTTAAAATAGGAAACCTTCAAACTAGAAAGTCCTTATGAAGTACAATACTTAACTTCAAAATCTCACAAGAAGATTCCTAATATGGAAGAAACGATGAGGGTACACCCTATTCAGACTCTCAAGAGAGAATAGGAATGTATTGAGAACTTGGTCAAGAACCGGTTCAACTTTAGGAATCTTCACCTAATCTTACTTTGGATCCTTCTCGGAATCCATTCCCATCTCCAGGGAATCAAATGTCCACTATAGGGCCCTTTTTTCACATAAACCATTACAAACTTGTTACCTCGTGTTCTCCAATTCCCTTTTCTCCTTCTATCTCTTCACGAGTTAGGATTCCAATCTTAACCACTTTCCATAAATGGTTCTAAGATAACACCCATATAGAATTCTCCGTAATTCTATATAAAAGATGAAAGTCTTAAGCAAGACTTAGGAACTTTTAGCTCTGATACAACTTCTGTAACACCCCCCTTACTTACCTTAGAGGTATTACCGCCAGTAACCCCGATTAGGACTAAACCAGAGTTACCCAAGGCTTTAACCTGACAGAACACACTAGGACAAGGTAAAAGAAACCATTTAAAACCTAACAAAATTAAGTAAAACTTTACAACGGAAAAGAGAATAAAAGGTCTTATACAAGCCTTAACTTAAAAAGAATTAGTTAATAAATAGAACAACCTCCTATTTAAACAAAATCTTCATCAAGTCTTCCTTAAGTTCTTATTTCTGAAACTCAGCTTCGCTTTGAAGTAGATCAACCATGATCTTCACTCAAGTATAGCGATTGGAAACCTTTCTTTAACTTCTGGAGCTTCAAACCTCTGAATCTGCCTCTTGAATCAACTTCCAAGAAGAACCTGATATGTCGTATACCAACGGTGGACACCGGCCGACTATACAAAAGAAAAGAAGATGGACGGGTTAGTCTAATGAAAGACCAAGCAATCGGAGAAACTAACTTGGTTCTTATGATTGGTACTAAACATATTGGCATCCAAATCCGATTAGACTCGGATTATGATCCAACAGTTAGCAGTCTTATAGAGAATAAGAAGGAGACTTGCATAATCAAGAGAGAGAACACCACCGCTTGTGGTTTCTTTAAGAAGCATAAAGGATTAATGGAAACTTATACTAACCACACAACATTCACAATCGTCTTCCACGACTAATGAGCTTAACTTCATCAAAGTTTGATTAAGAATCAATTCTTAATCAGGAGCAAGAATGGTTATCAAAAGAACTAACCATTCAGTTACATTAGCGTGTCTATCGCACTCTCTTCACTTTATGATTTTAACATTTCACATTCATTTTAATATCTTTTAATCGACCCAAACTGTTGTCGATAAACTTCTTGTAACTGATGTTGTCAGGGTGAGAGGACCTATTTCATCCGTGACCACATGACCTACATCAGTTTATTTTGCACTTAGCTAGAGTGCACCATTGTCCTCCTCCAATCGTGGAGCGAGACATGAGTCATGACTCCAATATTGGGATACGCTAGCAAGCTACGCCCCCCAATACAGACTTTGTTATAAAGAGGTCATCGGAGACTCGGCTCCTACCCCTAGACTGCCTATTTTGCAATAGTATTTCAGCACAGGACCGCTAAAGAGATGTTTTGGAGTCTAAACTCCCATATCTAACTATTTTACTTCACAACAATGTCTCAGCATGAGACAGCTAATCATACAACGGTCCTAAGTTCAGTTCTAGCGTAAAAACTGAAATAATGACATGATCGTTATTTCTAACAAATTAACAACCTATTAAACTTTATTCAACATACAAATTATTCCCAACATGAGGATCAAATGAAATTCCATTCCTCATTAATAACCATAACACAAGAGAGAATCGTCCACTTGCCTTAGAAGGTGTGCTCAACGTCCTTAGCAATTCAACAGTAATTTTATCACTCTTCTACCAAATATAACAAAATATTTCTCAATAACAAACTCATGGATACACTTCTTAGTTGTATTCTCAACTCCTACAACTTCCTAATCGATAAACGATTTGATTTCCGAATATCGATTTATAATAAATCCGTAGTTATCATGCTTTAAGGAGCCATCTTGGCAAAATTATAACTAATTATCTGCTTCACTTTTGAAACAATTTTCTAAATAACATTTTTTCATTAGCAACAGTTCTTAAAGTTGACCAAATCTCGGATCATTCTGATTAACAACGAATCCCGAGTTATTATCTGAAGTCCTTTACCTGCTCATCGGGATCAAAACTTGTATTCGCTATAACTGAAGATCCGGACGTCCGTTTCCCGAACGGTTTGAACCTATGAGACCGTATTAACATCAAGATTATAAAAACCATAAATTTAATTAGCAAAGCGGAACCGAAAGGTCCTTACGGTGGCTCCACAACTAACCCGCTAATTAATTTCGATCGTAATTACCTTCACTTGAGCCCATGGCTCGTTTGGCTCGATAGTGGCTCGATCCCCGAGCCCAAGTGTGGTTGAGTATTGCCCGGCGGCAGCTCTCGCAGTGGGTGGTGGTCGGAGTGACTGGTGGTCGCCGGCGACGTCACATACATCGATGCAAAGATACGCGGGCGGTATGAATTCTTTCTCCCGACTTGTCGTTCCGCCATGATTCTCGCTTGTTCTGGTTCCTCTTGCAGCAACACCCAAGCACTCATAGAGAGGAAGAATATGAGTCGGAGGTGAGGGTGGTGGGCGGGCAGAGAAGGCGGAGGAGAAGAGGTAGCCGGCGGTGAAAACTGAATTCTTTCTCCCTAGTTCGTCTCGTCCTGATTCTTCTCGCACTCCCAACAATTTCGAGCCCCCCCTTTTTTTGTGTTTATCTCTTTCATTCCTTCCTTATTAAGGCAAGGCAGAGAAGGCGGCTTTTAAAAATCAAAACCCGTCTCGAAACGGGGTTCGCGTTAAAGCGGTAAAATTATGTACCTCGGATGGAAAAACTTACTAAATGCAAAACGTCCCGTAAATTATGTAGACCAATAAAACCAATTTTCCATGATTTTATCTTGCTACCTTCAATTTTAAAGGCTTCCATTTCGTATTTTAAAACCTTTACAGTACATAATTAAAAAGACGGCTTATCCAATAAATATTCTTTTTCTATTGAAAAATTTTAGAATTCACACCGATCCATAAAATCATTTCTTTATGATTTTAGGATATCACCAAAAAATTTCTAGGATTTATATTCCAACAAAAATATTGGATTAAGCGTTAAAACGAACAAAGAGGTTAAAAGGATATCCGAGAAAAATTCAAAAATGTAACACCCCGACTTCCGACCGGGGCGCTACTAAGAAATAGACCTTACTAGGTACTATTAAATAGGTTGACAACTACACTTTAGGATCTTGCAACGCGGGCACGACGAGAAAACAAAATAAAAACATCCAACCTTTCTTTTAATAAAAATATAGAAAACGTAGTTATGCATGAATTCCCGAAAACCTAAATATTCAAATCCGACGAACTACTGCTAACAATAAATTATTCGAGGACGAACTACTGCTAACAATAAATTATTCGAGGAAACAAAGACAAGTAATAACATTAACACCATCATAATAGTAAAACCAATATCCCAGAAAAATCATAAATGAACTAATGTAAACCCAACCCTCTATGACACGCGTTCTTTACCGCTTCGGCCCGCCATCTGGCCTCGGTTCCTGCACGGCTCCCTGGTTCATACCTGGAACTAAAAAAATATTCCCCGAAGGGTCAGTGTCTAATCTATCAAGCTAGAGAGAATACGGAAATTGTACAACGTTTTGAAAACGTTTCTAGAGTCAGCATCCAAGTCCACAACCGCAATCATAACTCTAAAGGCCAATACCTAAATTAGTTATAATCAGTCACACATAGCCACATACACATTTACAATCACAACCTCATAACAATGCAATTCCTCCTTTTTCACAATCCGACTTCCAAGGCGCTCACCACCGCGCCGAGTGCAGAGGCAAGCCCTCTCACTCCACTTCACAATCTCCCTTCTAACCCCGGCTAAGCCTCCACTGGAGCACTTGCCAAAACACACAGATAATAATTTTCGTTTTGAAGGGGCACGGTTTCCCTGTCACACGGGTCAACGTAGCCAACTCTTCCTCAACGCCAGCTACGATGGGCCGTGTCGGAAACGGTACCAACACAGAGAAAACGTTCCAAAAATATCCTTCCGATAAACATACATTCAACACCATTTTACACACACCGCAATACGAGAAGTTCAAAACAGTTTAAGAAGGTATTCGGGACTAGTTCCCGAAACCCGCCCTACAATATCGATACGCAATCTAACAGGATAGAGAAGAACCGAGCAAGTCGAAAAACGACTTACCTCAAGTGAAGGGTTCTGGCTAACGCGGAAAGCTAAGAATCCGAGCAAACAGGACTTCCTATACAAGATAACGATAAATTAAGTAACATGGAGGACTCGGAATGTAAAGGAGCTACCAAAATATAGACCGAGCCTAGAACCCACCGACCGAGTCTAACTAACCACCAATCGAATTACTACTAAAAAGAATTACTCCAGGTTAGTGTACCCAACAATTGACATACCCCACAAACGTGTAAATATAATAAAGTTTTTAACTTAGTTATAATGCAACATGAACCTCCTAATTACACGAATTATAACACTATCACTTAGCTACTATCAAAATAAATCAACCATATAAAAAAAAATAACTAAATCGTTCCCTGCAATTCAACTAATTAACACTAATTAATTATCACCCACCACCAGGAACCACCAAAATGACAAACTTCCTATTCAACCTCCTATACCCATACTCGATCGAACTCACCTTGTTAACAAGAAAGAGATTACAAAGGCAAATAAAATTCCACCCACAGTACTCGGCTTGTAAATGTACAACTCGAGCAAGGCCGATGCAACCCGCCTCCTAATGACTAACTACGTACACAAAACTTTCCTAATTAGCCTAACTATAAATTGAACATATTTAAACACATGCATCTTAATTAATTAAATACCCTACTGTAAACAAAGCCCTTCCTCAAGCTTCCCCTATTAACAAGAACAAATCTTGAAATCTTAAACATGAAGCCCCGATCGAACTAGTACAACAACTCAACAATTTCCCAGCATTTGAAAGTAATTAGTGTCCCAGCAAACATATATATACCGACTCCAGTTATCCAGCCCTTAATCTCTCCCCGACGCAACACCAGGCCAATACGGAGCCGACTTCGATGACCACCGCTATTAACTAGTCTACCCCCGTTTTGCCTCATTGGAGGCTTGCGCGGCCTAAACGAGCACAACCGGTGCAATCGCTCGCCACCCAAACCCTTCCCGCTATCCCAACCAACACCCAGCCCATGGTCCGGCCCTTTCCGATCAAAAGCGACCCGACTCTAACCCATGCCCACTAAACAGAGAGAAACGTACTCACCGGCAATTGGGACGACGGCGGGACGGAGGTGATCGACGATAACTCAATGGCTGGCGACAACGACGGCCGGTGAATGGGCAATTCCAGAACGCAAGGGTGAGTTGCTGGTGAACGAAGAAGAGAATTGGAAGCAGGTTGTGGCCGAACGGTTTTTAACGAGGTGATCTCTCAACCTAGATTTAGGATAACGAAAAAAAAAAAAATTTGGATAAGATATCATTAAGGATAATGATAGAAATTTGGTTGGGGTTTAGTTTGGCGAGGTTGTCAATCCGAATTAGAAAAATCGGATTATCAATATATATATATATATTTTTGTGATCCAGCTCCAGCTAGGTTTCGGTAACCGAGTCCCGTCCAATATTTTAGATGCAGAAATATATATACATATATATAGCTTTTAGAAAGATTTGTAAATTTTGATAAGTTAATTTTTGGATAAGGAAAATAGGGTAAAAGATCGGGAATTGGTTAATTTTGATAAGCTTAGAATCTTGGATAACAAAATTTCGTATAAGGATATAAAGGCTTAAGTTTTCTAGGATAAGTATTTTTCTTTTGGTCGTCCTAATTAATTAATTAATTAATTCTTCTTACGAAGTTGCTGGTAAACCAAGAATACTTGAGACTCGATTGCTTGCCAAACAAGAAACTCATTGTTCCGGCGGATAAGAAAGATGGACCCGAATATTACAAAAAATATCCTTAAAAACCACAGTTATTACAAATACTCTCTCTCTAAGAGAAAGAAAATAAAGAATAGATTGTATAATAAATAAAATAAGGTTTTGTTAAGAGAAAATAGTCTTGCATATCATTTTAAACCCTATTTTAAAGCTTTGGAATAATATTAATAATAGATTTTGTATAAGGTAATTTAATAAGAATAAGATTGATGATTAAATAAATTGATTAAAGTATTTGCATGTAATATAAAGGTCCTTATATGAACTTATGAGTAAAGTATTTTAATAATAATAATAATAATGAACTTAAATAATCTAGATACATATTTGTTGGTGGATTAAAAAGACTTTATTTAATCTTTTTACATTGCATGACAATATTTAAGACTTTATTAATACTTTTAAAAATAAATATTTTTAACAACTTGGGACTTAATAAAAAGTATGAGAAATAATATGGATTTAACCAAATTATGTAAATATTAATAGTAAGTTTAAAAAGAGAATTCTTGGATTTTCAACTCTTGCATAAAACTTTATACAAATATAATTATTTTTATAAAGTTATTTTAAAATATTATATTTGAGAATAATAATCAAGGATTATTATTATTATTTAAATCCTCCACCTAAATTATTATTTAAATAATTTAGCTTTCATAAATTATCTTATAAAAAAGGAAAATAAGAGAAAACAAAACCTTAGAAGAGATAAGGAATTTTAATAAAAATTATCTCGTTATCTCTCGTATCGTTAGGTCGAAGTCTCAATCCCGTCTAAGCCATCGAATTCCGTGTTGTTTGAAAGTACACGCTCGCAAATTAAGGCAAGTGGAATTTCTCCTTGTAGCCTCGATAATTCATTTCGTGAAATTTCTCGATGTTGGAAACAACTTGTTTGCTAATAATAACCGAATCTAGGAATATCGATTGTTAGAAATAATGACCCAATTGTTATCGTTATTACGCTATTTAATATTCGATAGGACTATTACGCTAGTCTTGTTTGTGACCTTATTTGTTTAAGATCTCGTTTAGAGATCGGTTTGGATGAAATAGTGAGGGGTGCGGGATTAACCCGACACCTCTATATAACTTTCTAAGTCGAGTGGTATGGCATCTTGCCCTCTCTTCCCGCGACTTTACGGATCATGATCCAAGTCTGCTCCCGCTCAACGGAGGGATGAGTGAACCCTAGCTAAGTGCTCGGAACTTTGTTCCCGTTAGTGGACCGGGCCCATGCAGGCCCCCCACACTCTTAAAAATCATTAACATAAGTGAAAGTTTTATCACGACATAAGATAAGTGCCAAGCACAATTAAAAGAAACTAAAACCGGGTCGGAATAGTACAACTTGCTTGGAAAACCACCCGGCTCCCGATTCTTGAAAAGATCGTCTTTCCAATCTGAATTCTTATTCGGGCTTGTCTAAGGTGGGCGGGTACTTAAGCGCCTTCGGGCCACCTCCCCTATCTGGAGCACTGAATAAGATGAGGTTGGTTGAGATCCGACAAGGGTGCGGGAAGTTTTCAAAAACTTGTATGAATTAATAAACGTTCCAAACATACTTTCTACTCTAAGAAGTCTACAATCTCGTAGTTCTTCTCTCGATTAACGAGTTATCTCATCTCGAGATACACTCTTTTCTGTTCCGATAAGCCCCACATAAAATTCTATACCTCAAAACACATCCCGATAATATCTCTCGAATATTATAAATTAGCATAATACCATTGAGAATTTCCATTCTCGCTTGCTTAGTCTCCTTAGAGTAATTCCGCTTTTCCGCATTTTTGTTTGGCATTTCTCGCCCTTCGCGACTTATGCTAGACTCTAGGAAGTTCCCACCAAATTTTTGAAGACAAAGGCTAGAAGATTCGAGAAGCATTATACAAGGATAGAAGATCAAGGCAAGATGACGTTGAAGAAAAGAAGGAATTTTTAAAGAGCAAAGCATTATGAAGATAGTGCACCAGCTCTTCTATTTTAACCAAGCAAATCATCATCATATGATTTGTCTTGGAGAAACATACATGTATTTTTAAATACGTCTTTTCAACCCTTTCTAATATGGGTTTCATTTTCCGCTGCTACATCATTTGTAAAACGACTCTCAATGTAATGAACGAAAGTTCTTATCAATGAATAAAATTTCGCATTTCATCAATTTCTTCTTTAATTACATTCTCAATAAATTATTTAAAGCCTTGGGTGACTTTGGACGGTAAAATCCGAGGTCACTGGCGGTAATACCCAGTGTTGCAAAATAGGGATGTTACACAATAAATCTATATATAATAATACATAAGACTATAAGACTAAATGTCTTTGAGAATTAATGCTCACAAATATAATATCATTTTATACAAAGCATATTATTAAACTTCTAAAACAATCTATAAACCTATAAGATTAAATCTCCATGGCAATTAATGCCCTCACATTTTATACAAATTATATGAATTTTATACAATGTCATAATTTACTTTAATCCGACATTGAATGTCAATAAAAGAAATTTAATAAAATCAATTCACCATTTGACTAATCTCTTCAAATTCCAAAATGAGTTTGTAATCCTTTTGTAACATCCCCTCCTCTAAATGCTACTAATTTTCATATTTAATTACATATACCTAAATTAGTTTACCTCTCCCCAACATCATTTTTCCTTTCCAAAAAACATCCCTACATGCTTATTATCCATCTTCTCTCAATCTATTATCTGTGTTCAACATGGCTTCCCGACGCCACACCCTAAATTAGTCTATAGTTTGTAATATAGGGCTGCTATTGTGACCAAATCGGATAGCAATTCGATTCCCAATTCATGTTTATTGTCACGATCCACCCTTCTAATGATCGAGATCGACCACAACTCTTGCATTCTAGAGATATTTATGCAATACGAAACTTGACAGGTATGAGTTCCTATAAATTAGCTCACAAATCCGTAATTATCAAAAGCATATGGCACAATGTATTAGTAAGAATTTTGTTTTTGGTTTTGCAATCAAAGGTCTTACCTAATTGGGACTAATCGATGCAAGAGGTTTCTCTGAGAGTTCAAGATCGATCGATGTGAGGCCGCCGAGATCAAGATAAGTGAAGACTCGATGGTGTATTCGCAATAAGAGGTCAAGAGTTTGTTGCAGCGGATCGTCGATGGCAATCGCGCCACTGGAGGATTGTTTTCTTGGGCTAAGGTCTTCAGTGTTGCTGGTAGGGTTGGTTTTTTTATGTTTTCAATTCAAGTTCAGAAAAAATTGCTAATATAAAAAAAATATAAATGTTTTTGAAGCTTTGTCTATATATTAGACCTTTATTAATATCTGTTTCAAATGCAAATAATTTTTTTCAATGTTTTAGATTTATTGTAGATTCATTTGTCTCTTCTTTCAAGTATTTTCATGGATTTATTTTATTAGATAAAACTTTTATTTGGTAGGTTAGAATGAGAGTGGATTACAGAAGGTTATATTTTAAATTTGATCTTATCTTTTGTTTGGAATATCAAAAGTTGATCTTATCTTCTTTTATTTACTTTTATTTGTAATACTAATAGTTATAATTTGGCTCAAAACATATACAACTCCCATTACTTGTACAAATTGGTCATATAGACACCCCGCCTTTGATTTTGACCTATTGAGCACTTAAACTTAATAATGTCGAAGGTTATATTTTAGGTTTGATCTTATCTTTTAATACTAAAGAGTGTGTGTAATACTAAAGGTTAGTACAAAAGTTGCTAAATAATGTCGAAGTTTATATTTTAGGTTTGATCTTATCTTTAAAAAAAACAAAGTTAAAATGAAAGGTAGAAAAAACTATTTAGAATATAAAAAAATCCATTTAGAATATAATCAATTCTAATATCTCTCTAATTTTGGTCAAATTCCTTATTATTTGAATGAGCATTTATTATTAAAAAAACTTATATTGAAATCATAAAATATCTTATTAATATGTATATATATGTTTGTAATGATATTATAAAAATCTTATTATTTGTATGAGCATTAATTGAATTTTTAAAGTTATATATATGTTGGAATGACTTTGTTATTTTTTTACAATCGCAAAGCCCATAGTATTGTATCTTTTAGGGTATAATAATATAATTGTGTTTAAGATTTTCTTATGTTTCTTATTAATTATATGGACATTGATTGTCATTATCTATATGGGTGCTATGAAACTTTTATTTTATAAAATTATTATGTTTCAAAGGATATCATTTATAATTATATGGGTCTTATCTCCAACTCAACTACAAAAATATGATTTGCTTACGTGTAAATTTTTGGTAGGACATCCATTATTAGATGTTTAAAAAATATTATTGTAAATGCTAAAATCGTAATTTCTCATAATTATAATTATATTGGACATTTTACTTATAGTATGGTTACACATATTGGACAATTCTAGTTGATTATTTAGGTTAATTTTTTAAGGAGAATATGTATGTTAGGTTGTATATGATAAAATCATCAATGATATTATTATTAGGTATTTTGCCTATAATGAAGATGATAGGAAAATGAATATTAGAGATTATGTATAAAACACCATTGCATTTAATTATTGAGACAAATAAGTTTTTATGACAGTAGTATGCTGATCCAAAAAACTTATTTTATATAATTATATAATAATATACTACATTTTAACAATATTATTCTCATTAAGAACATATACTTAGTTATGAACATAATAAAATACTATTCTTACAAACCAATATATATATATATATATAGTTATGAACATAATAGAATACTATTTACAAACCATTATATATATATTTAGGTATGGCATTTGACCATAAAGAAAAACATATTTAGCTATTTTATCATTATCGTGTTTATTTAATTGAATCTAAAATAAATCATTAATGACGACATACTATTTGCGCGGTACGGAAAATAGTGACGTGGTGCAAGGCAGCGCGGCAAAGGTTATCCAAATTAGGCAACAGTCAGCCCTTCTCCAATGTCAAGAGAGCCTCCAAACAAAGGTGAGTAGAAATGGTGAAAGTGATGGCAGAAATATATCGATATGTGCGGATGTGAGAGAGAACATTACAAAGGGACTATATATAGTGATAATTAAATAGGATGAAAACGTCATTTTTTATTAGATTGTAACTAAATACTTTTGTGTGCATAGTTTTTATGGGAGTTTTAATAAAAAAATTGTTACAGAAGTTGAAAGTGCAATATAAGAATCCTTTCAAAATTAGTATTTATGAGAGCTTTAATTCAAAAATGTTATGAGAATTGAAAGAGCAATTTTAAGGATTCTTTCAAAATTAGTATTTATGAGAGCATTAATTTAAAAGATGTTATGAGAATTGAAAGGACAATTTTAAGGATCTTTTCAAACTTATGTCATTATCACTTTTTGCTAAAAAGTATTTTGAATATATATTACTAAATCTTATTACGTGAAAGGTTGCTTACAATGATGTATAATGATTTATTGTTTTTACTTTAGCTAAAAAAAGAGTTCTTACCATACCCACTATTTTTATAATATTAGAGTAATTTTAATTTATTTATAATTTAAATTGCTTTTATTACATTGTGTTTTTTTTGTAAAGGTAAGATTAAGTTTACAATAATATATAAAATATTTTAGATGACAAAATGATAGTAATATTTTTTCCATTCATAAGTTAAAAATGTGTGGTTTCAAAGGCTATGAATGGATAATTAGGTGAAAGAGATTTAGGCATTTATAAATGTGCAATAATTCAAATAGAAGGGTTATATAGATAATATTTAGGAAAACTAAAATTGTGATGGTGATATGAAATGAGGAAGGGGCAACTCATATTTATACAAAATATATAAAAAAAGAGTTGTATGTTCGTCTATACAACTCTTGTAAAATATTCTTCATGGATAAAAAATGTGCACTAAATGTTCATCTATATAAAAAAAGAGGTGCAATATTCTTCATGGATTGTTACAAATTAAATCAATACATATTTAGCACTAAATATTTTTATTATAATAATAATTAATAATATCTTTTTGTGGCGGTAATTAATTGGATATGTCTTTTCTTGTTCATCACTTATTCATATTAAGAGTTGCATGTTTCATCTTCTTTTCTTCTTATATTTAATTGATCATGTTGACTTGTCAAAGGCAATAAATTGGTCAAATTCTATGTTTGATTCAAATAAGAGATAAAAAGGTTAGTACTAAAATAAGAGTTAAAATGTGTCTATTTTGATTATATGTGAGATATTTTATTCACAATGACAACAATTGAAATGTCACTTATTTTCAATAATTTTTTATATTTAGTAATAATATAAATGATAAATAAGACACTAATTGCCTAAAAATCCTTAATTTAGAGATAATAAAAAAATTATAATTTATTCTATACAAAAACCGTAAAATAATAGCTAAAATTGATTTTATTAATATAGGTTAATAGGTTATTGATCAACAAATATAAAATATTTTTAATTTATAACATTGATATTTATGCTTGAAATGAAATTATAAAACTACTTATTATTTGTAAGGGATATGATCAATGAGTTAATAAAATTATTTATGTTTTTTTAATAATCCTAAATTTTAATTGTAAGTTTTTAATAAACAATTGTTTTTTTTTTGTCAAAATTGGATTCTATCTTAAATTACTTTGTACATATAATTCACTAAATTATGTTATGCCACCGATAACCATTTTTAATGAAGATTTGTTTTAGTTTACCAAATTACCCTTAACTAATTAATTAATACATTTTAGAAGTTATTTTAAAAATAAGAAAATTCATGAAATTTTAAATTTTGAAAGTGAATTTAGCTTAAAAAATTATTTTAGTGCTAAAAAGTAATAAACTAATATTTCTAAACTAAATTAAAAAGGATGTTTTATTCAACTAATATACATATAAATATAAATTTTATATAAAAAGGTTATTAGTGGCTCAATTTCATCTTTATATTTTATCATCAATTATTTATAGAATAAATCTATGAAAATGTTTTTTTAGGTTATAATGTTATTACTAAAAAAGTTTTATATTAAAATAAATCCATGAAAATTCTTGAAAGAAGAGACAAATGAATCAACAATAAATACACTAAAAGAAATTCTTTGTATTTGAAACAAATATTAATAAAGGTCTAAGATATATAGATCGACAAAGCTTCAAAAAAATTTATATTTTTTATATTAACAATTTATTTTGAACTTGAGTTGAAAACTTAAAAAAACCAACCGTACCAGCAACACATAAGACCATAGCCAAAGAAAACAATTCTCCAGTGGCGCGATTGCCTTCGACGATCCGGTGCAACAAACGCTTGACTTCTTACTGCGAATTCACCACCAAGTCTTCACTTATCTTGATCTCAACGGTCGCACATCGATAGATCTTGAACACTCAGAGAAACATCTTGCACCAATTAGTCCCAATTAGGTAAGATCACCTTTGATTGCAAAACCAAAAACAAAATTATTACTAATATAGTGTGCCAAATGACTTTGATAATTACGAATTTATGAATTAATTCATAGGAACTCATACTTGTAAAGTTTCGTATTGCATAAATTTCTCTAGAACGCAAGAGTTGGGGTTGATCTCGCTTATTAGAAGGGTGGATCGTTGCAATAAGCATGAAATGAGAATCAAATTGCTATCAGATTTGGTCACAATAGCAACCCTATGTTATAAACTTAAGACTAATTTAGGGTATGGCGTCGGGAAACCATGGTGAAGATGGATAATGGATAAAGGGAAGATGATGAATAATAAGAATGTAGGGATGTTTTTTTGGGATGGAAAAAAGACGTTGGGGAGAGGTAAACTAATTTAGATACTAGATGTCATACCCGTGCTACGCACGGGTGAAGTTTGTTTTTGTAAATATAATACTTTTAATTGATTTAGGTAATAATGTTGATAATTATGGTTATTGTTTGTTAGAAAAAAAGGATAAAAGATTAAAATAATTTGACATTTAACTAAGTATGCAATTCATAAATAAATAAGAATACAATTCAGAATATTTAAAAATGAGATTGGAAACAAATTTCATAAATTTTGGATTTTAAAAGAATTATATTTCTTTTCAAACGATATACTATATTTTTAAACAATAGGGTAATGATATTTTCTAGAATGATACAATTATTACTAATTTTTTTTCTAAGCCATTATTATCTAAATGGGTGAAATTGGTTGATTGGTATTGATTTACGGTTTTTAATTATTCATGATTTACTGTTTCCTCTTCATTGAATAACATAGCTATTGCCTATTATAGTATTGTTATAAGATGCTACTATTGATTTATGTTATGACGATGTTGCAATTTTTTTTTTTGAATTAATTTTATGTTATTTTTGTATAAAATATAATTCAATTGAAAATTCTTTTCATATATAGTACTTAGTGATTCATTATATTTTTGGGTATTTAACTTATGTATATGAAGTTAAATATTTAACTCTGTATGTACTTGCAAGTTGCATCTATGTTATTAAGTCTTCCACGTTACTATTTTTTTCCTTTTTTTTGGTTGAGACCTTACTATGTTTTCCTTGTAATCTGTAATAATTGGTGTGGCCATTATTAGACTGGGCTTCTATTAATGTAATTTTTGACATTGGGCTTTAATACCCTGGACTTGTATTACTTTGAATGATAGTGTATTTTTTTTTATATTTTTTCCGAATGCCCTTTGCCAGTTCATGTTTAACCTAATTTGCTTTCATCGTCTGCATTTTTCCACTGTCAAGCTCACTCCAAGCAAAGTCAGCCTTTGTCATCTCCCTTATCTGGCTAACCCATGCGTTATCTCCCATGGAATCTCTTGTCAAGAGTAAAATCATAGAAATCCGCCTACTCTATCTTCGTTGTCTTTGTAAGCACTTCTCATTTATTGGAAGCATGTAGAGAAGAGGGAGAGCTTAAATTTGGCACTTATTTGTTCACCGCATCAGCGAAAAGTCGCAGAAGAAGGGTTCGAGGTGCAGATGCGTTGTTGCCCCGATGTTGCCTTATTCCCATAAGATCTGGGTACCTAATATTCTTCTCTTCATTTTTAGGGTTTATTTCTTGTTGGGTCTTAGATGCGATGCTTTCCCGTAGAAGAAGGGTTGGAGGTGCAGATGCGTTGTTGGCTCAATGTTTGACTTATTCCTATTAGATTTGGGTACATAATTTTATTCTCTTCATTTTAGGGATTATTTTGTTATTGGAGTCTTAGATCTGATGTTTTTCCTCTTATGTGAATGTTTATTTTGATCTTCTTCTAGAATTTATCATATGAATGAGATTTCAAAAAGTTGTAGTTGTGTTGACAAAAGACAGAAACACATTATATGTGTATTTACTTTAACATGCCTTTGAAAGAGCCAAAATTGCACTTGAGTGTGCATATTGAAATTATTCATCATCAGAAAATAACCTTATTCTTGTTTTTTCTTTTGTTATTTCTGTAAATGTTGTGTGTTGCATTCATCTGCTTGTACATGTACATTGTCAAAGCTATGATCACATATTTAGGTTTTTGTTTTTGAGTGGTTTCTGAATATACGCCTTATGTTGTATAATATTTTTTGGGTTCCGAAAAGGTTATGTTTTTTTGCTTATCATGTTACAACTTTCATGCTTGCTTCTGGTATTCTAGGAGAGTCTAACCCTTATATATTTATTAATGTAACATGTATGTGTCATGCCATGTGCCAGTTGTTGTCTTGTGCTTCCGCTTTGCTCTTAAAACCCTAGATCTATCTTTAGGTAGTCATTGCTTCACGACAGGGGAACCTCGATAGGATGGTTGGCGACCTTTGTCGTTTCATCTCCACTGTCGGTTCCGACAACGTCTTTCTTTACACTTTGTTTTGTTTTATTACCTGATTTTGCATGATGATACTGTAGATAGCTGCCTTCTACCCGATATTTGTTTGACCTTGAGCAGTGTATGAATTACTCTCTCTGCATTGAGAACATGTAAGTGAGAAATATAACTTGCAACCACTAAAGCAAAAGTTTGGGAAAGATTAGCATATTCCTTGTGTTACTCTTTGATGTTGTTATTGGCATCCTTTTTTTAACTGACTTTATCCTTGATTGCAAATGGCTTAAAACATATACAGCCCCCTGTACTTGTGCAAATTTGTCAAATAGACACCCCACATTTGGTTTGGACCTATTGAACACTTAAATTTAACAATTTGGACCTATTAAACACCTGATCGCATGCGTGTGTTACACTCAACGAGATTGTCAGCGACCAGGTGTTTAATAGGTCCAAATTGTTAAGTTTAAGTGTTCAATAGGTCCAAACCAAAGGTGGGGTGTCTATCTGACAAATTTGCACAAGTACAGGGGCTGTATATGTTTTAAGCCGATTGCAAATGTGTACATACATGATATGTTGATTTTGTTTTAATGTTTCTTTGTGATTATAGGTCCATGTGCAGTGAGTTTGTAAATGTAGTTTGAATTGAGTGCTTAATAACGTGCTATGTTACCTGATTCTGCACGATGAGATTGAATTTCCCTTCAAAGACGAACATAGGTAAGTGGCTGAAATGAGAATACTTTAGTTAGATAATGATGGTAAAATAAAGCAAAACAGTTGTTTACATATGTAAACATACCTTCACATCAGATAACAAATAGTCTGTGCTCAAGTATGTTCCGTATGTGTTGATAACGTCCCATTTGTGACACACCATTGCTTGGATTTCAAAAGCATCACCTTCAATCAAGTCGATTAGGAGTTTCAATTGCCTTCCCATTGTAGAGTGCTCTTATTGTGCTGTGAAAAGGACTGTTGATTGGTGGGAGAATGGATGTTGCATTGGTTGTTATATATAGGCAATTAAAATAGTACTTTTAATTGTAAGATTTGACTGTTTTGGGTGTTTATATTTGCATATACTCCGTATTATAGAAGGGATAAAAGAGCAACGGCTGAAGATGTGTAATATGGGTATAAATACCCTTAATTATGTGTTGATTGTGGTGTTCAAATTGTAACCGTTTGAGAATGTGTAAGGGCTGCAATGGTTTAAGAATGTGAATGGATTGTATAAGAATATACACATTGAATGGCCATTAATATAATATTCATATTGATTTTTGTCTCTAAATTTGCACAACACTAATCCACAACATTAGAATGCGAATGTGAATGGACTATATACGTATATAGACATTGAATGATGATAGGCCCGCAAGTGCACGGTACTATCGAAGTAATATAAAAGATATCGAATCCAAGGGAGCACTCGTTGATCACAAATCTCACACTAACTAGTAATCTAGACCACAAACAATTGATTGGGATTTGGAATTTTTCATAAATAAAACAAACACGAATAGAAGATATATAACTAGGAAAGCTAGAAAAGGATTTTGTTTGTTTGAATGATGGGAGGCTAGGATTGGGTTCACCACAATGGAACTACACAATGTCAAGCAAAAATCTCTCTAAGGTTTGCAAGCAATGGTCTACCATGGTCAATTGTCCTAAAATATCTCCAATCCTCTTTCAAGGCAAAGGAAAACTACTTAATTCTAGCTTAATCCCTACTTTCGTGGTAATTAATCCTAGATTAAGTGCATTAAACACATAGACAATTATTAATAACCACTAGAAAATTAGGCCTACTTTCGTGATCCTAAAATCCCTAGCTCAATTCTTGACGGTCCAATGTCAAATATCATCTTTCAATGCATACTCAACATCCAAAATATGAGAAAATACTAGCTAGGCATTTTCACAAACACTTGGTGTGCAAGAATTGAGTAGTATACCAAAGCTAATTCAACCAAAGAGAAATCTTCACCAATGCATCACATAATCACCATTGGGCTACCCCCAATCCCAACACAAGCAACTACTCACTCATAAATGGCAAAAACATGGCATAAGAAATCAATCCAACAATCACACACATGGAAATAATGAAGGGGAAAACAAGAAATAAAATAAATGGATAAGAGACACTTGTCATTCAAATCAAGTCTTGATTCTTCATTCATCCATGGAAAACAAGTTTGGTTGAGTTCCTCTTCCAATTTCTACAAGTACAAGAGAGCTCAAACAAACCTTAAGTGGGAATTTGAATCTAGATCTATGTTCTAAGCTAACTAAAAACCTAATAGAAATGTGAATCTAGAGAAACTAAAAGGTGAAATGAGAGAGAGCTAAAACCCTAGGAAGAGAGTCTAAAATGAGACATGAGTCTTGTAAAGGTCTCTACAAGAGCTATTTATATGAGCCACCAAAAGGTGGGGGAGATACAACCCTAGAAAGGAGGTGTGCAGAAAACTGCATGCCCATGCCGTTTGGCACGGGTATGCCATGCCAAAAGCTGAATGTTGAGATTGGGCATTTGCTCTTGGCATGGGCATGCCGAGTGGCACGAGCACCTCATGCAATATCTTGGGAAGGCATCTTGACAACTTTTAATTGGATTTGAGTGCTTCATTAGCTTGTATGGCTTGTGTAACTCATTCTTCTCCATTGAATCTTCAAGTTGAATCCCTTGGGTTCTCTTCTTTGCTTGAATTGAAGTCCATTTGATCCTAGAAGAACCCAAATTCTTGCACCTACAAAACCAAAAGCAAACGAGAGCAAATATCCAAACAAACAACCAAAATCATGCTAAAATGATCATGCAATTGTATGTTTTATGCACAAAAGTGGGAATTAATCAAGTCAAAATGTGTTATAAACACATGTTATCAAACTCCCCCAAGCTTAGATCTTGCTTGTCCTCAAGCAAGGATACTCATCAAAGGATTGATATTCCAAAGGAAATATTAAGGTTGTCTCCATGTAAAAGAAATACAAGCATGATTTTGTAATTTCAAATATGTGCTCAATGAAATCATAGGAGATAGCAAGTGGTCATTCAAGAGATTAGGCTAGCATGAAAATTCATAGACCTCACGGATGGAAAAAAAATGTAGTTCACTCACTCTCATGTGTTTGAGGGACGTGTTTCGCTCATTTTCAATCCAAAGAAAGTCATCTACCATAAGCTTGCATCAGTGTCTTAATTCTCCACCACTAAAATCCATGTACATTACACAAATCAAGAAGTCTTTTATTCGGTTGTAACGGGGTCAAGGTAATGAGAAAGGGTAGGGATTATATTGGCCTTGTGGTGCTAGTCCGAGGAATATTGGAAGAATTCTATCTTGACTAAACTAATCCTTGAAAATTTCATATCATTAACAACCCACCAAATATTTCACAATCTCTCTTCATTTCTCGCTTCCCTTTCTTTTCCTTTTTTTTTTCACACTTCACGCCATTGTTTTATTAAGGCACAAACATTTTGATGCATGCACTCAATTGCAAAGAAATGTGAGAAGTGCTATTTTTTTTTCTTTTTCTCTCTTTTTTTTTTTGTTTTGAACCAAACACTTTACACTTCCATCATTTACATTGAATTCCCCCAAGCTTAGCTTCTAACCACACAAGCAAGTCAATATAGAATTTTCCTAATTCCTCGGAAGGACAAAAGGCTAATAATTCAAGGCTCGGATTGCTTTTGTGATGCTTAAAAAGAATAGGCTAATATAGGCTCAAAAGAAGGGGCTAAACAAAAGAGATTAAATGTAAGAGGTTGGTATGGGTAAAGTGGGTTATCAAAGAAAGTTGCCTCAATCATTTTTGTGCATGTACAATAGTATAAATGTGGCCTCGAAAAATGGCTCTAAATGCAAGTTCTAGAGATGAACATTCAATGGAGAAATCACACATTAAAAGAGAGAGGACTCATGAAGTGCAAGTCCTAAGGCCTAAAGAGAAACTCACGGCTTTTGTCATGAATTTAAATATTCACCAAATCCAAGAGATAACCACAAGCATCCCTAGTTTAATTAGTCACACATAGAGGTGTCAAACGGGTCGGTCGGGTCGGGTTCGGATTTGATTATTTCAGGTTCGGGTTGAGTCGGGTTCGGGTCGTAACGGGTCATCGGTCAAATCGGGTCGGGTCATTGCGGGTTGTCGGGCGGGTCGGGTCGACCTAACAGGTCAAGAAAATTGATTTTTTTACAATTATTAAAATATTTTTATTTAAAAAATGATATTTAATAATAAATCTATTATTTTTATATATTTTAATAATAAATATATTATAATTTTCAAAATATATTATATATTCCTAAAATATAACAAATTGGGTCAACCCACCGATTTTTTCGGGTTTGAACCCAACGGGTTTCGGGCCTATCGGGTTCAGTTTATTTTGGGTTTCGGGTTCAAATTTTCGGGTCTTGACCCTAAATTTTTCGGGCGATTCGGGTCGGTTTTTCGGGTCGGGTCAGCTTTTGACAGCTCTAGTCACACATATTCAAGATTTTAAATTTTGCTTCATGATCTTTTGCAACTTTGACAACCAAAATATTTCAAATGAAATAACGCAAGTGATCCATCAAAAGGCATAAACTAAATGCAAATGTCATGAACCTAAGCTAATGCAAAACTAACTAAATGCAAATGCAATGTTATGAATTTATGCAACTAACACTAGAGAGATAGAAAATATGCAATTCAAGGTAATTTTCACTCCCTCCCCCAAGCTTAAAAGTATGCATTGTCATCAATGAATATAGAAGCACAAAGAGAGGGGAAATTACCAAATCATCGTTGTGGTGGAAAGCCGTAATTGAGGTGCATGTTGTAGAGGGCTTGAAGTGTGTCATTCATGGCTCGTTGTTGATTTTGCACTTGTATTAGAATGGCTCGTTGGGCACGTTGCTCTTCCTCGATACTATGGAGTGAGGCCAAAATGGAAGCTCCATCAAAGTGGTTGGACCTCTCATCATTGCTAGCTCGTGAGTGTGGAATGGGTGGGACGTCTTGGTCAAAGTACTCGGTTGGGGGCAAGGCGAGAAGTTCTTCATTCACTACAAGATCGGGACCATCACTTAGCATTTTGAGGTTGTTGGGGTCATGGATGGTCGTGCGAGCTTGGTTTGGTAACTTTATTGGTTGGTCACCATTGTTGAAGTGCAAGAAGTATTCTCGACCTATTTTATCAAGAATTTGCATTTTAACACACCGAGCAAGGTCAAGAAGCTCGGGACCTATGGCTTGGAGATGAGAAAGGTCGTAATGATAATGAAGGGCTATATGGGTAATAAGACCTCCAATGGCAATATCTCCGGTGGGGGCATTAGCAACGGATAAGAGTTTCCTGAAAAGGAAGTAGGCGGGATTTGCCTTTTTTTCTTTTAGCACCGCCCACATCAAGAAGAGTTCTTCTTCCCGAACTACTCCATCACTCCCTCTTCTAGCAAATATGGTGTTGGATAGGACTCTTTGGACATATCGGAGGATGGGGTTCCGAATGAGGCTAGCCTTGGATTCTCGGGGTTTGTAACGTAGGTTGGTGATCGTGATTTCTTGCCAAAATAATTGACGGTCAAAATAGCAAGTGAAGTCTCCATCGGAATGGAGGTGAAAAATGGAGCCAAGAGTCGCTAGAGGGATGTGGTGACGTTTGCCGAAGAGATGAAAGTACAAACTGGCTCCATCGTCTTGTTTAAGAGAGCTCAAAAACTCCATAGTGACTCTTGCAAAGGCGGGTTGTTGGATTTGGATGAAATGCTCCATTCCCACCCTTCGAAACATACACATCACATCATCAAGTAAGCTTAAGGAGCGTAGTGCTTCCTCATCAAGATAACGAGTTGACACAACTTTGCGGTCTTTGATCACTTGATAACGCTTGTCTTGTCCATCATCAACACAACAAAAACCATGATCATTGAGCGGGGTTTCTTGTGGGGCTTGTTGATGGGAAGAGCTTGATCTTTTAGCCCTTTTTGGAGCCATATCTTAGTCACCAAAAATTCCTACAAAGTGGAAAGGAGAAGATAATACAAGTGATCCAAAAATCAAGCATAACATAAGAAAGCACAAAGCAAGAAAGTTCAAGCATAAATCATCATTAAAAGCTCAAGACCCATTTCATGATTTTTCCTTATGCTTTAACTAAGATCTTTATGTACTTTCTCATAAGCATAGCAGTTCCACAAGCAATTTATGCACACTCAATGACTAACATCAAAGGAAGTTTCACCATTATATTCAAAAGGTTCACATTGAAACGCAAAATTCCAACAAAGAAATACTTGCAATTTTAAACAAATTGGAATCATGGATCACCTAAACAAGCTCAAGTGCACATCAATTTTAATTTCTCATGAAGAAAATACATCAAATTGGGTTAAATTCCAAATTAATTTTTAGGGCAAAATTGGGGATCTAGGGTTTTTATTTGAAGGGAGGATTGTTGGGTGGGTGGTGGCTGCGTTCAGAGGTGGGGTGGGTCTGGTGGTGCGGGTGGTCGGAGAAAGGGCAGGGCGTGGCTCGGGGCTGCTCGCAGGTGGGCGCGAGAGAGAAAGGAGGGGCGGGGCTGATGGTTCAGGGGTCGGAGAAGACTGTGCTGGGCGGTGTTGTGCTCGCAGGTGTGTTGGGTATGGTGGTTCAGACGGTCGGAGAAGAGGTGGGGCTGGGGTGGGCAGGGTTGTGGGGCACGAGCAGTGGGCGGATGTCGGGCTGCGTGCAGGTGCAGCGGAGCGGAGAGGAGAACGAGGGAGGAGAAGAGGCGGGGCTGGGTGTGGCTCGGGGCTGCTCGCAGGTGGGCGCGAGAGAGAAAGGAGGGGCGGGGACTTACCGGAAGTGGGCGGCGGTGGTGCGAGCAGGCGGCCGCATGGACTGGTGGTGCGGTGGTGGGTCGGAGCAAGGGCTGCAGGTACAGTTTGGTGGAGAGAGGAGAGAAAGACGAGAAAGAGAATGGATGGGGGAAGAAAGAGGCTTTTAGTTTTTATTTTTTTTATTTTATTATTATTATTTTTTTTAATAAAATTGCATGGCCATGCCAAATAGCATGCCTTGCCCATGCCAAAAACTAGGAATCAAATTCTTGGCCTCTTGAGTTTGGCATGCCCATGCCGATTGGCACAAGCATCCAGTGCCAAAATCTGAAACTCAAAATTTAACATACTATCTTACTAATGCTAGATTTCATGAATTTTTTTTAAACCCCTAATATGCACCTAAGAATCAATTAAAAGCCCTAAATATTAGAACCATTGAAAATCTCAAGCAAAGCACTCACCAACAACATAATTGCATCATCTATCTTGACTCGACTCAACTAAATTAAGAAGACAAGCATGCAAACAAAAAGATAAAGGATGGAAAAGGATATAGATGCTTGGGTTGCCTCCCAAGAAGCGCTAGTTAAGGTCTAGCTAGACCGTCCTTGATTCATGGCTTCGGATCGGAAAGGGGGAAGGTGACTCCCTTGTCGATAGGATCTCCAACCAAATAGTTCTTTAGCCTTTGACCGTTGACTTTAAATTCACCGGTTGCTTCACTCCATATCTCAATGGCACCATGAGGATACACTTTCTTCACTTGGAACGGCCCAATTCACCTTGATTTAAGCTTGCCCGGAAATAGCTTTAAGCGGGAGTTGAAGAGAAGGACCAATTCTCCCTCTTGAAACTCTCTTCGGAATAATGTGTTTGTCATGCCAACGTTTGACCCGCTCCTTATAGATTCTTGCATTTTCATAAGCACTCAAGCGCAACTCCTCAAGCTCATTAAGTTGAAGCATCCTCTTTTCACCGGCTAACTTCATATCAAAATTCATAGTCTTGATAGCCCAATATGCTTTGTGCTCAAGTTCAACCGGTAGGTGACATGATTTACCATAGATTAACCGAAATGGAGTGGTACCAATCGGTGTCTTGAATGCCGTTCGGTATGCCCATAGTGCTTCATCCAACTTTGATGCCCAATCCTTTCTAGATCGAGAAACCGTCTTTTCAAGTATGTTCTTGATTTCTCGGTTTGAGATCTCCACTTGGCCACTTGTTTGAGGATGATAAGGAGTTGTAACCTTGTGAGTCACCCCATACTTCCTCAAAAGAGCTTCAAATTGGCGCTCAATGAAATGTGAGCCACCATCACTAATCACGACCCTTGGAGTGCCAAATCTTGGGAAGATAGTCTTTGTGAAGAGCTTTATCACTTGCTTGGAGTCACATGTGGAAGATGGTATGGCTTCAACCCATTTAGAAACATAGTCTACCGCCACCAAAATATACTTGTAGTTGCCGGATGGTGGGAATGGCCCCATGTAGTCAACACCCCATACATCAAAGATTTCAACCTCCAAGATATTGTTCAAAGGCATCTCATGTCTCTTGGAGATATTCCCGGTTCTTTGGCATTGGTCACATGCAACAACATAGCTACGAGCATCTTTAAAGAGAGAAGGCCAATAGAACCCGGATTGAAGTACCTTTGTGGCGGTCTTTGAGAAGCTAGCATGTCCACCATAAGAAGAAGAGTGGCAATGATAGAGGATGTTTCTCATTTCCGGTTCGGGCACACATCTTCTAAACATCCCATCGGCACAATGCTTGTAGAGGCAAGGATCTTCCCAAAAGTAATGCTTGACATCCGAAAGAAACTTCTTCCTTTGTTGGTAGATCAATTCCGGTGGCATGATTCCACAAACAAGATAGTTGACAAAATCCGCGAACCATGGAGCCTTAAACTCGGAAATGGCAAACAATTGGTCATCGGGAAAGGAATCATTAATCGGTACCTCTTCTTCAATGCTTTCATTGGACTCTTGCCTCAATCTTGAGAGATGATCGGCCACAATATTCTCGGTCCCCTTTTTGTCTCGAATCTCCAAGTCAAACTCTTGAAGCAAAAGTATCCACCGGATCAATCTTGGCTTGGCATCCTTCTTGCTTAAGAGATACTTGATGGCGGCATGGTCGGTGTAGACAATAACTTGAGAACCCACCAAGTACGACCGAAACTTCTCAAAAGCAAAGACAACCGCAAGAAGTTCTTTCTCGATTGTGGCATAGTTCACTTGAGCATCATCCAAAGTCCTACTTGCATATTAGATTGCATGCACCTTCTTATCCTTTCTTTGCCCCAAAACGGCTCCGAAGGCAAAATCACTAGCATCACACATCACCTCAAATGGAAGATTCCAATCCGGTGCTTGCATTATTGGAGCGGAAATGAGTGCCTCCTTCAACTTGCAAAAAGAGGAGAGACACTCACCATCAAAATCAAAAGGGGCATCTTTCATGAGCAATTGAGTCAAAGGCTTAGCAATCTTGGAGAAATCTTTGATGAACCGCCGGTAGAAGCCGGCATGACCTAAGAAGCTTCGAACTCCTTTGACGGAAGTTGGAGGAGGCATCTTCTCAATGATGGCAATCTTGGCTCGATCTACTTCAATCCCATTCTCGGACACCAAGTGCCCAAGGACAATACCTTCTTTTACCATAAAATGACATTTCTCCTAATTCAAAACAAGGTTAACTTCTTCACATCTCTGCAACACTCTAGAAAGATTAGCTAGACAATTATCAAAAGTAGTGCCATAGACGGAGAAGTCATCCATAAATATTTCCATAATATTTTCAATCAAATCGGAAAAAATGGCCATCATGCAACGTTGAAAGGTAGTGGGGGCATTACAAAGACCAAAAGGCATTCTCCTATAGGCAAAGGTGCCATAAGGACATGTGAAGGTGGTCTTTTCTTGGTCACTTGGATGGATAGGAATTTGGAAGAATCCACTATAACCATCCAAGTAACAAAAGTGTGAATGCCTAGCTAACCTTTCAAGCATTTGATCAATAAAAGGGAGGGGAAAGTGATCTTTGCGGGTTGCTTTGTTCAATTTTCTATAATCAATGCACATTCTCCAACCCGTGACCGTCCTAGTTGGGATCAATTCATTTTTCTCATTTCTTTCAACGGTCATACCCCCCTTTTTAGGTACTACTTGAACCGGGCTAACCCACTCACTATCGGAAATAGGATAAATTATACCGACATCTAGCAACTTGAGTACTTCCTTTTTCACTACTTCCTTCATGTTAGGGTTTAGCCTTCTTTGATGCTCAATCGAGGGTTTATAGTCATCTTCTAGCAAAATCCTATGCATGCAAGTGGATGGGCTAATGCCTTTCAAATCATCAATTGTATACCCCATGACTTTTCTATGCAACCTAAGTTCTCTAAGCAATTTGTCGGTTTCACACTTACTTAGGTTAGCATTGATAATCACCGGGTAAGTAGAGTTGGGTCCAAGAAATTCATACCTTAGGGTAAAAGGGAGAGGTTTCAATTCTACCTTAGGTGCATCTTTTTCCTCATAGGTGGATGCCTTTGAGTCCTTTCCAAGCTTTTCCTTGACCGACCGAGGTGGGAGTTCCGGGTTTGCTTCAAGAAATTGAGCACAAGAAGCTACTTCCATGTCTTCATCATCAAGACCTCCGGAGCTCATCAAGCATCTTCCAAGCGGATCTTCCAAGCAATGCCTCATAAAATCCTTCTTCACTAGGTTGTCAACAAGGTCGACTCTACACAAGGAATGCTCAAAAGAAGGATGTTTAATAGCATTAGGCAAACTAAATTCAACTCTTTCCTCCCTAACATTCAAGGAGAGCTTTCCCTTTTTAACATCAATAACGGCGCCCGCCGTAGCAAGGAAAGGCCTTCCAAGAATGATGGGGACTCGAGAATCTTCCTCCATTTCAAGAACAACAAAATCGGCCAGAATAAAGAAATTTCCGACTTTTATAGGAACATCCTCAAGAATACCCCTTGGGTACCGGATAGAGTGATCCGCTAAAACCAAGGACATGTTGGTGGGTTTCAATCACCCATGTCCAATCTTTCACAAATTGACAAAGGCATCAAACTTACACTAGCACCAAGATCACACAATACACTTTTAAAGCTAGTGTTTCCTAGCACACATGGTATGGAGAAGTTACCAGGGTCCTTAAGCTTTGGAGGTAATTTGTTTTGGAGAATTGCACTACATTCCTCGGTTAAGGACACGGTTCCATATTCATCAAGACTTCTTTTGTTAGACAAAATTTCTTTCAAGAATTTAGCATATGAAGGCATTTGGGAAAGAGCATCGGTGAAGGGAATATTGATGTATAACTTTTTCAACACTTCAAGGAACTTCCCAAATTGTTTATCTAACCTAGCTTTTTGAAGTCTTTGAGGGAAGGGGATGGGTGGTTTGTAGGGTGGTGGTGCCACATACTTAGGTTCTTTCTCACCTTCCTCTTTATTACTTTTTGACTCTTTTCTCTTCTCTAGTTCATCACCTTCTTCTTCTTCTAAGGAGACTTCCCTTTCTAGATTTTCAACATCTACTACATTTTTCCTCTTAGGCTCCTCCAAATTCTTTCCACTCCTAAGGTTAATTGCCTTACAATCTCTTGGGTTAGGCTCGGGTTGACCGGGAAGTAGACCTTGAGGCCTAGAAGAAGAGCTAGCAACTTGTTGAGCAATTTGAGAGATTTGAGTTTCTAACATCTTATTATGAGTTGTTAAAGCATCAAACTTGGATGTTAGTTGCCCAAATTGGTTCCTAAACTCATCATTTTTTTTTGCTTGAGATGTAATGAAATTTTCCATCAAGAGTTCAAGATTGGATTTTTGAGGAGGTGGAGTTTGATAAGGAACTTGGTTAAAACCGGGAGGTTGCCTTGGAGAGGGTTGAGGAATGGCATTTTGGTTGTTTTGGTATGAGAAATTTGGATGGTTTCTCCAACCGGGATTGTAGGTATTGGAATATGGGTCATTTTGAGGTCTTGATCTCGGTTGGTTAAGGTAGTCAACATGCTCAATAGATGGTTCTTGTGAGGAAGAGGATGGACTCACATATTGACAATTCAAAGAAAGGTGACCAACCATACCACAAATTTCACAAGGATTATTGACAACAACATTATTCACATTAGCATGCACATTCATAGCATCAAATTTCTTATTAAGTGCATCTAACTTAGCCGACAATGCATCATTTTTAGCCGCTAAAAGATCAAAGGTGTCGACATCATACCTTCCGGGAGATTTCTTATGCTCAAACTTTGGATTGGACCACTTTTGGTGGTTCATGGCCATTTCTTCAATCAATGCCCAATTTTCGGGGATCCTTTTTCTCATGAGAGCTCCTCCCGCTACACTATCAATGCCCATCTTTGATGAATGAGTTAGCCCATTGTAGAATCCTTGAACTAGAAACCACTTCTCAAAGCCATGGTGTGGGCACTTCCTCAAGAGCTCCTTGAATCTTTTCCAAGCTTCATAGAAAGATTCCTCTTCCTTTTGGCGAAAAGAGGTAATCTCATTCCTTAGAGCGGTGGTCTTGCTTGGAGGGAAGTACTCGGCCATGAAAGCCATGGAGAGTTGCTCCCAATTTGTGATTGAATTCTCCGGGATAGTGTAGAGACAAGCCCTTGCTTGATCTCTTAGAGAGAATGGGAAAAGCCTTAGTCGAATAGCATCTTGTGCAACTCCATTGTATTTCACCGTGTCACAAATCTCCAAGAATACCGAGAGGTGAAGATTTGGATCATCGGACGGCAATCGCGAGAATTGATGTTGTTGCACCATGGTGAGAAGAGCCGGCTTCAACTCAAAGTTGTTTTCATCCACATTTGGCCTTGAAATTCCCGAATGAATGCCATAGTTGTTTGGTGCAATGTAATCCTCAACGGTTCTTTGATCATCATCCATTGTTGAAGAAGTGTGAGAATTCTTTTGGGTTCTTTTCTTCTTTTGTAGCTTCCTCCTTGCACGGAAAGTCTTCTCAATTTCGGGGATCTGTTCTTGAAGATGTTCCCTAAGACTTCGAGTAACGGGCATGCAACGAAAAAAACAACACAAGAAAAACAGGAACATGAGAGAGATTAGAGTTTTTTTTTAAAATTTAAGAGAAAAAAAACAATAAAAGATCTAGTCTCACTAATTAATGCTAAATCAATGTCAATCGTGCTCCCCGGCAACGGCGCCAAAAACTTGATAGGCCCGCAAGTGCACGGTACTATCGAAGTAATATAAAAGATATCGAATCCAAGGGAGCACTCGTTGATCACAAATCTCACACAAACTAGTAATCTAGACCACAAACAATTGATTGGGATTTGGAAATTTTCATAATTAAAACAAACACGAATAGAAGATATAAAACTAGGAAAGCTAGAAAAGGATTTTGTTTGTTTGAATGATGGGAGGCTAGGATTGGGTTCACCACAATGGAACTACACAATGTCAAGCAAAAATCTCTCTAAGGTTTGCAAGCAATGGTCTACCATGGTCAATTGTCCTAAAATATCTCCAATCCTCTTTCAAGGCAAAGGAAAACTACTTAATTCTAGCTTAATCCCTACTTTCGTGGTAATTAATCCTAGATTAAGTGCATTAAACACATAGACAATTATTAATAACCACTAGAAAATTAGGCCTACTTTCGTGATCCTAAAATCCCTAGCTCAATTCTTGAAGGTCCAATGTCAAATATCATCTTTCAATGCATACTCAACATCCAAAATATGAGAAAATACTAGCTAGGCATTTTCACAAACACTTGGTGTGCAAGAATTGAGTAGTATACCAAAGCTAATTCAACCAAAGAGAAATCTTCACCAATGCATCACATAATCACCATTGGGCTACCCCCAATCCCAACACAAGCAACTACTCACTCATAAATGGCAAAAACATGGCATAAGAAATCAATCCAACAATCACACACATGGAAATAATGAAGGGAAAAACAAGAAATAAAATAAATGGATAAGAGACACTTATCATTCAAATCAATTCTTGATTCTTCATTCATCCATGGAAAACAAGTTGGGTTGAGTTCCTCTTCCAATTTCTACAAGTACAAGAGAGCTCAAACAAACCTTAAGTGGGAATTTGAATCTAGATCTAAGTTCTAAGCTAACTAAAAACCTAATAGAAATGTGAATCTAGAGAAATTAAAAGGTGAAATGAGAGAGAGCTAAAACCCTAGGAAGAGAGTCTAAAATGAGGCATGAGTCTTGTAAAGGTCTCTACAAGAGCTATTTATATGAGCCACCAAAAGGTGGGGGAGATACAACCCTAGAAAGGAGGTGTGCGGAAAACTGCATGCCCATGCCGTTTGGCACGGGTATGCCATGCCAAAAGCTGAATGTTGAGATTAGGCATTTGCTCTTGGCATGGGCATGCCGAGTGGCACGAGCACCTCATCCAATATCTTGGGAAGACATCTTGACAACTTTTAATTGGATTTGAGTGCTTCATTAGCTTGTATGGCTTGTGTAACTCATTCTTCTCCATTGAATCTTCAAGTTGAATCCCTTGGGTTCTCTTCTTTGCTTGAATTGAAGTCCATTTGATCCTAGAAGAATCCAAATTCTTGCACCTACAAAACCAAAAGCAAACGACAGCAAATATCCGAACAAACAACCATAATCATGCTAAAATGATCATGCAATTGTATGTTTTATACACAAAAGTGGGGATTAATCAAGTCAAAATGTGTTATAAAAACATGTTATCAAATGACCGGTAATAAATTTAAATAAAAGCATTAATCATGGACATTAACCATCTATGCTAATTATTATGTTATATAAGATGTATGTTTTAGTTTAGATATATGTTTAAATGATATTTATGAAAACCTTATTATTTGAATACGCATTAATTGTCAAGTTTATTTTAAACGGAAGATGATGAATAATACGAATGTAGGGATGTTTTTTTGGGGATGGAAAAAAGACGGGGAGAGGTAAACTAATTTAGATATAGGTAATTAAACATGAAAATTAATAGCATTTAGAGGAGGGGATGTTACAGAAGGATTTCAAACTCATTTAGAATTTGAAGAGATTAGTCAAATGGTGGATTGATTTTATTTAATTTCTTTTATTGACATTCAATGTCAGATTAAAGTAGGTTATTGATCTGGATATCGCTCTCAAATGGATCATTGGATTCTTTTGGTGGAATACGGAAGGCCATTCAATATATGGATCATTAAAAGAAAATACACATTCTCAAATAGATCATTGGATTCTTATTCATTGAATTCTTTTTAATAAATTCAATTACTTTTTTTATTTTTTTTAATCTTCATTAAATGGCTTGTAATAAATTGGGCAAATTTTTCTGCTTTATATGTTATATAGATAGATAGATATAGATATTGATCTCACTCTTTTTTTTAGCAATATCGATCTCACTCTCATTCGCATACCAACAACCACTTTTACAACCTTTGACAACCTCTCCTAAGTGGCAAATAGCAGGTGACTAACTCTTGCACATCCTTTCCTTTTAATTGAAAATAAAAACAATAGTATGTAACAAAATTAATGATTTTATTTTTATTTTTTATAGTCCCAACTCTCAAGCTTAATTTTATCATATATTACATGGAGCAAACTTATAGGAAAGAGACAAGTCATGGCTTTTCATTTGCATAAGGTTAGTGATCTATTCGATCTCCATTTAGTTTTCTACTTTTCTATTTGCATTCAATACTTTTCAAACTTCATTACTCGAAAAAATCCTTGAAAATTTATATTTGTTCTTCACCTCCAAATAATATGTATACGTTTTATTTGAAAACTGTTTTCAATATAAAAAAATTATAATACTCTCTTTCTTAGCATGCTTGCTTTCATAAAATGTGTTTTTCTCAAATGACAAGAATATTTGTTTATTGAAAAGTGTTTTTTTCTTGCAGGAGTATAATTGGCAATCACACAAACTGGCAAAATAATATAAAAACAAAAAAAAAAGAAACTTTGAATAAGCAAGAGAGAAATCAAATAGTGAAGGGGTGAACGAGGTGATATACAAAGCAATATTTCAAAGAGAACGTGGGGTGCCTAACGTTGGAATGTAGTATGTACTTTGTTGCTAATGAAATTTATTTATAATTATATATTTTAAAAATATATAATTATATTTTTATGTATTTATATGTTTAATTTTTTTTTCCCAAATTCATCGAATATGAAAGGCCTAAATTTATCGAACATGAAAAGTCGTTATGAAATAATGTTAATCCGTTCTTATTTTCACTTTTCCTTATGACAAACTAAAATTTTGTTTTATACTCATAAATATAGAAAAAAAAAATCAAAGGATACAAAAATCTTGCCTCGTGCGGTATGCACTGGCATATGCCATAGTATACATATAAAAATGGGTTTTGCCCTATTTATTGCACTCATTAATCATGATCACAAATACTTTTATATAATTATAATTTCATTAAGAAAATCAAAAAATGGAGTATAACATAGTGGTTAAGATTCCTTAAGAAGCCATAAATCATGAGTTTAAATCTTGAGATTGTAATTTTGTAGAATCATAATGTTTTTATTAAAATAACACTTTAAATAAAAGAAATAATAAAACAATTATCTATATACTTATTGCATGTATTCATTTATTGTTTTATGTAATCAACATAATACAATCCTACCTACATAGTTACAATCATTTTTTAAAAGTAACTAATTAATCAAATATATTTTTGAAATAAATGGATTGAGAAATATAAATGGGAGCAAATTATAGATATATGTATATTAATTAAAATGATAAATATTTTTTATCCTAATTGTAATGAACTATTTAACTTTTTTTGGTATATCACTAATATTTTATATTTATGTTTTATGTCATTTTCTTTTTAAGGAGATATTTGATCATTTTCTAGTTAATTACTAAATGTGAACCAATAATATATTTTTGAAATAAATGGATTAAGAAATATAAGTGGGAGCAAATTATAGATATATGTATATTAGTTAAAATGATAAATATTTTTTATCCTAATTGTAATGAACTACTTATTTTTTTTGGTATATCACTAATATTTTATATTTATGTTTTATGTCATTTTATTTTTAAGGAGATATTTGATCATTTTCCAGTTAATTACTAAATGTGAACCAATAAATGTGGTTTAATAGGATTTGACTAATAGGATATGATAGAATTTATCACTAATTTAATCATATTCAATGCAATTTAATCTAATTCAATGTAATATATCCCTAATTTCCTTTTTAAAACGGTTGAGAGGAGATTTGGAAGGTCAAAAAGAAAATATAAGAATTAATTTGGGAACAATAAATTTGAACCAATTTATTTTCCACTTTATAATTGTTAATTAGTCACAAATCAATTCTACCATAGTAAGGGAAGGTTAAAAGTTTTGGAGTAACGAGAAGATGAGAAAAAAAAAAGAAGAAGGGTGTTGTGCAGTAAGGAGAAGATGAGAAAAAATAGAAAATAAATAAATTATTTGCATCAAGTTTGTAGTTTAAAGAAATGCTCATATAGTCATATTTATTATGTAATCTACAACAAGATTATTGAGGTAAATTCTTATTATATTTTAAATTTAAATACTTTTTAATTTTTATTTAATTATTTTTATACAAATTGAAAAATGTATTATATTGATTCATATCTTTAGACAAATTGTATTTTTCAATATTTGTTTGTTTAGTTTTAGTGTTGGTAATTATTTTTATACAATGTATTTTTATCATTATTTTCATAAATAGTTAAAATCTATTTCTAAATATATAACACAAAATGATTATCAATTGGATTTTTTTCATTATAGTTTGCGAAAAGAAACCATTAGGGGTGGGCAACGGTCGAAACCGGACCGGACCGGGACCGAAATTCCCAAATCTTTGGACCGAGGACCGGACCGGAATTACTCGGTCCGGTTGGACCGGGATATATTTTTTTTAAAAATAATAATATTTTTTTAAAGAAAATATTATGTTTTTATTGAAAAAATTTACATATTATTTATGAAACGTATAATATTACGAAGTATATACATGAAAGTGAAACTTAAATAATAAAAAATAAATTTTATAACATACGAAATATTATTTATATATAAATTTTTATTTTTATTTTTAAAAAAGTCGGTCCAGACCTGGACCGGAGTGGGACCATAATTTTAAAATTCATGGATCGAGGACCGGACCGGTATACCCTCGGTCCGGCCGGTCCAAAAATCTGGCCCGGACAAAAATTTGCCCAGCCCTAGAAACCATCCTTTTCACAAATTTTTATGCTATCGCATTATAGATCCATGTCAAATAATTTTATATTTATATGTTATTTATCCATTCGAAACACTATTGTTACTTGGATTGACAAATGAGTCTTTTTGCAAGGATTGATTAGATTGCTTTAGTTTTTAAGATTTAGATCTTGATGGAATTAATCTCAATCATCCATTTTTATGAGTCTCGATATAATATTTGCTACCATAAATAAAAAAATATTTAATGAGTAATTGTGTCATTTGTGTGTGTGTGTGTGTGTGTGTGTGTGTGTGTGTAGGGTATGGTTCCGGTGAGGACCACCCTTGTGGTAGGGACTAGGTTTAAAATGAGTACTAATCTCAACCATTGGATTTACTCCTTTACTATGTATTGAATGGTCAAGATTTTTTCAAAAATGATTTTTTTTTAATTTTTTTCGCGGGGTACCTACGCACAACTTTTTTTTAAAAGCGCACAGAATATCCGCGCAACACCATTTCGCGCGAAATGATGTTGCACGGAAGGACAAAACTAGAAACACACACGCGTGGTTGGGGAAATAGGGTGAGATGGGCTGCACGAAATGGGCCTGCGCGGCTCATTTGTGCGCAAGCTCATTGCGTCGCTCTTCAGGGTTTAAACCCTCGCTAAGAGTCGCCGCCCCCTATCGTCTTCAACCACCATCCCCATCTGGGAAATTCCGACTCGCGCGAGACACCGATTCGAGCAAAAAAAATGCCCTCCCCCGATTCCACACCGCTACCACCCACGCCAGCTTCCCAAGTGCCGGAACCCGCCATTACTGGCGCGGGTCCGGGCGATTCGGTCGCACCACCAGCCACCAACAGTGGCGCGGCCGCACCACCACCCTCCACCACGGGCGTGGCCGCACCACCACCCACGACCACGGGCGTGGTCCCTCCACCACCGCGTCCGACACGTCGCCCAGCCACCGCGGTGAAGCGCTGGGTCTTTTGTACCCTTTCTCTAGCAACTCCTCCAGTTGCTTCTTTAACTCCTTCATTTCCACCGGAGCCATTCAGTATGGGGCCTTGGAGATGGGCGCCGTCCCGGGCTCTAGCTCGATGGTGAACTCTATGGTCCGTCGAGGTAGAAGTCCTAGAATTTCCTCTGGAAAGACATCGAAGAATTCTCGTACCACAGGGATCTCCTTAACTCCTACTTCCTCCTTCTCAAGTTGCTCTAAATAGCATAAGTAACCCACACATCCTTGTCGAAGCCGTTTCCCAGCAGCCATTGCATTAATCAGCTTTCCATTATCTACATCACGCTGACCCTTAAATTTGCACACATACTTGCCTCCTGCAGTAACAGTTACCGTCCTAGTACTGAAGTCTATGACAGCCCCGTGACGGGTCAACCAATCCATTCCCAGAATGATGTCGTAAGGAGCCATAGCTATGCAGATCAAGTCAGCATCAAACTTCCGACCTTGAATGGTGATCGGAAAGTCTGTAAGCTGTTTAGTTCCTATTATCTTCTCCCCATTGGGTAGATTCACCACGAAGGGTTCACACGTAGCGTTACATTTAAGGCCTACTTTCTCTACACAGCTTTCATATATAAAGGAGTGTGTTGCACCCGAGTCAAAAAGCATAAAAGCAGTTAGGGAGCGAAGGTATAAGGTACCTTGAGTGACCGGGGCATTAGGTTCATCTGTCCGACGCATCTCGTATAGCCGTTGCCCTTGGCTAGACGAGGCTACTGGTGTCTTTCCCTTGTTTTGAGCCGTAGATTGCACAGAAGTTGCCCTTGATGCTCCTGGGTAAGCTCTGTTGTTGTGGGATACCGATGCTTGCCTTGTCGAAGCTGCCCCGTTTCCCTTCTGAGGACAGTAAGTGCGCATGTGTCCCTCCTTTCCACAAATAAAGCACTTCCTCTTCTCCTTAGGGCACAACCTACTAATATGACCTGGTTCCCCACAATTATAACAGGTCACTGCCCCTCTTTGCTGACTGGAATGCTGAGTGGACCTTGATTGCATTGACTCAGTCCTAGCTCTGTTTGACCTATTAAAGTGCGAGGGAGGAGGGGGTCCTTTAAACCCACTAAAATGTGATCCTTGCTGAGGTGGTTTGCCCCAACCTCGGGTCTTGCTAGCAGACTCTTCAAGGGTCATCTCTACCTTATAAGCAGCATCAACGTACTCCTCAAGAGTGATACAGGTGTGGTGAACCATGAGTGGCTTGACAGCCGGACTCATCCACTCATGAAAGCGCTTGATCTTCTAAATCTCAGTGGACACCTCCGTCCCCGCATACTAAAGTAGATGATTGAATTTTGTGGCTAGCTCAGGCACTTTCATTTCATTAATCTTGGGGTAAAGAAATTCTTTCAGCTTTTCATCCCTCATAGCAGTAGAGAAGAAACGGTCCATCATCTTGTTTTTAAACATTTCCCATGTTAAGGTTGGGTGATCTGCCAATCCTGAGTTCTCCCACCACTCACTTGCACCTTCTTTGAGTTGCAGTGAGGCAATATGCACCCTTTCAACATCGGTGCACAAGATATTGCGAAATAAGCGCTCCATGTGGGAAAACTAATAAACAATCCTAACTGGCTTGCCGGTACCATCGTAGTTGTCCGGCCTCATAGAGTTGAAGGTTTTCAAGGCTCGACCATAGCTTGAGTCATTGCCTTGGTTAGGGGGTTTTAAGTTCACTACGTCATTTCCAGTAGACTGATCGCCTACCCCTGACGGTGTGGCATCACGATTCATGTTTCAGACTGTCTGCTCAATCATAGTCCTTATAGCTGCTAGGGTGGCAGCATTCAAGGTGACATCGGCGGGAGGGTTGGAAGTCCCAGCTTGGTTATGAGGATCCCTTGGTAACCTAGTGGGGTTCGAAGTTCGGTTGTTCCCAGACCCAGTGTCATCCCCTTGATTAGCTGCACTCCTCAGTTGAATTCGGGGAGGATTGTTACTCTCATCCCGATTATGATTTCTCGTGTTTACCATCTGAATAAATTTATAAGTTTCAATTCATCCAATCAATATACAAAATGCTTATGTATGTTATTAGACCAGAATTGATAAAAAAACTTAATAATTTATTCATAATAGTAATATCTCTAATATCCCTTAAATCTCAAGCAACATCCAAAGCTAAAGAAAAACAACTTAAGTCTAAGCACTTTATTCAAACCAAAACATAACTACTAAGACTAGGAAAGAAACTGCTAAACTTTCTAACGACGATCTCCCCAGAATTTCCGATACTTCTTAGGATCTCCTGCCTTAGCTGGCCTTGGACCCTCTCCTGGCTCAGGTGAGGCCCTCTTAATATCAGCTTCCCACGATCTTGGTGGTCCTTTAGGTGTACTTGGGGGATAACAGTATCTTTCTAGAAATCTTGGAGTGAAAAGGTTCGGATCCATGACCTCACCACTGTGATCCAACAAGTTATTAGCTTGTTCCACATCGGTCTTCACTACCTCCACCCTTTGCCTCACTCCTTCCAGAGCCTCTTCTAATGTTGTGATCCATGCCATGCTCTCAGATAATGTGTCCCGCAAGGACACCATGTGGGGTAGAAGGGGTCAGAACGAATTCTTGTACGTTTGGCCTTGGTGCTTCCAGAGGCTATGAAAGCTTCCCATGGGTGAGTCTTGTTGTACTGACGATCCGCCATGTCACTAGCCCAACGAAGGGCTTCCTCCTTGCGTACGTTCATCCAGGTGGGTTGTGCTCCACTAGTTCCTCCAAAGTAATGTGGTCTAGGAGAGTCTCTAGCAGGAGGGCTCAAGTGCGAGTACTGGGGAGCTGGGCGCAGTTCAACAGGAGTGGATCTTGACGTGTACTTATGTATCTTGCATAATCCCTTACAGAAGCAATGATCTAGACGCGGTGTTGGTGGATAGGGAGTCCGGAATCTCCACTTTCTCTTGGATGTTCCCTTGTCAGCCACGTATGATGGGTAAGTCTCCTTCTTGGATGTTCCCTCGTTAGCCACATAAGAGGGGTAAGTCTCCCTCTTGGATGTTCCCTCGTCAGCCACATAAGATAGATAAGTCTCCTCCTCACTCTCGTAGTTAGAGTCAATGCTAGGATCCTCCTCAGTTTCTTCCAAATCGACAACACCTGCCTTACCTTCACGGTGCTCACTACCCATTCTCTGAAAGTAGTAGAAAAAAAGAGGTTAGTATTTATTAGTAGAATTTCCTTTATTCTATAATAAATACAAGTGACTACAACTTGGAAGGTTTTTAAAACAAATACTTGAGAAATCTTTTGTATTAGGACTAAAACATTTAGATATTGTAAATCGTTTTCAAAAACGGTTCAAAACTCATTTAAAACTTTTAGCTCTGATACCATAGTTGTAACACCCCCGATTTTCCTCGGAGAGGTTACACGCCAGTGACCTAGGAAATTCATCCTAAGCCACCCAAGGCTTTACAGTAACAAAACATCCATGCAAAATTCATAACCAATAGAAAATAGGCTAACCAATTATAGAAAGAGTGTGTACATAATTAAACCAACTTTAAAATGCGAAATTAAAACAATCCTTCAATGCAAACTTGTTTTGACGGACCTCACAAGCCAAGGATCTCGCCTTTATTATAAATACAGAAATAACTGAATGAAAACCTTGTCACTGAGTAGAAACTCCAAGTATGCTGTAATCACTTTCTTCACTCCGTAAGCTTGAGACCTGATGTTTCCGTATAGGGACGGGTTGACACCAGCCAACCATGCAAAAGTAAGAAACGGCCAGGTTAGTCTTGTGACAGACTAAGCAAATGGGACTTTTTGTGAGTGGTTCTTGTGGTTGTATGAAATCACCACCATTGAATTCCGAGTAAAAGCCGGTCAACGGTTTAGTAACTACAATACTTCCACGGAAAAGAAAAGAGGAATGTAATTAAAAGAGAGGGGATGCCACAAGAAATGTTGTTCCTTTTAGGAAATATGCGATTGTTGGGAACGTTTTATTATTCACATAATTTTAGTTTGAAAAGCCTCGCGTCGACCAATTGGGTCCCGACCAACCTCATCACACTCGGAGGGTGCCGACAGGGAGGTGGCCGCGAAGGCGCTTAAGTACCAAGCCCGTCTTGCCATTTTATAGGCGTTTTAACAAACCCGAGCATGCATTCAGATAGGAAAGAAGACTTACTTAGCCGGGAGCAAGAGTAGGGTCACAAATTGTAACCACCACCCTGGTTCATTAAAGGTGTGCATTAGCTAGATGCGAATACTTCTCGAACTAGTCGAGAAGTATTAGCTAGATGCTACAACCCTCATGCACGGATGAGACGTGCAGGGTCATGACCAGCATTAGGGTTTCGATCCATCCTAATGCAAATGTTATAGATAGGTGTCCAAAGATCACAAGTCCTACACCCCTAGTACTACGCTAGCATACAAGTCCATAAACAAAGCACAACGATTCACAAACAAGCCCGAGGGCTACGCACAACCTAGCATATATATATCTAGTGCTTTATAACAAGGTCATTAAATCTAAAACGATAAATAAACCTAGTCAATTATTTCTACACTAACAATTCCCAACAATAATTAAACATGGATTCAATTCCAATGCTTAAAGAAATAATGCAAAGCGAACCAAACCACTTGCCTTGATTTGAAGACGAACTTAATGTTCAAGTGAAGAGACAAGCTTTGAAGTTAACAATCCCGAACGCCTATTCCAAATTCCCATCCGAAATTGTACCGGCAATACAAAATAAATTATAATTAATTTATTTTGATCGTTTTCATAAGAATAACATAGTTGCTATATTACACTTAATAAGTATATATGTTATCGTTTACTAAGATAACATGATGGTACATGAACATATTAATCCTTAGTAATATGCTTTTATAAGACTACATGAATCTGAATTTTTCTTCGTTTATGAGCAACATGCAGTAGTAATTTCAAGTTTATGATATATGTTCAAGCGTTCCATACTGTATACTATATAGCAATTAGGCTTAAGCTTTTTACCATAATCATGTATGTTTAAGTAGTAAACAAGTACAGTAGGCATGATTATATATATATATGTACAACATCATGTGGGCTGTTGTATTTCCATGTATACTTACAATAATTAAGCTGCTGTATTTCCGAACAGAGCACCGGTAGCCCGACTTTGAAGACTCGGTTCTCTCTCAAACGGAAACGAAAACGGACAGGACCGATGGCGTTGGACTCGTGGGATCAAGTACTACCTACTGTTGGCAACAAACTCGGCTTTCGTTTTCGATTTCAGACAGAAAACTCTCACGAACAATGGCTGCGCAGAAAACAGAGCACTAGGTTTCGAAGGGTTTTCTTGAGGTTTTTGGATGAGAAAAAGCGATGGGTTTCGGTCTATATTTATAGGGAGGGATTAGGGTTCCTAAAGGCTTCTTCTCCAAGGAAAATCTGAGCTAAAATGCAGCTTGATTCGGGTAAAAATCTATATTCAACCGAAAATAAATTATAATTAATTTATAATTAATTGATTCGGGTAAAAATAAATTATAATTAATTATAATTAATTGATTCGGGTAAAAATAAATTATAATTAATTTATTTTGATCGTTTTCATAAGAATAACATAGTTGCTATATTACACTTAATAAGTATATATGTTACCACATGATGGTACATGAACATATTAATCCTTAGTAATATGCTTTTATAAGACTACATGAATCTGAATTTTTCTTCATTTATGAGCAACATGCAGTAGTAATTTCATGTTTATGATATGTTGGGCCCAGATTTTGGGTAAAGAAGCGTCAGCCCATAGTCAGGAAATCTCCAACGCACCTATAGCTGCGGAAGATCTTCGGGGTTGGTTGAGTCGGTTGAAGGAAAGAGAATCCGAGATATATTTGTTACAAGATAAATTCCTCTTAAGATTGTATCCGTTATAAGATAGGGATAAGCCAAGATTTGTTAGTTAGAGATAAAATCATATCTTAAATTAAGATATGATTATGCCTTGAGGAGCTATAAAAATCGATGTAATCCTTAGGAGCGGAGGACGATTCATTCACATAACTCTGTGTGATTTCTACATCAATAAAAACACATTTTCGTTCATATTCTTCTCAGTTTATTCGATCAAGGCCCGATCTAGGTCAAAGTTTCGCCTTTGGTAAATTTTGGCTCAAACAATTTGGCGCCCACCGTGGGGCCGTGATCGATACAACCATCAGAAGAATCACCAGTCTACTTCTTTTCGGATCAAGGAACACGATGTCTCTAAACGGTGAAGGAAGCCCTAAAACTCCGCTCACTGAGGACGACCAAAACCTTGAGAACCAAGGCATCCGGTCTCAGGAAGAGGAGATGACGGACCTCAGACAACACATGGAATTTCTCCAAAAGGCGTTGAGCGACCAAAAAAGCTTTTATGATGCTCATGTAGAACACCTCACTGTCGAAAACAGCCAACTCAAGCAACAGTACGAGGTCTTGGCTACGGGATGTTGCTCCCTCCGCGTCACCCGACGCACTAACGGAATAGTAAGGAGGCTAGACTTCAAGGCTGGAGAAGGAACTTCCGGAAAAGGTGCAGACCCGGACCCCCGAGACAGGGCACCCGCACGACGAGACGCGATCCGGAGCCCATTGGCCAAGCCTGCCGTGAAGAAGTCTTCCACGACGATAATCCTCCAATTAATCTCCGGTCAGCGGCTAACCAATGCTGAGCGCCATCTCAGGAAGTCTGGATCGAAGACGATGGCACCGATGGAGAGGATCGAGAACGGCGCGAGCCAATCGATATAGACGCGACCATCCAAAGAAAAGTGACTGAACAAATAAGCGTCATCGCCGACCAACTCCGGAGGGGCAGCCAAGGTTTCCAGCCTTTGGAGCCTGAAGCACCTGACGGGTTTGATGAATCTCCGTTTTCTCGTCGAATCGCCCGAGTGGAGATTCCCAAGAAGTTCTCAGTACCTAGCATGCCCACGTACAACGGGACTACATACCCTAACGAGCACGTGGCCGTATACAAACAGAAGATGATGACGAGCGTGGTCCCGTCCCACTCAAAAGAGGCAGTGATGTGCAAGGGGTTCGGCACAACCTTAACGGGGCCAGCCCTAAAATGGTTCATCAACCTCCCACGTGGGAGCATTAGGTCCTTCGCAGATCTCTCGGACACTTTCCGGTCTCAATTCGCGAGCAGCCGCAAATTTGAGAAGCAATCCAGCGACCTTTACCGGATCCGCCAACGGTACCAAGAAACAACCAGAGAATTCTTGGATCGCTTCAATCGCGAGAAGATCTCCATCCCGTCCTGCGACGTGACGACCGCGGTGGAAGCATTCAGACAAGGGGTCACCCCCGACGGTGGCCTGTACAAGGAACTAACTAAACACCCTTGTGCTACATTTGAGGAAGTGCAAGCTAGGGCTCTGGCGCACGTCCGGTTAGAGGAAGATAGGTCCTTGAGGAAGAGGTCTTCAGAAACGGAAAGAACTGAGAGAAGGGGTCCTGTTGACAATCGTCGAAACTCAGCAGACCAAAGGAGGGACCGTCGTGCTCATCCTTACTCACGGCCTACTTCAGGGCAGGTCAACGTGACCAAGACACGGTCGACGGATGACAAAGAACGAAAACACATGCCACCCTCATTCGACTCCTACAAACTCAACATATCCACGGAAAAGCTGCTCCGGAACATGGCGAAACAAGGAGAACTCGTGAGGTGGCCGAGGAAAGACAAAGCCCCTCGCTCGGGGAGAGACACGTGCAAGTGGTGTGACTACCACGAATATCACGGACACTGGACTCGTGATTGCCTGATGCTCCGAAAAGAACTGGCCCGCTTAGTCGCGGAGGGAAGAATAAGAGACGTAGCTCCAGATGCTCGAGTGCCCAAAGATTTGCTAGAGAATCCTCAGTCCGAGCACCGAGAAAGGCGAAATCCCCCAACGCCTGAAAGGGTGGTCAACGTGATATCTGGGGGATCAAGCATCTGTGGACTATCGTACTCAGCAGCAAAACGCCATGCAAGGGAAAGCAGTTTTAGTCGACCTCAATCATCAAGGCACCGCGCCAGAGAATCTCCGGGACAAGCCATCGTGTTTGACGACACCGATGTAGAGAACACTTCCGAGCCGCATCATGACGGTCTTGTGATATCCCTCCACATCGGGAACGTGCTGATGAAAAGGGTATTGATTGATACAGGAAGCTCCACCAATCTCATGACCCTAACTGCCCTGAAGGAGATGGGTTTGTCCGAGAACGACATACATAAACACCCGGTGCCTTTAGTGGGGTTCAGTGGCGAAGTCAAACACACCGTGGGGGATATTGCAATCCCAACCTTCGCCAAGGGTGTAAATATGCAAGTCAATTTCCTTGTGATGGACTTCCCTTCATGTTACAACGTAATCTTGGGACGACCATGGTTACACGACATGAAAGCCCTAGCGTCCACCTACCATCAAACGGTGAAATTTCCAACACCATGGGGAATAGAAGAAATTCGCGGGGATCAGAGGTTGGCTAGAGAGTGTTACAAGGCAGCCCTCAAGCCAACCACTCTAAGACCCGAAGCATAGCAATTACAAAGCGTCACCCCTCCGCCAGCGCAAACTGAAGATGGAGAAAAAGCGGAGGAGGTGACCCTAGAGGAGGGAAAGGTTGTCAAGATCGGAGAAAATCTAGAACCCTCAATCAGAGAAGAATTGGTAATTTTCCTGAAAAATCACAAGAGCTGTTTCGCTTGGAGCCACGAAGACATGACTGGAATAGACCCTTCCATCATCACACACAAACTCAACGTAGATCCTGATCACCCTCCAGTTAAGCAAAAGAGACGAAGGTTCGCCCCGGAGCGAATACAAGCGGTCGACGAAGAGGTAAAAAAGTTGCTAGATACCGGGAAGATCAGAGAGGTGAAGTACCCCGATTGGCTAGCTAACGTAGCCGTGGTGCCCAAGAAAAACGGAAAGTGGAGGGTTTGCGTGGACTTCACCGACCTTAACAAAGCTTGCCCTAAGGATTCCTTCCTTTTTCCCCACATCGATGCAATGGTGGATGCAACCGCGGGTCACGAACTCCTTACCTTCATGGATGCATTCAGCGGTTATCACCAGATCCAGATGGAACCGAAAGATCAAGAGAAGACCTCCTTCATCACAGGGCAAGGAACATATTGCTACCGTGTAATGCCCTTCGACTTGAGAAACGCCGGGGCCACTTACCAACGGTTAGTCAATCGGATGTTTCGCGACCATATTGGCAAGACAATGAAGGTGTATATTGACGATATGGTGGTAACAAGCACAAACGCTTCCCTACACAGGGGGCACCTAGAAGAAGCGTTCAGAATCCTTGAAGAATACAACATGAAGCTGAATCCCCAAAAGTGCATCTTCGGGGTACGATCTGGAAATTTCCTGGGGCATGTAGTAACCAAACGGGGGATTGAAGCTAGCCCAAACCAAGTTCGGGCAATTGCTTCCCTGAAGTCCCCTCGAAGCGTGAAAGACGTGCAAAAGCTAACCGGCATGATAGCTACACTTAATCGGTTCATCTCCAAATCCTCGGATAAGTGCCGACTATTTTACGAGGTGTTAAAGAAGAACAAGAGCTTCCAATGGACAGAAAAACACGAGGCCGCCTTCCAAGAGCTGAAGGGATACTTCGCCAATCCCCTACTACTGGATAAACCAACCCCGGGAGAGGTGTTGCACCTCCACCTAGCCGTATCGGACCGCGCCTTAAGCGGAGTCCTTGTCAAGAAGGAAGACGGCCAACAGGTTCCAGTTTACTTCGTAAGCAGAACAATGGTGTCCGCCGAGACACGCTACTCTCCGACAGAAAAACTGGTCCTGGCGGTCGTGATGTGCTCGAACAAACTCCGACCATACTTCGAGTCACACACCGTCATCGTCATGACGAATTACCCACTCCGACAGGTCATGCAAAAGCCAGAATTCTCAGGAAGAATGGCAAAGTGGGCAATCCACCTAAGTGGGTACGACATCAAATACGAACCTCGAAGAGCAATCAAGTCACAAGTACTGGCCGAATTCGTTGCCGACTTCACCCCAACTCTTGAAGAAAGCGCTAAAGAGGAGGTCTTGGTCTCGTCCCTCGACGAACCTCAGGAGGAATGGATACTAAACACCGATGGAGCCTCAAATGCAAGGGGAGCAGGTCTCGGTGTCGTGCTAAAGTCGGCAAGGGGGGAAAGGATAGCTCAGGCAGTCAGATGCAACTTTGAGGCCATCAACAGCGAGTCAGAGTATGAAGCCCTCATCTTTGGGCTAGAGTTGGCTAAGGACTTATCCATCAAGAAAATCAAGGTACGCGATGATTCCTTACTCATCATCAATCAAATTTTGGGTATTTTCGATGCCAAAGATGAAAGGATGGCTAGCTACCTCAATGTGACCAGAACACTATCCGGGAATTTCGAAGAAATACAATTTGAGCAAATTCCTCGGGATCAAAACGCTCCGGCCGATGCCCTAGCCGGTCTAGGCTCAACCTTAGACCCCAGGGAGTATGATAACATACCATTAGTCCACTTATTACAGTCGGCTATAACAGAAACATCGGTGACGTAGGCTGCTGAACCACCACCAGAGCAACTCGCCCTAGATATTTTCCAAGCATCCACCAGTCCAGGGGTCGGTTCGGGCGACCACTAGACCAAGCCATACCTTGATTGGTTCCTACACGGCGAAGTACCCAAGGACAAGATCGAAGCCAAAGCCTTAAGGTCGAAAGCAACGCGATTCACCATCTTGGATGGGATCCTCTTCCACAAATCTGCCGCAAGCTTCCTACAGCGGTGTGTAGAAAAGGAAGAGGCTGAGAAAATCATGCGCGAAGTACACAACGGAGATTGCGGTAATCATACTGGTGGTTGAAGTCTTGGTAACAAGATCCTTAGGAAGGGGTGGTTTTGGCCTACCATTCGCCAGGATGCCACCGAGTATACTCAGTCGTGCGAAGCATGCCAACGGCACATGCCAATCCCACATCAGCCACCAGAGATTCTCCACCCATCAATCACTCCCTGGCCATTCATGCGATGGGGGATGGACATTGTCGGCAAGTTACCCCCTTCCACGAGGAAAAAGGTGTTTTTCCTCGCTATGACAGACTACTTCTCTAAGTGGATCGAAGCCGAAGCCTTTCGAGAAATCAAAGACAAGCAAGTAATCTCGTTCATCAAGCGTAACATCTTGAGCAGATTTGGGGTTCCCGCGGAGATTACTTGCGACAATGGGTCACAATTCATAAGCAAGAAGATGCGTGACTTCTGCAAGGAATGGAACATCGACTTAGTCATGTCCACTCCCAGGTACCCGCAAGCCAATGGACAAGCCGAAGCTAGCAACAAGGTCATCATCAACAACTTAAAGAAGTGGCTGATAAAATCCAAAGGGAAGTGGGATGAGGAGTTACCCTACGTACTCTGGGCCGATCGCACCACCCCAAAGGGAGCTACCGGACAAACCCCCTTCTCATTGGTACACAGTTGCGAGGCTGTTATTCCAGCCGAGGTCTTAGTCTCAACCGCAAGATATGGACTCGCTACCCCAGACAACAACAGGCATGAACTAGAAGCTAATCCGGATACTATCTAGGAACTCAGAGAGGCTGCCCAGCCGAGGTCTTAGTCCGAGTGAAGAGTTTTCATCTTGGAGACTGGGTGTTGCGGAAGGTTTTCCAGAACACCGCAGAAGCAAACGCTGGCAAGTTGGCACCCAATTGGGAAGGGCCATACAAAATCACCAAAGTCGCGGGGAACGGAGCTTACCAGCTAGAATCCAAAGATGGAAAGGCAGTACCGCGAAGCTGGAACGCAACCCACCTAAAAAAGTATTACTTCTAAATTGATTCATTATCATGTTTTATTTCTAGACATTTCTTAGCTCTAGCTTAGAGAATCTTTAGGCAACTTTTGACTTTTTCGAATAAACGACTCAGGGCACTTGCCCACACTGTCGAACAAAGTTTTCAAGTTCCTAGTTCATAAAGGTTATTTCACACTTTTTTGCATTATGATTTGCGAGAAAAATATATTCCCATTCTTGCACACTCTCTTATTGCTCAAAAACGCAAACACACGCTAATCAAAGTTGCATACAACATGAAACGCGTCAAACACAAAATACCACTGTTGAGACACATGGTTATACCGTCTAGAAACGACGAGGTCGTCACGAATACAACGTCGACGAAGTAACCAATAAGATGGTTACCCCCTATCTAAGTCCGATCAACAAAACATCCGATTAGTACGGGAAGGGGAAAGCTATAGCATATAAGCCAAAATGGCCATATGCGCGGGACGCCGCGATGACACCCACATCCTGAGTTCTAAATTTAAGGATCCATTGCCCAAAGACGCGTCAATACCTAATGACCCTTGGCAATGATCAAAGGAAGCCTAATCCTAACTAACTATGCACGGCCCTTTGCAGAAAAGTAAAACATCCAAAACGCGAAATGTAAATCCACACAAGATTCACAACAACTCGCTAAAAAGAGGAGCACCAAAACTCCTTCTTAAAACGCTAAAACCTAACGCGTACCCCACCTGCGGGCAACAAATTCATGGAGATTCTCCAGGAATCTACCCATGCTAACATACTATGCAAACTTATTTTCAAACACAGACAGATGAGCAAGCAAATATAATATTGCGCCATTCACGGGGCGTCAAAACCATCCCAAAAGACGCCACAAATGTTTAGGCCACCAGGCCAAAGAGTTACCAAGTCTTCAAACAGAACACACGACAAAAACAAAAACAAAGTACTGCTTAAAGTTCATCAAACAGAAGTCGAAGAGAAGCACGTCTAGGGCTTACTGTCCATTGGCTGGAGTCGAAGGCTCCTCCTTATCCATGGCCTTCTCGCCATCTCCTTCCTTGCTGGTTGGGCCCTCATCACCATTGTCTTGACCCTTCTCCTTGTTCGGAGAGCTAACATCCTCCTCCTGGTCTTCAGCCACTAGATACTCCTTGCCGGGAGGGGGATTGCCAGCAGGGTAATACTCCTCCAAGACCTCCAGCTGCGTCTTCAAGTCCCACTTGGCGCTCTTGCCGTCAGCAAAGTCGCAGCTCCACTTGAGACTTCATCGTGTAGTACGCTGCCACGTTCACCACCACCTGGGAAAAGCCCTTGATCTCCTTCTCTGCCTCAACCATCATTTCCTCGAGTGATTCCTTCTCAGACTGAAGATCCTCCACTTGAACCCTCAGGGAATCAACCGACGATTGGAGTTTGCGAGTCTTCCTATCTGACGAGGCGGCCAAGTCCTTCGCTTGCTTCCCTTTCTCCTCCAGCACCCTCATTTCCTCTTGGCAACGGCCGTTGGTGGCCATTATCTCCTGGAAAGCCTACAACAGGGGAAAGTGGAGGAATGAGGACAAACCAGATAAAAAGCAAGTGAGCACCAAAGCAATACCAAAGAAACGGTAACAAATATCTAAAGACTCGAATGAGCAAACCTACCATTCTCAGCGTCGTGCCCACATGACTGAACGCGGCGTCTGGGGTTAGAGCCTGGAAGTCCAGCTTGATGTTCGGCAACAATGTATCCCCGAAAGTGCTGAGGAGGTCTTTGGGCTCTTTCTTCTTGACGACAGGCGAGGCTGGAGAATCTTCAACTCTTTTTCGTTTCAGGGCGAGGGACTTAGTGGCTTCGGAACTAGGAGAGGGAGAAGTAAGAGGTCTGGGACCGCCAAACCTCAGCCGACGAACCATTGCCGCGGAAGAGGTATCCACACCAGCACCTGGAGAGTTCAAGGAAAAAATGACATGGATTTAAAAGCAAAGTTGAAGAAATTAATCGCATAAGAAGCGGAGAAAAGAGCGAACAACCAACCTGATTTCTTCTTAGAGGAGCTCGCCATATCAGAGGACAGGGGAGTGACTTCCGTTTCGGTTTTGTCTTCGTCGGATTCTGGAGATTCTTCGTCCTCACCACTACCCTCTAGGTCAGGACGAATCTTTCTGAGTTTTCGCTTCTAGGCCTTGATCTTCACCAAGCGGCGACACACGCCTGTATCCGTACACTTGGAGTTAATCCCTACCGGAACTGCACAAACAGGTCAACATGAGAACAAGGCAGCGGGAATGTATAAAGAAGAGGAAGAACAATAAAGAAGATCAGATCGTCTTGCGAGATGTGTTCCATTCATCTCGAAAGACGTCTTTCACTTCATCATCAAGATCGCCTAAAGACGCTTTCTCAACAAAGAAGAAGCGAGATTGCCAGCACCGGGAAGACATTTTCAGTTTAGGAATAAGGGGGTTTTTGGTGTCCCTAGCATGCAAGGTGATGCGGCCTGCCCTCTGAGGAACGATTTTGTACGCCAATAGGAGTTCTCCCATGGTCATTTCTAAACCCCTCTCTGCGGCAAGCTCATCGATTCGAGCAAGAGTACTCCAGGTGGTCGGGAGAATTTGGCAAGGAGAAACTTTTAGGGTTTGGATAAAGTCTCGGATGAAAGGAGAGTAGGGAAATTTAAAGCCCAAGGTGAAAGGATAATCAAGAAAACAGATCCACCCCGGCCGAACCCAGTCGATGAGCTCGACGGTCGGGGCATGGAAGCGGGTCCCTTCAGGAAAGCCACCGAAGGAGATCCAATCGGCGATCTCCTCCGGTGTCATTTCGCAGCGGTAAAGATCCTGGGAACCTAGGGCTGAAGAAGAGGTGAAGGGCGAAGGTTTGGCCAAGGAAATTGAGCAGAGTAAAACTAGAGAGGAAGAAGAAGGGAGCGTTACCTGAGGAGCCGAGAGCAAGATTGGGAAGGAAGGAAGACGAAGGCGAAATGATGGTAAGAAGAAACGAGCCTCTCAGGTCATTAAGAAAAGGCAGCAGAAGTAAATCCTGTTTTCCAAGGAATCTCTAAACGTCTAATCAACTTAAATGCAACTTTCGAAATTTGAAGTTTAAATTTTGAAATTGCATTTAGGGGTATTGTTGGGCCCAGATTTTGGGTAAAGAAGCGTCAACCCATAGTCAGGAAATCTCCAACGCACCTAGAGTCGAGGAAGATCTTCAAGGTTCGTTGAGTCGGTTGAAGGAAAGAGAATCCGAGATATATTTGTTACAAGATAAATTCCTCTTGAGATTGTATCCGTTATAAGATAGGGATAAGCCAAGATTTGTTAGTTAGAGATAAAATCATATCTTAAATTAAGATATGATTATGCCTTGAGGAGCTATAAAAATCGATGTAATCCTTAGGAGCGGAGGACGATACATTCACATAACTCTGTGTGATTTCTACATCAATAAAAACACATTTTCGTTCATATTCTTCTCAGTTTATTCGATCAAGGCCCGATCTAGGTCAAAGTTTCGCCTTTGGTAAATTTTGGCTCAAACATGATATATATGTTCATGCGTTCGATACTGTATACTATATAGCAATTAGGCTTAAGCTTTTTACCATAATCATGTATGTTTAAGTAGTAAACAAGTACAATAGGTGTTTGAGCCAAAATTTATCAAAGACGAAACTTTGACCTAGATCGGGCCTTGATCGAATAAACTGAGGAGAATATTAATGAAATGTGTTTGTATTGATGTAGAAACCACCAGAAGTTATGTATATGGATCGTGCTTTGCCCCTAAGGATTACATCGGTTTTTATAGCACCTTAGGGTATATCTTATCTCGACTAAAGATATGATTTTATCTCTAACTAACAAATCTTGGCTTATTCCTATCTTATAATGGATACAATCTTAGGAGGAATCTATCTTGCAACAAATATATCTCAAATCCTCTTTCCTCTAACCGACTTAACCAATCCCAAAGATCTTCCGTAGCTCTAGAGGCGTTGGAGATTTCCTGACTATGGGCTGACGCTTTCCTGCATAAAATCTGGGTCCAAAAATACCCCTAAATGCAATTTCAAAATTTAAATTTCAAATTTCGAAAATTGCATTTAAGTTGATTAGACGTTTGGAGATGCCTTGGAAAACGGGATTTACTTCTGCTTGCCTTTTCTTAATGACCTGAGAGGCTCTTTTCTTTTTACCATCATTTTGCCTTCGTCCTCCTTCCTTCCCAATCTTGCTCCCGACTCTTCAGGTAACGCTCCCTTCCTCTTCTCCTCTGGTTTTACTCTGTTCGATTTCCATGGCCAGACCTTCGCCCTTCACCTCTTCTTCTACCCTGGGTTCCCATGATCTTTACCACTGCGAAATAACGCCGGAGGAGATCTCCGATTGGATCTCCTTCGGTGGCTTTCCTGAAGGTACCCGCTTCCATGCCCCGACTGTCGAGCTCATCGACTGGGTTCGGCCGGGGTGGATCTACTTTCTTGATTATCCTTTCACCTTAGGTTTAAAGTTTCCCTTCTCTCCCTTCATTCGAGACTTCATCCAAACCCTAAAAGTTTCTCTATGCCAAATTCTCCCGACCACCTGGCGCACTCTTGCTCGAATTGATGAGCTTGCCGCAGAAAGGGGTTTGGAAATGACCGTGGGAGATCTCCTATTAGCGTACAAAATTGTTCTTCAGGGGGCAGCCGCATCACCTTGCATGCTAGGGACACAAAAAAACCCCTTATTCCTAAGCTAAAAATGTCTTCCCGGTGCTGGCAATCTCGCTTCTTCTTTGTTGAGAAAGCGTCTTTAGGCGATCTTGATGATAAAGTGAAAGTCGTCTTTCGATATGAATGGAACACATCTCGTAAGACGATCTGATCTTACCTGTATTTTTCGGAATCTTTGTAGCCTTGTCTGCATGTTCTAATCCTTCTTCGTTTCCGTGCTTTTTTGCTTGTGCAGTTCCGGTAGGTATCAATTCCAAGTGTACAGATACAGGCGTGTGTCGCCGTTTGCTTAAGATCAAGGCCGAGAAGCGAAAACCCAAAAAGATTCGTCCTGACCCAGAGGGTAGCGGTGAGGACGAAGAAGCTCTAGACTCCGATGAAGACAAAACCGAGACGGAAGTCACTCCCCTGTCCTCTGATATGGCGAGCTCTACCAAGAAGAAGTTAGGTTCGCAGTTTCGCTTTATTCTCCGTTCCTTATGCGATTAATTCTTTTTGCTTTTAAATCCATGTCTCTTTTTTTTGAACCTTCCAGGTGCTGGTGTAGATACCTCTGCCGCGACAATGGTCCGCCGGCTAAGGTCTAGCGGTCCCAGGCTTCTTACTTCTCCTTCTCCTAGTTCTGAAGCAACTAAGTCCCTTGCGCTGAAACAAAAAAGAGTTGAAGATTCTCCAGCTTCGCCTGTCGTCAAGAAGAAAGAGTCCAAAGATCTCCTCAGCACTTTCGGGGATACGTTGCTGCCGAACGTCAAGTTGGACTTCCAGGCTCTAACCCCAGACGCCGCGTTTAGTCATGTGGGCACGACGCTGAGAATGGTAGGCTTGCTCATCCGAGTCTTTAGATATTTATTACCGTTTCTTTGGTATTTCTTCGGTACTCACTTGCTTTTTATCTGGCTTATCCTCATTCCTCCACTTTCCTCTGTTGTAGGCTTTCCAGGAGCTAATGGCCACTAACGGCCGTTGCCAAGAGGAAATAAGGGCATTGGAGGAGAAAGAGAAGCAAGCAAGGGAATTGGCCGCCTCATCAGATAGGAAGGCTCGCAAACTCCAATCGTCGATGGACTCCCTGAGGGTTCAAGTGGAGGACCTTCAATCTGAAAAGGCATCGCTCGAGGCAAGGACGGCCGAGGCAGAGAAGGAGATCAAGGGCTTTTCACAGGTGGTGGTGAACGTGGCAGCGTACTACACGATGAAGTCTCAAGTGGAGCTGCTGCAGGACTTTGCTGACGGCAAGAACGACAAGTAGGACTTGAAGACGCAGCTGGAGGTCTTGGAGGAGTATTACCCCGCTGGCAATCCCCCTCCCGGCAAGGAGTATCTGGCGGCTGAAGACCAGGACGATGATGTTAGTTCTCCGAAAAAGGAAAAGGGTCGGGCCGATGATGATGGGGGCCCACCCAGCAAGGACGAAGATGGCGAGAAGGCCTTGGATACGGAGGAGCCTTCGACCCCAACTGGTGGATAGTAAGCCCTAGCCGTGCTCCTCTTTGACTTCTGTTTGATGAATTTTAAGCAGTACTCTGTTTCTTTTTTTGTTGTGTGGTCCGTTTGAAGACTTGGTAACTTTTTGGCCTGGGGCCTAAAACTCTTATGGCGTCTATTTTGGCTGGTTTTGACGCCCCGTGAATGGCGCAACATTATATTTGCTTGCTTATCTATCTGTGTTTAGAAATTTTGCGTAGTACATTAGCATAGGCAGATTTCTGGAGAATCTCCATGAATTTGTCGCCCGCGAGTGGGGTACGCGTTAGGTTTTAGCGTTTTAAGAGAGAATTTTGATGTTCCTCTTTTTAGCGAGTTGTTGTGAATCTCGTGTGGATTCACATTTCGCGTTTTAGGTGTTTTAATTTTCTGCAAAGGGCCGTGCGTAGTTAGTTACGATTAGGCTTCTTTTGGCCATTGCCAAGGGTCATTAGGAATTGACGCGTTCTTGGGCAATGGATCCTTAAGTTTAGGACTTAGGATGTGCTGTCATCGCGGCGTCCCGCGCATATGGCCATTTTGGGTTATATGCTATAGCTTTCCCCTTCCCGTACTAATCGGATGTTTTGTTGATCGGACTTAGATAGGGGGTAACCATCTTATGGGTTACTTCGTCGACATTGTATTCGTGATAACCTCGTCGTTTTTAGACGGTATAACCATGTGTCTTAATAGTGGTATTTTGAATTCGACGCGTTTCATGTTGTATGCAACGTTGATTAGCGCATGTTTGCGTTTATGAGCAATAAGAAAGTGTGCAATGAAGGGAGAATATTTTCTCGCAAATCATTTCGTAAATGTGTGAAATAAACCTTATGAACTGGGAATTTTTGAACACTTTGTTCGATAGTGTGGGCAAGTGCCCTGAGTCGTTATTCGAAAAAGCCAAAAATAGTTCTAAAGATTCTCTAAGCTAAAGCTAGGAACTGTCTAGAGATAAAACATGATAATAAATCAGTTTAGAAGTAATACTTTTTCAGATGGGTTGCGTTCCAACTTCGTGGAACCGCCTTTCCATCCTTGGATTCTAACTGGTAAGCTCCGTTCCCCGCGACTTTGGTGATTTTGTATGGCCCCTCCCAATTGGGTGCTAATTTACCAGCGTTTGCTTCCGCGGTGTTCTGGAAAACTTTTCGCAACACCCAGTCTCCAAGCTGAAAACTCTTTACTCGAACGTTTTTGTTGTAGCTTCTAGCCACTTGTTGTTGGTACTTCGCGATCCGAGCGTGGGCAGCCTCCCTGAGTTCCTAGATAGTATCCAGATTTGCTTCTAGCTCATGCTTGTTGCTATCTGGGGTAGCGAGTCCATACCTTGCGGTTGGGACTAAGATCTCGGCAGGGATAACGGCTTCGCAACCGTGTACCAGTGAGAACGGGGTTTGTCCGGTGGCCCCCTTCGGTGTAGTGCGATCAGCCCAGAGTACGTAGGGTAACTCCTCGGCCCACTTCCCCTTGGATTTTAGCAACCTTTTCTTCAGGTTGTTAATGATGACCTTGTTGCTAGCTTCGGCCTGTCCGTTGGCTTGCGGGTACCTAGGGGTGGACATGACTAGGTCAATGTTCCATTCCTTGAAGAATTCGTGCATCTTCTTGCTTACGAATTGTGACCCATTGTCGCAAGTGATCTCCGCATGCACCCCAAATCTGCTCAGGATGTTGCGCTTGATGAACGAGATTACTTGCTTATCTTTGATTTCCCGAAAGGCTTCAGCTTCGATCCACTTAGAGAAGTAGTCTGTAATGGCGAGGAAAAACACCTTTTGCCCATCGCATAAATGGCCAGGGAGTGATAGACGGGTGGAGAATCTTTGGTTGCTAATGTGGGATTGGTGCGTTCCGTTGGCATGCTTCGCACGACTGAGCGTACTCGGTGGCATCTTGGCGAATGGTTGGCCAATACCACCCCTGTCTAAGGATCTTGTTGGCAAGACTGCGACCCCCAGTATGATTACCGCAATCTCCACTGTGTACATCACGCATGATTCTCTCAGCCTCTGCCTTTTCTACACACCGCTGTAGGAAGCCTGCGACAGACTTGTGGAAGAGGATCCCATCTAAGATGGCGAACCGCGTTGCTTTCAACCTTAAGGCTTTGGCTTCGATCTTGTCCTTGGGTACTTTACCGTGCATGAACCAATCGCGATATGGCTTGGTCCAGTGGTCGCCCGAACTGACCCCGGGACTGGCGGGTGCTTGGAGAATATCTAGGGCGAGTTGCTCTGGTGGTAGTTCAGCAGCCTGTGTCGCCGATGTTTTGGTTATAGCCGACTGTAATAAGTGGACTAATGGTATATTATCATACTCCCTGGGGTCTAGGGTTGAACCCAAATAGGCTAGGGCATCGGCCGGACCGTTTTGATCCCGAGGAATTTGCTCAAATTGTATTCGTTCGAAACTCTCGGATAGTGTTTTAACCACATTGAGGTAGCTAGCCATCCTGTCATCTTTGGCATCGAAAATGCCCAGAATTTGATTGATGATGAGTAAGGAATCAGCGCGTACCTTGATTTTTTTGATGGACAAGTCCCTAGCCAATTCCAGCCCAAAGATGAGGGCTTCATACTCCGACTCATTGTTGGTGGCTTCAAAGTTGCATCTAACTGCCTGAGCTATCCTTTCCCCCCTTGCCGACTTTAGCACGACGCCTAGACCTGCTCCCCTTGCGTTTGAGGCTCCATCGGTGTTTAGTATCCACTCCTCCTGAGATTCGTCGGGTGACGAGGCCAAGATCTCCTCTTTAGCGCTTTCATCAAGAGTTGGGGTAAAGTCGGCAACGAAGTCAGCCAATACTTGTGACTTGATTGCTCTTCGAGGTTCGTATCTGATGTCATATCCACTTTTAAGTGGATCACCCATTTTGCCATCCTTCTTGAAAATTCTGGCTTTTGCATGATCTGTCGGAGTGGGTAATTCGTCAGGACGATGATGGTGTGTGACTCGAAGTATGGTCGGAGTTTGTTTGAGCACATCACAACCGCCAGGACCAGTTTCTCTGTCGGGGAATAGCGTGTCTCGGTGGACACCATTGTTCTACTTACGAAATAAATCGGCGCTTGTTGGCCGTCTTCCTCTTTGACAAGGACTCCGCTGAGGGCGCTTTCCGATATGGCTAGGTAGAGGTGTAGAACCCCCCCCCCCCCCCCCCGGGGTCGGTTTAGCCAGTAATAGGGGGTTGGCGAAGTACTCCTTTAGCTCTTGGAAGGCGGCCTCGTGTTTTTCTGACCACTGGAAACTCTTGTTCTTCTTTAGTACCTCGTAAAATAGTCGGCACTTATCTGACGATTTGGAGATGAACCGATTAAGTGCGGCTATCTTGCCAGCCAGCTTTTGCACATTTCAGGGAAGCAATCGCCCGAACTTGGTCTGGGCTAGCCTCAATCCCCCGCTTGGTTAACACGTGCCCCAGAAAAGTCCCAGATTGCACCCCGAAGATGCACTTTTGGGGATTCAACTTCATGTTGTATTCTTCAAGGATTATGAATGCTTCTTCCAAGTGCCCCCTATGTAGGGAAGGGCTTGTGCTTTTCACCACCATATCATCAATATATACCTCCATTGTCTTGCCAATATGATCACGGAACATTCGATTGACTAATCGTTGGTAAGTGGCCCCGGCGTTTCTCAAGCCGAAGGGCATTACACGGTAGCAATACGTGCCCTGCCCTATGATGAAGGAAGTCTTCTCTTGATCTCCCGGATCCATCTGGATTTGGTGATAACCGCTGAATGCATCCATGAAGGTAAGGAGTTCTTGACTCGCGGTTGCGTCCACCATTGTATCAATGTGGGGGAGAGGGAAAGAATCTTTAGGGCAAGCTTTATTGAGGTCGGTGAAGTCTATGCAAACCCTCCACTTCCCATTTTTCTTGGGCACCACGACTACGTTAGCTAGCCAGTCGGGGTACTTCACCTCTCTGATCTTACCGGTATCCAGTAATTTTTTGACCTCTTCGTCGACCGCTTGTATTCGCTCTAGGGAAAATCGTCGTCTCTTGTGCTTGATTGGAGGGTGCGTAGGATCCACGTTGAGTTTGTGTGTAATGATGGAAGGGTCTATTCCAGTCATGTCTTCGTGACTCCAGGCGAAACAGCTCTTGTGATTTTTCAGGAAAGTGACCAATTCTTCTCTGATTGAGGGTTCTAGATTTTCTCCGATCTTGACAACTTTCCCCTCTTCTAGGGTCACTTCCTCCGCTTTTTCTCCATCTTCAGTTTGCGCTGGCGGAGGGGTGACGCTTTGTAATTGCTATGCTTCGGGTCTTAGAGTGGTTGGCTTGAGGGCTGCCTTGTAACACTCTCTAGCCAACCTCTGGTCCCCGCGAATTTCTTCTATTCCCCATGGTGTTGGGAATTTCACCGTCTGGTGGTAAGTGGAAGCTACGGCTTTCATGTCATGTAACCAAGGTCGTCCCAAGATTACGTTGTAGCATGAAGGGCAGTCCATCACAAGGAAATTGACTTGCATATTTATACCCTTGGCAAAGGTTGGGATTGCAATGTCGCCTACGGTGTGTTTGACTTCGCCGCTGAACCCCACTAAAGGCACCGGGTGTTTATGGATGTCGTTTTCAGACAAGCCCATCTCCTTCAAGGCAGTTAGGGTCATGAGATTTGTGGAGCTTCTTGTATCAATCAATACCCTTTTCATCAACATGTTCTCGATGTGTAGGGATATCACAAGACCGTCATGATGCGACTCGAAAGTATTCTCTGCATCGGTGTCGTCAAACACGATGGCTTGTCCTGGAGAATCTCTGGCGCGGTGCCTTGATGATTGAGGTCTGCCAAAGCTGCTTTCCCTTGCGTGGCGCTTTGCAGGTGAGTATGATAACCACAGATGCTTGATCCCCCGAATATCACGTTAACCACCCTGTCAAGAGTTGGAGGATTTCGTCTTTCTTGGTGCTCAGACTGAAGATTCTCTAGCAAATCTTTGGGTACTCGAGCGTCTGGAGCCACGTCTCTTATTCTTCCTTTCGCGTCTAAGCGGGCCAATTCTTTTCGGAGCATCAGGCAATCACGAGTCCAGTGTCCGTGGTACTCGTGGTAGTCGCACCATTTGGACGTGTCTCTCCCCGAGCGGGGGGCTTTCTCCCTCTTTGGCCACCTCACGAGTTCTCCTTGTTTCTCCATGTTCCGGAGCAGCTTTTCCGTGGATATGTTAAGTTTGAAGGAGTCGAGTTAGGGTGGCATGGACTCTCGTTCTTTATCATCCATTGATTGTGTCTTGGTCAAGTGGACCTGCCCTGAGGTAGGCCGTGAGTAAGGATGAGCACGGCGGTCCCTCCTTTGGTCTGCTGAGTTTCGACGACTGTCAACGGGACCCCTTCTCTCAGTTTTTTCCGTTTCTGAAGACCTCTTCCTCAGGGACCTATCTTCCTCTAACTAGACGTGCGCCAAGGCTCTAGCTTGCACTTCTTCAAAGGTAGCACAAGGGTGTTTGGTTAGTTCCTTGTACAGGCCACCATCGGGGGTGACCCCTTGTCTGAATGCTTCCACTGCGGTCATCACATCGCAAGATGGGATGGATATCTTTTCGCGATTGAAGCGATCCAAGAATTCTCTGGTAGTTTCCTGGTACCGTTGGCGGATCCAGTAAAAGTCGTTGGATTGCTTCTCAAATTTGCGGCTGCTCACGAATTGAGACCGGAAAGTGTCCGAGAGATCTGCGAAGGACCTAATGCTCCCATGTGGGAGGTTGATGAACCATGTTAGGGCTGGCCCCGTTAAGGTTGTGCCGAACCCCTTGCACATCACTGCCTCTTTTGAGTGGGACGGGACCGCACTCGTCATCATCTTCTGTTTGTATACGGCCACGTGCTCGTTAGGGTCTGTAGTCCCATTGTACGTGGGCATGCTAGGCACTGAGAAATTCTTTGAAATCTCTACTCGGGCGATTCGACGAGAAAACGGAGATTCGTCGAACCCGTCAGGTGCTTCAGGCTCCAAAGGCTGGAAACCTTGGCTGCCCCTCCGGAGTTGGTCGGCGATGACGCTTATTTGTTCAGTCATTTTTCTTCGGATGGCCGCGTCCAAATCGATTACCTTGCGCCGTTCTCGATCCTCTCCATCGGTGCCATCATCTTCGATCCAGACTTCCTGAGATGGCGCTCGGCGTTGGTTAGCCGCTGACCGGAGATTGATTGGAGGATTATTGTCGTGGAAGACTTCCTCACGGCGGACTTGGCTCATGGGCCTCGGAGTCGCATCTCGTTGTGCGGGTGCCTTGTCTCGGGGGTCCGGGTCTGCACCCTTTCCAGAAGTTCCTTCTCCAGCGTTGAAATCTAGCCTCCTTACTATTCCGTCAGTGCGTCGGGTGACGCGGAGGGAGCGACGCCCCGTAGCCAAGACCTCGTATTGTTGCTTGAGTTGGCTGTTTTCCGCAGTGAGGCGTTCTACATGGGCATCATAAAAGCTTTTTTGGTCGCTCAACGCCTTTTGGAGAAATTCCATGCGCTGTTTGAGGTCCGTCATCTCCTCTTCCTGAGACCGCATGCCTTGGTTCTCAAGGTTTTGGTTGTCCTCAGTGATTGGAGTTTTAGGGCTTCCTTCCCCGTTTTGAGACATCGTGTTCCTTGATTCGGAAGGAAGTAGAATGTTGATTCTCCTGATGGTTGTATCGATCATGGCCCCACGGTGGGCGCCAAATTGTTTGAGCCAAAATTTATCAAAGACGAAACTTTGACCTAGATCGGGCCTTGATCGAATAAACTGAGGAGAATATGAACGAAAATGTGTTTGTATTGATGTAGAAATCACCAGAAGTTATGTATATGGATCGTGCTTTGCCCCTAAGGATTACATCGGTTTTTATAGCATCTTAGGGTATATCTTATCTCGACTAAAGATATGATTTTATCTCTAACTAAAAAATCTTGGCTTATTCCTATCTTATAATGGATACAATCTTAGGAGGAATCTATCTTGCAACAAATATATCTCAGATCCTCTTTCCTCTAACCGACTTAACCCATCCCGAAGATCTTCCGTAGCTCTAGAGGCGTTGGAGATTTCCTGACTATGGGCTGACGCTTTCCTGCCTAAAATCCGGGTCCAACAATAGGCATGATTATATATATGTACAACATCACGTAGGCTGCTGTATTTCCATGTATACTTACAATAATTAAGCTGTTGTATTTCCGAACAGAGCACCGGTAGCCCGACTTTGAAGACTCGGTTCTCCCTCAAACGGAAGCGAAACGGACAGGACCGGTGGCGTTGGACTCGTGGGATCAAGTACTACCTACTGTTGGCAACAAACTCGGCTTTCGGTTTCGATTTCAGACTAAAAACGCTCATGAACAGTGGTTGTGCAGAAAACAGAGCACTAGGTTTCGAATGGTTTTCTAGAGGTTTTTGGATGAGAAAAAGCGATGGGTTTCGGTCTATATTTATAGGGAGGGATTAGGGTTCCTGAAGGCTTCTTCTCCAAGGAAAATCCGAGCTAAAACACAGCTTGATTTGGGTAAAAATCTTTCTTCAACCGAAAATAAATTAGAATTAATTTATAATTAATTGATTCGGGTAAAAATAAATTATAATTAATTTATTTTGATCGTTTTCATAAGAATAACATAGTTGCTATATTACACTTAATAAGTATATATTTTATCGTTTACTAAGATAACATGATGGTACATGAACATATTAATCCTTAGTAATATGCTTTTATAAGACTACATGAATCTGAATTTATGAGCATGTTAGCACCTTGCAGCCAGCTGCACCTTTAGCTAGGTGTCTCTTTGTTAGTGGTAGCACTGACTCTTTTAACCTTAGGCCGTTAGCTTTGGTTAGATTCCCATAACTCTAGTTAGCTTTACCTAGCTTGTATATATACTAACATCTCCTTTCCTGTAAAATTAACTCATCGAATATACAAAACCAAAGAGCTTTTCCTCTCCATTACAATGGCGTTTTTGTGAGTTCAACGCTTTGATACTCTATTTCACATGGTATCAGAGCCGAAGGGCTCGATTATGTGATTTGCACCTGCTTACCCTAATTTTTCGATTCATTCCTCCTTTCCTCTCGATCGTACCCAGCTTCAATCATCATGTCGGATGCTGAGAGTTTTGCGGTTGGCGATTCCCCACGGTTTCGCAATCCCACTTCTCGTGACAGATCGAGTGTGCTGTCGAACAACGATCCCTTATTTCTGGCTAATTCCGATTACCCTGGTGCTCAGCTCACGGTTGTGCACTTCACTGGAGCCAATTTTTCCAGCTGGAGCCGATCCATTAAATTTGCTCTCAGCGCAAAATCGATGTAGGGATTCATCACTGGTTCATGTGCCAGGCCGGATTATGGGACGATTGAGTACCAACGGTGGGTTAAAGCCGATTATATGGTCCGTTGCTGGATTTTAAACTCAATCGCTTCCAACATCCTTGTAGGGTTGATGTTCGTTGAATCTGCAAAGCAACTCTAGGACACTCTCGTTGAAAGGTATGCTTCAGCAAACGCACCTCTTATTTACCAGCTTAAACAGAACTTGGCTAATTTGACGCAAGACAATTCTACTGTGGTTGATTATTACTCCAAACTGAATTGGATCTGGGACGAACTCAGTTCTTTTGAGACTATTCCCCATTGTGAGTGTGGGGTTATGGCTGATTGTACTTGTCTACTTCTTAAGAAGATGAATGATGATGAACAACGAGACAAACTGATGTAGTTTCTCATGGGTCTGAATCATCGATTTGAGGCTGTTCGATCTCATATTCTAGGCAAAGACCCTTTACCTAACCTAAACCAGGCTTTCTATCTAGTGCAGCAAGAGGAGACGCACAAATCAGTTGCTAGTGAACTGTCCACAGGCCAAGAACCTAGTGCTTTGGCAGCTAATCATTTTTCCCAGGGTTATCAGAAGTCTACTGGTCAGGTTTAGGGTGATAAGAGGGCTAATGGAACTTCTAGTGCAGGGAAGAAGGATTATAATGAGTATAAGAGGCAGAAGTTTGAGAGGAAATGTGACTATTGCAAGGTCAGGGGACACACCATCGATACTTGTTTCAAAATTACCGGCTATCCGGATTGGTATAAAGAATACAAAGAGAAGCAAAGTGGTGAGCAGAAAACAGTTGCTAATTCCGCAAGTCAGATGAATAGTCCCCTTGAATATGAGCCAGAAACCAGGCCAAGAAGTGATGCACCAGGTACTGCTGCAAAGTGTGATCCAGCTCTAGTCAATGCAGTTGTTCAAGAGATGATTCGTGCCTTCAAAGGCAAAGGGAAGGAAGACTTTTCCGCAAATTTTGCAAGTATTAACTCAGTTTTTACAGCCCTCAATGTTAATACAGGTTTTGAAACTCATAATTGGGTAATAGATACCGGAGCAACAGACCATATGTGTCACAATCAGTCATTATTTCTGAGTTTACAACATTTACCAAAACCCATGATGGTTGGTTTGCCTGATGGCACTATCAAACCGTTGACAAAGTTGGCAACATTGAGATAGGAAATGGCTTGATATTGCGCAATGTGCTATACATACCTGATTTTAGGCACAATTTATTATATGTGTCTAGATTATTGGATGATTCGGTTATGGATGCTTGGTTCACTAAAGAAGGATGCCTTTTTTAGGACCCTTCAACTAAGCATATAACAGCCAAAGGAGAAAGAGTAGGCAGCTTATACAGATCCAGGGGAACTACTACAGGAAGAGATGGTACAGGTTACAGTTTTACTAGTTTGAATGATGCTTTGTCTTTTGGCAATAAGGAGAATGACTTGACTCCAGTAAACTCAGTTACTACTTCTACTCTATCAGTTTTGCATGCCCGGATGGGCCATATTTCTTTGTCTAAACTTAAATCCTTGAATCTGATTTCTGTGAATGATATGAAGAATTTTCACTGTGAAGTTTGCGTTCTGGCTAAACATCATAAGTTGCCCTTTGCTAGGAGTTAGTCTCTTGCTTCTCATCTATTTGATTTAGTTCATATAGATTTATGGGGTCCGTATAAACAACCTAATATAGATGGTTCTAGATACTTTCTGACACTAGTAGATGATCACAGTAGAACTACCTGGACCTACCTTTTAACCAAAAAAGATCAAGTTTACCAAATTCTGGTAAATTTTGTGGTTTTGATTCATAATCAATTTGGTGTCATGATGAAAAGTGTGAGAACAGACAATGGCACTGAATTCGTCAACCAAAAATGCCTTGAGTTTTTCTTATCCAAAGGCATCATACATCAAAGATCAGTTGTCGGGAATCCTCAACAGAAGGGCAAGGTAACATCGCCATCTTGTTGAAACTGCAAGATCCTTAATGCTTCACGCCTGCTTGCCTAAAAGATTTTGGGGAGAATGCATACTGGCAGCTACATACTTGATTAACATCATGCCCTCTTCAGTACTTGATGATCAAATCCCTTCTGATATTTTGCTCAAGCAGAAACCAGATTACAGCAGATTGAAGGTCATTGGAAGCTTATGCTATGCTTTAAGCAAGGGTTCAGACAAATTTGAGCAAAGAGCTCGCAGGTGTATACTTCTTGGCTACCCATATTATCAAAAGGCTTAATAGCTATATGATTTAGATAATCAAAAATTCTTAGTAAGCCGGGATGTGGTGTTTAGAGAACACATACTGCCCTATTCCACTCAACAGGACAACCACACCACCCCTAACACAGTATCACCCTCTTTACCACTTGTTAATCCAGCCCTTGATGATACTCAAGAACAACTTTCTTTCTCGTCTCCCTTGCCTTCACCAGATCCTCATTCATCTCCTAATTTACCATTTTTTTCTCCTTCTCCATCTACTCCTAATTCCCTTGAAATACCCCAATCAACTCATGATGCTCTTGTTCAACCGGTCCAACATGCACTTGACATTCCCTCTCGGCCACACAGGAACATTCAGGTCCCTTCTAAATACAAATATTTTCGTTGTCCCACTCTTAACACTGAACCATCCTTATCACTTTCTTTCCTGGTCACCAATTCAGACCTTAAGGCATATTCTAGTGAATATTTAGCCTCCCTTTCCAATGTCATGCAAATTATTGAACCAGTTTCCTATTCCCAAGCTATGGGTGATAGCAATTGGGAATCTTCAATGCATAAAGAACTCCAAGCCTTGGAAGACAACCAGACTTGGGACTTAGTAACTCTACCAACAAATCAGAGGGCTATTGGCAGTAAGTGGGTATATAAAATTAAATTCAGACCTGATGGTACAGCTGAGAGGTTTAAATCACGATTGGTAGCCAAGGGATATAATCAAGTCAAGGAAAAGATTTCAAACACACCTTTTCTCCAGTGGCTAAGTTTGCTTCTGTCAGAACACTTCTCGCAGTAGCTGCTGCAAAGAACTGGGTCATTCGACAACTAGACATAAATAATGCTTTCCTCCATGGATATATTGATGAAGAAGTATACATGGAACCCCCACAGGGTTACACCAAAGCATTACAAGGACAAGTTTGTAAACTCAGGAAATCCTTGTATGGGCTGAAACAGGCCTCTAGACAGTGGAATGTGGGGCTGACTAAATTGCTACTATCATTGGGATATATACAATCCAAAATGGATTATTCTTTATTCATTAAATCTTCTCCTCATTCCATTACTGTTGCACTGGTCTATGTAGATGATTTACTACTAGCAGGCAACTCAGAAACAGAGATTACTCATACTCAACATGCTCTACATTCAGCCTTCACAGTCAAAGACTTAGGGAATATTCGATATTTCCTAGGTATTGAGGTAGCACGATCTTCTGAAGGAATACTTCTCAATCAGAGAAAGTAAAATTGATTTGCTAAAGGATACTGGCATGCTTTCTTGCAAACCATCAGCTTTTCCCATCAGCAGAATTCCCAAACTCTCAATTGATGAGGGTGACCTTTTACTAGACCCTGAAATTTACTGAAGGTTAGTAGGTCGACTCCTATATCTTAATCTAACTAGACCAAACCTGTCCTATGCTACGCAGCACTTGAGCCAATTCATGAGTTCACCACGTGAACCTCATCTCCAAGCTACTAAGCATGTGATTAGATACCTGCGTGACACTATTAATCTTGGTCTATTTTATCCATCCTCCATTGAGCTTTAGTTGCAAGGGTTTACAGATGCAGATTGGGGCAGTTGCAGGTTCAGTGGAAGGTCTTTCACCGGGTATTGTGTGTTCCTAGGGAAATCATTGATTTCGTGGAAAACAAAGAAGCAGAAAACCGTCTCTAAAAGTTCAGCAGAATCTGAATACCGAGCGATGTCCACCACCTCCAGTGAACTTGTATGGCTCGATGGTCTGCTCAATGATCTGCACACATCAGTCCCTAAACCAATCATCCTTCATTGTGATAATGTTGCTGCACAGCACATTGCAGAAAACCCGGTTTTCCACGAAAGAACCAAACATCTTGACATCGATTGTCATTATGTAAGAGATCGTGTTCAAGAAGGCTTCATCCAAACTCATCATGTGAAGTCTTCTCAGCAGCTGGCTGATGTCTTCACTAAGGCCGTAGGGGAACAACAACACAACTTTCTGATTTCCAAGTTGGGACTTGTGTCTAGACCACCAAGTCCAACTTGAGGAGGGGATATGAGCATGTTACCACCTCGCAGCCAGCTCCACCTTTAGCTAGGTGTCTCTTTGTTAGTGGTAGCACTGACTCTTTTAATCTTAGGCTGTTAGCTTTGGTTAGATTCCACTAACTCTAGTTAGCTTTACCTAGCTTGTATATATACTAACATCTCCTTTCCTGTGAAGTTAACTCACCTAATATACAAAACCAGAGAGCTTTTCCTCTCCATTACAATGGCGTTTTTGTGAGTTCAACGCTTTGAAACTCTATTTCACAGAATTTTTCTTCGTTTATGAGCAACATGCAGTAGTAATTTCATGTTTATGATATATATGTTCATGCGTTCCATACTGTATACTATATAGCAATTAGGCTTAAGCTTTTTACCATAATCATGTATGTTTAAGTAGTAAACAAGTACAGTAGGCATGATTATATATATGTACAACATCATGTAGGATGTTGTATTTCCATGTATACATACAATAATTAAGCTGTTGTATTTTCGAACAGAGCACCGGTAGCCCAACTTTGAAGACTCGGTTCTCCCTCAAACGGAAACGAAAACGGACAGGACCGGTGGCGTTGGACTCGTGGGATCAAGTACTACCTACTGTTGGCAACAAACTCGGCTTTCGGTTTCGATTTCAGATCGAAAACGCTCATGAACAGTGGCTGCGCAGAAAACAGAGCACTAGGTTTCAAAGGGTTTCCTAGAGGTTTTTGGATGAGAAAAATCGATGGGTTTCGGTCTATATTTATAGGGAGGGATTAGGGTTCCTGAAGGCTTCTTCTCCAAGGAAAATCCGAGCTAAAACGCAGCTTGATTTGGGTAAAAATCTATCTTCAACCGAAAAATGCATTTACATGACCTCTTATCTTTAAGCGTCAAATTGGATAAGATTTTTTGAGAATTTTATCGAGTTTGTTGAGGGGTTTCGTAGATAACATCTAGGAGAGTATGCCGATTCTTTCGGAATTGAATTTGGTTAAGAAACGAGTCCGAATTAGCCTTTACAAGATCGAATTTTCTTTGAACAAACTGAAAAACGAAGCTGCTGTACACTTTTCAGTAATTATGCACGGGTACCCTAACTTTAAGGGTAATTACTAAAAGTTCCCAACTTTTCTAATTTTGTCCATTTCTCGGTCCCACAAGGTTGTGAAGCATGCAATAACCACGTTGAAGACACGAACCACATCCTATTTTCATGCCCCCTTACAAAAGCAACCATTAATTCTATAAACCCAAAAATTCGTAGGATTACTAACCAGATGTCCCTAGACAACAAAAAACCACATCAGGTCCTCGAAGAAACTAAGGATAAGCTAACAAAAGAGGAATTTGAAATCCTTATAAACACTTGGTGGAGCCGGTGGTTCGCCAAAAATAAGCGTGTTTTGGATAACAACAACGGAACAAACCTGACTAATGCTGATAACATGGCTGAATTTACCCGAAACCAGATTAAAGAATGGAAACTAGCTGGAGCTTTGGACTTCCCTGGCCCCCACAATGACACGATTGGGGGTGAAGCAAGAAGAAAGCATACTAAATGGGCAAAACCCAAGCGAGAGTATATTAAACTGAATTTTGATGGTGCAGTGAATGCAGATGGCGTGGCTTCGTTCGGGTTCATCCTCAGGGACTCTCGTGGCTCCTCCATCCACATTGACGAAGGACTGATTGGTCGATAGTCCGTCTTGATATCCGAGACCATCGCCTTGCGCCAGGGACTTCTCGAGGCCACCAGACGTGGCATTCCCCGGATCCAGATTGAAGGCGATAATTTGCAGCTGGTCAAAGCCGTGCTCGGTGACTGGCGCTGCCCGTGGGAGATTGAGATGCTCTAGGGAGACCACTAAACTGATAGTGGCCACCCTAATTACTTTCCTTATCGAAACAAAAATCTCCTTAGTATATATGTCAAATTTATTATTTGAAGTATATACATTATTAAGTAAATTTTACTTGCTCAAATCATTTATTGAATTATTTTCCTACAAGTTATATTTATTTCATGCTTCTTCTTATACAAGAGAGAAGAAAATAAACTATAACAAGTCATATATAATTGGAGAAATAATTTCAATAATTTCCTTTATGATTTTGAAAAAGAGGAGTATTACATCCTCCTCGAGAAGAGGAGGAAAAAGAAGGCGTCAAAGCTTACGGCCGCCGAGATTGCACGTGTTGTACTTGCCGGAGTGTCGCCTACCGAGCAGCAGCGGATAGATCGTGATAGATGTGGACCCCTCCGCCGAGATAGTTGTGGATTTTACGGAGGAGCTCCTGCACGACGACTTGTTGGACGACGTCGTAGGGGACGATCAGCTCTTCACGGAGCAGGACATACACTTTGATGCTCCTGTGGGTACTGCGGAGGATATTTTCGGTTGACGATTACCACATATCCGAGGCCACCATCTCTATCTTACCTCCCACCACGACCCATGTCCGGCCACCGGTCTTTTCCAGTCCTCTGCCTACTTCTTCGACCGATCCTACTACATCCGTGGTGGGACCCTCAGCTTCTTCGCTTACATCCACATTTTCGTCCCCCCCTCCTCCCGTTCCAGCATCACCCATCCCTCCTCCCGTTCCAGCAGCACCCATCCCTCCTCCCGTTCCAGCAGCACACATCCCTCCTCACGTTCCAAAAAGGATGTATCTCCTCCAGCTCGATGGGTACTTTAGTTATGATAGCGTTTGCAATTCGATGCTTGCATGGAAGACCATGACATTCCCTCCAAAAGTAATCGTGGCACTCCATCTCGAGTGTACCCTGCGTCAACTCATAAGCTATATCATAATACATGTCTAACAACTTACCTAGGCATTGCCTTGAAACGTGTCCGCGTATAGGACGGAACAACGCTCTGAACTGTCTTGCTATTAGTCTGTATTTTGTTGGTTTCTGTATTCTGGTTCTCTCAATGGCTGTCCTCAAACTGTTGGTTTGAGATTCCATCTGGATGTGAATCTTTAGTATCACGGTGTTGAAGCCTCCTCGAGATGAATCCAATATCTTTTGCAGCACAGCGTGCATCCCTTCGACCCTAAAAAACACATGTCAAATTTTAAATATTGAACGAATACACTTTCTAATATTCAAACTGAATTGAAATGCAAAAAATGAAATTACCTATTGGTGGTTCTCATTTGAAAGTGGGGTGTATGATCCGTCCAAGCACGAACTATGTTCTTATTGTATGGATTAAGCCACACCTTCTCCACGTATGCAATAAGAACCGGTCGCCATCTTCTCTTCAATTCTACATACATTTCTTCAAATGTCGCCTCTGTGGTGGACGAAAATAGCACCCACCATGCGTTTGCAAACCCGCGTGACAACTCATGTGGATTTTTAGCTTTCGTAAACACCTTTAGGCCGTACGCCGGGATTTTGTGTTTGATGTGCACCCAACAGAACAAATGTTGTACTCCGTCCCCGAAAACTTGACTTATCGCCTTGATTAGAGCCTGCTTGCGATCTGTCATGATTGCATTGACCTGGACTCCAAGCTCGTCGTACACGCCTTTCAGTTGAGTTAACACCCACCTATAACTACCGACATCTTCGTTTGAAATAAATGCAAACTCGATGTTGAATGTATTTCCGGTGCAAGTGAAGCCAAACATCTCTAATAAAGGCATGGCGTACCTAGCAGAACAAGTTGTTTTAAACATTTATACTGGAAACATACTAATCAAGTCGATTACAGATTAAAATAACATACCTATTGGTCTTGTATGTGGAGTCCATAATGATGACATATGGAAACATCTTCAGCATGCGCAGACTCGTGGGGTGCACAAAAAACGAGGCATTCATAACATCAGAACCACTTACTCATCTTGGATGGGCAATGTATCCTCGGTCTTTCAAGAAATTTAAAGACCATTGTGTCACCGTCAATTCTCCGCAATCCTCAAGCAGTAACTTCTCCCTCATATTGTAGATTTGTCTAATTAAGGTCACATTTCCCGGGTACCTTGACCTCAACTCTTGAAGTACCATCTTCGGGGTGGCTAGATATAGGAACTTCTCTTTCACAAACTGCTTCTGCTCAGCTGTCAATCGGCCCGCATATGGATGAGCTAACAAAATAGTGGAGAGACGATGATTGTGTTGTCCGCACTTTACCGTTAAGACCCATCCATTTTTTTCCTTGAGGCGGACCCCATTCAATTCAAACGGACATCCACACTTCCTGGTCGGAGTATCGGTAAGTGGCTTATAAATGCTCCTATTTTCTGGTCCGGGCAACACCCTCTTGCCACATCTATATCTACCGGCTAGATCACAAGTGAGTATGACCCTGTTTGGATTTGAGGTTTTTATGACTAGTAGAAAATTCTTCGAAATTGCATTTTGTCTAGCCCAATCAAGCATTTCTCTTCGATCACTCCACAACCCATCGTAGTGGAAAGCAATAGAAAAATCTATTCCGACAACCTATGATTTCAAAATGTCAAAACAAAATATTATAAATTACACTATCCTAATTTTCAATATACCACGTTCGTAAATGGAAAAAAAGCCTAAACAGAATATTTGGATTTGAGGTTTTTATCCTAAAAACATAATATTATGGTTTCTTTGAAAAATACATGTTCTGGCTCACTTGATGCATCGAAATCGGTTCTGTACTCTTCTCCTGGTACACGTTCCTCATCCTCGCCTATGAAACTATCGATTGACGATGAATCTTCCTCCTCGGGGTGATAATCCCTCGATGACGTATCTTCTTCTCCTGACGACATTTTTAAGCAATGATGTGGAATAAAGGTATGCCAACTATGAGAATCGAAAGGGGTATTTATATGGGACAATTCGACCATTTTTTTACTGTTCAGTTCCGCACAACGAGGCCTCGCGCCAGTCCAACGACATTTTCCCAAAAGTGTCGTTGGAATGCGCGCAACAGCGTTGGGCACTTGCACGAAATGGTGCGCGCGCGCAACACCGTTGGGCGCTTGCACGAAACGGTGTTGCGTGGGTCCTAGGCCGCCACGTTCTCCAAACCCTCGTTTTTTAAATCCCGGAATGACCTTTCCGCGCAACACAGATTAACGCGCATCCTCGTTGCGCGGATATCTGTGTGCACTGACAAATTTTTCCGTGTGTATAAATCAACAGCCTTTTTTTTAGGTATTTGAAAATCAAATTTTCTAAAAAAAAATGAACTCAAAGCACATAAAAAATGAACTTATCATAGATAAAAAATGAACTCGTAGAGTATGAGAATTGAACTCATACATTATAGAAAATTGAACTTCTAACATAAAAAATTGAACTTCGAGTATATAAAAATGAACACATACTCACATAGTATATAAAAATTGAACTGTCATATTTACCGTTTTTAAAGCTTTTTAAAAAAATGAACATAATTTTAAAAATGAAAGAAATCGAAAAAATAAATAAAAAATTTGAAAAAAATCAATTATTTTTTTGGTTGTGAAAATTGAATTATATGAAAATGAACTCAGATCATATAAAAATTGAACTTATCATAGATAAAAAATTAACTCATAGAATATAAAAATTGAACTTATCATAGAAAAAATATTAACTCATAGAATATAAAAATTGAACTTATACAATATAGAAAATTGAGCTCATAACATAAAAAATTGAACTTCTAGTGTATAAAAATGAACTCGTAGTATATAAAAATTGAACTGTCATATTTAACATTTTAAATTTTTTTAAATAAAAAATCATGTTAAAAAGGTAAAAAAAAATGAAAAAAATGAATTATTTTTTAAATATTTTTTTAGTTATGTGAAAATCAAATTATTTAAAAAATGAACTCAAAGCACATAAAAATTGAACTTATAATCGATTGAAAAATGAACTCGTAGAATATAAAAATTGAACTCATACAATATAGAAAATTGAACTCTTAACATAAAAAATTGAACTTCTAGTGTATAAAAATAAACTCATAGTATATGAAAATTGAACTGCCATATTTAACATTTTAAAGCTTTTTTTAGACAAAGAACAAAATATAAAGGAATAAAAAATAAAAAATAAAATAAAATAAAATAAAAAAATCTTGACCATCCAATATATAGTGATGATGTAAATTTAATGGTTGAGATTAGTCCTCATTTTAAGCAAAAGGTCTTACCACAAGAGTGGTCCTCGGAACCACCACGTCACCAAAGCCACCACGAACCACCACGTCGAATTGCTCGGAACTGCACGCTGAAGTCGGAACTGCTCGAAAATCTTTAATCGTAGAAATATGGCATCAATTAATTTTGTATATAATATCTTCATTATGTATATATATACTGAAATATTGTATATAACAACCTAATGAATGTATATACGAAAATTGTATCGACTGGATACTATATGCATTATTGTATGTACAATTAATAAAAACATGTCTTTTACATGTACAATTTGAATTATGAATAAATTCGATATTAGCGTATATACATGTAATTCACAATTAATATACATGACATATATTTTAACTAGTTTTAATTCTACGTCGAATAAAAAAACTGTACAAATGTTGAGCATATACACCGTTTTAATATGTGTACAATTATTAAAAATTAATATACCAATTATACACGAATGAGTATGATGTGTCTATATTGATCTCAGTATACAATACTTGTACTGTTATATACAATTATTAGAATTTATATACACTTCTATACCCATGACCTCTATGTTACATACACATGTGATCCATATACGCTGATGTGTATATACATATCCTAAATCTGTATAAAACATCTTTATTAATGTATATGATATATGTATTACGTAAATATGTATAAATGTTCTCTGTATACACCGTATTTATGTCTATATACATGTATTGTTACCTTATATACAATCGATATTCCTAAATATACATGACGTATTTTGTAATACTTATTTCAGAGTTTGAGGGAGATGAATTCAGTTATTTGAATGAAGAGAATTTATACACATCAGATGTTGACGATGATGATGGTGAAGAGGAAAATGAGGATGAATTAGTAGATGAGGAGTCATCATAATTAAGGGATCCAATGGAATTAATAAATCCGAAAATTAATAAATACTTGCTATAATTAAGGGATTGGGTTGAAATTTGAAATTGGGTCAATTTTAGATATGTAATCTGAGCCATCCAATGGAATATCATCCAAAGGCCTACAATTGCTCTCTTGTTCTTTCATATTTAATTGTTCTCTATTGAATCTCAATCTATATATATATATATATATATATATATATATAGGGTTAGGTTCAAGTAAGGAGAGTTCTTACGGTAAATAATAAGGAGTATTCTCAGCCTTTAGATTTTAAAAAATCAGTGGATATATAATTTTTAGGTATTACAAAAAAGGAAAAAATCTAACAATATCTTAATTTATCTCTCTTCTTTCCTTATTTTTTGCAAATTTTTTTTCCATCTAATTTTCTCTCTCTTCTAATTTTCATCGTTTCTATATATAAGCGATGATGAAAAACTGTGTCTATTCTAATGCATAATTAACAACTAATTATTATAAATGAACAACTATTTAATCCCGAATGAACAACTGCAATCTCAGAATTATTAAAACAAACAATGAACAACTAATTATTATAAATGAACAACTACTTAATCCAGAATGAACAACTGCAATCTCAGAATTATTAATAACAAAATAATCTCACAATTATTAATAACAAACAACGAACAACTACTTAATTTGGATGAACAACTATTTATTCGTGATGAACAACTACAATCTCACAATTATTAATAACAAACAATGAACAACTACGTATTCACGAATGAACAACTTACTATTCATGAATGAACAACTGCTTATTTAGGGGTTGGGGTTTTTTTTTAATGAACAACTAGTTGTTCTTGCGTCTGTCATAGTTGTTCATTTGTGAATAAGTAGTTGTTCATTCGTGAATAAGTAGTTGTAAGTTGTAGTTGTTCATTCACGAATAAATAGTTGTTCATCCACAATTAAGTAGTTGTTTATTGTTTGTTATTAATAATTGTGAGATTATAGTGGTTCATTCCCAAATAAGTAGTTGTTTATTTGCGAATAAGTAGTTGTTCATTGTTATTAATAATTGTGAGATTGTAGTTGTTCATTCGGGATTAAGTAGTTGTTCATTTATAATAATTAGTTGTTCATTATGAATTAGAATAGACACAGTTTTTCATCAGCGCTTATATATAGAAACGATGAAATTTAGAAGAGAGAGAAAATTAGATGTGAACAAACTCATTTATTTTTTAAAGTTGCAAAAAATAAGGAAAGAAGAGAGATAAATTATTAGATTTTTTTAATTTACTTTTAATATCTAAAAATTATATCCATTGATTTCTTAAAATCTGAAGGCTGAGAAAGCTCCTTATTATTTACCGTAAGAACTCTCCTTACTTGAACTCAACCACATATATATATATATATATATATATGGCATGGTTCCGGTGAGGACCACCCTTGTGGTAAGGTCTAGGCTTAAAATGAGGACTAATTTCAACCATTGGATTTACTCCTTTACTATGTATTGAATAGTCAAGATTTTCTTAAAAAAATTTTTTTTTATCTTTTATTTTTGATCTATTTTTTTATTTTTTTAGGTTTGTGAAAATCGAATTTTATAAAAAATGAACTCAAAGCACATAAAAATTGAACTTATCATAGATAAAAAATGAACATGTAGAGTATGAAAATTGAACTCATACAATATAGAAAATTGAACTTCTAACATAAAAAATTGAACTTCTAGTATATAAAAATGAAATCATAGTATATAAAAATTGAACTGTCATATTTATCGTTTTTAAAGCTTTTTTTAAGAAAAACATAATTTAAAAAAAGGGAAAAAAAACGAAAAAAATAAATAAAAAAATTGAAAAAATCAATTATTTTTTTAGTTGTGAAAATCGAATTATATGAAAAATGAACTCAAAGCACATAAAAATCGAACTTATCATAGATAAAAAAAAATGAACTCGTAGAATATAAAAATTGAACTCATACAATATTGAAAATTGAACTCCTAACATACAAAAATTGAATTTCTAGTGTATAAAAATGAACTCGTAATATATAAAAATTGAACTATCATATTTAACATTTTTAATGCTTTTTTTAAATAAGAAAATCATTTTAAAATGGTAAAAAAATAAAATAAAAAATTGAAAAAAAATCATTTATTTTTTAAATATTTTTCTAGTTATGTGAAAACTGAATTATTTGAAAAATGAACTCAAAGCACAAAAAAATTGAACTTATCATCAATTGAAAAATGAACTCGTAGAATATAAAAATTGAACTCATACAATATTGAAAATTGAACTCCTAATATAAAAAATTGAACTTCTAGTGTATAAAAATGAACTTGTAGTATATAAAAATTGAATTGCCATATTTAGCATTTTAAAGCTTTTTTAAAAAAATTAAAAAATTAAAAAATTAAAAAATTAAAAAATTAAAAAATTAAAAAATTAAAAAATTAAAAAATTAAAAAATTAAAAAATTAAAAAATTAAAAAATTAAAAAATTAAAAAATTAAAAAATTAAAAAATTAAAAAATTAAAAAATTAAAAAATTAAAAAATTAAAAAATTAAAAAATTAAAAAATTAAAAAATTAAAAAATTAAAAAATTAAAAAATTAAAAAATTAAAAAATTAAAAAATTAAAAAATTAAAAAATTAAAAAATTAAAAAATTAAAAAATTAAAAAATTAAAAAATTAAAAAATTAAAAAATTAAAAAATTAAAAAATTAAAAAATTAAAAAATTAAAAAATTAAAAAATCAAAAAATCAAAAAATCAAAAAATCAAAAAATCAAAAAATCAAAAAATCAAAAAATCAAAAAATCAAAAAATCAAAAAATCAAAAAATTAAAAAATTAAAAAATTAAAAAATTAAAAAATTAAAAAATTAAAAAATTAAAAAATTAAAAAATTAAAAAATTAAAAAATTAAAAAATTAAAAAATTAAAAAATTAAAAAATTAAAAAATTAAAAAATTAAAAAATTAAAAAATTAAAAAATTAAAAAATTAAAAAATTAAAAAATTAAAAAATTAAAAAATTAAAAAAATTAAAAATTAAAAAATTAAAAAAAAATCTTGACCATTCAATATATAGTGATGAGGTAAATCTAATGGTTGAGATTAGTCCTCATTTTAAAAAAAAGATCTTACCACAAGAGTGGTCCTCACTTGTACCAAAACCTATATATATATATATATATATATATATATATATATATATATATATATATATATATAGGGTTGAGTTCAAGTAAGGAGGTAGTTTAGTGTAAATAGTTAGGAGAAATAAACAGCGTTAGATGCAGGGAGATGAATGGTACTGATTTGATAGGATTAATGATTTAAAAGAAAAAGAATGATAAAAAGCATATCACGTATATTACGGTAGTTACCAAAATCATACCTTTTTTTTATCTTTTTTTATTGCCGTAAAATTTAAAGTAGCGTACATTTGCATCGTATTATAAGTTGTTCATCAATTAATATAGAGTTGTTCATTACAATAAAGAAATTGTTCATTAAAAAAATCTTCGTACATTGAACTAATTTGTTCCTTGTACACTATATTATGTTTATTGTTCATCAATTCATATAGAGTTGTTCATTACAATAAAGAAATTGTTCATTAAAAAATTTACATACATAGAACTAATTTGTTCATTGTTCACGATATTAGGGTTGAGTTATTGTTCATCAATTAATAAAGAATTGTTCAATAGAATAAATAAGTTGTTCATTGAAAAAAACTTCGTAAAAAAAAAACTTATTATTTGTTCTGTGTTCAAAATATTACCCTAGTTGTTCTTCTGATTATATCTAATTGTTCATCCATAACTAAGTAGTTGTTCATTGTTTTTTTATTAATAGGTGTGAGATTGTAGTTGTTCATTCGATAACAAGTAGTTGTTCGTTTGTGATATATTAGTTGTTCAATATGTACTATAGGAGAGAGAGTTTTTTCATCAACGCTTATATAGAAGCGATGAAAACTATAGGAGAGAGAAATTACATAAAACTTCCTGCAATTACGCAGATTGATTACGGTAGTTACCAAAATCACACCTTTTTTTTATCTTTTTAATTTTAAACAATAAAAGTGAGTAAATCAATACTGTTCATCTCCCTGCATCCAACGCTCCTTATTTCTCCTAACTATTACACTAAATTATCTATTTACTTGAACTCAACCCTATATATATATATGTATGTGGTGTTTATATGAAGAGGAGGAAGATGACTAGACGATGTAGTGTTACATGAAAAGGGGGAAGATAACTAGATGATGCAGTGCATGCCTACAAACGCGACCTCTATTATACGATAGAGAAGGTTAATTATAATATGTATCTAATGAAGTGGCTCCAAAACAATTTTAATATTGATTAATAATATTTGATTGTTTAGAACTAACCAATATACACTATCATTATAAAGAAGAAATAAGTGAATTCAAAGAAAACTGGACAACTAACTAAGCATAAACCTCTTAAATAATTAAGAATATAAATTTTAATATATAAGAAGATAGTAGCAATAAATTTCATAAAATTTAATTATTTAGGCTTAAAAGTTTCTTTTATAAACATACTTTTAAGTTGTTATTGCAATGAAAAATAAAAAATTAAACAACTAATAATCCAAGCTAAAAACAACAATATAAAATAATACAAATTATAGACCATAATACATTAAATGATAGAAATTGACAATCAGATTAGGACATGCTATGTGGACTCGATTTAATGTATTATGGTCTATAATTTGTATTATTTTATAAATACATTAAATGATAATTACTAGTTTTCATAAATACATTAAATGATAGAAACTTGATTATCAATGTGTTTAATTTATCTTTAAAATAATCACGGGCATAATTACTAGTTTAGATTGATAATCAATTTGAAATTGACAATCAGATTTGGACATGCTATGTGGACTCGATTGCAACTATGATCTTGCTTTCAGTTGTGTGTGTTGACTTAACTCCTTTTATTTCCTGTGATGAATATGTAAACTGGGTTTCCATACGACGATTAAGTGAAGGAATTATAAAAACCCAAAGTTTTGATGCTTTAAATAAATAATTTTAAAGATAAGTTTATAAGTTAAACACATTGTTTGGTTTAAATATAAAGTTGAAAATTTATATTGGCCAAAAAAATACAACACTACAAAAAAGGCAGATTTAGCGACTAAAAAAGAGGTCGCTAAATAAAAAATATGGTCGCTAAATTAATTTATCGACAATATTGTGGTCGCTAAAAGCTCGGTCGCTAACTGGTTAGAGACCACTTGGTCGCAAATATTAGCGACTACCTGGCTCAGATTTAGTGACCAAGTGGTCGCCAAATCAAGGCCAGATTTGGCGGCCACTTGGTCGCAAAACCTGGGCTAGATTTGGCGATCACTTGGTCGTTGATTGGCGACGACTTGGTCGTTGATTAGCGACCACTTGGTCGCCAATCGCGTAAACTAAGTGCTCGATTTTGACTTTTTATTGAGCAAAATCGCATGATCGTGCACCTATTAGCGCATGAAATGTGTGAAATTAGCGACCAAGTGGTTGCCAAATATATCTAATAAAATAAATAATTAATTAATTACGTAATAAAAAATTAAATTTAAAATAAATAATTAAAAATATAATGAAAACAATTATTTATATTAATTAAAGAATACACAAAATTTTAAAAAATATTTACAAAATAAAACAAAAATGCTAAACTATTCAGTTCCATCGGGGCCGGACGTACACGTCTCCGGCGGAGCATTCCTGTTGGAACAGGGCTGATGGGACATAGACGCTTGTTGGTTGAAGCCTCTCATTTGCTCCAGGAATTGTTCCATCCGATCCATTCTATATTGCGCTGACCCCAATTCCTCCCGCAATTCTGTGACTTCGGCATGAAGGGCAACGTTGTCCTGCGTCATTTGCGTCACCCGAGGAGGTTGTCTGTACGACACTATCACTCGCGAGTCGTAGTACTCCGCCGTAGCGTTTCCGAGCCCGAAGACATCACCTTTCGGGCCCACACCTCCAACGGCCTCTAGATAGGCTTCACACTCGTCTTGAAAAGACGGTGGGGTGCTTAAGTTGGAGGACCTTTGGGAGAGGATCTCCTTGGATCGCGCCTAAAGAAAAAACACAAAAAACATGAATAAAAATTAAAAGATTAAATAATAAATAAGAATATATAAAATAATTAAATAGAGGTCGATAATTATAGCGATATCGGAGGACCATTGGTCTATAAAACGTTGTTCCGGGCCCTGCGAGTGTGTCTCGATTAGAAGCTCGAGTGGCGTAATTTGGCGACCATGACGTTGTTCCTACGAAATAAAATGAATTTGTTAATACCATAAAATATAAATTACAATAAGTACAAAAACTATAAATTAAAAAAACATACCAATAAATGCATGGTCTCGAGGTGGGACCTCGAACCGCAGTTGTGGTTGGCAGGATTTACCCGTCGGTTTGCCTTTTGATGTTTTTGGAAATTCGTGTCGGTATTGCTTTGTCATTAAGTAATCTCGGGTAACCTCGTTCTTACCAACAATTTATGTATTAAAAATTTTTAGTTGTTAAAAGTTATGCATTAGTTCGTTAAGTAAGCTCATTTTTTTATCGAATCAAGATAGAGTTGTAAAAGTATTGATCTTATCAATTTTCTTAGATATTCGCGCCATATTCTCTATCTTCTCAATCAATGTGCCATGCTTATCCTTCTTCCTCAGTATTCGTGTCATATCTTCTTAATTTGTATGCCATGATCTTTATCTCTTATACAAGTCAAATTGAATTTGTCTTCTTCCATTTCTTCTATATAAAGCCATCCCTTCCCTTCCATTTTTCACCTCCCTCATTTCCTCTCGTTTTCTTGTTCCCTAACCACCTTCTTGCTTGTTGTTGGCCGCCCTTTCCACCAAGAGACAAGGATCGTCCTTCTCCTCCTCTTTGGAAATCATTCGTCATGTTCGTGTTTCACTTGTGCAGTTTGAATTCCAGTTTCGAGGTAAGTCGTCTAGACTTACTTAGTTTGAGATTTTGTTATGTTTTAAATTAGTAAGTTGAATGTGCAAATTTAGTTTGGAATATTAATCAATAGTATGTTTTCATACACAAAAGTTATTGAAATAGTTTCAACTGTTTTGGTTATGTGCAACTTGATCATTGTGGGTGTGATTATGGACATGGGCAAGTTGATGGAGAAGAGACCCTCGAACATGGAATATGTTGAGAAGTCACTAATAGTCCACAGTACAACTGCACACATGACAAAATTTTGCTTCCTCCACGCATTGTATGTGCACACCCCATGAAGCCACAAACTCTTGAGCTCGACTATCAACGGCTACAAGTAGACATCCAACTTTTTATTCGGGTTCTTATGTCCAAGCACAATAACTTTGAGAAACATAACCTCATCTCGTATACACATTGACGGTGGAAGGTTTAGGGTGTCAGAATCACATGCCTTGATGAGTATTGCCGCCCAAACGATCTGAACGGATTGAAATCGTCTATGCACAAACCTAGTCTCACATTTTGTGATTCTGTTGCAAAATCTGGCCACACTACATTGAACTGTTTGCAGGCCTCTACATCCAATGGATGTCGCGTCACCCCATCTTGTACGTGCTCTGCATGCCATCTCATGTGTTCGACATTCACCACCGATGTGTATAACCACTACAACCGTTGAGTTACACTATACCATTCTGCAGATTTAGCGACCATATGTTAGCGACCACGACATATGGTCGCTAATTAGCGACCATATGGACGCCAATGGTCGCAAATCTGGACGTCAAAACGGGGAAAAAAATAAAACCAAATTAGCGACCACGTGGTCGCTAATTTGGGCGTCCACATGGTCGCTGAGACTTTATAGTCGCAATAAGTGCGCGGAGAAATTTCCCGCCAGCATGTAGCGACCATATGGTCGCTGAATTTGGAGACCATATGGTCGCTGAATTTAGCGACCATATGGTCACTAAATTCAGCGACCATATGGTCTCCAAAGCTCTCGCCAAATTTAGCGACCATATGGTCGCTAAATGACATACGAAATTTATGGCGCGACATGAGGGGAAATCTGAAATTTGATTTTTCGCGAAATATTTGAATTTACGGGTAGCGACCATATGGTCGCTAAATGATATACGAAATTTATGGCGCGACATGGGGGGAAATCTGAAATTTCGATTTTTCGCGAAATATTTGAATTTACGGGTAGCGACCATATGGTCGCTAAATGGCGAAATTTATGGCGCGACATGGGGGGAAATCTGAAATTTGATTTTTCGCGAAATATTTGAATTTACGGGTAGCGACCATATGGTCGCTAAATGATATACGAAATTTATGGCGCGACATGGGGGGAAATCTGAAATTTGATTTTTCGCGAAATATTTGAATTTACGGGTAGCGACCATATGGTCGCTAAATGATATACGAAATTTATGGCGCGACATGGGGGGAAATCTGAAATTTCAATTTTTCGCGAAATATTTGAATTTACGGGTAGCAACCATATGGTCGCTAATTTAGCGACCATATGGTCGCTAAATGGTGACATGGCCCCACCTCTTAAATTACTTACATTTAGCGACCATATGGTCGCTAAATGTGGGTAGCGACCATATGGTCGCTACCCCCGAATAAGAAGGAGAACGCGTGTTCTCTTTCTTCATTCAGTGAAAACCTCCTCCGCCTTCTCTCTTTCGGAACTCTCTCCCGACCCCTCCTCCGCCGTCTCTCCGCCTTCTCTCTCTCGGCCCGCCGTCGCCTGTGCCCTCCGCCTCACCCGAGCCGCCTGCACAGCCCCCTGCCCGAGCCTGCCTGCCCAAGTGCGCGCAGCCTCGCCCGAGCCTACCTCGCCTGAGTCCGTCCGACAGCCACCTCCTCCCCGCCATTTGCATGTAAGTTCTCGGTTTTTGTTGTTGATTTTTGTAATTGTTGTTGATTTTGGGTTTGATTTTGTTGTGTTGATTGGGAAATTGTTTGTTGAATTTGATTGATTGAGAAAATTGGTATTGTTTAGTTGTTGTTGTTTGAGAAATTGATTGAAAAAATTTGATAGAGAAAATTTGATAAATTGAATGAGAAAATTTGAGAAATTGATTAGTTGTTGTTGTTTAGGGGTTAGGGTTTAGTTGTTGTTGTTGTTGAATTTGAGAAAATTTGATTGAGAAGTTGTTGTTGTTGTTGTTTGAGAAATTGATTGAGAAAATTTGATAAATTGAATGAGAAAAATTGAGAAATTGATTGAGAAAATTGTTTAGTTGTTGTTGTTTGAGAAATTGATTGAGAAAATTGTTTAGTTGTTGTTTGTTGTTGTTGTTTTTTTTTTGGTTAAGTTGTTGTTGAAAGTTGTTGTTGTTGATTGTTGTTTGTTGTTGTTGTTTTTTTTGGTTAAGTTGTTGTTGAAAGTTGTTGTTGTTGTTGTTGTTGTTTGTTGTTGTTTTTTTGTTAAGTTGTTGTTGTTTTTTTCCGGTTAAGTTGTTGTTGATATGTTGTTGTTGTTGTTTGATGTTGTTGTTTGTTTGTTGTTGTTTGTTGTTGTTGTTTGTTGTTGTTGTTTGTTGTTGTTGTTTGTTGAATTGTTGTTGTTGTTTGTTGTTGTTGTTTTTAGTTGTGTTATTATGGTCGGAGGATCACGCCGACATGCACGAGGTCCTCGTCGGGACGAGCCGAGCTCGTCCCGGATACCAAGCGAGGAGAACTCGTCCGAGGCGACCCACACGGACACACCACATTTGTCCCGGTGACGAGGACTGCTCCGGCAAAGCGGACGGCTCCGGCGAAGATTGTCGTAGTTTTATTGTATTATTGAATATTGTAAATTATTTGAATTTATGTAATTTAATGAATTTATGTATGTAAATTTTTGAAATTTATGAAAATTAATGAAATTAATGAATATTGTTGTTCTTTATGTAATTTGGTATTGTTTAGTTGTATTAATTCGTAATTATTTATATAAATATTAATATTAATTATTTATATTAATTCGTAATTATATTTTTTTAAAACAAAAATATTTGCGACCATATGGTCGTTAAAAACAGCGACCATATGGTCGCTAAAAACAGTGACCATATGGTCTCTAAAAACAACGACCATATGGTCGCTAAAAACGGCGACCATATGGTCGCTATTTTTAGCGACCATTTGGTCGCCAAGTGGTTAGCGACCGGCCATTTAGCGACCATTTTTAGCGACCAGATTTTGCATTTAGCGACCAGAAATATGGTCGCTAAATTCGCTTTTTTTTGTAGTGTTATTAGCAAGTAAAACATACGAGAATATGGAATGAGTTTCGTCTTGCCTTGCCTCCATATAGGATATTCACATATCTTGCAAGTTGCGTATTCTGCATCTGCACCCTAGTATATCATACAAGAGTTTGAGCAACAATCTATGGCTTCGCACGAAAGACTGAGACCCTCAACAGGTTTTTCCGCGTCGTAAAATGTGGCTAGTAATGTTGTCTTTGGGTGAGATACTTGTCTGTAGAAATATGAAATCTTGTCATATCCGCGCTCTGTCATACTTTAACTTTGACTTGAGGCTAAGTAGCTCATTTGCCGCCTCCAACTAGGAGACGTCACATCTAGGCCACTACTACCTATTTGCGACCCATAACGTGTCGTACATACATTGTGCATCGGGATTTGGCGCTTCGTGATAATAGTGCTATCCCTCATGCCTTATATGCTAATTCTGGACCCGATCATCAGTGTAATAAGGTCGGGCATTAAAACCACCATAGACCATCTACTCCATTCGATTATCATACCTAGATATTGTTGGTGCCAAATCAGTACTACTACAACCCTCATTCTGTCTAGACTCAGCTCACAATGAAGAAAACATTTCATTTGTCTCCCTATGCGAAACCCATTGGTAATAGTGAGAAACAAAACCATCTTTAACAAGATGATAATGCACATCGTCTACTGAAATTAGTTTCTTATTCTTACATTTCCGACAAGGACATCTTAATTCTTGTGGGTTATAGCTTGGTATAGACCTGCAAAACTCAAAAATTTGAGCAACGCCAGCAATAAAATAATCGCTCAAAAAACCATTTATATTATGCAAATACTCCATTCACGCATTTTCTTCTTATAAACGAATATAAGCTTGTAATTAAGTTTTAGGCTGTAACCTGCGACCATATAGCGACCATATGGTCTCTATATTTGAGTCGGTGACAAAAGGGTGCCTAATTGGCAACCATATGGTCGCCAAATGCCAAAAAAAAAAAGAGAAACTAATTGCAAAAAATGTTATGTACTAATTGGCGGGATGATTCCCACTTGGTAATATTTCCCACTTTTGTGGTCGCCAATTACAAACAAAATTTTCACACTTGGTAATATTTTTTAATTGTTGTTCTATAGGGATTCAACGACTATTTAGAAGCTATTTAATGTCCATATGGTCGCTGAATGTGAAATTATGCTCGGAAATAAACTTTTAAGAATGTTAAAAAAAATGTAATCAGAAATAAAATTAATGTAGACATAAATAACACAATCTCATATAATTATTTAAATTAACAATTTTAGATGTACCAACAATATTTGTGTATAAGTATAATATTTACTATACTAAATGAAAAAAAATTAATTACATACTTTTAATGGAGCTATAGGCAAAATATGACAAAATTTCTCCCTATAAGCAATTGAGAAGCGCAAATACCTCCTTCGCTTAGTGAATTTTTTTTCTACAAAGGCATGAGGATGTGTGGAGTTTATATAGGAAACTAGCAGCGACTATATAGACGCCAAATTGGCGACAATTTAACCGACTATTGTATTTATCGCCCAAGTGGTCGCCAAATCCGTGGTCGCTAACGTCTGCGACCAAGTGATTGCCAATATTTGGCTCTAGAATTGCCCGTGCAATTTTAGCGACCACATGATCCGTGGTCGCTAAATAATTTTTTATTTTTTATTGGATTTAGCGACCACGTGATCGCTAAATCTGCAGAATGGTGTAGTGACCAGTCATCAATGTCAACGGATCACGGAGCAAGGGGAGGGATCGTACTATCAAGAAAACCCAACTTACGTTTAGCATGAAACAAATTGCGAAGAACCATAGTCCATTCGCTAAAGTTGTCACCTTTTAAAACAACCGGGCAGATAGACAAACCTGGATGATCCAAAGGGTGTAAATAGTACTGGGAGGTGTGGTCTAGGGCTGGACGTTTTTCACCACCAGACCCGCTAGTGGTCTCCTTAATGTTGGTCATTGCAGAAGCGTATGAAACCCAACTGACGGTGATGAATATGGGGCGGCAGCAGCTAGGTTACAAGATAGCAGCGGCCGACGTTCAATCATTGTAAAAAAAAATTGAAATTTAGGGTTTAAACGATACCATGTGAAATTTAGAGAGAGAAATATTTACTGAGAATTAGGGTACAATATATAGTCAAATAAATGGCTTATCATTAGACTTGTCAAAACCTGACCCGACCCGACTCGCCCGAAGTTTTTTGGGTTCAAACCCGACCCGAAAATCAATGGGTCAAGAGTACTGGGTTGGGTCACCAACCCGATAAAGTATTGTTTCAATTAAAAATTCAATATTTTATTATAAATTTTGTATAAAATTATTATTTTATTATCATTAAATAATATTTTATACAATATAATATTAATTATTTTAATAAATATAAAGATAAAGGTTAACAAAATTGACGATCGTGACCCGTTGGATCAACCCGAACCCGTACCAAACCCGTAACAACCCGGTCCATATGAACCCTAAAATTTTACGACCCGAAACCCGTTTTGACCCGAACCCGATTAACCCAAACTCGAACCCGACCAGTCCGACCCATTTGACAGGTCTACTTATCATAGAAGAAAGATATATCTGCTACAATATAAACAATAAGATAATAACAATATCTCTTTAGCTTAAATTTAATCGTCCATGTTAAATAACTTTGAAAATAAGAAGATATTACATTGACACTTAGCTTGATCATATATGATATCTCTCGAACAATCCTGGCCTTGAAGAATTTGGAATCGAAATATGATGGAAGCCCCACTTCACGTCACAATGGGAAATAAAGTTTGTATGAACATGTTTGGCGTGATATATGATTAATGAAAAGACAAAGTGTAGGGAGAGTATGTTGAAGATGTTGACCAACGATCGACTTGTAAGAGTACGTGTAATGTAGTACAGCTGGAGTTCACATCCACACACGTACAATACCAGCTTTAATTGGACAATAATTCGAATGCATGCATGCAAATATATGGTATCAGGCTAGATGGGGCAACTTAAGGGCACTAAAAGTGGTTTGCCTTCCGCCATGTGTTGCGACTCCGTAGGCCATGTGCTATCTTAATATCGGCAGATCGAATTCGTTCCTTTATTCAGATATTAAAACACACAAAAAGTAGTTCAAGCAATAAAACAGCTTACACAAACATAACAAAATATACAATAACTTCTACGCGAATTAATATTACGGTGTCGGTAAGATTTTTGAATTCTTATAATAGCCACTTCACCGATTACCCGTTTTCACCCAACTTACATTGAGTCTTGATCCTTTATTTGGTTGGGTCAAGAGAGTTCTGAGGGGAATCCGGTATCTAGGATGATCGATTTCTGTATATATATTAGACAAGTTTATGTCTATGCTTTAGATGTGGAAATGTATTCTAACACACGTATCCTGACAAGTGCAAGTGAGGGAATTAGCCTAATTGACACTTGGACAACACAACGGGGCGGACCCATGATTGAGAGAATTCGTTAGGCGAATAACTCTGATACCATATTAGCCTAATATGGTTTTATCCTAAACCAATTGCAATAGGAGTAACCCAAAGGTATATATATTAGGCAAGTTAATGTCCCAACTTTAGATGTGAAAATGTATTCTAATGCAAGGGTATATAATATATACATGGTGCATATATGTACATGTATGTTTATTTAGACCCATGCATACACATTATATATATGTTGTGGATATAATGATATATGGACCACACCAGTATAGGCAAAGAGATAATTGGATGCCGCACTAACAGTGGCTTACCACATTGTCTATTTGGTGGCAGTCGATCCCTCTCTCGTGTCTCTCAATTAACCTCAATTGAGTTGACAAATAAAATGAATGAATAAATAAAAAAGTAACCGCAATTCGATCACAAGTACAGCATCTGTCCATACTTCACTCACCAGACTCCAGACATTATCTATCCCACTTTTTTTGAAGATATATCTAACCCGGCCACTTTACGTTATGGGCTAAATGTACCTATTTATATACGTACGTGCTGCTTGATTTCCATTTCCTATAAATGAAAGTCCAATGCACTAGCAAGAAAACTGAAGTACATACATAGTATGAGACATTATTATTAGATAAAAAATGCATTAATTAGTAATAATAGAGAATAAGAGTTGTTCTCCAAGCAACAACGGAGAAACATACAATTAAACAACATGTAACTACACACTAACTTATAGAGGAAACCAAAAACCACCAATTAGGTACTTTAGTAAAACCTCTCTCTCTCTCAGATTCTCACTTTGAAGAGTTCAAAGAGTTATTTATTAATATCATGAGTACACATGGCAATCACAATAATATCACGAGTACACGTGGCAAGCATAATACTTAAGGTAACTAGACTCTTCCAGACCAATCCTTCTCTACTTATGCCCTCGACCTCAAACAAGTAATACATAATAAAAGAACTACAAACTCTAACCTTACCATGAAGCAACACAACCACTGTGAGAAAGTCACAGGAATCGCTCACGAACACCACTTCTTCAGACTCTAGTTTTCTCTCTTTTTAGCCACATTCAAAGCCGCGAAAGAAAACTTTGAATCCTATCCTCTTTAATAATAAATGCCCTAGGGTTAATCTTAGTTATTTCTTGCAGAAAATAACTGAAGAGAATCATACAAAATCGGTTACAATATCCTATCCAAGCCACAATCTATATTCTAGAAGAATCTCGCCATATCTGGCAAACCCTAGTGAATCTAGAGCCAATTTATCAATATCTACTCAGTTCCCATAAGAGATCTTCTAGAAACCATCATCCTTATCCATCCACGTGCTTTCTAAATCGCATTAAGAAACCGTTGGAACTTTCAATTTTTTACATGAGGCATCTTCTAGTTGACGCTACATAGATCGATTGTCATTCCCCTCGACTACCAATCACTCTAATAATTTGTCTTTCATAGCAAATCTGCTTTCCTTTTTCTTCTTGGTTTATACAACTCTCATGTCGTTGTTCCGTACATCACCTTGTGCTACTTGAAATATTCAAAGAACCATCAAATGCTAATTAGTTTTTCATCATCAAGACCAAAGTTCCCAACATATCTCCAATTTTGATGATGACAAACTGATATCCGCCTTTTTAGTCGTGTTTATAGGGTGTGCTTTTGTGTGTTTGAGTCTTTTTCTTTAGTTTTGTGTTTTGTTTTGAGTCGTTTGTGTAAGTTTTCGTATTTCATTAAGATATGGAGTCTACATAAGCTTTGGTGGTGTTTTTGTAGGTTTTGGAGCTGTTTTGGAGCATATTTTGAAGAAAGGAGAAAAGCACTTAAAGATAGAACTCAATAAAGACATTGAAGATCAAGTTCAAGATAAGAAAGCAGTAGAGAAACTCGTTACAAAGACATAGGAAAAAGAATCGAGTCAAACCGAGGTGTAACGAACCCGCTATTGAAGTTTTACTCTCAGCTGTTTGCAGTGTTGAAGGCGCTCGATAACGACCCTGTGAGGGTCGATACCGAGGCTGCATGGGTCAATACTGAGGTACATTAGGTTCGGTAACGAGGTGTTCAATAAAGAGGAAAATCAAAAGAGTTCAGCAGACTTCTACCGACCCTGTGAGGGTCGGTACCGAGGTACTCAAGGTCGTTAGTGAAAACAGAGTCGGCGCAATTAAATGTATTTTTATCCCTTCCTTAGATAGTTTTAAGGGATATATATTTTAGAGATATTATTTCCTTATAGATAGCTTTTAGATAGATTAGTTTCTCTATAAATACTCTTGTCCTAGCCTCTGTTTTAGAGACACCAAGCAACTGCCTTGGGGGGCAAGTTAGAGAGAAGAGAAGAGGAGGCATGAGAGAGGAGGAGAGACGAGTTTGTGGGGAAGAACTAAGTGTGTTTTCGAATTCAGTTGTAAGTTTTACTTTTTATTTAATTTAGATGTTTTTAATCATGATTAGTGAGTAGTTCTCTCTCTCCAGGGTTGGGGTTAAGCCCAACAATGGTTGTGCATGCTTGTTTATGATCATGTCTTGATTGCCTTTATTGCATGAATCTTCTCTCTTGCTTTTAACTCCTTGAAACGAAAGTTGAAGGGAATTTCTCATTCATAGTTGAAGCGAAAGAGGAAACCATGAATCAGAATAGTCAACTTAGGGTTTTGAAACGAAAGTGGATCAATCCTAGTTGAATTAGAATAGATAGATAGTAAGTTTATTGATAGGACGAAAGTTGATTGATTTACTTTCTTAAGTTAACGAAAGTTGACGACTTTATGTGATAAAGGCATGATCTTTATGTTTCATTAGTGTTGGCATTACATGATTGTTGTTGTGGTGACACCTTAAACCTTGGAATTCTCTTTCCTTTGATAAAAACCCTTGATTTAGATTGATTGCTTGCGTGATAAGTAACAAAACTTGATACATGAATTTCTGCCATGGACGAACCTGACTCCCCTGTACTCAGCGGGGTCTTGACTACAAATTTATTTGTTGTTAAGTAAATCCCTCTCAACAAATTGGCGTCGTTGCCAGGGAGATTTCAATTGTGCCAAGTTTTGTTCTTTTTGCGTTTTTCGGGACTTTTTCGAGTCGGTAACGACCCCTCTAGGGTCGGTACCGACCTTGTCGGCAAACCCAGTTTTTCTTCTTTTTTTGTCTGTTTTCAGGTTTACTGTCGAGTCGGTAAACGACCCTACCCAGGTTGGTACCGACCCTGTCGACAGATCTCAGTTTTTTTTTCTTTTCGTTTTTCTGTTTTACGGGATCACTGCAGGCTCGTTACCGACCCCTTGGGCCTCGGCACCGACCCTCCTCTGAGAAGCCGTTTTGCTTTTGATTTCGTTTTTGTTTTTGTTTTTGCTTACAATGTATGCCAGCTGAAGGACGCCGAGTTGTCTCTAATCTAGTAGTTGACCCTGAACCCGAGCGATCCTTCCACCGCCGATTAAGAGAACGCAAAGCAATGGCTACACCTGAAGAGATGGCTCAACAAATGGCCGACCTCCGAAAACATATGGAGCGGCTCCAGGCTGACAGAGATCGTTTACGAGAGTAGTTGGATACCTTTCCAAAGAAGGCCAAATAATATATGCACCCATAACTGAGGGTGCCAGAATCTACAATAGTTCTTCCAGAAATAGAGAAAGCTTTTGAGATCAAATCTCAATTCATATCCTTGATTAAAAGATCTCAATTTGAAGGGAAACTAACTGACTGCCTAATAAAACATATTAAATTTTTTACTGATTTATGTGACACCATAGTTGTTGATGGTGTCTCTCTTGAATATGTTCTGTTGAAGGCTTTTAAGTGGTCTCTTGTAGGAAAGACCATGAGCTGGTTAGAGAGCCTACCTCCTAGGTCGATAAGGACATGGAAGGCTTTGCATGACTTGTTCTTGACAAAGTTCTTCCCACTTTCCAAGACCACGAAGCTAAGGAAGCGCATCACCTCCTACCACAAGTTGCCTAATGAGACCTTTGTGGAACATGCGAGAGATTCAAGGAGATGCTTAGACAGTGCCCTACCCATGGGCAACCACAATATATACTCCAAGAAATCTTCTTCCAAGGGATCAACGCTGAAACGAAGAACCGCATTAACCTGCACACTGCTTGCGGTTTCATAGAGATGGATCCCGATGAGGCGTGGGCATTGCTTGACAAGTTGACCAACTACGATGTAATGTATGGAATACATCAGGCCCAGCAGCCCCAAAGACGGCTCTATACCCCAAACTAGGATGAGGTCGACCCTGAAGGGAAGCACCAATTCTTGTAAGACGAGATCAATCGCTTGAAAAAGCAGGTAAGTTATCTTAAATCATCTCCATCTTGTCTAGAATGCAGGTCTCAAGCCCATGCTACTTCTGCATGCACTAACTTGCAACAGGTACGTGCTGCTGATGCATATGAAGAAGCTAACTACATGAGGGGTCCATATAGGAACCAAGGTAATACTTTTTATGCAGGGAGGAATAACAATCAGCCCACCTAGGGCAACTATGGCCAAGGGAGCCAACCTCCTCCGCAAGATCAAAGGGTTCCACCTTATAGGCCTCCAGGCTATCAAGAGCCATTTTCATGGGTCCAAGGGCTACAAGAGGGTATTAATTGAGTCCACAACAAGATTGATGGAGTCTGTTCTGACCTAAAAGGTGTACATGTACAATTGGGAGAGATAGAAAGCTGGAGAAAAACCGTAAACTCCCAACTCGGCCAACTAGCTACCCAGATTCCAAGACCTCAAGGTCACCTCCCAGGCCGTCCCGAGGAGAACCCGAGAGGACAGATTGCAGCAGTACACCTTAGGAGCGGGAAGGAGTTGCCAGATCGAGCCAAGCCTACAAATACCAAGCACGGCGATGAAGAGAATACTCCAGACAAGCTCGTTACCGACCCCAAAAGGGTCGATGACGAGGCTCAACCAGTCGTTACTGACCCCACACTGGTCGTTACCGAGCCTTCCAGGCAAGGTAAGTATTCTAAACCGAATTCTCAGCTCGTTAACGACCCCTACAAGGTCGGTACCGACCCTTCATCTGCACCAATCGACCCTCTTGTCGATTCGGCAGGGCCTTGATCCGGGTCTCTCTCTATCTCGAGTCCGTCTATAACTCTTCCTTTCCCGATTAAGAAAGCCAATGATGTTACGGAAGGAAAGTTTAGACGTTTTGTCAAAATTCTTCAAGGGTTAAACATCTCTATACCATTTACGGAAGCCCTTAATGAAATGTCTGCCTACACTAAATTTTTAAAAGAGATTTTGAGCAGGAAAAGATCTATCTCAGCGATGTCAAGTGAAGTCCGATTTATAAACTCCCTGAAAAACTCGGTGATCCAGGTAAGTTTGCAATTTCAATAGGTATTGGAACTCACCGTTTTAAAGCTCTATGTGATCTAGGTGCTAGTGCCAATTTATTACCATTGTCTATCTGGACCAAGGCTAACATGGGACCATTGGAGCCTGTCGATATGAATCTCTACATGGCGGACGGATCTTGTGTAAAAGCAACTGGAGTCGTGGACGACGTTCCTATCCAAGTTGGAAAATTTTTTGTCCCCAACGACTTCATCGTACTAGATATGCCTGAAGACCCTGTGGTGCCAATCATCCTTGGAAGACCATTCTTAGCCACCGTAGGGGAACGAGTTGATGTTAGGAAGGGCCTTCTCACATTTGATATTGGGGAAGAGAAGGTCGAGTTTCACTTCAATCCGGCCGTGAATGAGGTTGCTAGTTGCAGTACTGAAGAGCATACCGACCCACCATGGCTCGGTATCGACCCTTCTCTGAGTACAGAAACGAGCAATTGCAAGAAAAAGACCCATACCGAAGGTCCTACCGACCCACCGTGGGTCGGTACCGAATCCAGCACCGCAACCGAGTTTAACCTGCATGACATCGAGCCACTGCCTGATCCAGTTGAGTCATTAACGACCCATACTGCCTCGAAAACGAACCTTCTCTAAACAATCCAGGTGAGTTTTCTTGTTCTAATTCAATCAAATATGGTCATGATCCTTTTTCTCATCTTTCTTTTACAAATCCTAGTAAGCATACTGTGAAGGAGTCGAAGCCTCCTTGGTTTTCGGATTTTTCTAACCCTTATGTAGGACTTCCGAGTATACTTATTGATGATAGAGGACCATATCTTTTGGAAAGGGGCTTTGATGCTGTTTCGGATAAGTATGGGGTTTCTCATGATCCCTACAAAGTCGGAGAGAAGCCACCTTAGGGCTAAGGTAAGTTCGTCGGGCTAACGACATTAAAAATAACGCTTACGGGAGGCAACCCACTTTTTTTTCGCTTTTAGTTTTTTCTTTCTTAGATCTTTTTGCTAGCTTTCTTTTGACTTGTTTTTAGGTTAGATTAGTGTAGTAGGGATAGAAGTTTTTCTAAAGTGACTCAGGTACAACAAAATGAAGAACAAAGTGCTACATATACCCGGTACTGAATGCAACAGTTCAAATAAAATTCGGTGGACATACATCCAGTTCGGTAACGACCCCACCAAGATCGGTACTGACCTCTACAGATAACCGGGAAAATCAAATTCCTCAGTGATCAATGGTTTCAAGAAGCTTCAGTTTTATTTTGTGAGTTCCCTTTTCTTTTCTCTCTTTATTTTTATAGTGAGGACACTGTTTGGTTTAAGTATGGGGTGGGGGAAAAGGAAACTCAGTTTTTGTGTCTTTGTTTGTGTTTTAGGATTGATAATATTCCACTTAGATGTTCTATGATATGCTTTAACTTGCTTAATCATGTAATTCCTTTAGCATCTTTTGATTGCTTTGCCTGAATCATGAAAATTTGTTTTTATGTGGATACTTAGCATGTGATGAAATTGAGCACATATGATCTCAGGTAGAAGTGACTGAAATCCAACAAAAATTGCTACCTAGTGAGTTGTTTTTTTGGCCTTATAGGGAGAACATTAAAAATCCCTCTTCTTTTCTTTTGTGATTTACTCTCCTTATACATATTATCTCTTGTCATTGATATGGTTATCTATTTCTTGAGGCCTATATGAGATATTTGTTCATTGCATGTAAAATCATATGATGGAGAACTTATTTGTTCTACCCGCTTTTTATCCTCTCTTTTTATCTACCTTATCATTATCCTCTTTTTGAAGCCAATTTGAGCCTTAAAGCCTTTTATTTTTAGCTCCATAAAATTATTCCCTAGCCGATGTTAGCTTGACCCTATCCGGGGATTAGGACTTAGTGTTGGTTATAATTTTTGTTGAGTGAGATGCATTGGTTCAAGTGTGGGGTAATTTGGGTTGGGTAAGTAAAAATCTTACAGTTTGTCATGTAAAAGGAGTGTGGTTCTCTGAATGCACTTACAAAAGAAGTGGAAAGAAAGGGGGAAAAACAGCAAAAATGTAGAGTCGTTTCCGACCCCAGTAGGGTCGGTACCGAACCCCCCACAGAAAAAAAATGAAGAAAGAAAGGAAGGATGAAAGAAAGAAAGAAAGGGTTGAATAGTAAAAGTGTGCATGAGCTAAATTTCCTTGTTGTTTTGAGCAAGATTAGTTGGGATATTGAAGGGGTTGATAGAAGTTGAAGTTTGTTCTTTAAAGTTTGAGTGAGTTTGGTATGTTCTTTTGAGAAGAGTTGGTGAGTTATGTTGTGAGTTTTTAGGAGTCTATATTCCCGGATTTTTAGCACCACATAGCCAAAATATTTTCCACGCCTATTTGTCATTACCAAGCCCTATTACAACCCGGCCGAATGGAAGCTTCTATGAAGTTTTTCATTGAGTCTAAGTTCTCTTGATGATTTTGCTTGTTTTGACATATCTAGTGGAGAGTTTGGTGATATAAGTAACGATGACTATGTTGATTTTTGTATATTGGGTTGAGTTGAGAGTTGTTATTATAAGCCTAAACGCATGAGAGTTGAGAGACATATCCCTTGTGAGGTTGGATTATAGTTGCTTTTGCTTGAGGTTGCTCATATATGTTTGATGACATTAGAATCACTTGTCTATTTCTACTTGTGTTATGATGTTGCTTTTTGATAAGGGCATTGACTCTTGTCTTGTTGATTGCATGAGATTAGGGACGGTTTGTACAACTAACTATCATTTCGGCTTGTAAAAAGGGATAGACAAGATCAATTTGGTTGCTTTGGGCTGCAAAGAAATGTGTTTTTGATATCATTCATTCTAGTTTCAAGCAATTAAGCATACAATGGTTCTAATTTCAAATGCGATTATCAATCACAAAGCATAAAGATTAAACATAGTAGCCATTAGAAAGATGGTAACAAACGCATAGTAAAATTGGCATGCCTAATAACATTCGTAAATGCTCATATGGTTTTCTATCCAATGCCTTGGTGAAGATGTCTGCTACTTGGTCTTCGGTCCGAAGTCGTCAAGTTCTTACCTTAACCATTAACCTAGGAACAACATGTGGTAGCAACAACTTCGATTTCAATTGTGGAAAGAGAAACTGAGTTTTTCTTCTTTGATCCACATGATACTAGACATGGACCAAGAAATTAAGACATTCCTGATGTGCTCTTTCTATCTACTAAGTGCCTAGTAAATTTGACATCAATGAATCCAACCATCTCAAAAGAGCTATTCCTAGGGTATCAGAGACAAAGATTGTCATTCCCCTTGAGGTACCTTAGGATTCTTTTGACCTCCTTTAAGTGTGACTCCTTTGGGTTATCTTGAAATCTCACGTACATATACACACACACTGAACATGATGTCCAGTCTACTTTTAGTGAGGTAGAGGAGGGAGCCAATCATTCCTTTGTATATCTTCTGATATACTTCAACACCATTTAGGTCACATAAAGTATGATGTTAGGAGAAATGGGAGTGTCGATGTACATTAGGTCCCATACTTCTTCAATAGTTCCCCAATGTACTTTTGTTGATGTACATTTGTTCCCTTGTCAATTTGAAGAACATGTATTCATTGAAAGAAGTTGAGCTCGCCAATCATACTCATTTCATGATTAAGGCTCATGAGATTTTTAAAATTTTCTACAAGGACAAGATTAGTAGACCCAAATATAATATCAACGATATACACTTGGACTACTAGAATCTCACCTGGTTGTCCATTAGGAATAATATCTTGTCGACCACGCCACGTCTATGGCCATTCACCGAGAGGAATTGGGCAAAGTATTCATACCATGCTAATGGGAATTATTTTAGACCATACAAGGCCTTATCTAGCACATAAACATGGTCAGGGTGATCGGCATTTTCAAACCTTGGTGGTTGTTGGACGTAGACCTCTTCTTGAAGATAGCCATGCATTGAGAAATGTCGTCTTTACGTCCATTCGTTACAACTTGAAGCCTTTGTGAGATGCATAAGCGATCGTCAATCTAATGGCTTCAATCCCAACAACAAGTGCACATATTTCTTCATAGTCAATCCATTCTTGTTGGTTGTACCATTTGGCCACAAGCTATAATTTGTTTCTTGTCACAACTCTAGAGTCATCTACCTTATTTCGGAACACCCACCTTGTACATATGGCTTTTTTGTGCTTTGGCTTAGGAACAAGTCTTCATGCCTTGTTCCTTTCAAATTAATGTAGTTCCTCTTGCATAGACACTACCTAGTTTGGGTCCTTTATTGCTTCATTTATTGTTTTGGGCTCTACAAGTGAAATGAAATCATTGAAAGCATAAAAGTTTCTTAAAGAAAAACATGTTTGTAACCCCTTATCGAATAGAGTGAGAATGTTGTCCACAAGGTAGTCTCTTTTCTGGTGGTAGTTTCTAGCTTCCACCTGGGAGAAGTCGGTGCATGGAGATGATGGTCTAATGCTAGAGGTGGAAGCCACCTCCAGATTGCTGGGACCTACTACCTAGCATTCCTTTCAACATATTCTAGATCTGTGGTTACATCATCATTCCCTAACTCCTTACTTGTTTCTTCTTCTACAAGAGATTCAATTTTATCATCATTATGATCTTAAGGACTTTCCCTAAAATTTAAAGTGGGAGAACTTGAAAGGGCCCCGCCCCTCCCCAAGTTGGAGCCTCTCCTAATGCCCCCCACCCTAGTTGGAGCCACTCCTAATGCCCCACCTCTAGTTGAGGGCGTGATTAAGGTTGTCAAGCCTAGAGGTCCTTTATATTTCAACCTCCTCATGCATTATTCCACACATGTGGCGTGGAAGATATGGGCTAGCACATCCGAGTTCCACGCCGACATTGATAGATATCGGCTCAACGACGAGGACATATGTACATTTTTTGGACAATTAGTATTTTTAATTTTTCCATTATAGGGTTTAGATTTTTTAAAAACATTTGTTTCTCCTTTCAATAGTATAAGATCATTAGGGTATAGTCTCGTCGCAATGCCATGGACGTATTTCAACAGTACATGCATGGGGACCGATTCATGGTGGGGTCTCACCCAAAAAAGGGATCATACAAGGCTTATTGATCTCAAGCTTAGGCTGACGGACCACATTCTCATTTCTAAATTTGTGGAGCATTGGTATCCCCAAAACCAACATCTTCCACTTCCCACATGGCGAGATTATAATTACCCTCCATGATCTGCATTAGAGTTTTAGGCTGCCAATTGATGGTGATGCCCTTATCTCGTCGTATACTGCGGAGCAAACACTTGCACGTGAAGATGTACGATCTCGACACCGAGACTACCAAGAAGTGGAGAACGAAAGTCCCGTCAATGACACTACATGAGATGCTAGTGGATATGATGAGTGGAGCTCGTCCAGTCCCTACGTCGACCATCGCCACGATGTTGCTCTAGCACCTTCTTGGGATGACACTATTCTGCGACAAGTTTGGGGACTCCGTCAAGACTTGGTTATTGGCATTCCTATTCGACCAAGATAGGACGAGTTGGTATGTCTAGGTTACAGGTCTCCTAGTGGGTTTGTACTAAGAGCTGGAGATGACGATGTGTGTATAGGCTAAGGGTATCTCAGGATACACACTTCTTCTCAAGGTATGAACTTTCTTATAATTTGATTTTCTAGGATTTAGTTTTATAATTACTAATTAGCTTTTTTAGAATTGAATTTTTGAGTATTTTCAAGAACACTGAAGGTTAGGCCATTTTGGATGATTAGCGATTGATGGCGATGCCTAGACGCTCTCTATGTTGATGAGGTAATTCTTATTATTGTGTTTTACCTCTTAAGGGTTTTGTACTTACTAATGAATTACGAGCTTTGTTGGCAATTACAAATGTAAGATCCAAGGCCTTCGAAGCGCTATCCCATGCCAACCCGAGGACTTTCCAGGAGGTCACTCATCCTGGTACTACTCTCGCCCCTGCACGCTTAACTTCTGAGTTCTTTGTCCTCACTCGAACCTAGAAAAGGAAGAACTCTTGTTGACATGGGGAACACCTCAATCCCTTATAAATTATCAGGGTGTTACAATCTCCCCCACTTAAGTACTTGACATCCTCATCAAGGCCCAAGGATCGCCCTCCGGGTCGAGTGATTTCCCTTTGGACCAAGCCAACCCGTACCCCAAAGTCGGATCTGGTACCATTTATAAGGCCCAAAGCCTTAGAAGCGCTATCCCATGCCAACTGGAGGACTTCCCAAGAGGTCACCCATCCTGGTACTACTCTCGTCCTTGGATGGTTAACTTTTGAGTTCTTTGTCCTCACTCGGATCCAGAAAAGGAAGAGCTCTTGTTGACATGGGGAGCAACTCAATCCCTTATAAATTATCGGGGTGTTACAACAAATACGTTGGCTGCCATGGGGTTCTGATATGCCATTTGACTCCACATATCAGATGTCTCGTTATAGGGGCATTTTGGTCATTGCCCGACTCTAGGAGGCTTACCTGCCCGATCGATGTCCAAGGCAGTTTGGTCATTTCTAGACTATCATGACTCCACCATTACAACTAGTTTTTATGATATAGAGGAAGAAGGCCCTGTCCAATTCCAATTATGCGATCACCTTCCATATAGAGGACACCCACTAGGCCAATCGTTTGGAGCATCTCATCCAGCTAGCTAATCAACGAGAAGAGTATGCATGATAAGAATACCCATACTACTTTACATGGTTCACGGCCCAATCGCATGGGTATGCAAAACCACCATCCCCACACCAAGATGATCCATGTCCTCCTCAGCCTCATCCGATTTGACACTTGCATATTTGACGGTAAGTAAACATTATTTTTTCCATTTATATATTTTCTTGGTTTAGTATTTGATCTAATTCATACGTTAATTTTGGTATGTTTGGCATAGAGGGAGTAGCATTTGGTGGGATATGCACGGAAGCAACTAGTTGAGTTGCCACTGAATCTTGCAGGCCGCCCTTTCCTCCTCCAAATACTCGCCATACTAGAATTGATGCACGACCAACTCCATCGATGTCGAGTCAAGAGCCATCCACCCCCCCAATTAGACCGACTATTTAGAGATTCATGGTATGAGCCCAACATGGGCAACGGTGCATCGCGTGATTAGACTTTTATTTGTATTTTAGGGCATTTCGTATTTTGTATGAGAGAGTGGATTGGACCTTCTTTGTAGCTACATGGATTTATAGGTATCCGCTTTCAGGTTTTGCTATCATTTTTGTATGCTTTTTGATATGTGACGACTCGATCCTTTCTCTCAATTATATTTAATGTAGTTCTAAAAATGCCTAGCAAGAAAGAAAGAAAAATCCTTACAAGACAGAGTCACAACCGTGACTCGAAGACGAGGTTGAGTCATAGTTAGAGTCACTACCGTGACTCTACTCGTGAGTCCTCCTAATCTACTTGTGAGTCATGCTTGTATCACTTTTTTAAGGTTTCTTCATATTTTTTCTACCTTTTAATATAATTGAACATATAGGTGAAGGAGAGACAACCCTTTCTGTCCCCTCTAGGGTTTTTTATTAATAATATGATAAATTAGGCTAACTAGTCCGCAAATGAGGGAAAGCTTGACCTCTTCCATTGATATCTTAATAGTAAATAAATCCTCTTTGGTGGGAAAACAATACATAAAAACCTAAACCCTAACATAAGAAAACTACACAAATTTCTCTAGATGTTGACCTTCCCTCCTTCGGCACATCTTCTAATGTTTGATCCTTAGGGTAAGAGCATTGAACCAATTGTCAATCCTGGTGTTGTGAAACGTTTACCAAACAGTTGGAGGTTGGGGATAGGTGTGTTTTCTATAAGCCATATCTATGAACACAAGTATGTGTAAAATGATATAAATATGTACCACATAAAGAAACGAGTTTATTAAAGTGATTAAAGAAGGAGTACCGATATTAAGTGGTCCTGAAAACCAACCTGAGCGATCTTCACATTCCTTGTTGATTCCGCCAAGTCATGAAACATGTCTACCAACTTACCCAAGCATTATCTTGAAACTTTGTTGCGTATAGGCCGAAACAACGCTCTGATACTTGGTTTCAAGAGCTTCATTTTTGTTGGATCATTAATGTGTGCTTTCTCGATGGCCATCCTCAAAGTATTAGTTTCATAGTGTTAAAGCCTCCTCGAGTAGAATTCAATATCTTTTTTAACACACTATGCATACCCTCTTGACCACCATGTCGTCGATATAAGCGTCAACGGTCTTCCCGATCTTTGACCAGAATAACTTGGTAACTAGCCGCTGAAAGGTTGCCCCGGCGTTTTTCAATCCGAAAGGCATCACCTTATAACAAAAAAACCCCTTCGGTGTTATGAACGCGGTCTTCTCTTGGTCATCTTCATGCATAAGGATTTGCTGGTAGCCTCGATATGCATCCAAAAAGCTCATACGCTCATGGATTACTATAGCGTCCACTAGTTGATCGATCTATGGAAGCGGAAACAATTCATTTGGACAAGCTTTGTTAAGATCAGTAAAGTCCACGCAAACTCTCCAATCTCCCATCTTTTTCTTGACTACGACGGTATTTGCCAGCCAAGTTGGGTACCACACCTCTCGAATGGCGTTGGCCTCTTGCAATTTATTTACTTCAATGATCACGGCTTCAGTATGTTGGATAGAGGATCGTCTTTCTCATTGTTCGATCAGCTTTACGTTTGGGAGAACGATCAACCTGTGACAAGAAAGATTCGGGCCTATTTCAGGCATGTCGTATGGGCTCTATGCAAAGATGTCACGATTACTTCACAAAAGATGCGTGACGGCTAAAAGTTCATCGTTTAAGAGATTCACCCCTACGAAGAATTTCTTCTCGGGCTCATCTTCTCCTACGAAAATCTCTTGTAATTCGTCCATGGATTTCTAATTCGATTTCGAGCCTATGCTGCTGAAGTCCATTGGCTCATATCGCTTTGGTGTATATTCGATCTTAGGAGGGTCGCAATCACGGTTGCTCAAGCTGCGGTCACAGTTCTCTTGATTGAGACCGCCTTCCGGCAAACCGTGATCGCGGTACTACAATCCGCGTCCGTGAACAGTCCCGTAGTTTAGATCCGCGGTTGCACGCGATCAATCAGGCGAGTCCTGATTGTCGCTCCTTGTGCAATTCTGGGTTTTGGCCCAGGAAGTCAATGTCTTCCTTACGCTCAGGATTTGGCGCTTTGACAACGGTTGATTGTCGACATGCGATTCGTGATCAAGTTTCCGTTTTTGGCATATCGGGCGCGCACCCGCACCCAAACTGTCACACGATGGTTGACTTCTAACAACAGGGTGTACAAGGGTTCGATCCTCCGAGCGAATATCGGAGTTCGCGCAATCCCCTTACGTTCCGCGGATGCGGCTTTTGGGGCCGCGGTCGCGGTCTTCTTGTCCGCGGTCGCGACGCTCTATTCTGCGGTTGCGGTTTCGCTCGCTGAGGGCATTGCGATCGATTTTTCTTTGAACGATTGCACCAGGACTTCGAAAGGTTTCTTCTTTTTCTTCTGGGATTGATTCCAACACCATAATTGCGTGGATCGATTGCTCGTTCCCCACGGACGGTGCCAACTGTTAGTACACAAAAATTTATCTTCAATGCACTGGTTTAATACTCCCTTCTTCAACTTCCGTTCCAAGTTCCTCTTCAACCTAGAACCTGCAGAACAATGGACACAAGGGGCGAGGACCCCCTAATTCTCCTTCGATGCATAAGTCTGAAGAGAAATTGTCGATCGAACGTCGAGGTAAAGGACAAGAATTGTGTGCGAGCTCAGCGAATATGAGGTGCTCATCATACATGGCGTTGACATGTATTTATAATGGAGGAGAGGGATAGAGAAGGTCGAAAACTCTATCTTTAAGGTCGTGTCGATAATGCTCCAGGCCCAACAAGTAATTTCTTACTCCTCAATCCAAGTGAAAATTCTATCTTTCAACTAAGATAGAATCCTCCATCATAACGAATGATCGTCATATTTAATTTTATAATAAAATACTTTATAAAAACAAGGATAATAGATAAACGTACCTTTATAGCGGATAATAGCGAAAATATTTATGGCAATTAATTTTACACGCTCACACATTCTACTTTGACCTAAAACATATATAAGTTCAAAATATTAAATATGTATGAGTTCAAGTAAAACCATTCTTATAGTGTGAACGTGTGAACAATTTGTATTCATGATTTTGGGTTGTATTCATGATTTTGTATGGTTGTATTCATATTTTTGAGTTGAATATTCATTTTTTTCCATATTACACTGTATTCATGTTTATAATTCGCAAATTCATATTTTTATATTATTGTATTTTTGAAGCTTTTTTCATATTTCATCTCTTTATCATTCTTATAGAGTTACAAAATCATATTTTTAAGTTGTATATTCATAAAAAGCGAGTAAGTCAACAGAATGAATATGCAACTCAAAACCATGGATATAGTCATACAAAATCATGCATATATAACTCATAATCATGAATACAAATTGTTCACACGTTCAGACAATTATAATGTTCTTACTTGATCATGACTGAAATATATCATCTCAACCAATAAGTAGTAATTTATTATTCTTTAATTTACAACAATGATATTATTAATGACGTAAAGAGTATCATATTATAAAGACAATATCTCCACGTAATAAACGGAATATTTAAACAAATTAATACAATACCTCGTTGGTCTCGCTTGACGCATCAAATTCAGACTCGTAATCTTCTCCTACGACTTCCTCTTCTTCCTCGTTGATATAATAATCGCTTGATTACGTCTCTCTCATCACCATGATGATAATCGCTTGATGATGTCTCTTCCACTCCGGACGACATTTTCTATTTGATTATTTTTGAAATGGAGATGTGCGGAAGTGAGAATACATGTGTGGTATTTATAGGGAAAATTTGACTGCTAATATTAACGTTGGGTTGTCGCGAGCCCGGGAATTGCATGAATAGTGCCGCGAAGGCAGGGCGCGCAACACTACCAACGATAACCTTTTTCGAAGCAGCTTTCGCGATACTATTATCACAATTCCTGGGTTAGCGATAGCCCAAGGTAAAATTTCAAATAAAACTTTGTTTTACCTTCATGAAAGTTGAAATTGCGAAAGGCTTTCGCATCTATTCCTCCTATACATACGCATTAAAAAAATCGTGTACACAAATCAAAAGCCCAGATAAATAGAACAAGATCCTCCTTACTGGTTCTAGATGCTGTGATATTATTTGTGAAAAGTTGAAGTGACCTAAAGCCTCCAGGCCCAACATTGCCGAGATCATGAACCCACAAACGCCAAATGTCACTTTGCAGCCAAGTTTTGGAATCTGAAAACCCCTTTCTAACGGGCCCACTTTATACTAACAGCTGTCCGTTGCAAGCCACAAGCGCATACACTACTGAATATTTTGTACGCTTTTGTGAAATACTTCAATTCTTTGTGTTTTTGTGAAACATAACGAATTTAATTTTTTTTTTTTAAACTTTTGTATTACATATAGACACACTCATATTGGTTAGAACTTGAAAATCATGTCAGGAAATACACTTTTCCGCCTTGACGATGCACTTTTACAACAAATCGAGCATGGAACGCGTGTCCCTTGGCCTTCATTTTTGTTTGCACTTTTTCGACTTCGTAATGTATTTTATAGGATTTCGCATTGCACTTTTTACGATGCGTTTTCCAATATCCGAGAAATTACCAAAATGCCACCGTGTGCCTATCTATCTCGGGATTTAAGTGTTTTTATCTGGGCCGTAGCTTTGCCCCCATTCAACGGCAAGAATGGTCCCTCATATTGCACACGAGGGATGTTTTTCATGTGAGCCAAGCTCTATAACTAGAAGTTGGATTGGTAGATGCAAAGGAGATATAACAATGTTACTTGATTTTTTTTACTAGTAGAGAGTCCAAATTTAAACGGCAATAAAGAAAGTTGGTATAATCGACCGTATTGTAAGTATGAGTTAGGCTAAAACTTTTAATTGGTGGATGACCTAATTTTTATTTATATCAATAAATGGATGCACAAAAGAGGTACATACTAGTTGAAGTCAAACTAGTTGAAGTCCCATGATATTCACGGGATAATTTTACTAAAAATATACAATTCTACGATATTAATTTAAAATACTAAATATATTTATATAATATCATAATAAATTATGCAATAGACAATTTTTTTTAGATTGTACTCCATATTTTAATTGAATATATTTTTAAATATTTTTTCATTATTTGTGGAGATCTTGTCCAAATTTATATTGGAATTATTAAAATATTGATTTTAATTTTTATTGAATCTTTTTAAAAAAAAATTCTTATATATTTTTTTAGACACTAATATGTATAAAATATTTAATGTTTTTAAGCTAATAATAATTAGGATAGGTTATCTTCAAAGCATAATAAAATTTATTAAAATACTTTTTAAAGTTAATTTATTAAAATTATATATTAGGGTTCTTATCTTTTACTCTATAATAATAAGAATTTTTTTAAATATGAAAAATACAATATAAAGATTAGTATAGAAGAGAACATTGTCCTTGATTTAAGAGATAAAATATAGAGAAAATTATCTATGTATTATTTTGCAAAATTCAACCCATCTATAAAGTTGTTTTCCATACTAAATTTACATAACGAAAAAATAAAATATAAAAGAAATTAATGTATATGAAAATTTACAAATTTCGATGTATTAATCAACATATCATCCATATTAAATTAAAAAAAACGTAGAGATAAAATAATTTAAATGCAAGGTGGGGCTAGATAAAAAAAATATTCTATATTTACATAAATAAAATAAAAAAAAAATTAAGAAATATGCAATGTAATTTTTTTATCAAAATTCAATTTAAGCAAGTATTCATCATGATTTGTAAATTTTTCTATTTTTTTATCAAACTTTGATTAAAAAAAATCTGTAATATAAATACATAAAAAGATAAAGAAAAACTAAATTTATTAATTAAAATTAAAATTCGAATTTTTATTTATTTTTTGACATTTACATATAATCTTAGTCATCAACATAAAATTATATCTTTTTCTCAAAGTAAAAATATATCAACATAACAAAATTTATTATTTAAAATTATATAATTATATAGATATAAATTTTATACTTGGAGCTCTAGTCTTGTTAAGAGATAAAAAAAATATATATTAAGACCCTAAATCTTATTAAGAGATAAAAATATTAAGTTAATATGGAAAATATCATCTCATAGGAATTTATGTATATAAAAAATATAAATATGTTATCCATTGTAGTAAACGAATACATAATCCATAGATAGAAAATTGTATACATAAAAAATTATATAAACATGTTATCTATTTAGTATATATAGCAAGAATACTATAAGTTGTTACAAAATTTATTAAAATATAATTTCACATTAATTTATTCAAAAATGCCACGTGGCGCAAATTTTACAACAAACTTGGGTTCTGCTTTATAATGTACTAGTTGTCCCCGTCGTTCCATGCACGACTATGACTCGATATTTTTTAGATATACTATAAAAAAGATATTAATAAATAAAAATATAATATAAATGTTAATGTAAGTAATTTGTTGTCCGTAATATGTATAAAATTATTTTATTTTTTAAAATCAAATAAAACAAATTAAATTTAGATTATTAAGTTTAACATTGAGAATAAACATAGTTTATTCAGATAAAACAATCTATATTGCTCATTTTCCTTGACTATCAATAGGTTTAATTTAAAAGAAAGAGATAAAATATGAAGAAAATAAAGCAAAAAAGATATATTTTGAAAATATGGAAGAGATGAGATTTTGAAAGATAATAATTAATTTAATAATAATATATGTAATTGAGTATATTTATCTTTTTATAATATAAGTGAGAGAAAGAAAAAACTAAAATGTTAAAAAGATTAAGCATATAAATTTTATTGGCTTATAAGGAAAAAATTCAACCATTAGTTAAATTCTTTTAGTTAAGATATTATCTTCTACCAAAAATTAAGATATTATCTAAATTTGGGAAATAAATAAGTTTTAATTAAGTGGAAAAAAATTTCCATGTGGAAAATGAAGGGGAAAGAATAATTAATATAAAATTTTTATGGAGCAAGGATTAAATAACATGTGGCAAAATTCTATGTGGATTAATAATAGAATGACATGTGGAAAAAACTGACGTGGCGCAATGTGTATGCTCCAAAAGTTATTGCTTTTATATATATAGTAGATTAGGGTAGATACCAGATTCATATGAACTATATGAGTCACTTAATTTCTTTTTTTATCACCCCATTTATCGGATAGTAATCGAGATTTGAGACTCAAATCACGATATGTATATGGTATTGTCGTTACAAAATGCTCTATTGATCGATGATAATTCGATCGGAGCTGTCTATTATATTAGGAGTCGACATATATATATATATATATATACAAGCTAAGCCACCACGTACCTCTATCATCATCATCATCCTAAACTCCTAAAGAGCTAGTACGTTAAGAAAAAAAGTGTCCAAAGCCATCTGTACCCAGTTTTGTAGCTAACGTAATCAAGATAAACAAAACAACTTATTAGACACATGTCCTACCAGATCGAGGCCATGTAATGTAATCAACAAAACACATTGAATTGATCAATCTACCATGATTTTCTTTTTGTTTTTTTTTTAATTTTATAGTATTGATTAAAAAACCAGAAAAGTATGTTAATTAATGTGACGAGCGATTCTCATACAGATCTTTTGCTAGCTAGCTCCTAGCTGTTTCTTACGGAGTAATTAATTATATCCATAGGCCGGATCAGATGCATTGACCTTATATATGAGTTGCTAGTATTAAATTAACTAACCGGAGTAGCTATGTAAATAAATCTGAATTGATTGACTAATTAGCCATTGCTAATTAACTTAAGCTAGCTATAGCTTTACGTAACCTTATTATGTACATGTGGTTCCCGAACTTGACACCGAGTGTACACTTGATCGATATATCATATGACACGTCCCATATCTCAAGTGCTATGACCGTACCGATATGAGTTTAAAAAATACGTAAGTTGCAAGATCATTTTTATATAAATAAATAGAATCGAATTTGTTTTTAATTATAAGCGTACGAATGGAGTAGTAAGTAAACTAGCTAAGGTAGCATGTCTCGTAACGTGAAGCAAGAATCCCCTTTTTTTATGTTCATATAGGATATTCATCATTTTAAATAAATACGACCTCGTAAGCGACTCATGTGAATCCTTTGTTGCATCATACATTCATACTGGATAAAAACATCTATAAATAAATGAGAGCTTCTCATTAACTTCGGTATTGGAATTGTGGTCAATACAAAATATCGAAAAATAAAAACTTGTCCTTAAAAAATTAAAACATTAATAAATAATTTTTTTTTGTTCTAGAATATTCTTAGTGAAAATTACTTATGTTTGTGTTAATTAGTTTTAAGATAAAATTTCATTGAATTTATATACTATTATGCTTATCTCCCTATAGCGCGCACATCTACCGGGTTTCTAAGGTATAAATTGATTTACTTGGGATAAGGATCGAGATATACTATTTTGACCATTTTATGATCGATATTGTGAGCGGGTAAAAATAACTGTTATAATTATTTTCCTATCTATCGCTTTAAATGTATTTTTATTTATTACGTATTTATTATTTTTTTATCTATTTTATTATTATATTAAATATGGTGGTTATGTAAATTAGTGGAAGATTTTATCTTTCATTAAAAATAGAACTTTACTTGGAGAAGGGGATAAGATATTAATTGTTTGGGCTTTAAGGCAGTTGGTCAGCATAAGGGATATAATTTTCGTCCTTAAAGATAGAAATTTCGGCCCCCTTGCTCTCCTTCTTGCATTATAAATACATGTCTTCGCCGTGTAGAGAAAACATATTAACACACATATTGAGAGCTTGAACAGGCTAATATTCGCTTAGCTCGACTGTTCATATTCCTTGACGCATCGATAACTGCTCTTTTGACTTAGGTATCGGAGGTGAATTAGGGGTCCCCGCCCTTGTGTCCATTGTTTAGCAGGTTACAAGTTAAGATGCAGTTGAAACGGAAGAGGAAGGAGTATGATTCAATTAGTGCATTGAAGACGGAATTTTTGTGCACTAATAGATATCATTACCTTCCGAATCGGGAGGTAATGATATCGATCATAAACATGTCAAGAGAGATACTTGATTTATTAATATGATAATGAGGTGATTTAAGTTTTGATCGAAATAGATTAAGTTGGATTTGTGTTGGTACATATTGCGTTATGTCATGTTAATTATTTACCCTTAGTATAGAGCCATCAACATTTTAAAAAAAAAATGAAACGATGAAGTTTATAGTAGTAGTAGTAGTGTCGTGGAGATATTTTCTCTCTTTCCAAGTTTCAAATGTTGAAAATTAATAAGTACGGGAGTAGCTACGTAGAGGTGATGTGGATCTTATAACTTATAGTAAGTCGTTGCGGCAGAAGGCACTACTCACCAACGGGGTTCCCATCTGTACAGATAAGTACTCTACAGACGGCCTCGATTCAACCACGTCTGTCACGCTCACCAAACAGGGAAGAAATCTTGTTCTTCATTAATTTTAATTTATTTGGGTAGATTGCACGCACTTAAACCATCTTTAATTAATTACCTTTTACTTTTAGCTTTGGAGAAAACCATCCCTAGCCAATACCTATCTTTTTAACCCATCTTATTGATGATTTTTTTTTTTTATCAACTATGGATTTGGTATGAATTGATCGATTACCCATACTAATAGCATCTTGTCGGATGAGAGCACATAGCTCTGGATGAGAATTCAATAGCCAAGTTGGTTATGCAACAACCAGTTTGGCTATTTTATCAGCAACAGAATTTGCACTTCTGTAAATATGGGAGATGACTACATCTTCCAAAGAGGAAAATAACATCAAAAAATCCGTTACTAAGATTTCAGTTTTCCATGGACACATTCCTTGTCGACGTAGAGCTTTGACTAGAGTCCGGTTATCGCTTTCAATTTCTCTTTTCCATTGAGATTCATGGCAAGTTGGAGGCCTTTATATAGGGCTAATGTTTCAGCTAATAGGATTGACCTGTCTCCCATCTTTTCTGACCCAATTCTGACCTTCTTCCCTTTATCATTTCTGATGATATATCCAATTCGTGTTTCCATTTCTTTGTTTTGATGCGTCAGCATTGAGTTTAAACTAACCCAGTCTTGGGTTTTTCCTCCTTTCTTGTCTCCTTTGCGATATAGAGGCGTTTGGGCCTTGATTTTGGTTTTCCCCATGATCTCCCTCTTGATTGGCCTTTTCCCTATTAATCTTTTGACTAATAATAAATTGATATAGATCTTGAATCATATTTTGGCTATCAAACAATAAGTTGTTTCTGTTATACCATATTGACCACCATCCAGTGAGTATTGTGGCTAATTCTTGTTTTCCCACTTTTCCAGATAGTTCATATACATTTTTCTTGATTTTGGAGTTATTATGGTTTAAGCCATTTATCAATTGTTTGTAGTTCCTATAACTACGTGACATAATTTGTATCGTGTACGAGCATTTTAAAAACAAATGGATGGAATCCTCCCCATTGTATCATCAGTACGGACATTCTTGTGTTACTGGAATTTTGCACTTTGTTAATTTGGCTTTTGTTGGCGATCCATCAAAACATAATCTCCACATAAAATTTCTAACTTTTGGTGGTGCATTAACTTTCGAGATACAATTCTAATTTTTTGTTTCCAAATTTCGATTTTGGGTTATTAGTTTAATGCAGATTGCGTTGTGAAGCATCCATTTTTGCTCGGCCACCAATATAGGCGGTCATGAATATCATGTTTTGGTATATTATCCATGATGTTGGAAGAATTTTACTTAATTTGGCTACAATCCATTCTTTCTTGCGTTATATATTCAACTACTTTTTGGTTTGGATTTACTGTCTGAGGGATAGTTAGTTGTGTTTGGATTGTCTCGTTCTGTATCCATGGATCCTTCGAAAACCGTATGGTATTCCCATTCCCAATTTGCCATATCAAACCTTTATAGAATTTGCCTCTTAAACCCAATAAATTTCTCCATTGCCACGAGCTTTGTTTTCTCCAAGTATAGTTAAGGTTATGGGTTCCTTGCAGATATTTTTCGTTTATTACACGTACCCAAATATTCTCTCGATCTACCGTAATCTTCCAAATTAATTTCATTTGCAGTGCCTAGTTCATTTCTTTAGATTTCCTTATGCCTATGTCACCATCTCTACGTGTTCTGCATAGTTTGTCCCATCCGACTAGGGGTTTATATCTTTGGTCTCTATTCTAGAGGAATTCTCTATTAATTCTGTCTAGACTGGTTGTAATAGATTTTGGAAGCATAAAACTTTGCATTATGTATAATGGTTTAGCTGTTAGGTTTGCCTTTATTAACGTTGCACGACCTTCATGGGAGATTGTATTTGCTTTCCATGATGCAAGCTGGTTTTTCGTTGTCGTTATGACATCTCCAAAAGTGGTTTGGTTAACACGTCCACTTACAACCGAACATCTTAGGTATTTTCAATAGCCATATGCTCATTAATGCTTAATATCCCTTGTAACTGTGCCTTTCGGTTGGTAGGTACTTTGGGTGTTACATGGATAGCTGATTTTGTGTAGTCAACTTTTTGTCCTGAAAATTTGCCATATTCCTCTATTATTCCTTTAATTTTTGTACATGTTGTATTATCTGCTTTTCCAAATATTAGTATATCATCTGCAAAGGATAAAAAAAGGTATTCTCGTGCCTCCCTTTGAGATTGGAAACCCGATTATCGGCATTCTCTTTAGACTTTCCATGTTTATTGATGATGTGTTTCATATAATCGCCCCTTATTTTCATATTTTTCACTTTTCGATATCTCTTATTTTCCATTATTACAAGAGCATGTTGGTCGTGGCCCTCTTTGCATTACAAGAGAATTTGCTTATAACTAGATTCTCAATTTATTATTTCTTTTCTAAGTAGGTATGTTGATCGTTATTACCCCTTATTTAGCCTGATAATTCAAAGTCAAGGTTTAATTAGTAGGGACTGGTTTGTTCAGTTCCGTCACATCTACAGGGAGGCTAACTTCGTCATAGATTTCCTAGCTTCTTATGTTTTTCTTTTAGCATAGATTTTCATGTATTGTTTTACCGCTGGAGGGTGTTATTTCTATGGTTTCTGATGATATTAGGGGTCGGATTATCCCCCGTTTGTTGACTACCTAACCCTCTTTTTTCATTTTAATAAAATTCTCTCTTAATGGGGCAGAGTGTATTGCCTCTCCTTCGACCAAAAAATAAAAATAAAAAAAAATAAAATTAAAAGTTCATCCTGATACTTCAGAATTGAACACGTTAAAAAATAACACATATTTATGCAAACATAAAGATGTTTTGTACAACCACTACACCATTCTGCAGATTTAGCGAACGTATTTTCATGACCACAGAATATGGTCGCTAATTAGCGACCAGATAGTCGCTAATGGTCGCTAATGTGGATGTCAAAACGGGGAGAAAATAAAAATAAATTAGCGACCAATCGCTAATTTGGGTGTCCACGTGGTCGCCGACCCCATTTGGTCGCAATAAATGCGCGTGCAATTTTCCCACCAGACGTTATTGACCATTTGGTCGCTATATATAGCTACCATCTGGTCGCGAGACCCCAAACCCATGTCAACGACCATATGGTCGCTATATACGCACCAGCGACCATATAGTCGCAATATGTAGAGACCATATGGTCGCTGACATGGATCAGATGTTTTGGCGGGTGACATCCCGCTTTTTTTTCGACCACATGGTCGCCAAAAAAAGTATTTGGTAAAATTGCCACCATTTCAGCAATATACCTAGATTTGTAAAAAACTTTACTCTCATTCAGCCACCTTCACACAACCTCATACACAACTCTTTCCAAAAAATTCATAGAAAAAAGAAACAATCATTCACAAAACTAAGTAGATTATTGGAAGGAATTACGTCAATTTTTCCGACAGCTTCATCAAAGGTATGTATTTAAAACTTATTCGCCACATTTCATTCCGTCATGATATCGTTTTACATAAATATTGTTTGTAGAAAGTTTTCCTTTGTATAATTATAAGAGATTGTGTTATGTAATTGTTAAATTCATATAGTATAGCAATCGGTTGAAGAGAGTTTTCGTTTACATATATAGAATGTGGCGACCAAATGGGCGCTAATTAGCAACCATATGGTTGCTACCGCCAATTAGCATTCATATGGTCGCTATTTAGCGTCCATATGGTCACTATTTAGCATCCATATGGTCGCCACATCCAGGATTATATGTACCTGAATTAAATTAATTATAGTCTTATATTGAATTATAGGAAGGAAAATTGCGTGAATGGATGTATTTGCGTTATATAGATGGTTTTTTGAACAACGAGTTTTTAGTTGACGTTAAGCAATTTATTGACTTTTGCAAATCTATGCCGACCTATGACCCATACGAATTAAGGTGTCAGTGTCGGAGGTGCAAGAATAGGAAACTGTTCTTGTAGATGATGTGCATTATCACATTGTTAAGGATGGTTTTGTTCCGAACTATTATCATTGGGTTTCGCACAGGGAGACAAATGAAACGTTAAATGCCTTGTTGGCCGAGTCTAGACAGTATGAAGGTTGTAGTAGTATTGATCCAGCACCACCAGTATCCGGGAATGATAATCGAATGGAGCAGATGGTCTATGATGGTTTTAATGCCCGAAGTCATTACACTGTTGATGATCCCGTCCGAGATGAGGATACAAGGCATGAGAAGGGGAGCAATATTATCAAGAAGCGCCACATCCGGATGCACAACGTATGTACGACATGTTGTCGTCCACAAATAGGCCGTTGTGGCCTGGATGTGATATCACCTAGTTGGAGGCAGCGACTGAGCTACTTAGCCTAAAGTCAAAGCTAAGGATGATGTAGCACGGATACGACATGATCTCGGATTTCTGCGGACGCGTTTCTCACCCGGAGACCACATTACCAGCCACGTTTTACGACAGGAAAAAAGTGGTTGGGGTCTTGTACTTCCGTACAAGGCCATTGATTGTTTCCCAAACTCTTGCATGATATATTGGGGTGCAGATGCAGAATATGCGACTTGCAAGATATGTGAGTATCCTAGATGGAGGCAAGGCAATTCAAAGCTTGATCCCTTGCCCTTATGCCCTTAGTCTCAACTCTTGCATTGATTGTTTCCCTATTCTCGTATGTTTTACTTGCCAATAACTCCACGGTTGCAGAGGTTGTAAGCATCGGTGGTGACTGCCGAGCACATGAGATGGCATGCAAAGCACGTAGAAGATGGGGGTGATGTGACATCCGTCAGATGCAGAGGCATGGAGGCACTTCAATGCTGTAGGCCAGATTTTGCAGCAAAAACACGAAATGTGAGACTAGGCTTGTGCACGGATGGTTTCAATCCGTTCGGGGCGTCCTAGCGCCAATACTCATATTGGCCTGTGATTTTGACACCCTGGAACCTTCCGCCGTTGATGTGTATGCGAGAAGAGGTTATGTTTTTGATGCTTATTGTTCCTGGACCGAAGAGTCTGAAGCAAAAGTTGGATGTCTACTTGCAGCCATTGATAGCCGAGCTCAAGAATTTGTGGCTTAATTGGGTGTGCACATACGATTCTTGGAGGAAGTAAAAAAATTTCTTGCGTGCAACTATAATATGGACTATCAGTGACTTTTTGACATATTCGATGTTGTCAGGTATGTTGTTGTACATATGCTTAATTAAATTGAATATATTATATATAATCATGCATATAAGAATCGTTAAATTTAATGTGTTGTACCAAATACATGTTTGTGTAGGCTGGAGCACTTCTGGGAAATACGTGTCCTTATTGCATGAAAGACACTGATGCATTTTATCTAACACATGGACACAAAATGTGTGGGTTTGATTGTCACTGGAGGTTTATAGAACACGATCATCGCTTCCGAAACAATAAGAACGATTTCAAGAAGGGTAGAAGGGAACGTCGTGCTCTCCTGGTACTCCGTAACAGATACGAGATATTATACCAGATTAACAATATAGGGTTGATGAAGATAACTGAAGTGGGAGCTGTTGATGTGGGTTTCCTGACAACAAATAAAATTTGTAGTCAAGACCCCGTTGAGTATAGCGAAGTCAGGATCGTCCACGGGAAGCAAGGTTGTTTGTTTACCGAACTAAGAAAGCAATAAAACAAAGCAAAAACAAAGCAAACAACTACGACAGACCTCGTTAACGACCTTATTAGAGTCGATAACGATGCTGGATTTCTACTAAAACAGAACAAATATAACGATGCAAGTGCAGGCTCGGTACCGATCCTAGTGCCTCGGTAACGAGTGATTTCGAATGTAAAACTAAGAAAAATCAAAGAATAAAAAGCTCTAGGACCAGGGTTACCACAACATAGCTATGCATATAAACTTATGTGAAGATAAAGATCATGCCTTTAAAGATAAATCTATCAACTTTCGTTGACTAAACAAGCAAATCAATCAACTTTCATAAATCAATTCACTTTATTACTTGTTTAGAATCCAAAGCTCGAAACTTTCGTTATCGAATAATATCAACATTCAAGTTCAAGACTTTCTCTTTCGATCAAGCAATAAACTCAAATTACTTTGACTCTCATCTAAGTACAAGCACAAACAAGCAATTCAAAGGATAGAAGGCAATCCAAACATGAACTCATACATTCAATCATGCACAACTATGTCGGGTTTCAACCCCGACCCTAGAAAAGAAAACTACTCACACATGATTGAATCAAAACAAACAACTTTATTCAAAGAGAATATTGAAAAGAAAAACTTACTTGAAATTAAAAGAAATATCGTCTTACAAATTCTCGTTCAAACTCCGAAACAACCAAAGAACAACGACCAAGAGCACCGATCACAACCTGCTTCTCTCTCTCGATCGTACCAGGTTTGAACTTTCTCTCTATCGTCTCTCCTAAAAAATCTACCAGAATCCCCCTTTCTCTAGGCTAGAGCAAGAGTATTTATACTAAAGAAAGCTATCTGATAAAAGATCTAAAAGATAAAAACTTACCAAACTAAAATATTACAAGATAAAAGATACAAATCCCGAAAGTCGGCGCTGCTCTACCAAAACAGGTCACCTCGTTAACGACCTGCATAGGGTCGGTAGACACTTGCTGAATCCTTTGCAAAATCTTCGATGCACAGCTCGGTACCGACCCTCACAAGTCGGTAACGAGTTCTCTGTTTTAGTTTATTTGCACTCTTTCATGTGGCTTCACTTGAACTTTTCCTTGATCTTCAATCATGCATTCTCCTTTCTTCTTCTAAGCAATCCGCCCTCCACCACTTGACTCCAGTTTCACTTAGAAATGCTCCTTTCTGCTTAAAAACTTACAAATAGACACAAAACAGAGTAGCTTCCATACTTTTCACAAAATATGCAAACTTATCCAAAAACACACAATACTAACTCTAAAACTTACTAAAACTAAACTAAACAACCTAAGAAAGACACCTAAAACTAGACTAAAAACATGAACATCAAAATACCCCATACTTAGGCTTGCTTGTCCTCAAGCAATCACTATTCAATAACCAAAACCAATCATCATGCTTATCAAGCAATTACCATCATCACAAAAGCAACATCAAAACATAACAAAAATAGCAAATGACTATTAACGTCATCACACATACATAAGCACTAATAGACATAAGCAGCAACAATCCAACCTCACCAGGGATATATGTGTTTCACTCAACTCTCAAGTGTTTTGGCTTATAAATTCAATCTCTCAACTCAATCTTATATGCAAAAACTCATAGAAATTGGAACTTATATCACCAAACTCTCCACCTAAGACTTGTCAAGAGAAGGAATAATCATCAAGAGAACTTAGGCTCAATGAAAAACATCATAGAAGTTTCCATTCGGCCAGGTTGTAATGGGGCTTGGTAATGACAATAAGGCGTGGAAAATTTTTGGCTATGTGATGCTAATAATATCCGGGAATCATAGACTCCTAAAAACTCACATACATCCAAAACTCTCATAAACAACATACCAAACTCACTCTCATTATGCACTTTCTTTTCACTCACCTTTAAAAATCCTAGAAAGCCGCATATAAACATAAAGAATCTCTGGTTTTTACTTTAAACACACTGCACATCTTCCTTCTCTTTCTTTTTTCATTTTTATTTCTTCTCTGCTCTCGACTTGCCTCGTTAACGACCTAAGAGGGTCGATAACGAGCTACATTTCTCCTCTTTTTTCTCTTATCGGTACCGAGCCAACTTAAGCCAGTATCGATCCAAACATTCTTTTTTTTTCTTATTTTTGTGCACATTCTTTAATCAATAGATCTTTTTAAAAATAAAAACAAGAGACTTCGAATCTACCCTTCCAAAACCCTTATTTTGAACCAAACCATAACATTCTTCACTCTACAAAACATACCTCTCCAACTAAGTCCTAATCCTCGGATAGGGTCAAGCTTATTTCGGCTAGGAAAATAGTTTTGTGGAGCTGAAAATAAAAGGCTAAAGCTCAAATTGGTTGTCAAAAAGAAGGATCATGTAAAGGTGGATAGGGATAAATAATTAAGGCTCATAAAAAGTACGTTTTCTCTCATATGATTTCCACAAGTAATGAACTAATATCTCATAAAGGTTTCAAGAAATAGATAACCATCACAATTCCAAGAGATAATATGCATAAAGAGAGTAAATCACACAAGAAAATAAGTGGGATTTTTTATGTTCTCCCTATAAGGCAAAAAACAACTCACAAGGTAGCAATTTTTGTTGGATTGAACTTCTCATGCTAAAAGTTATACATGCTCAATTTCATCAAATGTTATTCCTCTATAAAACAATTTCATACTAAGAATCAGGCTATACCACCAAAACATGCTAAAAGGAAATTACATGGTCATGTAGGCAATTAACTATCATAGAACCAAAAAGACAGGGTACTTATCCATTCTAAAAAAACGCTTTTTTTTTAATTTAAATTTTCAAATTTTTTGTGATTTTTTATTTTAAACAAAGACAACTCAAACAAGACAAACAAACAAAGAAACAAGCAAACTAAAACAAGTAAACAAGCAAGCAAGTTTATTTCCTCCCCTACCCCATACTTAAAATTACAGTGTTCCCACTGTAATAAAGCTAAGCAGAAGAAAAGAATAGGGAAAAAGAAAGAAACTCACAAGATAAACTGAAGCAGAAAAGAACATCCTTGAAACTGAATCATCTCCGTGGTGGTGGTGGAAACTGACGCTCAAAGTTGCCCATAAACTCAAACATGGTCCTCCAGCGCTCCTCATCAACCGTCACCCGTTGTTCCATAGTCCTCCAACGAGCATCCACCTGTTGATGCCTCCCATCCTCAAGAGCCATGCGAGCTGAATAGACACCCTCCCACCGATCCATCCGCTGGTGGAGCTGCGTCTGTTGCAAGTTCAACTGTTGCATCTGGAAAGATAAATCATCGGCCCATGGAGGTTTAACACTTGATCCAGAATAGGTGGGCTGAGGAGGTGGTTGATAATGATCTTGTGGATGGAAGTGGTCTTGATAGATCACCGGGTTATAGGGCATCATTGCATACGACTGAGGCTCGGTAGGCGGAGGCGGTGGCTCGTTACCGAAGCCGAATGCCTCGGTACTGGCCTCAAAATAATCGTTAACGAGCTCTGGTTGCTTGTTTTTGAGGTCGTCTTCCTCACCAAGTACCTCGGTACCGAGGTCATCATCCTCGATATCGAGCTCCTCCGTGGCTGCCTCATCTTCATCCATAGTAGCCTCTTCTCTTTCGAACCTTGTCTCACACTCCCTCAACGACGGCTCATCTTGTGGCTTTTTTTCCAACGAGAAGGCATGGCCGGTCCAAGCCTCATACCAATTTGGCAAATAAAGCAACTCAAACTTGGCCCGATCAAGCAGCACATCTTGGCCAAGTACCTTGGTGGCTATCCCTCCTTCGATCCTCACAATGATGTTGGAAGAGAACCAATACTTGGAGTCTAGCTTTTGAGGACGGTGTGGAGTGTAGCGCTCGAGATCGATACCGAGGTTCTCCGCTAGAAGACTCACCAAATTCCCGCACCATACTTCTTTTGATTTGATCCCGTACTTCTCGACATATCTTAACCATTCATACCCCAAATTCAAGGGGGTAGGCTCCTAAAAAAGAATGGTGCGGAGGCATGCAACCTCTAACCGTGTCGGCCTTGAAAGCTCTTTCTTGGGCCAAAAAGTGGCGCCCAAGACTCGGAGAATGATCCGGAAGATGGGGTTGATGATGCTTGCCCCTGGGAGTGCCGATGCGGAAGGTTCGACCTCCTCGGAAATGTAACTCCAAGTGTCGTTAACCTTGAAATCCTCGATCTTGTAATTCTTAGAGTGGTGAGGAAGCTCGAGGAGTGCATTGAATTGGGCCATTATGTACTCGCGATCAATATTGCCCAATCGGAACTTGATCTTTCCAACCGAGGTCTTGGTTTTGAAGCTTGTTTCGAGAGTGGCTAAGAACTCGGATGTGAGGTTTCGGTAGTGCGGTGTGGCCTCCTTCTTCAATAAATGCGGTATACCAAGAATGGCAAAAGCATGTTTGACGTCATCATAGATCCCCATAGCCCTTGCACTTGATCTCGAGAACCACCTTGTGAAGTGGTCCTTCTGAAGGATGGAATCAAAGATCTTAGCTTGCTCCCGAGTAGCCAACATGACATTGTCCATGCGTGGAGGAGACGGGGACCTTTGAGTCCTCCTCTTCCTTCCGGCTCTAACGTTAGCTCGGCTTGTGCTTGCCATTTGTACCTGAAAAACCATATAAATCGAAGATAAGATCCACACAAAACAATCAAAACAAAACCCCATACTTGCACTCTAAAATGGTCTCGACCTACCTCGGTATCGAGCCAATTGGGTCGGTAACGAGGGTCCTGGGTTTGGATTTCAGATCTGCACGTTCTCAGGTCGTTACCGACCTTCTCAGGTCGTTAACGACCCTGAGCGAGAACGTTGCTCAAGTGATTCTGAGTTCCAAATCTCAAAATTTTCAACAATTCAGCACAATTTCAACCATGATTTCACACAAAAACACACACTCTAGAACATGCAACCCCATACTTGCTCGAAACCCTATCTAATCATGCCAATAAGAGCCAAAATTCATGGTGAAAATCCATCAATTCAAGAACAAGTTATTTCATGCTTTCCTTATCAAAATTTCAGTGTAAATCAAGCAAGAATAACCGAAGTTCAGTCAAGATCAATCACCACTTAAAGAAGCAAATAGAAGCACAATGAAATATGGACATGCAAACCGATTTTCACATACAAGATCTAGATATGAATTTTACCCCTAATTACCATGAAACGTCAAGAAAAGAGTTAGGGTTTAGAAATCATACCGTAGATTGGAAAATTGAAGAACAAAAATCGAATTTTGAAAGGGTAGCGAGGGCTTGAGTGCTCCGGCAACGAATCACAAGGATTGTGCTCGTTATCGAGTGGTTAGATCGGGATTAGAGTGCGATGGTGTGCTCGATCGGTGGTGGTGAGAATTTTGGTAGAGATCGATCGAGAATTTGAGGGATTGGGTTGAGATTTTGGTGTGGGATTTGGAGGGCTTGAGAGTGTTTTAATAGGAAGGGGGAGAAGAGGCGGCGTGAGGGTAAAAAGAAAGATAAAAGATAGATAGAGTTAGGTTACTTACCTCGCCCGCGTTCGCTCCCGATTTGCGTGCCGTCTCAGGTCGGTAACGAGGCTCTCAGCTCAGTACCGAGCCTGGGTGACTCGTTTTTCAACGTTTTTTTAGCACAACTTCCTATGCCACGTTAGCTTTAAAAATACTCTATCTTGCAAACTTCTTAACTACTAAAAACTCAAAAGAAAGCTAGGAAAAAGAGCTAAAAGAAAAGAAAAGAAAATGTAAATTAAAACTAAAAACTAAAACCGAGTTGCCTCCCGTAAGCGCTATTTTTAACGTCGTTAGCCCGACAAACTTACCTTTGCTAATTAAACGTGGTTCTTTCTCGACTTTGTCAGGGTTTTGGGAGACCCCATACTTAGCGTTGAAGGCATTGTTAGTTCGTCTTGCTAAATTTGGTCCTTCATCTTCTAACAATATGCCCGGTATTCCTACACAAGGGTTAGTGAAATCCGAAAACCAAGTAGGTTTCGACTCCTCTATAGCATAGACGGCATGATATGGTGTAGGAATATGATATAAGGTAGGATCATGATTAGTGATAGTGAATCTAGAGTTAGAATACTCAGCTCGATCGATTAGTGAGGATGTCGGCACCGAGGTATTTGAGGTCGTTATTGACCTATCAGAAGCAAAACCTCTCTCGATGTCATGCCAAAACGAGCTACCTCCATCGTATTGCTGTATGAAGGGCTTGGTAGCGGCCCAAGGGGGGTCGGTAGCGGTCTCAGTTGCATTTTTGTAGTCCTTATTAAGTGGAGGAGCAACTTCAGACTCAACAATGTCGAACTTTGGCTGGGTCATCTCGATTTGTGCGGCATCAGTGGGGTCATTGACATCTTGATTAAGGTTGAACTCGACCCGTTCCTCTCCTATATCGAAGGTGAGGAGTCCTCTCCAAACGTCCACTCTAGCGCCTGCTGTAGCAAAGAATGGCCTTCCTAGAATGATGGGGACTAGAGGATCTTCAGGCATGTCGAGGACAATAAAATCGTTTAAAATAAAGAATTTTCCCACTTGAATGGGATAATCATCAACGACTCCTGTAGCTTTCACACTTGATCCGTCCGCCATATACAGCCTCATATCCACAGGTTCCAGAGGTCCCATGTTAGCTTTTGACCAGATTGATAGGGGAAGTAGATTGGCACTGGCTCCCAAGTCACATAAAGCCTTGAATCAGTGGTCACCTATGCCAATTGTGATAGCAAATCTCCCTAGGTCACCTAGCTTCTCTGGAAGAGTAATAGATCAGACCTCATCTGTAAGCTCTGTTATGGATCTTTTCCCGCTAAGAATGTCTTTCAAAAATTTGTGTAAGTCGACATTTCGCTTAGGGCCTCAACGAATGGTATAGAAATATTTAAGCCCTGGAGAATCTTAACGAAACGCTTAAACTTGCCTTCAGTTGAGTCTTTAGACTTCTTAGTAGGAAAGGGAAGAGATTTCACCAATCTCGGAGCCAAAGCGGGCTCGAGAGGTGATGCTACTGGGTCGACATTAGGGTCGATTGGTGCCTTAGAAGGATCGGTACCGACCCTGGTGGGGTCGGTATCGAGCTTGGGACTAAGAGAGGAACTCGGTGTAGAAAACTTACCTGGGTTGGGGTCGGTGACGACCCTGAGTGGATCGGTACTGAGTGGTTCAGGCTCGGTAACGACCCTCTTTGGCCCGTTGTCGACCTAGGCCGTGGCGTCCTCTTCATATTCGGGGTCCTTCTCCTTAGCTTTCACACGCTCTGGTAGTGTCTTTCCGCTCTTGAGGTGCACTGCCGCTATTTGTCCTCTAGGGTTCTCCTCGGGGCAGCCCGGGAGTTGCCCTTGCAACCTCGGAATCTGTGCAGCCAGGTTCCCTAATTGTGAGTCGACACTCTTCTTCCAAACATCGAACTCTCCCCATCTTTTCATCTGGTTGTTGAGGTTAGCTTGGACTCCATTGATTCCTTCTTGAAGTCCTTGCACCCAGGATGGTGGCTCTTGATAGCCTGGAGGTTGGTACGGTGTGGGCCGTCTATCCGGTGGGGGTGCTGCATAACTTGGATTTGGATTTTGATTTCCCCATGCTGGATAGTTGTTTGGCCTGTCAAAGTTATTAGGCAGGTTCCTGTATTGACCTCTCATGTAGTTAATTTCAGCATATGTCTCAGCGGCTCTAACCTGCTCGATGATAGTGCAAGAAGAAGTACTATGGGCAGAAGAACCACACTCTTGACAAGGTTGAGAGGTTTTCAGAAAACTTACCTGTTTCTTCAGACGGTTGATCTCATCTTGTAGAAATTTATTTTTGACATCTGGGTTAACTTCGTCCTTATTAGGCATGTAGAGACGCTTCTGTGGCTGGGATGGCTGTTGGGTCCCAAACATGGCATCGTAGTTAGACAACTTGTCCGCAGTTCCCATGCAGCAGTGGGATCCATCTCTATAAATCCGCAAGCAGTGTGTGTTGATGCGGTTCTTTGTTTCTGCATTGATCCCTTGGAAGAAGATTTCTTGGAGCACATATAGGGGTTGCCCATGAGTGGGGCACTAACTAAGCATCTCCTTGAACCTCTCCCATGTCTCTACAAAGGTCTCGTTAGGCAGCTGGTGATAGGAGGTGATGCGTTTTCTCAACTCCGTTGTATTGGTAGGAGGGAAAAACTTTGTAATAAATTGATCATACAAAGCCTTCCAAGTCCTGATAGACTTAGGAGGTAAGCTCTCCAACCAGCTTAGCGCCTTTCCAGTAAAAGACCACCTGAAAGCTTTTAATAAAACATATTCAAGTGAGACACCTTCAGCAACAATAGTGTCACATAAATCAAGGAAATTTTTAATATGTTCCATAGGGCACTTAGTAGGTTTCCCTTCAAACTGAGCCCGTTTAATTAAGGATATGAATTGAGACTTGATCTCAAAGGTCTTCTCTATCTTCGCAAGCACAATTGCAAACTCTGGCACCTTCAGTTCTGGATGCATATATTGCTTGGCATTCCTCGCATAGGCGTTCAACTGCTCCTGTAGACGAGCAGTGTTCGCTCGTTCATGCTTAGCATTTAATCTTTCACGTTCAGCGGCAGTAGCAGCGACGTCTGGATCAGCTTGTAACGCCTCCATCTGTCTCTGGAGAACAGCCATCTGTTGTTCCATCTATTCAGGAATCATTGCCATGGCTTGGTTTCCTCTTCTTCTACGGTGCAGGGTGCGTTCAGGTTCAGAATAATAACAAGTGTTATCAAACTCGAGCCTACGACGTCCTGCTAGCATAAGCTGAGAAAACAGACAAAACAAAAATTAAAAACAAAAACGGGGTCAGGCTATTCCCAGACCCACAGGGAAACAAACAAACATTGTTGCTTCCCCGGCAACAACGCCAATTTGTTGATGAGGGTTTCCCGACAACAAATAAAATTTGCAGTCAAGACCCCGCTGAGTATAGCGAAGTCAGGATCATCCACGGGAAGCAAGGTTGTCTGTTTACCGAACTAAGAAAGCAATAAAACAAAGCAAAAACAAAGCAAACAGCTACGACAGACCTCGTTAACGAGCTTATTAGAGTCGATAACGATGCTCGATTTCTACTAAAACAGAACAAATATAACGATGCAAGTGCAGGCTCGGTACCGATCCTAGTGCCTCGGTAACGAGTGATTTCGAATGTAAAACTAAGAAAAATCAAAGAATAAAAAGCTCTAGGACAAGGGTTACCACAACATAGCTATGCATATAAACTTATGTGAAGATAAAGATCATGCCTTTGAAGATAAATCTATCAACTTTCGTTGACTAAACAAGCAAATCAATCAACTTTCATAAATCAATTCACTTTATTACTTATTTAGAATCCAAAGCTCGAAACTTTCGTTATCGAATAATATCAACATTCAAGTTCAAGACTCTCTCTTTCGATCAAGCAATAAACTCAAATTACTTCGACTCTCATCTAAGTATAAGCACAAACAAGCAATTCAAAGGATAGAAGGCAATCGAAACATCAACTCATTCATTCAATCATGCACAACTATGTTGGATTTCAATCCCGACCCTAGAAAAGAAAACTACTCACACATGATTGAATCAAAACAAACAACTTTATTCAAAGAGAACATTGAAAAGAAAAACTTACTTGAAATTAAAATAAATATCGTCTTACAAATTCTCATTCAAACTCCGAAACAACCAAAGAACAATGACCAAGAGCACCGATCACAACCTGCTTCTCTGTCTCGATCGTACCAGGTTCGAACTTTCTCTCTATTGTCTCTCCTAAAAAATCTACCAGAATCCCCCTTTCTCTAGGCTAGAACAAGGGTATTTATACTAAAGAAAGCTATCTAATAAAAGATCTAAAAGATAAAAACTTACCAAACTAAAAGATTACAAGATAAAAGATATAAATCCAAAAAGTCGGCGCTGCTCTACCGAAACAGGTCACCTCGTTAACGACCTGCACAGGGTCGGTAGACACTTGCTGAATCCTTTGCAAAATCTTCGATGCACAACTCGGTACCGACCCTCACAGGTCGGTAACGAGCTCTCTGTTTTAGTTTATTTACACTCTTTCATGTGATTTTACTTGAAGTTTTCCTTGATCTTCAATCATGCATTCTCCTTTCTTCTTCTAAGCAATCCGCCCTCCACCACTTGACTCAAGTTTCACTTTGAAATGCTCCTTTCTACTTAAAAACTTACAAAATGACACAAAACGGAGTAGCTTCCATACTTTTCACAAAATATGCAAACTTATCCAAAAAACACACAAAACTAACTCTAAAACTTACTAAAACTAAACTAAACAACCTAAGAAAGACACCTAAAACTAGACTAAAAACATCAACATCAGGAGCCGAGCAGAATATTAAGACGGTCAGTAGAGGTTCGGGTTGGAAGAAGAAAATCATTTTCTAGGACCTAACTTATTGGCCCAGTCTGTTGGTAAGACATAATTTAAATGTCATGCACATTGAAAAGAATTTCTTTGATAATGTTTTCTTCACCATTCTCAATGTTCCAGGGAAGTCGAAAGACAAGTGGTCGACTAGAAAGGATCTAAAGAAATTGTTTAAGCGTCCGGAGTTGGAACTCGACGAGGAGGACAATATGTACCCAAAGGCTTGTTATGCACTAGATCATCCTGAAAAACAAGTGCTTCTGGAGTGGTTGAGATCCGTAAAATTCTCGGATGGCTACGTGTCCAACTTGAGCCGCTGAATTGATTTGCTCAAGCTTAGACTCTTTGGGATGAAGAGCCATGATTATCATGTGTTCATGCAAAGGTTGATGCATGTTGCTTTTCGAGCATTTCTTGATGACAAAGTCTGGGAGTCTATTGCTCAGCTAAGTGCATTCTTCAAGGACCTGACGTTCTACGAGCTTAAGCCTGAGGTGGTTATGCAGTTGCACAAGTAAATACCAATTATTTTGTGCAAGCTGGAGCGTATCTTCCCCCCAACGTTATTTGATTCAATGGAGCACTTGCCTATTCATTTTCCACGGGAAGCTTCACTTTGTGGCCCTGTCAAATATAGATGGATGTATCCAGAAGAAAGGTATGTACAATTATATATTGTATAATTTGTAGTTAATTTGGTTTTATCTATCTTGTATAACACATGGTCTTCAATATATATTGTAGGTTCCTAAAAAGGCTGAAGGGCGCAGTTGGCAATAAAGCTAAAGTTGAGGGCTCAATTTGTAGTGCCTATCTCGTTCAAGAGACGTCCACCTTTTGCTCATATTATTTTAACTCGCATGTCGCGAGTAATCATATGGATATATGTCGCCCGCAACGTCAGTTGCACACTTCCTGTTGGGGTTGATCCGAGCGATTTGTCTATTTTCACAACAACTGGTCGAACCTTGGGTAGCAGATCAAGTGGTCGTGTGCTCACATATGATGAATTCCATGTGATCCAAACTTACATACTGATGAACTGCGTCGAAGTGGTGCCCTATATTGAGTAAGTTTCTATAATCATCAGTAATTAATTATATATATGTTGATTTGAATAAAATATGTGCTTAATATAAGTACTTGATTAAATTATACTCTTTGATAGATACTATTTGACAAAGTTCGTGTGCCGTCAAATCAAATAATAAATGAAGCTGAATAGTAAAAGATTTTGGAAAGACACTTTCACCTCTAGTTCTACTCCCATGTAAGGAATTCCTAAATTTATTTCAGTTTAATTTGAAATTTTTGAAAAATGTTAATTATTTCCTCGGTCCACATGCAGGCTGACAGTCAGGCAATTATAGATCCTAACATTGAAACATTAGCTCGTGGACCCTCTAAAAACATGAAGACATATCTTGGTTATGTTGTGAACGGTTATCGGTTCCACACGAAGGCATACGCATCAACCAGCGCTACTGACAATAGTGGAGTTTGTGTTCTACGAAAAAGCTTCGACACTGATGAGGAGGACTTTTATGGTGTGCTAGAGGAAATAATTGAGCTGAATTACATATCTCCAATCGTCAAGCGCCCTATTGTCTTCAATTGTTCATTGTTTGACACTAGAATTCGTGGAGGAACACGCATTCACCCTCACCTAAAGCTTGTGGATGTTCATAGACATAAAATCTTGAGAACAAAAGACCGTTACATCTTAGCACGTCAAGCCACTCAAGTTTATTTCCTAGATTACTCAAAGATGAGGCGTGCAGATGCTGAATGGATAGCGGTCTGTAAAGTGAAGTCACGTATGTGGCCAGATGAAGGTACGTGCGTAGACCCTAACTTGGTTCACGGGGGGTTGCCATTGAAGAGGCATTTCAACATGATTCTTCCCTTCCACGAGTTATCGACGACACACATGATAATTATCCACTTGGTCCGCTAAATGACACAAATGGAGAGGATCATGTCGTTGAGGAACAAGCAGAGACGTCTACTAAAACGTGTAAGGGGGAGTTGAGAGTGAGACGGATACAGATGAGGAAGATATGTAATCAGAATACTACTATTGTATTGCCATTCACTATTCTGATAACACTATTATCATTTACTATTCTGATTCACTATTTTCTTTTACTATGCTGATAATACTATTTTGATAATATTATTCTGATGACACTATTACCATTTACTATTCTGATGATAAGAGTCATGCATGCACATCACAAGTGCTCATCCATTTCCAACCATAAAAGGAGACTTCATCTCCAATTCCAACATGCATTAATCTTCCATCTTCATCTCAAATTCCAATATCAAACCCCACCTAAAGCTTCCATCTCCAATTCATCCGATCAATGGCTCAAAGGAGAGCGTGTTCCACGTGCACAATCGCCTTTGCTCCAAAACTCATCCACTTCTCAATCGTGCACGTGCGTGGGGATAGGGAGACAAGAACAGAATTTGTTATGGGAACTACATTCATCCTTCCTCAAATTTATAGCTAGTCTAGACTCTCAACTGCAGAGGGAAAATGAATAACTTGATCCCTTGCCCTTATGACATTATGACTTGAATGAGTCGAGACTAAGGGAAAGGGATCAAGTTATTCATTTTCCCTCTGCAGTTGAGAGTCGAGACTAGCTATAAATTTGAGGAAGGATGAATGTAGTTCCCATAACAAATTCCGGTCTCTGATCTGCTTTTGATAGGTGGATGTTTATATCTTCTTATTACCTTATACTGTTAGCCTGTTTTAGTTGCTTTGATACCTAAGGTTGAATCATTGCTTTCCCTTTTGAGATATACTGTTGTGTAGATTGTAGGAAAGGTAACCATCCGAGGTTTCTTGTATTCCATTTACTGGGCCTAACCCCTGTGAGCTATGACCAACAAGATTGTATTACATAAGATTATATGACTTACGATGTTGTAATAGTAAGAATTTCTCAAAGATATCTCAGTTGGCATCTACATGAAAATTTGAAATTAAAAGAATGTTGTGATGGCTTTCCCTTTTCTCTCCATCATAATTTTACTAAGAAAATTGTCAATTTATGGCAACCAGGAGAATGAGAAGCCATCAATACTCTCAAGCAAAATTGAAGATTGCAAAATCACAAAAGTTGAAGAGTATAAGCCAGCTTCAGATCTACTTGTTCTAATGTCACCAGATCAAACTGGATCATTGTCCAGTGACAAGAATCAGATAGTACATTTTTGTAGTTCTTAGTATCACAAATCATAAATTGCATTTTACCATTTGGCGACCACATGGTCGATATATAGTACGCTGTAATAAATAAAAAAGTCACGACAATATGGTCGCTCACCCTGAATAAGGAGGGGAAAGGGGAAAGCTTTTCCCTCATTCGAGCCCGCCTCCCACACCCCTCCCTCCCGATTCACTCTCAACCCTTCTGAACAACTGCCGGCCTCCCTCACGCCGCCCCTAAACCACCGAGACTAAAAAGACCAAAATTAATGACCTAGACAGGTTCGGTACCGAGCCAACGAACTCAGTAACGAATATGATCTTGAAAGAAATCAAATAAAAACGAAAATATCCAGGACAAGGGTCACCACAACATAGTCATGCACACAAGCTCGTAAGAAGATAAATATCATGCCTTTAAATAGATAGATGCATCAACTTTCATTGACTTAGCAAGCAAATTAATCTACTTTCATAAACTAACTCACCCAATTGCTTGTTTCGGATCTAAAGCTTGAAACTTTCGTATTCAAATAATATCAACCTTCAAGTTTATAACTTTCTCTTTCAATCAAGTCAACAACTCAAATTACCTCAACTTTCATCTTGGTATAAGTACAACAAACAATCTCAACAATAGATAAAAGGCATTCAACACATAATCTTTACTCACCAAACATGCACAACTATGCCGGGTTTCAACCCCGACCCTAGATAAAAAGACTACTCACTAATCATGACTAAGAAACTAATAACTTTAATCAAAGAAAACATTGCAATCAAAACACTACTCAAATTAATAAGAAATATCGTCTTACAGAGATTCAAAAGAAACCGAAAACACCGAAATACCGAATAAAAAAACACGACTAACGACCCCGGTAACTTTCGTCTACCGAGCTCCTTCGATCACGACTCCGATCCGTCCTTCTCTCTCTTTGCTCTATTCTCCAAAATTCGACCTCCCTTCTATGCTAGATAGAAGGGTATTTATACTAAAAAGAGGCTAGAAACTAAAAAAAACTAAAAGATATAAACTTTCCTAAAAAGATAGAATCTATTCTAAAAGATAGAAATAAAATCTCAAAAGATAACAAGACCTAAAATACATAATATAATAACCCTAAAATCATAAAAAAATACTCTACCGACACGGAAATAAATTCCCGCACAGGATCGGTGAGTCACAAAGTCAACTCTCGAACATTTTCATCTTGTGACCTCGTTAACGAGCCCTCACAACCTCGTTAATGAGCCTGGGCTTGGTTTTCTTCAACACTTCTCTTCCAAAAACTCGAACTTCAGCTTCTTCATCTTGTATTCCTCCATCTCTTATCATAGCTCTCCAAATTCAGCTCCAAATAGCACCTTTTCCTTGCTAAAACCTACAAAAAGACACAAAGCGGAGTAGCTTCCATACTTTCTACAAAATATGCAAAACTATCCAAAAACACATAAAACTAATCCTAAACTTATCAAAACTAGTCCTAATAACCTAATAAAACCTATCAAAAACTATACTAAAAACACGAACATCAAAATACCCCATACTTAGACTTGCTTGTCCTCAAGCAATCACTAAACAATAATCAAAACCAAACAACATACTCATCAAATTATAGCCATCATCTAAAAAGCAACATCAAAATATCTAGAAGAAAATTAGCAAAGGACTATTAACGTCATAACACATATATACACCTAAAATAGACACAAGAAAATACAATCCAACCTCACAAGGGATAATGTGTTTCTCTCAACTCTCAAGTGTTTGGGCTTATGAATTCAATCTATCAACTCATCTTATATACAAATACTCTTAGAAATTGGAACTTATATCACCAAACTCTCCAACCAAGATTTGTCAAAACAAGCAAAAATCATCAAGAGAACTTAGGGGGCTCAATGAAAAACCTCATAGAAGCTTCCATTCGGCTGGGTTATAATGGGGCTTGGTAATGATAATAAGGCGTGGAAATATTTTGGCTATATGGTGCTAATAATATCCGAGAATCAATCGACTCCTATAAACTCACACATACACAAAACACTCATAAAATATACTAAACTCACTCTCTCATTATGCACAATAATTTTTACTCACCCATTATTATCCTAGAAAGTCTCATAGAACAAAAGAATCTCCGGCTTATCTATATGCACTTGAATGCACTTCTTACTTCTTCAATTTTTTTTCTCTCGTTTTTCATTCATTTTTTATACTTTCTTTGCCTCTCGCTGCCTCGTTAACGAGTCCCTTCAGGGTCGTTAACGAGCTTCATCGTGTACTCCTCTTCCCTTTCAACAACTTCTTTTCAACCATCAACTTTATTTTGTGCATCTTTTGTACCAGGAGATCTTTCTTATCACAACTATTAAAAACAAGAGACTTCCAATCTACCCTTCCCAATAATTGCTCAATTTCGAACCAAACATTATATTTCACTCCCTTTTTTTAAGCTCAACAAAACAATTTACCTCTCCAAATCTAAGTCCTAATCCCCGGATAGGGTCAGGCTTATCTCGGCTAGGGAACAAATTTTGTGGAGTTAAAAAAAATAAAAGGCTTCATGCTAAAATTGGCTTCAAAAAGAAGGATAATGTATGGTAGGATAAGGATTAATAGGGCTTATAAAATAAGTTCTCTATCATCTGATTTTCACAAGTAATGATCTATAAATCTCATACGGGTCTCAAGAAATAGATAACCATCACAATTCCAAGAGATAATATGCATATAGAGAGTAAATCACACAAGAAAAGAAGAGGTATTTTAATGTTCTCCCTAATAGGCCAAAAATAACTCACAAGGCTAATTTTTGTTGGATTGCATTACTTATGCTAGAAGGTATATGTGCTCAATTTCATCAAATGCTATTCCTTCCTAAAAACAACTTCAAAATAAGAATCTGGCTATATTCTCAAAGACATGATTGCTAGCAACTACTATCATAGAACCTAAGAAAGGGATATCTATTAATTCTAAGACCCCTTTTTTTTAGATATTTTTCAAAACTTTTTCGATTTTTTTTTTCGATATAAAAGAACTACTTAAAATAAAGCACAAAAAACAAACAAGACACAAAAGTTTCTACTTTCTCCCACCCCATACTTAAAATTACAGTGTCCCCACTGTAAGAAAAATAAGAAGAAAGGAAGAAATAGAAAAGAAAAACACAAGAAAACAAGAAAAGAGAAAACAAAAACTTACAAAGTCTCAGAAGTGGAAAACAAGGAAAATGTCTTCAAGCTGAATCAACGGTTAGGTGGAGGAAAATAGTGCTCAAAGTTCCCCATGAAGTCATACATCGTCCTCCAACGCTTAGCATCCTCTGTCTCTCTCTGACGATGCCTCTCATCCTCAAATGTCATCCGAGCTGAATAGACAGTCTCCCATCTATCCATCCTCCTATGAATGTGGTCCTGCTGGAGGTGAAGCTGTTGCATCCGTGCAGAAAGATCCTCGGCCCATGGTGGCGGAATGCTCGATCCAGTGTACTCAGGCTGAGGAGGTGGTGGGTAGTGAGGCTGAAAGTGATCATGGTGAAGCACTGGGTTGTATGGCACAAGTCCATAAGAGTAGGGGTCGGTAGGAGCTGGCGGTGGTTCAGTAGCTGCCCTCAGTGGGTCGTTAACGACCCTGGGTACCTCGTTAGCCTCAGATGTAGAAGGCTGGAAATGATCGTTAACGAGCCTGGTGGGCTCGTCAACGAGGATGTTGGTGCCTAAAACCTCAGCGTCGAGGTCTTCTTCCTCAAAGTTAAGCTCCTCAGTGCCTCCCTATGTGTCGGCTTCTTCAGTGTCATTGCTAGCAACCTCGGTATCCTCATCTTCATCTTCATCTTCATCCATCTCTTCACCTTCTCGCTCAAACCTTGTCTCACAAGTCCTAAGTGACAGCTCATCCTCCGGCTTGGGCTCCAATGGGAAAGCATGTCCCGTCCATGCCTCGTACCAATTTGGTACATAGAGTAACTCCAACATACCGAGGGTGGGTGTAATTTGAACTTTTACTTTAAACCCTCTCTCAGCTTGACTAAAAATACCGGAATTATACCAATAGTTCTTGTTGAGTAACTAAGCATGAGCCGGTGTGTAGCGAGTGAGGTCGACTCCAAGGTTTGTGGCCAAAAGACTGACCAAGTTACCACACCAAACTTCCTTGGACTTGGTTGATTTCTCTATGTAGTAAAGCCATTCATACCCCAAATTCAAAGGGCCAGGCTCCTCGAAAAGGATAGTGCGGAGACAAGCAACTTCCGTCCTCGTTGGCCTGTTCAACTCTCTCTTCGGCCAGAATGTGGCGGCTAAGACTCGGAGAATGATCCGGAAGATGGGGTTGATGATGCTTGCCCCAGATAATGCTGCTGTGGAGGATTGGTCCTCCCCAGTGATATAGCTCCAAGTCCGAGTCACCCTGTAGTCTTTCAAGCTGTACTCTCTAGAAGGGTTAGGGAGCTCCAGAATTGCATTGAACTCCGCCATGGTGAACTCACGGCTCACATTACCGAGCCGAAACCGGATTCGTCCCGCCGAAGTCTTCGACGGAAAAATAGTCTCTAGAGTGGCCAGAAACTCAGATGTGAGGGCCGAAAAGTGTGGTAGATTCTCCTTCTTCAGTAGATGAGATGCACCGATAATAAGGAAGGCCTCCTTGACATCCGTGTAAATCCCCGTGTGGACGACACTAGACTTTGAGAACCAACGAGTGTTGTGGTCCTTATCTAGAATGGCACGGTATCGATTCACTTGGCCTTGAGTACTCAAGATCACATTATCCATGCGCGGTGGGGATGGGGACCTCTGATTCCTCCTCTTTTTTCTGAGCTCGGGTAGCGGGTCTGCTTGAACTTGCCATGAGATCTACAAAATAATCAAGAATTTTCCAAGATAAGATCCACTCAAAATAGATAGGCAAGAGACCCCATACTTGGTCTCAAAATAACCTCGGAATAATTTGTCAACTACCCAATTGGGTCGTTAAAGAATCTGGACTGGTGTAGAATCGGTGATGCTTACGCAGGGTCGTTAACGAACTTGGGTGGGTCGTTAACGAGCTGCCGAGAGCCAGTTCACAGATTTCCGAATCTCATCAACTTTAAAAATCAGACTATAAATCAAGTATGTATCCTCAATACTCCTCACTAGACACACAATCGGGTTTATGCACCCCATACTTGCTCGATTACCCATCCCAAACATGCGAATTTACCCAAAATTGATATAGCAAAATTTGAACTTAATACTAGGATAAGAAAGATTCATGCTTTTCTAATTAGACTTTTGCAACGGAGAACCTAACATGAATAATCTTCCCTAGAATATGAACAACTAAGCTTCAACGACAATCCATGAGCAAAATCCAAACATGCATGTCGACCTTTTCTATAGACACAATCCCAATATGAAATTTCTACCCTAAAAACCATGAATCTTGTAACTAAGAGTTAGGGTTTAAAAATCATACCGGAATTTTGAGAAATTGAAGAACAAAGGGTCGGATTGGGTGGTTAACGAGTGTGGATCTCATCGGTGGAAATCCGGGATTCCGAGCTTCGGTAACGAGGGTGTCTCCGACAATCGGTGGAGGTGAGAAATTCCGATCGGTGGTGGGGGATCTCCGAGACTTTGGGTAGGATTTTTGAGAGGTTTGGAGTTTTTAAGGATTTGAGAGTGAAAATTTTTAGGAGGGGTAGAAGGGTTATATAGGAGAGGGTAGGGATAGGAAAAGGTAGAGGGGCGGCGGCATGGGGGTAGGTAAAAGATAGATTAGGTTAAAAAGAACTTACCTGCCCGTTTTGCCGAATCGGGTCGTCGAACCGGGTCGTTAACGACCCTAGGTGGGTCGTTATCGAGCCACCGTAGCCTCTTGGAGTGATTTTCGAGCCCTTCTCCTTCATCTTGTTGTTTAAGCGAAAATTTTACCAAGGGAAAAACTCTGACCTAGATCGGGCCTTTGATCGAATAAACTGAGAAGAATACGAGCGAGAATTTGTATATTGATGTAGAAATCATCGGATGCCTTATGAATGAAACGTACATCGACTTATATAGCCTCTTAAGGCATATTCTATTTTAATCAAAGATATAATCTTATCCCTAACTAACAAATCTGTGTTTATTTCTATCTTATAACGAATAAAATCATGAGAAGAATCTATCTTGTAACAAACTTATCTCGGATCCTCTATCTTCCAACCGACTTAGCCAAATCCGAAGACCTCCCGTATCTCTAGGTGCGTTGGAGATTCTCTGTCCATGGGCTGACGCTTTCATGCCTAAAATCTAGTTCTAACAATACCCCTAAATGCAATTTTGAAATTTGAATTTTAAATCTTCGAAAATTGCATTTAAGTTGACAGGACGTTTCGGAGACGCCTTGGAAAACGGGATTCGCCTCTGCTGCCTATTCTTATTGACCTGAGAATCTCTTTTCTTTTTATCATCATTTTGCCTTCGTCCTCCTTTCTTCCCAATCTTGCTTCCGACTCTTCAGGTAACGCTTCCTCCCTCTTCTCTTCTGGTTTTACTCTATTCGATCTCCATGGCCAAACCTTCACCTTTCACCTCTTCTTCAGCCCTAGGCTCCCAAGATCTTTACCCTTGCGAAATGACTCCGGAGGAGATCGCCGATTGGATCTCCTTTGGTGGTTTCCCTGAAGGGACTCGTTTCCACGCCCCGACTGTCAAACTCATCGACTGGGTTCGACTAGGGTGGATCTGTTTTCTTGATTATCCTTTCACCTTGGGCTTGAAGTTTCCTTTCTCTCCTTTCATCCGAGACTTTATCCAAACCCTAAAAGTTTATCCTTGCCAAATCCTCCCGACCACCTGGCGTATTCTTGCTCGAATTGATGAGCTTGCCGCAGAAAGGGGTTTAGAAATGACCATGGGAGAACTTCTATTGGCGTACAAAATTGTTCCCCAGAGGGTTGGCCGCATCACCTTGCATGCTAGGGACACCAAAAACCCCCTCATCCCTAAGATGAAAATGTCCTCCCGGTGCTGGCAATCTCGCTTCTTCTTTGTTGAGAAAGCGTCTTTAAGCGATCTTGATGATAAAGTGATAGACGTCTTTCGAGATGAGTGGAATACATCTCATAAGACGATCTGATCCTACCTGTATTTTTCGGAATCTTGGTAGCCCTGTCTGCATGCTCTAATCCTTCTTCGTTTTCGTGCTGTTTTGCTTGCGCAGTTCCGACAGGTATCAATTCCAAGTGTACAGATACAGGCGTGTATCGCCGTTTGCTGAAGATTAAGGCCGAAAAGCAAAAGCCCAAAAAGATCCGTCCTAACCCAGAAGGTAGCGGTGAAGACGAAGAAGCTCCAGACTCCGACGAAGACAAAACCGAGACAGAAGTCACCCCCTTGTCCTCCGATATGGCTAGCTCTACCAAGAAGAAGTCAGGTTCGTAGTTTCGCTTTGTTCTGTAGTCCCTATGTGATTAATCCTTTTTTGCTCTTTAATCCATGTCTTTTTTCATTAATCCTTCCAGGTGCCGGAGTAGATACCTCTGCCGCAGCAATGGTTCGACGGCTGAGGTCGGGTGGCCCCAGCCTGCTTGCTTCTCCACCTCCTAGTTCCGAGGCAACTAAGTCCCTCACACTGAAACGAAAAAGAGTCGAAGATTCTCCAGCTTCGCCTGTCGTCCAGAAGAAAGAGCCTAAAGACCTCCTCAGCACCTTCAGGGATACGCTGCTGCCAAACGTCAAGCTGGATTTCTAGGCTCTAACTCCAGACGCCGCGTTTAGTCATGTGGGCATGACGCTGAGAATGGTAGGTTTGCTCATCCGAACCTTCAGATATTCTCTACCGTTAATTTGGTATTTCTTCGGTTCTCACTTGCTTATTATCTGGTCTATCCTTATTCCCCCACCTTTCTCTGTCGTAGGCTTTCCAGGAGCTAATGGCCACTAACAGCCGTTGCTAGGTGGAGATAAGGGCATTGGAGGAAAAAGAGAAGCAAGCAAGAGAGTTGGCCGCCTCGTCAGATAGGAAGGCTCGCAAACTCCAATCGTCGGTGGACTCCTTGAAGGTTCAGGTGGAAGATCTTCAATCTGAGAAGGCATCGCTTGAGGCAAAGGCGGCCGAGGCCGAGAAGGAGATCAAGGGCTTTTCCAGGTGGTGGTGAACGTAGCAGCGTATGACACGATGAAGTCTCAAGTGGAGCTGTTGCAGGACTTTGCTGATGGTAAGAGCGACAAGTGCGACTTGAAGACGCAGCTGGAGGTCTTGGAGGCGTATTACCCCGCTGGCAATCCCCCTCCTGGCAAGGAGTATCTGGTGGCTGAAGACCAGGACGATGATGTTCGTTCTCCGAACAAGGAAAAAGATCAAGCCGACGGTGATGGGAGCCCATCCAGCAAGGACGGAGATGGCGAGAAGGCCATGGATACGGAGGAGCCTTCGACCCCAGCCGTTGGACAATAAGCCCTAGCTGTTCTTCTCTCTGACTTCTGTTTGATGAATTTTAAGCAGTACTTTGTTTTTTGTTTTTGTTATGTGTTCCGTTTGAAGACTTGGTAACTCTTTGGCCTGGTGGCCTAAATGTTTGTGGCGTCCGTTTTTGGACAGTTTTGACGCCCCGTGAATGGCGCATCATAATATTTGCCTATCTGTCGGTGTTTGGAAATGAATGTTTGCGTAGTATATTAGCATAGGTAGACTCCTTGGAGAATCTCCATGAATTTGTTGCCCGTGGATGGGGTACGCGTTAGAGTTTAGCGTTTTAAGAGGGAGTTTTAGTGTTCCTCTCTTTGGCGAGTTATTGTGAATCTCGTGTGGATTCACATTTCGCGTTTTAGGTGTTTTAATTTTCTGCAAAGGGCCGTGCGTAGTTAGTTACGATTAGGCTTCCTTTGGCCATTGCCAAGGGTCACTAGGTATTGACGTGTTTTTGGGAAATGGATCCTTAAGTTTTGAACTCAGGATGTGGTGTCATCGCGGCGTCCCGCGCATATGGCCATTTTGGGTTAAGTGCTATAGCTTTCCCCTTCCCGTACTAATCGGATGTTTTGTTTGATCGGACTTAGATAGGGGGTAACCATCTTATGGGTTACTTCGTCGACGTTGTATTCGTGACGACCTCGCCTTTTCTAGACGGTATAACCATGTGTCTAAACAGTGGTATTTTGTGTTTGACGCGTTTCATGTTGTGTGCAACGGTGATAGCGTGTGTTTGCGTTTTTGAGCAATAAGAAAGTATGCAAGAATGGGAGAGTATTTTCTCGCAAATCATTATATAAGAGTGTGTAAAATAAACTCTATCGATCTAGGAATTTGGAAACTTCGATCGACAGTGTGGGCAAGTGCTCTGAGTCGTTTATTCGAAAAAGTAACAAACGGCCTAAAGATTCTCTAAGCTAGAGCTAAGAAATATCTAGAGATAAAACATGATAACGAATCAGTTTAGAAGTAATACTTTTTCAGATGGGTTGCGTTCCAGCTTCGTGGTACCGCCTTTCCATCTTTGGATTCTAGTTGGTAGGCTCCGTTCCCCGCGACTTTGGTGATTTTGTAGGGCCCTTCCCAGTTGGGTGCTAGCTTGCCAGCGTTTGCTTCTGCGGTGTTTTGGAAAACCTTGCGCAACACCCAATCTCCAAGCTGAAAACTCTTTACTCGAACGTTTTTATTGTAACTCCTAGCCACTTGTTGTTGGTACTTCGTGATCCGAGCATGGGCAGCCTCCCTGAGTTCTTGGATAGTATCCAGATTTGCTTCTAGTTCATGCCTGTTGCTATCTAGGGTAGCGAGTCCATACCTTGCGGTTGGGACTATGACCTCGGCTTGGATAACGGCCTCGCAGCCGTGTACCAGTGAGAACGGGGTCTGCCCGGTGGCTCCTTTAGGTGTGGTGCGATCGGCCCAGAGTACATAGGGTAATTCCTCAGCCCACTTCCCTTTGGATTTTATTAGTCGCTTCTTTAGGTTGTTGATAATGACCTTGTTGCTAGCTTCGGCCTGTCCGTTAGCTTGCGGGTACCTGGGAGTGGACATGACTAAGTCAATGTTCCATTCCTTGTAGAAGTCTCGCATCTTTTTGCTTATGAATTGTGACCCATTGTCGCAAGTAATTTCCGCGGGAACCCCGAATCTGCTCAAGATGTTGCGCTTGATGAACGAGATTACTTGCTTGTCTTTGACTTCCCGAAAGGCCTCAGCTTCGATCCATTTGGAGAAGTAGTCTGTCATGGCGAGGAAAAACACCTTCTGCCCCGTGGAAGGGGGTAGTTTGCCGACGATGTCCATCCCCCATCGCATGAATGGCCAGGGAGTGATCGAGGGGTGGAGAATCTCTGGTGGCTGATGTGGGACTGGTGCATGCCGTTGGCACGCTTCGCATGACTGGGCATACTCGGTGGCATCCTGGCGAATGGTAGGCCAAAACCACCCCTGCCGAAGGATCTTGTTAGCAAGACTTCGACCCCCAGTATGATTGCCACAATATCCGCTGTGTATCTCGCGCATGATTTTCTCGGCTTGTTCCTTTTCTACGCACCGCTGTAGGAAGCCTGCGACAGATTTGTGGAGGAGAATCCCATCTAAGACGGCGAAGCGCGTTGCTTTCGACCTCAAGGCTTTGGCTTTGATTTTGTCTTTGGGTACTTCGACGTGCAGGAACCAATCAAGGTATGGCTTGGTCCAGGCGTTTAGCGGTCGGCCAAACTGACCCTAGGACCGGTGGATGCCTGGAGAATATCCGGGGCGAGTTGTTGTGGCGGTGGTTCAGCATTCTGCGTCAGCGATGTTTCTGCTATAGCCGACTGTAATAAGTGGACTAATGGTATATTATCATACTCCCTGGGGTCTAGGGTTGAGCCTAGACCGGCTAGGGCATCGGCCGGAGCATTTTGATCCCGAGGAATTTGCTCGAATTGTATTTGTTCGAAATTCCCGGATAGTGTCTTAACCACATTGAGGTAGCTAGCCATCCTTTCATCTTTGGCATCGAAAATGCCCAATATTTGATTGATGATGAGTAAGGAATCAGCGCATACCTTGATTCTCTTAATGGATAAGTCTGTAGCCAACTCCAGCCCAAAGATGAGAGCTTCGTACTCCGACTCATTGTTGGTGGCCTCAAAGTTTCATCTGACTGCCTGAGCTATCCTTTCCCCCCTTGCGGACTTTAGCACGACACCAAGACCTGCTCCCCTTGCGTTTGAGGCTCCATCGACTTTAGCACGACACCAAGACCTCTTCTTTAGCACTTTCTTCAAGGGTTGGGGTGAAGTCGGCAACGAAGTCGGCTAATACTTGTGACTTGATTGCTCTTCGAGGTTCGTATCTGACGTCATATCCACTTAGATGGATTGCCCATTTTGCCATTCTTCTTGAGAATTCTGGCTTTTGCATGACCTGTCGGAGTGGGTAATTCGTCAGGACGATGATGGTATGTGACTCGAAGTATGGTCGGAGTTTATTTGAGCACATTACAACCGCCAGGACCAGTTTCTCCATCGGAGAGTAGCGTGTCTCAGCGGATACCATCGTTCTGCTTACGAAGTAGAGGTGTAGCACCTCCCCCGGGGTTGGTTTGGCCAGTAGTAAGGGATTAGCGAAGTATGTCTTTAGCTCCTAGAAGGCGGCCTCGTGTTTTTCCGTCCACTGGAAACTCTTGTTCTTCTTTACTACCTCGTAAAATAGTCGACACTTATCTGATGACTTGGAGATGAACCGATTAAGTGCAGCTATCTTGCCAGTCAGCTTTTGCACGTCTTTCACGCTTCGGGGGGATTTCAGGGAAGCAATCGCCCGGACTTGGTCTGGGCTAGCCTCAATCCTCCGCTTGGTTACTACGTGCCCTAGAAAAGTTCCAGATTGTACTCCGAAGATGCACTTTTGGGGATTAAGCTTCATGTTGTATTCTTCATGAATTCTGAATGCCTCTTCCAAGTGTCCCCTATGCAGGGAGGCGCTTGTGCTTTTTACTACCATATTGTCGATATACACCTCCATTGTCTTGCCAATATGGTCACGGAACATCCAATTGACTAATCGTTGGTAAGTGGCCCCGACGTTTCTCAATCCGATGGGCATTACGCGGTAGCAATACATGCCCTGCCCGGTGATAAAGGAAGTCTTCTCTTGATCTCTCGACTCCATCTGGATCTGGTGATATCCGCTGAATGCATCCATAAAGGTAAGGAGTTTGTGACCCGCGATTGCATCCACCATTGTATCGATATGGGGAAGAGGGAAAGAATCCTTAGAGCAAGCTTTGTTGAGGTCGGTGAAGTCCACGCAAACCCTCCACTTCCCGTTTTTCTTTGACCTCTTCATCGACCGCTTGTATTCGTTCTGGGGCGAACCGTCGTCTCTTTTGCTTAACTAGAGGGTGCTCAGGATCTACGTTGAGCTTGTGTGTGATAATGGAAGGATCTATTCCTGTCATGTCCCCAAGACTCCAAGCGAAACAGCTCTTGTGATTTTTCAGGAAAATTATCAATTCTTCTCTGATTGGGGGTTCTAGATATTCTCCGATCTTGACAACCTTCCCCGCCTCTAGGGTCACCTCCTCCGCTTTTTCTCCATCTTCAGTTCGCGCCGGCGGAGGGGTGACGTTCTGTAATGCTATGCTTCAGGTCTCAGAGTGGTTGGCTTGAGGGCTGCCTTGTAACATTCTCTAGCCTGTCTCTGATCCCCGCGAATTTCTTCTACTCCCCATGGTGTTGGGAATTTCACCGTTTGATGGTAGGTGGAAGCTACGGCTTTCATGTCGTGTAACCATGGTCGTCCCAAGATTACATTGTAGCATGAGGGGCAGTCCATCACAAGGAAATTGACTTGTATATTTACCCCTTTGCCGAAGGTTGGGATTGCAATGTCACCTACGGTATGTTTGACTTCGCCGCTGAACCCCACTAAAGGCACCGGGTGTTTATGGATGTCGTTTTCGGACAAACGCATCTCTTTTAGGGCAGTTAGGGTCATGAGATTTGTGGAACTTCCTGTATCAATTAGCACCATTTTCATCACCACGTTCCCGATGTGTAGGGATATTACGAGACCGTCATGATGTGGCTCGGAAGTGTTCTCTGCATCGGTTTCGTCAAACACGATAGCTTGTCCCGGAGATTCTCTGGCACGGTGCCTTGATGATTGAGGTCGACTAAAACTGCTTTCCCTTGCGTGGCGCTTTTCCGCTGAGTATGATAGTCCACAAATGGTTGATCCCTCGGATATTACGTTGACCACCCGCTTAGGCGTTGGGGGATTTCTCCTTTCTTGGTGCTAGGACTGACGATTCTCTAGCAAATCTTTGGGTACTCGAGCGTCTGTAGCTACATCTCTTATTCTTCCCTCTGCGACTAAGCGGGCCAGTTTTTTTCGGAGCATCAGGCAATCGCGAGTCCTGTGTCCGTGATACTCGTGGTAGTCGCACCACTTGGACATGTCTCTTCCCGAGCGGGGAGTTTTGTCTCTTTTTGGCCACCTCACGAGTTCTCCTTGTTTCGCCATGTTTCGGAGCAGCTTCTCCGTGGATATATTGAGTCTGAAGGAGTCGAGCGATGGTGGCATGGGCTCTCGTTCTCTGTCTTCCGTCGATCGTGTCTTGGTCACGTTGACCTGCCCTGAGGTAGGCCGTGAGTAAGGATGGGCGCGGCGGTCCCTCCTCTGATCTGCTGAACTTCGACGGTTGTCGAGGGGAGCCCTTCTCTCAGTTCTTTCCGCCTCTGAAGACCTTTTCCTTAGGGTCCGATCTTCCTCTAGCTGGACGTGCGCCAAAGCCCTGGCTTGCACCTCCTCAAAGGTAGCACAAGGGTGTTTAGTCAGTTCCTTGTACAGGCCGCCGTCGGGGGTGACCCCTTGTCTGAATGCTTCCACCGCAGTCGTGACGTCGCAAGACGGGATGGAGATCTTCTCACGATTGAAGCGATCCAAGAATTCTCTGGTCGTTTCTTGGTACCGTTGGCGAATCTGGTAGAGGTCGCTGGATTGCTTCTCAAATTTGCGGCTGCTTGCGAATTGAGAACGGAAAGTGTCCGAGAGGTCCGCGAAGGACCTAATGCTCCCGCGTGGGAGGTTGATGAACCAGGTTAGGGCCGGTCCCGTTAGGGTTGTGCCGAACCCCTTGCACATCACCGCCTCTTTTGAGTGGGACGGGACCGCACTCGTCATCATCTTCTTTTGGTATACCGCCACGTTTTCATTAGGGTCTGTAGTCCCGTTGTACGTGGGCATGCTGGGTACTAAGAATTTCTTTGGAATCTCTACTCGGGCGATCCGACGAGAAAACGGAGATTCGTCAAATCCGTCGGGTGCTTCAGGCTCCAAAGGCTGGAAACCTTGGCTGCCTCTCCGGAGTTGGTCAGCGATGACGCTAATTTGTTCGGTTACTTTTCTCCGGATGGCTACGTCTAAATCGATTGGCCCGTGCCGCTTTCGATCCTCTCCATCGGTGTCATCATCTTCGATCCAGACTTCATGGGATGGCGCTCGGCGTTGGTTAGCCGCTGACCGGAGATTAATTGGTGGATTATTGTCGTGGAAGACTTCTTCACGGCGGACTCGACCAATGGGCTCCGGAGTAGCATCTCGTTGCGCAGGTGCCTTGTCTAGAGGATCCAGGTCCGCATCCTTCCCGGAAGTCCCTTCTCCAGAATTGAAATCTAGCTTCTTTACTATTCCGTCGGTGCGTCGGGTGACGCGGAGGGAGCGATGTCCCGTAGCCAAGACCTCGTATTGTTGTTTGAGTTGGTTGTTCTCAGTAGTGAGGCATTCTACATGGGCGTCGTAAAAGCTTTTTTGTTCGTTCAACGCCTTTTGGAGGAATTCCATGCGTTGTCTGAGGTCCGACATCCCCTCGTCCTGAGACCGAATGCCTTGGTGATCTAGGTTTTGGTTGTCCTCGGTGACAGGAGTCTTAGGGCTTTCTTCCCCGTTGTCAGACATCGTGTTCCTTGATCCGGAAGAGAGCAGAATGATGATTCTTTTGATGGTTGTATCGATCACGGCCCCACGGTGGGCGCCAAATTGTTTAAGCCAAAATTTTACCAAGGGAAAAACTCTGACCTAGATCGGGCCTTTGATCGAATAAACTGAGAAGAATACGAGCGAGAATTTGTATATTGATGTAGAAATCATCGGATGCCTTATGAATGAAACGTACATCGACTTATATAGCCTCTTAAGGCATATTCTATCTTAATCAAAGATATAATCTTATCCCTAACTAACAAATCTGTGTTTATTTCTATCTTATAACGAATAAAATCCTGAGAAGAATCTATCTTGTAACAAACTTATCTCGGATCCTCTATCTTCCAACCGACTTAGCCAAATCCGAAGACCTCCCGTATCTCTAGGTGCGTTGGAGATTCTCTGTCCATGGGCTGATGATTTCGTGCCTAAAATCTGGGTCTAACACTTGTTAGGTCAAAATTTATCCTAATTTCTATCCTAAAGAACTACTAAAAAGAAAAGAAAAGAAAGGAAAAGAAAACTAAGAAAAAGAAAGAATCTAAAAAGAAGAAGAAAAACTATACTATACTAAAAGCGGGTTGCCTCCCGTAAGCGCTATTTTTAACGTCGTAAGCCTGACGTTCTTCCCTTGCTTCAAGGTGGTTCTTTTGTAGCTAAGTCAGGGTCTCGAGTTACCCCATACTTAGCTTTGTGGGCGTTGTTTGCTTGAGTCACTAAGCTAGATCCCTTGTCTTCTATGAGTATGCCCGGTATTCCTACATATGGGTTAGCGGAATCCGGAAACTAAGGTGGTTTGGACTCCTCAAAAGCATATGTCGTGGGGTATGGTGCAGGAATAGGGTAAGAAGAAAAGTACTCACCTTTATTGTTTCCTTGTATATGAGACTCGCTAGTAGGCCATGGGAGCTCGACAAGGTCCTGTGTGAGAATCTCGTCCTCTGTCGAAGTTGGTGGAAGTTCAGTTGTATCAGCTTTGTCGAGTTCTGGATGGTGCAACTCGATTTGTGCGACCGTGGTTGGGTCATTTGTGTTTTGGTCCAGGCTGAATTCCACTCGTTCTTCTCCAATCTCAAACGTAAGAAGTCATTTCCTCACATCGACCTTGGCACTTGTTGTAGCTAGGAATGGTCTGCCTAGGATAATGGGGACATGAGGATCCTCAGGCATGTCGAGGACGACGAAATCGTTTGGTATAAAGAATCCGGGGTTCCGAGCTTCGGTAACGAGGGTGTCTCCGACGATCGGTGGAGGTGAGAAATTCCGATCGGTGGTGGGGGATCTCCGAGATTTTGGGTAGGATTTTTGAGAGGTTTGGAGTTTTTAAGGATTTGAGAGGTAAAATTTTTAGGAGGGGTAGAAGGGTTATATAGGAGAGGGTAGGGATAGGAAGAGGTAGAGGGGTGGCGGCATGGGGGTAGGTAAAAGATAGATTAGGTTAAAAGGAACTTACCTGCCCGTTTTGCCGAATCGGGTTGTCGAACCGGGTCGTTAACGACCCTGGGTGGGTCGTTAACGAGCCACCGTAGCCTCTTGGAGTGATTTTCGAGCCCTTCTCCTGCATCTTGTTGTTTAAGCCAAAATTTTACCAAGGGAAAAACTCCGACCTAGATCGGGCCTTTGATCGAATAAACTGAGAAGAATACGAGCGAGAATTTGTATATTGATGTAGAAATCATCGGATGCCTTATGAATGAAACGTACATCGACTTATATAGCCTCTTAAGGCATATTCTATTTTAATCAAAGATATAATCTTATCCCTAACTAACAAATCTGTGTTTATTTCTATCTTATAACGAATAAAATCCTGAGAAGAATCTATCTTGTAACAAACTTATCTCGGATCCTCTATCTTCCAACCGACTTAGCCAAATCCGAAGACCTCCCGTATCTCTAGGTGCGTTGGAGATTTTCTGTCCATGGGCTGACGCTTTCGTGCCTAAAATCTGGGTCTAACACTTGTTAGCTCAAAATTTATCCTAATTTCTATCCTAAAGAACTACTAAAAAGAAAAGAAAGGAAAAGAAAACTAAGAAAAAGAAAGAATCTAAAAAGAAGAAGAAAAACTATACTATACTAAAAGCGGGTTGCCTCCCGTAAGCGCTATTTTTAACTTCGTAAGCCCGACGTTCTTCCCTTGCTTCAAGGTGGTTCTTTTGTAGCTAGTCAGGGTCTCGAGTTACCCCATACTTAGCTTTGTGGGCGTTGTTTGCTTGAGTCACTAAGCTAGATCCCTTGTCTTCTATGAGTATGCTCGGTATTCCTACATATGGGTTAGCGGAATCCGGAAACCAAGGTGGTTTGGACTCCTCAAAAGCATATGCCGTGGAGTATGGTGCATGAATAGGGTAAGAAGAAAAGTACTCACCTTGATTGTTTCCTTGTATATGAGACTCGCTAGTAGGCCATGGGAGCTCGACAAGGTCCTGTGTGAGAATCTCGTCCTCTGTCGAAGTTGGTGGAAGTTCAGTTGTATGAGCTTTGTCGAGTTCTGGTTGGTGCAACTCGATTTGTGCGACCGTGGTTGGGTCATTGGCGTTTTGGTCCAGGCTGAATTCCACTCGTTCTTCTCCAATCTCAAACATAAGAAGTCCTTTCCTCACATCAACCTTGGCACTTGCTGTAGCTAGGAATGGTCTGCCTAGGATAATGGGGACATGAAGATCCTCAGGCATGTCGAGGACGACGAAATCGTTTGGTATAAAGAATTTTCCCACTTGAATAGGGTAGTCATCCACGAACCCTGTGGCCTTGACACATGATCCATCCGCCATGAAGAGGTTCATATCTACAGGCTCTAGTGGTCCCATGTTACCTTTTAACCAGATGGAGAGAGGAAGCAAACTAGCACTGGCTCCCAAATCACATAAAGATTTAAATTTATGGTCGCCTATGCCAATCGTGATGGCAAATCTCCCTGGATCTCCAAGCTTTTCTGGTAGAGCAATTAATCTGACTTCATCCTGTAGCTCTGTGATGGACCTTTTCCTGCTAAGAATATCCTTCAAAAAATTTGTGTAAGCCGGCATTTCGCTTAGGGCGTCAGCGAATGGGATGGAAATATTAATGCCCTGAAGAATCTCCACGAAATGCTTGAACTTACTCTCAGTAGAGTCCATAGATTTCTTAATTGGAAATGGAAGAGATTTCACCATTCTCGAAACCAAGTTAGGCTCGAGAGGTGAGAGTACCGGGTCGACACTGGGGTCGTTTGGTGTCCTCGACGGGTCGTTACCGACCCTGATGGGGTCGTTAACTACCCTGGGATAGAGAGGAAGGCTCGGATTAGTAAACTTACCTGGATTAGGGTTGTTAGATACCCTCGGAGCCTCGTCACCATGGTATACGGGCTCGGTATTTGCCCTTGCTGGCTCGTTACCGAGCTGAATTGTGACGTCTTCTTCCTTCTAGTCCTCAGCTTGGACTCGCTCCGGCAATGTCTTCCCGCTCCTAAGGTGCACCGCTGCTATTTGTCCCCTAGGGTTCTCCTCGGGGCGGCCCGGGAGTTGCCCTTGTGGTCTCGGAATCTGGGCAGCGAGGTTCCCTAGTTGGGAATCAACACTCTTCTTCCATATATCGAACTCTCCCCATCTTTTATTTTGTCGGTTCAGGTTGGGTTGAACTTCGTTAACCTTGTTGGTCACTTCGTTAACTTTGTTGGTCACGCCGTTAATGCCTTCTTGTAATCCTAATTGTCTTGGTTAGGTATGTAGAGACGTTTCTGGGGCTGTGGAGTTTGTTGGGTTCCATACATGGCATCATAATTGGATAGCTTATCCAGCAATTCTCATGCAGTTGTTGGGTCCATCTCTATAAAACCGCACGCAGTATGTGTGTTGATGCGGTTCTTGGTCTCTGCGTTGATAACCTGGAAAAAGATTTCTTGCAGAACATATAAAGGTTGCCCATGAGTAGGGAATTGTCTAAGCATCTCTTTAAATCTTTCCCATGTTTCAACAAATGTTTCATTAGGCAGCTTGTGATAGGAGGTGATGCGTTTTCTCAACTCCGTCGTCTTGGCAGGCGGGAAGAATTTTGTAAGAAATTGATCATACAAGTTCTTCCAAGTCCTGATAGACTTAGGAGTTAAGCTCTCCCACCAGCTCAAGGCCTTTCCAGAAAGAGAACACCTAAAAGCTTTTAACAGAACATATTCAAGTGAGACACCTTCTGCAGCTATGGTGTCACATAAGTCAAGAAAATTCCTAATATGTTCCATAGGGCACTCAGTAGGTTTCCCTTCAAACTGAGCCCGTTTGATCAAGGATATAAATTGAGGTTTAATCTCAAAAGATTTCTCTATCTCCGAAAGCACAATTGGAGACTCTTGCACCCTCAGTTCTGGATGCATGTACTGTTTGGCATTCCTCGGATAGGCATTCAGCTCTTCTTGTAGACGAGCATTGGCAGCTCGTTGACGCTCAGCCTCGGCGGCAGCGCCTTCCTTCTCAGTTTTCAATGCCTCCATCTGTGTTTGGAGGACTTCTAGCTGACGAGCCAACTCTTCCGGTGTGGCCATGGCTCGGTTCTCTCGGCGTCTACGGTGCAGGGAACGTTCAGGTTCTGAGTAAAAACCAGCGTTGCGAAAATCAAGCCTTCGACGTCCTACCGGCATGCGCTGAGAAAACAGACAAAGAAAACAAAAATTAAAAACAAAAACGGGGTCGGGCTATTCCCAGACCCACAGATAAATAAACAAAACATGTTGCTTCCCCGGAAACGGCGCCAATTTGTTGAGAGAGTCGTTTAACAACAAATAAATTTGTAGTCAAGACACCGCTGAGTATAGGGGAGTCAGGATCGTTCCACGAGAAGCAAGGTTTGTTTATCTATTGACTCCTGAAAAAATAAAACAAAAGCAAGCAAAACACACAAGCAGCCTCGTTAACGAAGTTGTCAGTTTCGTTAACGAACCACCGAGAATAAAAAGACCAAAATTAACGACCTAGACAGGTTCGGTACCGAGCCAACGAACTCAGTAACGAATATGATCTTGAAAGAAACCAAATAAAAACGAAAATATCCCGGACAAGTGTCACCACAACCTAGTCATGCACACAAGCTCGTAAGAAGATAAATATCATGCCTTTAAATAGATAGATGTATCAAATTTGATTGACTTAGCAAGCAAATTAATCTACTTTCATAAACTAACTCACCCAATTGCTTGTTTCGGATCTAAAGCTTGAAACTTTCGTATTCAAACAATATCAACCTTCAAGTTTATAACTTTCTCTTTCAATCAAGTGAACAACTGAAATTACCTCAACTTTCATCTTGGTATAAGTACAACAAACAATCTCAACAATAGATAAAAGGCATTCAACACATAATCTTTACTCACCAAACATGCACAACTATGCCGGGTTTCCACCCCGACCCTAGATAAAAAGACTACTCACTAATCATGACTAAGAAACTAATAACTTTAATCAAAGAAAACATTGCAATCAAAACACTACTCAAATTAATAAGAAATATCGTCTTACAGAGATTCAAAAGAAACCGAAAACACCGAAATACCGAATAAAAAACACGACTAACGACCCCGGTAACTTTCGTCTATCTTGCTTCTTCGATCACGACTCCGATCCGTCCTTCTCTCTCTCGGCTCTTTTCTCCAAAATTCGACCTCCCTTCTATGCTAGATAGAAGGGTATTTATACTAAAAAGAGGCTAGAAACTAAAAAAAAACTAAAAGATATAAACTTTCCTAAAAAGATAGAATCTATTCTAAAAGATAGAAAAATCTCAAAAGATAACAAGACCTAAAATACATAATATAATAACCCTAAAATCATAAAAAGATACTCTACCGACACAGAAATAAATTCCCGCACAGGATCGGTGAGTCACAAAGTTAACTCTCGAACATTTTCATCTTGTGGCCTCGTTAACGAGCCTTCACAGCCTCGTTAACGAGGTTGGGCTTGGTTTTCTTCAACACTTCTCTTCCAAAAACTCGAACTTCAGCTTCTTCATCTTGTATTCCTCCATCTCTTATCATAGCTCTCCAAATTCAGCTCCAAACAGCACCTTTTCCTTGCTAAAACCTACAAAAAGACACAAAACGGAGTAGCTTCCATACTTTCTACAAAATATGCAAAACTATCCAAAAACACATAAAACTAATCCTAAACTTATCAAAACTAGTCCTAATAACCTAATAAAACCTATAAAAAACTATACTAAAAACACGAACATCAAAATATCCCATACTTAGACTTGCTTGTCCTCAAGCAATCACTAAACAATAATCAAAACCAAACAACATACTCATCAAATTATAGCCATCATCTAAAAAGCAACATCAAAATATCTAGAAGAAAATTAGCAAAGGACTATTAACGTCATAACACATATATACACCTAAAATAAACACAAGAAAATACAATCCAACCTCACAAGGGATAATGTGTTTCTCTCAACTCTCAAGTGTTTGGGCTTATGAATTCAATCTCTCAACTCATCTTATATTCAAATACTCTTAGAAATTGGAACTTATATCAGCAAACTCTCCACCCAAGATTTGTCAAAACAAGCAAAAATCATCAAGAGAACTTAGGGGGCTCAATGAAAAACCTCATAGATGCTTCCATTCGGCCGGGTTATAATGGGGCTTGGTAATGATAATAAGGCGTGGAAATATTTTGGCTATGTGGTGCTAATAATATACGGGAATCAATCGACTCCTAAAAACTCACACATACACAAAACACTCATAAAATATACTAAACTCACTCTCTCATTATGCACAATAATTTTTACTCACCCATTATTATCCTAGAAAGTCTCATAGAACAAAAGAATCTCCGGCTTATCTATATGAACTTGAATGCACTTCTTACTTCTTCATTTTTTTCTCTCGTTTTTCATTCATTTTTTATACTTTCTTTGCCTCTCGCAGCCTCGTTAACGAGTCCCTTCAGGGTCGTTAACGAGCGTCATCGTGTACTCCTCTTCCCTTTCAACAATTTCTTTTCAACCATCAACTTTATTTTGTGCATCTTTTGTACCAGGAGATCTTTCTTATCACAACTATTAAAAACAAGAGACTTCCAATCTACCCTTCCCAATAATTCCTCAATTTCGAACCAAACATTATATTTCACTCCCTTTTTTTACACTCAACAAAACAATTTACCTCTCCAAATCTAAGTCCTAATCCCCGGATAGGGTCAAGCTTATCTCGGCTAGGGAACAAACTTTGTGGAGTTAAAAAAAAATAAAAGGCTTCAGGCTAAAATTGGCTTCAAAAAGAAGGATTAATAGGGCTTATAAAATAAGTTCTCTATCATCTGATTTTCACAAGTAATGATCTATAAATCTCATACGGGTTTCAAGAAATAGATAACCATCACAATTCCAAGAGATAATATGCATATAGAGAGTAAATCACACAAGAAAAGAAGAGGGATTTTAATGTTCTCCCTAATATGCCAAAAATAACTCACAAGGCTAATTTTTGTTGGATTGCATTACTTATGCTAGAAGGTATATGTGCTCAATTTCATCAAATGCTATTCCTTCCTAAAAACAACTTCAAAATAAGAATCTGGCTATATTCTCAAAGACATGATTGCAAGGAATTAAATGATCATGCTAGCAACTACTATCATAGAACCTAAGAAAGGGATATCTATCAATTCTAAGACCCCTTTTTTTTAGATATTTTTCAAAACTTTTTCGATTTTTTTTCGATATAAAAGAACTACTTAAAATAAAGCACAAAAAACAAACAAGACACAAAAGTTTCTACTTTCTCCCACCCCATACTTAAAATTACAGTGTCCCCACTGTAAGAAAAATAAGAAGAAAGGAAGAAATAGAAAAGAAAAACACAAGAAAACAAGAAAAGAGAAAACAAAAACTTACAAAGTCTCAGAAGTGGAAAACAAGGAAAATGTCTTCAAGCTGAATCAACGGTTAGGTGGAGGAAAATAGTGCTCAAAGTTCCCCATGAAGTCATACATCGTCCTCCAACGCTTAGCATCCTCTGTCTCTCTCTGACGATGCCTCTCATCCTCAAATGTCATCTGAGCTGAATAGACAGTCTCCCATCTATCCATCCTTCTATGAATGTGGTCCTGTTGGAGGTGAAGCTGTTGCATCCGTCCAGAAAGATCCTCGGCCCATGGTGGCGGAATGCTCGATCCAGTGTACTCAGGCTGAGGAGGTGGTGGGTAGTGAGGCTGAAAGTGATCATGGTGAAGCACCGGGCTGTATGGCACAAGTCCATAAGAGTAGGGGTCGGTAGGAGCTGGCGGTGGTTCTGTAGCTGCCCTCGGTGGGTCGTTAACGACCCTGGGTACCTCGTTAGCCTCAGATGTAGAAGGCTGGAAATGATCGTTAACGAGCCTGGTGGGCTCGTCAACGAGGATGTTGGTGCCTAAAACCTCAGCGTCGAGGTCTTCTTCCTCAAAGTTAAGCTCCTCAGTGCCTCCCTCTGTGTCGGCTTCTTCTGTGTCATTGCCAGCAACCTCGATATCCTCATCTTCATCTTCATCTTCATCCATCTCTTCACCTTCTCGCTCAAACCTTGTCTCACAAGGCCTAAGTGACAGCTCATCCTCCGGCTTGGGCTCCAATGGGAAAGCATCTCCCGTCCACGCCTCGTACCAATTTGGTACATAGAGTAACTACAACATATCGAGGGTGGGTGTAACAAGGCGGTTTTGAACTTTTACTTTAAACCCTCTCTCATCTTGAATGAAAATACCAGAATTATACCAATAGTTCTTGTTGAGTAACTGAGCATGAGCCGGTGTGTAGCGAGTGAGATCAACTCCAAGGTTTGTGGCCAAAAGACTGACCAAGTTACCACACCAAACTTCCTTGGACTTGGTTGATTTCTCTATGTAGTAGAGCCATTCATACCCCAAATTCAAAGGGCCAGGCTCCTCAAAAAGGATAGTGCGGAGACAAGCAACTTCCGTCCTCGTTGGCCTGTTCAACTATCTCTTCGGCCAGAATATGGCGGCTAAGACTCGGAGAATGATCCGGAAGATGGGGTTGATGATGCTTGCCCCAGATAATGCTGTTGTGGAGGATTGGTCCTCCCCAGTGATATAGCTCCAAGTCCGAGTCACTCTGTAGTCTTTCAAGCTGTACTCTCTAGAAGGGTTAGGGAGCTCCAAAATTGCATTGAACTCCGCCATGGTGAACTCACGGCTCACATTACCGAGCCGAAACCGGATTCCTCCCGCCGAAGTCTTCGACGGAAAACTAGTCTCTAGAGTGGCCAGAAACTCAGATGTGAGGGCCGGAAAGTGTGGTACATTCTCCTTCTTCAGTAGATGAGATGCACCGAGAATAAGGAAGGCCTCCTTGACATCCGTGTAAATCCCCGTGTGGACGGCACTAGACTTCGAGAACCAACGAGTGTTGTGGTCCTTATCTAGAATGGCACGGTATCGATTCACTTGGCCATGAGTACTCAAGATCACATTATCCATGCGCGGTGGGGATGGGGACCTCTGATTCCTCCTCTTTTTCTAAGCTCGGGTAGCGGGTCTGCTTGAACTTGCCATGAGATCTACAAAATAATCAAGAATTTTCCAAGATAAGATCCACTCAAAATAGATAGGCAAGAGACCCCATACTTGGTCTCAAAATAACCTCGGAATAATTCGTCAACTACCCAATTGGGTCGTTAAAGAATCTGGACTGGTGTAGAATCGGTGATGCTTACGCAGGGTCGTTAACGAACCTGGGTGGGTCGTTAACGAGTTGCCGAGAGCCAGTTCACAGATTTCCGAATGTCATCAACTTTAAAAATCATACCATAAATCAAGTATATATGTATCCTCAATACTCCTCACTAGACACACAATCGGGTTTATTCACCCCATACTTGCTCGATTACCCATCCCAAACATGCGAATTTACCCAAAATTGATATAGCAAAAATTGAACTTAATACTAGGATAAGAAAGATTCATGCTTTTCTAATTAGACTTTCGCAACAGAGAACCTAACATGAATAATCTTCCCTAGAATATGAACAACTAAGCTTCAACGACAATCCATGAGCAAAATCCAAACATGCATGTCGACCTTTTCTATAGACACAATCCCAATATGAAATTTCTACCCTAAAAACCATGAATCTTGTAAGTAAGAGTTAGGGTTTAGAAATCATACCGGAATTTTGAGAAATTGAAGAACAAAGGGTCGGATTGGGGTGGTTAACGAGTGTGGATCTCGTCGGTGGAAATCCGGGGTTCCGAGCTTCGGTAACGAGGGTGTCTCCGACGATCGGTGGAGGTGAGAAATTCCGATCGGTGGTGGGGGATCTCCGAGATTTTGGGTAGGATTTTTGAGAGGTTTGGAGTTTTTAAGGATTTGAGAGGTAAAATTTTTAGGAGGGGTAGAAGGGTTATATAGGAGAGGGTAGGGATAGGAAGAGGTAGAGGGGTGGCGGCATGGGGGTAGGTAAAAGATAGATTAGGTTAAAAGGAACTTACCTGCCCGTTTTGCCGAATCGGGTTGTCGAACCGGGTCGTTAACGACCCTGGGTGGGTCGTTAACGAGCCACCGTAGCCTCTTGGAGTGATTTTCGAGCCCTTCTCCTGCATCTTGTTGTTTAAGCCAAAATTTTACCAAGGGAAAAACTCCGACCTAGATCGGGCCTTTGATCGAATAAACTGAGAAGAATACGAGCGAGAATTTGTATATTGATGTAGAAATCATCGGATGCCTTATGAATGAAACGTACATCGACTTATATAGCCTCTTAAGGCATATTCTATTTTAATCAAAGATATAATCTTATCCCTAACTAACAAATCTGTGTTTATTTCTATCTTATAACGAATAAAATCCTGAGAAGAATCTATCTTGTAACAAACTTATCTCGGATCCTCTATCTTCCAACCGACTTAGCCAAATCCGAAGACCTCCCGTATCTCTAGGTGCGTTGGAGATTTTCTGTCCATGGGCTGACGCTTTCGTGCCTAAAATCTGGGTCTAACACTTGTTAGCTCAAAATTTATCCTAATTTCTATCCTAAAGAACTACTAAAAAGAAAAGAAAGGAAAAGAAAACTAAGAAAAAGAAAGAATCTAAAAAGAAGAAGAAAAACTATACTATACTAAAAGCGGGTTGCCTCCCGTAAGCGCTATTTTTAACTTCGTAAGCCCGACGTTCTTCCCTTGCTTCAAGGTGGTTCTTTTGTAGCTAGTCAGGGTCTCGAGTTACCCCATACTTAGCTTTGTGGGCGTTGTTTGCTTGAGTCACTAAGCTAGATCCCTTGTCTTCTATGAGTATGCTCGGTATTCCTACATATGGGTTAGCGGAATCCGGAAACCAAGGTGGTTTGGACTCCTCAAAAGCATATGCCGTGGAGTATGGTGCATGAATAGGGTAAGAAGAAAAGTACTCACCTTGATTGTTTCCTTGTATATGAGACTCGCTAGTAGGCCATGGGAGCTCGACAAGGTCCTGTGTGAGAATCTCGTCCTCTGTCGAAGTTGGTGGAAGTTCAGTTGTATGAGCTTTGTCGAGTTCTGGTTGGTGCAACTCGATTTGTGCGACCGTGGTTGGGTCATTGGCGTTTTGGTCCAGGCTGAATTCCACTCGTTCTTCTCCAATCTCAAACATAAGAAGTCCTTTCCTCACATCAACCTTGGCACTTGCTGTAGCTAGGAATGGTCTGCCTAGGATAATGGGGACATGAAGATCCTCAGGCATGTCGAGGACGACGAAATCGTTTGGTATAAAGAATTTTCCCACTTGAATAGGGTAGTCATCCACGACCCTTGTGGCCTTGACACATGATCCATCCGCCATGAAGAGGTTCATATCTACAGGCTGTAGTGGTCCCATGTTAGCTTTTAACCAAATGGAGAGAGGAAGCAAACTAGCACTGGCTCCCAAATCACATAAAGCTTTAAATTTATGGACGACTATGCCAATCGTGATGGCAAATCTCCCTGGATCTCCAAGCTTTTCTGGTAGAGCAATTGATCTGACTTCATCCTGTAGCTCTGTGATGGACCTTTTCCTGCTAAGAATATCCTTCAAAAATTTTGTGTAAGCCGGCATTTCGCTTAGGGTGTCAGCGAATGGGATGGAAATATTAATGCCCTGAAGAATCTTCACAAAACGCTTGAACTTACTCTCAGTAGAGTCCATAGATTTCTTAGTTGCAAATGGAAGAGATTTCACCATTCTCGGAACCAAGTTAGGCTCGAGAGGTAAGAGTACCGGGTCGACACTGGGGTCGTTTGGTATCCTCGGCGGGTCGTTACCGACTCTGATGGGGTCGTTAACTACCCTGGGATAGAGAGGAAGGCTCGGATTAGTAAACTTACCTGGATTAGGGTCGTTAGATACCCTCGGAGCCTCGTCACCATGGTATACGGGCTCGGTATTTGCCCTTGCTGGCTCGTTACCTAGCTGAATTGTGACGTCTTCTTCCTTCTTGTCCTCAGCTTGGACTCGCTCCGGCAATGTCTTCCCGCTCCTAAGGTGCACCGCTGCTATTTGTCCCCTAGGGTTCTCCTCGGGGCGGCGCGGGAGTTGCCCTTGTGGTCTCGGAATCTGGGCAGCGAGGTTCCCTAGTTGGGAATCAACACTCTTCTTCCATATATCGAACTCTCCCCATCTTTTATTTTGTCGGTTCAGGTTGGGTTGAACTTCGTTAACCTTGTTGGTCACTTCGTTAACTTTGTTGGTCACGTCGTTAATGCCTTCTTGTAATCCTTGAACCCATGATGGTGGCTCCTGATGGCCTGGAGGTCGATAGGGTGCAGGTCGTCTATCTGGCGGAGGCGCTGCATAGTTTTGATTTGTATTCTGATTGCCCCATGCCTGATAGTTGTTTGACCTGTCAAAATAGCTAGGCTAGTTCCTGTATGGTCCTCTCATATAACTCATCTCAGCAATTGTCTCAGCGGCTCTAACCTGCTCTATGTTAGAGCAAGCAGAAGTACTATGTGTAGAAGAACCACATTCTTGACAAGATTGAGAGGATTTTAGAAAACTTACATGCTTCTTCAGACGGTTGACCTCGTCTTGTAGGAATTGACTTTTAACATCCGGGTCAACTTCGTCTTGGTTAGGTATGTAGAGACGTTTCTGGGGCTGTGGAGTTTGCTGGGTTCCATACATGGCATCATAATTGGATAGCTTATCCAGCAATTCCCATGCAGTTGTTGGGTCCATCTCTATAAAACCGCACGCAGTATGTGTGTTGATGCGGTTCTTGGTCTCTGCGTTGATAACCTGGAAAAAGATTTCTTGCAGAACATATAAAGGTTGCCCATGAGTAGGGCATTGTCTAAGCATCTCTTTAAATCTTTCCCATGTTTCAACAAATGTTTCATTAGGCAGATTGTGATAGGAGGTGATGCGTTTTCTCAACTCCGTCGTCTTGGCAGGCGGGAAGAATTTTGTAAGAAATTTATCATACAAGTTCTTCCAAGTCCTGATAGACTTAGGAGGTAAGCTCTCCAACCAGCTCAGGGCCTTTCCAGAAAGAGACCACCTAAAAGCTTTTAACAGAACATATTCAAGTGAGACACCTTCTGCAGCTATGGTGTCACATAAGTCAAGAAAATTCCTAATATGTTCCATAGGGCACTCAGTAGGTTTCCCTTCAAACTGAGCCCGTTTGATCAAGGATATAAATTGAGGTTTAATCTCAAAAGATATCTCTTTCTCCGGAAGCACAATTGGAGACTCTGGCAGCCTCAGTTCTGGATGCATGTACTGTTTGGCATTCCTCGGATAGGCATTCAGCTCTTCTTGTAGACGAGAATTGGCAGAACGTTGACGCTTAGCCTCGGCGGCAGCGCCTTCCTTCTCAGTTTTCAATGCCTCCATCTATGTTTGGAGGACTTCTAGTTGACGAGTCAGCTCTTCCGGTGTGGCCATGGCTTGGTTCTCTCGGCGTCTACGGTGCAGGGAACGTTCAGGTTCTTAGTAATAACCAGCGTTGTCAAACTCAACCATTCGACGTCCTGCCGGCATCCGCTGAGAAAACAGACAAAGAAAACAAAAATTAAAAACAAAAACGGGGTCGGGCTATTCCCAGACCCACAAATAAATAAACAAAACACGTTGCTTCCCCGGCAACGGCGCCAATTTGTTGAGAGAGTCGTTTAACAACAAATAAATTTGTAGTCAAGACCCCGCTGAGTATAGGGGAGTCAGGATCGTTGCACGAGAAGCAAGGTTTGTTATCTATCGACTCCTAAAAAAATAAAACAAAAGCAAGCAAAACACACAAGCAGCCTTGTTAACAAACCACCGAGAATAAAAAGACCAAAATTAACGACCTAGACAGGTTCGGTCCCGAGCCAACGAACTCAGTAACGAATATGATCTTGAAAGAAATCAAATAAAAACGAAAATATCCAGGACAAGGGTCACCACAACATAGTCATGCACACAAACTCGTAAGAAGATAAATATCATGCCTTTAAATAGATAGATGCCTCAACTTTCATTGACTTAGCAAGCAAATTAATCTATTTTCATAAACTAACTCACCCAATTGCTTGTTTCGGATCTAAAGCTTGAAACTTTCGTATTCAAACAATATCAACCTTCAAGTTTATAACTTTCTCTTTCAATCAAGTCAACAACTCAAATTACCTCAACTTTCATCTTGGTATAAGTACAACAAACAATCTCAACAATAGATAAAAGGCATTCAACACATAATCTTTACTCACCAAACATGCACAACTATGCCGGGTTTCAACCCCGACCCTAGATAAAAAGACTACTCACTAATCATGACTAAGAAACTAATAACTTTAATCAAAGAAAACATTGCAATCAAAACACTACTCAAATTAATAAGAAATATTGTCTTACAGAGATTCAAAAGAAACCGAAAACACCGAAATACCGAATAAAAAAACACGACTAACGACCCCGGTAACTTTCGTCTACCGAGCTCCTTCGATCACGACACCGATCCGTCCTTCTCTCTCTCGGCTCTATTCTCCAAAATTCGACCTCCCTTCTATGCTAGATAGAAGGGTATTTATACTAAAAAGAGGCTAGAAACTAAAAAAAAACTAAAAGATATAAACTTTCCTAAAAAGATAGAATCTATTCTAAAAGATAGAAATAAAATCTCAAAAGATAACAAGACCTAAAATACATAATATAATAACCCTAAAATCATAAAAAGATACTCTACCGACACGGAAATAAATTCCCGCACAGGATCGGTGAGTCACAAATTCAACTCTCGAACATTTTCATCTTGTGGCCTCGTTAACGAGCCTGGGCTTGGTTTTCTTCAACACTTCTCTTCCAAAAACTCAAACTTCAGCTTCTTCATCTTATATTCCTCCATCTCTTATCATAGCTCTCCAAATTCAGCTCCAAACAGCACCTTTTCCTTGCTAAAACCTACAAAAAGACACAAAACGGAGTAGCTTCCATACTTTCTACAAAATATGCAAAACTATCCAAAAACACATAAAACTAATCCTAAACTTATCAAAACTAGTCCTAATAACCTAATAAAATCTATCAAGAACTATACTAAAAACACGAACATCACCTCACGCCACATCCTCCTCCTCCCTTGCGCCGCACCTCTCCAAGTTGTCTCCCTCGCGCCACCTCCCATCGCGTGACCTGCCTCGCTGGAAATTGTGCAAGGCAGCGCCCGCCGCCTTCATAGCAACGCCCGTCGCCTTCGTCCTTCGTCGCGACGCTCGCCGCCAGCCTCGTCGCCTCTTTTTCCGTGTATTTCTCGAATTTTGTTCCTCTTTCGGTTGATTGAGTATTTTCGTTGAATTTAGGGTTTAAGATTTGGATTGAATTTTTAGTTTAGGGTTAAATTAAATTGTTAATTTGTAGTTTAGGGTTTTGAGTGAATAAATAATGATAAAATTTTTAATTGATAAAATAGTAGATTTGATGAATTTGGATAGAATTTGGATAGAATTTGGATTGAATTTGGATAGAATTTGAATGAATTTGGATTGAATTTGATAGAATTTGATTATGGATTGTTGAATTCTGATTGTTGATAAAGTTTTTGTTGATCTTGTTCCTTTTGTTGATCTTCTTGTTGTTGTTGTTATTATGGTGGTTGTTATTGATGTTGGATTGAATTTGATAAAATTGAATTGAATTTGGATTTTATTTGATAAAATTGGATTGTTGAATATTATTGGTGGATTGTTGATAAAGTTGTTTGTTGTTGTTGATCTTGTTGTTGGTGTTGAATTGTTGGATTGTTGTTGTTATTGTTATTGTTTTAGTTGTTTTTTATTGCCGAATCATGCCGACGTGGACAAGCTCCTCATTCGGAGGACGATCCGGGATGAGGAGATCTCGTTAGAGGCGACCCACACGTACACACCCGGCTTGTCCGATGACCACGAGGCCCATCTTCCTAGTACAGAGGAGACATGCGCCCACGAAGAGGAGTCAAGGGCCCCTTCATCGACGCACTCGTCGGGATTGAGCCAAGGTCTCGATCCCAATCGCATATGGGACCTTTCCAACGTCGGCGGAAGGTACGTACAACACTAATTTGTTTTATATTTGTGTATTACCCTAAAAAACATGTTATAACACGTTTTACGAAATCTCGCAGCTTGTAGCCGTGGGGGATGGTGTCGCAGTGGTTCACAAACATCGTAACCGGCCAACTCGACTTTGCCTCCGCCGCATCGAAGACTCGTTGATTTGAGTCTTGGAGGGTAAATTTAATTTATTTCGCATTTAGTTTTACAAATTTCGTATATATCGACTAATATGTTTAATTAATTGTTTTTTCGGATTTAACTAGACGCACTCCCGATGGGATCCATCCCAGTCGGGTATGGATGTCGAGACGGTCCGGCTCCTATGGGAAAAGATCGCCAAGAAGCGGTAAGACGACTTGGTGGGGAAGCACCGTCGGTCGGGAAAGAAGCCGAATTTTATTGTGTCTGTCCCTTGGGACCTCTGGATGGCGTATTGGAACGCGACCGCGTACAAGGCCAAGTCTGAGCGCCAGAAGAGGATCCGGCATACCAACTCGGCGAACCATAGTAGCGGTTCGAGGTACCACCTCGATACCATGCGTCGAATGGTACGTTATATAATATTTAAATTTATTAAAATTAAGTTATTCTACTCTTAATAGTTAGTAACAATTGTGACGAATTTCGTAGGAAACATGACGGGGTCACTGGGTTACGCCTCTCAAGCTTCTCATCGAGACGCACACGTAGGGCCCGGACTGGCATTTTATAGACGATCGGTCCGCCCAGATCGCTGTAAGTATTTAATTATTTTATATATTATTTAAATTGTTATATTATTGTTTTTAGTCACGGTCCCAAGAGATACTCTCCTAGAGGTCTTGAGACTCGGGCACCCCACCGTCCTTTCAGGACGAGTGCGATGCCTATCTGACGGCCGCTGGAGGGGTGGGCCCGAGAGGCACTGTTTTCGGGCTTGGAAACGTTGCAGTAGGGTCGGTCCCATGGTCTCGACGGGAGTGATCCGCCCAACCCCGACGGAACCAACTAGTTTAGGTTTTTTTATTTTGTAAATAATTTTGTAAATTATTTAAATTAATATAAATTATCAATTTCATATATTTGAAGCGCAAGAGCAGAAACTGATGGTAGCAGAAATGAGGATGTTGAGGTGGATGTGCGGGCATACGAGACTAGACAGGATTAGGAATGAAGTGATTATGAGCAAGGTGGGCGTTGCTATTTAGGTGACAAGCTCAGAGAGTCGAGGCTTAGATGGTTCAGGCACATTCAGAGAAGACCACAAGATGCTCCGGTCCGAAGAATCGAAGGGTTGGTCAATAGTGATTTTCGCAGGTAAAGGGGCAGACCGAAGAAGAGTTGGAAAGAAGTCATAAAACAAGACCTCACCGTTCTGGCAGTCTCAACAGATATGGCCTTGTGTAGGGACCAATGGCGTGAGAAGATTACAATGTCAGAGTGTTAGTAGTGACGACCTGGAGGGAGTGCCCTGCTCTTTGACTCTCTTTCGTCTTTTGACTTTTAGTTTTCTTTGTTAGTTTTTTAGTTCTCTGGGTTTTCTAAGGTACTTCACCGCTCTCGCTTTTATTTCTCTAGTTCTCTCCCTTTTGTGTCCCCCCTTTTTCACTTCTTGCTTTGGGCCCACCTTAGATACCCTCCCGACTTCCAGTCGTGGTAAGGGTGCGTACATCTCGACCCCCCAGATCCCGCTCATACCGGGTTCCACCTGGGTAGATGTTGTTGTATATATTTATTTGTATAATACATAATTATTATTGTAGCGACCACGTAGTCGCTATAATTTGCAAACGGTGTGGCGACCATTCACGACGGTGATCGCTATATAGCGACCATATGGTCACTATGTTGCGCGACCATTAGGTCGCTATAAATGGCGACCATTTGGTCGTTGTGATCGCACAAATGGTCGCCACTACTGTGGCGACCATTGGCGACCGTGGTAGCTGTATAGCGACCATGTGGTTGCTATATAGAGCGACCACATGATTGCCATGGTCGCTAAAATGGGCGACCATATGGTCGCCACTTAGTTAGCGTTCGGACTTTTAGCGACCACGTTATGGTTGCTAAATCGATTTAGTGACCTGATTTTCGATTTAGCAACGATAAATATGGTCGCTAAATCTGCGTTTTTTGGTAGTGAACATTAAAAAATTGGTCCAACTTTAACGAGCAATTTTTTAACTTTAATGAACAACAACAACATTTACCTAGTGGAACTTCCCTTAGGGACATCTGGGGGGTCAAGATGGGGGCACCCCTGGCTTAGAGCAACGGGAGAGCGACCAAAAGACCCAACACCAACACTTAACATCCTCCTATAAAAAAATGGTAAGCAGCTAGTTTCTGTAGTAGATATTCAGATTTACTATTCAGGCAATAGCCATTACCAAGAGCCACCTTGATCAAAGAAATGAACCCATTTGCCCTCTAAAATATTCTCCCATGAAATTCTCTCCAACTTAGTTTAAAAGAGCGCGCCCGGGATGCCTGGGCACAGGATGTTCAGGCAAGGCAATATACGAAAAGCACAAGCCTTTGTCGAGGTGCGCCCTAGCTGAGGCGTGCGCCTTCTTGTGGGTGCTGAAATTTATTCTAGCCCAGCTTTCCCTTCTTCCCAAGATTTTTCAAAGTCCCAACCTAATTCTCAGACTAACATATCCTTTTTTTTCAGGCATAATTTCATAAACCTCACCAACAGTTACAACCCATGCACAAATTTAAATTGCTTCAATTGAAAAATAGGGTTGCCCGTGATTAGAAAAGTGAATCAAGAAAGGATACAGAGTGACAAAGAATCAACAAAAAAATAATATAGAAGAAATGGTAAGAGACTAGGGTTTTACGGAAAGTAGAAGAAAGCGGTGGGAGGTTTCTTGGGTTTTTGGGCTTCTATCTTCTTCTGGATGGCATTGTTGTTCTTTTTAGTCCTCAACGCCGTCGTTTTGGATTTCTTTGCAGAGCTCTTCGTCTCCCCGGACCCTACCCTCTTCACCTTCATAATCAGTTCCCTAGGCGAACTACCAAAACAAGCAGCAAACGGAAAAGTTTTGATAACAAGAAGGGGATGGGACAGAGATACAGGAGGAGCTGGCCTGTGGGTTGTGGGTGCGACAGAAGAGGCAGGGATTTCTTCGAGTGGATCTTTGATATTACGGAAGCTATGGAGAGTTTCTAGATAAAAATACGCTCATGAGAAAAAGGACAGAAAGCTATGGTGAACAATTTTTATAATTTTAAAAATAAGAGTTCAACTTTAACAAATAGTAGGTCAATTTTAATGAAAAATTATTTAACTTTAACGAACAATTACTCAAATTTAAGAAACAATGGTTCAACTTTAACAAATAAAAGTTCATTTTAGCAAGTAACAATTCAACTTTAATAAACAGTTATTCAACTTTAATAGTTAATTGTTCAAATTTAACAAACAATAGTTCAACTTTATCAATCTATTGAATAACTTTAATGAACAATTAATAATTGTTCAACTTTAATGAACAATTTTTCCTTATTGTTCAAATTTAAAAACAATACTTTATCTTTAACAATTTATTGTTCAACTTTAATGAACAATTGTTCAAATTTAACAAAAAATAATTTAATTTTAACAAACTATTGTTCAACTTTAACAATCTACTGCTTAACTTTAACAATCTAGTGTTCAACTTTAACAAATAATTGATTAATTTTAATAAATAATTATTCAACTTTAAGAAATAAAAGTTCATCTCTAATCTTATAAAGGGGAAAAACTGGAAAAAGTCTTTTTAATTAAAAAAATCGTGTTTTCTATAAACTGGAATGTATTTCTTTTCTATATAAAATATTATTTTGCATATCAGTTTTCTATAATCGCCATTATGTGACCATATATATTTTTTCATAATAAATAAATCTCTTGCATGCCAGTCCGATTACATGCCCCCCCCCTCCTCCCCGGTCTTTGTCTTCTTTCCCTATCCCATCCCCATGTATTGCGATAAAAAGTCAATACATCTTCCCCCCCATCGGACTGAAACCAAAACCAATAACTACTCCATGCATATCTAGATTCGCCTATGGGCGAATCAAGAAACCTCTAGAATAAGAACAACAACTCCATGGACATAACCACTATCGACAAAAGAAGCAAACAGTGAACGTACCCAAGGACAAACCACGACTAGTTCCAAGGACGAAAAAAAATCAATTACAAGGAAAACCACGATCCTTTACACCATGAATAGTCCTAACTAAGCTTAGGCTAATATAGCAAGGCTTTAATTGACCTATTATCACCGACCTATTAACCTGCTCATCACTAGCACATAATCAATGTAACATCACCTCACCGAAACCAAGGCACATGTGACATCGGGGAGGGTGCCACAGACTAGTAACCTCAGATTGAGCACCTTATGAAGTCACCCAAGGGTTTAAAAAGAGCGGAAATGTGATTTGACAATACCCTTGGTGTTTGAGCCAAAATTTATCAAGGGGAAAACTTTGACCTAGATCGGGCCTTGATCGATTAAATCGAGAAGAATACGGAAAAAATTTGTTTTTATTGATGTAGAAATCACAAGAAGTAATATGAATCAAGCGTCCTCTTTTCCTAAGGGTTACATCGACTTATATAGTCCCCTAGAGCATATTCTATCTTAATCAAAGATATGATCTTATCCCTAACTAACAAATCTTCGCTTATTTCTATCTTATAATGGATACAATCCTGAGAGGAATCTATCTTGTAACAAACATATCTCGGATTCTCTTTCTTCCAACCGACTTAATCAATCCTGAAGATCTTCCGTCTCTCTAGATGCGGTGGAGATTTCCTGACTATGGGTTGATGCTTCTTCGCCTAAAATTCGGGCCTAACAATACCCCTAAATGCAATTTCAAAATTTAAATTTAAATTTCGAAAATTGCATTTAAGATTGATAAGACGTTTGGAGACGCCTCGGAAGACGGGATTCACCTCGGTTGCCTTTTACTTAATGACCTGAGAGGCTTTCTTTCTTTTGCCATCATTTCGCCTTCGTCTTCTTTCCTTCCCAATCTCGCTCTCGGCTTCTCAGGTAACAATCCCTTCCTCTTCTTAACTGGTTTTACTCTGCTTAGTCTCCATGGCCAAACCTTCGCCCTTCACCTCTTCTTCAGCCCTAGGTTCCCAGGATCTTTACCGCTGCGAAATGACGCCTGAAGAGATTGCCGATTGGATCTCCTTCGGTGGCTTTCCTGAAGGGACCCGCTTCCATGCCCCGACCGTCGAACTCATCGACTGGGTTCGACCGGGGTGGATCTGTTTTCTTGATTACCCTTTCACCTTGGGCTTGAAATTCCCCTTCTCTCCTTTCATCCGAGACTTCATCCAAACCCTAAAAGTTTCTCCTTGCCAAATTCTCCCGACCACCTGGCGCACTCTTGCTCGCATTGATGAGCTTTCCGCAGAACGGGGGTTAGAAATGACCATGGGGGAGCTCCTATTTGCGTATAAAATCGTTCCTCAGAGGGCAGGCCGCATCACCTTGCATGCTAGGGACACCAAAAATCCCCTTATTCCTAAACTGAAAATGTCTTCCCGATGCTGGCAATCTCGCTTCTTCTTTGTTGAGAAAGCATCTTTAGGCGATCTTGATGATGAAGTGAAAGACGTCTTTCGAGATGAATGGAACACATCTCGTAAGACGATCTGATCTTCTTTATTGTTCTTCTTCTTTATACATTCCCGCTGCCTTGTTCTCATGTTGACCTGTTTGTGCAGTTCCAGTAGGAATTAACTCCAAGTGTACAGATACAGGCGTGTGTCGCCGCTTGCTGAAGATCAAGGCCGAGAAACGAAAACCCAGAAAGATTCGTCCTGACCCCGAAGGTAGTGGTGAAGAAGAAGAATCTCCAGAATCCGACGAAGATAAAACCGAAATGGAAGTCACTCCCTTGTCCTCTGATATGGCAAGCTCCACCGAAAAGAAATCAGGTTGGTAATTCACACTTTTCCTTGCTCCTTACACGATTAACTTTCCCAATTTTGTTTTAAATTTTATCCCCCTTTTCCTTGGATTCTTCAGGCGCTGGTGTGGATACCTCTGCCGCGGCAATGGTTCGCCGGCTGAGGTCTGGCGGTCCCAGACCCCTTACCTCTCCTTCTCCTAGTTCCGAAGCCAATAAGTCCCTTGCGCTGAAACGAAAAAGAGTTGAAGATTCTCCAACCTCTCCTGTCGTCAAGAAGAAAGAGCCCAAAGACCTCCTCAGCACTTTCGGGGATACGTTGCTGCCGAACATCAAGCAGGACTTCCAAGCTCTAACCCCGGACGCCGCGTACAGTCATGTGGGCACGACGCTGAGAATGGTAGGTTTGCTCATTCGAGTCCTTGGATATTTGTTACCGTTTCTTTGGTATTGCTTTGGTGCTCACAGACTTTTTATCTGGTTTGTCCTCATTCCTCCACTTTCCCCTGTTGTAGGCTTTCCAGGAGCTAATGGCCACCAACGGCCGTTGCCAAGAGGAGATGAGGGCGTTGGATGAGAAAGGGAAGCAAGCGACGGACTTGGCCACCTTGTCGGATAGGAAGACTCGCAAACTCCAATCGTCGGTGGATTCCCTGAGGGTTCAGGTGGAGGATCTTCAGTCTGAGAAGGCATCACTCGAGGCAAGGATGGCTGAGGCAGGGAAGGAGATCAAGGGCTTTTCCCACGTGGTGGTGAATGTGGCAGCGTACTACACGATGAAGTCTCAAGCGGAGCTGCTGCAGGACTTTGTTGACGGCAAGAGCGCCAAGTGGGACTTGAAGACGTAGCTGGAGGTCTTGGAGGAGTATTACCCTGTTGGCGATCCCCCTCCCGGCAAGGAGAATTTGGCGACTGAAGACCAGGAGAAGGATGTTAGCTCTCCGAACAAGGAGAAAGGTCAAGACGATGGTGAGGAGGGCCCAACCAGCAAGGAAGGAGATGGCGAAAAGGCCATGGACAAGGAGGAGCCTTCGACCCCAGCCGATGGACAGTAAGCCCTAGATGTGCTTCTCTTCGACTTCTGTTTGATGAACTTTAAGTAGTACTTTGTTTTTGGTTTTGTCGTGTGATCTATTTGAAGACTTGGTAACTCTTTGGCCTAGTGGCCTAAACACTTGTGGCGTCTTTTGGGATGGTTTTGACGCCCCGTGAATGGCGCGATATTATATTTGCTTGCTTATCTGTCTGTGTTTGAAAATAAGTTTGCATAGTATGTTAGCATGGGTAGATTCTTGGAGAATCTCCATGAATTTTTTGCCCGTAGGTGGGGTATGCGTTAGAGCTTAGCATTTTATGAGGGAGTTATGGTGCTCCTCTTTTTAGCGAGTTATTATGAATCTCGTGGGAATTCTCATTTCGCGTTTTAGGTGTTTTAATTTTCTGCAAAGGGTCGTGCATAGTTAGTTATGATTAGGCTTCCTTTGGCCATTGCCAAGGGTCGTTAGGTATTGACGCGTCTTTGGGCAATGGATCCTTAAGTTTAGAACTCAGGATGTGGGTGTCATCGCGGCGTCCCGCGCATATGGCCATTTTGGGTTATATGCTATAACTTTCCCCTTCCCGTACTAATCGGATGTTTTGTTGATCGGACTTAGATAGGGGGTAACCATCTTATGGGTTACTTCGTCGATGTTGTATTCGTGACGACCTCATCGTTTTTAGACGGTATAACCATGTGTCTCAACAGTGGTTTTTTGTGTTCGATGCGTTTCATGTTGTATGCAACGTTGATTAGCGCATGTTTGCGTTTTTGAGCAATAAGAAAGCATGCAAGAATGGGAGAATATTCTCTCGCAAATCACAATGCAAAAAAGTGTGAAATAACCTTTATGAATTAGGAACTTAAAAACTTTGTTCGACAGTGTGGGCAAGTGCCCTGAGTCGTTTTATTCGAAAAAGTCAAAAGTTGCCTTAAAGATTCTCTAAGCTAGAGCAAAGAAATATCTAGAAATAAAACATGATAATGAACCAATTTAGAAGTAATACTTTTTTTAGGTGAGTTGCGTTCCAGCTTCGGGGTACTGCCTTTCCATCTTTGGATTCTAGCTGGTAAGCTCCGTTCCCCGCGACTTTGGTGATTTTGTATGGCCCTTCCCAGTTGGGTGCTAGTTTGCCAGCGTTTGCTTCTGTGGTGTTCTGGAAAACCTTGCGCAGCACCCAGTCTCCAAGCTGAAAACTCTTTACTCGAACATTTTTATTGTAACTCCTAGCCACTTGTTGTTGGTACTTCGCGATCCGAGCATGGGCAGCCTCTCTGAGTTCCTGGATAGTATCCAGATTTGCTTCCAGTTCATGCCTGTTGCTATCTGGGGTAGCGAGTCCATACCTTGCGGTTGGGACTAAGACCTCGGCCGGGATAACGGCCTCGTAGCCGTGTACCAGTGAGAACGGGTCTGCCCGGTAGCTCCCTTTGGGGTGGTGCGATCGGCCCAGAGTACATAGGGTAATTCCTCAGCCCACTTCCCTTTGGATTTTATCAGTCGCTTCTTTAGGTTGTTGATAATGACCTTGTTGCTAGCTTCGGCCTGTTCGTTGGCTTGCGGGTACCTTGGAGTGGACATGACTAAGTCGATGTTCCATTCCTTGTAGAAGTCGCGCATCTTCTTGCTTATGAATTGTGACCCATTATCGCAAGTAATCTCCGCGGGAACCCCAAATTTGCTCAAGATGTTGCGTTTGATGAATGAGATTACTTGCTTGTCTTTGACTTCCCGAAAGGCTTCAGCTTCAATCCACTTAGAGAAGTAGTCTGTCATGGCGAGAAAAAACACCTTTTGCCCCGTGAAAGGGGGTATTTTGCCAACGATGTCCATCCCCCATCGCATGAACGGCCAGGGAGTGATGGAGGGATGGAGAATCTCTGGTGGATGATGTGGGACTGGTGCGTGTCGTTGGCATGCTTCGCATGACTGAGCATACTCGGTAGCATCCTGGCGAATAGTTGGCCAAAACCACCCCTGCCTAAGAATTTTGTTAGCAAGGCTTCTACCCCCAGTATGATTACCGCAATATCTGCTGTGTACATCGCGCATGATTTTCTCAGCCTCTTCTTTTTCCACGCACCGCTGTAGGAAGCCTGCGGCAGATTTGTGGAAGAGGATCCCATCTAAGACGGCGAATCTTGTTGCTTTCGACCTTAAGGCCTTGGCTTCGATCTTGTCCTTGGGTACTTCGCGTGTAGGAACCAATCAAGGTATGGCTTGGTCCAGTGGTCGCCCGAACCGACCCCTGGACAGGTGGATGCTTGGAGAATATCTAGGGCGAGTTGCTCTGGTGGTGGTTCAGCAGCCTGCGTCACCGATGTTTCTGTTATAGCCGACTGTAATAAGTGGACTAATGGTATGTTATCATACTCCTTGGGGTCTAAGGTTGAGCCTAGACCGGCTAGGGCATCGGCCGGAGCGTTTTGAACCCGTGGAATTTGCTCAAATTGTATTTCTTTGAAATTCCCGGATAGTGTTCTAACCACATTGAGGTAGCTAGCCATCCTTTCATCTTTGGCATCGAAAATGACCAAAATTTGATTGATGATGAGTAAGGAATCAGTGCGTACCTTGATTTTCTTGATGGATAAGTCCTTAGCCAACTCTAGCCCAAAGATGAGGGCTTCGTACTCCGACTCATTGTTGGTGGCCTCAAAGTTGCATCTGACTGCCTGAGCTATCCTTTCCCTCCTTGCCGACTTTAGCACGACACCGAAACCTGCTCCCCTTGCGTTTGAGGCTCCATCGGTTTTTAGTATCCATTCCTCATGAGGTTCGTCGAGGGACGAGACCAAGACCTCTTCTTTAGCGCTTTCTTCAAGAATTGGGGTGAAGTCGGCAACGAAGTCGGCCAGTACTTGTGACTTGCTTGCTCTTCGAGGTTCGTATCTGACGTCATATCCGCTTAGGTGGATTGCCCACTTTGCCATTCTTCTTGAGAATTCTGGCTTTTGCATGATCTGTCGGAGCGGGTAATTCGTCAGGACGATGATGGTGTGCGACTCGAAGTACGGTCGGAGTTTGTTTGAGCACATCACGACTGCCAGGACCAATTTTTCCGTCGGAGAGTAACGTGTCTCAGCGGATGCCATTGTTCTGCTTACGAAGTAGACTGGAACCTGTTGGCCATCTTCCTCCTTGACAAGGATTCCGCTTAGGGCGCTGTCCGATACGGCTAAGTAGAGGTACAGTACCTCCCCCGGGGTCGGTTTAGCCAGCAATAGGGGATTGGCAAAGTATCCCTTTAGCTCTTGGAAGGCGGCCTCGTGTTTCTCCGTCCACTGGAAGCTCTTGTTCTTCTTTAGTACCTCGTAAAATAGTCAGCACTTATCTGAGGATTTGGAGATGAACCGATTAAGTGCAGCTATTTTGCCAGTCAGCTTTTGCACGTCCTTCACGCTTCGAGGGGATTTCAGGGAAGCAATCGCCCGAACTTGGTCCGGGCTAGCCTCAATCCCCCGCTTGGTTACCACATGCTCTAGAAAACTCCCCGATTGTACCCCGAAGATGCACTTTTGGGGATTCAGCTTCATGTTGTACTCTTCAAGGATTCCGAACGCTTCTTCTAAGTGCCCTCTATGTAGGGAAGCGCTTGTGCTTTTTACCACCATATCATCGATATACACCTCCATTGTCTTGCCAATATGATCACGGAACATCCGGTTGACTAATCGTTGGTAAGTAGCCCCGGTGTTTCTCAGGCCGAAGGGCATTACACGGTAGCAGTACGTGCCCTGCCCGGTGATGAAGGAGGTCTTTTCTTGATCCCCCGGCTCCATCTGGATCTGGTGATAGCCGCTGAATGCATCCATGAAGGTAAGGAGTTCGTGACCCGCGGTCGCATCCACCATTGTATCGATGTGGGGAAGAGGGAAAGAATCTTTAGGGCAAGCCTTGTTGAGGTCGGTGAAATCCACGCAAATCCTCCAATTCCCGTTTTTCTTGGGCACCACGACTACGTTAGCTAGCCAATCGGGGTACTTCACTTCTCTGATCTTCCCGGTATCTAGTAACTTTTTGACCTCTTCGTCGACCGCTTGTATTCGCTCTGGGGCGAATCTTCGTCTCTTTTGCTTAATTAGAGGGTGCGCAGGATCTACGTTGAGTTTGTGTGTGATGATGGAAGGGTCTATTCCAATCATGTCTTCGTGGCTCCAAGCGAAACAGCTCTTGTGATTTTTCAGGAAAATTACCAATTCTTCTCTGGTTGAGGGTTCTAGATTTTCTCCGATCTTGACAACCTTTCCCTCCTCTAGGGTCACCTCCTCCGCTTTTTCTCCATCTTCAGTTCGCGCCGGTGGAGGGGTGACGTTCTGTAATTGCTATGCTTCAGGTCTAAGAGTGGTTGGCTTGAGGGCTGCCTTGTAACATTCCCTAGCCAACCTCTGATCCCCGCGAATTTCGTCTATTCCCCATGGCGTTGGAAATTTCACCGTTTGGTGGTAGGTGGAGGCTACGGCTTTCATGTCATGTAACCATGGTCGTCCCAAGATTACGTTGTAGCATGAAGGGCAGTCCATCACAAGGAAATTGACTTGCATATTTACACCCTTGGCGAAGGTTGGGATTGCAATATCGCCCACAGTGTGTTTGTTCTCGCCGTTGAATCCTACTAAAGGCACCGGGTGTTTATGGATGTCGTTTTCAGACAAACCCATCTCCTTCAGGGCAGTTAGGGTCATGAGATTTGTGGAGCTTCTTGTATCAATCAATACCCTTTTCATCAGTACGTTCCCAATGTGTAGGGATATCACAAGACCGTCATGATGCGGCTCGGAGGTGTTCTCTGCATCGGTGTCGTCAAACATGATGGCTTGTCCCGGAGATTCTTTGGCGCGGTGTCTTGATGATTGAGGTCGACTAAAACTGATTTCCCTTGTGTGGCGTTTTGTTGCCGAGTACGATAGCCCACAGATGCTTGATCCCCCGGATATCACGTTGACCACCCTTTCAGGCGTTGGGGGATTTTTCCTTTCTCGGTGCTCGGACTGAGGATTCTCTAGCAAATCATTGGACACTCGAGCGTCTGGAGCTACGTCTCTTATTCTTCCCTCCGCGACTAGGCGGGCTAGTTCTTTTCGGAGCATCAAGCAATCACGAGTCCAGTGTCCGTGATATTCGTGGTAGTCGCACCACTTGGACATGTCTCTCCCTGAGCGAGGGGCTTTGTCTTTCCTCGGCCACCTCACGAGTTCTCCTTGTTTCGCCATGTTCCGGAGCAGCTTTTTTGTGGATATGTTGAGTTTGAACGAGTCGAATGAGGGTGGCATGTGTTCTCGTTCTTTGTCATCCATCAATCGTGTCTTGGTCACGTTGACTTGCCCTGAGGTAGGCCGTGAGTAAGGATGAGCACGACGGTCCCTCCTTTGGTCTGCTGAGCCTCGACGGCTGTCAACGGGACCCCTTCTCTCAGTTCTTTCCGTTTCTGATGACCTCTTCCTCAGGGATCTATCCTCTTCTAACCGGACGTGCGCCAGAGCCCTTGCTTGCACCTCCTCAAAGGTAGTGCAAGGGTGTTTAGTTAGTTCCTTGTATAGGCCACCATCGGGGGTAACCCCTTGTCTGAATGCTTCCACCGCGGTAGTCACGTCGCAGGACGGGATGGAGATCTTCTCGCGATTGAAGCGATCCAAGAATTCTCTGGTAGTTTCCTGGTACCGTTGGCGGATCCGGTAGAGGTCGCTGGATTGCTTCTCAAATATGCGGCTGCTCGAGAATTGAGACCGGAAGTTGTCCGAGAGATCTGCGAAGGACCTAATGCTCCCACGCGGAAGGTTGATGAACCATGTTAGGGCTGGCTCCGTTAAGGTTGTGCCGAACCCTTTGCACATCACTGCCTCTTTTGAGTGGGACGGGACCGCGCTCGTCATCATCTTCTGTTTGTATACGGCCACGTGCTCGTTAGGGTCTGTAGTCCCGTTGTACGTGGGCATGCTAGGTACTGAGAACTTTTTGGGAATCTCCACTCGGGCGATTCGACGAGAAAACGGAGATTCGTCAAACCCGTCAGGTGCTTCAGGCTCCAAAGGCTGGAAACCTTGGCTGCCCCTCCGGAGTTGGTCGCGATGACGCTGATTTGTTCAGTCACTTTTATTCAGATGGCCGCGTCTAAATCGATTGGCTAGCGCCGTTCTCAATCTTCTCCATCGGTGCCATCGTCTTCGATCTAGACTTCCTGAGATGGCGCTCGGCGTTGGTTAGCCGCTGACCGGAGATTAATTGGAGGATTATCATCGTGGAAGACTTCTTCACGGCGAGCTTGGCCAATGGGCTCCGGAGTCGCGTCCCGTTGTGCGGGTGCCTTGTCTCGGGGGTCCGGGTCTGCACCTTTTCCGGAAGTTCCTTCTCCGGCGTGGAAGTCTAGCCTCCTTACTATTCCGTCAGTGCGTCGGGTGACGCGGAGGGAGCGACATCCTGTAGCCAAGACCTCATACTGTTGCTTGAGTTGGCTGTTTTCGGCAGTGAGGCGTTCTACATGAGCATCATAAAAGCTTTTTTGGTCGCTCAACGCCTTTTGGAGAAATTCCATGCGTTGTGTGAGGTCCGTCATCTCCTCTTCCTGAGACCGCATGCCTTGGTTCTCAAGGTTTTGGTCGTCCTCAGTGATCGGAGTTTTAGGGCTTCCTTCACCGTTTTGAGACATCGTGTTCCTTGATCCGAAAAGAAGTAGACTGGTGATTCTCTTGATGGTTGTATCGATCACGGCCCCACGGTGGGCGCCAAATTGTTTGAGCCAAAATTTATCAAGGGGAAAACTTTGACCTAGATCGGGCCTTGATCGATTAAATCGAGAAGAATACGGAAAAAATGTGTTTTTATTGATGTAGAAATCACAAGAAGTAATATGAATCAAGCGTCCTCTTTTCCTAAGGGTTACATCGACTTATATAGTCCCCTAGAGCATATTCTATCTTAATCAAAAATATGATCTTATCCCTAACTAACAAATCTTCGCTTATTTCTATCTTATAATGGATACAATCCTGAGAGGAATCTATCTTGTAACAAACATATCTCGGATTCTGTTTCTTCCAACTGACTTAATCAATCTTGAAGATCTTCTGTCGCTCTAGATGCGGTGGAGATTTCCTAACTATGGGCTGATGCTTCTTCGCCTAAAATCCGGGCCTAACACTTGGAACCTTTGTTTCCTTAAAAGTCTTCCTTCGGTCCTCAATCTTTGATGACAACACCCTTGGAACCTGATGTTCTGTATTAGGATATGAGGGACACTAGTTGGCCACGCAAAGTAATAAGGTGGTCATGGTAGTCTAATGAAGACTAAACAAATGGAGAAACAACTAGTTCTTATGATTTTAACTAAAGATGTTAACATTGAAACCCGAATGAGAATTGGTCGATGATCTAATAATTAGCAATCTCATTGAAATATCAAAGATAGTATGTAGAAAGAGGAGTATGAAACCACAATATTGTGGTTCCACATAGGAAGTGTTGTCGAGAATATTTATTTATAATACAAGTTACTTTAAAAAGCCTCAAACGACACATCGAATATCAACCAACCTCATCGAACCCAAGTCTCTAGATAGGGAGGTGGCCAAAAAGGCGCTTAAGTACCAAGCACACCTAGACAAGTCCGAGTAAGTATCTAGATTGGAAAGATAATTCTTCAAAGTTGTGAGCAAGAATAGTTTTCCTAGTTGTACTCACTATCATGGTTCATTAATTACTTATGCATTGGGCGCTTATCTTTCTTTAGTTATAAAACTTTGCACTTCAGTTTGATGGCTTTTAATGCAGAGTCCATGAAAGAAACGACATACATAAGTTTGTGCAAAATCTTCCTAGATAGGCACTTAGCTAGAGTGTGAGCGCAACCCACACCGCAATAGCATAGGAAAAGTCAAGACCTAGCATTAGGGGATTAATATAGATTATGCCACCTAATACGACGTTGTAGAGATATGCTTCTAAGCTAGTTGCTCACATCTCTATTTTATGCTAATCTATACATGTTCTCAAATGAGACACTTAAACAAACAAGGATGCAGTCAACAAACCTAAATCCAATACTATATTATACGAAAATGTGAATAAAGAAAATGCTGTTATATCTAAACATTAAATAAACATAAATTCCATTAGTTAGGCAAACAAGTGTTCCCAACAATATGCATTAAACGGGCTAGAAATCCACGTTTACGAAAGTATATGTAGAGAGAACCATCTAGTTGCCTTGATTTTTGGGATACGTCCTTTTAGCAAAAAGTAGGGATTTTATCTCACGAACTATTTGCTATGGATTAAACGCGACCCTGGGTGGTACCGAAAAATGGAATAAACAATAAATACTAATCTTTTGCGGAGTAGAGGTAATGCTTAGAACAAATTATTATTTCCTTTATAATAAGTTGTCTTTCGAGATTTGGGAGGATAGTTTTGTCTTTATAATTTCTAAATATAACCCGGATTTAGAACCCTTGTTTAAAATTCCTTGTATATAAACATAAGTGTTAGAACATACATTATAATGGAAATTTATACGTGTATATTTATAGAAGTTTTTGTTTATGTAAATATGATTTAAATTCCATAATTAAATTTTTTCCTTATAAATTCAACATTTCAAAATCAACACTATTAAAGATGGATGTCCAGTTTACACAAAGTTGGATGGGAGCCTAGCAACTAACTGGGCTCTGACACCCTTATTCAAGGCAAAACACATGCGCTGAAAAATAAAGGAACGAATATTAGCGTTAGCCGTGTTACTATAAGCAGCCCGTGCGACCCTAGACACAAACTCAAGGGCATCACTCCCTAACTCTCCAAAAGTAGAGAAGGAAAAAGCAATAAAACTATATCCATTGGATGTGCACTTTAATTCATACTTGCTCTTCTTTCGGACAACAGCATTAGAAACAGCAGCACCATGAACAAAACCATCAACACCATCAACTCCAGCCCCTGTGAAGGGAGAGACACATGTGACATCTAAGAAGATGTTCCTCCCTTTGTCCCAAGAGTAAACCAGAAGATCTGCGGGTCGAAGATCTCTACCTTCCTCAGACAAAAAACCAAGAGGTACCTCCTTTTGCACAAAGACACCAGTCTGAGTACATATATCACCCAACACATCCCGAACTAGTTTATGGCGAAACTTAAGACCAATATCATTTCCACAGTGGACATCATGATCGCCAAAACAATCCATGATTTTAGATGAGCAACATGGGCAAGTAAAACCAGCGGGATACATAGGAATAGCAAGGCGATAGCACAAAACACACATGAATTATTTTGGATGCATAGTCTGTCCTAACCCTTCAATGGGGAGGGTTCTCAAGAAGTCCAAAGAGTGGGATGACATGTTGCTAATGAGGATGGCCTTTTCCCTAGCACTCGGTTTGTACTGACTAACCTCTTCTCTACCATATCAAAGTACACTGTAGCCAATTTTTTCATAAAAGGGGGGGCTAGTACATAACGACAGAGAACAAGAGGGTCGAAATTGCACAAATCTCGAAAGCTGTTCAAGGCTAAATCACAGGCAGGCCCTAAATCCAAGATATTGCAGTGGCGAAGCAATCTGTTCTGGAGATCAAGAGTCTGTAGACGCGAGGCAACAAATGCATGATGGAAGCATCATGGGCAGTGTACACCCCGAACCCACCAAGCCGAAAGGGTAGGGTGGCACACCGCCATTGCCAATCACCAAAGCCAGCACCCCCAGCCACAATGATCTCCTCAAGAACCTTCCGTAAGGCATTGTCGAAGGTGAGAGGAGCAGACCTGAGCATCTGTGGGGGACAAGTCCGAAGAGAAAAATATAATCGGCCTACACCCACACAACTACGGAGAAGAAGAAGCCCCGAATGAGGGTCATTAAGTCCAGCAACAGCCTCCATCAAACTAATAGTTTTGGAAACTCTGTCTCCGATCAAACGACTACAAAAGTCAGTATCCAAGCTAACAGGCCCCCCCAGAAGCTTGACTCCAACTAACGGATGAGATATACTAGGAGGGAAAAACGCAGGATCGTAGCTCCTTGGATCGTAGATCCTTGGATCGAAGAAATATTTAAGAAATTGGGAAAAATGCTCTTGGAGGTTACTAGTGGTAATGCATATCTACGGTAACACGAGGGTTCTTTGACTATGGATCGAGGCGACAAGTAGGGTCGGCGTTGGTGGCCACAAAGGTACAATGACATCGAAATACTTTTTAGGAAGCAAGACACTTGAGAAGGGGGTCGTCAGAGTGGAGTCAAAAAATAGCTCGTTAGAGGAGTGACCGGAAAAGTAGGGCTCGTCGATTGGGAGTTTCTAGCATGAATTTGAGAGCGAGATAGAAGAAGAAGGAATTGGCGAAGGAGGATGAAAGGTTGCCCTCCTTTTTATAGCCAGCGATAGGCAGGAAAGCTTCAATGGTGCCCACGTAGTTGCAAAGGGTTGCCACACAAACGGTGGCACCATGCATTAGTGGTAGTGATATAGGGCCACGCACAGGGGAGAAGGAGTACGGTGGGAGTTCGTAGCACTAGCGACATGGTGGAGGGCAATAGCTCGGCCACATCGACGGTAGAGGAAGACTTTACACGAAAGGCTTGTTGGCTTGGTGATTAGGGCGCGGAGGAAGGAGCGTGAGGTCTTGGGTTCGAATCTAAGAATTTCCCTTTGGGTAATTTTTGTTTTCCAAACCAATTTATTTCTATTTTTGGCCCATAATTTATTACAAGTACCTAAACTTATCCAATTTATTTTATAAAAATAAATTGACTTTAACCAAATTATTTTCTACAAATAATTTTCTTTTCTGCAAGTGTATTAAATAAACAAGGGATAAAATTAAATAAGTTTGACCCATCAACCAAAGAAGGGATTTAGTTATTGTTATGAATACCAACTATTCTTGTCTCATTCGATGTGGGTGATGAGGTTGTGTCATGCACCATTTGTAGGATTAAGTTTCATAAGGATTCGACGGTGGCAGCGTCAAAAGGGATCAAATAGCTAGGATCTGCTTGGTTCCTACGATGGTGATCATGGGACTCTAATCTATCTTTTGTGCCATTATCTAAGGCACTATTTAATGTGATTCTATTAGTTCGGGTGTTAACCATCTAAATAAATAATAATTTTATAAGCACATCCGAAACAATACTTTATTGAAATCCCAAAAACGTTGGGGCCAAATTACAAGGTCCTAAGCAAGAGATTGCTACAACCCTAATGAGATCTTAGCAACTGAAGAAAACAATGGAGTTAAAACACAGGATGGTCGCTAAGACTATGCCTATTGAGGTGAGGAAGGAGGGTTACAATACATGTCTAGGAATCCTGGGTCAAAATTGTCCAGGTCTAGTACTTGGCCTTCATTGCTAAACAGTGTGTTGGCATGTTTGATTTAGTGGCGAAACCACTCCATGTTGTGGGATTTTCATTCCAAGCGGGTTAGTAGGTTCTTGACTGTATCCCTCTGGCGGGCTAGGGCTTCATGCCATGTTCCCAACCAATGAAGAAGAAGGATGGTCTTCATGCTTACTCTTCTCGGGGTTAGGAGTCGGACATCCACCATCATTTAATTCACTCATTTTTTAAATGCTTCCTCCATCTTTGTCTTAATGGTTGCAGGGTGGATACTTGGTTGAAGGAGTCCTCTTCTCTTCGATAAAACCCTATTGTATTCCTGGGTATCCACCTAGAAGCTCTTGGGGGAGTATACCTCATGATTCTAGAGGTTATTGGGCGGGTCCTCATGGATGTATTCTTCTTCCAAATCTGCCTCAAGATCTTCCTCTTGGTCCTCTTCAAAGACCTCTTCAGGATCCTTTTGGAAGATGTCTTCGGGATTCTCTTCTTGGGCATGAGGCTCCCGTACTAGTTTGATTGGCCACATCCTGAGGTATGCATTATCCATGGCTTGCATTTCTTTTTCCAATGTTTGTTGGTTTCTTGTTGTACCATTTTCTGTAAATGGACAACATAAGGATGTTAATATAGAATAACCATAATCTATATTTGAAGACGGAGACTTTTGAAGGAAGTTATTGAAGTCAACTTAGAATAATTTCGGAACACGTTTTATAAGACGTTTTAGAAAGGTGTTGGAAGAAAAATTACTTATAAATTGAAATTAAAACACTTGGATAGTTTTAGGAAAGGATGTTGGAAGAAAAGCTATTGCTAAGGGAAGACCAAATTTTTGGCTTTCTACACTTTTTTTGTTTGGTGAAACCTTGACTAAAAACTTTTAAGAACATTTTAAGTTGGAATGAAAACCTTTGGCTTTGATACCACCTTTAATAATGCCCCCTCGCTTTAACCAGGCCACATGTGACATTGGGGAGGGCGCCATAATGCCAATGACCTCGGATTGAGCAGATTTCAAAATCACCTAAAACTTTAGAAAGGGCGGAAACACAATTTGACAATAATAGTAAATATTATTAATAATGACGGGCATAAACTTGTCTTATTACAAACCACTCCCATCTTGGAGTACAATAAATGGTTGTTCAATAATTGATAAGAGTCTTGAAAATAGCATCTGAATTTAAAAGTACAGAGGCCAATTTGAAGACTAGGCAATTGTAGCAAAAGTTATCTTCCTTCATTTCCTTAAAATTCTTCCTTTGGTCTTCAACCCTTGATAACGACACCCTTGAAACTTGATGTTTTGTATTAGAGATAGGGGGACACCAACCAACCATGCAAGGGGATAATGTGGTCGGGTTAGTCTAATGAAAGACTAAGAAACTGAAGAAACAGTTAGTTCTTATGGTCATAACTAAACATGTTAGCATCCAAACCCGAATGAGAACCGGTCAATGGTCTAATAGTTAGCAGTCCCTTTAGAATAAGGAAGATAGTATGCGAAAAGAGGACTGGGATACCGAAATATTTTTGGTTGCACTTAGGAAGTGTTGTTGGGAACGTTTATTAGGCACATAAAGTTATTTTAAATAGCCTTCGTCGACACATCAGATATCAACCAACCTCATCATACTCGATACTCTAGATGGGGAGGTGGCCGCAAAGTTTCTTAAGTATCAAGCCCGCCTAGATAAATCCGAGTAAGCATCTAGATTGGACAGATAATCCTTTTGAGTTGGGAGCAAGAATGATGTTTCAAGTTGTACTCACTATCTTGGTTCATTAACTATTTGTGCATTGGGCACTTCTCTTTCTTAAGTTATAAAACCTTGCACTTCAGCTTGATCGATTTAATGCAGCGTTCATTGAAGAAATGAACGACAAAAGATTGGGCATGAATCACCCTGGATATGCACTTAGCTAGAGTGCGAACACAACCCTGAATGCAATAAAGCGCGCAGTGTGTCCTAGTATTAAGGGATTAGTACATATTGTGCCACCTAATATGACATTGTAGAGAGATGATTTTAAGCCAATTGATCACATCCCAAATTTACGCTAATCCATATATGGTCTCAAATGAGATACTTAAACAAAATAGTTCATAGTCAACGAACCCAAATCCAGTACTAACATATACGAAAATGTGAAAAACAAGAATGCGGTTATATCTAAATAGTAAATAAATCTGAGTTCATTTAAGCAAACAAGTGTTCACAACAATATGCATTAAATAGCTAGAAATCCATGTTTAAGAAATTATTTGCAAAGAGAACCATCCACTTGACTTGATTTTCGTAATATTTCCTTTAGCAAAAAGTCAAGATTTGGTCTCATAAACTGCTTTTTATGGGTCAAAACTGACATTGAGTGGTATTGGAAAAGGGAATAATAATAAATACTAAGCTATTGTGAAGTAGAGATTAAGCTTAGAACGAAATGTTATTTCCTTTATAATAAGTCGTATCTCGGGATTCGTGAGGGTAGTTCCATCTTTATAATTTCTAAGTATAACTCGGATTTACAACCTTTGTTTATAATTCCATTTATATAAACATAAGTGTTAGAATGGTCATTATAACTAAAATTTATACGCGTATATTTATATAAATATGATTTAAATTCCATTAAATAAACCGACTCTACGATGACTACATATGTAATCGAGATCATCCAAAGATTATGAGAACAGAGGATAATGGACCACGCTGCATGGATAGAGGTATAAAACTCAAAATCCCTGGATTTGCAAGTACAACTAATGCAAAGGCATATGTGGAGTGGAGCAAACAACAAAGAACATTTTTATTTATTACCGCTACCCAGACGAGGAAAAAGTGGAACTTACCACCATTCACTTTACTAGAGTTGCCCTCTCATGCGGGATGCATGGCATCACTAACAGATTATATGAGATGAGATATCCTATTTCTACATGGGATGATCTAAAGGAGACCATGCGAGAACGATTCATTCCCTTTAATTATGAACAACATCTTCGGCTTCGATTAGATCGCATTTGACAAGGTAATTGCTCACCTAAGGAGTTGTATTCTGAGATGCATTAGTTGAGGTAGAGAACCGATATTCGCTATCTTGTCAAAATTATTCTATCTAAATTTATGAAGAGCGGGTACAAGTTTTACCAATGGGAATCGTTGGCCTCAACAAGTGTTGCCACCTCCACAACCACCTAGACAATCAGCACAACCATCAACAAGGCATTCACCACAACCTACCCCATAAAGGAACCCAAGGTCAACAAGACAACGAGTGCCACCATGGCCATTTAAGGAGGTGTCGAGCCAAATTCCCCTACAAGATGTAAGACTGTACAAATGCCAAGGTAGAGGTCATTATGCTCATGATTGTGGAAACACAAAAACCATTCTCATGGTAGGTTTTGGAGAGTTTGTGGTTTAAGAGAAGGACGAAACACAAGTTGATTTTGATTCTTTGGAGTCCATTTATGATACAACACTGAATGAAGACGAGGATGCTCTTGAGGTCTAATGCAAACGGATGTCCGATGAGGCATTCATTGTGGAGAAGTTTGCCTTGCATGATGAGCCCACTATTCAACCAAACCAAAGGAGACCATTTTCCATACATTTTGCTTCATTAATGGTAAGGTTTGTAGTGTTATTATTGATAGTGGCTCTTATTGCAATTTAATTGATCAAGAAGTAGTTGAATGCTTTAATCTTCCTATTTTGATAGACCAATCTCTTATGAACAGAATTGGCTTACTTCTACTGGCTATGTCTCTATTCAAAAGAATGTGAAGGTTAAATTTGTAGTTTTTGGAGATGAACCACGAATCACATTCAAGGTCCATGTCAATATGATCACATTCAAAGAAGGCCACGAATCAAGCCAAGAAGAAGCTTTCTAGATGGATCACGCGTCTCCTACCAAGAAGAGACTTAGGTCATGCGCCCATGTGCAAGATCGTACTCTTGCCTTAGTTTAAGGCTGAGGTCGTGCGCCCAAGGACACACGATCATGCGCCTCACGCCAATTTGTGACTTTATTCGTGCAGCTTCTTCAAGGCAGGTCGTATGATGTGATCCAATGGGGGTCAACTTATGAGTTTGCCTGATCCATGTGAAGGTCCTTGTCACTATGATCTCATTCAAACAAGGCCATAAATCATGCCAAGAAGAAGCTTTCTGGATGGATCATGCGTCTCCTACAAGGAAGATACTTATGTCGTGCACCTATGAGCACGATCGTGCGCTTGCCTTAGTTTAAGGTCGATTTCATGCATCCAAGGACGCACAATCATGTTCCTCACATCAATTTGCGTCTTCTTTCATGTGACTTCGTCAAGGTGGGCCGTGTGATGTGATTTGATGGGGGTCGGCTTACAATTTTGTCGGATCTCAGCTTGAAGCGGCCTTGATCCTTCTCTGTGGGGGAACCAAGATAAATACTATCCACGAAAGGATGGTTGATGAAAGGATCGATGGTGTACATGATGCAAAGGGATCGCCTTTAAAGAGTCCAAGGAGTTCCGTCAACAAACACCAAGGAATTTGGCCCATCTTCAACTGGCTTTATCTTCCTGGTCCTAAGACGGATTTTAGTGATTCCAAAACTAAGAGTTAGATCTATGAGTCTAGTTAAAACCCTAAAAATTTGAGAGCCATATGATGTGTAGATTGAAAGATATGTCAATTATACTGAAGTGGTACAGAAACCACCGAGATGGAAATGGAACGATTGAAAATGGAATGGCGGAGTGATGGATATGGATGTTGCCCTTGGATATGACGCACCAAGAACAACAAACTAAGGTTGAGAGATCGTCGGATATTACGCACCAACAATCAACAAACAAGATTCATGAAAGAAAAATGCAAGAAAACTAGATTGCAATCAAAAGAGAGAACAAGCAAGTCATGTTTCAAGTCTAAGGGAGAAAGGAGGCCAAAAATAAGCCTTATAACCCTAAACCCACGCCTCTCACAATTCAGCCACACTCCTCTCATTATTACATAAAATACCCTAAAGTTTTAAGAAAACCAACTAAAAACCCTTAACAAAACATAAGACAAGTTTTTGCACTAGTTCACCAAAAGTCACAAGAATACTCCACCTTTCTTCATGGTTAACCAAAATCCAACTTATGGGCCATGAGTTCCTCCTTGATTTGATCAACTCATGCCCGAGTGATAATCCCAAGATAGGGCGTGGTGCCTTGACTTGGATCCATGGCGCCTGGGACGCCGGTCTTGGTCACTTGTCTAAATGAAGACTCTCCTTTGTTGGAAATGTTTGACTTGGTATTATGGCTGGAGTCTACACTCGAAACATGGATCAAAATCCCATTGAAAATGCCCGGAGAAAAGGCCCCATCAAGCCTTGGCACGGACGCGCCCAACATAGTCATGTACAAGGGCGCACAACCGAGTAATGGCGTCGGGAGCGGCACATGCAAGGGTTGTAAAAGCACGCACCAAGGTGCGTCGTGGGGCTCTAGGGCCTCGGTAGAATGCTTGATAGACGAACTCACATCCTCCTCCTCCCTTTAAAAGGGTTCGTCCACGAACCCGTCTGACCTACAAAAAAAGTCAAAACCCAAACCTCCTTTCCAAGCATGTCATGATAAGACAACATGTATGCACAAGCTATGCCAGTTTTCTTTGGAATTCGACTTGCATGGGATATGACAAAGCCATTCAATTTATGAAAAGAATTCAGCCAAGATGTCATTTTATAAGATAAAGTTAAGGGACAAATGTTACTTCCCCGATTGGCATGAGCAACTTCCTTCGGTGTGGCCCAAAGTAGAAGAGTAGAAGGGCCACCTATGGCCAGCTTCTTGTCCCTCCGTTCCTCTCGATGAGCATGCTTCTTCCTTTGCTCCTTGGCTGCATGATCCAACATAATTTCATGGGGGGGTCATCGGGTGCAAAGTCACCTTCTTTCCCTCCATTTGAAAGTGGTATTCATTGGATATCCCATCATGGATTGCTCCCTTGTCATATTGCCAAGGGCGTCCCAACAGTAGATGACAAGCGGTCATCGGGACCAAATCTCACTCCACCTCATCCTTGTATGGTCTTATAGAAAAGCAAACACGAGCCCTCTCCTTTACTTGGATAGGGGCGTTAGAGTTCAACCAACACAAAGGGTAAGGCAAAGGATGAGGAGTAGTATGCAAGGAAAACCTATCCACCACCACCACCTCTTGACTAATGATATTACAACATGAACCGCTATCAATAATCACACTACATACCTTTTCCATGATCTTGCATCGAGTGTGAAAGATAACTTCCCATTGACTAGGTGTGGTGGTGTTCTCCATCATGAAGAGCGTTCGTTGAACCACAAAACACTCTCCATCCTCGACGGTGACATGGAGCTCGTCTTCTTCAACCTCGGGGCTCTCCTCCTCCTCTTCCGCAGCCCCTTCATCCTCGTACTCATACTCCCCTTGGGCGGTAAGAAGGACCTTCCGTTCGTTGGGGCAATCCCTAACATAGTGCCCATGGCCAAGGCACTTGAAGCACTTGACATCACTAGCCCGCGCTTCTCCTTCTTGTTGTGGGCATGGAGGAAACTCTCTCCTTCGTTGCAAGCTCGAGTCTCCACCACTCTCCGGCTTCTTGGACTGATTTGGAGGCACCCTAGGAGCCGTGTTGGAAGGTTGCCACGCCCTCGGATTGGTGGAACTTTGGCGTCGTTGGGAGAGATACTTGTAGATGTGGTTGGTATAGTGAAGCACTTGCTCAACATCGACTCCCCTACTAAAATGTTGCATACTCACAATATTCTTTAGTTCAAAATTTAAACCATTGACAAACTTAGAAATCATATACCCTTCGGGAAATTGCAATCCGGATCGGAAGATAAGCATACACAGCTCGTTGTAGAACTCATCAGGGGACCGATTTCCTTGGTGCACTTGCTCCAACTTTGCATGGACTCTTTCCGTATAATCTTGAGGCACGAACCTCTCCTCAATGGCCTCTCTAAGCTCTTTCCAAGTGTTGATTTGAGGCATCCATCGCGTTCTCCTCAAGGCCTTGTCCTCGAGCCATCAATGGTAAGCGAAGTCGGTGAAGTGTATGGCCGCCATAGCCACTCGCCGAGCATCATCATAACCATAAAAGTCGAAGATGGACTCCATTTTGGCAAGCCAATCAAGGCATGCATCGGCGTGGGATGTACCCGCAAAAGATGGCACATTAAGCTTAATGCCTTGATGGGGGTCCCGAGGCCGCTCTTCGTGAAGCACGGGCGCGCCTTGCCAAGGCTGTCCGGTGGCACCGTACGCCGGCACTCGTGGTTGCTGACCATGCCTAGGAAGGTGCAAGGTCGGTCCATGCAATTTGGTAGCCGTTGTTGGAGTGGCTTCTTCATAATGTGGTACTCCATAACCAGAAACATAGTGGAAACCAAAGGAATATTATTCGAAAAAGTAGCAAAAGAAGGCCTTACCCCGGAATTGGCCACATAGACTCTTCTTTGAATATTACATGAATGTTTTCCTCTATCTTCTTGGTTCTTTTGCTGTACACTCTGTAAGCTTTGCTGTGAGGAGGGTATCCCATGAAGATTCCTTCATCACTTCTTGCATCAAACTTTCTCATAAGATTTATTCTTGATCATCGGGCGCACCATGGCTCTATTGAGGATGTATGTTGTTATGGAAATTGCTTCTACCCAGAAGTGCTAAGGAACTCCACTCTCAATCATCATTGTTCTAGCCATTGCTTCCAAGGTTCGATTTTTCCTCTCCACAACTCCATTTTGTTGTGGACTACGAGGAGTTGAGAAGTTGTGCGATACCCCATTATTGTCACAATACTATATGAACTCTAAGTTCTTGAACTCAGTTCTGTGATCAGATCTCAAAGCAAGGAGCTTCAGTCCCAAGCTCACTTCTACTCTTTTCATGAATGGCTCAAATTCCCTAAAAGTATTTGCTTTGGACACAAGCAAAATAACCCAAGTAAATCTAGAAAAATCATCAATGAGAATGAACATGTACATTTTTCCTCCATAGCTAGTCGTCTGCATGGGACCACAGAGATCCATGTGGATCAGTTCCAAGGGATGAGTAGTGCTCACAACTCGCTTAGGTTTAAAGGAGATTCTTGTTTGTTTCCCTTTGACACATGCTCCGCACATCGTCATGCCTTCTATACTGATCTTGGGAAAGCCGATTACAAGGTCTTGAAGATATAGTTTCTGAATTTGGTTCACTCCTGCATGTCCCAATCTTCTATGCCACAGTTCCGCTTCATCAATGGAACTTGCTAGACACAGTTTCCTTGGAGGCTCGTATAGTGTGTCCACGAGATAGACATTGTTGGACCTAGTTCGCTTGAGTATGATTTTGTTTGTCTTCTTGTTGATCACATGAAATTCTTTGGAATCGAATGTGACCACATTTTTTCCTTGGTCACACGGTTGTGAAACACTCAGCAAGTTGTACCCAAGGTCCTTTACTAGATTCACGTTTTTTATCTTGATTCCTTTGTTGATGATTGCTTCACCAGTTCCAATAATTTCGCCCCTGTTCTTGTTGCCGAAAGAGACGTGGCCTCCATCGACCTTTTTTAGTAGTGAGGTGAGATTGTCTCTCTTACCGGTCATGTGGTTGGAACACCCACCGTCGATGACCCAAGTCTTGTCCCCCCCCCCCCTCACTACAGCCTGCAAAATTAGTTAGATTTGGCGACCCAGGCAAGATGTCTCTTACCAGGTTCCATGCAAGGAAACAGATTTCTTTGGCCTAAGTAATCTGCAATATTGTGGACTTGTGTGGAGTTCCTAGGACTCAAGGATGAGTTCCTAGGAGAGTTCCCGTTCTTGGGTACTTTCCATTGTTTTGTTCGGTTTGGATTTTTTCTATGAAATTTTTTGTTTTTGTAACTCTTGTTCCCAACAGTGTGTGATCTATGCACTTCCCTTTTTTGGGCAACTTTCAATGTAGTGCCCATGAGCTCCACACTCCCAGCAAGTTTTATAGTACTCTCCAAGATAGTACTTTGGGTGAGGTCATTGGATCCTATTTCTATCCATGGTTTCCTGATTGTAGACTCTAGACCCATTTCCCTTGGCTATCTTGAGGTACATTTTGCGGCTAGTGTTCCCAGTGTAGTATTCAGTTCCCATCTTCCCCAGTTTCAAGGACACGAATTCTCTCTTCTAAATGAGCATTCTTCAACTTTTGGCTTTGAAGTTCAAGATCCCTACACTCGTTTCTTTCCCTTTCCTTGAGAAGGCAGGATCCGTTTTTTGAAGTTCCTTCCCCATACCCTATTCCATGCCTTGTTGGGACAAACTTGATTGGGGGAATGGTTTCTTTGGTGGTCTATGGGAGGGAACTCTCTAGAAAATTCTAACTTTCACTTAGTTTCTTAAGAATCTCATCTTTTTTACTCTCAATACCATTGAGCTCATCTCTTAAGGTGGTGATTTCATTGAATGAGCACTGTAATTTGTCTACGAGCTTCACACATTGGGAACAAGGTTCTATTCCTAGTTGTTCTGCTAAGATATGTTCAGTTTTATCTAGTTTCCTTTGAATCTTTATGTTATCTTTTAGCAGTTTGGTCAATAACTTAAGCAACTCGGGTTTTTCATATTGAGAAAGAGAGTTAAGAAGAGTTTCAGGATTTACCTCACCGGGTTGTTCACCAGTGGTCACCCCTATGGCCATAACGCACATTTCCGGGGTTGACCAAGCTTCAGGATCCTCATCATCGGAGTCACTCCAGGTTGCTACGTATGCTTTTCTTTTTCCTTTGTCGAGTCTTCTCTCCCCAGTTCCATGAGGACAGTTTTTGGTGTAGTGTCCTTTCTTGTAGCATGTGGCATCAGCGAGGTCTTTGTCTCTGTCTTGATATTTGTTGTTGACTTCGTAGTTCCTTCTTTCTCTGTTGTAGTTCCTTTTGAACTTCCCTTTCTTGTAGAAGTTCCTAAGGGCCTTTGTGATGAGTACAAATTCCTCTTCCTCATCTTCCTCCGATTCTTCACATTGTTCCTGAACGGATTTGAGAACCTTTTCCAGCTTGAGAGCTATGCCTCTCGTTTCCATCTCTTATTGCTTATCTTATTACTTTCTCTTCTCATGACCAATGAGCTTACCAAACACTTGGAAAAGCATCAAGTTCATATTCTCAGGATTCTCCTTGAACATGGTTCGTTCATTTGCCCATTCGGCTGTCAGCCCATTGAACAGTTGTTGCACCTTCATTTTGTCGAAGATTTCTTGCTTGGTGATACCCAGGGCTGCCAGTTTTGAGCAGAGGGACTCGAAGCGTGATTCATAGCTATTAATCGATTCACCCATCCTCATTTTGAAGTTGAAGAACTTCCTTCTAGCGTTCATTTGGTGATCTTCCCTCATATCGGAGCTTCCGACGTGCATTTATTGAATGGGTTCCCACATTTCCTTGTCTGTTTCCAAGTTAGCCACTCTATCACTATCTTGCTCGCACATCGCGTAGTTGAGGTACATCTTGGCCTTATAGTTGGCCTCCATGCAATGCCATTCAGTCGGACCCCATTTGGACAGGTCATTACGAATATTTGCATTGACCTCAAAGTTCCCATGCTCTATGACACACCATGATTGGTAGTCATGACTCCTCATCAAGTCTATCATCTTCAGTTGCCAGTTTTCAAAGCGTCCAGTGATGAGTCTGGGAGCTTTGTTGTTCCCATGTCCGATCTTCGTGAGTTCTTGAGACATCTTTACTATTACTTGAAAAGACTAACCAAGATCTAGAGCACCTGCTCTGATACCAATTGTTGGATCGTAGGTTAATCAAAAATCAGTTATGGGAACTGTATCGAACAATTCCCACACACCGCGGAATAAACAAATTTGTAAGTAAATAAGATACTAGAGACAGTTCCCTTATAGAGGAACCCCACAGCGATCAACTAATCGCGTGAGTAAACCTCTACCTCCCCTTGGATGATTTTTGAATGAGTTTCCTTTTCTTTATTGCTTAGTTCCCTTCAGGTTACAAGGCCGAATACAAACTTCTCTGTTCCTACAAGGACTCCCTCCCTAGGCAACACTAATGTATTCTCTCAACCCTAACCCGGTGAATGCTCACAATCAAAGACAAAGCGAAACTCAAACCTATATAGCTCTTTTGTCTCTTCTCTAGAGTTCCCCTAGACCTAGGAACTCTTTCTCTCTTCACCGTCGTCGAGATTAGCTCGCCGCCGAGGACTTTTCACCAACTTTACGATCTTCACTTGAGTGGCTCTTTCAGCTCTTCTCTCTTAGTGTTTGGATTTGATGAATGTGAAAAGTGAGAAGCAAGGTGACTGTTGAAGGGTTCAAATAGGAGTGATGAGAAACCCTTATCCACTTCAGGTATTTGTCCTAAATACCCTTTTTGCCTTGCTCCCCAAGTATGATTCCTTAAGGTTGAAATGTGACTTTGATTTGAATTTGAATTGTCAACTCTTGAATCAATCCGGATCGTTGGATGGTCGTCTTCTCTCTGATGAGGCTCTGAAGGTCTGAGCCGCCTCTATGTCCTAAGCAAATAGGATCCCTAAAAATGCGTTGAGATGTCGCTTTCACGCATGCGCCAGTTCACATCCAAAGGGAACTCTAGTCTTCTCGATTCCCTTCTTCTGGGAACTTTTCTTGACATCTGACGGATTCATGTTCCTCTTATCCATTTCCCATCGTGTGGGAACTCTATTTTCTTCTGAGGTTGGTCGTCTTCTTTTTCGTCATTGCATTAGTTCCCATGGTGTGGGAACATGTTAATTAGTGCTTTGCTTTGCGACGTGCAACCTGTTCACTTCTGAGGTTGGTCATTCTCTTTTCGGCGTTGCATTAGTTCACATGATGTGGGAACTTGTTAATTTATGATTTGCGACGCGCAACCTGTAAAGCTGAAATACTTGGCAATTGGTGTTAGTTCCCATGGTGTTTGTCATTATCAAAACTGAGGACGTTCTTCCAGTGTTAATCAACGTGAGTTCCTAACACCGACTCAATAGTTGGTGTCGGGGGCACCAATGGCGTAAGCATTTCAGAGACACGCTCAGGAGCCTGGTGTGCTTCGACGTGATCGACGCATAACAATGACGACAAAAAGAGCAAGAACAAGTTGAGTCGACAAGGGTTATGATAGATCTGCCATTTCTTGAAATCTCTCTTCATGGTGTCGAGTAGCATGTAAGGATGGCGAACAAGGGCTCGAAAAGTTTGGGAGGCCGTGTCGACATGGCCTTGATGGGTGGAGAGTGGCATGTTTGGGCACGCACAAGAGGCATCACGATCCGCATTGGGGTGCACTCCTATGACGTCGGTGATGACGAGGTGTGTTAGGGTGTCGTTGGTGCAACATGAGTTCGAGTGTGAATGTGGGAGCACGAGGTAGGTGGATCAGGTTCATAGCCAAATCCATCATATGGCTCGTAGTAAACGGGATTATGGGCGTGGTATCGGGTCGACTCATAGTGACGGTCGTCGGCGCAAACATGAATGTTAGGCCGAGGAGGAGGAATCTAGTCCTGATCGTAGATTGGCACGTCGTAGTAGGACCGACGTTGGGGTGGCGAGGCATAGGCACGACGCCGAAATTGCAATGCGTCATAGCCATGTGAATCGCCATAATACAAAGCCTTAAGGGGTGGCAAGCAAGCGGGAGGGATCTAGTCTAGGTGGCCCCACAGTACGCATTGGTAGGACCGAGCTAGGGTTTAGCATGTGGGTGTGTCGCTTTTGGAAAGATATGATTAGGAGAAATATTTATTGTTAATGAAAAGGTTTTGGATAGATTTGGAGAGGATTTTTTGGATTTAGATTGTAAAGATAAGGAAAGATTTAGGTTGATGGTTAAGGAAGGTAGGATCTTGTGGGATTTTTTTCAATAGAATTTAAACAATTCAGCTACTCCTATTACTCCCTCCTTGAATGATTAATTGATTGTTATTGAATCGAATTAAAGCCATCTTCAAAATTTCGAACGTTTTAGGTCGATTGGTTTCCTCGACCATTCACTCGCAAAACCTGAATCAACATCCCAAATTGATTTAGGGTTATTAATGACAATGCGATGGACTTTCCATAGCATCTTTTGGATAGAAAATCCATTGGGTAACTGATAACGGTGAATTTGGTCGTACAAATCACAGCTATGCAAAAGAGTCCAAACAAACCAAAAGACTATAGTCTTCAGGAAGTAAGGGTCGAATCCGCAGGGAGACAAGTTGATCGCTTTGTATGATTTTTATGTCAATTAAAGTAACAAGGGATTTGTGAAATATGACTAGCTATCAAACATGCAAAACTAACAAAGTATTAAAGTTGGATTTTTATCAAGTTTGGGAAAACACTTAGTGAAACAAGTATCCACATTCGATTGATAAGTTGATCATAAATTTCATTCAGAGTCACATGCATATGGAACTTCCAATTCCTTTTCAAACATAATCAATAGCACAACCAGATATTGTCAATCCTAACTAGTTGAATAACCCTGAAACAAACAAGATTCAATTCAAAAGCAGCAGCCAATAATACAACAGCATTTTCCCAGGGGAGCTCCCATAGGGAAATCTGGGGGGTCAAGATTCAATTCAAAAGCAGCAGCCAACAATAAGGATAGGAATATAATCAGGATACAATTCTAGCATAAAACAACCAACTTTTATCCTAGATTGCAATTCAACTCTCTTTCTGCATAAGATTAGCACAACCAGTTACTAGTTCAATGCAGTCGCTACTATGAAATATAGAAACTCAACCAGAAGTTCTCTAGATCTAGCAATAGAGATGTAATAACAACAACCCTAGAAATTGTTGAAATCAATCAATTAAGCAATTTAGTCAAGAGAGAAGAATAGTTCCAAGCAATAGATTAAGAAATAGAAATCTCACAATTAGTAATCAAACGAAGCTTCAACTGTGTGACTAAGCAAAGAGGGCTTAGTTCTCCATGAAAGCAGTAAATCTCCAAAAGTATGAAAAGGTAGAATATGATATGAGAGGTGCAACTCTCTAAAACCTAATATATCAAGCAAAGTCTCTAAAAGTATATCCAAAAATACATAAGTTAGAATAAAGCTGACATAAATAAAGCCAACAAAGATACTCCGCGTTGTCAGAGGCGGCGGGCGCCGCCTAGTACCAGAACGCTGGTCTTCTTCTCTTCTTTAATCCAGCTCTAAAACCAACAAAATGCATCTTCAGGTCTTCTTCCTCCTAGATGTAAATAGTCTTCAAAATTCCTAAAAACACCACTAAACATATGCTAAAACCCTATCTAAATACACAATATAATTGTGCATATCAGTAACGAGAATGTTATGAGCAATTGAAGTTTGGGGATGAAGGTTGACTACAACCTCCCAAGTTCTTCAATCCATTTTCAACAATTTGCACAAGGTGATAAAAATGTCCTTCCAACCTAAGTTTAGCCCCTCTCGCAAGCACGACTGCTCATAGTGCGAGCCTTAAAGGGTCCGAGTCGAGCGACGGAATCGATGGTCGTAACCATGGTTATTAAAATCGCGATTCAAGTCGTAAAATCGTACGATTTTACAATCCAAATCCAGGTGACGATCCGGATCGCAGTGAAAAATCGTTTTACATCAGAATCGCAATAGAATCATATCAGAATCGTATAGAATCATATAGAATCGTAAAATCGTAAAATTTTGTAGGTTTTATTTATAAAACTTAACTAGAAGGCTCAATTCTTCTAAAAATAAATAAATGGCCTAAATTAAGCTATTATAACCTTATAGATCTTGCATTTGATATGAAAAAATTTAACAAAATTATTCTATATTTTTTTATTTTTAATAAAATATATTTTTTTACAAAATCCACACTTATTTTTATTTTTTCCTATTTTTAAATCCCTTACAAACCCAAACCCACTCATAATTTTTTTTTCTTCATAAAATTAATCAAAATTATTTTTTCACACAATCACTCACAATTTAAGTTATTTTTCACAAAGCACACCCACAATTGAATTTTTTCATACTTATACTAAATTTTTACACTTACAAAAATCAAATATTCTAGTATTATTACCTTATATTAGTGTAAGGTTTCATGAAACAATCCTACTTTTTTTCCACCTACTATCAAATTTTTTTAAAATAGTCATATTTATTTTATGATGTAAAATCTTACGATTCTACGATCCGATCCATAAGGCCTATCACGATCCAATCGTAGAATCTCGATTTTAATAACAATGGTCGTAACGCTACAAGGTCCGAGTCTGATGGGTTTGGCCAACTACGGGATTCAACAATGCATGTTGTTGAATCCGAGAGTAAACAAAGTTTACAAAGTCGTGGGCCATCGCACGAACCAGGACGAGCAACCGTGGTCATGGATCGTAAACACAACCGCGGCCTGGAGATCCGCGACCGCGGCCCAACGAGTCATGAACGTGGTCGAGCACAACTGTGCATATCAAAGCCCGCATTGGCCCAAAACCGAGAGTGGAACCCTAGTTCTATCAGCCCAGGCTATGAGCATGGTCAATCGAGCCACGCTAGGTCCAATCCCGTATGTGGTGACGCTCACATACCCTTGGCATCTTGGCCAAACGGCGTTAATGGGACATCAACCACCGCCGAAAAAGAGGAGGAAGATGAGATCATGCATGCCATAGCCTCCGTCTTGAGAGAGAACGAAAATATTCAGAGCAAGCACGTCCAAGTAGAGTCCCGCTTAGACCAAGCCTTGGAAGAGATCGCTAGATTGAAGCACACCTAGGATAAAAGTTCAGGGTAAGAGCCCGTCGTCGAATCGCCGATCAAAAGGACCAATCAACGGCTCGCTAGCGTTATTGAATTCGCCAATGAGCGTCGTGGTCTTGAGCCGGTAAGCACTGACGAGCCTGAGGAGATGCAAGCTGACTACGAAAGCGATCGTAAAGCGCCAAAAGTCGACGAAGGGGCAAGCAACACGGGTCGCACTCGCATAAGAGGTCCCAAGTCGTGGATAACCCTTAGTCCAACGACTCGACCTCAGGCAACTCGGAAAGTTCCGATGACCACGGAAACCGCAGCGGACGCGGAAGCCCTAACCGCAACAGTGGGAGGTCTGGTGGTGACCACGGCATTCATAGTGGGGTCACAGCTGGAGCGATCATTACAAAAACCCGCGCGATCAAGACATGGATCACTACGACCCGTTCGAAAGACCCGAGTCAACTCATGAACGGGGCAGTAAGAAGAAGAGACGATGTAGTCGACGTTGAAACGAAAGAAACAAAAGGTGTGAAGGAGAAGATCGAGCGCTAAGGCACACTGAAAGGAGACTACTTGATCTTTTAAGAGCGCAAGGTAGAACCTTGCAATTGGCTCAAGAGCAAGCCGAGCACCAAGTTGGCTATGGTGACATCCTCACCATTCCATAGAAGCATACAACGTACTAAGCCTCCGGCAAAGTTCTCTCCGCCATCATTCACTCTCTATGATGGGCATTCGGATCTCGTGGGCCACATAGCTGCTTTCTCACATAAGATGACATTATGGGTTTTCGATGGTGTTATAATGTGCAAAATGTTCCCAGGTAGCCTTGAGAAGGGTTCATTAAAGTGGTTCCAAAGATTGAAGCCAGTATCAATCTAGTCATGGTATCAACTTGCCACTGAATTTGTGAGGTACTACATAGCTAACAGTCGGGATGCGATACCTTTGGAAACACTCTTCAACCTTAGAAAAGATATAGGCGAAAGCTTGCGTCGCTTCGACAATCGTTTCATGGAGTGCCACACCGAGATTGATGGGTGTGATGAGAAGACCGCGATTACCACCTTTAAGAGGGCAATCCCCTTTGATATCAAGTTAAGGGAAGACTTGAAACTTCGTCTTCCTTTAACCATTGCTGAATTTCAAGTGTGCCTTCACCAATACGTGCGCTTGGAAGAGGATAACTACAAAATTAAAGGGAAATCGCCCTCTCCACCTTGAAAGTCACACCGTCCCTCTAACTAGAACTTTAGGTGGAAGACATATTCGTTAGGACAGCAAACCAAAGCGGTCTGCACAACCTTCAATATCCCAATCTACAAGATTCTACTGCGCATCAAGCATGAGAACTACTTCCGCTATCCCCTTCGGGATGAGTGCCCCGAAGATGATCTCTGAAGCCGGAAATATTGCAAGTACCACAAGGTACGGGGGAAGATAACCGAGGAATGTGGGCCCTTTAAGATGTTCCTTGAAAACATGGTTCAAAAAGGGTACTTGCGCGAGTACATTGAGGAAAATGAACCAAAGGACAAGGGGGAGCCCGAGAAAGAAGCAAATTGAGGTCATCCAAACAATCTTAGCGACATACAAGAATGAAGATTTTGAAACTATAAGCAATTTCCGGAAATCGTGTCACAAACAAGAAGTGATGCGAGTTTAGAAAATCGAACCGCGAACGCCATTGCCACCCGCGCCCGCGGTTGATAGTTAGGTCTTTCAGGACAAGGACCTTGCACCAATCCATGTAACGCAGAAGGACCCCTTGGTCTTAGCAGTCGAGCTTGAGGGCTTTAAGGTGCGTCGGGCGCTAGTAATCCCGGAGAGTTCTATTGCTATCATGTACTATGATGTCTTCAGGCTCCAAGGGAAGAAGAATAAAGATTTGACTCCAGTCAAGATGCAGCTCAGTGGACTTGGAGGATACCCAACGCGCACGCTTGGAATGTACAAGACTCAAGTCTGTTTGGAAAAAAAGGAGTTGGCAGTTGAGTTCTTAATCATCGACGTGCCTGCCCCATACAACTTGATCTTGGGTATGCCATTGATTCATGGAATAGGAGCGGTACCATCGACCCTCCATCAAATGATCTGGTTTAGAGATGAAGACGCCACAGTCTGGGTTTGGGCTAATTAGCTGGAAGCGCGTATGTGCTCTAAGGGAAATTGCCCTAAGATAGAGTTTCTGTAGAGAATCGAAGAAGAGACGAGGAGTGAGGACCATGAGCGTAACTGCGATCGTGGGCTCGATAGTCGTGACTGCAGGACTGGTTCAGAGATCTTTTCTCCTTCTTTGAGGCAAAACCGTGACCACGGGGTTGCAAATTACGACCGCAGGACCAGCAACCACGAACGCGGGTCCGAAAGATGTGATTGTGGCATCGAAGTTCAGAGCAATCCTCCATCTCAGGAGAAGAGCCGCAACCGCGGCCCGCGCGATCGCAGTTACTTGTATTCCCTAGGGCAAGGATCTCGGGATTAGGAGATGCATGTAAAAAGGGTACTCTTTTTCCCACACGGTTTTGATGAGGCCCTTATGTTTTTCTTTTCCATTCATTAGCTCTATCCTTAAGATCATGTCATTCATGTTTATTTTTAATACAAGTCATTTTTTGCATTATTTTGAGTCTTGCATAATAAAATTAGAGCGCAAGCAAAGGAACCCATGATATTCGCTCATGGATGTACGAATATACGAATATACAAATATACGAATATACGAAAAATCCCGTAAGGGAAACCCATCGACTAATCTACATGGCAACTTTGAATAGGTCCTAGAGTATTACATCTTAGTTGCATTCTAACGTAACAAGCACCTAAGTGGGGCATTTGTGAGCGGGTAAAATTAATTGTCATAATTATTTTCGCTATTATCACCCATCTTAGTTGCATTCTAACGTAATTATGTTTGTTTTTAATTATATATTTTATTATAAAATTAAATATGGCAGTTATTCGTTATGATGGAGGATTCTATCTTAGTCAAAAGATAGAATTTCCGCGTGGATTGGGGAACAAGAAATTGCTTGTTGGGCCTAGAGCATTATCGGCCCGTCCTAAGAGATAGAGTTTTCGACCTTCTCTCTCCCTCTCCTCCATTATTGTTGAGAGGGTTTATTGACAACAAATAAATTTATAATCAAGACCTCGCTGAGCACAGGGGAGTCAGGTTCGTCCACGGGAGAAAGTCTATATCAAGTTTTGATACTTAGAGTGCAAGCAATCAACAAAGATAGGGTTTTTATCAAGAGAAAGAGAAATTCTAAGGTTTAGGGTATCCCCACAACAACAATCTTGCATACAAATGCTTATGAAACATAAAGATCATGCCTTTATCACATAAAGTCGTCAACTTTCGTCAACTAAGCAAGTAAATCAATCAACTTTCGTCCTACCAATAAACTTACTATCTATCGCTTCTACTTCAACTAGTATTGATCCACTTTCGTTTCAAAACCCTAATTGCAGAGGCGGAACTATATGGGGGCGGGAGTGGGCCATGCCCCCCCCAATCTAAAATTTTTTTTGGTATATATGTTCCTCGTGTTAATAGCTTCGATTTGATATATTATACGCTCCAATCTGACATTTGAGCAAAAAGTTATGAATGTTTTAAGATTAGACACATACAAATCACTTCAAACAAGTTATTTACTTAGAATGTTTTTATCTTTTGCTAAACTTCCTACTTTCATAGTGTAATTGGACCTGAAAGCTTTGAATAAGTTATTGTTGGGAAGTCTTGAATCACACAATTCTTTAAATAAGTTATTGTTGGGATGTCTTGAATCACACAATTCATTATTAGTTTGAGGGTTTCAATTTGACTTTTAGTTTTTAGTTATGAGCCCTTAGTGTTTATAGATTCAATCCGTTTGTATTGTGAAACATTTTTCTTTTATTAACCTAAATGTATTCTGAAATATAATTGTATAAGTTGTCTTTATAAACTATTGTTTTCTTAATACGATTGTATTCTAAAATATTTTAGTCTCTCCTCAATAAAATATATTCTTTTTTGTATAAATTTATATTTTTATTTCTACATCTTTCTCAACACTATGTTATATAATAATATTTTTCTATTTTTAAAAAAAATATGTGTGTTTTAAGTATTTATTTTAATTATGTATTAATAATTTTAAGAGTTTCTTTAAATATTTTTCAATATTTTGTACTCCCTCCGTTCAGAAATACATGCTATTTTAAGATTTGTCTTAAAATTAAAAAAACATATGATTTGACTTAAATATCGTCAATCTTGTTAAGATCTTTTCACTTCTATTATTTTTATGCGTAATTGTTTTTAATTATTGAAAATAATATTAGAAAAAAGTGTTGTAAAATATGTCAAATGACAAATATTAGTTGACAAAAGAATAATAAAAGAATTAGGCTAAAACGACATATATTTCTGAACAGAGGGAGTATTTTTTTTAATTGAAAAGACATTAGTTAGGGTAGAAAAATTTATCGGCCCCTACAATGTGAAGTTTCTAGTTCCGCCCCTGCCTAATTGGCTATTCTGATTCAAGGTTCTGCTTTCGCTTCAACTATGAATGAGAATTCCTATCCACTTTCGTTTCAAGGATTAAAAACAAGAGAATAGAATCATGCAATAAAAAACAATCAAATCATGATCAAAGACAAGCATGCACAACCATTGTTGGGTTTAATCCCAACCTTAGAGAGGAAGACTACTCACTAATCATGATTGAAAGCAAAACAACTAATTGAATTAAAAAGAGACTTACAAACTGAATCAAAAACTTGTTTTCCAAGCAATCCAATCTCTACTCTATCTCTATCTCCCACGCCTATCTATCTTCTTTCCTCCTCCTCTAATAAATCGTGTGTCTTCTAAAACAAAGGCTAGGACAAGAGTATTTATAGAGAAACTAAATTATATAAAAAAACTATCTATAAGGAAATAATATCTCTAAAAGATATATCCCTTAAAACCATCTAATAACATAAAAGGAAAGGGATAAAAGATCTTTTAAATGCGCCGACTCCGTCTTCGCTACCGATACTAAGTGCCTCGGTACCGACCCTATCAGGCTCGGTAGAATTCTGCTGAACTCTTTTGATTTACCGACCTAATGTACCTCGGTATCGACTCTCACAGGGTCCTTATCGACCTCCTTCAGCACTACAAACAGCTCAAAGTAAAACTTCAGTAGCGAGTTCGTTACACCTCGGTTTGACTCGATTCATTTTCCTATGTCTTTGTAACGAGTTTCTCTACTTCTTTCTTAGCTTGAACTAGATTCTTCATCTCTTTATGGACTTCATTCCTTAAGCTTTTCCTCGGCTTCTCATCTTCCTCAAAAGTGCTCTCCTTTGGTTTTTCCTTGGTTTTCGCTCCTCTCTTCAAAAATGGTTCAAACAACTCCAAAACCTATAAAAACACCACCAAAGTTTATGTAGACTCCATATCTTATGAAAATACGAAAACCTACACAAACGACTCAAAACAAAACACAAAACTAAAGAAAAAGACTTAAACATACTAAAAACACACCCTAAAAACACGACTAAAAAGGCGGATATCAATTATAAATACATGTCTTCGCCATGTATGATGAGCACCTCATATTCGATGAGCTCGCTAGCAAGTCTTGTCCTTTACCTTGATGTTGGATCAACAAAATGTTCTTTTGACTTAGGCATCGAAGGTGGATTAGGGGGTCCCCGCCCCTTTTGTCCATTGTTTTGCAGGTTCTAGGTTGAAGAGGAGCTTGGAACAGAAGATGAAAAAGGGGGTCAAGAGAAGTATACGACCAATGCATTAAAGACAAATTTTTCTAAACTAACAGTTTGTTACAAAATAGTTAAACAAATTGTGCAAGTGGGTTATGCAAGTGGGTTGTAATCTTGAGCTAAGTTTGTTAGTAAGAGTTATTATATTGTCTAAATAACTCTATGTAATCACATCAATTGAACTTGAATGGAATAATAGATTTCTCTTAGATATGTTTCTTCTTTCTTTGTATTTTCCCCATACACAAATAGAATACCTGAGAGTTGTATTCACGAACTTTCAACCATATAAACCAGAAATATTTGTTGAAAAAATTAACCAATTTGCGGACTCCAACAACATCATTAAATGGCCCCACATGGGTAGCCTAGTGGTAAGAGGCATGTGGGGATGTTAGGAGGTCTCAGGTTCGATCCTTACCTCCGCTCCTACACCAGGGTGAAAAACCAAGTCTCACCATTCTTCCTACCACTCGGTCGAGCCAATCGGTGTAAGCCGGTTTCCCTGGTTCATGTGCTTTGTCGGCTAGTTCACGGATCCTGGGTTTATCACCAAAGGTGGGTCCCTCATAAAAAAATCATTAAAAGTTATGTAAACCGAATACTAATTTTTTTTTATTAGGTAAGAATTAGGAAGCACTCCTTCACGGAGGGCATCCTAGAGCATCCTTTCAAATGAGAATATACAGTTTTGGATGAGTCTTGATGGACTCGGCGGAGAGACTATGGCCCAATTTAGCAATTTTATCGGCCACATCATTACACTCCCTAGGAATATGATTAATTAAAAAATCATGGGCTCCAGAAATGGAGATAAGGATATCGGATATTATTAGTTCAATCTCCCAAGGACATTTAATTATTCTTTTAACCGCATTAATGACCTGGAGATTGTCTCCTTCAATTTCAACCTTTCTTAGATTTTTGTTTTTTACTTCCCCAATAGCTTCGCGGAAGGCCAGCGCTTCCGCTTTCAGGACAGAGATCTTGCCGAAGTTACACGTCTTCAGGTCAATTATCTAGTCGAGGTGATTCCTAATTAGAATTCCTCTCATTGCTTGGTTGTTGGGAAGCCTAGATGAATCAAAATTGATTTTTCACTTGGTCTTGTGTGGGCTTTTTCCATTTCCTAATCATAGCGCTTCGTTGGTTCATTTTACGAGGTTGGTCCGCTCTATTAATTTCCTCATCTTCCGACCACTGTTTTGCCCTGTCCCAATTTTTAATTTGGTTTCAGATATAGCTTGTTAGGTCTGGAATGCTATTGCACTGATCTTGTTGGAAAGTTAGTTTATTTTGTTGATTTCAAACACTCCACCAATAACTGACAGCTCCGCGAACTCCTTTTTTCTAGTAATCATGTTTAATTTCATTAAGAATTACTCGTGTTGATTTATTATAAGGATCAACTCCCCTAATTACTTGAGGACTGCTTAGATTTACTTTATTTGCTATATTTATCATGTACGTGCACTTAGTGAGAATGTGATTTGCGTCTTCGATGGTACAATCACACAATATACATACTCCTGGTCTAACAATCTATTTTTCTCGTAGGCGTGCTTTTGTGGGGAGGCCATTGTTATCAATTTTCGATAAGAAATTTTTAACTTTCGGGTATATGTCCAGTTTCCATAGCCAGTTATTAAGGCTTGGAGTTTGTCCCTCTATGTTAGTGATTAGATCAACAGCCGAAACAGTGGAAAACCACCCATTTTTTCTAGGTGCCCAATAGAGTCGATCTTGTATGTAGTTGTCTGGGATCAGAATTGTTTGAATTTGGTCAACTATCTCTTCTGGTAGAACTTGTCTTAATTGGTCTATCTTCCATGTTTTGTCGTGTGATATCCACTCTACAACTTTCGACGTTTCATCAATCGTTAAAAGATTCTTGGCATGGTGGTGCAAGGGACCTACAAGGATCTATTTATCATTCCAGAAGTTAACAATTTTTCTGTCCCCTATTTTCCATATTAGTCCCTTGCAAAACTCTTCCCTAAGTTAAATGAGTTTTTTCCATTGCCACGATGTGTTCTGTTTTGGCTTATATGTAAAGAGATTATCGTTTTTAAGGTATTTTTCCGTAACTATCCTCACCCAAATATTATTTGGTTATGCTAGAATTTTTCATAATAGTTTTATTTGCAACGCTTTGTTCATATGTTCTGTGTTCCTTATTCCTAGGCCACCTATCTCCTTAGGTAAACCGAATACTAATTGATATTAATGAATAATTCAATTTATTTCACCCAAAATCATCAAAAAGTGCAAGTCAGGGAGACTGGTCAAGACGAGGAGAACAAAAGCTAAAGGCCAATACGAGGTGCCCATATCAGAATTGATGGGCGCCCATGCTTTTTTAGTCAGTCGCCTCGACCAACGTGCTTGTAGTCGGTCGCCTCGACCGACGTGCTTGTAGTCGGTCGCCTCGACCGACGTGCTTGTAGTCAGTCGAGGTGACCGACTGTATTTTTTTTTTAAATAACACACGCTATCTGCAATTGTAGATAGCGTGTGGGCCCCAATGTAGTCGGTCGAGGTGACCGACTACATTGGCCTTTTTTTTAAAAAAAACACGTTGGGGCCGAAAGAGCAACGACTCTTTTCAGCCCCAAAAGAGTCGAACGGCTCTTTGTTGAGGGCTATATAAAGCCCTCAACTCCTCCACAATACTCAACTCCTCCACAATACTACACTACCATCGGTAAAAAAAATTGCAATCGAGAGAAAAAAAGTGTGAAAATGAGAAAAGGGTGGTCTTTCGGTTTAGGAAAATCTAAGAGCAAAAGCCGTTCAAAAACTTCACATGGACAATCGTCGCAAATAGATTTGAATGAAGGGGAGAACGTTGAGGATATACAAGCTAACGTAGAGCAAGAGGAGGTATCGATCCGACCAACGGCTCCAAATGCGTTTGAGTTCGACCTCACAAATCAAGAAGCTACGCCACTTAGCGGGGGGTTTGGTTTAGGTATGTAAATTAATAATTTACGTTTTGAATCATCAAGTTTAGTCGGATCATATTTTATAATAATACTTTAGAATTATCTTAATTTTATTTGTTAGTATTTTAATTTAATTTATTATTCATATTAGAATTTTCTTAATTTGATTTCATAGTATTTTTATTTGATAAGTAATTATAGTATTTAATACATTATATTTGATAGTGGTCATACATTATTTATGTAGAGACGCTTATAAACGATCTCCGATATATGGAGTGGTATACGTCTGGGGGTACAAACCCCCAACCACCACACGAGTTTACTGGATCACCGTTTCCACCTAACCAACTGTCCATCCAATATACAACCCCCAACTATCAGAATTTGTGGAGGTCATCCACTTCCCAACACACCCCACACAGCACCAACCTAACCCCAACTAGGAATTTGTATACTGAATTCGATAATGCTTTCACTCCCCGGACCGACATACAGACTAGCCCACATGGTGATACATGGATTCAAGATGCAATTTCTTTTACTCCCTTGAGCCCTTATTTCCAAGATGAGAATCAGGTGGGGGCTTCTTATTCCCAACCTCCACCATCCCAACCTTATTTTCAAGCTGAGACTCATGTCAGGACTTCTTATTCCCAACCTCCACCATCCCAACCTTATTTCCAAGCTGAGTCTCATGTCGGGACTTCATATTCCCAACCTCCACCAGATCCTCCCAACACCCAAGATGGATATGGTGGCGGACCAATCGATACTAGTTTGTTGGTCAGTTACGACACGCATATAGCGAAGCTCATATGGGAAGATCAAACGGTAAGAACGTTTAATTAATTTACCTTATATTTATGCATAAATAATTATACTGAATAATTTTGATAATAATGTTTCAGCATAGTAGTAAACCCTTGAGAGTGCATACGCGAGGGAACCTTAAGGATTGGAACCCAAAGTTGACGGCTGGAGGTGCGTGGGTCACCTGTGCTCAGCGTAGCGGATTATTGCGCCTACAACAATGGAGGTTCAAACAAACAGATGAAGCATTGATTCAGGCTTTTGTCGAAAGATGGCATCCTGAAACAAACAGTTTTCATTTTCCTTGGGGAGAAATATCAATCACCCTCCATGATGTCCACTACATTTTGGGCCTACCGCTGAACGGGATGAAGGCCGTTTCGACGTACTCCGAAGAACAAGTAAAGCAGTATATCAGTGGTGCATACAACGTTAGTCCTCTTAAAATGAATTGGTTAGTAAGAAGAGGCAGCATAAACATCAAACGTTGGAAGGAGATCCTATTTAGCATGATAGAAAATGGAGGAAACCCAGAGTTGATAGCGTCAGAATATTTGTGTGATTTGTTGGGAAGCACCTTGATAATGGACAGGTCAGGTGATGGGTTACCCCTCAGATTTTTGCAGCTCGTGTTGAACCACGATCAGGTGATGGAGTATTCATGGCGTGCCGCTACACTTGCATGGCTACTCAGGCAGCTCGGAATGGCGTCCCGAGCTGAAGGAGCGCAGATCGCAGGGTGCTCATATGTGTTACATGTGAGTGATGATACCCTGTTCTGTTTAAATTGCTAGTCCGATTTTATTTGAATCTAACATATTCTCTATTTTGTAGAACTTCATTTGGAGGTACTTTCCAGGACTCCAAGGTCACATCAATCACGATATCACACGATTGCCAGGGGAGAATTTCATAGCAGATCAAGGTCGAAACAGGAAGCCTGAATCAGTGTTCTACTATCGTCGCTATTTAGACAAGATAAAAGTTGAAGAGGTAAGTAACATCAAATTTAACTAACATTTGTACGTCGAGTCCATCACAACGACGTAAGGGAACAACTTCAGCAACTAGATCAACTTCGGATGGGCAAAGAAGATGTCTAGTACCTTACGACTACCCTTCGCAGTTTGATAGTTGACATAGTATTGATTAGAATCTAAGAAATGAATCGCAAATTCGCTCACCCCCCTTCCGTTCATCTCCTTTTTAAACACTTTGTATCGAAAATCATACAACTGTTTCATTGATGTGGTCATATATGGATACTTTTCCAATAGGAATGTCATGGATTGCCTAGGTTCTATATCTGCCAAAGCTATATTTCTTGCATCAATCTTTTGCTCCTTAGTCAGTCGGCCCACAAACGGATAGCCCTCTAGACTGGTGGAAAGGTCATGGTTGTGGTTACCACATTCCACCCTTAAGTGTCACTTCTTGGTCTTTCTGTCCCTCCAACCTATCAACTCGAAAGGGCAACCCTTCTTTCTAGTACGAGGACGAGGTTTAAGCTCATCAGCGACACCTAAATTCTTAACCGTTTTACGCTGTATGCCTTTTTTCCCGCTTTGTACTCACCGCCTAATACACATCCCAAACTAATCTTTGTCGGCCATGAGTTTTTGATGGTGAGTACAATGTTTAACCCCCTCCCTATCTTACGGGCCCACTCTATCATAGGATCTCATTCCTCCCACTCACAATTATTTGCAAAATAACTAGAAAAACCTGGAAACTGAATAACCTATAATAATAATAAAAAACCAATTAGAATTTTTTATCTTAATTTCTAAACTTAATAAAATGACATTTACATACCTGATTTGATTCTAGATTATAAACGGCGCCATCATTGTGCTCATTGGAAACCTCATCTCCTCCATCATCATCATCAACGTACTCCTCGTTTAAATCAAATGGAGCCGGTGACCCTCCCACCATCAACGACTACGTAAAATTACGAAATATTTAGGAAATAATATCGAATCGTATAAATTTAACGGAAAAAACTTAATAAATTGCTTTAAAATAAGTAATGAACTTACATTAAATTTTGCAATCAACCAATTCGCCATTTCGATAAAATTTTGAAAGTGAAATTTTTTTATAGAAGAATGAAATGTATTTTTGGATGTGAAAATATGTTGGGGATTATATAGAGAACGAAATCCACCCGCTCGGAAATAATTCCAACGGGTGGATAGTCGGTCGAAGGAACCGACTAGTCGGTCACCTCGACCGACTAAATTCCACTTTCCGAGACCCCATGTAGTCGGTCGAGATGACCGACTGGGGCGCTTGTCATTTCTGACATGGGCGCTTCGATCGCCCGAAGCTAAATGATTGGATATTTAGATGAGTTACGTGGACCCTTTAGCCATCCTTCTAGACAGGGTTATGTTTGTTTGATGAATAGCAGAATATGTAACGTCATCGGAAGGACAGATGGACCAATGAGATGCTGACACTGTATCACACAACCAAAATTCGATATTTTCCCAAAATAATTCCGCGTGTCAAGTACCAATTACGGAGTATATACATAGAAAATGGGATGACATGCACAGTATGCAAGACTAGTGCTAACGTGGCGCCTTCACAGGGCGCTGAAGTCGTATGCAAGACTCCATCAGTTGACTTGTCAACCAACTTGGCAGAGTTAATTAGATTTCATCAAATATAAAATATACAGTATTGTTGAGTTAATTCGTGTTTTCCGCCCAAGAGTTCCATCAACTCATATGATCTGGATACTAAGTTATGCGTTTGGAAGATGATTCAAGAATTCAAACAAAAAAAAAAGATTATATACAATTTTACATTAATTATTTCGTACAAAAAATCTTACATAACTGTATTTTTTTTTGAGGAAAGAAATTATAAAGTTCTTATGTACGTTGACTGTCCTAAAACATTTTGGAGGATGAGGTCTAGAATTTTTTTTACCTATTAATTAATGACTGAGTTAATCTTACTTAACTGCATTAATCCATAAAAAACATTATTTTAAGCTTTTTTATCCGATTGTTTTGAGTGAATTTTGTCTTAAATTAATTTTTTTGACCCAATTATAATTTAATCTTCACCGAACCACTATTATTTCATGTACGTGCACATTTATTTGGTAAATTAACTATATTATTATGTAAAAGAACGTGAGTCATAACAGGGAGTCGTATATACATAAATCCGATGGAATTCTATCTAAAACCAATTGGTATTAGCTAGGAGAATAACCCAAAAACTTATATATTAAAAATGTTTCGTTTTAATTTTCTCAACACTTACGAACCTGCTAACTTTTCTCCACTAATATGGTATTTGGGTTAAAGCACTGTATGTTTTAAAATTCTTATTTAAGGTTTTGTGTTTCAAAAGGCTGATCAAATTGTACATACTTTCTCTTGTATAAAAATATTTTATTCTAAAAAACTACACTTTTTCTGTTTTGGGAATTTCATAGTGTTTGGAGTATATTTTTGGCAGAAGTAGTATAGAGACATCAAATTGAATTGGTAACGAAATAAAGAAAAATACTAGGTGATATGTACGTACTTTCTTTTTCATAGTGTTTATACTCTTAATACTTTCTTTTGGTAGAAATATACTCTTATACTTTTATGTTTCGTAAAAGTACATCAAATTAGAGTCAAACTCCCTAATTAATAGGGACCACTAGCTTGTTTCCCCTAAATACATATGGATATTTCTCAAATCATACACACAAACACACACATGGATCCAGCTTAACTATAAATAAATCTGGTAGAAACTAAAATCCTAGCTATAGGAAAATGCCTAAATTTTTAGAAAAAAATTTAAATCAATCAATAAATAAAAATGATAACTCTTTTCAAAACAAGATGTTTATCTTATGCCCTAAAGTCATATGTTAGAAATTCCGTAAACAAAAATATAGGTATTTTATTACGTTGCCCTTTAATAGATCGATCGAGGAAAATATAATATATGTTACGACATTTCTAAGTAAACGGGCCTCCGCTTGGGCCTTCAAAGATAAAGGTACATGAACAGATTATATGTAATGGTATTTGGTGATATGTATTAGACATGTGGATTGTTATGGGAGGACAAAAAGATTGATCATCAATAATTTAATGCATTATTGGATGTTGGAGATGGAAAAGATCGGGGATATGGATGACCTGTGTTTTGTTGGTGAAAGCTAACGTCTATAACCCGTTTTGAGGTTGTAAAAAGTCAGATGGTAGGAATTTTGCTATTTCAAAACCTATGAAAAAAATGTGTCCACTTCAACCTTATCTACACTATCAGCCATTGAATTCCATTCCTAATAATTCCATCATTTGGCGGCACAATATATATATATATAACTGTTTCTTTTATGTAATAAGATTACATCCATATATATTCATATACAAGCTGAATTAAAATGTGAGTTAGATCCTATATACTCCGTAAGATTTAATTGGGCCGAAATAATTTGAAATCATCGTCATCGTGTTAGGATTTTAGCTAGTGTGTACATGGTTCAATGTGGTTTCAAGTTGCAAAGTACAATTGCAAAACAAGAATTTAAACAGGCCGGGGGGAGTAGGGGAGAAAGAGCCAACGGTCAAAACTTTGAAGCCAAACATCACATGGCAAAATAAAAAGCGCTTTCCTTGACTTCCATTTACGTACAGTATATATATCTTCCTAGTTAAGAAAAACAAATGAAAATAAAAATTCAAATAGAACATTCATTAGTAAAATTTTGTATTTATATATATACTTTCCTTTGAAAAAAAAACAAAGAAAATTCAGTCTTTATATATGTATGCCAATACTTAGTATGTTATGTAGCTAGTGTGGAATATCTAATGCCACTTGATGAATTTTAGGAAGTTTCTGCCGGGAAAACTTTCCATTTAGACTTGAATGATGTCACATTTCATCATGATATTACATTCCATTTGCCCCAAAATATCAACGTACAAAAAACAATACTAATAAAACAAATATAAGAAAGAAGAAAAAGCAGAAATTCCACGTGTTAACGTTCATGGCCCACCACCAACCTAACGCTCTTTTCCTGTTCCATCCCTTTCCCACCTTTCTTCTTCTCTCTCTATATAACGCCCCTTCGGCCCTTCCCACTCCTTTCAGATTTCAAACTCCAAACTCCAAACCAAACATTTTCCCCAAACCCGTTACAGATTACCAATCACGAATATACGAATATACAAACAAACGTTCTTGCTCCACGATCCAATTAAGATGGCAAACGATCGAATCGCCACTTGTCTGTCTTCTCAGCGAGTAAAATTCGGCCAATTTCTCCTAAGCTCGCCGGAATTAGCCGGCGACGATGAAACAAGCTCGGGCACGGATAGCCACCGGAGCTCGGGCTCCGGCACTCCACCGCGTCTATCGGTGGAAATGGCGTCCTCTCCCTGGAGCCAATCGTCGTCCCCGTACGTGAAATCGCCGTGGACGAAGCAGTCGCCGTTTCACCCCTACGACCAGCGGAGGGGCAGCAACTACACCCTCCTGGGATCCCTGATCCGGGAAGAAGGACACGTGTACTCCGTAGCGTGCTCCAACGAGTTCCTCTACACCGGATCCGACAGCCGCAGCATCCGGGTCTGGTCCAAGAACCAGCTCCGTGACGCGGGCGGGTTCAAGTCGGGCAGCGGCCTCGTCAAGGCGATCGTGGTGGACCCCGCGCAAGGCAAGGTGTTCACGGGCCACCAGGACGGCAAGATCCGGGTCTGGAAGCGGATCTCGGAGCAGCAGCACAAACGGGCCGGGTCCCTGCCCACGTGGAAGGAGTACCTGAAGAGCTCCGTGGACCCCAGGAAGTACGTGGTGGTGAGGAGGCACAAGCGGGTCCCGCGGGTCAGGCATTTCGACGCCGTCAGTTGCCTCTGCATCAATCACGAGGCGGGGCTGCTCTATTCCGGGTCGTGGGATAAGACCATCAAGGTCTGGAGGCTGGCCGATGGGCGCTGTTTGGAATCCATCGCCGCTCATGATGACGCCGTTAACGCGCTCGCCGTTGGATTCGGTGGACTCGTCTTTTCTGGGGCGGCGGACGGCACCGTCAAGGTATAGTATATATATTAATATTTGTACGATTCTTAGCATTTAATTACTTACTGTACGTATTGCCTTTTCCGGTTTCCCTCTTTCTACGATTCCCTTCACTTTTATACCTTGCCTCTCTTTGAATTTTCAAGGGGAGTTTTTGGCGTTTAATTTCCGCGTTCGATTAAGAAAAGGTGTGAATTGTCTTAGTTAGCTCACCAACCCATGCATGGTGCATGATCAATTAAATATAATATTATGACTTCAATATGCAGAATTTGATCGATTAAACTTTTTTTTTTTAATGATCAAAGTTAGTAATTAGCTTAATTGATAGCATATACTTTTGTGTATATAAATTGTGGATGATTTCACTGTTGGTTAATACAATATTTAGCATGTCAATTAATTATTAAAAGTAATTAATTAAACAAACTTGCACCTACAGGTATGGAGGAGAGAGCTACACGGCAACAAGACGCGACACGTGTACGTAGAGACGCTGGTGGAGCAGGAGAGCGCGATCACCTCCCTAGCAACCACCTGCTCGGGCGGCGGCACGGAGGAGGACGGAGTGTTATACAGCGGGTCCTCGGACGGGCTTGTGAACTTCTGGGAGTGGAACAAGCAGCTCAGCTACGGCGGCGTCCTCAGAGGCCACAAGCTGCCCGTCCTCTGCCTGGCCGTTGCCGGGAGCTTGGTTTTGAGCGGCTCCGCCGATAACTGCATCTGCGTGTGGAGGAGGGAGACCGGTGGGGTCCACGCCTGCCTCGCTGTCTTGACAGGTCACGCCGGCCCCGTCAAGTGCCTGGCCGTTGAGGAGGAGGAGGAGGAGGAGGAGGATCGCCGGTGGATTGTGTATAGTGGGAGCTTGGACAAGTCCGTTAAGATATGGAGAGTGTGTGAGAGCGCACGTGATGATCTCGTCATGGCATCATGAGCTGGCTATCAATCAGGTGTTCATATAATTCCTTAATTACGAGCGCGCGCTTCATCCGAATAATTAATTGACACGAATCAGGACGGTCAAATTAATGTCCACACACGATTCAACATATCTTTTGCTGTTGAAGAATGACTAGCTTTACTAAGTTTGTTTGCTCGTTTGTTCGTTCGTTCGTTTGTTTTTTAATTTGAATCATGCCAAGGAGAGCTAGCTAGTCTTCGATCCCTAGTTTGTGTATATTGATCGATTTTGTGTGTACTGACTAGCTTTGCTAATTTGCACGTATGATTTATGATCAAGGATGTATTTTTCTTGCAACTTACATAATTTGCGTTTTAAACATCAACCAGTAAATTAATTATCTAGTACTCTGTACTTTGTGACTTGTGGTCGGCGATGGATTTGATCGAATCCTATGCTCTTTGGTTAATTAATTAATCTTTCAAGCAACGTACGTAGACCTGAACAAAGTCGGACTAACCCGCCCAACCCGTACTGCCCGTCCGGAAAAATGGGCGGACTTGGACAAGAATTCTAACCCGAAAGGGTAAATAAGCCCGCCCGCCCGAATTCATGGGCGGGACACGGACAATATTTTTGACCGAATATCCCGGATAACCCGCCCGAATACCCGAATATATTAAATATTTAAAATAAATATTTATATTATAAATAAAGATATGTCTGCGAAAAATATCTTGAGGCTATTGATTGTAGAATTAGTACAAAAGAAAGTTAATTATTATAGTTCCTTCACCTTGTCACCTACAAAGCTAGCATAAATACGATCTTAATTTTAAGTAATGTTAGATAGTGTAATTATAATACTAGGATTTTCTAGTTTTTTTATGGACATGAAAAAATAATTATTTATAAATTTATATACGGGTCCCTACGGGCTACCCGTGTCCGGATGTCCGGGCGGGCTTGGACATCCTTGCCGGCCCGAATCACCCGCTTGACCCAAACCCGCTCGGACAAATGGGCATAATTTTTGTGCAAAGCCCGGCCCGGATCCGGCCCGAACCCGACTTTGTACAGGTCTAGACGTACGTAATATATATGCAGAGTAACAAATATGTATACATATATATATATATATATATAGAATAATGCTCTAGTGAAAACACTTATTAGAGTGCAAGCATGTGGTTAATTGACATCCGTCAGATTGGAATAAATGGATGGTGGGGATTTAATAAAAAAGGGTACAAAAAGCTTTGATGGGGGTGATTCACTGAATCCGTTCAATAAAGATTAAAATCAATTAATATTTTTTATTTTGGGTAAAATCCCTTGATTTTAGGTAATAGGGTTATTCTTTCCTCAAAAAGTGTCTTATCTCTCCTATTATAATTTATTTCTCTCTCTCTCTCTTTCTCGTTTCCCTCTCTTTTTCTCGGTGATATTTTGGGAGCAGACGAAGAACAATGGCGAAATCATCTACAAACCTTGGCTAGTTTTCACAAATTGGTAAGTGAAGATTCAATTTTGATTTGCTATATCGATAGAAATCGGTGTTATTGTTGTTTCCGACCTTGTTTTTTCAATTTTTAGTTCATACTGCATGAATGCAAAATTAGGTTTTTAGTTTGATGAATGTAGATTGAATGGTTGCATCTCTTTTGTTCTTGTTTTTTAGTCTTGGTTTAATTTGCGGATTGGTTGTTGTACTGCATGAATGCAAAATTAGGTTTTTGCGATATTGATTTTCATTCTAGCAATTCAGTATAGTAGATTTGTTAGATTTAATTTGGTTTTCCACGATTAATTGTTTTTCCATACATGTATGCCATGTTTTTCATATATTCATCCTTTGTTATTCATATATACGTATTTTGTTTTTCGTATATACGTATTTTGTTTTTCGTATGGCCGACAGGAGATAATGATCAATATTATTCACAATAAATACTATGGTTTTTCAATAGTAAGGATTAACTGGATAAGCATATGAAACGAGTGTTTTTCAACTTGGATAGTATGTTTTGCAACACTGATATGTGTATGACAGTTTTGCAATTGCTTTTCAAGTATCACAATATACTTTTTCACTTTGGATGGTATGGTTTTGCAACACTGGTGATATGTGTATGACAGTTTTGCAATTGTTTTTCAAATCTCACAATATACTTTTTCACTTTAGATGGTATGGTTTTGCAACGCTGATATCATTTGTGTTTAACCGAGTTTTCAAATGGAACAGGTGGTAATGATCAACAGTTGGACATTTGAGAAAAGTCAAAGCGCACCAAGGTCCTATTAAAAGACTTCGCACCAGGGAACATGTTCCAAACGATGATAATGTTGATTTATTTGATCTCGGTCCAAAAAAAAATTGTAATTCATAAGCATTGTAATTGTTATTTCAAAAGTAGTGTAATGATTATTGATAGCATAAAACACAAAGAATCACATATTTTTCATAATATTAAAGATTGTTTTTCAGAAGCATTGTAATTGTTATTCAATAGTATACATTATTTATGTCAATACATTCTAATAATACTAGTGAAAACCATTGAATAAGTTTAGTTATTCAGGATGAACAATGTTGTTTTTCAACTACCTTTATTTAGTTATTCATGGTAAGACGAATACTTATTCAACCTAAATAATGCAAACGTTAAAACATGTTCAATCCTACAATTATTCAAACAATTATATTGAGTTATTCAAACCTCGACTATAAATATTTTATGTTTCTATAATTATTTAAACAATCAAATTGAGTTATTCAAACAATCAAACTGAGTTATTCAAAATCGACTATAAATATTATACGATTTTATAATTATTTAAACAATCATATTGAATTTTTCAAACAATCAAACTGAATTATTCAAACATCGGCTATAAATATTATAAGATTCTATAATTATTCAAACCATCGTATCGGGTTTTTCAAATGTCGACTAATAGATATTCAATGATTCTGCAGAGGTTTTATATTTGTAAAAAAGCGTCTATTTAATTTGAAATTCATGTTTGAATTTTAAAAATAACGCCAAAAGCTGGTTACAATATATTTAATTGTGGAAAAAAAAAGATTTGCTTGGATTTTTTTTTTATAATTTTACCCATTTTTATCTCACTCTCCTAAAATTTCGGGTGTTGCCTTTTTCAAATCAACCGAGATTGGATTCTGCACATCACCCTCATTTAGCCTATAATGTTGCTTAATTAATAGCCACTGATTTATCCTAATTCAACGCCCTACATTCAACCACACGCTTACACCATAATATGTATTGTATCGGAGCGCTCCCCTATATATATATATATAGGGGAGGGCTCCAGAGAAACAACTATTATAGAGAAACAAGAGTCGGAAGGAGGATCGTTAGATTCATCAAGATTAATGGTTCTGATTGTAGGAGCATTATAAGAAATATGGGAATGAGAATATAGCATATCATTCAAAAAGGAAATTTCGGATGAAAAAAAATAAAAAAAAATGCTAACCTGCGACATTATAGGAGATATTGATAACGTGTTTGCAAATTTGTGGTTCACATGATTTTCAAATTCAAACATAATTTCTAAAATTTAATAGGCTTCTTTATTCCTAAAATTTAGGAGATAGTTTCCATAATTTTAAAAACTAAAAAGGTAGTATATGAAAACGAATTTTAAGATTACATTATCGAATTGTAGGTTTTGTACTCGAATATGCTTAAGACGTTATCGAATATGTCGTTGTATTACTAGTATGATAATTTGACTGAATATGTCAGCTTACATATTGAACATACTATGAATTGTGCTTGAATATGCATATCACATTCTCGAATATGCCGTTGTAGTACTAATGTAATAATTTGACCGAATATATGATTTTACATATTGAACATCTAGATTCTGTACTCGAATATGCATAGTACATTCTCGAATATGTCTTTGTATATATTGTATACAACGACATATTCGAGATATTTTGAACCCTCCCCTATTACAATATATTTGAATATTAAATACAAAATCTCGAATATGTATACAATATATCTGAATATGAAGTACAACATCTCGAATATGTACATAATATATTTGAATATTAACTTTATAGTTTTGAACATGTGTACAAAAGAACTCAAATCTTTATACAATATATATTAAGAACAAAATCTCGAACATATACACAATATATCTGAATATTTAACTTCACAGTTGTACAAAAGAACTCGAATCTGTGTACAATATACATGAACATTAAGTACAAAATCCCGAACATGTACACAATATATGAATATTAAATTCACAATTTTGATCGAATATGTGTAACGGCTGGCGAGTTGCACTCATCGCTAGTTTTTACGAAGATGTACTTTTGTGTATATAAAGTGGTAGTCTTGTTGCCTTTTGGTTATCTTCTAGTAGGATATAAAGGAATACACTTCAGGTAAAGAATCAAATAATGTAGGGAACAAAAGTAGGACAAACGAAGTGTATATTATTGTGTCGTGGAGAAATCACTTCCATAAAAACACAAGCTTCCCAACATCCGTACGTTGCAAGTCAGATATGGATCGGAGGTAAATTAATTGTCCCCAAAGGTCGACCACCACATCGACCCACAATTTGCACAATAGGAGAAGTAGTAGACTTTGTTAAACTAGTAAAAGAGAAGCTCGAGTTGTTCAAAAAAAGAAAACACCTCTACTTAAATGCGGCTAATGCTGTAAGTGGACGAGATCACCTGTTGTATTATTTCAAGTGTCGAACCGCTATAATGACCAATATCATACCAATTGATCAACTCTACTAATAATTAAGCTAACAAATATATAACAATGTAAATAAAAGATAAATATCAATCAAGGGAATAAACGTGTTTAATGTTAAGGAGAACCACACAATGTTCTAAGTAAATAAAAGTACTTGGCCTAAATCTACTCTAGTTTATCTAATTAAAAATAATATCATTTGCTATTGTCCCAACATCTCATTATACTTTAAAAATGGAAGAATACATCAACAGACCCCTGTACTTACACTTTTTTTCCTATTGGACCCCTGTACTAAAAAATGTTCAAACAGACCCCTGTACTGCCCCCAATTTTGCCTATTGAACACTTTCAATCTTATTCTCCTTCCAGTGTACATCACACGCCTTATGTGTCATGTTATTTTGCCAAATAAGCCAAAATGGTCAAATAACATGACACATAAGGTGCGTGATGTACACTGGAAGGAGAATAAGATTGAAAGTGTTCAATAGGCAAAATTGGGGGCAGTATAGGGGTCTGTTTGAACATTTTTTAGTACAGGGGTCCAATAGGAAAAAAAGTATAAGTACAGGGGTCTGTTGATGTATTCTGCCCTTTAAAAATGTATCAAATACGCATGAATCCATGATAGATGCAAACAAAGCATTACAGCTCCTACACTTAATAAAATCTTACTGTAAATACAAATAAAATTACAAAAATATATATATTATGTAGTCTTAAAATGTTGGCTAGTACTTCTTGCCTTCTTCTAGTTATATATCTATGCAAAAAATAGTGATTTGTAAATTTGGCAAGCGAACCTCTCCACATACAGCGCTTGAGAGGAAGATTAATGATCGATAAGCTGCAATAAAGACATACCTAGTAAATTAGTAAATTAGTAGACAAGATATTGCCAAGTATTACAACATATTTAAGGAATACAGTGATAAACCTTTGGTTAAAGAAGGGCATGGGTGAGTTGTTGATTTGAGGCTTTTATGCTGCTTGTGATTTCCTGTTATTGTTAGCACATTGAAGCAAGTTTGTCAGAAGCATACTTGTAAATGCTAATTCTAAAGTAAGAACTTGGAAGAGTTTATTAAAATCTATTTAGAAGAGTTCACATGATAAAAGTGTGATACTAAATAACTAATTTTGAGTATTGAACAAAAAACATGCCTGCAGCTCAGAAGACAATGATTTCCAAACTTCATTCTTGACTCTTTGTAGAGATCCGTCAATTTGATCTGGCAAGGTCTGAACCATTGCAGAACTTCCTGTGATTTATCTTGGAAGTGTAGCTTTGTTAAGTTTGTAACAAATTGACTTAAACCTTCCTCTAAGCTGGTTTTAATATATTCTTATCTCCGGTTATAGACAAGAAAAGCATCCTTCCTAATATGAGCCTATAATAAAGAATATATAGAGGTCCTCCCAGAATGGATTCATCATGAGCAGTTGTCTTCTGCTGTAAGACATCCACTACACATAAAAGTCTAATACAATTAGCTATAATGTCAAAAGATAATAAAAAACCATCATAGTATATACCTATGTTTCCAAATTGGTAGACCGGCCTAGTGATTGATACACATCTTCCTCTCAAAAATTACATTCACATTCACATCAAACATGTGTGCACATATTAGAGTAACCACACAAATCATGTACATGCATTTCAAATTAGGCCTCTGACACAGCCGCAAATAAAAACAACTTGAGGCTCAAATGTACCAACCATTTTGAACATGAGTAGCTTACTCTTAAGCCTGGGAAGTCTAGATCCATTAAAAGCAATAACAACTCATTTTGTATTCAGATCATCATCAATTGGATATTGAAAGGCCAGATCCGCCCAAAGAGAAACACCGTGTAATAAGAACTAAAGTCACAAAAGAGTTTAACATCCTACCACTTTCCCAAATTCTCATAGATATTCAACAAAAGCTTTATTTAAACAACAAAAGCATACCTTTCATCAGTTATAGAAATGTCAGTGAGGTGAACCACCTCTCTCATTATGCACTTTCTTGGTAGATGAAACTTTAATCATAATAGCCATAACATCTGAAGCCAGCATGGCATATTAGTTGTATAATCCAGTGTAAAACTGAAAGGTATACAACAAGGCTAACAGTATAGAATTTTTCCTGAGAAACATATGTCAAATCGCTACTCTTCCATGAACAGATTAGCCAACAAAATCATGCAAGCTAATGATCGACGATCTTGTTGGATATTTGAATATGTCAAACTCAAATCCAAGATTGAACTTCTACAAAGAAACCAAATGTTCCCACTTATTTCATCTTTGGCATTTCAAATTAATTTTCCTTTGGATTTTTGCTCGACTTAAACTCAATCAGACATTATATGGGTCAAGATCTTGGCACACATAGCAGAAAAGATTCCACAATTTAGAGCAAGAACCAACTATATATTGCTCTTAATTACATTAGATCGTGTAAAGTACACTTGTAATTAATCCATATGCCTTGAATTTGTTCTTATTTTGCTAATATTGTGGTATAAAATTGGTGAAACTCATGCTTATTTCGTCTATAGAACCACGTGATTCATGAATCAAGTGAAATTTCTATAATCTGTACCATACAACTAATAAACAATGCATAATTCACCTACTATGCTCCCATGGCATGAATTAATAATTGAAATAGGCTAGAGCGAGAGTAAAAGCAGATGAAAATCAAATAAAAGCGATGAGAAGAAAAGTACCTACGACAGAGACTAGAACCTGTTCAGTGGTTGACATGCAATATTAGAAAAATGGGGCAGTGGGCGAAAAGCAGCAGGCGGTGACCGAAAGGACCGAACAAGGAAGCGAGGGCGGTGGGCGAGAGGCAACAAGCAGCAACCGGTGCAGATAGGCGGTGGGTGACTGCCTTGACGCTAGAGTTTGTGGAAGGGTTTTTTCGGAGATGGGAGTACCAATCGATGAAATTGAAGAAGGATGCAAGGAATTGAAGGAGGCAAGCTAGTGTAAGGGCGGTTTAGAGTTGGGTGTATCGATCGAAACATCAATTGAAGGAGGAAGGAGAGTAGAGTTGGCGGGGGTAAGCTCGCTTTTTCTTCTTTAACCTAGATCCCCGGATTTAAAATATGGTATATCATCATTCAGACCACGTTTGATAGATTATACTGCGGTCCCGCAAAATTTTATAAACTCGCACCGCACTTTTACTAAATAACTGTGGTCCGACACTACTAGCTAGTAGTTTAAGAAAAAAAAAAGCCCATTAATAACCAAAAATAATAAATTCATATATCCTGTGGGACATTGTTGGGAACTCAGGTTCCACAACATTAGAACAACGATCGAAATCTGTAGTTGATTATGACAAACATCGTTAGAGAACTAATGTGTTATGTCCAAGTATTTCAAGGGAACTCTAGGTCAAACGGATATTCCCTCAAGGGAACTTAAGAGCGTGACAACGACAAAATGAATGAAAGCTAAAACAAGAAGTTCCCATCAAGGGAACTCATGAGCGACAAGTTCCCAAGAGAAGGGAACTCACACGTGAAGACAAAGACAACTTGGCGTGAAATGCGGAGCTTGTTCCAGACAAAACGGAGACACAATTTGTTCCTTAGACTGAGCCGATTGATCCAACGATCCGATTAGCTTCAAGAGTTGACAAAATTAAAAATGAGTCACGTGAGAAGAAAGTACACATACTTGGAGAGCAAGACAAGGGCAATTCGGTCAAACACATAAAGAAGATAAAATTGATCCCTAATCATAACGCACGTATATATGCTCATGAATAGTGCTCTTGCAAACTACTTCTCGCAAAGCCTCAACCAAACCTAAAAGGAGCCAAGTCAGAAAAGAAGAAGAAACTCAAAGAAGTCCCAGACGACAAGTGTCTGATCTCGACGACGCTGAAGGTTGCGTTCCTTGAAGCTAGGGAATTGAGCAACAATATAGCGAAGAGTGTAAGGTTTGGTTTTCTTATTTTAGTTTAGTTGTTGTCTTAGTACTTAAGTTGAGAAAGTTCATTAGTGTTCCTATAGTTCGAAGATGGTTAGGAACATAGAAGTTTGAACTTTGCTTTGTAGTATCTAAGGGAACAATCAATAAAAGAAGGAAGTCATTCAAAATCCTCCAAGCAGATGTAGAGGTTTACCCACACAACTATTTGGTTGTAGTGGGGTTCCTCTATAAAGGAATTGTGTCTTATTTGTGTTTGTTTTAGTTGTGTTTACGTATTTCCGCTGCCTTGGGAATAGTCAAACTATTGTTCCCAACTCTTGACTAACACGTACAATCAAACAATTGGTATCAAAGCAGGTGTTGTTCTAGATTTGTGTGTTAGTTTCATAGGTATACATGATGTCGTTTGAGTTGACTCAAATTGGTAATGGGAACAACAAGCCTCCAAGGCTTATTGCCGAAAGGTTAGAGAACTAGTAGATCAAAAAGAAGGATTGGATGAGAAGTCATGACTTCCAAGCTTGGTGTGTCATCGAGAAAGGGGACTTTGAGGTTGATCCAGCTATCCGTCATGATTTGTCGAAATGGGGATAGAATGAGTGAAAGTGCATGGAGGCCAACTACAAGGACAAAATGTACCTCAACAACTCAATGTGCGAACAAGAAAGTGACAGGGTGGCCAACCTTGAAACCGCCAAAGAAATACGGGAAGCCATCCAACAAATGCACGTGGGGAGTTCCGAACTCAGAGTGGATCACCAGATAAACGCCAGGAGGGAGTTCTTTAACTTCCGAATGGAGATGGGAGAATTTGTGGACATCTACCAATCTCGCTTTGAGTCACTGTGCACTAAGCTCGCTGGACTTGGGATCACCAAGCAAGTAATCTCTAACAAGATGAAGGTTCAACAAGTGTTCAATGGACTAACTGCTGAATGGGCAAATGAAAGAACAATGTTCAAAGAGAATCCAGAAAATAGGAACCTTATGTTGCACCAAGTCTTCGGCAAGATAATAATCCATGAGAAGCGAAAGCTAGACGACAAGGAACAGGACAAGGCAAACAAGGGAATTGCCTTGAAGCTTGAGAAGATACTGAAATCCGTACAAGAACAATACGAGGAGTTAGAGGAAGATAAAGATGAGGAACTCGTACTGTGATGACAACCAAAAGAAGACATTGAAATTCTTATATGGGAATAGTCCACGACCACCAAGGAAGAGAATGAAGTCAATGGAATGTCGAATAGAAATCTCGAAAGTTTGTGTTCACGTTGAATTCTGGATAGGTTTTAGTAAACTGGTCATAACTTGGGCTACAAAAATGATATCAAGTTCATTCAAGATGTGTTGGAAAGCTAACTCAAAGATCTACAACTTCATAGTTCATGTCAAGTTGATATTCCAACAAGAAGAAGATCAAAATCCAGTTTTACTGAGAGCTACACAAAATCCTACGGGAATTATCTACTTTCCATAATTAGTTTCTTATTATTAGTATTTTAAGAATTTAATAGCTTTGATATTTTATATTTTAGATAGAAATCAGAATATTGGTTTATTTTATCTTTTTATATTTTATGTTATCTTTTATTTTAAGATAGAAACTTGAGAAAAGATAGAAGATAATCAATTGACTTGTAACTGACTCTTCCTTTGCTTGTTCTCCAAGTTTCTAGTCCTCTCTTGTTCTTTTTAAACTAAGTTTTTCATTTATTTATTTTTTTATCTGAAAGTTTTTCATTTAATAAAAATTAGGGAAAATTGCATTTAACCACCCTTTATTTTATACTTGTTGCAATTAACCACCCTTTATATTTTTTTCTACACTTAACCACCCCTTATTTGTAAATATGTGCATTTAACCACCCATTTTGATGAAACACGTTATTTTTTCGTTAAATGAAGTAAATTACGTTTTCCCCTTTCTTTTTTAATTTTATTTACAATAAATAAAAGAATTTAGTAATAAATTGAGCTTGGAATGTCATTATCATTGTATTTCGGCCTACACCTCAACCTTTTGAATCTCGAGCCGTCATCCATCAACTTAGACATGATCGACTTCAAGGGACGCTCAAAGTCATCCAAATTAGATCCAAAACCCATGGTCTTTGCATCGGCGAAGTCGTAGTTCTTCTTCGCTATTGGATGGAGGGAAGGAATAATTACAGAGGATATTAGGTAGGGTTCCAAAAATCGGTGTACGTATTGGAACTTGAAAGTGTCAATTATGGTTTTTCTTTTATTTATTTATTGTAAATAAAATTTAAAATGAAAGGAAAAAACGTAATTTACTTTACTTAACTGAGAAAATGACGTTTTTCGTTAAAATGGGTGGTTAAATGCACATAATTACAAATAAGGGGTGGTTAAGCGTAGAAAAAAATATAAAGGGTGGTTAATTGCAACAAGTGCAAAATAAAGGGTGGTTAAATGCAATTTCCCCTAAAAATTATATCAGACTTGGAGAATAACTTGGCATAGTTATTCTCGAGTCTTTGGTCCAAAACACCATTCGCATATTGTGTTCTTGTAATCTTCATAACTTTTGCAATTCAACTCCAAATTGAGTGATTCAAATTCGTGTGTTCTTATAATTTAATCCTCCATCTTTTGATTCAATTAACGAGAGAAAAGAGTGATTAATTTCGTGGATTCAAAGGCAAAGAGAATTACTTGTCAAGATCGGGCCAAAACAAGACCGAATTGTCATCATCGAGCAATCGAGAAGATAATTCCGTATCATACTGGTTACCAAAGCCTTGCGCTCATTCTACAAGAAGGGAAAATTCAAGAGAAAAAATGGGAGTGAACAAAGGAACTACAGTTCCCGAGGCAAGCCCATGGAGAAGGACCTCGGAGATGTGACCTGCTATAAATGCTACAAGAAAGGGCACTTTGCCAAAAACTGTCCACAAGGAACTGACGATAGGAAGCCCAACAAAACGGCTTACATTGCCACTTGGAGTGACGCTGAGGATGAAGATCCTGAAGCCTCGGCATCACTTGACATGTACACAATGGCCATGGAGAAACCACTAGGGAACAACCCGATAAGGTAACCACTGAATCTATTCTTGACTCTTTATCTAATTATGATAAACATAAGCTCCTTAAGTTAATGGCTAAGCTTGTGAAAGATAACATTAAATTACAAAAGAAGCTAGATGAATCGGAATACTTTGTTGGTGAATGTGTAGGTCTTGAAACTTGTTCCGACTATGTGAAACTTGTTAATAAGCTTCAGTCCACTCTTGTTGACTACCATGCCCTTAAGGAAGAAATGACTGACTTGGAAAAGGAAAAGAATGAGTTCCTACAAAAACTGAGTGAAAACAACCTAAGCCTGAAAAATGAGCCCGAGTGCTCGAGTGCCCAAAGAATGGGATTGGATATGAGCCCGAGTGCCCAAACAATATAATGGGAAGTCTCCCCTAACCGAAAGGGAGATAAATGAGTGTATGGCCCTAGAACTCTAGGGTGAAAAACAGAAAAATGCCCATCTAGAAGAAAAAATCCGCGTTCTAGAGATTGAAATGAATGAGAATAGAGAGTATTATACTGGGAATAATGGGCACAAACTCTATGTACAAATTGCCAAGGGAAATGGGTCAAGCGTATATAATAAAGAAACCATGGACAGGAACAAGATTCAAAGACCCCATCCCAAGTAATACTTAGGAGAATACTACAAAACTTGTTGGCATTGTGGTGCTCATGGGCACTACAGTTGCCCCAAAAGAGAGGATCAAGCTCACAAGAGTCACAGAGCTTGGAACAGGCTAGGTAAGACCATAACATGAATCAATATGCTAGAGGTCCCATACATGGGAAACATTATAGAAACTTCACTCACCGATCTAGGAACTCTCATGACATTAACATTGTTGAGTATGTTCATTTTGAAACTATGTTTCCTTGTAAGGAACCATGCAAGAGACATATTGCATGGGTTGCCAAAAACAAATTTCCATTGCAGGTGGTAGTGAGGGAGAATTACAAGTAGGTCATAGACAGAGGTTACTCCAACCATATGATTGGGAAAAAAGAAAATCTCACCTCACTCCCCACATAAGCCGAAGGAGGTCATGTATCCTTTGGCAACAAGAATAAAGGGGAAATTATAGGAACTGGAGAAGCGATGCTCAACAAATCCATCAAGATAAGCAATGTGAATCTGGTCAAGGATATGGGATATAATCTTCTCAGCGTTTCCCAAATATGTGACCAAGGGAACAACTTGGTCATCTTTTACTCAAAAGAATGTCTAATCATCAACAAGAAGACCAATAAGATCATCCTCAAAGGAAAAAGATCCAACAACGTTTACATGGTGGATACAAACTTTGAGTCTCCCAAAAAGTTGTGTCTGGCGAGTTCCCATAATGATACGGAACTCTAGCACAAGAGGCTTGGACATGTAAGAGTCAATCAAATCTTGAAGTTGTACTTAGAAGACCTGGTAATAGGACTTCCAAAATCAACCTTGAAGGAGCTAAGATGTGTGGAGCATGTGTCAAAGGAAAACAAACAAGAAGTTCTTTCAAACCAAAGAAAGTGGGAACAATGTTCCACAACTTGGAAATGATGGAGAGAATCAACATCAACCTGATCAAGATTCACTAGAAGTTTCCCTCCACGGAAGAGTCTCAAGATATTTTGTAAACCAATTCCCTCAATCCTCAAAATGAAGAAATACCAAAGTCCAGCATTCAGGGGGAACACAAGGGGAACAATGAAGATATTCAAAATGACTAGATGGGAAATGACTCCTCTCTTGAGGGGGAACAACTTGAAAATCACAAAGAGGAAAACACAAGGATGGAATCTGATCCCATCAACATTCAAACAAGGAACTACCACCAAAAGAAATATCATCCTATTGACAACGTCATCACTCCTTACGAGAAAGGTGTACAAACTCGTTCCTCTCTTCACAACTTTTGCACATTCAATGCCTTTGTTTCCATGGTGGAACAAAAAATAACAAAGAAGTCTTGAAGGACCCTGAATGGATTCAAGCTATGCAAGAGGAGTTGCATCAGTTTGAAAGGAACAGAGTATGACGACTTGTCCCTTGTCCCAAGAACAAGAATGTCGTATGAACTCGGTGGGTCTTCAGAAACAAGCTTGATGACATTGGAGTTGTATCTAGGAATAAAGCATGTCTTGTGGCTCAAGGGTACAACCAAGAAGAAGGAATCGACTACGATGAGACCGTTGCTTCTGTTACAAGGATCGAGGCCATTCGTCTCTTGATCGCCTATGCTGCACACAAAGGATTCAAGCTTTATCAAATGGATGTAAGGACTGCGTTCCTAAATGGGAATATCAAGGAAGAAGTGTATGTTACCCAACCTCCAGGCTTCGAGGATGAGAACTACCTTGACCATGTCTACTTCCCTAAAAGGGCACTCTATGGTCTCAAACAATCACCTGAAGTATGGTATGACAGGTTTGCTCAACTTCTCTTATCCAATTGTTACCTTCGTGGTTCCATTGACAAAACCCTTTTTCTCAAGAAAGAATCCAAAGATATTTTGATTGTTCAAGTATATGTTGATGATATTATTTTTGGTGCCATTAACCATTCACTTATTGACAAGTTCAAGAATCTGATAAGTAGTGAATTTGAGATGAGTCTGATGGGGAATTGACGTTCTTTCTAGGACTTCAAATCTCTCAAACAAAGGAGGAAACTAAGATCCACCAAAAGAAGTACATCAAGGAAATGCTCGTGAAGTATGGGATGGAAACTTCAAAGCCCATTGACATTCCCATCTCACCCAACACAAGGTTGGACACTAGTGAGACGTGTATTAGTGTGAATCAATGGAACTATAGAGGTATGATCGGTTCCCTTCTCTAATTAACTGCTAGTAGACCAGACATCATGTTTTATGTGTGCCTATATGCATGTTTTCGGGCTAACCCTAAAAAATCACACCTGAAAGAGGTGAAGAGAATTTTTCAAGTATCTCAAGGGAAATGACAATTTGTGCCTATGTTACCCAAGGAACAATTAGTGGCTTACTCAGATGCAGACTTCGCTGGCCATCTAGTTGATAGGAAGAGCACTTTGAGAATTTCTCAATTCCTAGGCTCATGCCTCGTGTCATGGGGATCAAAGAAGAAAAACTCAGTGACACTCTCAATCGCTGAAGCGGGGTATGTGACAGCTACCTCGATCTTGTTGTTCCCAAGTTCTATGGATTAAGTACCAACTCCAAGATTACGGTTTGTCTTTTGGCCTTGTTCCCAAGTTCAAAGAATCATGTGCATCATTCTCAAGCTAAGCATATAGACATTATGCATCATTTCTTGCGTGAAAATGTTGAGCATGAGAATATCCCTATGAAACACTATCGAACTGAAGAGCAAATCGCGGATATTCTTACTAAATCTTAAAACAGACGTCCCTATGAGCACCTTCGAATGCTCTTAGGGATGATAACTCTAAATTAAACAAGTCCCGGTTTGTTATTCTCCCTATGCCTAACTAGATTAAGTTTTGCATGATAGGGAACTCAAGGATTTTGCGCATTCACTTTACCTTATTGCTAGTCTAAAGCTTATTTTATGCTATATGGAACTCTTTTTCTTTTTGGCCTAAAATGATCAACCAGAGTTCCCCTCACCCTCATTCCAAGCCACAGTGATGGTTGATCATAAGCTTACCCATAACCTTTAATCAGACAAACGCTTCTCATGAACCCCCTCTCTCACCCTTTAACGAGTTGCAATTGTCAGGTTCCCTTTGTGTTCCTAAACTTTACAAAAAAATTGGATATTGTTAGAAGATTGAGTTTTGATGGTTCCAGAATCAGTGACTCCGAATTTGCAAGTCGAGTCGAGGACTTGGCAAAGTCACTGACATGACCAGTTGGCGAGTAATCTATTTAAGGAAGGAATGCACAGCGTGTGTGCGTGCATTTAAAGACAGCTGGGCCGTTCTATTTTAGGAGAAGATCATCATAAAAGAATGCTAAAATCAAGAGGAAGACGATTTGATTCTCCTAGAATATTTTATTGTATGTGTTAATGTATATTTGGAAAGATATGTAAACATTGAGTGTGTGTCACTTCCCTAATCAAATAAGATTTGATACACACGAGATCTCTCTAGCCCTAGCTTAAATACCTCAGTGTTTAGGATAGAATGTAAGACTCTTGAGCGTCATTTTACAATTTGTGTAAGAAAGAAAGAGTGAACTTGTGCGTGAGATTCGTACTAGTGGTGTATCGAGTGTTCTTAGGCATAACGTGAGATTGAGAGTGTGAGTGCAAAGGTAGAGCGTGGTTCAAGGGTGTGGGATTCATTCTTGTACACGAGAGAGCTTTGTAAACACTCAAGAAATCAATAGAGCGAGTCTAAGGACTCTTGAAATCCGACCAAGTGAGAAGCTTGGAAGGGAGTGGTTTTTCTCCAAGTAACTAGTTGGTTTACAAGGAGTTTCCACTATACATCATTTGTCATTGACTATTGGTAACATTTGTTTTTCTTATTTAGTTATTCCGCTGCTTTATTACTCAAACTCGACGACTTCGCAGGAGTCGCCGACTCGTTTAAGTACTAACGATCCTACAATTGGTATCAGAGCTAAGGCTCTAGATTGTGTTTTTAGTACTTCTCTTACAGGAAAATGACTTCAACCAACACAACTATCAATGACTCTTTCTAGAAGCCTCCAATCCTCAAGGATGGAGAGTATAATTGGTGGGTTGAATAGATGAAGACCCACATCTGCTCTCTCGATGGTCAGTTGTGGAAGGTGATTGAACTAGGTCCGGAAACCTTTCTTGGAAAGGATGGAAAGACAAAAAAGACTATGACTGATTACGATGATGTTGATTTCAAGAAGCTTGAAATGAACGCTAGAGCAAAGAAGGTGCTCCATCGTGCTCTCACTGACGGTAACCTCAAGAAGGTGATCGGATACACGATTGCAAAAGAAATTTGGGATGCTCTTAAAAGACTTCATAAAGGCAATGATAATGTAAAGAAGGATAGGATCATAAGTCTCGAAGGAGAATATGATAATATCTTTCAAGGAAAAGGAGAATCTCTCCATGACTATCACTCGAGGTTTCAAATGATCGTGAATCAATTGGAGTTTCTTGGTGAGAAGATTCCTCAATGGAAACTAACCAACAAGCTGATCTCTGGATTGAACAAGAATTGGGACACCATCGCTTCGTCTCTACTCACTCAAAAGGATACCAAGTCGCTGACCTTGGAAGATGTTGTTGGACAACTTACCATGTATGTAGGCATTCAGCAAAGAAGAGTGGAAAGACTTGACTCAGAGAAAGTCAAGAATATTGCTCTTAAATTTGAAAGAGCTTTTGACTTGGCTCAGGGAGACGATGACACTGAAGGAATAGATGAGGATGTTGCTCTCATCTATAAGGCAATGAAGAGACTGTGGAATCGCAACAAAGCTCCTGTCAAGACTCTAGAGTCAAGCAATGAAGGAAAGGATATGAAGGATGTCATTTGCTATCAATGTCAGGCTAGAGGACATTTTGCCAAGAAATGTCCAAAAAGAAAAAGTGGAGAGGCTGGTAAAGGAATGATGGCAACAAGAGGCAACTGTTGTATGGCCATTGAAGACAAATCATCCCAAGAGGTAAATGATTCTGAACTCTCTTCACTTCTCGCTAAAAAGTCTAGAGAACAGTTGGTTGCTATCATCGAAAAGCTTGGAACTCGGGTCACCGAGTTAAGGGAAAATTTGGAAGATAATGAAGAAACAATCTCCAATCTTTTCGATGATAACAAACTCTTGTCTTCCTAAGGCTATTGAATTGAAAAAGATTTCGTCTCCTAAGTCAATGACTTGTGAGTCCTGCTCAAACTCAAAGACCCAAGTCGTCGACTTGCAAAAACAAGTCACTGACCTAGAAGGTGAAAGACTTGTGCTTAGGCTCGGTAATTCTAAGCTATCCAAAGAACTAGAAGATCAAAAGATTGATGATGAGACTAAAAGAAAAAGGTGGCTAGATGAGTTTGTTGCTGAAAAGGCTCAAGAGGTCAGAAATGACAATAAAAATAAATTTGTGAAGGAGATTGATAGATTGGATATGCTCGTGCACCCAACACTCAAGGTACCAAACATGCTCCCTTTTGTCTAAAGGTAAAGCCCATATGGGTAGTGACAATGCAAGTTGTTCCACTCATGTGGTGGCCAAGCAAGACAAAAGGAAGCAACAGTGGTATCCTGATCAAAAGGTGCACAAAATCTGGCAAAAACAAACCCAGAACTCGGCTCCCTCATAAATTGACTTTCAATCACGCATCAACAACAAACCCATCTATCCGGGCTACAACAAGTATGTTGCTCTAAAGTCTCAAAGGACATGTTATTGTGGCAAGCCTGGTCATTACCAACATGATTGTCACAAAAAAGCAAGAGATGATGAAAATACAAGGTCACAGACTCTGAATGACAGTTTTGACAGGTCCACTGTCACTGACTGTCCCCCAGGATCTGTGTGTGCTAGTTGTGACAATATTGTCCTAGAACCTACTATGTTGCCAAACCCAGAGGAGTTAGACAACTCTAGGTTCGTAAGAACTAATTCTTCCAATGCAGCTTGAAGTGCACGACAAGGAGCCTTGGTTTATTGATAGTGCGTGCTCAACTCATATGTCGGGAAATCCCAAGGATTTCGTCTCACTTCAAGAATACAAGGGAGGTAAGGTTACCTTCGGCAACAACAGTAAAGGTGGTATTTCTAGTATTGGTACGATAAGATTTTCTGATAAGTTGACCATAGATAATGTGAATTTAGTTGATAATCTCAATTTTAAGTTATTAAGTGTTTCCCAAATCTGTGCTAATGGAAAATATCAAGTTGTCTTTGATAAGAAGGGTTGTCATGTGCAAGAAATTGACTCGGGGAAGATTCTTCTGAAAGGGGTGTGTGAAAACAATCTCTACAAAGTGGACCCCTGTTTCGAACCTGAAGAAAAACTGTGACTTAGAACAGTTACAAACGTCGCCGACCTCTGGCACAAAAGATTTGGTCATGCGAGCTTTCAACTCCTTGACAAACTTCATAGGCAAGAGCTGGTTAGAGGGCTACCCAAGATAGATCCAAGCAAGCATGAAGTTTGTGAAACGTGTGTAAGAGGTAAGCAAGTAAAGTCATCCTTTCAATCCAAGAAGGAGGTAAGTACCACTAAACCCTTAGAGCTGATTCATATAGATTTGTGTGGTCCCATGAGAATCCAAAGTCGTGGAGGAAATAGTTATGATGACTTTTCACGGTATACTTGGACATTTATTCTATCTTCTAAATATCAGGTCTGTGAAGAATTTGAAGCATGGATAAAGGTTGTTGAGAAAAAGCTTGGAGTTGCTCTTGTATCTATCAGGTCAAATCATGGAACGGAATTTGACAACTTTGAGTTTCTGGTTTTCTGCAAGAAAAATGGCATAAGTCATAACTTCTCAATGCCAAGAACTCCTCAACAAAATGGCGTGGTTGAGAGGAAGAATCGTGCCTTGGAGAACATGTCACGGACCATGCTTATCTCAAGTGATCTTCCAAGGAATTTCTGGGGTGAAGCCATTAATGTATCTTGCTATGTGATGAATCGAGCCATGCTTCGTCCACTCCTTGGAAAAACTCCTTATGAACTGCTTAGAGGAGTTAAGCCTAGTGTCGCCCACTTACGCACTTTTGGGATGCATGTGTTATGTTCATAATAATGGCAAGGACAGACTGGAAAAATTCGACCCAAGGAGTGATGTTGGCACTTTTGTGGGTTATTCCCCTCACAGTAAAGCCTACAAAGTGTTCAACAATAGGACGAGGAAGATTGAAGAAAGTGTTCATGATGTGTTCGATGAGAACACGATGGGAGGCTCGATGATTGAGGATCTTGATGATGGTGATCAAGGATACCATCTGGTTCAAGAGGATCTACTTCCAACTGCTACAACAGAAAAAGAATCACTAGTCAGTGACAATGCTGGTGTCGCCGACTCAGACAATTCAGGGGAAGTAATCAGGATCAAAGTTCAGGTGACAATGAGTCAGAAAATGAGAAAACACCTGAGAGAAGCTCAAGTCCGGAAGATTCTGATGAAGAGTCAGGAAGAACACCACATACTCAAGTCGGCGACTTGACAAATCTACAGGTCAAGAACTATCAACAGAAAAGTGCTCATCTTGTCACCAACATCCTCACTGATTTTTCAAAGTGTGTTCAAACTAGATCTTCTCTGAACAACTTCTTTGCTTTCAATGCTTTCATCTCGATGTTGGAGCCTAAAAATGTTGATCAAGCATTGAAAGATTCGGATTGGGCCAATGCCATGCAAGAAGAGCTTCATCAGTTTGAAAGAAATAAGGTTTGGCACTTGGTCCCGAGGACAAAGGGAAGATTTGTGATTGGAACACGCTAGGTGTTCAAGAATAAGCTGGATGATGAAGGAAATGTGGTCAGAAATAAAGCAAGGCTGGTAGTTAAGGGATACAATCAGCAGGAGGGCATTGACTATGATGAGACGTTTGCTCCTGTAGCTCGTCTCGAGGCTTTTCGGTTACTCATTGCCTATTCTACTCATCATGGGTTCAAAATACATCAAATGGACGTCAAGACTGCATTCTTGAATGGATACCTAAAGGAGGAAGTGTATGTTGAACAGACTCCGGGTTTTGAAGATGTTGCCCACCCGGATCATGTCCACAAACTGGACAAAGCTCTTTATGGATTGAAGCAAGCACCGCGTGCTTGGTATGATCATTTGTCTCAGTTTTTTATTCAACATGGTTATGTTCGAGGAGAAGTAGACAAGACTATGTTCTTATTGAAGGAAGGAGGTCATACACTAGTTGTTCAGGTCTATGTCGATGACATTATTTTCGGTTCAACAGATGATAAGCTGGTGAAGAAGTTCGCTCACCTCATGTCTAGTGAGTTTGACATGAGCATGGTCGGTGAGCTCAAGTTCTTTTTAGGATTTCAAGTCGTTCAGAGTGAAGATGGAACAAGAGTTCATCAACAGAAGTACCTTAAAGAATGTGTTAAAAAGTTTGGTCTCGAAAATGCTAAACCTTTTGACACTCCCATGTCACCGACTACCTCACTTGGAAAAGATGATAAGGATCCAGAAGTCAATGCTACTATGTACAGGGGTATGATTGGATTTTTGCTCTATCTTACTACAAGTAGACCTGATATTGTGTTTGGAGTATGCCTATGTGCTAGATTTCAGGCTGATCCAAGAGAATCTCACTTAAAGGATGTTAAGAGAATCATTCGATATCTTAAGGGGATTGACAATCTATGTTTGTGGTATCCAAGAGGATTTGATTTTGAACTTGTCGGCTACACCAATGCTGATTTTGCCGGAAACCGTGTTGATAGAAAAAGCACTTCAGGGATGGCTCAATTTCTTGGGCCTTGCCTTGTGTCATGGGGATCTAGAAAGCAAAATTTTGTGGCTCTATCAACAGCAGAAGCAGAGTACATTGCGGTTGCGGCGTGTTGCTCTCAACTCTTATGGATCAAGCAACAAGTCAGTGACTATGGTGTGAAGTGTGGGTCAGTGCCTATACTATGTGACAACACTAGTGCAATCAACATCTCAAAAAATCTGGTGCAACATTCAAAGACAAAGCATATTGAGATAAGGCACCACTTTCTTCGAGATTGTGTTGAGAAAGGCATGGTCACTATGGAATTCTGTAGAACAAGTGATCAAAGAGAAGATATGTTCACAAAGGCCTTAAATCGTGAACCCTTTGAACAACTCCGCATGGAATTAGGTATGATCTCTCTTGATACAATTAGGATCGTCTTCACTCTCAAATTCTGGTCACGAGACGTCAAGAACAAGAATTGGATTTTGTGGATTGTGTTTTTTATTTAATTTGGATTTTTATGAGGAAAGATAGGTATTTGAAAAGACACTTAGATGAACTCACTAAGGCAACACAAATAGATTGTGATTGTAAGGGATGAACACACCCAAACAAAGCTTAAAATTCGGATGAACACACCGATTACAACCAACCAAAGGCCACGAATTTTGTTAACAAAATATCTCCAAACTTTAATCATCCTTTTAACTTAATGCCTAGCTTATTTATAGGCTGAAAACCCAACCAAAAGACTCTCCAAAAACCAACCAAAAACCTTTCAAAATCTGGCCACTTATTATCTTAGAATGCAAAAAGTCTTTTAAGTGCAACCATTGAAGATTAAGGCCTTTCACTTCCATGGCCGGCCACCCCTTCATGTGCTTACTCCTTTATGATGTTTTAATCTCAAGAATGACATCTTGGATGATGTCATGAGGTGGCTTAAATGCAGCTGCAAAGTGGCGCCAAAAAGCATACTTGAACAAGGCATGCCTTGTTGAGTTGTTGTAGGCGTAGCTTGGACTGATCGTGTGGCACCCCCCTTGTGACACATCATCCTTGATACAATTAGGACCGTCTTCACTCTCAAATTCTGGTCACGAGACGTTAAGAACAAGAATTGGATTTTGTGGATCGTGTTTTTATTTAATTTGGATTTTTATGAGGGAAGATAGGTATTTGGGAAGACACTTAGATGAACTCACTACGGCAACACAAATAGATTATGAATGTAAGGGATGAACACACCCAAACAAAGCACAAAACTCGGATGAACACACCAAAGGCCACGACTTTCTCAACAAAATATCTTCAAACTTTCCTTCTAAAACAAAGGAAATAAGGCCTTAAATAAGTCTCAAAAATGCTAGCAAAAAGACTCTTAAAATTCGGCCATAAAGACTTCCAAAATTCGGCCATAAAGAGGAAGAAATGAAGGGCCATCACTTGAATGAAGTTGGTGAAGAGGTGGCTGATTGGCTTCTTGCATTGATGATGGCTCCTTGATGATGGTTGAGTAATGGCGCCTATTGATGATGGCTGAAAAATGGCGCATCTTGATGTCTTGGTGGCGTGGCCAAGGTGGCTAACCCGGCTTGAACTGATCGTGGGGCACCCCCCTTGTGACACATCATCCTCCCCACCTTTAGGAGGATTCGTCCTCGAATCCTTAGCCTCGATCTCGATGAACGGACACATATAATGGCTAAGACGAGCTGGACCACGCCGTAGGATGGGCTTAACTTCTTCGGGGTCCATGGGCGTGAGCTTGATTAGGCGGTGGTCTTGGTGGATGTGATAAGTGTTCCAACATCCATTATGGAGAACGTTGTTATCCCATTGCCATGGTCGCCCAAGTAAAATGTGAGTCGCGCTCTCATGTCTGGGCAAGCATCTCCCTCAATCGCCCCTCCAACCGCCATTGAAACACCATCTCTGAACCCCTCTTCTCCACAAAACCAAACCCCTAACCCTTCTCCTCCAAAATTAACTCCCACGTCTCCCATTCCCACTGAAAAACCCCAAATTCCTCAATCCCCACAAAAAGAAACTGAAACCCTAACCCTCTCACCGGAATCTGGAATACCGCGCCGTTTGGCGCAACCGGTGGTTGTTCCAGAAATCGGTGACTCCTCCACACCCAAACCCATGGAGAAAGAGAATGTTGAGGAAGAGAGAGTAAAAACTCCTAATTTGGAATCAATGGAGTTTGAGGAAACGGAAACGGTTGTCGGGTCCTTTGAGGAAAAGGAAGAAGAGAAAGGCTCGGAGGACGTAATGGAGGACACCCAAGTGCAAACAGAAACGAAAGAAGCCCAACGGTTATCTCCTAAGGATCAGACAAAGGGTGTCAGTGACTCTCCTAAAGTCACTAACAAGAACGCTGCTATGGAGGTGGACGACAAGGTCTCTGACAAGGATATCTCTCCAAAGGAACCTGTTGAAATCTATGAAGAAGGTACTCAGTCTGATCCTATCTTGGCTTCTAAAAAATCAAAGTATGTGTTTTGGGCAGATTTAATACGTAAACGCGTTATCTGCTATAATGAGGGGACTAGTAAAAAATCAGTTTAAACACGTTAATCCGCAAATAATAAGGGATTCACGAAGAGAAATAGCAAATGAACTAGTAAACAAGTAGAGAAAGAGATACGAATCTAGAATAGTGAAATAAGATTGCAATTACACTGCTGCGAGTTACTCCTTTTGATTCAAGATACCAATGATAAGTAGTAGACGCGTTAATTGGTAAAATAATAGATATCGAAATAAATAGGAAAAAATATAGAATAACGAGGGTAAACTTCACTATGATTCCATTCAGATGTAGAAGAATAATTGATGAGTATGCCAGAGAGAAGATGAAGAGCAAAATAGCTTTTGAGATCGTGGATGAATAATCGAAGAATAAAAATACAATTGTATGTAGATTGTTTTGTTGTAGAGCGTGTGAGAATGAGTCCGAGAGGATGTCCCTTTGCTGATGTTCTTCCTCCCCTTTTATAGGCTTACATTTTGGTCATTTATGAGTCAATCCCGAGAATCTCGCCTTGTTATTGATGCTTTCCAACGGCTAGTTTTGACCAGTTACTGTTTCTGCTGAATTGTCAACGCGTTAGGCATTTAAGGCGTCCGTGATTTTCGCCATGTAGTTAATGCGTTCCAACATCTCCTTTATGCGCTCCTTGATTTCCTCCATGCAATTTAATGCCTATTAATGGTGGATAGTGTCTTTAATTCATTCCGATCTTCTCCATATCTTCGTGGTCCCACCTAATAAATTAGCCCGATTTTTAGGGCCCAACAATACCCCCCAAACCCGCTCAAAATTTCTCTCGTATATTTTGGTGCGGGTTTGAACTTGCTTTGGGAACCATTGCCTGAAGTCATCAAACTAATGATCTCCTTATGTTGTCTTTGTCGGTTTGTGAAACTTGATGTTAATCAAGATGTCGTGTTGTGTATGCTTCGTTTGAACGAAGGCTTTCGCAAGACAAGCTGCTAATCAAGATGACGCGTTTGTCATAATGTGTACCCGGGGTTTAGTGTTGGCGACATAGGCCGATGTTGTAAATACTGGCGATAGAGGCCGATGTTGTAAATACTGGTGACAGAGGCCGATGTTGTAAGTGTTGGCTACAGAGGCCGATGTTGTAAGTGTTTGGCTACAAAGGTCGATGTTGTAAGTACTGGCGACAGAGGCCAACGTTGTAATTATTGTAGCGCGCGTGTGTAAGAATGTACTAAGGGAGTTTTTTGTATATGTAGTGCGATGACACAAATGACAAATGTAATATGCACGTACATTGTTACATGTCATCTGCGCTTAAGGGCTCCCCTTGCTCTAGAGCGCCTTAAGTGTACTCCACCTTAGCATCTTTGACCAGTCATGTGTGCACATCGTTTGCCTGATCATAAGGCAAGGGCCCATGTTTTGGCCTGTAACGTCACAAGGCGTCCCTTGCTAGTTTTTGTTTGATGTATACTGGCGACTAAGGCCGATGTTTCATGTGTTGGCTACAGAGGCCGATGTACTGGCGACTAGGGTCGAGGTTGTACATGTTGGCTACAGAGGCCGATGTGTAGTATGTAAAGAATGTATTGACATATGTAAAAATGAATGGTAAAGTACCTTTGACCTAAAGTTTATGTTGCTAGCTCTTAATGCATTCATGATGATGAATCTTCGTGTGTTACATCTTGACTTTGCTGAAGATAAGTGACTCGTGTTCCACTTTCGTTGTTTCGTTTGAAAGTATGTCGCACGACTTGGGCTACCCCCAGTGGTGAGCTCAATGCCACCCCTAGTCCTATGCCTCCTTGATTTGATGCGCCATTTGTATGTAGTAACCATTTTCCTGTTTGTAACTTGTTGTCTACTTGCATTGTTTCTTGTAAGGTGTCATCAGTTTAGATAGGAATGAAGTCGTCCATAAAATTATTTTGTAACACGTCCTGATAATTTTGGTATTTGACACTGTACTCTTCATAGGAAGGTTAGTGCGCACTTTATGAAATGACTTCCAAAGTAAAGATGTAACGTGATAGAATTTATAACTAGTACACATACCAATTTTTTGATAGAAGAATACCTAGCTCCAACATGAAGTAAAGTTTTGCTTACATGGTAGATTGATAACTTGTTTGTATTTTATTTCCTTACGAGTTCAATGATAAAAAAAAAACCCTTTGTAATGCGTTACCAAGCTCTTCTATTTATTCGAACGTCTTGTTCTTTCTCAAGGGTGGGAAGAACAATTGATGACCTTCAACATGCTTTTTAAGAGATGATGTGTCATTACCTCTTGAATCACAAGCAAGGGTTGTCTTGCTAATTACACTTGGCCTTCTTCGTTTTCCCCACTTGCTTGTTGAATCCATCAACCAATTCGATAATTGGTTCATCGAATGTTTCGAAATGCAACCAGACCTTCGACCTCAACTCAATTGCCTTCCTCTCTCTCTTTCTCTTTGATGTTCGAACTGGTACAGTCGCCTTGGACTTCTCACTCGTGACTGCAGCAGCTGCGTTGGTCTGATTACTAGTCTCCTCGGCGTCCGAGCTATCACTAGAATTGCTTGGACTAGAATCAGACAATTCAACATTGTCGACTTGTTATGCTGAAACACTCATTGGCAACTCCTAATACAAATCTTACCTAACAAAAAGAAAAGAACCAATAACAAGATCCGTATAGACACTAATTAAGTAAAAATCTGGGAAGGAAAGAAAATTTAGTCCAAAAGAAAAGAGAAAGCAAAAGCTCTAGAGTCTAGATCATGATGAATGTGACAAAAAGATTATGCCGAGTTGTCAAAGTTCAAGCTTAATGGCCAGCAAATGCAGATTAACACACACAAAAATACAGAGCACTTTCAACTAATTGCAGAGACCAATATATAGGATTCAATTGGACAAAATGAAGTAATGAACTAAGCAGACATGGCAGCAACTAGCAAGCAATCACGTGAGAAAAAAATCAAAGTGATTATTTAACCGTTGCAAGGCAAGCTTAATTATGTGAGTCATGAGCTTAGCTTAACCCAACAAGTGATTTAACGGTTAAATCTGACAAAGCACCCAACCCTAGTTAACCTAACAAAGTCGCAACCCTTAATACAAGCTTAATTATTCATGGAGTCATGGGCAATTAGTCAATTACTAGGTGAAGGAAGATATAAACTATAAAGTGACATGGCTACTTACTTGTCGACGAGGGTGCGGAGAGGACGAGGAGGCGCGACGAGCGGTGGTGAGGACGAGGTGTTTGCGAGGAAGTGGTGGTGACTGGTGAGGACGAGGAGGCGCGAGGAGTGGTGGCGAGGACGATCACGAGCCGGAGAAGAAGCTGGTGGCGACTGGATGCGAGTAGTGAAGTGCTGAAGTGTGAAGAAGAAGCGGCGAGAAGAAGTTGGGGTATTTTTAGGTTATAATCATATAATGTTTATATATTATTAATATGACTCGGTTATTCGGTTTTTTAGTTTTTTTTTATAAAACCGAACCCGAACCCGAAGTTTTTTACAAGAACCAAACCGATAAATATATGTTTACAAATTATCAATAACCGAACCGAACCGAAGGAAGCCATTCAAAATTCCACGGGTATAAAGTCTCAGCCCTAAATAAAAGAAGGAAGTCATTCAAAATCCTCCAAGCGAAGGTAGAGGTTTACCCACACAACTAGTTAGTTGTAGTCGGGTTCCTCTACAAAGGATAGGGTTGTTCATCGGGCCATTAGACCCGTAACCCGATTCAACCCACCCGTAAATTTATGAATCAGGTAACGGGTTAGAAATTTTAACTTAGGGGTTACGGGTCAGATTACGGGTTGACCCACCGGGTTACGGGTCAACCCGTAAGACCCGTAATATACATAATAAATTTATTTACGTAACAGGGTTGTCCCACATCAGAAATTTGGAGGAAGGAGAAGGAAATTTGTGGTTATAAAAACACAAGAGAAAGCCCATAATAGGTCAAGTCTCTTAAACCTAATTAAATATATGGGCTTTGAGGCTTTGAAACCTTATTTTGGGCTAACCTATAAGGTAGGCCTTGTATGAATAAGTTTTAAAATCTTTAGTCTAAAATTTTCCAGCTTCACTTCCCTTTCAGGCCTTGTGTGAATGAATAAGTTTTAAAAAATTTAGTATAAAATTTGTAAGTTTCACTTCCCTCTACATTTCTCCAAATTTTCGATGCGGGAAGAGTGTATTTGTCCCACATCGGAAATTTGGAAGAAGGTTTTAAAATGCAAGTGGAAGCTCCTAGTTTGTTAAGCTTTTAAGCTTTTTAAGCCCAATTTTATATATGGGTTTTGAGGCTTTCAAACATAATTTTTTGACGGGCTTATAATTTTTAGACTAACTAATTAGTTTAAAAATTATTAAGTAGTTTAAAAATTAGTCTAAAATTAAAATTTTTATGAGACATGTGAAATGGGTTGACTCGATTCGTGAAACCTGTAATTCGGATTACGTGTTGGATCAAGGATCGATTATTTTTTTCACGGGTCGATTAATATTTTTTCACGGGTCAACGGATTGGCCCGTAACCCGAGGGGCGTGTAGGGTTGACCCGTTGAACAACCCCAAAGGAGAACGAATGGAGAGAGAGAGAAACGATGGAGAAGAAGCAATCAACACCTATTAATGTATTCTACCATCTAAAAAACGCGTAGTGGTACATAGTACAAGGGGACTGACTAGTTTTTTTTTTTTGAAGAAATGAGCTACTAGCTCATTACAAGGCAAACACTAGGTTACCTGAATATTACAAGGCCAACCTAAATCATCACAGCGGATGATCAAATAACAGAGGATGATTACAAACCCAAGAATTTAACTGAGAGACTTCCAAAGGATCTAATAATGATCCTGAAAAAAAACGAGAGATAGCATAACTAAGATGATTAAAACTAAAATGCCTTCTAGTGAATAAATCCGCAGCTGAATTACACTCCCTAAAATAATGAAAAAACACCACATAAGGAATAAAGGCAGCAAAATAACAGATATCATTTATAATAGCCTAAATTTCTCAAGGAACTTTCCAAGTTCTTTAAAAAGAATTAATAAGCGTTAAATTATCACCCTCTATAACAAGATGAGTAAAATTTAAGTCAATCGCACGAGGCACTCCTTCTAGCAAAGTAAGAGCTTCAGCTTGGAGTACAGAAACAGGGAGATATTTATTTTTACCAAAACCAAGAATTTTACTATTATGGTCCCGAATTAAGAAACTTGTGGAGGATGAAGAGTTAATTCGCTTAGATGCATCAAAGTTCAATTTTACCCAATGAACAGGAGGCTTTCTCCAAGCACAATTGTTTTTCTTTTAGGACGGGATAATTGTTTAAAAGGAATTAGAGGTTGAGCCGACATCCATTGCATATGTTGAGAAAAGGCCAAATCACAAGGAAGCAATGAAGATAAAAGTCTAGAGGGATTAAATTTTTTTGAATTTCTATGTCCCCAAATATACCACCAAAGAAAGCATAGAACATAGAACATTACTATTTTTATTTGAGTTTATAGTTGAAATCAAATTATTAGTGAAGGCACCTGTCGAACAAATTTGAAAAGAAATGTTTAATTTTTCTTCTAGTTTGGAGATCATTTTTTGAGTGAAAGGATAATTAAAAAATAAATGATTCAGATTTTCATCATGAAGATCACATAAAGAGCAACTGCTTAAAACACAATTGAAGTAGCGATTTAGCCGTTCAGTAGTGGGAACACAATCTGCACAAGATTTTCAGATAAAATTTTTAATTTTAGGTGGAAGAGAGGACTTCCAAATCCATGAGAATTATTAAGAGTCGTCAATAGAAGATGAGTTAATCATGAAGAAGCTGAAGAAACTGAGAAATCTCCATCAGTAGAAGGAAGCCAAACCAAACGATCCTTTGAGGAAGAAAAAGGGATTTGTATCGAAAAAAATTAAATCCGCTCTAAAACTAGGAATGATCACACTTAAACTGCTCAAATCCCAAGAAAAGTCAAGAGTTATAAAAGCAGAGACTTTCAAGTTAATATTACCATTATCAAAGAAAGGTAGTAAATCTATATTTTTAACCCATGGGTCTTTGCAAAAATTGATTGAATTACCATTTCCAATAGACCAGAAAAGATCTTTGGAAAACCCTTCTCTAAGATTTAACATGCTACCAAACTGCCAAGAGCAATTCTTCTTTTAAATTTGAAATATTGAAAGCGATCCCAAATATTTTTCTGAACTAACTCGGACCCAATAATTAGAAGGACTAGTTAAAATTTTCCAGAGGAGCTTCATTTGCAGAGAAATATTAGTATTTTCTACAGTTCGAAGGCCCATTCCCCAGAATCCTTAGGAGAACAAACATTATCCCAAGAGATAAGAGGATGATGATTAGGAGTGAACTTGTTCCAAAAAAACGATTTATTAATCGTATATATTTCACTAAGAATCCCTTTAGGAAGAAGGAAACTTTGTATAAGATAGTTAACTTGCCCTAAGAGATTAGATTGGATTAAAACCGCTCTTCTTGCTTGAGAAATAGAATTTGCTTTCCATTGAGATAACTGTTTCTTAAGTTTAGCAGTCAAATCTAAAAAAACAGAATTTTGAACCCTACCTTTGAGAATAGGGATATCCAAATACTTTTCCATTGACGTTGTTATTTGAATATTTAAAATACTCGCAAGCGACATAGCTGAAACTCGTGAAATATAAAACTACTCTTATGACAATTAATTGAAAGAACCGAAACCCTTGTAAAATTGTCTAAGAAAGTTTTGATGTAGTTCATATTTTCATGAGAAGCATTTGCAAAAATAATTTTATCAACAACAAAACTGAGAAAAGGCAAGCGAATACCATTCTTAACTAATTGAATACCCACAAATTTAGAGTCCAATGTTGACTGTAGATGAAGGGTTCTAGCAAGATATTCCATTGCAATAATGAAAATAAAAGGAGCAATCGGATCTCCTTGTCTAATACCACATTGAGGGGAAAACTCATCCCCGGGCTCACTATTAACAAGCACCGAAGAAGAGGAAGTTGTAATACATTACATTACTAGTCGAACCCAATTTTCATGGAATCCAAATTATAGGAGAATTAATTTAATAAAATTCAACTCTAGTTTATCATAAGCCTTTACCATGTCTATTTTTAAAGTCATCCAACCCTTTTTTTACCTTTTTTCTTTTTATTAAAGGAATGGAAAATTTCATGTGCAATAAGAATATTATCCTGAATCAGTCTACCTTTAACAAAAGCACCTTGAAGAGGGTGAATTAAGGCATGAAGAATAGAAGAAACTCTATTTGCCAAAATTTTGCTAATAACTTTATAAATAGTGGTACAAAGACTAATCAGCCGGAAATGATTAATTGTTAGAGGGGCGTCAACTTTAGGAATAAGTGCAATAAAAGATTTATTAATTGAACGAAGCATATATCCTGAGTGGAAAAAAAGCATGAACTGCTAGGATAATAGAGTTACCAACAATATGCCAATATCAGGACCAGGCGATTTATTAGGAGCAAGATCAAAAACTGCACTTTTAATTTCGGAAGCAAGTGGCTTTTTACAAAGAATTACATTATCAGAGTCTAAAACTAAATTAGGAATAATATTTAAGTCCGATTTATTTATAGAGCAAGAAGGATTTAACAAAAACCGGTGAGCCATTTCCGATGCCAAGGGGACTAACTAGTTAGATAGAAAAGAAGGTGTTATTACAATCAAAAAGAACAAAAGAAAGAAAAGAAGGTGTTAGAGCAAAAGTTTTTTCAAAATGGAGAACGAACTATTATATTCTCTGAAAAAAATTAAGTCCAACTTAAATAGATTCTCTATTTTGAAGAACAATGCATTCAATGCTTTTATTTTTAACATATAAAATATTCTACAATACATATTTAATAATTAATTAAATATTTCTTACTTATGAAAATAAAAGGATTATAAAATCTTAATCTAATAAATAATAAATTTTTTATTATTTGACTTGAATGATAATAAAATATTATAGAATATTAACCTAATAAATGATTAATTATTTGTTATTTGACTATAAGAATAAAAAATATTCTAGAATTTTAGGGCATGTATAACAAATTCTCTATATTTTTTTCCAAAATAAAAAACTAAAAACCATATTCTCTAATTTTTTTTCCAACTCCAACATATTCTCTTTGAAAAAATCCTACATATATTATAATTATTTTTTTATGCATAAAATATTATATTATAAAATCTAATCTATGTATCTATAACTATATATTAAAGTTGTACCTTTTCGAGCCACCAGAACGATTCTGATCCCACCCCATATTTAAAAAATAATATCAATTTCTATTTATAACTTCTTTATATTAAATTCTTTTTTAAAAATTTAAATTTATCTCTAACATCAAAAATATATCTATTTAGTATAACAATATTTTTTGAAAGCTTCCTTATACAAGTATTTAAAATTAAAGATAAAATATTTAAAATATTTTACAATAAATATAAATCTTTTAGCATATATCTTTTGAGAAATTTATTTATAGATATATATTGATTGTCTTTTATGATAAAAAATTGATTATAAATATTTAAAATTAATAAAAAAGATAATAAAATATTAATAGATATATTGAAATATTTGATAATCTCTAAATATACGTACATGGAAAGTAATAAAATATAAATAATATAATATTTAATCTTATCTAATCTTTACTTTATCGAACTAAAAATGAGCTTGGTCCCATTTTAAATTAAATTACTTAAATTTCAAATATTTTATATAATTAAATTTTCATTATCTTTCATACTTTATTATATCTTATTTATTAAGTTAACTATTATTTTTTAAATTCTTATCTCTTCCATATTTGAATATATAAAAAAAAATTATTCATACTTTATTTTTTTTAAAATAAATATCTATGAAATATCATCAAGGAAAAAGAGAAATGTATTTATTTTATCTTAATAATATATCTTCATTCTCAACATTAAATTTAATCATTTATATGATTAAAAATATTATACTTTCTACGAGCAATAAATTACTTATATTAAATATTTTCTTATATTTTTATTTATTAATATCCTATTTATAATGTTTATAAAATACTAAATCATAGTCGTACATGGTACGACGGGTACAATTAGTATATATAAAAGACGCAAGGAATAAGGTCATCACATTGCGCCACCTAGGATTTTCCTATGTGTCGTTCCCACGTTAAGCCATCTAGGATTTCACCATATAGGATTTTTTATTTTGAGAATTTATATATGTTGATATTATTTTAGGATAATATAAAAATAGGATAAATTAATCTAGAAAGATTCTATCTAAAATAAAGATGTTATCTAATGTTAAATCTTAAGTATTAATGTTAAATATTTGATATGATAATTTACTTAACTTAAAAAGATTATATCTAAAATAAAATAAACTATAAAAGCATTAAATATTTGGTAAAATATTATTGATGAATATTATTTATAATAATTTATTTAAGTTATTTTTTCTATCACATTATAAGTTATCTGCCATGTAGGATTTTACCATGTGCCACCTAGGATTTTTCATACATGTCATTCTCACAATTTATATATATTGAAAAGATTCTATCTAGTATAAAACAAACTATAGTATATATTAGGATAGATTTTGAGTATATAATTGATTATTAGTTGATTACATTATTTTTATGTATATATCTATTTCTATAAAAGTTTTCTTAAATCAAATTATGATAAAATAAAAATAAAAAAATTACAAGATGATAAAAATTACATTATCTAGGTCTTTTTATCCATTTATGATGTAAAAGATTTTTTAAAATTTAAATTTGGTTAAAAAACCTGTCTATAAGAATATATTAAAATTGTATCTTTTTGATCCACCACATTGACTTTGGCCCAACTTTATTTTTAAAATTTCAACTTTTATTTGTATTACTTTATCTTTTTCAAATAATTTTTCTCTCTATTTATTTATAAAATTTGTAAAAATTCAAAATTTATTTGATTCTAAAAATAAAAAAATTATCGTATGTGAGTATACATTTTTTATCTTTTATGTATCATTATATTAAAATAAATATGTTCATACTACCGAGTCGTAGTTGTGTATGACACAACGGGCATAACTAGTTTGACCAATAGGAAGAAGCCATAATTTATTAGATACATTTAATGCATTCCACAAATGTTTTTAGAGAATTCCCTAAATATAAGGAAGAGACATCAACTTTTGAGAGTTTTTTCTAAAATAGAAATTGCAAAATTTATTAGACCTTAAATAGACTCGAATTCTCCAAAAACACAATTCTCCCGCTCGTTGTTGACCTAGGGTTGCTTACCTTCATCCGTCAGGATGCTCTAGAGTGGTCACTAGCCTGTTAGTGAACTCCCTAATCACTTTCCTTATAAAAAAAAACAATATCCAAAAATTTAGTTCTTAAATTTAAGTTTTAATAGGTTCTCTTGTAATCATGTTAATCGTGTTGCAAATAGGGTAGCACATGCAATGGCTGATTTTGTCTTTCTTGGGGGCATGAAGAGTCTTTTGTAAACTCAATTCCCCAAGCAATTATCATGTTACTCCCTTTTCCACTTAAAAAAAAAATTATATCTGCGGAGGAAATGCTGTTATTGACTCGTTCAACGGTTTAACACAAAATTCAACCGTCCCAACCGGGAAGCAAAGAAAGAAAGAAGAAAAACGTCCCCCTGTCTCCTCCCCTCACTCGGAATTTCCCTCTTCTCAGACAACGCGGCTTTGACGAAGAAGTCCGCCATTAATTCTCTCTCTGATTTTAGGTCGCGCTCGTCCAATGATATCCGGGGGAAGATTAAGAAAACCATTAATCTCATGCAGCAAAGCTCGCTTTTGGCTCTCTGCTTCTGCTTTTGACTTCTTTGCTCTTCCGTCTTCTAGGGTTCACGCCTTTCCATTTTAATACTCTCCACTTTCTTTCTGTTTAGTTTTAATCGAAAGTGTCGCGCGCTTCGAAGTCTAACTTGATAAACCAGAGCTAGCCTCCGATCTTGATCGACAGTGTTGCTGCTTTCGTCTTTGCTGAGATCTGTCTCTAACCGGAATGGTGAGGATGATCACGCCGATATCGCAATCAATGTCGTGCAGCGAGTATGGCGACGTCAGCGCCGAGTATTCCATCGCCATGGAGTATGAAGGTCCGCCGGTGGACCACTCTATTCCCTGGGCGTCGCCTCTCGATTTTCGTCTTATTCCGACTGCGGAGGCGGCGGCGCCGTCCGTCCATGCTCTGAGCTCGTTACCGGTGCCTGTTGTGCAGCCTATTGCTGGTAGCAGTAAGAAAAACCCTATGAATTCGAATATAGGGATCGGAATTGAGAAGCTCAGTGGAAAAACCGGGGCTTCGGGATTGCAAAGGGACGATGGATCCAGGAACCGAATGGATGTGATTGGTGGAAACAATGGAATGAATAAGGTTTTGTCTTCCAGAAATTCCGAGGAGTTTGGGCGGAGAGCGCTAGAGGAGACTGAGAGCTCTGGAACCCTAGGGTGTTTGGACAGCAGGGATCATTCCCAAGAGCTCTCCGGGAGCTCGGATATGGCGGAAACACCTCTAGATAGCGAGGTTATCCAGGGTTTGCAGAGGTATATGGATCCAGATAACTGGAATTCAACAGAGCTGAGCTCCAGCCCACAACCATTTGCGGTGGAGGTATCTTCCTCTTGTGAGGAGGCCTCGGACGAGGAAGGTCTTCAAAGGAGGACTAGGAGGGCAAATGCGACTTTTGTTCAACCGGAATTGAGTGAGAACAGTGATGGGGATGGAGATGAAGTAGAAGAAGAAGAAGACGAGGACGAAGAAGATGGAGGAGGAAGAGTTGAAGTTGATTCGGTGAGGAGGCCAGTGCCTAGAGTTGTGAAGAAAGGGGTTTGCCATTATTGTCTCAAGGGCCACCGGTTTTCAGAAAAGGAAGTATGTATTGTATGCGATGCAAAGTATTGTTGTAATTGTGTTCTGACAGCTATGGGATCAATGCCAGAAGGGAGAAAGTGCCGACGTTGCATTGGTTGTCCTATCAACGAGTCTAAGAGGAAGTCTCTAGGGAAATGCTCCAGAATGCTAAGAGGATTGCTGGACAAAGATGAGGTTCAGCAAGTAATGAATTCTGAACTTTCTTGTGCTGTAAATCAGATCCTACCAGTATGTGTAAATGGAAAATCTCTATCAGAGGAGGAACTGAATCTTCTGCAGAGTTGCCCTGTTCCACCTAGAAGGTTGAAGCCCGGGCGGTACTGGTATGACAAAGTATCTGGGTTCTGGGGAAAGGTAAATTCTTATATCTTTTAGGATTTCTTTGTTTCTTTCTCGTCTGTTGATAAACTTTGTGACTATCTATTACAGGAAGGGCATAAACCTTGTCAGGTAATTAGCCATAGTCTTGAAGTTGGGAACCCAATTAGGCAAGATGCTAGCAACGGAGACACACAATTGTTAATCAATAGTCGGGAAATCACGAAAGCAGAGCTTTGGATGTTAAAGGTTCCGAATGGTTATGTTGAAGTTTTATGAGAAATTGTATTTCTATTCAGCAATCTATTAAAAGTGATGCAAAAGTCTGAATGGTTATCTTGATGTTTTTTGCAGTCTGCAGGCGTTCAATGTGCTGGAATATCTTCACTTTGGCTTATGCCAGATGGTTCATATCAAGAAGAGGGAATGGATTTTGTGAAGGGGAAGAAGATTTGGGGCAGAGTACGAGTTTATCTTGGTTGGATACTGTTTTCTGTATTTGTAACCTGTTTTACCTGCATTGTGGATGATTTAAATGTCTATTATTTTCAGAAAAGGACGAAGATCTTGTGTACTTTTCTATCCTTGCCAACTCCTGGATCCCTGCATTTGCGTAGGGAAACATCAAAAAGTAACGGTGAAGGAGTTGTGTCTATGAATCTTGATCTTAGACCACTATATAAGATCTTATTGGTGGGTAACGATCAATCTGGGACATGCACCATATTTAAGCAGGTAAAATAACACAGAGCCTGATTTGATTTTTCATAATATCATTTGTGATTGATATCTGTCAACATATGTATGATGGTATCGTTTAAGTTCATGTTGAGAAGTAGAAGATATATCCAGAAGGAAACATGGCTAGGTTGGTATATCATTCTGCTAAAAATATGTTCATTCACGGGTAGAAGATGTGGTGTAGAATAATTTTATACTTATGTAAGTATATTTGCATTTTAGTTTTTGTTGATATTAGAAATTAGTTTCTTGTAAATAAAGCTTGTTTCTCAATTTCTTTATGCAATCATAAATTTTAAACAGGAATCTGTCTCAACATTCTAGTTCTGGCACTTCTTGCTCTTGTATATACATCCTGTATAATGTTTTCTTGTAAAAAAATACTTTTCAACTTCTCATACTTGTACAAAAGCGGGTAATAATTGACTTGGATTGGACATGTAAATTTATGCAGATAAACATGTGATCTTGAGTGTGTTGTAATAAAATGTCTTACTCTATGTGATGAGATGCATATCGGTTCCTTTGCCCAGGCCAGAGTTAGATACAATGTTCCATTCTCTGAAGAAGAACGACAAAGTATGAAATATATGATCCAGAGGAAGTTGTATGGGTATCTTGCAGTTTTGCTCGAAGGGCGTGAATATCTTGAAGAAGAATGCTTGGCTGAAATGAGAAGGCAAGCTGCTGATCAGCCTGGTCCATCAAGTATGTAAACAGGCATTTCTTTGTCCTTCTTTTGCACATTTCTGTCTAAAGTGTTGAGATATATAAGCAGGAAAACTCATGTCAAGTCTGAACCCTTTATCCATAAATATATGCTCAAGTCCATTTCATACAAGGACACGATCTTTAATTTCTTCAGGATTCATTATTTGGACTCTGATCCAGGAGCACATTTTGTAGAAAGTTCTATTTACTCCTTGAAAATTGGACTTGCAAATTGCAATATGGCCTCTCTAATCTCTAGTAGCCATTTATGGGCTTCATGTACCAATATTGTCATTTTTGCTCGTGGCTGCTGGTGGGAGAAAGTGCCTGATGTTATATTAGAAAATGTTCAACAAACTTCCTGTTTATTATGCATAACAGAGCAGATATTAATGTTTTTCTACAGTTAACTAGAAGATTTTGTGTAGTTCTGCTTATGTCAAGTAAAATTATCTGATTTGCTGCAGACTACATCCGTGAAGAACATGAGAAGAATATGTATTCTCTTCACCCTAAGCTGAGATTGTTCTCAGATTGGCTTATCAATGTTGTGGTATCGGGAAATTTGGAGAACATTTTCCCCGCTGCAGCTGGAGATTATGCTTCAAATATTGAGGTGCTGCTGAAGGATCCTGCCATTCAGGCTACATACGACCGAATAGATGAATTAAGACTACCAAGGGAAGGCGATTACTTTTTAGAGAAGGTGAGAATTTGAGCAGATCCTCTGTGCGTTCCAGGTTTATTTATTATAAACGGAGCTATGCAATTATTCCATGAGAATTTTTCTGCAAAAAATTGTGCAGTACTTTCATTCTGATACAGACTTTTTTTTGACAATAGGTTGCTGTTTCATGACACATGTGAGAACTGTTTTTTTTTATAAAAAAAATCGAAGGACTAATTTTTATGTATTCACCATTCGGTTTCCTGAAAGAATTTTATGGTGCAGTAGAGAGAGCTAGTTGAATAATATCATGACAGTTTCTTGGAAAAACGAATGAACGTAGTAAAAATTATTGGGTATAGACAAAAAATTATCTGATATATAGGAAGTACTCATTAGTGCAAGCTATTAACTTGTATAGAAAAATTGATACTGATTATATTTCCAATTGATATTCCAATGAATATGTCATGAAAGTAAATAGTTTGATAAATGAAATATGAACATGACAGTATCATTTTAAAGAATTTTAGCCGAAAGAGCTGACCCATATCGTTTTATTTTTATGCATAAGATAACGGTGTGGCTACTGGTGAATAAATCTTGGACGTATACCCAGTAGTTTTTAGTTTTTTTTTTTAATTTATTTTTGCCGTACTTCCCTTTTTCTAGATATAAAGTTCAAGTAAGACTACTATTATTGTGATACCGTGCGCCCAGTTTGTTATTCATGATTTTGAGTTGCATATGCATGAATTTTGTATGACTGTATTCATCACTTTTATGAATATTCAACTTTAAAATATGATTATGTAACTCTATAAGCATGATAAAAGATGGAAGATTAGAAAAGTTCCGTAAATACAATAATATAAAAATATGAATATGCGACTTATAAACATGAATACAGTACAATATGGAAAGAATGAATATGCAACTTAAAAATATGAATACAATCATACAAAATCATGAATATGTAACTCAAAATCATGAACACAAATTGGGCTCACGGTATCACAATAATAGTGGTCTTACTTGAACCTATATATGTGTGTATCCTTAAAAAACAGGGTTACTGTTTTTATCCTCAAATTGGTATTGTAATGTGGGAGTTTTGGACCCTGAATTCATAAATTAAAGAGAATGCAAAAAAACTGTAGTTTGTTTACTATCCATATGCATCTTAATTGTAGTAATTATATAGTTCTCTTCTCAAGTCAAGCTATCTTATATTTACGCCATTCCTAGTAAGTATGTTCTTTGATGCTCGTAAACCATTTTGTTACGTGTCCCATCTGCCTTCAGGGTGTCTAACCTGCTTTCTTATGCAGGCAGTTGAGATTGCAAAAGTTGAGTATGAGCCTTCTGACACTGATATCCTGCATGCTGAGGGCATTTGTTCTTCTGAGGGACTTGCACAAGTGGAATTTACATATCCTGGATCACCTGAGGATGACTGCTTCAATAACTATTCTGGTGAACAGCCAAGTTTTGTGAACAGGTCAGTTATCATAGTACATAGGAGCGCTAAGAAAACAATTGGCTCAATTCCAAATTGATGTATAAACTCAGTCCTCCTATTCCAGATGCCAACTTGTGAGAGTACAAGCAAAAACCCTAGGAGAACAATGCAAGTGGTTGGAGATGTTTGAAAATTTCAACATTGTCCTATTCTGTGTTTCTTTGACCGATTACAATGAGGATTCGGTTGAAAGCAATGGAGATCCTGTGAACAAGATGATGGCTAGCAAGAGGTTCTTTGAAAGTATTGTTACACACCCCACCTTCTCAAACACAACCTTTCTTTTAATCTTGAACAAGATCGATCTTCTTGAGAAAGTTGAGCAGGTCCTACTCAACCAATGTGAATGGTTCAATGACTTCACCATGGTCCCAAGCCGTCACCACCACCGTAGTAAAAGGAACAATGCTAATGACATAAGCCCACAGACCCAGAGAGCATTCCACTATGTGGCGCTCAAATTCAAACGGCTTTTCAAGTCATTGACAGGAAGAAATTTGTACATTTGGCCGGCTGCAGCCTTGGAGCAGGATTCAGTGGATGGAGCAATGAGGTATGCAAGGGAGATCATGAGATGGGAAGAAGAGAAGGCCAACCTTAGTCTTAGCTTCAATGGGATGTCTACTGAGATAATGGAAGAGAGTTTTTCATAATTGTTTGATTAGTATTCATAGAAAGATTGATGTATGCCAAATAGAAGGTATTCTTTGTTTGTTTTTTTTGGCATAATATTGTATCGAGTGTAATTTTGGTAGTATGTATCTAGTTTTGGTATAGGGAAAAAGATGAGCATAGCGAGATTGATTTGAACAAGCAGAGCATAGGGAGATTTTTCTTTCACCACTAAGTAGTGTGATGGTTGTAGTTTATTTACTTCCACTGTATTTTTTTTGGACAAAATATGATAGTTCTTCCTGATGTAAATTTCCTTACATTGATATGGGTTGCAACTTGCAACCATATAGCTGAAGATGTCACTGAAAGATACTTCTCTTATGTATTTCCTTTTCTATTGTTCTTATAAAAAAAATGCTTATTTACAGGTATCAAATGCATACAAGGTCTTCACTGCTATATTGTGTGATGGAGTATCTGGATTATTGTAAGATGTGCTATTCTGTTAATATTATCATCTGTTCTTTGGTATGATCAATGTTGTAATGACTTGCAGGAACAATGTTGAAAAATCTGCACTCGTCCTGCTCGACAAGCTAGATTGATCAACTGAGTACAAACAAGACTTCACAAAAGCTGAAAATGACACTCGAAAGAGGTAATTGCATTACATACAACAACAACAACAACAACAACAACAACAACATCGAAAGAGGTAATTGCATTACATACAACAACAACAACAACACCCAGTGTTAGCCCGAGGCCTCGGGCGAGATCTGGGGGACCAAGATGTACACACCCTTGCGGCCTTGTCCCGACATAAAATCGAGAGGGTGTATTTGAAAGGCCCAAACATTATCATCATCGCCCGAAAAACCCAAGTAAAACTGAAATTCAGGTAATTACATTACATAAGATGAAGAAATTCTTCTACAATATACACTCATGGAACTCATTAGTTATGAAACTGACCCTATTGCTGCAGCTTATTGTTTTTGCGCATCATCATCCTAGCTCTACCATGGAACAAAGCGGTCCATGAGCAAACAAACAGTAGACTCAGAAAGGGTATCCTCTTCCTCCACCACCATGAATCTTGTGGGTGTTGATTTCGATTCATCTTTTTCAAAACAAATGGCTTCCTTTTCTAGCTTTGTTTGGCCCTGCTCCTGAGATGCTCTGGATGCATTGTTCTTGTTTGGAAAGAAGAAGAAGGGCTTGTTTGTGTTGTTAATGGATTGGATGGTGACCACCTTCTCCTTGAGCTTTGACAATTCTCCTGCCACTGTCGTCAGCATTCTATCTGCCATGGAAGCAGTCTGAGCTTGAAGAAAAAGGCCTTTGAAAGATGATTTTGCAAATGGGTTTTATTATACGAAGATGTTTTGAAGAGATTTATAGAGGAATTGTAGGATAATTAGCTTATATATAATATAATCAAAGGGGGGATATATTCGGACAGACTCTCAGAGGGATTTTAGAAATTTGAAACTAGGGGCTGTGATTTTTGAGCCCATTGATTGGAATTTGGAATCTAGGCGGAAGTGTGTTGTTGGTCATCGGTAATGCCAGATGGCTTAATATTGATGGCACGCTTGCATTCCTAAACTTCTACTGCTTCTACCTGGTGACAAAAAAAAAAAAAAAAGAAAGAAAGAAAGAAACTGCTAGCCTTCCTATCTTTAACTTGACTATTAGTTGAGGTAGAATTTATAACTTCAAAATTTTCATCTTATTTTTGCCACAACCTTCAAATCTTAAAAAGTCGACCTATTTTAATCGGTAATTTTATAGCAGGATCCTCAATTTTTGTTTTCTGTGGGAGAGTTTCCAACTTGCTATCGAATCAGGGGTGGTGGAAACTCTAACTCCACCCGCTGAAAACAGGATGCGCTTTACATGTAAATTAAATAATTGTTAAATTTTCACCCTCAATAATAAGATTAGTAATATTGAATGAGGCAGAAAGCTTAACATCACTTTTAAAGAGGGTAAGGGATTCTGCCTTTAAAATAGACATAAAAGAAAGAAATTGTGGCACTCCCTAAACTACTTTGGAGGTATTACCACATATAACCTCGATTAGTACTAAATCGAAGCTACCCTAGACTTATAGCTGATCCCACATTATTATAAAACTATATTCAAGCAAAAAATTGCATTTCCTTCAAAACATCATGAAAGATTATTACAAACACTTGCCCTTATTAGATCATTACTTAAGAGAATTCAAAATTATTTACACATTTTCAAAAGTTTATAACATAGATCTCCCATCGATATTTGAGCATACCCGCTATGGTGAAGCATGGTCGCACCTTTAGAAGTTTCACACCTTCGTCCTTAATTCTTCAAGACAACACCTTTAGGATTTAATGTGTCATATGCAGACGGTGGATACCAGCTGGCCATGCAGCATAATAAGGTGGTCGAGTTAGTTTGTTGAAAAACTAAGCAAGTGGGGAAAACTACTGGTTCTTATGGTCGTAACTAAACATGTTGACATCGAAACCCGAATGAAAGTCGGTCAATGATCCAATAGTTAGCCATCTCATAGGAAAAGAAATAAGATATTCAAATTCCAAAAGATAGGTCTATTATGTAGTATGAACATTTGGTGGGAACTTATATTATTCGCACAAGTATTAAAAAAAGCCTCTGCCGACTAATCACATCAACTTAATCAAAATTTTATTTAAAGGATCATTCATAATCGGGAGCAAGAACGGTTTTACAAATTGTATTAACCATCCGGATATATCAATTAATGTACCTAACGCACTTATCTTATATTACTTTCAAAACTTTGTACAATCAAGTTAGTAGTTTTTGGTCAGCTCAAACCACTGTTGAGATCAGAGGGCTTGTTTCATCCTTGATCATCCTTATTCATCGAGTACTACAGAGATCAACAGGCGTATTTCATCCATGGTCATCTACACGTGCACCGTGTCAGTTGCACTTAACTAAAATGTGCCATTACCCCTTCAAGCGTAGAGTGGGGCGAAGTCATGACCTAGTATTAGGAATTATGTCCATCCTAATATAATGTTTTATTGAGATGTTCTAGAGACTGAGCTCCCATCCCTAAAACTCTCTTAACCCACACAATGCTTCAAATTGAGACATAAAAACACACTAAGTCACTCATAACGAAACTAAATTCAGTTCTAGCGCAGTACTGCATAAATACCAATGTGGTCGTTATTTCTAACATGTAACATGATTAAAAAACCTAATTTAATATATTTAACAAACAAGTTAGTTCTCAACGAGAATATTAAACGAGATTCAATTCTTCCTTTGATAGAACTAGGTAAAGCCCTCGGCGTGCTTCACACGCCGGAACTATATCTGTTATAGATTAACATATAACACTTTCATATAATTAATATCCATAATTGAAGGTATTTACATTGCTATGACTACGATGAATGGAACTAATTGACGTTAAAATTGCCTTTTTTTTGTCTTTCACCCGGTTCGATTAGCCGAGGCCAATCTACGTCCGGACCGGGTACTGCTGAGGCCCATTGTTGGGGGCGACTCTCCCAATTCAATTTTTTTCATACACGCCACTAGGAAGATTCGAACTTCTAACCTCCTAAACAAACGCTTAAGGAGCCTAGCACCTCATCCCACTAGACCAATTCAGTGAAACTCGCTGAAGTAAGCACCAACAATTGTCAATCATTGATTGTATGCGTGAAAATTGTGGGCACAAAGGGGGGAAATTACTATATAAATTGTTTTCACAACCAAACACAAACCCTAACTACTAAGAACAATAACAGAATAAAGAGATTCACCTAAGATTACGTAAAGAGGTTACTAACAATAAGATATATGCTAACAATAATATTATCTAAACAAATAATACTAAATATCATTAACAGGGAGATGGTGTTTTGACCACACTTTATTAAGCTTCTTGTTCTACATGAAGACGACATGAAGTGCATTACTGGGACGGTACAAAAGATAAAATTATACATCATAATAATTGGTTCTAAAAAAATGTAAAATGAAGACTTTGAATTTGAATTGGAGATGTGAAGTTAAATTCAGGACTTTGAATCGAAAGCACCGCACCATCACCTACTACACTGAATTGGAGACGTCTAGACTTTAAATTTCTAATACATCACACCACCCAAAAAACAGGTGCAAAGTATTCGATCTCTAACTTGATTCCAGAAAAGGACCCGTATTTTGGTGCTAATAAGCCATGCAGGTTTTAATTCATGATTCCAAATTTAAACACTACCGGCATAAATCATATATACTTCACACTTGATTCTCAACTTTCTTTCAATAGGATCTTGCATGGAATCAAATCAAAACTACTGGTAGTTTTGATCCAGAACATCAAAAGCTACAATGAAACATAAATGTAGAAGCTAAAATATGTAGCAATTAAGCCAAGAAAAACATACGCCCATTTTATAAACAATTTTCATTCCAAAAAGTAAATTTGAAAACGTTACACACTCTTGCTTACAATAGCTTCCACCCCTAAGTACTCTTCTGTTTTATATACGTACCTTTGTTTCACAACAACCTTCACAAATTTCTTATTTACAAAATCAGGCAATTTATCATATATTTATTTGACAAATCCAAGAATCATATATCCTTCAGCTTAAGATAAACCAAGGTTTATTTTTCCTAAGTGGAATCCTATATAATCTATAACAAAATCGTCCAAAACTGAAAATACAACAACAAACAAACCAAACCGCTTTGAAACTGGAACCAATGACCCCGAGTTATGAAGATGCATCAACAAAAAGTCAAAATTCCAACCAAACAACCTCACTAAGAAATTACATCCAAATTACCTTTGCCACGAGATCCAAACCCGTAGATGTTGAATCCTATTTCAATTTGTGCAAATCGAAAGCATTGGAAGTTGTCATGGAAATGGAAAAATGGCCTTCTACAATACCAAAGAAAAAAAAGGAGATAGATCATGTAACAAAAAGAAACTTCGAACACATGATGTGGCTTGTATAGTTTTATATGAGATTTCATGCTATTTTAGATTGAAAAAATCAACAAGAAGAACACACCCAAAGCCACAAAGGAAGCCAATTGCATAACACCCTCAAAGAAACTTTTTGTCAATAAAAGACTAGGCATCTACCACCATACATTCTTTCTCATAAAGCAATTCAAGAAGAAAACTACAAATATTACTAACATAAATGAGAAATCAGATGTGTTTATTCGAAGTAGGAAGAAAGCCATGAGGAGGAGCTATACCGTTGGTTCCAAGACGCGTTAGTAGGCGACTATTTTGATACTGCTGAACAATAATGATCTGGATCATAATGCATTACTGCCCAGACAAATTGGCCTCTTTTAGTTTCACTTACTTGAAATGCACATGCTATGGCTTTATTTAACCACCAAATTCTCTGAGCTTTATGCATTATGATGTCATTTTTAAATGATTTAAAAGCAAAGAATTTCAATCTCTCATAAATCTTTATACTTTTTGGAAATATAGGATTTCTATAGGATGAAGTTAAGTAATCACAAAATCATCTAAAGCTAATTGAGGTCATCTTTGAGATCCAAATATTCAAAAACTATGATAGCTTATAAGTTAAAAGTATAGTGCTCCACAAATGAAGATCAAAAGAAAGTTTTGACATACAATTAGTAGTTGAAGCAACCCTAGACACCTTAAAGGCTCTCCCCTTCTTGTTGCCTAGAAACCACTAGTGCAAATTAGGAGTATATTAATGGTATCACCTGATTAAACCAAATAGGCAAATGATGAATGACTCGAAATTGCTATCTATTACTAATAGTCCTTCAGTAGATACAATTTGTACATGACACAACATTGAAAGATGAAACCAGCAAAGTTAATTTGAAACTGCAAATCAATACATGTTACATAGAGTCATACATGTTGACTACTATTCAGTTTTGTTCTATAAGCCTGGTTATCTCACAAGTCATACACGTAAACATTGTAAACCATCCAAGTCTCAAATATTAATGGTTGTAATTAAGGAGATTAAAGAGTTCTGGGCACATTTGTTTTTAAACGACAATCAAGTATCAGTGCAAAATGCTTACAAACCCAACATGCTGAAGGAAACAAATTATGAAAATGCAACACAACTTGAGCAACTTCGTCATCAAGAAAATACAATTAAGGGACCACCTGTCAAAGATGAAATGAAAATAACATAAGTTGTATACTACAACATCCTTTTGCAGGCTAGAAGGCTACTTTCGTTTAGAAGGAGATTACAATTCAAATAAAGAGATGCAAAGCCTAAATTTTTTACCCTAACAAAATTGCAAAGCAAAGAAATGAATTTACCTTATTTGGAATTCCAATAGTCCAATTCATGTTAAAGTTGTCAACCAATTCGGAACCTAATAGAGGCAGGGAGAAGTAGATAGGGGAGGAGGCATAAAACCCTATCGTTGCGACTACCAAAAAGTAGTAGCGAGTCAAAGAAGAAAGCAAAAGGATAGACAAATTTTTTTCGTATTCAACCTAATACCTCAGATTTTAGGAAGATAGACCAGACTAATACTCCATAGCATTATGGAGTGTTCGGTATTCTGTCCCAATCTTTCTCTAATTGAGGGAAATTCGAAACTTTGGAATTCTGGAATGAATCAATGGACAAATTGGTTAAAGAGTCATTATACATGAGTAATCATGAAATACAATTTTCTGCATATTCTTTGCAATGTTTGATTATTTACTCTCATAAAAAACAACAATATAAACAATTAGCTCCATTATTCAGATGAGAGCAGTTTGGAGAAACCATTAGTAAGATGTACCAAGATCATACCACTAGATTCCCTTATGTGTCCGTTCTTTTTTTTCAAGGAAGTTCAGTATAGTAGTTCCTAGACTATCAATCATCAATGAATAGATTGCAAGATAGCTCACACATTAATTTCCATCCCATTAATGACAATCCATAACCCTCTAGTTTGATTACCTAGCCCTAAATCTCAAATCTCAGACCAAATTAGCCTAAATTACAAAAACTATAACCCTAAATCGCAAATTACATATCGAAATACCCCATTAGCCGAAGGATTGAACTCATAATCATACAAAAAAGTAAGAAGAGCTAAAGATATGAGTTCATATTCTAGACCGTCCATAGAAACCAAAATCACAATCAACAGCTATTAAAAAAACATTTCGAGCGATAAAATCTCAAAACTGAAACGATTTAAAACCAATAACGACATCAAAATAACAGGAAGAGATAGTAGTGTAAATTGGGGGAATTACCTAAAGGAGGCAGTGTCCAGGGCGGTGTAGCGATGGAAGCGGCTCGACGTGTAGTGTTGGAGGAAGAGAATTGCGGATTAAGAAGGGATGTGCGGTGATTTATATAGCAAAAGGTAGCGGAACATCAATTGATAGAGGGGAGGCAGAATTGGCGGTGGAATGAAAGGCGGTGAAAGACAGAGAGAAAGGGAGGCGATGAGGGAGAGCTGGTTGCTTCACTATTCCTCGGGCAATGGTCCACGTTCCACGTTTATATAATTATAGATTTATACAAGAGAGAAGCGTCCATTTGCCTTAAATCTCGTGAAATATTCTTAAAGGAGAGTCGAGATTTAATCCTTTTGAATTGTCGAACTAATTGATTAACCATTGTCGAACGGTACCTAAAAGATAAAAAATAATTATAACAATAATTTATCGTCGAATAATGGTTAATCTAAAATGATTATCATTTCCAATAATAACTACAACACCCCGTCTTTACACTGGGGCACTACTTGGTAGTAGACCTCTCGGGGTACTACTTAGGCTAACTTGACAATGAGTTTACTCGGATCTTACAACTCGGTCACGACGAGAAAACATAATAAAATATCCAACTTATAATTTAATAAAACATAAGTGTAATAAAAACATGCATGAAATTCCATACCAAACTAAACAGAAACACAAACTCAATCTCCCAAATTCCTAGCAACAATTCTAAAGCCAACAAATAACAATCCAAGATAACAATGTAAGACAATTCAGAACTCCTATCCCAACTCCGGACCTAATGACACACGCACATCAACGATTCACTCCGCCATCCTGTCGAGGCTCCAAAACGAGTCCTTGGTTTGTAATTGCAATTGAAAAATAAGTCTCCAATGGGCCAACTACTACTCTAACAAGCTAGATAACACACAATGACTGTAAGCCATTTTAAAAACAATTTTCTACAGACAAACCACACGCACATAACTCTACCGGCCAATCCCCTAAGTTAGTCTCACACACACGCACGAACGCACGCACACAAATCCACCTAAACAAGGTAGACATTGGTATTTTTGTGTTGTTATTACCCATCAGATATAGAGAGAAGATTGTAACACACGTCTGACTGATCTGAACTCATCATTTGGAAATGATGTGACTAACTCATCCCTCTACCCTATTTATAAGACTAATCATGTAGTGGGAATTTGTTAATATTTTAATGTGGAAAGTTATTTGTCTTGTAAACGTTGAAAAATCAACAAATCCACCTTAACAACGTAGACATTGGTATTTTCGTATTGTTGTTAGCCATAAGATACAAAGAGAAGATTGTAACACATGGCAGACTGATTCTATTTGGGCAATTGACTACTCCCTCCGTTTCGTAAAAGATGTCTTTTTAGGTCATTTAACATTTTTCATAAAAGTTGTCCTTTTATCAATTTTTTTCAATTATGCCCCTAAAAAGTGGGTTCCCTTTTTTTCATTTTCCCATGTAATTGGCCACATTAATAAAGTAAAGTCATTTAATGAGGACATATTAGGTATAAAAAAAATTCCTTAATAATCGTGTAACTGTCCAAAAGAACATCTTTTGCGAAACGGAGGGAGTATAATAGATTTTCTATCAAAGATTCCAATCAACAATGTGATTTTTTCATGTGCTCAATTTTTGATGATTCTGTTGAATTTCTTTTGCAGGTCATAATGGTTGGATGTTCACTTCAAGGTAAATTGAAATGTGGGCTTTTACTTATCGAGTAATTCTAATATTGATGGTTGCATGTGATTTTTGTCATGGCAAAAACTACATAAGACTTGTTAAACAACCATTTTTTCACATAACCTAGTTAATTGTTGAAAGAAAAATGAAAAATGACCACTAATAAAATGTAATATATAGATGGATTTGTTGCTAGTGAAGTTTTGCTTGTGGTTTTTGCAAATTTGTTTGCTTACATGCTGATTTTGTGAAGTAGTTATGAGTTTGATTTTGGTTTGTAATTGCCTTGTTAAGCATATATGAGATTTGTTGAGGTTAAAAAGAGTGATTGAACTGCAACGGCTGACTTATTGATTTGAGAATGTAATTTAGAAAATGCAACTCCATTAGTGTAGGTCGTAGGATGAGTGATTAGGTTTTCTAATTCTAGGATACTATTTCACATTGTGTGATATTGATCATATATTGAGTAATTTAATTTGGTTTATGATAGGATATTAACATAACGTTTGCTGGTAACAGGTTGGGCTAGGACACCCTTGGATCTTAGGGTGTTATTATTTCACATTCACAATATTCATTACTCGACTTTGGGAAACCCGACAGCGATTATAAACGAGAAAAGTTAGGCAGGGATGGGAATTTCCCGATGGAGAGGAAAACCCGATTGGGACGAGGACGAGGGGAATTTAAATCTCTAAACTGATATGGGATGAGAAATGGAGACGATAATGTTAAACGGGAATGGGGACGGCCATCCCTAGAGACGAGTCCTTGATCTAGGTTTCGGCCGCACACTAAACAACAAAACCTTCAAATAAAGATCCGTCAAACTTTTAAATCAAGAGTTTCAAACACCTGAGCATCATACTCATCGAACTAGCATAGCATATACAGCGTCTTTAGGCCTGGTACAAAGCTCTGATTTAGAGCCTCAAACGTGAGTCAAGAACCCCATACAACACAGCCAACGGCCAACAGCCGACAGCCAGCAGCCTAACATAATTCCTGTATACATGAGATTTATGGCTTCTGCATAGTAGAGCACGTACTACTCAGTTGAGATCCCTTTCTGCATTGCAAAGCCGAAGAGACTAATCTGCCCTCAACATAACATGCTTCAACGGCGTTCGAATGCTTGGTTTCTATGGGAACACTGTACGGGTACAAACTTCTGAATCTCCTGATACAAAACATTGTTCCATCACTTGCTGCGCAAAAAATAAAAAATAAAATATTATCCAGAAGACCAGAAGCAACAAAAATAAAAAGAAGTTTACCTATATTTTGGTGCAGTGCTATCCAAGTTGAATCCTTGATACAATCGTAGAATAGGGGTAACCAAATCCATAAGCTTGAACTAATGCTCTCATTCCATTCATTTTTCATATGAATCTCTAACAAACTCTGATGGCAATCTTCCCATTTCAAGATTGAGGTTGAGGATTAAGATAAGTTCTTCTGCCAAAGTACTTCTTGAAAGGCTTGTGTACTCGGCCTGAACAAGACTGGCAGGACTCAACCAAGTCACTGGTACTGCAGCTTGCACCAAGCTAGGATACAAATATCGAAGGAGTGACTGAGTCATACAGAATCAAATCCAAGGTGTCCAGCCTTCATACATGTTACAGAGGTTATCAATGCTTGTAGCTTGCTTCAGAAGATAATTAACTTGCTCTGAAGTACTAATTTGTCTGTACAAAGAAGAGAAGAAAAACCCACAAAAAGCTCAGGGAAAGCACATGTTTCCTTTAAAACATACATAAAGAAGCACAAAAAAGAATGTACCTGCTTTCGTCAATATCTCGCCCATCTATCTTCATCTCAATTCGCCTTAAAACTGACATCGCAAAAGCATTTTTACCTACAACGAAAAGAAAAGGTAGTATTACAATAAAAGCAATTGCGAGACTGGTACGAAAAAGAAGTGGAGACAAGCATGATATGATACTTACCCCTAGTTACTCTTGCATCTTTTGCAGGGAGTTGAGCATTTTGGTTTTCATTCTCAATCCCAGTTCTGTTTGACAATGCTCCGACCCTTCCCTGAAGCATCACATCTGAATTTTCTTCATTTGACAAGTCAATGAGAGCTGTTGAACCATTTATTAATTCAGTGTCCTTTATTTGTTCGCTTGGCTCTTGAAGATGTGAAGTTCCTTCATGTATTTCAGAAAATTGAACAATATTCTCTCCAGCCTCTTCATTATTAGAGTAGAGAGACAGTTGTTCCATTGCTTCCAAGCCATTGAAGCTAATTGAAGAATTTGCATCACCACCAGTCAGACTTCCAGAGTCTGAACTGCTGCTGTAAATGCTCTCTGGAGGAGATATCCATCCCCTTTCTTGTGTAGAAAGTTGATTATCACTCAATGGGTTTTCATACTGTTGTTGCCCAACAGATACAGGGAACATGGTACCATTCACATTTTCATATTGAGGAGTATCATCTGTGACATCTGCCCTAGATAAATTAATTTCTTGTGATCCTGCCTCCTCGCGTTCTCCTAGTCCTTCTAAGGCCTAAAAATAAACCCAAACCATTCATATAAGTCAAGAGTATTACATATTTTTATAGTGTTACTAGATGGCACTTGAAAATACCTTATGCAAACTCCCAGCATGGAGGCTTGCAGTTTGTGCAAGTTTGGTCAACAATGAGTAGAGTTCCTTCACATATGACATAAGCAAGGGAACTAAAGGCTTGTAACTCTGACAAGCCTCTCTAATTCGGAGTAAATATGATTGGCAGATAGCTTGTCCGTGTATAGGAGAAATTTCTGATTTGGTCTCTCTTTCTCTCGCCATAGCATCTGTCATAGTGGAAACATCCTTGGACAACACTGATTCAAGGGGAAGAAGGATTGCACTAGCCTGCTCGGAATCCAAAATAATCAACTATAAGAGTCAGCAAATAAAGATGTTAATAATAAATGTAGAGATGCATTCAGTTCAGAATTGCGAATGAAAATATAATTTTAAACTTGAATGGGACTCAGTATTCTGAAAGTGGAAGACCTGAGGAATCTATATTCAGGTTTTCCGATAAATATGCAAACTGGGCAAAACCCACCAGGTGAGACATCTATGCCACATGCAACTCAGTCAGGTGAGAGTCAATGACTGGGAAAAGTCGGTTGTTGCTTCAGTTTATTTGGGAATGCAAAATCGGTGGCAATAGAGGGGAGTGGAAATAGAAAGAATTGGTAACAAAGTGTCACTATAATGAATTGGTAACAAAGAGTCGCTGTATAGAATTGGCACAAAGTGTCACTATAAGGAATTGGTAACAAAGTGCACTATAAAAACTTTTTTAACGAAAGGTGACAGCAACAATTGAGGGAGCACCAGAGACTCCAGGGTGATATATAGCAACGATAGGGTAGGTTGATGCATATGGGTGATATGATGGTTTAAATCTTGCTTTGATCACATAGTCCCACTTACACTGCTAGTTTCACATACATAGTCCAATTGTCAATAACAGAGTTAACGATACAATTGAAATATATTAAAGGGATCATTCGTCAAAGGGGAAGAGGAAAAGGAAATAAAGGTGTAAAACAAGTTCTAATATATCATGGTTTTAGTATGTCAAACAAGAGTTTAATACGGGCTACCCTATATTATTTTCCATATGGGGTCAAGAGAATGGAGAACATGAATGGAATCATGTGATGATGGGGAAACTTAAAAAACAATATTTGAGTTATGGCATAGTATAACAAAACAACAACAATATTGACCCAGTGAAATTCCGTTTCAGCAGAATCTGGGGAGCCAAGATAGGGGCGTCCTCCTAAAGTGTCAGGGTAGGGTGCCCCTTCTACCAAATAGCTCCTCATATTACCTCAAAAGGAGCGTTAAATGATGTGAACATTCCAAAATTATTTTCTTATTCACATTGAAGACATCCCTAGCATGCAAGAATAACAGTACCTTGGACAGGTCCTCCATAAGAGAACGATGCACTGATGCTGCCTCTTTTCCCAAATTAAGAACATTATGGAGTCCACTTATGGCCAAAACCTAGAAAAATAGATGTTATTCATACACAACTATCAAGTGCCAGCAGGTATTAGAATTTAGAATTATCTTTAAGCAGAGCAACCTAAGAATAAGATTATGGAATACAGACCTCTTCAAGCATTGAGCCACACTCAGAAGTTAAAGCAGTATGAAGCTTCACAGCTCTACTGAAAGCAGATAAAGCAATACTTGTTTCACAAGCACAATCTTTCATCTGAAGAAGGGTATTTTGCAAGTCACCTACACAAGCATAAAGCCAATCATTAAAGTTAGCATAACGCAGATTATAAGGCATTCTTTTTTTGGAAAAAAAAGAGAGGAGTTACATCTTGAAGAATGAAAATACTTAAAGCCATGGTCAATGCATTTGTCAATCTAGTCAGAATAGAGCTCACCAGAAGCAGATTTTGCTTTAGCAGAAGAAATTTGCAGTTCAGTGCTTGCTGAGAATAAGCTGTTCGATGCAGCTTCCACATTGCTTTGAGCTACCTTCCATTCTTTTTCAGCACCTATCAATCAAAATAAATCTTAACCACAGTTTGTAGCTAAGTGGAAGACAAGAGGATTGCATTTCATAAGACAGAAAGAACTCACGTGAGAAAGAATGAAAAGAAACATCCAATCTCATTAATGCGTTCAAGTAATTTTGCTGCCATGTCCTGCAATCCCCGTCAATCCTATACTGAGTGATTTCCTCATAGCTACCAAGATATCCATCTCTGGATGCCTCAAACTCTAAGATAGTCAAACAAACTTGCATAACATCTTTAGCTTTTTCTTTGGCTTCCTGTAACAATTGCCTTCTATGTGTTAAATGGTTGTGGAATTCAGGAGGTATTCCAGCCCCCTTGCTGGAGGTATTCCCACTCATTCCAGAAGTAGGTCCACCGCAAGCCCAATTCATTGCCCTCTCAAGTTGTCCTTCAGCAGTAGCAGAATTCATTTCACATGATTGGAGAGATTCTCTTGACCTAGATATCAGAGAGATGGCAGATTGCAAAGCTTCCAATAAATTTGGTCTGCTAAGGTTAAGAAGAAGTGAATACAATCTATCATCTGTCTCAAAATACTTCTGAGAGATAACCTTGCTTCTATGTAAGGTTGCTGAAGTAACATCATGCATCCATTCTGTCTGAACAATTTCTAGGCTTGTTCTTTGAATAACCTCTTTCAGATCAACTATTTGCTTTCCTGTTAGGGACAAAACTGATTTAGCTGCTCTGACAGTGTCATGTGCATTGCGGTACTCCTCCAGCATCATTTGCACTTTCTTAACAGCAGGATTATCCGGCCTTGATTTTTCATGGCCAAGTTCCTTAATTCCTCCAATTTCTTGTTCATAATATTCACTTGCTCTGTTCAGCCAGTTTAACAGAGCAGGAGCAATTTGTCCTTTTAAGTAGCTAGCCATTATTCCATGAAGATGGGTAGCAAGTTTTTTCTTGACTGCATTTGTAAGCTGCTCAAAGCCCAAATTTTGATCCATTGATGAAGAAACATCATGTATTATTAAATCAAGAACAGACTCTATAACTCCAACTTTCCAAACGAAAAAAGAGTGGTCACTAAGCAAGCCCTTGAATCTCCAGACATGTTCAGATATTTGGCGACCAGAACTTAAACAATTTACTAATACAGAAATATCTGAAGGAGAAAAATGAACCTGATCACAATAAGTAGACAATATCTTGTCTAGTGACTCCAGCTCAACAAAGGGTTTCGCTAACATAGACAAGAAGGCTTTGTTTCTCCGAATATGTAGCACACTCTCATCCTGGGTAATAAGTAGAGACAGAAAATGCCTCTCAGAAGAACTCAATGAACTTTTCATGGCCGCTTCTTTCTTGATAAGAGAAGAAGCCTGCATGTCCTTCTCGTTCCATGTGAGATGCAGTTGATCCAACTGTGCCCTACAAGATTCCTCCTGAGAAGCAAGTTCCTCTGCTTCTTCCCATGAAAGTTGGTCCCTTCCCTTCATTGCAGCTTCTTCAAGGGCCAACTGTTGCTCAGTAATATGCCCAACCTCTAGAAAATAACTCTTCTCAAGGTCTGCCAAAGATTCCCTTTCTAGTTCAACCTGAATAAGCTGTTCCAAAGCAGTTTCAACTGACCCTCGAATTTGGGAGAGAGATCCAAATGCATCCATCACTTCAGAACCGGATGACAAGGCAAATCTCATAAGATCAGGCATAACAGTGCCAGTCAATTGTGCAATCAAATCCTTGCATGAACTCAAAGCTGCTTTAAAATTTGAAGCCCAGCATCTACTCGCAGGAAGTTGTAGGTTTTGAGCTTTGTCAGCAGATAACATTTCAACATCAATCAGCTGTCTTAGTTCATGAACAAACTCTTCCACAAGTATGCATTTCTCAATATGTTCTTCTAGCTCATGGAATATGCCTTCGAAGTCAGATCTTGGTTCAAACTTTGCACATTCAACACCAGTAATGTCATTCAATGTGTCAAGTAACTTGCACTTTGCCTCATTGTATAGAGAACATACAGCTCCATACAAAATACTTAGAGCCTTCTTCTTGAGATCAAGTTCTCCATGTGCTTTGGCATCCATAGCCCCATCAGGATTGAATTGTACACATAGTAATGAAGGGGTAAGTTCTTCTTTCCTAGCAAACCCAGCAGATTGCATGAACTTCATGAAAGCAGACAGAAGGCGGTCCTTAACCTTTGATTCAGCTTCACATCCAATGGAACTTGCCAGCTCAGTGCATTCTTCCTCAAGTTTCCTTATCTCCAAGGCATGACTCTCCACCTTGCGACAAAGATCATCAAGGCTATGGGACACAGTACCAAGAGCATCTCTGTTACCCCTGGCAATCAGCTCAGTTGCTTGTCTTCTGGCATGGGAAAGGGTGTCTGAGGAAATGGTATTTGTACATATCTGAAATACTTGTGCCCACCCATGCATAGGGCTTGTTGTTAGGTAATTCAATGGCAGGACCCTTTGCAAGGCAAGAGAATAAGCTTGAAGTGATGTAACTGCACATGAAATTCCATGATCCAACTCAGCCATGATCTGTGACATTTCCCTATCTATATCATAGCATTGAGCTTGTGTGGGTTCAGGAACAATAGTAAGTGGAACTCCAGCAGCCGAAACAGCTGATATTAGAGTTGAGGAATTTTGCACCTCACTCAGCTTTGTGCAAATTTCAATTTCCGGCAGTGAACCACTTCGTAAGGCATCAATTACTCTTCCATGCTGCTCAATCCAAGTAGTTGCTTCTTGGGTCTTCTCAATAACCAAAGCCTTCGCCTGACCGAACTCCTGGATCTGCATTTCATACAAGGCACGAACCTTCTCTGAGCTAGAGGTTGCTTCATCGACCAGTGACTTTGCAGATGATTCATGATTAAGAAGAGCTGATCTTTCTTGGTCCACGCGGTAGAAAAGAGCATACACTCCTTCATATTGATTCAAAGCATCCAAAAATCTCTGGTACAAAAATGTAGAGTCAAAATAGAGGCACTTTATAAGGTTGCATAAAAGAGCTTATATCCGATCAAACGAAGTGTAAAAGTTCGGGAAATATCGAATCAACCTTAAGAGCAGATTCAACAGAAGGGATTGCTTCCAACAAAAGATTGTGATGCTCCTGCCATAATACTTTCCAAGTCATTGATTTAAAATTGCAAAATTGAAAGAAAGGGGACCTTGCATGTTAGCCTTAATATGTCAGAGGAACTGTCTTGATTTGTTTTTAGAATAGTAAAAAGAGGAATCAAGAGCCTTTTGCACCTTCAGGATTCATATTAAATTGAAAAAGCTTATTTCTGTAACGATTTACCTGCAAGGGGATGCGTATCTCTTGTACACGTGAAGCAAATAAGCTTAAGCTAACAGCTAATTCCATGCCCTTCCTTTCTTCACCACCGAGGGCTGCATCATCATGAAAATCTCCACGAGTCCACTCTACAAGTGGATCCCAAACAAACACCTCTAGCAGCATGAGAAGGATATCTTTATTTTCTCTAAGAACACCAAGAACTGATTCGCAATTTGCTCTAAAGCGTCCTTCAACTCCAGTCAATCCTAAAGCAGCTTCAAGTGTCTGAGTAAGACGGAAAGGAACAATTTCCGGTACCTTCAGTCCTTTCCCCTTGTCAAAGCAAACATTATAGTCAATATGTACAATGTCCCCACTAACGAAATCCATCAAAATGTTATCCAAATGTCTATCCCCAAGTCCAAGAATGTGGCCAACAACACTCATTGCTGCTAAGCTACCAGTATACCTACAAAGATGAAAGCAGATTATGTATTCATAGTTCTCACCATGAATAAAAGGGAAAGTGATACCTTAAACAAAATCATTATCACATTGGACCCCACCTCAATCGACAAATTTGATGGATGAAGTTTATGCAGTTTATAAACATCCTTAACAGCGTTTACTTAATAGTCACATGCTAATCTGGTGAGCGATATGAGTAGCTCAAGTAATTCAGTCCTAACTTACCAACAAAGATTCCTTTCAAGTTCAAATATGGGATTTCTGTATTTGGGCAGTTGACCATCTATTACTCCAAATCTGTTTCAGATTCTTTATTTGGGCAATTGACTATCTAGTATTCTATCTCTGTTTCATATATTTTATGTATCGATCTTTATTCTTTTTCAATCAATTTGTCGAATCTGTAATCTTTTTATTTCCAGCAGCAAGTCAGTACCTCTTTACTTTTGAGCTGAATGCTTTGAAATCTTCACTAACACACCAAAGTTCTTGATGAAGCAGCTGTCTTGGTGTTTCTTGCATAAGTTCAAGAAGGACCTTTTGCTTGACCTCATGGGGCCAGTCCCTTCTTGAGATAGCTCTCCTAATTCCTTTTTCTTTTAATGCTGGTATAATTTTACCATAGAACATATCATTTGGTCGAGGTACATGAGGAGGAGCATTACTTTTTGTGTTGCCACCAGCAGCAGCTGAAAGTTGAGTTTGATGGATCCTCTGCTGCCAAGACTTGAAAACACTGTATATGCTAATCACATTGTCTACCCATTGGATTAGACCAGCACAACCGCTGATTGGTGTAACGGAGTAGTAGCGGATGCCAAGAGCATGACCTTTTGTTTCAGAAGATGAATGAAGAATATTGTTTACAGCTTCAAGTAGCTGCATGATCCTCGCATCGAGGCGCAAATCTTCTCTTCCTTTAAGAAGATATGTGTATTTTTCACCATCAGAGCCTAACATAACCAGCTTTTTAGGCTTAGTCTTCGTAGGCAAGATAGCCAACTGTTCGGAGAAAGAGGCAATTGTAGTAATTCCTTGTGAAGTGGTAGCTAACCCTCTGTTGGATTCAGATAGCACAACTTGCTTTTCAAGGCCAGGCATTGGAACATCAGAAGAAGACAGACAAGCCAGCTGTGGTGCAACTTCCTGTAGAGAAACTGATGACTTCCTCTGGTAAGCAGCTAAAGATGCAGCAATATTGTCAAATGAACGCCAAACGTCTCCTATTGCTGGACTTGATGCTGGAGGAGATTTGAATGCTGAAATAGCTGATTTAAGTTGCTCTTGATACTCCTCTTGGAACCATTTTTCATGCGGTGTCTCGGGTTGTCGGGATGTCAAAGCTAGACGGCGTTCCAGCACCACAAAAATGGGGGCCATCATGGCAGAGTATCTTGCAGCACTGATCTTGCACTTCTCATTGTGACTAAGAGTAATATTGTCTGCCATTCTTGCAGCTTCCTCTTTCAACAAATTCAGCCGCCTCATTACATCTGTATAGGGATGAAGTTACATACCAGCACCCCAGCATTAATATACCAACAAACAAAAATTGAAAATTAATAATGTGTTTTACTGTTGAAAAACTACATAAAACAGTACGCAGATGATGTGATTTGCAGTGGACAGACTAGACTTACAAGTACCCAAACCCGTTACTTGTTCAAAAAATATTAAGCAACTTTTGCATAACACACAGTGATGTAGCAGCTCTTTTCCCAAGATCTGAAGTCTCAATCACTATCAAGCAGTTATCATCCATCCCAAGTCCCCTACGCTCATCCTGTTTTGACTTTTTCAATGGGAATATTCCTCTCTAATCGTGAGTCTATGTAGGCATAGGGGTTTGTCTTCCAATTTTTATAGCAGTAGTAAGAATCATGAGTTGATAAAATATACCTCTTTTCTTATTATTGTTGTAATCATTACAACTAGTAAAGTTATCCCTATTGTCACAATAAATGCTACTTCTTTTATATTGATTTCAAATTTGCTATTGGGCCTACAACTTAAATTAGTTATTTGGCCATAATGAGCCTGTAAAATTTTAAGAAATTTCTGATCAGTACAAATTATAAACCATGTACGAAGTTCCTGTATGTTACACACTGTATTGAACCTTAACATTATTAAACTTTAATACAAAAAATGCATAATGCCTTATTTTGAGTTATCAATTGGATGGTGAGAAAGTACATGTACCAATCTAGAAAATTTTAGACTAGATAAAGCTCTCTACAATCTAGGTTCTAAAATTATTTTACACCATTCTGAAATTATTTTACCCTGAGATAGATGTCCATCTTTTGCAATAGCCCCCTCCATCAGACCGTATTATGTAGAGGAATGTATGATCATTATAGCTTATTCACACTTTTATATGACTTTAACAATATAATAAATACTACATTAAGCAAACAAACTTAAAACAATACTAAACCTACTAAATTAAAATGAAAAAAAAATATTTTATCCCAACTTTGTATGATTCAACTAAATGATCAAATATTTATATTTATATATGTGTGTGTACGTTTTTCTTTTTCTTATACTCTTAATTAAGTATTATAGAGGATTATAATGAAATTCAATTAAACTCAATTTAGCATGCTTACATCTATACTGTGCATCCTCATGCTCTTTGGCTTTTATATAGTGCCTTTGAGATGGATTTAGTCCCTATATCAATTTTGGTGCATTCTAACTAAATTCAGTTATTATTGTCACATAGATGAATTTCAGTTTTCCTTCGGTCTATTGGGCGCATCCTCCTGACATGTTCAGGTTATGGTGCCCCCATCTTGACCCCTCAGATCCCGTTTGAGCGGGACTATACTGGGCGATGATGTTGATGTTGATGTTGACATCTATACTTTGCATTTTAATTACTTCATGAATATCAATTTTGGTGCATTCTAACTAAATTCAGTTATTATTGTCACACAGCTGAATTTTAGTTTTTCTTGGGTCTATCGGGCGTACCCCTTTCCCTTGGGCAGGGGTACCCCCATCTTGACCCCCCAGATTCCGCAGTAGCGGAGCCTCACTAGGTTAATGATGATGATGATGATGATGATGATGATGATGATATAGAAATGTACACTTAAAAAAAAATATAGAAAGAGATGTACACTTAAAAAAATAATAAATATAGAAAATAAACTTTGCTCTGTCTAACAGACGGGATAAGCACTCTAGTTATTTAAAATAACAAGTATCATAGATTTTTCCATTCTCATGAATCATGATACAAGAAGTAGCATCTTTTCTGTAAAGGGTTAAAATATATGTATTTGCCTCTGATACTACTAGAGCTCATATATGAATACAATTTAATGCATTTCTTCAACTAGAAACCAGAATAATGGAAGATTTTTTTTAAAAAATGGAATTTTGTCACAAAAAACTACCTCCATGAAGATCTTGAAGTGTGCTGAGCCATAGCTCCTCCCAGAGAACTGTAACATTTCCAAGCTCATGCATCATCAGCCTAACATCTTGAACTAGTCTAGGATAAAGCTTCATCTGCATGATGAGAAAAGGGTATATCAACTTCTAAACTTTAGCAGGGAATCAATCATATGTATTCAATATAATGCATAAAAAGCACATTAACACTCCACCAATATTAGATTTATATTACCAAGCAATCCAATATGTGCTGAAGCTCCTCTGGAGGCTGTACATCTGAGGTATTAATATCAACAAGGGTTGGATAGACTATGGACCGAGGAGCCAATTTTGCCAGCATCATCAGCAAACCTTCCAATTGTTTACGTATAACAGGCTCAGAATGAGAACTTAGACGAGCAAACAATTGAGGAGTTAGTTCCTGCAAATGAATCTAGATATCAGAATTGTAAGAGTTTTATATCATATATAGTAGCATTTGTGGAAAAGTTCAAAACCTGCCATGGGGACAATGGAACAGAAGAAAGAGCAGGTCCAAGCATATCTCTCAGCTCAACACCATAATTAAGAAGAATATGCAGGATAAACAATGTCGCCCTGAGGGTCAAACTGACAGAATTTTTACTAAGAGAACCAAAATTCAAGGCAGTAAGAGGATTGTCAGAGAGCTTAGAGGAAGAATGACAAAGAAACTGTATGAAGCCAAGAGCTGCTTGGCCAAACATAGACACCCTCCTTTGTCTTAATGACCACCAAACATTGACCAAAGCATCAAGTGAAGATGATATCATTGTTTCTTCAACATTAAGTTTACTCAATAATGTTATCTGCAACTGAGAAGCTACATATGCCAAGAGGGACTGACCATCAAAATCATCGGCACCTGGAGCTCCAGCTGCAGCTTCAAGTACAGCCACCACTTGTTGCAGCAAAGAATTCACATGATCGACATCATCGGAATCTTCACAAGACTCTTTCCACACGTTCCACTCTTCCACAGTAAAATCATTAGCACTGCAGATTTCCTGAAGTAGTGTTGAAATAATAGACTCCACTTGGGATATTTCATCCTTGGTCAAAGTGAACTTCTGAGAAAATGTTTCAGGACCAACAATAGGAAATAGGGGTGAAGAATCAAGCACATTGCTGTGAGAGGAATAACAAAAATCTTTAGCTTGGCGAAAGCACCAGGAGGCATATGAAATCCATGACTTGCCAATTGCAGGGCCCAGACGAGTAGACATTTTCAAAGCTGCGCCCACAATTTCCTCTAACCTGTAGTTCATGCTTGATCCAGAGACCAAAATCTCCTCCACAGAATAAACATCTTTGCTATCATCCAAATTGCAGTCTTTATAAATCTTAAGAACTATATTTTCCAAGTTAACACCAGAGCAGCCCTGCCTTAGCCACGTTGAAAGTTTCAAGCAGGCCTTGGCTTTCAAATAATTATCCAAACCAGCAGATTCTGGACCTTGTGAAGAAAGAAGACAAGGGCGCACAAATGACCACATTTCCATAACTGCATCTGCAAACTTGGTCTCTGCATGCATCATTAAGATCTCTTCATATTGCAAACTTGATGTCAAAAAATTGCGACAAATTATTTCTGAGCAACTGTGTATATGAATCTTAAGGTAGTTCTTTAGACGGTTTGCTAACTCAAGGTTTCCCTGTTTACGAGCCAAGGACATCATGTTCTTGCAAAGTCGGAGTGTAGTTGATGAAGTTGGTGATATGGTACGATACACCCTAAAAAGCTTCAGCCATGAATCACAATCCTGATTAATTTTATTAATTGAATAGTGGAGTGCCTGAGAAATTGAATTTGTTGACAAATCCAGTTGTTTTGTACTTTCAGTCTTCTTTAGTATGCAAACTTCTTCTAGGGTATAAATGCAGTGTAATAGGGTAGCATATGGTGCCGCTTCCAGCATACCATTTAGTGGAAGGACAGCTAATACTTCATCCAACATTAACTTTGCCCTTTTTGTTTCATGTTGCAGCTTTTCTGGTTCTCCTTCACACTGATAAAGCATTGCCTGTAAAAGCATTTGCTCACTCCTTTGCAGAGCCAATTTGGGATCAAGAGTAAGTTCACAACTACTTTTGGGTGTCAAATCAAGAGAAGCCCATGCTGCAGGTAAATTGAGTTCATCAAAGCGAGCCATGGCATGAATAGCATTCATTTCATTGCCTGCTGTAGTTAAAGCACCAGAGTAACTTTTTCCAGCATGCTTGGCACGAAGAGATTGAAGCTCTGATAACCATGCTTCAAGAGATTTCCAGTCTGAAGTTGCAGTATAGCCCTGAATTATACGAGAAATAGCAAACTGTACACCATCAGCACCCATAGAATTGAGGGACTCCTCTTCCTGTAACAAGTGAGCAAAGAAAGCAGCAGATTTCTCGTATTGTCCATTTGCTTCATATACAAGACCATTAATCCACATTAAAGCACCAGAGATCTGATTGCTGCCAGATATTTGTTTTTCCTCTGCAAACAAAGAAGAAAATGTGTTATATATCCATTTCTGCAAACCAATCAGCATATCTGGTTCACCTTTTTTACAGAGCGCAAGAGCCATATGCCTCCCAACTCTTATGAAGTCTCCAAGTAATCTATTGCTGATGCTATGCAGAGAATTGTCATTCAGAGCAGAAGACAGAGAACCTCTAAGCTCTTGCAAACGCAAACTACAATAATGAATCGTAGCATCATGATACTGTAAAGCTAATGCAGCATTCATCATTGGCTCACATATGCGAGAAAACCACTCCTCACAGACTTTTTTGTTTGCACGAAAAAACAAGGAACTCTGCCGTGAAGTACATGGTAATACAGTGGATCCATCATAAGCATTATACACATTTTTCTTCAATGCTTCAACAAAATCCAGCAGTAGCCTCATCGGCAATAAATGAGCACCAGAAGAACCTATAATACTTAAGCTTCCATCAGACTGTTCTGCATCAATCTGTAGAACATGTGCAACATCCAAAAGCATCCTCTCTAATGCAGCAAAACTCTGGGTAGGTCCACCAAGGTTGGTACGAAGGCGAGTAGCAGTACAATATCTAGCAGCTTCATTTATAGCCCACCATACACCAGCCAAATGGTTCACAGAACTAATTTTTTCTAGAAGATCCTTTCCAGGTTCCATGTCCATCCAAAGACTATTGAAACCAGAGATTTCGGCTTCTTCTGCTTTAAATTGCGTAGGCTCCTTCACACTTTGACAGCTGTAAATGAGTCGTTCAATCCAAGAAGAAAGAGGCATCTTCCATCGCTGTGAAATAAAACCAAAAACAGAAACAAGCTGCTGCGCATGCATTTGCTGAGGCAGCTGCTTAAGGGCAAAGATTTGCTTCCAGTGCAAATTAGACATGCAGACTGACTTGCAGATAGTAGACACAAATGGAACTTCATTAGACTGACCATGTAAATAGATCACAACGGGCAAGATGTCTGCAAGAAACCTTGCAAATGCACTCCTTATTTTAGCATCTGGATCACCAAGTTTTTCCAGTATTACTTTTCCTATTTGATACATTTGTGTGGAATGAACAAGCTTTGACCGTAAAAGAAGACCAGAAACCACTGCAGCTCGAGATCTTACCTTCAGTTCTCCATCTAGTGCAGCATCAAGCACAGAGAAAATGAGTGGGCAAACAATCTTGCCATATCCAAAGTCTTCACAAGGATTTGTATTGCCACTTGAATTTTCATAAACAATCATGAAATCCTCAGCAAACTGGTGGATCCAATCTAGAGCTTTTAACTTAACAGCAAGTGGACAACATAACTCAAGTCCCTTTACAATAAGCGGGTTATATTTCTTTAGATGCTCGAGGGTGACAGTGACAAATCTAAGGTTAACACAATTATCATTTACACATCCATCATTGTTCTTAGGCAGAGAATCTGTTTTATCAATAAGCTCTTGAATTGAGCATTTGCTTAGGAATTCTGCTGATGTCAGCCTCTTCAGTGCCTCAAAAACACATACTTGCCACTGCAAGGAGCTGCTTATAGGCATATTAACTGGATTTAACTTTGTAACAATAAATGAGACAATTTTCTCACACCTTTTAAGAGACAATCTCACCACATCTGGATGGTCAATCAAATTGCCTGACTGATGCAAGAAAACAGCACTTGGCAATACTTTGAGATCAAACTTAAACAAGGCAAGCAACTCAAGTCGTGAATAGAGTTTAGCATTTACCACACTTTTTTGAGCATCCCCCTGAGTAGTAAGTTTCTCAAGCATGCCATGCAACAAGATTAGCTCCTCAATCAAACAGTCAATAGCACATTCGACCACATCATTGTTTGCATGTTGAAGCAAGAAAATATAGGTAGCAGCAGAACTGGCTGTCACCAAGTGGTTTGGGTGTAGACGAAGTTGAGAGATTGAACCATCAAATTGTAAAATTCTCCTTACCGATGAAGGGAGCAGGCCAAGCTTTTGCAAAGATAATAGCTGAAGGTTAGTTTTTAACACACCATGAATCTGAGAAGATGTGATGTTCCTACCCACTAAAGCTCCTGCATTGTCCATATCCAAAATTTGGAACAAAATATCAACAACCAGTGGATAGAAATTGCAAAACTTATCACCTAATATTTCAGCCAAAAGAGTCAAGCATCTCCACAAGTCCTCGTTCCATTTGGACCACCCAAACTTTTTTCCAACCATAGACAAACATCCCAGCAACTTAGGAATCATTTTGTTTAACGGCTCAATTATTTGACCAAGGAGGTTCAGTTCTAGCAACCCTGATGCTGTGGACTGTAAAACTGTGGAGAAACAAGATAATAATGCTACCAGTCTTCGAAATTGTTGAGGAGTTCCTGGATTTCCATCTTGAAGAAGAACATCCATGTCATCTAAGAACTTAAGCAACAAACGCAAAGGGAACTGTAGATTAGCAACCCAGTGCTTCTGAAATTGCATGAAACTGCCAATAATAGCTCGAGTATCAGATTCCGCAAGATCTGGTACCACAGCCCACCCGAGAAGCAAATCAACGATGTCAACAAAATTGGGTTGGAAGCTTCTAAAGAATTTCACAGATATCACAGTCAGAACACCCAAAAGTTGATGTAATAGGGTGAGGGAGGTTCTTTCGTCATCAAGAAGGTCTTGACAGGCTTTGAGAGCAGAGAAAGAATATCTCTCTATAGCACTTGCATCTCCAACACTAAGGAATTCACGGATGCCTTCTAACGCCAGCTCAATTGAAACATTAGTGACGCTGTTAATTCTGAGCAAAGGCAAAGCCCAATTAATGAAGCGGTCAACTAAGCTGGTGAGCAGAACATGATTGTGCCGACCATTAGATCCTATCATAACAGAACACAAGACAGAACAGAGAGCTCCATATGTTGTTGCTGCTGACCGCCGTACTGGATATAAGCTGAGGCAGAATATGAGAAGTGTAAATATTTGAGAATATCATCGCTAGAACAAATGTGAGAGAAGTGTGGCGCAATATTTTCATAGTCCAGTCAGGCTTGTTTCATTAACTCATAGACTAACAACCACTGACTAAATTCTTAAATCATTCGAAACCTATAATCTGGAGGACACATAACTACAATCGGAAGGAAGCTTCCCACATCAGTAAGTTATATCGGTTCAATATGAAACAACAATGCACAAGTTTGCAGCCAAAGTATTGGAGAATGGAATTTGATTGTTGTCATCGAAACAGTGAAGGGGAAAGCAATAGAAATGTCAACCTTTCAACACTAGTCCAGTCCAACACTCAAAAAAAGCGTAAGAATACAATAAAACCTATAATCTGATGCTAAATTAGTCTCGACAAAGCTTGTACTTACGTATTGTTATTCCTTTTAAATCCGTACGCATACACAACAATCTATATTCTGATGCTACATGTTTACCACAGCATTTCACAGGCATGGGGAATTCCAAGCTACGAATGAAATCGGAGGAAAGAAGGAAAAAAAAAAGGAAATGAAATGAACACCAAAGAAAACAAGAGGAAGGAGGAAACTAACTTGTCGGAGAGAAGCTGAAAGAGGCCTTGGGAAAGGAAGGTAGCAGAGTGCGCAACGAGGACAGAGTTGGGAGGGTAGAGAATGAAGCGGTGGAGAGAGTTAAGGGCGGCGACACGGTTTGATTCGTCAACATCACCACCTCCGGCGTTGCTCGGCGCCGAGGAAGGAGAGGCGGCGGAGGTGGAGGAGGAGGAGTCCTTCTTGAGTGCGACGGAGAGTAGAGCGGCCAACTGCTGTTGCTGGTGGTGAAGCCCTTGCATCATCGCATCTCTGTCTCTGGCGCCGGGAAGGCGCGGCTGAATGGAAGAACCTTGAAACACCCGGACGGACGGCACACTTTTTTGTCCACCCCCAATCCTAATAATAATGCTCCGTACTAAGTGCTCGTTTGGTTGAATTCACGGGAACTTAATTCAATAGAATTGATTTCCTCAATATTATAAATTATGGAAATTTTAAAAAATATGTTTAGTTGAAATTAATTTCTAGTAATTAAAATTATTATTTTTTGTTTGGTTGAATGGAAAATTTAATGCAAATTTATTTAATATTATTATTATAACCTTTATTTATTAAAATTTAGAGTTTGACTCATGGGTAATAGGAAATTTATAATTTAAACGTAAAAAGGAATAAAAATATTTACAATAAAAATGGAAGAATTTGATATTACTCACCCCCACATAGGTAATTGTAATTCCTCCATTATGGAGGAGGTGCAAATCGTGGAAATTTAACTTCATGTGTTTTATCGCGAAAATAATGTAACCAAACACATATATTAGATGTTATTTTCTGGGTTTTTTTAAATCATGGGATTTTGATAGACAACCAAACATGCACATAATATACTAATGTTCCTGATCGATCCGATCTGGTTTAACCGGTTATGCTCAAACCGGTCTTTATCAAAGCTGGACCGGTTTTGTGTCAATCGATAGAATTACTCCGAGTTCAAATAACTTTATCGCTAGGGTGGTTCCCTTCGTGTTATAAAAAATTCCGATGAGACCAAAAAAAAAGTTGTTTTGGAACAACGCCCCCGCTACTTTTCATAGTAGCGCACCCTCTAGACGTTACGGACAGAGGGTGCCCAGCCGTAACGGCCATAGCAGCTTCAAACATCACCCTCTGGCCATAACAGTTGGAGCTCTCGTTAATCGAGCAAATTAAATGCACTTACCTACCTCAATTTATTACGTCGTTTACTTTCTATTCACTTCGGCCGTGAGAACTACTCCATTTCAAAACCTCTTTAAAAATCACAAAAACTCTCCATGTTCACCATTCTTCAATAATGACCAACAATGGTGATTACATACACTTTTTGGAATTGGAGGATTAAGTTTTTAACATCAATCACAATGAGGTATGTCTCATTTGCTAGTTTGTTCTTATCTTTCTTTCATCATTGTTTTCTTACTCTACCATGTTTTTCTTGATTAGAAATTGTTAGTGGATTTAGAAGAAAAAAAATGATATCTTTGAACTTGCATGTATTGGTTAGGCAAGATTAAGTCATTATTAGAAAACAACTAGGGTAAAGATGGTGTCTTTTCCGGAAAAAAAAAGCCATAGTTTTTGTATTTGTGGTTCGAAAAGTTTATGGGCAAGCATCATCTCCACGATAACATTTTGTAGATATGTGGCCATTACGGCCATAGTGTCGTTGATCGTTATTGCCAGAAAGCTTGTATTCATAACGGCCAAAGAGCCTCTTGTCATTACACAATAGCCTCTAGCCATTACGGCTACATGTCTACAGAATGTTATCCATACTATTTTGTTTAGCACATTACCGATTTTTTATGCAATATTTTGTTTCAATCTATATAGGAAGAGAATGAAGTATACATTAGACTTGATGCGTTGTGGATAGAAGATGGACAAAGTGATCCCATATGCCAGAATTCCAAATATGGATATCCCCAAATGCAGACAGGATTGATTCTGTTTGCCCGAAATTGGTATAGTAGTTGATATCCATCAATGCAACCAAGCTAGATTCCATCTACCGGTGATTGGTGCAGATATTCTTAAATGCAGACAGACTAATACGGTGGTGGGTATTCCCAAATGTAGATTGATCAGGACAATAGTGGATATTCTCAAATGTAGGCTAATCAGTACAATAGTGATTATACACATATGCATCTAGTGGCAAGGTTCGAGCTTCCGCCTTTGAGAGGCATTCCATAGTTTTCAAAACTCGTGGAGGAGGTGCAACGAGACTCAAATGATTATACAAAGTTATTTACTATAGATAGGAGATATGATATTTGCTAGTAGAGAGGAGGTCATACAGTAAGTTAAGGCAACTTGTATACAAAACAACATGTGCATATGAACTGGACGGGCCAAAAAGTCTACAATATTTACTCGACTTGGCAAGACTTGGTTGGTATGTGAGAGAGAAAGTGTACAAATCCCAAAGAAAAGGGAAGTAAAGGAAGTCTAAGAGACCATTAAGTCAAAAAAAATGTGGTTGCAAGTTTGCCTTGACATGTGTTGAGGGCCCTAGAGGATCGTGGAAGATCAAGGTTGTGCATGGAATTCGCAACCATGGAATAAATTCTAGTTTGCATGGGCATGTTCTTGTTGGAAGACTCACTTGCCAAAAACTTAAGTTGGTGGAGTCTATGACATCAAGCAACTGTAACCCAACCCAGATTACAGTGGCATTGAATGATTTCCCACTAAACTACAAAAGTAGGAAACAAATATACACAACAAGATATGGTTTTTAGAAGGCTAGATTGGAGGGGTGAACTGTTGTTCAAGAGTTCTTCATCCAAGCTAAGGAGTACAACTATTTCATGGAGCAAAGAAAAGACAATCAAAGCAACATGATCATTGATGTCTTCCTTGCCAATCTTGATTCAATATCACTTCTTAAGGCATTTTTGTACATCTTAGTACTCGACTCCACCTACTCTACAAACAAGTAAGTCATATTCTTCGTGTTTTAGTTTTATGCACTTATTCTCTTATACAATGTTTCTATTATATTGAATCTAGCCGGAAAGGCCAGAGGGTATTTGGTTGGAACAACCAGTGAGTGTCGGGCCGTTATGGCCAAAGAGTGTACGACCGTTACGGCCAAGGAATGCTTGGTCGTTACAGCCAGTGTGGTGTATGGTCGTTACGGCTATAAACAACATAACAAGTATTTATACAACTAACCCTTTGACAAACCAACATGTAGTCGGTGCTTTTTTAGCATATGAGAAGGAGGACAATTATGCTTGGGTCGTGGAACAACTTTAAAAGCTTATTTCATTGGCACTTATTGAGCCTACTTGCATGGTGGCAGATCATGAGCTGGCATTGATGAAACCCTTGGATAAGATATTCCCGAGATCGAAGAACCTCCTTTGTAGGCGCCATATTAAGAAGAATATTGAAACTAGAGAAAAGAGTGTAATGAAGAATGCACAAAGTGCAAAATACTTTTTGAATTACTATTGGGTACTTTTCATGGAAACAATCAGTCAATCATAGATGGCTATGAGAGGGAGTTGGTAAGGATAGAAATGAAATAGAGTATGTCAGACAACAATGGCTTGATCTGTATATGACACGATTTGTCTCAACATGGATAGATACAATATTGACATTTGAGTGTAGTACAACAAACAAGTATGCACATCTATTCCCAAAAGACAACACTCATCCTTGAAATATTTGGGAAATAATAGTTATTTTGAATTGCATGGTAGAAGGACAACACTCATCCTTGAAAATTGGCTTGAGACTACAAACAACCGGTTAGACACAACATTCAACCATTACCATGCAGCACTAGAGCTCCAAGTCAATAAAATAAAGGCATCCTTCAATGCATGGCATCTGAAGACGCGTTCTCATTTAGCAGTAGTTGATGTTTTCAAGTTGTTAAAGTACACTGTCTCTGACAAGTGCATGGAGTTTCTGATTGAGGAGTACCGTAAGGGTGAAGGTACATACGACCTGCAGTGTACATGTATAAGGCTAGTGACACACGGCTTACCTTGTTTATGTAACACCCCCTTCCTACCCTGGAGGTATTACCGCCAGTAACCACGATTAAGACTAAACCGAAGCTACCCAAGGCTTTAAACTGACTGAACAAACTAAAACAAACATTACAGCGGAATAAATACAATTGGTCTTATACAAACCTTAATCCAAAAAGATTAAATAAATAGCACAACCTTCTATTTAAACAAAATCTTCATCCAGTCTTCCATAAGCTCTTATTTCTGAAACTCAGCTTCACTTTGAAGTAGTTCAACCATGATCTTCACTCAAGTATAACCATTGAAAACCGGAAACCTTTCTTCAACTTCTGGAGCTTCAAACCTCTGAATCCGCCTCTTGAATCAACTTCCAAGAAGAACCTGATGTATCGAATACAACGGTGGACAACAGCCGACCATATAAAAGAAAAGAAAATGGACGGGTTAGTCTAATGAAAGACTAGCAAGCGGAGAATCTAACTTGGTTCTTATGGTTGTAACTAAACATATTGGCATCAAATCCGAATAGACTCAGATTATGATCCAACAGTTAGCAGTCATATAGAGAATAAGAAGGAGTCTTGCATAAACAAGAGAGAGAACACCACAGTTTGTGGTTTCCTTCACGAAACATAAACAATTGTTGGGAACTCATATTAATCTCATCACATTTTGAAAAGCCTCCGTCGACTAATCAGATTGTCTTAATCAAAGTTTGATTAAGAATTATTCGTAACCGAGAGCAAGAATGGTTATCGAATAGACTAACCATTCGAGTACATTAATGTGCCTAACGCACTTATCTTGTATTACTTTCAAAACTTTTCACAAACAAGTTGGTAACTTTTAATCGGCTCGAACTACTGCCGGTGGAACACAATACTATCGAGGTCAGAGGGCTTGTTTCATCCTTGAACAACGAATAGCACGAGTCCCAATGATGGAGAGATTAGAGGGTCTGTTTCATCCATAATCCACTACCAACACATATTGAATAGAACACAATACTATCGAGGTCAGAGGGCATGTTTCATCCTTGAACAACGAATAGTACGGGTCCCAATGATGGAGAGATTAGAGGGCCTGTTTCATCCATAATCCACTACCAACACATATTGAATAGTCACCCCTCAAGCGTAGAGAGGGCCAATGGTCATGACCTAAGTATTAGGGGATCAATTCTGATACTGCCTAATACGAGTTTTAAAGAGATGCTTCCGAGACTAAGCTCACATCCCTGAACTAAGTTAATCCATATCAATGTCTCAGCATGAGACAACTAAACATACGAGGTCACATACAACGGACCTAAATCTAGTTCTAGCGCGAAACTGAATGAATAACAATATGGTCATTATTTCTAACAAAACAACAACCTATCATATTTTATTAATCATACAAGTTGTTCCCAACGCAAATATTAAATGAGATTCAATTCCTCATTTAATAACAATAACGCAAGAGAGAATCGTCCACTTGCCTTATAAGGCGTGCTCGACGTCCTTAGCAATTCCAACAGTAATCTGTATCATCCTTCTGACAAATATAACCAAAGGATTTCTCAGCAACGAGCTCACAAAAACATCTCTTAGTTTTATTCTCAACTCCTACAACTTCCTAATCGATAAACGATTTAATTTCCGAATATCGATATATAATAAATCCTTAGTTATCATGCTTCAAGGAGCCATCTTGGCGGAATTATAACTAATTATCCGCTTCACTTTTGAAACAACTTTCTAAACAAAAAGTGTTCCTCAGTAACAGTTCTTAAAGATTACCAAATCTCGGATCAAACGGATTAACAACGAATCCCGAGTAATTATCCGAAGTCCTTTACCTGCCAGTCGGTAACCAAAACTTGTCTTCGCTATAACGGAAGATCCGGACGTCCGTTTCTCGAGCGGTTCAAACCTGTGGAACCGTAATAACGTCAAGATTATAAAAACCATAAATTTACTTAGCAAAGCGGGACCGAAAGGCCCTTACGGTGGCTCCGTAATCAAACCGCTAATTAATTTCGATCGTAAATACCTTCACTCGAACCCATGGCTCGTGTGGCTCGCTCATGGCTCGATCCCCGAGCCCGAGGGTGGCTGGGCGTTGCCTGACAGCGGCCCTTGCGGTGGGTGGTGGTCGGAGTAGCTAGCGGACGTCGGTGACGATGTACGGCGAGGCGAGAAGCTAGCCGGCGGTGAGATGTCCTTCTCCCCGAGTCCGGCGTTCCGCCATGGTTCCTTTCCTTCCATGAACATGGCTGCAGCAACCCAAAGATGAAGAAGAAGAGGAGGTGGTGGAGTGGTGATGGAGGTGGAAGAAGAGCTGCCGGCGGTGAAGACCGAATTCTTTCCCCGAGTCCGTTCCGTCCTATCTCCCTCTCGCACTCCACTTTTGGGAGACCCAAATTTGTAGACTTTAGATAAGGCAGAAAGTAGCTATCCCAATCCGCTCTCTCTCTCTGTTTCCTTCCATACTAAGAGATCATTTTAAAAATCAAACCCGTCTCGGAACGGGACACGCGTTAAGGCGGTAAAATTATGTACCTCGGGTGGAAAAACTCGCTAAACGTAAAACGTCCCGTAAATTATGTAGACCAATAAAACCAATTTTTCATGATTTTATCCTGCTACCTTCAATTTTTAAGGCTTCCGTTTCGTATTTTAAATCCTTTCTGGTACATAATTAAAAAGACGACTTATCCAATAAATATTCTTTTTCCACTGAAAAATCCTAGAATTCACACCGATCCATAAAATCATTTCTTTGTGATTTTAGGATATCACCAAGAATTTTCTAGGATTTAATCTCCAACAAAAATATTGGATTAAGCATTAAAACGGTCAAAAAGGTTAAAAGGATATCCGAGAAAAATTCAAAAATATCCTCAAAAACCGCAGTTATTACAGTTTACATACCATTGCATGGTATGTGGCGCAAGAGATTCCCATTCGTCCAAGTGTCGTGCATGTGTTTTGGAAGACACTCGACATGGAGAGAGTAGTATAGAGTGAGGACGATGAAGGGTGCAAGCGCAGAGTTCCAAGATCTTTGATAGATGACTTCTACATGAACGAATTCCTGCAAATATTTGTCGATTTACAACATTAGTGTGCCAATGCAATATATGAGATAGTCCAACCTAAATTTTAACTCTAAATAATATAACTAAATTGAATAAAGCAACTAATAATAATAAAAAATCTAAATATAACTAAGAAATTGAATATTAAACAAATTACAAATTTAATATGTAACTCAAATAACTAAACGAAATTGAATAACTAAATTATATATTCATTACGAAATTGTATATTAATCAAATTTTAATACAAAAAATTAGTTTGAAAGAACGTACCGTAGCCGTAAATGTCGTTCGGGTGTGGATCGGAACCAGAGCGGCTCCGAAAGTCGTCGGAATATCGGATGTCGACAGAGCCACATCCGTTAAGCGGCCGTCTAAAATCCGACAACGTCGTCTAACCGGATCTCGACTGATAGCTTGTATTTAGGTAGTGTTTAGGATGCATATTTATGTTTATATTACATGGTTTTAGCTTAGTTTCTAGGTTCTTAGGTGTTCTAGGATATTCGGGTTTTGCACTTGTTTTGTTCGGTTTTGTAGATCTTTAGGTAAACAAGTATGGACGGGACGGATCTTAGATGATTATGGTGGAATTTGATGATTTTATGAAGTTTAGAGTGGTGCAAGTGAAGATTGGAAGAGCCAAGAGGTTGTAGGAAAAGAACGCTTAAATTCGGGTCATGGATTGGGGTTGTTGTTTCGACACCTCTATCTTGCAATGCTTCGTTTGAGAGATATAGTGGTCCGATGAGGCTGAATTTGTTATCATTGGGAAAGCTAATTCAAAGAGATATAATTCATGTTTACTCCAAGTCCAAATTCCAACTCGAAGGGGATCAAAACAACCTCTGAAGTGTCACTTGAATCTTGAACCGATAGGAAAAGTGCGAGATGGGTAGGCAAAGTGCTGCCATGCTTTCCATGGACCAAGCCGAGCAATTTCAATAGAGAGAAAAGCGCGGGTAAGGGAGAAAAAGCTCGACCGAGCTTTTTTGGGTCTATGCCGCGCTTTTTTGGGATTTCACGGGAAGATGTGGGCCGACGTTTGGGCTTTGTTTTGGACCTTATCTTTTGTAATTCCAAAGTATGGCTTAGTTGTAGCCTTTGGGAAATATTTTCTTTCTGTGTTTAGTAGTTTTAAGAGATACATAACCTCTTTATTTTTTCTCTCTCTTGGATAACTTTGGATTTACAACTTGGAGGTTAGGGTTTCTAGAGAGGTTTTCTCAAGAGATCTTTAAACCTAATTTGTAAGTTTGCTTTTAATACAATTATGTATTGCTAATTTCCTTTATGTTTGGCTATTTAATTGAAGTTGTGATTTGCATGAGTTGTGAGATTTGATTGATTCCCAATAACATTGACTAGGTTGATTTCTATATGCTTAATTGAATCTAAACTAGAATTTTGTTAAATTAGCTACATAATTGAATTTCTAGTTATAACTGAATCTTGCTAATTACTGGTCAGTGTTAATTTGATCAAGAGTAGAACTTTAATCAACTTAGGACCGGTTGGACTAGTTGGTTAAAAAAGAGAATTCAACTACAATTACTCTAGATGACTGGTTGCTCTAGACAATTGTTTCTATTGATACTTGAATCGTAAAGCTGTTGTCAAGTTGAATCTAGGAGGTCTCCTAGGTTACTTGGTGATTAGGGTTCCTGGATCCGGTCGGACTATGAATTAAAGTTGAAGTTTGGATTACAAATCCATAATAGATTGGTTAATGTGTAAAGGAAATCAGGAGAATCAATGATCAACAAAGCAATAGCATAATGAATTTAACTAGTTGAACACGCTTTTCTCATACTTGTTTACCACAATCATACTTTGCATTCATATTTAGTTTTAATTTGCATCTTAGAATAGATAATCCATCCAAAAAACCCCATATTTACTTTACTTGGTACGTAATTAAGAACACAAGTACATAAGTCTCTGTGAGATCGGCTCTTACTTACCGTTCTACTCACTTTGGTTAAGTTAGGATTCTTTGATAGGTAAACGAGTGAAAAATACCTTATCATCGACGCCTTTTCCTCCCAGTGGTGGGGCCATGTGGTGGTGGGTCGGCCGGATCGGCATCGACGGGCCTTCTCGGCGCCGCGTTTGTGGTTGCAGGCGGATGAGCCACCTCATCCACTTTGGCCGAAGCTTCAAGAGAGGCGACGATGCCTGCGGCTGGTGGTGCAGACGCGGATGCGTCCGCTTCTTACGATTGGGTCGGTGGTGGCGGAACGTGGTCCGCGGGTTAGGTCAGTAGCGGCTGCTCGGAAGGGCTGGCGGTGGCTTTTTTTGTTCGAGATTTGGATTCGCGCGAGATTTTGTTTCGCAGACGGAGGAAGACGAAGACGATGGTGGTGGCGGCCCGCGATTCCATTTAACCCTAATATGCCGCGCAAGCTCGTTTCAAGCGGCTCAATAAGCCACGCAAGCCCGTTTTGAGCGGCCCAAATCGTGTTTCCAAAATCACATTTCCATTTTCCAATTTTGCCCTTCCGCGCATCTTTGTTTCGTGCGAAGGCTAGTTGCGCGTAAATTCTGTGCCCTTATAAAAACGAGTGCGTAAGTACGCCGCGTAAAAATATGATGCTTTCATTCCTCTTTCTTTCTAGCCTAGTCGTGTAAAACAAGATGTTAAAATATGCATATATTGATCAAAAAAAATGTAGAGTTGTCAAATCAATCTTAAAAGAAAGTTAAAGCTCCATGTACTTTGATAGGTTGCATACACATGCTCTTTTGTTCATCTATTTAACCAATCAAAGATATTTTAATATATTATTTAAATAAGGATGTTGCTTCAAGATTTGGATAAAAATGAATAGTCTACAGAGAGAAGCATGTAGTGTATTGCTAGAGAATTGTTGTTTCAAAAATCAAAGACCACGTCTAATATGAATAGTAACATATGCATGCAAGCCTTTCTTTTAAAATCTTTGATTAGAATAAATAATTTTGAAACTTGAGTCTATGCTTTCTATGTCTTAAAAATAACTCTTTCTTTCTTTCGAGAAGAAGAACAAGAACCAGAAGCTTTAATGGAAGAAGAGAAATTTATCAATCAAGCTTATGAAGATTTAAAGGAGAAGATTTTTGGTAAACTTCTTCTAGAAATCCTAATAGGTATTTTTACATTTCATCTATTTCTCCCATTCTCTTGATCTCTACCCCATAATCACTCTTTTTCTTCTTTATATTTCCTCTACATATTCTTGTCTACTCCCTTCTTATCCTCTCGACTCCCTCAATTCATCTTCTTCCTCGTTCTCGTTTTTCTTACACCGATCAACATGTTTCACTCCGATCAATTTTTCCTTGAACTTTTCGTATGTATTATACTTATCTATATAATCCTCGAGATTATGCTCTGGATCTACATATCTCGAATTTAATAGGTATGTAATTTTTTTTTAAGTTTAGTTTAGATCTAATGTAAATTAGGGGTTTTATTTCGATCTTGAATGTAAAATCCGATCTTATTGTAATAGCCTTTCAGATCTAATAAAATACAGATGTTTAAGTTCAAAAATCTTTTGTTTCATATGAGAAAATAATTTTTGATGCAAGTTCTTATATCATTGAGCTATTTAAACGGATGATCTATTAAACTATTTTAGAAAATTGAAAGCAATATGAAATAAGTACTACCTTCAAAATCTAGCCACTCAGTTGGAATTTTATTTTGAGAAATCTCTCGTGCTGATAATGTGTTGTGGAATTTGGAGGAAGCTTATGAAATCTGAACTGATTTCCTTGATCATATTACTTTGATATGTACATGCTACTTATATGGCCAAGATTTTGGTTTGATATTGCCATATGAAGCCAATGTTCTAAAAAACGCTAGGCGGATGCTGGGCGGAGTGGGACCGCCTAGCGCCTAGACGGCCTGAACAGTGGCTTAGGCGGTCCAAGACGGGTGCCTAGGCGGTCTGGACGGCTAGGCGGGCTAGGATCTTCCAGCACCTAGGCGGGGCCTAGACGGGGCCTAGAAGGGATTTTTAGAACAGTCTATGAAGCTAAGAGGATAGAAAGCCGTAAGGGCCATCAAGTCGTATGTTTACAAGCCGTATGAACCAAAGCCTATTAAAACAAAATGTGTACAATAGAAATGGATGAATCTTCATTCTTCGTTATTTCTTAAATGTTTTTATAAAAATTAGATAGATTTTTGGAACATTTAAAAAAAATAAAAATAATAAGAATATAAAATTATTTTTAAAATATAAGGTGGGGCTAGAATCGTTCTAGTGGCTCGAAAAAGTTCCCCTTTAATATCTATTACTAATAACTAAAGCCGAAGCAATTTCTGCCACCACGTTGCGCCACATCACCCCTTTATTAAAATAATAATTTTAAATAGTTAATTATGTAAAAAAAGTTATCTCCAAGTAACCATAAAAATAAAATAATATTTGTAAAAATTTATCCCCAAATAAACATAAAGATAAAATAATATTAGTAGATTTGACCAATATAGATAAAAAAACATATTATATTTATTATATTTGTAAAAGATAAGAAAAAATATGTACACGGGATCACATCATATATATCTTTGAAATAAAAATAGCCATATCTATCTATAATCTATAACTATATATTAAAGATATACCTTTTAGAGCCACCACGTTAATTTTGGCCCCACCTTACATTTAAATATCAATTTTTATTCATATTAGTTTACTACTCCTTTTCAGAATTGAAAGACTCCTTTCTGTTAGTGATTCAATTCAATATTTTTTGGAATGCTAAAAAAAAGATTAGCGGCTTTTTTTATTGCCCTGCCCGTAGACTTTTTACGCCTTTGATTTTCTTTTTTTCGATAGATACTGGGATTTCTTATTATTTCAATTTACCCTTTTCAATTAATTTCTTTTCTATCTATTTATGTGAAAAATTATTCTTAAAATCGAAATTTAATTAAAAAATAACAACAATTATTCTAACTTTATCTTTTTATCCATTTATGTAAAGATTTATCTTCAATCAAATTTTGATTATAAAAATAAAAATTCCAATATCTAGATAATTACTATCCTAAATTAAATTTTGATACAAAATTATATTATATTTTTCTTAATTTTCTTTTTGGCTTATTCATGTAAATATAGAAGATTTTTTATCTTTTAAAAATTCATCCTTTTTTTTATCTCTTCTTATTAATTATCATTTTAACTTTTTACTTAAAATATTTTTAAAGACTTTAATTTGATTGAAAAAATTATAGGGAATTAAATTATTTTTGAGTTTGTAAAATAGTAATTAAAATAAATTATATTTATATTTTTCCATAAATAAATTATCATTAAGCAATCAAAATCATATTGGGTTAATGGGTTCACTATAATGATTTTGGTTTTGTCTCACATTATAACAAATGTATATTTTTTATATAAAATATTTATAATAAATAATTTATTTTATTTTGATATTAAATTAAAATCATCATTAAATAAATCAATATATCTATTACTAATAACTAAAGACGGAGCAATTTCTGCCATCACGTTGCGCCACATCACCCCTTTATTAAAATAATAATTTTAAATAGTTTATTATGCAAAAAAACTTATCTCTAAGTAAACATAAATATAAAATAATATTTGTAAAAATTTATCCCCAAATAAACATAAAAAATAAAATAATATTAGTAGATTTGACCAATATATATAAAAAAGGACATTATATTTATTATATTTGTAAAAGATAAGAAAAAGTATGTACACTTGATCACATATATATCTTAGAAATAAAAATAGTCATATCTATCTATAACTAATTAACTATATATTAAAGTCGTAACTTTTCTAGCCACCACATTAATTTTGGTCCCACCTTATATTAAAAAAATTATTTAAATTATTTTTTCCAATTAAATTCCTGTTTATTTATTTATGTGGAAAAAATTGATTGAAATTTTAATTAAAAATAAAGAAAATTATTTTATCTATATATTTTTATCAAGTTATTAAAAAATTTATCTTAAATCAAATTTTGATAAAAAAAAAGTAAATTTTTTAAATATCTATATAATTACTTGCATAAATTAAATTTTTATAAAAAAATTTATATTATATTTTCCTTAATTTTCTTTTTGGATTGTTTATGTAAATATAGAAGATTTTTTATATTTAAAAAAATCTATATTTTTTTATCCATTCTTATTAATTATCTTTTTAACTTTTTATTGAAAAGATTTTTAAAGAATTGAATTTGATTAATTTTTTTTAAGAATTTATATTATTTTTGGTTTTTTTTTATATATTTACTTAATTAATATTATATTTATAATATATCTAAAAATTGTTGAGTCGTAGTCGTGCATGCCAATATCTAGATAATTAGGTACCTAAATTGAATTTTGATAAATAAAATATTATAATATATTTTCCTTAATTTCCTTTTTGGATTATTTATGTAAATATATAAGACTTTTAATCTTTAAATTTTTTTATATTTATTCATATATTTCATCTTATTAATTATCTTTTTAAATTTTTATTGAAAAGATTTTTAAAGAATTAAATTTTATATAAAAAGTGATAAATTAAATTCATAAATTTTATATTCTTTTGTTAAGAAAGACAAATAAAAATATAAAATTACGAAAAGTCAATTAAAATAATGCTTTTATGGTTTTATCTTATAAGAATAAAAATTTATATAAAAATGAAGTAGAAATTAATATATATTTTATTTTGTTATCTTTGGAAAGAAGATAAGTAAAGAAAACAAAAAACAAAATTTTCATTATTATTTGAATAAATGATAAGATAAAAATATTTCATTATATATATATATTTCCTTTACATATAATAAGATAAGATTGTAGTCGTCAATTTTTAATATTTTTCTTTCTATATGGTTCAAGTTATCTTTATTTAAAAATATATTTTAATATCACTATTTTAAATAGCTATTTTAGTATAGGGTGGTGGAGATATATTTTATCTTTATTTAAAAATATTAATTAATTATGTAAAATTACACATAATCCATATTTGAAAGATATTATCATTTATATGGCTATTTTTATTTCAAAGATATATATGTGATCATGTGTACATATTTTTCTTATCTTTTTTTTAATTTATTTTTTACAAATACAATAAATATAATATTCTTTTGTAATAATATTGATCAAATCTACTAATATTATTTTATCTTTATGTTTATTTGGGGATAAATTTTTACAAATCTTATTTTATCTTTATGTTTACTTCGAGATAAATTTTTTGCATGATTAACTATTTAAAATTATTATTTTAATAAAGGAGTGATGTGGTGTGGTGGCAGAAATTGCTTCGGCTTTAGTTATTACTATTAGTAATAGATTTTTTATTATAATATTCCTATCCATAACTATGACAAGTTTTTAATTAATATGGACCATGTTTTTAATTGTAGATTTTATATTAAATTTTATATATTTTTTTATTTAAATTTTCTATCCATAAACATGTTGATTTTTTATACTAAATTTCTATTAATAAGTATGATACTTTTTTTAATTAATTTAGTATGGATATGTTGTGTCTTACAACAATATATTAAATTTCTATTCCTAAGTATGTTAATTTTTTATATTACGGATACGAACATAAGTAAATTAAAATTATTGATCCCTTACTATTAAAATGATTAATCGGGTAAGTTCTATTGAGTTTAGGTTCAGTCATTTCACTATAAAAATAGGATTCTTCCCCCAAATTTGGGGTATTTATCAAATCAACTCTTTTTTAATAATAAATCAATCTACCATAATCTATATCTATCTATCTATTACTAATAACTAAAGCCGGAGCAATTTATGCCACCACGTTGCACCACATCACCCCTTTATTAAAATAATAATTTTAAATAGTTAATTATGCAAAAAAAGTTATCTCCAAGTAAACATAAAGATAAAATAATATTTGTAAAAATTTATCCCCAAATAAACATAAAAAATAAAATAATATTAGTAGATTTGACCAATATAGATAAAAAAGGACATTATATTTATTATATTTGTAAAAGATAAGAAAAAGTATGTACACTTGATCACATATATATCTTAGAAATAAAAATAGTTATATCTATCTATAACTAATCTATATACTATTATTAAACTCGAATCTCTCTATCTTATTTGTCACCCATCTAACTATGCCACACAAGCATCTTAATTTTTAAATTTACTTCTTTACCCTTTCGTCTTTTTAGTATTTACAATCCTTAAAAATAATATAATATAATAATATTACTATTCCTATTAATATACAATGATCTACTACTTTTTTATGGATAAAATTAAAATATTATGTAATTGTACATCATCATCTTTAATATGTATCGCTATTTTTTTTTCAATGGGAAGTATTAAACTATCCATACATAATATCTCTAATATACAATAATCTTCTACTTTTTTTAGGGACAAACTTTAAATATTGTATAATTGTATATCATCATCTTTAATATGTATCATTATATATAATATAAAAATATTGCTAATGTTATTAACATACAATTGTATCCTTACAAATAAAAATACAATTAATTACATATACCATATAATTCTCTTACTCTTAATTTATTTAAGTACTAAAATTATATAATTGTATATCATCAACTTTAATATGTATTGTTAATTTTTTTCAATGGCAAGTATGAAACTATCCATACATAGTATTTCTAATATACAATGATCTACTACTTTTTTTATGGACAAAATTTAAATATTATATAATTGTATATCATCATCTTTAATATGTGTCGTTATATATAATATACTAACTTATTTTATGGATAAAATTTAAATATTATATAATTGTATACCATCATCTTTAATATGTATCATTATATATAATATAATATTATTGCTAATGTTATTAATATACAATTGTATCCTTACAAATAAAAATATAATTAATTATATACACTATATAATTCTTTTACTCTTGATTTATTTAATTACTAAAAGGTATTGAATTTTTAAAATCAATATATGTATATAGAATAATTACTAATTAATTATATCTTTGTTAATGTACGTAACTTTTTAAAGATCAATCCGTATTAAATAGTTTTAATTTTAAGATAACTTTATCATTAATATATACTAAAGCATGCATTTAAAAATATATATAAAATAACATGTGTCAAGTTCACTTTAAACCTCATCACCGATCATTTTAAAATCAATCTAATTGGTTATCATTGAATTTGGCTATCTTTTATTGGTTGAAATCTGATTGTGAACCATATATATTATTTGTATATTAAATAAAAAGATATTTGTGTTTATTTTCATAGAATTTGGATTTGAATGTTTCTTCCTCTTATTTTATACTTTTATTTAATTTCAATTTAAATATTAATAATAAAAGTTCTACATTCTAGAATAATCATAAAATTATTATTTTCATAAGATTTAGCTTTATCGATTAGAACTATTTTGCATTATTATTAATAAAAAAATTCTAAAATGTAGAAGAATCAAGAAACCATTATTTTTTTAGGATTTAGATTTATCAATTGGACCAATTTTATATTATTATTATTATTCAATTTAATTTGGATATTAATAATAAAAATATTTCATATATGTAAATGTGTAAATTAATTAGATGCCACATTTTAGAATGAACCTACATGACTATTGTTTGTTCAAATCAAAGATATCATAGATAATACGATATTGTTCATCAATAACTAAACTAGATATTAAAAACGACACATGTCAATCTCACTTTGAATCACATCACCTATATTTTTATAATTAATCTAATTGGTTAAAATATTTGGTCTCTTTTTTATTGGTTAAAATTTGATTGCATATCCATCCCATATATAAATATTTTATTTTTATCTTAACCAAATAAATTATTTATATTTATTTGTTAATTTTCTAAAAAATCATAGAATTTATATCTCCGGTCATGTATCACTTCAACAATATTTTTTTATATAACAAATAGACAATTAAGATTTATTAAACGCATTTATGCTAAAACTAAAAAAAATTAATTTTCACAAAGATTTTAATAAAATTATTGACTTAGACTAACTTGGATGTGTTGATGCACTTTTTTATGGTATTAGTATTATCATTCTTGCAAACAATGCAAAAGGAAAATTCAACCTCAAGAGGTTGAATTTTATTGCACTAAATGTGCCACTATTGTTAAATACATCATTCATAGGTATATATTTACAATTAAATTTTTTTTTTAAATAATTAAATTACTCTTCTTAATATAAAATTACGATTTGTTATAATCAACGATGAATCTAGCTCAGCAGATTTTGCTATCTTTGATCAAGATGTTAAAAATGAGTTAATCAATCGGTAACCACACATTATTAGAAGCAAATATTAAGGTATTCTATAAATGATATTATATGATCCCTTTACAAATATTGTACATACGTTAATTAATGATATTGCGGCTACTTACATCATTTAGTTGATAACTACATTTCAGAAGGACTAAAAGTTTTAATTAGAAAGACATGTTTTTTTAGAACTGATGTTGATTCCTATAAACTTGAAGAGTCGTGCATTCACTGTTACTAATATGACAAACAATCCAAAAGTCCTTTCTAAAGTAAAAAAAAATAAAATTAACTTGAGCTATTTACTATTCTTTATAATACCATATTTTTTCTTATTAACTATTTTTAATACTTTAATCGTTAAATGTTAATATATCCTAATTCATAAGTCATTATATTTCATTTTTGCATAATAACGTTGAACTATCTCCATTTGAGCTTGAAATACACTCCAATATATCGTCAAATAAGTCACTAACTCCAATTTATCTCTAGATTGCTTGCAGACCCCATGCAAATTATTGCAATCTTAGAATATGAACTTTGTTTCTCAACCATTATTTCAAATACATTTTTTAATTTGATTTAGATTTATTTCAAACATATTTTCTTATTATTATTTCTATTTAGTATTTGGAGTTTAAATGATATGAAAGTATATTGACATTAAGTTATATTTGATTTGTTTCAAAATAATTATTCAATGTTTATTTTTATAATATTATAATATATATAAATAAATATACGTGTATATAATAAATTTTATTATTAAAGATCCGTACAAGGGCACAGGTACATCAACTAGTATAGTATATAGTTATAGAAGATAGATTATAGATAAATTAATGTTCACTTTTAATCCGTATTCGGTTCGACTATCCGTAAAAAAAATTAGTATAACTGTAGGTTTGAATTGAAAAAAAGCAGGCAAAGAGAATCCAATCGTTTCCAGCGAAGAACACGTCATAGATTCATTACATTTTAGCTTTTCAGGTTTCGATTATATTTTTATTTCAATTTCTCTCGATCCCGTGTATGTAACACGAAGAAGAAGAACCAGACAGCAACGACCAATTTTATGGACAATTTCATCTTTTGCTACCACCTCATCCCATTCCTCTCTCTTTCTACCGCACAGTGGGGTGCTCCTCTATCGTCTCTTCCCCCCTTTCCTCTGTGCACGAACTGCCCGATTTCCGTTGAATCGTGAACAACCTGGAGAGAAGAAAAGCAAAAAGGAATCCTGGGGCTGATCGTTTGTTGCTTGTTCGTTCCGTTGTCTGCAAATTCAGACACCGTCAATTGGCTTTGGCTTTGGCTGAATAGAATTTCCGGAAAATTTTCAGGAGAAGCTGGCATTAGGTTTTAATGGAGGGCTTGCACGATTTAATTGAAGAGGCCAAGGTCCGTTTCGTGTGGTGGGGCATATGTATCTTCACTATCTGCTATTTCTTGTCCCGTAAGATCGCGTTCCACTTCAATTTCGTGCTTCTTTTATCCTAAAACTTGTCGGTCTTTTTCATCATTCTTGTTTAAATTCTGCCCTTTTTTTTTTTCTCCGAGCTCTGTTATTATATGCTTCTGAATTTGTTGGATTCCAATCTAAATTGTGAATGGTTTCGATTTCTGTCTCTTTTTGATAAATCGTGAAGAGGAATTTACTTGTATAAAGCCATAAATGTAATATTATGTAATTTAAACCCTCTTTCGTTGGAGGGAAAATTGCGATTTTCATGGTTGCTACTTGGGCATATCATTTTCCTGGAAGCACATCTTACTTACTAAGAAGAGTTTAATTGGATAATTCTAGTGGATTGTTAGGGTAGCTTCTGCATTGCTATCATGCTGACATATTGTTTGTTTTTCATTATTTTCAAGGGTGATTGGTATCTTCTCTGGGGTAGAGAAAGTAATGTGTGGATGTTAATGCATAAATAGCATTGTATTTATCATTTATGTTTATTGAATGGTTTGTTTACATGTTTCAACTCATTGCCAGCCATTGCTGTCAAATTATGTCATGCGATGTTCTCTTAGATCAGTCATGAAGTGGCTGCAATTGTTTTATTATAGAGTGATTGACAATGTAGATTGATGGTTCTGTATGATTTGGATGCGTTGATGGGTTATAGCTTGTAGTTTTTAATTCAGCCAGGGTAGCGTTTGCATTACTATCATGCTGATATAGCTAGGGTAGTATTTCCAAGGGTGATAGTTATCTTTTCTGGGATACATAAAGTAGTGTGTGTAGATGTTAATGCATGGGTAGCACTTTTATTGTGTGGATGTTAATGATAGTTCTGTATCATTAGTTCTTTTGGTTACAACTTACAAGTAGTCAAGTACTTAAATTTGGTCATGTTAAACTGCATTTTATGTTTGCCCTTGTTCTTTAATATCACTTTTTCCATGACAGAGGTAGCTTCCTTCTATGTTTCATTACAGATACAAGTAAATCAATGTGGACGAACATTCCGGTTTCACTTATCCTTGCTTTTGCATTACGTACTCTGACAAGTCACGTGGAATTTCGCTGGAAGCCTCCACCAAGCTCCAGACAAACTTATCTCTCTTATTTGGAAAAGAAGCAAGTATCTATGAATGATTCTCGTCTTTCTGCTGCACCTCCACCACAAAAATGGAAAAGAAAGATTGATTCACCCATTGTACAGGAAGCACTTGAAGGGTTCATTGATCTAATTTTAAGGGATTTCGTTATAGACCTGTGGTATTCTGATATTACACCTGATAAAGAGGCTCCTGAGCTGATTCGCGGGATTGTTTTGGATGCACTTGGGGAAGTTGCAGGAAGGGTCAAGGAAGTAAACCTTGTTGACTTATTAACAAGGTAATTTTTTTCCTCCACTTATTCATCTTTTCCCATACCTCTTTTGATTTCGAAGCTTGATTTCTTTAATAGTGAGAGACAAAAACTTGACTAACATTTCAGGGATATGATTGACTTAGTCGGGGATCACATAGAAATGTATAGAAGAAACCAGGCTTCTATTGGTGTTGATGTCATGGGAACCCTTTCATGCGAAGAAAGAGATGAACGCTTGAAGCACCATCTTATGGCCTCCAAAGAACTACATCCAGCTTTGGTGTCCCCTGAGAGTGAGTACAAGGTGCGAGTGGAATCTCTGATGAATTACTCACTTTGTATATACTGTATATCGTTCCCCAGTGCTTTTTGCCTCTTGTTCCTTACTATGGTTTAACCTTACAGTATCTTCAGCAACTTATGGGTGGTGTTATTGCACTGGTTCTAAGGCAAAGAGAAGCTCAGTGCCCCCTGGTTCGTTCATTTGCCCGGGAGTTTTTAACTTGCCTAGTAATACAGCCTTTGATAAATTTGGCATCTCCAGTGTGAGTCTTTAACTCCCTTCCCTTTTTTACTCGTAAAATTTACTCTATGAGCTTGCTATACTTTCACATAGAAAGTACTTTTTAGTAAAAATATGCTTTTATTTGCTTGGAAAAATGTGAAATATACTCACTTTTCACAAATTTCAAGGTAAATAAAAGTATATTTTTTACTAAAAAGTACTTTTTATGGGAAAGTATAGCAATCCCTATGAATTTTTATACTCCCTCCGATCCACATTATTAGTCGTTTTACACAAATGCACACAAATTAAGAGAAAACATTTATCCCTCTCGAAACACAATTAGTTGTGCATTTAATTCACTTCGGAAAGGGATATCATGTGTGCATGTAAAAGTTGAACCAGTATTATGTGGACACATGAAAAGTTTTGAGCAGAGAGCATTTAATTTGGCCGAAAAGGAGTCTTGAGATTAACGAAAAAAATTAGAAAATGTGAGTAATGATTAAGAATAAAGTAAAAGAGCTCTTAAACGTCAATTAAATCTGATCAAAACCAATAGGCTAAAACGACTAATAATGTGGATCGGAGGGAGTAGTTGTTAACTCTTTTTAAAGATCTTAAAAAAAATCATGCTCCTACAACATTGATATAAACCCTCAACCAAGATTCTTGATGCAACTAGTTGATTAAGTGGCATGAGATGGCGGTTGTTGCAGAGAATGCATTTGGGATCTTTAGACTATTCAGTTGTAGTACATTATTTTGTAAATTTTTTGTGTAGTTTGTTGGCAGCAAGAGTGCTTCTTGAGGGATTTCTTAATGCTGTAAATTTTTTCCGGCACTGGTTTTCGTCTAAGTAATATTTGTTCTTTTGTTGTGCTGTTAACAATTTACTTCTTTTCTTACTATTGCTACAAGTATTACTGTCTTAGAATGCATCAGAGTTTATTTATTTGTTATTCATGAGCTTATTTCAAGAATGTATGAAATGTTATTGTTTGACCATTTTCCATTAGTATTCATGCTTCTGAACCCTCCCAATCCAAATTTCTTTGATTAATGGGATTAATGGCCTTGATCAATATTTTTTCTGTGTCTTTAGGTATATCAATGAGTTGATTGAATATATTGTCCTCAATTTCGACAATGTTGTAAATATGACCAAAGTGGGAGGAGGTAGTGATCCATCAAAGGTACACCAAAGTCACCTTGTTTCCTTAGGAACAGCAGATGGTGGTCAATCTACATGGGAAAAATCTGCAATTCCTCGTACCCAAGAAACTGATATGGCTGCACAAGCTAAAGTTGGTATTTTGAGAGAAAAGGCACCAGAGGTTTCAGAGAGCTCGTCTTCCGCATCTCATGGAGGGACCATCCATCCAAAGACTGCAGATTGGGCACGGGTTCTTGATGCAGCAACCCAGCGAAGAACAGAAGTTCTTGCTCCTGAAAATCTTGAAAACATGTGGGCCAGGGGGAGAAATTACAAAGACAAGCTCAATAGAGCTGCCAAAGGTCGCCAGGTGCCCAGAACAAAGGGTCTGGCAAATCCAGATATGCACTCAAGTGATTTACAGAAGCCTGCATCTGGCAACAAGGACGAGAACATAAAAACGGATGATAAGGCTATAGTCCAATGCATCCAAGGACCAAGTCTTACTACTGAACGTAAACGCATTAAAGATAATGAGTCTAACTTGTCTCACAGCCTAGTAGGAGAGTCTACTTCAAGAGGAGCTATAATGGATGACATTAATACTGACCCTAATGCTGGTATTAGAAGTAAAGCGAGGCTCAAGAGATCAAATAGTACTTCTGCATTGAAGATTGAACCTGATGAGAAAAGAGCTAACACAAATGATACCAAAGGAATTATCATTTCAGAGGAGTTCTATAGCCCAGATTTTGGAAGGCAAAACATGGAGCAGAGTTTTCAGGGTGCATCTGATACTGTGATCCAAGCTGAGACAGCTCCTTCTCCAAAGCTTAGGTGCAGGGTAAGCTGATCTCGCCCTTCTCTATGTTCAACCTGTCTGCTGCTTCCTGCTAATTATGCTTTGTTTCCCTGGTTGGAATGGTGGGAAACAAATTGTGGTGGACATATATAGGAAGAAAGTATATAAAAGGAATGCCTATGTGATAACTGTTTGAGCTTTTGGCTGTTTGTCTTTCTTCGTGTATCAAATGAAAGACAATGATTTTTTTCAATCAAAGTTGAGCTGATACATATATAGTGATGACACCAACTATTTGAACTTTATATCTACAGGTTCTAGGAGCTTACTTTGAGAAAATTGGTTCAAATTCTTTTGCCGTGTATTCAATTGCAGTGACGGATTCAGAGAATAACACTTGGTTTGTAAAGAGAAGGTGTGAGAGCACTATGAGTATGCCTATTTATTATATATGTTTATGCTTTTAATAGTGTCTCTTGAATTTAATGAAATTTGGCTTCTTAGATTTGATGGATAAGTTTCCCTTGTTGAGGAGCTTCCTCTGATACTGTGCTTGCAGATATAGGAATTTTGAGAGACTGCATCGGCATCTAAAGGATATACCTAATTATACATTACATTTGCCACCCAAAAGGATATTTTCATCAAGCACTGAAGATGCTTTTGTGCATCAGCGTTGCATTCAGCTAGATAGATACCTACAAGTGAGTTTGTGCCCCTCCCTCACGTTTTATCTTTTTTTTTTTTTTTTTTTGCTTGCTTGTTTGTTTTTAGTTATAAACAGTTCGGAAAAGTTCACTGAGCTTACTTCATTTTCTTCCAGGATCTTTTATCGATAGCTAATGTTGCTGAACAGCATGAAGTGTGGGATTTTCTGAGTGTTACCTCTAAGGTATCCTTGTATTTGTCATTTTGTGTTTTGAATGTTCAAGATACTTTCATATTTTTTCAAATAACATTTTTTTTCCATATTGTCACATGTTATAACTGATGCATATCTTCCTTTGATTTATGAAGAACTACTCCTTTGGGAAATCGCCATCAGTAATGAGAACACTTGCAGGTAAGTCAGGCATATACACACACACACACACATGTATGCATAAATGCATATTGGGTCTATCTGAATTGAAAAGTGAATATTTTACAGTGCTGTTAGCTCTTGCATAAGGAATAGACCATTTGTCTTCCTTTTTTTTATTGCTATGTAGTATTATTTATAACATAGGAGGTATGCAAAGCCTGCATTATTACGTTGTAGCTCCCCAGGGGCTCCACAAGGAGCTTTCGGAGCCAAAACAAGTACCTCCAACTGCTAGTTAAATTAGTCTTCATAAAAAGAGCCAATTGAATGGTGTTTGTTTGTAGGGTAAGAGTAGTACAACACTTGAGGCTAATATGAAAGAAAACAATATGCATGTAATTAGCTGCTCCTTTTATTGGCAATTGAAGTTGCCATTCTAGGGTTGTGGTGAAAAGGTGGTTGTGGAGATTGTGGTGGATTTTGGTTTGTGTTTGTTTCTGTTATTGTCATGTATAAGTAGATACCAGTACTACCAGTACAATAAAAAGTTTTTGACTGAACCATGTTTTAGAACTTGAACTGCAAGCTTTCATTTATATAACAATAGATATTAAAATGTAATGATAAAACTGTAGATTATAATTACGGAAATTTCGCCCGGTAACCCTCAAGTTAAGGCAAATACGCATGGTATCCAACAAGTTTTTAAAATTTGTATGGTAACCCTCACTTCTTTAAAAATTCTGCCTCATACCCCAACTGTTAACTTTAGCCAAAAACATTAAATTTCCGTTATAAATTAAAACCTTTGAGAAATTTAATATTGACACGAGTGCATAATTTAATTATCATCTAAAAGAAAGTGACTGAAAAGAATTGTAACTAACAACAAGCTATCCACTACCACAAATCAGTTTTATCTATTGTATTCTGCTGATTTTTTTACACTTATTTAGTTTAAGGGTGTGTTTCACTTGTAGAGTAAAAGGACATTTTTAGTTAAAATTTAATTTTGATTGCATTGAAAAACATAAAATTAAAATTACACTTATCTGCAGCTAAGAAGATAAATTTGTATAATATGATGCCGTAACAAACTTCAAATTACTTGTTGAGATCTTGCCTCAAATTTAAATTAAAATTATGAAAATGTTAATTTCACTTGATTTGAATATTTTTAAATAATTTTTTTAAGATATTAATATGCATAAAATAATCTATTTTTAATAAAATATTTATTAAGGCTATGTATTTTGTTTTTTATCTTTTACTTTGTAATGAATATAATAATATTATATTAGAAAATATCAATATATAGATAAAAAATTATATACTTGGAGCCCAAATCTTGTTAAAAGATAAAAAAAATATGCATAGAAAGTAATATAAAAAATATCACCATATAGATCAAGTTATTATAATATATAAAATTGGATGTAAAGAAAGAATAATACAAGTTATTATTAAAGAACTTGACATTATTTTATTCAAGTAATACCACGTGGCACAATTTTTTAAACAGACATGGTTTCTGCTTTATAATGTATTAGTGTCATCATCATCATTGACCTAGTGAGTCTCCGCTACAACGGAATCTGGGGGGTCAAGATGGGGTATCTGATAGATACCACTGAAAGGAGAATCTCACTTTCAGGAAGACCACTAAGCAAGAATCTTGCAAGAGGAATTTCTGGAGGAATCTCCAATTTTCTCAATTCATTCAATATTCAAGTCTGAGTGGATACAATCTGAACTCCCCATTTTATAATAGAGAATGGAAATAACTAACTCCTAAAACTAATTAAAAATAAATAGGATAATGAAAAACATAATGGGAAAGTGGGCTAGTGCCTAAAAACTAGGTAGTGGGAAATTAAGAAAACTAACTAGAAAGAAATAATAATTAAACTAATAATTTGGAACCGTATCAGTATCCCTACCCAAGGGAAAGGGGGTATGCCCGATAGACCCAAGTAAAACTGAAATTCAGCTATGTGACAATTATAACTGAATTTAGTTAGAATGCACCAAAATTGATATAGGGACTAAATCCATCTCAAAGGTAAATCCATCTCAAAGGCAGTGTATAAAAGCCAATGAGCATGAGGATGCGCCCCAAATTATAATGTATTAGGGTAGATTGGAAAAATGGTTTCTACTATTCTGTCCATAATATTACATTAGGGGATCAGAAACATAAGGCTGGCTTTGAGAAGTGGAAAATATGACCAAGCATCACCAAAAAGCACATGGTTTCGTGCCATTCAAGTGTTATTTTTGCTGTGAAACCTTGATTTGTTTATGCTTATGACAGTTGCATGCTTCCGTCTCTGTTCATATGTTGTTACATTCATAGTGATACTTTTTAGATATCATTTGGATTTGTAACCCTCTATCATAATATGCTTATTCTATTTCTTGAACAAACAGTGAATGTTGATGATGCTGTGGATGATATTGTGCGCCAATTCAAAGGGGTTTCAGATGGATTGATGCGTAAAGTTGTTGGTCCATCTCCATCCCCTCTTGAAGCATCTCTATCTGTTCCATATAGAAACTTATCATGGAATACAGATGATATAGGAAGTCAGGTTTCAGGACAGAGCTCCATTGAAAGGGCTATTAGCTCCTCTGATAATGAAGAAGAATGTGACGAAGACCAAGCTCCTGCTTCTACAGAATTGGGCGCTAGTGCACAATCCAGTGCATGGCATTCTGAAAATGAACTCGATGAGAGGAAAATGGATGCAAAGGATTTCCATCCTCTCATCATCAAACAAATTGAAGAATCTAGAAGTGTAAATTTTGAGAAGAAGTCCGGCTCTGAGTCTAAATCTGAATGGACAGTCAAAGATAGGACAACAAGTTTACCTTCCCTAGCTGCTAATATAGAGGACCCTGTTGGAGTACCACCAGAGGTATATGACTGTATAAATGCTTTCATATGCAAAAAAAAAAAGAAATAAAAAAAGCATAGTATATTTCTACTGTTAAGCACAAAAGTGTCGCACCCAAAATTATGTTGTTCAAGGTTCTTTCTTTTTCAAATCTATATGCCATGGAGGAATATGCTATCTACCTTTGTCTGTTTATCTGATTCTTTTGGCTCTTCTTTCTTTTCAAGTCCTTGGCTATTCATGTACTGGTGTTAAATTCAAAAAAATCCATTTGCCTTTGTAGTGGTCACCACCCAATGTCACTGTACCTGCCTTGAACTTAGTTGACAAGATATTTCAGCTTAACAGGAGAGGCTGGTTGAGGTATGTCAAACTCTTAATTCTGATGGCCGGTTCCTGTGTTATGAATGATTGAACAATGTGAATTTGTTGTAATAACCTGTCGTAATATATGCTCGCTAAGCTCCAATTTATGTTTTGTGTATTGAAACAGAATGGAAATGGGTATTCTGATTAATATTGTTCACTATGATATTTGGCATGTTTCCTCCAGTGTTACTAAACTGCTCTAAGCTCCTAATAAATCCTTTGACTTGACATCTTTGTCGATCACCCATTCACAAGGGTGCAGGCACTGTTCTTCTTACTGCTATTTCTTTTGGTAGCTAATTTTCTTTCTTGTTCAGTTGATAATACTTGCCGTCTGTATGCTTTTTGTAGCAGGCAAAATCTAATTTGAATTTATGTACAGAACTTGTAAGACCATTTCTTGATGTAATAGAAGAGCTTAAACCTCTGTTCGGCTCATGTTTGTGGAGGTTTTTGAAGTTTTGTATTATTTAAAACCCACTCAAACAAGTTTATGGAGAAACAAGGTTTTATAGGAGGTGGAGGTTTTAGAAAATTTTGTATAATAAAACCTACGTAAATAAGTGTTGGGTGAAACAAGGTTTTAAAGAGGTGGAGATTTTAGTATGTTTTTTTGGGAGCTTTTAAACCACAAAATAGAAACCTTGGGTTAGAAAGGTTTCTTTTTTAATAACCTTTCAAAAACCTTATATTGTCAAACACTGAACAAATCTTTGGAGGCTTTCAAACAAAAATCCAAATACCTACACCCAAAAACCTACACCTCTCAATTAAATATATTACCATAAGTATTAAAAAAGAAACCTAAAACCTATCAAAAGCCTTATATTCTCAAACACTGAACAAGGTTTTGGAGGCTTTCAAACAATAATTCAAATACCTACACCTCTCAATAACTTCCCAAAAGCCTCCACCTCTTTAAAAACCTTGTTTTGCCGAACGGAGCCTCAAAGCCCAAGTGAGATTTTTTTCTTCCAACTTTTGTTGTTAGTGACTTTAAAACAGATTAGTTAACTGTCCTCTCAACTTTTATATTGTCAGGATAAGATTGCTGTCACTGCATATATTTGACGTTACCCTGACACTTTAGTTCCATCACATATCCTACTACTGCAGGAGACAAGTCTTTTGGATATCAAAACAAATATTGCAGTTAGTGATGGAAGACGCAATTGATGACTGGCTGTTGGGGCAAATTAATATGTTGCGGAGAGAAGACGTGGTTGCTCAAGGAATTCGATGGATCAAAGATGTAAGTTGTATAACAAGTCATGCACAACCATCCTTCTTGTCTATGACAGCATATATGCTATATCAGGAAATCTTATTTTTTGCACACTTGGTCTTTATAGTTTATGCAAAATAGCATCCTAAATTTCTTGTCCATTACTACTATTCCTTTACCATGGGGTGCACATCTTGCTCATTGGCTGATACAGTGCCTTTGAGATGGATATAGCCTCTATATTAATTTGTTGCATTTTAACTAAATTTAGTTATTATTGTCACATAGCTGAATTTCAGCTTTCCTTGGGTCTATTGGGCGCATCCAGAGATCATGGTATGGGTGCCCCCACTTGACCCACCCACCCCCCCCACCCCCCCACCCCCCCCTCCATATCCTATTATTCCTTTACATATACATGGGATGTACCTCATCGATTATGTATTTGTTCTCCTAGACTCTGTGGCCTGAAGGAAAATTCTTCCTGAAGCTGCAATTGAATTCGGGACCATCAGATGAGACTGAATTTGATCATAGATCTTCACAAACTTCAACTCGCACTTCAAAGGGCAAGTCCCATCCTTCTAGTTCCTTTGAGGCTCAGCTTGAGGCTGCTCGACGAGCTAGTGATGTCAAGAAATTGTTACTCAGTAAGTTCCTACTGCATCTCTACACCAATTATTCATACATTTCCTCATCTTGTATATTCCAGAAGAGCAGAGTTTTTTTCGCTGTTCTGACATCTTTCCTAATATGTCTCTTACTTGCTGATGAAGATCGAAATCCCTTCATCTTACACTAAAACTGAAATAAAAGAACCATTTTTATGCCATTGAACTTCTACAAGTGACCTCTTGGCTACTAAACTGACTGATCCTTGTTTTTAGATGGAGCTCCTACTGCCTTGGTGAGTTTGATTGGCCAGAAGCAATATCGGCGTTGCTCTAGGGATATCTATTATTTTCTGCAGGTAAGTAATTTCTCTTTTAAATTCGTAGATCCAAATGCATAAGCATTGAACTGAGATGAAGCATCTAATGAGGTTTTTCTTTAAATGAAACATCCAGTCTTCAATTTGTATCAAGCAACTTGCGTATGGTGGGTTGGAGCTGGTTATTATTTCAATATTTCCTGAGTTGAAGAACCTTGTGCTGGACATTCATAAGAAAATGCAGAAGGAACCCGGCTTGCCTGCATAGGTATTAATGCTTATGTCTTTATCCTGACTCGGCTTCTTGGATTCGCAAGAGTAGTTTTGCCTAGACGCCAAAGCATCCCAAATTTCCGCATATTTTGTGCTGAATTTGGTTTATAACCGTCACCCGGGGAAGCTGAAGTTGATACAAGACGATGGTGGACGGTGGCAGAGGTATCTCAATGGTGTTGCTGGTTGACTTGGGTAAGGAAGTGTAGACCCAGAGGAAAATTAAATTGTCAGGGGCAACTTGTGTTTTGAAACTGTACAGAATTTTGTATGTAGTTACAACTTACAAAAGGAGGGCAAACAACACTCTTTTGTTAAAGAGTTTTCTTCTTCCTTTTTTAAATCTTTTCTGATAAAAGAGTTTTCTACTTTTGATTTTGCTTTGTAAAGTGAGAATGCATTACTCTTTCCATGGGGGCAAGTTTATTTGGGGTTGCTTTTATATGTGTATTGATCAGCTGGGAAAAAAATTGTATGAACTGTTGAGTGAACACATTGCGCCAAAGCTGAAAATTCAGCAGAGCGGTATTTATTTTTTTAATGCATGCATTAGAAATTGAATTCTTGTTATTAGCATTTGGAAGTAGTGTGGGTGGTTAAGAGCTTTGAACTGTTGTTGAAATGCTGTGACTTGAGTTGCTTGTGTAACTTGTTTTCTGTTAGTTGGACGCCAGCCTCTGCCCCTTCGTCTCCTTTCTTTTCATTGGGTCATACCAGACTACCAGTTTACCAGATAGGATTTGCCGCCAATTATTGGTTCCAAGTGGGATTATTTGTAGAATTAGGGGAGAATTTATACAAAAAGAAGGCCCACTTGGTAGCGGACGGCAAGGTCCAGAAACCAGCAGAAAATACAAAAACCCCAGCAAACCGACTTCTGAGTTCTGATCTTGGCCCGCGGTTTAAGACGACGGATAAAAGGCCCACTTGGTATGATTTGTCGGTTTCAAGAAAAAGCGCAAGATATTTTAGTGTAATGAAAAGAAAAATCAATGGGAAAAATATCATCCTTATCCGAACTGGGCATGCAATTATTAATTAATTAATACTACTATTATGCCTTTATATAGAAGGAGAACCCCCAGAACAGTTCTGCTTCATATATTCTGGAGTTGTTCCGAGAGGTTTTTGTGGTAAAAAGAAAAAGAAAAAGAAAAAGATGATGATAAGGGCACTGCTAATTCCTCCTCCATCATTAGCATTAGGAGGAGGTACGTTTATGGAGGGGAATGAAGCTGTTACTACTACTAATGGTCATAGTGGGTCAAGATCTTCTTCATCCTCAAAGACAAAGACAAAGACAAAGACAAAGAGGTTGTTAAATGTGGTTTCTTCTTCCTCTTCCTCCTCAAGAAACCATCCCAGTATTCCAAAGCTGAAGCCTTTCAGCAGAAACCTTCTCGAGAGAGCTCTGAAAGAACCTCCTTTGATTCAGAAGGCTGTCAATGAGATTTCTGGTAACCCTCTGTCTCTTTTGTTTCTTCTAATTTTTGCTATTTTGCCTTTTTTTTCTAAAAATTATTCACTCAATCAAAGACCTCTGAATCTGATATCATTTTTTTCTTGAATCAATTAGATTACTGCACAACGCTGGAAGGGGACGACTGCTACAGCTGCTGGAGGGCATATTTTGAACTCAAAGACTTGGAGGTGAGTGGTGGTGGGTGGGTCTGAAAAAACTGAATGCTTGATTGGGAATTGAATTTTGAATTAACAATCGCTAGAAATGAACAGAAAGTGGCTCCAAAGGAGGATTTGGAGAGGACAATAGTGGAATCCAACGGCTTGACCTCACTCATCAGCTCAATCCATAGATCAGTGTCCATCTACAACCTGAACCTGAAGAAGGCGGATGAGCCCGGGGAAGCAGCCAGGAAGAAGGCGCGGCCTGAGGAAGAGAGGGCCCACGATCACGTGCCGGATGGGCTGCCCAAGACAAGCGAGGAGATGGAGGAGGAAGAGGAGGGGAAGATGGTGGACTCCCCACATACAAGGCTGCTCAGAGTCATGGGAAAGTATCCTGCTTGGTATACTCCTGCACCTCATCACCAGACTGACTGATTGATCAATAACACTCTTCCTTTTTTCTTCTCTACAAAATGGTGGCTTCTATCTAGTCTACTGCACAAACTGCCTTTATTATGTTTCAAGTATCATTATGTGTTTCTTTTTCTGAAGAGATCAGAGATTGTGCTTGACTGAGGGCTGTTGAGATCTGTCTAGTATATACTTGTATTATTGTCTGTATATATATCTGAGTTTCTCTTCTTGTACTCCTTCCATTCGAATGTAGGGGGATGCTTCTTTCAACATTCCAGATTTAAGTAGATTCATTTCGAATTTGAAAATTGAAGTTAATACTTGCAAATTAAAAAGGGTTTATGATATGAATGGTTCTAACTACTCCCGTGTTTGAACCAACTGGCAAATGGATTGAGCCAGATCGCCATCACACCACTGGACCAAGCCTAATCCAGGTGCTCGCCTTCATAAACTCAAAATCCAAAGAAATCACCAAAATAGGCATTGTGATTCAACTAATTCCTTACCGTTGTACCAAATGATCATGTCTTTGAATTAACATATTTTTACTGCACTTTTCACGCTTAATAATGCACTTTTTATATTTTGTAGTGCAGTTTTTCTACTTAATACCACTTTTTATATCTTTTTGTAATGTTTTTTTCGTTGATTTAGTTAACAGTTTAGGTAATGCACTTTTCCTAGTATGTAATGCACTTTAGTATACTTGCAATATACTTTTACTCATTTTCAACTAACACCTTTATATTTTCCTTTATGTGGTAGTGGGGACATCAAACTCTTCTTCAACTGTTATTCTGAATGAGGAATCACCTAAAAACAGTGCTGAATATTTCATTGAGCTATCTCAAGGGGAAACGACATACTATTTGCCCACGTGTCCATCCGAGTTGAAACCATATAAAGCTCAAATTTTTGTTTTAATACAAGTAGTTTATTAGCTCAAATGGTAGAGCGGTGTGCTTTGTGTACAAAGATGTAGGTTCGATTCCTACATGGGCTAATATGATATCGTACACAAATTAATTCTTAACGCATTTATTCTCAACCTAACTAGCTAGGTAGTAAAGAATTTATATTTTATCGTTGTGCGATAATTAACTAATTAACCACTATTTTCAAAGAAGATCATGCTCAAATTAGCTTATATGGGATTCGAACCCACATCTCTGTGCATAAGCACATTGATCTTCAATTTGAGCTAATAAGCTTTTCTTAAATTATGCCTTTAAACATGCACTATATAGATCCATTAAGTATGAATTTTTATTGCAATCCAATGTAGGAAGTAAAACTCAACATAGTCTGAAAACAGTTTTTAAGATGCTTCAATGCACTTTTACATTTGAGAATGCACTTTTCACATTTAAGGATGCACTTTTTCTGAACTTATCATAAATGAAAAATACTAGCAAATGAGAATGCATTTTTCATACTTTAGAATGCACTTTTTATACTATATAATGCACTTTTGTTAGTTTTAGGTTGAGATATAATATTAAGATATATCACTCAACTATTATCAACATAACTATTTTCCAATTGTCCCTCAACGCGAATGCATAACATGGACGATAGTTTCAGGAGACAATGTATTCTTGCTTGTACCTATTTTTAAAATCATAGAAAAAAAAAGAATCTGAATGCAATTAAACAGTTTTGGAATGCACCTTTCTATTTGTTAGGAATGCACTTTTGGTACTCTTGAATGCACTTTTTTTTACTTCATAATGCACTTTAATTGGAATGCACATTTATATCTATTGAGAATGCATTATATGCATTTAGGAATGCACTTTTGTTAGTGTACAATGCACTACTTCTATTTTGGATGCACTTGAAAAAATTTAGAATGCACTTTTATTTTTAATATTACACTTTAACTACTATGGAAAAGCACTTCTACTATATATATTTAGTAATGCACTTTTTCCACATTCCTAATGCATTTTATATATCTTACAATGCACTTTTGAAACTTTTCAATGCACTTTCCAATTTAAGTTAAATACACCTTTTATGGTCATGAACTGATAGTTACTCAAATGCTATACAAATTTTATGGGCATGAACCAATAGAGCAATTGAGAGACCTAGCTTTAAATATTCAATATGACTTCGAAGAACTCTTATTTTCAGCAAAATCAAGTAGCTTTGATACTGATTCATTTCAGTGGACTAGACCTATAAACATGTTAAACAAATATTCAACAAAACAACAAGAAAAACCTGTAGAAAAATAAAGTGCTAATCATAATCTATTTAGGACAGCAGTCTGGCACAAAATCAGAGGTTCACATGAAAAGAAAAACTCAATTTATATTCCAATATCGTTCCGAATTGCAGATCAGATCCACATGAATTAAGCATATTAGCAACGAAAAATCAAGCAATTATCGAAAACATCGTAGAAGGAAGGTCAACCATTGATTTCACGATCAACGGAAACAAGATTTAACGTCGATTAGCAAACTCTCACAAACAATACTCATGGAATCGAACATTAGGGTTTATGAATTACCTTTTGGTATTCTTTTTGGAGGCATCTTGAAACAAAAAATCCAATGAATGCAAAAGACAGTGAAGATTTGGAACAAGATCGATCGAATTTTGTGAGAGGATTGATTTGATCGAAGGTGAGTCTCGTGAGATCGATCGTCGGGAGCGTTTAGTTTCGCTTAAGTCGTAGGGACTGGGAGTCGTGGGAATTGAGTGTCTCTACAACTTTTTTTGGTATTTTTAAGTTAGGGGTACATAGTTGGTTTAATTTACAAATATGACGCCATTTTAATTTTTTTGTATTTCTTAAAAAGAAAACCAGGAGTAATCCGAGCCCTCCATCCATCTCATCCTTCCGACTGGACAAACCATTCAGGTATATTAATGTGTCTAACGCACTTATCTTATATTACTTTTAAAACTTTTCACAAACAGGTTGGTGATTCATAATCGGCTCGAACTACTGCCGAAATATTTTGGTATTGTAGAGATCATCGGAGTATTTCATCCATGGTCATCTACCCTGTACCAAGATCACAGGACTTAAGCTATCATTGATCTTTCATTTGCATATGGTGATGTAGAGATTAGAGAGGCCTATTACCCTGTCGTCTACACTGCATCGTGCCAATTGCACTTAGCTAGAGTGCGCATCACCCCTCTCACACGAAGAGCGGGGGAAGAGTCATGACCCACCATTAGGATTAGGCCCCTCCTAATGTAATCTTTTTAAAGAGAGGATATGGAACCACGTTCCTCTCCCTGAAACTACCTTAATCACAACAATGTCTCAGTGTGAGACAGCATTACAAGGTCACCCATAACGGACCTAAATCCAGTTCTACCGCAAAACTGAATAAACAACATGGTCATTATTTCTAACAAATATAATAACCTATCATATTTTAATAAGCACACAAGTTGTTCTCAACACAAATATTAAATGGGATTCAATTCCTCATTTAATAACCATAATGGAAGAGAGAACCGTCCACTTGCCTTAGAAGGCGTGCTCAACGTCTTTAACAATTCCAACAGTAATCTTTATCACCCTTCTGCCAAATACAACAAAAGGATTTCTCAACAACGAGCTCACGGAAACACTTCTTAGTTGTATACTCAAATTCTACAACTTCCGAATATCGATATATAATAAATCCTTAGTTATCATGCTTTAAGGAGCCATCTTGGCGGAATTATAACTAATTATCCGTTTAACTTTTGAAACAATTTTCTAAATAAAAATTGTTCATTAGCAACAGTTCTTAAAGGTGACCAAATCTCGGATCAAACGGATTAACAACGAATCTCGAGTAATTATCCGAAGTCCTTTACCTGCCAATCGGTGTCAAAACTTGTATTCGCTATAACAGAAGATCCTGACGTCCGTTTCTCGAGCGGATTGAACCTGTGGGACCGTATCAACGTCAAGATTATAAAAACCATAAATTTAATTAGCAAAGCAGAACTGAAAGGCCCTTACGGTGGCTCCGTAACCAACCCGCTAATTAATTTCGATCGTATATACCTTCACTCGAGCCCATGGCTCGTTTGGCTCGATAGTGGCTCGATCCCCGAGCCCAAGGGTGGTCGAGTATTGCCCGGAGGCGGCCCTTGCGGTGGGTGGTGGTCGGACAAGCTGACGGTCGCCGGCGGCGTCACACGCGAGGCAAAGAAGAGACCGGCGATGAAGAGTTCTCCTCTCCCGAGTCCGTTGTCGTCCTGGTTCTTTCCTTGGCTCTGGTTTTCAGCAGCAGCAGCCCAAAGGGAGGAAGAAGAAGATGATGAGGAGGTGGAGAAGAGGTGGCCGGCGGTGTAGAATTCGCATCTCCCAGTCCGTCGTTCTGCCCTGATTCGGTTTCTCTAGTTCGTAACTTTCATGAGGCAATAAAGATGTGCTGGTGGAGAAAGAATTCTGTCACCCAAGCCTTTCGTTCCAATCTAATCCCAATCTCTCTAGTTCCTTCCGTATTAAGGCAATTAAGAGGCGGTGTTTAAAACCAAAACCGTGCGTTAAAGCGGTAAAATTATGTACCTCGGGTGGAAAAACTTACTAAACGAAAAACGTCCTGTAAATTATGTAAACCAATAAAATCAATTTTCCGTGATTTTATCACGCTACCTTCAATTCTTAAGGCTTCCGTTTCGTATTTTAAATCATTTACAGTACATAATTAAAAAGACGACTTATCCAATAAATATTCTTTTTCCACTGAAAAATCCTAGAATTCATACCGATCCATAAAATCATTTCTTTATGATTTTAGGATATCACCATAAATTTTCTAGGATTTAAATTCCAATAAAAATATTGGATTAAGCGTTAGAACGGACTAAGAGGTTAAAAGGATATCCGAGAAAAATTCAAAAATATCCATAAAAACCGCAATTATTACAATGAAAACATGACATAATACAATATTATGCTCTAAGGATCATTTTCATGAACCTTATTGATAATGTTTATAAACTTAATCATACAAATACATGAACCAACATAATACCATTTTATAAATCATAACACATGTTATTGTAAATTAAATTTCATGAAACTTATTGACAGTTGTTATGAACCTGACCGTATAAAGCCATGAACCATTACTCCAACTTTTTATGAACTAAAAATCATAAGAAGAAATATTATAAACCTATACTTATAAAAACATGAACTAAAAGAACAAAAGTCATGAACCAAAATAAATAATATGACTTAAAAGACATGAACTATAAGATAGACTATTAAGAATTAAAAATCATGAACCATAAGAATTATTATGAACCTAACATACAAAAAATATGAACCGAAAGAACAAGTATCATGAACCAAAAATCACGAAAGAATATAATAACTAGCATGAACTAAAAGACATGAACCATAAGATGAACTTTGATGAACCTAAGGTTATTTAAACATGAACCAAAAGAACAACCGATATGAACAAAAAAGCATGACTGTATCAAGAATTAGCCTATTTGGCACTTGAACCCACATCTATGTGCACATGCACATTGCTCTACCATTTGAGCTAATAGGCCAAATGACATGATCATTCAAAAAGTTTAATTTTCAAACATTTAAAAATCAAATAAAATCACCAAAATATGTAATGAATATGATGTTTATCATAACGACCTCTCCATACCATGGGACAAGCAATAATATACAGAATTTGCTACATTAACCACGCCATGAATCAAAATAATGTCTATCATAAACCAAATGTTATGACATAATCGCTATCATGAACAAAAAAACAATGAACCATAATAGAGATTATGATGAACCTCATCATATAAAGATGTGAACCAATAGAACAATTAATACATTTTCGATCAGGACAATCATTGAAGCAATCAATTCAACGATCAATGCACCAAATTTTCTCCTCAAACTTTAATTCAATATATGCACATTTCTTAGATTCAATACATTCGACAATCAACATCTCAACAACAATCATATTCAATACTAGAACTGAAAGTATCAAATTAGGTCTAAAAATCCATCTTGAAACCGAAGTTGCAGATCTACATCATAGCCTAACTTTCCAAGTAAAATCAAACACGCAAAGAGTTGGGAATTGGAGCGAAAATCAAAATTTTGATCAAACAAGAAGCAAAAACTAATTTGTTTTCTTGTTTTGTGGATGTATTTTTGTAAAGACGAATTTGAGGAAAGGAGCAGCTTGCCAAGCTGCGCTTTCGGGGGAACTTTGAGGGTTTTTTATTTTCATAGGGGTATATTGGTCTTATTATTGATTTTTAATAGAAATTACATTCCGTGTGCTGTCCGACTTTTCTACTCCCTAATCATACTCCCTCTTGTACTCCCTTGATTTAATTGATTAGAAGATATTTTTTAATATTTTACCTATATTTAAGTTTCTTTTTTAATGTAATTTGGAAAGTCATCACTCAATCATGTCGTAGGAGAGTATAGAAGGGAGTATATTTAGGGAGTAGAAGATTTGATTTGTTCTGTGTGTGCCATCTTTAATCATATGCCCCCTTTTTTCTTTTCTTTTTGCTGAGTCATTTTATTTTAATCTTGTTCGTTCGTTTATGTAATCTAACGATCCTAAATTGCTCTTAGTTTCACCCTATCACTTATAACACCAAAGCGTGACCCATCAACCATATATGTATCTATAACTATATATTAAAGGTATCCCTTTTCGAGCCACCAGACGATTCTGGCCCCACCTCAGATTTACAAAATTAATTTTTATTTCTAATATTTTAACTTTTTCCTATTATATTCTTCTTTAACTATTTACATCTATCTTTAACATCAAACAAATATCAATTTAGTATAACAATATCTTTTGAAAACTTCCTTATACAAATATTTAAAATTAAAGATAACAAATTTAAAATATTTTAAAATAATAATAAATATCTTTTACCTTTTAGCATTATGTCTTTTCACGAAATTATTTATAGATATATTTTTTTCTTTTACAATAAAAAAATTAATGATAAATACTTATAATGTTTAAAAATAATAAAAATAGGTAATATCTATAATTATATATTAAAATTGTACCTTTTCGATACACCAAAACGATTCTAGCCCCACCTCATATTTAAAAAAATTAATTTTTATTTGTTTTATTATAACTTCTTTCTATTAAATTCTTTTTAACTATTTAAATTTATCTCTAACATCAAACAAATATCTATTTAGTATAACAATATTTTTTGAAAGCTTCCTTATACAAGTATTTAAAATTAAAGATAAAATATTTTAAAATAACATATTTACAAAATTAATTTTTATTTCTAATATTTTGAATTTTTCCTATTAAATTCTTCTTTAAATATTTAAATCTATCTTTAACATCAAACAAATATCTATTTATTATAAAAATATCTTTTGAAAACTTCCTTATACAAATATTTAAATTTAAAGATAACAAATTTAAAATATTTTTAAATAAGTATAAATATCTTTTATCTTTGAGCATGATGTCTTATCACGAAATTATTTATAGATATAATTTTTTCTTTTATAATAAAAAATTAATGATAAATACTTATAATGTTAAAAATAATAAAAATAAGTAATATCTATAACTATATATTAAATTTGTACCTTCTACGAGCAATAAATTATTTATACATTCTACGAGCAATAAATTACTTATGTTAAAGTTTATATTATATTTTTATTTATTTATTTATTTATTTATTTATTTATTAATATCCTATTTATAATGTTTATAAAATATCGAATCGTAGTCGTACATGGTACGACGTGAATGCATATATCTATATCTATTATTTTTTTTCTTTTTTCCCCATATATCAATATATTATATAATAAGTTATATCTTTCCTTAAAGATATAATGTCAAATAGTAATCTACTATATCTATTACTAATAACTAAAGCCGAAGCAATTTCTGCCACCACATTGCGCCACATCACCCCTTTATTAAAATAATAGTTTTTTATAGTTAATTATGCAAAAAAGTTATCTCCAAGTAAACATAAAGATAAAATAATATTTGTAAAAATTTATCTCCAAATAACCATAAAGATAAAATAATATTAGTATATTCTACCAATATAGATAAAAAGGACTTTATATTTATCATTGTAAAAGATAAATTAAAAAAATATAAGAAAAAATATATACATGTGGTCACATATATATCTTTGAAATAAAAATAGCAATATAAATGATAATATCTTTGAAATATCTATCAATCTATAACTATATATTAAACCGAACTTTTTCAAGCCACCAGAATAATTTTGGCCCCACCTTCTATTTAAAAATTAATTTTGTATTCTTATTATTTATAATTTTTTTCTTTTAAATTTACTAAGAATCTATCTAATTTTTATAAAAACTAACGTTCTAATATATTTAATAAAAAATTAAAAGAAAGGAAAAATAAAACATAAGATTTTTTTAATATATAATGATATATTGTTATCATAATAAGGTAGGAAAATATTTTTACTATTAATTTTTTTCTGTCTAAAACTAACATTACACTATATTTTATATTTGGAAAAAATTAATCCGAATTTTAATTAAAAATAAAAAAATATTTTATCTTTATCCTTTTATCTATTTGTGTAAAAGATTTATCTTAAATCAAATTTAGATAAAAAAAATTAATTTTTTTAAATATGTATATAATTACTTGCCTACATTAAATTTTGACAAAAAAAATTATATTATCTTTTCCTTAATTTTCTTTTTGGATTATTTATGTTAATATAAAAGATTTTTTATCTTTAAAAAATTTCTATATTCATTCATATATTTTTATCTTTTCTTATTAATTATTTTTTTAACTTTTTATTGAAAAGATTTTTAAAGAATTGAATTTTATTGAAAAATTATAAGAATTTACATTATTTTTGTAAAACATTTATAAAATTTAATGATTCTAATTAAAATAATTTTTATTTATACTTTTTCATAAATAAATTATCATTAAGCTATCAAACTTATATTGGACTCACCTTAAAAACTTTGGTTGTGCCTCACGTTATATTGACTCACCTTAATGATTTTTCTAATAAATATGTAATTTTTATTTTTATATTAAATTAAAATACTATTCATTAAATAAATTAAGTATTAAATCCATATAGTCGTGCACGACACAACGTGTATAACGAGTTAAACCCGTTTATGAAATATTGTCAAGGGAAAAAAGCAATGTAGATTATTTTATCTTAATAATCTTAATAATCTAGATTTAATTTGTTTTTATTTGATTTCAAAAACAAAATAATTTTTTATACATATTATAGGCAATAAATTACTTACAAAAACTAACGTTCTAATATATTTGATTAAAAATTAAAAGAAAGGAAGAATAAAGCATAAGATTTTTTTAATATATAATGATATATTGTTATCATAATAAGGTAGGAAAATATTTTACTATTAATTTTTTCTATCTAAAACTAACATTACACTATATTTTATATTTAAAAAAAATTAATCCGAATTTTAATTAAAATAAAAAAATAATTTATCTTTATCCTTTTATCTATTTGTGTAAAAGATTTATCTTGAATCAAATTTAGATAAAAAAATTAAAATTTTTAAATATGTATGTAATACTTGCCTAAATTAAATTTTGACAAAAAAATTATATTATCTTTTCCTTAATTTCTTTTTTGGATTATTTATGTTAATATAAAAGATATTTTATCTTTAAAAAATTTCTATATTCATTCATATATTTTTATCTTTTCTTATTAATTATTTTTTTAACTTTTTATTGAAAAGATTTTTAAAGAATTGAATTTGATTAAAAAATTATAAGAATTTACATTATTTTTGGCTTTTTAATTATTTTTGTAAATCATTTATAAAATTTAATGATTCTAATTAAAATCATTTTTAATTATTTATTGCACCAAAAGTGTCACTATTGTCAGATACGTCATTCATAGGTATATATTTACAATTAAATTTACTTTTTTAAATAATTAAATTAATCTTCTTAATATAAATTACAATTTGTTATAATCAACGATGAGTCTAGCTCAACAGATTTTGTTATCTTTGATCAAGATGTTAAAGATGGGTTAATCAATCGGTAACCACATTATTAGAAGCAAATATTAAGGTATTCTATAAATGCTATTGTATGATTCCATTACGATTATTGTACATACGTTAATTAATGATATTGCGGCTACTTACATCATTTAGTTGATAACTACATTTCAGAAGGACTAAATTTTTTAATTGGAAAGACATATTTGTTAAGAACTCATGTTAATACTAATATGACAAACAATCCAAAAGTCCTTTATAAAGTAAAAAAAATCTAAACCTGAGGTATTTACTATTCTTTTATAACACCATATTTTTCCTTAACTATTTTTAATACTTTAATTGTTAAATGTTAATATATCCTAATTCATAAGTCATTATATTTTATTTTTGCATAATAATGTTGAACCATCTCCATCTGAGCTTGAAATACACTCCAATTTATCGTCAAATAAGTCACTAACTCCTTCAAAGCTTTTCAAATGAAGGTTCATCTCTAGATGATGATAATTGAGAAAAACTTAGGCAAGATCAACTTTCCACTTCCTATTAAAAAAAATAAGCACGAAAAGAAAGACTAGGTTGCTTGCGGACCCCATGCAAATTATTGCAATCTTTGAATATGAACTTTGTTTTTCAAGCATTATTTTAAATACATTTTCTAATTTGATTTAGATTTATTTCAAACATATTTTTCTTATTGTTATTTTCTATTTAGTATTTGGAGGTTAAATGATATGAAAGTATATTGACATTAAGTTATATTTGATTTGTTTGAAAATAATTATTAAATGTCTACTTTTATAAAATTTTAGTATATATAAATTAATATATGTGTATATAATAAATTTTACTATTAAAGACCCGTGCAAGGGCACGGGTACATCAACTAGTATATATAAAAGGAATAAGGTTTGGAACCTCCACGTTGCGCCACCTCAGCTTTTGCTACATGTCGTTCTAATAATGCGTCATCTCAGCTTTTGCCACATGTCATTACCATATTAATCTACATAATTTTTCTTTTTTTTCTAAGACTACCATATAAACTTACACTACTAATAAATTTTCCACCATGTACACATCATAATTTTTTTTTATACTATTATAAAAAATTTACTATATTGAAGATTTGATTCTACAAAAAAAAACTATATTGAAGATTTGTCAAATCAAACTACCTTATTTACAAAATATCATATCTTCCCTAATTTAATTCCTTTTCAAAAAATTACGTATAATTTTATTAAATGTCTTCTACATGCATTTTTGAACAAATCATGAAATAACTCACTTTGTATCTACTCATAGCTTTTTTTTTTTTTAAATAACAATATATCATACCATCTTATTATGTTATAAATCACTTTCTTTTGGTTAAATTATTATGGATTTTTCTATATATAACTCGAAATTTGAAACGATTTTGTAAATCTTTTATTTAAGATATATATATATATATTAAAAAATTCCTAAGAGTTTTTTAGTTCTATTTTAGAATTTTGGTATTTTTATTGAACTATATGGATATTTAACAAATTATTATTAGTCCACAAAACAACTAAGTTGAACAAACTATTAAGATTATACTACGTAAGCAGATTTTTTTTCCAAATCTAAAAAAATAAAATCTTAGTCTTTAGAAAATATATGAATTTCTGAAATACAATGAAAAGGGATAAAATGAATTTTAATTCTGAAATACAATTAAATTCCTTTCTATCTATTTATGTGACAAAATTAATTCGAATTTTAATTAAAAATAACAAAAATGAATTTATCTTTATTTTTTTATCTATGTATCTAAAAGATTTATCTTAAATAAAATTTTGATATAAAAATTTCAATTTCTAGATAATTATTTGCCTAAATTGAATTTTAATAAAAAAAATTACAATATCTTTTCATTAATTTTCTTTTTGACTCGTTGTGTAAATATTGAAGTTTTTTTATCTTTAAATATTTCAATCTTTATTCATTTTTTTCACTTTTTATATTAATTATATTTTTCACTTTTTATTTAAAAGATTTTTGAAGAATTGAATTTGATTAAAATATTATAAGAATTTATATTATTTTTACCTTTTTATCTATTTTTGTAAAAGATTTTAACAATTGAATTATTATAAATAAAATAAATTTATTTATATTTTTTCATAAATAAATTAGTATTTAGGCACCAAAATCATATTGGGCTCACCTTAATAATTTTGGCTTTGTCTCACTTTATATCAATTGTAAAATTTTATATAAAATTTTTGTAATAAACAATTTTTTTTATTTTATATTAAATTAAAATCTTATTTATTAAATACATAAAAATATTAAATTAATATAGTCGTGCATGACACGACGGGTATGACTAGTACTTATTATTATTGGTTTTGGATGAAGTGAGAATGGGCGCTTAGGTGAGAAATAGGAAAGAACAAGAGCCATTAGATGGAGAGAAATCTAGGGCGCTGATCGTTTCACGTAAAAAGGGGAAAATACGCCACACTCGATTTTTTGACGAATTATTCACGTATTTTTGAAAAAAAACGGATATAGGGCGCACACCTAGATTGTTCATCAAAACTGTATTTTTGTGCATCAAAATCAATTATTTGTTCATTAAAAACCTATTGTTTATTCATCAAAAATCTATTGTTTGTGCATAAAAAATGGTCAATGTGTATCAAAATTGTGTGCGTTAATATATATTTGTGCATCATAATTAGCCATATTTGAGTCAAAACTAACTGTTTTATGTGCTTCAAAAACTAGATAAATATATGTTCACATCGAAACTAATTATATGAGTAAAGAAAAAAGATAGCCTTAAAGCACAAAACAGTTGTAAAATGCACAAATAGATAGTTCTAATGCACAAATGGATGGTATTGATGCAAAATTGGTTAGTATGGATGAACAATATAATTGGTCAGTTTTGATGTACAAACTGCGCGCATCTCTCATAAACGGATTTTTTGAAAAACACGTGAATAATACAGGAAAAATTTGCTCGTGCCTTTTTTATCGAAAAATATGGGAAAAATTCTCCCATGCTTTTTTTTTTATCCCTTTTAAGGAATTTCTAATCCGAGACGTCAATTTTTTTAAGAAATGGTCTTTTATTCTTATTTATTACATAGCGTTCATTCTCATGCGAGTCTTTCTCATTATTATTACTTGATTAACAATCCACTCTTCCAATATGTTATATATATGTGGGCCGAAAATACTAGTCCCACTATGGGTCTTGAATTGATTTGATATAATGCAATTACTCTAATCTTATAAGACCAGGTAGCAATGGACTAATTAAATCCAATACAATAAATCCTACTAGTAATTGTCAATCTTTTTTTTTCGGTAGGAAGTAATTGCATGTCAATCTTGATTAAACGACATCTATTCCTTCAAACATAAAGCTATTAAAAAGGATACAAAGTCAAATAAAATGGTATATGCTTAAATAAACAATTACAGTGAATTAAATGAGCGTATACATAAGATTTTCGAAGACGTGGTAACAAAAACTGTACAACTAGGGAGAAAGTGCGCGGGGTTTAGTAACCAGGGAATATAGGCGGGGGCGGTGAAGGATACCTGGACCCAATATTTGGTGGCAAGATGATCTCAGCCGGTGGTGGCCCTGATGCGACGGGCGGAGGCGGAGAAAAGGAAGGCGAGGATGGCTTTGGGGGAGCACTGGGCCCTCCGCCACAGCATTTCACTTGGCTACAATCGACCGGTTGCGCCGACGCCATGGAGCACTCCTTAGACGACCTCTGGCCGGGCCGCTGAGGTATACAGTTGTTCTCATCGGAGAGCCCAATCTCCTTTCTCGATCCCGGTACGCAAGACCTCCCCTGAACGCTCAAATAGTTGTTGGCAAACGTAAAGCTATCCAGCTCGGGAATTTTGCACACGTCATCCGGTACAGACCCCGTGAACTTGTTGTTCGAGAGGTCGAGGCCTTGGATGCTACTCAACCTCGACAGGCTGGATGGGATGGGCCCCACGAACGAGTTATGCGAGACGTCGATTATGGTCACGTTTTTGAGCAAGCCAAGCTCCCCCGGCACGCACCCGCCGAGATCATTCCTCTCGAAGTTGATCTCTTGCAACGTGTCCACCATTTGGCCTACCGTTGCCGGAATGCACCCGGTGAACTTGTTGTTCGCGAACACAACCACCGACACCGTCGATTTCCCGAGAGTGTCGGGAATCGCGGACCCGAATCTGTTGTCGTTCAGGAACAGGGCGTCGAGCTTCATCTCGAACAAGGCCGGGGGCAACGACCCTTCGAAGTCGTTGAACCGGATGTCGAGGTATTTGAGGGCCTTCAGCTCCAAGACCACCTCGGGAAACGGGCCCACGAATCGGTTGTTGCTGATGTCGAACTCGAACAACAACTGAAGCTCGGCAAAGCTCTTTGGGATGATCCCGCAGAAGCGGTTGGAGTTCACGTGAAACAACGCCATGTCGGTTAGGAGGCCGAGCTCAACGGGGAGATACCCGGCTATATCTGCGTGGTTGAGGTCGATACCGGCCACGACGGTGATGGTTTCGTTGTCCAAAGCGGGAGCACAAAACACGCCCGTGTAATTGCACACATTTGGACCATCCCAATCTTTCATTCTGCCTTGCGGATCCGAATAAACCGCCTTTTTCCATGCTTGAAGAGCAATGTAGGCTCTTCGAAGCCTTGGATTTGGGAACGTTTCTTTGATGGTAACTTTTGACTCATAGTCTTCGGGTAATTCGAAATTTTCTTGAAGAGTGAGGAGTTGTCTGTGGGCTATAAGGGAAGCTTCCGCGTTTGTAAGTGCAAATGAGAAGGGTAACAATAACAAGGATGATATGGAAAGAAGAACGCAGCGGCAAACAAAGCCGCCATGGAATGGCAAATTAAGTTTAGCCATGGTAAGGGAATTTCCAATGGAGGGAGAGACTCAAAGCCTTATAGCATACATCTGAAAACAAGGATTGTATGGACAAGGGCCTTTGAAATTCTAAAGCCTCAAAACATGCAAATTTTTTCAAATAAATCCACCACCTATTTATCTCCTGGATGTGTTTTATCACGACTTTTTTTAGAGTTGTCCAAATTTAAAAAATATAAGTGGAAGAGAGAAACAAATTAGGCATTCTAAATTTGTCTTAAAACTAACTTCACCGAAAAAACAAATTGTTTAAAACTAATCTAAAAAGTGGTATAGGCCATCGAACAATGTGGAGGCATGGTTTATGTTTGTGCAAAAAGAATATACTTTTACTACCTAGGTTTTGAGAAAATGAAAAATTGCATCATATCATAATTCTTGCTCAAATGTTCCATTTTTCAAAAGAAGACAAAACAAACTCAAGGTCACCAATACTAAACGTTCGGAAACTACACTGCATATAATGGGGGGCTTGAATCTTTGAAATCAAAAGTCCAAAAAGCTTGCCATTTACGTATAGATTAGCAAATTTTATGAATCAATGTAATAAAACGTCAAATCTCTACTTATCATTCAAGGCACTCGTACACACACAATCAATCACCCTCCTGAAACTATACCTTGCAATTGCAGCAGCACACATACAACTTCTTTTATGCTTTTCATTTCTAAACGAGCGTAAGCTGAAGCTTTGGCCTGTTGGGTTGCGGCTCGACCACCTCCAAACGAATCCTTACCGTCTGGAGAATGGAATATGACACATTGCCATTCATCTTCTTGATTTTCTGATTCTGCTCGTCTACTATCCATTCTCCTCCTGCTTTCTTGTCATTCGGGGTCAGGTAAACTGGCCCTTCTATGCCAAACCTGCAGAAAACACAAGATCCGTTTGGTTAAGTAGGCCAAGTCAATTAGTTGATCAGTCTTTCGATTCTTTCCTTAAAATAAAGATATGGAGATGCATACTTGGGCACGAAGACGATAAATCCGTTCGATCTCATCTTCACAATTCTGGCTTCTGTTTCTGTTGGTCTGTAAAACCAAGAATTTTTCATGCACATTTAGATGCTTGTGTGCAGATATATGAAGAAAAAAAACAAAAGAAGAAAAATTGAGATTTAGAAACAGGCACGCACCTGCTTCTGAAATAAATAAGAGTGTGGAGCTCTACTGAAGCCCGGCTGGCCATTTGTGCATTCCTATGCCGGAAGTTCAGATCTATAATATTTTTCAACAAGCATGTATAGAAATATATACCAATGGGTCGGCCAAAAGCAGAAAATCAAAATCATGAAAATGACCCGATAATCATACACCATTAGATTCTTTCCAAACAAAGTATCATGGCAGATTGATGACTTACTGTCTGCGCTACTTGTAAGCTGGTTCTTATCCTGGAAAACTGTTGGAAGCTTGGATATTCCTAAAGATGCAGCAAGTAACCTATGTACAACAACATCTGCAGCCAAAAAACAAATCCATGAAATTGAATTGAGACTAACATAGTTCATAAAAATCTTTGATTTGACATTAAGTGTTAATTAGACCTGCATATCTCCTGATAGGAGATGTGAAATGGGTGTAGAGAGGAGATGCAAGTCCATAATGGTGGTATTCTGGGGGGCTCAGATCTCCACTACAGAAATATACAGCCTACAATCGCAGTAATGTGATAAATTAAGAGAAGATCAATGCTTTGTTGTTGTATTCAATACAGAAATAAATGTAAAGTAATATGCAAAGATCTATTTACCTGTGTCATGCATCTTGTTGCTAGTATACGTATTAGCTTATTGAAATATGGGTCATTACCCTGAAAGCATATTTCCACCATGTCAAAAAATCCAAGTGGAAGTCAATAATATGAAAGGTCTCTTGAAAAACAACAAAACCACACCACTAAGATAATAGATTGTGAGCAGAAACATACCACTGCACGGTCAAGTGAATCAGCCAATGCTTTGGATGATGAAACATCCAAGTCGAGACCAACAGCTGCAGCAGTGCGGAGCAAAGGTTCAAGCATTTCTAGAGTTGGACTTGGATGCCGCCTGCCACCAATCATGCATGCATATTAGTCGTTGCTAAAATGCAAGAAAGACTTTTAGATAAGAAATGACAATAATACAATTTTACCAACATATATTTTTTGCTCCATATGTTACATTTAGAGCCAAAAGAGAGTAAACAAACCTCAACAATGAACATAACGGAAAATGCTTCAATATTTTGCCCGCAACTGAGACATTGGCTGCAAGCATAAACTCTTCAACCATCTGATTTGCTTCCCTAATTTGATACATTCCTGTAAATCAAGTTTACTCTGTTACAAATGATACCCTTACAATGTTGTCAATAAGAAAAGCGCTTCTATAGACTTGGATCGTTGGGTTGCATGGCCACACTATCAAGTGAAAACATACAAGACTGCCCAGCATTTACTTACAAGAGTCGAACTACAACACAGCGCAAAGAAAGCCAAGACATCTTAATATGACTAGGCCACCATCAAACCTAGAACAAGTTTCCAGAACTTAAGTGCTTCAGATATGAGGACTTGACCCCATCTTGAGTTTGAGCATTCAATTAAAAAGGGTATTATTTTAAACAATGGAGAATACATACCAATATCAAGAGGGTCAAGAGTCTCGGTATCAATCTGAAATTTAACCTCTGCAGATGCAAGTGTCAAGGCTCCTCTCTCAATGCGCCTCTGCCTCATTATCTACAACATCCAAAGTACATCAGCAATATGTGTGTGTATGTATGTATATGTGTGTATATATAGAATACAAAAGAAATAGTAGGCACTAAAAATCACATAAAATGGCCAAGTAGAATCCTGTCCGTATATACCTTTGCCAAAGAATTCATATTACGCAGATCTATAGTTAGTGGATCCATTAAGCGACTGCAAATAAGATCTTCATCAGTAGAATTCAGACATCAAAAACAATAATCTTAAGCCATGAAAGCAAGACAAAGAGGTCAATAGGGAGAGTTTAAGGCACAATTTTGCCACCGCCAGATAGCAACTTGGCTATAAAAAAGCTATAAGAAACTTTCTAATTCACCTCATGCAACAAGGGTTGAGCAAAAGAATATAGCCAAATCAACATCACTTCTGCAGAATAGAGGGCTTAGAATGAAAAGACTACCCAAATATTGCAAGGAAATCCTCAAGCATTCAAATACTCAAAATAAGTTAGCAAGAAAGAGTAAGATACACAACAACAACAACATCTACCCAGGTGGAACCCGGTATGATGAAGAAAGAGTAAGATACACAAAACTCTTAATTCATATGTGAACAAGGCTTTGCAAAATCTCTTCCCTAATGAACCTTTTTTAAACTAACATCATCAGATGTTACCACTTCCCAACGTGTACAAGATATATTGATGAAGACTGAGTGTAGCAAAAACAAATTAAATACAAAATCAGAGGACAAATTTTCACCTATCGTCCATCCTAGCTTGAGCTTCAACATAAGATAATGCAGCACATGACTTGATCACACTTTTTGTGAATTTAGTTGATATGATATCTGCTTGGGGTGTCATTTCCTGGAATTTTTGAAGCAAAAACTTGTAAAAATTCCTAATCCATCAATAGGAAATTACAAAGGTTATAGCATGCCCTACTTTGCAATCTACCATTGATTTTACCCACAGCTAGATAAGTAGATGTCTTACCCAAATAACAGAGAAAGCCAGTCTCTCCACTTCAGCTCGAAGAGAACATACATCTAGAATTCAAGAGCACATTAGTGCATTATAGCATAAACAACAATATAGCTGTTTACAAAATCAATCATTTTCTCTTTTCATAAATCATCTAGAGATAATTATTCAAGAGCATGTGAATAAGAACCTTCAGTTAAGGGCTTTGGTAGCATGTCAATTCTGCGATCTACAAGGTAGGTCGATGTGCCTCTTTGAGAAGCCTCGTCATCTAGAGGAGTACCCGGTAGAACAAAATTTGTCACATCAGCAATATCTGAATTTCCATTATCAAGGATTCAAAAGTACACAATTTCATTTGGCAAGAAATGCATCAGTATCTTCTATGCTAGTAATTATAGTAAGCAAAGATATAGACAATCAAAGGATACGGACTCCCAATTCAAAATTTCCATTTGGAAGAGGTGTGCAATGTAATGCATCATCAATATCCTTGCATCCTACACCAAAGAAACAGCTGGTTCAACATTTCAAATTAGTATGAAAAAAAAAGGAGCATTGCACAATCTATATAAGCATTTAAGAATATACCAGGTGGATCAACACTAAAAACACGCAGATGTCTGAGGTCTTCTCTGTGGTCTGATACCAGCTGTGGAGATACTGACCATGGCAATGGCGGCAGGCATGCTAATACTTGTGAAGAAAATGGCCTATTGTTTATGTCATTCTCTATTAGAACAACCTGTCAACCACAATGGTTAATAAGTCTAAAGGCCATATGCTCAACTAAACTAGATAAAAAGAAATTACAATGACAAGTAAAAAACACAGTTTAAAAGAAATACTTTGTTGCTGTTCCATACATACAATTGAACGCTTATTTTATTTATACCTCAGTTTCAGTTTCTCTGTCACCAATATCTCCTATTGTCCTTACGTAATGACCAGAGGGATATCGAGAAAAACAATCCCAAGAATCAACAGCCACAATAATCCGCTTATCCAAAAGGTTTCCTAGCTGTCGAGTTTTAATACGAATCTTAGGTATTCTGCGGTCTTTTGAGACAAATAAGGCATGGGCAACACCCCCATCACCTGCAGGCATAGGCATAGGCTCCAACGATCCACAATAACTGTAAGTATAATATACAAAAAATATGTATTAAACGCTTGGACATAATCATCTGAATAAACACCACAAGAATAGCAAATGAAAACAGAAATTAGAATGACAGAATTGAGAAATTCCACTATGGGTAATGCCCGATACAAGGAACACTTACGAATGCCAATTTCGCTTTATGATACCAGCAACACGGCCACATGGGCGCCCAGGATTAGTATTCATATCACTGGCTGTAGACTGTAGAACATTAGTGCTTCTAGGGGCATCATCAGCACTACTTGGAGCAAGATGAACACCTTCATCCTCATTGTCTGCCAGCAAAAAATAGTTAGCCACTACCGATGACTTCTACTGTCTTTAGAAGCCAGTCATTTCTTTCTTACAAAAAATGACAGATCAAGCCTTCCCTAGAACTGACGTTACATGAACTCCACAAATATGAAATATATGTTAACCTGCCGCTAACAAAGGGAAAGGACACCAAAAACGATTTAAGAGGCTAAATGGCTATTTAGGCCGAGACAGAAATAGTAAGAAAGACTCCAATAGAAAACCCCTTGAATACCAATAAAACCTCAAGGATCATAGATGAATGCATATTTTTCAGTTTTCTACCCATGAGCCACCTTACATGTGTGTATATTTTTCAGTACTAGGCCCCAATTTAGAGAATGCATCTTTGATAACAAACAGCATCCTAGATAGTTGATAACAAACAGCATAGCATACCTTCATCAACTATAGACATGGACTTTTCCTCATGCCACTGTTCTTGTGGTAAAAGCTCTACAGCTACTATATCACCATCAAAAGCTCTATTCATGTTGGAACGCCCGTAGATGATGATTTCATCTCCAATGCTCTCACTCCCAACATATGCTTCAAATGGATTATAACGATGAACGCGAAGCTTTCCTTGATGAAAAATTCCACGAAGCAACCCAGAGGTAATCTCTGACAAAGGTTTATGCTGAAACCACAAAGAATGATAAGCATTGCATAAACCAATGTAGCAAGAGTTAAAGTTTTAATTCGTTATGCACCTCAATGTACATGACTTTCCTCTTTGAAGGCCTCAAATCTTCAGCATCCTCCATAACCACATCACCACTGGCAGGCTGAACAATCAGGTCAAGCAATTCTGGTTGACCGAGTGACTTCACATACGATTCGACTGAAACAAAATGGTTCCAGCAACTATTTTAAGTTTATATTTATGTTTTTATACAAGACTTTGTCAACAACATTCTTATATTAAGCACCCGCTAATATAACAAAATAAAAAAAAAGCTATGTCCTACTTGAATTTCAGCACTTGGAACTTTTATCTATAGCATGACCAAACCCCAATGCAGAGTAGGAATCTAGAACAACATTAGTGATTACCTGTTTCTGCAAGGATGCCCTCCTCCTCAGCTTTCCTCTTATTCTCTCTGTCATTTGTTATCAGTAACACACGTGTGGCTGAACCAAGATGTTTTTGATACCATTGAATTGCCACCCTAATTGCTGGAAACACACAATATGCCAAGTCAAACAGATAGATACTCAAAAAAAAATGAAATGTTAACACAAGAAGAAATTAAGCTAGGGACTCCAGAGAAGGTGAGAACAGAAGCAACAAAGCCTATTGTCATTTGCCTATTAGATAATATAGCTCAAAGTCATCTTCATTTAATCCATCATTAAGTTGAGACTTGTGAGCTGCAATTTTTCAATCGAGCGAAGCACACAAATCTAGATTTATAATTTCCTCCTCCAGCATCTTTCAACCTTTAGGATTCTAGCACAAGTACAAGGTATAGGCAGAAAACAGCAGTGAAGAGTATACGCAATTTTAACATCAGAATTTGAATTTCAGGTCACTATAATCTGAATTTGACTGAATATGATGACAAGCTTCTTTGTTCATAGACAAATATCTATAAGGGTTAACTTTTATGGTTCACAATACATTACTTTCCTTCATTTAAAAGTTAAAAATATTTTGCCAACAGAAAGTATTCATACACTGCCCTATACCTCAAACCCCACAATAGTAAAAACAACAACAACAACAACAACAACAACAACATTGACCCGGTGAGGTTTCGCTCGAGCGAAATCATACAAGTAAAAAAAAAAAAAAACTTGATTACATGCCAAAAAAAATGATATACTTCACGAATGGAGAAGTACAGAAAACAATTTTAGTCAACATCCATGGAGATGTTTATAGTGAAAAAATCACAAACCTCTATCATTTCGATCATTTGGACTTTCACCCACCATGGCTTTGATATAAGTGTCCCTGTCAAAAACAAGAAAATAACAGAAGGATTCATGAATCATTCATTAAAAGTGTAAAAATCATTTTAAAAAATTTAAATTCAAGTATCAAAGCTATCATAATTGATGAAGATACACTTCAAAGTACAAAAATCATGGTCAATGCTTTACTGAAACTATCTAATATTTAGTAGATGCAATCATACAAGTGACGTTTACTGAATACAACGCATGTTTCTTGGTCTATGAATAAATAACTTCATACAACACTTATGAAAACCAAAGGGAAGAAACTCACTTATGATGTTCATTGGAGAAAACAAAAAATCTCCTTTGGGAATTGCTGCAAAGTGACCGGAGCCTATTGTAAACAGAAAGGTTCTTATTCTTAACTTCTTCTAGCACCACCGACAGCACAACAACCTCGTCTATTGCCATATTTTCGAGCAAATCAATCTGGATTTTGTCAAGTAGTCAGAAAATATTGCTAGCTAGTTACAGACATATCAAGTCATAAATAGTTCATACATTCCCAAACTAAAGGAAAAACAGTCTATTGAGGTACAGATTGAGAGAAATGGCTGATTTTGCTTATTAGTCGGAGTGTGTTTTATGTTACCAGCTACTGTAAATATTTAGCGCCCATGGTAAATCAAAGTATCTCAAACTTTAAGAAAGCATACAATAAACGGGTTTTTTTCCAACCCACACCAGAAAACTCAGCTAAAAATATGAATTCTGACAGGAGATAAATAAAAGTCTCGCAAGATTCTATTGCAGGCGCAGTTCAAAACCTATGTACATGAAAACCGTATTCAGCAAAGATTAGACTCAGAAATTTCCGTGTATACCTGATTGAGGACCACATTAGTGTCGACTACGAGTAGAGTACAAGCAGCTGAACTCAAGCGAGCAACGGAAGAATCACAAACTTTACAAGCTGAAGATCCACAGGATATATCATCTCTCAAATAGTGCTCTCTAACCACCTAGGTTCGCCCAAATACAGATTTTACAACAACAAAACTACAATTATGCGAAAGAAAATACGAGAAAAAACTTCATTCGCCATTAGTAGAGAGGGTAATACCTTGACAACTTTTCCCCCTTTTGTCTTCTTCACGAAGGACTTGCTCTGAAGCATCTTGTCAAAAATAGGTTCAGTTTCAGTTCTTCTACAGACTGATTTTCTAGAAGACGGCAACTTTGTTTCTTCTTCCTACCCTAACTAGGGTTTTATAGAATCGAAAGCCCCTGGCAGCAATGTACTTATTGCAGTTTTTAGACCATCTGCATAGATGCATGTCCTAGAGTTAGAGTTGTCGAACACTGAGCTAACTCGCTAACCCGACTCGACCCGTTCAATAATTTTAGGGTCAAGATCTGAAAATTTGAACCCGAAATTCTAAATAAACCGAACCTGATAGAATTCGAAACTCGTTGGGTTGAAACCCGAAACCCGTTGGGTTGACCAATTTAGCATATTTATAGAATTTTTTAGATTTATTTTGTAACTTATAATATATTTTATTATTAAAATAAATAAAAATAATATATTATAATTAAATATTATTTTAATTAAAAATTAATTTTAATAATCATAAGAAAAAATGATATTTTAGACCCGCTGGTCAACTCGACCCGACTGAAAACCCGCTACAACACAACCCGATTGACCCATGACCCATACGAACCGGGACCCGATTTAGCCCGAACCCGAAATGACCAAACCCGAACCCGCACAACCCGACCCGATTAAAAGGTCTAGCTAGAGTGTCATGCACCCCAACTTTTTCCATTTTCTGCCAAATAATTTATGCACCCCATTTTAATTTATATCCACATCAATGAACTCCATAAATTTATATTTTTACTATTATTAATACTTTTTTCTCTTTTGAGATATAATTATACATATAACATCTTCTTCAATTAAAATTATATATATGCCTCTTTATAAATAATTTTGTAGATTAATGAAATGTTGTGTTCTAATTTTGGGTATAAATTAAAATACAGTGTTTTGTTATGATTTTGGATGAATTGCTTGTTGTGCATCCGGGCCAGATGGGTGGACCGTTATTCTAAAAAAATATGGACCGGACGGTCTGATCCTATTACGATTCGGTCCCGGGTTTAGACTGATTTGACCGGATTAATGATAACAATATATAACATTTTTTCATTTCTCAAATCCAAGGGTCCTCATTTGTTCTTAGTTTTCATGATAAGTTCCATTTCATGTGAATCAACCTCTGAAATACTAAAAATTATGAAGCGTAAATGAGTAAATTGAAAAATTAAGAAGCTTATGTGATATAGTTAAAAGATTGACAAATAGGATAGATGGATTCGAGTTTAGTAATAGTATATAGATATAGATAAAAAATGTCTATCATAACTATAACCTAAAGCAGAGGTTAAAAAAATTGTTAAACGACAAATGTCACTTTTAGATTGGACCACACCACCCTTTTTTTTAAAACGAGTATTTTATTTTTAGATATGATAAATACTTATCCATGTTTTTAAAATATACGATAGAAAATCCCATTATTAAACAATCTTTTATTTTTGTATATAGATAGGATTTATTTAAGATAACTTGATTTAATTTATTTTTAAGTATTATTCAATTTGAATATTAATAATAATAAAAAGTTCTAAATTCTATAAAAACTTAAAAGATAATCTTATTAAAATAATTTATTTAAGATAACTTGATTTATTATTTAATTGAGATATTACTAATAAAAAAGAGTTATAGATTCTAAAAAACCTTTAAGTTTATCTTAGTTATATACAAATTAAAAATTAATTTGCGTCTTAAGATCATGACTATTTGTTCCAAGATAATTCATGTATTTGAAAAAAAACTATAATTAATATTTTATTTAAGCAAAACTCGTACAAGGTATGAGAATACATACTAATATATAGGGAAATTCCTTTTGGTGCCCCTGAGGTTTTGGCTTTTCCCGTTGATGCCCCTCTTCGGTTCAAATTAGCTAATTTCAAGCTTACCATTATGTTCATCACCCTTAAATTAGTAGGATTCAACTCTTAAAACACTTAAATTCATAACCAAACTACATCAATTTGAATTTTTAAAAATCCTCTATTTTAAGGGGTTGTTTACAAAATTGTTTAAATATTCAAATTGATGTAGTTTGGTTATGAATTTTGATGTTTTAATAGTCAATTCCTACTAATTTAAGGGTGATGAACATAATGGTAAACTCTATAAATATATGAGAATACGCAGTTAGAATATAAAAATATTTTTTTATTTTTTAATTATTATTTAATAATTTAAATAATTAAATAAAGTATAATGAAGTATAGTAGATTAGACCGTGAGTTGTAGAAGATCCGATCATCTGTCGCGACGTTATCTATTTTCTGCAAAAATGGGTGTAGAAGCAACAAGACATGGGGAGAGAAAAAGGCTTTCCTCACGAGCTCGGTTTCTCTCCTCCCCACCGGCCTCTCCGTAAAATCTCCCCGAAATTCGATGATCACAATTCACAAACCCTAGATTTTAGAAAAGAAAAAAAAAAAGGAAAAGGGGAAATCAAATCTCTTGAGGTTTCCAAAGATTATTTTTCTCCTCTAAGAGAGAAAAACTTGTCTGTCTCTGTGCTGGCGTGGTGGTAAGTACGCTTCACGGACTCTCTCTTGCTAGGTCTCTATCTTCGAACCAGAAAGATTTTCAATTCTCGTGATCAGTCATCTGCCACGTACTTGAAATCATGTAAAATTTCGGTGGATGGATGATTGGATTGGATTGCCTTTTGCTCCAGCTGGTGATATTTATGATTTAGATCGAGCGAACTTCACTTCTGGCTTGTAAAGAGGGGGAGAGGGAGAGAGAGAGATTGAGAGAAAGAGATGGATCGGCCGGCGCTGTCGACGGGGCCGGGTATGGACATGCCGATCATGCACGATAGTGATCGCTACGAGCTGGTGCGGGACATTGGATCGGGGAATTTCGGCATAGCTAGGTTGATGAGGGACAAGAAAACCAACGAGCTTGTCGCCGTCAAGTATATCGAGAGAGGTGAGAAGGTTAGTGTCACCTCCTCTTTTCCACTTTCCGGTCTTCGTTCTTGCACAGAATGGATTATTTGGAACGGTTTCTGCTACTTTCATCTATTTGATACATCTTCCTTCATTTGAATATGATGGACCAATATGCTCTGTCTCGATCGCAAAATTGCGAGTACAACTGGAGTGGACAGGCAATTTGTGACTGTGATATGATATCACTTTTTATTATATGATCTTAGACGTAATTAGGAAGTGAGTTATTCCCGCAGGACATGGCTAATTTGGATAAAAGAAATAAATATATCTCCTTTTGCGGTGTATATCATGCTTTACCGTCCAATCTATCTTCTGATTAGAGTTTTTTTAATTAAATATTCTACTTATTGTTTACTAAATGAGACCAAATGCAAAGAAAACACCTCTTTTGCTGTAACCAGGGTAAGACCTTCTCAAAAAAAAAAAAAAAATTCTCAATAAAGCAGAAGCAGTTTAACTGTAACAAAATGCGAGCCTTGAATCTTGTTCTCAGTTTTCATCTGGTACCATAGTATTGTATCATGTAGATTCACTGGAAAAAGATTGCTCTGCTTTTGCTTCATAGTTCCTACTTCCTACCTAGGAGCATTGTATTTAAATTTTTTTATGGTTAATGCACCAGATAGATGAGAATGTGCAGAGAGAGATTATCAATCACAGGTCTCTGAGGCATCCTAATATTGTCAGGTTTAAAGAGGTAAGCGCTATTCTCATTTCTTAGAACTCAAGTAAAAGAAAGGATAAGTTAATCCCGAGTGATTTGTTCAGCTAAGTGTGTGTTTATTTTAATATCAGGTGATACTAACACCTACTCATCTGGCCATCGTAATGGAGTATGCGTCCGGAGGAGAGCTCTTTGAACGGATTTGCAATGCTGGCCGCTTCAGTGAGGATGAGGTGATGTGCTTGTGTTGTGTTGTGTATTTTCATTATCTTTATTTATTATATTGACTATTATTATGTGTCCTTCAATTAGCTTGGCTTTTCTTGTAGGCCCGTTTCTTTTTCCAGCAACTAATTTCAGGAGTGAGCTACTGTCATGCTATGGTACATTACTCAACTTGTAAGTTTCATGATATTGAAGATTTCTAAAATCATGGTTCAGATGACTGGATGATGTTTGCACTGCTTTCAGCAAGTATGCCATAGAGACTTGAAGTTAGAGAACACGCTGTTGGATGGAAGTCCCGCTCCGCGTTTAAAAATATGTGATTTTGGATATTCAAAGGTGATAGATAATAATTTGGCATTCGATTTGAACGATTAAAATAATTTGCTGAGGATAAGTTTCTTTGATATGGCTACTAATGCAAACTTGTTTACAGTCCTCAGTGCTTCATTCCCAACCAAAATCTACAGTTGGAACCCCGGCATATATTGCTCCCGAAGTCTTGCTCAAAAAAGAATATGATGGCAAGGTGAGTATGTATATATATATGTATTTGTTTATTAGTTCATGGAATTATCTTTTGGGCCATTCTGATGATTTTTGACAATATCATTACTACACCACCGAGTAGAAATTTCTGACTTTCATGTGTAAATTGCCGTATGTGTGCAGATTGCAGATGTCTGGTCTTGTGGTGTAACCCTGTATGTTATGCTGGTGGGAGCATACCCATTTGAAGACCCGGAAGAGCCAAAAAATTTCCGGAAGACGATACATGTAATACAACTCTGCTACGTACCCTTGTTTATTTATGAGTATGACTACTGATTAAGAAAACAAAAAAATGGTTCTTACTATCCCTTCTTTTCTCAGAGGATCTTGAATGTGCAATACTCGATTCCGGACTATGTACATATTTCCCCAGAATGTCGCCATCTGATTTCGAGAATTTTTGTAGCTGATCCCTCAAAGGTAAGTAAGTGGCTAATTAAGTGAGCTTGCTTGCATAAACAAAGGGTCATGAAGTGGCTTATAATTTTGAAATCTGTGGATGATCAGAGGATTACGATCCCCGAAATCAGGCAACACGAGTGGTTTCTGAAGAACCTACCAGCAGACCTGATGGATGAGAAAGCCGCAACCAATCAATTCGAAGAGCCTGATCAACCCATGCAGAGCATCGACGAGATCATGCAGATTATTTCGGAGGCCACTATCCCAGCAGCCGGAGCCCAGAACCTGAACCAGTACCTAACTGGCAGCTTGGATATCGACGATGACATGGATGAGGATCTCGAATCTGATCCCGAGCTCGATATGGACAGTAGCGGGGAGATAGTCTATGCAATGTGATGAAGATGATGGAAGTTTTTTGAGGGGACAGATGGTTGGACAAATTAAAGATAATCATCTCCTCTTTTCATTTCATTTGTAAGCTTAAGCGTAGGGAACGTGTGATGTGATCTTTTACCTTCTACTTCCACTTCCACTTCCACTTCCACTTCCACATAAAGAGGTGCTGTAATGTAGAGTGTAGACTCATATGGATGTTGTGTCATGTTTATGATGTCTGTCTGCATCAAACTTATTTACAATAACATGAGAAAAAACAAAACACATATGCTTACAGTCGACAATGTACCTATAATGCTTTTACATGCACAATTCGGATTTCCTCGTATTTAGTATGTATGTATATTTATTTGTGACGTCGATAATGACATGTCTTATAACTAGAGTCTAGTGCCCCAAAATAGTGGGTTCTTCAGAAACGTCATGTTTCTTTCTAGCAGTAACCTAACGGAAACAAATTCAACAAAACAGAATTTACATTTGAAACATAGGAGCCACGATCACACAAGTATGCATATTGCTTTATCATAATCAATATTCAACTCAAGTCTGTGTCTTCTTTGACGTTTGCAGGGCCAATCCTCCATATCACATTCCATTTCTTCGTCATTGGACAACACTTGCAATAGGCAACAAGTAAAGACGATGGAAATTCACTGACATCAGAATACATATAAACATTGGACCAGTTGGCATCCATATATTGTCGATACTAATTAATTAAGCATTTTAATTTACACATATTACTAAGGTGTTAAACTTTGAAGGGATGGATTTGGATATTCTCATTATTGAAGTCACTAAGCCTTCTCGAGGAGTAAAACTTGCCATACTTGTATCCTTTATACTTGGGTGGTTTATCTTCATTCACAAGCTCATCCAACGGCTTCGCCTCAACCTAGGGAGATAGATTTAATTATTTGTAATATGATTTTTTATTATAATATCTGTAGCATATTTAAATTCACATATTACCATTTTTATTAAGGCAAAACCGGAAATTTATGTTCTAATAAAATAAGGGTAAAATTGGAAACAATTTTAAATTAAATTGGAGTAGAATTTATTACGCTCTTGTACAGCTGTATCTCATTTCTCTCTGTCGTCTCTCCCAACTGACACATCTCCTGTCACGTCACATCAGCCTTTGGAACAGAGAAACAACAATGGAAGGCGCCAACAAAAGTTTCACCTATTTCAAAAAGGGTGATCCTACCCTGAATCCCGCACCACGTGAGTCCATCCCTAATATGGCTCTTGAAAATTTGTTAATGTGGGTAAAATTAAAGGCATCGCTAGTTTCTGCCATTGATTTTCTTCTAACTCAATTTGGTGGGTATGGTTCTGTATTTTTGGGTCTGATTCGAAATTCTGGTATGATATCAGTGGTATACCTCTGTTTGATTTTCTTCTTACTGGATTTGGTGGGTCTGGTTCGAACTTCACGTATTTTTGTGGGTCTGGTTCGAAATTCATATCAAGTATACGATATTCCTCTGTGTTTTTTATACTGAAAATCAACCGGAATCGGTACATGGTTGGATGATTTGGGCTTTGGGTTGAAATTTAGATCATGAAAATCCCAATTCCCAAAATCTATAATATGTGGGTTTTGTTTTTGGGTTGAAATTTAGATCATGAAATTCCAATTCCCAAAATCTATAATATGTGGGTTTTGTTTTTGGATTTGGGCCTTTGTTGTTCGTGGGCTGTTTACTGAAATTTAGGATTATGGGTTTTGTTTCGATTATGGGTTTTGTTTGTTTTGTTGTATTGAGAGGGAGGACGATTCATTTGGGTTTACACATCTTGATCTACTGATTTCAGATATGGGGATTGACCCGGCTGCCACCTCATGCCTTGATTCCACCTACGTGGATACGGATCCTACCTCCATGTCCCGCAGCTTTGATTCGTCTGACATTATCAATGAGATACGTGCTTTACCCGTTTATCCAATTATTCCGGCATACGTTCCCGGTTACCCTACAACCGGAACCGAAACCATTTGGGCTGAAAAAAGCAAAGTCCCATATCTAATTGGGACAGGAGGCAAAACTATTCGAGAGCTGGAAAACCTTTCTGGAGCTCGCATTCAGGTATTCAGAAGATTTTTTACTTTCTTTTGTTCTCAGTAAATTTGTCGAAAAGCTTTCCGGAGATCGGGTTTACTTTCTTTTTATTTGTAGAAAAGCTTTCTGGAGTACTAATGCACTGTTTTTACTGCAGGTTCCCAAGGTTGACGTGCTTGGCACTCCTGGTGATCCACCTATGAGAGCTGTCCTGATTTCAGGAAATGCTGAACAGAGAAGAAGGGCTGAAAAATGATTCAGGATGTTTTTAATGGGGTAATAATCTTGTATGTCAAATCTTCTATAATATATATATAATATATATTGTTACTAATTCTATTTCACTTTTTTTTTGGACAGATTAGAGTATTCTGAACGAATTGTTCAATGGAGAAGCAACAACATTCTGATACAAGTGTCAAGATGTGCAATATGAGTTGTTAAATAGCCCCTTTTTCACACAGCCAAGCCATTACACAGCCAAGTGATTTTTTTGTAATAGGATCTGATATAAAGGTAGATATATTGCTAGTGAAGTTGTTTTGCTAATTGTTCAGCCAAGCCATTTACACAGCCAAGTGATTTTGTAATAGGATCTGATATAAAGGTGGATATATTGCTAGTGAAGTTGTTTTGCTGGTGTGTTTTGCTAATTGTTTTTAGTGACTGGTTTTATCATAACCTCTGGTGTTATGACTTATGGCTGGTTTTGTCATAACCTCTTATGACTAGTAGACATTACCTCTTGCAGAGTTTGTGAAAGTAGTTGTAAACTCTCTCTTTTGTAAAACTCTCTCTTGTGTATAATAGATTACCACTTGCAGACTGAGTTTGTGTAAGTAGTTGTTTGAGTTTGTTTTTGGTTTTGGTCTGTATTGCCATATTGGCATTTTGAGATTTGTTGAGTGATTACGCTGTAGCAGCTGACCTGTTAATCTGGAAAATGCAGCTCCATTGATGTAGGTGGAGTAATTAGGCCTTTTAATTCTAGAATACTACTATTTCACATTGTGGCATGGATCATATACTAAGCAATTTAATTTGGTTTATGATAGGATATTAACATCTGCAGGGTAACTGATTAGGCTAGGAATTGCACTTGGATCTTATAGTGGGTTGTTTTTGTTTCACATTCGTCAACATTACTTAAGTATGCCTGATACTCAAATATAGAATTGCTTTTGTTTCCATTTGGACAGTTGTTTGTTTCATATATTTTAATGCATTGAGCTCATTACCAGCCCTATCAAAACATGACCTGACCTGATACGTCCAAAGATTGTACTTGCAGGGTTGAAACTCAACCCATTGATAAGATCAATGGTTTGGTTTTCAATCCGAACTCGATAAACCCGATCCAGCGATCCTAATTAGGTGGGTCAACCAACCTGCGGAGTTAACCCGTTTGACAGGTCTTCTACACCATGGTAACAAAACAAGTAAAGTATGATCCGAATTCAAATGTTTACAGTAACATAAAGCAATGCAGGCAAATTAGATAATGTCCAGCATTCCATTTATTCTAACATTGGAACAAACTGCATTTACACTTGTTTCAATGATGCTAAGTAAAGCAGGAGACAGGAATCTGCACATATTAGGTCTGATTTCTGAGAACTGAAACACAACACAGAATATATCCCGGCCGGTTTACCAAAACAACTGAACACTAACACCACAAACACCTAACCCAACTATAAGCCTCTATCCATAGAAGCTAGAAACAGAGGGGCAAATGCAGAAACTCAAATGGAGCCAAAATCCAGGGACTCCCAGCAGAAAGGACTGAAGATACAGTCGACGTCGGGTAAGCCTCGGAACAGCAATGCCACGCAGACACAGACCGCAGCAATCCCAACCAATTGACACTTGATAGCATAGCGGGTTTGTAAATAAATACTTTGACATGAGTCCTTGATATAAGTTTGGATATTTTTATGGTTTGGTCGAACACATTATTCCTATAGATAACAAAATCTTCAAATAAGGATGGGTGGAACTGTTGGATCAGGATTTTCAAACACCTGTGCAAAAATCCTGCATATTTAGGCCTTATTATACCTGGTACAAAGCTCTGATTTAGAGCCAAGAACCCCCTTCCCCTTCAACACAGCCAACAGCCAGCAGCTTAAAAGTAAAACTCCAGAGCATTGTTCATATCCAAAATCTGGAGCAAAATATCAACACTTCAACTATGCATATATATATATATGCATAGAAACTGGACTATATTTCAGCCAAACGATTCGAGCATCTTGGAAATATTAAACCTTGAGCAAAAGACCCAAAGGGAACTGTAGATTAGCAACCCAGTTAATAGTTGATGTAGTACTAGTAGTAGAGTGAGGGAGGTTAGAAGGTCTTGACAGGCTTTGAGAGCAGAGCACTAGGGAATTCCGGGATGCCTGGTAATGGCAGCTCGAGCCATTAGATTAAACTATGAGCAGCTCCCAGCATGAGACAGAACTGAGGGTTCCATATGTTGTAGCTAGCTGGAGGATGAAACTAATTGGTCGGAGTCGGAGAGAAGCTGAAAGAGGCCTTTTTTTTCCAAGCAATATAGAGCAGGACGGAGTTGGGACGGTAGAGAATCAAGTGGCGGGGGAGAGTCTTTCTCGAATGCGAGCGAGCCTGAGAGGGAGAGAAGAAAGGTCAACTGCAGTTCCTGATCATCCGGTTTGACCGGGTTACTCTCAAGTCTCAACCCGGTCTTATTAGTGTTGTTTCTCGCTGTCAAGACTCAAGACCTTGAAAGAGGACGGCCATGAGCATGTATACGACGCCATTGAGAAACCCCTTCTCCTTGCTCAATCCGCTGCCGTCTTAGTCTTAGCGGTATTCCGTCAACATTGTTCCACCATTAATCTGAAATTGGATCATTTCAGTATACTGATTTTTGGATTTGTTGTTCTTTTTGAATGCACATCTTTCTTTCTCTAGTTGGTGAGTAAAATTCTGCCCTTTTGACTTTCACATTGACCCATAAATTTCTATTTCAAAAGGTCAGATCTATCTGAGTTTGCTGACTCTTTTCATCTTCTTCTTCTGGGTAATTCCTTTATCACCCAACACTACCCCAGAGGCCCAGATACTATCGAGGCATGGGGAGTTTTGTACAGCTTCCCCGAGGTTAACACTTTCAGATCTCCCTTTCGTTTAAATTTCCATATATTTGAAATTTATTTGAGTTTTTCTCATGTTATGCTGTTGTTCTCAAGACCTTATTTGAATTTCCATGTAGACTGTTTCCGAAGTGTTTTTTGATTTCCTCCATCCCACAAATCTTAACAATGTTTTTGCTCTCTGCTTACGGTAGAATTTTACTGGAATTAAAGAATTGTCTGGAGCTAAGTGGATAGATATGCCAAGCTGCTGAAAAGATAGTGGTAACAAATTGCTGTTTTGACTCTTTCTATCTTGCTCTGACAATTCAATATTCAATAATGTTATTTCCGTCTGAATTCTCTCCTGTAATTTTCACAGAATTTTGGTTACATTACTAGAAGCAACGCTTTGCTGAGAGTAGGATCTAACTTTCACTTGTTTTGAGAAAAGCAGTGATCCGGATCACAACTGGGAGCCAGGCTTTGGATGAACTTCAAGGTGGTAATTACCAGTTGCACAAATATGTTTGTTTAGAAGCAGCCTCTAATCATGTACTTTGTGAAAACTAAGTCAATTTGCTTGGACTTGCTACAGTTGGTATTGAAACTTTGGTGATTACTGAGGCCTTTGGAGAGTTTCGGTAAACATTAATGCATCGACTTGATTATATGTGAATGGTTTGAATTATATTTACATAAGTTGCTGTTCTAACCTGGTATTTTGGTCATGAATATCTCAGATTCGGAAGGAAACAACTAGCTCATACTCTCTGCGTTTCTACGCAGGTAACATTTTCATTAGAATTGTGGATGTGTCGATGTGCCTGCAAAGCAATTTTGTATATTTATTGATCAGTTCTCTTGAATTCTTTGTTAGCAAATGCTCATGTGAGCGATAATGATGCTGGAACTGCAAGTGATGAGGGACCTCAAGCTGCTGACGAGAGTGATTCTTCCGAAGATGAGGTGAATATCTAGATAGCTTTGTGTATGTTTGAAATCGTTGTATTATTTTTTTTGGATACTATAGTATTTGATTCAAGTAATTACTTAATTATTTTTATAAAGGTTGCCCCTCGCAATACGGTTGGTGATGTTCCCTTGGAGTGGTACAAGGAGGAGGAACACATTGGGTATGACATCACAGGCAAGAAGATAAAAAAGAAAGAGAGGCTTGATAAGCTAGAAAAGTTTCTACCAAGTGTTGATGACTCCAAGGATTGGTGCGTTTTCAACACATATATCAGTTTTGTCTTGTCACACAATTGTATATCAATCTTGTTAGGTCACATATTTATACATCTTTTCTATCTTTAGAATCTCCTATAACTCATAGTGGATTATCTGGTAATAATATTTACCAGCCTGCCACATGTACTGTGACATATTTTTGGTGATCCATGGAATAATAAGCACAATCAGATGTTTCTCTGAGGAAAGTAAATAGTATTGCTAACAAGCAATTGAAGGCCTTGGAGGATTTTTTGTTTTCTTATCCATGATCATAGAAGAAACAATTACTTGTGGCTCTTGGCAGGCAATACATATCATGATTTTGTTCATGCTAAAGCTATGATTCTTGTTAACTCTTTTGAGTTCTGTCCAGATTTTAGGTGATTTAAAACAGTAAGCTTGGCCAGTTTGCTTCCAACTGTAGTTTGATAATGTATCTTAACTTTCCATCTTAGTCGACCTCCGTCCTTTTTTTTAATCTGTGGCTGCATTATAGTTGATTCTTAAACATATGTATTTTCGCACCTGACTGATACGGCTAATATTGATAATACAAGACCGATCCGGGTACGACGTCGTCCGAAACGATACGAGGATTGATATTTTAGGAATTTATATATTTTATTTATATATTTTTAGAGATTTTAACATTATAATTATTTTATGTAATTTTTATAAACTAGAGCGCTGCTCTCTTCTCGGGTTTTCTTTACGGTTCTTTCCCGGGACGCCTTTTTTGAACCGTTAGGGCTTAGGTATAAATACTCTTGGTTTTGCTTCTCATAATTTATCCAAGAAAATAGTTTTCCCTAATTTCCTTTGTTTCTTGCTTATCAATTATCCTGAGTCGGAATCCACACCGGATTAGGCTCAAACCCCTTGACCAACAAGGGTTCGATACGCGGTCCACACCGGGCTCGTATCAACTGGTGCTTTCACCTTGAACAACCATGACAACACCGACGGATGATTCCACCTCCACGCCTGACTTGCGTGAATTAGTGCTTCAATTAACCGATCAGATCCAAACCCTGCGATGCGATCTCGATCTACAGAAGGCCAGCACCGCTAGCCTGCGCGAACAGGTTCACGGCCAACCGCACCCTAGCGCGACCGTCACAGCCGTGCCAATCGCCGCCATTCCGGCCTCGCAACCAATCGCGGCTTGGCCGCCAAGCGTCAACCCTAATTCTGCGGCTCCCGTCACTACAGGCTGGCTACAACCGGCATGGGTGTCCAACACATCCCCACCGCCTTCGCTAGGCTGGCCTCCGCCGAGCGCGACGCCCGGGCCCTCAAATCTATTCACGGCCTCACCTCCTTGGCCGGCAAATCAAATACCAACCTCGACCGAGTTCAACCATCGGGACAACCGCGTTACGATTAGGGCGCCACCAGGCCAGGACAGCCTCCCTAAGATGCGTGTCGATCCGCCTCGTTTCAATGGCACGGATCCGAATGGGTGGATTTTCAAAGTACAGGCCTATTTCGATTACTTCTATACTGCCGATCAGGATCGCCTGAGACTCGTCGGAATGTTGTTTGATCATCCGGCGTCTGATTGGTTCCACTATCAACGCCACAATTATTGCGGAGAAACTTGGCCGACCTTCTTACGATCCGTCCAGCAGCGTTTCGACCCGACGTACTATGAAGACTATGTCGGCCTCTTGGCCAACCTGAAACAAAAAACGACAGTCATTGAATATCAGACAGAATTTGAGTCTTTGTTGAATAAGGTTACTAGCTTGTCTGAAACTACACTGATATCTTTGTTCAAAGCAGGTCTGAAACAGCCAATCCGCCGGGAGTTGAATTTGCGAAACCCAACGGCTTTGGCAGAAGCTTTCGCGTTGGCACGCGAATTGGCCGCATCGTTCGCCGATACCACGGCACCGTGGACAGCGACCCGCCGCTCGTGGACACCCGCAGGCGGTCGCCAGGCATCGCCTACTCCAAAATCTGCGGGTCCGACCACTCCGTCTCCGAACACAGCGACATCGACTCCAACCAATCCCAACGGTAATTACTCAACTCTTCCAATTAAGCGTCTTACTATGGCTGAACGTGACGAGCATACTAAAAAAGGCTTGTGTTGGAATTGTGATGAGAGGTACACCCGAGGACATCGATGTACACCGAAATTTTTGGCGTTATTAAGCTGTGACGAGAGCGATGAGGATGTCAGCAATGATGAACATGAGGACCTTGCTGTAACGGGGGATGTTTCTAGGCTCCATTCCATGGAGGGTCTCCCGAATACACGATCTTTGCGATTAACCGTGGATATTCACGGCGTACAGATTCAGGTTCTGATTGATGGTGGAAGTACGCACAATTTTATTCACCCAACACTGGCCGAATCCTTGCAGTTACAGTTAACAAAAATTGCTCCATTTCGGGTATTTGTCGGCAACGGCGAGTATCTGCTCTGCACACATCAATGTCCGAGTACGGCAATCTGCTTGCAAGGCCATGTTTTTTCTATTGATCTATATGTACTGGCTATTCATGGACCGCAGGTCGTTTTAGGAGTACAGTGGTTACAGACTCTGGGTACAGTCGCTCATGATTATGCTAAACTGACGATGCAGTTTTCCTGGAATGATGTTACCGTTTTTCTGAAAGGCGACAGGCAATTTCCGAAGCAGATTTCTATGTCTGCTCTCCATTCTCTTTGTGCGGCTGATGCAATCTTACAGTGCTTTGAACTCATGAGTATCTCTCCGGACGCTTCGCCTGTGACGCACGAATTTCCGACCGACTTGTCGCCGGAATTGCGTGATGTCCTCACACGCCATTCGGCCGTGTTCTCCTTGCCGGAGGGTCTTCCGCCACCGCGAGTTTGGGACCATCATATTCATTTACTGCCGGGATCTAAACCAGTCAATTTCCGACCCTATCGTTATCCCCATTTTCAGAAATCGGAAATCGAGCGACAAGTTCGGACCATGCTAGATCAGGGAATTATTCAACACAGCACTAGTCCGTTTTCCTCTCCGGCACTTCTTGTCAAGAAAAAAGACGGCAGTTTCCGTTTCTGCATCGATTACAGAGAACTTAATCATATCACAGTGGCAGATAAGTTCCCTATTCCTACAACTGATGAACTTTTTGATGAATTAAGCCATGTTGTCATTTTTACTAAGCTCGATCTCCGTTCAGGATACCATCAGATCAGAATGCATTCTGACGACATTTATAAGACCGCTTTCCGGACTCATGATGGACACTTTGAGTTTTTAGTCATGCCGTTCGGACTGACTAATGCTCCATCTACTTTTCAGGCGGCTATGAATCACTTGTTTGCTCAATATTTACGGGATTTCGTAATCGTATTTTTTGATGATATTTTGATCTATAGCCCATCTGTTGAAGCTCATACGACCCACCTTGATACTGTCTTACAGATTCTTCAGTCTAACCATTTCTTTATCAAAGGGTCCAAGTGTTCGTTTGGGACGGCTCGGGTTGAATATTTGGGCCATATTGTGTCCGCAGGCAAGCTACTAGCCGATCCAAGCAAGTTATCGGCCATGTCTGATTGGCCGACCCCGGCCTCGATTAAGCAATTGCGTGGTTTCCTTGGATTGACGGGCTATTATAGGAAGTTCATTCGAAATTACGCTTTGCTCGCCGCGCCGTTAACTGATTTGTTGAAAAAGGATAAATTTTTGTGGTCAGACGCAGCTAATTTGGCGTTTGAACGCTTGAAAGAGGCCATGATGAGTCCACCGGTCCTCCAATTGCCCGATTTTTCAGTAGCCTTTGTTGTCGAAACTGATGCATCAGATGAAGGCGTGGGCGCCGTATTATTACAGATTGAGCGGCCCCTGGCGTTTTTCAGCAAGAAGCTGGGGCCCCGTCGCCGCGGGTCTTCCGCATATCATCGGGAACTCTTTGCTATCATCTCCGCTGTTCAGAAATGGCGGCAATATTTGCTCGGCCGTGAGTTTTTAATCCGCAGTGATCAGAAAAGCCTCAAAGAGCTCCTTACTCAGGTTATTCAGACTCTTGATCAGCAATTCTTTATGCGGAAACTGATGGGTTACAAATTTCGCATTGAGTATAAGTCCGGCGCCAGCAACCGCGTCGCCGACACCCTTTCCCGATGTATGATCACTGATGACGCTGTTCTCAATCAATTGTTGGCGTTTTCGGCTCCTTTGCCTGATTTGCTACAACGCTTACGACAGGAAAATACCACTCTGCCTGATCTGCAGGCATGGCATACGGAGGCACATTCCGGCAAGTTAGCCAACCCGTTTCAGATTCACGACGGGGTTCTATATTATGGCCACCGTCTAGTGGTGGGCGCGGCATCACCAATCAAGGCCGAAATTTTGGCCGAATTCCACGCCTCACCTGCGGCTGGACACCCAGGCGTGGACCGCACATTCCGTCGCGTCGCCGAGGTCTTCTTTTGGAAAGGTATGCGCGCTGATGTCAAACGCTTTGTTGATTCCTGTTTGATATGCCAGTCTACCAAATACAGTACAAGTAAACCTGCCGGATTACTTCAGCCTCTGCCAGTGCCCCAACAAGTTTGGGATGATGTGTCCATGGATTTCATTACGGGATTACCGCCATCCCGCGGGTTTACTACTATTTTGGTGGTCGTCGATCGGCTCTCCAAGTATGCTCATTTCGGGGCACTAGGGCACTCGTTTGATGCCCCGCGCGTGGCCACCTTGTTTGTGGATATGGTGGTTAAACTACATGGTATTCCGACCTCCATTGTATCCGATAGAGACCCCATTTTTCGTAGTGCTTTTTGGTCCGAACTACACCGTTTGAGTGGCACTAAATTGCGTCATAGCACAGCTTATCATCCTCAGACGGATGGCCAGACAGAAGTCAAGAATCGGGGGTTAGAACAATATTTGCGTGCCTTTACACAGGGGCGCCCGAGGCGCTGGTTTGATTTTCTTCCATGGGCCGAGCTTGCTTTAAACTCTATGTTTCATGAGGGCCTCAAAATTTCGCCATTCAAGGCGCTGTATGGTCGTGAGGCTCCACCGATTGTGCGCGCCACTATTCCGGTGGGACCACCTTCGCCGGCAGCCGAGGCTATGCGTGATCGGGAACAAGTGTTGGATCTCATCCGTTCCAATCTTAAGAAAATGCAGCAGCGCATGTGCACACAGGCTAACAAACATCGTAAGGATGTCACATTTGAGGTCGGCGATCAAGTATTGCTTAAGCTGCAGCCTTATCGTCAACACTCTGTCAGTCGTCCTCTCTCGGCAAAACTGGCTCGTCGTTTTTATGGGCCGTTCCGGATTCTAGAGCGGATTGGGTCAGTTGCTTACCGATTGGACCTCCCAGATTCAGCCCGCATCCACAATGTTTTTCATGTGTCGTTGCTTCGGCCTTTTGTCTCGGATGGCTCGCTGCTTCAACCGGCTACGTTACCCACGGAGTTCCTCTACGATCGGCCGATTTCAAGGCCGCTGCGTGCTACAGCTTGCCGCGAGATCCTAGCTGACGGACAACCACGCACCGAGTGGTTAGTTGATTGGGAGGACGGCGCGCCGGAGTCGTCTACATGGGAGCCCGCCGACATGTTGAACCGTGTCTTCCCTGATTTACGGCTTGAGGACAAGCCTATTCTCATCGGGGGAGAGAATGATACGGCTAATATTGATAATACAAGACCGATCCGGGTACGACGTCGTCCGAAACGATATGAGGATTGATATTTTAGGAATTTATATATTTTATTTATATATTTTTAGAGATTTTAACATTATAATTATTTTATGTAATTTTTATAAACTAGAGCGTTGCTCTCTTCTCGGGTTTTCTTTACGGTTCTTTCCCGGGACGCCTTTTTTGAACCGTTAGGGCTTAGGTATAAATATTCTTGGTTTTGCTTCTCATAATTTATCCAAGAAAATAGTTTGCCCTAATTTCCTTTGTTTCTTGCTTATCAATTATCCTGAGTCGGAATCTTCACCGGATTAGGCTCAAACCCCGTGACCAACAAGGGTTCGATACGCAGTCCACACCGGGCTCGTATCACTGACTGTGCATGTGAAATTAATGTAAGATTGAAATTTATCAATTCTGTTAATATTTAGGCGGAATTTTTTTGATGAGTACAATGATGAGGAAGTGGAGCTTACTAAACAGGAAACCAAGCTAATTCATCGATTTCTTGAAGAAAAGGCTCCGCATTCTGACTTTGATCCATATGAGGTACATGTGTTTTTCTTGATTGAAGTGTTTTTTCACTTAGCGGTGTTTGGCTGTCTGCAGGTGTCTTTGATACTAACAAGATATCTTAACATGTTCCTTGCAGCCTTATGTTGATTGGTTTAAATGAGATGATGCCATTCATCCTCTGTCAAATGCAACAGAACCTAAAAGGCATTTCATTCCTTCAAAATGGGAGGGTAAAAAGGTCAATATCTGGATCTTTCTAATCCATTAAATGTATGTTTTAATATATTTTTTGTTTCATGTTGATGCCAGAGTGGATATATATGTCACTTATGGTCGTTCCAAGCTGCTACCTAAAGTCAATTTTAGCTTTAGTGGTTTAGGCTGCAACAATACTCCTGTATCTTTTGGTTGTTGGATTAATCCTACAACTTTTTGGTCATGTGATCCTCCGATTATTCGGTTGGTCAGAGCTATTCGTGAGGAAAGAATAACGTTTGATAAGCCTGAGGAAGAACCAAAGTTCTATCACTTGTGGGGTGATGATTCTGGAACATCTGAAAAGACTAGAGGATTAGCTTATATTCCTCCACCAAAGTCTAAAGCTCCTGGTATAAACATATTTCCTGTGCCTTTTGTAGCATAGATTTTATCTTTTTGTTTAATAGTGTTTACCCTACATTGCAGGTCACGAGGAATCTGTCAACCCATCTTTGGAGTATATTCCAACACAGGAAGAAATAAATGCTTACCAGATGATGGATGATGAAGATCGTCCAAAATTTATACCAAAGAGGTTATAGTGCGACCTTATATGTCATCTCATGTATCTTTGCCAAGAGTGTAACCTTATGCACCATCTGTCTGCCAACCTGCTGTTTTTATCTTTGATTAGGTTAACTTCCTTGAGAAGTGTCCCAGCCTATGAGAATGCTGTCAAGGAAGCGATGGAGCGCTTTCTAGATATATACATGTGTCCTAGAGTTCGTAGAAAGAGAGTAAGTTTTGGTCTGGCTGCAAAAATGTCCGAAGAACCTTTTAGGCTATTAGTGAGTTCCTCTTACTGAAAAACTGAATGAGAATAATATCTTGTGGACTTAGAACTCATCTTGATTGGAATCTTTAGATTGTGGATTTGGTAATTGCTCTGTTTCGGGTCGGAAATTTGCATGTGCTTATAACAGGTACTGCTAAGCCAAGCTAAATTTGCATGTGCTTATGGGGCGCATCCTCATACTCATTGGCTTTTATAGAATGCCTTTATCAATTTGGTGCATTCTAACTAGATTTGGTTATCATTGTCACATAGCTGAATTTTAGTTTTCCTTGGGTCTTCCAGGCAATGATATTGATAATACTTGGGCCTTGTTATAACAGGTACTGCTACTGATATATCTACATGAAAAATGCTTATTCTTGCCTGTAATGGTTTACCAGTGTAGTAATAACTGTGTATAACCAAATATAGCTTGGCTTTAGGTGTTGCTATTGACTGAAAATGGGAAAATTTTATCATTCAATTATCTCCCTTTTTAAATATCACTGAGATTGTATCAATGGTGACAATTACTGATCAATGTACATTGAAATTCTATTGCAGTAATTTCTGACCCAGGCGGTGGAGTGTTCGTGACTGATCCGAAGAACGCGTCTTCAATTGCAGTAATTCTATTGCAGTAATTCTATTGAAATTCTATTGCAGTAATTGCAGTAATTGCTGCCACAATCAGACTTATGTTCAGGAAGGGAAAAGGCAAACAACGCGTCTTCAAGGTGTTTGACGCCCCGAATCTTCTAGAGGCTGAAGCTATATCCTTTCCTAATTCATTATTATTCTGTCATCAATCTATAACCATCTAAACTATCTGAAAACTATGTTATTAAATTTTTCTCTTCAGTTCAGGAGGTTCTTGGTTGTAGGTTCATTTGGATTTTGGCTGCAATTGATTGGACTTAAATAGAATTACGGTTTAATTCTTTTTTTTTTTCGGGTGTATGGTATATGTCTCATCATAGCTCTCTTACGGTTTGTGGGTGTGGTCTGCTTGTTTTAGATTATGGCATGGCTAATCTTTGTCTGTAATGAATTTCTTTTATTGAATGCCCAGTACGCTGTATATAAATCATAAATGTGTGATGTGATCTTGTGAAAGGAATGGTTCGTTACATGTATATATCAAGAAACTCCCTTCATAATGTATGTATCTATATCTATATCTGCTCTTGCCCTCCGTTCCTGCTCTCTTATCGTTTTAGGAAGGGAATACAAATCAGGGCGGAAGTCGGACTCGGGAGGATGCTTTATTCGCCGCCGGCACTGCGTCGTTGAAGTCTACAAATTCGTCCTCAAAATTGATCGGTTTGATCTTGGCGTTCTCAATTGAATCAGATCTGAATTTCACCATTTTTGACCTAAAATACCAAAAACTTCAAATGTTGATTGCGGGTTCGTTTCTCAACCAAAAAACGTGATTCAGGTCTCTACATTTCGGGGAAGAGGAGATCTACAATATCCCTCAATCAATTTGGAAGAAAACATTCAGAAATTGAGCCAAATCGACGATTTCATGCATGAACTGATTTCTGCCCACATTTTTCGGGCATGTTGACGAGTCAGGTTCACGGGCTTCGTCCGAAATTTGAAGGTCACCGAATCCGCTGGAAACTGCCAACAGTAAATAGAGGAAACGTCGGAGACGCTCCTCTCGCCTCCCTCTCCTCCTCCCAAGCCCTGGTGTCTCCGATGGAATCCGATGAACGGGCGTTCCCGATCAGCATTGGTGCTGGTTTCTTTTCCCCAGAAAAATCAGCTTCGGCGAGGGCTTTTCGTCCCCTCCGTTCTCCATCGTCCATCAATGAGTTAAAGTTCTGATGCCAACAGTAAAAAGATGTTGAAGAAGACTTCAAACTGTCGCTTGAATCACGCAAAAAGGATGTCAGACGAAGGTGCTGGACATCGGTGAAATTGGTTTGTCGCTTGCTGATTTTTCGGATGTTATATCATAGAATGATTTTTAGGGTGAATAAAACTTGCTGACAATTAATCCAGCGGATGAGGTTCCAATAAAGAATATCGTCATTAGCAGAGTTCCAAGGTAAGGTATAAACTGCGTTTGGAAACCTGGCTATTGCTTATTGTCTCAGTTTCTGGATTTTTTTTTTATGTAATTGTCGATCCAACAGAATTCCAGAGACAATGCCATTATATGACATTCTGAATGAGTTTCAGAAGGGTCATAGTCACATGGCTGTCGTCATGAGAAGGCAAGATGAATTTCAAGGCACGACAAAGGGTACTAATTAAACACTCTCAAATTTCATTGTAGAGCCAAAGAAATGTTGTTAATCTGAAATACTAACTGCATAAATGCAACCAGGAGAACAAGAGAAGTGAGGCTGGACATTCATGCTGATGTGAAGAAAAATAAATCACTTAAGAAGCTAGAGACTCCACAAAGAGATGTCAAAAGGAAAGAGATCAGAGACCTTCAAATTTGAGGTCTTAAATATGAGTGAGATTGACAGCCCAATGATGGAAAAACTTGCCCAAGACTAAGGCTATATTATTTCATGCAAGTAATAGCTATAGTGCCTCATTGCTCATATGTAGTTGTACGCTCTATATTAGCAATTGCAAGGAAATAAATTGAAGACAAATAGGTCCTTCGTGAATGTGCTATGTGATCGGTTTTTAATTAAATATTAGTTGTGATCTTTTGATGAATACATTTTTTGCTTGCATCTATTTATTCATAATTTATATTTGTTTGGCTCTTTGCAATTTTTTGAAAAAACATTATATAATTGAAGCAAATGAGATAAGAGTTCCCTATGATTGTTTTGAAATCATTCGAAGAGTAAGAGGAAATAACATTTGATTTAACTTCCATGTACATATGTAATTTGCTATGCATATATACTTATTTGTTTCCTGTAATCATGTTAAAGTTGCTTGTATCATCTATTTAACTCATAATATTGTCTTTATACTTACATATAAGATATGCATGAGTTCCTAACAAATCAGCTCTGGAAGAGAGACTATGACCTATTTTGCATCGATGAGCAACTTGTGTGTAAATTTCTTTTCATTTTACCATGCTATTTTCTTTTTGTAATTTATGTTGCTTAATGTAATACCTAGATAATCAGTTTTATTCTTTTTTCATCCAATATTCTTGTAGTGTGTGCTCGAAGATGCTAAACAGGTGTATGCTGGTGAAAGCTAGCTTTTATAGGATTACCCTTCCTTTGCTTGACTATACTCATTCTGCTTAGTCAATCCCCTTTATTCTCTTACTACAGTTTTCTTTTGCGTACAATGAGATATAAGTTTATAATCTGGCCATTGCTAAGCTGAATATGTTTATTTCACAGTTAATGATGATGATGATGATCTAAATTTCTTTACTTGCGAGAATTTTCAGTCTACTTTGGCGGATCAATGACCTTTTCTAATCCAGGTATTATGATAGTTATAGCATTGCTTCGGGATATTGTTGGAATTCTGTCTTTTTGAAAATGCTACTTTTCTATTGCCCCTGTGCTATCTTCAAGTATATTCATAAGGAAGTCTTCACAGTGCAAAGTTTTTGAGTAACTGGAAGAGAATTGGTATGTTTTCATCAACAGAATCAGAAAAGAGCCCCGTCTTCAAATTCAGTTCCCATTGTGACATCCTTCTGAACGAAACATTTTGCTAGAAAATTGGCAATTTCTTACCACCAAAGAAATTCAGAGTTGTTTATTATGCTATTCCCTTTCCCATTCATATTAGAGGAGTGTTTTTACTGTATTCCCTTGTAGTAGTGTATCTGTTCCTGAATTCCGAGGATTTCTTCCGATGAATGTAGGAAGGGTTTAGAAGTCACTGCTTAACATGTTGAATGCTGAAACAGAAGTTACTTATGAGGGTTCAGTTAAAGAAGGAGGGGGTCAGGGCTGTTGGAAAAAGGAAGCAAAGAAAAGTCAGGAGATGATACTGATGCTCAACAACAAGTAGTTGAAACTCAGGAACAACTCCAAAGTGTTCTCCTACGGGATGAAACAGGGGACAAAGAGGCTCCAAAGCAACATGTTGTTATATTAACTTTTTCAAATTAATGATATCTTCTTCAGTTAGGTCTGTTTTCCTTTTACCTTTTTCCATTCCTATTTTCCATATAAGTTTTAGGGTTTCATCTTTGTGTGCCTCACAGATTAGTAGCCGGTAAGAGTTTAAGAGACTGATTTTTTTTTCTCCTAGCACTTCAAGAGTGGAACAGCATAATTGATGAAAAGATAGAGGTTGTGCAAGCTTGAAAACTGTTTGAGTTTGATAAATTTGGAATTAGTAGTGCACCTCGTTCTAATAATAGGTATGGCCTATTGTATGTGTTGCTTTAATCGTTTCTTTCAAAACCAACTATCAAATTTTTTATGTGAGTTTGCTGCATTCCTATATTTTGTATCACATACCAAGTGGCAAGCAACTTATAAATGTTCTCTAATGGTGGATATATTATGAGTGCTTAGATTAAATCTTGTGTGATTATACTATTTGTGCAAATGTCTTAGAGAGAAAACACCATATAAAATTGGTAATTTGCTCTCTTTTTTTCATGCTTGGCATTTGAGGCTGTTTTTCCATTTCTAATAATAGGTATGGCATATAAATTTGGTAAATCCTGTGTGATTGTACTATTTGGATTTGGCAGAATACATCAACAGACATCTGTACTTACACTTTTTTTCCTATTGGACCCCTATACTAAAAAATGTTCAAACAGACCCCTGCACTGCCCCCAATTTTGCCTATTGAACACTTTCAATCTTATTCTCCTTCCAGTGTACATCACGCACCTTATGTGTCATGTTATTTTGCCAAATAAGCCAAAATGGTCAAATACATACATGATATTTTGGCAAAATACGTACATGTTACATAAGGCGCGTGAAGACTTGAAAGTGTTCAATAGGCAAAATAACATGTACGTATTTGACCATTTTGGCTTATTTGGCAAAATAACATGACACATAAGGCGTGTGATGTACACTGGAAGGAAAATAAGATTGAAAGTGTTCAATAGGCAAAATTGGGGGCAGTACAGGGGTCTGTTTGAACATTTTTTAGTAAGTACAGGAGTCCAATAGGAAAAAAAGTGTAAGTACAGGGTCTGTTGATGTATTCTGCCATTTGGATTTTAGATATTGATGGAGGATTCATGGAAAGAGACTGTTTTCTTCCATTTGAATTTATGTCTTATATGTGTTGTCTGGACTTTGGACTTGCAGCAAAATAGTGGACTCGCCTATATGCAAGTATTGATGAACGAGCAGCTTCAATGGAAGACGAATGTACATACCTTTCATAAATGACTTGTGAAATACTAATTTAGCTTTAAATCTAGCGTGTACATAACATTATAAGCTCCATTGCCTTTGTATTTAAAATCAACATAAATGTTTAATATTCAAAATTTGCACCGGCAAAACAAAAAAAATTTACAGGTGCCAACTTATGTATTATTTCAATACAAAAAAAAAAAAACTGGGTACAAATTACAAATAAAGATCCTCTAAAAAAAAATTACAAATAAAGAAAAATGCTGCAAACATAAAAAAATTGGTATAGATTACTTGGCATTCTCAAAATGCCTCATCATCACACAGGCCCCGTGCGAAGCACGGACACCCTGCTAGTATATATAAAAGACGCAAGGAATAAGGTCACTACGTTGCGCTACCTAGGATTTTCCAACGTGTCGTTCCCACGTTAAGCCACCTAGGATTTCGCCACATAGGATTTTTTATTTTCGGAATTTATTTATTGTTGATATTATTTTAGGATAATATTGAAATATGATAAATTAATATAGAAAAGATTCTATCTAAAATAAAGATGTTATCTATTATATATTTATATATTAGGGAAATTTCGGTTAGTACCCTCGAGTTTTTGGCTTTTCTGAGTGGTGCCCTGAAAAAAAACTTATTCCGAGTGGTACCTCTGAACTTTTGCAAAAGACCGGCTAATGCCCTTACTTGTAAATTTTCGTTAGTTGATAACTAAATTAGTATGTTTTGTAATTAAAAAAATATGTTTTTGTATTTAGTTAAATGAAAACAAAATTTTAGTTTTATAACAATTAAAAAAATTATGTAAAGTATTAAATTAAAAATATTATATATATGTATAAGTAGTTTGTATGTTGTATAATTTAAATTTTTAAGTTTAATTTTTTTACAATATTTATATTAAAATAAATATATTACATAATAAACATTTTCATGTAGGTTTTCTGTAATAATTTTAATTTTTTATAAAAAACTTTTATTATGGTACTCTCGAGGTACATTAAAATTTTAATTTCTATCAATTTTTCAAAAATTGTCAAAATTACTATATAAAATCTAAATGGAAAATGTTAATCTTGAAATATATTTATTTTAATATAAATATTATAATATTTTTTATTTTAACTTAAAAACTTTGAATTATACAACATAAAATCTATTTGACAAATATATATATATATAATAAAATTTATTTTTATATTTTTATATGATTTATTTTCATTTTTATTAAATTAAAATTTTATTTTAATTTAATTAAATACAATTTTTTTTTCATTAGAAAACATACTAATTTAGCTATAAACTAACGAAAATTTACAAGTAAGGGGCACTAGCCCGACTTTTGTAAAAGTTCAGGGGTACCACTCAGAATAAGTTTTTTTTTTCAGGGCACCACTTCGAAAAACCAAAAACTCGAGGGTACCAACCGGAATTTCCCTATATATTATAAATTAAGATAGATCTAAAAGATCTACCCTAATACATTATAAAGCAGAACCCAAGTCTGTTGTAAAATTTGCGCCACGTGGCATATTTAAATAAATTCGTATTTTAATTTAAATTAATAAAATTAGATTTTCTTTATCTTTTTATGCATTTATATTAAAGATTTTTTCTTAAATCAAAGTTTGATAAAAAAAATAGAAAAATTTACAAATCTTGATGAATACTTGCTTAAATTGAATTTTAATAAAAATTTACATTACATTTTTCTTGATTTATTTTTTATTTTATTTATGTAAATATAGAATTTTTTATCTAGCCCTACATTATATTTCAATTTTTTTATCTATATGTTTTTTTTGTAATTTAATATGGATGATAGGTTGACTAATACATTGAATTTTGTAAATTTTCATATACATTAATTTCCTTTATATTTTATTTCTTCGTTATGTAAATTTATATGGAAAAATTATTTATAAATGGATTTAATTTTGTAAAATAATACATAGATAATTTTCTCTATATTTTATCTCTTAAATCAAGGACAATGTTCTCTTCTATACTAATCTTTCTATTGTAGTTTTCATATTTAAAAACATTCTTATTATTATAGAGTAAAAGATAAGAACCCTAATATATAATTTTAATAAATTAAATTTAAAAAATATTTTAATAAATTATATTATGCTTTGTAGATAACCTATCCTAATTATTATTATCTTTATAAAAAAACAAGTATTTTATACATATTAGTGTCTAAAAAAATAAGAAAATATTATTTAAAAATATTCAATGAAAAGTAAAATCAATATTTCAATAATTTCAATCTAAGTTTGGACAATAAAAAACTTATTAAAAAAATTTATATATTCAAATATGGAAGAGATAAAAACTTAAAAAATAATAGTTAACTTATTAAAAATGATATAATAAAGTATGAAATATAAAGAGAATTTAATTATATAAGATATTTAAAATTTAATTAATTTAATTTAACATATTATAAAAGAAAATAAATATGTATCTATAAATAAATTCGTCAAAAGATATATGCTAAAAGATTTATACATAATTTATTTCTTGAGATGTGTGTATGCAATAAATTTAGTGGGTTGTTTGAAGGTAAAATTGGAAATTTTTCGATAAAATATATAGAAAGACAAGTAGAATTAGACAACTAATTAAATATAAAAGGACAAATAGACTTATACTGAGGGAGTATTCAAATTTATTGTATTGATTTCTAATTTATACTATTATCTATAACTATATATTAAAGCTATACTTTTTCGAGCCACCAAAACAATTCTGGCCCCACCTCATATTTACAAAATTAATTTTTATTCCTAATATTTTAACTTTTTCCTATTAAATTCTTCTTTAACTATATAAATCTATCTTTAACATCAAACAAATATCTATTTAGTATAACAATATCTATTTGAAACTTCTTTATACAAATATTTAAAATTAAAGATAATAAATTTAAAATATTTTTAAATAAGTAAAAATATCTTTTATCTTTTAGCATGATGTCTTTTCACGAATTTATTCATAGATATATTTTTTCTTTTGTAATAAAAAAATTAATGATAAATACTTATAATGTTTAAAAATAATAAAAATAGATAATATCTATAACTATATATTAAAGATGTACCTTTTTGAACCACCAGAATGATTCTAGCCCCACCTCATATTTAAAAAATTAATTTTTATTTCTAATATTATAACTTCTTTCTATTAAATTCTTTTTAACTATTTAAATTTATCTCTAACATCAAAAAAATATGTATTTAGTATAATAATATTCTTTGAAAACTTCCTTATACAAGTATTTAAAATTAAAGAAAAAATATTTAAAATACCTTAAAATAAATATAAATATTTTAGCATATACCTTTTGACGAATTTATTTATAGATATATAGTGATTTTCTTTTATAAAAAATTTAATCATAAATATTTATAATTTTTAAAATTACTAAAAATAGATAATAAAGTATTTAATAGATATATTGAAATATTTGATAAACACTAAATTTACGTACATGAAAAGTAAAAAAAATATGAAGAATATAATATTTGGTTAAAAATTATATACATTCTACGAGCAATAAATTACTTATATTAAAATTTATGTTATATTTTTATTTATTTATTAATATCCTATTTATAATGTATGTAAAATATCGAAGCGTAGTTGTACATGATACGACGGGTAAAACTAGTTATTATTATATTTTAATTGACGCGGTTCTTTTAAATGATTCTTTCGACAGTAGTATTAATACAACAAAATACTATGTTCACAAATTGATAATTACTAGCTATACCCGTCGTGTCATGCACGACTACATTTTAATTTAATATAAAAAACTTATTTATTAGAAGAAAAAAATTATATAAAATTTTACAATTGGTGTCATCTAAAACGGGGTCAAAATTATTAAGGTGACCCACTATAATTTTGATGGCTTAATGATAATTTATTTATGTAAAAATATAAATAAAAATTATTTGAATTAATCATTTAATTTCAAAAATCTTTTAAAAAAAATATAAAAAGGTAAAAATAATCTAAATTCTTGTAGTTTTTTTTATCAAATTTAATTCCTTTTAAAAAATTGAATAAAAAAAATATGCATAATTAGAAACGGTGAAAAAAATATAAATAAAGAATGATTTTTTTAATGATAAAAAAATCATTTATATTTACATAAATAATTCAAAAAAAAATTAAGGAAAAGAAAATGTAATTTTTTTTTTATCAAAAGTCAATTTAGGCAAGTAATTATCTAGATTGAAAGTTCTATTTTTTTTATCAAAATTTTATTTAAGATAAATCTTTTAAATAAATAGATAATAAAAATCAAGATAAAATAATTTTATTTAATTTTACATAAAATTCGAATTTTATTTTATTTCATATAAATAGATTGAAATTTAATTGGAAAAACTAAATTCATATATCTATCTTAATATATGACTAGTTGAAGTCCCGTGATATTCATCGGATAATTTTACTAAAAAACTATACAGTTCTACAATATTAATTTAAAATACTAAAGATATTTATATAATATCATAATAAATTAGGCTATACACAAATTATTATTTTTAGATTGTACTCCATATTTTAATTGAATATATTTTTAAATATTTTTCCATTATTTCTCCATCTTGTGCAAATTTCGATTGAAATTATTAAAAATATTGATTTTATTTTTTTATTGAATATTTTTAAATAATATTTTCTTATTTTTTTAGACATTAATATGTATAAAATACTTGATTTTTTTATAATGATAATAATAATTAGGATATGTTATCTATAAAGCATAATATAATGATAATGTTCTATGACTTATTTTATTTTTAGAAAAAAATATCACGCGGCGCAAATTTTACAACAAACTTGAGTTCTGCTTTATAATGTATTAGGGTAGATATCTAATGTTATATGACTTATTTTATTTTTAGAAAAAATAATTTAGATCTATCATAATTCCTAATATATAATAGATAACATCTTTATTTTAGATAGAATTTTTCATAGATTAATTTATCTTATTTTTATATTATCTAAAAATAATATCAACGTGTAAAAATTTCCGAAATAAAAAAATGTGACTTAAAGCCTTATTCCTTTCGTTTATATATGCATAGATTCGATCTCTTGATAATTATTCTGGATCGATCTCCAATTGAGATTGAGATGATGTTTGACGGTCACATACCCGAAGATCTGTTGCCCAACATCTTGAAGAGATTGCCCATCAAAACCCTAGGTCGGTGTCAATGCGTTTGTAAGTCGTGGAAGTCTGTCGTTTCGTCTTCCTTGTTCAACACCCAACACTTGAACTTCAACCTCAACCTCAACTCGGCCAAGTGCTACCTCCGAGTTGTTGATTCGGTTACAGAGTATTCCCTCCATTATCATCATCATCATCAGGATCAGGATAATTCGAGCACACATCTCGTCCTGCCGTTTCAACCCTATCTCAAAGTCGCGTTCTTGGACGTCATTCATGGCGTAGTCTGCCTGTCTCACTGCCGGGACCTTTTTTATAGAAATCACCCAGCCTCCATCATTCTTTGGAATCCAACCATCCGTAAATACTATGCCGTCCTATTGCCTCTCTTTACGCACAAAAGATTCAGGGGCCGCAATTTCGTAGGAGTTGGCTTCGATGCTTGGACGAATGACTTCAAGGTTGTCTGGAGTCCTGGGGTTCGATCCTCCGACCAACCGTGCGATTACTACGAGGTGTTATCTGTTCGGGAGGGTGTGTGGAGGAGGAAGGCGCTCCCTAGTCACATTCTGAATACACTTGTCTCGAGCCCCACCCACAGCTGGTGTTTCTTCAACGGAGCGATTCACTGGGTCACAATGGTCGTAAAGGAGGATTCGGTCATGCGCTATGGCTTGATGTTGTTTGATTGTGAGAGTGAGCAGCTCACAACCATGGACCTCCCTCAAGAACCAGTACATGTTCCAGTTAAAGTGCTGGTATGTGACGGTTTGCTTTCCGTCCGGAAACTCGTCATGTTTCAGGATGGCAGTAGCGGGTTTTACGACTCGTGGACGATGAAGGTGTATGGTGATGTCAGTACGTGGACTAAACAAGACAGGATACCCGATTATTTTGGACGTGATTTTGAAGAAAGCGTCTTGTTGATGGACATTGGAAAGCCTTATCTACAAGCAAAAGCAAAAGCAAAATTAATTTAAGCAGAGAAAGCAGGGATTAACATTCGTCTGATTTTGGAATTTGATTTTATTTTCTGTTCAAGTTTCTAATAAGTTTGCTGAATATTATGTGTGTGTGCGTGCGTGCTGAATATCAACTTTCTAACAAGTCTTTTCTATGTTGCAAATAATAAATAGGCTTATTAAGGCCTTTGTGTAACAGACATGAATGGAATACTCTCATCTGATTCTCTCTTCCCGTTGTTTTCTTTGATTCTTCATCCCTCATTTCAATCACAATATATGGTAGCGGAGCTGTGGAGATTTTGAGTCTTCCAAATCGAGTGTCAGAAGTTAGGTTTAACTTGAGCTAGGAGTCGAAATGAGGTTTCGAGTCTTTGAGAAGCTGAGTTTCTATCTCAATCTGTTCTTACTCTGAAAAGTTTGTCTGTGAAGAAGCAGACATGACCAATACTAATCAAACACACCAGCAGAGTTGAGAGACAACGAGCAAAGGAGAGGAAATCAAATCACGAGTGCAGATCTGCTCAATCCAACCATCACACAACTCTGGTATTCAGCTTGTTGGAGGTAACTACCTTAGATGGAGAAAATCTATAACCAAAGCCTTGTCAGTTAAAAACAAGCTATAGCTAATTCAAGGCACAATTGCTAGAACAATCGATGAATATGATTCAACTATAGAAATGGTGTTTTGTGTCTACTGTTTCATTGCTTTTCTATTATATCATTACAGCTTATATAGATGAGGATCATTCTAGAATTTTGTGACAATTAACTGCCTATTATAAGAGATATTTTTATATTAGCTCTATTACCATTGAAATCTCTTTATTCATAGAGAGGACTATTTGGAGGACACTCGAAAATGGGAAATCTGGAGGTTTTCAACCTCCAACTTCTTGAGATTACTTCCCTTCTTGGTGGCAAAGAACTTTCCCCAATTGTATGGCTTGTAACGGGGAGGAGTTTGATGGTGGAGGAGCTCCTCTAATGGCTTAACCATCACATAGTGGCAAGGGTTGAAGAAGAATGGAATCGACAACCTCTCTTTCTCTCCGTTCACCACCACCCTATGCTCCACGCTCTCGTACCCGTCATTGCTCCACACCTACCACCAAATTAAAAGAAAGCAACAAACAAACAAACAAAGGTTTATAGTAAGTTAAACTCGGTAGTTATCTTGTATATTATGTAGGTGTAGGTGGTAGGTGTAGGTGTAGGTGTGCACCTGAAAAATGTCACCAATATTGATGATGAAGGCACCGGGTTTGGGTTTGACCCGGATCCACTCACCGTCTTCTTTCCTTTTAACTTGAAGACCTCCAACGCCATCTTGTGCAAGGATGGTCAAGCCACCAGCGTCCTTGTGTCTGCTAACTCCGAGAGCAAGATCGGGATATGGGCATGGCGGGTAGTGGTTCAGCCTAATGAAGCTCGTGTGCTCCTCGTACAAGCCTCTAAACTTATCGGCCCGTAGCCCTAAGCTTAATGCAATAAGGTCCAGAAGTTTGAAAGCAAGTTTCTCCACTTCTAGTGCATAGTCTTTGCATGTTTCCCTAGTGTGAGGATTCGATTTTAAGAAAGTTTAGACTCGGTCAATAGGAATACTTGACGACCCAACACTTTGTAATTCAGTCAATTAATTTTAAGTATTTCAATTCAGCCAAATTGACCAATATATATGATGTTTGAAACAACTAAAAGGAGAGTTTTCATTAGTTACTTGAAGTTTGGAGGGTTCCGAGGCCATTGATCAACCAAAGGCTTGGCCTCAAGGTCATCAAGCGAGACCGGGATGACATTTGGATCTCTCACACTGAAGTCGAACACCTCTTTCCAATCGCGCACGTTCTTTGTGTGCTCGGCCTCATAGTACCCTAGTGGGTTAGCTTTAGTTCTCCTCACCATAGCCTTCTCCTCCATGGGCAAGGAGAAGAACTCTCTGGCCACCAGCTCAGCCTTCTCAAGCTTGTCAAGTGGAACTCCATGGTTGATCACCTGGAAGAAACCCCATTTCTTGCAAGCTTCACCTATCTTTGATGCAAGACCAGCTATGTTAGTGTCACGGGCCGAACATGGATCCCGAGACTCGGTTATTGGAGAAAGATCAATCACAGGTATATCCTTGTGATCGAGTTCTGGGGTGGTTAGTTTTGGCCTGTGTTCTGCTGGCTGGATGAAGGATGGGTCAAAATCGTCCATGGCTTGAACGTTGATTCCAATGGAAGAAAAAAAAAAGATGATATATATATAGTGTAGGCTGCTAGGCAGTATAAAAAAGGACAGCTTAGAAGGATGGTTGAAAGGTCTTTATCACTTCATGTACATTGAACGTTGACAAATTTTATGTAATTTTGCATTTCAAATTGGCTTCCTCCATTGACAAGGAAAGTACTCACCAAATCGAATGCCCAATTTGAGCTTCAATAGCAGCCGTTGCATAGTAGTAGATGTGTCTGACACAAGTTCACTAGTAATAGAAAATAAATGACGATAATGAATGATTTATACAATGTACGTTTACCCCAGGTCTTTTTTTAATTTGAAGTGTGTGTGACAAGTGTTGAGACATAATAATAGATACCTTTTTACTGGCCGGGCAGAGCAGAATGGGAAACCGTAACATAAGCAAACTACTAAAGTATCTTTACAAAAGGCATCTATTTTCACAAAACCCACCAGGGAAAAAAAAGAAGGAATCTTCCAGGATTCAATTGATTAAAGTGATCAGACAATCCAAAAGATATAAAAAGAAATTGAGAACTAGCATCTGCTTCGGAGACGGGTATTTATTTACACAGACGTAGATGGCCATTGTTAAGAACGCTTTGGTAGAGAGATGCAACAGAATCATTCTTAGACGGAGGGCATGGATGCTGATAGAACAACAAATGAGAGATATTGGGTACCGTCCTGAATTTTGCTTACGGCACTTATCTGATCTGACTGAAGGCGTTCTGATAAAGCACGAACTTTCTCCTGGAACGAGTTTGCTGGAGGAGCTTCATCGTTATCTGCAGTTGTACCTTTAATGGCAGCCAGGTAAGCTTCAACCACATCTGATATACCTGAGGAATACAGCAGGTCATTAATGTACAAGTGCATACGTGCAATGCCCGTAAACGAGTTGAGATGGATTCACAGTGGTTGTAATAATAATAAGACTTGCCTGTAATAAAGCTGTTTGAAACTGACTCTAAACTCCCAGCCATTGACTGTGCCTTTGTTCTGATGATCTTTGCTTTTTCAATGCAATCCTCTGGCCATTCAACATTCATATCTTCCTGAGTTTTATTTGCATTAGCTATAATGGATTTGCCAAGCATCAGCAATTGAGATGTGGCAAAACAGCAAATCTCTGAGAGTTTCTGCAGGAACATGAATTCCCATAAAGCATTAACAAATTTAGAGAAACTGTATTTTTTATCAAGGAGAAAGAACTAATCCAAATATAGTTTCTCACATGAACACCCTCAGAATGGATAGATTCTAATCTGCCAGCGGTCCTTTGGATGATATCATTTGCGGCTAGTCCCGCAAGGGCACTTGTAAACCTGATATTTCAAATTTTGTGATATTGGAATGACCATAATATTCTTCGAGGAAAAAAATGATTGTCATATAACACTATAATATATATAACTACCAGATACTTGCTAAAACTTTTCCCATACGGATGATTCACGCACTTAAATTTAGCAAGCATCATTAACCTCAAACGACCTCAGCGTAACAAAATCCAACTGTAGCACTTTTTATTCAAATGGACTAGAAGACAATAGTTACACAATTTCCAGAGCTACTCAAGTGACTAAAGAGGTTAGACTTGATACTATAATCCAGGAATTGCAAATTTGCAACTATGCCAGGCAAACTGTTAGTTACCATGCAAGTAGCTTTGCACTTTAATTCCCAAGTGACAGAGAAAGGGAATAAGATATTTCAGTTTTGTTTACTTTCCACACATATGTTACAAACTTACAATGGAAACATATCATAAATTCAATGTCCAGATTCACCATATCAAAGATCACACATTTTCCCTGCAACTGATATTATGATGCTATGCACGAACAAACTTTTCAGCATATTTCTCAAGTTCAATACCAGTTCTGAATTGATCTTGACTACTCTAGCTTTCTGGAAAACTATTAGAAGCAAAGTTCTTTCCCAATTCAACAAGGTGTAACCTATTGGACAGATAATGTTTGCCAAGATTGGTGGATGTAACCTGTTAGATGCAAAGTTCCACCAATAGTAAAATTTGTTAACCAAAAATACCTACTCCAAGTCTACCGCTGATGTATAGGACCTAACGGCTAACAGTATCCATGTCATGAAAAATATTTATGCCTACATGCCAGGTGGAAACTGTTCAAATGGAGGGGAATGTCTTAAGAGGGAAAATGAAAGTTACAGGTGGAAAGTGTATTACTGAACAAGTAACATAGGCAAAACAGATGGAAGAGGATCCAACCATTTATCAATTTTCAGAGAAATAGCCTGCACCAACACATTTCCTTATTATATCATTCTTTTTTTCTCATTTTTGTCATCAAGGAAATTAAAGATGATTACCCTGCAGCCATATCAGCAGCCTTGTTAACGCTTGCATCATGTAAATTCTTCAACTCACTGTCAATCCCTTCAGGCCTGGTTTCAATTTTCTTTCCCTTATTTGATTCGGAAGCACTAGCATCCATCTCACTGTTCAAATCAAGAATTTGCTGAACCTCTTTCACTTTTCCCTCGTAGAAAGACTTCTGGTCAGAAGATAATTTTGCCTTTTTACGATTATATAGCAGGGCATAATGGCTTGACAACGCCTCAAGGTCCTGAGAGAAATAGAGCAGATTCAACAAAAGCACTCACTTCCCATAGGAACCTTCAAAATAACCCCAAAAAAATCTTCCAATTTAATACAAATAGATTTTGAAGAGTAGAAGGAAACCTCCAATTGTTCTGGACCTCCATAAATATAGAAGCAACGGTCAAATGTCATTTCCTCTAATTGATCCTCATCAGCTCCTTCGGCTTCGTCAGACTTCTTTTCAACATCAATACCAGTCTCAGATATCAAAAGGTCCATAGTCTCCTTGCCAACATTTTCCAGCACTTGCATTCCCTTTGCAGTAAAAGCTCTTCCAGTCTGTCGTATGAATACAAGTGTACATCTTTTATCAGCTTTCTTTTGTTAGCATCATGAAATAACACAAGTTAGGGATAAACATAAGAAATCAGACCTCTAGCAAGGACGGCGCTATAGAAGCAGCTGAACCACCATGCTGAACAGAGTCAGCAAGGTTTGCAGCAGAATGTTCAAGCCTAGATTGACATGCCAGAATCGTTAATATTCACCAACATAAAACAAACCTCTTACTCCAATAGCCTTTAATATTGGCAGCAACCATAGAATATAGACATTCATCTATGATGCTGTCAAGCAGTAACTGAAGCATGATGGTAAGCAATACAAGCAAAGGATTAAGTAAACACACTATGGGAAACTGGGAAAGTACTAACATAATTGACTAGCTTAACCGGGTAGTCAATAGTCATTTTGCCTGTGTCAGAATTTCTTCTATAAAAAAAATTAATAAATGCAAAATAGTAAAACTGTATGCTAATAAAGGTATTCTAGATGTAGTTATTAGATCAACTTCAAATGAAATACACAACAAAATTTAATCACTTAATCATGAAATATATATCAAATTAACAACTGTCACAAAACTGAAGAAACACAGACAAACCGTCGTCATTCATCCAATAATTGACATGACACAATTGAAGAAATTGGGTATCACATAAGAAAAAGGGAGAGAGAATAGCCATTGACATTGCTAAGATTAATAACACATTTTACATCTAATGAGAATTTCATTTTTCAAGAAACAACAACAACAACAACAACAACAAGAACAACATTTTCCCAGTGTGGCTCCCCTTGCGGGAAATCTGGGGGGGGGGGTCAAGATGGGGGCACCCCTGGCTTGACGCAAGGGGGTGTGACCAAAAGACCCGACACAACCACATAATGCAGGAAGAGAAGGCGAAAAACGAAAAACAAAAAACGAGGCCGAGTAAAACTTAAGGACTTTAACAACTTAGAAATGAGGAACCAAAAACCGGACGTCGGCGCCTCAAGACCCCTTGGACCGGTCTGCTCGGATGAACCTAATTTTCAAAGCCATTATTCATAAAGAGGGTCTTCTGGCCATTAGTTCATAAAGAGGAGTCTTTTGGCCCTGGTTAACATAATGCATACAAGAAGCCAAAATGCCTGAGGTAAATGCCTCTTTCCTTTAATAGTACAGACAAACTTTTACTCCTTGAATAGCACACTAGATATGACTTGTGAAAGGTAAGGAGATTAAGACCTAGTTAAGAATGTGCAAAATCATTTTCAAACTTACTTTTCAATGAAGCCAGAACCACCTTTCAGTGCATTTCCTAGTGCCTGCCATGCTCCAAATGTAAAGTTCTCGACAGAGTTATCAATTGCTTTCAGGCCCTGCAAATTTGGGATCATTTTTCATAGAAAATGAGGGCTCCATTCTGTGAGAACAATTAAATATATTACTTCTTAAGTACAGCCATAACCATACAATGAACTAATTTGTATTTGACGAAAAGTATGGTTTAAATTAAAAAAAAAACACTGCTATGAAAAGGGGAGCTCATAAAGCAATCACAGCCGAAGCCTATGTCATGTTCAAGTAGCAATATGAGACTACCAGCCATCTTTTTAGTTCATTTCAGAATACTTAGGGTGTGTTTCACTTTAAAGGCAAAGTGACATTTTGGGTTAAAATGTTATTTTGGTTGCCTTGAAAAATGTAAAAAGTAGAGAGGTTGCACGTATTTCAAGAATGTTTAGTATAATTTTGGGGTAAAATGACATTATGGGGGCAAACTAGAACAAGGCCTATAAATATATAGTTCGGTATGTTTGAAAGGGTTTGGCATGTCAAACCACTGTTTCTGTCTTTCTGAGCATTTTCTGGTGGTTTACTTATAACAAAGAGAGCTAAGGAGAGAAAAAAATATTTGTCACGTTCATAGCTTTTAGGAAATCACAAACTTTACACAGACATGAATTCAGATGCTCAATGATATAGTGGATTATGCCTAGATTCTTTGTAGGCTCATGCAGAAAGGCCTCTAGGGGCACAAGAAAAACTATAGAGAGAAATTTAAAGTAGAAAATGGGTATGCATGATACTAGGAGATTGAGTTTAATAAGTAACTAAAAGCAAAAAGCTGACTGAGAAGTTAACAAATCAAGTATCATCAATGACTTGCCTGGCTAAGTAATGATTCTTCACTAGCTTGTTCCAGCTTGTCCAAAGCAGACTTCCGTAGCTTGTCAGTCTCATCACTAACTTCCACTTCTGGAATATCCTCCTCCTCCTTGGATGACTCATTATCTTCAGGTAGGTTCTCCACATCTGTCAAGCTTTTAGCAACAGCTGCAGCCTGTACCATAAAGTAGTATATCTAAGATAACAGTCCCAGTCTAGCAAAATATGAGTCAGCTGATATTGTTCACCAACTGATTTTAAAATGTTCTTCACTATTGTCCCACTGAATGCTTCTTGTGGATGGATAGTGAGCAAATATAGTAGATTAAGAGTGAGGAGGGACTGCAAAGCATGATGAAATTATATTCAAAGTATTTTTTTACATCAACTTCATATCCCTCTAGCAGAAGGAAACAAGGAGTGTTCCTTTTGTCATTTTCTTTAGTCGGGTCTAAGGCATGGCATGACCGTTATGCACTTTTGTGATTAAAAATATTTACTGCAAGTCCCACTAAATTCTCCTATTTGTATTAGTATTTCAAAAAGCATTTGTCAAAAGCAAGTGGCTGAAGCACAATTAAGTTTCGCAGCATTTCCACCTCTTTAACCTAGAAGTGGGATAAAGAAACTATAGAGTATAAGCACAAGCACTTCAAAATTTGTAATGCAGCTGAAAAAGATCTGATGTATACAGGCTAGGTAATCAATAAACCAAGACATTTTAAATGAACAGTTCACCAATCAAACATTCTCTTAATAGCAGCCAATGTTCTAAAAAGGGTAGCGCCTAGGTGGGCCGGAAGGCTAGACGTGCCGGAGGAATCCAGTGCCCAAGTGGTGTATAGACGGGGCCTAGGCGGATTTCTAGAGCAGTGATAGCAGCAGACTTACTACTTTCCACCATTTTCAGTCAAGAAACACTACTGATTGTGTACTACATTTACAGAAAGAAAGAACAGAATATAGAGTGGGGAATAGTAATACTTTACAGATCTTAAGGATTCATTCTGCATCTGTGTCAGATCAAACATACATGTGCCTTTTGTAACTTTGAAAATTGGAGTTAGTAAGAGGCAGAAAACTGCCCTTTTTCTTTAGTTATGGGTCAAACAAGACCCACACAACTTCAAAGACGCGAATGCACATATCAAAAAACAGAGTAATTTCAAACAATAACAGAATGTAATTTAATTTCATAACTTAATACTGGAGTACCAATTACTCAAAACATAAGAACTCAAGATCTACAAGGCTTGATATCTGAGTTTTAGGAAACATAATTACAAACAGTCTCATGCCAGATAACTAGATCTGAAATTGAAGAAGAATTAATGCAATTGCTCTGCCACGTCGCAGCGAAAAGAATAAGAAACAAAGGACTTACATTGCGAGAGATCTCATCAGCAGCAACGGCGGCGGCCTTCTGAAGATCCGAGAGATACGATAACGGAGAGAAGCCCCAACCACCCCATCCTCCTCCGCCTCCTCCTCCTCCTTCGGCAACTTGTGCCGGTTGCACCGCCGCTTCCTCCGCGGACACATTCTCCTCGCCATCTCCTTTGCCTCCTGTTAAGCCCTCTTTCGTGGTACCTTCCATTTTTACAGACAACACAAGTTTTCGATCAAAAGGATTTGAGAAAATAATAAATTCTACAACAATAACTAATTATCGCTCTTCTTCCAAATCCCCTTTCCACTGTTGCACAACTCAATTTCGAAGCAGTGTTCGCACTTCGCAGGGACAAACAGCCTACGAAACCGGTTTTGAAATTAGAGTCCGATTTGGATTTCGGATAAATCTACCCTAATACATTATAAAGCAAAAACCAAGTCTATGTAAAAATTTACGCCACGTGACATAAGCTGAATAAAATAATAAAAAAACCTTTTTTTAACTTAAAAAACTAAAATAATAATTCTAGAAATACCTTACACATTATACTCTAATAATAATTCTAGAAATCACGATTTATCTTAAATTCTTAACCACTTCATAAAATAGATAATGGATAGATATCATATTATATACACAGATTGTTTCATATAGTAATTAATTAATATGCAATTATATTTTTTAAAAATTTAATTAAGTAATAAATATTACTAAATAAAAAAATAAATTTATAAAGATTGAAGGTTTTTTAGGATAAGATTTAAGATTTTATAAAATAGATAATATATAGTTTTCTATCTATGTAAATATTGATTTTATTCTTAAAAATTCATAAATATAAAAAAAAAGGCAATTTTAGATTTTATAAAATAATTAATGTATCAAAATAAAATTTTATCTATATAATTTTCTATCTATGTTTATTGATATTGAAAAGCAATATTATATATGCTATCTTAAGATTATGCTAAAATATTTTTACCGGATTATTGAAAAAAGGTTATAGATATAAATTTCTATTTATATCTAAATTAATACATAATAAAATAGAAATAAATTATCTATAAAATTTGGGCTACATGACACTTTAAGAACAAATCATTTTTTTCATTTTATTTATTTATTTTTATTTATTATACTTAAAAGTGAATGTAGAAGGTTTGATTTAGAAAAATATTTTCCATGCTAATTTAGTTTTATCTGAAAGATTAGAAAACAAAAAAATCGTTAACTTTTATATAAATATCATTAATAATTATAATAATAGAATAATTATTTAAATATACATTATCTTTGTTTTTTCTCTTTAATTTATTATAATATATTATATAGTATAATTTTTAAACTACCCGTAAATTTACGGGAATTACACTAGTTGTTAAAAAAATTTGGAGAATTTCTTAAATTTTGGTAATTTTTCAAAACATTTATTGATACTAGCATAAGTGTCATACCTTATACAAATTTGGTTCAAATGAAACGAATTCTTATCCAGAAATGAGTGCATTTTTTCTAGTTTGTAATGCACTTTTCCTATTTAAGAGTGCACTTTTTCGGATTTGCACTTTTCGTATTTTTTGTAGTGTGTTTTTCGGATTGCACTTTTTGTATTTTACAGTGCACTTTTGCATGAAAAGTGCACTACGAACTACGAAAATTGCATTTATTTCACGTTTCAGGGTAAGAGTTTGTTTCATTTGAACCAAACCCTACCTTATACACGTTTAGTCAAATCTATAACTATATATTAAAGTTGTACCTTTTCGAGCCACCAGAACGATTCTGGCCCCACCTTATATTTTAAAAATTAATTTTTATTTCAATCATTATAACTTCTTTCTATTAAATTCTTTTTTACCCATTTAAATTTATCTCTAACATCAAATAAATATCTATTTAGTACAACAATATCTTTTGAAAGCTGTCTTATACAAATATTTACAATTAAAGATAAAATATTTTAAATAAATATAAATCTTTTAGCATATATCTTTTGATGGATTTATTTATAGATATATATTGATTTTATTTTATACTAAAAAATTATCATAAATCTTTATACTGTTTAAAATTAATAAAAATAGATAATAAAATATTTAATATATATATTGAAATATTTGATAATCTCTATTCTCTAAATGGAAAGTAATAAAATATGAACCACAAAATGAATTTGGTCCCATCTTAATTTAAATTAATTAAAATTTAAATATTTTATATAATTATATTATCTTTATCTTTCATATTTTATTATATCTTATTTATTAAGTTAACTATTATTTTTTAAATTCTTATCTCTTCCATATTTGAATATATAAATTTTTTATTCATATTTTAATCTTCTTTTTTTAAATATCTATGAAATATCATCTTAATAATATATCTTCATTTCTCAACATTAAATTTAATCATTTATATTGATTACAAAAATTATACATTCTGTGAGCAATAATTTATTTATATTATATTTTTATTTATTAGTATCTTATTTATAATGTCTATAATATACCGAATCGTAGTCGTATATGGTACGATGGGTACAACTAGTATAAATTATTTATTTTAAAAAATAAGTTAATTTGATTTTTTTATGCCAATATGAATAAAATTTACGCATTATTTTAATGTAAGACCAAATGTTTTCTTTTTTTCCTTTAATAAAAGAAAATAAATTAGTTTAACAATTTTTAAATTTGTACACCTGTTTAAATTTAAAATCTATACATAATATCAAAAAAAAGTTTATAAATAGATATGAGATTTGAATATATGATTAATCAATAAAATGTATAACTAATCAAAGTAGAATGATATAAAAATGAATCTAAGATTTAGTTATTAGTTTGTAACAAACCTAATAATCTATATAAAAATAAAAATAAATTATAAATATGTTTTTTTTTAAATTAGTATTGAATTGTTTTTTTAGAGTGTTGATGATGTGGCGCCACATAGGAAAATTGAATACGGATGTGACACATAACCGAAATGAACGTGAGGCCGACATGTGTCAAAAAAGTCTCTTCTTTAATATACAAATAGACAGATAATTATCTTTTAGAGTATTGATGATCTAGCTCTTGGACGAGCCACTTTGCAACCTGGTTAGGAGTGATGCTATTATTGCTTAGAGGAATCGGATGGTGAGGGATTACTGGGAAGATGGGGCTGGCTGGGATTGGATTTCGTTGTCTACGCTGCTCCCTAATTCTATTTTGATGAAGATGGTTGTTGTTGCTTTACACCCATTAAGTGATAATGAGAATGCTTAAATCTGCTGGAGGTTTACTGCTAATGGAAAGTATACTGTTGGTGTTGGATATAATTTGATCAGAGGCAATTTTGGGAAGCTAGAAATTGATGGGTTGTTCTATAAAAAGATTTGGTCCCTTACAGTTCAAGAGAGGGTTCGTGGGTTCGTTTGGTTGGCCAGCAGGGGGGTGTACTCACGAATACCGAGAGGTGCTGACACCACATTGCATCTAGTAGCTAGTGTCCTCATGGCTAAAATTCGAATGAGTCTCTCGAGCACTTGTTCCGCAATTGTCCGTATGTTAGGCATATTTGGCTTAATTTGAGGGTTACTAATTTCTACCCATCTTTTTTTCAAGATTCGTTTGAGTCTTGGATACTACGGAATATCTTTGATGATAGGTCAGTGTTTGAGGTGGGTTGGAATGCACTGTTTTGGACAACCATTTGGTGGTGTTGGAAGTGGAGTAATGCCAAGGTCTTTAAAGAAGTGATTACAACAACCGATAATATGTCTTTTGTGATCAATCAAACAAAGGATGCTCAAAAAGCAACAGGTAAGCTTGTCAATATTTGTAGTTCTAGGTCCAAAACTTTGCAGGTTATTTCATGGGAGAAGCAAGAAGATGGTTGGATGAAGGTGAACACAGACAGGGCGGCTAGAGATCACGGTATGGCAAGTGCAGGAGGAGTTCTAAGGAACGACAGAGGTGATTGGCTTGGTGGTTTTGCTCATCACATCAGGATTTGTACTGTGCCAATGGCGGAGTTATGGGGCATTTTCAACGGGCTAAAGCTTGCTTGGGAAAAGGGCTACCGGAAAGTGCGCTTGGATTCTGACTCTCAATTAGTTATTAGTTTGTTAGATAATAAGTGATACATAATTGATGAGCTCGCGCACTTCGTTTCCGTTTGTTTTCCAGGTCCCGATATTGTCATCTTTAATCCTCTTCTTCTTTTACTTGCAAGACTTGAAATTTTGGTTGAGAAGACTCAAACTTTAAGGTTCTCAATCACTCCCTTGGATTGCAAAGCAACAAGGTATGTAGATTGATTGCTTAAAGAACAAGTAACAACTCGATTGGAAGTGTTTGAAGTTTGAATTGTGTTTGAGAATTGAATTGATGAATGATTGCAAGAGAACTCGAAATTGTATGGTGTTTGGGTTGGACGAAATTCAATAGGAAGCAAGAGAGATAATTGGGTTGAAGATCCTTGGAATAAGAAACAAGGTTTCTATTTCAAAGATTTAATTCAACATGTCTTGAAAAATAAAGATTACAACGGTTTAAATAGACATAGATAGCCAACTATCCTATGTTATTCTTAAAAGATATTGTTTCCTAAAATAAAAACTACCTTATTTAAAAGTTATTATTGCAAGACAACTAGTTACTTAGGCTCCAAGTAAGATCCATATTACTTTCCAAATTTGTCCCACCAATCTTGCATGGTCCAAATTGATAAAATAATATGTTTCTTAACTTGAAAAACCATAAGGCCGCATAATATGGCCCATAACACATGGTCCATATATGTAGAAATTCCTATTAAAAATAAAAGCACAAATTAGGAAATACTATAAATAGTAAGTCTAGGATAGGCATGCAAACAACTCTTGCATGTGAGCGTGTCCAAGTCAAGCTTGAACATGGTGAATAGAAGTGACCCATCTTGGCTCCTTAGGCTCGTCCACCATGGCTGGAATACGAGCTAGAAGAATCCGTGTATCTTTCTTCAACTTCTTGGCTCGATCTCTAGTGATTGGTCCATCAAAGGGAATATGAGCCAAGTCCTCAATGTCTTGTGGAGTCATGGGTGCCTGTGGTGCATCAATAGGGTGACCAGATGTCACCCGCTTTCTAGCCTGGTATCTCAATGCCAAAGTTTAATTAGTAGGGATTGGACTATCCAATTCCGACATGTTTATTGTGAGGCTAACTTCGTTGCAGATTGCATAGCGTCCCTCACGTTTTTTCTTCATATTGGTTTACATGTATTGTCTGCCCCGCCTGAGATGATTATAAACTCTTTGCTTGATGATGTTAGGGATCGAGCTATCCCCCGTGTGCTGACAACTTACCCCTTTTTTCTCGTATTAATAAAATGCTCCCTTGAGGGCTGGAGTGTACTGCCTCTCTTTTACCAAAAAATTGATAGATAAATAGATTAATTATGTGTTAATTAATTATGTGTGATAAACCATGTTTTCATGAAATTGGTTATATTAAATTTTATAATATATTATATATTTAAATTAAAAATAACAAATTTAGAAATTTTCAAAACTAGAAAGCCATATGGGTTAAGAGTAAAAAAATTTAAAGAATATAGCTTCTTGTTTCCTATTTTAGGAAAAATTATACGGAATTAGTTGAAAATGCTCTGAGACATGAATAGGAGTTATGAAATCGAATCGATCATTTTTGTGTCGTTGCCTAGTTGGTATTCCATCAAAACAAATTTAAGGAACTATATACTTTCTTAGTATGTAAAGTATTCTTTAATTTTTATTATATTGTGTTAAATAAATTTAAGTATTATCGTGTACCTCACCCTCAACTAGGTGTGGTAATTGGTGGGGATTTCCCCTTCCCATAATGATTCTCCGTGATGGAGATCGATAGGTACCGAGATTATAAACGGGAATGCGGATAGAGGCTGGTGAACAATTGATTCCCCACATGGGATGAGGAAACAGGACAGGGATAGGCAGGGGCGATGCTAGGGAGGGGCGAAGGGGAGCGGTCGACTCCTCTTCCTCTAGAGAACCACAATTAGTAACAGGGAGTTGTGATTTCAACTTTCATTGCCTCCCTCTTTCAGAGTTTTTATATATAACATTAAGTCAGTTAATTTAAAGAACAAAACGTTCTAATACTCTAGTGATATATGAGTGTGTAGATGTAAGTGGTCATAAGTTTAACTCCCCACACAATTAATTTTGATTCATGTTCACGTGCGAAGGGGCGCTTGGGTGTGAAGAGAGAATAGATCTCCATCGTCCATCTAGCTTGAATTATTTGGATGCGCGAAGTGCATCCAAATAATTCAAAAATAAAAAGAAACACGCATGTACTTCAACCTCTACCAAAACTACTTGTCGCCCAAGCAAAACCCAAAAAAGGAAACTTTTGAACCCCTTTCCAAACGAAAACCAAAATCTCTTTTTCTCTCGGCAAAAATTAAGCTTCTAAACTGGATTGAAAACAGAGAATTACGATTGTGGTATCTCTGTTCGAATTTTCTACTCTAATCTTCCTATATGAATGCACATTCTCGATATTTTCTATTCTAAATTAGAATAATTCATTATTTTGAGCTTCGATTTTACTGAAATTTCTCTTTTCACGGAGAAAAGATAGCTTATCGAAGGAGATTTGTTTAGATCTACGATTTTCTCAAACTTACAATGAAGATTCGACTGATTACCTTTAATGGAACCAGATAAACACCGATTTTTCCCCTGATAAAAGCTAATACAACTCGATTTTGAGGTTTTCATCACATTTATCATCAAAAATTGTTTTTTTTATGCATTAGCAATAGGAAACTCCATTTTATGTTTTTGAGGAGATTGCTATTAGTTATTTGGGAAGACAACCATTATTATGAACAAATGTGTAATATTACAAATTTGTTCATACGTATCGCACATTTGTTCATAGATATCACACATTTGTTGTAACATCCCTATTTTACAACATTGGGTATTACCGCCAGTGACCTCAGACTTTACCGTCCAAAGTCACCCAAGGCTTTTAGAATGATATAGAACAATTAAAATGCGGAATAAAATATATTACATAATGAGAAAAGGTGCTCTCGAGGGAGACTTAGTTCTTACAAAACATCTTACTTTGATTCAAACATAAAGTTGTCCAGAATTGAAATGCGAAACCTGATTGTTCTTGAAACGTAATGAAACTAAAGCAAAATGATAGAAAGATACATCTTGAAATCCTTGTCCTTCCTTCGTCTTCACTTCACTTCACGCCTTGCTGGGGTTCCTAGATTCTGACATAATTCGCGAGGGGCGATAGAATGCCAGGCAAAAATGCGGAAAAGAAGAATTAGTCTAAGAGACTAAGCAAGCGGGAAGGAAACTTCCCGAGGGTATTTTGGGAATTTTCAAATATTATTGAAAGAGGTATTAAGGTTGTGTTTATGATGGGCTATATAATGAAACTTGTTGATGTGGAGCTTTTAGATTCGAAGGAGAGTATATCTTTGGACAAAGATAACTCGATGAGCAGTAGAAGAGCTACTAGATTGTAGACTTCTTTAAGATTTCAAAAGAATGTTGGGAACGTTCATTAAATCATACAAGTGAAAACCTCTCGCGCCCTGAGCGGACCGAGAGCCGGATCGATCATTTGAGACCGGTCCGGTTTTGGTGTCTTAAGTGTGCATTCGCACTTATCTTATATAGTGACGAAAATATATTCGACTTTATTAATGATTTTCAATAGAGAGTGGTGGGACACGGATATTCCGAGCCACCCGAAGGAGAACCATCAATTCTCCGGCACTTAGCTAGAGTGTCGTACAATCCCTCCTTATAATGGGAGCGGATGGAGATCATGATCCCGAAAGTCGTATGGACGTACCACTTATTAATGTTATATAGAGGTGTCGGCTAACCCGCACCCCTTTCTAGTTTAATCATGGTAAATCTCTGAACGAGATTGTATTCAATCAAGATCACAACATACTAGCATATATAATCCTAACAAAGGAATGTAAAACATACTACGCTAACAATTGTCGTTATTTCTAGCAATCAATATTTCCTAGATTCATTTTTATTTAAGCATAAAAATGGTTCCCAACAATCAAGGATTTTCACGAAATGGAATGTAAAGGTTACAAGGGGAAATTCCACTTGCCTTGGCGTAACGAGTTCTAGCAAACGAGCCTTGACGAAACTTATGCGATTCCCTACTACGAGCGAGGATTCCGACCTATTGATACGGAAATTTACGAAAGGCTCAAAATCATGATTTTCTTTCTAAGTTTTGGATTATCTCTTATAATATTTTTATAAGAGATTTAGAGATTCTAAATTATCATAATAATAATTTAGAAAGTTATTTTCCTCAAAATAATAATATTCCCTTATTATTATTTTGGATTTGTAATATCCTTACTATTCCGAAAAATCTTTATTTTACATAGTTAGTAAAATAATTATTAAAATTTATCCTTTTTACTTATTCATGACAATAAGATATTACTTTTAATTTCCCATTTATTTTAGGATGGAACTTATAATTTTAACTACCTTATCTAAAATACTTTATTAATAATATTTTCTTAATAGAAAAGTATTTACCTACATAATCTCTTTTTTAAATAAAATTGTCATGCATATACTCCTTTATAAGGAAGTTTCTATAATTAGGAGTTTCTAAATTTCCTTATAAGGTAATTTGTCTAAATTTAGATTAATCTTATTTTATATTTATAATTTGTTATTATAATATTATAGTTTATAAAAATAATATCTTCTTTATACTTAGAAGATTTCTTTCATGCAAGACATCCTTATGCTATAATAATCTCCAAGAATATTTGTAATATCTTACTTGATATTTTTATCCTAGAAATTATGTCTTATGCAAATATCTCTACACCTAGTGATTATAAAAATATACTTTCCTTATAGATGACTTAGTAATATTTCCATTAATAGTACTATATTCTATAACTAAAAAAAAATCTCATGCTATCATATATTTGTTCTTATAATATCCTAATAATAACTCATATGCTAATAATATCTTATTTATCATATCCTAATAATAGATGATGTTTTTTTTTATAACTCTCATATATAAAAATATGCTAAAGTTCATATTTTTATTGAATAAATATTTATTTTTCGTAATTTTATTTATTCACACAATTTTATAAATCCTATATCTTTTATAGATTAGGCCATGCAACAACTTTTATTAACTTAAGGAATTTGTTAACTTCATATAAAAATGGTAATGGTTTTATTTACTAAACCTTTTTATTTCTAAGATCATATAGTTTGATTTTATCTTTTAGTTTAAGGCATGCATAATAACTTTTAAAATTCCTATTTGATCAAAGATGACAATAATAATTATTATCTTGTATGCTATAATTATTTCATAAAGTCCACTATTTATATTATGAAAGAGGCATGCATGTAATAAAATCCATAAAAAATCTATCTATTTGTTTATATCTTAAGTTACCAAGGTAAACTAGTTTGTTTCTAGCTTTTAACTAACAAGATCTTACTAACATAATTTTATTCTTTATTTTCCTAAAATAATTTCTAATAACATATAAAAACTTTATAAATTTATAAAAGCATAATTTAAATAAATAGGATTTAAGATAGAATTTTATACTTTGGTATTCTGTATTACAGAATGTAGGAGAAGAGGGCAAGGGAGGCCGGCGGGCTTGGGGCGGCGCGGCCAGGGAGCTCCGGCGGGGGCAGGCGGCGGCACAAGGCGGGCGTCGACGTCGTCGGTGGTCCGGTCGGGCAGGAGGGGTGGTCCGGCGGTCCAAGGAGAAGAGAAGGAGGAGATTGAATGGTGTTTTTGTGGACTTTGAATGGAGAATTTTTATGTGCAAGGTGCTGATTTTTTTTGAAGGAGAGGGTGTTCTTGCTAGAAGAGAGAGCAAAAGACTTGGATGAATGCTTAGGAGAGGGTATTTATAGACAACTTGGTGAGCTTGCAATCCATGGCTCAAGGTATGGACCAATGGAGGAGGAAGAGAGGTCCATGCATTGGTCACACTTGTGCTTCTTCCATGGTGATGAGAGGATGATGGGAGAGTGATGTAGTAAGGATGGTCAAGCAAGACAATGGAGGTGGAGGAGGCATGCATTGGCCTCCATTCAAATCAACGTACATCCATCAGACTTTAGTCTGATGTTGAAATTGGTAGAGAGAGTTTATTTGTTATAAGAGAATAATGGTTGGCTAAGTGAACAAGAAATTGTAATGGTCTAGCGGAATTTGGTGAGGGGCGTGTGAGGTTGGAGTGCAAGAGATCTCGGGTTCAAATCTCGGCTCTTGCATTCTCTTTGCAAGGCTTGTAAACTAATTTCCTAGGCCTTTTGTATAATCTATTTTATGAAATAAATAAGTTTCTTATTTTTATCTAATGCTCTTTTTATTAATTTACCCTACTTATTAATTTATACCCCTTGAATTATTTATATTGCATTTTTGTCTATTTTAATTCTCTTGATAAACTCTTTCAAAAGAAAATAATAGAAGTTAGTTTGATTTTCTAGAAATTAGAGAAATAAAATAATTGATAATAAATATTATAAAAAGAACTTGGAATATCGCGGATATTACAATAGTACCCCCTTAAATAAGTTTCGTCCCCGAAACTTAGAGAAAATAGGGTGGTACCACGATGTAGAGACAAAAGCAATTACAGCTCACGACTTGTGAGAATGCTATGGGGTCTAGTACCCCCTTAAAAGGATTATGCTAGTGGTGTTCACGAAGACATTAACTCTGGAAAACGTCTTTGTATGTCTTGCTCGGTTTCCCAGGTTTCCCACGTTGTACCTTCGTTGCCATCTTTGGACCAAAGTACACGGACTAAAGGTACTTCTTTGTTGCGTAATTGCTTGACTCGGTGCTCTACAATCTTGATTGGTCTCTCTTCGTAAGTGCCATCCGACTGGATTTCGACATCGTCGAAGTTGATCACGTGGTATTCGTCGGGCACATACTTTCTTAAGAGTGACACATGGAACACATTGTGTACAGGGTGAGCAGAGGGTGGTAGAGCAACTCGATAGGCCAGATTGCCGACTCTCTCAAGGATTTCGAAGGGTCCTACATAGCGAGGGTTGAGCTTGCCTCGCTTCCCGAAGCGGAAAACGCCCTTTGAAGGAGTTACTTTGACAAACACCTTGTCTCCTTTTGTAAACTCAATGTCCCTCCTTTTTAGATCTGCATAAGATTTCTGTCGACTCTGGGCGGTCAACATTCTCTGACGGATAAGGGCGACTTCGGAGGCAGTTTGCTCTATTAGGTCAGGACCCAAGAGAATCTTGTCAGCGTTATCGTCCCAACAAAGCGGGGAACGACATTTCCGGCCGTATAGGGCTTCGAAGGGAGTCATCTTGATGGAGGAATGCCAGCTATTGTTGTAGGTGAATTCTATGAGGTGCAAGCTGTCATCCCATCTTGTTGTGCGATCGAGCACACACGCCCGAAGCATGTCCTCAAGAGTTTGGATGGTCCTTTCTGATTGACCATCAGTTTGAGGATGAAAAGCTGTGCTGAATTTCAGTTCTGTGCCCATGTCCCTGTGTAGTCCTTGCCAGAAAGAGGCCATGAAGCGACCGTCTCGATCAGAGATGATCGTTTTTGGGGTCCCATGGAGGCGGACTATTTCCTTGACGAAAACTGTTGCTAGCTTTGGAGCTTTCCACTTCTTTTGAATGGGGATGAAGTGGGCGCTCTTGGTGAGTCAATCCACGATGACCCAGATAGAATCCTTTTGCTTTTGGGTCTTGGGCAGATCGGTGACAAAATCCATTGCGATATCTTCCCATTTCCATTCTGGCACGGAAAGGGATTGCAACTTTCCTCCTGGTCTTCGATGTTCGATCTTTACTTTCTGGCAGACCAAGCACTTAGATACGAACTCTGCGACATCTTGTTTCAGATTTGGCCACTAGAAATTTCTACGTACATCCTTGTACATTTTACTTGCTCCTGGGTGTACTGAGTAGGCAGATGAGTGGGCTTCCTTTAAAATGATCTTTCGGAGCTCGTCCACTGCTGGCACACAAATTCGGTTTTGAAACCATAGGGAACCGTCATCTTGGATAACGAACCCTGGTGCCTTGCCTTCTTGTACCTCGCCGCTTATCCTGATCAGCATGATGTCCTCAGTCTGCTTCTCTTTAATCTCCGTCAACAAATCGGATTGGATTTCCAAAGTGTTGAGACAACCCTGTTGTCTTTCGAACCAGACCTCGATGCCTTCTCTGATCAGTTCTTGTTGCAGCTTTGGCTGGGCTGTTAGCATTGCGATCAAGCCCTCTTGTTGTGTCTTACGACTGAGAGCGTCTGCTACGACATTAGCTTTGCCCGGATGGTAGAGTAGCTCGATGTCGTAGTCCTTCAGTAGTTCCAGCCATCTTCTTTGTCTCATGTTTTGTTCCTTCTGGGTGAACACATACTTCAAGCTTTTGTGGTCTGTGTAGATCTGACATTTGACCCCGTACAGGTAGTGTCGCCAGATTTTTAAGGCAAACACCACCGCTGCTAGTTCGAGGTCGTGGGTTGGGTAATTCACTTCATAGACTTTGAGCTGACGAGATGCGTAGGCAATCACCTTCCCATTCTGCATAAGCACGCATCCCAAGCCTTGCTTTGAGGCATCACTGTAGACCACATAGCCGTCGTGTCCATCTGGCAGCGTCAGAACTGGTGCGCTTGTTAGACGCTTCTTGAGTTCTTGGAAGCTTTCTTCACACTTTTCGTCCCACACAAACTTCTTGTGGGTTTTCCAGAGTAACTTCGTCATTGGCAGGGCGATCTTTGAGAATCCCTCGACGAATCTTCGGTAGTACCCTGCAAGTCCTAGGAAGCTGCGAATTTCTTTTACATTCTTTGGTTGCTTCCATTCTGAGACTGCTTCAATCTTCTTTGGGTCCACCATTACTCCGTCTTGATTGATAACATGGCCTAGAAAAGCCACTTCTTTAAGCCATAAATCACACTTGGATAATTTGGCGAAAAGTTGGTTGTGCCTTAAGATTTGTAGCACTGTTCGAAGGTGTTCTTCATGCTCCGCTCGATTCCCGGAGTAGATTAAGATGTCGTCAATGAAGACGATGACAAACTTGTCGAGGTATTCATGGAAGCATCGGTGCATTAAATCCATGAACACCGCAGGTGCGTTAGTCAGGCCGAATGGCATTACTACAAACTCATAGTGGCCATAGCGAGTACGGAATGCGGTCTTCGGAATGTCCTCTTCACGGATCCGAAGTTGATGATAACCTGATCTCAAGTCGATTTTGGAGAAAACTTTTGCACCTCGGAGTTGGTCTAAGAGGTCATCTATCCTTGGAAGAGGATACTTGTTCTTGATGGTGACCTTGTTCAATTCTCTGTAATCGATGCACAAACGGAAGGTTCCGTCCTTCTTCTTCACAAATAGCACGGGCGCTCCCCAGGGCGAAGCACTCGGTCGGATGTAACCCTTCTCAAGCAGTTCTTCGAGCTGACTCTTGAGTTCTTTCATCTCTAGCGGAGCCATTCTGTAGGGCGCTTTAGAGATTGGGGCGGTACCCGGCTCTAGGCTTATCGAAAACTCGACTTCTCGTCGGGGAGGTAATCCTAGGAGCTCTTCTGGGAAAACGTCGGGAAATTCTCGGGCTACAGGGATTTCCTGGATATCCCCGACCCTTTTCCCCGTTGGCTCGAGGTAACAAAGATACCCAACGCAACCTTGTCGGAGTAATTTCCCAGCCTTCATGGCGTTGATCACCTTTCCATTTTCTTCTTCTCGCTTTCCCTTGAATCTGCAAACATGTTTTCCTCCAGAGTTGATGGTTACTGCCCGGGAGTAGAAATCGATTATTGCTCCATGCTATGACAACCAATCTCTTCCGAGAATGATGTCGTAAGGATCCATCGGGATGCATATCAAGTTGGAAGAAAAATTTCCTCCTTGAATGCATAAGGGAAAACTATTCAGCTGTCTTGCTCCTACTATCTTTTCTCCATTCGGAAGGTTCACTATGAACGGTTCACATTCTTCGAGATGGTCTAATCTTAGTAGTTCTATGCACTTTTCGGATATGAAGGAATGTGAAGCACCGGAATCAAAGAGTATAAACACGTCTTTAGAACGGATATGGAGAGTACCTTGGCAAATGGGTTCTTCGGGCTTGTCAGTGGTGCGCATCTCATACAATCTCTGCCCTTGTCCCTGCGAGTTCATAGGCCCTTTGCCTTTCTGGTTAGCTGTGGACTGAACTGAAGCGGTTCCTGCTGGCTTGTTTGACGCCTGAGGTCGCTGGGACACCGTGTTCGAGCGGGTCTGACCTGCTGAATTCGCTGGTTGCCTGCAGAATTGTCGGAGGTGTCCATCTTTGTTGCAGTTGTAACATCTTCTTGGTGTCTTGGGACAATTCCGGTTTATGTGCCCGGGTTCGGCACAGTTGTGGCAGACGATTGGGGTCTTTGTGGACTGCGCCCTAAAGCTTGGTTTTGTACCAACCGACGAAGCCTTGTGCTTGCTTTTCTTTGACCACTGAGAACCTTGCGGCGATGCTGGCCTCTTAAATCCACTGTGACTGGAGTGGTGAGGCTTCCCTCCACCGAACTTCTTGCGCTCAGGAACCTTCAGAGTTGATTCCATTTTATGTGCATGATCCACATACTCCTCCAAGGTTGTGAAGGATCGGTTTGCCATCCAAGGCTTGATGTGGTCGCTCATCCAGCGGTGAAAGTGTTTGATCTTCTGCTTTTCTGTGGTGATCTCTTCATCAGCATACTGTAGCAGGTGATTAAATTTCTTATCCCTTTCCAGCACGTTACCCATGCAGCTTTGGGGAGTGGAACTCATCTAGCTTTTCATCTCGCATCGATTCCGTGAAGAATCGGCGCATCATCTTGTTCTTGAACATGGCCCAGCTTAAATCTGGGTGGCTGGATAGACTGGAACTTTCCCACCACTCGCCTGCTTCATCTTTTAATTTTAGTGCAGCCATGTGCACCTTGTCCGCTTCTGAGCATGGTATGTTGCGTAAGAGCCGCTCCATATGAGAAAACCAGTACTGCACTCCTGACGGATCCCCGGTTCCGTCATACGAATCAGGCTTCATGGCGTTGAAAGCCTTGATTCCTTCAGTGAAGCTGACCAGATTTTGCTTCACGGGAACCACCTCTGCTGTTTGACCAACTTCTTCTTGCACTTCTTCAGGTGCTTCGGGGTCCACGGGTTTAGGGACCGTAGCAGGAATTTCCTCTCGTATTAGCTGTTGTACAAGAGTGCACAGTGCACCTACAGTTTCTGCGTTGAACATAATTAGAGCAGGTGGTGCAGGAGGCGGGTTTACACGTGTCTCTCTTCGAGCTTCGGACTCGCTATCATCATTGCCTTCTCGAGGCATAGTTGAACTACGATTGGTGGCTCTTGTGTTGACCATCTGAAGGTTTTGGGTTTGTTTTTAATCGTCAAGACAATAATATATGTAAGATTGAATACGCAAGTGCTAATAATTGCGAAAAAGTAACTTCATTACTAGCTACATAAGGAAAGTACAAGGGCTTTCATAACTTAAGCCATTCTTAATACCGGAAAGAAAGCTAATCCGAGTCGACTTCCTAAGTACAAAATGAAGTCGAAAGAAGTGGTCTAGGCTCACTTCTGAAAATGAAAGAGTACAAAGCTAAAGATCTAGATGAGGTCGGTGTAAGTGTCGAGGAAACCGTCCTCGAAAAGGGTGTCATCAATGACCCCCGTGTCATTGGTAAGAAGAAGGTTAGCTTGCTCAATTCTGCGGTTACAACGGTTCTCGCGGGCTTGGGACTCTGCGATGCAAATCCTGTACTGCAGCCTCTGTGCTTGATCCATCTCTCTCTCTCAAACCCACTCCTCTCTGTGGCTCTGAAGTAGGTCCACATTCACCCTACGACTTCTGGAGGGTGCGGCGCCTGGCGGTGGCGGGACGTTGACCAAGGGTGGTCGAGCTCGGCGATTGGAGGACTCTCCCTCCATCCATGTGACAAAGCCCTCCATCTGCACATCCCTGGGGGCTTGCATTGCCTGCTCGCGGAGTGAGAGCGGCCCACAAAATCTCTCCTCTGAGTAGTTGCAGCTGCTGAACCCAATCTGGAGTTGCCGAAGTAGCATGTCGTCTTCATGGCACCAGAAGTCCATCATTGGGGGCATGGGCCCCACAGGCTCGGGCACTCTCGGAGGTGAGTCGACCTTCACTCTCGGCATGACCCTCGGAACCTCGATCATAGGGGGCATAGGAGCTGGGGGAACGTACTCCAACTCGGGGCTCGCTGGGGGCGATGGCGGTGGGGGTGATTCTAGGTCAATCACCACCCCATCCTCGTCTTCTTCTTCCGACGCCTCATTCATGGCGTCCCATTCTGCCTGTGCTTGCCATAGCAGCTCTAACTCCTCCTCATCAAACTCATCCTCTTCCCCGTCCTCGAAGTTGAGTTCGGGGATGATACCCTCTAGTTGGTGCTCGAGCTCCAACTCTTCATCCTCCTCATCAGCGTAGTCTTCGGGTTCATAACCCGGGGCCATTTCCTCGTCCTCCGAGGGGTAGTCCTCGGGCTCATATGCTGGTGATGGGGGCGGTGTAGCCGGAGCGGCCTCGTCATCTGAGAGCCCGATAGGGAGGTTGGGGTCCTCCTCAGGATCTTCCTCCGACTCCTCCCACGGCTCCCCGATCTGATCAACCTCCATGTCAACTCCGGGTTGGTATTCTTCATACTCAGCGTCAGGATGGGGAAAGTAAGGGTTCGGGGCTTGCATCCCGAAGTTGGCTTCGTTGACATGGTTTCCATAGTGGTTGTTTGGGCTATCCATGGTTTTTCTGAGGAAGGAAAAGGAAACAGGCGTTAGTATAGAACTTCCTTAGTTTCTATAGAAGAAAGACGTAGTGAAGGATATCAAGAATTTTTTTTTTTTTTTGAAAATTTTACCAAGTCAAACTTTACTTTTTGTTTTTCATTTTCTTGGCCCTATTTAAGTATCCTAAGGTTTTTCTTATTGAGAACCTAAGATTTTAGGACGTGCAAGCTTGGGTTTACTAAACAAATTTTCTATTGTGAAAGTAGAAATTTATAACGAAACACTTATGTTATTTACACGTTGAAAATTTCGTACTATTTCAAGTTCTTTCGGAAGATAGAAAGATTTTGAGAAAAGATAAGTTCTAGAACTAGGTATTTGTTATGTGAGGTTTCTAATATCTTTTGGAAACATATCTTTCTTAGCTAAGAAAATTTTGAATTTAGAAAGTTAGTAATCCTAGGTCTTCTGAAAGAGAGTAAAGAAGGAAATTTTCTATAAAGGAAAGTGTTCAATAGCGGAAGTAAAAGTTAGGGTTTGAAAGTTCTTAGTTTTCGAAAATTTTCGGTTTTAAAACTTTTCGGTTTTAAAACAAAAACGTTTAGCTCTGATACCACAATTGTAACACCCCTATTTTACAACATTGGGTATTACCGCCAGTGACCTCAGACTTTACCGTCCAAAGTCACCCAAGGCTTTTAGAATGATATAGAACAATTAAAATGCGGAATAAAATATATTACATAATGAGAAAAGGTGCTCTCGAGGGAGACTTAGTTCTTACAAAACATCTTACTTTGATTCAAACATAAAGTTGTCCAGAATTGAAATGCGAAACCTGATTGTTCTTGAAACGTAATGAAACTAAAGCAAAATGATAGAAAGATACATCTTGAAATCCTTGTCCTTCCTTCGTCTTCACTTCACTTCACGCCTTGCTGGGGTTCCTAGATTCTGACATAATTCGCGAGGGGCGATAGAATGCCAGGCAAAAATGCGGAAAAGAAGAATTAGTCTAAGAGACTAAGCAAGCGGGAAGGGAACTTCCCGAGGGTATTTTGGGAATTTTCAAATATTATTGAAAGAGGTATTAAGGTTGTGTTTATGATGGGCTATATAATGAAACTTGTTGATGTGGAGCTTTTAGATTCGAAGGAGAGTATATCTTTGGACAAAGATAACTCGATGAGCAATAGAAGAGCTACTAGATTGTAGACTTCTTTAAGATTTCGAAAGAATGTTGGGAACGTTCATTAAATCATACAAGTGAAAACCTCTCGCGCCCTGAGCGGACCGAGAGCCGGATCGATCATTTGAGACCGGTCCGGTTTTGGTGTCTTAAGTGTGCATTCGCACTTATCTTATATAGTGACGAAAATATATTCGACTTTATTAATGATTTTTAATAGAGAGTGGTGGGACACGGATATTCCGAGCCACCCGAAGGAGAACCATCAATTCTCCGGCACTTAGCTAGAGTGCCGCACAATCCCTCCTTATAATCGGAGCGGATGGAGATCATGATCCCGAAAGTCGTATGGACGTACGACTTATTAATGTTATATAGAGGTGTCGGCTAACCCGCACCCCTTTCTAGTTTAATCATGGTAAATCTCTGAACGAGATTGTATTCAATCAAGATCACAACATACTAGCATATATAATCCTAACAAAGGAATGTAAAACATACTACGCTAACAATTGTCGTTATTTCTAGCAATCAATATTTCCTAGATTCATTTTTATTTAAGCATAAAAATGGTTCCCAACAATCAAGGATTTTCACGAAATGGAATGTAAAGGTTACAAGGGGAAATTCCACTTGCCTTGGCGTAACGAGTTCTAGCAAATGAGCCTTGACGAAACTTATGCGATTCCCTACTACGAGCGAGGATTCCGACCTATTGATACGGAAATTTACGAAAGGCTCAAAATCATGATTTTCTTTCTAAGTTTTGGATTATGTCTTATAATATTTTTATAAGAGATTTAGAGATTCTAAATTATCATAATAATAATTTAGAAAGTTATTTTCCTCAAAATAATAATATTCCTTTATTATTATTTTGGATTTGTAATATCCTTACTATTCCGAAAAATCTTTATTTTACATAGTTAGTAAAATAATTTTAAAATTTATCCTTTTTACTTATTCATGACAATAAGATATTACTTTTAATTTCCCATTTATTTTAGGATGGAACTTATAATTTTAACTACCTTATCTAAAATACTTTATTAATAATATTTTCTTAATAGAAAAGTATTTACCTACATAATCTCTTTTTTAAATAAAATTGTCATGCATATACTCCTTTATAAGGAAGTTTCTATAATTAGGAGTTTCTAAATTTCCTTATAAGGTAATTTGTCTAAATTTAGATTAATCTTATTTTATATTTATAATTTGTTATTATAATATTATAGTTTATAAAAATAATATCTTCTTTATACTTCGAAGATTTCTTTCATGCAAGACATCCTTATGCTATAATAATCTCCTAGAATATTTGTAATATCTTACTTGATATTTTTATCCTAGAAATTATGTCTTATGCAAATATCTCTACACCTAGTGATTATAAAAATATACTTTCCTTATAGATGACTTAGTAATATTTCGATTAATAGTACTATATTCTATAACTAAAAAAAAATCTCATGCTATCATATATTTGTTCTTATAATATCCTAATAATAACTCATATGCTAATAATATCTTATTTATCATATCCTAATAATAGATGATGTTTTTTTTATAACTCTCATATATAAAAATATGCTAAAGTTCATATTTTTATTGAATAAATATTTATTTTTCGTAATTTTATTTATTCACACAATTTTATAAATCCTATATCTTTTATAGATTAGGCCATGCAACAACTTTTATTAACTTAAGGAATTTGTTAACTTCATATAAAAATGGTAATGGTTTTATTTACTAAACCTTTTTATTTCTAAGATCATATAGTTTGATTTTATCTTTTAGTTTAAGGCATGCATAATAACTTTTAAAATTCCTATTTGATCAAAGATGACAATAATAATTATTATCTTGTATGCTATAATTATTTCATAAAGTCCACTATTTATATTATGAAAGAGGCATGCATGTAATAAAATCCATAAAAAATCTATCTATTTGTTTATATCTTAAGTTACCAAGGTAAACTAGTTTGTTTCTAGCTTTTAACTAACAAGATCTTACTAACATAATTTTATTCTTTATTTTCCTAAAATAATTTCTAATAACATATAAAAACTTTATAAATTTATAAAAGCATAATTTAAATAAATAGGATTTAAGATAGAATTTTATACTTTGGTATTCTGTATTACAGAATGTAGGAGAAGAGGGCAAGGGAGGCCGGCAGGCTTGGGGCGGCGCGGCCAGGGAGCTCCGGCGGGGGCAGGCGGCGGCACAAGGCGGGCGTCGACGTCGTCGGTGGTCCGGTCGGGCAAGAGGGGTGGTCCGGCGGTCCAAGGAGAAGAGAAGGAGGAGATTGAATGGTGTTTTTGTGGACTTTGAATGGAGAATTTTTATGTGCAAGGTGCTGATTTTTTTTGAAGGAGAGGGTGTTCTTGCTAGAAGAGAGAGCAAAAGACTTGGATGAATGCTTAGGAGAGGGTATTTATAGACAACTTGGTGAGCTTGCAATCCATGGCTCAAGGTATGGACCAATGGAGGAGGAAGAGAGGTCCATGCATTGGTCACACTTGTGCTTCTTCCATGGTGATGAGAGGATGATGGGAGAGTGATGTAGTAAGGATGGTCAAGCAAGACAATGGAGGTGGAGGAGGCATGCATTGGCCTCCATTCAAATCAACGTACATCCATCAGACTTTAGTCTGATGTTGAAATTGGTAGAGAGAGTTTATTTGTTATAAGAGAATAATGGTTGGCTAAGTGAACAAGAAATTGTAATGGTCTAGCGGAATTTGGTGAGGGGCGTGTGAGGTTGGAGTGCAAGAGATCTCGGGTTCAAATCCCGGCTCTTGCATTCTTTTTGCAAGGCTTGTAAACTAATTTCCTAGGCCTTTTGTATAATCTATTTTATGAAATAAATAAGTTTCTTATTTTTATCTAATGCTCTTTTTATTAATTTACCCTACTTATTAATTTATACCCCTTGAATTATTTATATTGCATTTTTGTCTATTTTAATTCTCTTGATAAACTCTTTCAAAAGAAAATAATAGAAGTTAGTTTGATTTTCTAGAAATTAGAGAAATAAAATAATTGATAATAAATATTATAAAAAGAACTTGGAATATCGCGGATATTACATTTGTTCATAGATATTACACATTTGTCCATCCAATTTTTGTTCATAAGTATCATGAGTTTGTACGTGTAGTGGATCCTGATGCGTATTTACATGTTTTTTCCCTATAATGAAGGAAAAATAGAAGATAACAGGGAATTGAAGATTGTGATCTCCCCTGGCAACACACATTACTACATCCCATTTTGTGATGACAACTTAAGACCTAAAGAGGGGATGATGTTTAGAACCTGGGAACAAGGAGTAACTTTCTACAAGGCATACGCAAATGCATGTGGTTTCCAACCACGTTCTGGCACCATTACAAAGTCTTCGGATGGGACTAACACTACAATTTGGAAATACATGTTGTGTAACCAGGCAGGGTTTAAAAAAACAAAACAACACAACGGTGACTCACCTAGCAAAACTGCACCTACTGCATCTAATCCCAAGTTGATTACCAATGGTTTACCGAATCATAGTAAAGAAGAAGAAGAAGAAGAAGAAGAAGAAGAAGAAGAAGAAGAAGAAGAAGAAGATGATGATGATGATGACGATGACGATGACGATGATGATGATGATGATGATGATGATGATGATGATGATGATGATGATGATGATGATGATGAACATCAAGGAAAAGTGAAAAAGTAAAAAAGAGTAAACAAAAGGTGTGCTTGCATTGCTAAAATGGCTATGAGACTTTTTGGAAGAAATGGATATGTTGTTAAGAAATTTGAAGAACATCACACCTATGTTATGCTTGAAGATAGAAAATTGACTTCCTTCCATGAAGATTTCATCATGAATTGCATCCGAGCAAACGTTGGTACAAGCAAGTCATACAAGGTCTACAAGGAGTTTGTTGGTTCATATGCAAAAATTGGTGCAACTATCATTGATTTCAAGAATTTTAAAAGAGATCTGAATTCCTTCATGATTGGGTATGATTCTCAAATGCTTATTAACAACTTGTTCAAGAAAAAAGAAAGGTGTGACACGTTTTTCTTTGAATATGATGTTGATGAACAACATCAATTAACCAATTATTCTAGTCTGATCCTTTTGCAAGGAAGAGCTTCTCATATTTTGGAGATGTTGTCTCTGCTGATGCAACATAAAAATCAAATAGGTATGAAAAGGTTTATTTTTGATGAACAAATTGCTTCTATTGATGAACAAATGTTATATATTGATAAACAAATCTTATATATTGATGAAAAAATTTTCAATGTTGCCAATGTGATGAACAAAATGCTATTTACAATGAACAAATTGCTTATAGTGATGAATAAATCACATATATTGATGAACAAATTTTAATACTTTGCCTTCAGGTATGAAATGGTATATGTACCATTTATAGGGATTGACAACAACAAGAAGACCATTACTTTTACCTTTGGGTTGCTTCTGAAAGAAGATATCGAGTCTTATGTTTGGATATTGATAGCTTGCATTTAGCTATAGCTTAGGATGCATATTTATGTTTGTTTTTCTTGGTTTTAGCCTAGTTTATTATAGTTCTTAGGTTTTTAGGTTTTCCAGGAAATTCGGGTTTTGCGCTTGTTTCGTTCGGTTTTGCAGATCTTTAGGTAAACAAGCATGGACGGGATGGATATTAGATGATTATGGTGGAGTTTAATGATTAAGATGAAGTTTAGAGTGGTGCAAGTGAAGATTAGAAGAGCTAAGGCCCAAGAGCTTGAGGGATAAAAACGCTTAAACCCGGGCTATGCATTGGAGTCTTATTTTGACATCTCTATCTCGCAATGCTTGGTTTGGGAGATATAGTGGTCGGATGAATATGAATTTGGTATCACTGGAAAGCTAATTCAATGAGCTACAATTCATATTTTTACTCCGAGTTCAGATTCTAACTTGAAGGGGGTCAAAACAGCATCTGGAGTGTCACTTGAATGCTAAACCGAGGCCATGGCGCGGGGATAATGACAGGGTGCGCCCCCGCGCAACTATGGAGGGAGACCGCGCCATCTGTGTTTCAGAGGAGACATTGGGCCACGTGTTTTGGGCTTCGAGATGGGCTTTGGTTACATAATTTTCGATGTGTTTAATGTATTTAGGGATAGTTTGATCTTTGGAAACCTTTGGATATTTAAACTTTGTTTTTAGCTTTTCTTTCATAACTTTGGAACATAATTTGGAGGTTAGGGTTTATTTTGGAGAGAGTTTTCTCAAAAGAGCAACCTTTGAACCTTTTGTAAGTTTTTCTTAATTCAATCATGCATTGCTAAAATCCTTCGTGTTTGACTAGTTAGTGAGATCATAGATTGCATAATATTGTGAGGTTTGATTGATCCTTAACAACTTGGACAGGTTTTATTCCTTGTGCTTAATTGAATCAGAGTTATTTTCGGGTTTTGTTAGATTAGCTACCTAATAATATTTCTGGGATAATTCACAACTAATCTTATTAAGTCCCGTTTGGGATTGATCAGATAAAGTAGCATCTATAATTGTTTAGACCCGTTCGGGCTATTCAGTTGTAGAAGGGAATAAACCACATATAACTTGATTAGCTATTTGCATCGAGTATTTGTTTCTATCGATACTTTGAAGTTAACACTATCGTTTAATTGAATCTAGACATTGTTCTAGGTTGTTAGATGATTAGAGTTGTTTAGACTGTTAGCTCTTTCAACTAAATATAAAGACAGTCAATGATCAATAAGCATATCTATGATGGATTTAACTAGTTGAGCACGCTTTCCTCATACTTGTTTAACACAATCGTATTTGCATTCATACTTAGATTTTATTTGCATCTTAGACTAGTTAATCATTCAAAAAACCCCCTCTTGGTTACTTGGCACTCAAGTTAAACACTTTTACACGAGTCTTTGTGGGATCAACCCTTACTTACCATTCTATTAAGTTTGGTTAAGTTAGGTTCTTTGATAGGTATAACGACCACTGAAAAATACTTCATTAAATTTGGCATCGTTGCCGGGGACTCCTCGCTATTTGTGTTTTACTTTGTGTGCTATTCTTGTTATTCTGAACCTATCTTATGATTCATAACACCCGTGCTACAAATTCATGGCTATCTTTGAGTGTAGGCAATTGCATGATGAACACTTCCATGAATACTTTTATAGATTCCAAGACTATGTGTATGAACATTGGATTTCGGGTTATCATTACTCTAAGAGGGAGTTATGTCAATATATATTTGAGGGTATGAACCCTAGGACTTTTAGTCTAGCCTGGTGTAGAAGTAATAAAAGACTGTTGGGTATGTAGTTTGAGGAATGTTGGGATTTCTTTTGCTCCATGGGCTATCAAATGAAAGGTGAGGCGGAATCCACTAGACTTGGGTCGGACTATGAAGATGATTTTGATGTTAAGACTGAGTCTACTCCTGTAATTCAATTTGACGAAACTATTGCTTTGAAGGAGGAGGATTGTTTCTTTGACAATGACAACTTCTTTGATGATGACATAGAGGATCATGCAGAAAAAAAATAAGAAAGATCACACCATTGAGGTTGTCAAGGCTCCATGTATCCTTTACCCCAATCTCTCATTCTTTGTTACTCCTAACAAACTTGAGGTAGAACCGAGTGTAGAGACTAAAGTAAAATCTCGAGATTACTTGGAGTTCATCTTTGTTAAGAGTGGTATGTTGATGAATGCTTTGATCCATATAGTAAGTATTTTGAGTATCCACCTCTTGAGCTAAATTGGTTTCATTATATACCTTCTCATGAAAATAATGCTCATACTTTTGATAAGTTGAAACGGTTTTTGAATGGTATATTATTCAATTTTAATTTGTCATTGTGCTACTTATGTTTTTGTGAGATGTGTGCACAGGGGTTTGACAGGTTGCTAAAGGCATTGACAATGTCTAATCTTGCCAATTCATGCTAATGACGTTAAACAAGCGATTCTTGGGAGGCAACCCAAGGCTTATAGTAGTTTTGTTTTTCAGTTATAATCTTTTGCTTTTTAGGTAGTTTTTGTGTGTGTTTTAGATACCCAGGTCCGAAGACAGATTATCCACCACCACCACCACCGTCGGATTACCAACACTACTCGGATAGCTAGTGTAATATCCGAGTTTTCCAAAACCTGACTCTTTTAATTGCCCAAATTATTTCCGCATTCCATCAACCAACCTAAGGTTTTAAGGTCATTTAAAAGGACCATTTTGATTAAAAAAACAAGCAAAACCACATATGGGCCTAATAACCCATTAAGGGCCAACTCAAGAGTTGAGCTTATCAACTCAACCTCCTTTTTACTTGTTCTAGAAAACAACCCTAGGAGGAGGCTGCCTCTTTTTCTCTACTGCCGCACCAAAGGACGAAAAGGGACCAAAGAGAGAGGAGTCCAGTCACCGCCCTGCGCGCCTCTAGTTTGCCCGACGCCCTCAAGCCTCAACTACCGCACTATCCAATGCAAATCCGGACTCGTTTCAGATCTTGCTGCTACTTTCGAGCCACGTCGCGCATCAGTGGAGAAGGGGTAGATCGCCATAGAGGTGGGTTCAGAACCGGCGGTTCCGGTTCTAAAACCGGAACCGAACCGGAGAACCGGTAGTATACCGGTTCCGGTCCCGGTTCCTCCTTAAGAAGAACCGGAGAACCGCCGGTTCCTCCGAAAGAGCAGTGTGGAACCGCGATCGCAGGTGGAAAATCGCGCTCGCGATTCCCAAACCGCGACCGCGGCGTATAGATACCGCGGTCGCGGTTTTGCCAACAAAATGTGTATAGACATTAAAACCGCGACCGCGATTTTCACACACCGCGATCGCGGTCAATATTCCAACGGCTATATTTACTTTTACCAACGACTATATTCCAACGTTTGCATGAATTCCACTGACTATTTTCATTCCATTTACCCATATAAATACCATATTTCACCTTCAATTTCATTCACACCAATCTCATACTCTCTTATCTCTCTCTACTACTACTACTCTCATAATTCTACAAGCTTTCAACTTGCAAATCCTTTCTTACTACTTCCCTTCCTAATCTCTTATCTCCTTCCTAATCTTTTTGAAACATGGAAAACCAAGGTCAAGGCTTTGTTGATTTGTTGGCCGAGGCCGAACAATACTATGGTGGTGTTGGTGGTTCACAAGAAAGTCAAATGAATCCTAATGCTTATCAACCACAACCACCTTATCCTCATATGTCTATGACTATTCCCATTCCTCCACAATTTCCTCCTTCCGCTCCTATTCATAACCAAAGACTTTATCAATACTTTTGAAAATAATGTTAAACAACTTTAGATTTAATAAAAAGCATGGGAAACAATATATATTTGATTTAACCAAAGTATGTAAATATTAATAGCAAGTTTAAAAAGAGAATTATTGGATTATTTCAAACCTTGCATGAGACTTTATTTAAATATAACTATTTTTATAAAGTATTTTTAGAATAGTAAAATTTAAAATAATAATCAGGGATTATTATCATATAAAACCTCCACCTAAATTATTATTTAAATAATTTAGTTTTCATAATTTCTCTTGTAAAAAGGAAAATAAGAGAAAATAATAACTTAGTAGAGATAAGAATTTTAATAGAAATTCGCTCGTTATCTCTCGTGTCGTTAGGTCGAAGATTCGAATCCGTCTAGGTCGTCTAATTATGAATCATTAGAAAAGAAATCGTACGCAAATCGAGGCAAGTGGATATTCTCACTTGTAACCTTTATATATATATATTTCGTTTCCGTTAAGGAAATTCTTATATGTTGGGAACTACATGTTTGCTAAAATGAATGAACTTAGTTTATTCATTCACTTAGAAAACACGACATATTATTATTATGATTCGTACTACGCTAGTACTGAACTTTAGGACCGATGATTTGTGGCCTTCTTTGTTTCAATCTATTTTCGAGATTCGTTATGGATTAGCATAGGCGATATTATTTTATGCACTAGCTAGATGCCTATATACTCGGGATGAAAGAGGCCCGGTATCCTCAAGATGAAAGAGGCTTGCACACTCAGGATGAAAGAGGCATGCACACTCAGGATGAAAGAGGCCTGCACACTCAGGATGAAAGAGGCCTGAAATTCCTTCATTTTTGTTTTGGGCAGAATAATCACATGAACGTGTTATCTGCTAAAATGAGGGAGTCCTAACCAAAGAGCAATCGTAACGCGTTATAAACATTAAACAAGATGTAAACTTAAGAGAAAAGAGAGTAAAAAGTAGAACAAGAAAAGCTATTGTGATTGTATTATGATCGTGACGATGGATAATTCCTCTATAACTACAAACGAACTCAAGATCGAAAGAAAGAAAAAGTTTTGCTTTTGAGTATTCTCGAGTGCAGACTTCAATGAGCTTTTTTCATGTCCCTTGATCTCTTCTTCGTTCCCCTTTTATATCCCTCCATCTTTTGTGACCGTTACAAGTCTATCTCCCCCCGTGGATGTCGCTGCCAGTATTTAATGGCATAGCCGTTGGCGTTTAGGAGATCTTCTCCAACCGAGATTTCCGCCATTGCCATCTCGCCCATTACTCCACACATTTTCTCCTTCTCTGGTTTTTCCGTTTGATGGTTTGGGCTGAACTCCTTGGACAGTCACGACTTCCTGGGCTAAATTTCGTGGAGGCCCAACAATACCCCTCAAAAACCCGGGAAAGTTCCCTCCAAAAGTCTTTTTAGGGTTTTCGATTCACGTCTCAGAAGTTGTAGCGCGCAGAACACGTCCCATCAACCCTTATTTATAGCGGTCATGATGATTCAATGGTGCCCCGACTGTGCGTCTTGGTTTCCAAGTACGTCCTTCCTTCTCGATTTTCATCTTCTTCTTCCTTTTTCTTCTCATCCATGGCGACTTCTGGTTTCTCCCTTAAACCATTTTCTCTTTGCTGTGACCCATCCGATCCCCCCTCTCTGGTTTCGTCCAAAATTCTCACCTCGTATCATCAGAGGAACAATAGCTTTGAGGATCCTCATACTTTCGCTTTCTCCGTTGGGTTTCCTGCCTCCGCGGAAGTGTTCCTTTCTCCTCCTGGAGTCTGGGCCGACTCTTTCGCTGATGACTGGGTGTGTTTATATGAATACCCCTTCCGCATCGGGCATCGCTTCCCTTTCTCTTCCCTTGTAGTCGATTTCCTTGCCATTCTCAACGTCTCTCCCGGGCAAGTACTTCCCCAGGTTTGGAGACTTCTTCTGTCTATTGACCTTTTGTGTTCTTCTCACGGCCTCCCGTTCAAAGTTGTCGACTTCTTTCATAACTATCGCCTTTCCAAATGTAACACCCCTATTTTTAAACCAAGGGTGCTACCGCCAGTGACGTCAGACTTTACCATCCGAAGCCACCCGAGGCTAGGTAACACAACACATTTCAAGTAAAAACCCTAATGCAGGAATTATATTACAAATATTAAACTTGTTCATTACATACTGACTGAAGGGAAACCAATACTGTTATTACATCTTCATTGTTCATTTAGGGAAATACATCAAAAGTGAACAACAACGGAATATTAAGACGACCAATTATAGACCATGGTTCGTACATAAGCATGTGGGACCCAAAATACTTTAAAACATTTAAAACAAACTTCTTTCCTTCCTTCCTTCCTTACTTCAAGGTCTTTCAGGCTCCGTCTTCTAACCTATTGTGGTCCGACCTTCACTACCTGATATTTCCATAAAAGGCAAGAAATACCAGCCGGACGAACCGGGAAAGAAAGAAAGCGGGTTAGTCTATCTAGAGACTAGTAAGTGGAAGAATAGGGCTAGGTTCTCATGGGAAAGTCTAAACATGTGGCATCGAATATCCGAGTAACAATCCGGTCGATGATCCAACAGTTAGCGTCCCGAAAGAAGAGAAAAGATAACTGAGTACAAGATTGAGATAGGACACCACAGCTATGTGGTTCCATTGGAATTACGAGATTTGTTGGGAACTGTATTATCGCACATTTGATAGTTTAAAAGCCTCCGTCGACTATCTGGACCTCGACTAACCTCACCATACTCGGAAATGCCAATGGGGAGATGGCCGCTAGGGCTTTCTACACCTAACCCATTTCGCCATTTTATAGGGGTTTGAAACAAGTCGAGCATGAATTCAGATTAGAAGACAATCTTTTCAAGCCGGGAGCGAGAACGGTCTTCCAAGTTGTACTAACCGTCCTGGTTCGTTAATTATAGTGCATTGGGCACTCTATCTTTCCTTAAGTCATAAAACTTGCAATTTAGTTAACGACTTTTAAGTTGGCTCGCAAATTAGCCGGGGATGACAAGGACAATATATCGGACCTTGCATATTAGTGCACTTAGCTAGAGTGCAGGCACCTCTCTTATCGATAGAGCAGGCAGGGTCATGACCGAAGGTTAGGAGTCGATAATAGATATACCACCTAACAAATTTTAGAGAGATATACGAGTCAAAACCCGAAATCCCTATTCTACAATTATCCACAACAAAGAGATCTCAAAGGAGAATCTGCAATCGCATAAGAGCACAATCAACGGCCCTAAACAGTACTAGCAGTACAAATAATAAGAAATAACGAACAGTCGTTAAATCTAAACAATAAATAAACCAAATTTCGGTTATTTGCCAAACAAGTGTTCCCAACAATTAAGTGATATTAAACGGAAATAGAAATTCACGTTTAATAAAAAGGGTAAGAGAGAACCGTCCACTTACCTTGAAAGCGAACTTAGCAAAAGATCAAGGCAACAACTTCAAAGAGAACTTCTTAAACCTTTCCTGGTAAGAACAATTCTAAAAGCTCAAATAGACGATTTATGAATAAACTCCTTTACTGTTTATTCCCTTTTTAACATCCTTTCGAAAAACGAGCAGAGTAACGACTCAAGTTATCGCCATTGTCATATATATTAAATTCTTTATACAACCCTTTAGCAAACTTGATTATGTCTTTGAGAGTAAACGTCTCCTGATCATATTACCTCTTTTTTTTTATATAGATTTTAATGGTCGTTTTATTCCTTTTTAAACGAACTCCATAAAATCATAAATGACATAAACTTAAATATGATCTTGAAGGACCAAGGTCATAGAAATTGAAATAACGATCACTTCGACCAGGAATGGACTAGGTCGAAGGACAGAAAGATAAAGGCGGAAATTGAATTAACGATCAACTTCGACCAGGAATAGACTAGGTCGAAGGACAGAAAAAATAAAGGCGGGAATTTAAATAGCGGAATTTAAATATCCACAATCCCAAACGGGTAATGGGATTAAATGACTTTAGTTATTTATTATATATATATAAAGAAATAGCTATATATATAAATCCTTTTAATAACGTCATTCCTTAGGGTTAGATTTTGATGGTCATACGTCATCTTTTTGGTACTTTCTTATAAATGAAAAGTGTTCATTTATATCATACGAACGTGGTGTAAAATTCTCGGAATTTAATATGGACCAACAGAACGTATAAAGGGATCGAAAGTTCATACCAAGATCGACGGTATGGAAGATCGGAGCGTCGGTTTCAAGAGCGGTTTGATCCTATGGGGTCGCGGCAACGACACGATCCTAACGGAGTCTACGGCGTGCAGCGTATCGACTCCAAATGGCTCAACGGATACTCCGAAATTAATGACGGCGGCATACGGGAGTTGAACGAGCGGCTGTTCATGCGGGCGGCTCAACAGCTAGGCTAGGCTATTGGGTGGTACGCTTGGCTGGGCAGCGGGACGGTCTGAGCGGCGGCTGTCTAGGTGGACCTATAGGCGGTATGGTGGTGGTAATGGTGGTTGAAGATGTTGACCGACGATGGTGGTTCTCGAGCAAGACGAGGCAAGAAATATATGCCGGTGTGAAGAAAACTAAACGAAGGGAGAGAATTGAAATTGAACGAGAGTGATCAGAGAAATATTAAGAGAGGGTGGTGGGGCCATGATGGCTTTCTCATCAATTTGGCAATTTGGTGTTTAGCTGGAACAAAAATGAACGGAGGGAGTTATGTATTTAAAGGGAAAAATAAGCGTGATCCCCAAGAATGGAATAGTAAAAAGATAAGGAGTAGATGTCGGTAATAAATTGTTATGCGTGTTGGGACGGGACTTGCGTTAGGACGGTAAAATTATATACCTCGGATTAAAATACTCCTTTTATAGAAACGATCCTAAAAATTATGTAGACTGATAAAATCAACTCGGATGATTTTAATTCGCTACTTTTAATTTTAGGTGTTACGTTTCAAAGTATATCTGTGTCGGGTACATAATTAATTAAGCGGATCTCACCCGATCAAAGTACTTCTTTGATGAAAGTGATCCCAAAAATTATGTTGGTTAATAAAACCAACTCCAATAATTCCATTCTAACCATATGAACTTTCTAGGGATAATTTCCATTAATATGATCGTAACGCGTAAGGAGATATAATAAACGGTCTTGGAAAGATGCCCAAAAATATTATCAAAATATCCTGAAAAATCAGGGATATTACACCAAAGGTGGTCCTGGCCGTTTGACTCTGAAAACTAGGGCTGGGATACTTCGATTCTTGGGTTTTTTTAGCCTACCCGCAGGGTAAATTTTTTTTAGTTCAGTTCAGTTCCTACGAATTTTAGTGGGGAACCGTAATAACCGTACCCGAACTTTATTCGGTTCCTAACTTCGGTTAATTTGGTTAACTGAACTTAGTCACACTCCTTTTTTTGGTTTATTCTGTTCCTAAATTTGGTTCGGTTCCTATTACAATCAAGAGCTACAAGTAAAAAATTTAGAAGCTAAAAACTGAGTAGAACAAAAATTCAAGTCATAATCTTAACATCTAATGAAAAAGCATCAAGTTCTCAGTAGCATTCAAGGTCAAAAAAACTAAAACATCCATCAAAACAAAAGAAAATGGAACTTTCTTTAAGCCTCTCTAACCAACAAATCTGCAGGCACCCAGCTTGGACAGATGAAAACTGCACACAAAATGCACAAACACATATAATATTGTAGAATACAATCAATAAAGTGAGTAAACAAAATTGATGTCTATATCTGGAGACGTCAGCAAGTTCCAATGTTACAAAAAAGATGTTTTACAAAAACCCATTCAGATTAAAGCACATAGGGGGTTTAAGAGGCAACATCCACTCTTAATATAGGAGGGCAAGGAGAAATCTGTCCTAGAACTTCAGAAAGAGTTGCAGCTTTAACTTCATCATGGTGTGGTCCCCTACAAGTTGACTTATTCAAGTGTTTAACTCTACAAAAGGAAGAAGAAATAAGTAACTTCTAGCCATAAATTGCAGGCCAAATTTATACTTACTTCCCTTCATTGTAAACTAAATAACTGTCACTTCCCGGAAGCACTTTTTAATCTGAATCTAGTGGATAATTCATGTTTGAGATTAGAATCATCAGATGATGCATGTCACAAAGACACAAACTGGCAGTACATGATGCAGTCCACCTAATGGACATAGACATCTATTAGTGTTAGTTAGCAAAAGCTTGGAATGACCAACTATAATGACCAACTATAATGGAGCATATTTAGCAATAAACAAAATCAGTCAAAGCAAGTGCAAATGCAATCAAGAACGAATTCAGCAAATTACCAACTTCTCAACCCAAATTAAGCTTCACCTCAAGGTAAATGGAAACTTATATTAATTGATCGAATCACCACAAATTAAACTCAAGGCATGAGAATCAATGTAAAAAATCCGGGTTATATGATATATATATATATAATTCAGCCGAATAGAGGGGGAGAAACCTGTACTTACCAGTCAATGCCGGGTCGACAACAGCTGGGTGATTTGGCGGAGTCGCCGCCTACTAGCAGTGGTGGTGTGAAGGTGTGTACCTGAGATCCGAGAGGTGTGTACTAGCGGTGGTGATTCGGATCTCAGATTGATTTTTAAAAAAAATCAATCTGAAATCCGAGAGAGTATTCTATCTAGTGGTGCTTTGATCCGAGAAATTCAAACTGTAAATCGTAAGAGAGGTGTGTACCTGGAGGAGGTAACGGAGGCATGAGGACTTCCAACGAAGGCTGGCGGCGTGAGGAGTTGGACGAAGGCTGGCGGCGTGAGGACTCGCAAGGAGTTGGCGACCGACGAGGGCTCTAAGGCGTGAGGAAGGGAAATCGGGAAGAGCCGAAGAGGGGAGACTGGCGACCGAAGGCAGGCAGCCAACGAGGGCTCTGCTAGGGTTCGGGAACGATGGGGAGGCGACGGGGAGGTGTGCGAACTGCTAGGGCCTGCAAGTATGGGGGGTATTCTAAAAATTAAAAAATATGGGTATTCTCAAAATTTCGGTTTTTATTTTTATTTTTTTTAAAAACCGAAAACAGAACCCGAAATTTGTGCAAGAACCGAACCGATTTTTTTAGCATGTTTATTTTTACAAACCGGTTCGGTTCGATTCTTCGGATCCAAAGTCCCAGTCCTACTGAAAACCTTCAAAAACAAGTCTGACTTGATTTTCAACATGTCGAAGTCGGATCGGGGCTGGGCAGACAAATTTTTCTTCGTAAAGTTATCTTATTTGGGAATTGATACTTCTTTTCTGAAAACTCGATGGCGTTCAACAAGTAGTGTTTTCTCTATTTATTTATTTTGCTTTGTTCGGATGCTTCTAACCCTTGACTATTCCTGCCTTGAATGCAGAAAACATTGCTTCCCCTCAACCTCGCAAGGTGTCGGCTCAAGTTATTTCTCATATAGAAGCTCTTTCGTAGGAAGAGAGATCTTACCCCAAGCTTGTGAAGGCGTGTTTTGCCGATTATGAAGACACCGAGATGTCAAGTAAGTCTTGAAATTTCTCACCTACACCATATTTCGACGCGTTTACTTCTTGTAATCCTGCTTGTATGCATGTTGTCAGGTTCAAGAACTACCCGCTCTACTGCTGCGCTTACTACTATGGAACGAGTGGAAGCACGAAAGAAGAGGAAAGCTGAGACAACATCAACAACTGACACCTCCTTAGCGATATCCATCCCCAGGAAATCGGCTGACGCTAAAGTTATCTCCTCGAGAAGGAATATGGTTTCGAACTTATTCGATCTCCCAGGAACGATGATGTCATTGGACATGGCGACGGAGAAGTGCTTAAGTTCTTTGGCGCCTCTCAACGTGGACTGTTCTCGAGGTGCAGAAAACCGATCTTCCATGCCAGACTTTTTTGGTGAAATGCTTATTGCTCAATGGCAGGTATGCCTACTTTTAATTTGACCAGTTAGGTCTTTTGATTCACTCGTCTCATCTCTTACTTAAGATGTTCTACTTCTCAATCTGTTCAGGGTCTCCAGCTTACGCTATCTGCTTTTGAAACTTTCAAAGACCTGCCTAGTCAACTAGATCAGAGCAAGATCAGCGTTCAACTCGAAAAAGAAAGAAGCACCATTTTGGGGCATGAGAAAAGTGCTTTAGAGAAGAAGGTGAAGGAGTTGTCGGTCGCTCTTGAAAAGGCCTTTAAGGACTCCAAGGATTAGGAAGAGAAATTCATTATTTCTTCAGGTAAAGAAGCTGCTCTTGCAAAGAAGATTGAAGACACCGCAGACTACTGGTCATGCAGAGCTCGCGTGGAGATGATGGAAGAATTTGCTGCGGGAAAGCACACCTCCTGGGACGCTGTAAAGGAAAGAGAGTTGTTTGAGAGCTTGTTCTCTGATGAAGTGGTCGCGGCTAAGAAGTCTTCCATAGTGGATAGCATTGTTCAAGTTGCTAAGAAGGTAACTCAAGTGGAGCTCATGGAAAACCAGAAGGCTGCTGCAGATGTATCCAAGGAGTGATCTCCTTTATCTTTGTTTTTTAAACATCAAGTATTTTGGTACCCCCGGTGTGTCGGGGTTGAACACGTTAACTTGTTTATAGGGCCGCTCATTTCTAGGGCCGTTTGTGTGGACAAGTTTCTTTACCCCTACTTTTGCTTGTTTTAGGGGTTTTATGGTAAATGTGATTTGGTAAATGTGATATTAGTATTTGTATGGTCTTTGGTTTGCTTTGTCTTTTTTGTAGGTGGTACAGGTTTGCAATCGTAGGACAAGGATTGACGCATTCGAGAAGAGGATCGTCGGTCGTTTTTCGACCGAGTTATGTAGTAATAACGTTTTTGTATAGGATGCTAAGAGAGAGATTGATGTATGTAATAGAAACAATGTATGTAATAGAACGTAGATACTTGTGTTTAATAAAATCTGAATTGGTTACACAACTATCTTGGTTTATGTAAAACTCCTCTTGCTCTAGAGTTATCTTTATGTATTCTCGTCTCTTGCATCTTGTGACTAGTCGTTGTGTGCACATCGTTGCCTGTTTGTAAGGCGAGGGCCTATGTTTTGTCCTGTAACGTCACAAGGCGTCCCTTGTTAGTTTTTGTAAAATTGTCGTTGTTCCATGTGTGTAGGATGAAGCAAAAATAAAGTTAACAGAATAAAATAATAAATAAATACCTTGTTGTGACTTGCTTGTTAAAAATGATACAACTTTAAGTTTGTCGCGTTCCAGCTTCTTGGGACTATCTTTCCATCATGGAACACTAACTCGTAGGCTCCTTGTCCGACAACTTTCGTGATCTGGTTGGGTCCTTCCCAGTTGGCTACTAACTTGCCAGCATTCAATTCTCGTGTGTTTTGAAAGACCTTTCTTAACACCCAATCGCCTACTTGAAATGCTTTTTTCCTGATGCATTTGTTGTAACTTCGAGCCACCCCCTGTCTATACGCCGCCATACGAACTGATGCTTCATCACGTAACTCGTCAACCGTGTCTAAATGATGGAACAAGTTAGACAGATTTGACTCTTCAGTAATGAGACCATATCGAACTGTGGACAAAGTTATTTCAACTGGTAACACAGCTTCACACCCATATACTAAGGAGAAAGGCGTATGCCTTGTGGCAGTCTTGGGAGTTGTCCGATTTGACCAAAGGATAAGTGGTAACTCATCGGCCCATCTTCCCTTAGCCTCTTTGAGGCTTTTCTTCAGATTGTTGATGATTACTTTGTTGCTTGCCTCCGCTTGACCGTTGGCTTGAGGGTAACGCGGCGTCGACATCACCAACTGAATGTTGTATTGCTGGCAAAATGATCTTGTTTTGTCGCTGATGAATTGGGACCCGTTGTCACATACTATGGTGGATGGCACTCCAAATCTACTCAAGATATTTATTTTTATGAATGAAATAACCTGAGTATGCTTGACTTCTTTGAAGGCTTCGGCTTCAATCCATTTAGAGAAGTAATAAGTCATAGCTAAGATGTAAACACGTTGTCCTGAAGCTGGAGGGAGTTTCCCTACAATATCCATTCCCCATTTAATGAATGGCCAAGGGGAAGTTATAAGATGCAATAACTCTGGAGGTTGATGTGGTATGGGTCCATGACGCTGGCACGCGTCACACTTCCGGGAGAACTCCATTGCGTCTTTGTTCACGGTGGGCCAATAATAGCTCATCATGCTTGCTTTCTTCGCCAAGTTACGACCCCCGTATGGTTTCCGCATTCTCCATCATGTATATCCTGCAACACCTTCTGTACTTCTTCCTCCCTTACGCATCGTGCATATATTCCTGATGACATCCACTTGAACAAGATGTTATTTTAACGGCGAAAGTAGAAACTTTTACCTTAAGTCGTCGAGCTTCCTCTTTGTCGTCCGGTAGAATCCCATCTCGTAACCATCTTAGGTAAGGAGTTACCCATGAAGTATTCTCATCAGAATCTCGAACCTCAAACATGTCCGCTTCTTTTATTATGGAACACCATCAAGATATACGAAAGGTATATTGTCGTATTCTCTTGGGTCAATTGCGGATCCAAGGTTTGCTAAGGCGTCTGCTTGTGTGTTATGGTCTCGAGGGACTTGCTTTATCTCAAAGTGCTTGAAGTTTTTGATAATTTCTTGGACTTTCTCTAAGTACGCCTTTATCTTTGAATCCCTGGCAACATATGAATTTGTTACTTGATTTACAATAAGTAATGAATCGCATATTACCTCAATTTCTTGCACATTCAAGTGTTTAACAATAAGTGACCCTACTATGAGCGCCTCATATTCTGCTTCGTTGTTAGTGGCTTTGAATGTACATCGAACAACCTGGGCTATCCTATCCCCCTGTGGTGACTTCAGGACTACCCCCAGCCCTACACCCACTTGATACGACGCCCCATCGGTATGCATCATCCACTTACCACCGCCAAGTGATCCGGTTACCTGTAACATATCTTGGATTTCTTCTTCTGTCATGGTAGGAGTGAAGTCAGCCACAAAATCTGCCAAGGCTTGATATTTCATCGCCGTTCGTGGTTCATAAATGATGTTGTATCCGTTGAGGTGAATCAGTCACCTCATCAGTCGACCTGATAGCTCTGGTTTTGACATGATACTCTTCATTGGGTAGTTAGTCCTCACAATAATAGAATGACTTTCAAAATAAGGGCGTAATTTTATAGAAGCCATTACCAGAGATAGTACGAGTTTCTCAACGGGCGAGTACCTGGTTTCTGCATCAAGTAAGGTTTTACTCACATAGTAGATGGGTAACTGGTTTCCGTTTTCTTCTCGAATTAGGACGTCGCTCACAGCTACTTCTATTACGGCCAAGTACACGTACAACATTTTGCCCGGATTGGGTTTGGAAAGTATCTGTGGGTGAGATTGTAACACCCCGTCTTAACGTCGGGGCGCTACTCGATAGTTGACCCTCTCGGGCACTACTAGAACTAGTTTGACAACTAAACATCTGGACCTTGCAACTCGAGCACGACGAGAAAACGAACTTAAACCATCCAACTATCATTTAATAAAAACATATTTGTAACAATGGCATACATGAGGTCCCCACAACTGAGACAGAGCACAAACAAACTGACATCCCACATAAGTCAACAAAAGAGAAAACTTCCAAAGTAGAAACTAAATACTAAGCCAGAACACCCAACCAATTCCAACACCTAATGACACATGCGTATCAATCCGCTGCAACATCCGACCTAGGCTCCACCACGAGTCCTGAAAGAATACCTGAAACTGAAAAATAAAAGTCCCCGAGGGGTCAGCTACTATCCTAGGCAAGCTAGATAACACGCGGCAATAGTAAGACGTTTGAAAACCATAAATAAGCAACAACTTAACCTTTAACAAGTTAATAGAACAAAACATAATAGGTCAACACACATCTCAACAATCTAGATAACGAGTGAAGGGAAAGGCAACAAAACATCTCAACAATCTAAATATCAAGCACAAAAGTAAAGCGTTTGAAATAATAGCCAACACTTCGACATTCAACAAATAAAGGGAAAGACAACGAAACAAGAAATTCATCAAACATGACAAAAATTCACAAGGTCGGAAGCCAACTAAGTAATCACACACAAACACACAACAAAACCATTCACAATCCTATTGGGAAATGCAATTCTCCCTTCCTCCACCGCATTCCCATCTACAGCGCTAACTCCCTGCGCCCGAGTGTAGAGGCAGGCCCTCTCACTTTTCATATACGTCATCCTTCCAATCCCTGGTCAAGCCTCCACTAGAGCACCTGCCAAAAACAAGCAATTAATTTTATTTTATTTTTGAAGGGGTCCGGCCGACACACGACCATGTCTAGACGCCTCTTCGCCACCGACAATCATCACACATGATCGTGCCGGTTACGCTGCCAGCACAGAGAAAACGATACCATTTCTTTTACGAGAAAACATTTGGAATGGAAAGTGCATCACATCATGCACGAAAACATTTTACAAGGAAAAACATACATTCAGAACTAGTTCCCAAAACCAATCTCACAATCACGGCATGAAATCTAACAAGACTAGAATAGAGCCGAGCAAGTCGAGAATGACTTACCTCAAAGACGATCACAAAATATGTAGCGGAAGAAAGTAGGCTCGAACAAGTCACACACGAACATTATCGAATCCTAATAATTCAATAACCAAAACTATAATACCCGAAGAGAAGTAAAATACAAAACTTAACGCCCCAAAAGCTAAAAGCTCTTTCTAAGCGATGATTATTGGCATTATCGATTTTTGGTTACCAACTTACAACTTCTAGGACAAGCCACATACATATTACATGATCGATTATATACCTATTCTTTTCTTTCTTTTTTTTTTCTTTTTAGCTACCAAACTCAATACAATTCTGGATTTCAAGTGCCTTGCCATGAACATTAATGGCATCTCAGAACAAAAAACAAAGGTTTAATTGAAAACAATATAACAAAGAGTCAACCCACATTAATTAATTAATCTTCTACCATAGCATCATCTTCCTGAAATCGAACCAAACTCGATAGACTCTTTTAAAAGCAACAATAATTCAATTGCTCTTTCTGTTAAAAGGCCTTTCATTAACCAAACCTTCAATCAATTCAATTAACTCCCCAAATACGACAACAACCACAACACTTGTCCAAATTACTGTAACAACCAAAGAGAACCCTAACTATGAACAATGACCAAACAGATAAACACAACCAGCCCACCAACTTAATGGTTCAATTCTTGTAAAAACAATATCAACATGTGTAATTGAATTGAACGAGAACGAATTGGACTAAGAGTCACCACCTCCCGACTTCTCTTGAGTCTTGACAGCAAAGATATAAACACCGGTCGGAAACTTCCTTGTTCAAATTCAACCTCTTGATGGAGCCACTTCGGAACGGTGACGCGGGAGGCGACGAACGCGGAGCCTGAGGGTGGCCTACAAGCGACACTGGAAGGAGGCGAGACGTTCAGGGCTGATACGTGATTGCCTCGGATGACTCCTCAGAAACCTCGTATATGACCCACACAAGTCCCGATCTTGCCAGTAATCTCGATCCAACCTGAATTTGCTAACAAAGTTAACTCCTTGGAGAACAAGTAATCAAAGTTCGAATTTGACGATGAACAAAACGGAATTGAATGGTGATTGAGAGAACCGATCCAAATTATGGAGATAAACAATTTCGATAGTTCAAACGGATTGGCTCTAACGCTAAATCCAATTGATTAACTAGATTGATCTTTAACAATCAAATCTAGAACAACCTAATTGTTCAACACAATAATTCAGATTTGAATTTACGAGAGAGAGATCGATTGATGATGATGATGTTGATCGATCAAGCACAAACAAAACTCGAGTTTTTGGAGCCCAAAGACAAGATAAACCTTTCTTAGGGTTTATCTTATCTCAAGCTGATTTTACTGAATGAAATAACAAGAGTATAAATAGAGAATACAAAAGCTAATCCTTGGAGAGCAAGTAACCCATGTCTTGCTTCCAAAGATATAATAAAATATCTATAACTATATCTATCTAGATTTCCTTAAATAAAATAAATCATGGCTGATTTATTTATTTAAGAAAATATCCTAACAAACTCAAAATATCTAAAAGATAATAAAAACATAGGAGAGAGAATAATCAACCACTAACATCAGCCTATGGTCGAAATCCTCTTAACATAAATAAATAAAAATCGTCCTTAATAAAATAATTAAAGATAGAAATTCAAACTAAAGATAAGATTCCCGTAAGACTTGAACAACTCTCAGTAAAACCCATTTTTCGGTCCGTTTCTTTTGGATTCTGGATTTGATGTAAACTACAAAGTTGTAGAACTTTTAATTATCTTTCCAACGAGTACTTATCGGACTTGAGATGAATTTTCTAGCCCAAGTTATGACCAGTTTACTGAGCACTGTTTTCCATTTGACGGGTTTCTTAACTTTCCGAATTTTGAAGACTTCATCCTTTTCCTTGGTGGCCTTGGACGCCATTGATGAATATCTTCAACAAATAAGATCAAGTCCTTGAATTTATTCTTGAACTTGAATGCCCGAGACCTTGGAAAAGGTCTTGGTTTTGGCCTCTTAGACACCTTCTTTGCAAGCGTATTCTTCATGGTCCTTTGATCGCTGTCAAGGGCGAACATCAATGGAAGAGAAGGGCTCGCGCGGGCAGCCTGCTTCTCCGAGATTGATGACGATCGTCATCGGATTTAGAGCGCTCGAACGGAGGCGAAGACGAGACCTCGGGCGGCAGCGTCGGGGTTATTGTCGGAACAAGAGGAGAGACGAAGGAGATGTTGGAATCCGGTTGATGAGACGGAAAAGGGAGAGACGAGGTGACCGGAATTTGAGAACGGAATAAGAAGGGGTCGAGTGTGCGGTCGAAGACGATGACCAGAGGAAGGAGATTCAATGGTGAGCGTGAGGAGTGGTGAGTTGCAAGAACCAGAGGGAGCGGCAGTAGCTAGGAGAAAGTGAACAGTATTGCTTCTCCCCGACAATTAGGGATAGAAGGAAGGGGAAAAGGCTTGGGCCTTTGTCTCAAAATTCGGCCCAAAATAATAAAGGAGAAGCAAAGGCCCATTTTTAATGGCATGGCCCAAAACTTGGAATAACATAGGAAGAGGTATGATAGGCTCGAAAATTTAAATTTCCGGAATGAAACCGTAGTCTCTAATGCTCGGAAAAACGATCACAACGTCTATAGAAATAAAAACCCGGGTATTACAGAGATAAATAGTTCTTCAATTCTTTGAAGGCTTCCTCGTGTGCTTCCGTCCATTCGAACGACTTGTTCTTCTTCAAGATATCGTAGAACAGTTTATTCCTATCCAAAGATCGAGATATAAATCGGTTGAGTGCTGCTACTCGTCCTCTCAACTTCTGGACGTCTTTGACACATTTGGTGACTGCAACTTCATTATCGCCTTGATCTGATCCGGACTTGCTTCAATTCCTCTCTGCGTTACTATGTATCCGAGGAACTTCCCTTATGTAACTCCAAAAGAGCATTTGGTTGGGTTCAGCTTTATTTTGTAACTCCGCAAAATCTGGAACGTGTCTTCCAAGTGCCTAATGTGATCCTCCGCCTTCAAGGACTTGACTATCATGTCGTCAATATAGACCTCCATTGTATCCCCCAGTTTTTCCTGAAACATCTTATTAACCAATCTTTGATAAGTAGCACCTGCGTTTTTTAATCCGAAAGGCATAACTTTATAACAGTAAGTTCCTTGATTAGTTACGAATGCCATTTTTTCTTGGTCGTCAGGATGCATCATTATCTGATGGTATCCACTAAACGCGTCCATGAAAGTTAAAAGCTCATGCCCTGCCGTCGCATCTACCATTGCGTCGATATGAGGCAACGGGAATGAATCTATAGGACACGCTTTATTTAAATTGGTAAAATCTACGCAAACGCGCCATTTACCGTTTTTCTTCTTTACGACAACTACAGTCGTAAGCCAGTCAGGGTATTTTACTTCTCTAATTTTACCAGATTCGAGTAAGGATTTTACCTCGTCGTTGATTACCTGATTCCGTTCGGGTGCAAATTTACGCCTTTTCTGCTTAACTGGTTGAATCTTCTGATTGACATTGAGGGCGTGTGTAATCACGTTAGGGTCAATTCCCACCATATCTTCGTTTGACCATGCAAAGCAATCACTGTAGGACCGTAAGAACTCCACCAAGTGCTTTCGTAAAGTCGGCTCCAAATCTGCCCCTATTCTGATCTTTCTTGATGGATCAAGTGGATCAAGGGCTACTTCCTCAAGTTCCGGTGTTTCTGGCTTCACGTAGTAAGTGTTGGTCCTACAATCCTTTAATTGCTAATCTGACAACTTCTTTTTTGTTTCGATCTGCAGGTTTTTTGAAGTCGTTGCTCTCATTGTCACGGAATAGCATTCCCTTGCCAACTTTTGTTCCCTATTTATTTCTTGTATTCCCCATGGCATTGGGAATTTTACACATTAATGATAACTTGAGGGAATAGCTTTCATCCCGTGGATCCGTGGCCTGCCCAAGATGACATTGAAAGGAGACGGACAATCAAGTACTTGAAACTTTACCTGGTAATTTACCCCTCCTGCGATGGTTGGTAACGATATTTCTCCCAACGTGTTACGAGATTCGCCACTGAAACCTACTAAAGTTGTAGACTTTTTGACGATGTCGTCCATCCCAAGGCCTAACCTGTACAAAGCATCCAACATAAGCAAGTTAGTGGAACTTCCATTATCAACTAATATTCTTTTAACGAGAAAGTTTGCTACTGTTAAAGAAATTATTAAACAATCATGGTGAACTTCCTCTTCTTCGATATCATCGAAGGTAATTGGCATCACGTCATGATTCGTTCGTGGAGAGATTTTGGGGTGTTATCTTCTGGCATCCCTTGCGATTCTTTTAGCGGTGGAATATGTTATGCCACATATCTCGGATCCCCTGGTGATGAGGTTGATTACTCCAGTATGTTTTGGAGGTGGGGGAGGACTAGCTTTCCTTTTGTTGCGTTCTAGTTGTTCCTTTGCTCTTTATGATATTAAGTCCTTGAGGTACCCCCTACGTAATAGCTCGCTTACCTCTTTTCTCAATGCGATGCACTCATCTGTCCGGTGGCCATGATCTAAGTGGAAATCACATCATCTAGATTTATCTTTTTTGATGCGAAGGTGCGTTACTCTTTCTTGGCCACTTGACGGTGTCTCCCATGCTATTGAGAGTTCGGACCACTTCCGTTGCATCTACGCAAAAGTTGTAATGAGACAATCTGGGAGGCAACCTGGGGTCTTCATACCGCTCGCTTTGCCTAGCAAACGTCGTGTTTACGGTCGTCTTGGCAGGAGATGACGTGGGATATGGAACATATCTAGTTTCTCGCCTCCCTTGTCTACGTTTTGGCCGATGAGGGCTAGCGGCCTTGACGGTAAAGAGATCATCCTCTTCCAGTCGTACGTGCGCTAAGGCTTTCACCTGTACCTCATCGAAATTCGAGCAAGGATACTTAGTCTATTCACGATATAAATCAGGATTACCAACCGAGATGCCTCTTCGGAATGCTTCTACGGCCGTAGCGGTATCGCATACTTCTATGGTGACCAACTCCTCGTTGTATTCGTTAAGGAAAGCTTTCAAGGATTCACCGGTTTTCTGGACCATACGATATAAGTCGCTTGAACGCTTTTTAGCATGTCTACTGCTCGCGAATCTTATCCTGAACTTGTCATTCAACTCAGTAAGAGATGAAATACTCCCAAGAGGTAAATGAGGATGCCAATTAAGCGCGGGTCCGGATAACGTGTTTCCGAACCAACGACACATAACAATCTCCTTCACGTCGAAGGGTACCGTACTAATGTTCATAGCTTTCTTGAATGCAGCTACGTGTTGGTCTGGATTCGTAACCCCCTCGTACATAGGTACATCGGGGACGTGGTATTTTGGAGAGATGTCGACCCTTGCGATAGCAGGTACGAAGGGAGAATCCGTGTAGCCATCCCTCCTTTCCACTGCTATCGGTTGGGGTGCCCTTAGGACCTGAGTGATGCGATCCTCCAAAGCTTTGAGGCGTTTCCGTAATTGGATAACCTCAACATCCTCTCTAACAACCCTTAAAGAATTACCGTTTACCTGATAGCCAATTATTGGCCTTGCACCATCGGGTGTTACGAAGTTTGGGTCGTCCATGTCCAGTCGCCGGGCGACACCATCTGCCACATCTGTTACGCGTGGACGATTTGGAGCTGATTGTACCTGAGACCGAAGTAGATTACGTTCACTGGTTAGATTACGCGTGAACTTGGCATGAGGTTCTTTTTTATTTCCCAAATCTTTTTGGAGAGCAATCATTGATGCTCAGAGTTCCATGATGATGTCGGAATCAGCCGCTCCTCCCCGTTCCGTTGTCGTGGAGGTAGTAGGGTTGCCATTCACATTCCCAGAATCTTGATCAACTCCGTCTACGTGTCCAACTCCATCCACGTTTTCGGTTTGTTGGTTATCTCCACCTTGGTTGATCTCATGGTTCTCGGGATCTTCCATATGACTATAAGTGGTCTGAATTCCTTCCATCTAGTAAGTAGAACTTATAGTTCCTTTTGGCAGCGCGACTTCTTTTTGGCTAGGGCCCCACGGTGGGCGCCAATTGTTTTGGGCAGAATAATCACACCAACGTGTTATCTGCTAAAATGAGGGAGTCCTAACCAAAGAGCAATCATAACGCGTTATAAACTTCAAACAAGATGTAAACTTAAGAGAAAAGAGAGTAAAAAGTAGAACAAGAAAAGCTTTTGTGATTGTATTATGATCGTGATGATGGATAATTCCTCTGTAACTACAAACGAACTCAAGATCGAAAGAAAGAAAAAGTTTTGCTTTCGAGTATTCTCGAGTGCAGACTTCAATGAGCTTTTTTCATGTCCCTTGATTTCTTCTTCGTTCCCCTTTTATATCCCCCCATCCTTTGTGACCGTTACAAGTCTATCTCCCCCCGTGGATGTCGCTGCCAGTATTTAATGGCATAGCCGTTGGCATTTGGGAGATCTTCTCCAACCGAGATTTCCGCCATTTCCATCTCGACCATTACTCCAGGCATTTGCTCCTTCTCTGGTTTTTCCGTTTGATGGTTTGGGCTGAACTCCTTGGACCGTCACGACTTCCTGGGCTAAATTCCGTGGAGGCCCAACAATTTCCTTTAAGTGGACTCGACTCTTTCACAGCCTCCACACCCTTAAAATTTACAAATAATATGAATTGTTTTGACACGTAATAAAGATAAGTGCTAGTGCACATTAAAATGAATATAAATCGGACCGGTTTAGCACCACGTGTAAGACCGACCCGACTCTCGGTCCGAAAAGGGTGCGAGAGGTTTTCTAGAAAATTGTCGTTGCCTAAAACGTTCCCAACATTAATTGTACTCTAAGAGAAACTACAATCTCGTGGTCTCCTTCCTTTCGAATCAAAGTTCATCTCTTTTCAAGATCAACTAATTTCGAAACTACAATCTTTTTGGTTACATAATTTCCGACGTGTTAAATGTATTTTGTGATAGTTTGATCTTTGGAAACCTTTGGGTATTTAAACCTTGTTTTTAGCTTTTCTTTTATAACTTTGGAACATAATTTGGAAGTTAGGGTTTGTTTTGGAAAGAGTTTTCTTAAAAGAGCAACCTTCGAACCTTTTATAAGTTTTTCTTAATTCAATCACGCATTGCTAAAATCATTTGTGTTTAGATTGCATATGTAACACCCCCTTACTTACCCTAGAGGTATTACCGCTAGTAACCCCGTTTAAGACTAAACCGAAGCTACCCAAGGCTTTAAACTGACTGAACAACTAGAACAAGGTAAATGAAACCATTTAAAACCTAACAAAACTAAGTAAAACTTTACAACGGAAAAGAGAATAAAAGGTCTTATACAAGCCTTAACTTAAAAAGAATTAGAAAATAAATAGAACAATCTTCTATTTAAACAAAATCTTCATCAAGTCTTCCTTACGTTCTTATTTCTGAAACTCAGCTTCGCTTTGAAGTAGTTCAACCATGATCTTCACTCAAGTATAGCCATTGGAAACCTTTCTTCAACTTCTGGAGCTTCAAACCTCTGAATCCACCTCTTGAATCAACTTCCAAGAAGAACCTGATGTGTCGTAAACCAACGGTGGACACCAGCCAACCATATAAAAGAAAAGAAGATGGACGAGTTAGTCTAATGAAAAACTAAGCAAGCGGAGAAACTAACTTGGTTCTTATGGTTGTAACTAAACAAATTAGTATCCAAATCCGATTAGACTCGGATTATGATCCAACAGTTAGCAGTCTTATAGAAGATAAGAAGGAGACTCGCATAATCAAGAGAGAGAATACCACCGCTTGTGGTTTCTTTAAGAAGCATAAACAATTGTTGGGAACTCATATTACTCACATAACATCTTGAAAAGTCTCCATCGCTTCAGGTTGTTGCCCCACGCAACCTCCTCTTTCCAGGCTGTCCTGTCCCAGTCCTTGGGCACGCCCCGGGAGGGTCCGGGACAGTGGAACTTATCGGCAGAAGGCCTGGTGGCCGAGACGACTCGACTCAGAGACCCAGGGCGCTCAATCATCTCGCCCCCTGGGGTTCCCCCCTGACCGTCCCCCTTATGTTTCTTCCTTTTTCCCCCGCGGGGAGACCCCCCGTCCTTCCTCTTGGACCTGGCCTTATCACCGGATCCTCGGGAAGTTTGAGAAGACGTCCTCGCAACGTCCCCTTTAGACGCCGTCCCCCCCGCTCGTCTTCGCCTCCGACGCTTTCGACGTGGGGGTTGTCGTCTTCGATTGCGGAGCAGGTGGCCTCACTTGCGGCGTCGGCTCATTAATGACGACCCCCTTCTGACCTCGGGGAACGGGGTCATAGAAGCAGAAGTCGCAGGCCTTTTCCCCTGCGACTTCGAGGTAAGAGCGCTTAACAGATCAACCACTGTCAAAAAAGAAAGGGAGAGTAACAATTTAGATAAAAAGAGAAAACAATACAGACTGACGAGATTTCAAACCTCGCGTCCCAAAGACGACGTCAAAACACAATAAATCTAGCGAGGCTGCCAAAATCTCGCTACCTAGCCAGCAGTAAAGGCAAGCAAAAAATATAATAAAAAAAAAGAGAAAAGGAGAAAAAAGGTTAAGTACCCTCTTTGCCCTCGCTAGGGGGGAGGCTGAGACTCAGGCCGGCCCGCTCAAGCTGGTCTTGAGAGATATACACTTGGTACGGTGCCTGACTCGCTGTGGCGTATCGGGCCTTAAGTGCCTTAAGCTCATCAACCGTATGCGGGCACACACACCGAACAAAGGTGCCCGGTGCCACGGGAAAGTTGAGATATCTCCCGGTGGGATCTCGGACCAAAAACCAATTCGGCTTCCACGTCCCGACGTTCGAAGGAGCCGTGGTGATTTTGATGTTCGGCGTGCTAAGATTGATGAGGCGGGACCAAGGTTCCCTCCTCGCTAGGAATAAAGCCGACAAGTTATCAAGATTCGGCCCGTCCCCAAGTTCACGACTACGAATCGTGTAGGCACACAACGTCCCTAGAAGCCTTGCTCGCTGGTCCAATACCCGAGGTGGCTGTCCAACGTCGTGCTGGTCAAAAAGGCCAGCGGCAAGTGGCGGATGTGCGTGGACTTCAAAGACCTCAACAAGGCGTGTCCCAAGGACAGCTACCCCCTGCCCTCGATTGATGAGCTCGTTGATTCAACAGCGGGTCACGAGGTCCTGAGCTTCCTCGACGCATACTCAGGATACAACCAGATCTCGATGAATCCGCATGACGAGGAAGAAACATCCTTCATCACGCAGCGGGGAACGTACTACTACAGGGTCATGCCATTCCGCCTGAAGAACGCTGGGGCCACATTTCAGCGCCTCATCAACCGAGTCTTTAAGAACCACCTGGGGAGGAATGTGTCGGCTTACGTCGACGACATCGTAGTGCGAAGCAAGAGCCCCGAGGAACATCTGGTTGACCTCGCTGAGGTTTTCGACACACTCAAGCACAACCGCCTCAGCTTGAACCCCGAGAAGTGCGTCTTCGGTGTGTCCTCGGGGAAATTTTTAGGCTTCATGATCAGCGAACGCGGGATCGACATCAACCCCGCCAAGGTAGAGTCGATCCTCTCAATGAGGTCTCCGAGGTCTCGCACTGAGGTACAACGGCTCAACGACGCTGTGAACTACCTGGGAAGGTTTTGCTCCCGTTTGGCGGACAAATCTCTTCCTTTTTTCGCCGCCCTCAAGAAAAACGACAAATTCGTTTGGGATGAAGGGCTCGAGGTCGCTTTCTCTGAATTAAAAGCCTTCCTGTCCAAGCTCCCCACTTTGTCACCCCCACTGGCAGGTGAAGACCTACAGCTGTACGTCGCGGTGAGCCCCGAGACAGTCAGCGCGGTGCTAACCAGAGAGGCTATGCACCCCGTGTACTTCGTAAGTCGCGTGCTCCAGCCTGCGGAGCAGCGATACTCCCCGGCGGAGAAGATGGCACTGGCAGTTGTGACTGCCGCGAGGCGACTTCGCCCTTACTTCCATGCGCACCCCATTCAAGTCCTCTCCGACCTCCCACTTCGCCAAATCCTTCATCAGCCCGCTCTCTCCGGGCGTATGACAAAGTAGGCGGTCGAGCTCTCCGAATTCGACATCAGCTACCTCCCAAGAACCGCGATGAAGGGGCAGGCCCTCGCCGACTTTATGGTAGAGGTCACCTTCCCCGAGACCGACTCAAGCTCGGAAGAGTGGAAGGTCTTCGTCGATGGCTCACGATGTGATGCCGGTGGTGGGGCCGGTGTATTCCTCGCTGGACCCTCAATCGAGACGGAGTATGCCCTCAACTTCGCCTTCGAAGCCACTAACAACGACGATGAGTACGAGGCCATGATTGCCGGGATCGAGACGGCACTCCTTAGCGGGGCCCGTAAAATCAGGGTCTACACAGATTCCGAGCTAGTGGCACGACAGCTCAACGGCCAATACGACACCAGGACGGGATTCCTGCCTGCCTACCGAGAGAAGGTAAAGGCCTTGGTGTCGTGCCTAGAAACGTTCGTGGTAGAATCCATCCCACGCGCCTCGAACACGAAGGCGGATGCTCTCGCAAGATTGGGATCCGCCATTCCCTTGGAAGTAGGGAACCACGTGATGGTGAAGAGAAAACTCTCACGAAGTGCGACCAGCGAGGTCCTCTCCATCAGAACCGAAGACTGGAGGTTCCCATTAACACGATATGTGGAGAGCGGCATCCTCCCGAAAGACCCCGCGCTGGCCAGAAAGCTGAAAATGCAAGCAGCTCGCTATTGCGTAGTCGGCGGCCAACTCTACCGCCGAGGCTACGCCGAGCCCAACTTGCTGTACGTACCGCCCGAGGTCACGGATCACATCCTCTATGAGACGCATGAAGGGATCTGTGGCGGACACCCGGGTTGCCGGGCCTTGGCACACAAAATCGTCCGTCTGGGATACTTTTGGCCCACTCTCCGACAAGATGCAAAGGCCTACGTCCAGCGCTGCGACGGATGCCAGAAGCACGGGAACGTCCAGCACGTCCCTACCTCTCGCCTCCACTCCATCCATGCGCCCTGCCCATTTGCAATGTGGGGAATGGACATCCTCGGACCATTTCCCAAGGCAGTTGGCCAAGTACAATACGTCTTGGTGGTCGTCGATTACTTCACGAAGTGGATCGAGGCGCAGGCCATTGCCAAAATCACTGGGGCAAAGGTCTGCGAAATCCTGTGGAAGAACCTCGTTTGTCGTTTCGGCGTCCCCATGGCCATCATGACGGATCATGGTCCCCAATTTGACTGCGAAGAAACCCGTACCATCTACTCCGAATTGGGCTTATCCCTCAAATTCTCCTCCGTGGCTCACCCCCAATCCAATGGCCAAGTAGAAAATGTCAACGTCCGCATCTTGACCGACCTAAAGAAGCGCCTGGGCACGACTCAAGGTCACTGGGCCGAGCTACTTCCACTCGTCCTCTGGACGTATCGCACGACCGCGCGTCGGGCAACGGGCGAGACACCCTTCGCCCTAACTTACGGGGCGGAGGGCTGGTCCCCGTGGAAACCTTGGTCCCATCAGCGAGAGTTTTCAACTTCGACGAAAAAGAAAACGAATCCAATCTTAAGGTCGAGCTACAGTTCAGGGACGAGTTGCGCGAGGCGGCAGACCTACGCTCCAGAGAATACAAGCAACGCGTGGCTGTTTACCACGACAAGAAGGTCAGACCTCGCCTTTTGGTCACGGGAAACCTCGTCCTAAGACGCACCGAAGGTGGCAAGCTGGACCCAAACTGGGAGGGGCCGTATCTCCTCGGCGAGGAGGTCGCTCCCGGGGCTTTTAAGCTCAAAGACAACGAGGGACGCACCTTGAGCAAAACATGGAACGTCGCCCGACTCAAAAAATACTACGTGTAAACTCTCTAAAAATCTGTGGTTATGTTTTTTGAATAGAGGATTGCAGGCTTTTTAAAAAACTCTCAAAAATCTCTCCCAGAAATGAAAATCTCGTTTAGTCCATCCCTCGCTTCCCGCTTGGAGTTGGAGAATCTCATTAAAGGTCCACCCCTCGCTTCCCGCTTGGGGTTGGAGAATCTCATTAAAGGTCCACCCCTCGCTTCCCACTTGGGGTTGGAGAATCTCATTAAAGGTCCACCCCTCGCTTCCCGCTTGGGGTTGGAGAATCTCATTAAAGGTCCACCCCTCGCTTCCCGCTTGGGGTTGGAGAATCCCGTTTAGTCCATCCCTCGCTTCCCGCTTGGGGTTGGAGAATCTCATTAAAGGTCCACCCCTCGCTTCCCGCTTGGGGTTGGAGAATCCCGTTTAGTCCATCCCTTGCTTCCCGCTTGGGGTTGGAGAATCTCATTAAAGGTCCACCCCTCGCTTCCTGCTTGGGGTTGGAGAATCCCGTTTACTCCATCCCTCGCTTCCCGCTTGGGGTTGGAGAATCTTATTAAAGGTCCACCCCTCGCTTCCCGCTTGGGGTTGGAGAATCTCGTTTAATCCACCCCTCGCATCCCGCTTGGGGTTGGAGAATCTCGTTTAGTCCATCCCGCTTAGGGTTGGAGAATCTCGTTTAGTCCGAGCGAGGCTCATGATCTCGATGCAGAATTAGAAACACACGATGTGGCCTGAGTACCACAATAGTTGTGACACTGGAACCATGGGGTTGGATGGATATGGACGAGCATATGCAAATAAGCCAAACAAACAAACAATCATGAGAAAAGGAAAACGATGTAAAAAAGGTGGGCCACGAGGGCCCAGATTTTTTAATTATAGACCCCGCGGGGCCGCCAAAATAAAGGCCACAAGGGCCGAGATGTTTAGATTACAGACCCCATGGGGCCACCAACAAAAAAAAACAACAGAAACAGACAACAACATCCTTTAAATCTTCGAGGCTTCGACGGTGGGGTCGGCGGTCTTAGTAGGATCTTCCGAGGCTTCAGCAGTGGGGTCTTTGGAAATCTCCAGGGAAGAGGCGGGGATGGCAGACGGTTGGGAGCTTGGCGCATCTTCTCGAACGATGCCCTCCACGGGAGGTACGTCGCCGACCACGGTCCCATCCTCGTTGAGGAAGAACTCACATTCCCCCTTGGGCTCCTCTCCTTCAAACTCCCCCATAGTCTCCTCATAGTTGGGGATGAAGAACTTAATGCGGGGGTCGATATGCCCGTACTTCGCAACCGCCTATTTGACCCCCATACGGACGGACTGGTGGAACATCTTCCTCACACTTTCCACCAACTCCGCCTTATAGCCCTCGAAGTTCACGTACCTGGGCCCCTCGGCTTCCACCTCCTCGCTAAGCTCAACAACACGTCGTTGGAGCCTGGTAACCTCCTCCTCAGCTTTCTGAAGCTCCGCCTCCTTTTCTCTGAAGAATTGGTGCTCCGCGGATAGCTGTCCCTTGAGCTTTGCGACTTCGCCCTTGAAATCCCCGTTCTCGTCCTTCAAGTCCTTGACCTCCTCCTTCGCCTTCCTCAACTCCTCCCTGACCCGCGCGGCGTCCTTGGCCTCGTCCGTCGTTGCGACCTCCGCAGCGCGAACACGCTTTTCGGCCTCCGCGAGATCTTTTCCCCTCTTCTCGATCTCGATGTCGCGCTCTTTGAGCCTCAACTCCAGCCTATCCATCTTCTTGTGAAGGAGGCTGACGCGACCACAGTTGTAGTTCGCGAAGAAGGAATTCTGAAACAAGCGAAGAACACGATAAGACAAGAATAATGATAATAAAACCAATAAAAAAACAACCTCGTGAGAATAGGGCGTACCATCGCTGAATAACGGAGGATTTCGTCGTTGAGAGCGGCCTCCGAGAGGTTGTTGCCCCACGCAACCTCCTCTTTCCAGGCTGTCCTGTCCCAGTCCTTGGGCACGCCCCAGGAGGGTCCGAGATAGTGGAACTTATCGGCAGAAGGCCCGGTGGCCGAGATGACTCGACTCAAAGACCCAGGGCGCTCGATCATCTCGCCCCCTGGGGTTCCCCCCTGACCGTCCCCCTTATGTTTCTTCCTTTTTTCCCCGCGGGGTGACCCCCCGTCCTACCTCTTGGACCCGGCCTTATCATCGGATCCTCGGGAAGTTTGAGAGGACGACCTCGCTACGTCCCCTTTAGACGTCGTCCCCCCGCTCGTCTTCGCCTCCGACGCCTTCGACGTGGGGGCTGTCGTCTTCGATTACGGAGCAGGTGGCCTCGCTTGCGGCGTCGGCTCATTAATGACGACCCCCTTCTGACCTCGGGGAACGGGGCTGTAGAAGCAGAAGTCGCAGGCCTTTTCCCCTGCGACTTCAAGGTAAGAGCGCTTAACAGATCAACCACTATCAAAAAAGAAAGGGAGAGTAACAATTTAGATAAAAAGAGAAAACAATACAGACTGACGAGATCTCAAACCTCGCGTCCCAAAGACGACGTCAAAACACAATAAATCTAGCGAGGCTGCCAAAATCTTGCTACCTAGCCTGCAGTAAAGGCAAGCAAAAAATATAATAAAAAAAAGAGAAAAGGAGAAAAAAGGTTAAGTACCCTCTTTGCCCTCGCTAGGGGGGAGGCTGAGACTCAGGCCGGCCCGCTCAAGCTGGTCCTGAGAGAGATACACTTGGTACGGTGCCTGACTCGCTGTGGCGTATCGGGCCTTAAGTGCCTTAAGCTCATCAACCGTATGCGGGCACACGCACCGAACAAAGGTTCCCGGCGCCACGGGAAAGTTGAGATATCTCCCGGTGGGGTCTCGGACCAAAAACCAATTCGGCTTCCACGTCCCGACGTTCGAAGGAGCCGTGGTGATTTTGATGTTCGGCGTGCTAAGATCGATGAGGCAGGACCAAGGTTCCCTCCTCGCTAGGAATAAAGCCGACAAGTTATCAAGATTAGGCCCGTCCCCAAGTTCACGACTACGAATCGTGTAGGCACACAACATCCGCCAACGTCATCGGGGGTGGAAGACGAAGCCATTTTGACGCCCGACGACGCACGAAGTCGGAAGAAGCGCGAATTAATGGAAACCTCGGAGTCGCTTGAAGAAGGGTCGCTGAAAACCAGCGAAGGGGACCTCGGATTCTGAGAATCGCTAGGTTCTACGCTTCCCACGGACTCCGAAACCTCCTCGTAAAAACCCTCTTGAACTTTGAAAACGAAGCCTGGCGGGGGGCTCAGAGAGGCACTCCTAGGCATGAAAATAACGACGTCCAGGCCGCGGAAGGCTAACACCTGGAAAAGAAAGAAGTGTTGAGACATCGGGCAAAATAACCAAGGAAAAACAATGCGAGGTCACAACCTCGAAAGGAAAACAATGCGAGGTCAACCTCAAAAGGAAAACAATGCGAGGTCATAACCTCGCAGGGAAGAGAACGTGAGGTCACGACGACAAAAGGAAGAATAAAGCGAGGTCATAACAGCATCCGGAAGAAAGAGAATTCAAGGTCATAAGAAACGAAGAGCCACGTGGCACCCTAGGGGCTACTCCGACAAGATAGGACGGCGATGGAGAAGTCGAAGCGCCAAAAAGAGGAGAAGTCGAAGCGCCAGAAAGAGAAAAGTGAAGGTGGAATGGATTCCAGCGGTGGAAAGCAGCGGCGGAGACCCTAACGTCCCATCAATCAACCGTCAAGGCGTTTGGGTTTCCAAGGACTTCAAAATTTAAAAACCGCCGAAAGAAAGCGCAGAGACCCAGCCGTCGGTTGGAAGGCGAAGGGTTCAAGAGCAGGGTGTTCGCCGCCCTCACCCCACCGTCCCGCCACCACGATGTTGGTGCGAAACACCAAGAAACGACCGTTGCCCGCTAGGGCACAAAGCCAAACAAAAAAAAAGAAGAAAGAGAAAAGAGCAAAGAAAAATGGCGAGGAAAGCATGCGGAAACTCACGCCGACCTCACCACCAATGTTTCGCCGCCGTAGCGCCGGAGCGAAATGCCAGGCGATACGCCATCGCCTCTCCAAGACACAGAACAGAAAGGGAAAACCGAAAGCAAAGAACACCCAAAGGCAAGAGGAAGAGGAGCGAGCACTTACTTGCTTAGAATCGGCGTAGAAGGAGCGGTGGCACAACTGGAAAGTGGCGGAGGATTCGTCGGCAACCGTCTGGAGAACCGCTAGCAAGAAACCGAAAAGGCGAAGAGGAAGAGGGCGAAAATGTTGAGAGAGAAGATGAAGGGGAAGCATGTGAGATACGCCGTTATAAAGAGCAGGCTTGGGCCTCTCCTTCCCAGAAAGGCTTATTGGGCCCGTCCCGCCTGGACGGCCCATTAAGCAAGACATGAAGAGCAAGCCCAGAAAAGCTTCTCCCCTGCAAACAACAAAAAAAGGGGGCTAAGTGTAGAGCCTCGCAAAGAGAGGGCTTCGCAAAATGCCCGCCATGAACCTCGGAACCCTCGAAACCTCGCATAATACCACCAAATCCCCACAAAACACCTACCGACCTCTCAAAATCTCGTACCCGTGATCATTGGAAACTTATGCCCTGCGGCCCTCCGGGCGAGACCCCCAGGCCATGGGGTTGTGATGATGCCCAAAATAGTAAAAAAAGTAAGAAGTGGGCCCGGGGTACCAAAAAACAAATAGACACGACGGGATTCCCAAGGACGATTCTGGGACCCACGACCATATACCTTTTTTTTAGATTAAATAAACATTCCCATCTCCGCGAGGTCTTCCGAATCCCCGGAGCGAGGTCGAGACCTCGCCACCGACTCTACCGACACACCCGCCCACACGGACCACTCATCGTTGCCGCTCCCCCGAACCAATCACAAGCTGCCTCACCCACAGACCAATCAGGAGTTCCCAATCTCGGGCGTCCGACATCGGACATTGGACAAAACTCAACTCTCCAATCCTCTATAAATAGAGAAGAAACTCGTACAAAGAAAGGGTCGAAAAACATCTTGAACTCAAGAACTATCTTGCTCGTTGAAGGTCGACGTGATAGAAACCTCGATAGAAGACTTTGCTACAGACAAGCAAAGTCCACAAAAAAGACTTCAAGTCGCATAGGGCCCTCGCTCACATCAAAGATCTCGCCACAAGACCTCGCAAAGTGCCTGTGCCATATCCTCTGATCAATCTCGCATCAAGACAATCAAGAGATACTTAAGTGTTAGAATCATTTAGCCATTAGGAGATCTCGAATTCCATTGTACCGAGATCTCGAACCTCGCAGGAGGTCTAGGGTATAAACCTCGATAGTGCATTGGCCTCGTTGGCTTGTAATCTCGTTGTAAAGTAAAATCATAAATAAAGAAGCAAGTGTTTGCACTTTCGAATACAACGATCTCGTTCTTTGTCTTCTAGCGAGTCTTTATTTCGGGTTTCATCAGAAACCGCCGAGATTCCACATGTACATGTGACGTCAAGATGAGAGGGATTATTTCATCTATGATCATTGACGAACAACTAGTACCAATTGTACTTAGCTAGAGTGCATAACACCTCCTTCAGCGTTGAGTGAGGCATCAGTCATGACCCGAATATTGGGATATGATAGCGAACTAAACCTCCCAATATAGACTGTGTTATAAAGAGGTCATCGAAGACTCGGCTCCTAGCCCTGAAAACTAACTTACTTCATAATATTGTCTCAGCATGAGACAACATACAAGGTCACACATAACAGACCTAAATCAAGTTCTATCGCGAAACTGAATAAATAACATGGTCATTATTTCTAACAAATATAACGACCTATCATATTTTATTAAGCACACAAGTTGTTCCCAACACAAATATTAAATGGGATTCAATTCCACATTTAATAACCATAATGCAAGAGAGAACTGCCCACTTGCCTTAGAAGGCGTGCTCAACGTCCTTAGCAATTCCAACAGCAATCTGTATCACCCTTCTGCCAAATATAACGAAAGGATTTCTCAACAACGAGCTCACAGAAACACTTCTTAGTTGTATTCTCAACTCCTACAACTTCCTAATCGATAAACGATTTAATTTCCGAATATCGATATATAATAAATCCTTAGTTATCATGCTGGCGGAATTATAACAAATTATCCGCTTCACTTTTGAAGAAATTTTCTAAAAAAAAATTGTTCATTAGCAACAGTTCTTAAAGGTGACCAAATCTCGGATCAAACGGATTAACAACGAATCCCGAGTAATTATCCGAAGTCCTTTACCTGCCAATCGACGTCAAAACTTGTATTCGCTATAACTGAAGATTCGGACGTCCGTTTCTCGAGTGGTTTGAACCTGTGAGACCGTATCAACGTCCAGATTATAAAAACCATAAATTTAATTAGCAAAGCGGAACCGAAAGTCCCTTACGGTGGCTCCGCAATTAACCCGCTAATTAATTTCGATCGTAAATACCTTCACTCGAGCCCATGGCTCATTTAGCTCGATAGTGGCTCGATCCCCGAGCTCGAGGGTGGCTGGGCGCTGCCCGGTGGCGGCCCTTGCGGTGGGTGGTGGTCGGACAGGCTGACGGTTTCCGGCGGCGTCGCACGCGAGGCAACAAAATGACCGGCGGTGAAGAGTTCTCCTCTCCCGAGTCCGTCGTCGTCCCGCCATGATTCTCGTTGGTTCTGGTTCCTCTCATGGTTCTGGTTCTGCAGCAGTAAGAACCAGAAAAATGGAAGAAGGGAAAGGGGAAGAAGATGGTGAACGGGGTAGAGATATACCGGCGTTGAGGAATTCGAATTCTTCCTTCCCAAGTCCGGCGTCGTCCTGATTCTTTCTCGCTGGTTTGGTTCCAGCAGCACAACGATCCCAACAAATCCCAAGAGGAAGAAGAAGGTGAGTGAAGGTGAAGATGGAGGTGGAAGGGGAAGGCGGGGAAGATTGCCGGCGGTGAGAATTCTCTCGCCCGAGCCCGTCGTTCCGACCTGATCGACCCACTCCCCTCCTCTGTTTTGAACGAATGGATAGGCTTTGACAAGGCAGAAGATATGCCGTCCCAATCCACTCTCTTTGTTCCTTCCATACTAAGGCAAAGAAGATAATATGCTTATAAAATTCAAAACCCATCTCGGAACGGGACTCGCGTTAATGACTCAGCATTTCCTGTTGATACGCTCTATATTATTATGGTTATCTCTTGTATTTTAGGTATGATTTGAGTGTGTTTAGGTTATTTTTGAGCATAATTGTCATATGAAGACCGAAGACACGATTTGAAGAATTGCAAGAGTTTTGAAGACAAGTGTTGATTTGGAGTTGTTTTGATGCCACTTTCTTGTAACGCTTGTTCCGGGAGCTAAGATGATCGGATGAAGCTGAATTTGGTATCATTGGAAAGCTAACTCGAAGAGCTACAATTCAGGTTTGTATGGAGAGTTCAAATTCCCACTCTAAGGTGGTCAAAACATCTTCCGAAAACACCACTGGAATTCTGTCATGATCAGGTCCGCGATCACGGAGGTTGTTCACCGCGCCCGCGGAGGTCCACGTCAGCAAAAATCCGAGGGCCGACTTTCCTTTCGTTTATTCTATCTTATATCTATTATTATATCTTTTAGGTTTCGGTTGTTATTTCGACTATTTAAGCTTAGTTTCGTCTTCAGTTTAGGTACAACACACAATTCTAGCATACTTTCAGAGATTATTTTAGTTTTTAGTTTTATTATGGAGAACTAATTTCCCTTTGGAGTTTGTTTGATCAAGGAAACCTTTTTATGTAATTCGTGAGATTCTGGTAACTTTTCTATCCCTTGGTTAATATCAAAACTCTTGTTTTTATTTATATGATCTATGTTTGATTTTATGAGCCTGATCAACTTGTTTGATTGACTTAGATCTACTGTTTGGATTAGGTTTGATTGTTGTCTGTGCAATCTTATTTATCCTTGAAACAACTCTTTTCTAGGACCGTGGACTAGAATTGAGAAAGAGTATTTGATTGTTATTTTATGCATGAGACTCGTAGCTTGATTGCATGATTTAATATCCTTCTATCCTTAATACCTTGCATGATTTGAATTAAGCGTTCTTGTTCATATCATAATTCTGCTTGGACCGTGGACAAGCGGATATCTTTTATAAGGATTGGAATTAACTAGGGAATAAATAGAAAAGTGGATGAATCAATGATCGGATGAGTAAAAAGGTGGAATTGATTGAATGAACTCTACTTTCCTTCAATTGATTTAAACCCAACAATATTTGCTTATTTGTTTGTTTGCCTGAATTTCCAAAAAACCCTGTCTTTGCTTTTGCTGATTGATCAGAAATCGGATTCTCTTGGGTTCGACCCCTTGCTTACTTGCTATAATAGTTAGTAGTTTAGGGTTATTTATTTTTGATCTTGGCAACAACGATTTTAGCCGAGTCAATTTTTGGCGCCGTTGCCGGGGAATCGGTTTTAATTTTCTGTTTAATCGGCGTTTCTGACGAAACTGCGCCCCCGTATTTTTTCCGCGTCCGCGGTTTCAGTTCGTCCAGAAATCCCAAATCTCTTGTGTAGACCTATCTTACGGTCTACACTTGTATATACTAATGTCTGCGTTTAGGTTTCTTCAATTACAGGATGAACTCTTTCATGAGTACTTCACTAGGTGCCAGGAAATCTTGCATGATCTCTCTGTCTAGGGTTAACCATAGGGCTTGATGATGCTTGCAATCACATCTTTAGTGGGATGACTCTTGAGAACCAACTAAGGATGTACCGCGAGAGCGATGCAAAATACGTTGTTTGGAAACCCATTGACCGATGGAATTTCTTTTGTTATATCCGAGCCAAAGAGATCGAGATGCAGAAATTGGAGAACCAAATTGCTGAACAAAGAAAATTAGAGGAGGTGTTGGCCATCAAGACGGAAATTCTTGAAGAACCAACAGATCTCCCTGAAGAGCCAGTTCCACCCTCTTCAGAGGCACCCAGAGACCCTTCATTGGATGAAGAGATGGATGATCATAATCAGATGATGACGGAGGAGGAATATTTCGTTAAGTTTGACAGCTCCTGAAGTGATGACGACGAGCTTGATGACTCGAAGAAGGAGCCAGATGATGATATGGAGATTTCCATTCCACCTGAGGAGATGTCTATGTCTCCTGACGTGGAGCCCTTTGTTATGATCGATCATGATCCCTGTATCCTTTCCTCTTCTTCCTTACTTTCTATTTGATCGCCTCTCACGGTGTGCGAGGGTCTAGAGATACAATTTATAACCCGACCCCGTTGTAGTACGTGGTGGGTGTCGAACACTCGGGAAGTCTACTCGATTGATGTGCCTAGACACTAGGAAGCTAGAAAGGAGAGCATAAAACAAAGGAAAACAAAGAAAACAGTCGGGACCGACACTGAGGTCACGTCGGGCCCGAGGTTGGCGACGAGAGGAAGTCGGGACCGACACTGGGTAAGTCGGGCCCGAGGTAGCTGGGGATGTCGAACTCAAAGATTAAAAGTAGATCTTGGGCTTTAGGGTTCCTTCTCTAGTAGATTAAGGCTTTTCCACCCCAATTCAAGCAATGAGTGATGATCGGACTAGGATCGAGTGCTTTCGCCCTCGTTCCAACCACTTCTACACATCGATCATTGGGGAAATCCCCTTCGAAGCAAGGTCTTGAGATTGACACATGTTCACTTTTGCTACTTTGCCAATCTCAAGCCTTGATTCCCGACTTTCGCAAGGAATTGTAGCTCTATGTAGAGTGGGTTCCTTAGATCAAACACTCAAGGCTATGGAATTGGGGTTTCTAGCCCCAAACCTAGCTAGGGTTTTCCCCCATAACCCAAGATCAAGGAGATCTACTCCATGTGGCAAACAAAGAAAGCAAACAAATCAAAAGGGAAAGCAATCAACATCATCAATCTCAAGACAAAGCAAAGTTTCATTCAAAATCAAAAGCAATCCACAAATTCCAATCAAGGGTTTCCAAATCCACAAGATCAAAACAAAGCAAAGCAAATCTATCAACCAAACCTATCAATCTTCCTCCTTCTTTGGCCGATTCTCTCTCTTCTCCTTCTCCTCTCCTTCCTCCTTTTCTCTCCAAGTATCCCCTTGAGAGTTTTTGAGGGTTTGGTTCCTTGCTAAGTGTGGGAACCCCCTTCTTAGAAGACAAGAGGGCCTTTTATTAGATGAGGGGCAAAAGTGGAAGTTCACAATTTCGTGCCTTGGAGCCCAAGTAGTTCGGTGACCGACTTGGACCGACACGGAGGACCTCGGGCCCGAGGTACTGTGCAACTCGGTCCGATGTTCTGGAGACTTCAAAGTCGGGCCCGAGGTTGGTTGCAACTCGGTCCTGACTTCGTTCCACCTTCTTCTTGTTGGCTTTCCTCTTGTTCTTCTTCATGGCTTGCTTCCCTCTTTCCTCCTTTGCTCGGGCCTTGCTCCATGTCTCGACCTTCCTTCAAATAGATCCTTGATTCACGCCAATTTACCTACAAAACACATAAAATGCGCGTAGTCTCCGAATCTCATAGAAATACGGGAACTAAGCTAAAAAGGAACAAAACGCACAAGAAAAGGGGAAAAAGAAACATATTTACAAAGGAAATCACATATGAAAACACCACCAAATAGAGAGACATCAAAATACCCCATACTTAAACTTGCTTGTCCTCAAGCAATAACAATGTGAGCAAGACCGAAACATAATCTTCAAGTAAAGCCTCGTATGAAAACACATTTTAAGCACAAGTGATTGACATTCAAGCAAGATTACATCATCACACATGATTAAGTGTTCCAAAGAATAAAGTCAATGCAACTAAGCCTCACTTTAGGGATATGTGAATGTGTATCACTCATCATGTGTTTGGGTTTAGCAATGAACACTCAAGCTCGAAAATCATGCAAGTAAGGACTTTACTATTGAAGCTAATATCACCAATTCCTCCACCTAGAGATGCCTAATGCAAAGTACACAAAGAATTTCGAACTTGGCTCAATGGAGGTCCTCAAAGAGGTTCCATTCGGCCGGGTTGTAATGGGGCTTTTGGTATTTCTCAAGGTGGGAATTATTTGGTCTTGTGGTGCTTACAATGGGGATTGAACAACCTAAACTCTCACCAACTTCACCAAATTCCACAATTACTTTCACACTCACCCAAAAGACTTAACATTTTCCTTTCAACCCAAAACTTCACTTAACATTCCACTTCATCTTTGCTCTTATGCTTTTTGTTGGATTTTCAACACTTTCTACATTTGGACCGACTTTCTTATGACATCGGGCCCGATGTTGCTTGTAACTCGGTCGGACCCTTTTCTTCACTTAAGCTCTTTGCTTTATTCCACTTTACATTTCCAACATTTTCTTTCTTCCTTTTCTTTCTTTTTTTTCATTTTTGTACAACAAAGATGCACTACCCACATGATTCATAACACCATTCCTTGCCCTTAAACCCAAGAGAATCTCAACTCTTCAAATACAATCCAAACCTCTCTTCTAAAGTCCAATCCCATAAGGGTCAAGTCATATAAGGCTAGGAATAATATTTTTGAGGAGTTTCAAACAAAGGCTTAGGCTAGAACGGGGCTACAAACAAAGGATTATCTTCATGGTAGGATATGGAACATTTATGTGAGTAGAAGAATAAAGTTCAAAATCAATGTGACAATGCTAGGACAAATCTCATGACGGTCTTGGAAAATAGATAAACACCGCAATAGCAAGATTTACTAAGCATGAATGAGCTAATCACACAAGAAAAATGAGGGATATGCAAATATGAACAAGCATCCCTAAAATGGCCAAAAATCAATCTCACAAGGGTCACTCATACTTAGTTGCATAAGAACTCATCCTAGAACTCACATGTTCAATAAAACAAGCAAGATATCATGATCACATCAAAAGCAACATCATTTAAGAGGCTAAACTATCCAAAAATATGCAAAGGAATTTACATGCTCACATCATCATTAGCTTTTATTTTGGCAATCTAAGATGGGAATTTCTAGTCCAAAACCTACAAAACACAAAATCTTTTTGTTGTTTTCAACACAATTTTTCAATTTTTATGGATTTTTGCAAAAATTTCTCTAAAACCAAAAACTCATCCATTCAAGACCAAATTAATCATTCATGTTTTTCATCAAACCACAAACCAAGAAGCAAACATCCCAAACACAAACTAAAAACACAAACTAAATATCCTTAAAACAATAAACAAACATAAACAAGTGAAATCATGAACACACTTACCCCCACCCCATACTTAAAATTTTGATGTCCCCATCAAACAAGGAAATCAAAACTTAAAAGCAAGAGAGAAGAGTATGAAAAGCTCACAATTTCTTATTCTTCAATGGCATGTATAGGATCAATTGAAGGGGTTGTCACGTCTACGTCCTCTTTGGAGCCTTGCTTGCCGCTCCCTCTCGTACACTTGTTCTTGGTAGAAGTCTTGTGGTGGTGGTTGAAGTTGAGGCTCCGGGCGTGTCCATTGGTCCTCACGGGAAGGGAAGTTCCCGCTCATCCATGTGTTGTAGCTATCTTGGACCCGCCACCTTTGGTCTTCCACCTCCCTAAGCTCTTCCACCTCTCGTCTAGTGTAGCCGAGGGCCCGGTTCATCTCTTGTTGGCTAGCTTGGAAAGAACTTTGTTGTTGAAGCATTTGTTGTTGTTGTTGGTACATTTGTTGTTGATGTTGGTACATTTGTTGTTGTTGGAGATTCACTTGATGGACCTCTTGGAGAACATTTTCTTGTTGAAGTTGGAGATGAGCCATTTGGTTGGCTAAGAAGGACATGTCCACGGTTTGTTGTTGCTCGGGAAACACCATTCCCGGACCGTACCATTGGGCATAGCCTGCATAACCACCACCTTGGAATTGCTCTTGCCTTGCACCGCTCCCTTCTCCACGCTCATAATGCCTCGGGACCTCACCACCATGGAATGAACTGGACCGACGTCGGGGGACGTCGGGCCCGACTTGGTGTGTACCTCGGTCCGCCATTGTTGGAGCTTGGTGCGTGGCTCGGAGGTTGGCCATCAAACTTTGGAAGCGCTCATCTTCTTCATTTTGCTCTTGATCGACTTCCATGTCTTCCCCACGAGGTGCAAACACGAAGTTGTCTTGGTCGGAATCCGGTGTAGATGGAGGGGAGGTAAACCGAATGTGTTGAGATTGTTGTCGCCGCCCCTCTCTTGCACCTTCGGGGTCACCAAATGAGTGTGGCTTGCCGGCCCACACTTGGTACCAATTTTGATACCGAGAAAGATCATAGAGGTTGTGCATTAACCGGATCGACACACCCTCATAGTTTGAGTGAGGGGCCAAGGAAATCATGTAGAGCTTCTCCTTGATGATGTTGGCCTTCTTGAAATACTTCATGTTCATGAACTCAACACCATTCGGAGCCGGAGAATACTTGTCAAGATCAACTCCTAGATGCATGGCGAGCCTTGCTATCATCCCACCGAAGTAGATCCAAGAGGAGCTTTGGAAGTCTCGCACCATCTTGACCCACTCCCATGCAAGGTTCATGGGCTTCTCGGTGTTGAAGAACATCTCATGGAGCAACATGATCTCTTCCTTCATTGGCTTGCTCAACTCATGACGAGCATAGATTGCACACCCCAAGACTCGCACCATGACCCGAAAAAGAGGGCTAGGAATCTCGTTTGTGGAGGCGCCCTTTCTCATCTCACTCTTCCCGGTCACATGACGCCAAACTTGGTTCACCTTCTCATTGTTGACGCCGGCCTCTTCTCTTGGGCATGGAAACCCGAAGTAGGTAGCCAAATCCCTAAGAGTGAGATTGTGGTCCTCGTTGCCCAATCGGAAAGTGAGCTCCCCTTCCTCATCCTCCACATTATCATAAGTGCACTCAAAAGTGGCCATGAATTCCGAGGTGAGGGCGGGGTAGTGAGTGTTGTCCCACCTTAGCATCCCATTAAGACCGATGTGGGAGTAGCATCTTGGAAGGGCTTGATCCATGTCCATTTTCCTCACGGCTTCCCAATCAAGCCACCTCGTGTGGTGCTCAAGCGCCATATATCTTTCATAATTCTCCACTTGCTCATCATCCTCCAAATAGACATCATCCAACTTCGGTTCTTTCCTCGTCTTCTTGGACTTCTTCCTTGGCCTTTCCACATGAGAGGATGAAGCTCTTGTCTCCATGGTACCTACACACATCCAACCCAACAAAAGGGTCCAAGATAAACTCCATACAACTCAACAAAAGCACTCATCAACACACAACAATATTTCAACACAAAAGGGACCCCATACTTAGTCTCTAGACTCACATGCATCTCAATCCAACATAAATCATCATGGACATCTTCTAACAATAGCTGAGCAAATGATCATTCTACATCATGATTAGGCTATAGCCAACAATTAAACACATGAATCCACATGATATCACAAGAAGAGAGCAAAAACATCATGGATCGACTTCCAGTCTATGTCGGGCCCGACTTACTCAACCTCGGTCCGACATGTTGGACCGACTTTCTCACCTCGGGCCCGACTCTCCTGGGCACTTCGATCTCGACCTAATTCATGCTTCGACTCTAACCTAAAACCAACCCAAATCACTCTATCATGCACTTAAATTTCAAATTCAACCATCAAACATCCCTAATCGAAGTTCTAAATGGATCTAAGCATGCATAAACAACTTTAAAGCTCAATTTCACAAATCATGCAAATCCACCATTGATGCTCAAGCTCAAGTTCTCAATCAAACATGGCATTACTCAATTCTACGCAATGAAAGCACAAAATTTTCAAAGAAATAAGTAGAGATCGAGTAACACATACCGGATTTGAAGAGTATTGAACTTTTAAACAAATAACCAACTTAGAACTCAAATTTTCTCAATCTAGATCGAGATGGGGGATGAAGAACTATATTGAACTCGAGATTTCTACTTGGATTCGGGTTTGGGAGGCCTTTTCGTGGTTGGATCGAGATGAAGAAGGGAAGTGTGTGTGGATCGAGTATGGAAGGGGATGGGCGGCCGACTTTGAGAGTGTTTGAGGGAGAGGGGTTGTATTTTGGGAATGGTGGTTGATATGAAGATGATAGGTAGGTGGGGGATAATATTAATGGGGGAAAAGGACAAATTAGGTCAAGGGCAAAATTGGCATTCCAACAAGTCAAATCGGGTTGGACCGACTTCATGGACCGACGTCCCTATGTCGGGCCCGACTTACCTGGGCTCGATGTGGGAGTATTCGGGTCACCAATTTTACTCCATCCTCTTGCAACTTCTTTCCCATATTTCCATTTAAATATTTCACCTCAAATCCTACACAACTTTGAAGAATGCACGACACCATAAATCCACAAAACACTAGATAGAGATTGGTTAGGGAAAAGCTAGGCTAAACTAAGAAAAATCAAACTAAAATTACGAAAAGAAAGCTACTAGCTCGGGTTGCCTCCCGAGAAGCGCTCGTTTAGAGTCACTAGCTTGACTTCCTAACCTCAACCTCATGGCGGGTGAAACACGGTGAATTGCTCGCCATTTTTATGCCCATTGCCTTTGCCTTCATAACCATAAAACCACCAACGATGGTCTATATAGGCATGGCTCTCCGATCTCGGGCCTATCTCATCATACTCCTCCAACGGATGAGATTTCTCCTCCTTGCTTGCTCCATCATGTTTTTCTTTTCCTACACCAAAGTTATCCAAAGAATTCCTAGGAGATTCTACCAATTCATCCTTCAAGTCACTAAGGCGAATGTAGGAGTCTCCTAAGTCATCTTTCAAATCACTTAAACAAATGTAGGAATCAAAAGTTTGGGAAGAATTGTGGTCATCACCAACATCAAAAGGATATAAGTAAGGATACTCTTCATTTCTCCTTGGGCTAGCATTGATCCTTGACTCATCTTGATCCTCAATTTGCTCCAACAACTCCCTTGCTTGTATTTGTTTATTGAAGCTTTCATCACTCCTTAACACAATGACCTCTCTAGCAACTTCCACTTCTTCACTTTCTCTCTTGGCACTCTCTTCAAGTTTAAGGATGGCCAAGGCGTCCGGCTCATTCAAGGCCTTGTTGAAGTGAAAATCGACCTTTTCTTCACCAATCTCAAAGGAAACCTTGCCCTTTTTGACATCAAACCTTGCCCCCGCCGTAGCTAAGAATGGTCTTCCTAAGATTATTGGGACCAAGGGGTCCTCGTGCATGTCCAAGATCACGAAATCATCGGGGACAAAATACTTTCCAACTCGCACCGGCACGTCATCCAATATTCCCCTAGCCTTGATGATGGAACCGTCAGCCATAGTTAGGGACATATCGGCCGGCTCCATTTCACCTAAATTTGCTCTTCTCCAAATGCTAGCGGGAATCACCGAAACACTTGCCCCAAGGTCACATAAGGCTTGGAAATTTTGAGACCCCACACCAATGGTTATAGCAAAACGACCGGGATCTCCTAGCTTTTGTGGTAACTCCAAGGTCTTGACCTCATCTTGCATTTCAACTATGGACCTCTTCTTGCTCAAAATCTCCTTTAAAAACTTGGCATAAGATGGCATCTCGCTCAATGCATCGGTGAACGGGATAGAGATGTTCAAGCCTTGCAAGAGTTTGAGAAACCTCTTGAACTTGTTCTCAACAACATCTTTCGGCTTCTTTGAGGGATATGGAAGAATCGTTGCACCTTGAATCTTGCTTGGATCAACTTCTTTGGACTTCCCTACTTCACTTGCAACATTTCCTGGTTGGACCGACTTGGGCACCATGTCGGGCCCGATGTTGTGGATCTCGGTCCTGGACAGAGGAGATGGATCGAGGTCTGTGTACGTCGGTCCCGAGTTGCTCTCGACCTCGGTCCTGGGTGAAGGAGTCGATCTTGCTGGGTCGGCTTCGGGGAACGTCGGACCCGACTTGCTGGGTAAGTTGGTCCGACTCTCTTCATTCTTCTTAGGCACGTGTGGCTCGGGTAGGTTTCGGCCACTTCTCAATCCAATTGCCCGGACTTCATTTTGATTGTTTTGAGCTCGGGGATTCTCCTCGGGTCGGCCCGGAAGTCTCCCATTCTCTCTCGGGGCTTGAGTCGCGATTTGGGCAAATTGATTGTCGACTTGCCTCCTCCATGCACCAAACTCATTGAATTGGGTCCTCATCTCCTTGAACCCATCTCTCATCTCTTGAGCAAATGTTTGTAACTCATTAAGTCCCGGTGGTCTATATGGTGGTGGTGGCGCCCTTGGCTCGTTTTGGTTGAAGTTGTTGTTGTAGCCTTGAGCTTGACCGTTGTTCCACCGGCCATTGCCACCATTGTTGAAATTGCCTCTTCCACCGAAATTTCCTCGAACATAGTTTGCTTCCTCAATTCGCTCAGCCAAGCGTACTTGGCTCTCATTCGGACAAACTTGTGTAGCATGTGCAAAGGATCCACACTCCTCACAAGCTCTAGCATTTTGCTTGTAGTAGTGGACTTGCCTCTTAAGCTTGCTCACTTCACCTTCAAGGAATTGGAGCTTCACATCCCTATCAATGTCTTCTCCCTTTGGATCATATAACTTCCTTGCACCTTCACCTTGAACTTTCACCTCCTTGCTAGCTTGACTCACCCCATACATGGCCTCATAATCGGATAGCTTGTCAAGTAGCTCCCAAGCTTGATCCGGTGTCAAGTCTATGAACCCACAATCGGTGTGGAGATTGAGCTTGTCCTTCGTTACCGGATTGATGCCTTGGAAAAAGATGTCTTGAAGTACATATGGTTGTTGGCCATGAGTAGGACATTGGCGTAACATCTCCTTGAAACGGTCCCATGCTTCGAAGAGGGGCTCGTTCGGACCTTGTTGAAAGCTTGCAATCTTCCTTCTTAACTCGGTTGTCTTTGAGGGCGAGAAGAACTTCATCAAGAAAGCATCATAGAGTGTCTTCCAAGTTGTGATTGACCTAGGAGCTTGGCTCTCGAGCCAATGTGTGGCCTTGCCCCCAAGTGACCATTTGAACGCCTTTAGAAGTACATACTCCAATGTCTCCTCGTCGGTAGAGATCGTCTCACACATATCCACAAATCGTTTAACATGCTCTATGGGACACTCATGTGGACGGCCCTCGAATTGATCACGCTTGATGAGGGAGATGAATTGCGTCTTGATCTCAAAATTCTTGGCAACCTCGGGAAGCACAATAGCCGGCTCGGGTACCCTCAACTCCGGATGCATGTATTGGTGTGCATTCCGGGGTAGAGCGTTGAGTTGAGCCTCGGCTCTCATCCGTTGCTCCCGTTCTCTTCTTACCACCTCCTCTTGATTGTCCCTCTCAAGTTGCAATCTAGCCATTTCGGCCCTAAGTCGAGCCAACTCTTCATCAACATGGAGAGCTTGATTCTCCATCCTTTTCCTTCTTCGGGCTTCTTTGAGAATACTTTCCGGATCACTCACAAACTCAAGCTCAAGTGTTCCTCGGGAGGAACGAGCTAGCATACACCTATGAAACAAAAACACAAACCAAAACAAATCAAAAACAAACAAAGGGTTTGGGCTATTCCCTCACCCAAATCACTACCAAAACACAAGAAACTCACCAAATTGGCACTCAATGCACTTAGACTTCCCCGGCAACGGCGCCATTTCTTTTGATCGCCTCTCACGGTGTGCGAGGGTCTAGAGATACAATTTATAACCCGACCCCGTTGTAGTACGTGGTGGGTGTCGAACACTCGGGAAGTCTACTCGATTGATGTGCCTAGACACTAGGAAGCTAGAAAGGAGAGCATAAAACAAAGGAAAACAAAGAAAACAGTCGGGACCGACACTGAGGTCACGTCGGGCCCGAGGTTGGCGACGAGAGGAAGTCGGGACCGACACTGGGTAAGTCGGGCCCGAGGTAGCTGGGGATGTCGAACTCAAAGATTAAAAGTAGATCTTGGGCTTTTGGGTTCCTTCTCTAGTAGATTAAGGCTTTTCCACCCCAATTCAAGCAAGGAGTGATGATCGGACTAGGATCGAGTGCTTTCGCCCTCGTTCCAACCACTTCTACACATCGATCATTGGGGAAATCCCCTTCGAAGCAAGGTCTTGAGATTGACACATGTTCACTTTCGCTACTTTGCCAATCTCAAGCCTTGATTCCCGACTTTCGCAAGGAATTGTAGCTCTATGTAGAGTGGGTTCCTTAGATCAAACACTCAAGGCTATGGAATTGGGGTTTCTAGCCCCAAACCTAGCTAGGGTTTTCCCCCATAACCCAAGATCAAGGAGATCTACTCCATGTGGCAAACAAAGAAAGCAAACAAATCAAAAGGGAAAGCAATCAACATCATCAATCTCAAGACAAAGCAAAGTTTCATTCAAAATCAAAAGCAATCCACAAATTCCAATCAAGGGTTTCCAAATCCACAAGATCAAAACAAAGCAAAGCAAATCTATCAACCAAACCTATCAATCTTCCTCCTTCTTTGGCCGATTCTCTCTCTTCTCCTTCTCCTCTCCTTCCTCCTTTTCTCTCCAAGTATCCCCTTGAGAGTTTTTGAGGGTTTGGTTCCTTGCTAAGTGTGGGAACCCCCTTCTTAGAAGACAAGAGGGCCTTTTATTAGATGAGGGGCAAAAGTGAAAGTTCACAATTTCGTGCCTTGGAGCCCAAGTAGTTCGGTGACCGACTTGGACCGACACGGAGGACCTCGGGCCCGAGGTACTGTGCAACTCGGTCCGATGTTCTGGAGACTTCAAAGTCGGGCCCGAGGTTGGTTGCAACTCGGTCCTGACTTCGTTCCACCTTCTTCTTGTTGGCTTTCCTCTTGTTCTTCTTCATGGCTTGCTTCCCTCTTTCCTCCTTTGCTCAGGCCTTGCTCCATGTCTCGACCTTCCTTCAAATAGATCCTTGATTCACGCCAATTTACCTACAAAACACATAAAATGCGCGTAGTCTCCGAATCTCATAGAAATACGGGAACTAAGCTAAAAAGGAACAAAACGCACAAGAAAAGGGGAAAAAGAAACATATTTACAAAGGAAATCACATATGAAAACACCACCAAATAGAGAGACATCACTATTGATATTTGTTTGCCTGATATTTCTGCAAAAAGTCTTGAGCATGATAGTTTACCTAGTGATTTCTCAAATTTTAAGGGTAGTAGTGCTAACATGAAAATCATTACTTTTGATTTATATTTTGAAAAACTACCTCGTCCTTTCAACTGGTTCTATCCTAAACCGACTAATCCTAATTTTTCTAGTGGGTTTGATAAACTGAAACGGTGTCTGAATGCTATATTATTTAGTTTCAAGTTATCATTGTGCTATATTTGCCTACATGAGAGTTGTTCGCAGGATTTTGACAGATTGCTTAGGGCATTGATGATGTCCGATCATGTCGACGTCGAGCCATTGACGTTAAACAAAGGCGCTGCTCGGGAGGCAACCCGAGGTAAGTTTTCTTTTTCTTGATTTTCTTTAAGTTTTAAGTTTTTAGTTTTAATTTTGTTTTTCTTTCAATCTTGTCGGACTAACATGCAGGTACTAGGTTCGAAAGAACAAAAATATTTTGGGGAATTTATTCCTCGAAATACACAGAAAAAAGCGAATGAGTACTAGTAAACAGCTCCGCGATCGCGGAGGTCCTTCACCGCGATCGCGGTACTGTGCATCGGCGACAAGATACAATTTTTTTTTAAAAAAAAATTAAAAATTAAAAATTAAAAATTAAAAAAAATAAAAATAAAAGATTTTCAGGTGAAACCCTTGAAATAAAAGGTTTTCGGGTGAAACACCCGAGATAAGTCAGAAAAAAAAGAACAGAGAAAAAAAAAAGAGTGTTTTTCCATATTCTACCATCATCCACCCTTTTTCTATATCTTTCCATGTCTAGTTCCTTGGAATTGTTCAATTATGGGGGTGCTACCGTCATTAAAGTTTTTATTATTTTGAGGAGTCCAGTTCATTCTCATTGGAGACGTCCTATGATGTGGATCTGGTTGCTGAGTTGTGAAGTTGGCGTTCGTGGTTCGTCCCCAGACAGATCAGTTCGTTCCTGAGATTGGTGCTTATAATTCCTGGAGTTTATTCCTCTCTTCTTTCGTATGTGAGTCTTCTGATTTTCCTCTTCTCTGCTTAATTCCTTTCTCTTTACTTCATTGAGGACAATGAAGGATTTAAGTATGGGGGAGGAAGTACTCACTACGCTTATCTTAGTTAGTTGCTTTTCAATTTATTTTTATGTGATTGTTGTTCCATTTTTTTTGTATAGAGAAAAGTTTACAAAAAAATAAAAAAAGCCATAAAAAATTGAAAAAAGGCATATAAAATCCTCGGATGAGCTGAAAACCCGAAAGGGCGGCTCAGGTAATAAGCAGGTAACCCGGACCAGCATTAGGCTGGGGTAATAAGAGGTTTATGAGAGATGTGAGTATTTGTGAGCACACCTAAGAAAAATGAAAAGAGTGATTAGGTGAAACCCGAAAGGGCGCCTAAGTAGAATGAGTGGTAAAATCAGAGTGTTTAGGATTCATATTCTACTTTGGGGTATGGGGATTACACTTTAGATGTTGGGTAGATCCTAGGTTGCTCTACACTTTTTAGAGCTTGAGAATTGATATTTATATGTATTATGGTGAGGTGTGTGTTTGAGCTTTCATGTCTTTGCTCATTATTTCTCTATTTTGGGTTCGGATTGGTGAGGTGAGTGATTTTGTCTTCCCTTATACTATGCTGTAAACCTTGATAGGATTTCTTGTTAGATTTATTTTGAGCTTACTCGAGGACGAGCAAGGTTTAAGTATGGGGGAATTTGATACGCTCTATATTATTATGGTTATCTCTTGTATTTTAGGTATGATTTGAGTGTGTTTAGGTTAGTTTTGAGCATAATTGTCATATGAAGACCGAAGACATGATTTGAAGAATTGCAAGAGTTTTGAAGACAAGTGTTGATTTGGAGTTGTTTTGATGCCACTTTCTTGTAACGCTTGTTCCGGGAGCTAAGGTGATCGGATGAAGCTGAATTTGGTATCATTGGAAAGCTAACTCGAAGAGCTACAATTTAGGTTTTTATGGCGAGTTCAAATTCCCACTCTAAGGTGGTCAAAACATCTTCCAAAAACACCACTGGAATTCTATCACGATCAGGTCCGCGATCGCGGAGGTTGTTCACCGCGCCCGCGGAGGTCCACGTCAGCAAAAATCCGAGGGCCGACTTTCCTTTCGTTTATTCTATCTTATATCTATTATTATATCTTTTAGGTTTCGGTTGTTATTTCGACTATTTAAGCTTAGTTTCGTCTTCAGTTTAGGTACAACACACAATTCTAGCATACTTTCAGAGATTATTTTAGTTTTTAGTTTTATTATGGAGAACTAATTTCCCTTTGGAGTTTGTTTGATCAAGGAAACCTTTTTATGTAATTCGTGAGATTCTGGTAACTTTTCTATCCCTTGGTTAATATCAAAACTCTTGTTTTTATTTATATGATCTATGTTTGATTTTATGAGCCTGATCAACTTGTTTGATTGACTTAGATCTACTGTTTGGATTAGGTTTGATTGTTGTCTGTGCAATCTTATTTATCCTTGAAACAACTCTTTTCTAGGACCGTGGACTAGAATTGAGAAAGAGTATTTGATTGTTATTTTATGCATGAGACTCGTAGCTTGATTGCATGATTTAATATCCTTCTATCCTTAATACCTTGCATGATTTGAATTAAGCGTTCTTGTTCATATCATAATTCTGCTTGGACCGTGGACAAGCGGATATCTTTTATAAGGATTGGAATTAACTAGGGAATAAATAGAAAAGTGGATGAATCAATGATCGGATGAGTAAAAAGGTGGAATTGATTGAATGAACTTTACTTTCCTTCAATTGATTTAAACCCAACAATATTTGCTTATTTGTTTGTTTGCCTGAATTTCCAAAAACCCCTGTCTTTGCTTTTGCTGATTGATCAGAAATCGGATTCTCTTGGGTTCGATCCCTTGCTTACTTGCTATACTAGTTAGTAGTTTAGGGTTATTTATTTTTTATCTTGGCAACAACGATTTTAGCCGAGTCACCTGTCTAGTTTCTCAAGTCTTTTCTTCACCTCCATTTTTAGGCCAAGGTAGCCTAATCAAAGGTATTTTTCTTATTCACGATTCAACCTGGCCCTTCTTCCTAGGTGTCATATGGTTGAATATCCATCTCATTATTGTTGAATACATGAGATATATTGAACGCATACTATCAAGGAAACATTACGGATAGAATGCACTGATGGTGGCAATGCCAACCAATAAACAAACTTACCAGTTCTTTCCAGTATCTCGAAAGATCCAACATATCGAGCATTTACGCTGTCTCACTTTCCCCAGCAGCGGAATACGCCTTTCAAGGCGGATACTAGAACAAAAACATTGTTTTTTTACAATGAACTTAACATGCTCTCGCTTTAGCACAACACACAACTGTTGTCGCTTTTGAGCAGTCAACACCCTTGGTCGTGCTAGAGCAATATTAGCTGTTGTTCTCTTTGCCAAATCTGGCCCATGAAGAACCTTGTCAGTGTTGTCATTCCAACAATTTGATAACCAACACTTCTGGCTTTATAAAGCCTTAAAAGAGTCATTTCTTTATCGTGTGATCAAAATTCTTGTATGTGGAATCACTCAAACTCAAGCTACCATTCCAACTCGTGCAGAATCCAGAATACATATCCTCGAGAGTTTGAATTTGTTTCTTTGCATTAAAATGAACACTCCCCACTTCTTTAAGTCTTGAACGACTAATGACAAGAATCCATATGCACCCTTCTTTCATTAAGTCTTGAACGACTAATGACAAGAATCCATTGTAACATCTCCCCACTTTCATTTTGAAACAGGAAGAGACTATAACATTTTGTTTGGTCTTCTATGCTCAATCAAGACTTCCAGACAAACTAAACATATCAAAATGAACTCGGTGACATTTCGCTTCATGTCAGTCCATCAAAAGGTTTATCTTAAATCCTTATACATTTACTTGTTCCAAGATGAACTAATTAAGCAAATAACTATACCTCCTTTGAAATAAGCTTTCAAAGCTCATCAAATGCAGATATACATGAACAGTTTTGAAACCAAGCAATCCATAAGCTTGAATAACAAATCCCGGTGTCTTACCTTCTTGATCTTATTTATTGATCTTAAACAATATTACTTTCCCATACTACCTTTCCTTGATCTGGTCAACAAATTCTGAATAAAATCCTAGGGTATTCACACAACCTTGTTGTCATCCGAACTAAACCTTTAGTCCTTCTCAAATTATTTTCTTTACAAGGATTACTTAAAATCCTTACTCAATTTCCTTTTTGAGATAAAATCTCAGTATTACTTTAACCAAGAATGTGAGATTTATCCAACACATGACAAGATAATAACCTATCTTGTCAATCCTTTACATCCTTTTCTCAACCAAAACTCAGCTTGGGCATACTGACATTCAAAAGTAGTTATCTTACTTAACCACTTCAAACTACACTCTTACGCATTACTATACCAACATATTAGACACTAATACCTTTAGTCCAATAATTTCCAACAAAATTGTCTCCATTGACAATTTTCAGTCTTTTTCATCAAAGGACTGTTTAGACTTCACTTAACATTCTGACTTGTTGAGCAACCTAACTCTTAGGATTAAAAACATATCCTCACGTGTCCACTCTCTATATCCAACAACTTATCAGGCTGAGATTGAATATCATTACTAATTTACATATCCAAAATCCATACCCATTGGAGTTCTGCTTAAAGTCCTCACTTGACTATCTTATCTCAAAGAGATTTAAGTTTTCAAGACAACATGAAAACAAATAACAACTAATGAAGAAATTACTAGTACATCCTTTACTCCAAAGATAGGATTACTACAATATCATTCCTTAGAAAGGGTTCCATCCCAGGAGTCCATATCAACTTACTTTCAAAGACAATTCCGCTAAAAAGGCAATGACTTTCTTAGGTCATGACGTCAACCAAGATGAACTACTAACAAACTGCTTAGAGAATTCCAATAATCGTTAACTGAAACAATCCCAAACTTTTAGAGAAGTATGGAGTTACTCCATGCTCTTTAGAGACCAACACAGATTTGTAAAGAATCTTACCAAATTTCTTTACTTATAATCGAACTGTTTTGGGAAGTTTGACCATACTCCTTAAATGGTATAAGATACCAAGGATGTATTAACTCAAAGGAGTTTTACAAGATACTAGATATAGAAATTGCTATAATGCAAAAGAAAGCTTGTTTCTTTTCATCTCAAACAACTACACTTGCAAAACTCATATAATTGCAAAACTTATATGATTTCCAAATCATACTAGAAACCATTCTTTAAAACCCAAGGAATTATGTGATCTTATTCCACCATGTGATCAGGATGGGGAGATAAAATAAACATAATCCTTTACTGCATTCTCATAGGAATAAGACATGTAATCTTGCCTTACCATGTGATCAAGATGGAAGACAAATCACATTCTTACTCACCACCATGAAAACCGTAGAAAATTTATTCATGAATCCCGTATATCAAATCAACATTTCTTTAAAAAAATTCATACCAAATTCTACAAAGTCATAAGATTTTTCTCAAAAAAGAAAATCACAAAACAATTTCAAATATCCCTTAAATCATAACAGCTTGACAAGAACTCGACATAGGTTGCTAACATACTTGCTTTAACTTTGAATACTGTGGAAACAAAGATTAGCTACTCTCGTGAAGAATTGGGCGCGTCAAGCTAATGCATCAAATAAAATTGCTGACCTTATCTTAATGATGCTACTAACATTTTGTTCTAATTTTGTGAAGATACTTTCACATTAGCTGGCCTTACCAACTTGGCAAAAGTTTTGAATCAAAACCGAGTCTCAAAGGAGCTAATATACTCCAATTCACTTCTGAGTCCCACATTTCTCTTCGAATGTGACACTTCCTTCCCTCTTCAAGGTAGAACCTGATTGACATACCTTGACTTTTCTTAATTAGACATACTGCTAGACTTTTCTATAATCCATAGTATTGAGTAATCTCTGCCTGATTTAACTCGGTCATAGCCCAACTTAACTTCACATGTTCAATAAAAGAGTTGATCGCTCAAATCCACTTACTTGCAATCCTTAGGGAAAATGTGATTCCAACATCTTCATACTCATAACAACTTTTTCCAAGGTCGCTCTCAACTTTTGTGTCATCTTGACATATTACTTTATAGTGATGTCAAACTCAATACAAAAAGTAAACTATCAAACTCCGCATCTAATTCAATACATCCAATCCTTATATCTCTCTACATATAAGGAAAGTCCTTTAATTTCCAATTTCTTTTAAATGTAGAATGCACATGGCCAAACAAGGTATTCTTGAACCTATCCCCATTCAACATTGACAAACAAACTAAAATTCTCCATCATTCCCTTGTCTTCTTACTTAAGCATAAGGAGATGACATGTACCTTTTCATTAACTTAACGTCAAACCACCTTGCAAAGGAAAACCTTATGGTTAGGAAGCTTGCCGAGAACTTAACAGTCTCACCAGTTCCACTTTAGGCTTTGGATTTGACTGATATAAAATCTTCAAAATCATACACAATTGAAATTATTTTTCAGCGATACGGTCTAAACCTTATTGACCATAATATCGACCGATTGATATTTTTCTCCCATCTTTTAAAAAAATATATCAAAGATAAATATACCAAGATCATTCCTTGATTGATCTTCTCAAAACTGAACTTTATCATTTCCATCCTTGAAGAAACATAAGCCAATACCATTGGCAATTTAGAACATCTTATTGTTGACTACATTATTAGTCCATTATAGACCTCAAGTCTCTTCTCATTATTCCGAGTTGGGTATCATACAACGAAATTCCCATAATATTGTCACATAGGCTAATCCTCTGGATATACAATTCAATGTAATCCATTAACACTTGCACTAAGTAGTTAATTGAACATATATACGTCATCGATGAACTTCTTCTTGTTCAATCCTTTTTAACCAATCAACCTTATTCACAACAACCTTGATGAATAACCACTTGTTCACAACTTAAACTGAACCAACATTTTCTTTTCTTTCTTACTATAATCATAAGAAATTCCCATTCCATTTAGGATTCTCAATCCTCTTAACTCAAAGGATAATAACATATATGAAAATCCGAGTTTGAACACTATCAGGTTAAAAATTGAATTGCATTTTCCAATAGATTAACAATTCAATCGATCCAACACTTGAGCACTTCAAAGCTCTGTAACTTCCCATTGGGCGAAGAAAAGTACAGAATATCCATGATTCTGTACTATAGAGTCACAAACACAGTTGTTGAAGAAAGTTTCCAAAGGTAATCTCTTTCTATTCAAGATTCTCTTACATCACTTCATGATCCATACTGATCTTTTAGAATCATCCAAGACTTATAAGATTTTCCATCTTAATACTTAGAAGTAGGGGTGTTCAACGGGTCGGGTCGCCCGCGACCCGCACCGACCCGACCCGCGACCCGTGCGGGTCGGGTCGCGGGTCGAATTTTTTTATTTTGCGGGTCGCGGGTCGGGTCGGGTCAAACCCGCGCGGGTCAAGGGTCGACCCGCGACCCGCAATATTTTTAAAAATATATTTTTTTATAATTTTTATTAATGTATAAACTATTTTTTAATAACAAAATCGATGAATTTACGGTCGACCCACAAACCCGACGGATTTTTTTAAAAAATACATGTTTTTAGGTTAAAAATTGATTTTTTTAGGTTAAAAATTGATTTTTTTAGGTTAAAAATTGATTTTTTTAGGTAAAGAAATTAGTTTTGACCCGATTGACTTTGTCTAACGGGTCAAGCGGATCGACCCGCGACCCGACCCGTTAGACCCGAGACCCGCGGGGTGGGGTCGCGGTTCGGGTCGTGGGTCAAAGGCAAAAAAATTTGCGGGTCGCAGGTCGACCCGCAACCCGCAATTTCGGGTCGCGAGTCGACCCGACCCGACCCGTGAGCACCCCTACTTAGAAGTAGAGGTTCCAACTCCAAACTTCTCTTGATACTCGAATTTAAAAATTGAGAAATTCCTATAAGAATATATTCGTGAAAACTCTTACTCTTATGACTTCAATGTCAAAGAAACTCACTTTAAAATTTTCTTTTTAAAGACTACATTTGAACTTTCACATTTCAAGAAAAGGAATTAACAATTTCTTTCACATAACTTTGAATCATGAACTTTCTAACAAAAAATCTTAGCTTGAAATCTTCCATCACACAAGCTTAAAATAGGAAACCTTCAAACTAGAAAGTCTTTATGAAGTACAATACTTAACTTCAAAATCTTACAAGAAGTTTCCTAATATGGAAGAAACGATGAGGGTACACTCAATTCAGACTCTCAAGAGAGAATAAGAATTTATTGAGAACTTGGTCAAGAACCGGTTCAACTTTAGGAATCTTCACCTAATCTTACTTTGGATCCTTCTCGGAATCCATTCCCATCTCCAGGGAATCAAATGTCCACTATAGAACCTTTTTCACATAAACCATTACAAACTTGTTACCTCGTGTTCTCCAATTCCCTTTCCTCCTTCTATCTCTTCACGAGTCTGACTTCCAATCTTAACCACTTTCCATAAATGGTTCTAAGATAACACCCATATAGAATTCTCCGTAATTCTATATAGAAGATGAAAGTCTTAAGCAAGACTTAGGAACTTTTAGCTCTGATACCACTTCTGTAACATCCCCTTACTTACCCTAGAGGTATTACCGCCAGTAACCCCGATTAAGACTAAACCGAAGCTACCCAAGGCTTTAAACTGACTGAACAACTAGAACAAGGTAAATGAAACCATTTAAAACCTAACAAAATTAAGTAAAACTTTACAGGGGAAAAGAGAATAAAAGGTCTTATACAAGCCTTAACTTAAAAAGAATTAGTAAATAAATAGAACAACCTTCTATTTAAACAAAATCTTCATCAAGTCTTCATTACGTTCTTATTTCTGAAACTCAGCTTCGCTTTGAAGTAGTTCAACCATGATCTTCACTCAAGTATAGCCATTGGAAACCGTTCTTCCACTTCTGGAGCTTCAAACCTCTGAATCCACCTCTTGAATCAACTTACAAGAAGAACCTGATGTGTCATAAACCAACGGTGGACACCAGCCAACCATATAAAAGAAAAGAAGATGGACGGGTTAGTCTAATGAAAGACTAAGCAAGTGGAGAAACTAACTTGGTTCTTATGGTTGTAACTAAACATATTGGTATCCAAATCCGATTAGACTCGGATTATGATCCAACAGTTAGCAGTCTTATAGAAGATAAGAAGGAGACTCACATAATCAAGAGGGAGAATACCACCGTTTGTGGTTTCTTTAAGAAGCATAAACAATTGTTGGGAACTCATATTACTCACATAACATCTTGAAAAGTCTCCATCGACTAATCAGATTGACTTAATCAAAGTTTGATTAAGAATCATTCATAACCGGGAGTAAGAATGGTTATCTAATAGACTAACCATCCGGGTACATTAATGTGCCTAACGCACTTGTCTTATATCACTTTCAAAACTTTTTATAAACATGTTGGTAACTTTTAATCGACGGAAACCGCCGAGATTCCACATGTACATGTGACGTCAAGATGAGAGGGATTATTTCATCCATGATCATTGACGAACAACTATTACCAATTGCACTTAGCTAGAGTGCATAACACCTCCTCCAGCGTTGAGTGAGGCATGAGTCATGACCCGAATATTGGGATATGATAGCGAACTAAACCTCCCAATATAGACTGTGTTATAAAGAGGTCATCGGAGACTCGGCTCCAAGCCCTGAAAACTAACTTACTTCATAATATTGTCTCAGCATGAGACAACATACAAGGTCACACATAACGGACCTAAATCCAGTTCTATCGCGAAACTGAATAAATAACATGGTCATTATTTCTAACAAATATAACGACCTATCATATTTTATTAAGCAAACAAGTTGTTCCCAACACAAATATTAAATGGGATTCAATTCCACATTTAATAACCATAATGCAAGAGAGAACCGTCCACTTGCCTTAGAAGGCGTGCTCAACGTCCTTAGCAATTACAACAGTAATCTTTATCACCCTTCTGCCAAATATAACAAAAGGATTTCTCAACAACGAGCTCACAGAAACACTTCTTAGTTGTATTCTCAACTCCTACAACTTCCTAATCGATAAACGATTTAATTTCCGAATATCGATATATAATAAATCCTTAGTTATCATGCTTTAAGGAGCTATCTTGGCGGAATTATAACAAATTATCCGCTTCACTTTTGAAGCAATTTTCTAAATAAAAATTGTTCATTAGCAACAGTTCTTAAAGGTGACCAAATCTCGGATCAAACGGACTAACAACGAATCCCGAGTAATTATCCGAAGTCCTTTACCTGCCAATCGACGTCAAAATTTGTATTCGCTATAACTGAAGATCCGGACGTCCGTTTCTTAAGCGGTTTGAACCTGTGAGACCGTATCAATGTCAAGATTATAAAAACCATAAATTTAATTAGCAAAGCGGAACCTAAAGGCCCTTACGATGGCTCTGCAATCAATCCGCTAATTAATTTCGATCGTAAATACCTTCACTCGAGCCCATGGCTCGTTTAGCTCGATAGTGGCTCGATCCCTGAGCTCGAGGGTGGTTGGGCGCTGTCCGGTGGCGGCCCTTGCGGTGGGTGGTGGTCGGACAGGCTGACGGTCGCCGGCGACGTCGCACGCGAGGCAACAAAATGACCGGCGGTGAAGAGTTCTCCTCTCTCGAGTCCGTCGTCGTCCCGCCATGATTCTCGTTGGTTCTGGTTCCTCTCATGGTTCTGGTTCTGCAGTAGCAAGAACCACAAAAATGGAAGAAGGGAAAGGGGAAGAAGATGGTGAACGGGGCAGAGATATACCGGCGTTGAAGAATTCGAATTCTTCCTTCCCAAGTCTGGCGTCGTCCTGATTCTTTCTCGCTGGTTTGGTTCCAGCAGCACAACGAGCCCAACAATCCCAAGAGGAAGAAGAAGGTGAGTGAAGGTGAAGATGGAGGTGGAAGGGGAAGGCGGGGAAGATTGCCGGCGGTGAGAATTCTCTCGCCCGAGCCCGTCGTTCCGACTTGATCGACCCACTCCCCTCCTCTGTTTTGAACGAATGGATAGGCTTTAACAAGGCAGAAGATATGCCGTCCCAATCCACTCTCTCTGTTCCTTCCATACTAAGGCAAAGAAGATAATATGCTTATAAAGTTCAAAACCCGTCTCGGAACGGGACTCGCGTTAAAGCGGTAAAATTATGTACCTCGGTTGGAAAAACTTACTAAACGAAAAACGTCCCGTAAATTATGTAGACCAATAAAACCAATTTTCCATGATTTTATCTTTCTACCTTCAATTTTTAAGGCTTCCGTTTCATATTTTAAATCCTCTACAGTACATAATTAAAAAGACGGCTTATCCAATAAATATTCTTTTTCCACCGAAAAATCCTAGAATTCACACCGATCCATAAAATCATTTCTTTATGATTTTAGGATATCACCAAAAATTTTCTAGGATTTAAATTCCAACAAAATATTGGATTAAGCGTTAAAACGGACAAAGAGGTTAAAAGGATATCCGAGAAAAATTCAAAAATATCCTTAAGAACCGCAGTTATTACAGCATAATATTGTGAGGTTTGATTGATTTGTCAACAACTTAGATAGGTTTTATTCCTTGTGCTTAATTAAATCAGAGTTATTCTAGGGTTTTGTTAGATGAGCTACCTAATAATATTTATGGGATAATTTACAACTAATCTGATTAAGTCCCGTTTGGGATTGATTAGATATAGTAGCAACTATAATTTTTTAGACCCGTTCGGGCTATTCAGTTGTGGAAAGGAATAAACCACATATAACTTGATTAGCTGTTTGCATCGAGTATTTGTTTCTATCGATATTTTGAACTTAAAGTTGTCGTTTAATTGAATCTAGACGTTGTTCTAGGTTGTTAGATGATTAGAGTTGTTCAGACTGTTAGATCTTTCAACTAAATATAAAGTTTTGGATAATATAATCCACGATAGATTATTCAAGTGAATTGAGAATCAAGAGAGTCAATGATCAATAAGCATAACTATGATGGATTTAACTAGTTGAACACGCTTTTCTCATACTTGTTTAATACAATCGTATTTGCATTCATACTTAGATTTTATTTGCATCTTAGACTAGTTAATCATTCAAAAAAACCCCTCTTGGTTACTTGGTATTCAAGTTAAACACTTTTACATGTGTCTCCATGGGATCAACCCTTACTTACCATTCTACTAAGTTTGGTTAAGTTAGGTTCTTTGATAGGTATAACGACCACTGAAAAATACTTCATTAGCTATTCAAAAACTTCAAAGATGCAATGAGGGGCCATGAACCATTTGTCATTCTCACTGTTCAAGATCCTATAGTAAGTTGCAATTGAAAAAAATTTGACAAGGCTGTGCACCGTTTCTACATGTGGCATATCATGTTCAAGGTACCGTCAAAGGTTACAAATGATGTGTATAAAAATGATCAATTCAGAAGCAAGTTCAACAAGCTTGTTTGGAGCAATGAAATTAGCCGGGAAGAGTTTGAGGAGACTTGGCATAACATTATTGCTGAATTTGGACTTGAGTCAAACACTTGGTTGTCGGTGATGTTTGAGCTACATCACTTGTGGATCCCTGCGTTCTTCAATGATGTAAACATGGGTGGACTTCTTATAACAACTTCAACGTATGAGAGCCAGAACTTCTTCTCGCATTTCATTGGATCCACATCTTCTCTAGTTATTTTCATGATGCAGTTTGAGAGTGCAATTAAGTCACAAAGACACAATCAACAAAGGTTAGACTTTGAATCTTCAACAAGCTTCCCAACTCTAATGATACCATTAGATTTGGAGAAACATTGTGCATCTGTTTACACCATAAACATCTTCTATGACGTCCAGGTAGAAAGTTAGGGTTTTTATCAAGAAAAAGAGAAAATCTAAGGTTTAGGTGTCCCCGGAACAACAATCATGCATACAAACGTTTAATGAAACATAAAGATCATGCTTTTATCACATAAAGGTGTCAACTTTCGTCAACTTAAGCAAGTAAATCAACTAACTTTCGTTCAATTAATAAACTTACTATCTAATCTCTTCTACTTCAACTAGGATTGATCCGCTTTCGCTTCAAAAACCCTAAATTGACTATTCTGATTCAAGGTTTCTGCTTTCGCTTCAACTATGAATGAGAAATTCCCTTTCAACTTTCGTTTCAAGGATTAAGAACAAGAGAATAGAATCATGCAATAAAAAAAATCAAATCATAATAACAAACAAGCATGCACAACAATTGTTGGGTTTAACCCCAACCTTAGAGAGAGAGAGAACTACTCACAATTCATAATTGAAAACATCTAAATTAAATTAAAAAGAAAGGAAAAGCTTACAATCGAATCCAAACAAAGCGTTCCTGCACAATCTCCACTCGTCTCTCCCTTCTCTTCTCCCCTCTCTACTCTTTCTACCCTAAACTAGGTTAATTGTGGGATTATTGGTTAAAACAAAGGCTAGACTAGAGTATTTATAGAGAAACTAATATATCTAAAAAGCTATCTATAAGGAAATAAATCTTCTAATAAGATATATCCCTTAAGGAAACTATTTAAAGAGATAAAATAACATTAATTGTGCCAACTCGGACAAGGAGCACCTCGGTACCGACCCTGTTCAGCATTGCGAACAGTTGAGAGTAAAACTTCCATAGCGGGTTCGTTACACCTCCGTTTGACTCGAATCTTTTTCCTATGTCTTTGTAACAAGTTTCTCTACTTCTTTCCAAGCTCAAACTTGATTCTTCACCTCTTTATGGACTTCATTCCTTGAGCTTTTCCTTAAGTGTTTCTCCTCGGTTTTGCTCTTTTCCTCAAAAGTACTCCAAAACCTATAAAAACACCACCAAGGCTTATGTAGAATCCATATCTTAAATAAATATGAAAACCTAAACAAATGAGTCAAAACAAAACACAAAACTAAAGAAAAAGACTCAAAGACAATAAAAACACCCTATAAAAACATGACTAAAAAGGCGAACATCACTACTTTTGAGATAGAAGGTTAAATAGTTGATCAATGTGATGTGATACAAGTATAGATAGGAAACACAAATTGTAAAAATATAGAGGAAAACAAGCATTAAAAAGCCTTATATTCATTAAAAAACAACATAGTGAAAAGTCAAATCTTTTTAATGAACAAATATGTAGTACTAATGAACAAATAAAACGTATACTCAATAAACTAAAATGGATGTGTTAATGAACAAACAATAGAATATCAATGAACAAAAATGTTATATCAATGAACAAAAATGCATACCAACCCAATCTTGTGCACATCAATCCCCTTGAATTTACCAAGAGTATAATGAACTGCATTACAGAAAAACTCTATGGAATCTTCATCACTAAAATACTTTTTCAGTGGAAATGTCTGCAAATATAAGTATAAGTTAGATTAAGAATTTTCAAAGTTATGAAATAAGACAATGTGAATATAAACTATCAATTTCACATATTCATACCAAATCCTCAAGTGACATCAAAAACCTCAATGGTTTTGAGTCGCTTTTTCACTACTCTGCAAAATTGAGATAAGCGCCCCAAATATCAATGATATTTGATTCCACTTCAGCTTTTACCACCATTGAAACAAAATCTTTTTTTCTTGGCAGAAACATGCTTCATCTTAAAAAATTTAGTACTACACGAATCAGAAACATAAACACAAAAATGATCAAATATAATAATAAAACCAACTCAAAAAAATAAAAGAGCAATATGTAAGAAAAACTATTGTTCTACGTATTGTTACCTGCTTTGCTCAGGAATGTCTTCAATCAGCCAATTGAATAGTTTGGTGGCAACAAGAGATACTTTTTCTGTCAAAACAAACACTCTTTTTAAAGTAAGGTGACTTCACATAATCGGAAGGCTTATATATTCTTTTATCAAGTACATCCTCACCCATATGTTTACCACCAACAGGAGTGTCGATTGAACTGGAATCAACCTCCTGCGCCTGCTTGTTAATCTACAAATGTAAAAACATATATTATTCATGAACAAACTAGATAAAAAAAATCAATGAACAAATGTCCTAGTACTTATGAACAAATAAGCAATATCAATGAACAAATAAAAAATGTCAATGAACAAATAAGTAATATCAATGAACAATCCTCATCTTGAATCATGCTCATCTCCTCTTCAAGTTTCTTCTTTCCTTCATCATCATTCTTTTTATTTATCTCCTTTGGTTTCCTCTTCAACTCCAAGACAATTCTCATTGTTTCTGCATCCCTTTCTTATTTCTTCTTCTTTTTCTTCTCTTCCTTTCTCTTCTCTTCATCAATCTTCCTTTTTGCCTCAGCATATTCCTTCTTCCTCTTCTTCTTTTCCTTTTGCCTCCTCTTGCCTTCTTTGTTGTTCAACCTCTTCAATCCTCTTCTTCTCTTCCTCCTCTACCTTCCTCTTTTCTTCATCATGTCTTCTCTTTTCATCCAACTCTGCTTCTCTCTTCTTCTCTTCCTCATCTTCCATCCTCTTAACCTCTTTTAGCAGCTTCTTCTCTTCCTCAACTGCTTTTCTCTTTTTCTCTTTCTCCTCTTCCTACTTTTTCTTTTCTTCCTCTTCTTTTTTTCTCTTCTCTTCCTCCTCAACCACTTTTCTCTTTTTCTCTTCCTCCTCTTCCTGCTTTTTCTTTTCTTCCTCTTCTGAATTTCTCTTCTCTTCCTCCTCTTTCTTTCTCTTCTCCTCCTCTTGTATTAATTCACCCTCTCTTCTTATGGCTTCCAACTCTTCCTCTTCTTGATTCCTCTTTTCAACTTCTCTTCTTCTTCAATACTTCTCTTAGCTTCCTCATCCTCAACCTTTTTCCTTAAAGCTTCATCCTCATCAACCTTTTTCCTAATTTGTTCATCACTTATTTCCTTGCACACGAATGAAATCTTTCTTTCCTTCTTCCTTGTGGCCTCAACCTTCATGGCCTCATCTTCTTGCATAAGAACGCTATCCCTATCTAGCAATATCCGCAACATCAGCCCAATCATCCCTCAATGGAGACACGCCCATGTCAAATGAAGGTAATTCAAATTGCTTCTTTGCCTTCATTGTGGCCTCAATTTCATCCAAAACCTTTGTCGCTTCCTCCTAAAATGAATTTTGGCTTGGGGATTCAGCATCTTCTTGGTTGCCAGATTGGGATGATGATGAACCACACTTCAAACCCAATAACTTATCCAAAGCTTCATTGATCTAGTTGAAAAATCCGCGGTTGGCAATTTCAGATGTAGCTTTTTGCACATGATCGAGAAATCTCTTTAAAGCTGATGCAAGCTCCATCAACATCTGAAGATGTTCTTTAAGAAATTATTGCACAAAAGTAATCTAAATTAGTACAAAAAACAACATGCAACATAAAAAATATTTTGCAATAGAATCAAATAAACATACATCACCACCATCACCAAGATAAATGCCTTCATCAAAATCTTCAAAAGCAGGGCCTTTTCCTTTACTCTTGTCAACACCAGGGATAACAAACTTTGGCAAACCTCTGAAAAACTTCTTTCCAAAACCACCCTTGGTAATCTCAAAACTATGTCTCTCAACAAAATAATCATGATTGAAATGCTTAATCACGGGGAAAGATATTGGTGTTTCAGGACGATTGTAGATTACCATACAGTCACAATATACAATTTGTCAAAAAAAATTGAACAAATACAAATATGTCAATGAACAAATATGCATATACCAATGAACAAATATGCGTCTATCAATGAACAAATTGATGTTACTAATGAACAAATCTCTTATTCTATAAAAGAACGCACAATATTGAAATCCGAGCGTTAATTTTACTAATGCCTTATCTGGACCGTTCGTTCACCAGGATGTCAATTTCTCTCACTTTCTTGTTCTCTTTGTTCCGTCAATCCGTCCCCTACTCTCATGCTTCCCCCGTTGTCGGCCTTCTTCTCCACCTCCTACTTCGTCTTCTTTCCTCTACCTCCTCCACCTCCTGCTTGAAAACTCTACCTGAATCTCAATTTCCAGTTCTCCTGGCGTGCAACGCACACCCACAAACTAGTATATGAAAAAGTCAATAACAAATATGCATCTAGCAATGAACAAATTGATGTTACTAATGAACAAATATGCACAAATCGTAGAACAAATATGAATATAACAATGAACAAATATGAGAAAAAAATGAACAAATTAATGTTTCTAATGAACAAATAACTGATTATCATGAACAAATTAGAAATCATACCAGCAACGATAAAATAGGTCCTTTGAGAAACCCATTATCTGTTTTCTTCCATGAATCCGCACTCTCAACCAACTTCTCAACAAGATGAGCACACCAATCGTACTCACTGATCTTCTTCAAGTCTATCAAATGGTCCAAGAACTTCAAGTTTACACCCTCGTTCTGAATACTCTCTAGACAAAGGGTGTAGAACAATATAATAAAGTTCCTCTTAAAACAAGCACCATCATTATCAGACTCCTTGATCACTTTACTTAAATTCCCTATATTGATAGCACCAACATCCATTAATTTATTCTTCCATGTCTCCTCATCAATTGTGTCCAACACAAACTGTTCTCTAAACCTATTGTACACATCTGCATGTTTGACATTCTTTGGGACAGAAATTGTCCTTGGACCACGAGGTTGACCAAGGTAATATTACACAACTTTAGGAGTTATTCTAACCCCTGGTCCATCACTGTTCTTGAGTGTGCATGATGCAGGATCAACACAACTAGCAACATGGTAGCACATCCTACTAGGAAGATCTGATACATTCCACTATATAAGGTACTCAAACCCTATCTCTTTAAGGGCAGCAAACTTGTTGTCCCCTTTAAATCCAGCTATTACTTCACAAATCAACGTTGGAGAGTTCCTGGTATTCAAAGAAAAATGATCACGGTTCAAAACTCTCAATGGCACTTTTGCTTTTGACTTCTTTGAAGAAACTCCAACACCTTGTTCTTGAGCAACACTATCCAATTTCCTCTTCTTCCCACTTAAAACCTTTTTGTCCAAATCAACACCAGATGGTTCTTTTATCAATATTCCCTTTCTAGGGATCATATCAACCAGCAACACATCATTGGAACTTTCATGCGAAGCAACCTTTTTTCCCTTATCCAAACGAGGTCTTTTCATTGATGGAGACGACTGAACCCCTTGGCCTTTGCCTCAAGACAGGGACTTCAATATCCTTGAACAACTTCATAGCTTTTGCAACCAGTAAAACATGTTTTTTAGCTAGTGATTTTCTTCTCACAAGCTTATCAGCTACGGAAGAAACATCACTTCCAAACTTGCTCCTCATTTCTATTACAACAGAAGGACAAAAGACAGTATAAACACATATTTAAAAACACAAAAAACATGTCAACCACAAATAAAATGAAAACCTCTTCGAATAGCAGAGAATTCATCTTCTCCGATTGTCATTGTCCCAAATCTTAGATGTTTTACTTGTTTGTTATTTGAAGATCGTTGTTTAATAGATCCTGAATGTTTATTCAATTCCCTAAATAAATAATAAATACAAAGCACAACATGTATTCACCACAATGTTTGATTTTATTGATGAACAAATGCTTGTTTGTGATGAACAAATGCTTGTTTATGGTGAACAAATACTATGCCCGTTTTAATGAACAAATATGCACAAATGAATGAACAAATTCACAACAAGATCACCAACACTTTCAATGCACGTATACCAAATCCTTTCATGAAACTAACAAAGCCAGAATCGTCTATTGCAAACCTCAATATCAATAAACTGATTAAAATATCAAATACGCACATGCACACACAATTTGTGAATTCAAGTGGTAGGACCAAAAATCCACTAAAGGAAAGTGACGGTTCATCCATTTTTTATTCACAAAAGCACAGAACACCAAATCATGACTATCAACTTCAAACCACTCAAATAATACTAAAATACACATAATCGATCAATCATTTAGTATCTACACACTCGACAAACAAAAATAGCAAACAAAAAACCTAGGGTTTCAATCAAATTAAAACGAGAGATAAACCTTGGTTCTCTTGGGAGTCACTTTGAGCATTCTTCATCTTGAACCCGATTGTGCTTTGTACTGACTTTCCTAGTAAGAAATCGGTTCGAGCTCTCTTTGAAAAGCTTTGAACTAACGGATTTTCGCTTGATTTACTAGAAACGCTTCGGAAACTGTAAAAGTGAGAGAGAAATGGCGAGAAAGAAAGAAGACTATGAACTATATAAAAGGCGCGTGTCTTGCAAATTCGGTATAGTGTGTTTCGGTTTTTTTTACAATTTTTTTTAAAAGATAAAACAATATCAAAGGTCCGTCTTATAAGATCGTACGGATGAGGCTTATTCTTATTTCGCACCCAGGCGCGCGTTCGCACATGACTCTCATTCGTAAAATATAATGTTTTTTTATATATGATCTAATATAATCTCATTCTGAAAAGGGTAAGAATTTTGAAATTAGGACAGTTAGTTTATTTTATTTTTGAATAAGATTATTATCGTAATTTAATGGGGTGAAGTTTAGAGGTTGATTCACATGGAAATGGGGCTTATCATGAAAACTAAGAACAAATGAGGACCCTTGGATTTCAGAAATGGATGGCTAAGATTAGAAGAGATAGGGGCAAAATGGTAATTTTGACAAAAATAAAAAAAATAAAAAATAAAAAAATAAAATAATAATAATAATAATAATAATAATAATTTTTTTTAAATTTTCTTACTTTCGCTTGTTTTGGCCAAAAACACAAAATTTGATTTTTTACGTTACGTTCACGTATTTTATGCATATGTTCACACTATTATAAGACATGTTCACATATTATCACATTTTTCAGTTCAAAGATTTTATAATACGTTCACATATATTACAAGTGTGTTCATATATTATTACTCTTTGTTCATGTTTTATGGTCATGTGTTCATGTTTGATTAAATCATAATACAAGCGTTAAACGGTTTAAAAAAAATTTGACAAAAAAATAAAAAAATAAAAATTTATTTTTTTATTTTTTATTTTTTCGCTTATTTTTGCCAAAAACACGACGGTTGAGATTTTACGTTCTGTTCACATATTTTATACACATGTTCACATTTTTACAAGGGCTGTTCACATATTACCGCATTTTAACTTCAGAAAATTTAGTATACGTTCACATATAATATGGATACGTTCACATATTAGTATTTCATGTTCATGTTTTATGGCCTTATGTTCATACTCGATTTACATCATTCTATATACGTAAAAAGACTTTAAAAAATAAAGTAAGAAAATAAAATAAAAATTATTTTTTTATTTTTTATTTTTTATTTTTTTGCTTATTTTTGCCAAAAACACGACGATTGACATTTTACGTTCTGTTCACATATTTTATACACATGTTCACATTTTTACAAGGGTTGTTCACATATAATCGCATTTTAACTTCAGAAAATTTAGTATACGTTCACATATAATATAAATACGTTCACATATTAGTATTGCATGTTCACGTTTTATGGCTTTATGTTCATACTCGATTTACATCATTCTACATACGTAAAAAGACTTTAAAAAATAAAGTGAGAAAATAAAAAAAAAATATTATTTTTTTTTATTTTTTTATTTTTTTATTTTTTTTATTTTTTTAATCGGAGTTCCCAGATTCATTTCTAGTGTTTCAATCGAATGATCCAGATGCATTTTTAGTTTTCATGATAAGTCCCATTTTCATTTGATTCAATCTCGTGAAGTTTATACGAAACATAGTTTATCTATCAAGTTAAAGATACGGGAGATGTGAAAAATAGGCAATGTCCACCAGCAGCAGAATCTTTTCGGTCTCTCAATCCGCACCTTCCAGTCTTTTCCGTGATGCCGCTTCCCCCACCCTTTTTTCTCTCTCTCCTTGATTCCCTTTCCGCTTTCGTCGCTTTATTATTTGTAAAACTATAAGCATAATTTTGTTCATCATGCACTTGTAACCTCTCCGTCTTTTAATTTTCTCCACGCCTTTTTTGTGTTCATTTCTCCATTCCGTCTAATTAATTACATTACATGAGAGTTTCAGTTTGGTATCAACTTCGCCGCCACAACTGAGCAGCTTACGATTCAAGCCGCCTTCTGATTTCTTCACCATGTCGATTTCTGAGTGGTTGAGAGTTGTATCGACGATCTCCGATGAATCCGAGAGACTTGTCAAGGTCGATCACTTTATTCACCAATTGGAGTCGGAACTTGTGAAGATTCGAGTCTTCCAACGGGAGCTTCCTCTGTGCATGCTTCTCTTGAATGATGGTACGTTTTCCGTTCTCCTCCTACTCACTGTATTTTTATAAGTTGTGAATTAGCAATGTTCTGTAATTCCTTGTCTCTAGGGTTCAATAAATCTCCTCCTTGTTTTGCGATTTTGTTCCATCCTTCTTATTTGCGAGATCTCTGTGTTGGGAATTCAACTGTGATTTGTAGTCGATAAGAATATTCTGCTGCAATTTTCTTATCAGTCGTGAGATGTGATTACTTTATATTGTGTTGCTCATTACTAGCTTTACTATTTTCCAGACCCCTTGAGATTGAGAATGAAACAAATTTGACTTGTGGTCGCTGTTTGGTGCAGCAATTAACTTGTTGAAAGAAGAATCAAAAGAATTCAGGAAAAGGAACGCGGAACCAGTGCTAAAACAGTTCATTCCAACGATGAAAGAATCCAGTGAAGACCCCAGAAATAGTTCTAATGAAGATGATTTGAGAGATAAGGGGAATTGGTTGAGCTCTGTGCAGCTGTGGAGTGTTGATGGACCATCCTCTCTTGATCATACCCAAGACGGAAAACAAAACGGAAAGGTAAAGAAGCCTCTTTCTATGCTTGATCATGATGAGATTGATCTAAAGATTCCTTGCTATTTTGTGGTTGCCAGGTAGAGAACCGAATGGAGAACTCTTCATCAAATCATGACCTTGATCAACTACATGGAAATAGACCATATATACTAACACCACCTGGTGGGTGTCATACTGTTAATAAAGTAGATTTCAAAGCATTTTCTCTGCTTAGGCCCAGCACAGAGTATCCGAAGGACGAGGTTGTGTTAAATGTATCAGATCTAGGTCTAACAAAGAGTGGAATTGCTTCAACCCTTGCTTCTACAGTCCCGACAAATCATTCTTCAGTAGGGCATCGTGTTCAGACTCCAAACAGAAAACAAAGAAGATGCTGGTCACAGGAATTGCACCGGAGTTTTGTGAATGCCTTACAGTACCTCGGTGGTGCACATGGTGAGGTTTAGAATTTTAAATTAAGATATGTTGGGTTTCACAATTCATGTCACTGTTGATAGATAAAAACGTTGATTGAGGATTCAATTGATTACCTTTTCCCTTATCATTATAAGCATGATGCTTAGGCTTGATGAATATGGTAGTGCTTTTTGGATTGATTTCTTGAACATGGAGATCTTGCTTTTTTGGTTTTAGATTATGGCTTCATCTGCCAAAATCTCTCTTCTGAAAATGTAGAGTGTGAAGCCTTCTTTTCCATTGCTATATGGAACGTAACATATTTCTTAGACCAATTTCGGACATTGGCTGTGCAATTTTTACATTGTGCTAACTTCTCTCCTAACCCATTTAATGCAGTGGCCACTCCAAAACAAATCAGGGAGATAATGCAAGTAGATGGGCTGTCCAATGATGAAGTGAAGAGCCATTTGCAAGTGGGTTTCATTTTCCTTATTTCTGGTTAACCTTTCACCACATCCATAAGCTATTTTGCAATCTAGACTTGAAATAAGAAAACTGATCTTTGCATTATTGATCCTCCACAGAAATATAGGCTTCACAGAAGAAAAGGAGCTTCAGCTATTTCATCTAGACCTGTGAATGAAGTTGGCAAAACTTTTGGTACTCATGATCAGAACAATGGCAAACCATCAAAGCCAAGCAGCACAAGATCAGGATCTCCAAACAGTGCCTTCCAGTTCAGTTTAGCTACAGGCGGGACCTCAACCACAGCTGTTGAGAGCGTCGAGGATGAGGAGAATTCCGAGGGTTATAGCTCGAAAGACCACAACGACATGCTGACCCAGAAAGGATACTAAAGTATATGGGTCACAAAAATCAATTTTGGCAAATCAATTTATCGATACACTAAATTGGAATTTAAATAACACTTCTTTATACATTGTTCATACGTCTTGAGGTAGAACAGTTCGGCAGAAAGGTGAGGAAAAGAAGTGAATTTTGCAGGATTAGTGTCTCACTTTCTTATTTGTATTGAGTTTTGTTTTAATTTTTCTGCGGAAAGTAATGTTGACTGTTGAGGTCAACATAATAAAATAACAGCAGAGTTGCATAATGAACGTTTTTGGGATAAACATTTATACTGTGCTCTTTTGGGATTGTTCCCATGAATTCTTTGATCTTTTATTTTTCTTTAAAGTTATTTGGCTGGATCAAGATTCAAGATTGGTTGTCTACCTGTCTAGTTGTGGCTTTGCAATGAAGTGAAGGGCCATTCTCAAGATTATGGTGCCGATTGATACAAAAACTGACTTGTGCGTTTGGCGTCTCACCTTTTTTATGAGAATCGGCACCACATCAAAGGTACAAGCATTCACGTGTCGCTTTTTTTTAATGCCCATGGTGTCTATAAACGTTAGAATAATTTTGTGGACGATTTCCTCATTCTTTCCATTGATCTCAATTTGAGTATAAATACATGAATGACGGAAGCGATCAAGGAACTATCATCCATCCGTTCACGAACAAAGTGATAATCAATCTTAATATGTTTGGAACGCTCATGAAAGACCGAGTTTGCAGACATATAGGTGGCACTTAGATTATCACAAAGAATAATAGGGAGGCCCAATTGATGAGATTGCCACCATAATAAATAGCAAATCCATGTTGTCAACGACAATCATCACTATCAGAGGCCCATCCATCATCAAAGAAGGCTACCCAACGATGATCGATGGATGACCGAAGGACGAGACTAGATTAAATGGACCCCTTGAGATATCTAAGAATTCTCTTGAGAACATCCCAATGTGTTTCAATATGGGAGTGCATAAAATGACAGACATGATTAATGACATAGGAGATCTCAGGTCTAGTAACACTGACATACTATAGTGCGCCAACTACACTCTGAGAAGGATCGGAGAGCGAATCATCATCACGATGTACATAGTTTGGAAGCCGGCTTAGTAACAGTGGCTATCGGCTTTGAATCGCGCATTTTCTTTTCAAAAGCAAGTGACGAATATACTTAGCCTTACTAAGCACCATGGAGCCTTGAAGACGAGAGAATTCAATACCAAGAAAGTAGTGCAAGGGACCAAGATCCCACAAAGAGAAAGAGCAATTACGAAGCTTAACAAATCGATTACTCTCAGCAGGGATAGAGCCAGTAAAAACCAAGTTGTCCACATAGACGAGAATATTTAGCACAAAATTGCCATGAAGTTGAACAAAGAGTGATGTATCAGACTGATATGAGCAAAAACGTGTTGAACAAGAAAGAGACGCAGTTTAGTGAACAACGTCCTCAGAGCCTGTTTAAGCCCATACAAGACATTGCACAAAAAACAAACATCATGAGGACGAGAGGGATTGACAAAGCCAAGAGGTTGAGCCATAAACACCTATTTAGAGAGATCTCCATTCAAAAAGGCATTATTAATATGAATTTGTTGAATAGGCCAAGAGTGTTGTAGAGCAATAGATAAAACAAGCATGATAGTGGTGGGTTTGCATCTATTGTTTAAGATACATCTGACGAACCCTTGTTTGGGCAAAAAACATCCGATCAAAGATCTACCAGAGCTCGTGTGTGGTTTTTGCTTGGGTAGCCTGAGCTAAGAGCGGTGGAGAGAGAGTTGATTGAACCCAAAAAAGCACAAACTTATCCTTCATGTTCCACTCCGTGAAGGCAGGATTTGGTGGTATTGGGGCAGTTGAATATGAAGAAGCAGGAAGAGTCGAGGAAGGTTGTAACACCCTCATTTTCCCTCGGAGATATTACCGCTAGTAACCTCGGAATTTGCACTCTGATGCCACACAAGGCTTTCACAATATATAAGATATAAAAATTAACGATAACTCATTAAATAATAAAGCAAAATTTTTAAACCTTCACAATTGTTTCGAAGACGACCAAGAAAAAATATCTTAGACGAGCTTGCGATCCAACGATTGAATTTCTTTTACTGATTCACACATAAAATACAAAATAAATTATAAGTAATTTATTTTGTTCAGTCTTTTCTTACAAGTTGAATTCTTATGACTAGTCTAATATATTTCTAATAAACTTATATTATTAACATTAATAAAAACTTTCTTTATTAATGAATGAGTTGACTTAGTCTTGGCCCGATTAGACCACTCAAAGTTCGGAGGTGGAGCTTGCCGCTTGAAACCCTGATAACGAGAACCAGATTGAGGTGGCTTTCCCCAACCTTTCATTTTCGAAGCGAACTCTTCAAGTGTCATCTCCAGCTTGTACGCCGCATTGACTTACTCTTCCAAGGTAGTGCATGTATGATGCACCATAAGTGGCTTGTCCCTAGGGTTCATCCACTCATTGAACCTTCTTATCTTTTGCTCCTTCGAGGAGACCTCATATCCTGCATACCGGAGCAGGTGGTTGAGTTCGGTGGCCATTTTTGGTACATTCATCCCATCAATCTGTGGGTAAAGAAATTCCTTCAACTTTTCTTCTCTCATTGTCCTCGAGAAGAACCTATCCAACATTTTGTGCTTAAACATGTCCCAACTCAATTGAGGATGTTCAGAGAGTCAAGAATTCTCCCACCACTTATTTGCCCCTTCTTTCAGTTGTAGAGAAGCGATGCGCACCTTTTCAACAGGGGTACACACCAAATTGCGCAACAACTTTTCCATGTGCGAGAACTAGTAAGTGATATTAACAGGTTCTCCAGTCCCATGATAGTTGTCGGGTCTCATGGATGTAAATGTCTTCAACGCTCGAGCAAAGTTAGAGCCATTGTCACGAGGTAGACCTTGCAAAGTACAATCTCCATTGCTAGCAGATTGCTCTCCCAGCTCAACCTCGGGTGCTACAAGTGGAGCTGCTTGGTTCATCCCTTGCATGGTTTGAACCACTATACCTTTGATTGCCTCTAGGGTAGCAGCGTTAAGTTTTACATTTTCTGCAAGGTTGGGTATGGTATGGCTTGTTCGGGGTGGTGACCTCAGATGGTTTGGACGGGTAATCAGGAAGGTCATGGATGTTTGTTTTCTTTTCTAAGTAGAATTTCTAACGTGTGGTTCAGGGTTTGGCTAATTAATAGGATAATTAAGCTTGTTTTTTTTCTAGTTATGGTTGTTCGGGTTGGATAGTTAATGGGTTTTGCTATGGCTATGAGAGGAAGGTGAGTAGGAGTTTAGTGCATTGGAATTTGGCTAATGTTGCGAACTAGTATATATAGGTAATTATAATAGACGGGTCTCATTTAATAAATTTGGGTACGGTTTAGGGGTTTTCCCTAGTAGAGTTAATTAGTGTATAGCTAACGGAAAGTGAGTTGGGTTCGTAAAACAAGTATTGTTCGTTTATAAGAATCGTTAAGTGTGGTGTGGGTCGTACCTAATTTGATCTGTCTTGTTATTTTTTTAGGGAATCGTTTTTGCCACGCTCTTAGTTTTCCGTCTTCTTCAAAGGATCTTTCATTTGAGGTAGTCGTTCTACGACTTGCTCGACTCTTTCTTTGTCTTGTTAGGTTATTTGTTGTTATTGTTGGATCGGTTTTAGGAACTAGTCTCGAATACCTTTTTGAATTATTTTGGACTTGCTTGTGCTGATGTGTGCAAAGTTGGTTTTAAACGTGTTTTATCATCTAATGTTTTCAAACGTTTTCTTTGTTCTAGAGCCGTTTCCGACATGGCCATTCGCATAGTTGACGGAGAGGAAGTGTTGTCTATGTATGATCCATGTGATGGGGAAGTCATGCCCCTTCAAAAAAAATTGATATATGTTGTTTTGGAAAGTGCTCTAGTGGAGACATGACCGGGGGTTAAAAGGATGATAGATGAGGAGTGAGAGGGCATGCCTCTACACTCGGCGCGGGGTGTGAGCGTCATAGGATCTGAATGCAACGAAGGGAGAACGGTTGCATTGCCATGTTAATGTGTGAATGTGTGTGTGTGTGTATTGTGTGGTATATGTGTGTGACTGAGTAACTAAACTTAGGTATTGACCTTTAGAGTTATGAGTGTGCTTGTGGATTTGTTTGCTGACTAATTGTCATCATCGAGCAATCGAGGAGATAATTCCGTATCAATTGGTATCAGAGCCAGGTTGAGACAAGTTTCATTCTTTGATTTTTCATATTGATCTTCAATGTATGTTAGTGCGAATTTTTATCAGCGCCTTCAACTTCACTTGGAGATTTCGGAAAGCACCGACCCCGAAGTTTTCTTTGATGAGTGCCCAATCGAAGATAATGACGAGTGCTCTTCATATTTTCAACAATATTTTCACATATTCCAGCCATATGGATGAGGAAATTTGTGATTTTGAGGACTACAAAAAGGAAGATGCACCGCCAAATTTGCTTTCTTTGGATCCTATTGAAGATTTTATTGCTTGGCCAACGTTGTCATCATCAACGCCGATCCTTCCACCTCCTAGATCAGCCCCAACATGGGTCAATGTGAAACCTAAGGAGGTACCAAAGGCAACCCCACTTGTGGCCATGGTTGAGGACGAAGAAGAGATATCAACAAACGACACAACTATGGTAGGCCCGAGTGTGCTTGAATTGGTGCCTATGAAATTCAATGAAGATCTTCTTTCTACATTGGAGAATTCGTACCATGTCCTTTTGTTCTTTACCAACGTCGCCTTGAGGACAAGTCGAATTCAAGTGAGGGAGAATGATGCAAATCAAGGGAGGATCAAAGCGAATGATTCGTTGAAGACGAATGGAGGCCAAACACCGAGACCTTTACTAAGGTCCCGAGCATTCAAGTTCTAGAAGGTTTTCATGGATTCCATATTGTCCTTTGATTATGTTCATCAATGGCGTCCAAGGCCACCAAGGAAGAGGATGAAGTCTTGAAAGTTCAGAATTTTAAGAAGCCCGTCAAATTAAAAATAATGCTCAGTAAAATGGTCATAACTTGGGCCAGAAATTTGATCTCAAGTCCGTTCAAATTGCTTTGGATAGATAATTAAAAGATCTACAACTTTGGAGTTTACGGCGAATCCAGAATCCAAGAGAAAATAGGACAAAAATGCGATTTACTGAGAGCTGTTCAAGTCTTACGGGAATCTTATCTTTAGCTTTAATTCTATCTTTAGCTAGATATTATATTTATTCATAATTTCGGCCATAGGCTTATGTTAGTTGGCTTAAATATATTTCTCTTTTAATTCTTGTTATCTTTAAGTTTATTAGATAGTTTTCTTATCCCTTAAGTCAAATTAGTTATCTATTTGATTTAATAAGGATAAGGAGACTTAGATAGATGCTTTTAATTATTTTAAGTTATCTTGGGAAGCAAGTCATTGGACCGAATTGTCCCTACTAGGGCCGGCCATTCCATGCCTTGCTCTCCAAGGAACATTGTTTTGTATTTCTTATATATAGTTTGCATCTTCATTCAATAAAAATCAGCTCAGTAAGATTAAACTCCTTTGGGTTAATCTTGCTCTTGGGCCATTAAAACAACTCGTCTTCTAGCATTCAAACCTACGAAGATCGATCATCATACTCCATTCGAATTCTCTCTCTTTCGTGTGTTCAATTTGGTTTATTGATTTAGTCAATTGAGATTGTTCTAGTTTGATTGTTAAAGATCAAATCTAGTTAATCAATTGGATTTAGCGTTAGAGCCAATCCTATTGAACTATCAAAGTTGATTGTTTCAATCTATCAAATCAGTTTCGTTAATTACAATTCGTGTTTCTTGCGCAACAAGTTATTAACTTTGAAGGCAAATCAGGTTGGAAAGAGAATTACTTGTCAAGATCGGGCCAAAACAAGACCGAATTGTCATCATCGAGCAATCGAGGAGATAATTCCGTATCAATTGGTATCAGAGCCAGGTTGAGACAAGTTTCATTCTTTGATTTTTCATATTGATCTTTAATGTATTTTAGTGCGGATTTTTATCAGCGCCTTCAACTTCACTTGGAGATTTCGGAAAGCACCGACCCCGAAGTTTTCTTTGATGAGTGCCCAATCGAAGATAATGACGAGTGCTTTTCATATTTTCAACAATATTTTCACATATTCCAGCCATATGGATGAGGAAATTTGTGATTTTGAGGACTACAAAAAGGAAGATGCACCGCCAAATTTTCTTTCTTTGGATCCTATTGAAGATTTTATTGCTTGGCCAACGTTGTCATCATCAACGCCGATCCTTCCACCTCCTAGATCAGCCCCAACATGGGTCAATGTGAAACCTAAGGAGGTACCAAAGGCAACCCCACTTGTGACCATGGTTGAGGACGAAGAAGAGATATCAACAAACGACACAACTATGGTATGCCCGAGTGTGCTTGAATTGGTGCCTATCAATGAAGATCTTCTTTCTACATTGGAGAATTCGTACCATGTCCTTTTGTTCTTTACCAACGTCGCCTTGAGGACAAGTCGAATTCAAGTGGGGGAGAATGATGCAAATCAAGGGAGGATCAAAGCGAATGATTCGTTGAAGACGATGGAGGCCAAACAACGAGACCTTTACTAAGGTCCCGAGCATTCAAGTTCAAGAAGGTTTTCATGGATTCCATATGTCCTTTGATTATGTTCATCAATGACGTCCAAGGCCACCAAGGAAGAGGATGAAGTTTTGAAAGTTCAGAATGTTAAGAAGCCCGTCAAATTAAAAGCACTGCTCAGTAAAATGGTCATAACTTGGGCTAGAAAATTGATCTCAAGTCCGTTCAAATTTCTTTGGATAGATAATTAAAAGATCTACAACTTTGTAGTTTACGGCGAATCCAGAATCCAAGAGCAAATAGGAAAAAAATGCGATTTACTGAGAGTTGTTCAAGTCTTACGGGAATCTTATCTTTAGCTTTAATTCTATCTTTAGCTAGATATTATATTTATTCATAATTTCGGCCATAGGCTTATGTTAGTTGGCTTAAATATATTTCTCTTTTAATTCTTGTTATCTTTAAGTTTATTAGATAGTTTTCTTATCCCTTAAGTCAAATTAGTTATCTATTTGATTTAATAAGGATAAGGAGACTTAGATAGATGCTTTTAATTATTTTAAGTTATCTTGGGAAGCAAGTCATTGGACCGAATTGTCCCTACTAGGGCCGGCCATTCCATGCCTTGCTCTCCAAGGAACATTGTTTTGTATTTCTTATATATAGTTTGCATCTTCATTCAATAAAAATCAGCTCAGTAAGATTAAACCCCTTTGGGTTAATCTTGCTCTTGGACCATTAAAACAACTCGTCTTCTAGCATTCAAACCTACGAAGATCGATCATCATACTCCATTCGAATTCTCTCTCTTTCGTGTGTTCAATTTGGTTTATTGATTTAGTCAATTGAGATTGTTCTAGTTTGATTGTTAAAGATCAAATCTAGTTAATCAATTGGATTTAGCGTTAGAGCCAATCCAATTGAACTATCAAAGTTGATTGTTTCAATCTATCAAATCAGTTTCTTTAATTACAATTCGTGTTTCTTTCGCAACAAGTTATTAACTTGGAAGACATATCAGGTTGGAAAGAGAATTACTTGTCAAGATCGGGCCAAAACAAGACCGAATTGTCATCATCGAGCAATCGAGGAGATAATTCCGTATCAATTGGTATCAGAGCCAGGTTGAGACAAGTTTCATTCTTTGATTTTTCATATTGATCTTCAATGTATGTTAGTGCGAATTTTTATCAGCGCCTTCAACTTCACTTGGAGATTTCGGAAAGCACCGACCCCGAAGTTTTCTTTGATGAGTGCCCAATCGAAGATAATGACGAGTGCTCTTCATATTTTCAACAATATTTTCACATATTCCAGCCATATGGATGAGGAAATTTGTGATTTTGAGGACTACAAAAAGGAAGATGCACCGCCAAATTTGCTTTCTTTGGATCCTATTGAAGATTTTATTGCTTGGCCAACGTTGTCATCATCAACGCCGATCCTTCCACCTCCTAGATCAGCCCCAACATGGGTCAATGTGAAACCTAAGGAGGTACCAAAGGCAACCCCACTTGTGGCCATGGTTGAGGACGAAGAAGAGATATCAACAAACGACACAACTATGGTAGGCCCGAGTGTGCTTGAATTGGTGCCTATGCAATTCAATGAAGATCTTCTTTCTACATTGGAGAATTCGTACCATGTCCTTTTGTTCTTTACCAACGTCGCCTTGAGGACAAGTCGAATTCAAGTGGGGGAGAATGATGCAAATCAAGGGAGGATCAAAGCGAATGATTCGTTGAAGACGAATGGAGGCCAAACACCGAGACCTTTACTAAGGTCCCGAGCATTCAAGTTCTAGAAGGTTTTCATGGATTCCATATTGTCCTTTGATTATGTTCATCAATGGCGTCCAAGGCCACCAAGGAAGAGGATGAAGTCTTGAAAGTTCAGAATTTTAAGAAGCCCGTCAAATTAAAAATAATGCTCAGTAAAATGGTCATAACTTGGGCCAGAAATTTGATCCCAAGTCCGTTCAAATTGCTTTGGATAGATAATTAAAAGATCTACAACTTTGGAGTTTACGGCGAATCCAGAATCCAAGAGAAAATAGGACAAAAATGCGATTTACTGAGAGCTGTTCAAGTCTTACGGCAATCTTATCTTTAGCTTTAATTCTATCTTTAGCTAGATATTATATTTATTCATAATTTCGGCCATAGGCTTATGTTAGTTTGCTTAAATATATTTCTCTTTTAATTCTTGTTATCTGTAAGTTTATTAGATAGTTTTCTTATCCCTTAAGTCAAATTAGTTATCTATTTGATTTAATAAGGATAAGGAGACGTAGATAGATGCTTTTAATTATTTTAAGTTATCTTGGGAAGCAAGTCATTGGACCGAATTGTCCCTACTACGGCCGGCCATTCCATGCCTTGCTCTCCAAGGAACATTGTTTTGTATTTCTTATATATAGTTTGCATCTTCATTCAATAAAAATCAGCTCAGTAAGATTAAACCCCTTTGGGTTAATCTTGCTCTTGGGCCATTAAAACAACTCGTCTTCTAGCATTCAACCCTACGAAGATCGATCATCATACTCCATTCGAATTCTTTCTCTTTCGTGTGTTCAATTTGGTTTATTGATTTAGTCAATTGAGATTGTTCTAGTTTGATTGTTAAAGATCAAATCTAGTTAATCAATTGGATTTAGCGTTAGAGCCAATCCAATTGAACTATCAAAGTTGATTGTTTCAATCTATCAAATCAGTTTCGTTAATTACAATTCGTGTTTCTTGCGCAACAAGTTATTAACTTTGAAGGCAAATCAGGTTGGAAAGAGAATTACTTGTCAAGATCGGGCCAAAACAAGACCGAATTGTCATCATCGAGCAATCGAGGAGATAATTCCGTATTAATTGGTATCAAAGCCAGGTTGAGACAAGTTTCATTCTTTGATTTTTCATATTGATCTTCAATGTATGTTAGTGCGGATTTTTATCAGCGCCTTCAACTTCACTTGGAGATTTCGGAAAGCACCGACCCCGAAGTTTTCTTTGATGAGTGCCGAATCGAAGATAATGACGAGTGCTCTACAATTTTCAACAATCTTTTCACATATTCCAGCCATATGGATGAGGAAATTTTTGATTTTGAGGACTACAAAAAGGAAGATGCACCGCCAAATTTGCTTTCTTTGGATCCTATTGAAGATTTTATTGCTTGGCCAACGTTGTCATCATCAACGCTGATCCTTCCACCTCCTAGATCAGCCCCAACATGGGTCAATGTGAAACCGAAGGAGGTACCAAAGGCAACCCCACGTGTGGCCATGGTTGAGGACGAAGAAGAGATATCAACAAACGACACAACTATGGTATGCCCGAGTGTGCTTGAATTGGTGCCTATGCAATTCAATGAAGATCTTCTTTGTACATTGGAGAATTCGTACCAGGTCCTTTTGTTCTTTATCAACGTTGCCTTGAGGACAAGTCGAATTCAAGTGGGGGAGAATGATGCAAATCAAGGGAGGATCAAAGCGAATGATTCGTTGAAGACGAATGGAGGCCAAACACCGAGACCTTTACTAAGGTCCCGAGCATTCAAGTTCAAGAAGGTTTACATGGATTCCATATTGTCCTTTGATTATGTTCATCAATGGCGTCCAAGGCCACCAAGGAAGTGGATGAAGTTTTGAAAGTTCAGAATGTTAAGAAGCCCGTCAAATTAAAAACAATGCTCAGTAAAATGGTCATAACTTGGGCTAGAAACTTGATCTCAAGTCCGTTCAAATTGCTTTGGATAGATAATTAAAAGATCTACAACTTTGTAGTTTACGGCGAATCCAGAATCCAAGAGAAAAGAGGTCAAAAATGCGATTTACTGAGAACTGTTCAAGTCTTACGGCAATCTTATCTTTAGCTTTAATTCTATCTTTAGCTAGATATTATATTTATTCATAATTTCGGCCATAGGCTTATGTTAGTTGGCTTAAATATATTTATCTTTTAATTCTTGTTATCTGTAAGTTTATTAGATAGTTTTCTTATCCCTTAAGTCAAATTAGTTATCTATTTGATTTAATAAGGATAAGGAGACTTAGATAGATGCTTTTAATTATTTTAAGTTATCTTGGGAAGCAAGTCATTGGACCGAATTGTCCCTACTAGGGCCGGCCATTCCATGCCTTGCTCTCCAAGGAACATTGTTTTGTATTTCTTATATATAGTTTGCATCTTCATTCAATAAAAATCAGCTCAGTAAGATTAAACCCCTTTGGGTTAATCTTGCTCTTGGGCCATTAAAACAACTCGTGTTCTAGCATTCAAACCTACGAAGATCGATCATCATACTCCATTCGAATTCTTTCTCTTTCGTGTGTTCAATTTGGTTTATTGATTTAGTCAATTGAGATTGTTCTAGTTTGATTGTTAAAGATCAAATCTAGTTAATCAATTGGATTTAGCGTTAGAGCCAATCCAATTGAACTATCAAAGTTGATTGTTTCAATCTATCAAATCAGTTTCGTTAATTACAATTCGTGTTTCTTGCGCAACAAGTTATTAACTTTGAAGGCAAATCAGGTTGGAAAGAGAATTACTTGTCAAGATCGGGCCAAAACAAGACCGAATTGTCATCATCGAGCAATCGAGGAGATAATTCCGTATTAATTGGTATCAGAGCCAGGTTGAGACAAGTTTCATTCTTTGATTTTTCATATTGATCTTCAATGTATGTTAGTGCGGATTTTTATCAGCGCCTTCAACTTCACTTGGAGATTTCGGAAAGCACCGACCCCGAAGTTTTCTTTGATGAGTGCCTAATCGAAGATAATGACGAGTGCTCTACAATTTTCAACAATCTTTTCACATATTCCAGCCATATGGATGAGGAAATTTTTGATTTTGAGGACTACAAAAAGGAAGATGCACCGCCAAATTTGCTTTCTTTGGATCCTATTGAAGATTTTATTGCTTGGCCAACGTTGTCATCATCAACGCCGATCCTTCCACCTCCTAGATCAGCCCCAACATGGGTCAATGTGAAACCTAAGGAGGTACCAAAGGCAACCCCACGTGTGGCCATGGTTGAGGACGAAGAAGAGATATCAACAAACGACACAACTATGGTATGCCCGAGTGTGCTTGAATTGGTGCCTATGCAATTCAATGAAGATCTTCTTTGTACATTGGAGAATTCGTACCAGGTCCTTTTGTTCTTTATCAACGTTGCCTTGAGGACAAGTCGAATTCAAGTGGGGGAGAATGATGCAAATCAAGGGAGGATCAAAGCGAATGATTCGTTGAAGACGAATGGAGGCCAAACACCGAGACCTTTACTAAGGTCCCGAGCATTCAAGTTCAAGAAGGTTTTCATGGATTCCATATTGTCGTTTGATTATGTTCATCAATGGCGTCCAAGGCCACCAAGGAAGTGGATGAAGTTTTGAAAGTTCAGAATGTTAAGAAGCCCGTCAAATTAAAAATAATGCTCAGTAAAATGGTCATAACTTGGGCTAGAAACTTGATCTCAAGTCCGTTCAAATTGCTTTGGATAGATAATTAAAAGATCTACAACTTTGTAGTTTACGGCGAATCCAGAATCCAAGAGAAAAGAGGTCAAAAATGCGATTTACTGAGAACTGTTCAAGTCTTACGGCAATCTTATCTTTAGCTTTAATTCTATCTTTAGCTAGATATTATATTTATTCATAATTTCGGCCATAGGCTTATGTTAGTTGGCTTAAATATATTTCTCTTTTAATTCTTGTTATCTTTAAGTTTATTAGATAGTTTTCTTATCCCTTAAGTCAAATTAGTTATCTATTTGATTTAATAAGGATAAGGAGACTTAGATAGATGCTTTTAATTATTTTAAGTTATCTTGGGAAGCAAGTCATTGGACCGAATTGTCCCTACTAGGGCCGGCCATTCCATGCCTTGCTCTCCAAGGAACATTGTTTTGTATTTCTTATATATAGTTTGCATCTTCATTCAATAAAAATCAGCTCAGTAAGATTAAACCCCTTTGGGTTAATCTTGCTCTTGGACCATTAAAACAACTCGTGTTCTAGCATTCAAACCTACGAAGATCGATCATCATACTCCATTCGAATTCTCTCTCTTTCGTGTGTTCAATTTGGTTTATTGATTTAGTCAATTGAGATTGTTCTAGTTTGATTGTTAAAGATCAAATCTAGTTAATCAATTGGATTTAGCGTTAGAGCCAATCCAATTGAACTATCAAAGTTGATTGTTTCAATCTATCAAATCAGTTTCATTAATTACAATTCGTGTTTCTTTCGCAACAAGTTATTAACTTTGAAGACAAATCAGGTTGGAAAGAGAATTACTTGTCCAGATCGGGCCAAAACAAGACCGAATTGTCATCATCGAGCAATCGAGGAGATAATTCCGTATCAATTGGTATCAGAGCCAGGTTGAGACAAATTTCATTCTTTGATTTTTCATATTGATCTTCAATGTATGTTAGTGTGGATTTTTATCAGCGCCTTCAACTTCACTTGGAGATTTCGGAAAGCACCGACCCCGAAGTTTTCTTTGATGAGTGCCTAATCGAAGATGTTGACGAGTGCTCTTCAATTTTCAACAATCTTTTCACATATTCCAGCCATATGGATGGGGAAATTTGTGATTTTGAGGACTACAAAAAGGAAGATGCACCGCCAAATTTGCTTTCTTTGGATCCTATTGAAGATTTTATTGCTTGGCCAACGTTGTCATCATCAACGCCGATCCTTCCACCTCCTAGATCAGCCCCAATATGGGTCAATGTGAAACCTAAGGAGGTACCAAAGGCAACCCCACGTGTGGCCATGGTTGAGGACGAAGAAGAGATATCAACAAACGACACAACTATGGTATGCCCGAGTGTGCTTGAATTGGTGCCTATGCAATTCAATGAAGATCTTCTTTGTACATTGGAGAATTCGTACCAGGTCCTTTTGTTCTTTACCAACGTTGCCTTGAGGACAAGTCGAATTCAAGTGGGGGAGAATGATGCAAATCAAGGGAGGATCAAAGCGAATGATTCGTTGAAGACGAATGGAGGCCAAACACCCAGACCTTTACTAAGGTCCCGAGCATTCAAGTTCAAGAAGGTTTTCATGGATTCCATATTGTCCTTTGATTATGTTCATCAATGGCGTCCAAGGCCACCAAGGAAGAGGATGAAGTTTTGAAAGTTCAGAATGTTAAGAAGCCCGTCAAATTAAAAACAATGCTCAGTAAAATGGTCATAACGTTGGCTAGAAACTTTATCTCAAGTCCGTTCAAATTGCTTTGGATAGATAATTAAAAGATCTACAACTTTGTAGTTTACGGCGAATCCAGAATCCAAGAGCAAAGAGGTCAAAAATGCGATTTTCTGAGAGATGTTCAAGTCTTACGGCAATCTTATCTTTAGCTTTAATTCTATCTTTAGCTAGATATTATATTTATTCATAATTTTGGCCATAGGCTTATGTTAGTATGCTTAAATATATTTCTCTTTTAATTCTTGTTATCTTTAAGTTTATTAGATAGTTTTCTTATCCCTTAAGTCAAATTAGTTATCTATTTGATTTAATAAGGATAAGGAGACTTAGATAGATGCTTTTAATTATTTTAAGTTATCTTGGGAAGCAAGTCATTGGACCGAATTATCCCTACTAGGGCCGGCCATTCCATGCCTTGCTCTCCAAGGAACATTGTTTTGTATTTCTTATATATAGTTTGCATCTTCATTCAATAAAAATCAGCTCAGTAAGATTAAACCCCTTTAGTTTAATCTTGCTCTTGGGCCATTAAAACGACTCGTGTTCTAGCATTCAAACCTACGAAGATCGATCATCATACTCCATTCGAATTCTCTCTCTTTCGTGTGTTCAATTTGGTTTATTGATTTAGTCAATTGAGATTGTTCTAGTTTGATTGTTAAAGATCAAATCTAGTTAATCAATTGGATTTAGCGTTAGAGCCAATCCAATTGAACTATCAAAGTTGATTGTTTCAATCTATCAAATCAGTTTCGTTAATTACAATTCGTGTTTCTTGCGCAACAAGTTATTAACTTTGAAGGCAAATCAGGTTGGAAAGAGAATTACTTGTCAAGATCGGGCCAAAACAAGACCGAATTGTCATCATCGAGCAATCGAGGAGATAATTCCGTATCAATTGGTATTAGAGCCAGGTTGAGACAAGTTTCATTCTTTGATTTTTCATATTGATCTTCAATGTATGTTAGTGCGGATTTTTATCAGCGCCTTCAACTTCACTTGGAGATTTGGGAAAGCACCGACCCCGAAGTTTTCTTTGATGAGTGCCCAATCGAAGATAATGACGAGTGCTCTTCAATTTTCAACAATCTTTTCACATATTTCAGCCATATGGATGATGAAATTTGTGATTTTGAGGACTACAAAAAGGAAGATGCACCGCCAAATTTGCTTTCTTTGGATCCTATTGAAGACTTTATTGCTGGGTCAACGTTGTCATCATCAACGCCGATCCTTCCACCTCCTAGATCAGCCCCAACATGGGTCAATGTGAAACCTAAGCGGTACCAAAGGCAACCCCACTTGTGGCCATGGTTGAGGACGAAGAAGAGATATCAACAAACGACACAACTATGGTATGCGCGAGTGTGCTTGAATTGGTGCCTATGCAATTCAATGAAGATCTTCTTTCTACATTGGAGAATTCGTACCATGTCCTTTTGTTCTTTACCAACGTCGCCTTGAGGACAAGTCGAATTCAAGTGGGGGAGAATGATGCAAATCAAGGGAGGGTCAAAGCGAATGATTCGTTGAAGACGAATGGAGGCCAAACACCAAGACCTTTACTAAGGTCCCGAGCATTCAAGTTCAAGAAGGTTTTCATGGATTCTATATTGTCCTTTGATTATGTTCATCAATGGCGTCCAAGGCCACCAAGGAAGAGGATGAAGTCTTGAAAGTTCAGAATGTTAAGAAGCCCGTCAAATTAAAAACAGTGCTCAGTAAAATGGTCATAACTTGGGCTAGAAAATTGATCTCAAGTCCGTTCAAATTGCGTTGGATAGATAATTAAACGATCTACAACTTTGTAGTTTACGGCGAATCCATAATCCAAGAGCAAAGAGGTCAAAAATGCGATTTACTGAGAGTTGTACAAGTCTTACGGGAATCTTATCTTTAGCTTTAATTCTATCTTTACCTAGATATTATATTTATTCATAATTTCGGCCATAGGCTTATGTTAGTTGGCTTAAATATATTTCTCTTTTAATTCTTGTTATCTTTAAGTTTATTAGATAGTTTTCTTATCCCTTAAGTCAAATTAGTTATCTATTTGATTTAATAAGGATAAGGAGACTTAGATAGATGCTTTTAATTATTTTAAGTTATCTTGGGAAGCAAGTCATTGGACCGAATTGTCCCTACTAGGGCCGGCCATTCCATGCCTTGCTCTCCAAGGAACATTGTTTTGTATTTCTTATATATAGTTTGCATCTTCATTCAATAAAAATCAGCTCAGTAAGATTAAACCCCTTTGGGTTAATCTTGCTCTTGGGCCATTAAAACAACTCGTGTTCTAGCATTCAAACCTACGAAGATCGATCATCATACTCCATTCGAATTCTCTCTCTTTCGTGTGTTCAATTTGGTTTATTGATTTAGTCAATTGAGATTGTTCTAGTTTGATTGTTAAATATCAAATCTAGTTAATCAATTGGATTTAGCGTTAAGCCAATCCAATTGAACTATCAAAGTTGATTGTTTCAATCTATCAAATCAGTTTCGTTAATTACAATTCGTGTTTCTTGCGCAACAAGTTATTAACTTTGAAGGCAAATCAGGTTGGAAAGAGAATTACTTGTCAAGATCGGGCCAAAACAAGACCGAATTGTCATCATCGAGCAATCGAGGAGATAATTCCGTATCAATTGGTATCAGAGCCAGGTTGAGACAAGTTTCATTCTTTGATTTTTCATATTGATCTTCAATGTATGTTAGTGCGGATTTTTATCAGCGCCTTCAACTTCACTTGGAGATTTCGGAAAGCACCGACCCCGAAGTTTTCTTTGATGAGTGCCCAATCGAAGATAATGACGAGTGCTCTTCAATTTTCAACAATCTTTTCACATATTCCAGCCATATGGATGAGGAAATTTGTGATTTTGAGGACTACGAAAAGGAAGATGCACAGCCAAATTTGCTTTCTTTGGATCATATTGAAGATTTTATTGCTTGGCCAACGTTGTCATCATCAACGCCGATCCTTCCACCTCCTAGATCAGCCCCAACATGGGTCAATGTGAAACCTAAGGAGGTACCAAAGGCAACCCCAATTGTGGCCATGGTTGAGGACGAAGAAGAGATATCAACAAACGACACAACTATGGTATGCCCGAGTGTGCTTGAAATGGTGCCTATGCAATTCAATGAAGATCTTCTTTCTACATTGGAGAATTCGTACCATGTCCTTTTGTTCTTTACCAACGTCGCCTTGAGGACAAGTCGAATTCAAGTGGGGGAGAATGATGCAAATCAAGGGAGGATCAAAGCGAATGATTCGTTGAAGACGAATGGAGGCCAAACACCAAGACCTTTACTAAGGTCTCGAGCATTCAACTTCAAGAAGGTTTTCATGGATTCCATATTGTCCTTTGATTATGTTCATCAATGGCGTCCAAGGCCACCAAGGAAGAGGATGAAGTCTTGAAAGTTCAGAATGTTAAGAAGCCCGTCAAATTAAAAACAGTGCTCAGTAAAATGGTCATAACTTGGGCTAGCAAATTGATCTCAAGTCCGTTCAAATTGCGTTGGATAGATAATTAAAAGATCTACAACTTTGTAGTTTACGGCGAATCCAGAATCCAAGAGCAAAGAGGTCAAAAATGCGATTTACTGAGAGTTGTACAAGTCTTACGGGAATCTTATCTTTAGCTTTAATTCTATCTTTACCTAGATATTATATTTATTCATAATTTCGGCCATAGGCTTATGTTAGTTGGCTTAAATATATTTCTCTTTTAATTCTTGTTATCTTAAAGTTTATTAGATAGTTTTCTTATCCCTTAAGTCAAATTAGTTATCTATTTGATTTAATAGGGATAAGGAGACTTAGATAGATGCTTTTAATTATTTTAAGTTATCTTAGGAAGCAAGTCATTGGACCGAATTGTCCCTACTAGGGCCGGCCATTCCATGCCTTGCTCTCCAAGGAACATTGTTTTGTATTTCTTATACATAGTTTGCATCTTCATTCAATAAAAATCAGCTCAGTAAGATTAAACCCCTTTGGGTTAATCTTGCTCTTGGGCCATTAAAACAACTCGTGTTCTAGCATTCAAACCTACGAAGATCGATCATCATACTCCACTCGAATTCTATCTCTTTCGTGTGTTCAATTTGGTTTATTGATTTAGTCAATTGAGATTGTTCTAGTTTGATTGTTAAAGATCAAATCTAGTTAATCAATTGGATTTAGCGTTAGAGCCAATCCAATTGAACTATCAAAGTTGATTGTTTCAATCTATCAAATCAGTTTCGTTAATTACAATTCGTGTTTCTTGCGCAACAAGTTATTAACTTTGAAGGCAAATCAGGTTGGAAAGAGAATTACTTGTCAAGATCGGGCCAAAACAAGACCGAATTGTCATCATCGAGCAATCGAGGAGATAATTCCGTATCAATTGGTATCAGAGCCAGGTTGAGACAAGTTTCATTCTTTGATTTTTCATATTGATCTTCAATGTATGTTAGTGTGGATTTTTATCAGCGCCTTCAACTTCACTTGGAGATTTCGGAAAGCACCGACCCCGAAGTTTTCTTTGATGAGTGCCGAATCGAAGATAATGACGAGTGCTCTTCAATTTTCAACAATCTTTTCACATATTCCAGCCATATGGATGGGGAAATTTGTGATTTTGAGGACTACAAAAAGGAAGATGCACCGCCAAATTTGCTTTCTTTGGATCCTATTGAAGATTTTATTGCTTGGCCAACGTTGTCATCATCAACGCCGATCCTTCCACCTCCTAGATCAGCCCCAACATGGGTCAATGTGAAACCTAAGGAGGTACCAAAGGCAACCCCACGTGTGGCCATGGTTGAGGACGAAGAAGAGATATCAACAAACGACACAACTATGGTATGCCCGAGTGTGCTTGAATTGGTGCCTATGCAATTCAATGAAGATCTTCTTTGTACATTGGAGAATTCGTACCAGGTCCTTTTGTTCTTTACCAACGTTGCCTTGAGGACAAGTCGAATTCAAGTGGGGGAGAATGATGCAAATCAAGGGAGGATCAAAGCGAATGATTCGTTGAAGACGAATGGAGGCCAAACACCGAGACCTTTACTAAGGTCCCGAGCATTCAAGTTCAAGAAGGTTTTCATGGATTCCGTATTGTCCTTTGATTATGTTCATCAATGGCGTCCAAGGCCACCAAGGAAGAGGATGAAGTTTTGAAAGTTCAGAATGTTAAGAAGCCCGTCAAATTAAAAACAATGCTCAGTAAAATGGTCATAACGTTGGCTAGAAACTTGATCTCAAGTCCGTTCAAATTGCTTTGGATAGATAATTAAAAGATCTACAACTTTGTAGTTTACGGCGAATCCAGAATCCAAGAGCAAAGAGGTCAAAAATGCGATTTTCTGAGAGATGTTCAAGTCTTACGGCAATCTTATCTTTAGCTTTAATTCTATCTTTAGCTAGATATTATATTTATTCATAATTTTGGCCATAGGCTTATGTTAGTATGCTTAAATATATTTCTCTTTTAATTCTTGTTATCTTTAAGTTTATTAGATAGTTTTCTTATCCCTTAAGTCAAATTAGTTATCTATTTGATTTAATAAGGATAAGGAGACTTAGATAGATGCTTTTAATTATTTTAAGTTATCTTGGGAAGCAAGTCATTGGACCGAATTGTCCCTACTAGGGCCGGCCATTCCATGCCTTGCTCTCCAAGGAACATTGTTTTGTATTTCTTATATATAGTTTGCATCTTCATTCAATAAAAATCAGCTCAGTAAGATTAAACCCCTTTAGTTTAATCTTGCTCTTGGGCCATTAAAACGACTCGTGTTCTAGCATTCAAACCTACGAAGATCGATCATCATACTCCATTCGAATTCTCTCTCTTTCGTGTGTTCAATTTGGTTTATTGATTTAGTCAATTGAGATTGTTCTAGTTTGATTGTTAAAGATCAAATCTAGTTAATCAATTGGATTTAGCGTTAGAGCCAATCCAATTGAACTATCAAAGTTGATTGTTTCAATCTATCAAATCAGTTTCGTTAATTACAATTCGTGTTTCTTGCGCAACAAGTTATTAACTTTGAAGGCAAATCAGGTTGGAAAGAGAATTACTTGTCAAGATCGGGCCAAAACAAGACCGAATTGTCATCATCGAGCAATCGAGGAGATAATTCCGTATCAATTGGTATTAGAGCCAGGTTGAGACAAGTTTCATTCTTTGATTTTTCATATTGATCTTCAATGTATGTTAGTGCGGATTTTTATCAGCGCCTTCAACTTCACTTGGAGATTTGGGAAAGCACCGACCCCGAAGTTTTCTTTGATGAGTGCCCAATCGAAGATAATGACGAGTGCTCTTCAATTTTCAACAATCTTTTCACATATTTCAGCCATATGGATGATGAAATTTGTGATTTTGAGGACTACAAAAAGGAAGATGCACCGCCAAATTTGCTTTCTTTGGATCCTATTGAAGATTTTATTGCTGGGTCAACGTTGTCATCATCAACGCCGATCCTTCCACCTCCTAGATCAGCCCCAACATGGGTCAATGTGAAACCTAAGCGGTACCAAAGGCAACCCCACTTGTGGCCATGGTTGAGGACGAAGAAGAGATATCAACAAACGACACAACTATGGTATGCGCGAGTGTGCTTGAATTGGTGCCTATGCAATTCAATGAAGATCTTCTTTCTACATTGGAGAATTCGTACCATGTCCTTTTGTTCTTTACCAACGTCGCCTTGAGGACAAGTCGAATTCAAGTGGGGGAGAATGATGCAAATCAAGGGAGGGTCAAAGCGAATGATTCGTTGAAGACGAATGGAGGCCAAACACCAAGACCTTTACTAAGGTCCCGAGCATTCAAGTTCAAGAAGGTTTTCATGGATTCTATATTGTCCTTTGATTATGTTCATCAATGGCGTCCAAGGCCACCAAGGAAGAGGATGAAGTCTTGAAAGTTCAGAATGTTAAGAAGCCCGTCAAATTAAAAACAGTGCTCAGTAAAATGGTCATAACTTGGGCTAGAAAATTGATCTCAAGTCCGTTCAAATTGCGTTGGATAGATAATTAAAAGATCTACAACTTTGTAGTTTACGGCGAATCCAGAATCCAAGAGCAAAGAGGTCAAAAAATGCGATTTACTGAGAGTTGTACAAGTCTTACGGGAATCTTATCTTTAGCTTTAATTCTATCTTTACCTAGATATTATATTTATTCATAATTTCGGCCATAGGCTTATGTTAGTTGGCTTAAATATATTTCTCTTTTAATTCTTGTTATCTTTAAGTTTATTAGATAGTTTTCTTATCCCTTAAGTCAAATTAGTTATCTATTTGATTTAATAAGGATAAGGAGACTTAGATAGATGCTTTTAATTATTTTAAGTTATCTTGGGAAGCAAGTCATTGGACCGAATTGTCCCTACTAGGGCCGGCCATTCCATGCCTTGCTCTCCAAGGAACATTGTTTTGTATTTCTTATATATAGTTTGCATCTTCATTCAATAAAAATCAGCTCAGTAAGATTAAACCCCTTTGGGTTAATCTTGCTCTTGGGCCATTAAAACAACTCGTGTTCTAGCATTCAAACCTACGAAGATCGATCATCATACTCCATTCGAATTCTCTCTCTTTCGTGTGTTCAATTTGGTTTATTGATTTAGTCAATTGAGATTGTTCTAGTTTGATTGTTAAATATCAAATCTAGTTAATCAATTGGATTTAGCGTTAAGCCAATCCAATTGAACTATCAAAGTTGATTGTTTCAATCTATCAAATCAGTTTCGTTAATTGCAATTCGTGTTTCTTGCGCAACAAGTTATTAACTTTGAAGGCAAATCAGGTTGGAAAGAGAATTACTTGTCAAGATCGGGCCAAAACAAGACCGAATTGTCATCATCGAGCAATCGAGGAGATAATTCCGTATCAATTGGTATCAGAGCCAGGTTGAGACAAGTTTCATTCTTTGATTTTTCATATTGATCTTCAATGTATGTTAGTGCGGATTTTTATCAGCGCCTTCAACTTCACTTGGAGATTTCGGAAAGCACCGACCCCGAAGTTTTCTTTGATGAGTGCCCAATCGAAGATAATGACGAGTGCTCTTCAATTTTCAACAATCTTTTCACATATTCCAGCCATATGGATGAGGAAATTTGTGATTTTGAGGACTACGAAAAGGAAGATGCACAACCAAATTTGCTTTCTTTGGATCATATTGAAGATTTTATTGCTTGGCCAACGTTGTCATCATCAACGCCGATCCTTCCACCTCCTAGATCAGCCCCAACATGGGTCAATGTGAAACCTAAGGAGGTACCAAAGGCAACCCCACTTGTGGCCATGGTTGAGGACGAAGAAGAGATATCAACAAACGACACAACTATGGTATGCCCGAGTGTGCTTGAAATGGTGCCTATGCAATTCAATGAAGATCTTCTTTCTACATTGGAGAATTCGTACCATGTCCTTTTGTTCTTTACCAACGTCGCCTTGAGGACAAGTCGAATTCAAGTGGGGGAGAATGATGCAAATCAAGGGAGGATCAAAGCGAATGATTCGTTGAAGACGAATGGAGGCCAAACACCAAGACCTTTACTAAGGTCCCGAGCATTCAACTTCAAGAAGGTTTTCATGGATTCCATATTGTCCTTTGATTATGTTCATCAATGGCGTCCAAGGCCACCAAGGAAGAGGATGAAGTCTTGAAAGTTCAGAATGTTAAGAAGCCCGTCAAATTAAAAACAGTGCTCAGTAAAATGGTCATAACTTGGGCTAGCAAATTGATCTCAAGTCCGTTCAAATTGCGTTGGATAGATAATTAAAAGATCTACAACTTTGTAGTTTACGGCGAATCCAGAATCCAAGAGCAAAGAGGTCAAAAATGCGATTTACTGA